>CM035121.1:88434886-90983141 GCA_020205555.1 Panax stipuleanatus
AATATGGGACAAGGCATAAAAATCTCAGCATTTCCAATTTGTAAACAAACTAGTGTTAATACTTAGGTTATATACACACATATTTAGACACTTAGTTCTTTAATTGAAATGTCACAATAATTCATATACTATAGTAAGTGTAAATTGACACGTATAATCCCATGTACATTTGTTAATAACCGGACATAATCTAATCAGATGTTAACACATTACACTGTCTCCTTTATTAAACTAATTGTTTACAATATGTTCATGACTATATTATACAATGCTATACCCACATATTTATTGTCACACAAGTTATTATCAAGTAGCTCACATGGGTTTAATAAGCCTTACCATATAATAGTGTCCATATTACACTTCATATAATACATAGTCAGCTAATATATGCTACACATTAATTTGCATGCTTGCACATATAATTTCTCATCTTATAAATTGAATATTAATTAATAATATACACATATCCTACATCAATCCATATAATTGTTAACCTCCATAACAATTTAATTAACCCTTATATGATTAATCATCACTTTGATATAAATCTTATTATATTTATAAACACGTTGCTCATTATTATTATGTTTCTTGCAATAATAATAATCACATATTATTAATCAATCCTCATTAGTATTTTATAACAGTTAATTAATATTCTTCGATTAACAATTAATATAGATTAATTGTTCGCTTAAATTAATATAATCATTCTTATATTACGTCACTGTGCCACACAAGGCAATCAACGAGTTTATCACAAACTCCACCAATTTCTCAATTATTATAATTATTCAATTATATATAATTGAATTAATTCATCTCATAACACAAAATCATTTATATTCAAATAAATTCTCATTTTCATTAATATATTTATTTAATAATATATGGAAATTCTCGGGTATTACAATAGTAATGGGATTGCTCCTTTTTATGCTAATCAAACTAGAACGAAGTTATAGGACTCCTAATCACCTACGTCTTTGACATTTAGAGAACCAATGAAACATTAAGAATGTCTCCCTAAATGAAGACTTGTGTGAGATGTACGCATGGTTTTGAACGCGATAGTCATGGGTTTCTCCTTTTGACGCTAATCAAACTAGAACGAAGTAATACAACTATTGATCACCTCTTTCTTTGTAAATTTGAAACAACCAATGAAACAATATGAAGGTCTACCTAAATGAAGACTTGTGGGAGATCTACGTATCGTTTTGGACGCGATAGTGATGGAATTGCTCCTTTTGATGCTAATTTCAACTTGAACGAACTAATAGGACTCAAAATCAGAATATTTTGACAATTTGAGAGAACTAATGAAACTGTAGAAAGTTTCCCTAAATAAAGACTTGTGTGAGTTGTACGGATCGTTTTGAAAGCACTAGTGATAGGATTGTTCCTTTTGATGCTAATCAAACTAGAACGAAGTCATAGGACTCATAATCACCTCTTTCTTTGACAAGTTAAGAGAACCAATGAAACAATAAGAAGGTCTACCTAAATCAAGACTTGTGTGAGATGTACGCATCATTTTAACGCGATAGTCATGGAATTGTTCTTTTTGATGCTAATCAAATTAGAACAAAATAATAGGACTCCTAATCACCTCTTTCTTTGACAATTTAGAGAACCAATGAATCAATAAGTAGGTCTCCTTAAATGAAGACTTGTGCGAGAAGTACGCATCGTTTTGAACGTGATAGTAATGGGATTGTTCCTTTTGATGCAAATTAAACTAGAACGAAGTTATAGGACTCATAATCACCTCTTTTTTGACAATTTTAGAAAACCAATGAAACAATAAGAAGGTCTCCCTAAATGAATACTTGTGTGAGATGTATGGATCTTTTGAAGGCACTAGTGATAGAATTGCTCCTTTTGATGCTAACCAAACTAAAACGAAGTCATAGGACTCATAATCACCTCCTTCTTTGACAATTTGAGAGATTCAAAGTAACAATAAGAAGGTCTCCCTAAATTATAAAGACTTGTGTGTGATGTACGCATCGTTTTAAAGGCGATAGTCATGGGATTGCTCCTTTTGATGCTAATCAAATTAGAACGAAGTAATAGGACTAGAAATCACCTCTTTCTAAATTAGCAAAAAAAAATCAACTCTTTCTTTGACAATTTTAATGAACCAATGAAACAATAAGAAGCTCTCCTTAAATGAAAACATGTGTGAGACGTACGCATCGTTTTGAACGTGATAGTAATGTGATTGCTCCTTTTGATGCTAATCAAACTAGAACGAAGTTATAGGGCTCCTAATCACCTCTCTCTTTGACAATTTTAGTGAACCAATGAAATAATAAGAAGGTCTCCTTAAATGAAGACTTGTGTGAGATGTAGGCATTGTTTTGATCGTGATAGTAATTGGATTGCTGCTTTTGATGCTAATCAAACTAGAACGAAGTTATAGGACTCCTAATCACCTACTTCTTTGATAATTTTATAGAACCAATGAAACATTAAGAATGTCTCCCTAAATGAAGACTTGTGTGAGATGTACGCATGGTTTTGAACGCGATAGTCATGGGTTTCTCCTTTTGACGCTAATCAAACTAGAACGAAGTAATACAACTATTGATCACCTCTTTCTTTGTAAATTTGAAACAACCAATGAAACAATATGAAGGTCTACCTAAATGAAGACTTGTGTGAGATCTACGCATCGTTTTGGACGCGATAGTGATGGAATTGCTCCTTTTGATGCTAATTTCAACTAGAACGAAGTAATAGGACTCAAAATCAGAATATTTTGACAATTTGAGAGAAATAATGAAACTGTAAGAAGGTTTTCCTAAATGAAGACTTGTGTGACATGTACGGATCGTTTTGAAGGCACTAGTGATAGGATTATTCCTTTTGATGCTAATCAAACTAGAACGAAGTCATAGGACTCATAATAACGTCTTTCTTTGACAAGTTAAGAGAACCAATGAAACAATAAGAAGGTCTCCCTAAATCAAGACTTGTATAAGATGTACGCATCATTTTTAACGCGATAGTCATGGAATTGTTCTTTTTGATGCTGATCAAATTAGAACGAAATAATAGAACTCCTAATCACCTCTTTCTTTAACAATTTAGAGAACCAATGAATCAATAAGTAGGTCTCCTTAAATGAAGACTTGTGCGAGAAGTACGCATCGTTTTGAACGTGATAGTAATGAGATTGTTCCTTTTGATGCAAATTAAACTAGGAAGAAGTTATAGGACTCATAATCACCTCTTTTTTTACAATTTTAGAAAACCAATGAAACAATAAGAAGGTCTCCCTAAATGAATACTTGTGTGAGATGTATGGATCTTTTTGAAGGCACTAGTGATAGAATTGCTCCTTTTGATGCTAACTAAACTAGAACGAAGTCATAGGACTCATAATCACCTCCTTCTTTAAAAATTTGTGAGATTCAAAGTAACAATAAGAAGGTCTACCTAAATTATAAAGATTTGTGTGTGATGTACGCATCGTTTTATAGGCGATAGTCATGGGATTGCCCCTTTTGATGCTAATCCAATTAGAAAGAAGTAATAGGACTCCTAATCACCTCTTTCTGAATTAGCAAAAAAAATTAAACTCTTTCTTTGACAATTATAGTGAACCAATGAAACAATAAGAAGCACTTCTTAAATGAAAAACATGTGTGAGACGTACGCATCATTTTGAACGTGATAGTAATGTGATTGCTCCTTTTGATGCTAATCAAACTAGAACGAAGTTATAGGGCTCCTAATCACCTCTCTTTGACAATTTTAGTGAACCAATGAAATAATAAGAAGATCTCCTTAAATGAAGACTTGTGTGAGATGTAGGCATTGTTTTGAACGTGATAGTAATGGGAATGCTCCTTTTGATGCTAATCAAACTAGAACGAAGTTATAGGACTCCTAATCACCTACTTCTTTGATAATTTTAGAGAACCAATGAAACATTAAGAATGTTTCCCTAAATGAAGACTTGCGTGAGATGTACGCATGGTTTTGAACGCGATAGTCATGGGTTTCTCCTTTTGACGCTAATCAAACTAGAACGAAGTAATACAACTATTGATCACCTCTTTCTTTGTAAATTTGAAACAACCAATGAAACAATATGAAGGTCTACCTAAATGAAGACTTGTGTGAGATCTACGCATCGTTTTGGACGCGATACTGATGGAATTGCTCCTTTTGATGCTAATTTCAACTTGAACGAAGTAATAGGACTCAAAATCAGAATATTTTGACAATTTGAGAGAACTAATGAAACTGTAAGAAAGTTTTCCTAAATGAAGACTTGTGTGAGATGTACGGATCGTTTTGAAAGCACTAGTGATAGGACTGTTCCTTCTGATGCTAATCAAACTAGAATGTAGTCATAGGACTCATAATCACCTCTTTCTTTGACAAGTTAAGAGAACCAATGAAACAATAAGAAGGTCTCCCTAAATCAAGACTTGTGTGAGATGTACGCATCATTTTTAACGCGATAGTCATGGAATTGTTCTTTTTGACGCTAATCAAATTAGAACAAAATAATAGGACTCCTAATCACCTCTTTCTTTGACAATTTAGAGAACCAATGAATCAATAAGTAGGTCTCCTTAAATGAAGACTTGTGCGAGAAGTACGCATCGTTTTGAACGTGATAGTAATGAGATTGTTCCTTTTGATGCAAATTAAACTAGGAAGAAGTTATAGGACTCATAATCACCTCTTTTTTGACAATTTTAGAAAACCAATGAAACAATAAGAAGGTCTCCCTAAATGAATACTTGTGTGAGATGTATGGATCTTTTTGAAGGCACTAGTGATAGAATTGCTCCTTTTGTTGCTAACCAAACTAGAACGAAGTCATAGGACTCATAATCACCTCCTTCTTTGACAATTTGAGAGATTCAAAGTAACAATAAGAAGGTCTCCCTAAATTATAAAGACTTGTGTGTGATGTACGCATCGTTTTAAAGGCGATAGTCATGGGATTGCTCCTTTTGATGCTAATCAAATTAGAACGAAGTAATAGGACTAGAAATCACCTCTTTCTAAATTAGCAAAAAAAAATCAACTCTTTCTTTGACAATTTTAATGAACCAATGAAACAATAAGAAGCTCTCCTTAAATGAAAACATGTGTGAGACGTACGCATCGTTTTGAACGTGATAGTAATGTGATTGCTCCTTTTGATGCTAATCAAACTAGAACGAAGTTATAGGGCTCCTAATCACCTCTCTCTTTGACTATTTTAGTGAACCAATGAAATAATAAGAAGGTCTCCTTAAATGAAGACTTGTGTGAGATGTAGGCATTGTTTTGATCGTGATAGTAATGGGATTGATGCTTTCGATGCTAATCAAACTAGAACGAAGTTATAGGACTCCTAATCACCTACTTCTTTGATAATTTTATAGAACCAATGAAACATTAAGAATGTCTCCCTAAATGAAGACTTGTGTGAGATGTACGCATGGTTTTGAACGCGATAGTCATGGGTTTCTCCTTTTGACGCTAATCAAACTAGAACGAAGTAATACAACTATTGATCACCTCTTTCTTTGTAAATTTGAAACAACCAATGAAACAATATGAAGGTCTACCTAAATGAAGACTTGTGTGAGATCTACGCATCGTTTTGGACGCGATAGTGATGGAATTGCTCCTTTTGATGCTAATTTTAACTTGAACGAAGTAATAGGACTCAAAATCAGAATATTTTGACAATTTGAGAGAAATAATGAAACTGTAAGAAGGTTTCCCTAAATGAAGACTTGTGTGACATGTACAGATCGTTTTGAAGTCACTAGTGATAGGATTGTTCCTTTTGATGCTAATCAAACTAGAACGAAATCATAGGACTCATAATCACCTCTTTCTTTGACAAGTTAAGAAAACCAATGAAACAATAAGAAGCTCTCACTAAATCAAGACTTGTGTGAGAAGTACGCATCATTTTTAACGCGATAATCATTGAATTGTTCTTTTTGATGCTAATCAAATTAGAACAAAATAATAGGACTCCTAATCACCTCTTTCTTTGACAATTTAGAGAACCAAAGAAACAATAAGTAGGTCTCCTTAAATGAAGACTTGTGCGAGAAGTACGCATCGTATTGAACGTGATAGTAATGGGATTGTTCCTTTTGATGCAAATTAAACTAGAACGAAGTTATAGGACTCATAATCACCTCTTTTTTGACAATTTTAGAAAACCAATGAAACAATAAGAAGGTCTCCCTAAATGAATACTTGTGTGAGATGTATAGATCTTTTTGAAAGCACTAGTGATAGAATTGCTCCTTTTGATGCTAACTAAACTAGAACGAAGTCATAGGACTCATAATCACCTCCTTCTTTGAAAATTTGTGAGATTCAAAGTAACAATAAGAAGGTCTACCTAAATTATAAAGACTTGTGTGTGATGTACGCATCGTTTTAAAGGCGATAGTCATGGGATTGCCCCTTTTGATGCTAATCCAATTAGAAAGAAGTAATAGGACTCCTAATCACCTCTTTCTGAATTAGCAAAAAAAATTTAACTCTTTCTTTGACAATTTTAGTGAACCAATGAAACAATAAGAAGCTCTTCTTAAATGAAAAACATGTGTGAGACGTACGCATCATTTTGAACGTGATAGTAATGTGATTTATAATAACCGTGAATTTTAAGTCACTATATATGTATGTACATTATTAATATTTAAAAATTTGTGTTATACAGTGATTTAATATGTGACAAAATATGTGAAGTGGTGCATGGGTCAATTAACATGTATGCTATAGTTATGGATATATACATTTACAGATTTCATTAAAAATGAAAGCTTCGTAACCTAATTATACATTAGGTGAGACAATTAAATAACCTAAGGGTTATGGTGATAATGAGAGGTTAGTATTTAATATGTATACTAACTTAAGTGGATAATCTTATTATTTCAAGTCACTAATAATTTTAAACCTAATTCTTGTGAACCTAATTAGGTTATGAGCTAAAGTCACATGTATAGGTAATTAAATTTCATAAGATAAGGAATGAAAACCCTAAATAATCAAATTGGGTAACGCATATTAAAATTGCTAGACTATGTTTATTACATAGCCCAAAATAATTAAGGAGGAAGCCCAAATGAAATAAAATGCAAACCAATACTTAGCCCACTTGGTTAAGGGTATTGTAGACATTTGATTAATCAAAATTGGGCATTAAAAATAAAAGCAAATTGGGAGTTAAAATGGGACATAATGACAAGCCATATTAGGCCTTTTAAGGCAACTAATTAAGCTAAGCAATGTCCATTAGTAGTAACTCTTACACAAAAGGACATGGTTGTCAAGCTCCCATTGGTTGCCACTTTATTAAGCATCCTTAATCATGATTAGACTAATTAAAGTGATAAGGCAAAGCTTCTATCCATGGGGTAAAGAAAGTATGGGGGATAATAGCTAGATACACTAAGTGTATCTATATTTTTTGTAAGTATCCTTTTATTTCATTTCATTTCTTCTCTCATTCTTCCTCTTATAATTTTCTCCCAAGCTAGCCACTTCTAGAGAGAGAAAAGAGAGAGAGTTTTGGCCATATATATAGAGAGAGAGAAGTGCTAGTTTGTTCATGCATCCAAAGTTCATCACTTACTTTGGTAAATCAAGGAAGGTTGCCATTAAATCAAGGTATAACCTAACCTTCATCTTCTTCTTCTACTTTGTTTTATAGCTTGAGTTTTGTTGGAGTTATGAACAAATACTCAAGATACCCTAGTCCTACATATCATCATGTATAGAACTAAGTATCTTGAGTGTTAGGTCAAAGGCTTAGAGGAAGGATATGAGCATATGTTCTCCAAGGGTGAAAACTCTTGTTTTCTTCCACTAAATCTTGTATAACTCAAGTTTTCCAACTTAGATTTGTGATCCGTCGAAGGGGGGTGCTAGATACATGAGTTATCTAGTAAACCCAAGTGATAGAACATAAATCTAGCAAGTTTTGAAACCTTTGGAACTGATTTCCCCAAAACAGCCCACTTGGAATGTTAAGGGTTCAAAAGAAAAGAAAAAAAACCTAAAATAGTTTCTGTCCCATTTTTCTTGGGTCTGTTTTGGACGGTTTCATATCTTTTAAAAATCTGGGAAAATTCACAGATGTACCTTGAGAAGTTATCTACATGTAGGAAAAAGAATGGGCATGTTTCGAGTTATAGATTGTACGTAATGACTATTTCCGTAAAGGACTCCTGAAACTTTACCTTCAAATATCTCACGGTGTATACACTGGAAAATTCCGAAAGTTTTACAGTAGGTTCACATATACTAGGAGAGCATACCCTGAAAATTTCAGAATTTTCTGAGTAAATATCAATTTATTAAAAATGAAGCAAGATCCGAGTGTTTTGGGAACTTTAAAAATAGTAGATCATTTTCTAAAATTCCAGAAACATTTGGGGATCCTTGTGGGTTCATATTCTGTCAAAATACAGAAGCAACGAATTTTTGGAATCAGTTTGCTATTTTTTCTAAAAATGATTAAGTTATGAATAAATGGAAATAAATAGTTAAATGATGTCTTTAATAAGAAAAATGTGATTTTTATGCTTGAATACTCATAATATATCATATCATGACTATCTTAGAACACTTTGGTAATTTATGATAAGAAATATTATTTATGACCTTTTGTGGATATTAAATAAGAGGTTTAATAAAGGGTGAACAATTAGAATAAATTGTTTATTAATCTAATAAATTATTAAAATATTATTATGATATTAATAATATTAGAATATGATATTGATAAGTAAATAAAAATATTAAGATTAAAATTTCTTTAAAATATTATTAAATGGTTAATAATACTTGATTTAAGCATTGATAAATGATTAAAGTATTATTAAATGATTAATAGTATTAGTAATGGAACAAGATATTATTAAATGATTAATAATATTAGTGAATAAATAAAATATTATTAAATGATTAATAATATTAGTAAATGAATAAAATATTATTAAATGATTAATGATACTAAAGCATAAGTAAGATATTATTAAATAATAATGTTAATGAATAATTAAAATATTATTAAGAGGATTAATAATATTAGTAAGGTATTAAAATATTATTAAGATGTTAATAATATTAGTAAGCAAATAAAAGTATTATTAGGGAACTAATAATACTAAGAGATGAATTAGATATTATCAAGATTAATAATATGTTGTTATTTAGTAGTAACATTATCAAGACAGGATAATGTTTATAAGAACTAAATGTAATGTATAATATTTATTTGATTACATAATCTAATGTTATACTATGCCTAATTGAAAGATTAAATATAGGTCTCTCAAAGGAAGATAATTTAACTGCATAGTGGATATAAATTAATTGCGTAGCCGTAATCTACAGACGAGGCAAGTTTCCTAACTCAAACTCGAGTTATTATTTTCAAAGCATATTAGTGAATAATTATTGATGATTATTTACATCTATAATGATTATTGAAATTCGCACTTTGTGCAATTGAATTCATGTTCTACTATTATTGAACTGTGAATTAAATTTAAGTTCTTCATTCATGAACTGTTTATGAGATAGATCTATGCTAATTGTATCAGCTAGATCAAGCATGTTTAAATTTGTTAAATCAAATGTGTTTTAAAAAGCTGTTCTTATTAAATTGATATGATAAGAACTCTAGACTGAGAAAAGGACGAATTTGATTAAGGCATGATATCAATGCCAGATTATTAAGTGTTTATGCATAAATCACGAGGTATGAAAGGCTGATCCCCTTGAATACCAAAATTTATTAAGAGGTCCAGTTTAAATGACTGAGAACCTTGGCAAATGTTCATGGTTATTTCAAAACCACTCAGTTCATGTTATTCAATTATTCGAATATTCAATTGTTAATTATTAATTCATGTTCCTTCACAACCTTATATTATTGTTGAACATTGAAAGCAAAACTTCTTTCCAGTTATGATATATCTCCCTTGTATATAAACTTGCTAAGAAAATTAGTTGCTTACCCTTGCTATATCATGACATTTATTTCAGCTAAGCCTGAAGAATCCAATACGAAGGACAAGGGCAAGGGCAAAATCCAGGAATAGTTTAGAATGAATATTATTATTATCTAATGGGATTTCTTATGTAAACTTTTTGTAATATGAATGGTGTGTTTAAGTTAAGGTTAGGAAGACCTTGGGACCATGTTATGAAACTTTATTATAATGAATAATGTATGTTTATTATTCCGTAATAGTTATAGAATGCTTATGATGATGATAGATCGTGAGCACCGAATCTGAGGTTAGAGAACCTGGATTTGGGGGCGTCACATGATTGCTCCTTTTGATGCTAATCAAACTAGAACGAAGTTATAGGGCTCCTAATCACCTCTCTCTTTGACAATTTTAGTGAACCAATGAAATAATAAGAAGGTCTCCTTAAATGAAGACTTGTGTGAGATGTAGGCATTGTTTTGAACGTGATAATAATGGGATTGCTCCTTTTGATGCTAATCAAACTAGAACGAAGTTATAGGACTCCTAATCACCTACTTCTTTGACAATTTTAGAGAACAAATGAAACATTAAGAATGTCTCCCTAAATGAAGACTTGTGTGAGATGTACGCATGGTTTTGAACGCGATCGTCATGGGTTTCTCCTTTTGACGCTAATCAAACTAGAACGAAGTAATACAACTATTGATCACCTCTTTCTTTGTAAATTTGAAACAACCAATGAAATAATATGAAGGTCTGCCTAAATTAAGACTTGTGGGAGATCTACGTATCGTTTTGGACGCGATAGTGATGGAATTGCTCCTTTTGATGCTAATTTCAACTTGAACGAAGTAATAGGACTCAAAATCAGAATATTTTGACAATTTGAGAGAACTAATGAAACTGTAAGAAAGTTTTCCTAAAAGAAGACTTGTGTGACACCCCCAAATCCGGTATCTTAATTTCTACAGGATTTGGTGTTCACTGTTCCAATATCATACAACTATCTACCCATAAATAATGAAATTCATTTATTAGATAAATAAATCATCATCTTACATCATCTGAAATAAAAATACATCATAAATCCCAGGTTATACTTAACCTTAAATCTCTTTTGCGGAAACGTAAATAAATAAGTCTTAAATCATCACACATAAATCTTAAACTTTAACATTATTCATGACAACACAAATCTTCATCACTTGTTAGCTTTTCCTTTGCCCTTGCTACTAGAAGGTACATCACTTCGTTCATTATTAGCTGCAATGTTATTATGCAAGAGTGAGCACGGATGCCTGCAAGTATAAAAATATGACAGAATAATAACATGCGAGTGAAAGAATTCTGAATAACAGAAAGCTCAACATTTGAATCAAGAATATTAACCAAGAGTCAAATTACTTCTCAACTTTTGAATCAAGAATATTAGTCAAGAGTCAAATTACTTCTGAGGGTCATTAAGACCTTGAACCGAGTCTTAGGTTGTCAAGTATATTAACCTTTCCAACCTTTAACAGTCACAAGACTATAGACTTTACTTCTCGTACTTAGGGAGATCAGCCCTTCGTACTGATACTGTGCACACTATCTTAACGCTTTAAGCATCTTCATTAATTCCCTAAATTAGGGTTGTTCATCTCAGTTTGACATCAGAATCCGCACCAAATAAAGTTGGTTTGGATAACTCAATAAATGATATTCAAATTGAATATTAACTTCTCAAGGTATACAATCGAATAAGTATTGTACACTTAAATGATACTTTTAAAAGAATCATGGCATCTCATATGAAATTCTAAACTTGGATATTCAAGAGTAAGAATTTGCTCAACAATAGTAATTAAGCATAGCAATTGCTTAATTTAAAGAGTTTAGTTTAGGAAACTTGCCAAACAATAATAATAAGTTACGGATAGAAAACTTGCTCAAATATAAAGATTTGAGTTTAGGAAACTTGCCTCGTGCGCAAGCTACAATTATTACTCACTTCTTTAATTACTCTTACCTATCAATACATTCACAATATCAATTAATCACAAGTTCGATATGATGATTGATTTACAATAGTATTCTTCAAACTCATTATTAGGTTTTCAAATAATGGTTTACGTTGATTAATTAACTTGTTAATTAATCACGTATCTTAAGTTATTAACTTGTATTAATAACTCATTACATACATAACATGTCATCATGTTAATTAAATTTAAAATAATGTCTTAATGTTTATAACACATTATTTAACCTTTACAAATAATAGTTTAAGTCATGTAATTAATTTATTAATTAATTACATAACATAAATTATTAAACTCATATCAATATTTTATTATATTTATACAACATGTGTTCATGTTCATTAGACTCAAAACACATTTCAAAATTTTCCAACACTTAGCAATTTTTTTCAAAATTTTCGGACAGGCGCGGCCGCGCGGCTGCGGAATTTCAGAATCTGAAGTTCGCGAATGAACACAGATTTTCTCCCATTTTCTCCCAATTCACATTATTACACTGATTTATAATGTTACCCATGAAGTATAAACTTCACAAGAACATTATATATCACTTATAACATATTCTTAACATTCCAAGTTATGTAATTATACAAATCAAAATATTAATTTTCACTGTTCTTCAAAACTTTCAAGAGTTTAATGAAAAACATAAAAATCTCCTTACGGATTCGTTACTACACCGAATCCATTCATTTCAATTCCATTTTCTTTGTTTTACATATACAATCATATTCATGTATCAATTTAAATATAAACATATGATTCAATCATTAATTTAACCCATATGGGTTATTCACCCATATTCAATACTCTGTAATTTCATCAAACCCATTTATTAACAAAGTTATTTGGTGTGATCAGTGTAAATCATGGATACATGATCCAACACATAATACTAATGTGACACCCCCAAATCCGGGTACTTCAATTTCCACGGGACTTGGTGTTCACTGTACAAATATCATCTATCTATCTACCCATAGTAAATGCAAACCATGAAATAAATAGAAATAATCCTCCCCTTATGGGGTTACAACATCTGAAAAGAAATACATCAATCCCAGGTCGTACTTAACCTTAAATCTCAAGTGCGGAAATATAAATAATTAAATAAGTCTTACACAACTTTAACATAAGTCTGAAACATAAACACATAAAATAAACAACAAGTCTTCATCACTTGTTGACTTTGCCCTTGCCTTTGCTAGTAGAAGGCTCGTCAGACCTTTCGTTCTTAACTGCAATGTTATTATTACGCAAGAGTGAGCACGGTTGCCCACAAGTATAATAATATGACAACAATATAATAACATGCGAGTGAATCAAAGACATCTGAATAAAGAAACTCAACTTTTGACTCAAGAATGAATAACAGGAATCAAAAGAACGTCTGAGGGTCATAAGACCTTGAACTATGTCCTAGGTTGTAAAGTTTTTATGCTTTAAACCTTTAACAGTCATAAGACTATGGACTCTACTTCTCGTACTTAGGGGGATCAGCCCTTAGTACCATACTGTGCACAATATCTCAACGCTAAAGCGTAAATAATCCCCTTTTACAGGGTTGTTCATCTCAGTTTTGACATCAGAGTCCGCACCAAAGGAAGTTTGGTTTGGATAAGCTCAATAAGTATTTTGGAATTTAGAACGTTCATCAACTATGGACTAGTCGAATCAATAAGGGTTCACTAGTCCTATAAGGTTCAACAATAACATCGATATTCAACTTGAATAATAAATCTCAAGAGTATACAATCGAATAAGTATTGTATCACTGAATCATGCTTTTAAAAGAGTTACAATATGTAATATGAATTTCGAACTTGAACAATTAAAAACACGAGCTTACTCGATATAGAAACACAAGTCTAAGGCTTAATAAATGAATAAATTAGAATTTAGGGAACTTGCTAAATCAATAAATTAGGGATAGGATACTTGCCTCTTGCACAAGCTACAATTATAATTCACGTTCTTTATTAAACCCTACACATCAATACGTTCACAATACAAATTAATCAATAACTCGATATACGTATCGAATCACACACATCGGTCTTGAGCACGTTATTGGACTATACAATTAACGATTCAAGTCATGTAATTAACTTATTAATTACTCACGTAATATAAGTTATTAACCTCTTATTATATGTTTAGCATATCTTTATGTTCATTACATTAGGTTTTAAACCACCTCTTAGAACACACGAACACTTAGCAAAAAAATTTCAAATTTCTGCAAGGGGCGCGGCCGCGCGCCAGTTACCCTTGGGACCAGCGCGGCCGCGCGGAAACGCAGACCCAGATTTCCAGTTCGCGAATGACACACAGAGCAACCCAAATAAATCCAAATTAAACTAACGAAATGAATTTAAGGCTACCCATGAGATATAGAATTTACAGAAACATCATACCATGTTCTAAGCATGCTTTTAACACTTTAAATCACGGAATTACACAAATCACAACATTTAATTTCACTATTTTCAATATTTTATAAAGTTTTGAAAGAAAACAAGAATTCAACGTTACGGATTCGTTATAACACCGAATCCGTTCGTTTAACTTCCATTTTGTTCGTTTAAATGTACACAATCACATTCAAGTGTTAATTTAAGTTAAATAAACGCATAAGGTGTGTAAATTTTGTACGTAAGGGCCATATGGGCCATATGTACAATTTTTACACTCTGTAACTTTTGAAAACCCAATTATCAACAAAATTCCATGGTGTGATCACTGAAAGTTATGCATATATGGCATATAATATGTTATGGACATCAATTAATATATATATAGCCATATCATGAACAAGTCATCAATTTAGTCTTTTACAGAAAACTTCAAAGTACGTTAATGGAAGTTTTGAAAACTTAATTAAGACGTAATTACATAAAATTGATCACTGTGATTTATGTATACATGGTATAAAACATGTTATAAACATAATTTAACCCATATAAAACCATATAACCAACAATGATTCAAAATTGACGATTACAGAGAACTTCAAAGTACGTAAAAATAGAAAGCTTAAAACTTAATATAACTGAATTTACCCTTGCTAGTTGGTGAAGATGATTCAAGGATGATGATATAAACTTTTCAAATTCTTCTTCCTCAATCTTTTCTCTCAAAATTCTCTCTGATATGAATATATGAATTGATATAGTATATATGTATATAAGTATAATACGTATAATATATAATGGGTGAGTGGTTGTCAGTTGGTCCCTTAGTGGGTTAACTGACCAACTCCCCTTAAGGCCTTGTTTGGCTAGCTTAAGGAATCCCTTCTCATTTATTTTAATTAATTTATTATAATATAGTTAATTAATGTCACACCCAATTAAATCAAATAATGCTATTTAAATCAATTAAATAAAATAGCATAAATCTACATTAAATCACATAGTCACATAATTAAAATTCTTATTTATTAATTATGTCTAATCATAAATCTCTAATTAATTATTAAATTAATTAGAATAACATTATGCTTATTAATTAATATATTAATCAAATAAGCTCAATTAAATACATACTTTGAATATAAAAATTCACCACATTAATTTAACTAATGTGACACATATAATTAAATTAATCTACCACAAATTCATCAATTAATTATTTAACTCAATAATTAAATCATCAAAAATATTTATTTAATTCAATAAATATTCAAAATAAATTACAAAAATCTTGTTTGTCACATCTTTCCCCCCTTAAAAGGATTCTGTCCCCAGAATCACGGTTCAATTAAATTTCGTCCCGTTACATTCTCCCCCCCTTACAAAGATTCTGTCCCCAGAATCGCATAAACAAAAAAATTAAGTAAATAAATCTGGGTAATTCTTCATCATATGCTCTTCGAGTTCCCACGTAGCTTCTTCAGCATTGTGGTTCCTCCAAATTACCTTAACAGAAGGTATAATTTTATTTCTGAGGACTTGCTCTTTCCTGTCAACAATCTGAACAGGAATTTCTTCATAGGATAAGTCTTTCTCAAAATGTAGGGGTTCATATTCAATCACATGTTTGTAATCGGGTTTGTAGGGGCGTAAAACTGACACATGAAAGACGTTGTGGACATTCTCAAGCGCCGGAGGTAAGGCTACCTCATACGCAACTTCTCCAATCCTTCGCAGTACTTCAAAGGGTCCAATGAACCTTGGGCTCAATTTTCCCTTCTTACCGAATCTGATCTTCCCCTTCCAGGGAGAGACTTTCAAGAACACATAGCTACCCGATTCAAACTCAACGTTCTTACGGTGTGGATCGGCGTATTTCTTCTGCCTATCCTGAGCTGCTACCAGTCTTGTTCTGATCACTTTGACTATCTCTGCTGTCTGCTGTACCAGTTCTGGACCTAATAGTTGTCTCTCGCCAACTTCATCCCAGTATAGCGGGGTTCTGCATTTTCTTCCGTACAACGCTTCGTAAGGCGGCATGCCAATACTAGCGTGGTAACTGTTGTTGTAACCGAATTCCACAAGCGGTAGGTGATCATCCCAATTTCCTTTAAAATCCATGATGCATGCTCTCAACATATCTTCCAATGTCTGGATCGTTCTTTCACTCTGCCCATCTGTCTGAGGGTGATAAGCCGTACTCATTCTCAACTGTGTCCCCATGCATTCTTGTAGTCGCTTCCAGAAGTTCGATGTGAAACGCGGATCTCTGTCGGAAACAATTGACACCGGAACTCCGTGCCTCGAAACAATCTCTTTCACATATAGCCTTGCCAACTGGTCTAAGTTGAATCTGATTTTAATCGGAAGGAAGTGTGCGGATTTCGTCAGTCGGTCAACGATAACCCATACTGCGTCGTAGCCTTTCTGAGTCGTCGGAAGGCCAACCACGAAATCCATCGTAATGTGTTCCCATTTCCATTCTGGGATTTCCAGGGGTTGTAGCAAACCACTTGGTCTCTGATGTTCTGCTTTCACTTTCTGACAGGTTAGACACTTTGCAACACACTCAGCAACATCTCGTTTCAAATTTGGCCACCAGAAGTGCTGTCGAAGATCCTGGTACATCTTGGTGCTACCGGGGTGAATTGAATACCGTGAGCTATGAGCCTCTCTCAAAATGTCATCCTTAATTTCTGGCACTGACGGTACCCGAACTCTATTCTCAAATCTCAGTAGTCCCTCACTGTCTATCTTGAATCTCGGTTCGGTTCCTTCAGATATCTTTTTCTTAACCTTCTCACATTCTTCGTCCTGAAGTTGAGCTCCCTTAACTTTATCCAATAGGGTTGTACCAGCTTGAATCTGAAACAACTTCTCGTCAATCTCCATCGAATACTTCACTTCCAATTTCAGCTTTTCCATTGCTGAAATTAGTTCCTCCTGAGTAGTCAACATCATCAATTTCTCCCGACCCTTTCTGCTTAAGGCGTCGGCAACCACATTAGCCTTACCCGGATGGTATAAGATTTCACAGTCATAATCCTTAATTAACTCCAGCCACCTTCTCTGGCGCATATTCAAGTCCTTCTGTGTAAAGATATATTTCAGACTCTTGTGGTCTGTATATATTTCACACTTCTCCCCATAGAGATAGTGTCTCCAAATTTTTAAAGCAAATACCACGGCAGCTAACTCCAAGTCATGGGTCGGATACCCCTTCTCATAGTCTTTCAATTGTCGTGACGCATACGCAATGACCCTGCCGTTTTGCATAAGCACACAGCCAAGTCCTTTATGCGACGCATCACTATAAACCACAAAATTGCCTGTGTCGTCCGGAAGGGATAACACAGGTGCTGAACTCAACCTCCTCTTGAGCTCTTGGAAACTTTCCTCACACTTCTCTGTCCAAACGAATTTCACCGATTTTCTAGTCAAATTTGTCAGCGGAGTTGCGATCTTGGAAAAGTCCTGAATAAATCTTCTATAATAACCCGCCAATCCAAGAAAACTCCTCACTTCCGACGGTGTTTTCGGCAGATCCCAGTTCATCACAGCTTCGACTTTAGAGGGATCTACCGAAATTCCGTCCTTGTCGATCACATGTCCAAGAAATTGCACTCTTTCAATCCAGAATTCACATTTAGAAAATTTGGCGTACAACTTCTCTCTTCTCAACGCCTCTAATGTTAACTTCAGATGTTCTACATGTTCTTCCTTGGTCTTCGAGTATACCAAAATATCGTCGATAAAGACCACCACGAATTTGTCCAAAAACGGCTTGAACACTCCATTCATTAAGCCCATGAATGCTGCAGGAGCATTCGTTAGACCAAATGACATTACCAAAAATTCGTAGTGACCATATCGAGTCCTAAATGCTGTCTTTGGAACATCCTCTGGCCTCACCTTCAGCTGATGATAGCCACTCCTCAAGTCTATCTTTGAAAAGTACCTTGCACCCTTCAATTGGTCGAACAGATCGTCGATCCTCGGTAATGGATATCTATTCTTAATTGTGACCTTATTCAGTTCTCTGTAGTCGATGCAAAGCCGCATCGTCCCGTCCTTCTTCTTCACAAATAACACCGGCGCTCCCCACGGCGATACGCTCGGTTGGATGTACTTCTTGTCCAGTAACTCTTGTAGTTGTACCATTAACTCTTTCATCTCTACCGGAGTCATCCGGTATGGTGCCTTCGATATTGGGGCCGTCCCTGGCGCCAAATCGATCACAAACTCAACCTCTCTGTCTGGCGGAAGTCCTGGCAGATCATCCGGAAATACGTCTAAGAAGTCCCTCACGACTGGTATATCTTCTAATTTCGAATTTTCTTTACGACTATCGACTATGTAGGCTAAATATCCTACACAGCCTTGTCTTAACAACTTCCTGGCCTGCATCATCGTCAGACAACTCGCTTGTCTAGGCGATTTACTGCCATAAAACACAACCTTTGACGGGGTCATAAGGTTGATACACTTCCTCTGGCAATCAATTACAGCCCCATAATTGACTAGCCAATCCATTCCCAGAATAACATCGAATTCCCCAAGTCTAATCGGGATAAGATTTACGTTCATAATGTTACCCTTAATATCTACTCTACAGTTCTTGTGTACATACTTAACAGGGATTACTTCTCTATTCGCAATCTCTATATTCATGGGGTATTCTAACTCGTCCATAGGAAGTTCTAAGTTCTTAGCAAAGTCATCGGATATAAATGAACAAGTAGCACCCGAATCAAATAGTACATAAGCATTAACTTTATTGATCGGAATGATACCTGACACCACATCGCGAGACTGCACAGCATCCTGCACGGTCATGTTGAAGGTCCTGGCGGTTGGTCGGTTGGTTGCGGTTGGTCCCGTGATAGTTAAAGCACTTCCACCGCTGTTTCCCCTGTTTCCACCTGATCCTTCCCTTCCAGATCCCTTCTTGGGACAGTCCCTTGCCAGATGGTCCTTTGAGCCGCAAGTGAAGCAAGCGCCCTTCTTTGGGTTCGGACAGTTAGGTGCTATGTGGCCTTCCTGACCACAATTATAACATACTCGTTTTCCCTTCATACAGACCCCCAGGTGAGCTTTCCCGCAGGTCGAACAAGCTTCGATCCTCTTTTTCTGACCACCTTGCTGATTCCCAGTCGATGAGTTATCATTCCACCTCCTCTTCTGATTATTACTCCCTCCCGTGTTGCTACCACTAGCCTTGTTAATTCCTTCACCTTCACTCTTCTTCTTTTTCTGATCTTGGTTATACTTTGTAACTGCATCACTCCCGCCTTCAGCGAGAATGGCCTTCTCCAACACCCCAGCAAAAGTGTTCAATTGGAACATTGACACTTTGCTATACAACCAGGGCTTCAGGCCCTGTTCAAACCTCCTTGCCTTCCTCTGATCGGTGTGCACTTGATACGTGGCAAACCTAGCCAACTCATTGAATTTCGCCGCATATTCTGGTACGGACATATTTCCCTGTTTCAGTTCCAAGAACTGGACCTCCATTTGATTCTGCGAGCTGGTCGGAAAGTACATCTCGAAGAACATCTCCTTGAACCTCTCCCAGGTAATCACACCTTCACCTCCCCGGACCTTATTCGCTTGCCACCAATAGCTGGCCTCAGATTTCAGCATGAACGTTGCATAGGCGGTTTTCTGGTCCTCTCTGACTCTGGCGACGTCAAAAACTTTTTCCATCTCCATGACCCAGGTTTGAGCTTCTATCGGGTTCATGGTGCCTTTAAACTCTGGCGGTCCCACCGCCTTGAAGTCCTTGAACGTTGTGGTCGGTGGAGCTTGAGGTTGGTTGTTAAGCGCTCCAGCAAGTAAGTTCGCCAACTGCTGAACGGGGTTAGCATTGGCGTCGTTGTTGTTGTTAGTTGACCCTTCTTGGGCCTGTTGACGGTTAGATCGTCTCCTTGGCGGCATTTTACTCTTAAGAAATACGCGTATTAGAACTTTATTCAATCTTTTAAATATCTAAGGCTTAACTTAAACATTTAGACACAATCAGTCAACACATTATCTCAAATAAACTCTGATATATTACTAAATCAAAAGTTTTAACATAATACGATAGCATCACTGCTATTTACATCAACTATCCTGAGATAAAGAATCTACAGGATTTAAAACATAAAATATTCCTCTGTTTATAAACACATTGGAATTTACATTATTAACTACTAGATAGGTTTCACAAAATCAAATGTTCCTATCACTGCCCATTAAGGCGACGAACAGCTTTGCCACGCTCTTCTTCCATAATCCGAGACATCGTCCTGCGATCTAGCATGTACGACGGTAGTCCTTCAAACTGAATTGGGTACCTCATAACCCGATCCTGGGCCTCGTCAATTGCATACTGAAGTATAGAGTACGTCTCTTCAAGCTTGGCCTTCTTCGCCCGACAATTATCTTCTGCGAGATCTGCTCGTCGTGATTCCCTTACCCAAGCCTCCTCTGCTATGGCCAGCCTTGCTGATTTCTCTTTTAGTTCATTCTTCAATTCCTCAATTTCCTCTGACTTCTGCTCGGTTTGGCCCTTCTCGTGAGCCAAATTCCACTCTACATTTCCCAAACGTGTGTGAAGAGCCTCAACCTCTCCATCCCTCAGCTCGATGGTAGACTGTTGAGTAACCGACCGCTCCCTCAGCTCCTGAACAGTATCACGTAACTCTATGTTACGGTCATACAGCTCGTCATACATCTCAGCACTGATAGAGCTCGGCGGGAACTCTTCAGGGTCTTCCTCCTCCTCTTCAGCTGCCTCAGCCTGAACTTCAATCTCCTCAGGGTCTTCCTCAGAGTCCTCCTCTGAATTAGACACCGGCACAATCTCCTGACCAATGACTGTGATCAAGGGTGATGGCTCTCGTCGGACTAACTGCTCCCAAACTACGTGGATATCTCGGGGCTCCTCCTCTCTAGCCTCTAGGGGTACAAGGTCCCTGGACTGACTAGGTTCTCCAGCATTCGTCATCCTGACAAATAAAATTTTAAGTTTTAGTAATTACGTGATGCTAATCGAGACTCGAATATATAAGTATAAGCACGTAGCACATAAGGTAAGTTATTATCTTTCTTAGAACTCGATAAGAGTTATCATTACTATGTTCTCGATCTCTAAAAAGGCTACTATCCTAAGGTTTTTCCCCACCTAAGGTTCATAACCTACAGCTTTGATACCAACCTGTGACACCCCCAAATCCGGGTACTTCAATTTCCACGGGACTTGGTGTTCACTGTACAAATATCATCTATCTATCTACCCATAGTAAATGCAAACCATGAAATAAATAGAAATAATCCTCCCCTTATGGGGTTACAACATCTGAAAAGAAATACATCAATCCCAGGTCGTACTTAACCTTAAATCTCAAGTGCGGAAATATAATTAATTAAATAAGTCTTACACAACTTTAACATAAGTCTGAAACATAAACACATAAAATAAACAACAAGTCTTCATCACTTGTTGACCTTGCCCTTGCCTTTGCTAGTAGAAGGCTCGTTGGACCTTTCGTTCTTAACTGCAATGTTATTATTACGCAAGAGTGAGCACGATTGCCCACAAGTATAATAATATGACAACAATATAATAACATGCGAGTGAATCAAAGACATCTGAATAAAGAAACTCAACTTTTGACTCAAGAATGAATAACAGGAATCAAAAGAACGTCTGAGGGTCATAAGACCTTGAACTATGTCCTAGGTTGTAAAGTTTTTATGCTTTAAACCTTTAACAGTCATAAGACTATGGACTCTACTTCTCGTACTTAGGGGGATCAGCCCTTCGTACCATACTGTGCACAATATCTCAACGCTAAAGCGTAAATAATCCCCTTTTACAGGGTTGTTCATCTCAGTTTTGACATCAGAGTCCGCACCAAAGGAAGTTTGGTTTGGATAAGCTCAATAAGTATTTTGGAATTTAGAACGTTCATCAACTATGGACTAGTCGAATCAATAAGGGTTCACTAGTCCTATAAGGTTCAACAATAACATCGATATTCAACTTGAATAATAAATCTCAAGAGTATACAATCGAATAAGTATTGTATCACTGAATCATGCTTTTAAAAGAGTTACAATATGTAATATGAATTTCGAACTTGAACAATTAAAAACACGAGCTTACTCGATATAGAAACACAAGTCTAAGGCTTAATAAATGAATAAATTAGAATTTAGGGAACTTGCTAAATCAATAAATTAGGGATATGATACTTGCCTCTTGCACAAGCTACAATTATAATTCACGTTCTTTATTACATCCTACATATCAATACGTTCACAATACAAATTAATCAATCACTCGATATACGTATCGAATCACACACATCGGTCTTGAGCACGTTATTGGACTATACAATTAACGATTCAAGTCATGTAATTAACTTATTAATTACTCACGTAATATAAGTTATTAACCTCTTATTATATGTTTAGCATATCTTTATGTTCATTACATTAGGTTTTAAACCACCTCTTAGAACACACGAACACTTAGCAAAAAAAAAATTTCAAATTTCTGCAAGGGGCGCGGCCGCGCGCCAGTTACCCTTGGGACCAGCGCGGCCGCGCGGCAACGCAGACCCAGATTTCCAGTTCGCGAATGACACACAGAGCAACCCAAATAAATCCAAATTAAACTAACGAAATGAATTTAAGGCTACCCATGAGATATAGAATTTACAGAAACATCATACCATGTTCTAAGCATGCTTTTAACACTTTAAATCACGGAATTACACAAATCACAACATTTAATTTCACTATTTTCAATATTTTATAAAGTTTTGAAAGAAAACAAGAATTCAACGTTACGGATTCGTTATAACACCGAATCCGTTCGTTTAACTTCCATTTTGTTCGTTTAAATGTACACAATCACATTCAAGTGTTAATTTAAGTTAAATAAACGCATAAGGTGTGTAAATTTTGTACGTAAGGGCCATATGGGCC
Source organism: Panax stipuleanatus (assembly GCA_020205555.1). Classification (NCBI taxonomy): domain Eukaryota; kingdom Viridiplantae; phylum Streptophyta; class Magnoliopsida; order Apiales; family Araliaceae; genus Panax; species Panax stipuleanatus. The sequence goes on from CM035121.1 coordinate 88,458,299, forward strand.
ATATGTACAATTTTTACACTCTGTAACTTTTGAAAACCCAATTATCAACAAAATTCCATGGTGTGATCACTGAAAGTTATGCATATATGGCATATAATATGTTATGGACATCAATTAATATATATATAGCCATATCATGAACAAGTCATCAATTTAGTCTTTTACAGAAAACTTCAAAGTACGTTAATGGAAGTTTTGAAAACTTAATTAAGACGTAATTACATAAAATTGATCACTGTGATTTATGTATACATGGTATAAAACATGTTATAAACATAATTTAACCCATATAAAACCATATAACCAACAATGATTCAAAATTGACGATTACAGAGAACTTCAAAGTACGTAAAAATAGAAAGCTTAAAACTTAATATAACTGAATTTACCCTTGCTAGTTGGTGAAGATGATTCAAGGATGATGATATAAATTTCTCAATTTCTTCTTCCTCAATCTTTTCTCTCAAAATTCTCTCTGATATGAATATATGAATTGATATAGTATATATGTATATAAGTATAATACGTATAATATATAATGGGTGAGTGGTTGTCAGTTGGTCCCTTAGTGGGTTAACTGACCAACTCCCCTTAAGGCCTTGTTTGGCTAGCTTAAGGAATCCTTTCTCATTTATTTTAATTAATTTATTATAATATAGTTAATTAATGTCACACCCAATTAAATCAAATAATGCTATTTAAATCAATTAAATAAAATAGCATAAATCTACATTAAATCACATAGTCACATAATTAAAATTCTTATTTATTAATTATGTCTAATCATAAATCTCTAATTAATTAATAAATTAATTAGAATAACATTATGCTTATTAATTAATATATTAATCAAATAAGCTCAATTAAATACATACTTTGAATATAAAAATTCACCACATTAATTTAACTAATGTGACACATATAATTAAATTAATCTACCACAAATTCATCAATTAATTATTTAACTCAATAATTAAATCATCAAAAAAATATTTATTTAATTCAATAAATATTCAAAATAAATTACAAAAATCTTGTTTGTCACACTGCTCTTCATGCCCAGAATTGTTTTTTCCCTGCCGAGCAGCCTACTTCCTGATTTAATTCCCACTTGTTTACAGGTTGTATGACCATGATATTTGGACACCATACATCCTAGTATTTTACAAAAATATCACATTCCAGAAAATAGAAAGTTAAGACCACGAACCGGCTGCCTTGAAAAGTGTGCCAGAACAGGTTCTAACACTTAAAAAATTTCTGGAATTTCCAGATTTTTTGCAGACTTTATTATGAACATGCATTCTTACGAATTTCATATCTCACTCAATATAACTCCGATTACTATGAAATTTGGACAGATTGGACTTGATACTACATAGTATTTTATAAAATTATTACATACACTAATCGGGTCACAGAAACCATGATTCCAAGGCTCCGAACAAGCCGAAAATCACAGATTTCACTTTTAAACCAACTTTGAAAAAACCATGATTTTGATTCTAGCATGCAAGGACTCGATTCCTACTATCCAGATCACCTCTACTAACATATGTGCACATGTTACAACATACAAACTTACTAAATTTCCATGATTTGATCAAATTGATACCTAAGAAGCATATTATCAAACACTTAGCATGCAAACTCGAATTCTTTGATTCTCTACGTAATTGAAGCATGTTAAGTCCAGAATTTTCATTCTTAATATCCCCATATCAGTAAACAATACTCACATAGCATCACAACCCAAAACAAATCGTTTCCCATGAATATACATGCATTTTCCTTCTAGTTTCCTTAAAAACATATAAAATGGTTTCATGCTTACCTCTTTGATGAATTTCTTCTTGTGTTAATCAGATAGAGCCACACTCCTTGCTTGTTAACTCTTATGAAAACTCCAGAATCCTTCAAGAACTCTCACACACTCGTTCTCTCAATTTAACACTAATGGAAGCTTTTAACAAAAGAGAAAAGGAAACTTGGATTTGGTGTTTATATATATACAAGTTTGGCACTTGAATTCCACACCTCTTCCATCTCCAATCCATCAGTTACACACACCTTAATCTAATACATTAGTTTAGCTAAATTAAATAAGAAGAATGTGGGGGTTAGAGAAAATGAAAGGATTTTGGTTTTAAGGAGTAAAATGAAGTACTCCCTCCTTAGCTATTATGTAATATATGTATACTTCTTCCCTTGTCCCAAATCGTGAGTCATACGGGTCCCACCAACTGCTGACTTGTACTAGATAAAATATTATTATAATCAATTAAATAATTATTTTGACCATTTTGCCCCTCGTAGCAAAACATTGTGATACTTATATCGATTCCTACTAAAGTCGACGTTCCGGACGTCATGGGACTATCTGTTTCGTCCAAATCATCTCCAAAATTTTGTAGTTGACTTTTTACCCAAAAAAGTCAAACGGTTGACTTTGTCCAAAAAGTCAACCGTGACACATTTTTGTGGTTATAGTCTATCCTGACTAATTTCGACGTTTCGAACTCAAATACACAGTCCGCGTCTCTAAATTTCGCTCCGAACTCAAAATCATGCTTGAATACCATCCCACGAAATTAATAGAATTAATTCCATAACCAAATCAAATAGTTAAATTAATCTAAACCAACTATTTAAATCCATCACATCACATAGCTTAAAATAAAACACATATGTATAACACATATACATCTAATAAGAGAAATCATACAAGAGTTTCACATAAGTTCGTTTATTGATATTTAGTAAATTATATAATAATCTCGGATATTACAATTTCTCGCTCTATGCTCGATACAGATTTCCTGTATCTCATCATTTATAACTCATCATGAGTTTATCTCGTACTATATCATAGTACATTCTCGTTATAGCATCAAACTGTAAATATTCAATCATTACAGACCATCTATCTTTACAACTTTAAAAGATCACACCGTGATCTTATTCTATAATCATCTCCCTTATGATTATTTTCTTATCTCATGATCGTTTTATTTTACAATCTTCTTATCTTTACCTATTCATCACATCATATCACGATTCCATTATACTTTTAATCTTATAGACTTTGTCTATTAATCATTATTCGTCTTCTTTATTATTGGAGTTAGGCAACTCCTTATTCTTATTTTTATCACTCTCCAAGATTCATCTTTGAATCTTCTTGTTCATTTAACAACTCTTCCTTTAAGAATTTCTAATTTCACTCATGTTACTCAATATTTTATTCGAGTTTACTCCTCGTCATTCTCATCTTCTCCTTATAACATTTCTAGGAAGACTCATCCTATACTTCTACGTATGTGAAAAGAATCACCTTTTTAACATACGTAACTAAAACTTAACTTCTTATAACCTAAGGTCATAGCCTAAGGTACTCTTACCTAAGGTGTATAACCTATCAGCTTTGATACCAACTGTAACGCCCCCAAAATTTATACAATATAATTCTCGACATCAGTCGTTAACAATACAACGAACGTCAAACTTTACATCATTATTCGATGATACAATCACTAAAAATACGGAATAATTAAAACAATTATATATTTCTTTCTTTATTTTCCTGAATCTCAACCTTTACATAACATATCTTTGATTCAAATTTATTACATAAATCGCTACATCGAAGTTACTATACAAAGTCTTACATCACAAAGAAATATTCACTATATATCGGATAGCTCAACTTACAATTTCACAATTATGTTACAATCAAAACATTAAATGCATTTCTCATCTAACATAAGTAATCTTCTTGAATATTGATCTCTATAATTCAAATAGCACTTATCATTACCTTGAAACCTTGACCTGCAAAAATAGTTATTTGCAAGAGTGAGCTCGACAGCTCAGCAAGATCTAACAGCTTTCATGCATCACGTAGCACATAAATAACATGCTCATCTTATACATCATAATCGTTAGACTAACATATCATGCATACTTTAATTCATATAACAAGTATAAAGATTGAGTTCCTTATTCAATCAACATTCTTTACTCAATCAATGAAGTCATAAATTGACTTTATCATTTCATACTTACAACATATATAAGATATCATGCTCTTTGAAATACAATTTAAAATAATTCGTCATCAAGTTCACATAGCAAATAAGAACTGAAAGACTTGCATAGCTCGTAGATTATCAATTAACGAAAAAAAGCTTATAATAATCTGCACTTCATGAATTCTACACAACGTATTACCATATACATCAACTATTAGTCAAATAGCAACGCTTAGCAATCGTTTAAGTAAATTTTACTTTATAATTCATAATTCTCTCCCATTTATTTGTTTAACACACACTATCAAATTATATGTATAATTATTAGTATAAATTAATTATCACATATCTAATTCTCATAATTAGTTAACCCATTTAGGTTAAATCATTCTTCTTTAATTATTAAATTAATAATTAATTATCACACAATTAATCACATCACAATAATCATATTACATTTTCACATAATTAATCAACTAATAATTACGTACTCATATTAATTATAATTTAAATAAATTATAATTTAAATTACACATTTCCCTCGATTATAATTAATCAAATTATAATTGCATTTTATATTAATTAAATTATAATTAAAGAAATTATAATTTATATTAAACATTTACTTTGATTATAATTAATCAAACTATATTCATTATAATTTAACAAATTATAATTGAAATTAAACCTTTACTGTAATTATAATTATTCAAATTATAATTATATTTTATATTTTATTAACATAATTCATTACTATTATTTAGCATTTTAAGGTATGCCTAATATGTCATCAAGTTTATTACATAAACTTAGCTTTTCATGATACAACAAAACTTCACAAAATTAGCAACTTCTTTCTTTTCTGCATCCCCCTCCCGCCGGGGCAGGGGTTTTTGCCTTGATAGGCCAACTGGGGTGGGCCCCCTGCAGCGAACGTAGACTGGTTCGCGAACTATGCAAAGAAAAAGCCTATTTCGCTTATTTCTTCATATCAAATTCCAATTCCAGTCAACACAATTCATATCAACTTTATAGAAAACATAAATTTTAAGTTTCTAACAGGTTTTAACATATTTAATCATCAAAACACATAATCAACACTCTTAATTTTGAAAAATTTGGATTAAAACCTTTTTTCAGTGTTATTGATAAAATTGAACGCTGTAAGTTTATTTCTCAATCAAAACACATTGAATCCGTTTATAAACATGTTATCATTATCTAACATCAATTCATCCAATGATTATCAATCAAACACAAATTTTGATTTTCAAAGACCAATTAACAAAAACTTATTTCACTTTAACTTTTGATGAACATGAATTCTTCATGTTCATCAAGTATACATGAATTAACCAACTTAAAACCATCATACAATTTATATTTAAACAATTTTATGAACACAATATATGTATGTAATCATGTTTATATCAATTTTTATAAAGCTCATATATATATATATACAGAGAACTTAACATGAAGAACATCAACCATACTTTTAAAACTAATAAGTTAAACTAATAAGCTAAGAATTATACCCTTCTTTTGCTTATTAGAACGAAGAGGATGATGCTAATTGTTGATTTTCTCAAGCTTCTCTTCCCTCTTCTTCCTCTTTTCTTTCTCTCTAACTTTTCTCTGTATTTCTCTTCTTTGTTTTAACTGACTAACACTTTTGTTCTTCTACTAACGTATATACATATAATATAACTTACATATATTATAAGTATAAATACATAAATATAAAGTATATAACTTATAATACATAATGACCCTAATAAATACAATAATTGTACTTAATACATAGGTTACACATTTAAAATTTAAAAAGCCCTAAGGCTTGTTTGACAAAACAACTTTATTTTAAAAACAGATTTTTAGTAGTTAAGACCCTGTTTGGCAAAACAAATTTTAAACGGTGCAAGGGTTGTTTGGGAAAACGGTTTTAAAAAAACTCTTTTAACTCTTTTAATAAATCTTTTAACACATATTTTTAATGTTATACTTTAATTAATTAAAGCTTACCATTCTAATTTAATTAATTAAAAGTTAACATCAATTAATCACATAAAAATTACCACATAACAATTATAATTACTCGCTAATTATAATTTCATGCAACAATTACCACATAACTTTATCTAATTTAATTATCCCAATTAAATTAGAACTATAACATAAAATTATTATATATTAATTAAATTAAATATTAAATATTAATTTAATTAATATATTACACTTAATTAAATTACTCCATAACCCACATAATTTATTTATTTAACTAAATAAATAAATCAATTAAAATATTTATTTTAATTCAATAAATATTAAAATTAATATATAAAATTATCTTCACACCACATCACATATTTCACAATATATGACACATATACACATACTCAAACTCGAAACATCTCATAATAAAAATTTTATTTATTAAATTCTCATTTATTAATTCTTAAAAATCTGGGTTGTCACAATAAATACGGATAAATATTAATTAATTATTAATTATTTAATTATTATTAAATAATAAATAAGGATAAATATTAATTAATTGTTATTTAATTAAAGTTAAATAATAATTAAAGACTAATAAAGTTAAATAGATTAATTATTTATTATTTAATTAATAATAAATAAGTACAAATATTAATCAATTATTTTTTAATTAATATTAAATAATAATTAAAGACTAATAAGGTTAATAATATTAGGTCATTAAAATATTATTAAATGATTAATAATATTAGAAAGTTAAAATATTATTAAAGTATTAATAATATTAGATACTTAAAATATTATTATAAGATTAATAATATTAAAGAGAGACTAAAATATTATTAAATGATTAATAATATTAGGAAACGAATAGAATGTTATTAAAACAGGTTAATAATATTAATCAAGAGTTAAGATGATTACTTAATAATAATATTATCAAGGGACGATAATATTATTAAGGAGTTAATGTAATATCTAATATTTAATTATGTGATTAATGTTAGATAATATATGAGAATAATAATGTTATGAATAATTATATGTTATACTAATTGAAGGATCCATGATAGGTCTTTCCAAAGGGTATAAGTTAAATTCATTAAGCGGATAAATAGAATTGCATAGCAGTAGTCCGCAGACAAGGCAAGTTCTCTAACTCAACTTGAGTTATTACTTTCGAAGCATGTTAGTGAATAATTATTGTTGATTATTCACATCTAAACTAATTATTATTCGCACTTTGTGCAATTGAATTCATGTTCTATCCTTATTGAACTGTGAATTTATTAAAGTTCTTTTATTCATGAATTATTTATGATATGGATCTATGCTAATTGTATCAGCTAGATCAAGCATGTTTAAATTTTTTAAATCAAATATGTTTTAAAAGCGGTGCCTAACCAATTGAATTGGTAAGGACTCATGACTGAGAAAAAGAACAACTTTATTGAAGCATCATTGGAAAACAATTATCGCTAGTATATTGAGTGATTATGCATATTTCATCGGGTATAAAAGGTAGATCCCCTTGATTACCAAAACTTATTAAGAGGACCAGTTTAAATACTGACAACCTTAGTATATGTTCTGGTTATTTCAAACCACTCAGCATCTGTTATTCAATTACTCGTATATTCAGTTATCGAGATTTAATTCATGTTCTTTCACAATCGATTTATCTTGTTGAACATTGAAAGCTATATTCTTTTCTAATCATAATATATCTCCTTTGTATTTAAACTTGCTAAGCAAATTAGTTGCTTACCTTTGCTATATCATGACATTTATTTCAGCTAAGCCCGAAGGTTTGAATAAGAAAGACAAGGGCAAGGGCAAAGTTCAAGAGTAGTTAATATGAATGTTTATGTATTATGACACATTATGTTTAATGGTTTTGTAAACCTTTTGTGTTACTATATGTAACTAAAGTAAGGTATGTTTAAGTTAAGGTAATAGACCTTGGGATATTGTTGTAATATTTTATTATAATGAACAATGTATGTTTATTATTCCGCAATAGCATATAGAATGCTTATGATGATGATGTATCGTGAGCAGCAAACTCGAGGTTAGAGAACCTGAATTTTGGGGGCGTTACAGGTTGGTATCAAAGCTTTAGGTTATAAACATCAGGATGCGAAACCTAGGTTATAACCTTAGAAGAAAACTCGTATAGAGTATGCTAGGAGATGGATTGTGGAGAGTCATCTGGTGCAGATTGTACATAATAAAATATTATTTCATTTTATCAATGAATATATTTTATTGTGATACTAATGTTGTGCTTGTTTGGTCACAGGATGTCGGATGAAAGGCAGGATAGCCATACGATAGAACAGGAGCCAAGACATCCTGATGAGGAGCACACTGAGAGTGAGGATTACGACGAAGATATGATGGTGGTGAATTTATTCGAGGAGAACATGGCACTGAAAAATAGAGTTACACAACTAGAGCAAGAAAACGCTACACATCAATTTAATGAGATGCAGTATAAGGAGTTAGCGTATCAGGCTGTGACGCCCCCAAATCCGGGTATCTTCAAACCTCGAGCATAGTGCTACACGGTACTACTGGCTACTTACTAAACATTACTTTCTATTCATTCCTTCCCAGGTTCTTGATAACCATTATATTGTTCTGAGTCATAATATCAGTAATTACAATACTAATACTATACTATTACAAAGGTCATTACTTGTCCATCTTGGACTTTCCCTTGTCTTTTCTGGATCTTTCGGTTCGGTTGCACTTAGCTGAAATCATTTAGTTTAAAGTAAGAGTGAGCATAAATAGCTCAACAAGTTTAACATTATATCTTGAAATCACAAAATCAAGAGTCATATCTCTTCTGCTTCAATAGCTGTACAATAACTATGAAGTACTCATGAACAATCAAAGTATCATTTTGATTTCTTTAAAACCATTCCCAAGGACTTATAGTCTCTTCGGAATCTTTACTGGTCAATGACCATGAACTATCACTTGGTTCTTAACTTTTGAAAGGAACAACCCGGTACTCAGACCGTAAGTTCGATATCTCTTACGAGCACATCCAGGTGATCAGCCTGTAGTACCCTATGTTGATCAACACTCATTCATTAAACGTATTTACGTTTAATCATCGGCAACTTCAAGTGCCCGTCGAATTAACGACGTAAATACATTTGTCTTTCACTCTCAGGGTTACTTGAGAATCCTTATCAATCACTTGGCGTAGGATTAGCACATTATATATATATATTCTGGAAAGATTTGTGGAGAAACCCACCAAAATATATTTAATCTCAGTCTAGCCAAATCAAATGGCATCGACTATTCAATAACTCTTTATGCATAAACAGTTATGCATAATGATATCTTGTCCAACCATAAGGTATAAACAAGAGTTTAGCATCCTTTGCATAACACCATAGTAATGCAAGAGTTTAGAAAACTTGCATAGCGTAACGTTAATACAAGAGTTAGAAAACTTGCATTCATAATAAAGTATGAACGAAGTTAGAAAACTTGCATCAAGTAGAACTTGAACAAGGTTAGAAAACTTGCCTTCGCGTCTCTTAAACCTTGAAGGTACGCTACTTGGTCTTTACAACTTCTACAAAGCATAACACATAGTATACCAATGAGAAATCACTTTCGATATACCATGCATAGCTTAACTTCTCCTTCTTGTATAACTTAACCGAATAGTTAAACTAATAACATTCGTTCAAGTTGTTTAACGTTTATTACGGCTTATTAACAATCCTATGTTATAAAGCGAACTCTTATCAATTATCATTAAGCATGATGATAATGAGACCCCACTTGTTCCTTAACTTGATCTTGGTTTACGATTTACGTTTCCAATTTTCAAGTATAATTACGTTTGATTAACGTTTAATTCTTATAAACACTTGGTTAAACATGTTATTTAAAAGGTGTATATTCATTACTTACTAGCCCCTTAATCGATATAAAAAAGGTTAAGTAATTACTAGCAATGTCAGAACTTTCCTCCATGCTGGTGCTTGCGGCGCCAGCTTTGCCTTGCCGGGTGGCGCAAACCATGTAGGGATCTCTCCCCGGGCTAGAGCGGCAGCGCCAATTTATGCCTCTTGGGCGGCGCGGTGGCGCCGGACCCTGCATCTTAGAAAAATTTCCTACGTCATGGAAATTTCTGAAATTCCCAAGCTCGTAACGTGACCGTCATAACTAGAAATTGGCTCGTTCCACAGCCAATAGTTCATAAACGTTATGTTCTATCATTCTATCAAGTCAAAATTCATTTCTGAATTCATCGGCGATAATTTAGCCAATTAGTCCATTTTTACGCGTTCGTTAAATGTTCGTGAACGTTCGACGCTCAATTCTTTGTTTTAAGTCAAAATTCGTTCGTTCTTGCTTCTGCAAGTCTTGTTTACCTAAATGCACGTGTTACAATCAAAAACCTACGTTTCTGAATCACACGACTACTTTTGACCCCTATTCCGGGAAATTTATGTTTTCGACGATTATCGTCTAATCGCATAACTTTCGTCGAATCTTCGTTCTTTGTTATTTTTACTTCAAACCAATTGGAATCAATCCAATGGTTGATCATTATTGATTTTAACAATTCAAAACATTAAGTTCTTCCTTAGTCCTTAATCAATTCTTACTATTCCATCATGTCTGGCTTGTTAGGATTCTTAATTCACCATTAAGCCATCCTTATCACTTCTCTATAGTCATAAATCCCTTAAACACTCTCTATCAATTTTACTATTGAAGGAAAAGAGAAATTTACATAATTTTCTTATTGTTATACCTTTCTTGTTCTTTGTTTGCTTGAGTAGGGAGACTCAAAGGCTTTCTTTCTTCTTGGTTAAGGTGTGTTCTTCACAAAGCTCAAGCTAGCTTCTTCTCTCTCTTTCTATGTTGGTGGAAATTGTCAAGCAACAAAATAAAGAGGCAAGGCTCTCTATTTATAAGAGTTGGCAAGCTTAAGGTAGTTTGGTCATTAGGACCAAACCTCCTTAGCCCACCTCCTCCCCTCATTAAACCTATGTCCCCCCATGTGCTAGCATATACTAGCACATGGCCCCCCTTGTGCTCCCACATGCACCCATGTGGCCATGGGTTGCCCCATGGGTTAACCCACCCATTTACCCAACGGTTCGACCCACGGGTTAACTTATTACTTTTTAATTCATATTTAACGTATTTACTCCGTATAAAATTCGTATTATACGTCGTATTAATTCTCGTATAATGCTTTGTAATATACTCGTATAATGTCTCGTATTATACGCGTATTCCTTCCGTATAATAATCATTTATTATTATACGTAAGCAATTAATCATTAATTTTACTTTCCCTAATGCTTAGGATTTTAAGTCCCTAGGCAAAAACTTCGTGAGCCATAAGTAAAATACTATTACATATTTCACCTCACCTTGAAATCCTATCATTACCAGTTTCTCAGAATTTTAATATAAAATCTCGATCAGAAATGGATGAATAGTGATTTCCATACTTTTCTTCCAAGAAAACTTTTTCTTGGCTAACATAACTTTTCACGGTATATTACCGTCAAATCTTTTGACAGAACGTCATTCTGACGTTCCGAACTTTCACACAGGCTTAGGGTCTCAAACCCTAACCCTTAGGGTTTTATGAATAGTGCCTATTTCGTCTTTTACTCGAAAAGATTTTATTTTTGTCTTATAAATTCACATCATTTACTTCTAGCACATGGCCAGGATACTAACCATTTCAGTCATCTCTAGGTCATAAAACGACCTTTAATTAGCTTACTCAGTTTAATAAATAAATAATCAAATTTTATTCAATAAAGCAAATAAAATTCATTTACATAATCGCTCGATTTTCTCGGGCGTTACACAGGCTCAGACAGAGCTTGCTGAGGTGAAGGTGCAGTTGCAAGGACAGGTGACTTCGACTCAATAGATGGTTGTTGTGGATACTGAGCTAAGGGAAAGATTAGAACAAGAAGAGGTAATGCTAGATAGTACTAAGAGTTGAGCATCAGGCGATGCGTTTTGAGTTTGATTTGGAGATTTCAGAAAATATTAGGATTGAGGAGGCATAGGTTAGAGCAGCAAGGATGGTTGATCAGTTAGAGGCAGCTTTGGAGGAGAAGGAGGTCAGGCTAGAGTTTCTGGGACGGGCTTTAGATGCAATATATGTGGGTCCCAAGTTGATAATAGGAGGCCGTATTTTGAGATTGGCGAGTCTAGACAATCAGTGCGACGTCGTTTGGTTGGAGATGCACTGCAGGCGCAGGAGCATGTCCAAGTTGAGGTGCCTTTACCTGACAGCCAGTGAGATGTTGCTTGGTTGTGATGTATATAGATGCACTAGTACATTTTTTATTTAGCAGGGTTATATTATGTATGATGTAAACCTCTGGCTATGTGAAGTTGTATGTAAATATGATGTATCCCCATCTTAGTTGTGTAGGGGAGTATATCTTTTGATAGATCCCATCTCTGGATGTTTAGAATGGGATAGTTAGTATTTATAAAAATATGCCAGGCATGTAAGTGTTGGGTTTGTACGAAATCGTGATGCAATCAAATTGCAAAAATTAGCGGAAGCATGGTATATCAGAGTTTAAAAAATTTCTACAAAACCATTACCCGGATCATCCTTTATGCAAATTATTAATTTAAAACGATAAATAAGAAGTTATGGAATCATACCCTTGTAAAACGAAGCTTCCACAGGTACGAGTTCAACTCCTTGTTCTTCGTGATCTCCTTGAATTTTCGGGTTAGATTCCTTCCTTTGATCAATGTTAGCCACCCAAGTGTTTGGCCTCTAGAGGTGATCTACTAAGGAAGATGAATTATCAAGAAGGAGGGTGGTGGCTTAGTTTTCTATCCTCTATAGAAAAGGAGTACTCTCCAACAATTGGAATTGCCTCAACTGATATCTATTATAAGACTCCTCTTATATAGATATTGGTCAACTCTTCTAATCCTATTAGACATGGGATTTCTTTTAATTAATTAAACTCCTTTAATTAATTTAGGCTTCCCACCACATGGGGAATAATTAATTAAATTCATTTAATTAATTTGTCTCCTAATCTTATTAGGCATAAATGAGAGTACTAATATTAAATTAATTACTAAACTCCTTTAGAAATTAAAATAATAATAATTGTAATAATATTAATAAGACTCCTCTTATTAATTTATATTTAATATTTCTAAAATATTAAATAATAAATATTAAGCTATTTAATTTATTCTATCACTATAGATTAAATTAATTACACTTAATGCATTATTACGATTATGCCATTACCTTCTTAAATAATTATTCTTCCTTTTATGGTGTGACCCTTTAGGTTCTCTATATTAAACCGGTTGTGAATAAATCAATTAGAACAATTCTAATCTTATTTAAATAAATAAATTAAACTAATAATCTATTTAAATAAATAATATTTATTCTACAATAGGGATAAGCCTCCCTAGCGATCAACGACTTTCCAGATAATATAGATTTCAACATTAATCATAAAAGAACCTGTGAGTAAATAGTTACCATACAATTCAATCCTTCCACCATACAATGTCCCAATTAAATATAAGACATGAATTTACTGTCAAGTCTTATTTTATTTAATTATATGTATTTCGATTAGAAAATGCACAACTCCAAATAATGCAAATTAGAAACTCGTTTCTAATTTCATTTTACCTTGGCCAAGGATTCCTGGGTTGTCATTTAACGAATCACATAGGATATATCTCCTCTTTTACTAGAGGTGGTAGATTCTTTATTGATCATTCATTATCTCCATATGTAACTCATTATACCCAAGCATACCCTTTTATATACCCTAAAGGACTTTAATTAATAAGTCAAAGTATAATTCATTACATACAAGATACGATGATGATCTCAAGTCCAAGGATCACTTGTACTACTATCACATTAGGAATTCCTATTGACAGGCGAGTAAAACTCCATTAGGTATTCCATAGCGAGTAACGTTCAGTGAACTTATTCTCCAATAAGCACCTACATACTTGCTTTAGTGTCTCCACACAAATGATCATGAGATCAATCATCCTCATCCAATGAGCAAGCAACATATGTACCAATCTATCCGGATTTACTAATCCCCTTTTTAGTAATCCCACGATTGAGAACTATTTTAGTTTTAGAGCTTTCTAAGAATTAGATCTCATTAGCATGATCATCATCATGATTCTAAAAGCATTGCTTAAAACTATGGGTTATTTACATATTTTAAAAACAGCACCATGTAGATAATTAAATGCCTTTAATAAATGAATATTTTATTAATAAATAAATAAGATTGTTTACAAAGTACGTGCTTTATCATCATACATGATTGGCTTGTATGCACACTACTATCAGTAAGTGTACGACACTAATATTTGGTATATGAATATAAATGCGGTATTATAAGTAAATATTTGATTAAGTAGATAAGACTTAAGAATGAAGATAGTAAGTTGTCTGTTTGATCATTTGAAAGTTCATTACATTAAATGTGTTAATTCAGCAAGCTGAAGTGGATAATTCAGCAAGTTGAACATGGTGATAATATGATTGTTAGAATTTAAATTACATGTTATATTTTAAACACTTATAAGATATGACATATAATGAAACTTAAAGTATTAATGTAAGACTTTGTTTAACTAGATAATGCCACCCAGATGACAAAACTGTAACCAGAGGGAAGAACAATCTATAAATAATGAAAGAGATCAAGCTGACCCAATGCAGAACTTCGCCAATATGATAGCTCAAGCTATGCAGACTCGTGCACCTGCAGCAAGGAATCAAGCGAATAATAGATTAGCAAATTTTAAAGATTTTAAGGCTGTAGGACTGCCAGAATTCAGCAGAACCACGGACCCCATAGAAGCTCAAACATGGGTGAAAGAGATGGAAAAGGTCTTTATCATTACTAGGGTAGCCGAAGAGCAAAAGACGGCTTTTGCTACCTACTTGATGAAAGATGAGGCTAATTATTGGTGGGAGTCGAACCAAGCTAGAACCGGAACGGAAGTAGTAGCTTGGACAAGGTTTAAGGAGTTATTCTTTGAAAACTATTTCTCGCAGGGCATGCAAGTTAGGATGGAAGTGAATTTTCTTGAATTGAAGCAAGAGAACATGACAGTTGCCGAATATGCAGCGAAATTCAATGAGTTAGCCAGATTCGCACCTCATCAGGTGGATGCAGAAATACGGAAGGCGCGTAGGTTTAAGAATGGGTTAAAGCCATGGATATACAGCAAAGTTACAGTGCTACAAATTGCTACGTTTTCAGCGTTATTGGAGAAAGCTATCATTGCCGAAGGTGGTAGCGAAGCAGTGTTTACATACAATAGGGAGAAGAAGATTGAAGGTGGAAATCAGGGTGCCAACAGTGGTGGCAGTAACATTAAGAAACGCAAGTGGAACAGTGGCAACGATTCAGGAACTCAACAAGGGAGTACTCCACAGAAGAAGCCAGTATGTGAAAAGTGTGGAAAGAATCACTTTGGAGAGTGTATGAAGGGGAAGAATGTCGGTTATAATTGCGGTCAGGAAGGACATATTTCACCGAATTGTCCTAAGCTAAGGAAGGGAGGTTGTTTTTCATGTGGAGGAACGGGGCATCGATTTAAGGATTGTTCATTTAAGAAGAATACTGACGGAGGAAGTGGAAACAGGAGCAGTACTACAAAGTTAACAATTGGAGGGCCAACGTAGCGAAGCAAGCCAACAGCCCAAACATTCAACATGACTGTGCAAGACGCAATTGCATCAAAGGAGGTGGTGTCAGGTATTATTCCGATCAATAATATAAATGCATATGTATTATTTGATTCGGGAGCTACCTATTCATTTGTGTCTGATGAATTTGCTAAAAGATTAAACTTACCCTGTGAAACGTTAATGAACCCAATGAATATAGAAGTGGCAAAAAAAGAAGTGATTCCTGTAGAGTTTATCCATAAAAACTATGGTGTGGAAATAAGGGGACATAAGTTGAGCGTGAATTTGATTCCGATACGCTTAGGAGAATTTGATGTCATCTTAGGGATGGATTGGTTGTTTAACCATTAAGTAGTTATAGATTGTCAGAAGAAGAGTATACACCTTAAGACACCAAATAAGTCTAAGGTTGTATTTTATGGTAGTAAGTCGCCAAGACAAACAAGTTGTCCAACGATGATGCAGGCCAGGAGGATGCTACGAAAAGGATGTGAAGGTTATTTGGCTCATGTAGTGGATACACGGGTTATGAATTCGGACATGGGGTAGATACCTACAGTTAATGAGTTTGGGGATGTCTTTCCAGATGATCTTTCGGGATTTCTGCCAGACAGAGAGGTAGAATTTGTGATTGATTTAGTACCGGGGATAGCGCCGATATCAAAAGCACCGTATAGGATGGCTCCGGTAGAAATGAAAGAGTTGATGATCCAGCTACAAGAGTTGTTGGACAAGAAGTACATCCAACCTAGTGTATCTCCATGGGGAGCACCGGTGTTGTTTGTAAAGAAGAAGGATGGTTTGATGAGGTTGTATATGGATTATAGAGAATTGAGTAAGGTGACGATCAAGAACAAATATCCGTTATCGCGGATAGATGATTTATTTGATCAACTTAAAGGAGTGAGATATTTTTCAAAGATTGACTTAAGGACTGGTCACCATCAGTTGAAGGTTAGGATGGAGGATGTACCAAAGAAATCATTTAGAACTCGTTACGGCCATTATGAGTTCTTAGTGATGTCGTTTGGACTGACAAATGCGCCAGCTGCTTTTATGGACTTGATGAATAGAATATTTAAACCGTACTTGGATAAGTTTGTTGTTGTATTCATTGATGATATTCTGGTCTATTCGAAGACTGAAGAGGAGCATGCCAAACATCTAGGAATTGTATTGGAAACATTACGAAAAGAGAAACTATATGCTAAATTTTCAAAGTGTGAGTTCTGGTTGAAGAGGGTTCCATTTTTGGGATATGTCATCGACAATGAGGGAATTTCTGTTGATCCAGCGAAAGTAGAAGCGGTGAAAAATTGGGGACAACCGAAGACACCGATAGAAGTTAGAAGTTTCTTGGGATTGGTAGGGTATTACCGGAGGTTTATTCAGGATTTCTCGAAGATAGCGACACCCTTAACTAATCTGACGAGGAAGACTGTTAAGTATGTGTTTTAGGAACTGAAGAAAAGAATCAGTGAAGCACCTATGTTATCGTTACCAGATAGTACGGGAGGTTTTACAGTGTATAGTGATGCGTCACACAAGGGACTAGGTTACGTGTTAATGCAGAATGGTAAAGTCATTACGTACGCGTCATGATAATTAAAGGACTATGAGAAGGGAGACCCTACCCATGACCTAGAATTGGCTGAGGTAGTGTTTGCCCTTAAGATTTGGAGGCATTACCCCTACGGAGAAAAGTGTGAGATATACACAGACCACAAGAGTCTGAAGTATATCTTTACACAAAAGGAGTTGAACATGAGGCAGAGGAGATGGTTAGAATTGATCAAGGATTATGATTGTGATATTCTATATCATCCAGGAAATGCCAATGTAGTGGCAGATGCATTAAGCAGGAAGAGCGGAGAAGAGTTATTTGTATGGACAGAACAAGAAGAATTAGTAAGAGAAATGGAGAAAATGGAGTTAGAGGTGAAAAATTCGAAGAATTCGGATAGAGTAATAGAAATGGAAGCAAGTCCAACATTATTAGACAAGGTGAAAGAGGTACAAGAGAATGATGAAGATACGGTAGCATCAAGAAGCGGTTAGCTGAAGGCGAAGAGTTGAAGTATAAGATTGACGGCTCTGGATTGCTGAGATTTGAAGGACGAATTTGGGTACCTGTAGTACCAGAGTTAAAAGAAGATATTTTGCTAGAAGCGCACAATAAGAGATATTCAATACACCCAGGAAGCACGAAGATGTATCAAGATTTACGTCAACATTACTGGTGGCCTGACATGAAGAGAGAGGTTGTTGAATGTGTCAGCAGATGTTTAACTTGTCAAAAAGTCAAAGCAGAGCATCAACGACCGAGTGGACTATTATAGCCGTTAGAAATTCTGGAATGGAAATGGGAGCACGTCACGATGGATTTTTTGGTAGGACTTCCAGCGACACAAAAAGGTTATGACGCCATATGGGTAATTATTGATCGTTTTACAAAGTCAGCACACTTTTTGTCGATCAGGATCAGGTATACTCTGGATCAACTTGTTAGGAATACTCATGAGAATGATATTCCTATTTATATATGATTTGATTATGATATAAATGACTGAATATGCAAGTATGCTTTCATTGACAGAAGCTGTAAAGTCCTTTGATAGATAATAGGAATATATGTACAAGGACTTAGAATGAATTGATCAAATGTGTTAGGTTGATCCTACATAAGCAAAACAGCTTCTGTAAAGTCCTTAAAAAGAAATGATGTACAAGGACTATAAGTATAGAAAGACCAAACTTGTTAGGTTGATCTTTTACAATGTAATAGATAGGCTTGTCTGATCGTCGAGCACTGCATCAGAAATCGTAGTCTTCCAAGAGAGACAAAGGAGACTCGAGAGCCATCAAGGCAAAATCGTAGTCTGCAGGATAGTAGATCTCGGAGTTCGTAGTTTGCCAGGAGAAATGAGGAAGGATCGTAGTGTGTCGAGAAGAACTTTCTCGGAGCCGTAGTCTGCTGAGGAAGTCACGTTCAGAATCAAAGAAATAGTCTGTCTATGAGCCGACTGAGAATCTGCCAGAACTAAGTCAAGAATCGTAGATCACACTTAAAGTAGTGGAGTCTACTGATCATCAGAGGTAGAGATAGTAGTCGGCCCAGATCAGACGAGGACAGCTAGCACGAAGGCAGAATCGTAGTCTGTCAAGGTCTGATCTCGGAATCGTAGTGTCTGCAGCAGCAAAACAAAGCCGAATCATAGTCTGTAGAGCTAAGGTTTCCACAATGGTTGCTCAACAACGCTAAGGGAAGAATCGTAGTGTCAACACGATTCTCAATAAATGGGCACTCCCAATATATCCAAAGCACGAAGCCTCTGGTCTGAGCTACAAAGATACATTCTATATGAAGAGTACCAGAGAGCACTCACCAAATGGCATGTAAGCTAACAGAAGATCTAAGAATCAACTCTATCAACATGCATACTGAGTTGTGAAGCCATTCGAGATGAAGTTTTCCACAAGCCAATCAGAAGAAGACTTCATACAAAGTAACTAACTAGAGAAAGTCAGCAAGTGCAGTAGCTGTCAAGAGAACAGAAAACAACGATATTGAGAATCACTCAAGATCGTAGTGTTTGCCAAAGTGAAGAAGGAACTGATACAACCTACAGAGATACCGGCCAGTTTGTGAAGAACAAGACAGAAGTGATTAAGCATGGGTCAGACCATTGAAGATAGGTGAACGGGAGATCACCAGGAGAAAGGAGCTGGGTATGCCACAAATCTGAAGTGTCTTGCTATTCAGAAGAGGTCAGAACGATAAGTCAAGATATGAGTTCCTGAGATTAGTCAAGGCAAGCAGAAGTGATGAAGCATTGCAAAAGAGAAGGAAGAGGTGTTCCACATTGAAGATCCAAGAACACTCTTTAGAATCGTAGTGTTGTATCAACTAGTCAAGGCAACATTAAATATGACACACTACGATAAAGGTCCAAGAACACTTGCATCAGAATCGTGGAGTTCGGGCATCTGAGTATTGAAACACTGGCAATGAATCAATATGAAGACTGACATTCGAACGTTGTTGATTGAGAGCATCGATGCAAAAGGACAACTCCTAAGGATTCGAATCAAGGAATCAGAAAGAAGAAATAAAGATGACTACCAGCCTAACACGGAACAATGACATCTCTGAGGCGGTAGGTGAAAAAACAGACTGCTGTGTCAGTAAAGTCAAAAAGGACATGTCACGTCACATCAATAGTCTGCACCAAATAACTCGAGATCTGCAAAGTAATTCAAAAAGCTTCCAACGGCTACTTTCCAACGAAAAGATCATGGAAGGGTATTTAAAGGACAAGCTTCAAAGATAAGAGTTGTTGCTGAGTTGTAGATTCGTCGAGTTGTTGAAATGCTACATTGTTGACTCTACGAGTTCCACCAGAGTTGAACAGAACAAGTCTCATTGGCAGTGAGACTACGAAGGTGGAAGTAAAGCAGACTTAAAGAAAGACTGAATAGACTAAAGCTTCACTCAACAAGGATGAGAATGCCACTAAAGATGGCAGCCAAACTGAGAGCCGAGAAGGCCAAGAAGATAGCATTCAAGAAGGTGGCTGAGCATAAAGAAGATCAGAAGAGCCACTCTACAGATCACCATGAAGAACCAGAAGCTGAACAAGAAAAGATGCAGAACCATGTCTGTATTTCATTCAAGAAGGGTTCAAGGGATGCTAAGGGCCAGAAGAAGGTGACCCACAATGAAAAGCCTTAGCAGTTCCTATGTGGTGATGGTGCACAGCTGACAGCAAGTGTAGATGAGCTGAACAGACTGAAGATCAGCTACACTATAGAAGAGGTCCAGACTTGAAGCAGAATGCTGAGGACCAAGCCTAGCTGCTAAGAACAAAGATGATCAAGCTTCAAGACATCTTAGCAGCAAAGCACAAACAACAACAACAACAACTACAACTACAAGTAGCCAGGGCCAAAGGGACTTTGTCCGAAGGGACTAAATGAGTTCCAAGCCGGAGGGCTTGAAGAGTTCAAAAGTGAACTGAAGTTCCAGGGCTGCTGGCCTTGAAGGAATCTTAGTGATTCAGGGTGTTGCCCATTCCTTAGTGGATTTCCTGCGAAAGTGCAGAAGAGTGGATTAGGAGTTGAGTTGGCTCTGAACCACTTAAAACCCTTTGTGTCTTTTACATTCTGTCATTTACTTTATGTCTTTACATTATGTACTTAACTGCTATAACTTCTTTGTATGTACTAACCAATTACAACTAAACTAACTCTAAGAACGATGTATCAATGTTTATCAATATATCAATGAAGGGGATATTTAACTTATTCCGCTGTGCTTGAAATGATTCTTATGTTTGTTATGTGCTAACTTCTTAGCAATACAAAATAAAATGGAAAAGAGTTTTAAAATAAAAAAGATCTATTCAACCCCCCTTCTAGATCTATTGTTGTGCCTACTGGGAACTAACACAACTTGGCAAATTGTATATCAAGGAGATAATTTCGAGACATGGGGTGCCAGTATCAATTGTGTCTGATAGATATCCGCGCTTCACGTCAAACTTTTGGAGGAATCTTCAAGAAAGAATGGGAACACATCTAAGGTTAAGTACCGCGTATCATCCATAGACAGATGGGCAAAGCGAGAGAACGATTCAAACACTAGCAGACATTCTCAGAGCCTGTGTTGTAGACTTCAAAAGAAGTTGGGAAGATCATCTTCTAGTAGTAGAGTTTTCATATAATAATAGTTATCATGCCAGCATTGGGATGCCACCGTACGAAGCCCTGTATGGGAGAAAATGCAGAACGCCCTTATGTTGGGACAAGGTAGGTGAACGAAGACTGTTGAGGCCAGAATTTGTACAGCAGACCGTAGAGATCATCAAAGTGATAAGAGCTCGACTGGTAGCAGATCAGGATTGACAAAAGAAGTATGCAGATCTTCATCTCAAGAAAAGAGACTTTGAAGTGGGAAGCTATACGTTTACAAAGGTATCTCCCTAGAAGGGGAAGATAAGATTTGGAAAGAAAGGTAAACTGAGTCCGAGATTTATTAGACCATTCAAAATACTGAAAAAGATAGGTGAAGTGGCGTACGAGGTAGCTCTACCTCCTGAACTGGAACATATTCACAATGTGTTTCATGTGTCAGTGTTGCGCCTGTACAAGCCGGATTACAAGAATGTGATATCGTATGAACCGATTCAAGTCGAGAAGGACTTATCATACGAGGAGATTCCTGTAGAAATTTTGGATAGGAAGGAGCAGAAATTGAGGAATAAGGTTATACCTTCTGTCAAAGTTCTGTGGAGAAACCACAATGCCGAGGAAGCTACGTGGGAACATGAGGAAAAGATGAGGAAGAATTATCCAAATCTTTTTGAGTAACCTTAGTGGGATTACTAAAATGGGGATTAGTAAATCCGGATAGATTGGTACATATGTTGCTTGCTCATTGGATGAGGATGACTGATCTCATGGTCATTTGTGTGGAGACACTAAAGCAAGTATGTAGGTGCTTATTAGAGAATAAGTTCACTGAACGTGACTCGCTATAAAATACCTAATGGAGTTTTACTCGCCTGTCAATAGGAATTCCTAATGTGATAGTAGTACAAGTGATCCTTGGACTTGAGATCATCATAGTATCTTGTATGTAACGAATTATACTTTGACTTATTTCTTAAGGCCTTTTAAGGCATATATAGGGTATGCTTGGGTATAATGAGTTGCATATGGAGATAATGTATGATCAATAAAGAATTTACCACCTCTAATAAAAGAGGAGATATGTCCTATATGATTCGTTAAATGACAACCCAGGAATCCTTGGCCAAGGTAGAATGAAATTAAAGAGAGGTTTCTAATTTGTATTATTTGGAGTTGTGCATTTTCTAATCGAAATACATATGATTAAATAAATTAAGACTTGATAGTAAATCCATGCCTTATATTTAATTGGGACATTGTATGGTGGAAGGATTGAATTGTACGATAACTATTAACTCACAGGTTCTTTTATGATTAATGTTGAAATCTATATTATCTGAAAAGTCGTTGATCGCTAGGGAGACTTATCCCTATTGTAGAATAAATGTTATTTATTTAAATAAATTATTAGTTTAATTTATTTATTTAAATAAGATTAGAATTGTTCTAATTGATTTATTCACAACCGGTTTAATATGGATAACCTAAAGGATCACACCATAAAAGGAAGAAGAATTATTTAAGAAGAAAATGGCATGATAGTAATAATGCATTAAGTATAATTAATTTAATCTATGGTGATAGAATAAATTAAATAACTTAATGTTTATTATTTAATATTTTAGAAATATTAAATATAAATTAATAAGAGGAGTCTTATTAATATTAATATTATTTTAATTTTAAAGGAGTTTAGGAATTAATATAATATCAGTACTCTCTCTCAATCCTAATAAGATTAGGATATAAATTAATTAAAAGTGTTTAATTAATTAATTAAATAAAACCCTATTCTAATTGGATTAGGAGGGTTAACCTAATATCTATATAAGAGAGACTTATATCAGAAATAAGGTACGTGAATTTTTCCAAAGGTTGGGAGTACACATATTCTATAGAGATAGAAACAAGGGTTAAGCCAATAACCCATCTTCCTGAGTTCTTCATCTTCCTTGGTGGATCACCGTTAGAGGCCAAACATTTGGGTGGCTGACATTGATCAAGGGAAGGAGCTACTACAGAGGAATCAAAGGAATCAAAAGAGTAGAACTTGTACCTGAGGAAGCTTGGATCTTTAAAGGTATAATTTCATCTTCTCCTTCTATGTATTGACTGATAATTAATGCACAAGAATGATCATGGTTATGGGTTTGTATAAATTTTTGAAAACCTATGTTTCGCGCTTCTGCCCTATTTATGTGATTTGATTGCATGATTGCGTTACGTACAAACCCAACAGTGGTATCAGAGCCAATCTTGTGCTAATTATCAGTGTATGTGATTCCATACATGTATGATATGCGATTGGATCGAGTTCTGGGCAACAAAAATTTTTCTGATTCTGCGAAGCTGCACAGCTGCACCGGTGCAAGGACTTCTTGCTACGCAGCTGCGCCTGTGTCTTTGCCTGTTTTTCATGCTGCGCAGCTGCACCGATTCCCTTTATATTACTGGCGCAGCTGCGCCACTAACAGAATCTGAATTTTTTTTTATTTAATTAAATGAATGGTTTATTTAATTAATAAATAAAGGTTTAAAATAAAGATGTTTATTTTATATGAAATGAGATTTCAGAATTGCTAAAATTAAAGAGTTCAATTTGGAATTGTTTTTGAATGAAATAAAGGAGTTTATTTTTTCAAAAACAAAATTTAGCAAACTTTTGCCCATTAACTGATATTAATACATATATGGAATGAATTTATTTTTATGAGATGAATAAGTTTTATTGATACGTATGATGATATGTATGTTAATAAAAGGGATTGATTATGGACTATGACCAATGTGATTGAATTTTATTTTGGATGAATGCTTGAATGTATGGGTTTTATAAAATGGGGTCTGCATACCTCGTCTTCTCTAGTTTTATTCTCGGTGTAAAATTTAATCTCCCTCCTATGTACTTCCCTTGACTGCTGATCAAGGTTTCTATTTAATTATAAATAGTTTATGTAATAGAGATAGTTAGAATTATCTTGAAGAAACTGGAGACCAAGGAGCAAGGAGTGTGTGAAGACCCGTTTGTATGGAGCACGGGTTTAAATGTAATAGTTACATTTAAAATTTAAATTCTTGCACTCCTAGGTTTGACCTTTTGGTTCACTTGGTGGCTCTAGTGAACCAAACTAGAATAAAAGTCCATAATCAATCCGGGTAAAATATAGTATTCTATATTGCATGCTAAATATTATATATATTATATTTTATGCAAACATGCTTCGCATGTTTAATAAAATGACTCGTATTTTATATATATACGTGCATGCGCGCTAAACAAGATGAGACAAATAATAACAAACCCCTCAAAGAAATAATATTAAGTCTGAAGCGTTCAAATGATATTTGGAATATCGAACGTCGCCTTCTAGCATGGTTAATTAATAGAGTATTAAATATTTAATATGAGTTTGTTGTGCTATCCACAAGGCAAGTATTGAGTATTTAAGATGTTAATTAATCACATTTGATGCTTATCAAGAAAATTGAAAGATCTAGTCTTGTTGTGCTATCCACAAGGACGAACATTTTTCTTTTTTGAATTTATGGAAGTGCTAGGCTGGACTTAACTTAAATTATTTTAGTTCGGATGTGCACACACATGACCATTATAATTTAAGAGGCAAAATAAAAGGAGTTACATGGTGATGTAATTGACAAGAGTTGTCTACCTATTTATTTGTTTATCGCTTGTTGTGCTATCCACAAGGTTATATACATTTGAAATGGGATCCTTAATCTCACTAGCAAATCTTTAATTAGATGTTGCCGAACTATATAAGTGAGGGTAATATAGTTTGATGAAAATAGTGGGAGATACCAATTTAAAATAAAGACCTAAATTTATTTTGGTATGCAAAGTTAATAAAATGAATGTTTGCTAAAAATGTTATCTTTTCACATGCAGAATTTTAAAAATTTCAAAATCACTAATCTCACTACGAAGCATACTTGATGCAAATAAGCTTACCGGGCCGAATTATGAGGACTGGCTAAGAAATCTGAGAATTGTTCTCACTGCTGAAAAGATTTCTTATGTCCTAAATTCAACTATCCCTGAATCTGTTTCGGAAACAGCCTCTGAGGAAGAGATTGCCACTTTCAATAAATGACAAGATGATGCATCTGTGGCTCAATGCATCATGCTCGCATCCATGAATAACGAGCTTCAGCGTCAGCACGTAAATATGGATGCTCCTGCTATGCTGCTTCACCTCAAGGAGTTGTATGGTGAACAGAGTAGGACTGCTAGATATGAGATATCTAATAAGCTCTTTCGATCTTGGATGACCAAGGGCACTGCTGTCGAGACTCATGTTCTGAAGGTAATCAATTTGATTGAACGCCTTAGGACAGCTTGGGTTCGTCATGGATGGGGAGCTGAGTCAAGACTTGGTCTTGCAGTCAATCCCTGAGACCTTCTCGCAGTTTGTGGTTAATTTTCACATGAATAAGCTAGATGTTAGCTTGCCTGAGCTGCTTAACATGCTAAAAACTGCAGAAGGTCACTTCTCATCCAAGAAGAACCATGTCTTGATGGTGGATTCTTCCAATAAAAAGAAGAGGCCCAAGGTGTCTCCTGAAAAGAAGAAATCCAAGAAGGCTAAGGGAAAGGGGAAAGAAAAGAACAAAAGAAACCTGAACTAGCTAAAGGAATGTGCTTTCATTGCAACGAGCCGGGACATTGGAAGAGGAACTGCAAGAAGTTTCTAGCAGAGAAGAAGCTTGGAGAAGCTTCGACTTCCAATCAAGGTTTGTTTATGATTGAAATTAATTTTTCTGAAAGTCATAATTCTACTTAGGTATTGGATACCGGCTGTGGTTCTCACATATGTAATACTGTGCAGGGACTGGTCAGAAGTAGAAAGCTAAACAATATGAGGTGATCCTACGAGTGGGGAATGGAGCAAAGGTTGCTGCATTAGCTGTAGGAACTTATTGTTTAGCAATGCCTTCGGGCAAGTCCATTTATCTTAATAATTGTTATTATGTTCCGAATATTATTAAAAATATTATTTTAATTTCTATATTAGATATAGAAGGATTTAACGTTGTTATAAAGAACAATAGTTGCTCTATTTATAAAAACGATGTTTTATATGGTATTGAAAATTTGCGAAATGGACTTTATACACTTGACTTACAAGAAAATATATTTCAAATTGAACAAACTAAGAAAAGGAAAAGAGATGATATTAATTATACCTACAGGTGGCACTGTAGACTCGGTCATATCAATGAAACAAGATTATCCAAGTTGCATAAGGATGGGCTCCTAGAGCTATCCGATTATGAATCATATCCAACTTGTGAATCTTGTCTCATGGGTAAAATGACTAAATCTCCTTTTAATGGAAAAGGAGAAAGAGTTACAGAGTTGATGGCATTGATTCACACAGACGTTTGTGGACCTATGACAACAAGTGCACGGGGTGGGTATTCTTATTTTATTACTTTCACTGATGATCACTCAAGATTTGGATATGTGTATATAATGAAAAACAAATCAGAATTATTTGAAAAGTTCAAAGAGTTCAGAAGTGAAGTAGAGAAACAAACGGGCAAGAGTATTAAGATACTTCGATTAGATCGAGGTGGAGAATACTTAAGCGGTGAGTTTCTCAATTGTCTCAAAAAAAATGGTATAATCTCACAATGGACTCCTCCAGGTACACCACAATTAAATGGAGTATCTGAAAGGAGAAATCAAACATTGTTGGACATGGTTCGATCCATGATGAGTTTTACCAACCTTCCAATTTCCTTCTGGGGTTATGCCCTAGAAACGGCTGCATACCTACTTAACAAGGTACCTACCAAATCCGCCCCAAGGACTCCATATGAGATGTGGAAAGGGAGGAAACCAAATCTTAAGCATGTTAAGACTTGGGGTTGTCCAGCTTATATCAAAAAGTTTTAAAATGATAATCTACAGACTAAATCCGATAAGTGTAGATTTGTGGGATACCCTAAAGAAATCGTAGGGTATTATTTCTATCATCCTATTGATCAAAAGGTGTTTCTTGCGAAACATGCTACCTTCTTGGAGAAAGAGTTTATCCATGAAGGGGTCAGTGGGAGTAAGATATATCTTAAAGAAGTTCCAGAACCACAAATTACCACGGATTAAAGTCAGGTACCTAACCAAGTAGAAGAACCTACTATACCACACCCTGTTCGTAAATCTAGAAGAGTACCGAAGGTACCAGAGAGGTATGGATTCGTTATAGAGGATGACGATGAGGTACGCATCATGAATGATGATGATCCATTGAATTTTGAACAGACTATGAGTAATAAAGACTCAGGGAAATGGCTTGAAGCCATGAAATCTGAAATGGACTCCATGTATGAAAACAAAGTATGGACTTTGGTTTCACCACCTAAATGTATTAAGCCTATTGCGTGTAAATGGGTTTTTAAGAGAAAGACTGGAGCAGACGGAAAGGTAGAGACCTATAAGGCCCGACTGGTTGCAAAAGGTTTCAAACAAAGACAAGGAGTTGACTATGATGAAACCTTCTCACCAGTAGCCATGCTCAAGTCCATTCGGATTTTACTTGCGATTGCAGCTTACAACGACTATGAGATATGGCAGATGGATGTGAAAACGGCCTTCCTCAATGGAAAACTTGAGGAGGATGTGTATATGACACAGCCAGAGGGATTTATTTCAAAAGTTGGAACAAATCAAGTCTGTAAGCTACAATGATCCATTTATGGGTTGAAGCAAGCTTCTCGTAGATGGAACATTCGTTTTGATGAGACAATCAAAGATTTTGATTTTATCAAAAACGAGGATGAACCATGTGTATACAAGAAGGTTAGTGGGAGCACAGTATCATTCCTTGTATTATATGTTGATGATATATTACTGATAGGGAATGACATTCCTATGTTACAATCAATTAAAATCTGGTTATCTAAAAACTTCTCCATGAAGGACTTGGGTGAAGCATCCTATATTTTGGGGATAAAGATCTATAGAGATAGATCTAAAAGGATGCTCGGCTTATCCCAAGGAACGTACATTAATACGATGCTAAAGAGGTTTAGCATGGAAGATTCCGAAAGAGGTCTCATGTCGATGAGCCATGGAATACATTTCTCCAAGAAACAGGCCCCAAAAACACCCCCAAATCCGGGTACTTCGTTTTCACATGATTTAGTGTTCACTTTCTAACTATAACAAACATCTACCCAATATATCACAAAATAAATTATAATATTTATTCAAAATAATAAAATCTCACTTAAAACAAGGGTTACAACCTTCTCAAACTCAATCCCAGGGTTACTCTAACCTTAACATAATAATAAAGTGCGGAATAAAAACAGGACATAAAAGTCTTATTACAATCATTTCAAAATAATTAAACAAGTCTTCACTTGCTTTGCTTTCCCTTGCCCTTACTTGTAGACGAGGCATCAACGTTATCAACCTTAACTGCAATTGTTATTTAATGCAAGAGTGAGCAAACAACAGCTCACTAGAGTTTTACAACAATAGATACATGAAATGATATCTTTTAAAAAGATTTGAATAACCTAGCTTACTTCAACAATAAAGAATTGAATAATAATTCTCTATCAACATTCAATTTCGAATATAGAATTTATCTGAGGGTCATAAGACCTTTGAACTCTTCTTGTCCTAGGTTATAAATATTTCTATTTAAACCTTTAACAGTCAATAAGACTATGGACCTTAACTCGTACTTAGGGGGATCAGCCCTTCATACCATGTATTGTGCACAAACATCTTAACGTTATGCGTAATAATCTTCCCTAATAATTAGGGTTGTTCAACTCAGTAATTTGAATTCAAGTCCGCACCAAAGAAAGTTTGGTTTGGATAAGCTTATAAGGGTAATTTAGACTTCACGTTCATCAACTAAGGATTAGTTGAATCGACTTTCAATAATTCATAAATTAAAGAATTATGAATTAACATATGCTTTAGAATCAACTTAAAGCATTTAAAATAATAACTGGATCTTACTTGAACAATAATTTAAGATCATTTCAATTAAATAAACAATTGTAGAAATGGAAAGGATATTCTCAACAATGAATATATGAACTCAAGAAATTGTATATAATTAACAAGTTTAGGGTTAGAAGATTTGCCTTAAGCGCAAGCTACTTAACTCAACCACGTCCTTAAACACTTCCTATACACATACATATTTAATCACAATAACCTAAATTAGTTAACACGTAACTAATTCACATAAATGATTAACCCTTATGGTTAACTCACTCTAATTAAATAAATAAATAATAATTAATCATCACATAGTTAATTACATCACACACATATTCACATAATTAAATTAATTATGTATTATAATTAAACAATTATAATTCAAACACTTAATCAAATTTTAATTACTTAAATTATAATTACCATTTAAATTATAAATAATTAAAATCAATTAAACCACATCATGCATTTATAATTACACAATTTATAATTAATCATGCAATTATCGAATATAATCTATAATTAAGCATGCATGTATTAAATTATAATTTAAATTAACATCTAATTGATAAAATAAATCAATTACTATTGATCATAATTTAATAAAAATATAGTTTAAATTGAATATTTACTTTTAATTATGATTTCTCAAATTATAATCAAGTAGTTCATATTACAATTAAACAATTATAATACATTAGGTTTTCAAAACTCTTTTTTTGTTTTAAATATGAAACTGTCGAATTCATGTTAACACATGTTATATTAACTGGATATATGCTTACATCATAAACCATTTAGCTTAAGCTAGAATAAAACTGCCCAATCCAATCAAGCCAACTTACTGCCACTGCACTTGGCACGGCGCAGCTGCGTAGCCCTTTGCCTTGACAACGGCGCAGCTGCGCAGGGTAAGGATCTGGGAAAGGCAGCCGGCGCAGCTGCACTGCTTCTGGCTATGTTATCGGCGCAGCTGCGCAGGAACACGGACAGAGGCAGGCAGCAACGGCACCCTGCTTCACTGATTAACCTATACAAGCTAACAATCGACAATTCACAGTAAGTTAAACATTGTAAATCATACCTATGCAATAATACATATATATAACATGCTTCTAAAACACAAAACCATCTAAACAATGATAATCACAAGTTCTAAAATCTAATTTGGCCATTTTCATGAAAACTCATATTTTTCATAAAATAATTCACTATAACAACATATCTCCTCCAATTAAACTTATAACACATGTATTATATTCATGATTGACAATAGCATCATAAACAATTCTAAACATGCATATTACTACATAAAATTTTCATAAGTTTTCATTCTAAAACTCAACCAAAACATATGAACTCTCAAGAACATCAATTTACCATTAAAACAAATTCTAACAACCATTTGATTTCTGAAAATCCTTTATAGCATACAATCACCAATAATAATACATGAACACAATACATATATATAAAATTTATGGTTACACACTTCTATGAAAACTCAACTTTTGACAGAGAATAAAATACAAGGAACATATAGATTGAGTTCTATAATAATTAGAGATTATAGATAATACCTTTTGTTAATAGATTGAAAGAGAAGGTGATGTGAGTTCAATTCTAGAAATTTCTTCTTCCTCTTTTCTCTTCTCTGCTCTCTTTTCTTCTTAGTTCTTAGTTTAGACTTAGGAAAAACTAACGTAGTTTAGATATATTATAACTGATATAATATACGTATACTAATGATATATATGTAACTGCTAACTAATTAAGATATATAATAAATACATATTATAAGTTACAACTATTTGAATTTGAAAAACCTTAAGGCTTGTTTGGCCAAAACAACATTATTTTTAAAAACATATTATTATTACTAAGGCCATGTTTCGTAAAACAATTTAAAATCTTCTACTTTTATTTTAACAAATCATTTTAACACATACTTTAATGTCATATTTTAATTAATTAAATATTAAACAACTAATTTAATCAATTAAAATTTAACATCAATAAATCACATAAATTTGCCACATAATTATAATTACTCGCTAATTATAATTCATGTAACACTTCATCACATAATTCATCTAATTCAATTATCTCAATTAAATTAGAACTATAATATAACATTAATATTAATTAAATAAATATTACACATTCATTTAATTAGTATATAACACTTAATTAAATCACTCCATAAATCACATAATTTATTTATTTAACTCAATAAATATTAAAATTAATTATAAAATCTCAATCGTTACAGTTATGGGTTTGTATAAATTTTTAAAAACCTATGTTTCGCGCTTCCGCCCTATTTATGTGATTTGATTGCATGATTGCGTTACGTACAAACCCAACATCCACCCCCAACCCCCACCTAAAAAAATAATATTATGCGATTATATATACACCCCTTACCCCCACCCACCCCACTCCACCCCCACCCCCACCCCCCCACCCCCACCCAAAAAAATAATATTATGTGATTATATATACACCCCTTACCCCCAACCCCACCCCCCCCCCCCACCCCCACCAAAAAAATAATATTATGTGATTATGTATACAACCCACACCCCCACCCACCCCACCCCCCACTCCCTCACCCCCTGTTGGGTTTGTACGTAACGCAATCATGCAATCAAATCACATAAATAGGGCGGAAGCGTAAAAACTAGGTTTTCAAAATTTATACAAACCCATAACCATGATCATGCTTTGTGCTTGTTATCAATAACAGAAAAGAGAGAACATGGAATTATACCTTTGAAGATCTAAGCTTCCTCAGGTACAAGTTCTACTCCTTTGATTCCTTTGATTCCTCTGTAGTGGCTCCTTCCCTTGATCAATGTCAGCCACCCA
Organism: Panax stipuleanatus; assembly: GCA_020205555.1. Lineage (NCBI taxonomy): Eukaryota > Viridiplantae > Streptophyta > Magnoliopsida > Apiales > Araliaceae > Panax > Panax stipuleanatus. The sequence goes on from CM035121.1 coordinate 88,490,622, forward strand.
AATGTTTGGCCTCTAACGGTGATCCACCAAGGAAGATGAAGAACTCAAGAAGATGGGTTATTGGCTTAACCCTTGTTTCTATCTCTATAGAATATGTGTACTCCAAACTCTTGGAAAATTTCACATCCCTTATTTTTGATATAAGACTCTCTTATATAGATATTAGGTTAACCCTCCTAATCCAATTAGAATAGGGTTTTATTTAATTAATTTATATCCTAATCTTTATTAGAATTGAGAGAGAGTACTGATATTATATTAATTCCTAAACTCCTTTAGAATTAAAATAATAATAATAATAATAATATTAATAAGACTCCTCTTATTAATTTATATTTAATATTTCTAAAATATTAAATAATAAAAATTAAGCTATTTAATTTATTCTATCATCATAGATTAAATTAATTATACTTAATGCATTATTACTATCATGCCATTTTCTTCTTAAATAATTTTTCTTCCTTTTATGGTGTGACCCTTTTGGTTCTCCATATTAAACCGGTTGTGAATAAATCAATTAGAACAGTTCTAATCCTATTTAAATAAACAAATTAAACTAATAATCTATTTAAATAAATAATATTTATTCTACAATAGGGATAAGCCTCCCTAGCGATCAACGACTTTCCAGATAATATAGATTTCAACATTAATCATAAAAGAACCTGTGAGTTAATAGTTACCATACAATTCAATCCTTCCACTATACAATGTCTCAATTAAATATAAGACATGGATTTACTGTCAAGTCTTAATTTATTTAATCATATGTATTTCGATTAGAAAATGCACAACTCCAAATAATGCAAATTAGAAACCTCTTTCTAATTTCATTCTACCTTGCTTCCTGGGTTGTCATTTAACGAATCACATAGGACATATCTCCTCTTTTACTAGAGGTAGTAGATTCTTTATTGATCATTCATTATCTCCATATGTAACTCATTACACCCAAGCATACCCTATATATGCCGTAAAAGGCCTTAAGGAATTAGTCAAAGTATAATTTGTTACATACAAGATACTATGATGATCTCAAGTCCAAGGATCACATGTACTACTATCACATTAGGAATTCCTATTGACAGGCGAGTAAAACTCCATTAGATATTCCATAGCGAGCCACGTTCAGTGAACTTATTCTCCAATAAGCACCTACATACTTGCTTTAGTGTCTCCACACAAATGACCATGAGATCAGTCATCCTCATCTAATGAGCAAGCAACATATGTACCAATCTATCCGGATTTACTAATCCCCTTTTTAGTAATCCCACGATTGGGAACTATTTTAGTTTTAAAGCTTTCTAAGAATTTAGATCTCATTAGCATGATCAACGTCATAATTCTAAAAACATTGCTTAAAACTATGGGTTATTTACATATTATAAAAACAGCACCATGTAGATAATTAAATGCCTTTAATAAATAAATATTTTATTAATAAATAAATAAGATTGTTTACAAAGTATGTGCTTTATCATCATACATGATTGGCTTGTATGCACACTACTATCAATCTCCCACTTGCACTAAAGCCAATCGCCATGGTATCTCATACCCATCTTCTCTAAGTGACGATCAAACTGCTGTTGTGTTAAAGCTTTAGTAAATGGATCTGCAATGTTGTCTTGAGAGTCTACAAGCTCCAAGGTGACGTCTCCTCTTTCAATGATCTCCCTGATCAAGTGAAATTGCCGCAACACGTGTTTAGATTTCTGATGAGACCTGGGTTCCTTAGCCTGTGCAACCGCTCCGGTGTTGTCACAGTATACGGGAACTGCTTCTCCAATGCTAGGAACCACACCAAGTTCAGTTATGAACTTCTTCATCCAAACAGCTTCCTTTGCAGCTTCACTTGCAGCTATATACTCTGCCTCTGTCACTGAATCAGCAACCGTTTGCTGCTTGGAACTCTTCCAACTCACTGCACCTCCGTTCAAGGTAAACACATACCCTGAAACAGATTTACTGTCATCTTGGTCTGTTTGAAAACTTGAGTCCGTGAATCCCTCGAGTTTTAATTCAGACCCACCGTAGACAAGAAAAATATCTTTAGTCCTTCTCAAGTACTTAAGGATATTTTTCACTGCCTTCCAGTGCTCTTCTCCTGGATTCGACTGGTATCTGCTTGTTACACTAAGTGCGTGAGCAACATCCGGTCTAGTACATATCATACCGTACATGATAGATCCTATTGCAGAAGCATAAGGGATCTTACTCATACGGTCTCTCTCCTCAGGTGTCTTTGGGGCCTGTTTTTTGGAGAGATTTTTTCCATGGCTCATCGGCATGAAACCACTTTTGGAATCTTCCATGCTAAACCTCTTTAGCATCGTATCAATGTACGTTCCTTGGGATAAGCCGAGCATCCTTTTAGATCTATCTCTATAGATCTTTATCCCCAAAATATAGGATGCTTCACCCAAGTCCTTCATGGAGAAGTTTTTAGATAACTAGATTTTAATGGATTGTAACATAGGAATGTCATTCCCTATCAGTAATATATCATCAACATATAATACAAGGAATGATACTGCGCTCCCACTAACCTTCTTGTATACACATGGTTCATCCTCGTTTTTGATAAAATCAAACTCTTTGATTGTCTCATCAAAACGAATGTTCCATCTACGAGAAGCTTGCTTCAACCCATAAATGGATCAGTTGCAGCTTACAGACTTGATTTGTTCCAACTTTTGAAATAAATTCCTTTAGCTGTGTCATATACACATCCTCTTCAAGTTTCCCATTGAGGAAGGCCGTTTTCACGTCCATCTGCCAGATCTCATAGTCGTTGTAAGCCGCAATCGCAAGCAAAATCCGAATGGACTTGAGCATAGCTACTGGTGAAAAGGTTTCATCATAGTCAACTCCTTGTCTTTGTTTGAAACCTTTTGCAACCAGTCGGGCCTTATAGGTCTCCACCTTGCCGTCCGCTCCAGTCTTTCTTTTAAAGACCCATTTACACCCAATAGGCTTAATGCCTTCAGGTGGTGAAACCAAAGTCCATCATTTGTTTTCATTCATAGAGTCCATTTCGAATTTCATGGCTTCAAGCCATTTCCCTGAGTCTTTATTACTCATAGCCTGTTCGTAATTCAATAGATTATCATCATTCATGATGTGTACCTCATCGTCATCCTCTATAACGAATCCATACCTCTCAGGTATCTTCGGTACTCTTCCAGATTTACGAACATAGTGTGGTACAATAGGTTCTTCTACTTGGTTAGGTACCTGACTTTGGTCCGTGGTAACTTGTGGTTCTTGAACTTCTTCAAGATATATCTTACTCCCACTGACCCCTTCATGGATAAACTCTTTCTCCAAGAAGGTAGCATGTTTCGCAACAAACACCTTTTGATCAGTTGGATGATAGAAATAATACCCTACGGTTTCTTTAGGGTATCCCACAAATCTACACTTATCGGATTTAGTCTGTAGCTTATCATTTTCAAACTTTTTGACATAAGCTGGACAACCCCAAGTCTTAACATGCTTAAGATTTGGTTTCCTCCCTTTCCACATCTCATATGGAGTCTTTGGGGCGGATTTGGTAGGTACCTTGTTAAGTAGGTATGCAGCCGTTTCTAGGGCATATCCCCAGAAAGAAATTGGAAGGTCGGTAAAACTCATCATGGATCGAACTATGTCCAACAGTGTTCGATTTCTCCTTTCAGATACTCCATTTAACTGTGGTGTACCTGGAGGAGTCCATTGTGAGATTATACCATTTTCTCTGAGACAATTGAGAAACTCACTGCTTAAGTATTCTCTACCTCGATCTGATCGAAGTATCTTAATACTCTTGCCCGTTTGTTTCTCTACTTCACTTCTGAACTCTTTGAACTTTTCAAATGATTCTGATTTGTATTTCATTAAATACACATATCCAAATCTTGAGTGATCATCAGTGAAAGTAATAAAATAAGAATACCCACCCCGTGCACTTGTTGTCATAGGTCTACAAACATCTGTGTGAATCAATGCCAACAACTCTGTAACTCTCTCCCCTTTTCCACTAAAAGGAGATTTAGTCATTTTACCCATGAGACAAGATTCACAAGTTGGATATGATTCATAATCAGATAGCTCGAGGAGCCCATCTTTATGCAACTTGGATAATCTTGTTTCATTGATATGACCGAGTCTACAGTGCCACATATAGGTATAATTAATATCATCTCTTTTCCTTTTCTTAATTTGTTCAATTTGAAATATATTTTCTTGCAAGTCAAGTGTATAAAGTCCATTTCGCAAATTTCCAATACCATATAAAACATCGTCTTTATAAATAGAACAACCATTGTTCTTTATAATAACGTCAAAACCTTCCATATCCAATACAGAAATTGAAATAATGTTTTTAATAATATTCGGAACATAATAACAATTATTAAGATAAATGGATTTGCCCGAAGGCATTGCTAAACAATAAGTTCCTACAGCTAATGCAGCAACTTTTGGCTCCATTTCCCACTCGTAGGATCACCTCATCTTTGTTCAGCTTTCTACTTCTGACCAGTCCCTGCACAGTATTACATATGTGAGAACCACAGCCGGTATCCAATACCCAAGTAGAATTATGACTTTCAAAAAAATTAATTTCAATCATAAACAAACCTTGATTGGAAGTCGAAGCTTCTCCAAGCTTCTTCTCTGCTAGAAACTTCTTGCAGTTCCTCTTCCAATGTCCCTGCTCATTGCAATGAAAGCACATTCCTTTAGCTGGTTCAGGTTTCTTTTGCTCCTTTTCTTTCCCTTTTCCCTTAGCCTTCTTAGATTTCTTCTTTTCAGAAGACACCTTGGGCTTCTTCCTTTTATTGGAAGAATCCACCATCAAGACATGGTTCTTCTTGGATGAGAAGTGACCTTCTGCAGTTTTCAGCATGTTAAGCAGCTCAGGTAGGCTGACATCTAGCTTATTCATGTGAAAATTAACCACAAACTGTGAGAAGGTCTCAGGGAGTGACTGCAAGACCAAGTCTTGACTCAACTCCCCATCCATGACGAACCCAAGCTGTCCAAGGCGTTCAATCAAATTGATTACCTTCAGAACATAAGTCTCAACGGTAGTGCCCTCGATCATCCGAGATCGGAAGAGCTCCTTAGATATCTCATATCTAGCAGTCCTACTCTGTTCACCATACAACTCCTTGAGGTGAAGCAGCATAGCAGGAGCATCCATTTTTGCGTGCTGACGCTGAAGCTCGTTATTCATGGATGCGAGCATGATGCATTAAGCCACAGATGCATCATCTTGCCACTTATTGAAAGTGGCAATCTCTACCTCATAGGCTGTTTCTGAAACAGATTCAGGGATAGTGGAATTTAGGACATAAGAAATCTTTTCAGCAGTGAGAACAATTCTCAGATTTCTTAGCCAGTCCTCATAATTCGGGCCGGTAAGCTTATTTACATCAAGTATGCTTCGTAGTGAGATTAGTGATTTTTATATTTTTAAAATTCTGCATGTGAAAAGACAATATTTTAGCAAACATTCATTTTATTAACTTTGCATACCAAAATAAATTTAGGTCTTTATTTTAAATTGGTATCTCCCACTATTTTCATCAAACTATATTACCCTCACTCATATAGTTCGGCCACATCTAATTAAAGATTTGCTAGTGAGATTAAGGATCCCATTTCAAATGTATATAACCTTGTGGATAGCACAACAAGCGATATACAAATAAATAGGTAGACAACTCTTGTCAATTACATCACCATGTTACTCCTTTTATTTTGCCTCTTAAATTATAATGGTCATGTGTGTGCACATCCGAACTAAAATGATTTAAGTTAAGTCCAGCCTAGCACTTCCATAAATTCAAAAAGAAAAATTTTCGTCCTTATGGATAGCACAACAAGACTAGATCGTTCAATTTTCTTAATAAGCATCAAATGTGATTAATTAACATCTTAAATATTCAATACTCGCCTTGTGGATAGCACAACAAACTCATATTAAATATTTAATACTCTATTAACTAATCATGCTAGAAGGCGACGTTCGATATTCCAAATATCATTTGAACGCTTCAGACTTAATATTATTTCTTTGAGGGGTTTGTTATTATTTGTCTCATCTTTTAAGCGCGCATGCACATATATATATAAAATACGCGTCATTTTATTAAACATGCGAAGCATGTTTGTATAAAATATAATATATATAATATTTAGCATGCGATATAGAATACTATATTCTACCCGGATTGATTATGGACTTTTATTCTAGTTTGGTTCACTAGAGCCACCAAGTGAACCAAAAGGTCAAACCTAGGAGTGCAAGAATTTAAATTTTAAATGTAACTATTACATTTAAACCCGGGCTCCATACAAACGGGTCTTCACGTGCTCCTTGCTCCTTGGTCTCCAATTTCTTTAAAATAATTCTAACTATCTCTATTACATTAACTTATTTTAAAATTAAATAGAAACCTTGATCAGCAGTCAAGGGGAAGTACATAGAAAGGAGATAGAATTTACATCGAGAATAAAACTAGAGAAGACGAGGTACGCAGACCCCATTTTATAAAATCCATATATTCAAGCATTCATCCAAAATAAAATCCAATCACATTGGTCATAGTCCATAATCAACCCCATTTATTATCATACACATCAACATATGCATCAATAAATATCCATTCATCTCATGAATAACAATGTTATTCCATATATGGATCGATGTTATTTAATGGACAAAAGTTTTGCTAAATTTTATTTTTAAAACAAAATAAACTCTTTTATTTTAATCAAAAATAAATCCAAATTAAACTCCTTTAATTTTAGCATTCTGAAATCATATTTCAGATAAAATAAACTTCTTTATTTTAAAACTTTATCAATTAAATAAATAGTTTACTTAATTAATTAAAATCAATTTTCAGGGTCTGTCCAGGTACCGGCGCAGCTGCGCCAGTAATGAACTGGGCATCTGCGCAGCTGCACAGGTAGACGGAAGCAGCAGTTTTTGCAGACCGGCGCAGCTGCGCCAGTAATGAACTAGGAGGCTGCGCAGCTGCGCCGTTCGCCGCAGAAACTTGCAGAAAATGATTTTTGTCCAGAAAAACGATCCAATTCTCACATCAATTCATACATGGAATTATAAAATTGATAATTAGCACAAAGTTAGGCTCTGATACCACTATTGGGTTTGTACGTAACGCAATCATGCAATCAAATCACATAAATAGGGCGGAAGCGTAAAAACTAGGTTTTCAAAATTTATACAAACCCATAACCATGATCATGCTTTGTGCTTGTTATCAATAACAGAAAAGAGAGAACATGGAATTATACCTTTGAAGATCTAAGCTTCCTCAGGTACAAGTTCTACTCCTTTGATTCCTTTGATTCCTCTGTAGTGGCTCCTTCCCTTGATCAATGTCAGCCACCCAAATGTTTGACCTCTAACGGTGATCCACCAAGGAAGATGAAGAACTCAAGAAGATGGGTTATTGGCTTAACCCTTGTTTCTATCTCTATAGAATATGTGTACTCCCAACTCTTGGAAAATTTCACGTCCCTTATTTCTGATATAAGACTCTCTTATATAGATATTAGGTTAACCCTCCTAATCCAATTAGAATAGGGTTTTATTTAATTAATTTATATCCTAATCTTTATTAGGATTGAGAGAGAGTACTGATATTATATTAATTCCTAAACTCCTTTAGAATTAAAATAATAATAATAATAATATTAATAAGACTCCTCTTATTAATTTATATTTAATATTTCTAAAATATTAAATAATAAACATTAAGCTATTTAATTTATTTTATCATCATAGATTAAATTAATTATACTTAATGCATTATTACTATCATGCCATTTTCTTCTTAAATAATTCTTCTTCCTTTTATGGTGTGACCCTTTAGGTTCTCCATATTAAACCGGTTGTGAATAAATCAATTAGAACAGTTCTAATCTTATTTAAATAAACAAATTAAACTAATAATCTATTTAAATAAATAACATTTATTCTACAATAGGGATAAGCCTCCCTAACGATCAACGACTTTCCAGATAATATAGATTTCAACATTAATCATAAACGAACCTGTGAGTTAATAGTTACCGTACAATTCAATCCTTCCACCATACAATGTCCCAATTAAATATAAGACATGGATTTACTGTCAAGTCTTAATTTATTTAATCATATGTATTTCGATTAGAAAATGCACAACTCCAAATAATGCAAATTAGAAACCTCTTTCTAATTTCATTCTACCTTGGCCAAGGATTCCTGGGTTGTCATTTAACGAATCACATAGGACATATCTCCTCTTTTACTAGAGGTGGTAGATTCTTTATTGATCATTCATTATCTCCATATGTAACTCATTACACCCAAGCATACCTTATATATGCCTTAAAAGGCCTTAAGGAATTAGTCAAAGTATAATTTGTTACATACAAGATACTATGATGATCTCAAGTCCAAGGATCACATGTACTACTATCACATTAGGAATTCCTATTGACAGGCAAGTAAAACTCCATTAGGTATTCCATAGCGAGTCATGTTCAGTGAACTTATTCTCCAATAAGCACCTACATACTTGCTTTAGTATCTCCACACAAATGACCATGAGATCAGTCATCCTCATCTAATGAGCAAGCAACATATGTACCAATCTATCCGGATTTACTAATCCCCTTTTTAGTAATCCCACGATTAGGAACTATTTTAGTTTTAAAGCTTTCTAAGAATTTAGATCTCATTAGCATGATCAACATCATGATTCTAAAAACATTGCTTAAAACTATGGGTTATTTACATATTATAAAAACAGCACCATGTAGATAATTAAATGCCTTTAATAAATAAATATTTTATTAATAAATAAATAAGATTGTTTACAAAGTATGTGCTTTATCATCATACATGATTGGCTTGTATGCACACTACTATCACCCCCACCCAAAAAAATTATATTATGTGATTATGTATACACCCCTTACCCTTTACCCCTTACCCCTTACCCCACCCCACCACACCCCCCCCACCCCCACCCAAAAAAAATAATATTATGTGATTACGTATACACCACCCACCCCTCCAAAAAAATAAAAATAAAATATTTAGTGATTATGTATACATGATATATATCTAATAATAATTTATTTAATTGAATCATAATAATGGTAAGTTTGAAATTTAAAATATGGGTCGACCTATATTTGAATCATAACCATATGGTTCCAACCCACACAACCCATATTAAAAATGGTTAATATGATTTTAGTTCTTAAATGAAATCATAACCATATTTTGAAAACCAAAACCAACACATAACCATATTTTGCCAGGCCTACTACTATATAAACTATGTATTTCAAAATGAAAACATACATAAATTATTTTTATTACCTTTTCTCCCAATAAAATGATTTACTCATTTTCTCAAGATATTATCTTTAATATAATATCTACGTCTCATTAAAATTACTACATGTACGACACATGTAGACATATTATATATAGAAAATAGATAATAAGTTTATTTTTTATTATGATAAATTATTTCTATCTATTTATTTACATATAGCAAATATGTTTTAATATATTTATCATATTACTTAAACATACATATTACCTCATACAAAGCTATATAAGGTAATATCATTATATAAAATAATATTCTCCTTTTATCAAAATAATTCAATGCTAGAATTTATTTTAATATCCTTTATACAATAATTGTTTCTCTCTCCTTTCTATAAATTGTCCCAAAACATTTTCTTCAATCTATACATTTAGCCATATCTCAAATATTAATTAATTCTCTAACCAATATTTATCTAAGATATATTGGTTTTCTTCTATCTTTAACAACGTATATATATATTATTAACGTTATTCCGAACATTAGACTCTTACATATATTACCATGCTATGTTAATATATAAAAGCAGTACTAAATATAATTACATACTCAACACATATATTAATTCACCGTTTACTCAAGTGAATTAATGTAAGACCCCAAATTTTATAAATAATATTTAATTTTCTTTATATATTATTTTGAAATAATAAGGTGTTGATTTGATAAATGTGATAAGTTATGGGTGAAATGTGCAAAGTTTACAAAGTAAGCAAGTGGTTATAAAATATTCGTTGTGTCGGGAAATATTCGTTTGGTCGAGGAATATTCTTTTTACCGAAGAATATTCGTACGACGGCGCAGTCATTGGTGGACCCCACAACGAAAATGAATGTCGGATATAGAAAACGACAGAAATAACCTTTTTATAAAAATAACGGCAAAACTGTTACCGTTAGTACTGTTGAAATACCCGGTGGTTAAAATACATTAATACGTGGTGTTGCACAGTAGCACACGGTATTGCACAGTATTTTGAATTATTGATTCTTACGTAGGAAAGCACTTACTCAAGTATTGTTACAGTAATTACTGTTCAATATTTTATATTATTGATTCAATAATTGCATAATATTTTATTGGTTCAATATTTGCTACATTGATATTTTATATCAATAAGTGCTACTTTGCTATTTTATATTATTGATTCAATAATTGTCATTGCACATTATTTCAAATTATCAAATCAATAATTCATATTATTTGAATAATATTATTAGATAGCATTATTGGCAATGTCTAAGGAAGTTCTGTCCAGGAAAAGGGTTGATTAATTGCGCGCCAGTAAGGAAAAATCCTTATCGGAAGGCCCCCTCTTTCCTAGGAACGACCTGGTTGTCAATATTGTAGTTGTGACGCCCCCAAATTCATGTAACACCGATTATAGGACATGGTGCTCACGATACAACATACATCATCATCTATCTAAGTAAACTCCAACAATAATAATAATAATATTATAACTATTACGTACTTACTCAAAATAAAATCCCAAGTCTTTACAACCTTTAATAAACCATGACTTAAACTTAGCGTTTATCGCTACATTACATCATATGCGAAATATAAACTTATTACATAAGGTAACTAGCATCATTTCAGCTTAGACTTCCCCTTGTCCTTGCCCGAGCCCTCAGCCTTCTCATCCTTAACTGAAAGGTTTAAGCAAGAATGAGCACAAATTGCCCAGCAAGTATATAAAGTAGTTTGAAAACATACATCAGGAGTAGAAACATCTGAATAGCTATAACAGTTGAAAGAATTATCAAGTGTTAAACAGGAATATCAAGAATAAGAGTTTTAGAATTCTCAATATCATACTAAGGGGTGTAAAATACCCTGAACATTACTTTGTTTTATTGAAAAACCATCAGACGATTTAACAATCAAATAGATTGTAAACAGTCTCTGCAAGTACTCCAGGTGATCAGCCTATCGTACCCTACATTGTGCACAAGTATTAAATTTAAACTGCATAAGCATAAATGGGATTATATACCCGACATATATTTGTCCGTTTATTCAGGTTGTTCATCTTAGTATTCATGCGAGACCGCACCGAAGCAATTTGGATTGGTAAACATTAAATAGCTTCAAAAGATTTGAATTAAATCATTTTTCATCAATAATAACTAGCCGAAAACAAAGGCCAGGAAACATACTTAGAAATAGTTCTGTAATGACATGAAACTTATAAGCATAGCTGTTAGAATAATAATTGAGTAATCATCGATAAGCTTGCAAGATAGTTGAAGTTGTATAACCTCACAATAAAGGAACTTGCACGAATAAATAGCTAGCACAAGTCCAATACGTACCCTTACTGCGATAAAAATGAGTAAGGATTGAATAATTGCCGAATAGAAATTAGGGTTAGGAAACTTGCCTGATATGTCTGTTATTGTTAAAGCTAGCAATTAACCTTCACGTAACCTAATCATAGGTGACACGTTTAAGCAGTTAGGTTCTCGAACTCAAATTTGAGAGAAAACGATTCCTATTATTTAAACTAAGTTATCAAGTAACACGTATTCACTTAGCATACAATTCAATTACATCAACACATTACCTCTTATAGGTCCAGGGGGTACCATATTAGAATATGGGAAAAATAAATTTTCTGAAATTTTTCCTGACCCGACCCGACCCGGACCGGCGCAGCTGCGCAGGTCTAAGCCTTATGAGCGGCGCAGCTGCGCTGCTCATCAGGCCCGGATCCTAATTTTCATTTTCGAGCAGCCCACTTTGCAATTTAATTATGAATAAACTACACATGATATGACTCTGAGCTTTGGACACACTAAACTCCACATAGCATAGGATTTTACAAAAATATTACATCCATGAAACTAGCATGTTAAGACCACTATCCTTGAAAAGCGTGCCAGAAATGATTTTACACTTAGAAAATTTTTGGAAATTCCCAGAATTCTACAGATTTTTATACCAACATGCTTGCTTCCGATTTTCATATCTCTCTCACTTTAACTCCGTTTCTTATGAAATTTAGACAAATGGTACATGATACTACATAGTATTTTACAAAATTATTACATACACTAATCGGGTCATAGAAACCATGATTCCAAGGCTCCGAAAAACCCAAAAAGTCACAGATTCTATGTTCAACCAACTTTGACAAATTTTGTGATTTTGATTCTAGCATGCAAGGTCTCGATTCCTACTGTCCAGATCACCTTTACTAACATATATACACATGTTACAACAATCAAACCCACTAAATTTCCTTGTCTTGATGAATTTAGCATGTTAGTGTCATTTTATCAAATAGTTTGCATACATTCATGAATTCTACGATTCTCTACGAATTTGAAACATGTTAGTCCAGAACTTTTGTTCTTAATAATACATATATCATCAACTAGCAGTAGCATGGCATCACAAAGTATAAAACAATTCATTTGCAAAGGTCTCATATGTATATTCTCTCATTTTTACTTAGGAACATAGAAAAGAGAGTTCATGGCTTACCTCTTTGATGAATTCTTCTTGTGTTAAACTGATTGAGCCTCACACCTTGCTTGTTATACTCTGAATTTCCAGAACTCCTCCTAACTCTCAAACTCTCATTTTCTCAAACTCTTTGGCTCTCTTAGTGGAACTTTTTGGAAAAGAAAAGGAAGAATGCACTAAGGTGGATCGTGTATATATATATATATATATAGCTTAATAGAACTGAAATCTCCAGCCCCTCCATATCCCTATATCAGTTATACACACTACACCCACTAACTAACATTGAAGGAGAAGTGGGGGTTTGAGAATGGAAAGGTCTTGTTTTATTAAGGAAGAAAATATAACTCCCTTCTTATACATTTATAATATACGTATACTCATCCCCTCCTTGTCCCATTTCGTGTGTCACAAGGAGTCCCACCAGCTGCTGACTAATTAAATAAGATATTATTTTAATTATTTAATCCATTAAATAACTATTTTAACCATTTTGCCCTCCGTAGCTGAACGTTGCGATACTTATATCGATTCCTACTAAAGTCGACGTACCGGACGTCATGGAACTATCCGTTTCATCAAATTCATCTCCAAAATTCGTGGTTGACTTTTTACTCAAAAAAGTCAATCGGTTGACTTTGACCAAAAAGTCAATCGTGACACATTTTTGTGGTTACAGTCTATCCTGACTAATTTTGACGTTTTGGACTCAAATACGCAGTCCGTGTCTCTAAATTCCGCTCCGAACTCAAACTCATAGTATACAGCCATCCCACAAAATTAATAGAATTAATTCCATACTAAACCAATTTAAATAGTTAAATCAAACTAAACCAACTATTTAAATACTTCACATCACCTTATCTTAAAATAACACTCATATGTATAACACATGAACATCTAATAAAGAAAATGACACAAGAGTTTCACATAAATTTGTTTATTGATAATTGTTAAATGACATAATAATCTCGGATATTATAGTAGTTCTGTAATATTATTTGCGAATAATTAATTTTTGATATATATGATAAGAAAATATTTATTCAATGTGGATTTAAATGGGAGAATTTTTAACATGTGACATTTGTTGAAAGTTGGTATTTTATCTTGTCCGATAAAATAATTTATTCAAATATATTATTATAATATTACATTATAGTAGTATGATGTGATTATATAATAGTATGATTTTTATAATTTGAATGGTAACATTATTATAGTAAATTCATGGTATAAAAGTTAAACGAGGTGGAAGAGTGCAAATTGAATTTCAACTCTTATGATGCAAATAATGATGTCATCGGAGCGATGATGTAAGCAAGGATGTCATCGGAGCGATGAGGTAAGAAATGATGTCATAGGATCGATGATGTAAGCGATGATGTCATAAATTATGGCAACACATGTATAACACATGAACATCTAATAAAGAAAATGACACAAGAGTTTCACATAAATTTGTTTATTGATAATTGTTAAATGACATAATAATCTCGGATATTACAGTAGTTCTGTAATATTATTTGTGAATAATTAATTTTTGATATATATGATAAGGAAATATTTATTCAATGTGGATTTAAATGGGAGAATTTTTAACATGTGACATTTGTTGAAAGTTGGTATTTTATCTTGTCCGATAAAATAATTTATTCAAATATATTATTATAATATTACATTATAGTAGTATGATGTGATTATATAATAGTATGATTTTTATAATTTGAATGGTAACATTATTATAGTAAATTCATGGTATAAAAGTTAAACGAGGTGGAAGAGTGCAAATTGAATTTCAACTCTTATGATGCAAAAAATGATGTCATCGGAGCGATGATGTAAGCAAGGATGTCATCGGAGCGATGAGGTAAGCAATGATGTCATAGGATCGATGATGTAAGCGATGATGTCATAAATTATGGCAAAAAGACTATTTTACCATTTCTCTGCCAAGCCTATAAATAGAAGCTCATTTCTTCATTATTTCTCATCAATTCACTAAAGCTATAGAGAGAGAAGGTATTGAGAGAATAAGAGATAAAGAAGAAGAGTATTCTGCTATTACACTAGTACAGTCTCCAAATTTTTAAGGTAAGGGGTATTATTTCTTTCATATTCATGAAAAGAGTTATTTTCTTTCAATATTCGTAAGGGTTGTTATTTCATTCTTTATTATTTTGTTGGAATAATCTGTCTACGCGGGCTATCGCATGCATGGTGAAATCCTGTTGTTATTCCATTCTTTATTATTCTGTGGGAATAACCTGTCTACACGGACTACCGCATGCCTGGTGAATAACACTTCGTATTCATTTGTTATTAAATTGTGAAACTAATCTGTCTGAGCGGACTACCGCCAGATGGGTGAAAATCCAATTGCAGTTTCGTATATTGTTTCGTTTCAGATTCCTAACTCTAAACTTACTACGGTAAGTATTGTTTCTAGAATTCCTGAAATGATCAGAAATTACTTGAGTTTTGCGCTTCATCTAATATTATTTCACTGAAATATTGGTCTGAACTTTCTTGTGAAATTTTTATCTTTTTATGTTGAATTACTATTCACGAGTTACTATTCACAGGGTACTTTCACGGTAAAAAAAATATTTTTTTTCTTTCCAAATCATCTTTGATTGGATCCAGGTTTTGATCTTCATTCTTGAACTCTAGAGAAATTCTCTAATATTTTTCCTTTATCTTATTGGATTCGTTGTTCGTATTGTTTCCATCATCCTCAGTCTTAAATGGTGATATAACTGAATATCTTTGGCCTGTAGTGCAAAGATGAATGATTACTTGCTGAATATCTTTGGCCTGTAGTGCAAAGATGAATGATTATATGATAAATATCTTTGGCCCGTAGTGCAAAGATGGACAGGTGTTGAGATGAACATGACCAACTGGTGATACAAATGAATATCTTTGGCCGTAGTGCAAAAGATGAATATTGATTGATGTTACAAGGATAAAATATTGATGATGGACTTTTAAATTATAGAAGATAGTAGACATCATTCTCTACTTAACTCTTCTAATGAATTGTCATTTTCGCTGGAGTTGTTGATCTAAAACTGGTTGTCCATAATATTTTATCTGATTTGTTGAAGACTAACGATAATTTATTCTTTATTATCTTAGTCATAATATTCTTTACTGGGCTAGTTGAGCTCACCCTTTTCTTCCATTGTTCTCTTCAAGAAATGAGAATATCGCGGGTACTAGTCGGGGAATGGAGTGATGGTCCGAGTTAGAGCTGTAGAAGTCCTCACTATTTTTTTTAAAAATAGTGTGATAATAAATGTAATGTGGACTTAGTTTGAATGTTAATATTTTCTACATATCTGTATTGACACTCACAGTTGTGCGGTCGTATTTTGCACGACCGTTTGATATAAAAGATTGTATTTGAATTCTGTACCATGTATTTGGCGACTCAAAATGGGTTGAGTATTAAACCTATTTTTGGGGCGTCACAATTAACCCCTTTTACTATATCACCACTGTCAATTAATGTTTTAATATTCAAGTTATATTATTCCATAATATAACTTTCAACTTAATTTAAATTAACTAATATTTATTCTTGTTAGTTAATTCTCATAACTAATTCATACTTTGCTATCTCAATCCATTCATGGACAGTTTGAGCACCAATTATGACCCATATTACAACATATTAGTCACAAGTATATATACCCAAGAAAATGGTGATTATTTATTAAAGATATTTAATGCCACCAACTTACTATGCTAAAATAATTTTATAAATTATTTAATATCGATAGTTAATTTTTATCCATCTCCTTTACTTTAACTAATTTAACTCTACAATTTATAACAAATATATCATAATAATATATTTATTAAACACAAAAATTACATATTGCATAGTTCATATTATCTTATGCAACACAATACGACATACTTCATAACGTATATATATTCTTATTTGAACCCAACACATGCCCTAAGAATTTTATTTACTAAATTCTTATTTTAATAATTTCTAAAAATTCGGGTTCTCACAGGGCCGTTACACCTATTTTAAAGAGTTTTTACCAAACATGGTCTTAACTACTAAAAAGCTATTTTAAAGTTAATGGGTTTAGCCAAACAAAGCCTTAGGGCTTTTGATTTTTAAATAATTGTAACTGATATATTATTAGTGTACTGTATTAAATTTTGTCAGTTTATATTTTATAATTATATGTAATTATATCTATAGTGTCAGTTTATATTATACGTAAGTTAGAGTTAGTCAGAGTTAGAGAAGAAAACAGAGAAAGAAAAGAGAAAAGAGAGAAAGAAGAGAAGAAAGAACAAGCTCTGTGAAATCAAGAACAAGAATCACCATCATCATAATCTTTGAAAGCTAGAAAGGTATAATCAAACTTTTAAATTGTTGTTCTTCATTGTGTTCATAGTTTAAGTTCTCTATAATTTGATTTCTATGGTGTTTTATGTAATATGGTTCATATATGTTTAATATGTGTTATAACATGCTTATATATGATTCATATGGTTGTCTAAGTAATTAAATTCATGTAAATATGATGAACATGAAGAAATCATGTTCATAGTAATTTATAGTGAACTTGTTTTGAAAAATAGTTCTTTAATTATCAAAATTCGTATTTAATTGTGATATATTATGTAAATTGATCATAGATTATGATAATATATCAAGAATTAAAATTAGCATGCTTTGAATTGTTTGATTTGGTTTAAAAACAAAGTCACAGTGTTAATTTTCTTCAAGAACGCTTAAAAATGGTGTTTTCTTCAAAATCATAAAATTAAGTGTTTTGATTATGTGTTGTGGTGTTTATGTATGTTAAAAATATGTTAGAAGTTTAAGATTTTGTTTTCACAAAGTTTTATATGCATTGTGTCAGTCAAAATCGGACTTTGGTGCGAAGAAATAAGCAAAATTGGCTTTTTCTCTGCACAGTTCGCGAACCAGATTTTTAACCAGCATGGGGACCTGCCTCAGCAGGTCTATGAAGGGTAAAACACCCGTCCCAGCGGGTATGTATGTTGTCCGAGAATTTTTGTGACACTCCCAAATCCGGGTCCTTCGTTTTCACAAGATTTGGTGTTCACTTTCTAAATAAAACATACATCTACCCAATAATAAAGAATTGCAAAATAAATTACAACCTTTATAAATACTGAAAATCTTCTTTATAAAAAGGATTACAACTTTATCCAAAATATCTCAGGGTTTAATCTAACCTTAACTTAAACGTCAAATGTGGAAAATAAAAATATAACATAAAGTAACCCAATCTTATTACAATTGAAACAAGTCTTCACTTGTTCAGCTTGCCTTTGCCCTTACTAGTTGACGGAACGTTAAGACTTTCAACTTTAGCTGCAATGGTTATTTAAATTGTAAGAGTGAGCAAACAAAAGCCCACTAGGAATATCAACAATATAACATAACTGAATAGTTTCAAAAAAATATGAATAACTTTTCTTTAAAGAATTGAACAATAACTCTTTCATCAACATTTATAATTCGAATATAGAATTCATCTGAGGGTCATAAGATTTTGAACTTTTGTCCTAGGTTATAAATATTTCTATTTAAAACTTCTCACAGTCATTTAGACTATGGACATTAACTCGTACTTAGGGGGATCAGCCATTCGTACTATGTATTATGCACAGCCATCTTAACGCTTTCGCATAAAAATCCCCTAATAAATAGGGTTGTTCATCTCAGTATTTGATACAAGTCTGCACCAAAGAAAATTTGGTTTGGATAAGCTTACAAGGAAATTTGGAGTTTCAACTATTATCAACTAAGAAGTAGTTGAATCGACTCACAATTAATCAAGAATAATTCAATGATAACGAATTATGAAATAACTCATGCTGTAGAATTTAATCTTAAAGCATTTACAAGATAAGATAGACCTTGCTTGAACAATAAGTCAAGGTCACATTAATTAAGTCATGAACTTTTTAATAAGTACTTGTCCATTGCAGAAATAAAAGAACAATATTTGAATGTAAAACACTTGCATAACAATAACAAGTTGAGTTTAGAAAACTTGTACAATATAAGGATTAAAGAACTTGTATAATTAACGAGTTTAGGGATAGAAGAATTGCCTCAAGCGCAAGCTACTATTACAAACCACGTTCTTTAACACTTCCTACACATATATATTTAACCATAATAATCTAAATTAGTTAACACGTAACTAATTCACATAATTAGTTAACCCATCTAGGTTAACTCATTCTTGTTTATTTATTAAATCGATAATTAATTATCACATAATTAATCACATCACAAAATCATGTTACATGCTCACATAATTAAATCAAATAATAATTATGTACACATATTAATCAAATTATAAACAAATTATAATTTAATTTAAACATTTATGTAATTATAATTAATCAAATTATAATTACATCTTATATTAATTATAATTAAACAAATTATAATTTATAATTAATCAACTACATCATACATTTATTAAATTATAATTAAATAAATTATAATTTATAATTAATCATGCATTTATTAAATTATAATTAATCAAATTACATCATGCATTAAATTATAATTACACAAATTATAATTTATAATTAATCAAATTACATAATGCATTAAATTAAATTATAATTAACATTTTATAATTTAAATTATATTCACTTTCTGCAACTCGCGCCGGGGTGTGCTTTACGTACAGAACCTGCGCCGGGGCCCGTCGAGTCGGGGCGCGCTATCTGGCCCTGCAAGGCTCGCCGGGGCTGAACCCCTGTAGCGGACGCAGACAGTTCGCGAACAGTGCAGAGAAAAAGTCAATTTGGCTTATTTCTATACATCGAGTTCTGAAATCAGCCAATAATTTGCATATAAAACATTACAGAGACATAATATAAAACTTCTTGCATGTTTTAATCACATTAAGACATCAAATTACATAATTTAAAACACTTAATCTTATAAAAATTTGAGAAAACTATTTTTTCAAGTGTTCTTGAAGAACTTGAACACTGTGAATTTGTTACTCAATCAAAATACCCAATTCAAAGCACATTGAATTCGTTTCTTGACAAGTTAACATAATCTAACATCAATTTGTACAGCAATACACAATTAAACTTAAAATTTTGGTTTTAAAGAAAACTATTTTTAAAATACATCACTGTAATCTTTGATGAACATGAATTCCTTGTGTTCATCACATGTATATGAATTAAACAATTGATTAGGCATACAATTCGAATATGAGCATGTTAGAACACAATTGATACATAATATTTCATGTTTACACAATTTTCACAATAATTCAATTAACAGAGAACTTTAAAATTACGAAGAACATATAAACACAATTTCTAAAATATAAAGTTAGAGATTATACCCTTTCTAGTTCTAGAGGAAGAAGATAAGTGTGATGTTTGATGGCTTTTAGCAAGGACTCCTCTTCCTTCTTCTCCTTCTTCTCTGAGTATTTTCTCTCTATCTTTTCTCTGTTTGTTCTTCTTCTTTGTTTTTTCTAACTTTCTAACGTACTATTTTGTATAACATATATAACTGACATACATAAATTATACATATATTACATATAATTATATAGAATATGTAACTGCTAAATATTTAATACATATACTAATTACCAATTAATTATATAGGTTACAAAATTTTGAATTTAAAAAGCCCTAAGGCTTGTTTGGCTAAACCACTTTATTTTTGAAAACAGATAATTATTAGCTAAGTTCCAGTTTGGCAAAAACGAGTTTAAAACAAGTGCAAGGACCTCGTTTGGGTAAAACTAATTTAAAATCATTTTTATTCTTTTAATAACTCCTTTAACACAGTACTTAATTGTTACACTTTATTTAATTAAATTTTAACATTCTCATTTAATTAATAAAATCTAACATTAATTAATCACATACAAATTGCCACATAATAATTATAATTACTTGCTAATTATAAAATTCATGTAACAATTACCACACAAACTTCATCTAATTTAATTATCTCAATTAAATTAGAACTATACCATAAAATCGTTATACATCAATTAAATTAAATATTAAATATTCATTTAATTAATATATTATACCTAATTAAATTACTCCATAATCATCACATAATTTATTTATTTAGCTCAATAAATAAATTAAATTAAATATTTATTTAATTCAATAAATATTTAAAATTAATATATAAAATTCTCATTCGTTACAATCTTCCCTCCTTAAAAGGATTCTGTCCTCAGAATCACAAAAAAAAATCTCATCTGTTACATTCTTTCCTCCTTAAAAAGATTCTGTCCCTAGAATCGGTATACAAAAAAATTACACAGATAATTAATCAAATAATTGGGGATACGTTTTTTTCATTACATCTTTAAGTTCCCACGTGGCTTCTTCAGCACTGTGGTTCCTCCAGATTACCTTAACAGAAGATATCACTTTATTTCTAAGTACTTGTTCCTTTCTGTCAACTATTTGAATAGGAACTTCTTCATAAGTCTTTATCAAACTATAAAGGTTCGTATTCTATTACATGTTTGTAGTCGTGTTTGTACGGTCGCAACACAGAAATGTGGAAGACGTTGTGTATATTCTCTAGTTCCGGAGGTAACGCAATCTCGTAAGCTACCTCACCAACCTTTCGCAACACCTCAAAAGGTCCAATAAATTGGGGACTCAGCTTCCCTTTCTTGCCAAATCGAATCTTTCCCTTCCAGAGAGATACTTTCAGGAAAATGAAGCTTCCTGATAAAAATTCTCGGTTCTGTCGATGTTTATCGGCATATTTCTTCTGTCTATCTTGAGCAGCAACTAGTCTCGTTCTGATCAGCTTCACGATTTTGACGGTTTGTTGTACCAGTTCCGGTCCCAACAGTTGACGTTCACCGATCTCGTCCTAGCACAATGGAGTTTTGCATTTCATGCCGTATAACGCTTCGTAAAGCGGCATGCCAATACTCTCGTGATAACTATTGTTATAGGCGAACTCCACCAACGGTAAATGATCATTCCAACTTCCTTTGAAGTCCATAACGCAAGCTCTCAGCATATCCTCTAGCATCTGGATCGTCTTCTTGCTCTGGCCATCAGTCTGAGGATGGTACGCCGTACTCATTCGCAATTGCGTTCCCAAGCATTCTTGTAAACGCTTCCAGAAATTCGACTTAAGACACAGATCTCTATCCGACACAATCGACACCGGAACACCGTGTCGAGAAATGATTTCCTTCACGTAGAGTTTCGCTAACTGATCCAAGTTGAACTTAATCTTGATCGGTAGGAAATGGGCTGACTTCGTCAGTCGATCCACAATCACCCATTTCGCGTCGAAACCCTTCTGAGTCGTTGGAAGACCAACCACGAAATCCATCGTGATGTGCTCCCACTTCTATTCTGGAATCTCTAGCGGTTGTAGCAATCCACTAGGTCTCTGGTGTTCTGCTTTAACCTTCTGGCATGTCAAGCATCTCGCAACTCATTCAGCAACTTCCCTCTTCATATTCGACCACCAAAAATAGTGTTTGAGATTTTGGTACATCTTCGTACTCCCAGGGTGAATCGAATATCTCGAACTGTGAGCTTCGTTCAAAATCTCCTACTGAACTTCTTGTACTGGCGGTACCCAGATTCTTCCTTCAAATCGTAATAGTCCTTCGTTATCGATCTTAAACTTGAACTCTTCGCCATCGGTTATTCTCTTCCATATCTTCTCGCATTCTTCATCGTGAAGTTGTACTTCTATCACCTTGTCTACCAGAGTAGAACCAGTAGTTACTTGAAACAACTTCTCATCCGATTCCTTCGAATACTTCACTTTAAGTTCCAACTTAGCCATCTCTTATATCAACTGATCTTGATCAGTTAACATGATTAGCTTCTCCCGACCTTTTCTGCTCAGCGTCGGGGACGACGTTAGCTTTACCCGGATGGTAAAGTATTTTGCAATCGTAGTCCTTGATCAGTTCCAACCATCTCCTTTGGCGCATGTTTAAATCCTTCTAAGTGAAGATGTACTTCAGACTCTTGTGATCTGTGTATATCTCACACCTTTCTCTATATAAGTAGTGTCTCCATATCTTCAGAGCAAACACTACTGCCGCCAATTCTAAATCATGGGTCGGATACCCCTTCTCGTAATTATTTTGCTGACGTGACGCATAGGCAATGACCTTACCGCTCTGCATCAGCACACAACCTAATCCTTTGTGTGAGGCATCACTATATACTACGAAGTTCCCCGTACTATCCGGTAAGGATAACACAGGCGCAGTACTCAACCTCTTCTTCAATTCCTGAAAACTTTCCTCACACTTTTCCGTCCAAACAAATTTAACTGTTTTACGAGTCAAATTCGTCAACGGAGTTGTGATCTTGGAAAGGTCTTGGATAAATCTTCGGTAATAACCCGCCAATCCCAAGAAACTACTCACTTCAGACGGCGTCTTCGGCTGATCCCAATTCATCACAGCCTAAACCTTTGATGGATCTACCGAAATCCCGTCCTTGTCGATCACGTGGCCAAGAAATTGCACACGTTTCAGCCACAATTCGCATTTCAAGAATTTTGCATAAAGCTTTTCTCGTCTCAATGATATTAAAGTCAGCTTTAAATGTTCGGTGTGTTCCTCCTCGGTTTTAGAATAAATCAGGATGTCATCTATGAACACTACTATAAATTTATCTAGGAATGGCTTAAACACCCTATTCATTAAGTCCATAAATGCAGTTGGGGCATTCGTTAGACCAAATGACATCACTAAGACTCGTAATGTCTATACCGAGTTCTAAAAGCCGTCTTCAGTATATCTTCTCCCCTCACCTTTAACTAATAATACACGCTTCTCAAATTAATTTTCGAGAAGTACCTAGTTCCCTTCTTCGGGTTCGGGCAATTCGGCACAATGTGGCCTTCCTGACCACAGTTGAAGCACACCTGCTTCCCCCTCAAGCACACTCCAGTGTGATTCTTCCCGCATGTAGCACATGCTTCGAGCTTCCTCTTCTGCTGGCTTCCCTGCTGACTCTCAGCAGAGGTGTTGTCGTTCCATTTCCTTTTCTAGTTGATAGCTCAGCTACCCCCAGCCTTGGTTTCTGTCTCGTTATTCTTCTTCTTATCTTGATTAAATTTAGTCACGGCATCGCTCCCTCCTTCAGCGAGTATAGCCTTTTCCAGCACAGCTGCAAATGTGTTCAACTGGAACATGGAGACCTTGCTGTAGAGCTAGGACTTCAGTCCCTGCTCAAACCTCCTCGCCTTCCTAGCGTCGGTACTGACCTGGTATGTAGCGAACCTGGCCAGCTCATTAAACTTTGCTACGTATTCTGACATCGTCATCCTTCCCTATTTAAGCTCTAGGAACTGGACCTCCATCTGGTCCTGCGAGCTAACGGAGAAGTACACTTCAAAGAACATCTTTTTGAAACGCTCCCACGGTATCACTCCTTCACCCTCTCTAGTTTTATTTGCTTGCCACCAGAAACTAGCATCTGACTTCAACATAAAAGTCGCGAATACCGTCTTCTGGTCTTCACGAACCCTAGCCACGTCGAAGACCTTCTCCATTTCCATTACCCACGTCTGGGCATCTATTGGGTTTACCGATCCCTTGAACTCCGGTGGTCCTACTGCCTTAAACTCTTTGAAAGTTGTGCCCTGCACTTGCGGCTGATTTGCAAGTGCTCCCGTCAACAGGTTCACCAACTGCTGAACTGAATTGGGATTCGTCCCATCGTTATTGTTGTTATTATTGTTCGTCAAACCCTCGGGGTTTTGACGTGTAGGTCTTCTTCTAGGAGGCATTTTCTGTTAAGAAATATCTTTATTAGCTCCTTTACCCATTTCTTAAATATTCCAGTTCAATTTTAAACTTTTAAGTAATTCTATTCACTTAAAACACATAGCATGTCAATAAACTTCTTTATTCATTCATTCGTAGTTTTAACAAAAAACATAGAATAGATAGCATCTTTGCTATTTACATCCTCTTTCCTGAACTGAACAAGTGACAGGATTACATTATTATCTCATCCCATTATTATCTCAATTATGGGATTTACATTATTAATAACATAAAGAAACACATAGTTTAATAATTCTGATGTCGCACCGCCTCTCTGCGTTCTTCCTCCATCACCTGGAACACCGTCCTTCGGTCCACCATGTACCATGGTAAACCTTGGAACTGAGCTGGGTAATAGAAGACACGATCCTGGGCCATATCTATAGCCGTATGGAAAGCGTATTCCGTTTCCCTCAGTTTGGCCCTCTTGGCTTCAGCCTTGTCTTCAGCTCGATCGGCTCGATGAGTAGCCCTCAAACTTGTCTCCTCCGCTCTGGCGCGCTTCATTGACTCCTCCTGGATGTCGTGCTTCAGCTTAGCTAGTTCAGCATGTGCTTCATCTTTATCACTCTCCGCGTGAATTAAATCCCACTTTGCGTTTCCTAGCTCACTGTCCAGCTCTTCGATCGTTTCGTCTCGCTGCTGTATGGTAGTCCGACTCTCGTCCACCACTTTCTGAAGCTCCACGTTACGGTCGTAGATTGCCTCGTACATCTCAGCACTAGTAGAGTGCGATGGGAATTCCTCTTCGGGATCCTCTTCCTTCTATGACTCATCCTCATCCTCATCATCTCGGTCAGGTGTCAGCTCATATCCCTGACCAGCTGCAGTGATCAACGGAGATGGCTCTCTCCTAAGCAACTGCTCCCAAACAACAAGGATGTCTCGGGGCTCCTCATCTTAAGGCACCTGAGGTAACTCCTCTCTAGCCTGACTAGATTCTCCAACGTTCGTCATCTTGACAAAAGAATTTTAGAGTTCATTATTATGTGATATCGAGTCGTCACTCTTCGAATACTAGAATGTAAACACATAGCACATAAGGTAATTTATTATCTTTACCTATCACCACTATCTTTTTGATCTTCCTATAAGGCTACTACCTAAGGTTTTTTCCCCCACCTAAGGTTCATAACCTACCGCTTTGATACCAACCTGTGACACCCCCAAATTCGAGTACTTCGTTTTCACAAGATTTTGTGTTCACTTTCTAAATAAAACATACATCTACCCAATAATAAAGAATTAAAAATAAATTACAACCTTTATAAATACTGAAAATCTTCCTTATAAAAAGGATTACAACTTTATCCAAAATATCCCAGGGTTTAATCTAACCTTAACTTAAACGCCAAATGAGGGAAATAAAAATATAACATAAAGTAACCCAGTCTTATTACAATTGAAACAAGTCTTCACTTGTTCAGCTTGCCTTTACCCTTACTAGTTGACGAAACGTCAACACTTTCAACTTTAGTTGCAATGGTTATTTAAATTGCAAGAGTGAGCAAACAAAAGCCCACTAGGAATATCAACAATATAATATAACTGAATAGTTTCAATAGATTTGAATAACTTTTTTTTAAAGAATTGAACAATAACTCTTTCATCAACATTTATAATTCGAATATAGAATTCATCTGAGGGTCATAAGACCTTGAATTTTTGTCCTAGGTTATAAACATTTCTATTTAAAACCTTTAACAGTCATTTAGACTATGGACCTTAACTCGTACTTAGGAGGATCAGCCCTTTGTATCATGTATTGTGCACAACCATCTTAACGCTTTCGCATAAAAATCCCCTAATAAATAGGGTTGTTTATCTTAGTATTTGATACAAGTCCGAACCAAAGAAAGTTTGGTTTAGATAAGCTTACAAGAAAATTTAGAGATTCAACTATTATTAACTAAGGAGTAGTTGAATCGACTCACAATTAATCAAGAATAATTCAACGATAACGAAATATGAAATAACTCATGCTTTAGAATTTAACTTAAAGCATTTACAAGATAAGATAGACCTTGCTTGAACAATAAGTCAATGTCACATTAATTAAGTCATGAACTTTTAAATAAGTACTTGTCCATTGCAGAAATAAAAGAACAATATTTGAATGTAAAACACTTGCATAACAATAACAAGTTGAGTTTAGAAAAATTGTACAATATAAGGATTAAAGAACTTGTATAATTAACGAGTTTAGGGATAGAAGAATTGCCTCAAGCGCAAGCTACTATTACAAATCACGTTCTTTAACACTTCCTACACATATATATTTAACCATAATAATCTAAATTAGTTAATACGTAACTAATTCACATAATTAGTTAACCCATCTAGGTTAACTCATTCTTGTTTATTTATTAAATTAATAATTAATTATCACATAATTAATCACATCACATAATCATGTTACATGCTCACATAATTAAATCAAATAATAATTATGTACTCATATTATTCAAATTATAATTCAATTTAAATATTTATTTAATTATATTAATCAAATTATAATTACATCTTATATTAATTATAATTAAATAAATTATAATTTATAATTAATCAACTACATCATATATTTATTAAATTATAATTAAACAAATTATAATTTATAATTAATTATGCATTTATTAAATTATAATTAAACAAATTATAATTAATCAAATTACATCATGCATTAAATTATAATTATACAAATTATAATTTATAATTAATCAAATTACATTATGCATTAAATTATATTATAATTAACATTTTATAATTTAAATTATATTCACTTTCTGCAACTCGCGCCGAGGCGCGCTTGACGTACAAAACCTGTGTCGGAGCGTGTCGAGCCGGGGTGCGCTATCTGGCTTAGCAAGGCTCGCCGGGGCGGAACCCCTGCAGCGGACGCAGACAGTTCGCAAACAGTGCAGAGAAAAAGCCAATTTGGCTTATTTCTCTACATCGAGTTCTGAAATCAGCCAACAATTTGCATATAAAACATTACAGAGACATAATATAAAGCTTCTAGCATGTTTTAATCACATAAAGACATCAAATTACATAATTTAAAACACTTAATCTTATAAAAATTTGAGAAAACCATTTTTTCAGTGTTCTTGAAGAACTTGAACACTGTGAATTTGTTACTCAATCAAAATACCCAATTCAAAGCACATTGAATTCATTTTTTGACAAGTTAACATAATCTAACATCAATTTGTACAACAATACACAATTAAACTTAAAATTTTGGTTTTAAAGAAAACTATTTTCAAAATACATCACTATAATCTTTGATGAACATGAATTCCTTATGTTCATCACATGTCTATGAATTAAACAATTGATTAGGCATACAATTCGAATATGAGCATGCTAGAACACAATTGATACATAATATTTCATGTTTACACAATTTTCACAATAATTCAATTAACAGAGAACTTTAAACTTACGAAGAACATATAAACACAAATTTTAAAATATAAAGTTAGAGATTATACCCTTTCTAGTTCTAGAGGAAGAAGATAAGTATGGTGTTTGATGGCTTTTAGGAAGGACTCCTCTTCCTTCTTCTCCTTCTTCTTCTCTGAGTATTTTCTCTCTAACTTTTCTTTGTTTCTTCTTCTTCTTCTTCTTTGTTTTTCTAACTTTCTAACGTACTATTTTGTACAACATATCTAACTGATATACATATATTACATATAATTATATAGAATATGTAACTGCTAAATATTTAATACATATGCTAATTACCAATTAATTATATAGGTTACAAAATTTTGAATTTAAAAAGCCCTAAGGCTTGTTTGGCTAAACCACTTTATTTTTGAAAGCAGATTATTATTAGCTAAGGCCCTGTTTGGCAAAAACGAGTTTAAAACAAGTGCAAGGACCTCGTTTGGGTAAAACTAATTTAAAATTCTTTTTATTCTTTTAATAACTCCTTTAACACATTACTTAATTGTTACACTTTATTTAATTAAATATTAACATTCTCATTTAATTAATAAAATCTAATATTAATTAATCACATACAAATTACCACATAATAATTATAATTACTTGCTAATTATATAATTCATGGAACAATTACCATACAAATTTCATCTAATTTAATTATCTCAATTAAATTAGAATTATACCATAAAATCATTACATATCATTAAATTAAATATTAAATATTTATTTAATTAATATATTATACTTAATTAAATTACTCCATAATCATCACATAATTTATTAATTTAGCTCAATAAATAAATTAAATTAAATATTTATTTAATTCAATAAATATTTAAAATTAATATATAAAATTCTCATTCGTTACAATTTTGCTTGGTTTACGAGTAGTTTTTATGCAGTACATGATTAGCTAACTTAATGTGATGACATGTTAAGTGTATTAAACAATAAGATAACATATTGTCGACATGTTTAAGACAATTTAAGGTCTCATATTAATATGTTATGTATGTACTTAGATATTGTTATCATAGGGTATGATTTTGATAGTTTAAAGTGTTATACATGTGTTATATGCATGTTGTGAGTTTAGACTCACGTATGTGGTTAGTTAGCGAGTTAAGTTTACAAATCACGTGATTAAGTTGAACTTAAGTAAGAAGTTCAATGATTAAATATAGTGGTTATGTAACTAATCGATATTGTAAACGTAATATAATATGTAGGATAATTGTGGAACGTGATTGTAAGTTGTAGCTTGCGCTTGAGGCAAGTTTTCTAAACTCAAACTTTACTTGAGCAAGTTTTCCTAAACCTTTCTTTTATTTTTATGCAAGTCTTCTAACTATACTCTTTCATTGAGCAAGTTTTCTAATACTTATCTTATTGAACAAGTTCGTTATTGAATTGTTGTGACCTTGACTTAATTGTTCAAGCAAGATTCATATTGTCTTTTAAATGCTTTAAGTTTATTTCTAAAGTATGATTATTAAATAAGATGTCTATTATTATGACTCATTGTTATTTCTTAATTCTTTTATTATCGAATTCTAAAGTCTATTCAACTACTCCTTGGTTGATGATAGTTGAACTCTAAATTACCCTTGAAGCTTATCTAAACCAAACTTTCTTTGGTGCGGACTGATAGTAGTGTGCATACAAGCCAATCATGTATGATGATAAAGCACGTACTTTGTAAACAATCTTATTTATTTATTAATAAAATATTTATTTATTAAAGGCATTTAATTATCTACATGTTGCTGTTTTTATAATATGTAAATAACCAATAGTTTTAAGCAATGCTTTTAGAATCATGATGATGATCATGCTAATGAGATCTAAATTCTTAGAAAGTTTTAAAACTAAAATAGTTCCCAATCGTGGGATTACTAAAAAGGGGATTAGTAAATCCCAATAGATTGGTACATATGTTGCTTGCTCATTGGATGAGGATGATTGATCTCATGATCATTTGTGTGGAGACACTAAAGCAAGTATGTAGGTGCTTATTGGAGAATAAGTTCACTGAACGTGATTCGCTATGGAATACCTAATGGAGATTTACTCGCCTGTCAATAGGAATTCCTAATGTGATAGTAGTACAAGTGATCCTTGGACTTGAGATCATCATAGTATCTTGTATGTAACAAATTATACTTTGACTTATTCCTTAAGACCTTTTAAGGCATATATAGGGTATGCTTGGGTATAATGAGTTACATATGAAGATAATGAATGATCAATAAAGAATCTACCACCTCTAGTAAAAGAGGAGATATGCCCTATGTGATTCATTAAATGACAACCCAGGAATCCTTGGCCAAGGTGAAATGAAATTAGAAAGGAGTTTCTAATTTGCATTATTTGGAGTTGTGCATTTTCTAATCGAAATACATATAATTAAATAAAATAAGACTTGACAGTAAATCCATGTCTTATATTTAATTGGGACATTGTATGGTGGAAGGATTGAATTGTATGGTAACTATTAACTCACGGGTTCTTTTATGATTAATGTTGAAATCTATATTATCTGGAAAGTCGTTGATCGCTAGGGAGGCTTATCCCTATTGTAGAATAAATGTTATTTATTTAAATAGATTATTAGTTTAATTTATTTATTTAAATAAGATCAGAATTGTTCTAATTGATTTATTCACAACCGGTTTAATATGGAGAACCTAAAGGGTCACACCATAAAAGGAAAAATAATTATTTAAGAAGGTAATGGCATAATCATAATAATGCATTAAGTGTAATTAATTTAATCTATAGTGATAGAATAAATTAAATAGCTTAATGTTTATTAATATTTTAGAAATATTAAATATAAATTAATAAGAGGAGTCTTATTAATATTATTACAATTATTATTATTTTAATTTCTAAAAGAATTTAGTAATTAATTTAATATTAGTACTCTCATTTATTCCTAATAAGATTAGGAGAAAAATTAATTAAATGAATTTAATTAATTATTCCCATGTGATGGGAAGCCTAAATTAATTAAATGAGTTTAATTAATTAAAAGAAATCCCATGTCTAATAGGATTAGAAGGGTTGACCAATATCTATATAAGAGGAGTCTTATAATAGATATCAGTTGATGCAATTTCAATTGTTAGAGAGTACTTCTTTTCTATAGAGGATAGAAAACTAAGCCAACAACCCTCCTTCTTGATAATTCATCTTCCTTGGTGGATCACCTCTAGAGGCCAAACACTTGGGTGGCTAACGTTAATCAAAGGAACGAATCTAACCCGAAAATTCAAGGAGATCTCGAAGAACAAGGAGTTGAACTCGTACCTGTGGAAGCTTCGTTCTACAAGGGTATGATTTTATAACTTCTTATTTATCTTTTTAAATTAATAATTTGCATAAAAAATGATCCGGGTAATGGTTTTGTAGAAATTTTTTAAACTCTGATATACCATGCTTCCGCTAATTTTTACAATTTGATTGCGTCACAATTTCGTAGAAATCCAACAGTGGCATCAGAGCCAAACTTTTATGCAATTATTAATTTATTTTTGATTTCATATACATATGGGTATATATTTAAAATAATTTATTGGGCATAATTTTATTGTATAAAATTTTTTTTTTTTAAGAAAAAAAAAATGACGTTTTTTTTTTGTTTGGGACGAATCACAATTTTTTTTTTTTGGGTGCTAATCTTGAATTCTGCAAAGAAAATGTGTTGTCTCTTTCTTACTCCAAAAAGAATGTGACCCATCAGGAAAGGACTCTTTTAATAAACCTGCAGGACTCTTTTAATAAAAGAAGGTGACTTCTTTTAAAAAAAATAAATATGATATATTTATATATTATATTATAAATAATTTTATAATTAAAATAAAGAGTTTATTTTAATCTTGAAATTGGATTTCATGCAATTTAAAATTGCCCATTAAATGATACTCATATATATATGGAATGTTTTAATTCATGAGATGAATATTTATTTATTGATATATATGGTGATATGTATGATAATAAATGGGGATTGATTATGGACTATTTGACCAATGTGATTGGATTTTATTTTAGTTGAATGCTTGAATGAATGGATTTTATTAAATGGGGTATGTGTACCTCGTCTTCTCTAAAAAAAAATTTCGTGATGTAAAATTCTATCTCCCTCCTACGTACTTCCCCTTGACTGCTGATCAAGGTTTCTATTTAAATTAAATAGTTTAATGTAATAGAAATAGTTAGAATTATCTTGAAAAAATTGGAGACCAAGGAGCAAGGAGCGCGTGAAGACCCGTTTGTACGGAGCCCGGGTTTAAATGTAATAGTTATATTTAAATTTAAATTCTTGCACTCCTAGGTTTGACATTTTGGTTCACTTGGTGGCTCTAGTGAACCAAACTAGAATAAAAGTCCATAATCAATCTAGGTAGAATATAGTATTCTATATTGCATGCTAAATATTATATATATTATATTTTATGCAAACATGCTTCGCATGTTTAATAAAATGACGCTTATTTTATATATATATATATGTGCATGCACGCTAAACAAGATGAGACAAATAATAACAAATCCCTCAAAGAAATAATATTAAGTCCGAAGCGTTCAAATGATATTTGGAATATCGAACGTCGCCTTCTAGCATGATAAATTAATAGAGTATTAAATATTTAATATGAGCTTGTTGTGCTATCCACAAGGCGAGTATTGCATATTTAAGATTTTAATTAATCACATTTGATGCTTATCAAGAAAATTGAACGATCTAGTCTTGTTGTGCTATCCACAAGAACGAACATTTTTCTTTTTTGAATTTATAGAAGTGCTAGGCTGGACTTAACTTAAATCGTTTTAGTTCGGATGTGCACACACTTGACCATTATGATTTAAGAGGCAAAATAAAAGGAGTTATATAGTGATGTAATTGACAAGAGTTGTCTACTTATTTATTTGTATATCGCTTGTTGTGCTATCCACAAGGTTATATACATTTGAAATGGGATCCTTATTCTCACTAGCAAATCTTTAATTAGATGTTGTCGAACTATATAAGTGAGGGTAATATAGTTTGATAAAAATAGTGGGAGATACCAATTTAAAATAAAGACCTAAATTTATTTTGGTATGCAAAATTAATAAAATGAATGTTTGCTAAAATGTTGTTTTTCACATGCAAAATTTTAAAAATGTCAAAATCACTAATTTCACTGCGAAGCATACTTGATGCTAATAAGCTTACCGGGCCGAATTATACGGACTGGCTAAGAAATCTGAGAATAGTTCTCACTGCTGAAAAGATTTCTCATGTCCTAAACTCTCCTGTCCCTGGAACTATTCCAGAAACAGCCTCTGAGAAAGAGATTGCCACCATTGTAAAGTGGCAAGATGATGCATCTGTGACTCAATGCATTATGCTCGCATCCATGAATAACGAGCTTCAGCGTCAGTACGAAAACATGGATGCTCCTACTATGTTGATTCACCTCAAGGAGTTGTATGGTGAACAAAGTAGGACTGTTAGATATGAGATATCTAAGGAGCTCTTCCGATCTCGGATGACCAAGGGCAAAGTGAACATAAAGGAACAAAAGAAATCTGATCCAGCTAGCAAAGGAATGTGCTTCCATTGCAACGAGCCGGGTCATTGGAAGAGGAACTGCAAGAAGTTTCTGGCAAAGAAGAAGCTTGGAGAAGCTTCGACTTCCAATCAAGGTTTGTTCATGATTGAAATTAATTTTTTAGAAAGTCAAAATTCTACTTGGGTATTGGATACCGGCTGTGATTCTCGCATATGTAATAATGTGAAGGGACTGGTCAGAAATAGAAAGCTGAGCAATGATGAGGTCATCCTACGAGTAGGGAATGGAGCAAAGGTTGCTGCATTAGCTGTAGGGACTTATTGTTTAGTAATGCCTTCGGGGCAAGTCCATTTATCTAAATAATTGTTATTTTATTCCGAATATTATTAGAAACATTATTTCTATTTCTGTATTGGATATGGAACGATATGACGTTATTATAAAGAACAACAGTTGTTCAATTTATAAAGACGATGTTTTATATAGTATTGGAAATTTGCAAAATGGACTTTATATACTTGACTTGCAAGAAAATATATTTCAAATTGAACAAACTAAGAAAAGGAAAAGAGATAATATTAATTATACCTACATGTGGCACTGTAGACTCGGTCATATCAATGAAACAAGATTATCCAAGTTGCATAAGGATGGGCTCCTAGAGCTATCCGATTATGAATCATATCCAACTTGTGAATCTTGTCTCATGGGTAAAATGACTAAATCTCCTTTTAGTGGAAAAGGAGAAAGAGTTACAGAGTTGTTGGCATTGATTCACACAGACGTTTGTGGACCTATGACAACAAGTGCACGGGGTGGGTATTCTTATTTTATTACTTTCACTGATGATCACTCAAGATTTGGATATGTGTATTTAATGAAATACAAGTCAGAATCATTTGAAAAGTTCAAAGAGTTCAGAAGTGAAGTAGAGAAACAAACGGGCAAGAGTATAAAGATACTTCGATCAGATTGAGGTGGAGAATACTTAAGCGGTGAGTTTCTCAATTATCTCAAAGAAAATGGTATAATCTCACAATGGACTCCTCTAGGTACACCACAGTTAAATGGAGTATCTGAAAGGAGAAATCGAACACTGTTGGACATGGTTCGATCTATGATGAGTTTTACCGACCTTCCAATTTCCTTATGGGGATATGCCCTAGAAACGGCTGCATACCTACTTAACAAGGTACCTACCAAATCCGCCCCAAAGACTCCATATGAGATATGGAAGGGGAGAAAACCAAATCTTAAGCATGTTAAGACTTGGGGTTGTCCAGCTTATGTCAAAAAGTTTGAAAACGATAAGCTACAGACTAAATCCGATAAGTGTAGATTTGTGGGATACCCTAAAGAAACTTTAGGGTATTATTTCTATCATCCAACAAATCAAAAGGTGTTTGTTGCGAAACATACTGCCTTCTTGGAAAAGGATTTTATCCATGAAGGGGTCAGTGGGAGTAAGATATATCTTGAAGAAGTTCAAGACCCACAAATTACCACGGATCAAAGTCAGGTACCTGACAAAGTAGAAGAACCTACTATACCACACCCTGTTCGTAAATCTGGAAGAGTACCGAAGATACCTGAGAGATATAGATTCGTTATAGAGGATGACGATGAGGTACACATCATGAATGATGATGATCCATTGAATTACGAACAGGCTATGAGTAATAAAGACTCAGGGAAATGGCTTGAAGCTATGAAATTCGAAATGGACTCCATGTATGAAAACAAAGTATGGACTTTGATTTCACCACCTGAAGGCATTAAGCCTATTGGGTGTAAATGGGTTTTTAAAAGAAAGACTGGAGCGGACGGCAAGGTAGAGACCTATAAGGCCCGACTGGTTGCAAAAGGTTTCAAAAAAAGACAAGGAGTTGACTATGATGAAACCTTCTCACCAGTAGCTATGCTCAAGTCCATTCGGATTTTGCTTACGATTGCAGCTTATAACGACTATGAGATCTGGCAGATGGACGTGAAAACGGCCTTCCTCAATGGGAAACTTGAGGAGGATGTGTATATGACACAGCCAGAGGGATTTGTTTCAAAGGTTGGAACAAATCAAGTCTGTAAGCTGCAACGATCCATTTATGGATTGAAGCAAGCTTCTCGTAGATGGAACATTCGTTTTAATGAGACAATCAAAGAGTTTGATTTTTTCAAAAACGACGATGAACCATGTGTGAACAAGAAGGTTAGTGGGAGCGCAGTTTCATTCCTTGTATTATATGTTGATGATATATTACTGATAGGGAATGACATTCTTATGCTACAATTGATTAAAATCTGGTTATCTAAACACTTCTCCATGAAGGACTTGGGAGAAGCATCCTATATTTTGGGGATAAAGATCTATAGAGATAGATCTAAAAGGATGCTTGGTTTATCCCAAGGAACGTACATTGATGCAATGCTAAAGAGGTTTAGCATGGAAGATTCCAAAAGAGGTCTCATGCCGATGAGCCATGGAATACATCTCTCCAAGAAACAGGCCCCAAAGACACCTGAGGAGAGAGACCGTATGAGTAAGATCCCTTATGCTTCTGCAATAGGATCTATCATGTACGGTATGATATGTACTAGACCAGATGTTGCTCATGCACTTAGTGTAATGAGCAGATACCCGTCAAACCCTGGAGAAGAGCACTGGAAGGCAGTGAAGAATATCCTAAAGTACTTGAGAAGGACTAAAGATATTTTTCTTGTCTACGGTGGGTCTGAATTAAAACTCAAGAGATTCACAGACTCAAGTTTTCAAACAGACCAAGATGACAGTAAATCTATTTCAGGGTATGTGTTTACCTTGAAAGATGGTGCAGTGAATTGAAAAGGTTCCAAACAACAAAAGGTTGTTGGTTTAGTGACAAAGACAAAGTATATAACTGTAAGTGAAGCTGCAAGTTGATGTTTTAGATGAAAAGTTCATTACAGAACTAGGAATAGGTCCTAAGTCTCATCTTGAATCTAAACATGTGTTGCGGCACTTTGATTAAAGAAATTATTGAAAAAGGAGAGTGTAGACTCTCAAGACAACATTGCAGATCCATTTACTAAAGCTTTAACACAACAGCAGTTTGATCGTCACTTAGAGAAGATGGGTATGAGATACCATGGCGATTGGATTTAGTACAAGTGGGAGATTGATAGTAGTGTGCATACAAGCCAATCATGTATGATGATAAAGCACGTACTTTGTAAACAATCTTATTTATTTATTAATAAAATATTCATTTATTAAAGGCATTTAATTATCTACATGTTGCTGTTTTTTATAATATGTAAATAACCCATAGTTTTAAGCAATGCTTTTAGAATCATGATGATGATCATGCTAATGAGATCTAAATTCTTAGAAAGTTTTAAAACTAAAATAGTTCCCAATCGTGGGATTACTAAAAAGGGGATTAGTAAATCCGAATAGATTGGTACATATGTTGCTTGCTCATTGGATGAGGATAATTGATCTCATGATCATTTGTGTGGAGACACTAAAGCAAGTATGTAGGTGCTTATTGGAGAATAAGTTCACTGAACGTGATTCGCTATGGAATACCTAATGGAGATTTACTCGCCTGTCAATAGGAATTCCTAATGTGATAGTAGTACAAGTGATCCTTGGACTTGAGATCATCATAGTATCTTGTTTGTAACAAATTATACTTTGACTTATTCCTTAAGACCTTTTAAGGCATATATAGGGTATGCTTGGGTATAATGAGTTACATATGAAGATAATGAATGATCAATAAAGAATCTACCACCTCTAGTAAAAGAGGAGATATGCCCTATGTGATTCATTAAATGACAACCCAGGAATCCTTGGCCAAGGTGAAATGAAATTAGAAAGGAGTTTCTAATTTGCATTATTTGGAGTTGTGCATTTTCTAATCGAAATACATATAATTAAATAAAATAAGACTTGACAGTAAATCCATGTCTTATATTTAATTGGGACATTGTATGGTGGAAGGATTGAATTGTATGGTAACTATTAACTCACAGGTTCTTTTATGATTAATGTTGAAATCTATATTATCTGGAAAGTCGTTGATCGCTAGGGAGGCTTATCCCTATTGTAGAATAAATGTTATTTATTTAAATAGATTATTAGTTTAATTTATTTATTTAAATAAGATTAGAATTGTTCTAATTGATTTATTCGCATCCGGTTTAATATGGAGAACCTAAAGGGTCACACCATAAAAGGAAAAATAATTATTTAAGAAGGTAATGGCATAATCGTAATAATGCATTAAGTGTAATTAATTTAATCTATAGTGATAGAATAAATTAAATAGCTTAATGTTTATTAATATTTTAGAAATATTAAATATAAATTAATAAGAGGAGTCTTATTAATATTATTACAATTATTATTATTTTAATTTCTAAAAGAGTTTAGTAATTAATTTAATATTAGTACTCTCATTTATTCCTAATAAGATTAGGAGAAAAATTAATTAAATGAATTTAATTAATTATTCCCATGTGATGGGAAGCCTAAATTAATTAAATGAGTTTAATTAATTAAAAGAAATCCCATGTCTAATAGGATTAGAAGGGTTGACCAATATCTATATAAGAGGAGTCTTATAATAGATATCAGTTGATGCAATTTCAATTGTTAGAGAGTACTCCTTTTTTATAGAGGATAGAAAACTAAGCCAACAACTCTCCTTCTTGATAATTCATCTTCCTTGGTGAATCACCTCTAGAGACCAAACACTTGGGTGGCTAACGTTAATCAAAGGAAGGAATCTAACCCGAAAATTCAAGGAGATCTCGAAGAACAATGAGTTAAACTCGTACCTGTGGAAGCTTCGTTCTACAAGGGTATGATTTTATAACTTCTTATTTATCGTTTTAAATTAATAATTTGCATAAAAGATGATCCGGGTAATGGTTTTGTAGAAATTTTTTAAACTCTGATATACCATGCTTCCGCTAATTTTTGCAATTTGATTGCGTCACGATTTCGTACAAACCCAACACGGACTTATTCTTAAAATACAGAGATGAACAACCCTATTTAATAGGGGATTACAATGCGAAAGCGTTAAGATATTTGTACACAATATATGGTAAGAAGGGCTGATCCTCCTAAGTACTAGTTAAGAGTCCATATAGTCTAACGACTGTTAAAGGTTTTAAATAGAAATATTTATAACCTAGGACATAGTTCAAGGTCTTATGACCCTCAGATGATTCCTAAATCTTATTCTTGATTATCGATGAATGAATTATTATTAATTCAGTTGAAGCTATTAAAATATTATATCATCATTATTATTGTTGTTATTTCAAGTGAGCTTTGTTTGCTCACTCTTGCAATTAAATAACTATTGCAGCTAAAGTCGAAAAAGTTGATGAACCATCATCAACTAGTAAGGGCAAGGCCAAGGTGAACAAGTGAAGGCTTGTTGTATTCGTTGATTATGATTTGTAATAAGACATAAGACTTTATTATGTGATGTTTATTTTCTGTAATTTGTTTATGTTAAGGTTAGATAACCCTGGGATATTTTGAACAAGGTTGTAATCTTTTTGATAAGGAAGATTTTATTATTTATTTAAGGTTGTAATTTATTTTGCATTCCTTATTTTGGGCAGTAGTTGTATTTTATTTAGATAGTGAGCACCAAATCCCGTGGAATTGAATTACCCGGATTTTGGGATGTCACAGGTTGGTATCAAAGCTTTAGGTTATGAACCTTAGGTGGGGGAAACCTTAGGTAGTAGCCTTGTAGGAGATCGAAAAGATAGTGATGATAGT
Source organism: Panax stipuleanatus (assembly GCA_020205555.1). Taxonomy (NCBI): domain Eukaryota; kingdom Viridiplantae; phylum Streptophyta; class Magnoliopsida; order Apiales; family Araliaceae; genus Panax; species Panax stipuleanatus. The sequence goes on from CM035121.1 coordinate 88,530,166, forward strand.
AAAGATAATAAACTACCATATGTGCTATATGTTTTATTTATGTACGCGAAGAGTATCGATCGATATCACGTAATAATTAAACTTTAAAAATTTTGTTGTCAAGATGACGAATGTCGAAGAGTCCAATCAGGCTAGGGAGGAGTTACCCCAGATGCCTAGGGACGAGGAGTCCCGAGACATCCGAGTTGTCTGGGAGCAGTTGGTTCAAAGAGAGCCATCTCCATTAATCACCGTAGCTGGTCAGTATCTGACCAAGATGATGAGGATGAGTCAGAGGAAGAAGAGGAGGATCCTGAAGAGGAATTTCCACCTCACTCGACTAGTGCTGAGATGTACGAGGAGATCTACGGCCGTAACGTGAAGCTACATGGTCGAGTCGGAGAGCTTGAGGAACTAGTGGACGAGAGTCAGACTACCATACAACAGAGAGAGGAGACGATTCAAGAGCTGGACGATGAGCTTGGAAACACGAAGTGGGATCTAATCCATGTGGAGAGCGAAAGAGATGATGCACTGGCTGAACTAGCAAAACTGAAGAATGATATCCAAGAGGAGTCAGCGAAGCATGCCAGAGAAGAGGAGACGAGTTTGAGGGCTACTCAACGTGCAGATTGAGCTGAGGATGATGTCTAAGTGAAGAAGGCCAAGTTGAGGGAGACAAACTATGCTTTCCATACGGCTATAGATAGGGCCCAGGATCGTGTCTTCTATTACCCAACTCAGTTCAAAGATTTACCGTGGTACATGGTGGATCGCAGAACAGTGTTTCGGGTGATGGAAGAAGAACGTAAAGAGGCTGTGCGACATCTTAACATGCCTAGATAGTAGAGTCTTTAATTATGTGTTTCTTTATATATTAATAAATGTAAATCCCAGAATTTGAGATAATAATGGGATAAGATAATGATGTAATCCTGTAACTTGTTTCAGTTCAGGAAAGATGATGTAAATAGCAGAGATGCTATCTATTCTATATTTTAAAAAAACTATGAATGAATAAAATATCAAAGTTATTTGACGTGCTATGTGTGCAAATGTGAATTAAGATATTTTAAATGTTTAAGTATGACCTTGAATATCTAAGAATGAGTAAAGGATCTAATAAGAGTATTTCTTAACAGAAAGATGCCTCCTAGAAGAAGACCCACATGTCTACACCTAGAAGGTTTGACGAATAACAACGACAACAACAACGACTGGACGAATCCCAATTCGGTTCAACAATTGGTGAACCTGCTGACATGAGCGCTTGCGAATCAGCTGCAAGTCCAAGGCACGACATTTAAAGAATTTAAGGCAGTAGACCACCGAAATTTCAGGGATCGGTGAATCCGATAGAGGCCCAAACATGGATAATGGAGATGGAGAAGGTCTTCAATGTTGCTAGAGGTAGCGAGGACCAGAAGACAATTTTCACGACATTCATGCTGAAGTCAGAAGCTAGCTTCTGGTGGAAGGCCAACAAGACTAGAGAGGGGGAAGGAGTGATAGCATGGGATCGTTTCAAAGAGATGTTCTTTGAGATGTATTTTCCCATAAGCTCACAGAACTAGATGGAGGTTCAATTTCTGGAGCTGAAACAGGGAAGGATGACGGTGCAGGAATACACTGCGAAATTCAACGAGCTAGCCAGGTTTGCAACGTACCAGGTCAGTACTGACGAGAGGAAGGCGAGAAGGTCGAGCAGGGACTGAAGCCCTGGCTCTACAGCAAGGTCTCCATGTTCCAGCTGAAGATGTTTGCAGCTGTGCTGGAAAAGGCCATCCTAAATAAATGTGGAAGTGATGCGGTGACCAAGTACAACCAAGACCAGAAGAAGAAGAAGAATGAGACAGAAAATAAGGCTGGTGGTTGTTGGGCTATCAACCAGAAAAAGAAGTGGAATGATAACACATCTCCTGGAAGTCAACAGGGAAACCAGCAGAAGAGAAGGACTGAAGCTTGTGCTACATGCGGTAAGAATCACACTGAAGTGTGTCTGAAGGGAAGACGAGTATGCTTCAACTGTGGTCAGGAAGGCCACATTGCGCCAAATTGCCCGAACCCAAAGGAAAGAGCTTGATACACATGTGGATCTAAGGATCACATGGCTCGAAGTTTCCCAAAGAAGCCAGTAAGAGGGTCAACAAGAAATGGAGAAAATAGCAGCGGCAGTACTTTGACTATCGCTGGACCACTGTAGGCGGTTCGACCCACTGCAAAGACATTCAATATGACGCTCAGGATGAGGTGAAGTCAAAAGATATGGTGTCAGGCATTATTCTGATCAATAGTATTAATGCATATGTATTATTTGATTCAGGTGCTACTTGTTCATTCATATCTGATGAATTTGCTAAGACTTTAGACTTACCTAAAGAGGAATTAGTGTGAGAACCCGAATTTTAAAAAATTATTAAAATAAGAATTTAATAAATAAAATTCTTAAGGCATGAGATGGGTTCAAATAAGAATATATGTGCGTTGTGAGGTATGTGTTATTGTGTTGCATAGGGTAATATGAACTATGTAATATGTAATTTTTGTGTTTAATAAATATATTATTATGATATATTTGTAGAGACAATTTATTTGAAGTAAAGGAGATGGATAGAATTTATCTATCGATATTAAATAATTTATGTAAAATTATTTATCATAGTAAGTTGGTGACATTAAATATCTTTGATAATCTCCATTTTCTTGAGTATTTGTACGAGTAAGTGTTAAGTCTAAGGTAGTGCAATCGTACCCTTAATGGTTGATGTATAGTAGTGGGGCTAAACGATTCCTTCAGAGAGCGGAGGTATATACGAATTAGTAACCGATCTAACTCACTGTGAAAACAGTGTAGACGAGACAGAAACTAATTTGTTGGTTGTTTGTGAAAAACCACTCAATATACAATATTGAATACTATTAAAGACTTGATGTGTGCTAGGTTTAGACTTGTAAATAAGTATGAGATATAATTAGTGCTTAAGCTATTCATGGATAGATTGAGATAGTAAAGTATGAATTAGTTAATTATGGGAATTAACTAACGAGAATAAATATTGGTTAAATTAAATTAAAAGTTATATTATGGAATAATATAATTTGATTATTAAAATCTTAATTAACTATAGTGATATAGTAAAAGAGTTTAATTCACTTAAGCAAGTGGTGAGTTAATATATGTGTGGAGTATGTGATAATAGTTAGTGCTTTTATATATATTACTTAGAATGGTAATATGTGAGAAAGTCTAATGTGCAAATAACGTTAATAATATATATATATATATATATATATATATATATATATATACACACACACACACACACACACACATTGTTAAAGGAATAAGAAAACCAATAAAGATTGATAAGAGAATTATAGATTAATTGATATTCGGCAAGATGTGAATATTAAAGAAATTGTGTTGAGACAATTTATAGAAAGAAAAAAGAAATAATTATTGTATATTTCTAATAAAGGATATTAAAATAATTTCTAATATTGAATTATTTTAATAAAAGGGAGATTATTATTTTATATAATGATATTACCTTATATAGCTTTTTATGAGGTAATATGAATGATTAAGTAATATGGTAAATATATTAAAACATATTTGCTATATGTAAATGAATTGATAGAAACAATTTATCATAATAGGAAGTAAACTTATTTTCTATATATAATATGTGTACATGTGCCGTACATGTAATTATTTTAATGAGACATAGATATTATATTAGTATAGTATCTTGAGAAAATGAGTAAATTATGTTATTATAATTAATGCTTATATTTGGAGAAAACGTAATAAAAAACATTTTATGTCATGTTATAGTGGAATACGTAATTTTTATATAATAGTAATGTATTTCTAAGAAGGTTAAACTTCTAAAGAAAACTAAGTTATTTTAATTTACTGAATAACTTGAGTTATTATATTACCATAGATTTTATAAGTATGCAAGGTGGTGGAAATGAATAAGATTATGAGATGATTAAGCGATGTGGGTAATAATGAGCTTAATTTGAGTTTGTGAGATATGTCCTTGTGTGGCACGATGATGGAAATTATAATGGATTAATTAAATTAAAGAAGTAATTAATAAGTGAATGATTAATTAATATAATAATGATTAATTCATTGTTATTATGAGTAATAGCATATTAATGAGTAAATAATTAATTAATATAATAAGGTTAATGTTTGTTCAATTAATTGCTATGTGCAATGATATGTAATTATATGTTATATAGTAGCTACATCTATATGATATGAAATAAAGTGTGACACTTCAATGTAACTATGTAATATAGGAAACTATATGGTAAAGTGAAATGAGTCACATGAGCTACATAAATGGACCTATGTGACAATGTGTTATACGTGGTACATTAATGTGTACTTTATGAAGGATATTAAATTAAACTAAATAAATAATTGTTGTTAATAATTATTTCAATGATTAAGTATAAGTGAAATAATAAAGTTTATAATAATGTGGTGTGACAATACTCAATCAAACTATATTCGGTATTGTCAAATGTAACATGGTGCAATAGACCACTCCCATGACCCTTAGAATGCTGAAAATTGGAGTTAAATAAGCTTGCAAGATAGCCCATGTGATAGCAATGATGATTAGCCCAATGGCTAGGGTACAATGAATAGTAGTAGTTGGTGGGAGTTAGCCACCAACTCTTCTTTGCCCCTTGTGTAATGTCCATAGGAGGGTAATAGCTTGGCTATAAATAGAGGCCATGCATTGGTGGGTAGAGTTGTTAGTTCAATTGCTAAATTGTTGCTAAGTTGATATAGAGAGAGTATTGAGTGAGTGGTCTGAAACTTGAGCAAGCCTTGTCCAATTCAAAGCTTCAAGAGGTATAATGCTTGTTCATGTTTTGAAGTTTAAACAAATATGAATTCATAAAAGTTGCATGAATTTGTTGAGATTGAATATGTGAGATGATTTTAGTATGTTAGTAAAGTTTGTATGCATGTTATAAATACAATGTAGTTGATTTCTAACATGTTTCATGAAGTATGTTAAAGTTGGTTGGAAGCTCTGCAATAGCAGAAAAACTTCCTGTCTGGAACAGAAGTGGCGCGACCGTGCCATTTTCTAGTACAAATGCAGTGCGGCCGCGCCGTTCTTCAGAGATGAAATCCAATTTTTGTTGCCTTTTGTTGTGCTAGGCATGCTAGTTTGACTTCAATAAGTATGAAAAGGAGTCTGACATGTGACCTAAGGTTACCTTGCATATAACGAGTGGTGTTAGCTTGGTATTAATGATTTTTTAAAAGAAACCTTAAAGTTTTGAAAATGAAACTTGACGAATTTAGTGTCCTTTGAGTTCTGACCATGGAGCATATGTACGTGAGTATGAAATGTAGTTTTTTGTTAAGTTACCTTGCATATACTAAAATTGTTATAGTTTGGTTTAAAAATGTCTTGAAGGAAAACTTGGGAAGTTTTGAGAATTAATATTCTTGAACATTGTGTAAGTAGTATTATGACCTTTCAAGCATGTATTCTAGGACCCTTTATGCCTCTAGACGTAACGAATGTGTTCACTATCTGGCTAAGCATGAATTAGACCTTTCAAACATGGTTTAAAATAAGTTTTCAAGTAATGAACTATGCTATATCTATGTAAATGAGATAGATACATGTGAGCATGCGTATTAAAAGCTTATTAGTACCAATACATGGTTTAAAAGCTTATAAACATTGAACCTTTGTTAAAGGAAGTTGTCAAGCCTTATTGATTGAAATGAATCGATATGGAGCTATGTAGTTTGAATGTGAACTTGAAGGAAGATCACAACTTACTTGACGTATAATATGCATCAGAATACATGTTATGCTAGAAACTAAACTGTGAAGTTAAAAGCTCAAGTCTGGTTCTAGCGGGGAGTAGCGCGGCCGCGCCGCTCCCACGCCTATTTGCAGTGCGGCTGCGCCGTTCTGCAGAGTTGCCAAGTGCAGTTTGTTAACTGCTAGGACTTAAGTCGTGTTTATACATTTTCCTTAAAAACCACAAGGAATAAAACCAGATGATTTCAATAGAATAAGTATGAGGGTATGATGTGGTAACATCATGGTTATCCTAAGATGAAGTAAAATGAAACCAAGTTAGAAAACGTTATACAATTTTTTTTTATATTAAGAGCGTATGAAATGTATGACTGATGGGTATGAATCTATGATTATATAACTGTGTAGGAATACACGAAGTGCAGATAGCTATAAGTAGTTAAGTCGTATTTGATAAACTACGAACCAGGGAAGTCTTTCATTTCTTATTTGTTATATGAATTCGATAACTGTTAGTTGAATTGTATTATGATGTGCAAATAACGTTAATAAATATATATATATATATATATATATATACGTTGTTAAAGGAATAAGAAAACCAGTAAAGACTGATAAGAGAATTATAGATTAATTTGATATTCGGCAAGATGTGAATATTAAAGAAATTGTGTTGGGACAATTTATAGAAAGGAAAAAGAAATAATTATTGTATATTTCTAATAAAGGATATTAAAATAATTTCTAATATTGAATTATTTTAATAAAAGGGAGAATATTATTTTATATAATGATATTACTTTATATAGCTTTGTATGAGATAATATGAATGATTAAGTAATATGGTAAATATATTAAAACATATTTGCTACATGTAAATGAATTGATAGAAACAATTTATCATAATAGGAAGTAAACTTATTTTCTATATATAATATGTGTAAATGTGCCGTACATGTAATTATTTTAATGAGACATAGATATTATATTAATATAGTATCTTGAGAAAATGAGTAAATTATTTTAATGAGACATAGATATTATAGTAATATAGCTTCCCACTTCAAAGTCTCTTTTCTTGCGATGAATATCTGCGTACTTCTTTTGTCGATCCTGAGCTGCTACCAGTCGAGCTCTTATTACTTTTATGATCTCTACGGTCTGCTGCACCAATTTTTGTCCCAACAGTCTTCATTCACCTACCTCGTCCCAACATAAGGGCGTTCTGCATTTCCTTCCATACAAGGCTTCATACGGCGGCATTCCAATGCTTGCATGATAACTATTGTTATACGCAAACTCCACCAATAGAAGATGATCTTCCCAGCTTCCTTTGAAGTCCATCACACAGGCTCTGAGCATATCTTCTAGGGTTTGAATAGTTCTCTTGCTTTGCCCATCTGTCTGTGGATGATACGCGGTACTTAACCTTAGCTGTGTACCCATTCTTTCTTGTAGACTTCTCCAAAAGTTCAACGTGAAGCGCGGATCTCTATCTGACACAATGGATACCAACACTCCATGTCTCAAAATTATCTCCTTGATATACAGTTTGGCTAACTGGTCCAAAGTATACCTGATCCTGATCGGCAAAAAGTGTGCCGACTTTGTAAGACGATCGACAATCACCCATATAGCGTCATAACCCTTCTGTGTCGCTGGAAGTCCTACCACAAAATCCATCGTGACGTGCTCCCATTTCCATTTCGGAATTTCCAACGGCTGTAATAGTCCACTTGGTCGTTGATGCTCTGCCTTGACTCGTTGACAAGTTAAACATCTGCTGACGCATTCAGCAATCTCTCAATTCATGTGTTGGCCACCAATAATGTTGACGCAAATCTTGATACATCTTTGTCCTTCCTGGGTGTATTGAGTATCTCGTATTATGTGCTTCTTGCAAAATCTCCTCTTTTAACTCTGGTACTGCAGGTACCCAAATTCTTCATTCAAATCTCAGCAATCCAGTGCAGTCAATCTTATACTTCAACTCTTCGCTTTCAACTAACCGCTTCTTTATGTTATTGCATTCTTCATGATTCTCTTGTGATTCTTTCACTTTGTCTAATAAAGTCGGACTTGCTTCCATTTCTATTACTCTATCCGAATCCTTCAAATTTTTCACCTCCAGCTCCATTTTTTTTCCCCGTTAAAGTTAGACTGTAATAAGAAATAAAATGGTGTTACATACTCAAGGGAGCCCCAATCAAGGTATAGCATAGACATCAAAGGACATGCCCTTTGATGTTATGACTATATAAGATACAGAGCCAAAACAAGCAACAAATAGCAACAAATCGCCAAGCAGGTAACAAATCAGAGAAACACAGTAAAGGACCTAAACATAAGGAACCCAACAACCCAACAACAGGAATGGGCAGCCCGTGCAAAGAGGCCCACAATCAAGCCAATAGCCAAACCCCGCCCAAACAACAGCAATAAAGATTCAAACCAAGAAGTGCACGCGGTGAACAGAACGGTAATTTTTCTTTGGTCTGTCAATACAAATAACTTTTCTCAGCTCTTCCTGCTTAAAGCATCTACCACTACATTGACTTTCCCTAGATGATATAGAATATCACAATCATAGTCCTTGATCAATTCTAACCATCTCATCTGCCTCATATTTAACTCCTTTTGTGTAAAGATATACTTCAGACTTTTGTGGTCTGTGTATATCGCACACCTTTCTTCGTAGAGATAATGTCTCCAAATCTTAAGAGCAAACACTACCGCAGCCAATTCCAGGTCGTGGGTAGGGTATCCCTTTTCAAAGTCCTTTAATTATCGTGATGCGTACGCAATGACTTTACTGTTCTGCATTAACATGCAACCTAGTCCCTTGTGTGACACATCACTATACACTGTAAAACCCCCCGTACTATCTAGTAAATATAACACAGGTGCTTCACTCAATCTTTTCTTTAGTTCCTAAAAACTCTGTTCACACTTTTCTGTCTATCATACTTAATAGTCTTCCTCGTCAGATTAGTCAATGGTGTCGCTATCTTCGAGAAATCCTGAATAAACCTCCTGTAATATCCTGCCAATCCTAAGAAACTTCTGATCTCTGTCGGTGTCTTCGGTTGTCCCTAATTTTTCACCACTTCTACTTTTGCTGGATCAACAGAAATTCCCTCGTTGTCGATGACATGTCCCAAAAATTGAACTCTCTTCAACAAGAACTCACACTTTGAAAACTTAGCATACAGCTTCTCCTTTCTTAAGGTTTCCAATACAATTCATAAATGTTCGGCACGCTCCTCTTCAGTCTTTGAATACACCAAAATGTTGTCAATGAACACCACCATAACTTATCCAAGTACGGTTTAAATACTCTGTTCATCAAGTCCATAAAAGCAGCTGGTGCATTCGTCAGTCCAAATGACATCACTAAGAACTCATAATGGCCGTAACGAGTTCTAAATGCTATCTTTGGTATATCCTCCATCCTCACTTTCAACTGATGGTAACCAGTCCTTAAGTCAATCTTAGAAAAAACATCTCGCTCCTTTAAGTTGATCAAACAGATCGTCTATTCTTGGTAACGGATATTTGTTCTTGATTGTCACTTTATTCAACTCTCTATAATCCATACACAACCTCATCGAACCATCCTTCTTCTTTACAAACAACACCGGTGCTCCCTACGGAGATACGCTAGGTTGAATGTACTTCTTGTCCAATAATTCTTGTAGCTAGATCATTAACTCTTTCATTTCTACCGGAGCCATTCGATACGGTGCTTTTGATATCGGCGCTGTCCCTGGTACTAAATTAATCACAAACTCTATCTTTTTGTCTGGCGAAAGTCCCGGAAGTTCTTTAGGAAAGACATCCCCAAACTCATTAACTATAGGTATCTACCCCATGTCCGAATTCGCAACCCGTGTATCCACTACATGAGCCAAATAACCTTCACATCCTTTTCGTAACAATCTCCTGGTCTACATCATCGTCAGACAACTTGTTTGTCTTGGCGACTTGCTATCATAAAATACCACCTTAGACTTATTTGGTGTCTTAAGGCATATACTCTTCTTCTGGCAATCTATAACTGCCTCGTGGTTAAACAACCAATCCATCCCTAAGATGACATCAAATTCTCCTAAGCGTATCAGAATCAAATTCACACTTAACTTATGTCCCCATATTTCCACACCACAATTGTTATGGATAAACTCTACAAGGATCACTTCTTTGTTTGCAACTTCTATGTTCATAGGGTTCGTTAACTTTTCACATGGTAAGTTAATCTTCTAGCAAATTCATCAGATACAAATGAACAGGTAGCTCCCGAATCAAACAATACATATGCATTTATATTATTGATCGGAATTATACCTGACACAACTTCCTTTGATGCAACTGTGTCTTGCATAATCATGTTGAACGTTCGGGCTGTCGCCTTGCTCTGCTGCGTTGGCCCTCCAATTGTTAACTTTGTGGTGCTGCTCTTGTTTCCACTTCCTCCATCAGTATTCTTCTTGAATGGACAATCTTTAAATCGATGACCTATTCCCCCACAAGAAAAGCAACCTCCCTTCTTTGGTTTAGGACAATTCGGTGAGATATGTCCTTCCTGACCGCAGTTATAACATACATTCTTCCCCTTCGTACACTCCCTAGAGTGATCCTTTCCACACTTTACACATGCTGGTTTCTTCTATGGTGTACTCCCTTGTTGAGTTCCTGATTTGTTACCACTGTTCCACTTGCGTTTCTTAGTGTTACTGCCACCACTGCTGGCACCCTGATTTCCACCTTCAATTTTCTTCTTGTTCTTCTCTCGGTTGTATTTGGACACTGCTTCACTACTACCTTCAGCAATGATGGCTTTTTCTAATAGTGCTAAAAATGTAGTAATTTTTAGCACTACTACCTTGCTGTGTATCCACGGCTTCAGCCCATTTTCAAACCTACGCGCCTTTCGTAATTCTATATCCACCTGATGAGGTGCGAATCTGGCTAACTCATTGAATTTTGCTGCATATTCAGCAACTGTCATATTTTCTTACTTTAATTCAAGAAACTGAACTTCCATTCTGGCTTGCATGGCCTCCGAGAAATAGCTTTCTAAGAACAACTCCTTAAATCTGGTCCATGTTACTACCTCTGTTCCGGCTCTAGCTTGGTTCGTCTCCCACCAGTAATTAGCCTCACCTTTCATCAAGTAGGTAGCAAAAGCCGTCTTTTGTTCTTCGACTACCCTAGTAATGATAAAGGCCTTTTCTATCTCTTTTACCCATGTCTGAGCTGCTATGGGGTCCGTGGTTCCGCTGAATTCTGGTGGTCTTACAGCCTTAAAATCTTTAAAGTTCGCTAATCTATTATCAGCTTGATTCCTTGTTGTAGGTGTACGAGTACGTATAGCTCGAGCTATCATATTTGCGAAGTTCTGCATTGGGTCATCTTGATCCCTTTTATTGTTCACAGAACGTTCCTCCCTCTGGTTACGATTTTGACATCTTCGCGGCATTATCTGGTTAAGCAAAACCATACATTATTCCTTGAGTTTCTTTATATATGATATCTTTCTAGTGTTAACGTATTGTATAACTTATACTTAGGTAATCATAATGTTTTTAGATTAGCAATTCAGCTTACTGCATTCACAGTTTAGTTTTACTGTTTTACAATGTAGCTTGCTGGATTTCAATTCAGCTTGTTAAATTACTATCCAACTTGCTGGATTAGCAATTCAGCACTATTAGATTACTATTCAGCTTACTGGATTCATATTCAGCTTGCTGGATTTACATTTTGGGATTATTGGATTACTATTCAGCTAGCTGGATTCACATTCAGCTTGCTGGATTTACATTTTGGAATTACTGGATTAACAATAATCAAATATAATGCTTACTACCTGAATTTCTCATATCTTATTTACTTCATCAAACACATTGATACTACTGCATTTATATTCATATCCCAATTCTTAGTGTCTCACACTTACATGGTTGGAATATTTCTATAAATGCTAACTATCCCATTCTAAACATCCAGAGATGGGATCTATCAAAAGGCATACTCCCCTATACACATAAATGGGGATACATTAAACAAACATACTACCTCACACAGTCTGAGGTTTACATCAAGCATAAAACCCTAATAAACAAAAGGGGTTCTACTGCATCTATATACAATAGAAAACTATTAACCTATCACTGCGCGTCTGGAGGGGGTGTGCTTGCACGCTCCTGCTTTGGTGGAATGAGTCCATCCATAAGTAGACGTCTAACAGATCAACTCGACTCGCCTATCTCTAAGCATCTCCTCACTCCTGCCTGCTGACCCATATAAGCGGCATCCAGTGATCGTCCCAAAGTATCCACTCGGACCTCACTAGCCTCCAGCTTCTCTTCAAGCTGGTCCACCATATTGGATGCTCTAATCCATGCTTGCTCAATCCTAATCTTGTCGGCAATTTCTAGATCGAACTCAAATCGCATGGCCTCATGCTTAACTCTTAACACTCCCAGCTTTATCTCCTCTCCTCTTGTTCTAGTCTCTCTCTTAGCTCAGCATTCATGGAAACCATCTGTGTAGCCAAGGTGGCCTGCACCTGCAATTGTATCTTCATCTCAGCAAGCTCGGTCTGAGCTTGATATGCCAATTCCTTGTACCAAGTCTCAGTGAATTGATGAGTAGCATTCTCCTACTCTAACCGTGCCACTCTATTCTCCAGCGCCATGTTCTCTTCGAACAAGTCTTCCATCATATTCTCGTCATTCTCATCACTATCCTCTTGATCCTCTATCAGATCTATCAGCTCCTGATCGACTGTATGTGTGACATCCCGGATTTTTTTAAGAATTTATAAACGAGAAGTTAATAAATTCAATTCTTATTTTAAGATGTTTAAGTACGAGTATGTGTATATGTGTTATATTATTTATATGTGATTTGGTGTGAAGAGAATGTAAATATTAATTTTAATATTTATTGAAGTAAATAAATATTTTAATTGAATTATTTATTGAGATTACTATGGAGTAATATAATTAAGTGTATTATGATAAATTAAATAATTATTTAATATTTAATTTAATTAATATGTAATGATTTTATGTTATAGTTCTAATTTAATTGAGATAATTAAATTAGATGTAGTGATGTGGTAAGTATTACATGAAGTTATAATTAGCAAGTAATTATAATGTGATAATTTTATGTGATTAATTGATGTTAAACTTTTAATTAATTAAATTAATGTTAAGATTTAATTAATTAAAGGATAACATTAAGAATATGTGTTATAAGATTTATTAAACGAGTTAAAAGAGTTTTTAAAACCGTTTTCCCAAACAAAGCCCTTACTTTTGTTTTAAACCTGTTTTATCCAAACAAGGCCTTAACTATTAAAACCTGTTTTTAAAATAATGTGGTTTTGCCAAACAAGCCTTAGGGCTTTTAAAATTCTAATTTTTGTAACTTATATATTAAATTGGTAATTAGTATATGTAATTAGATTGGGAGTTACATATTCTATAATTATATGTGTTATATGTATATTGTATATACACTAAGTTATGTTAGTTTGCTAAACCTAAGTCTAAACTAAGAACAAAGAGAAGAAGAGAGAATACAGAGAAGAAGATGAGAGAAGAAGATGAGAAGCTTGAGAAAGCAAGAGAGAAGATCATCATCTTCATCATCTTTTCTCCTAATTCAACCTAGAAGAGATCATGAAGCAGGTTATATTAAGAAGTTTTTCGGTAATTGGTAATCCACGAGCCAGGCAAGTCTTTCGGTTCCTACTTGTCTACATGAATTTGATGAACTGTTTTAAATTGCATGATATGTTATATATGTTGTAAGCGAGCATGATATGTTATACATGTTGTAATCATGAAATGTTAAAGTCAATTTATGACTACACTATTTTGGTTAAATAATGTTGATTGAGTAAGGAACTCAATCTTTATATTTGTTATGTGAATTAAAGCATGTATGCCATGTTATTTTAATTATTATGAGATTTATGTTGAGCATGTTTATTATGTGATACGTGATGCATGAACACTGTTAGAACTTGCTGAGATGTCGAGCTCACTCTTGCAAATAACCATTTTTGCAGGTTAAGGATGCAAGGTAAAGATACGTGTTAAGTGATTTATAGAGATCAATGTTTAAGAATATTAGTTATGTTCAATTTCAAATTGTAGTTAATAATTTGAATGAAATATGTCGCTGAGTTATAAGTAGAGTTATCCAATGTAGATGGATATTGTTTTATTATGAAAGACTTTGTATAGTCATTTTATTGTAACGATTCATGATATAGATTTGAATCGAAGAGATGTAATGTAAAGGTTGCGATTCAGGGCAATATAGAAAGAAAGTTTATAAAATTTTTAAATATTCCGCATTTTTAGTGATTTTAATATCGAATAATGATGTAAAGATAGATTAAAGATGTATTGCTAACGATCGAGGATGAGAATTATATTGTATGAATTTTGGGGTCGTTACAGTATGGCTATCTTGTCCTTCCTCAGGCATCCTACAACCAAACAAACACAACATCAGTATCACAATAAAATATATTCATTGATAAAATAAAATAATATTTTATTATGTACAATCTATACTAGATGAATCTCTCCAATCCATCTACTAGTATACTCTATACGAGTTTTCTTCTAAGGTTATACCCTAGGTTTCGTATCCTAATGTTTATAACCTATAGCTTTGATACCAACCTGTGGCGCCCCCAAATTCGGGTTCTCAAACCTCGGATTCTGTGCTCACGATACCTCCTCATCATAAGCATTCTATATACTATTGCGGAATAATAAACATACATTGTTCATTATAATAAAGTCTTACAAACATATCCCAAGGTCTATTTCCTTAACTTAAACATACCTTACCTAAGTTACATATAATAACACAAAAGGTTTACAACCCATCAATCATAGTATCTCATGATATATATATATATATATATATATATATATATACATTTATATTAATTATTCCTGAACCTTTCCTTTGCCCTTGTCCTTCTTGGACGATTCTGGCTTAGCTGCAACAATTGTCATGACATAGCAAGGGTAAGCAACTAATTTGCTTAGCAAATATAAATTCAAAGGAGATATATCATGATTAGAAAAGAGTTTAGCTTTCAATGTTCAACAAGATAATAGATTGTGAAAGAACATGAATTACATCTCTATAACTGTATATTCGAATAAATGAATAACAGATGCTGAGTGATTTTAAATAACCATGAACATATACTAAGGTTGTCAGTATTTAAACTGGACCTTTTAATAAAGTTTGGTAGTCAAGGGGATTATCCTTTCCTATCCGTTGAAATATGCATAATCACTCAATATACTAGCAATAATTATTTTCCAATAATGCTTTAGTAAAACTGTTCTTTTTCTCAGTCAAGAGTCCTTACCATTTTAATTGGTTAGGCACCGCTTTCAAAATATATTTGATTTAACAATTTAAACATGCATGATCTAGCTGATACAACTAGCATAGATCCATATCATAAACAGTTCATGAATGAAAGAACTTTAACTAATTCACAGTTCAATAATAATGGAACAGGAATTTAAATACACAAAGTGCGATTTATCAACAATCAGTAAGGATGTGAATAATCATGAATAACTATTCACTAACATGCTTTTGAATATAACTCGAGTTTGAGTTAGAGAACTTGCCTCAATCGCGGTCTACTGCTATGCAATTTAGTTTAGCTTCTTAGAGAAAAGACCTATAATAGATCTTTCAATCAGTCATAGCATATACTCACTTATAATCTCTGTATCTATGTTAAATTGTCTAACATTTAATCATATAATTAAGTACTAGACATTACGTTAAGGTCTTAGTGTTATTGTTACTTTTCAATAACCTTTTAATCACTTCATTGCTTAATCCCTCCTTATATAAGTTCTTCTTTATTACTTAGTAAGTTAAATACCCCAATCTAGCAGACTGGATTCTAATTCCAACTATCCAGATGCTAATCCAGCTGATAGTAGTGTGCATACAAGCCAATCATGTATGATGATAAAGCACATACTTTGTAAACAATCTTATTTATTTATTAATAAAATATTCATTTAAGGCATTTAATTATCTACGTGGTGCTGCTTTTAATAATATGTAAATAACCCATAGTTTTAAGCAATGATTTTAGAATCATGATGAGATCATGCTAATGAGATCTAAATTCTTAGAAAGCTTAAAAACTAAAATAGTTCCCAATTGTGGGATTACTAAAATGGAGATTAGTAAACCCGGATAGATTGGTACATATGTTGCTTGCTCATTGGATGAGGATGACTGATCTCATGGTCATTTGTGTGGAGGCACTAAAGCAAGTACGTAGGTGCTTATTGGAGAATAAGTTCACTGAACGTGACTCGCTATGGAATACCTAATGGAGTTTTACTCGCCTGTCAATAGGAATTCCTAATGTGATAGTAGTACAAGTGATCCTTGGACTTGAGATCATCATAGTATCTTGTATGTAACAAATTATACTTTGACTTATTCCTTAAGGCCTTTTAAGACATATATAGGGTATGCTTGGGTATAATGAGTTGCATATGGAGATAATGTATGATCAATAAAGAATTTACCACCTGTAGTAAAAGAGGAGATATGTCCTATGTGATTCGTTAAATGACAACCCAGGAATCCTTGGCCAAGGTAGAATGAAATTAGAAAGAGGTTTCTAATTTGCATTATTTGGAGTTGTGCGTTTTCTAATCGAAATACATATGATTAAATAAATTAAGACTTGACAGTAAATCCATGTCTTATATTTAATTGGGACATTGTATGGTGGAAGGATTGAATTGTACGGTAACTATTAACTCACAGGTTCTTTTATGATTAATGTTGAAATCTATATTATCTGGAAAGTCGTTGATCACTAGGAAGGCTTATCCCTATTGTAGAATAAATGTTATTTATTTAAATAGATTATTAGTTTAATTTATTTAGTTAAAAAATATTAGAATTGTTCTAATTGATTTATTCACAACCGGTTTAATATGGAGAACCTAAAGGGTCACACCATAAAAGGAAGAAGAATTATTTAAGAAGAAAATGGCATGATAGTAATAATGCATTAAGTGTAATTAATTTAATCTATGGTAATAGAATAAATTATATAGCTTAATGTTTATTATTTAATATTTTAAAAATATTAAATATAAATTAATAAGAGGAGTCTTATTAATATTATTATTATTTTAATTCTAAAGAAGTTTAGGAATTAATATAATATCAATACTCTCTCTCAATCCTAATAAGATTAGGATATAAATTAATTAAAAGTGTTTAATTAATTAAAAAAAAAACCTATTCTAATTGGATTAGGAGGGTTAACCTAATATCTATATAAGAGAGTCTTATATCAGAAATAAGGTACGTGATTTTTTCCAAGGGTTGGGTGTACACATATTCTATAGAGATAGAAACAAGGGTTAAACCAATAACCCATCTTCCTGAGTTCTTCATCTTTCTTGGTGGATCACCGTTAAAGGCCAAACATTTGGGTGACTGACATTGATCAAGGGAAGGAGCCACTACAGAGGAATCAAAGGAATCAAAGGAGTAGAACTTGTACCTGAGGAAGCTTGGATCTTCAAAGGTATAATTCCATGTTCTCTCTTTTCTGTTATTGATTACTAGCACAAAGCATGATCATGGTTATGGGTTTGTATAAATTTTTGAAAACCTATGTTTCGCGCTTCCGAGCTTTTTATGTGATTTGATTGCATGATTGCGTTACGTACAAACCCAACAGTGGTATCAGAGCCTAACTTTATGCTAATTATCAATTATATAATTCCATGTATGAATTGATGTATGATGGATCAGATTTTCTAGACAAAAACCGATTTCTGGTGATTCTGCCGACGAACGGCGTAGCTGCCCAGTTTATTCCCGACGCAGATGCGCCGGTCTGCAAAATCTAGTGTCCCAGGCTTCTTGCGCAGCTGCGCAGCAGCCCAGTACATTCTTGGCGCAGCTGCGCCGGTACCCGGACAGACCTTGAAAATTGATTTTATTTAATTAAGTAAACTGTTTATTTAATTAATGAAGTTTTAAAATAAAGATGTTTATTTTATCTGAAATATTATTTCAGATTGCTAAAATTAAAGGAGTTTAATTTGAATTTATTTTTGATTAAAATAAAAGAGTTTATTTTGTTTCAAAAATAAAATTTAGTAAAACTTTTGTCCATTAAATGACATCGATCTATACATGGAATAACTTTATAATTCATGAGATGAATGGAAATTTATTAATGCATATGGTGATGTGTATGATAATAAATGGGATTGATTATGGACTATGACCAATGTGATTGGATTTTATTTTGGATGAATGCTTGAATGAATGAGTTTTATAAAATGGGGTCTGTGTACCTCGTCTTCTCTAGTTTTATTCTCGATGTAAATTCTATCTTCTTTCTATGTACTTCCCCTTGACTGCTGATCAAGGTTTCTATTTTATTATAGTTTATGTAGTTGGATTAGTTAGAATTTTTGAAGAACTGGAGATCAAGGAGCAAGGAGCGCTTGAAGACCCATTTGTATGGAGCCCGGGTTTAAATGTAATCGTTACGTTTAAATTTAAATTCTTGCACTCCTAGGTTTGACATTTTTGGTTCACTTTGGTGGCTCTAGTGAACCAAACTAGAATAAAAGTCCATAATCAATCCGGGTAGAATATAGTATTCTATATTGCATGCTAAATATTATATATATTATATTTTATACAAACATGCTTCGCATTTTTAATAAAATGACTCGTATTTTATATATATATATATATATGTGCATGCGCGCTAAACAAGATGAGACAAATAATAACAAACCCCTCAAAGAAATAATATTAAGTCTGAAGCGTTCAAGTGATATTTGGAATATCTAACGTCGCCTTCTGGCATGATTAATTAATAGAGTATTAAATATTTAATATGAGTTTGTTGTGCTATCCACAAGGCGAGTATTGAGTATTTAAGATGTTAATTAATCACATTTGATGCTTATCAAGAAAATTGAACGATCTAGTTTTGTTGTGCTATCCACAAGGACGAACATTTTTTTTTGAATTTTTGGAAGAGCTAGGCTGGACTTAACTTAAATCATTTTAGTTCGGATGTGCACACACATGACCATTATGATTTAAGAGGAAAAATAAAAGGAGTTACATGGTGATGTAATTGACAAGAGTTGTCTACCTATTTATTTGTATATCGCTTGTTGTGCTATCCACAAGGTTATATACATTTGAAATGGGATCTAGCAAATCTTTAATTAGATGTTACCGAACTTATAAGTGAGGGTAATATAGTTTGATGAAAATAGCGGGAGATACCAATTTAAAATAAAGACCTAAATTTATTTTGGTATGCAAAGTTAATAAAATGAATGTTTGCTAAAAATGTTGTCTTTTCACATGCAGAATTTTAAAATTTCAAAATCACTAATCTCACTACGAAGCATACTTGATGCAAATAAGCTTACCGGGCCGAATTATGAGGACTGGCAAAGAAATCTGAGAATTGTTCTCATTGCTGAAAAGATTTTTTATGTCCTAAATTCAACTATCCCTGAATCTGTTTCGGAAACAGCCTCTGAGGAAGAGATTGCCACTTTCAATAAATGGCAAGATGATGCATCTATGGCTCAATGCATCATGCTCGCATCCATGAATAACGAGCTTCAGCGTCAGCACGTACATATGGATGCTCCTGCTATGCTGCTTCACCTCAAGGAGTTGTATGGTGAACAGAGTAGGACTGCTAGATATGAGATATCTAAGAAGCTCTTCCGATCTCGGATGACCGAGGGCACTGCTGTCGAGACTCATGTTCTGAAGGTAACCTATTTGATTGAACGCCTTGGACAGCTTGGATTCGTCATAGATGGGGAGTTGAGTCAAGACTTGGTCTTGTAGTCACTCCCTGAGACCTTCTCGCAGTTTGTGATTAATTTTCACATTAATAAGCTAGATGTCAGCTTGCCCTAGCTGCTTAACATGCTGAAAACTGTAGAACGTCACTTCTCATCCAAGAAGAACCATGTCTTGATGGTGGATTCTTCTAATAAAAGGAAGAGGCCCAAGGTGTCTTCTGAAAAGAAGAAATCCAAGAAGGCTATGGGAAAGGGGAAAGAAAAGGAACAAAAGAAACCTGAACCATCTAAAGGAATGTGCTTTCATTGCAACGAGCTGGGACATTGGAAGAGGAACTGCAAGAAGTTTCTAGCAGAGAAGAAGCTTGGAGAAGCTTCGACTTTCAATCAAGGTTTGTTTATGATTGAAATTTATTTTTCAAAAAGTCATAATTCTACTTGGGTATTGGATACCGGCTGTGGGTCTCACATATGTAACACTGTGCAGGGACTGGTCAGAAGTAGAAAGTTGAACAATGAAGAGGTGATCCTACGAGTGGAGAATGGAGCAAAGGTTGCTGCATTAGCTGTAGAAACTTATTGTTTAGCAATGCCTTCGGGCAAGTCCATTTATCTTAATAACTGTTATTATGTTCCGAATATTATTAAAAACATTATTTCAATTTCTGTATTGGATATGGAAGGTTCTGACGTTATTATAAAGAACAATGGTTGTTCTATTTATAAAGACGATGTTTTATATGGTATTGGAAATTTGCGAAATGGGCTTTATATACTTGACTTGCAAGAAAATATATTTCAAATTAAACAAACTAAGAAAAGGAAAAGAGATGATATTAATTATACCTACATGTGGCACTGTACACTCAGTCATATCAATGAAAAAAGATTATCCAAGTTACATAAGGATGGGCTCCTAGAGCTATCCGATTATGAATCATATCCAACTTGTGAATCTTGTCTCATGGGTAAAATGACTAAATCTCCTTTTAGTGGAAAAGGAGAAAGAGTTACAGAGTTGTTGGCATTGATTCACACAGACGTTTGTGGACCTATGACAACAAGTGCACGGGGTGGGTATTCTTATTTTATTACTTTCACTGATGATCACTCAAGATTTGGATATGTGTATTTAATGAAATACAAATCAGAATCATTTAAAAAGTTCAAAGAGTTTAGAAGTGAAGTAGAGAAACAAACGGGCAAGAGTATTAAGATACTTCGATCAGATCGAGGTGGAGAATACTTAAGCGGTGAGTTTCTCAATTGTCTCAAAGAAAATGGTATAATCTCACAATGGACTCCTCCAGGGACACCACAATTAAATGGAGTATCTGAAAGGAGAAATCGAACACTATTAGACATGGTTCGATCCATGATGAGTTTTACCGACCTTCCAATTTCCTTCTAGGGTTATGCCCTAGAAACGACTACATACCTACTTAACAAGGTACCTACAAAATCCGCCCCAAAGACTCCATATGAGATGTGGAAAGGGAGGAAAGCAAATCTTAAGCATGTTAAGACTTGGGGTTGTCCAGCTTATGTCAAAAAGTTTGAAAATGATAATCTACAGACTAAATTCGATAAGTGTAGATTTGTGGGATACCCTAAAGAAATCGTAGGGTATTATTTCTATCATCCAACTGATCAAAAGGTGTTTGTTGCGAAACATGCTGCCTTCTTGGAGAAAGAGTTTATCCATGAAGGGGTAAGTGGGAGTAAGATATATCTTGAAGAAGTTCAAGAACCAAAAATTACCACGGATCAAAGTCAGGTACCTAACCAAGTAGAAGAACCTACTGTACCACACCCTGTTCGTAAATCTGGAAGAGTACCGAAGATAGCTGAGAGGTATGGATTCATTATAGAGGATAACGATGAGGTACACATCATGAATGTTGATGATCCATTGAATTACGAACAGGCTATGAGTAATAAAGACTCAGGGAAATGGCTTGAAGCCATGAAATTCGAAATGAACTCCATGTATGAGAACAAAGTATGGACTTTGGTTTCACCACCTGAAGGCATTAAGCCTATTGGGTGTAAATGGGTTTTTAAGAGAAAGACTGGAGCAGACGGGAAGGTAGATACCTATAAGGCCCGATTGGTAGCAAAAGGTTTCAAACAAAGACAAGGAGTTGACTATGATGAAACCTTCTCACCAGTAGCCATGCTCAAGTCCATTAGGATTTTGCTTGCGATTGCAGCTTATAACGACTATGAGATCTGGCAGATGGACGTGAAAACGGCCTTCCTCAATGAGAAACTTGAGGAGGATGTGTATATGACACAGCCAGAGGGATTTATTTCAAAAGTTGGCAACAAATCAAGTCTATAAGCTACAACGATCCATTTATGGGTTGAAGCAAGCTTCTCGTAGATGGAACATTCAGTTTTGATGAAACAATCAAAGAGTTTGATTTTATCAAAAACGAGGATGAACCACGTGTATACAAGAAGGTTAATGGGAGCGCAGTATCATTCCTTATATTATATATTGATGATATATTACTGATAGGGAATGACATTCCTATGTTACAATCAATTAAAATCTGGTTATCTAAAAACTTCTCCATGAAGGACTTGGGTGAAACATCCTATATTTTGGGGATAAAGATCTATAGAGATAGATCTAAAAGGATGCTCGACTTATCCCAAGGAACGTACATTGATACGATGCTAAAGAGGTTTAGCATGGAAGATTCCAAAAGAGGTCTCATGCCGATGAGCCATGAAATACATCTCTCCAAGAAATAGACCCCAAAGACACCTGAGAAGAGAGACCGTATGAGTAAGATCCCTTATACTTCTACAATAGGATCTATTATGTACGGTATGATATGTACTAGACTGGATGTTGCTCACGCACTTAGTGTAACGAGCAGATACTAGTCGAATCCAGGAGAAGAGCACTGGAAGGCAGTGAAGAATATCCTAAAGTACTTGAGAAGGACTAAAGATATTTTTCTTGTCTACGGTGAGTCTGAATTAAAACTCGAGGGATTCACGGACTCAAGTTTTCAAACAGACCAAGATGACAGTAAATCTGTTTCAGGGTATGTGTTTACCTTGAACGGAGGCACAGTGAGTTGGAAGAGTTCCAAGCAGCAAACAGTTGCTGATTCAGTGACAGAGGCAAAGTATATAGCTGCAAGTGAAGCTGCAAAGGAAGCTGTTTAGATGAAGAAGTTCATAACTGAACTTGGTGTGGTTCCTAGCATTGGAAGAAGCAGTTCCCGTATACTGTGACAACACCGGAGCGGTTGCACAGGCTAAGGAACCCAAGTCTCATCAGAAATCTAAACACGTGTTGCGGCTATTTCACTTGATCAGGAAGATAATTGAAAGAGGAGACGTCATCTTGGAGCATGTGGACTCTCAAGACAACATTGCAGATCCATTTACTAAAGCTCTAACACAACAGCAATTTGATCGTCACTCCATGGCGATTGGCTTTAGTGCAAGTGGGAGATTGATAGTAGTGTGCATACAAACCAATCATGTATGATGATAAAGCACATACTTTGTAAACAATCTTATTTATTTATTAATAAACTATTCATTTAAGGCATTTAATTATCTATATGGTGCTGTTTTTAATAATATGTAAATAACCCATAGTTTTAAGCAATGATTTTAGAATCATGATGAGATCATGTTAATGAGATATAAATTCTTAGAAAGCTTAAAAACTAAAATAGTTCCCAATTGTGGGATTACTAAAATGGGGATTAGTAAATCCGGATAGATTGGTACATATGTTGCTTGCTCATTGGATGAGGATGACTGATCTCATGGTCATTTGTGTGGAGACACTAAAGCAAGTATGTAGGTGCTTATTGGAGAATAAGTTCACTGAACGTGACTTGCTATGGAATACATAATGGAGTTTTACTCGCCTGTCAATAGGAATTCCTAATGTGATAGTAGTATAAGTGATCCTTGGACTTGAGATCATCATAGTATCTTGTATGTAACAAATTATACTTTGACTTATTCCTTAAGGCCTTTTAAGGCATATATAGGGTATGCTTGGGTATAATGAGTTGCATATGGAGATAATGTATGATCAATAAAGAATCTACCACTTGTAGTAAAAGAGGAGATATGTCTTATGTGATTCGTTAAATGACAACCCATGAATCCTTGGCCAAGGTAGAATGAAATTAAAAAGAGGTTTCTAATTTTCATTATTTGGAGTTGTGCGTTTTCTAATCGAAATACATATGATTAAATAAATTAAGACTTGACAGTAAATCCATGTCTTATATTTAATTGGGACATTGTATGGTGGAAGGATTGAATTGTACGGTAACTATTAACGCATAGGTTCTTTTATGATTAATGTTGAATTCTATATTATCTGCAAAGTCGTTGATCGCTAGGGAGGCTTATCCCTATTGTAGAATAAATGTTATTTATTTAAATAAATTATTAGTTTAATTTATTTATTTAAAAAAGATTAGAATTGTTCTAATTGATTTATTCACAACCAGTTTAATATAGAGAACCTAAAAGGTCACACCATAAAAGGAAGAAGAATTATTTAAGAAGAAAATGACATGATAGTAATAATGCATTAAGTGTAATTAATTTAATCTATGGTGATAGAATAAATTAAATAGCTTAATGTTAATTATTTAATATTTTAGAAATATTAAATATAAATTAATAAGAGGAGTCTTATTAATATTATTATTATTTTAATTCTAAAGGAGTTTAGGAATTAATATAATATCAGTACTCTCTCTCAATCCTAATAAGATTAGAATATAAATTAATTAAAAATGTTTAATTAATTAAAAAAAAACCTATTCTAATTGGATTAGGAGGGTTAACCTAATATTTATATAAGAGAGTCTTATATCAGAAATAAGGTACGTGAATTTTTCTAAGGGTTTGGAGTACACATATTCTATAGAGATAGAAACAAGGGTTAAGCCAATAACCCATCTTCCTGAGTTCTTCATCTTCCTTGGTGGATCACCGTTAGAGGCCAAACATTTGGGTGGCTGACATTGATCAAGGGAAGGAGCCACTACAGAGGAATCAAAGGAATCAAAGGAGTAGAACTTGTACCTGAGGAAGCTTGGAACTTCAAAGGTAGAATTCCATGTTCTCTCTTTTCTGTTATTGATAACTAGCACAAAGCATGATCATGGTTATGGGGTTGTATAAAATTTTGAAAACCTATGTTTCGCGCTTCTGCCCTATTTATGTGATTTGATTGCATGATTGCGTTACGTACAAACCCAACACCAGCAACCTGGATTCAAACTGGATTCTAACCCAGCATCCTGGATTACAATTCCAGAAACCCAGACGCCAATCCAGCAGCCTGAATTCAAACTAGATTTCAATTTAGTAAATCATTTTCCAATTCAGCAGACTGGATTAAACCGAACTTCAATTCAGCAATCTAGATGGCAATCCAGCAAGCCGGATTCCCCATTCTAAACCGAATCATCTTATTATTTCTTTTTATCTTTTTTTCACACATAAATACATGTATTCCACACAAAAAAATAATTTTTCAGGAATTTTTCAATTTCCTTTAGTATTTTTCAAAAATCTATTTCTAGTTAATTCCTTAAGAAAATAGCTACCTCACACTTAACTCCAAAAATTCCCAACTCTTGGCGGGATCTCACACATGTTAACGTGAGTCTCCAGTTTAAATTTTGTGGCTATCGGAGTTATACAACTCCGGTTATAGCATTTTTTGTCGAAAAAACTCAAATATTGAAATAGTCATAACTTGCTCATTTTAAGTCGGAATGAGCTCATTTTTGGACACAAACTACTTCATTCCATATATTTGCATGTCCCAAAAGGCCTGATTTTATTTCACAAATTAAGTGGCCGAAATAGTCCCTTATATTTCCAAATAGCCTACTTTTCGGTATTTTCAGACTTTTCCTACTTTGCCAAAAACTGTCCATACAGAAATCTACAAGGAATTTTTCAGTGATTCCACTTGGAAAAGTTAGAAGACTTATAAATCTAAATCCAGAAATTGACTACACTCAAAATTCAAAACTCAAAAGTTTTCTAGCTTTTGAAACATAGCTTCCTTTTTCTTGCTTTTGATCTAACTTTTGACATTCAAGAATGATAGATCTTAACATATAACACTTATACATATGAAGATCTCTGGTTTTGAGAAGATGAAACCATGGATTCAAGTTTTGACTCAAACAACTAAAAATAACTTGGATAAAAATTTGTGTATACCTTGATTTGTGTGTTACCCTCTTTGTCCAACCACAATAGGTAATAAATCTTGGATGCATTAAGAGTAAAATCCTCCCTCTTCCTTCTCTTCTTCCCATGAATTTTCTCTCTCTCTCTCTCTCTCTTTCTAGCTTTTGTTCTTGCTAAGTAGAAAAAAAAATAAGATGAAAGAGATAACTTTTGTTTGCTTGTGAAAGATATAGATAAGAATACTTAAGATATGCTCTTTCTCTCTCTCATTATTAGATTATTACTTGCAAGAAAGAGTAAAAAGGGTGGCTTGCTTTCAAGGGTGACACATGGGGGAGTTGTTGGGAGTAGGTAATTAACTTTTTGACAAAATAACCACATTACTTGCTCTCCTTTCTCTCCTCACCATAACCGGCCACATGGGCCTTTTTTTCTCCAAGTTTGGTTTTGTTTTTATTCTTTATTTAGTTATGTAAATGCCCAACATGCCCCTCACTAATTGGGCCAAGACTTGAGCCATTATAGTTAATTTTTTGGGCTCACATTTGTTAAATTTGGGCCATGTAAACCACTATGGTTCCATTAATCTTTTAATTAATTCTCATCCTAATTATTTACTTAGGATTTCTATTCCCCACATTTGTAATTTAATATATTACTCATGTTCATTTAATTTCATAACCCAATTAGACTTGCATTAATTAGGTTATAAAATTAATTAGTTGTGATATATAAAATAGATCTCTTAGGGTTAGTATATATTTTTAATACTAACATTCTCCCATACCATAACCCTTAGGTTATTCAATTCTCATACCTAATGTAAAATTAGGTTATGTAATCTTTCTTCTTAATTTACTTTCTATAAAAAAAATGAACACATATACATAATTAAAGTACACATATTCATTTAACCCATTATTCATTCCACACATGTCACAAGGTTTTTCATATCACTAATATTTAATTAATATATCTATTCGCAAAGTGACTTAGAATTCTTGGTTATTATAATTGATGTCCGAATTGCTGATGAAAGTCTAAGCTATTTAATTCGGCTAGACGACTGTTAAAGAATATTTATAAAATTCGAGCATTCTTGTGTATTTATGTCAAACTTGATTGCTCTGGCGCAGATTTAGGTGTTGAAAAGCTGAGGTGAACAACCCTATAAATGGGACATATTTTCAGAGATAATGGTTCCGAGCGTAACACATATAGTCGTTATAATACACTACGTTGTAGCAGAACGTAGGATAATCACCTAGTGTACACATGGAGGGTGTTTTCAGTCTTTGTGATTGATAAACACTCTGGTTCACAGTGTGAAGGATTTTGTTGAAGCACTAGTAAACCTAGAGAAGAGTTCACGGTCTTGTGACCCCTCAGCATAATTTGGAATCTGAGTTATTCATACTACTTCTAGGTTATTGAAAAATTGTGGAAGATTCTTATTCTTTCTGAATGATGAATGTAGTAAGTAGAATGTTCCTTAGAAAGAAGGAAGTGGTAAGATGCGAATGGGCAAGTTATAATAATAAAACTTCCAAATAGAGAAGGGATAAAATTATCTAAAGAAAATGTAATGTGCGGAATCATACCGAGTAGGGAAAGATTTGGTGATTCCGAGGACGAAATCCTTATAAGGGGGAGAAGATATGAGAACCCGAATTTTTAGAAATTATTAAAATAAGAATTTAATAAATAAAATTCTTAAGGCATGAGATGGGTTCAAATAAGAATATATGTGCGTTGTGATGTATGTGTTATTGTGTTGCATAGGGTAATATGAACTATGTAATTTGTGATTTTTGTGTTTAATAAATATATTATTATGATATATTTGTAGAGACAATTTATTTGAAGTAAAGGAGATGGATAGAATTTATCTATCGATATTAAATAATTTATGTAAAATTATTTATCATAGTAAGTTGGTGACATTAAATATCTTTGATAATCACCATTTTCTTGAGTATATGTACGAGTAAGTGTTAAGTCTAAGGTAGTGCAATCGTATCCATTAATGGTTTATGTATAGTAGCGGGGCTAAACGATTCTTTTAGAGAGCGGAGGTATATACGAATTAGTAACCGATCTAACTCACTGTGAAAACAGTATAGACGAGACGGAAACTAATTTGTTGGTTGTTTGTGAAAAACCACTAAGTATACTATATTGAATACTATTAAAGACTCGATGTGTGCTAGGTTTAGACTTGTAAATAAGTATGGGATATAATTAGTGTTTGAGCTATTCATGGATAGATTGAGATAGTAAAGCATGAATTATTTAATTATGGGAATTAACTAACGAGAATAAATATTGGTTAAATTAAATTGAAAGTTATATTATGGAATAATATAATTTGATTATTAAAATCTTAATTAACTATAGTGATATAGTAAAAGAGTTTAATTCACTTAAGCAAGTGGTGAGTTAATATATGTGTGGAGTATGTGATAATAGTTGGTGCTTTTATATATATTACTTAGAATGGTAATATGTGAGAAAGTCTAATGTGCAAATAACGTTAATAATATATATATATATATATATATATATATATATATATATATATATATATATATATATATATATATATATATATACACGTTGTTAAAGGAATAAGAAAACTAATAAAAATTGATAAGAGAATTATAGATTAATTTGATATTCGACAAGATGTGAATATTAAAGAAATTGTGTCGGAACAATTTATAGAAAGGAATAAAAAATAATTATTGTATATTTCTAATAAAGGATATTAAAATAATTTCTAATATTGAATTATTTTAATAAAAGGGAGAATAATATTTTATATAATGATATTACCTTATATAGCTTTGTATGAGGTAATATGAATGATTAAGTAATATGGTAAATATATTAAAACATATTTGCTATATGTAAATGAATTGATAGAAATAATTTATCATAATAGGAAGTAAACTTATTTTCTATATATAATATGTGTACATATGCCGTACATGTAATTATTTTAATGAGACATAGATATTATATTAGTATAGTATCTTGAGAAAATGAGTAAATCATGTTATTATAATTAATGCCTATAATTGGAGAAAATGTAATAAAAACATTTTATGTCATGTTATAGTGGAATACGTAATTTTTATATAATAGTAATGTATTTCCAAGAAGGATAAACTTCTAAAGAAAACTAAGTTATTTTAATTTACTGAATAACTTGAGTTACTATATTATCGTAGATTTTATAAATAAGCAAGGTGGTGGAAATGAATAAGATTATGAGATGATTAAGCGATGTGGGTAATAATGAGCTTAATTTGAGTTTGTGAGATATGCCTTGTGTGGCACGATGATAGAAATTATGATGGATTAATTAAATTAAAGAAGGAATTAATAAGTGAATGATTAATTAATACAATAATGATTAATTCATTGTTATTATGAGTAATAGTATATTAATGAGTAAGTAATTAATTAATATAATAAGGTTAATGTTTGTTCAATTAATTGCTATGTGCAAAGATATGTAATTATATGTTATATAGTAACTACATCTATATGATATGAAATGAAGTATGACACTTCAAGGTAACTATATAATATAGGAAATTATATGGTAAAGTGAAATGAGTCACATGAGCTACATAAATGGACCTTTGTGACAATGTGTTATACGTGGTACATTAATGTATACTTTATGAAGGATATTAAATTAAACCTAATAAATAATTATTGTTAATAATTATTTCAATGATTAAGTATAAGTGAAATAATAAAGTTTATAATAATGTGGTGTGACAATACTCAATCAAACTATATTCGGTATTGTCAAATGTAACATGGTGCAATAGACCACTCCCATGACCCTTAGAATGCTGAAAATTAGAGTTAAATAAGCTTGCAAGATAGCCCATGTGATAGCAATGATGGTTAGCCCAATGGCTAGGGTACAATAAATAGTAGTAGTTGGTGGGAGTTAGCCACCAACTTTTCTTTGCCCCTTGTGTAATGTCTATAAAAGGGTAATAACTTGGCTATAAATAGAGACCATGCATTGGTGGGTAGAGTTGTTAGTTCAATTGCTAAATTGTTGCTAAGTTGATATAGAGAGAGTATTGAGTGAGTGGTCTGAAACTTGAGCAAGCCTTGTCCAATTCAAAGCTTCAAGAGGTATGCATGTTATAAATACAATGTAGTTGATTTCTAGAATGTTTGATGAAGTATGTTAAAGTTGGTTGGAAGCTCTGCAATAGTAGAAAATCTTCCTGTCTGGAACAGAAGTGGCGCGACCACGCCACTCCCTAGTACAAATGCAGCGCGGCCGCGCCGTTCTACAGAGATGAAATCCAATTTTTGTTGACTTCTGTTGTGCTAGGCATGCTAGTTTGACTTCAATAAGTATGAAAAGGAGTCTGACATGTGACCTAAGGTTACCTTGCATTTACGAGTGGTGTTAGCTTGGTATTAATGATTTTCTAAAAGAAACCTTAAAGTTTTGAAAATGAAACTTAAATTTAGTGTCCTTTGAGTTCTGACCTTGGAGCTTATGTACGTGAGTATGAAATGTAGTTTGTTGTTAAGTTGCCTTGCATATACTAAAATTGTTATAGTTTGGTTTAAAAATGTCTTGAAGGAAAACTTGGGAAGTTTTGAGAACTAATATTCTTGAACATTGTGTAAGTAGTATTATAACCTTTCAAGCATGTATGCTAGGACCCTTTACGCTTCTAGACGTGACGAATGTGTTCACCATCTAGCTAAACATGAATTAGACCTTTCAAACATTGTTTAAAATAAGTTTTAAAGTAATGAACTATGCTATGTCTATGTAAATGAGATAGACACATGTAAGCATGCGTATTAAAAGCTTATTAGTACC
Source organism: Panax stipuleanatus (assembly GCA_020205555.1). Lineage (NCBI taxonomy): Eukaryota > Viridiplantae > Streptophyta > Magnoliopsida > Apiales > Araliaceae > Panax > Panax stipuleanatus. Next base: position 88,560,957 of record CM035121.1, read on the forward strand.
AATACATGGTTTAAAAGCTTATAAACGTTGAACCTTTGTTAAAGGAAGTTGTCAAGCCTTATTGATTGAAATGAATCGATATGGAGCTATGTAGTTTGAATGTGAACTTGAAGGAAGATCACAACTTACTTGACGTATAATCTGCATCAGAATACATGTTATGCTAGAAACTAAACTGTGAAGTTAAAAGCTCAAGTCTGGTTCTAGCAGGGAGTAGCGCGGTCGCGCCACTCCCACGCCTATTTGCAGCGCGGCCGTGCCGTTCTGCAGAGTTGCCAAGAGAAGTTTGTTAACTGCTTGGACTTAAGTCGTGTTTATACATTTTCCTTAAAAACCACAAGGAATGAAACAAGATGATTTCAATAGAATAAGTATGACGGTATGATGTGGTAACATCATGGTTATCCTAAGATGAAGTAAAATGAAACCAAGTTAGAAAACGTTATACAATTTGTTTTTATATTAAGAGCAGTATGAAATGTATGACTGATGGGTATGAATCCATGATTATATAACTGTGTAGGAATACACGAAGTGCAGATAGCTATAAGCAGTTAAGTCGTAGTTGATAAACTACGAACCAGGGAAGTCTTTCAGTTCCTATTTGTTATATGAATTTGATAACTGTTAGTTGAATTGTATTATGCTATGAGGATGTTGACTTATATATGAAATGTATATGAGATTGAAAGTTGATCTTTGATTATATGCTTGTGAAGTTAATCTTTATACTTGTTATGTGAGAAGAAACATGCGTAGTAAATTTAAATGAATATGAATGCATGAACTGAGCATGAAATTATATGCTATGTGATGTATGAAAACTGTTAGAATTGCTGAGCTGTAGAGCTCACTCTTGCAAGTAACCATTTTTACAGATTAAGGACTCACGGTAAAGTTATGTACTACTTGACTGATAAAGTTCAATAGTATCGCAAGAAGATTACCATTTATTTAAAGTTATGCTCTTGAACCTGTTTAGGTTCTAAGAGATGTACATGATAGTAGTTTACAATGTTTAATAGATGTTGAGTTATAAAGTTAGATTATCGATATATAGAGGATATCGAATTAAGATGTAAAAGTTTATTAATTTCCAAATACAGTATCTTAATTTCCACAGGATTTGGTGTTCACTGTTCAAATATCATAAGACTATTTACCCATAATAATATAAATTCATTAAATAGATAAATAATCCATCATCTTACATCATCTGAAATAATAATACATAATAAATCCTAGGTCATACTTAACCTTAAATCTCTATTGCAGAAACGTAAATAAATAAGTCTTAATCACACACATAAGTCTTGAACTTTAATATTCTTAACATCAACACAAGTCTTCAACACTTGTTAGCTTTTCCTTTGCCCTTGTTACTAGAAGGTTCATCACTTCGTTCATATTTAGCTGCAATGTTATTATGCAAGAGTGAGCACGAATGCCCGCAAGTATAAAAGTATGACAATAATAACATGCGAGTGTAATCAAAGAAATCTGAATAACAGAAAGCTCAACTTTTGAATCAGGAATAGTAATCGAGAATCAAATTACATCTGAGGGTCATAAGACCTTGAACTCTATCCTAGGTCAAGTATATTAACCTTTGACCTTTAACAATTATAAGACTATGGACTTTATTTCGTACTTAGGGAGATCAGCCCTTCGTACCGATACTGTGCACACTATCTTAACGCTTAAAGCATCATCAATTCCCCTTTAATAGGATTGTTTGTCTCAGTTTGACATCAGAATTCGCACCAAATAAAGTTTGGTTTGGATAACTTAATAGTAGTTCTGGAATTTAGAACGCTCATCAACTATGGACTAGTCGAATCAATAAGGGTTCGCTAGTCTTAAAGGTTTCAACAATATAAGATATTCAATTTGAATAATAACTTCTCAAGGGTATACAATCGAATAAGTATTGTATATTGAAAAGGTACTTGTAAAAGAATCATAACATCTTGTATGAAATTTTGAACTTGAATAATCAAGAATAAATACTTTGCTCAATATAGAATTTAAGTCTATAACTTGCTTAATTTAAAAGTAGGGGTTTAGAAACTTGCTCAAATATAAATATTTGAGTTTAAGAAACTTGCTCAATTTAAAGAGTATAGTTAGGAAACTTGCCTCGTGCACATGCTATATTATAGCTCACTTCTTTAATTACTCTTACCTATCAACACATTCACAATATTAATTAATCACACGTTCGATATGTTTATCGATTCATAACTGTGTTCTCCGAACTCATTATTAGGTTTTTCAAATAATGGTTTATGTTGATTATTTAACTTATTAATTAATCACATAACTTAAATTATTGACTTGTATTAACATCTTATCACATACATAGCATGTCTTCATGTTTATTAGACTCAAAACAATGTCTTCATGTTGACAACACATTATTTAGACTTTACAAATAATGGTTCAAGTCACATAATTAATTTATTTATTATTCACGTAACATAAATTATTAAACTCATATTAACATCTTATCATGTATACAACATGTCTTCATGTTTATTAGATTCAAATCACTTTTCTCGAAATTAAACACTTACCAAATTTTTCAAAAATTTCAGACAGACGCGGCCGCGCGACAATAACACTTGAGAACGGCGCGGCCGCGCTGCTACGATTTCCCAGAATCTGAAGTTCGCGAACGAACACAGAAACTTGGCCATTTTCTCCCAATTAATACCAATATACTGATTTATAGTGTTACCCATGAAGTATAAACTTCATAGGAACATCACAAATTACTACTAACATGTTTCCAACATTTTAACTTATGTAATTACACAAATTAAAACCATCAATTTTACTGTTCTTCATAAATTTTATAAAGTTTAATGAAAAACATAAAATTTCTCATTACGGATTCGTTACTACACCGAATCCACTCATTCCAATTACATGTTCTTTGTTTTAACATGCACAATCATATTCATTTGTCAATTTTAATACAAGCGTATGATTCAAACATTAATTTAACCCATATGGGTTATTCTCACAACATTTATACTCTGTCTTTTCAAGAAACCCAATTCTTAACAAAATTACATGGTGTGATCAGTGTAAATCATGTATTCATAATTCAACACATAATACTAACATATATGATTACATATATGATCATATCTTGGTTTAATTTTTCAAAATAATACTTAACAGAGAAATTTTGAACATACGTTAAATAAAACCATGTGATTTTCCAAAAAACCCAATTAAGGCCTAATTATACAATTTTGATCATTTTAAATCATTCATACCAAGTATAAAACATGATTTCAACACAGACCCACATAGATAAAGCCATATCATAACCCAATTATGAAACCCATTTTTTACAGAACTTTAAAATACGTATACGAAAAACTTTGAGAACATGAATCTAAAATTAAAGAAGAAGGAATTACCCTTATTAGTTTGTAGAAAAATATATATATTAATCCTTCAATCTATTCTTAATCAAATCTTCTCTCAATTTCTCTCAATCTCTTCTTCTCACTTTCTTCAACTTTTCTCTCTGACTTCTCTCTGAAAATTTTCTACGTTTTCTTCTGATAATGACTTAGGATATATTAAGTATACGTATATATATAAATAGACGTTGCTTGTTAACTAACAACTTCCACAAGGACCCTATTTGGCAACACCCCTAACTCCTTTTCCATTTATTTTAATTAACTAGTTTAGTATATAATTAATTGTAACACTTTAATTAATTCAATTAATCTTATTTAAATCAATTAAATAACATAAGATAATTCACATTAAATCACACTATTACATAATTAATATTTTTATTTATTAATTTTGTCAATTCATTAATTCTTTAATTAATTAGAATAACATTAGGCTTATTTAATTAATTCATTTAATCAAAAAAACTTAATTAAATATATACGTTGAACTATAAAATTACTACACGTTAATTTAATCAATATAACACATATAATTAAATTAATCTACTACAAATTCATGAATTAATTATTTAACTCAATAATTAAATTATAAGAAATATTTATTTATTTCAATAAATATTCAAATAATTGTACAAAATTCTCGTTCGTCACATCTTTCCCCCCTTAAAAGGATTCTGTCCTTAGAATCACGGTTCGATTAACAATTTCGTCCCGTCTTTCCCCCCTTAAAAAGATTCTGTCCCTAGAATCGCGTTCACCAATTCAAGCAAATAAGTGTGGGTAAGTCTTCATCATATTCTCTTCGAGTTCCCACGTAGCTTCTTCATCGTTGTGGTTCCTCCAAATTACCTTAACATAAGGTATTACTTTGTTCCTGAGAACTTGTTCTTTCTTGTCAACAATTTGAACAGGAACTTCTTCATAGGATAAATTCTTCTCAAATTGTAGGGGATAATATTCTATCACATGTTTGTAATCGGATTTATAAGGTCGTAACACTGACACATGGAAGACGTTGTGGACATGCTCTAATGCCGGAGGTAAATCTACCTCATAGGCTACTTCTCCAATTCTTCGTAGTACCTCAAAGGGTCCAATGAACCTTGGGCTCAATTTTTCCTTCTTACCAAATATGATCTTTCCCTTCCAGGGAGAGACCTTTAAAAATACAAAGCTACCCGATTCAAACTCCACATTCTTACAGTATGGATCGGCGTATTTCTTCTGCCTATCCTGAGCTGCTACTAATCTTGTTCGAATTACTTTAACTATCTTTGCTGTTTGTTGTACCAACTCTGGTCCTAGCAATTGTCTCTCACCAACTTCATCCCAGTACAGTGGTGTTCTGCACTTTCTACCGTACAATGCTTCGTAAGGCGGCATAACAATACTAGCGTGGTAATTATTGTTATAACCAAATTCTACCAGTGGTAGATGATCATCCCAATTGCCTTTGAAATCCATAATGCATGCTCTTATCATATCCTCTAATGTCTGTATCGTCCTTTCACTTCGTCCGTCAGTCTGAGGGTGATAAGCGGTACTCATCCTCAAATGTGTCCCCATGTATTCCTGTAATCGTTTCCAAAAATTCGACGTGAGACGCGGATCTAGATCAGAAACAATCGACACCGGCACCCCGTGCCTTAAAACAATCTCTTTCACATACAACTTCGCCAATTGTTCTAAGTTAAAACTAATTCTGATCGGAAGAAAGTGTGCGGATTTCGTTAGTCGATCGACGATAACCCATACTGCGTCGTAGCTTTTCTGGGTCGTCGGAAGGCCAACCACAAAATCCATTGTAATATGTTCCCATTTCCATTCTGGGATCTCTAGAGGTTGTAGTAAACCACTTGGTCTCTGATGTTCTGCCTTGATCCTTTGACAAGTCAGACACCTGGCAACACACTCGGCAACGTTCCTCTTCATATTTGGCCACCAAAAGTGTTGTCGTAAATCCTGATACATCTTGATACTTCCGGGATGAATGAAATACCTAGAACTATGAGCCTCGCTCAGAATGTCCTCCTTGATTTCTAGTACTGGCGGTACCTAAACTCTGTTTTCAAACCTCAACAATCCTTCACTGTCCATTTTAAATCTAAGTTCAGTCCCTTCAGATATCTTTTTCTTTACTTCCTCACATTCCTTATCCAGGATTTGAGCTTCCTTAACCTTATCCAATAAAGTTGTACCAGCTTGCATCTGAAACAGCTTCTCATCAGTGTCCATTGGACATCCTACTTCCAATTCCAGCTTTTCCATTGCTGAAATCAATTCTTCCTGTGCTGTCAGCATCATCAACTTCTCCCGACCCGTTCTGCTTAAGGCATCGGCTACAACATTCGCTTTTCCCGGGTGGTATAAAATATCACAATCATAGTCCTTTATTAACTCCAGCCATCTTCTCTGACGCATATTCAAATCTTTCTGTTTAAAAATATATTTCAGACTCTTGTGGTTTGTATATATTTTACACTTTTCCCCATAGAGATAGTGTCTCCAAATTTTTAAGGCGAATACCACCGCAGCTAATCCTAGATCGTGCGTTGGATATCCCTTCTCATAATCTTTCAACTGCCGTGACGCTATACGCAATGACTCTTCCATTTTGCATAAGCACACAGCCTAGCCCTTTATGCGACGCATCACTATATACTATAAAGTTTCCTTTGTTATCAGGAAGGGACAACATAGGTGCTATACTCAATCTTTTTTAAGTTCTTGAAAACTTTCCTCAAACTTCTCTGTCCAAACGAATTTCACAACTTTCCTAGTCAAATTCGTTAGCAGAGTGGCGATCTTGGAAAAATCCTGAATGAATCTTCTATAATAACCTGCTAATCCAAGAAAACTTCTTACTTCCGACGGTGTTTTCGGCTGATCCCAATTCATCACTATTTCGACTTTGGAGGGATCCACCGAAATTCCGCCCTTATCAATCACATGTCCGAGAAATTGCACCCTTTCAATCCAGAATTCACATTTTGAGAATTTGGCGTACAACTTCTCTCTTCTCAACACCTCCAATGTCAACTTCAAATGCTCAACATGCTCATCTTTGGTTTTTGAATACACCAATATGCCGTCGATAAAGACCACCACAAATTTGTCCAAAAACGGCTTAAACACTCCATTCATTAGGCCCATAAATGCCGCAGGCGCATTCTTTAGACCAAATAACATATCCAAAAATTCGTAGTGACCATATCGAGTCCTGAATGCTGTCTTCGGGACATCTTTTGGCCTCACCTTCAGCTGATGATAACCACTTCTCATGTCTATCTTTGAGAAATATCTCGCTCCCTTTAATTAATCAAATAGATCATCAATCCTTGGTAACGGATACCTGTTCTTAATGGTAACCTTGTTCAACTCTCTATAATCGATGCAGAGCCGCATCGTCCCATCCTTCTTCTTAACAAATAACACCGGCGCTCCCCACGGCGATACGCTCGGTTGAATATATTTCTTGTCTAGTAACTCTTATAGCTGAACCATCAATTCCTTCATTTCTACCAGAGCCATCCGATACGGTGCTTTCGATATTGGAGCAGTTCCTGGCACCAAATCGATAACGAAATCTACTTCCATGTCAAGCAGAAGTCCTGGAAGATCGTTTGGAAACACATCCATGAAGTCCCTTACGACTGGTATTTCCTCTAACTTTGGATTCTCTTTACGACTATCGACTATGTAAGCTAAATACCCTACACAACCTTGTCTTAATAACTTCCTGGCTTACATCATCGTCAGATAACTCGCATGCCTAGGCGACTTGCTTCCATAAAACACAACCTTTGACAGAGTCATAAGGTTAATACATTTCTTCTGGCAATCAATTACGACCCCATAATTGAATAGCCAATCCATTCCCAGAATAACGTCAAATTCCTCAAGTTTAATCGGAATAAGATCTACATTCATAACGTTGCCCTTAATATCCACTTTACAGTTCTTGTGTATATACTTAACAGGAATCACTTCCCTATTCACAATCTCGATGTTCATAGGGATTTCTAATTCGTCTTTATGCAATTTTAAGTTCTTTACAAAGTCATTGGATATAAATGAGCAAGTAACACCCGAATCAAATAAAACATAAGCATTAACTTTATTGATCGGAATAATACCTGACACCACATCACGAGACTGCACAGCATCCTGTACGGTCATGTTGAATGTCCTTGCAGTTGGTCGGTTTGTCGAAGTCGGTCCGGTAATTGTAAGAGGATTTCCACTATTATTTCCCTTATTTTCACCTGACCCTGCCCCTCCAGATGCCTTCTTGGGACAGTCTCTAGCCAAGTGATCCTTTGACCGACACGTGTAGGAGGCGCCCTTCTTAGGGTTAGGGCAGTTAGGTGCTATGTGACCTTCCTGACCACAATTGTAGCAAACTCTTTTCCCTTTCATGCAGACTCCCAAGTGAGTTTTTCCACAGGTTGGGCATGGCTCTATCCTTTTCTTCTGACTCCCTTGCTGATTTACGGACGACGGGTTTTCATTCCACTTTCGTTTATGATTATTGGTTCCTCCCGTGTTACTACCACTAGCCTTATTATTTCCTTCACTTTTATTCTTTCTCTTCTTCTGATCCTGATTGTACTTGGTCACCGCTTCGCTTCCACCTTCAGCGAGGATGACCTTCTCCAGAACTCCAGTAAAAGTGTTCAATTGAAACATTGACACTTTGCTATACAACCAGGGTTTCAGTCCCTGTTCAAAACGCCTAGCCTTCATTTCGTCAGTATGCACCTGATATTGGGCAAACCTAGCCAATTCGTTAAACTTCGCCGCGTAATCGGGCACAAACATATTTCCTTGTTTCAACTCCAGAAACTGCACCTCCATGTGATTCTGGGAGCTGGTCGGGAAGTACATCTCGAAAAACATTTCCTTAAACCTTTCCCAGGTTATTACACCTTCTCCTCCCCTGACCTTATTTGCTTGCCACCAGTAGCTAGCTTCTGATTTTAACATGAATGTTGCATAGGCGGTCTTTTGGTCCTCCCTAACTCGGGCAACCTCAAAAACTTTCTCTATCTCCATATCCCAAGTCTGAGCGTCTACCGGGTTTGTGGAGCCTTTAAACTCCGGCGATCCCACTGCCTTAAATTCTTTAAATGAGGTGTTCAGTGGAGCTTGAGGCTGATTATTCATCACTCCAGCTAACAGATTCACCAACTGCTGAACGGGGTTCGCATTGGCATCATTGTTGTTATTGTTATTCGTTGACCCTTCTTGGGCTTGTCGATGATTTTGTCTCCTTCTTGGCGGCATATTTCTGTTAAAATTTACGCTTGTTAGATCTTTATTCAATTTTTTAAATACTTAAGACTTAACTCAAATATTTAACATAATCACTTTAACTCATATCATCTCAAATAAACTTTGATGTTTTATTAAAATCATAAGTTTTTAAACATAATACGATAGCATTTCTCCCATTTACATCAACTATCCCAAGATAAAAGATCTACAGGATTTAAAACATTATAAGATTCCTTTGTTTGTAATCACATCGGAAGTTACATTATTAACTATTAGTTAGCATTCACATAATCATACTGTCCTATTACGTCCTGCTAAGACGTCGGACAGCTTCGCTACGCTCCTCCCCCATAATGCGGGACATAGTCTTGCGATCTAACATATACCCAGGCAGTCCCTCGAACTGAATTGGATAACTCATAACTCGGTCCCGGGCCTCATCAATTGCCCTTAGAAATGTGTAGCACATCTCTGCAACTTTAACACTCTTTGCACGCGCATCATCCTGTGCCAGATCTGCACGTCGTACATTGCTCACCCAAGCTTCCTTTACTATGGCGAGTCTTTCTGATATCTCTTTTATCTCATTCTTCAACCTTTCTATCTCCTCTGACTTCTGCTCACTTTGGCCCCTCTCATTAACCAACTCCCACTCCACATTTCCAAGACGGTTGTGGAGTGTCTCAACCTCACCATCCTTCTGCTAGATGGTAGACCGTTAAGTGACTGTCTGCTCCCTCAACTCTTGAATTATATCTTGTAACTCTATGTTGCGATCATATAATAAATCGTACATATCAGCGCTAACAGAGTTTGGTGGGAACTCCTCAAGGTCTTCCTCCTTCTCCTCCTCGGCTGCCTCAGTCGGGATCTCAAACTCCTCTGGGTCCTCTTCTGAGTCAATCTTTGGCTCATGCTCCCGACCAATGACTGTAATACCCGAGAATTTCCTAATATTATTAAATAAATATATTAATGGAAATGAGAATTTATTTAATATAAATGATTTTGTGTTATGTGAAGGATTAACTCAATTCTATTAAATTGAATATTTATAATAATTGAGAAATTATGGAGTTGCGATAAACTCGTGAAAGCCTTATGTGGCACAGTGATGAGGATTATTAATGAGATATATTAATTGACGAAGGATTTATTAAGTGAACAATTAATTAATTGTTAATTATTGTTAATTGTTATTGTAGAATATTAATTAATTGTTATAGAATATTGATGAGAATTAATTAATGATGTGGGATTATTATTATTGCAAATAATATGATAATAATAAGCAACGTGTTCATAAATATAATAAGATTTATATTTATTCATGTGATATTTAATCATGTAAGTGTTAATCTATTATTGTGAATATTAATAATTGTATTGATTAAAGAGAAATGAATTAATTAATATTATTATTAATTAATTGATGAGATAAGTAAATTATTTACTTCTATGTGCGAGCATGCGGATTAAAAAGTATAAAGTATAGTAACTAACTATATATTCTAATGTGACTATGTTATATAAACTATATAGTAAGGTTATTAAATTATATGAGTTACATGAATTGCCTTTGTGACAAAGTGAATATACATTAAAGGGAGACATCATGAATATATGGTAGATAATTTAATAACTAAGGGATACAGTGTAATGAGATGACATCCGATTAAATTATATTTGGGGAGATAAAATGTACATGGATTATATGTGTGTGAACTACAGTTACCATTATATGAATTACATGGAAGTATTATTGGGATTATATTGTACCTTTAATTGTAATCTAAATATATAATGTGTATATATATATGATAGCTTAAGTATACTTGTATGCTTAAATATATATATATATATATATACAACATGTGTATAACAATGTAAGTGCTTGTGTTATTAAAATGCTGAGATTGCCTTGCTTGTCCCTAATTGCTAGTCTCATTCTCTCTTCACGTGCTTGACAAAAGGCTAAGGCCTATCCCCCCATTCTAATACCAAGCTCAAGTTAGCATATGATGAACTAGGATGTGGGAATCATGATTGATTCTAACAACCATCTACCAACTCTCTATTAGCCAACATACAAGCCTTCAATTCATTAGTTTGATTCATGGGGAGATAGCATTGTCTGGATAATTGAAATTCTATAAATTGAGCTCTCTTTCTCCATTTTCATTTGCTGAGAATTGCTTAACTTGAGAGCATATATACGTTAGCAATATCATTCTAGCAGTGGGAGACTTCAGTAGCAACAAGTTCATAGCAAAGGTATAATCACATTATCGTGTTATTCATTTTTGCTTCTCTATAAATTTTAAGATTTCTTGATTTTGCCAGATTAGAATGTGATTGGATTATAGAATGCTTGGTTAAGTGTTATATAGACATATAAGTATGTTGGTATAGCAATGTAGTTATGTAGAATCGAAATTATGAAGTAATTTTGTGATTTGGGCTTGATATCTGCTGAGGATGGAGCTCTCTGGACTAGAACGGGAGCCGCGCGTCTCCCTAGTACAATTTGGGCGCGGCTGTGCGCTACTATAGAATTTGTTAATGATTTCTATTATATCTTCTGATATATTGAGCATGTTGTACTGTTAGGATATGCATATAACTCACAATAACATATGGAATAAGGGTACTAGGTTATAGTAATCCATGCTAGTCATTTTAGTTGAGTATTTCGAAGAAAACTAAAAGTTATGAAAAGAGAAACTTTGATATGTTAGCCTTATATTGACATTCTGACTTTTGAGACATATTTGTATGACCTAGAAACACATGATATGAATGTTAACTTACGTATCTAAGCTTCATAATGTAACTTGAGCATGTGAACCTCAATAGTGAACCTTTCCAACGAAAACACAAGCGTTGAACATGGACTCTAACATGTTATATTTGGATTCTAGGTTCTGATTTTTTGAGCATGTTATATGGCCTTGAAATACGTGTCAAACATGTTAACATATGATTCTAGATAGCATGAGCATGTTAGGCCTTATTAGTGAGCTTTACTATTGAGAATACAAGTTTTAAACGTGCACCTTGACATGTTAACTTGAAGTTTAAATTCTGAAGTTTATGAACGTGTTGGATAATACTATTGACTTCATTAACGTCATGCGTAACGACCCCAAAATTCATACAATACAACTCTCGACATTGGTCGTTAACAATGAATCCTTATTCAGACTTTACATCATTAATCAATGATACAATCACTAAAAATACGGAATATTTAAAACTTTTATATTATTCCTTCTTTTTTTCCCTGAATCTCAACCTTTATCATTACATAACTTTGATTCAAATTTATTTCATGAATCGCTTCGTCATAGTTATTATAAACTAAAACTTACAACCAGGTTCAATAACCTTTATACTTCGGATAAAATTTAAACTTTACAACCCCACATCGGTTAACCATCATACATTCTCAAATACATTATCTGAAACCTTAAACAGGTTCCAAAATAATAACAATTCAGCCAAAGTATATAAATCTTCATGAATTACATCTGATTCATTTCTTTCAAGTAGCACATAGCGTTACCTTGAATCCTTAACCTGCAAAAGTGATTATTTGCAAGAATGAGCTCGACAGCTCAGCAAGATCTAACAGCTTTCATGCATCACATAGCACATAAATACATGCTCAACACACATCTCATAATAATTAAAGTAACATGGCATACATGCTTTACTTCACATAACAAATATAAAGATTGAGTTCCTTACTCAATCAACATACTTTAATCAATCAATGTAGTCATAAATTGACTTTAACATTTCATGCTTACAACATATCATGCTCTTTGCAAAATAATTTAAAAAAAGTTTATCATCAAGTTCACGTAGAAAATAAGAACTGAAAGACTTGCCTTGATCGTTGTTTACCAATAACAGTTTAACAGCTTACAGATATCTGCACTTCATGTACCCTACACAATTATATAATCATGCACATCAACTATAAGTCACATAGAAAAGCATATTAGTTGTAATGTAAACTTTACTCTACATCTCATAAACATTCCTATTATCAATACACAATGTTCAATTTGATTGTGTTAACTATCGACTTATATTTCACTATATTTCTTTTTCGTAATATTCAAAATTCATTCAAGTGTTTAAGTCTTTCTAGGACTACTTATTGGTTTTATTCTAACCCCATTTCATATCTTATAATGTTTATTTCATTTGACTTAAAACACTTTTTACATTCATTAACACTTGTTACGGCGTTTCGACGTTCATTCGTCACTCGCCCGAATTATCTCTCTTGTGCATGCTTAGTGTGCTTATACAACTAATCTAATAAATCATTTATTAATGTTAAACATCATTATATTTACTAACATTCATGTTTCATAACTTATAACAACATCTATTATCGTCGAAACCACTATACTTGCTTATGTGCATGTCTGACGCCCTCCGATTGCTTTCGAATACGCATCAGTCACAAAGATGACCATTTTGACCATAGCTAACGACTTCAAATTGAAAAAGTTAAAGAATAAAAGTTGTAGGTCTACTCGTGCACATTCTGGATCATCTTGAATTACCTCAATCCGAGTCCGTATGAGAAAGTTATGGCTGTTCTACCACAGCAAGCCAAAACAGTGTTTGTTTTTGTTTTTTTGACCATGACAGGCGCAGCTGCGCCCCAAATGGCCTTGGGGGCTGAGCAGCTACGCCACAAGGGGCGGAAGGAGGTTCCATGCTTGGTTCTTCGTGAATTTCTGACCCTTTCCTCCTTCTAATCTTCATAAATCAACCTACGCACATCCGATTGAGTCTATTTTAGACTCTATGGATTCGTAATTCATAGAACTACACATCTACATGATAATTATAACACTTCAAAAACATTAGCGATTCATTATAAGCGTTCTAATTTAGTGTTCATGCTACTTTTTTATGTTTTACACATATTTAGCGAATTCATTCACCACGGATTCGTTATTCAACCAAATCGATCCGTTTAACTTCCATTGTTTTTGTATTTCAACGTATTAACAACATCCATCATCAATTTACAGTTTAGAGTATGAATTCAAAACCAATTTTGACTCCAAAACAGACCATGTAATATATATAAAAACCAAAACTCATATTCTTCACTTTCAAACATGCTTTCATGAATTCGATACTTCAAAAATCATCTATAGACAACATATAACAGATTATGTAATTCCAATACACATAAAACTAATTTCTTAACAAATTAACCATAGAACTTCAATTACGGAGAACTTAAAAAACAAAACTAAGAACTCGAAACTTTAAACTAGATTGTTTACCTTTAATTAGCTAGATGATTAGAGAAGCTTGATTAATCTTCTTCCTCATCTTTGATTCTCAGAATTTTCTTCTCAATTTACAGAAAATTCTCTAAATTTCTCTATTCCTCTCTTCTGTGTTCTTAACCTTAGAAAAATAAGTTACGTATATTTACTTAGCCCTCAGTTACACAAACCAAGTGTCTCAACAGTTAGAAAATACAAAGGGTCTCTAGGCCATGTTTGGCTAGAACCTAAAATCCCTTTTTAATTTATTTTAATATTCCTCTATTATATGGTACATTTGTCACACATAACCAAACTAATCTTATAATTTCATATTAAGTTACATTGGGTTTATTAATCACTTAATTTATCAAATCACTCCTTATCAACATAATAAATTTATTTAATAAATCATTCATCCTCTAATTTAATTATTTAATTAACTTAGAGCATTGTCATTCCATTAGCGTAATAAAATACGCACCGATTATAAAATTGTTTATCATCAATTTACATAATATCATCATACATGAATAAATTATTCCATAATAATTTCCATCAAATATTTACTTTATTTAATAAATATCTCAACTAAAATATTTATTTTACTCAATAATTATCTTAACTATTTACGAAATTCTCAATCAAATTACATTAACATATTACATTTATATGTAACACATTACACTCTCATTTTATTAAAACAAATATATTTACATTAATTCACTATTTTAATTAAGTAAATTACTCTCATTATTTATGAAATTTAATTCATAACAATTATAGTGCCAACAACGCATAATAATCAAATTATATTATTCAATAATATAACTTCCAACTTAATTAACTTAATTCTCTTTTCAAACAATTTTGTTTCCCTTCTTTAATAGTTAAAATAAATTAACTACTAAACCTCTGTGACACTCCCAAATCCGGGTACTTCGTTTCCACATGATTTGGTGTTCACTTTCTAATTAAAACATACATCTACCTAGTAATAAAGAATTTCAAACTAATTACAACCTTCATAAAACCTTAATAAAAATCTCCCTCTAGAAAGAATGACAACTTGTTCAATAAAATCCCAGGGTTATCTAAACCTTAACATCATTCAGATAACGTAAATGCGGAAACATAAACATAACCAACTAAATCTTATTACAAAAGCAACTTGACATAACAAGCCTTCATTTATTCATATTTCTTTTTCCTTTACTTGTTGATGGTATGTCAACATTATTGGTCTCAACTGCAAGTGGTGGTAAAGCAGCCAAGAGTGAGCAAACAAAAGCTCACTTGAAAATACAACAGTGATATGACATAAGTGAATCTTTTCAAAAGAGTTTGAATAACTTTACTTTCATCAATATAAAGAATTAAGTTATAATTCTTTCATCAATATATAGAATTTGAATATGGAATCATCTGAGGGTCATAAGACCTTGAACCATTGTCCTAGGATATAAATATTTCTATTTAAACCTTTAACAGTCAATAAGACTATAGACATTAACTCGAACTCAAGGGGATCAACCATTTGTACCATGAATTATGCACAACCATCTTAACGCTTTCGCATAAAATATCCCCTAATTAATAGGGTTGTTCCTTCTCAGAAATTGAATACAAGTCCGCACCAAAGAAAGTTTGGTTTGGATAGATAAGGGAACTTTAGAGTTCAACAACTATCATCAACTAGGAGTAGTTGAATCGACTTTCAGTCCTTTACAGTTCAATAATATAAGAATCATGAACCTATTGCAAAATATGACAATAAACTTCATAATAGATAGGCATGCTTTTAGAAACAACTTAAAGCATTCGATAGACTAAGTAGATCTTACTTGAACAACTAAGTCAAGATCATATTACTAAAATAACGCTTTAATACTTACGCTTTATGAGTGTGGTATAACTTGTACCACATATAATAAGTTAAGGAACGTGAATGAACTTTCATGATTTCTTGAGCAAGGGTTAGGAAACTTGCACAATAAAAATATACAATGAATAGGCTTGTATAGCATTCAAGAGTAGCTTAAAGAACTTGCACAATATAAATAACAAGTTTAGAAACTTGCATAACATAAGAGAATAAGGGTAAGAGAACTTGCCTTAAGCGCAAGCTACACTTTAACAATTATAACCACTTCAAAAACACCCTACACATTTATATTACATTCAAACCATCTATTAGTATCCAACTACAATATTTAAACCATCGAACTTCATATCTAAGTCCAACTCACAATATAATTTACCACATTGGTTGCTAATTAGTCAAGTACGTGAGTCTATACTCACGACATACATTCATAAGCCTATAACTCAATGAATCGTGTTGTGTGCCTCGTGAAAGCAACACACACACACACACATGTAACACATTCATAATATATTTCAATCTAACTTAAACACATCAAAAACATGTTATCTTATTACACCTTTCACTTTCCAAATCCTAGAAACAAGTTAGCTTAACAAACGGGGCATAAAAACTCAAAAACAAAACTCAAAATTTTTTGGGCAGCAACATCACCCGCTGGGGCGGGTCCCCATATGGCAATACACCCGCTGGGGAGGGTGCTCCCCCTGCTGCACCACTTGGTTCGCGAACTGGTGGAGAATTAAGCCAATTTGGCTCATTCCTTCACACCGAATTCGATTTTTTCCAACATGATAAACATAAAACTTGATACTAATAATATTTTAAACTTATTAACATGCTCATAACATATATAATCCATAAAACACATAATCCAAAACAAGATTTCATGATTTTCAAAGAAAACACAATTTTAAGCGTTCTTGACGAAAATTGCTACTACGAATTCGTTTTTCATCCAATTCAAGTGATTCCAATTGTAATCACTCATATTCTTAACATATTAACTCAATACATGATCAATTTTAACAATGACTCAAAATCAACATCAATTTGATAGTTTTAAAAGCCGTTTTTCAGAAATAACTTCACCGAAAATCACTATGAACACACTTCCTATTGTTTATCAAAAATTCATTGATTGAATTGCTAGAACAACCATATAACTCATATATAATCATGTTATATCACATATTACACATAATTCATGCTCACATCAAGGATTTAAAAAAAATTCAACATAAATTCATAATCTAACACTATGAACATGAATTTCATAGTATTCATCATATACTTATGAATTGAAATTCTTAAACAACTATGAAACCCTCATGTAAACATATATATATATATATATATATATATATATGTATATATATACATACATATCCCATTCACATATCAAAATAAATAGCTTTCACAAAGAGACTTTCACATAGAGTTCTAAAACCATGAAAACATAAAAGAATATGGTTTGAAAACTTGTTTTTACAACAATTGTATTTTGAAAACCCTTTCATGGCATACAATTACATATGAAAACATATGAACACCATATATACATATAATTTCATGATTGTAAAAACCTAATTTGATAAAAAAGAATTACAACACATAAGAATTGAGTACAAGGGTTAGGGTATAACCTTACTAGTTTTACTTAAAAAGAAGAGATGATGAAGATGATGATCCTCTTATGCCTTCTCAAGCCTTTCTTCCTCTTCTCTCTTCTTCTTCTCTGACAATTCTCTCTAACCCTCTTCTTCTTTCTTTCTTTGTTTTGTAAAACTAACGTAACTTTTAACTTAACATATATTATACAATATACAATATACATATATAATAGATATGTAACTTATATATAATAAATATAATACTTATAACCATATTAATTCTTATTAATAACATAGGTTACAAAATTTGAAAAGTCCAAGGCCATGTTTGGCAACCTCTTAGAAAAATAGGTTTTTAGTGCTAAGGCCTTGTTTGGGTAAAATAAGATTAAACAAGTACAAGGGCCTTGTTTGGTAAAATACTTTAAAATCCTTTTCTAGTATTTTAATAACTCTTTAAATCCATAGATTAAATATTACACTTATTTAATTAAATTACAACACTCTAATTCAATTAAATAAACTAACACTCACATAATACCAAATTGTCACACAATTGAATTTCCTTTATTAAATATAATTCGTCTAACAAATTATTATCACTTAGCACATTACATTAACTCTAATTAAATTATTCCCCATTAAATTAAAATGATGCTACACCATTGCTTACATATCAATTTAATTAATCATATAGCACTTAATTAAATTACAATTTATTTATTTATCTTCACAAATAAATTCCATAAAATATTTATTTAATTCAATAAATATTTACAATTAACATATAAAATTCTCAATCGTTACAATCTTCCTTCCTTAAAAGGATTCTGTCCCCAGAATCACAACATAAAAAAAAATCTCATAAAAATTCTCACCTTATAAAAATTCTCATATGTTACATTCTTCCCCCCTTAAAAGGATTCTGTCCCCAGAATCGATATATAAGGGGTTACACACTTCAATTAAGCAAATAATTGAGGATAAGACTTCATCATAACATCTTTGAGTTCCCACATAGCTTCTTCAGCACTGTGGTTCCTCTAAATTACCTTAACAGAAGGTATCACTTTATTCCTAAGTACTTGTTCCTTTTTGTCAATAATTTGAACAGGAACCTCTTCATAAGTTAAGTTTTTATCAAATTGTAAAGGCTTGTATTCTATTATATGTTTATAGTCGTGTTTGTAAGGCCGTAACACGGAAATATGAAATACGTTATGTATATTCTCGAGTTCCGGAGGTAATGCCACTTCGTAAGCTACCTCGCCAACTTTTCGTAATACCTCAAAAGGTCCAATAAATCGGGGACTCAGTTTCCCTTTCTTGCCAAATCTAATCTTCCCCTTCCAGGGAGATACCTTTAGGAAAACGAAGCTTCCTGGTAAGAATTCTCGGTTCTGTCGATGTTGATCGGCATATTTCTTCTGTCTATCCTGAGTAGCAACCAATCTTGTTCTGATCAGCTTCACAATTTCAGCAGTTTGTTGTACCAATTCCGGTCCCAACAGCTGACGTTCACCGACTTCATTCCAGCATAGAGGAGTTCTGCACTTTCTGCCGTATAACGCTTCGTAAGGCGGCATGCCGATACTCACGTGGTAACTATTGTTGTAGGCGAACTCCACCAACGGTAGATGATCGTCCCAGCTTCCTTTGAAGTCCATCACACATGCTCTCAGCATATCCTCAAGCGTCTGAGTTGTTCTCTCGCTTTGGCCATCAGTTTGAGGATGGTACGCTGTACTCATTCGCAACTGTGTTCCCAAACATTCTTGTAAACGCTTCCAGAAATTTGACGTAAAACGCGGATCTCTGTCTGACACAATCGACACTGGAACACCATGTCGAGAAATAATCTCCTTAACGTATAATTTAGCTAATTGTTCCAAGTTATATTTAATCCTGATTGGTAAATAGTGGGCTGACTTCGTCAGTCGATCCATAATAACCCATATTGCATCGAAACCTTTCTGAGTCGCTGGAAGACCAACCACAAAATCCATCGTGATATGCTCCCACTTCCACTCTGGAATTCCTAACGGTTGCAGCAATCCGCTAGGTCTCTGGTGTTCTGCCTTGACTTTTTGACAAGTTAGACATTTCGCAACGCATTCAGCTACATCCTTCTTCATATTCGGCCACCAGAAATAATGCCTGAGATCCTGGTACATCTTCGTACTCCCAGGGTGAATTGAATATCTCGAGCTGTGAGCTTCGCTCAAAATTTCCTCCTTAACTTTCGATACTGGCGGTACCCAGATTCTACCTTCAAATCGTAGCAGATCCTCACTGTCGATCTTGAATTTAACCTCTTTGCCATCAGCTATTCTCTTTCGAATCTTCTCGCATTCTTCATCGTGAAGTTGAGCTTCTTTTACCTTGTCCACAATTGTAGAACCAGTGGTTACTTGGAACAACTTTTCATCCAATTTCTTTGGAAACTTTACTTCCAGCTCTAATCTAGCCATCTGCTCTATTAACTGATCCTGATCAGTTAACATATTTAGCTTCTCCCGACCTTTCCTGCTCAAAGCGTCGGCGACAACGTTAGCTTTACCCGGATGGTAAAGTATCTCGCAATCGTAGTCTTTAATCAGTTCCAACCATCTCCTTTGGCGCATGTTCAAATCCTTCTGGGTAAAGATATACTTCAGACTCTTGTGATCTGTGTATATTTCACACTTCTCTCTATATAAGTAGTGTCTCCAAATCTTTAGAGCAAACACTACTGCTGCCAACTCCAAGTCATGGGTCGGATTCCCCTTCTCATAGTCCTTCAGCTGACGTGACGCATAGGCAATGACTTTGCCGCTCTGCATCAACACACAGCCTAATCCTTTATGTGAGGCATCACTATATACCATAAAATTTCCCAAACTATCCGGTAAAGATAATACAGGAGCAGTACTCAACCTCTTCTTCAACTCTTGAAAACTCTCCTCACACTTCTCCGTCCAAACAAACTTAACTGTTTTACAAGTCAAATTTGTCAACGGAGTTGCGATTTTAGAAAAGTCTTGGATAAATCTCCGGTAATAGCCTGCCAATCCCAAGAAACTCCTCACTTCAGACGGCGTCTTCGGCTGATCCCAATTCATTACCGCTTTAACCTTCGACGGATCTACCGAAATACCATTCTTGTCGATCACAGTGGCCAAGAAATTGCACACGTTCCAACCAAAATTCACATTTTGAGAATTTAGCGTAAAGCTTTTCTCGTCTCAGTGCTTCTAAGGTTAGTCTTAAGTGTTCAGCATGCTCCTCCTCGGTCTTGGAATAAACCAGGATGTCATCTATAAACACTACCACAAACTTGTCCAGAAATGGCTTGAACACCCTGTTCATTAGGTCCATAAATGCAGCTGGGGCATTCGTGAGACCAAATGACATCACCAAGAACTCGTAATGACCATACCGAGTTCTAAAAGCAGTTTTCGGTATATCTTCCTTCCTCACCTTCAACTGATGATACCCGCTTCTCAAATCAATTTTTGAGAAGTACTTCGCACCCTTCAGTTGATCAAACAAGTCATCGATCCTTGGTAAAGGATACCTATTCTTGATCGTAACTTTATTCAACTCCCTATAATCAATGCAGAGACGCATCGATCCATCGTTCTTCTTCACGAATAAAACAGGCGCTCCCCACGGCGAAACGCTCGGTTGGATATACTTCTTGTCTAACAGTTCTTGCAGTGGAACCATCAGTTCCTTCATCTCGAATGGAGCCATTCGATATGGAGCCTTCGAAATTGGAGCAGCTCCCGGCGCTAAATCGATCACGAACTCTGTCTCCCTATCTGGCGGAAGTCCTGGCAAATCGCTCAGAAAAACAGTCCACAAACCCTTAACTACCGATATCTCCTCTACCTTAGGGCTCTCCTTACGCGTATCTACTATGTAGGCTAAATATCCTACACAGCCTTGCATCAAAAGTTTCTTGGCTTGCATCACCGTCAGACAATTCGCTTGTCTAGGCGATTTACTACCATAGAACACCAACTTTGACGGAGTCGTAAGGTTTACTAACTTCTTCTGACAGTCGATTATCGCCCCATGGTTGAACAACCAGTCTATACCTAGTATGACGTCGAATTCCCCAAGTTTAATCGGAATCAAATCTACTATAAGTTCCTGATCTTTAATGTCCAGTCTACAATTCCTATAAACACTCCTAACAGGAATAATCTCCCTATTCGCAATTTCTATGCTCAAAGGGTAAACTAACTCCTCTACAGGTAAGTATAGGGTTTTAGCAAAATCATCAGATATGAATGAACAAGTAGCACCCGAATCAAATAATACATATGCATTTATACTATTGATCGGAATAATACCTGCCACCACATCTTTTGATTGCACCGCGTCTTGCACCGTCATGTTGAATGTGCGGGCAGTGGGTCGAACGGCCTGTAGTGGCGATGGTCCGGCAAGAGTCAGAGTGCTCCTGTTGTCCTTCCCTCCATTCCCTATTGACCTTGTCGCTGGCTTCTTAGGGCAATTACGAGACATATGATCCTTGGATCCACATATATAACAAGCTCCTTTCTTGGGGTTTGGGCAATATGGCGCGATGTGGCCTTCCTGACCACATTTGTAGCATACGCGTTTCCCTTTCATGCACACTCCAGTGTGAGTCTTCCCGCATGTAGCACACGCTTCGAGCTTCCTCTTCTGCTGGCTCCCAGCAGAGTTATTGTCATTCCACTTCCTCTTCTGATGGATAGCCCCGCTACCACTAGCCTTAGTTTCCGTTTCATTCTTCTTCTTCTTATCTTGGTTGAATTTATTCACCGCTTCGCTTCCCCCTTCAGCTAGAATAGCCTTTTCCAGCACGGCTGCAAACGTGTTTAGCTGGAACATAGAGACCTTGCTGTAGAGCCAGGGTTTCAGTCCCCGCTCAAACCTCCTCGCCTTCCTAGAATCCGTGCTGACCTGGTAAGTAGCGAACCTGGCCAGTTCATTAAACTTCGCCGCGTATTCCGACATTGACATTGTTCCCTGCTTCAGCTCTAAGAATTGGACCTCCATCTGATCTTGCGAACTCACTGGGAAGTAGATCTCGTAGAACATCTCTTTGAAACGTTCCCACGCTATGACTCCTTCTCCCTCTCTAGTCTTATTCGCTTGCCACCAGAAGCTAGCATCTGACTTCAACATAAAAGTCACAAATGCCATTTTCTGGTCTTCACGTCAAATACCACGTCTGAGCCACGTCAAATACCTTTTCTATTTCCATAATCCACGTCTGAGCATCTATAGGGTTTGTCGATGCCTTAAATTCCAGCGGTTCAACTGCCTTAAAATCTTTAAACGTCGTGGCTTGCACTTGCGGCTGATTCGCCACTGCTCCTGCCAGCAGGTTTACTAATTGCTGAACCGCGTTAGGGTTTGTTGCATCGTTATTATTGTTATTTGTTGAACCCTCAGGGTTTTGACGTGTTACTCTTCTTCTAGGAGGCATTTTCTGATAAGAAAATATTATTATTAGATCCTTTATTCAAATCTTAAGTATTCAAGTTCACACTTAAAGGTTTGAATATCTCAGTTCACATAGAACACAAATCACGTCAATAAACTTCTTTTATTCATTAGTCGTAGTTTTAAAAACGTCAATCAGATAGCATTTCTGCCATTTACATCATCCTTCCTGAACTGAAAAAGTTGCAGGATTACATTATTAACTTATCCCATTCTTATCTCAATTATGGAATTTACTTTATTTACTACAAAAGCAACACATAAACAAAAGCTCTACTACTACTGCTACTACTACTATTACTGCTATTGCTGCTACTCTAGGCATATTAATACGTCGCACAGCCTCTCTGCGTTCCTCTTCCATTACCCGAATTGCAGCTCTTCGGTCCACCACATACCACTGTAAACCTTGGAACTGAGCTGGGTACTAGAAAATACGGTCCTGAGCTCTTTCTATCGCTGTATAAAAAGCATATTCCGTTTCCCTCAGCTTGGCCCTTTTGGCCTCAGCTTTATCTTCAGCTCGATCAGCTCGTTGATTAGCCCTCAAGCTTGACTCTTCAGCCCTGGCACGCTTCCTCGACTCCTCCTAGATGTCTTGCTTCAGCTTTGCCAGTTCAAATCGAGCAGCATCTCTATCAACCTCCATATGTATCAGGTTCCACTGTGCATCTCCCAGGTCATTTGCCATTTCCTCGATCGTATTGTCTCGTTGCTGGATAGTTTCCTTAAGATCTCCTACTCGTCCATGAAGCTCCACGTTGCTATCGTAGACTGCCTCGTACATCTCAGCACTAGTAGAGTGAGGTGGGAATTCCTCTTCGGGATCCTCTTCCTCCTCTTCAGACTCGTCCTCATCCTCATCCTCTGGAATAGGTGTCAGCTCACGCTCCCGACCAGCTATGGTGATCACTGGAGATGGCTCTCTCCTAACCAGCTGCTCCCAAACAACATACATGTCATGGGGCTCCTCCTCTCTAGGCACCTGAGGTACAACCTCTCTATCCTGACTAGGTTCTCCAACGTTCGTCATCCTGACAAAAGAATTTTAAAGCTTATTATTACGTGATATCGAGTCGTCACCCTTCGAATACCTGAACGTAAACATATAGCACATAAGGTAGTTTATTATCTTTACCTATCACATCTATCTTTTCGATCTTACCATAAGGCTACTACCTAAGGTTTTTCCCCACCTAAGGTTTCATAACCTATGGCTTTGATACCAACCTGTGACACCCCCAAATCCGGGTACTTCGTTTCCACATGATTTGGTGTTCACTTTCTAATTAAAACATACATCTACCCAGTAATAAAGAATTTCAAACTAATTACAACCTTCATAAAATCTTAATAAAAATCTCCCTCTAGAAAGAATGACAACTTGTTCAATAAAATCCCAGGGTTATCTAAACCTTAACATCATTCAGATAACGTAAATGCGGAAACATAAACATAACCAACTAAATCTTACTACAAAAGCAACTTGACATAACAAGCCTTCATTTATTCATATTTCCTTTTCCTTTACTTGTTGATGGTATGTCAACATTATTGGTCTCAACTGCAAGTGGTGGTAAAGCAGCCAAGAGTGAGCAAACAAAAGCTCACTTGAAAATACAACAGTGATATGACATAAGTGAATCTTTTCAAAAGAGTTTGAATAACTTTACTTTCATCAATATAAAGAATTGAGTTATAATTCTTTCATCAATATATAGAATTCGAATATGGAATGATCTGAGGGTCATAAGACCTTGAACCATTGTCCTAGGTTATAAATATTTATATTTAAACCTTTAACAGTCAATAAGACTATAGACATTAACTCGTACTCAGGGGGATCAACCCTTTGTACCATGAATTGTGCACAACCATCTTAACGCTTTCGTATAAAATATCCCCTAATTAATAGGGTTGTTCCTTCTCAGA
This sequence comes from Panax stipuleanatus, assembly GCA_020205555.1. Lineage (NCBI taxonomy): Eukaryota > Viridiplantae > Streptophyta > Magnoliopsida > Apiales > Araliaceae > Panax > Panax stipuleanatus. The sequence goes on from CM035121.1 coordinate 88,585,897, forward strand.
AATTGAATACAAGTCCGCACCAAAGAAAGTTTGGTTTGGATAGATAAGGGAACTTTAGAGTTCAACTATCATCAACTAGGAGTAGTTGAATCGACCTTCAGTCCTTTACAGTTCAATAATATAAGAATCATGAACCAATTGCAAAATATGACAATAAACTTCATAATAGATAGGCATGCTTTTAGAAACAACTTAAAGCATTCGATAGACTAAGTAGATCTTACTTGAACAACTAAGTCAAGATCATATTACTAAAATAACGCTTTAATACTTACGCTTTATGAGTGTGGTATAACTTGTACCACATATAACAAGTTAAGGAACTTGAATGAACTTTCATGATTTCTTGAGCAAGGGTTAGGAAACTTGCACAATGAAAATATACAATGAATAGGCTTGTATAGCATTCAAGAGTAGCTTAAAGAACTTGCACAATATAAATAACAAGTTTAGAAACTTGCATAACATAAGAGAATAAGGGTAAGAGAACTTGCCTTAAGCGCAAGCTACACTTTAACAATTATAACCACTTCACAAACACCCTACACATTTATATTACATTCAAACCATCTATTAGTATCCAACTACAATATTTAAACCATCGAAAACTTCATATCTAAGTCCAACTCACAATATAATTTACCACATTGGTTGCTAATTAGTAAAGTACGTGAGTCTATACTCACGACATACATTCATAAGCCTATAACTCAATGAATCGTGTTGTGTGCCTCGTGAAAGCAACACACACACAATCACACATGTAACACATTCATAATATATTTCAATCTAACTTAAACACATCAAAAACATGTTATCTTATTACACCTTTCACTTTCCGAGTCTTAGAAACAAGTTAGCTTAATAAACGGGGCATAAAAACTCAAAAACAAAACTCAAAATTTTTTGGGCAGCAACATCACCCACTGGGGCGGGTCCCCATAGGGCAATACACCCGCTGGGGCGGGTGCTCCCCCTGCTGCACCACTTGGTTCGCGAACTGGTGGAGAATTAAGCCAATTTGGCTCATTCCTTCACACCGAATTCGATTTTTTCCAAAATGATAAACATAAAACTTGATACTAACAATATTTTAAACTTATTAACATGCTCATAACATATATAATCCATAAAACACATAATCCAAAACAAGATTTCATGATTTTCAAAGAAAACACAATTTTAAGCGTTCTTGACGAAAATTGCTACTACGAATTCGTTTTCATCCAATTCAAGTGATTCCAATTGTAATCACTCATATTCTTAACATATTAACTTAATACATGATCAATTTTAACAATGACTCAAAATCAACATCAATTTGATAGTTTTAAAAGCCGTTTTTCAGAAATAACTTCACCGAAAATCACTATGAACACACTTCCTATTGTTTATCAAAAATTCATTGATTGAATTGCTAGAACAACCATATAACTCATATATAATCATGTTATATCACATATTACACATAATTCATGCTCACATCAAGGATTTAAAAAAATTTCAACATAAATTCATAATCTAACACTATGAACATGAATTTCATAGTATTCATCATATACTTATGAATTGAAATTCTTAAACAACTATGAAACCCTCATGTAAACATATATATATATATGTATATATATACATACATATCCCAATCACATATCAAAATAAATAGCTTTCACAAAGAGACTTTCACATAGAGTTCTAAAACCATGAAAACATAAAAGAATATGGTTTGAAAACTTGTTTTTACAACAATTGTATTTTGAAAACCCTTTCATGGCATACAATTACATATGAAAACATATGAACACCATATATACATATAATTTCGTGATTGTAAAAACCTAATTTGATAAAAAAAGAATTACAACACATAAGAATTGAGTACAAGGGTTAGGGTATAACCTTACTAGTTTTACTTAAAAAGAAGAGATGATGAAGATGATGATCCTCTTATGCCTTCTCAAGCCTTTCTTCCTCTTCTCTCCTCTTCTTCTCTGACAATTCTCTCTAACCCTCTTCTTCTTTCTTTCTTTGTTTTGTAAAACTAACGTAACTTTTAACTTAACATATATTATACAATATACAATATACATATATAATAGATATGTAACTTATATATAATAAATATAATACTTATAACCATATTAATTCTTATTAATAACATAAGTTACAAAATTTGAAAAGTCCAAGGCCATGTTTGGCAACCTCTTAGAAAAATAGGTTTTTAGTGCTAAGGCCTTGTTTGGGTAAAATAAGATTAAACAAGTACTAGGGCCTTGTTTGGTAAAACACTTTAAAATCCTTTTCTAGTCTTTTAATAACTCTTTAAATCCATAGATTAAATATTACACTTATTTAATTAAATTACAACACTCTAATTCAATTAAATAAACTAACATTCACATAATACCAAATTATCACACAATTGAATTTTCTTTATTAAACATAATTCATCTAATAAATTATTATCACTTAGCACATAACATTAACTCTAATTAAATTATTCCCTATTAAATTAAAATGATGCTACACCATTGCTAACATATCAATTTAATTAATCATATAGCTCTTAATTAAATTGTCCACAACAATCGCACAATTTATTTATTTATCTTCACAAATAAATTTCATAAAATATTTATTTAGTTCAATAAATATTTACAATTAACATATAAAATTCTCAATAGTTACAACCTCATTCCTCTAACCTATATATATATATATATATATATATATATATATATATATATATATATAGGGAAATGATCCATAGAATACGTTAGCTATTAGGACTGTTTCAACTAACCCTCATCCAGCCGTCCAAAATTAGAGTTAATGGCTGAGATGAGGGCCCAGCCGCTAGAGGGAGTAGCGGTCAGCAATAAATTTTAAATTTCTCTCTGCTGGCCGCTAGTGGGAGTAGCGGCCAATCAAAACGTCGTCGTTTTAACTGGCCGCTACTCCCTCTAGCGGCCAGCAGAGAGAAATTTAGAGAATTTGGCCCAGCCGCTAGAGGGAGTAGCGACCAAGCGTTTTCCAGATCTAAACTAAGTCTTGAATAAAAAAAGTTGATTCAATTTTTTTTAAAAATAATTGACTAAAGTTTTTAATTTTTTCTAAATTTTTTTCTTGAAAATTTTAATTATTTTTTAAAAAAATATTTATTTATTTATTTAAAAAATATTGAATCATTTTTTTAATCTTTACTTTTTTTGTGTTTTAATTTTTATTTTTAGTTTTAATTTTTAAAAATTCTAATACTAAGAATATATATAATAAAAATATGTATTCTAATTAATATATGTATGCTTAATATTAGAATTTTTAAAAATAAAAACTAAAACACAAAAAAAGTAAAAGATTAAAAAAATGATTCAATATTTTTTAAATAAATAAATAAATATTTTAAAAAAAAATAATTAAAATTTTCAAGAAAAAAAATTAGAAAAAATTTAAAACTTTAGTCAATTATTTCAAAAAAAAAAATTGAATCAGCTTTTTTTATACAAGACTTAGTTTAGATCTGGGAAACGCTTGGCCGCTGTTCCCTCTAGCGGCTGGGCCAAATTCTCTAAATTCCTCTTTGCTGGCCGCTAGAGGGAGTAGCGGCCAGTTAAAACGACGACGTTTTGATTGGCCGCTACTCCCTCTAGCAGCCAGCAGAGATGAATTTAAAATTTATTGCTGACCGCTACTCCCTCTAGCGGCTGGGCCCTCATCTCAGCCATTAACTCTAATTTTGGACGGCTGGATGAGGGTTAGTTGAAACAGTCCTAATAGCTAACGTATTCTATGGATCATTTCCCATATATATATATATATATATATATATATATATATCTTCTATATTCACACCACATCACAAACTTCACCACATATAACACATCTATACACATATCCAAACTCAGAACATCTCGTAATAAGAATTTTATTTATTAAATTCTTATTATAATAATTTTTAAAAATTCGGGTTGTCACATCCTTCCCTCTTTATAAGGATTCCGTCCTCGGAATCACCGAAACCCTACTTTACTCATGTTTTCATCAAATCTCTTTAAAAACATTTATCGTTGAATAACTTCAACACATTACCTTAGTATAGGTTTTATATTTCCTACTACATTCATTTCTTCAACTAATTCTAGGTTTTATTTCATACCTTTCACTTGAACTCAATTATATTTTTACTATTATATATTCTTTAACCCGTTCATTTTCTTTCCAAGGATTAGTACCATATACCTTACTCATCGAATTCATATACTTCATAATTCACTATCTTAAAAGTGTTTTGGTTATCACATCATGCATGTATACATACCATGCTAGATGTCATGATTAAAATTTTGCGTAAATGAAGCATGTTTTCAACTAATAACTGTAATAGTTACATATATGAAATGTGAATACTTATAAGTATGCCTAATGCAAAGTATATGAATACCTTATGTGTTTAAAGAGCGAGCATGATGGGCCTTGTGAATTCCATAACCTTGAATGGCTTTAAATTATTGAAAGTGTTGACTTAGAACCTATTGCATGTATGATTGGAACGAGAAAAGGTTGTATAAACATAAAAGTATCCTTTAACATGTATATATGCTATATGATATCCTATGTTGTTACTTGAATCCGATTTGACGGTTAACTCACAATAATGCTATAAGGTGCTAGAAAGGTTATGTTTGCTAATTGTTGTGACCTTATGTGATATAAGAAGGTGTTTAAACTCAAAAGGAGGAACGTTAAGGATAAATGTTATATTAATATGATACTATATAACAGTGTAGCTAGGTTAAAACTTAACTTATGTGTTGATCGTATATTCAAAGATAAGATGTGACGTTAGATTATATGACTAATGAATATCATATATATACGTAACTATATTACGATAGAGATTCGAAAGGGTTGATTTACTTTTTGTGGATAAACTACGCTAAAGGCAAGTTTCTCTAACTTACACTCATTTATAGTGCAAGTATCCTAAACCCTTGCATTACTTTATTCGATAGATATTGTAAGCAAGTATCTAAACCTTATCTCTTTGAATGCAAGTTAGCTTAACCGTTCATTTGAGCTAGTATGTTTGAACTCTCGTGAAAGCTATTATTCATATTGAACTTGGTATTGTTCTTGAATATTGTGAAAGTGTCTATGCCACTCGATTCGACTAGACTATATGCATGTTTATAAAAACTGTCCAAACCTTTTTATTGGTGCAAAAATCTTGAAAACTGAGTTGAACAACCCTTATGGTAAGGGGAGTGTTTATTGTTGGAAGTCCCAACACACGCGTGAATATTACTGTGGTTATGCATAACATAGAGTATTGTAGATTGATCATCTATTAGACTTATCTCTTTTGGGTTATCAGTTTAATATTGGTAATTCTAGTAGATGTTCAATAGTCCTTAGTGACTGCTCAGTATATAAATTATTTTATCTAGTTGGATATGTTGATAGCCTTTGAAGTCATATATTTCTGTTGAACTATATTGAACTATCATTTCATATTCCAAGATTTGATTCGAGAATTGTTGATATTCGTTATTCTTTATATTATCTTGAAACCTTGAACTATCTTAGAGATTTTACTTCGATATTTCAACTCGTGTTATGAAACTCTTCACCCTTGTTGTATATTACTTGTTGGGTAATTTGTGCTCATTCTTGCTTATTTAAAACCTTTCAGTTAAGACAGAACAGGGAGGTGTCTCTGGGAAAGACAAGGGCAAGGGCAAGGCTATCGACTAGCTTGTTCTTTTATGTTTAAATTTATGATGTTGTATTAAGACTGGTTTCAGACTATGTTTAAGATTAAGTAGGATTATGTAATAAGTCTTTATTCGATGTTATTATGTAATCTATTAAGTACTGTAGGTTGCGAGACTTGGGGAAATAATTATAATAAATCATTATAAATTATTCTATATTAGATCTTCCGCTGTGAATGTGTGATTTTAGTTATTATTATATTACCATGAGCATGTGACGAACCGAATTCGAGAGACCAAATGGCGGTCCCGAATTTGGGGGCGTCACAGATTGGTATCAGAGCTGTAGTTATAAACCTTAGGAGCGAGTGTCCTTAGACTATAACTTAAGAGAACTTAGAAGTTAGGAAGAAGATAAAGCTCATGTAGAGTTTTCCTTGAGAGACTTAGTTTGTTATGAAATGTAACTTCATTTTATACAATGAACTTATGTTTTATTTAATATTCTAATGGAGTTGTTGTTTCTTGTCTTGTGTTTGTGATTGTAGATGGCAGATATGGGAATACCCACTAGAGTGGCTGAGGACGAGCCCAGGGATATCCATGTAGTGTACGAGGCACCCTTAGAGGCTGTGCCAGTACAGGTTGTTGCACCATCCGACTCAGATGACGAGGATGAGGTTGAGATAGAGGTAAAGCTTGATCCCGAGGAGGAGCCGATGGAGGACGAGCTGGTTGAGGACCAGCCTTTAGAAGAGGATCCCATGGAGGACTCATATAAGCCTAACCTAGAGGAGCATATACTAGGCAAGTGTGAGGAGCGGATCCTAGAATTGGACTGCAGAGTCTAGGAGTTAGAGGAAGAGGCCAAGGAGAGAGAGTCAGAGTTCCAGAAACTGCGGGACGAAGACCACCAGATGAAGCTGGCTATGCAAGAGTTGGAAGTAGAAATTGCTTATCGCAAAGAGGCGGGAATCCAGATGGGAACCCTATTTCACAAGGCAGTGGCTAGAAACGTGGATATAGCAGGGAAGCTAGAAGAGGTTGAACAGAGGGAACTAAGAGAGAAGACTGAGAAGGAAGCACTCCGCACTCAGTTGGAATTAGAGGTGATGGGTAGGATACACTTCGAGGAGAAGTGGGAGGCTACCCATGAGAGAGCAGATGACCTGGAAGACGAGGTCAGATGCAAGAAGAGGAAAATGAACAAGATGTGGTACGTGTTCCGTTCGGCATTTGAGAGGGTGCTTGATGGTGTGTACCACTACCCGGCAGAACAGGGACAGACTCTACATACCTTGAGTCGAGAGCTGGTTGCGTATATAGTACAGACGGAGTACAAGAGCGCTGTGGAGCGCGGGATGATGGGATAGATTTCCTTAGATGGTCCAGTAGTAGTTTAGTAGTATTTATCTTTATGTGTTGTATATACTACGTTGTAATCCCAATCTTTTGTGTAAGATGTGGGATAGTGATGTAAACCCCGTGTAAGCTTTTGTTAAAGGAGTAGTATGGTAGTAGGTTGGTATATTCCCCGTCTTTTATGATATTAGGGGATATATGTGATGACATTTATAGCAGTATGCTAGGATAATCATGTAATGAAATGAAATGGCATATGAGTATAAATGGAGTTTATTCAGAAACGTGTTATAAATTTATTTTTTTGTATTAAAAGAAATACTTAAGTAATATAACTGAATAATAATAAAATGAAAATTTGTGATGCAGATCATGGCACCAAGACGTAGACTGACTGCACCCGAAGAATCCGTTAATAACGAGAGGGAGCAAGTAGATCCCATTCAAAAGTTGGTAGACTTGTTAGGATAGGCCTTAAGGGGAAGGAACAATGAACCCGTTCGTCCCAACCCTCAAGCTATCCCAGTGACAACCTTCAAAGATTTTAGGAGTGTTGGACCTCTAGAATTCGAAGGTACTACCGACCCAATCGTCACACAAACCTGGATTAAGGAGATCGAGAAAGCTTTCACTATAGCTCGCATAGGCGAAGATTAGAAGACGGTGTTTTCCACGTACATGATGAGGGGAGAAGCAAATTATTGGTGGGAAGCAAATCAGCAGAGAGCTGGAGAGGGGACAATAGCATGGGAAAGATTCAAGACGCTGTTCTTTGAGAACTACTTCCCGAAGAGCATAAAAAATAGAATGGAGGTAAAATTCCTAGAGTTAAAACAAGGTGAAATGGCGGTGGCGCAATACGCGGCTAAGTTCAATGAACTAGTGCGATTTGCGGAGCACCAGGTAGGAGATGAAGAGAGGAAGGCTAGATGATTCGAACAAGGACTGAAGCCTTGGCTATTCAATAAGGTATCAGTTCTTCAGATCGATTCTTTTGCAACACTGCTGGAGAAGGCTATTATCGCCGAGGGAGGAAGTGAAGCTTTGAGCTTGTATAACAAAGAGAAGAAAGGAAAGAACACTAGTAGTGAAAATCGTGGAGGAAGCAGTGGCGGAGGGAGTAACTCCGGGAAGAGAAAGTAGGACAACAACAGCAATAGTAGCAGAAACAATAATCAAGGTAGGAGTCACCAGGGAAATTTTAAGAAAAAGAGTGGAGCTTGTAATAAGTGTGGGAAAAGTCACCAAGGGGAGTGCTGGAAAGGAAAGGGCACGTGTTATAACTGCGGCCAAGAGGGGTACATATCGCCAAACTGTCCGAAGCCAAAGAAGATCCAAGGTTGTTTTGCTTGCGGCTCAACTGAACACCGTATTAAAGATTGCCCGAAGAAGGGAAGTGGCGGAAGTGGTAGCCAACAAGGGGGAGGAAATAACCTTATGATCAGCGGGCCGGCACAATCCAACCGCCCAACCGCCAGAACTTTTAACATGACCGTCCAAGATGCCGTAGCTGCAAAGGACGTGGTGTCAGGTATAATCCCAATCAATGATATAAATACCTATGTATTATTTGATTCGGGTGCCACCTGTTCTTTTGTGTCTGAAGAATTTGCTAGTAAGCTTAGGACACCCCGAGAATGATTACAAAATCCTTTGAACATAGAAGTTGCGAATAAGGAAATAATCCTTGTAGAATACATTTACCAAAATTATCGCGCAAACATTAGAGAACATGAACTGAGCGTAGACTTGATTCCTATTAGATTGGGAGAATTTGATGTGATATTGGAAATGGATTGGTTGTATAACCATGCAGCGATAATAGATTGTCAAAATAAATGTGTGAACCTTCAGACTCCAAGTAAGTCTGAGGTAGTGTTTTATGGTAGCTCATCGCTTAAGCAATCGTGTTGCGTTACGATGATGCAGGCCAAGAAATTGTTAAGTAAAGGATGTGTAGGTTATCTAGCTTACATCGTTGATACTCGAAAAAAGGAGTAGAAATTAAGGATATATCCGTAGTTAATGAATTTTAAGATATGTTTCCGGACGATTTGCCTGGTCTTCCGTGAGACAGAGAAATTGAATTCATAACAGACTTAGCACCGGGAACGGCACCAATTTTGAAAGCTCCATATCGTATGGCGCCAGTAGAAATGAAGGAATTGATGATACAATTGCAAGAAGTATTGGATAAGGGTTATATAGGATCGAGTGTGTCTCCTTGGGGAGCACCAGTGTTATTCGTTAAGAAAAAGGACGGATCGATGAGGCTCTGTATCGATTATCGAGAATTAAACAGAGTAACGATCAAGAACCGATATCCGCTACCGAGGATAGACGACTTATTTGATTAACTAAAGGGAGAAAAATGTTTCTTGAAGATCGACCTACGGGCAGGGTATCACCAACTGAAGGCACGGGATGAGGACATACCAAAGACTGCGTTTCGAAACCCGTTATGGACACTACGAGTTTTTGGTAATGTCATTTGGATTGACTAATGCTCCGGCAGTATTTATGGACTTGATGAATCGAGTTTTCAAGCCATACTTGGATAACTTTGTGGTAGTTTTCATCGATGACATTTTGATCTACTCGAAGACAGAGGAAGAACATGCCGAACATCTGAAGATTGTTTTGGAGGCACTGAGGAAAGCGAAGATGTATGCGAAGTTTTTAAAGTGTGAATTTTGGATGAAGAAGGTTCAATTCTTAGGCCACGTGGGTGGATAAGAATGGAATCTCAGTGGACCCCACAAAGGTCGAAGCAGTAAGTAATTGGGAACAACCGAGGACATCGACGGAGGTGAGAAGCTCTTTAGGGTTAGCTGGGTACAATCGAAGATTCATCTAGTATTTTATTAAGATAGCCACCCCATTGACTAATCTGACAAGGAAGACGGTGAAGTTTGTATGGACCGACAAATGTGAAGAGAGTTTCCAAGAGTTGAAAAAGAGATTAAGCGAAGCACATGTGTTATCATTACCAGATGATGCAGGAAATTTTGTGGTGTATAGTGATGCATCGCACAAGGGACTTGATTGTGTGGTAATGCAACACGGCAAGGTCATTGCGTATGCATCACGATAATTAAAGGATTACGAAAAACGATACCCTACTCATGAATTAGAGTTAGCGACAGTAGTTCTTGTGTTAAAAATATGGAGGCATTATCTATACGGGGAGAAATGTGAGATATACAAGGACCACAAAAGTCTGAAATATATCTTCACACAAAAGGAGTTGAACATGCGGCAGAGAAGGTGGTTAGAATTAATCAAAGACTACGATTGCGATATTCTTTATCACCCGGGAAAGGTAAACGTGGTTGCCGACGCTCTGAGCAAGAAAGGAAGGAAAAAATTATTTCATTTGACGACTCAAGAAGAGTTGATAAGAGAGATGGAGAAATTGGAGATAGAAGTGAAAGGACCAGAAAAGTCTGAAGAGAAATTATTTGTAATGGAAGCTTGTCTGACATTGTTGGATAGAGTAAAGGAAACACAGGAGAAAATGAAGAATGTGAGAAGATCAGGAAAAGGATCACAGAAAATGAGGAAGAAAAAATTTTAATGGATAAAGACGGTATTTTGAGATTTGAAGAAAGAGTATGGGCACCAGCGATAACCGAATTGAGGGAAGAGATTTTGCACGAGGCACACAATACGACATATTCCGTTCATATAGGAGGCACGAAGATGTACCGAGATTTGAAGCAACATTTTTGGTGGCCCAATTTGAAACGGAAAGTCGCAGAGTGCGTTAGTAGATGTTTGACTTGCCAACACGTTAAAGCAGAACATTAGCGGCCGAGTGGTTTACTTCAACCATTAGAAATACAAGAGTGGAAATGGGAGCATATTACGATGGACTTCGTGGTAGGACTTCCAGTCACGCAGAAAGGTTATGATGCCATTTGGGTTATCGTGGATCGACTTACAAAGATCACACATTTTCTACCAATCAAGATTTGTTACAGTTTGAATTAGTTAGCAAGTTTGTACGTAAAGGAGATTGTGTCACGACATGGAGTGTCGGTGTCAATTGTCTCTGATCGGGATCCACGCTTCACGTCCAATTTTTGGAAGAGTTTGCAAGAAAGAATGGGAACACAGTTGAGGTTGAGTACGGCTTATCATCCTCAGACAGATGGACAGAGTGAGCGAACGATACAAATGCTTGAGGACATGCTTAGGACTTGCGTGATGGACTTCAAGGGGAATTGGGACGACCACCTACCCTTAGTTGAATTTGCGTATAATAATAGTTACAAAGCGAGTATCGGCATGCCACCGTACGAAGCTCTTTACGGGAGAAAGTGCAGAACGCCATTATGTTGGGATAAAGTCGGAGAGTGACGAATACTCGGACCAGAGCTAGTATAACAAACCGCAGACGTGGTGACAGTGATAAGAGCCAGACTTGTAGCAGCTCAAGACCGCCAGAAAAAGTACGCAGATTTTCATTGGCAGGACCGAGACTTCAAAGTTGGTAGTTTTGTTTTCCTGAAAGTATCTCCATGGAAGGGAAAGATCCGTTTCGAAAAGAAAGGAAAGTTGAGTCCAAGATTCATAGGATCGTTCGAGATACTGAAGCTAGTGGGCGAAGTGGCATACAAAGTTCCGTTACCACCCTAGTTGGAGCACATCCACAACGTGTTCCACATTTTCGTGTTGCGACCGTATAAGGCCGACTACAAGCACGTGATTTCTTACGAGCCCATTCAAGTGGAGAAGAACTTGACATATGAAAAAATTCCTGTCCAGATATTAGATAGGAAAGAGCAAACTTTGATGAATAAAATTGTATCTTCTGTAAAAGTACTTTGGCGAAACCACGATGTCGAGGAGGCAACGTGGGAGTTAGAAGATAGGATGATGAGGGATTATCCCCATTTATTTGTGTAACCTTGTAGCAATTCTAGGACAGAATGTTTATAAGGGGGGGAGGATGTAATACCCGAGAATTTCCTAATATTATTAAATAAATATATTAATGAAAATGAGAATTTATTTAATATAAATGATTTTGTGTTATGAGAAGGATTAACTAAATTCTATTAAATTGAATATTTATAATAATTGAGAAATTATGGAGTTGCGATAAACTCGTGAAAGCCTTGTGTGGCACACTGATGAGGATTATTAATGAGATATATTAATTGACGAAGGATTTATTAAGTAATAATTAATTAATTGTTAATTGTTATCGTAGAATATTAATTAATTGTTATAGAATATTGATGAGAATTAATTGATGATGTGGGATTATTATTATTGCAAATAATATGATAATAATAAGCAACGTGTTCATAAATATAATAAGATTTACATTTATTCATGTGATATTTAATCATGTAAGTGTTAATCTATTATTGTGAATATTAATAATTATATTGATTAATGAGAAATGAATTAATTAATATTATTATTAATTAATTGATGAGATAAGTAAATTATTTACTTTTATGTGCGAGCATGCGGATTAAAAAGCATTAAGTATAGTAACTAACTATATATTATAATGTGACTATGTTATATAAACTACATAGTAAGGTTATTAAATTATATGAGTTACATGAATTGCCTAGGTGGAGACATCATGAATATAAGGTAGGTAATTTAATAACTAAGGGATACAGTGTAATGAGATGACATCCGATTAAATTATATCCGGGGAGATAAAATGTACATGGATTATATGTGTGTGAACTACAGTTACCATTATATGAATTACATGGTAGTATTATTGGGATTATATTGTACCTTTAATTGTAATCTAAATATATAATGTGTGTATATATAGATATATATGATAGCTTAAGTATACTTGTATGCTTAAATATATATATATATATATATATATATATATATATATATATATATATATATATATATATATACAACATGTGTATAACAATGTAAGTGTTTGTGTTATTAAAATGTTGAGATTGCCTTGCTTGTCCCTAATTGCTAGTTTCATTCTCTTTTCACGTGCTTGACAAAAGGCTAAGGCCTATCCCCCCATTCTTCTCCCAAGCTCAAGTTAGCACATGATGAACTAGGATGTGGGAATCATGATTGATTCTACCAACCATCTACCAACTCTCTATTAGCCAACATACAAGCCTTCAATTCATTAGTTTGATTCATGGGGAGATAACATTGTCTGGATAATTGAAATTCTATAAATTGAGCTCTCCTTCTCCATTTTTATTTGCTGAGAATTGCTTAAGTTGAGAGCATATATACTTTAGCAATATCATTCTAGCAGTGGGAGACTTCAGTAGCAACAAGTTCATAGCAAAGGTATAATCACATTATCGTGTTCTTCATTTTTGCTTCTCTGTAAATTTCAAGATTTCTTGATTTTGCCAGATTATAGTGTGATTGGATTATAGAATGCTTGGTTAAGTGTTATATAGACATATAAGTATGTTAGTATAGCAATGTAGTTATGTAGAATCGAAATTGTGAAGTAATTTTGTGATTTGGGCTTGATATCTGCTGAGGCTGGAGCTCTCTGGACTGGAACTGGAGCCGCGCGGCCGCGCGTCTCCCTAGTACAATTTAAGCGTGGTCGCGCGCCACTGCAGAATTTGTTAATGATTTCTATTATATCTTCTGATATATTGAGCATGTTGTACTTTTAGGATATGCATATAACTCACAATAACATATGGAATAAGGGTACTAGGTTATAATAATCCATCCTAGTCGTTTTAGTTGAGTATTTCGAAGAAAACTGAAAGTTATGAAAAGAGGAACTTTGATATGTTAGCCTTATATTGACATTATGACTTTTGAGACATATTTGTATGACCTAGAAACACATGATATGAATGTTAACTTGCGTATCTAAGCTTCATAATGTAACTTGAGCATGTGAACCTCAAAAGTGAACCTTTCCAACGAAAAAACAAGCGTTGAACATGAACTCTAACATGTTATATTAGGATTCTAGGTTCTAATTTTTCGAGCATGTTATATGGCCTTGAAATACGTGTCAAACATATTAACATATGAATCTAGATAGCATGAGCATGTTAGGCCTTATTAGTGAGATTTCCTAATGAAAATACAAGTTTTAAATGTGCACCTTGACATGTTAACTTGAAGTTTAAATTCTAAAGTTTATGAACATGTTGGATAATACTAATGACTTCATTAACGTCATGCAGGTATACATACCATGCTAGATGTCATGATTAAAATTTAGCATAAATGAAGCATGTTTTCAACTAATAACTGTAATAGTTACATGTATGAAATGTGAATACTCATAAGTATGCCTAATGCAAAGTATATGAATACCTTATGTGTTTAAAGAGCGAGCATGATGGGCCTTGTGAATTCCATGACCTTGAATGGCTTTAAATTATTGAAAGTGTTGACTTAGAATCTATTGCATGTATGATTGGAACGAGGAAAGGTTGTATACACATAAAAGTATCCTTTAACATGTATATATGCTATATGATATCCTGTGTTGTTACTTGAATCCGATTTGACGGGTAACTCACAATAATGCTATAAGGTGCTAGAAAGGTTATGTTTGCTAATTGTTGTGACCTTATGTGATATAAGAAGGTGTTTAAACTCAAAAGGAGGAACGTTAAGGATAAATGTTATATTAATATGATACTATATAACAGTGTAGCTAGGTTAAAACTTAACTTATGTGTTGATCGTATATTCAAAGATAAGATGTGACGTTAGATTATATGACTAATGAATATCATATATATACGTAACTATATTATAATAGAGATTCGAAAGGGTTGATTTACTTTTTGTGGATAAACTACGCTAAAGGCAAGTTTCTCTAACTTACACTCATTTATAGTGCAAGTATCCTAAACCCTTGCATTACTTTATTCGATAGATATTGTAAGCAAGTATCTAAACCTTATCTCTTTGAATGCAAGTTAGCTTAACCGTTCATTTGAGCTAGTATGTTTGAACTCTCGTGAAAGCTATTATTCATATTGAACTTGGTATTGTTCTTGAATATTGTGAAAGTGTCTATGCCACTCGATTTGGCTAGACTATATATATGCATGTTTATAAAAACTGTCCAAACCTTTTTATTGGTGCGGAAATCTTAAAAACTGAGTTGAACAACCCCTATGGTAAGGGGAGTGTTTATTGTTGGAAGTCCCAACACACGCGTGAATATTACTTTGGTTATGCGTAACATAGAGTATCGTAGACTGATCATCTATTATACTTGTCTCTTTTGGGCTATCAATTTAATATTGGTAATTATAGTAGATGTTCAATAGTCCTTAGTGACTGCTCAGTATATACATTATTTTATCCAGTTGGATACGTTGATAGCCTTTGAAGTCATATATTTCTGTTGAACTATATTGAACTATCATTTCATATTCCAAGATTTGATTCGAGAATTGTTGATATTTGTTATTCATGATATTATCCTGAAAACTTGAACTATCTTAGAGATTTTACTTCGATATTTCAACTCGTGTTATGAAACTCTTCACCCTTGTTGTATATTACTTGCTGGGCAATTTGTGCTCATTTTTGCTTATTTAAAACCTTTCAGTTAAGACAGAACAGGGAAGTGTCTCTGGGAAAGACAAGGGCAAGGGCAAGGCTACCGACTAGCTTGTTCCTTTATGTTTAAATTTATGATGTTGTATTAAGACTGGTTTCAGACTATGTTTAAGCTTAAGTAGGATTATGTAATAAGTCTTTATTCGATGTTATTATGTAATCTATTAAGTACTGTAGGTTGCGAGACTTGGGGGAATAATTATAATAAATCATTGTAAATTATTTTATATTAGATCTTCCGCTATGAATGTGTGATTTTAGTTATTATTATATTACCATGAGCACGTGACGAACCGAATTCGAGAGACCAAGTGGCGGTCCCGAATTTGGGGGTGTCACAATGACCGTGATCAACGGAGATGGCTCTGGCTGTACTAACTGCTCCCAGACTATATGTAAATCTCGGGTCTCCTCATCTCTAGTCTTTAGGAGTACAACATCCCTGGGCTGACTAGCTCTTCCAGTATCTGACATCTTGACAAAATAAATTTTAAGTATTGGTTAATGCTAATCGATACTCTAACAGGTATGAACACATAAACACATAGCACGTAAAGAAGTTTTATTATCTTTCTTAGAACTCATAATTCTTGTTGAGTTATTATTTTTATATTCTCGGAGGCTACTATCCTAAGGTTTTCCCCCACCTAAGGTTCATAACCTACGGCTCTGATACCAACTTGTGACACCCCCAAATCCGGTATCTTAATTTCCATAGGATTTGGTGTTCACTGTTCAAATATCATCAGACTATCTACCCATAATAATAAAAATTCATTAAATAGATAAATAATCCATCATCATACATCATCTGAAATAATAATACATAATAAATCCCAGGTCATACTTAACCTTAAATCTCTGTTGCGGAAACGTAAATAAATAAGTCTTAATCACACACTTATGTCTTGAACTTTAACATTCTTAACATCAACACAAGTTTTCAACACTTGTTAGCTTTTCCTTTTGCCCTTGCTACTAGAAGGTTCATCACTTCGTTCATTCTTAGTTGCAATGTTATTATGCAAGAGTGAGCACGAATGCCCGCAAGTATAAAAGTATGACAATAATAACATGCGAGTGAAATCAAAGAAATCTGAATAACAGAAAGCTTAACTTTTGAATCAGGAATAGTAATCGAGAATCAAATTACATCTGAGGGTCATAAGACCTTGAACTCTGTCCTAGGTCAAGTATATTAACCTTTAACCTTTAACAGTCATAAGACTTGGACTTTACTTCGTACTTAGGGAGATCAGCCCTTCGTACCGATACTGTGCACACTATCTTAACGCTTAAAGCATCATCAATTCCCCTTTAATAGGGTTGGTCATCTCAGTTTGACATCAATTCCCCTTTAAAGATTTGAGTTTAAGAAACTTGCTTAATTTAAAGAGTATAGTTAGGATACTTTCCTCGTGCACATGCTACAATTATAACTCCCTTCTTTAATTACTCTTACCTATCAACACATTCACAATATTAATTAATCGCAGGTTCGATATGTTTATCGATTCACAACTGTGCTCTCCGAACTCATTATTAGGTTTTTTAAATAATGGTTTACGTTGATTAATTAGTTTATTAATTAATCATATAACTTAAATTATTAACTTGTATTAACATCTTATCACATACACAGCATGTCTTCATGTTTATTAGACTCAAAACAATGTCTTCATGTTTACAACACATTATTTAAACTTTACAAATAATGGTTCAAGTCACATAATTAATTTATTTATTATTCACGTAACATAAATTATTAAACTCATACTAACATCTTATCAAATATACAACATGTCTTCATGTTTATTAGATTCAAAACACTTTTCTCGAAATTCAACACTTAGCAAATTTTTTGAAAATTTCAGACAAGCGCGGTCGCGCAGCAATAACACTTGGGAACGGCGCTGCCGCACGGCTACGATTTTCCAGAATCTGAAGTTCGCGAACGAACACAGAAACTTGGCCATTTTCTCCCAATTAATACCAATATACTGATTTATAATGTTACCCATGAAGTATAAACTTCATAGGAACATCACAAATTACTTCTAACATGTTTCCAACATTTTAACTCATGTAATTACACAAATTAAAACCATCAATTTCACTGTTCTTCATAAATTTTATAAAGTTTAATGAAAAACATAAAATTTCTCATTACGGATTCGTTACTACACCGAATCCACTCATTACAATTCCATGTTCTTTGTTTTAACATGCACAATCATATTCATTTGTCAATTTTAATACAAACGTATGATTCAAACATTAATTTAACCCATATGGGTTATTCTCACAACATTTATACTGTCTTTTCAAGAAACCCAATTCTTAACAAAATTACATGGTGTGATCAGTGTAAATCATGTATTCATGATTCAACACATAATACTAACATATATGATCATATCTTGGTTTAATTTTCCAAAATAATACTTAACAGAGAAATTTTGAACATACGTTAAATAAAACTCTGTGATTTTCCAAAAACCCAATTAAGGCCTAATTATACAATTTTGATCATTTTAAATCATTCATACCAAGTATAAAACATGATTTAAACACAGACCCACATAGATAAAGCTATATCATAACCCAATTATGAAACCCATTTTTTACAGAACTTTAAAATACGTATATGAAAAACTTTGAGAACATGAATCTAAAATTAAAGAAGAAGGAATTACCCTTGTTAGTTTGTAGAAAAATATATATGTTAATCCTTCAATCTATTCTTAATCAAATCTTCTCTCAATTTCTCTCAATCTCTTCTTCTCACTTTCTCCAACTTTTCTTTCTGACTTCTCTCTAAAAATTTTCTACGTTTTCTTCTGATAATGACTTAGGATATATTTAGTATACGTATATATATAAATAGCCGTTTCTTGTTAACTAACAACTTCCACAAAGGCCGTGTTTGGCAACACCCCTAACTCCTTTTCCATTTATTTTAATTAACTAGTTTAGTATATAGTTAATTGTAACACTTTAATTAATTCAATTAATCTTATTTAAATCAATTAAATAACATAAGATAATTCACATTAAATCACATTATTACATAATTAATATTTTTATTTATTAATTATGTCAATTCATTAATTCTTTAACTAATTAGAATAACATTATGCTTATTTAATTAATTCATTTAATCAAATAAACTTAATTAAATATATACTTTGAACTATAAAATTACTACACGTTAATTTAATCAATGTAACACATATAATTAAATTAATCTACTATAAATTCATGAATTAATTATTTAACTCAATAATTAAATCATAAGAAATATTTATTTATTTCAATAAATATTCAAATAATTGTACAAAATTCTTGTTCGTCACACCAAAGATAGAAGAGATATCAGTGTTTAGGGAGTTTGTGAACGTATTTTCGAGCGATTTGCCAGGACTTCCGCCAGATAGAGAGATAGAGTTCGTAATCGACTTAGCACCGGGGACT
Organism: Panax stipuleanatus; assembly: GCA_020205555.1. Classification (NCBI taxonomy): domain Eukaryota; kingdom Viridiplantae; phylum Streptophyta; class Magnoliopsida; order Apiales; family Araliaceae; genus Panax; species Panax stipuleanatus. Next base: position 88,605,030 of record CM035121.1, read on the forward strand.
GCTCTGATTTTGAAAGTCCCGTACAGAATGGCTCCAGTTGTGATGAAGGAATTAATGGTTCAGCTACAAGAATTGCTGGACAATATGTATATTCAGCCGAGCGTTTTGCCGTGGGGAGTGCCAGTATTGTTCGTGAAGAAGAAGGATAGATCAATGAGGCTATACATTGATTATAGGGAGTTGAACAAAGTCACAATCAAGAATAGGTATCCTTTCCCTAGGATCGATGACTTATTCGATCAACTGAAGGGTGCTAGATACTTCTCAAAAATAGATTTGAGAAATGGGTGTCATCAGTTGAAGGTGAGAAGAGAAGATATATCGAAGATGACTTTTAGAACTCGGTATGGACATTAAGAATTCTTAGTGATGTCATTTGGTCTAACGAATGCACCAACTGCATTTATGGACTTAATGAATAGGGTGTTTAAGCCATTCCTAGACAAGTTCGTAGTGGTGTTCATAGATGACATTTTGGTTTATTCCAAAACTAAGGAGGAACACACTAAACATTTGAGGTTAACATTAGAATCGCTGAGACGGGAGAAACTATACGTGAAATTCTCGAAGTGCGAATTTTGGTTAGAACGTGTGCAACTTCTTGGCCACGTGATTGACAAAGATGGGATTTCAGTAGATCCGTCGAAGGATGAAGCTGTGATGAATTGGGATCAGCCGAAGACACCGTCTGAAGTTAGGAGTTTCTTGGGATTGGCAGGATACTACAGAAGGTTTATTCAAGACTTTTCCAAAATCGCAACTCTGTTGACGAATTTGACCCGTAAGATAATTAAGTTTGTTTGGACGAAAAAGTGTGAAGAGAGTTTTCAAGAACTGAAGAAGAGGTTGAGTACTGCACTAGTGTTGTCGTTGCCGGATAGTATAGGAAATTTCGTAATATACAGTGATGCCTCACATAAGGGATTAGGTTGTGTGCTGATGTAGAGCGGCAAAGTCATTGCCTATGCATCACGTCAACTGAAGGACTACGAGAAAGGGTATCCGACCCATGACTTGGAATTGGCGGAAATAGTGTTTGCCTTGAAGATTTGGAGACACTACCTTTATGGAAAAAAGTGTGAGATATACACAGATAATAAGAGCTTGAAGTATATCTTTACACATAAAGATTTGAACATGCGCCAAAGGAGATGGTTGGAACTTATCAAGGACTACGACTGCGATATTCTTTACCATCCAGGTAAAGCTAATGTGGTTGCCGATGCTTTAAGCAGGAAGGGTCGGGAAAAGTTAAATATATTAACTGATCAGGACCAGTTAATAGAAGAGATGGCTAAATTGGAACTGGAAGTTAAGTATCCGAAGGAATCAGATGAGAAGCTGTTTCAAGTAACTACTGGTTTAACCTTGATGGACAAGATGAAAGAGGCACAACTTCGTGATGAGGAATGTGAGAAGATCCGGAAGAGAATAGCCGATGATGAAGAGATAAAGTTCAAGATTGATAATAATGGACTGCTACGTTTCAAAGGGAGAATCTGGGTACCGCCAGTACCAGAAGTTAAAGAGGAAATGTTGGGCGAAGCTCACAGTTCGAGATATTTGATTCACCCTAGGAGTACAATCCCAGGAGTACGAACATGTACCAGGATCTCAAACAGCATTTTTGGTGGCCGAATATGAAGAGAGACATGGCTGAATGCGTTGTGAAATGTCTAACGTGCCAGAAAGTCAAAGCAGAACACCAGCGTTCGAGTAGATTACTGCAACCGCTAGAGATTCCGGAATGGAAATGGAAACATATCATGATGGAGATACTACGGAGGGTTGGCGAAGTGGCTTACGAGGTTGCGTTACCTCTGGAGCTAGATAATATACATACCGTCTTTCATATTTCGGTATTACGACCGTACAAACATGACTACAAGCATGTAATAGAATACGAGCCTTTACAGTTCGATAAAGACTTAACTTATGAAGAAGTTCATATTCAAATAGTTGATAGAAAAGAACAAGTACTTAGAAATAAAGTGATACATTCTGTTAAGGTAATTTGGAGGAACCAAAGTGCTGAAGAAGCTACGTGGGAACTCGAGGATGTAATGATGAAAACTTATCCCCAATTATGTGTAATTTCTTGTATATCAATTCTGGGGACAGAATCTTTTTAAAGGGGAAGAATGTGACGAAAGAGTTTCTTTTTATTGTGATTCTAGGGATAGAATCCTTTTAAGGAGGGAATATTGTAACGAATGAGATTTTTGTATATTAATTGTAAATATTTATTGAATTAAATAAATATTTTAATGGATTTATTTATCGAGTTAAATAAATAATTTATGTGATTATGTTATGGAGTAATTTAGTTAAGTGCAATATGATTAATTAAGTTGACGTGTAAGTAATTGTGTAGTATAATTCTAATTTAATGAGAATAATTAAATTAGATGAATATTATGTTCTAAGTGGTTATAAAGATTTAATAATTTATTACATAAATTATGATTAATAAGTGAATTAAAATTGTATAGCAATTTAGTATTATATGGCAATTTTAATTAATTAATGAATGTTAGCTTGTATTTAATTAAATTAGAAGGTTGAGATTTAATAAAATAGAGGGTAACATTTAAACTATATGTTAAAAAGATTTTTCAAAATAAAGAAAAGGGTTTTAAAGAGTTTTTGCCAAACAGTGCCCTTACATCTATTTTAAAGAGTTTTTACCAAACATAGCCTTAACTAATAAAAAGCCATTTTAAAGTTAATGGGTTTAGCCAAACAAAGCCTTAGGGCTTTTGATTTTCAAATAATTATAACTGATATATTATTAATGTAGTGTATTAAGTTTTGTCAGTTTATATTTTATAATTATATGTAATTATATCTATAGTGTGAGTTTATATTATACGTAAGTTAGAGTTAATCAGAGTTAGAGAAGAAAATAGAGAAAGAAAATAAAGAAAAGGGAGAAGGAAGAAGAGAAAGAAGAAGCTCTGAGAAATCAAGAACAAGAATCACCCATCATCATAATCTTTGAAAGCTAGAAAGGTATAATCAAACTTTTAAATTGTTATTCTTCATTGTTCTTCCTTGTGTTCATAGTTTAAGTTCTCTGTAATTTGATTTCTATGGTGTTTTATGTAATATGGTTCATATATGTTTAATATGTGTTACAACATGCTTATATATGTTTCATATGGTTGTCTAAGTAATTAATTTCATGTAAATATGATGAACATGAAGAAATCATGTTCATAGTAATTTACAGTGAACTTTCTTTGAAAAATAGTTCTTTAATTATCAAAATTCGTATTTGATTGTGATATATTATGTAAATTGTTCATAGATTATGATAATATATCAAGAAACAAAATTAACATGCTTTGAATTGTTTAATTTGGTTTAAAAACAAAGTCACAGTGTTAATTTTCTTCAAGAACGCTTAAAATGGTATTTTCTTCAAAATCATGAAATTAAGTGTTTTGATTATGTGTTGTGGTGTTTATGTATGTTAAAAACATGTTAGAAGTTTAAATTTTTGTTTTCACAAAGTTTTATATGCATTGTGTTAGTAAAATCGGACTTTGGTGCGAAGAAATAAGCCAAGTTGGCTTTTTCTCTGCACAGTTCGCGAACCAGATTTTTCACAAGCATGGGGACCTGCCCCAGCGGGTGTGTATGCTGTCCGGGAATTTTGCTTGGTTTCCGAGTAATTTTTATGTAGTACATGATTAGCTAACTTAATGTGATGGCATGTTAAGTGTATTAAACAATAAGATAACATATTATTGACATGTTTAAGACAATTTAAGGTCTCATATTAATATGTTATGTATGTACTTAGATATTGTTATCATATGGTATTATTTTGATAGTTTAAAGTGTTATACACGTGTTATATGCATGTTGTGAGTTTAGACTCACATATGTGGTTAGTTAGCGAGTTAAGTTTACAAATCACGTGATTAAGTTGAACTTAAGTAAAAAGTTCAACGGTTAAACGTAGTGGTTATGTAACTAATCGATATTGTAAACGTAATGTAATATGTAGGATAATTGTGAAAAATGATTGTAAGTTGTAGCTTGCGCTTGAGGCAAGTTTTCTAAACTCAAACTTTACTTGAGCAAGTTTTCCTAAACCTTTCTTTTATGTTTATGCAAGTCTTCTAACTATACTCTTTCTTTGAGAAAGTTTTATAATACTTATCTTATTGAACAAGTTCATTATTGAATTGTTGTGACCTTGACTTAATTGTTCAAGCAAGGTCCATATTGTCTTTCAAATGCTTTAAGTTTATTTCTAAAGCATGATTATTAAATATGATGTCTATTATTATGACTCATAGTTATTTCTTAATTCTTTTATTATCGAATTCTAAAGTCGATTCAACTACTCCTTAATTAAACTGGTAACTGTAAATTTAGCAAAAAAAAATAAAACTACTCCTTAATTGATGATAGTTGAACTCTAAATTACCATTGAAGCATATCCAAACCAAACTTTCTTTTGTGTGGACTTATTATTAAAATACTGAGATGAACACCCTATTTAATAGGGGATTACCATGCGAAAGTGTTAAGATGTTTGTGCACAATACATGGTACGATGGGCTGATCCCCCTAAGTACGAGTTAAGAGTCCATATAGTCTAACGACTGTTAAAGGTTTTAAATAGAAATATTTATAACCTAGGACATAGTTCAAGGTCTTATGACCCTCAGATGAATCCTAAATCTTATTCTTGATTATCGATGAATGAATTATTATTAATTCAGTTGAAGCTATTCAAATATTATATCATCATTATTATTGTTGTTATTTCAAGTGAGCTTTGTTTGCTCACTCTTGCAATTAAATAACCATTGCAGCTAAAGTCGAAAGAGTTAATGAACCATCAACTAGTAAGGGCAAGGCCAAGGTGAACAAGTGAGGGCTTGTTGTATTCGTTGATTATGATTTGTAATAAGACATAAGACTTTATTATGTGATGTTTGTTTTCCGTAATTTGTTTATGTTAAGGTTAGATAACCCTGGGATATTTTGAACAAGGTTGTAATCCTTTTGATAAGGAAGATTTTATTATTAATTTAAGGTTGTAATTTATTTTGCATTCCTTATTTTGGGCAGTAGTTATATTTTATTTAGATAGTGAGCACCAAATCTGATGGAATTGAAGTCCCCGAATTTGGGGGTGTCACAAGTAGTATTAATTGTGTAATGATTGTAGTATTATATTTCTACTTAAGTCTTTTGTATTAGTAGACATGAAATGTTAAGGTTAGTTAACCTGGGATGATGATATAATTATGTTTTAAGGTATGTTTTTATTAAGGTAATGTAATGAATGTTGTAATTCATCAATGATGGGTATATAATTGAGATGGGTATGATGTACTGTGAGCACCAAATCTGAGGTATGAGGGACCCGGATTTGGGGGCGTCACATGTATATTAAGCAAGTTTAGCTTACGCGAACACTCAACACCTACACGTCAGTTTAAATGTTTTACGCTTACTTTCTTTCTAACATTCTTTATCCGATTCAAATTCAAACCATTCATTAATCTAGTTACTGTTTTCTTGGTAATTACATATCATGCTTTACTAACATTCATCAACGTCTAAGTTATACAATTCAACGTATGCTTAGAACATTCGTTCAATGCGAATATGGTTTCCTGTATATCTGAATACTGTGTCCCGTACAGCGATTACGTACTCTGTGTTCACATTGCTCGCCTTTTAAACTTTTATTCAACCTTTAATTAAGGTTTTAATCACTCATTCTAGTGATTCATTACATGAACATTACATTCATTATCATTTCTTATTGTCTAAGTCATACGATTCATTGTATGATAAGATCAATCGTCCATTGCAAACTACTTGTGTTTATAGCGTTTATTATTATATAACCTTTAATCAACGTTTAATTACTAAACACAAAGTTTTACTCATCATTTAAGATATTATATTACATGAATATTACATTCATACTTGCCCCTTAATTTTCACCCAAAAAGTTGAGTAATAAAAAGCTAGTCGAAATTTTTTTCCTTTAAAGGATGCAGCGGTGCCATTCCCTTTGCAAATTGGGGCTCTGCAGCACCCTTCTCCAGTACCTGGAATCCAAAGCCGGTGTTGCGGCGCTCTTCCTTACTCTTGGGTAGCGCTGCGGCGCCTCTGGTAAAACTTAGAAAAATTTTCTAAGCTTTCTTACACGTACGAATCACCTACTTTACAATCTCGTAACTTATTTGTTATAACTCAGAACGAGGTCGTTCCAAAGCCATATTCTTTCTTTCACTACATACTACAACTTCAGTAGATAGAATTTTATTCTGTATTCGTTAACATGCCATTCAATTGGCTCACATTTCATCGCTCGTTCATCGAACGTTCTTAACGTTCTTCATTCGTTCGTCCGCAACTTACTCATCCGAATCCATAATGATTTCGTTCTTGAGTCCATGACTCACATTTTCAATATTTTCTAACATTCTTATTAAACCCTAACCATTCGTGTTCATTAATTCACTTTCTACATTCATTTGTCTTTTACGAAATTTCACCATAACTTCGTTATAGGCTAATTTCAATCCGTTCCAAAGGGAAATTTCCTTTAATTCTACATTTCCTAACCAATCACATATCAACAAATATATATATATATATATATATATGATGGTTTTAAACTTGTCCATCAACAACAAGCTCTAATTAGATGGTTTTAAATTTTTCCATCAACAACGTTCTTCGGGTTTTGTTCGTTCTTCGTGTTCTTCGTTCGTTCTTCGTTTTTAATCGTTATTTTGATTATGATTTTACTTTTTCATAAACATTAACGTTATACGTTCGTTAATTCTTCCTTCTATCTTCGGATAGTTCATATGATTCATCCGAATTATCCAATAACATCAAGAAATTCATAATTCATATGAAATTTCTTAATAAGAAAAAGATGAAATAAGTTTTAATTTCTTATTACTTACATATTTCTATGATTACACCATAAGAATATCATTTCTTAATATCTTATACTTCCATTTTCATTAAGCTATATGATTTTAATATGGAAACTTAAAGAAAATTAGATTAGAGGTAGGTTTTGGATTACCTTTCTTCTTTATTCTTTTCCTTCTTGACAAAGCTTTCGATTTGTTAGCTTTTATATTTCTCCATCTTCTTTGATCCGAGCTATCAAGCTCTCTTTTCCTTAATGCTCTCTCTTTTCTCTTGAAATGTGTTAGCTGAAAAATTAACTAACGCATTCAAATGGCTTGCCTTATATAGAATTTCAAGGCTTAAGGGCATTTTGGTCATTTTGTAGTTTTTTATCATTTTACGCTTGGCTTCTCCTAGTAGCTTTGCTTGGCTTCTCCTGGAAGCTTTGCTTAGTTTCTCTTGGAAGCTTCGCTTAGCTTCCCCTGGAAGCTTCGTGGTTCCGTCTTTCGGAATTCGTTCGATAGTTGAAATATTGCGGTCCTTTGTTTTCAAATATTTTTGGATATTCCGTCTTTTCTCTACAGATTAACTTTTACGCGTTCTTCGAAAATTCAAAAAATTAAATTTTTTTTTTGATAAATAGTGTTTTTCGCGTCCTTTTCCCAAAACATGGCTAAACGATCGAAAAACACATAATAATATTTTTCATCGTTTTTATTTCTTCCGATTTCTTCACATTTTTTGAGAGAAAAATTTACTGGCTAATATGACTTTTCACGACATATTACTGGTAAATCTTTAAGAAGAATGTCATTCCGATATACTGATCTCTCAAAAAGACTAGGTTATTCAAACCATAAACCCTTAGGTTTCATAAGGTGAATAGTGTCTATTGCGTCCTTTTCTCGAAAAAAAAAATTTCCTTAGAAAAAGTTTATTTTCGTCTTAAAAATTCTTACTCGTTTATTCTAGCACATAGCAAGTATCCTCCTGTTTTATAATCATCTTAGGTTATAGAACGACTAATAAACACATAACATAGAATATTATTAATAAAAATTCATCTTATTAATTAATCATTCTTTAAACTTATCTTACATGACAATTCGATTTTCCAGGTTGTCACAACCAACACCCGAAGAATCAATTAATAACGAAAGGGATCAAGTAGACCCCATGCGGCAATTAGCCGATTTACTAAGAGAAGCCCTTCAAGGAAGAAATAATGAACCCGTGCACCCCAACCACCAAGCGGTTCCTATAACCAATTTTAAGGACTTTAGGAGTGTAGAACCTCCTGAATTTAAGGGAACTACTAATCCTATCGAGGCACAGATATGGATCAAGGAGATGGAGAAAGTATTTATCATCGCTCATGTGGTAGACGACCAGAAGACTGCGTACGCTACATATATGATGAAGGGCGAAGCAAACTTCTGGTTGGAGGCGAATCAGCAGAGAGCTGGAGAAGGAATTATACCGTGGGAAAGGTTTAAGGTGTTGTTCTTTGAGAATTAATTTTCGAAGAGCATGTAGAACATAATAAAGGTTAAGTTCCTGGAACCGAAACAGGGAGAGATGACCGTGGCACAGTATGCGTCAAAATTTATCAAGCTCACACGATTTGTAGCACACCAAGTAGACACAGAAGAAAGAAATTCTCGACGTTTTGAACTTGGACTGAAAATATGGTTGTTCAATAAGGTGTTAGTACTCCAAATCGATTCGTTCGCCACACTGTTGGAGAAGGCCATCATCGATGAAGGAAGTAGTGAGGCTCTGAGCAATTACAACCAAGAAAAGAAGAACAAGAATAGAGGAGGAGAAATTCGAGGGGGAAATAGTAGCGGAGGAAGTAATCTAGGGAAAAGGAAATGGAATAATAACAATAATCATCACAACAATCAGACAGGAAGCCACCAGGGAGGATTCAAGAAAAGAAATGAGGTATGTCCGAAATGTGGGAAAAGTCATCAAGGAGAATGTTGGAAGGGACGGAGTGTCTACTATAACTGCGGTCAAGAGGGGCATATTTTGCCAAATAGCCCAAACCCAAAGAAAATTCGAGGATGTTTCGCTTGTGGATCGACAGAGCATCATATTAAAGATTGCCCGAAGAAAGGAAGTAGTGGGGGAATCAACAATAAGGGAGGAGGCAACAAGCTGATGATTGGTGGACCTACTCAACCCAACCGATCGACTGCCAGAACATTTAATATGACGGTCAAGGACGTAGTAGCTGTGAAGGACATGGTGTCAAGTATTATTCCAATCAATAATATAAGTGCTTATGTATTATTTGATTCGGGTGATACCTGTTCATTTGTGTCTGAAGAATTTATTAAACGAATAAACTTACCCCAAGAACGGTTAGAGGATCTTTTGAACATAGAAGTTATGAATAAGGAAGTAATCCCCGTAGAGTTCGTATACTGAAATTGTTGCGCAGAGATTATGGGACATAAGCTAAGCGTAGATTTGATCCCGATAAGATTGGGAGAGTTCGATGTAATATTAGGAATGGACTGGTTATATAACCATGCGGCGGTAATTGACTATCAAAAGAAAAGTGTGAACCTTCAGACTCCAAACTGGTCTAAGGAAGTGTTTTATGGTAGCTCATCACTAAAACAATCGTGTTGCCTTACGATGATGCAGGCCAAGAAGTTATTAGGGAAATGATGTCTAGGTTATTTAGCCTATATTGTAGATACTCAGAAAAAGGGAGTAGAAATGAAGAATATACAAGTAGTGAGAGACTTTAAGGACGTATTTCCTGAAGATTTTCCTAGCCTTCGGCCAGATAGAGAAATCGAATTCGTGATAGATTTAGTACCTGGAACTGCACCAATTTCAAAAGCCCAATACAGTATGGCGCTAGTAGAAATGAAGGAAGTAATGATACAACATCAAGAATTACTAGATAAGGGATATATTCAACCGAGTGTGTCTCCATGGGGAGCACCAGTGTTATTTGTTAAGAAGAAGGAGGGATCGATGAGGCTTTGTATCGACTACATTTTCGATCAATTGAAGGGAGTGAAGTGTTTTTCAAAGATAGATCTACGAACGGGTTACCATCATTTGAAGGTAATAAAGGAGGACATACCAAAGATGGCATTCTGAACCAAATACGGACACTATAAATTTTTGGTCATTTCATTCGATTTGACTAACGCCCCAACAACATTTAAGGATTTGATGAACCGAGTTTTCAAGCCATATTTGGACAAGTTTGTGGTAGTTTTCATTGATGACATTTTAATTTATTCAAAGAACAAGGAAGAGCACGTCGAACATCTAAAGATGGAATTAGAAGCATTAAGAAAAGAGAAGATGTACGCGAAATTATCTAAGTGTGAATGTTGGATGGAGAAGGTCCAATTTTTAGGACACGTGATAGACCAAGAAGGAATTTCAATAGATCCTGCAAAGGTGGAGGCGGTGAGTAATTGGGAGCAGTCGAAGACGCCAACAGAAGTGAGGTATTTCTTAGGGTTAGTCGGGTACTATCGAAGATTTATCCAAGATTTTTCTAAGATAGCGACCCCGTTGACCAATCTAACAAGGAAGACAGTGAAGTTCGTTTGGAAAGAAAAATGCGAAGAAAGTTCTAGAGAGTTGAAGAAAAGGTTGAGCGGAGGCGCTTGTGTTATCTTTACCGGATGATACTGGAGGTTTTGTGGTGTATAGTGATGTGTCACACAAAGGTCTTGGTTGTGTGCTAATACAAATGTCAGGGTCATTGCGTATGTGTCATGATAGTTGAAGGATTACGAGAAGCGATAACCTACCCATGAAGTTCCCGGGAGGAATTCAATCTCTTCAATCTAGGGGTACCACCTAAATAAATGCGACTTGGCGTTAGCGGTGGTAGTTTTTGAATTAAAGATTTGGAGACATTATTTGTATGGATAGAAATGTGAGATATATATGGACTACAAGAGTCTGAAATACATCTTCACACAAAAGGAGCTAAATATGTGGCAAAGGAGGTGGTTGGAATTAATCAAGGACTACGTTTGTGAATATCATTATCACCTAGGAAAAGAAAACGTAGAAGCCGACGCATTGAGTAGGAAAGAAAGGGAGAAATTATTCAAATTGACAACTCAGGAGGAGCTAGTAAGGGAGATGGAGAGACTGGAAATAAAAGTTAAGGAACCCAGAGAACCCAAAGGAAAGTTATTTGTAATAGAAGCTTGTCTGACGTTTTTGGATAGAGTAAAGGAATCACAAGGGAAAGATGAAGAATGTGAGAAGGTAAAGAAGAGGATAACAAAAAATGAAGAAGAAAGGTTTAGGGAAGATAAGGATGGTATCTTGAGATTCGAGGATTGAGTGAGGGTGCCAGCCGTAATGGAATTGAGAGAGGATATTTTACACAAGGCACATAATACGACATATTTTGTTCACCCAGGTAGCACGAAAATGTATCAGGATCTTCGACAGCACTATTGGTGGCCCAATCTAAAACAAGATGTTGCAGCGTACGTCAGTAGATGTCTTACCTATCAACGAGTAAAAGTAGAGCACCTGAGGCCGAGTGGTCTGCTTCAACCGCTAGAAATACCAGAGTGGAAATGGGAGCACATTACGATGGACTTCGTGGTGGGGCTTTCGATCACACAGAAAGGTTATGATACTATTTGGGTTATTGTGGATCGACTGACAAAGACAGCTCATTTTCTACCAATAAAGATTTGATTCAATCTAAGTCAGTTAGCAAAGTTGTACGTAAAGGAAATCGTTTCGCGACATGGAGTGCCGGTGTCAATTATCTCCGATCGAAATCCACGCTTCACGTCAAATTTTTTGAAGAGCTTGTAAGAGAGGATTGGAACACAACTGAGATTGAGTACTGTTTATCATCCTCAAATCGACAGGCAGAGCGAACGAATAATACAAACGTTAGAAGACATACTTAGAGCTTGCGTGATGGATTTCAAAGGGAACTGGGAAATTATGTGTGTGGTGTAATCATATAATAGTTAATGCAATAAAATTTCATCATGGGATATTAAGAATAAGATTATAATATGAGAATAATCATTATGTAAGATTATATTGTGAAAACAAGCTTGAGTTATGTAATTTAGCCAAGCTTGGAAGAAAAGAACCTTGTGTGCCATAATGATTCATGGTGAATCAATTAAATGTGTATTTTAAAATTATGGAAGATAATTAATATTAAGAAAATAAACACTTGATATTAATTATGATTATGGTATTTATGTGGGAAATAATGGGTTGTTGGTACCCAACAAATTTTTATTCTAGCCCAACTAATTATAGAATAATAATGGCCCAATATTATAAACCAAGGTAGTAATATTAAGTCATTAGAATTGGCTTTGTGAGCCCAATAAGTGACAAACATTAATATGTTGAGGTCCAATTTGATAGTGCAGTACATTTAAAATTACAAGTCCCATAATTCTAGTCCAAAAACTTGTTTCAGCCGTATTTAGGCCAATGGTGTATCCTCTACTTGCTTAATATCAGAAATTGAGAATGATGGCTGGGAGCATGGCTGGAAGAGGAGCAGTTGGAACTTTCTACCAAATTTCTCTTAACCATCATTTTCTTCTATCTTCCATTGGTTTAATCCTTGAGACAAAGCCATTGTATGGGCAAGAGTTTTCCTATAAATGGAAGCCTTCCCCTTCAAAATCTAAGCTGCTAAATCTTCTGATAAGTCCAAATTAGAGAGTAAGTTATGCTAATTAGGGGAGCAATTAGAATTTGGAAACAAGAATTAACTTCACAAGCTTCAAGAAGGTAATATTACTTTAAGCATGTTCTTGATTTTAAATTAGATAATTCATAGAAATTGGCATAAGCTACTTGGTAATAAGTTTGGAAATTTGTATAATTGTGCTAGCTGAGTTGCAAGCATGTTTTGGAAGCAATGTGATTGGTCTGAGTTGCAGATTAGGAGATTTATGTATAGTATGTTCTAAGATTCTGCAGAAGCAGAGTAAATTTTTGAGTCTGTCCCGAAGTGGCGCGGCCACGCCACTTCCCCAGTCAAAACTAGCGCGGCTGCGCTGGTTGTCAGTGCTTGAAAATGGTTTTACTTGTAATCTGGCATTCTAAGCATACGTGTTTGACTTAGTTATGCATGAAAATGGGTCTGATATAGTTTTCAAGTGGTCTTGCATAGAAGGCAGTAAGAGGAATATGTAATTTAATAATTACTTAACAAGGCATATCAAAAGCATATAAGTTTCCAACAAGCTTACATAAATTACTCAATTTACTTCATATAATATATATGAAGGTGTTCTTGCTCACAACATTACCTCATTTATCCTTTTCATGCTTAACAGTCTCTAAGAAACATTTGATCAAACATAGCATATGCATCCTTTTTAAGGACAGAACTCATACATATTTATATGAAGTTAAACCTAGAATTTTCCTCCCTTATTACTCCTTATGTCCTGCACAAAGTCCCCTTAACAATTTCCAATAATTCCACCCAATCAACACAATCAACTTTAACAATTCAAACATAGATTAACTAATTTTCTATAAACAAAACAAAAGTTTACGATTTACCTTATAGACTCTTGAATTTGATTATATTTTAGCTTGCAATAGACAGCTATGTCATCTCCTTGTTGGCTTCAATTCTTCCCAACTCAAGTTTATATCTTCATCATCTTCATATATTCGATGGTTGCAACCGAGACCAAAAATTTTGGGCAAAGGTTTGGGAATATATAACTTCAGTAATTGAGAGATAAAGGGAGAAGATTTGGAACAGATGGAATGCTAGAATAGGGGAGACTGATAATGCCCATGCTCTGTTATTGCCTCTGTCCATCTCATAGTCTTCGTCAGCCATTTTCGCAAAATCAACATCTTCTCACCCCCTTTCTCTCTCTCACTCACTCGCTCTTTGGAATGTCGACTGTTGTGCGAGAATTAAAAAAAATCGCACTGGGTTTCAGATGTCTTCTCAATCAAATGAAATCATTTCAATAAGCTCTTTTTCGAAACGTACCCGAACCAATAGACTAAGTAGCTAGGGCGCTTAGATTTTTTGATCTTCAGCTTTATTGAAACCCAAATTAGTAGAGAAGAAACCCAAATTGATAGAGAAGAAACCTAGTTAGCCCATCTCTCTAAATGAAACATCAAATTTTGGTTAAGGACGGGAGGTGAAACCCAATAGATCTCTATTTCATGCTTTCTAAACCACGCACGCACACAACTAAAAAGTAATATTATATGTAAAATTATTATTTCAAAAATTTTAAGATAAATTTAAATTTATATTTTAGGATATCATAAATTAATTATAATAAATTAAATATAACTCTTTTGTAGAACACAAAAGTAATATTTTAATATTATAATCTGTTCCACAAAAAAGTCATAATTATTATAATTTTATTTATTGTCAAATTATAATATTTTAAAATTTAAAATATTATAACTTAATATTTTAAATTACTTAAAAATTATTATTAAAAATAAAGTTTTTATTAAAATATTAATTACATTACAATTTGAATTTTTTTGGCATTTGTACTCTATTCCACAAAAGAGCGTCACTATCTTCTTCTTTTTTATCATGATCTATGTAAGAAAATTTAAAGTTTAATGTAGTGTAAAGTTATTTACTTTATAGTTTATTAAAAGAAATAGTCTGTGACGAACAAGATTTTTATAATTTAATTTGAATATTTATTGAATTAAATAAATATTCTTCGATGATTTAATTATTGAATTATATAATTATGTGATGGAATTGTGGTAAATTATTCAAAGTATGTATTTAATTGAGCTTATTTGATTAAATGAATTATTTAATAAGCATAATGTTATTCTAATTAATCTAATAATTAATTAGAGATTTAATGAATTGACATAATTAATTAATGAGAATTTTGATTATGTGACTATATGATTTAATGTGGAATTATTCTATTTTAATTAATTGGATTAAATAAGATATTTGATTAATTGGTTAAATGGATGTGACATTATTAAACTATATTATAAGAGATTAATTCAATTAATGAGAATGAGTTAGTAAGTGGCTAGCCAAACTAGGCCTAAAATGGAGTTGCACCAGTTAACCGATTACGGATTAACTGACCCACTATCTTGTCAGTTATAATACATACGTAATATTATATACACATTATACATATATCATATACATCAGTCTTCTATTTTGATATCATTCATCAGTTAGAGAGAAAATACTTAGAGAGAGAGTTTGAGAAAGAACTTGAGAGAATTGATAGAGAGTTGAAGGAACAAAGGAAGTTTATAGCATCTAATCTCACAAGTAGCAAGGGTATATTCTTCATCCCAATTTCTATTTCACGTACTATGTTTTCTCTATCAAGTTCTCTGTAAAAAGTCTATTTTGTGATTAAGCCATGGATTGATGAAGTATGTGATTCTAAATGATTATAACATGATTTCTACCATTTATGCATGTTTTAAAACAATCAAATCCATGTGAATATGTTTTAATTAAGTTTTTTTCAAAAGTTTTCAGAATTTTCCATTAACGTGTTTTAAAAGTTCTTTGCGAAGAACGATTTTTATGATTTACTTAAGATATTATCTCATGTATGCAATATGTTAATAACATGTTTTATATCATGCATAAATGAATTACAGTGACCAACACCATGTAATTATGTTTCAATTGGGTTTTTTTTGGAGTTATAGAGTATAAAAGTTGTATATATAGCCCTTACGAACAATTGTATACCATGAATTGTTTGATTAACTTAAATTTGACAGTAGATTATGATAATACATGTTAAAACAAAGAAAAAAAACTTTGAACGGACAGATTCGAAGTTATAACGAACCCGTGACGTTGTATTTCATGTTTTTCTTCAAAGCCTTCAAAAACACCAAGAACAGTAAAATTTCGTGATTTGATTCGAGTAATTGCATGATTTAAGATGTTCAAAACATGTTAGTAACATTGTATGATGTTTCTATGAAGTTTATACTTCATAGAAATCACGGTACTAGTTTAATTTGCATTTAATTGGAGTAATTGGCCTACGATCTGTCAAAAATCGCGGACCATAGTTCCACCAGCAGGGGGGCCCCGCCCCAGCGGGTCCTCATAGGCATAAAGCCCCGCCCCAGTGGGGATGGGTGCTGTCCGGGAACATTTCTTGGTTTTCGAGAAAATTTTAGACTGTTCTATAGTAAAATAAACATAACTTCTTCATACGAACTCCGATTAAGGTGATTAAGGATGATTCGAAAAGATAACGAGTAGAACTACAATTTTCATTCTATAAGTGTTTCGATTTGATTTCGGTATAAGGGGCCATCTTTGTGACTGATGCGTATTCGAAGGCAATCAGAGGCGTTGGACATGCACGTACGCAAGTGTAGTGCTCTCGAAGATAAAAGATGTTGTTCTAAGTTATAAAACATGAATATTATGAAACATAATGATGTTTAACATTAATCAATAATGTTTTAGACTAGTTGTATGAGCATGTTAAGCGTACGTAAGAGGGACGAATCGGGCGTGCGACGAATGAATGTCGAAACCCTGTGCCAAGTGTAATACTATGCTATAACATATTTGAGGACTTGATGAACATGTAATGCTATGCTATAACATGTTATTAACACATATTATATGATTTAAAGTTCATGTTAATAAACTAAGTTGTTGACATGTATAAGATAATGTGAAGGTTCAAGTTAACAAACTAAGTGCGAACTTGAATATTGTGATTGTAAAACTTGATTATGATTGTTTAAAGGATTATACCTATGTGATAAGCATATTGTGAATTCATACTTATGTTATGTGATTAGTTAATAAGTTATCACTTGGAACCAAGTTGTAAGTTGAACTTAAATGAAAAGTTCAACAGTTGAACATAGAAGTTATGAAACTAATCGACATCGTATGCATAATGTAATGTGTAGGACGTTGAGAAATTGAATTGTAACTATATTTGTAGCTTGCGCACGAGGCAAGTTTCCTTACCCCAACTCTATTACGATTACACAAGTATTCTATCCCTAACTTATTATCGTTAAGCAAGTTTCTTATCTAAACTCTTTAATTTGAATAAGCGTTCTATTCCTTATTCTTATGTCAAGCAAGTTAGTAAATTCAAAGTTACTTTTATTAAGCAAGTTTTCTATTCTTGAAATACTATCATGATGCAAGTTCTTATACTTGTTAATCAAGTTGAGATTCCATATGAGATATTATAATACCTTTTAAAGCATGATTCCAGTTATACAATACTTATTCAATTGTATACTCTTGAGAAGTTATTATTCAATTTGAATATCGTTTATTGTTGAACCTTGTAAGACTAGCGAACTCTTATTGATTCGACTAATCCATAGTTGATGAGCGTTCTAAATTCTAGAACTGTTATTGAGTTTATCCAAACCAAACTTCTTTTGGTGCGGACTCTGATGTCAAACTGAGATGAACAACCCTTTTGATAGGGGATTAATGATGCTTTAGCGTTGAGATATTGTGCACAGTATTGGTACTAAGGGCCGATCCCCCTAAGTACGAGGAGTAAAGTCCATAGTCTATGACTGTTAAAGGTGTAAAGGTAAACATACTTGACAACCTAGGACGTGGTTTAAGGTCTTATGACCCTCTGATGTAATTTTTATTCTCGATTATTCATTCTTGATTCAAAAGCCGAGTTTTTTTCATTCAGAAGTCTTTGATTCATTAGCATGTTATTATATTGTTATATTATTATACTTGTGGGCAATCGTGCTCACTCTTGCATAATAATAACATTGCAGTTAAGAACGAAAGGTCCGACGAGCCTTCTACTAGCAAAGGCAAGGGCAAGGTCAACAAGTGATGAAGGCTTGTTGTTTATTTAATATGTTTATGTTTAAGACTTATGTTAAAGTTGTGTAAAACTTATTATTTGTTTATGTTTCCGCACAAATGTTTAAGGTTAGTATAACCTGGGATTGTATTTATTATTCAGATGTTGTAACCCCAAGAGGGGAGGATTTATTTCTATTCATTGCATGGTTTGCATTTATTATAGGTAGATAGATAGATGATATTTGTACAGTGAACACCAAATCCCGTGGAATTGAAGTACCCGAATTTGGGGGTGTCACAGGTTGGTATCAAAGCTGTAGGTTATGAACCTTAGGTGGGGGAAAAACCTTAGGGTAGTAGCCTTTTAAGAGATCGATAACATAGTAATGATAAACTCTTATCGAGTTCTAAGAAAGATAATAATTTACCTTATGTGCTATCTGCTTATACTTATATACTTGCGAGAGTAACGATTAACATCACATAATAACTAAGACTTAGAATTTGATTTGTCAGGATGTCGGATGCTGGAGAACCCAGTCAGTCTAGGGATGTTGTACCCCGAGAGGCTAGAGAGGAGGAGCCCCGAGACATTCACACTGTCTGGGAGCAGTTAGTTCGACGAGAGTCATCTCCTTTGATCACCGTTATTGGTCAGGAGCATGAGCCGGTATTTGACTCAGAGGAGGACTCTGAGGAGGTTGAGATTCAGGCTGAGGCAACTAAAGAGGAGGAGGAAGACCCTGAAGAGTTCACACCGAACTCTATCAGTGCTGAGATGTTTGATGAACTGTATGACTGTAACATAGAGTTACGAGATACTATTCAGGAGTTGAAGGAGCAGACGATTACTCAACAGTCTACCATCGAGCAGAAGGATGGTGGGGTTGAGGCTCTCCACACACGACTTGGAGACGTAGAGTGGGAGTTGGTCCATGAGAAGGGTCAAGTCGAGCAGAATTTTGAGGAGATAGAGAAGCTGAAGAATGAATTAAAAGAGAAGTCAACAAGACTTGCCATAGCAGAGGACGCTTGGGTGAAGGATTCATGACGTGCCGATCTTACAGAGGATAATGTTCGCGCAAAGAAGGCAAAAATTGAGGAGACGGGCTATACGTTTCAGAAGGCAATTGATGAGGCCCAAGATCAGGTGATGTACTATCCAGTCCAGTTCGAAGGTCTGCCCTGGTATATGCTAGATCGCAGGACGATGTTTTGCATCATGGAGGAAGAACGCAATAAAGCTGTTCGACGCCTTACTAGGCAGTGATAGGAACAGTTTGATTATGTGATATTTATTTGATATTTAATAATGTAAATTTCGATGTGATTATAAATAAGGAATATTTTGATGATTTAAATCCTAGAGATTCTTTATCTAGAGATAGCTGATGTAATAGCAGTGATGCTATCTTATTATGTTTTAAACTTTTGATGAAATAAAACATCAAAGTTTATTTGAGATGTTATGTGATTAAGTGATTATATTTAAATGTTTAAGCTAAGTCTTAGATATTTAGAGAATTGAATAATGATCTAATAAGCGTATATCTTAATAAAAATATGCCGTCGAGAGGACGCCCTAACCGTCGACCAGCCCAAGAAGGATCAACGAGTAGCGCGAACCCCGTTCAGCAGTTGGTGAACTTGTTGTTGACAGGAGCAAGGAATAACCAGCCGCAAGCTCCATCGATTATGTCATTTAAAGACTTCAAGTCGGTGGGACAGCCAGAATTTAAGGGAATCATAAACCCAATTGAGGCGCAGACTTGGATTATGGAAATGGAAAAGGTTTTCGACGTCGCTAGAGTGAGTGAAGATCAGAAAATGGCTTACGCAACATTTATGTTAAAGTCAGAAGCTAGCTATTGGTGGTAGGCAAACAAGGTACGAGGAGGATAAGGTGTGGTAACTTTGAAAAGGTTTAAAGAAATATTTTTCGAGATGTTCTTCCCGATGAGCTCACAGAACCAGATGGAGGTACAGTTTCTGGAATTAATGCAAGGTGATATGTCTGTGCCAGACTATGCTACGAGATTTAATGAGTTGGCTAGGTTCGCAGCGTACCAAGTGGATATCGATGAGAGGAAGGCTAGAAGATTTGAACAGGGACTGAAGCCCTGGTTGTATAGCAAGGTGTCGATGTTTTAGTTGAACACCTTTGTGGAAGTATTGGAAAAGGCTATCATCACTGAAGGAGGGAGCGATGCTATGACCAAGTACAATCAAGAGCTAAAGAAGAAGAAGAAGTGAAGGTTAGGGTAACAACAAGGCTAGTTGTAGTAACACTGAGGAAGGTAACAGTCAAAAGAGAAGAGGGAGAGATAACACATCAACCGAAAATCAGCAAGGAAGCCAGAAGAAAAGGATAGAAGCTTGTCCGACCTGCGGGAAGAATCACCTGGGGGTCTGTATGAAAGGAAAAAGAGTGTGCTACAATTGTGGTCGGGGAGGCCACATAAGACCTAATTGCTCTAACCCTAAGAAGGGCGCCTGTTTCACATGTGGATCAAAGGATCATCTAGCAAATAATTGCCCTAAAAAGGTGTCAGGAGGGGCAGGAGCAGGAGGAAATATGGGAAGCAACAATGGCAACGCCCTGACGATTTCAGGACCAACAGTAACAAATCAACCTACCGCCAGAACATTCAACATGACAGTGTAGGATGCTGTGCAGTCTCACGATGTGGTGTCAGGTATCATTCCGATCAATAAAGTTAATGCTTATGTATTATTCGATTCGGGTGCTACTTGTTCATTTATATCCGATGACTTTGCTAAGAACTTAGGATTGCCTAAGGATGAATTAGAATTCCCTATGAACATAGAGATTGCGAATAGAGAAGTGATCCCTATTAAGTACGTACAGAAGAACTGTACGCTGAATATTAAGGGTAATTGATGAACGTAGATATCACTCCGATTAGACTTGGGGAAATCGACGATATCTTGGAAATGGATTGGCTATTCAATTATGGGACTATAATTGATTGTCAAAGAAAGTATATTAACCTTATGACTCCGTCAAAGGTTGTGTTTTATGGCAGTAAGTTGCCTAGACAAGCGAGTTGTCTGACGATGATGCAAGCCAGGAAGTTATTGAGACGAGGCTGAATAGGATATTTAGCCTACATAGTCAATAGTCGTAAAGAGAACCCGAAGTTAGAAGAAATACCAGTCGTGAGAGATTTCGTAGCTGCAGTTCCGGATGATCAGCCAGAACTTTTGACAGATAGAGAGGTAGAGTTCTTGGGCATGTAATTAATAAGGACGGAATTTTGGTAGATCCCTCCAAAGTCGAAGCTGTGATGAACTGGGATCAGCCGAAAACACCGTCGGAAGTGAGAAGTTTTCTTGGATTGGCAGGTTATTATAGAAGATTCATTCAGGACTTTTCCAAGATCGCAACTCCGCTGACGTATTTGACTAGGAAATCGATGAAATTCATTTGGACGGAGAAGTATGAGAAAAGCCTCCAATAGCTTAAGAAGAGGTTGAGTTCGGCACCTGTATTATCTCTTCCGGATGACACAGGAAATTTTGTGGTTTATAGTGATACGTCGCATAAAGGGCTAGGCTGTGTGCTTATGCAAAACGGCAGGGTCATTGCGTATGCGTCATGACAATTGAAGGACTATGAGAAGGGGTATCCGACCCACGATTTAGAATTGGCTGCAGTGGCATTTTCTTTGAAGATCAGGAGACACTATCTTTATGGGGAGAAGTGTGAAATATATACAGACCACAAGAGTCTGAAATATATTTTTACACAGAAGGACTTGAATATGCGCCAGAGAAGGTGGCTGGAGATAATTAAGGACTATGACTGCAAGATCTTATACCATCCAGGTAAAGCAAATATGGTTGTCGACGCCTTATGTAGAAATGGTCTGGAGAAATTGATTTTGTTGACCGCTCAGGAGGAGCTAATTTCAGCGACGGAGAAGCTGGAATTGGAAGTGAAGTATCCGATAGAGATTGACGAGAAGTTGTTCCAGATGCAAGCTGGTACAAATTTGTTAGATATGGTTAAGGAAGCTCAACTTCAGGATGAAGAATGTGAGAAGGTAAGGAAGAAGATATCTGAAGGAACCGAACAGAGATTCAAGATAGACAGTGAGGGACTGCTGAGATTTGAGAGCAGAGTTTGGGTACCGCCAGTGCCTGAGATTAAGGAAGACATTTTGAGCGAGGCTCATAGCTCACGGTATTCGATTCACCCTGGTAGTACCAAGATGTACCAGGATCTTCGACAGCATTTTTGGTGGCCAAATTTGAAACGAGATGTCACAGAGTGTGTTGCAAAGTGTCTGATATGTCAGAAAGTGAAAGCAGAACATCAGAGGCCAAGTGGTTTGCTACAACCTTTAGAGATCCCAGAATGGAAATGGGAACATATTACGATGGATTTCGTGGTTGGCCTTCCGATAACTCAGAAAGGATACAACGCAGTATGGGTTATCGTTGACCGATTGACGAAATCCGCACACTTCATTCCGATCAAGATCAGATTCAACCTAGATCAATTGGCGAAGTTGTATGTGAAAGAAATTGTATCGAGGCACAAAGTTCCAGTGTCGATTATTTTCGATCGAAATCCGCGCTTCACATCAAATTTTTGGAAGCGACTACAGGAATGCATGGGAACGCAATTGAGAATGAGTACGGCCTATCACCCTCAGACAGAAGAGCAGAGTGAAAGAACGATCCAGACATTGGAAGATATGCTGAGAGCATGCATCATGGATTTCAAAGGCAATTAGGATGACCACCTACCGCTTGTAGAATTATTGGCATGCCGCTTTACGAAGCGTTGTACGGCAAAAAGTGTAGAACTCCACTTTACTAGGATGAAGTTGGCGAGAAACAGTTACTAGGACAAGAACTGGTACAACAAACAGCAAAGATAGTCAAAGTAATCCTGGCAAGACTGGTAGCAAGCTCAGGATTGGCAGAAGAAATACGCCTATCCACACCGTAAGAATGTTGAGTTCGAATCGAGTGCTTTGTATTTTTGAAAGTCTCTCCCTAGAAAGGAAAGATCAGATTCGCTAAGAAGGGAAATTGAGCCCGAGGTTCATTGGACCCTTTGAAGTGCTGCGAAGGAATAGAGAAGTTGCATATGAGATAGCCTTACCTCCGACGCAAGAGAATGTCCACAACGTCTTCTATGTTTCAGTTTTACGACCCCAAAAACCCGATTACAAACATGTGATTGAATATGAACCCCTACAATTTGAGAAAGACTTATCCTATGAAAAAATACATGTTCAGATTGTTGACAGGAAAGAACAAGTTCTCAAAAATAAAGTAATACATTCTGTTAAGGTAATTTGGAGGAACCACAACGCTGAAGAAGCTACTTGGGAACTCGAAGAGCATATGATGAAGAATTTCCCATAATTATTTACTTAATTTATGTGTAAGCGATTCTGGGGACAAAATCTTTGTAAGGGGGGAGAATGTTACATGACGAATTTTTTAATTGAACCGTGATTCTAGGGACAGAATCCTTTTAAGGGGGGAAAGATGCGACGAACAAGATTTTTGTAATTTAATTTGAATATTTATTGAATTACATAAATATTCTTTGATGATTTAATTATTAAATTATATAATTATGTGATGGAATTGTGGTAGATTAATTTAATTATATGTGTTACATTGATTAAATTAATCTAGAGAATTTTATTATTCAAAGTATGTATTTAATTGAGCTTATTTGATTAAATGAATTGTTTAATAAGCATAATGTTATTCTAATTACTTTAATAATTAATGTAAGACCCCGAATTTTATGAAGTAAAAGTATTCAATTTTTTATATAATTATTATTCTATTTAGTAAATTGTTAAATTAATAAAAAGGTTAAAGTTAAGGGTGATATGTGCAAATTTTACAAAGTAAGCAAGTGGTTATAAAGTATTCGTTGTGTCGGGAAATATTAGCTTGGTCGGGTAATATTCTTTTTGTCGGAGAATATTCGTACGACAACACAATCATTGGTGGATCCCACAACGGAATAACTGTCGGATATAGAAAGCGACAAATATAACCTTTTTATAAAACGACAAAACTTTTACCGTTAAACTGTTGAAATACCCGGTGATAAAAGTACAGTAATACGCGTTGTTGCACAGTAGCACACGGTATTGAACAGTATCTTTGATTATTGATGCTTAGGTAAGAAGTCACTCATTTTAATTTAATAATTGCAGCAGTAGTTGCTGCATAGTATCTCATATTATTGATTCAATTATTGTCACAGTATCAAATGCACAATACTTTAAAATATTAAATCAATAATTGACACAACACACTTACTCATATTATTATTATTAGCATTATTTACAATGTCTAAAAAGTTCTGTCAAGAAAATGGGTTAGGTTATTTAATTGCGCGTTAGTAAGGAAAAATCCTTATCTGAAAGCCCTCTCTTTCCTAGGAACGATCTGGTTGTCAATATTGTGAATTATAATATTAATGATGAATGGTTGATAAAAATATTTTCATTGTGTTGGGAATATTAATGTTAGTGAAAATCGATATTTATTTCGATAATAGTTGATTTTCGGATGTTAAATTGACAAAACGGGGAATTAATCGGATAAATGAGCAATTAATTGGTGGTTAGTGGTAGACATGTGGGGGCCACTTGATTGGTGGATAATAAATGGTTGGTGGGTGGTTGCAGGGGAGGTGGTGAAAGATTGATAAACTTAAGGGACTAAATTAAAAATAGAGGTAAAGATAGAGGTACTAAAGTATAATTAACCCACCTTTTTCTAGCCTATTAATACTCCTTCATCCATTCATTTTTTTCATACCATTTTGAAGAGCAAAGTTATAATCACAAGCTATAGTGAGAGAAATTATAGAGAGAGAAAGAAGAAGAATATTCTGCCACTACACTATTTCAGTATTCAATCTTCTACTGAGGTAAGGGGGTATTATTTCTTTCGTATTCGTAAAGAATGTTATTTTCTTTCAATACTCGGAATGGTTGTCATTCTATTCCTTATTAAGCTGTGGGAATAACCTGTCTACGCGGACTACCGCATGCATGGTGAATAACACTTCGTATTATATTCTTTATTAATCTGTGAGAATAACCTGTCTACGCGGACTACCGCATGCTTGGTGAATAACCTTTCGTATTCATTCTATTCCTTATTAATCTGTGAAAATAATCTATCTACGTGGACTACCGCATGTATGGTGAATAATCCTTCGTATTCATTTCTATTAAATTCTGGAAATGATCTATCTACGCGGATTACCGCATAACGGGGGAAAATCCATTTATAGTTTCGTATATTCTTTCATACTCGTATGAAATATTATTTCAATGGAATATTTGTCTGAACTTGTTATTGAGATTTTAATCTTTTCATGTCGGGGTACTATTCATCCGGGGTACTATTCATGCCAGAGTATTATTCACGAAGTACTATTTACGATAAAATTAGTTTCTTTTTTTGTCCAAATTATCTTTTATTCGTATAAGAGTACTATTCATCCGGGGTACTATTCATGCCGGAGTCCTATTCACGAAGTACTATTCACGACAAAATTGGTTTCTTTTTTTGTCAAAATTATCTTTTAGCCATACAAGAGTACTATTCATTCGGGGTACTATTTATGTTAGAGTACTATTCACGGGTTACTATTCATAGGTTATTATTCACGGGTTACTATTCACGAAAATTTTCTTTTTTTTTTCTTTCCAAATTATCTTTGATTGGATCCATGTTTTGATCTTCATGTTGATAATTTGGATATTATTGAACTCTGGATAAATTGAATTATAAGTCTGTAATATTTGTCCTTGATCTCACTTGATTCATTTCTTATATCATTTCATAATACTCAAACTTAAATTGTGGTTAAAGTTATCTTTGGCCCGTAGTGCAAAGATGAGTTGTTGATTGATGAATATATTTGGCCTTTGTGGCAAAGATGAGATGTTGATTGGTATAATTATGACAATTGATTTTACAGTTGTATGTCTTTGGCCCGTAGTGCAAAGATGGACATGTGTTTGGCATGATCATGATCATCGATGTTACTATTGAATATCTTTGGTCCGTAGTGCAAAGATGGACAGGTGTTTGACATGATCATGACCATTGATGTTACTGTTGAATATCTTTAGCCCGTAGTGCAAAGATGAATTGACTGACATGTTTATGAGTAAAGGTTGTAGACTAGTATGATCATGACCATTGATGTTATAAATGAATATCTTTGGCCTGAGTGCAAAGATAAATTTATTAGCATGATTATGAAAAGAAACTGTGATTTGGTATAACCATGATCTTTGGTGTTTCAGGTAAAGACATGTGATGAAAATTATCTTCGTCCTGGGTGCGAAGAGGAATTTATCAACATAATTATGATCATGAACTATTTACATGATTGTGGAGAGGAACTGTTGATTAATGTTACAGGGATAAAATATTGTTGGTGGACTTTTAACATGGAGAAGATAATAGACATTAAGGTCTATTGGACTCTTCTAATGGATTGCTTTTTTCCGCTGCAACTATGGTTGAAACCTTTTATCATCTACCATATATTCTAAATATCGGATTTATTATTGATGGAGGCTATTGATAATTTAATTATCTTTAGTCATAATATTCTTTATTGGGCTATTTGTGCTCACCCTTTTGCTTCACAATTCCTTTCAGGTAATAAGAGTGTAGCTGGGCCGAGCGGGGATTACAGGGAAATAGAACGATGGTCTATAACTGGTGAAGTTTCCTATAAAACAGTATGAGAATAATTGTATTGAGAATTTAAAATATGTGTGTCGTATTTTATACGTCATTTAATAGTTGATTTTGGTGAACAACAATAGGGTGATGAGGTGAACCCGACTTTGGAAGGGTGTGTTGTCATTATCATACATGATATCTAACCACATACGACTTCAGGTTATCATAAGACATGGTTGTGCGCATCCACTTGTTGATTATATCTATGAGCACTACCTATATAATCTTGGAGTATGGTTGGAAATAATCCTCATTTTGAGATAATGGAGATAATTATATGGCAATAGAATATCCACCATTGGAATGAACAGGATAATAATCTTCTTATTCTTCTTTGGGGTCTATTTGGTTAACCAAGGTTAATTCTCAAGTCCTATGATATCTATTATAACTTAGAAGCATGACCTCCCATGTACGAAGGTTTTCTTGAGCATTTTCCAAAGATTTTAATTCCTAAAACAGTTATTGGCTGTACCTTTATGTAACGTATCATTGATAAGGAGTACGAGTATTGTTATTTGTATTGAAACTCACAATTTATGTGTAGTCGTATTTTGCACGATAGTTTAATAGTGGGAATACGAAGATTTGTATTTGGATTTTGTAGTGTGTATTTTGGCGACTAAGAATAGGTTGTGTGGACCTATTTTGGGGGTGTCACAATTAATTAGAGATTTAATGATTTGACATAATTAATTAATGAGAATTTTAATTATGTGACTATGTGATTTAATGTGGAATTATTCTATTTTAATTAATTGAATTAAATAAGATATTTGATTAATTGCTTAAATGGATGTGACATTATTAAACAATAGTATAAGAGATTAATTAAATTAATGGGAATGAGTTAGTAAGCGGCTAGCCAAACTAGGCCCTAAAGGGAGTTGCACCAGTTAACCCATTACGGATTAACTAACCCACTATCTTGTCAGTTATAATACATACGTATTATTATATACACATTATACATATATCATATACATCTGTAACGACCCCAAAATTCATACAATATAATTCTCGACTTCGGTCATTAACAATACATCTTTAATCTATCTTTACATCATTATTCGATATTAAAATCACCAAAAATACGGAATAAGATATAAACTTCTGTCTTTATTGTCCTGAATCGCAACCTTTACATTACATCTCTTTGATTCAAATCTATATCATGAATCGTTAAAATACAATGACTGTACCAAGTCTTACATCATAACCATGCACATCAACTATTAGTCACAAAGCAATGCATAGCAGTTGTAATATAAACTTTACTCTACATCCTATAACCTTTCTTATTAATCAATACACAATGTTCAATTTGATGTGTTAACTTTCGACGTATATCTCACTATATTTCTTTTTAGTAATATTTGAAATTCATTCAAGTGTTTATTCTTGCTAGGACTACTTATTGGTTTTATATTAATCCCCTTTCATATCTTATAATGTTCATTTCATTTGACTTAAAACACTTTTTACGTTCATTAACACTTGTCACGGCGTTTCGGCGTTCATTCGTCACACGCCCGAATCGTCTCTCTTGTGTATGCTTAGTGTGCTTATATAACTTATGTAATACATCATTTATTAATGTTAAGCATCCTTATATTTACTAACGTTCATGTTTTATAACTTAAGACAACATCTTTAATCGTCAGAAACACTACACTTGCATACGTGCATGCCCGACGCCCTCTAATTGCCTCCGACTACACATCAGTCCCTAAAATGACCATTTTGACCCTTGCTACTGACCTCAAATTGAACAACTTAAAGACCAAAAGTTGTAGGTCTACTCGTGCTCGTTCCAAATCATCGTGAATCTCCTCAATCGGAGTTCGTATGAAAACGTTATGTCTGTTTTACCACAGGAGGTCAAAACATTTTCGGATTGACAAATCTTCCGGCGCAGCTGCGCCCTAAATAGCCTTGGGGGCAGCGCAGCTGCGCCACTGGCAGCATGCTATGTGGTTTTGTTTTCCCAGTTGTTGTTCTTGCTAATTTTTTGACCATTTCCTCCTTCTAATCTTCATAAATTGAGTTATACACGTCCAATTGAGTCCGTTTTCGACTCTATGGATTCGTGAAACACTGAACTACTCATCTACATAATAACTATAACACTTCAAAAATATTAACAATTCATTTTAAGGGTTATAATTCAGTGTTCAGGCTAATTTTTTATGTTTTACACATATTTAGCGAATTCATTCACTACGAATTCGTTTTACATCCGTTTTGACTAGTTCACCTTGGGTTATTTTTCGTTTTTTCGAGTACTATCATAATACATCATCAATTTAGAGTTTTTATCATGATTTCATAACTAAACTTTGACTCCAACTACGCCATAAATTATATATTTCATTAAGAACACAAGTTCTTCATCTTTAGCATAACTTCATGAATTCAATTACCTAAAAATTGCTTATAGATGATATATAACAGAATATATATACCCAAAAATATATATAATCAATTTTCTTAAAAAATCATCCTCTAACACTATTTATAGTGAAGTTTAATACGACCAAAACTTTAGATTTAGATAATTACCTTTGATTTCTTCTTTAAAATATCTAGATGATGTAGAAAACTTGGTTAATCTTATACCTCTTCCTTGAATCACATAACTCCTCTTTACTCTCAACTTTCTCAGAGAGTTCTCTCCCTCAGTTTTTCTCTAACTTAGCCTTGTGAAACTTAAGCGTAAGTTTTATTTCCCAGCCCATTACAAACACCCAAAGTCTCAGTAGTTGTAAAAAACCAAGGGTCTCAAGGTCATGTTTGGCTAGAACCCAATTATCCCCTTCTAATTTTTTTTATAATCTCCTTATTATATAATATATCTTCTTTTCTCTAAGTGTCACACTTTAACCATACTACTAAATTACTTAGCTAGCTAAACTAAATAATTATACAATTATAATATGTATAATTATTATACTTATACATTATGAAATTATAGTCATAACCCTTAACTTAAAATAGACATTTTCATTAAAATAATTAATATTTATTCCCTTAATTATTTTAATTAACTCAAATGAATTATACAATTATAATATATAATTATTTAACTCATTTCCTCGCATAAATTGTCTCAATACAATTTATTTGACCCATACATCTAATTACTACTTAAATATTAATCAATTTATTTAATATCATCATACTTAAATAAATTATTCCATAATAATTTCCTATTGAATATTTATTTTACTCCATAAATATTTCAATTAAAATATTTATTTTATTAAACACGTCATAATAAGAATTTTATTCATTAAATTCTTATTCTAACTATTTTACATTAACTCACTATTTAATTAAGTGAATTACTCACATTAGTTATGAAATTTAATTCATAATACATTCATTGTCACAAGGCATAATAATCAAATTATATTATTCCATAATATAATTCCCAACTTAATTAGATTAACTTAATTCCCTTTTCGTAATAATTTCATTTAATTTGTTCAATAGTTAAATTAACTATTAAACCTCACCATCCCAATATATGAATATATATATATATATATATATATATATATCTTTTATATTCACACCAAATCATATACTTCATAATATATAACATATATATACACATATCCAAACTCAAAACATCTCGTAATAAGAATTTTATTTATTAAATTCTTATTCTAATAATTTTTGAAAATTCGGGTTGTCACATCCTTCCCTCCTTATAAGGATTTCGTCCTCGGAATCACCGAAACCCTACCTTACTTAGGTTTTTATCAAATCTCTTTAAAAACATTTATCGTTGAATAACTTCAACGCATTACCTTAATATAGGTTATATATATATATATATATATATATATATATATATATATATATATATATTCTACTACATTTAGTTCTTCAACAAATTCTTAGGTTTTATTTCAAAACCTTCAACTGAACTCAATTATGTTTCAAATATTATATATTTTCTAACTCGTTCATTTTCTTTTCTAAGGACCATTACCATTGTAACGACCCCAAAATTCATACAATATAATTCTCGACTTCGGTCGTTAACAATACATCTTTAATCTATCTTTACATCATTATTCGATATTAAAATCACCAAAAATGCGGAATATTTAAAACTTTTATATTATTCTTTCTTTATTGTCCTGAATCTCAACCTTTACCATTACATAACTTTGATTCAACTTTATTTCATGAATCGCTTCGTCAAAGTTATTATAAACTAAAACTTACAACCAGGTTCAATAACCTTTATACATCGGATAAAATTTAAACTTTACAACTCAACATCTGTTAACCATCATACATTATCAAATACATTATCTGAAACCTTAACCATGGTCCAAAATAATAACAATTTAGCCAAAGTATATAACTCTGCATGCATTACATCTGATTCATTTCTTTCAAGTAGCACATAGTGTTACCTTGAATCCTTAACCTGCAAAAATTATTATTTGCAAGAGTGAGCTCGACAGCTCAGCAAGTTCTAACAGCTTTCATGCATCACATAGCACATAAATACATGCTCAACATACATCTCATAATAATTAAAGTAACATGGCATACATGCTATACATCACATAACAAATATAAAGATTGAGTTCAACATTCTTTAATCAATCAATGTAGTCATAAATTGACTTTAACATTTCATGCTTACAACATATATACAACATATCATGCTCTTTACAAAATAATTTAAAACAGTTCATCATCAAATGCATGTAGAAACTAGGAACTGAAAGACTTGCCTTGATCGTTGTTTACCAATACCAGATTAACAGCTTACAACTATCTATACTTCACGTGCCCAACACAATTATATAATCATGTACATCAACTATTAGTCACATAGCAGTGCATATTAGTTGTAATATAAATTTTACTCTACATCTCATAACCCTTCCTATTATCAATACACAACATTCAATTTGATTGTGTTAACTTTCGACTTATATCTCACTATATTTCTTTTTCGTAATATTCGAAATTTATTCAAGTGTTTAAGTCCTGCTAGGACTACCTATTGGTTTTATATTAACCACATTTCATATATTATAATGTTCGTTTCATTAGAATCGAGACACTATTTAAGTGTATTACCACGTTACACGGCGTTTCGAAATTTATACGTCACACGTCTAACTCGCCTCTTTTGCATGTGCTTTGCATGCTCCTATATTGAGTTACATTACTCTATAATGTTTCATTCTTATTGAAAACATAATATTAAACAGGGCCATACACACTCGTTACGGCGCTGGGACGCTTGCATGTCCGTACGTCAAACTTGCCTATTATAACGCCCAAATGACACGCATTTGCGCACGCTTAGCACGCCCATACGACTTGTCTAATACTCAAGGTTAATGCTAAGTATCATTATAATACATAATAGTCATATTATAGAAGTTCGAATATCATTTTATATGGTCGGGAGCATTACATGTGCATAGGTGCATGCCCGACGCCCCCCGATTGCCTCTAAAAACACATCAGTCCCAAAAATAACCATTTTGAACCTTGATACTGACGTCAAATTAAATAACTTAAAGAACAAAAGTTGTAGGTCTACTCGTGCTCGTTCCGGATCATCTTGAATTCCCTCAATCGGAGTTCGTATGAAAAAGTTATGGCTATTTGACCACAGGAGGTCAAAACAGTCCGCGACTGACTTTCCTCCCGGCGCAGCTGCTCCCCAACCAGCCTTGGGGGCAGCGCAGCTGCACCCCTGGCAGTGTGTTACGTGACTTTTTCCTCCAGTATGTTGTTTTGGCAAATTTTCTCACCCTTTTCTCCTTTCAAACTTCATAAATCAAGCTATACACATCCAATTGAGTCCGTTTTCGACTCTATGGATTCGTAATTCATAGAACTACAACATACCAAGTAATCCATAATTTACAGAAACATTAGGTAACCTAAAATTTGACCTAAACTCATGTTCATATTAGTTTTACATGTTTTAACATGTTTTAGCACAATCATTCACCACGGATTCGATTCTTAACCAAATCAATCCGTTTAAACTTCGTTGTTTTCGTCTTTCAACATACTAACAACATATATTATCAATTTCAGATTATATACATGATCTAACCATCAATTTAAGCCTTAAAATGGACCAAAATACATATACTAAGCCATAAACCAAATTTCCTCTTCTAACACATGTGTCCACGAATATGATTACTTGAAAACCTGTTATAGATTACATATAACAAATTATACATACCAATTAACATATATGATCATTCTCTTAATAATTTAACCCTCAAAACTAATTACAAATAAGAACTTCTAGAAAATAAAACCAAAGCTAGAAACTCCAAAAATTTACCTTTGATTCTTCTTTAAATTTAGAATAGATGATTGGAAGTCCTTGTTTAATCCTCTTTTTCATCTTGATTATCAGAGTTTTTCTTTCCTCTTCTCAATTACTCTCTAAGCTCCATCTTTCTCTCTGTGTTTTCTCTACTCATGGGAAGAGGAATAACTGATGAAAGTTACGTAATATTAATTTGTATCGGTTATACAAAGGAAAAGTTTTCAGCCGTTAAAATATAGAGAGTCTCTAAGCCTTGTTTGGCTAACTCCATTAGACTCTCTTCTTGATTATTTTAATATTCCTTTTACTATATGATACCTATGTCACGCTACACTTTATTGCTAAAATATTTAGCTAGCTACATTGAATAATTATACAATTATAATATGTATAACTATTACTCCATACATTACGAAATTATATTCATAACACCTCAACTTAAATTAAAGCTTTCCATTAACATAATTAATATTTATTCCCTTTATTATAATTAACTCACAGGAATTATATAATTATAATATATAATTATTTAATTCCTTTCCTCGGCATAAATTGTCTCAATATAATTTATTTAATCCATACATCTAATCACTACTTAAATATTAATCAATTTATTTAATACCATCATACTTAAATACATTATTCCATAATAATTTCCATTGAATATTTATTTTATTCATTAATCCTAACACCAATATTTATTTATAATTATATTAGTTCTTCTCATTCTCATATCCATTTACATTCACTTGGCTAAATATAATATATTAAGCCATTACATAAACGTATTACTCTTACATGTAATATATTACATTCATATTTTATTAAAACAATTATATTTATATTAATTCACTATTTTAATTAAGCGAATACTCACATTATTTATGAGATTTAATTCATAATAATTCCACTGCCAACAAGGAATAATAACCAAATTATATTATTTCATAATATAATCTTTAACTTAATTAAATTAACTAATAATATTGAGTTAATTTTCTTTTTCGTAATAACTTCATTTAATTTCCTCAATAGTTAAATTAACTATTAAACCTCATCATCCCAATATATGAATATATATTTACTTACACGTAAAACACGTCATAATAAGAATATCATTCATTAAATTCTTATTTTAACAATTTTTGAAACTCCGGGTTGTCACAACCATATACTCTACTCGTCGAATTAATATACTTCATAATTCACCATCTATAATTACTCGGGTTATCACATTCACCACTTCTTCTAAAAATTTCGTCCTCGAAATTTTAATATAATTCTTCGTTAATTCCATCTATCAAAATAGCTTTTACGTTAATCTTATACACTGGATTGTTTGCGTTCTACAACTACTTCTTTCTAAGGTCTATCCTCCTTGCCACATTCTCCTTAAGAATAATATGAATCTTCCACAATTGCTCAATAATTGAGAAACGATATAAATAACTCAGAAATTTAAAAGATTCCAAATCATGCTGAGTGGTCGCAAGACCTTGAACATTATTTTTAGGTTTAACAGTGCTTCACCCCCGATACTTCGCACTATAAACCACATCGGTACTCTAGGTGGCCAGCCTATAGTACCCCTACGTCGGGCCCAAACGTAATACATCGTAACGACTATATGCGTTATACTCAGAACTATAGTCTTCGATAACATGTCCCCTTTTATAGGGTTGTTCACCTCAGCTTCTTAACATCTGAATCCACACCAAAATAATTTGGTTAGGCATAGTTTGACCAAGAACGCTAGAATTTCATAAACATCTTTTAATATTTGTCTAGCTGATTCAAGTAGCATAGACTTCTAGCAACAGTTCGGACATAAATCGAAATATATATATATATATATATATATATATATATATTTTACCCAACAAAATAATTATTTTTTTTTTTATTTAAAATGTTTTTTTATATATATAGTTTAAGAAAACTAAAAATAACAAGTAAATCTTTTCATAATACCCTGATACCGTATCGTAGTAATGGTACGTTGAGGATTTCGTCATTACATGACGTCGTCATACTACATCATACCATAGTGGGCAGACGATCATACAATCACATCCAACACTAGGTTTAACTGCATTGATAACTTCCTTGATTATTGTTTGTACATCATATCAAATGATGTATAGAAAATACGTTTTGAAGAATTTAAAATCATTTTTGTCTAGCTGAAGCAATTAGCGTAAACATGTGAATAATAGCACGTATTTTAAAAATTCATTGGTTCCATCGTTTGATCCAATGTTTTTCAAGAAAAACAGAAGTGCAACATCAGCACGAAGTCAATAAATTTCAAAAATCTAGCAAAGCCAGGAGATTTAGAATATAAAACTTTCTCCATCAATTAAATCTTTACTCCATCATTACTTAATCATTCTATCAACCTTAAACAACATCAATGCTTCCTACACCATAACTTTTCTATACGCAGTATAGTTCATCAAACTTACCACACTTTGGAAGTTCAGGAACTTGCCACAATAAAATGAGTTTAAGAACTTGTCCTAGCAATACGTAGTCAAAGAACTGATCAGAGACTGTCCATATGCTTAGGGGTTCAAAACATGCATACGATTATGAGTCACAATCTTACCATAAGTATGAGTTTTAAGAACTCGCCTAACCTTAAGATCATCTAATGTAATCTTAATATCATCTAATCTAATCTTTATTGACTCTAACTATCAAATATAATATGAGAAAAGAATCACCTCTTCGTCATATATATATATCGATAGCGTGACACCAACCTTCCAATGATTATCAATATGATAAGCCAAGTGTAAGCACAAAACCCTGCCCATACAAATATTTGTACAACTCAGCCACCACATGAGTCCTTAGTTGAAATCCCACTTAACTCTATCTTCTTCTTAACTTCTCGCTCTATACTCGATACAGATTTCCTATATCTCATCATTTATAACTCCTCGTGAGTTAATCTCGTACCATATCATAGTACATTCTCGTTATAGTCTCAAACTATAACTATGCAATCATTACAGACCATCTGTCTTTTACAACTTTAAAAGATCACGCCGTGACCTTATTCTATAATCATCTCCCTTATGATTCTTTCTTATCTCCTTATCGTTTTGTTTTAAAACTTCTTATCTTTACCTTTCATCATGTTATATCATGGTTTCTTTATGCATTAATCTTATAGACTTTGTCTATTCATCGTTATTCGTCATCTTTATTATTAGAGTTAGGTAACTCCTTAATCTTATCTTTATATCTCTTCAAGAGTCTTCTTTGAATCTTCTTGTTTATTTAACAACTCTTCTTTTAAAAATTTCTAACTTCGTTCATAAAGTTCAACATTTTATTCGAGTTTTATTCCTCGTTATTCTTACCTTCTTCTTATAATATTTCTAGAACTTAACTCATCCTATACATCTACGTATGTGAAAAGAATCACCTTTTCGTTATACGTAACATAACTTAACTTCTTATTCTCGAAGGTCATGTTGGGTTTGTACGAAATCGTGATGCAATCAAATTGCAAAAATTAGCAGAAGCATGGTATATCAGAGTTTAAAAATTTCTACAAAACCATTACCCGGATCATCCTTTATGCAAATTATTAATTTAAAACGATAAATAAGAAGTTATGGAATCATACCCTTGTAGAACGAAGCTTCCACAGGTACTAGTTCAACTCCTTGTTCTTCGTGATCTCCTTGAATTTCCGGGTTAGATTCCTTCCTTTGATCAACGTTAGCCACCCAAGTGTTTGACCTCTAGAGGTGATCCACCAAGGAAGATGAATTATCAAGAAGGAGGGTGTTTGGCTTAACCTTAGTTTTCTATCCTCTATAGAAAAGGAGTACTCTCCAACAATTGGAATTACATCATCTAATATCTATTATAAGACTTCTCTTATATAGACATTGGTCAACCCTTCTAATCCTATTAGACATGGGATTTCTTTTAATTAATTAAACTCCTTTAATTAATTTAGGCTTCCCACCACATGGGAATAATTAATTAAATTCATTTAATTAATTTGTCTCCTAATCTTATTAGGAATAAATGAGAGTACTAAATATTAAATTAATTACTAAACTCCTTTAGAAATTAAAATAATAATAATTATAATAATATTAATAAGACTCCTCTTATTAATTTATATTTAATATTTCCTAAAATATTAAATAATAAACATTAAGCTATTTAATTTATTCTATCACCATAGATTAAATTAATTATACTTAATGCATTATTACGATTATGCCATTACCTTCTTAAATAATTATTCTTCCTTTTATGGTGTGACCCTTTAGGTTCTCCATATTAAACCGGTTGTGAATAAATCAATTAAAACAATTTTAATCTTATTTAAATAAATAAATTAAACTAATAATTTATTTAAATAAATAATATTTATTCTACAATAGGGATAAGCCTCCCTAGCGATCAACGACTTTCCAGATAATATAGATTTCAACATTAATCATAAAAGAACCTGTGAGTTAATAGTTACCATACAATTCAATCCTTCCACCATACAATGTCCCAATTAAATATAAGACATGGATTTACTGTCAAGTCTTATTTTATTTAATTATATGTATTTCGATTAGAAAATGCACAACTCCAAATAATGCAAATTAAAAACTCCTTTCTAATTTCATTTCACCTTGGCCAAGGATTCCTGGGTTGTCATTTAACGAATCACATAGGACATATCTCCTCTTTTACTAGAGGTGGTATATTCTTTATTGATCATTCATTATCTCCATATATAACTCACTATACCCAAGCATACCCTATATATGCCTTAAAAGGTCTTAAGGAATAAGTCAAAGTATAATTTGTTACATACAAGATACTATGATGATCTCAAGTCCAAGGATCACTTGTACTACTATCACATTAGGAATTCCTATTGACAGGCGAGTAAAACTCCATTAGGTATTCCATAGCGAATCACGTTCAGTGAACTTATTCTCCAATAAGCACCTACATACTTGCTTTAGTGTCTCCACACAAATGATCATGAGATCAATCATCCTCATCCAATGAGCAAGCAACATATGTACCAATCTATCCGGATTTACTAATCCCCTTTTTAGTAATCCCACGATTGGGAACTATTTTAGTTTTAGAGCTTTCTAAGAATTTAGATCTCATTAGCATGATCATCATCATGATTCTAAAAGCATTGCTTAAAACTATGGGTTATTTACATATTATAAAAACAGCACCATGTAGATAATTAAATGCCTTTAATAAATGAATATTTTTTTTAATAAATAAATAAGATTGTTTACAAAGTACATGCTTTATCATCATACATGATTGGCTTGTATGCACACTACTATCAGGTCATAGCCTAAGGTACTCTTACCTAAGGTGTATAACTTATCAGCTTTGATACCAACTGTAACGACCCCAAAATTCATACAATATAATTCTCGACTTCGGTCGTTAACAATACATCTTTAATCTATCTTTACATCATTATTCGATATTAAAATCACCAAAAATGCGGAATATTTAAAACTTTTATAAACTTCTTTCTTTATTGTCCTGAATCGCAACCTTTATATTACATCTCTTTGATTCAAATCTATATCATGAATCGTTACAATACAATGACTATACCAAGTCTTACATAATAAAGTAATATCCATATACATTAGATAACTCCACTTATAATTCAACAACATATTACATTCAAAACAATAAATACATTTCCCATAAAACATAAGCAATCTTCGTGAATGTGGATCTTTATAACTCACTTAGCACGTATCCTTACCTTGAAATCTTGACCTGCAAAAATTATTATTTGCAAGAGTGAGCTCGACAGCTCAGCAAGTTCTAACAGTTTTTATGCATCACGTAGCACATAAAAACATACTCAACATACATCTCATAATAATTAAAGTAACATGGCCTACATGCTTTAATTCACATAACAAATATAAAGATTGAGTTCCTTACTCAATCAACATGCTTTGCTCAATAATGTAGTCATAAATTGACTTTAACATTCATGCTTACAACATATATAACTTATCATGCTCGCTTACAACACATATAACATATCATGCAATTTAGAGCAGTTCATCAAGTTCACGTAGACAAATAGGAACCGAAAGACTTGCCTTGATCATTTTTTACCAATAACAGATTAACAACTTACAGCTATCTGCACTTCACGTGCCCTACACAATTATATAATCATACACATTAACTATTAGTCACAAAGCAACGCATAGTAGTTGTATTGTAAACTTTACTCTACATCCCATAACCTTTTCTATTAATCAATACACAATGTTTAATTTGATGTGTTAACTTTCGACGTATATCTCACTATATTTCTTTTTAGTAATATTTGAAATTCATTCAAGTGTTTAAGTCTTGCTCGGACTACTTATTGGTTTTATATTAATCCCCTTTCATATCATATAATGTTCATTTCATTTGACTTAAAACACTTTTTACGTTCATTAACACTTGTCACGGAGTTTCAACGTTCATTCGTCACACGCCCGAATCGTCTCTCTTGTGTATACTTAGTGTTCTTATATAACTTATGTAATACATCATTTATTAATGTTAAGCATCCTTATATTTACTAACATTCATGTTTTATAACTTAGGACAACATCTTTAATCGTCAGAAGCACTACACTTGCATACGTGCATGCCCGACGCCCTCCGATTGCCTCCGAATACACATCAGTCCCTAAAATGACCATTTTGACCCATGCTACTGACCTCAAATTGAAAAACTTAAAGAACAAAAGTTGTAGGTCTACTCGTGCTCGTTCCGAATCATCTTGAATATCCTTAATCGGAGTTTTTATGAAAACGTTATGGCTGTTTTACCACATGAGGTCAAAACAGTCCAGGACTGACAACTC
Organism: Panax stipuleanatus; assembly: GCA_020205555.1. Lineage (NCBI taxonomy): Eukaryota > Viridiplantae > Streptophyta > Magnoliopsida > Apiales > Araliaceae > Panax > Panax stipuleanatus. The sequence continues at coordinate 88,644,778 of CM035121.1, forward strand.
TTCCGGCGCAGCTGCGCCACTGGCAGCATGCTACGCGATTTTTTTCTCCCAGTTGTTTTTCTTGCTAATTTTTCGACCCTTTCCTCCTTCTAATCTTCATAAATTGACTTATACACATCCAATTGAGTCCGTTTTCAACTCTATGGATTCGTGAAACACTGAACTACTCATCTAAATAATAACTATAACACTTCAAAAACATTAACAATTCATTTTAAGGGTTCCAATTTAGTGTTCATGCTAATTTTTTATGTTTTACACATATTTAACGAATTCATTCACTACAAATTCGTTTTAAATCTGTTTTGACTCGTTCAACTTGGGTTATTTTTGTTTTTTCGAGTACTATCATAATACATCATCAATTTAAGGTTTTCATCATGATTTCATAACTAAACTTTGACTCTAATTATGCCATAACATACATATTTCATTAAGAACACAAGTTCTTCATCTTTAGCATAACTTCATGAATTCAATTACCTAAAAATTGCTTATAGATGATATATAACGTAATATATATACCAAAAAACATATATAATCAATTTTCTTAAGAAATCATCCACCAACACTATTTACAGTGAGGTTTAATAAGAACAAAACATTAGATTTAGACAATTACCTTTGATTTCTTCTTTAAAATATCTAGATGATGTAGAAAACTTGGTTAATCTTGTACCTCTTCCTTGAATCACAGAACTCCGCTTTACTCTCAACTTTCTCAGAGAGTTCTCTCCCTCAGTTTCTCTCTAACTTAGCCTTGTGAAACTTAAGCATAAGTTTTATTTCCCAGCCCGTTACAAAAACCCAAAGTCTCAGCAGTTGCAAAAACCAAGGGTCTCAAGGCCATGTTTGGTTAGAACCCAATTATCCCCTTCTAATTTTTTTTATAATCTCCTTATTATATAATATATCTTCTTTTCTCTAAGTGTCACACTTTAACCATACTACTAAATTACTTAGCTAGCTAAACTAAATAATTATACAATTATAATATGTATAATTATTATACTTATACATTATTAAATTATATTCATAACCCTTAACTTAAAATAGACCTTTCCATTAAAATAATTAATATTTATTCCCTTAATTATTTTAATTAACTCAAATGAATTATACAATTATAATATATAATTATTTAACTCCTTTCCTCGCATAAATTGTCTCAATACAATTTATTTAACCCATACATCTAATTACTACTTAAATATTAATCAATTTATTTAATATCATCATACTTAAATAAATTATTCCATAATAATTTCCATTGAATATTTATTTTACTCCATAAATATTTCAATTAAAATATTTATTTTATTAAACACGTCATAATAAGAATTTTATTCATTAAATTCTTATTCTAACTATTTTACATTAACTCACTATTTAATTAAGTGAATTACTCACATTAGTTATGAAATTTAATTCATAATGCATTCATTGTCACAAGGCATAATAATCAAATTATATTATTCCATAATATAATTCCCAACTTAATTAGATTAACTTAATTCCATTTTCGTAATAATTTCATTTAATTTGTTCAATAGTTAAATTAACTATTAAACCTCACCATCCCAATATATGCTATATATCTTCTATATTCACACTAAATCATATACTTCACAATATATAACACATATATACACATATCCAAACTCAAAACATCTCGTAATAAGAATTTTATTTATTAAATTCTTATTCTAATAATTTTTGAAAATTCGGGTTGTCACAACATCAGTCTTCTATTTTGATATCATTCATCAGTTAGAGAGAAAATATTTAGAGAGAGTTTGAGAAAGAACTTGAGAGAATTGATAGAGAATTGAAGGAACAAAGAAAGTTTATATCATCTAATCTCACAAGTAGCAAGGGTATATTCTTCATCCCAATTTCTATTTCACGTACTATGTTTTCTCTTTCAAGTTCTCTGTAAAAAGTCTATTTTGTGCTTAAGCCATGGATTGATGAAGTATGTGATTCTAAATAATTATAACATAATTTCTACCATTTATGCACCCATAATTATCATGTAGAAAGTTGGGAGATAACATAGCTATGTCAGAATTTTCTGACGTGTTGGCGCTGTGGCGCCAGATTTTACTCTTGGAGTGGCTCTGCGGCGCTACCCCTCTAGAGATTTCTCCCAATCATGGCGCTGCGGCGCCGGGATTAAGCCTATTGGGTGGCGCTGCGGCGCTAGCCCTGCAGCTCAGAAAAATTTCTAAGTCTTTAAAAATTCTGAAATTCCCGAGTCCGTAACTTGATCGTTATAACTCGGAATTGGTTCGTTCCAAAGCCAAAAGTTCACAAATGACATGCTCTACCATCCTATTAAGTTGGAATTCGTTTCTGAATCAGTCTGTGAGAAATTTGCTGACTAGTCCATTTTTACTTGTTAGTCAAACGTTCGCGAACGTTCGACGCTCGATTCTTCGTTTTAACTCTGAATTTGTTCGTTCTTGCTCTCGCAAGTCTTGTTAACATAATTACACGTGTTGCAATCAAAAACCATCATTTTTGAATCACACGGTGACTTTTAACTTCCATTTCGGGAAAATTTACGATTTTGACGCTTAACGTCTAATCGCATAAACTTCCGTCGAATCTTCGTTTCTTAGTATTTTTACATCCAACCAAATGGAATCAATCCATTGGTTATTCCTCCATGATTTTAACCACTTTAAATATCTAAAGTTTTCATGGTTTGACTTCCTTACGTTCTTCATGTTCTTCGTGTTCTTCATTCGTTCTTCGTTCTTAATCATTATTATGATTATGATTTTACATTTTCTTGCATTCTAACGTTATAAGTTTGATAATCCAACCTTATAACATCGGAGAGTCAATATAACTCATCCGAATCGTCCATTAACACTTCTAACATCTTTTCGTTCATTAACCATTCATTATGGTTTAACTTAACCAATTCAAGGTTTTAACATATTTCTTTCTTAACTCCTTAATCATTTACTTATGATTTTACTTGTTCTTGGTTCTTAGTGTTTTAAAGTCCACTAAAACCAATCTTCTTACTTCCTATAATTCATGCTCTAACCATTTTCACTTCCCTATCAATCTAAGAATTAAACGAAAAGATGAAAATTCAAAGTTAACACTTATACCTTATAAGTGTTCTTGCACTCTTAGACTTTGTGTTCTTGACAACGTCTTAAGCTAACTTCTCTTTGCTTCTTGGTTGCATGTCCAAGTTCTTCCTCCTTTTCCCTTCTTCTCTCTCTCTCTAATATTGGTGGGATTTCAAACAAGGAACAAAATGAAGTGCCAAGCCCACTTCTTTATAGGCAAAACAAGACCAAGGGCTTAAGGGTCTTTTAAGCCCAACCTCCTCACTATTCCCACCTCCTCACCCTTTCTTTGTGCCCAAGTTTGAGCCCATGTGCAACCTATGTCTCCCCATGTGCAAAACCATGTCCTCCCATGTGCTAGCACATGCCACCATGTGCTCTCCCATGTGCCCCACATGCTAACATGGGTCATGGGTTGCCCCATGGGTTTAAACCACCCGTTTACCCGCCGGTTCGACCCACGAGTTTAAATTCTTACATTTAATTCAAATTAAATCTATTTACTTCGTATAAAATTCATATTATACGACGTACTAATTCTCGTATCCTCCTCGTATTATACTCGTATAATAACTCGTATTATACTCGTATTCATTCCGTATAATAATCATTTATTATTATACGTAATCAATTTAATCATTGATTTTACTTTTTTTAACGCATAGGATTTTAAGTCCCTACGCGAAAACTTCGCGAGCCATAAATGAAATATTATTACATATTCTATCTCGTCTCAAAATCCTATCATTACGTGTTTCTCAAAATTTTAAAATAAATTCTCGAACAGAAACGGATGAATAGTGATTTTTGTCATTTTCTTCCCGAGAAAAGTTTTCTCGGCTAACTTAACTTTTCACGATATATTACCGTCAATTTTTTTGACAGAATGTCATTCCGACATTCCAATCTTTCGGAAAGGCTTAGGGTCAAAACCCTAACCCTTAGGGTTCATACTCGAATAGTGTCTATTTCGTCTTTTTCTCAAAAATATTTTTATTTTCGAAAATCTTTTCATTTCGTCTTGAAAATTCATACTCGTTCATTGTAGCTCGTAGCCAGAATACTCCCCATTTCAAGTCATCCTATATCATAGAATGATTAATAACCATATATCACAGAATATAATAAATAAAATACCTTTTATTAATTATTAATTCTTTAATCTTAATTTTCTGGACAATCTGATTTTTTTGGTTGTCACTGATTTCGATTGAGGACTCATGTGATAGCTGAGTTGTACAAACCTTTGTATGAGCGGGGGTTTTGTGCTTGGTCTAACGCCTACTTAGTTTATCACATTGATAATCATTGAAATGTTGGCATCGCGCTATTGACTATATGTATATTGAGAAGGTGATTCTTTTCTCATGTGTATAATAGATAGGTAGAAAATATAAGATTAGGTGCGAGTTCTTAAAACTCATACTTATGTTAAGTTTGTGACTCATAATCGTATGATATATTTTTGAACCCCTAAACGTATAGACAGTTCCTGATTGGTTCTTGAACTACGTATTGCTAGGACAAGTTCCTAAACTCATATTATTGTGGAAAGTTCCTGAACTCATAACTTGTGGTATGTTTAATGAACTATGCTGGGGTATAGAAGAGTTATGGATGAAGAATGTAGGATTTTTAAGTTTTAATGGTGATAGAATAGATAGAATTATTAAGCAATTGATCATTAGAGGAATTAAAGTTGATGTTGGAAGCATAGGTATTCCAAATCTTCCAGCTGTGCCAGACTTCGAAAGTTTTGAAATCAAGCTAAATTCGCACTGATGTGACTTTAAAAATATAAATGATTTTTTTGTTATCAGCAACACATGGTTACAATTGTGTAGAAGTGGACTTCGAACCACTAACACATCGTTACCTGTTGCAGCATGATAACACCAAAAAATGATTTTTCAATGGTCTTGAACTATTTAAAGAAGAGTCTATGCTAATTGTTTCGGCTAGACAAAAAAATGATTTGAGTTATTAAAATATATTTTATATATCATTAATGCATCATTGAACCTAGTGCAGATATGATAAAAACGACAGACTTATTCATACAGTCTTACCTTGTGTTGGATGTGATCTAAAGATCGTCAGCTCAATATGGTATATTGTAGTATGACAAAGTCACAAAATGACGGAATCCTCAAATGGACTATAAATACAGTGCGGTATCATGACGTCATAAAATAATTTTTAGAATTTTAAAGAAAAGTCAAGTGCTAATTAAATTTGGCCAGACACATGTTTCGATTGATGTTCGAATTATTGGTATACGTCTAAGATAATTGATTCTGCTAGACAAATGTTTATGAAAATTCAAGTATCTCTTTGAGAATTTATCCCGAACCATATTGTTTTGATTCGGACTCTAGGCTGAGTATGAACATCCTTAAATTGAGAAATATTTTTACGCCAAATGCGGTTATGATGAACGTATACTATCGTTCTTAGAACTAAGGTACCAGCATTGGTAGTTTACCTTCTTCGTGATTGTAAACATACCTACTACAGAATGTTTTAGATTTGGTTACGGTGAATACCATTAAACCTAAGAGTTCATGGTCTATATGGCCACTCAACATTATATGAAATTTTTTTAACTCCTTAAAGAGAAGTCTGGTAAAATATGATGATAGAATAGTTCCTCATAGAAGAAAGCCGTATGTACTCATTAAATGAGAATGAAATCAGATAAAGGTTAAGTTGAAAACCTAGTTTTGGTGAATAAAAGGAGTAGGGAATAGTAGGCTGTAATTTCGAGGACGAAATTCTTAGAAGAAGGGATGAATGTGACAATTCAAAAATTTATAAGATCTTAAATGATTAAAATAAAGGATAAAATGATAAAACCTAGATGAGAATTTGAGGATTAAAAAAAATTATATAGTTTACTATTTGAATGAGAATAAAGAAAAATATGGGTTACAAAATTTATAAACTCTAGAAATGAATCTATATGTACTTGAAGGAATATTAAGGATAAGGTATTACGATACATATAAAGTTTGGTGACCTAATATATAAATTAGGTATTTGAATTAAGTAACCTCAAGGGTTATCTTTATTTAATTGTCCTAGTATTTTAACTATATACTAGTGACCTATTCTAAGAGATTTATGAAATATGTCTCAAGCTATTAGATTATCTTGTATGATTATTGGTCATAACTTATTAAGCCAATTAGGGCTATTAAGTTAATACACTAGTGGAATATGTTTTGACTTATATGAGTGATGTATGCGATTAAATAAATATACATTATATAATGTGTATACATTTATTTTGTATATAAAGAGAATTAAGAATTAAGTTATGTAACCTAATACATATATTAGGTATGGTAATTAAATAACCTAAGTGATTATAATATGAGAGAATGCTAGTATTTAAAATATATATACTAACTATAAGAGATTTATTTTATACATCTCAATTAATTAATTTTATAACCTAAGGAAAGCAAGTCTAATTGGATTATAAAAAAATTAAAGATATCTGAGTAAGGATTTAAGCTACAAAGAGGGGAATGGAAACCCTAACTAAATGATTAGGGTAAGATAAAAATTAAAAGTATTGAACTATATAGAATTCATGGCCCAATGGATTAATTTGCAAGCCCAAGAGAAATTATATAGTTAAAGCCCAATCCTTTAGCCCAATGGGATAGAAGACATTTTGGGCCTTTAGTAAGCTAATTAAGGCATTGGGCCATAGCCCAATCAATTAGTTAAGAAGCCCAAAAATAATTAAAGTAGCAAACCCAAAGGGTAAATTTGTTTAAGAATGACCAAATTATCCTTAAAATTATTTTCGAAATGACCAAAATACCCTATAATCCATGTGAGCTTAAATCAACCAATCAGAGAAGAGGTGATGCAATCATGACATTGTCCTTAAAGAAACACAGATGATGCAAGCATGACATCATTCTTAAAGAAACAGAAAGAAGATGTCATCATGATGTCACCAAAGGACTAAAGTGCAATTAATATGGCAATAAAGTGTAATTTATCTAGGTACCAAACTGTAAAAAGTCGAGCCCCTAACGTGTAATTATCGAAACTTCGTTTTCCTATAAATAGCAAGTCATTTCTCTTCATTTTTCAAAACAAGAAAATAGAGTTAGAGAGAGAGAGGAGGATTTCGGTTCCTATAGAGAGAGAAAGAGAGAAAAAAGTTTTTGGTGACGTTCAAGACTGCAAATGATTAGTTAAAACTTGCAACTTCAAGATGTATTTCCTCTAGTGGGTATTATTTTCATTCTTCTTTATATATTTAGTAAAAATATACTTTTACAAGTAGTTATAATGCCCAAATTATTTTAAGTATATAGTACAAAAGTCCTACTTACAAGCAGTTATAATGTTCGATTTATTTCTCTTATAAAGTAGAAAATATACTTTTATAACCAGTTGCTATCTCCGATTTTCTTCAAGTATTTAGTAAGAATTATCATTTTATAAGCAGTTATAATACTCGATTTATTTCAAACATAGTAAACAAATATTCATTTTATAAGCAGTTATAATGCTCAATTTATTTTGAATATAGTTGATGAATATTCATTCTATAAGCAATTATAACGCTAAAATTATTCCATGTATAGTACAAGGAGTCTTATTTATAATTGGTTATATGATTTACTAGTTATAAATAAGAACTTATAAATAAAAGAATAAGTGTTAAATCTAAAGTAGTACAATCGTTCTCTTTAATGGTTGATGTATAGTAGCTGGGCTAAACGATTCCTTCAGGGAGCGGAGGTATATACGAATTAGCAACCGATCTAACTCCCTATAAAAACAGTGTAGACGAGACGAAAACTAATTTGTTGGTTGTTTGTGGGAAACCACTCAGCATACTGTACTGAATACTGTTAGAGACTCGATGTGTGCTAGGTTTAGACTTGTGAATATGTATGGTGTTAAGGTATTATCTAATATTTTACTATGTATTTAAATGTTAGATAGTTTACTTATAAAGTAATAGTATTGTGAAATAAAATATGTTTTGCTAATTGAGAGATCGATCTTATAAATGATAGATCTTTGTATTAGCGATTAAATTAGATTGCGTAGCAGTAATCGACAATACAGGTAAGTTCCAAGTATGGTAGTGGATAATTATTGTTGATTATTCACATCTATACTGATTATTGATTCGCACTTAGTGCATGTTGTATATGTTCATCAGGTATGAAAGGCTGATCACCTTCATTACCCTAAGGTTCAGTTAAAGTTATTCATTGTTCTTGTTGACATTAAACATTATTGATTCAGTCATTCAAATATTGACATTTTGATTCATGCTCTTTCACAATTAATATATTGTTGAAAATTCGAAAGCTTATTCTTTCTTTCAATTATGATATATCTTCATTATACTTAAAACTTGCTGGGCAAATTTGTTGCTCACCCTTGTTATATCATGATAAAATTTTTTGATTAAGATGACGGCTTGAATAAAGACAGAGGCAAAGGCAAATTCCAGAATTGGATTATTATGCAGTTAGAATTATTAAATTTTCTGACGCGAGTGACATTGTAAATCTTGTAGGATATTGAAAGTATGTATTAAGTTAAGATTACAGACCTTGGGAATTATGTGTAAAAGTTTATTGTATAAAAAATTTATATTTATATCTTTCACAGTAGTTATAGAAATGATATATAGTAACGTACCAGGTCCGAGGTAAAAGGTACTCGAATTTGGGGGCGCTACACATTAAGCTATAAATTGGTAATCTACGTGAAAGGTAAGTTTTCTAATTTCATTTGATTTTCATATTGAGTGCAAGTTTCCCTAACTTACACAACCTTAGATATTGTTCAAGTTTCAAATTGTTGTTATATCAATCGTATATATTGATCGTAAATAACTATTGTATTATATGAACTCATGAAATTATTATTCATAAGCTTGATTTAAATCATAATTACATTCTTTGAATCCTGTTGAAATCATTGAACTTATAAATTGTTCCTAAATATAATGAGAAAGGTGTCTAAGCCATTTGATTCGGCTAGACCAATATCTATGAGTTAAAAAGCTAACCAAACCAATTACCTTGGTGCAGACTCTTATAATCTGCTGAGAAGAACAACCCTTATAGAAGAAAAAATTATATATTATCAGGTGACCGACATACGCGTAAAACAGCATGTTTAAATGTTATGCATAATGTAGGGTACTTTGGGTTGAACACCTATTGTACTTGTTTATATTGGGTTATCAGTGAAATACTGTTAATTCTAGCATAATTTCTTGGTCCATAGTGACTGCTCAGTGTTAAATATTCCTTACATATGCATCAATAAAAACATTCATCTCATGAATAATAAATTAATTCCATATATATATCAATATCAATTAATAGGCAAAAGTTTTGCTAATATTTAGTTTGAAACAAAATAAACTCTTTTATTTTAATCAAAACCAAATCCAAATTAAACTCCTTTAATTTTTATAGCAATCTGAAATCATATTTCAAATAAAATAAACTTCTTTATTTTAAACTTTTATCAATTAAATAAACTATTTATTTCAATTGAAGGAAAAATTAAAATTTCAGTTTCTGTCTAGGGGCTGGCGTAGCTGTGCCCAGGTTAAACTGGGGTGCGGTGCAACTGCGTCTAGTCACAGAACCATAAAATTTTTATGTTGCCCAAAATTCGATCCAATCGCATATGATACATACATGGAACTACAAAGATTGATAATTAGCACAATATTAGGCTCTGATACCACTGTAAGGTTAGCTAGAAACTCACACATGCAATCATATTATATATAAACAAAGCGGAAGCGTAATAGAATAAGATTTAAAAAAATTCTTGCAAACCATAAACCATGATCATATCTTGTGCTTGATTATCTATCTATAAAAGAGTAGGAGATCAGAATTATACCCTTGTAGATCGAGCTTCCACGGGTACAAGTTCTACTCCAATTTAAATCCAAGAGATTGGTTCCTTCCTTTGATCAATGAAAGCCACCCAAATATTTGGCCTCTAGAGGTGATCCACCAAGGAAGAAGATGAACTAAGAAGATGGGTGTTTGGCTAAACCCTAATTCTATCTCTATAGAATGTGTAAACTCTCCCAACTACTGGAATAGTGTAATGTCTAACCTTGTTCTATAATAATTCTTTTTATTTATAGATGTAGGCAACCCTCCTAAACCTTTTAGGAATAGAGTTTCATATTAATTAATTAAACCTTTTAATTAATTAGGCTTCCCAATCCTAATGGGAATAATTAAACTCTTTTAATTAATTAGTTTTCTAATCTTATTAGGAATATATGGGAGAGAGAGAGTATCTTATTAATTAATTCTCAAACTCCTTTAGAAATTAAATAATAATAATAGTAATAATAATAAGACTCCTCTTATTAATTTATATTTAATATTTTCAAAATATTAAATAATAAATATTAAGCTATTTAATTTATTCTATCACCATAAATTAAATTAAACATACGTAACTTATTATTACGATTATGCCATTAGCTTCTTTAATAAATATTCTTCCTTTTATGGTGTGACCCTTTAGGTTCTCCATATTAAACCGGTTATGAATAAATCAATTAGAACAATTCTAATCTTATTTAAATAAATAAATTAAACTAATAATTCATTTATATAAATAACATTTATTCTACAATAAAGGTAAGCCCCCTTAGTGACTAACGACTTTCCAGATAATATAGATTTCAACATTAATCATAAAAGAACCTGTGAGTAAATAGTTACTGTACAATTCATTCATTCCACCATACAATGTCCCAATTAAATATAAGACATGGATTTATTATCAAGTCTTATTTTATTTAATTATATGTATTTCGATTCTAAAATGCACAACACGAAATAATGCAAGTTAGAAACTACTTTCTAATTTCATTCTACCTTGGTCAAGGACTATTGGGTTGTCATTTATCGAATCACATAGGACATTCTCTTTTTTTTACTAGAAGTGGTAGATCCTTTATTAATCATTCATTATCTTCATGCATAAATTGTTATATCCAATCATACCCTTTGATATACCCTTAGAGTCTTAAGGGACATGTCAAAGTATAACTCATTATACACAAGATACTATGATGATCTCAAGTCTAAGGATTATTTGTACTACTATCACTTAAGGAATTCCTATTGATAGGCAAGTAAAACTCGATTAGGTATTCCTTAGCGAACCATGTTCAGTGAACTTATTTTTCAATAAGCACTTACATACTTGCTTTAGTGCCTTTACACAAATGAGTATGAGATCAATCATCCTCATCCAATGAGCAAGTCAACGTATGTACCAATCTATCCAGATTCACTAATCCCTTTTTTAGTAATCCAATTATTGGGGACTATTTTAGTTTTAAGCTATCTAAGAATTTAGATCTCATTAGCATGATCATCATCATAATTCCAAAAGTACTACTTAAAACTATGGGTTTATTACATATTATAAAAACAGCACCATGTAGATAAATTAAATGCCTTTAATTGAATAACACTTTTATTAATAAATAAATTAGATTGTCTTAAAGTATATACTTTATCATCATACATGATTGGCTTGTATGCATACTACTTTCAATCTCTCACTTGCATTAAACCTATCGCCATAGTATCTCATACCCATCTTCTCTAAGTGACGATCAAACTACTGTTTTGTTAAAGCTTTAGTAAATGGATCAAGCCAAATCACTACCATGAAGGTCATGCAGAACCATAACATCAATCTCGAGTGAAAACAGCACAAGACATCTCAATGAATGAACTACGAAGACTCAAAGATCTGGTCATGGACCCATCTTCTCGAATTCAAAAAAGGTCAAATCCCATGTCATTATGTAGCTCTTGGAAGGGTCTTTCCGGAAAGGTATACCACGCCTCCATCGGATTCCCTGATTGAAAGTTATGAAGGTTTAAGCGGATAGCGCGTTGATCGAATTACACGTACTTCGAAACAATAGGACCCACGGGACCGGGGCCACTCGGGTCAGCTGCAGGTGGACCCGCGGCTCTCTTGTCTATAAATAAGACCCCTTACCATCTATAAAAGAAGAAAAAAAGAGAAAAGAGAGGAAATTTCACCCATTTCAGCTCTTAACCCTACCTACAGTGTTCCAAACTTTAATTTTACTCTTCCAAAACACTTGTATACGTATATATACTAACATATCAAATTTTCACCGGTGGAAACGTAGTTTTCAAGCCTCAAAAGTGGTTTAAAGCCTCTAACGCTATACACTATGAGATTTCTTGTTATATGAAGCTTTTTACAGCTTTAACATATTTATATAAGCATATATATATATATATATATATATAGCTTCTAGTTTTGCCTAGATTTCAAATCTGTTGCCTTTCTGGCTTCAATCTATGTATATATAAGTATATATATACATTTATAAGTGTTATTTCGGTCTGGATTGCAAATCTGTGGCTTTTATCGCTTTAATATATATATATATATATATATATACATTAACTCGTTTATGTCTGAATTATAAATCTGTGGCTTTTTATTGCTTTAAATATATATATATATATATATATATATATATATATATATATATATATATATATATATTCATACTAACTCATCTGGCCTGGATTGCGAATTCGTGGCCTTTTCAGTTTCAATATATATATATATATAAATATATATATATATATATATTGATCAGTCACACTTGGATTGGAAATCCGTGGCTCTTTCCAATTTTAATATATATATAAGTAATATATATTATTTATTTAATGTGATTAAATATCAGTTTTTGTAATATCCGAGAGTATTATGTCTTTTAACAATTATCAATAAACGAATTTATGTGAAATTCTTGTGTGTTTTCTTTTATTAGATGTATCTGTGTTATACATACATGTGTTATTTTATGATATGTGATGAGGAGTATTTAAATGGTTAGTTCAGTTTAATTCAACTATTTAAATTGGTTAAGTATGGAATTAATTCTATTAATTTCGTGGGATGGCTTTAAAGCATGATTTTGAGTTTGGAGCGGAATTTAGAGACGCGGACTGCGTATTTGAGTCCGAAACGTCGAAATTAGTCAGGACAGACTATAACTACGAAAATGTGTCACAGTTGACTTTTTGGTCAAAGTCAACCGGTTGACTTTTCGGGTAAAAAGTCAACCACGAATTTTGGAGATGAATTTGACGAAACGGATAGTCCCATGACGTCCGGGACGTCGATTTTCGTAGGAGTCGATATGAGTATCGAAACGTTTAGCTACGGAGGGCAAAACGGTCAAATGGTTATTTAATTGATTAAAATAATATTTTAATAAGGGAATTGCAGCAGCTGATGGGGCCATGTGTTAGCCAAATTGGGACAAGGAGGGAGAGTATATACGTATATTCTAAATGATTAGGAAGGGAGTTATATTTTCTTCCTTAAAACCAAAGCTCTTTCATTTCTCTAACTCCCACCTTCTTCAATTCGGTTAATGGTGGCATGGGGTGTAACTGATGAATTGTGGAGATGGAAGGGCTGGAGCAAACAATGTATATTATGTGCTATATATATATTCCCAATCCAAGTCTCTTCTCCTTTTCACAAAAAGTTCTAATCGAGAGAGAAAAAAATATTGAGAGTTTGAGAGTGATACTAGGTTGTCTAAGAATTCTGGAGATTACAGAGGAGTTAGCAAGCAAGGAGTGAGGCTCTATCAGATTAAAACAAGAAGGAATTCGTCCAAGAGGTAAGCCATGAAACCTATTCTATGTTCTTAAGAAAATAGTGAAGAAAATGCATGGATAATTGTGGTAAATAATTTGTTTTGACTGTGTGATGCTATCTTAGTGTTGTTTACTGATATGGGGATATTGAGAATGAAAATTCTGGTCTAATCATGCTTCAAATACGTAGAGAATCAAAGAATTCAAGTTTGCATGCTAAGTGTTCGATAAAATGCCTCATAGATGTCAATTTGTTCAAATCATGGTAACTTAGTGGGTTTGATTATTGTAACATGTGTATATATGTTAGTATATGTGATCTGGACAGTAGGAATCAACCTCATGCATGCTAGAATCAAAATCATGGTTTTTGTCAAAGGTGGGTTAACTTAGAATCTATGACTTTTTGGGTTTTTCGGAGCCTTGGAATCATAGCTTCTGCGACTCGTCGGTTGTATGTGTTAATTTTGTAAAATACTATGTAGTATGATGTCTCACCTGACCAATTTTCAAAAGAAACGGAGTTAAAATGAGCAAGTTATGAATTTCGTAAGCAAGCATGTTGGTATAAAAATCTGCATAATTCTGGGAATTTCCAGAAATTTTCTAAGTCTGGAAGGCAGTCTGGCACGCTTATCTAGGCTGCTGGATCGAGGTCTTAACATGTCAGTCTCATGTATGTTGTATTTTTGTAAAATACTATGATGTATGGAGTGTATGGTGTCCAAATATCATGGTCATACAACCTGTAAACAAGTGGGAATTAAATTGCAAAGTGGGCTGCTCGAAAACAAAAATCAGGATTTGGGCCTGATGAGCAGCGCAGCTGCGCCTTTCATAAGGCTTATACCTGCGCAGCTGCACCACACAAAGATGGATTCCGGGTTGGCCAGACAGCGCAGCTGCGCCGGTAACACGGCTTGAGGCTGCGCAGTTGCGCCGTACTGGGTCGGGTCGGGTCTGATCCGGGTCGGGTCGGGTCAGAAAAATGTCAGAAACTTATTTTGCTCAGAATCTCATACTGAACCACTTTACCTATAAGACGCAACATGTTATATGATTAAATTAGCTTGATGATAGCATACATGGTAGTTTAATAATAAAATTAAATAAAAGGAAATCCTTTACTTTCAAATTAGAGTTCGAGGACCTAATTGCTTAACGTGACATATGTGATTAGGTTACGTGAAGGACTAATTGATAGCTTAAACTGTAGAAGACGTATCAGGCAAGTTTCCTAGCCCTAATTTCTATTGGGTATTTATTCAATCCTTACTTATTTTATCTCAGTGAGGGTAAGTATTGGACTTATGCTAGCTATTTATTCGTGCAAGTTCCTTTGTTGTGAAGTTATACAACTTCAATTATCTTGCAAGCTTATCGATGATTACTCAGTTATTATTCTAACAACTATGCTTATAAGTTTCATGTCATTATCGAACAGTTTCTAAGTATGTTTCCTGGCCTTTGTTTTCGGCTAGTTATTATTGATGAAAAATGATTTAATTCAAATCTTTCGAAGCTATTTAATGTTTACCAATCCAAATTGCTTTGGTGCGGTCTCGCATGAATACTAAGATGAACAACCCGAATAAATGGGCAAACAGATGTCGGGCATATAGTCCCATTTATGCTTATGCAGTTTAAACTTTATACTTGTGCACAATGTAGGGTACGATAGGCTGATCACCTGGAGTACTTGCAGAGACCGTTTACAATCTATTTGATTGTTAAACCGTCTGATGGTTTTCGATGAAACAAAGCAATGTTCAGGGTATTTTACACCACTTAGTATGCTATTGAGAATTCTAAACTCTTATCTTTGATATTCTTGTTTAACACTTGATAATTCCTTTAATTGTTGAGATATTGTCATACAAATGTTTTTACTCGTGATGTATGTTTCCAAACTTCTTTATATACTTGCTGGGCAATTTGTGCTCATTCTTGCTTAAACCTTTCAGTTAAGGATGAGAAGGCTGAGGGCTCGGGCAAGGACAAGGGGAAGTCTAAGATGAAATGATGCTAGTTACTTTATGAAATAAGTTTATATTTCCGCATATGATGTAATGTAGCGATAAACGCTAAGTTTAAGTTTTGGTTTATTAAAGGTTGTAAAGACTTGGGATTTTATTTTGTACGTAATAGTTATAATATTATTATTATTATTGCTGGAGTTACTTAGATAGATGATGATGTATGTTGTATCATGAGTACCATGTCCTGTAATCGATGTTACATGGATGTGGGGGCGTCACAGGTTGGTATCAAAGTCGTAGGTTATAAACTTTAGGTGGGGAACCTTAGACTATAACCTTAGGGAAGTTAGTGGAGGTAATAAGGAGATGAACTCACGTAGAGTTCTAAGTGTAGTGTCGAAGCTATTTTTTTAAAAACAAAATCAATATCTATTTTTAAAATACTAATTGAGTTCTTTGTCTTGATTGTAGGATGTCAGGAGAAGAGGAGGTTAGAGATATTCACGTAGTGAGTGAGCAGTTGGTGACAGCTGTACCTGAGCCTATAGCTAAGGCAGCAGCTGAGTCAGACCCAGAGGAGTATCCTGAAGAGGAAGAGGAGCCCGAGGAGGACTCCGAGGAAGCACCTGAGGATACTATATTGGATGAGTTGATGGATAGGATTACAGAATTGAATGACAAAGTCCATGAGTTGGAGGAGCTGTATCAGGGGGAGCAGCAGGCTGCAGCATTGCTTGGAGCATTGGTGCAACACCTGATAATTAGGAACGGGGATCTGGCTGACAAGCTGCGAACAGCAGGTCAGAAGGCGGACAGGCTGAAGGATGAGAAAGAAGCTATTAGGACCCACTTGGGACATACCATTAATGGGCTAGAGTTAAGGATTAAGAGTCTCCAAACTGACAAGCAGATCATTACCACATTCTGGGGAGATGAGAGGAGAGGTCGTGTTCAGGCCGAGAAGCTAACAGGCGAGTTAGAAGGAGAGGTAAGAGATAAGAAGGTTAGGATGGATAGAATGAAGTATGCGTTTAAGACAGCACATGGGAGGTTCCAGTATAGAGTGTATCACTTTCCACGTGAGGAGTACCAGTCTAGACATGCTATAAGCCGTGGGCTGGTGCTGGAAATATCGGATGAAGAGCGTGAAGACGCCATTAGGCGGGGTCTTTAGTTTGTTCGTGTTAAACTTTTACTAGTAGCGTGTAGAATGCTTATCTATGAAATAAAACTTGGTTTCCAATGTTACTAAATATGATGGTTAAAGTGATGTAAATGGCTTAATGCCATAAGATGATGAAATACCTTGGGTATTATGTTTATAAATAAATATGCTTTTATTTAAATATGTGATGTGATGATTAAGTTTTTATATGAATTATAAATATTGTAGGAATAAGTTATGGGATAATAACACTAAGTTTATTTAAACAGAGAGATGGCTAGAGGAAGACGTCGTCAACAAGTACCAGAAGGGTCAGGCGGTAATGCTGGGGGTCCACCGAACCCTATGCAACAGTTTGTAGACATGTTAGTTGGGGCATTACAGAATTGAACCCCGAATACCAATAACCCTCTAGCGGACCAGGTGGCACACTTTAAAGACTTCAAGAGCGAGGGACCACCTGAGTTCAAAGGAACCACCGAACCTATCGAAGCCCAAACTTGGGTCAAGGAAATTGAAAAGACATTCGCTATTGCTAGCGTAGGAGATGATCAGTAAACAATCTTCGCCACTTACATGCTGAAGGGTGAAGCCAATTTCTGGTGGGAGGCAAACCAGATCAGGGCGGGAGAAGGTGTGATATCTTGGGAAGAGTTTAAGAAGATCTTCTTCGAAAACTATTTCCCTGCGAGTATGCAGAGTCGTATGGAGATGCGATTCTTGGAGCTGAAGCAAGAAGACATGACCGTACCCCAGTACGCCGCAAAGTTCAATGAACTGGCGAGGTTCGCGCCTCATCAGGTCGACACTGAGTTGAGGAAAACGAGGAGGTTTGAGCAGGGTCTCAAACCATGGTTATACAGTAGACTTTCGGTGTTGCAAACGAACAGCTTCGCGACTCTCCTGGAGAAGGCTATAATTGCTGAGGGCGGAAGTGAAGCCCTAATGAAGTTTAATAAGGAGAAAAAGAAGAAGAATGAAGGAGGGAATCACGGGGAAGGTAGCAGCAGCAGTGGTGGAAACAAGAGGAAGTGGAACAACAACAACAACAATAACAATTTTAACTCGGGAAACTCTGGGGGAAAACCAGGTGAAGTAAAGAAGAGAACTGAGGCGTGTAAGGAGTGTGGGAGGAATCACTCGGGTGCATGTCTAAAAGGGAAGAATGTCTGTTTCAATTGCGGGCAAGAGGGGCACATCTCTCCCAATTGCTCTACACCAAAGAGGAATGGATGTTTCAATTGTGGAGCATTGGATCATCAGGCAAGGAATTGCCCAAAGAAGAATTCAGCAGGAGGAAATGGAGGAAGGGGACCAAGCGGTGGAAATCTCACAATTACTGGACCACCAACTCAGAATCGACCAACAGCAAGGACTTTCAACATGACGGTTCAGGATGCAGTCGCATCCAAGGACGTGGTTTCAGGTATCATTCCGGTCAATGATATATCTGCTTACATATTATTTGATTCGGGTGCTACTTGTTCCTTCGTATCCCATGAATTCTCCCAACGATTAAACATACCCCAGGAAAAATTAGAATATCCTTTGAACATAGAAGTCGCTAATAAGGAAGTCATTCCCGTTAGCCATGTCTATAGGAATTGTGTTGTAGATATCAGGGGATATAAGTTGCCTGTGAATTTAATTCCGATTCAATTAGGGGAATTTGATGTAATTCTAAGAATGGATTGGTTATTTAACCATGGAGCGATGATAGATTGCCAGAAGAAGTGTATAAATCTTATGACTCCAAATCAGTCTAAGGTAGTATTCTACGGGGGTAAGTCACCGAGACACTCGAGTTGTCTAACGATGTTGCAAGCGAGGAAGTTGCTAAGGAAGGGAAGTGTAGGATATTTGGCCCATATCGTCGATACACAGAAAATAGGTGTAGGAATGGGACAGATACCAGTAGTGAATGAATTTTTGGATGTATTTCCGGAAGAGTTACCAGGGCTTCCACCGGATAGAGAGGTCGAATTCGTTATAGATTTAGTACCGGGAACGGCCCCGATTTCGAAAGCACCATACAGAATGGCACTGGCAGAGATGAAAGAGCTGATGGTACAGTTGCAGGAATTATTGGATAGAAAGTATATTCAACCGAGTATGTCTCCTTGGGGAGCACCAATTTTATTTGTGAAAAAGAAGGATGGATCAATGAGACTTTGTATCGACTATCGAGAGTTGAACAAAGTGACGATCAAGAACAAGTATCCATTACCTAGGATAGATGATCTGTTCGATCAGTTGAAGGGAGCGAAATATTTTTCCAAGATCGACTTGAGGACGGGATATCACCAATTGAGGGTGAGGAAGGAAGATGTTCCGAAGACAGCATTCAGGACTCGTTACGGTCACTACGAGTTCCTGGTGATGTCATTTGGATTAACGAACGCGTCGGCGGCATTTATGGACATGATGAATCGGGTATTCAAGCAATACCTAGATAAATTTGTGGTCGTGTTCATAGATGATATCCTGATCTATTCCAAGACTCAGGAGGATCATGTTGAACACTTAAGGTTGGTATTGGAGGCGTTGAGGAAGGATAAGTTATACGCAAAATTTTCAAAGTGCGAGTTTTGGTTGAAGAAAGTTCAATTTCTGGGTCACGTGATCGATAAGGACGGAATCTCTGTGGATCCAGCAAAGGTAGAAGTGGTGCAGAATTGGGAGCAACCAAAGACACCGACTGAAGTAAGAAGTTTCTTAGGACTGGCAGGCTATTATAGACGGTTTATCCAAGATTTTTCGAAGATAGCAGGAACTTTGACAAATTTAACAAAGAAGTCGGTCAAATTTGTCTGGACAGAGAAGTGTGAAGAAAGTTTTCGGGAACTTAAGAAAAGATTGAGTGAGGCACCGGTGTTGTCTTTACCAGACGATACAGGTGATTTCGTGATTTTCAGTGATGCGTCGCATAAAGGACTTGGCTGTGTGCTTATGCAACATGGTAAAGTTATTGCGTATGCATCACGTCAGTTGAAGGATTACGAGAAGGGATATCCTACCCATGACCTGGAATTGGCAGCGGTAGTATTTTCCCTAAAGATTTGGAGGCATTATTTATATGGTGTAAAGTGTGAAATATACACGGACCATAAAAGTCTGAAGTATATCTTCACGCAGAAGGAGTTGAATATGAGACAGAGAAGATGGTTGGAACTAATAAAGGATTATGATTGCGACATCTTTTATCATCCGGGGAAAGCTAACGTGGTCGCAGATGCGCTAAGCAGAAAGGGCAGTGGCAGGTTGGCAATGCTAACGGCTCAAGAGGAGTTGATTAGGGAAATGGCCAGTTTGGAACTCGAGGTAAAGAGTCCGAGCGAGTCAGATGGGAAGTTGTTCGCAATGGAGGTTCGACCGACTCTATTGGACAAAATCAAGGAAGAACAAAGCAGCGATGAAGAATGCGAGAAGGTGAGGAAAAGAATTTCATATGGAGAGGAGCTCAAGTTCAATGTGGGTGGTGATGGATTATTAAGGTTTGAGAGGAGAATTTGGGTGCCAGCGGTAACTGAATTAAAGGAAGAAATCTTGCAGGAAGCCCATAGCTCAAGTTACTCAATTCACCCGGGAAGCACAAAAATGTATCAGGATCTTCGCCAACATTATTGGTGGCCCAATATGAAGAGAGAAGTGGCAGAGTGCGTCAGCAGATGTTTGACATGCCAGAGAGTTAAGGCGGAACATCAGAGACCGAGCGGGTTACTTCAACCATTAGAAATTCGGAATGGAAATGGGAGCATATCACGATGGACTTCGTGGTAGGACTTCCAAACACACAGAAGGGTTACGATGCAGTTTGGGTAATCGTTGATCGATTGACCAAGTCAGCGCATTTCTTGCCAATCAAAATCAGATATACCTTGGATCAGTTGGCAAAGCTTTATATCAAGGAGATCGTTTCCAAGCACGGTGTACCTGTATCAATTGTGTCAGATCGCGATCCGCGGTTCACAGCTAATTTCTGGAAAAGCTTTCAAGAACGCATGGGAACGCAACTGAGGTTGAGCACCGCGTATCATCCTCAAACAGACGGGCAGAGCGAAAGAACTATTCAAACGTTAGAGGACATGCTGAGAGCATGTGTAATGGACTTCAAAGGAAGGTGGGATGACCACCTACCGTTAGTGGAATTTGCATACAACAACAGTTATCACGCGAGTATCGGGATGCCACCTTATGAAGCTTTATATGGAAGAAAATGTAGAACGCCATTGTGCTGGGATGAAGTGGGAGAACGTCAATTGCTAGGGCCGAAATTAGTGCAGCAAACTGCAGATGTGATCAAAACGATACGAGCGAGATTAGTGACAGCTCAGGATCGACAGAAGAAATATGCTGATCAACACCGGCAACAACGAGACTTCGACGTCGGCACTTATGTGTTTCTAAAGGTTTCACCTTGGAAAGGGAAAATGAGATTTGGGAAGAAGGGAAAACTTAGTCCCAGATTCATAGGCCCCTTTGAAGTGTTAAGGCGAGTCGGTGAGGTAGCTTATGAAATAGCTTTACCTCAGGAGTTAGAACATATACACAACGTGTTCCACGTATCAGTGTTACGACCCTATAAACAGGATTACAAGCATATCATAGAGTATGAACCCATCCAATTTGAAAAGAACTTAACCTATGAAGAGGTTCCAGTACAGATAATTGATAAAAAGAACAAGTGTTGAGGAATAAGATAATACCTTCTGTTAAGGTAGTATGGAGGAACCACAACGCCGAAGAGGCTACGTGGGAACTCGAGGAGAAAATGATGAAAAATTATCCTAATCTTTTTGTTTGATGTGTAATGATTCCGGGGACGGAATCCTTATAAGGTAGGGTGAATGTAATATCCGAGAGTATTATGTCTTTTAACAATTATCAATAAACGAATTTATGTGAAATTCTTGTGTGTTTTCTTTTATTAGATGTATCTGTGTTATACATACATGTGTTATTTTATGATATGTGATGAGGAGTATTTAAATGGTTAGTTCAGTTTAATTCAACTATTTAAATTGGTTAAGTATGGAATTAATTTTATTAATTTCGTGGGACGGCTTTAAAGCATGATTTTGAGTTTGGAGCGGAATTTAGAGACGCGGACTGCGTATTTGAGTCCGAAACGTCGAAATTAGTCAGGACAGACTATAACTACGAAAATGTGTCACAGTTGACTTTTTGGTCAAAGTCAACCGGTTGACTTTTCGGGTAAAAAGTCAACCACGAATTTTGGAGATGAATTTGACGAAACGGATAGTCCCATGACGTCCGGGACGTCGATTTTCGTAGGAGTCGATATGAGTATCGAAACGTTTAGCTACGGAGGGCAAAACGGTCAAATGGTTATTTAATTGATTAAAATAATATTTTAATAAGGGAATTGCAGCAGCTGATGGGGCCATGTGTTAGCCAAATTGGGACAAGGAGGGAGAGTATATACGTATATTCTAAATGATTAGGAAGGGAGTTATATTTTCTTCCTTAAAACCAAAGCTCTTTCATTTCTCTAACTCCCACCTTCTTCAATTCGGTTAATGGTGGCATGGGGTGTAACTGATGAATTGTGGAGATGGAAGGGCTGGAGCAAACAATGTATATTATGTGCTATATATATATTCCCAATCCAAGTCTCTTCTCCTTTTCACAAAAAGTTCTAATCGAGAGAAAAAAAATATTGAGAGTTTGAGAGTGATACTAGGTTGTCTAAGAATTCTGGAGATTACAGAGGAGTTAGCAAGCAAGGAGTGAGGCTCTATCAGATTAAAACAAGAAGGAATTCGTCCAAGAGGTAAGCCATGAAACCTATTCTATGTTCTTAAGAAAATAGTGAAGAAAATGCATGGATAATTGTGGTAAATAATTTGTTTTGACTGTGTGATGCTATCTTAGTGTTGTTTACTGATATGGGGATATTGAGAATGAAAATTCTGGTCTAATCATGCTTCAAATACGTAGAGAATCAAAGAATTCAAGTTTGCATGCTAAGTGTTCGATAAAATGCCTCATAGATGTCAATTTGTTCAAATCATGGTAACTTAGTGGGTTTGATTATTCTAACATGTGTATATATGTTAGTATATGTGATCTGGACAGTAGGAATCAACCTCATGCATGCTAGAATCAAAATCATGGTTTTTGTCAAAGGTGGGTTAACTTAGAATCTATGACTTTTTGGGTTTTTCGGAGCCTTGGAATCATAGCTTCTGCGACTCGTCGGTTGTATGTGTTAATTTTGTAAAATACTATGTAGTATGATGTCTCACCTGACCAATTTTCAAAAGAAACGGAGTTAAAATGAGCAAGTTATGAATTTCGTAAGCAAGTATGTTAGTATAAAAATCTGCATAATTCTGGGAATTTCCAGAAATTTTCTAAGTCTGGAAGGCAGTCTGGCACGCTTATCTAGGCTGCTGGATCGAGGTCTTAACATGTTAGTCTCATGTATGTTGTATTTTTGTAAAATACTATGATGTATGGAGTGTATGGTGTCCAAATATCATGGTCATACAACCTGTAAACAAGTGGGAATTAAATTGCAAAGTGGGCTGCTCGAAAACAAAAATCAGGATTTGGGCCTGATGAGCAGCGCAGCTGCGCCTTTCATAAGGCTTATACCTGCGCAGCTGCGCCACACAAAGATGGATTCCGGGTTGGCCAGACAGCGCAGCTGCGCCGGTAACACGGCTTGAGGCTGCGCAGTTGCGCCGTACTGGGTCGGGTCGGGTCGGGCCGGGTCGGGTCGGGTCGGGTCGGGCCGGGTCAGAAAAATGTCAGAAACTTATTTTGCTCAGAATCTCATACTGAACCACTTTACCTATAAGACGCAAC
The DNA here is from genome assembly GCA_020205555.1 of Panax stipuleanatus. Taxonomy (NCBI): domain Eukaryota; kingdom Viridiplantae; phylum Streptophyta; class Magnoliopsida; order Apiales; family Araliaceae; genus Panax; species Panax stipuleanatus. The sequence goes on from CM035121.1 coordinate 88,668,566, forward strand.
ATGTTATATGATTAAATTAGCTTGATGATAGCATACATGGTAGTTTAATAATAAAATTAAATAAAAGGAAATCCTTTACTTTCAAATTAGAGTTCGAGGACCTAATTGCTTAACGTGACATATGTGATTAGGTTACGTGAAGGACTAATTGATAGCTTAAACTGTAGAAGACGTATCAGGCAAGTTTCCTAGCCCTAATTTCTATTGGGTATTTATTCAATCCTTACTTATTTTATCTCAGTGAGGGTAAGTATTGGACTTATGCTAGCTATTTATTCGTGCAAGTTCCTTTGTTGTGAAGTTATACAACTTCAATTATCTTGCAAGCTTATCGATGATTACTCAGTTATTATTCTAACAACTATGCTTATAAGTTTCATGTCATTATCGAACTGTTTCTAAGTATGTTTCCTGTCCTTTGTTTTCGGCTAGTTATTATTGATGAAAAATGATTTAATTCAAATCTTTCGAAGCTATTTAATGTTTACCAATCCAAATTGCTTTGGTGCGGTCTCGCATGAATACTAAGATGAACAACCCGAATAAATGGGCAAACAGATGTCGGGCATATAGTCCCATTTATGTTTATGCAGTTTAAACTTTATACTTGTGCACAATGTAGGGTACGATAGGCTGATCACCTGGAGTACTTGCAGAGACCGTTTACAATCTATTTGATTGTTAAACCGTCTGATGGTTTTCGATGAAACAAAGCAATGTTCAGGGTATTTTACACCACTTAGTATGCTATTGAGAATTCTAAACTCTTATCTTTGATATTCTTGTTTAACACTTGATAATTCCTTTAATTGTTGAGATATTGTCATACAAATGTTTTTACTCGTGATGTATGTTTCCAAACTTCTTTATATACTTGCTGGGCAATTTGTGCTCATTCTTGCTTAAACCTTTCAGTTAAGGATGAGAAGGCTGAGGGCTCGGGCAAGGACAAGGGGAAGTCTAAGATGAAATGATGCTAGTTACCTTATGAAATAAGTTTATATTTCCGCATATGATGTAATGTAGCGATAAACGCTAAGTTTAAGTTTTGGTTTATTAAAGGTTGTAAAGACTTGGGATTTTATTTTGTACGTAATAGTTATAATATTATTATTATTATTGCTGGAGTTACTTAGATAGATGATGATGTATGTTGTATCATGAGTACCATGTCCTGTAATCGATGTTACACGGATGTGGGGGCGTCACAGTTTTAACCGTTCATTTGACGTAAATTTGGGCTAATGTAAAGTTTATTAATTAGATTTATCTAAATTTAGCCATATCTCACTTTTAACCGGTTCAAAAGTTGTCAAACTGGAACCGTTGAGCTAGAATGGCTAAAATTTATTTAAATCTAGTTTTCTTTCTAGTTTTTTAAATATAAGCAACTACGCGACCCTAGATCCTTATCTAAAGGAAACGGAAAGCTTTGGCTACGCGCATGCAAGGGTTGAACTGATGAATCATTTGTCTTGCGACGTCTAGATTTTAATTTATATTTTATTTCAATATCTCTGTTGTGCAGGCTTTTTGATAATGTTCTGTGAGCATAGGAATCACGAAATCTACAATTAATCACATGGATCTAGATCCGATTCCCACGATAGACAAATTTGCACTGTAAATACAGCTTGCAGACCTTTTTTGTAAATGTAAATAAGAGGGACCATAAAACGGTTATCCGGATTTAAGGTCTTAACACAGTAAATTGTGGTTTATGGTGCTCGGGTCACTTCGATGGCTTTCATGCCCATAAGGAACCCTGCACTTGTATATATATTATTTTGCCGGGGATGCTTCGCATCTATAGTATAAAATCCAAATCAAGATGAATACAGAATAAAAATGGGAGTATCAAAAGGCTTCAATTCCTATGTTAGCGAAAGGGTTTGAAAACCATCTTTCAAAACATCAACTTCATATCTTGTCTAAAAATAGACTTTTTATTAAATCAAACCCTTCGTATATAGGTCCAACGAAACACATCACTACTTTCAAATAAAGGTACTTTGAGCCCAATTAAACACACGCACACACACACAAACACACTGCAAATAAATTAAAAAAAATTGAAAAGATGCGGTAACCGTGTTTCACGGAAGTCGGGGAGTGTCTAACACCTTCCCCCCCCCCCCCCATTTATCAAGCCATCGAACTCTATGAATCTCAGTTTCCAAGGCCAAGTTAAACAGAGTCCAACAATTGAGCTTACTTGCAAAACTTTTCAAATCAAAACTCGGTTGAGTTGGAATAACCATTTCAAACATACCAACTGGCGACTCTGTAAAATCAAACTTTTTAAATCGTCGACATTATATGTCGGTCTTTTCCTGAAAACTCACCCTTCAGATCAAACAAATCAAATAGAGGGCATAAAGGGTAGAAACACATAGGAAAATGGATCCCAAAGATTTTTTTTGACGTCGACATCAAATATATATATGAGAAAAGAATCACCTTCTCACCATATGTATATTGATAGCGCGACACCAACATTTCAATGATTATCAATGTGATAGACTAAGTGCAAACACAAAATCCCTGCCCATATAAAGGTCAGTACAACTCATCTATCACATGATTCCTCAATTGAAATCCTACCCAATCCTATCAAATCTTTTCTTGCGCTTTGCTCAATACAAATTTTCTTTAATTCATATTTCATTATCTATAACTCCTTCTGAGTTTTATTTTTATAATATCTTATAGTACCTTTTTGTAGAACAATTTTGCTATAAAATTTCAATCATTCGATTAATCATCTATCTTTCCATGTCTTAATCAGATCACGTCGTGATCTTTTCTTATAATCGTTTTATATTACGATTCTTTTCTTATCTTATGATCGTTTTGTTTTACGATCTTCTTATCCTTCCCTTTAATCATGTTATATTATGATTTCCTTTATGCTTTTAGTCTTATAGACTTTGTCTATTCATTATTACCCTTCATCTTTATTATCAGAGTCGGGTAACTCCGGATTCTTATCTTTATAACTCTTTGAGATTCTTCTTTGAATCTTCTTCTAATCTTAATAATGAATTTCCTAAATTCATCTCTTAGCACTTAAACTCTATTTGAGTTTATTTCTTATCATCCTTATTCTCATCTTTACGGTTATAGCTTAAGGTACTCCTACCAAAGGTTTATAACCTATCGACTCTGATACCAACTGTAGCGCCCCAAAATTCGGGTCTCTTGAACCTCAGACCTAGTGCGTCACGATACATCATTTTCATACACATTCTATAATCTACCGCGGAATATATAAACATACATTATTTATTTCAAATGATTCTACAATATTTGCCAAGGTCTACAACATTAACTCAATACATACCTTAATAACTTAAAAGGTTCACATTATCATTTTAAATAAGATAACATAATAGTTAACACATAATAAGTTACTCTTGAACTTTTCCCCTTGTCTTTGTTCCTCTTTAAGCACTCGGCTTAACTGAAATATTATCATGATATAGCAAGAGTGAGCAACTACTTTGCTCAACAAGTTTAAATACAAGAAAAATATATCATGATTGAAAGAGGAATAGAGCTACAGATATTTTCAACAATATTTAATAATTGTGAAATAATGAGAATCAAGTTTCAATAAATGAATAACTAAATCATTAATGTTGAGTGGCCAACAATGTCCATAAACAAATTTGGTAATCAAGGTGATCAGCCTTTCATACCAGGTGAACATATGCAACTTGCACAAAATGCGAATAACAATAATCATAAATGTCGAATAATTGTCAATAATTAATCCACTAGCATGCTTGAAACATAATAACTCGAGTTTGAGTTAGGAAACTTGTCTGTTCCGACAATTACTGCTAAGCAATCTAATTTAATCTCTTATGAATGACATATAATTAATAAGATTGATCTTTCAACCAGCATAATATATCTTAAAAATAAATTATCTAGCATTTAGCCACATAATCAAACATTAGATAATTTCTTAACTTATTAATAATATTATCGTCCTTTGATAATATTTTAATCACTTAATCTTCATCTTAAAACTCTCATCTAATATTATTAATCAAATAATATTTTAATTCACTTCTTAACATTATTAATTATTTAATAATATCTTAATAATTTATAAATATTATTAATTATTTAATAATATTTTAATTACTTATTAATCATTTAATAATATCTTAATCATTTAAAAATATTATTAATCCTTTAATAATATGTTAATCACTTACAAATATTATTAATCATTTAATAATATTCTAATCACACTCTTAAATTATTAATTATTTAATAATATAGTAATATTATTAATCATTTAATAATATTCAAATCATTTACTAATATTATTAATTGTTTAATAATATTTCTGGCATTTACAAATATTATTAATCTTTTAATAATATTTTATTCCAATATTATTAATTATTTAATAATATTTTAATCACATTCTAATATTAGTAATCCTTTAATAATATTTTAATTAATTACTAATATTATTAATTATTTAATAATATTTTAATCAATTACTAATATTCTTAATTATTTAATAATATTTTATTGAATTTTAAATATTATTAATTATTTAATAATATTTTATTTATTTCCTAATATTATTAATTATTTAATAATATTTTATTTATTTATAAACAATTTAATTTAATTGTTTATCTCTTTTATTTATTTATTTAACCAACATAACATACCTTTCACATATTATTAAATCAAAAATGACCAAATTACCCTTATATGGTCTTAACATATCATATTAATGATCATTAGTCAATAAAATCACATTAACACAATTTATAACTTAATATAACTTAATTTTTCCAATTATCCTTAACTTAAACATAGCCATGAAAAATCCCAAAATAACTTATTATTTTTTTATCTTCTGGGAAAACTTAATATATAATAGTTTAGTGACAAAATAATTTTCTTGTAATTTTTTAATTTCGTTTACTATTTTTAAATAATCCAAAACTGTCTGGAATGACATTTAACATTTCATAATTTATCCTTTTCTAAAAAAATTATGAAATTTTCAGAGTAGTCTCCTGTTATCAAAACTTAACTCCTGTAAACATTTCACATTTTCTTAGTTGTATTTTAGGAGTTATTATAGTTTATTTTTAAAATCATAGTTTCTTATAAAAGCTAGATCTCAACTTCTGGACAGCCAAAAATTCTCATCTTCGGACAAGAATTATTTAACTTGTTATACTATCATACCACAAAATATCAGAATTTTTAGAGCTTCCAAAGTGGCCGAAACAGCCCCCTTTTCAAACTGGCCAGAATAATTTTCTTATTTTCCAGATTTTCTACCCGGCATACTGTTTTAGGAGAAATGATGCCATGTCATGCTCGTTTAACATATTTGAGTGCTAAAAATTGGGTTTAACAGATAACTCATAGGTCTAACCCCCTTCTTTGACGGATCACAAAAAAAAGTTGTAGATTTCAAATGGTAAAGCCTCAAAGTGGGTTGAAAATTAGGATTTTTAACCCTAAAAACTATTTTTATTTTCTTTTGATTTCAAAGCTTTTCAACAATTAAAATGCTATGATTTAAGCATGAAACTTCATAAAACTTTTAGATCTAGTGTCATATGGTTTATTATCATAAACTCATGATTTATTTAAAAACATCCACAAGAAATTACATAAACTAACTATGATTAGGGTTTTATACCTTGTCTTGGTTGTTCTTCCCTTCTTCTTCCAAGGTAGGTAATAAACCTTGAAGAAATACACAAGATCTCCTCCTCTTCTCCTTCCTCTTGGCCACGACAACCCCTCTTTTCTTTCTCTCTCAATTAATTTTGCTCTCTAACTTTATGAAACAGAGGAAGTGAAATGAAAGCAAACTTTTCTAGCAAATGAGAGAACCCCTATTTATAGTCATCCAAAAGGCATAGATATATGATATATATGTATACAAAATCCTCCCAATATCTTTACAATCTTTCCAAATCTTGCAAATTCTTAGCAAATCTTAGTGCTAGCAAAATTAGGGACAAATAGCTGGGGAGTGGGTGAGCTAGGATTTGAAAAATGAAATAAACCATGTGCTTTTTCTCCTATCTTACCCGCCCATTTCTCTCTCTTTTCCTCTATTTTTGATTTTTATTATTTGCTTTATTAGCTTATTTTAGTTTCTATAAAAATTCATTCCAAGTTGGGCTAAAGTTTGGGCCATCCATTTAATTATTTGAGCTTTCTAATTTAAATTGTTTGGGTCATATAATTTAACATTGTCTGTGACGCCCCCAAATTCGGACCACTCGCATCTCGAATTCGGTTCGTCACTTTTTAAATTCTAATAACTTCATAACAACTCATGCAACAGAATAATAGAATAATTTATATTTATTTAATATAATTATTCGGGTCCCACGCTTTCGTAACTTAAACACAATCTCCAACATCTTATACGTAACTAAAACATAGCTAATACATAACTTAAACTTAACTAGTACATAATACGAATTAGATCTTATTACAATTATCATAACAGTCCTAAATGAATACAAAGCTACGCTGTAGCCTTGCCTTTGCCCTTATCGGTGCCCGAGGATCCGCCATGCTCTGCCTTAACTGAAATGTTTTAGGGAAAGCAAAAATGAGCAATAATTTTGCTTAGCAAGTAATATAGCATTAAGGGTGAATAATATAGATTTCAAACCCCAAGGGTTCAACAGTAAATGATAGTTCAAGAATAACAAGAAGTATCAATAGTTCTCAATAATGGTCACTAAGGACAAAAAGATATCAACAAGATTCAAGGTTTAACTATTTTAAGGTTTCAAAATAATGAACACTGAGCAGTCACTAAGGACTATGAACTCTTACTAGAATTAACAGTAATATGTTGATAATCCAATAAAACAAGTACAACAGGTGATCAGCCTAAAGTACCCTACGCCATGCATAACATTTAATCGTACTCATGTGCGCACGTCGATTCCCCGACAGTTGTATATAATTTTTCCCTTCCATGAGGGTTGTTCATCTCAGTAGAATTATAAGAGTCCGCTCCAACTCAATTGGTTTGGATAGCTTTCTAACATACGATATTAGTCTAGCCGAATCAAATGGCTTAAAAAACTTTTGTACTGCATTTAGGAACGATAAGTTCAATGCTTGCAACAACATCAAGATGTAAATTCGATGTTCGAATAATAACAAATATTTGTTTGATATAGCAACAATTCGGATTTATACAATATGTAAAGTAAAAAGAGTTAGGGAACTTGCCCAATAAAGAGTAGGGTTAAGAAACTTGCTCAATAAGGAGTAAGGTTCGAATACTTGCCTTATGCATAGTTTATCAACATATATAGCTTATCAACACTTCATGAACTAAGATAGCTTATTGTAACATAGTTACGCATATATGTATTTTCATTAGTTACATAAGTCGAATACATATACTTGGTATGTAAATTAAACACATATATAAGATCCTATCTTAGTCATACGATCCTACACGTATGTCGTTATATATCTTACGTACACATAGCACAAAAATCAGTTTGTATGTTATTATATAACCAAATGACATAACTCGTAGTTATTGTTGCCTTAGCATTTTTGAAAGTTCATAAAGACTTATCAATGCCATGGTTTCTATCATCAGTATGTTTATTAGTACTTGAACACCCCACTATACATGTATGGTAGTTTAGAACATTAGTGATAGCATATATGCAGTTTTTAGGTTATAACAAAATAGTCAGATTACTCTGCAAGGGGACGCGACCGCGCTTGGTTTGAATTAGGAAGTGGCGCGGCCGCGCTGCTCTTAGTTCAAACCAGAACTAAAAAATCAGTTTGCATGGCCTAGCTCGCTTACTCGCATACATTGATGACGACAGATGCAAAACATACATGTTATGAGGTTCATGATTAGGTTCGATATTACATCTTGCTTCATTATCAACTTTCCATCTAACAAGCTTAACGTGATCAATTAGAAAGGCTTCTCATATTTAGCCATTATACATATGCAATGAGGTTAATAAGCTTTAATCATACATGTTCAAGTTATCCTAGTCATGTATTTCAAAGTAACAAAGTTTTACTTCCTTAAAACTCATTTGAAACCATGCTTGACTAGTTTATAAAGTATATGGCTAGTTAGGTGCACATGTCAATCATGTCTAGATGCACAACATGTCTAGATGCACAACATGTCATATCATGATAGTCATAAATTTCAGAATGCACATAAAGTAGTTATCAACAACATTAGTTTTCAAACTCTTAAGTTTTCTTTGAAACCTCATGTTAAACCAACCAATCATGTAAAGCAACCTTACATACTATATATCATACTTATGTACACACATAACTAAATCATAATAGCATGCTCACAAGTTTAGAATTCAAAGTATACTTAGTTCGTTAACTTTCATTCTCTAACGTTAAGTTTCTTTTATAATCTCATCAAACCAAACTAAGGTAGGTGATAGCATGCAAGACAACCTACGTTAGTACGTCAAGGACATAAATAGGTATAAGTAAGTTACACTAGCATGCTCAACATTTCAGAAACCAAATAAAATGGGTTTTGGTTCTGCAGATTGGCGCGGTCGCGCCGTATATGTACTAGGGAGTGGCGCTGTCGTGCCACTCTAGTTCCATCCCAAGAAATTTCTGCAATAGCAAAGCTTTCTACAACTTCCAAAATTCTTCATGAATCATGCTTGAAATCAACTACATTTCATCTATAACATGGATATAAACTCTACTAATCATGCTAACATCATCTCACATATCCAATTTCAACTAATTCATGCAATCATAAATGTTTAAACTTCAAAACATGAGTAAGCATTATACCTCTTGAAGCTTTGAATTTGACTAAGCTTGTTCTAATTTCAGATTCCACTCTCAATTCCCTCTCTATAACACTTAGCAAACAACTCAACAAGGTGAATTGAAGAAGATGAGAGCTTAATTTATAGACAAATGAATATCTATACAAGAGCTTTGCACAATGAATCAGACCAAGAGATGAAGGAAGAAGATGATTGGTATTCATAAGTTGGTGAAATAGTGGCCAACAACCACATCAACCCACTCCCCTTGCCATCATTTGATTGAAGCTAGCATGAAATTGGGAATAGGCTAGGCCAATGGCCATTCACGTGAAGGGAAGAAATGTCACTCAATATGGAACAAGTCTCCTAATCTCAACATTTGCAAATTGGTTAATGTCAATACTTAAGGTTTTATTTCATGTACCACCACACAATGTATATGTATGTATAATTAGGTTTAACTCTCTTTTAATTTGCAATGTAGCTTTAATGGGGAATTAATATTTCATTGTAGCAAGTTGGGGGTACATATATATGGATAATTATATAATCCATGTACATTTGATAGTACCGAAATATAACATATTTGAGTATTATCATTCCACATTATCATAAACTTTATTATTTCAAGTATACTTATTTATAAATGTTAAATAACAATTATTTATTTATTCTAATTTAATACTTCTCATTAAAGTGCACATTTAATGTATCCACGCATAACATGTTGTCACATAAACTTATTTATGTAACCTATATGATTCATTTAATTTTACTATATAGTTTTATATATTATATAGTCATCTTGTAGTGTCGCACCTCATTTTATATTAATAGATGTAGATACTATATAACATATGATTAATCACTACATATTATTGTACCTAGCAATTAATTGAATAAACATTAATTTATTATTTTAATTATATATTTACTCATTAAATTGCTCTTACTCATAACAACAATTAATTAACAATATATGATTAATTAATCATTCTCTTATTAATTCATTCATTCTTTAATTTAATTAGATCATCGTAAATTCCATTATTGTGCCACGAGCTTATCATAATTTCTCCAAATTTCTCAATTATCATAAATCCAATTTAATTTAATTGAGTTACTTATCTCATGCTTCATAAACGTTTATATTGAAATAAATATTCACATATTTATTAATATCAATATTAATATTATTCATAAAATTCACGGGTATTACATCCTCCCCCCTTATAAAAATTCCGTCCTAGGAATTGGTACAAGGTTACACAAAAAGATGGGGATAGTCTCTCCTCATCTTATCTTCTAATTACAACGTGGCCTCCTCGACATCGTGGTTTCGCCAAACTGCCTTTACAGAAGTTATAACTTTATTTCTTAGTGTTTGCTCTTTCCTATCTAATATCTGGACAGGAATTTCTTCATATGTCAGATTCTTCTCTACTTGAATGGGCTCATAGGAGATCACATGCTTGTAGTCGGGCTTGTATGGACGCAACACAAAAATATGAAACACGTTGTGGATGTGTTACAATTCGGGTGGTAATGCAACTCTGTATGCCACTTTGCCCACTCGCTTTAATATCTCGATTGGCCCTATGAACCTCGGACTCAATTTTTCCTTCTTACTGAATCGTATCTTTCCTTTCCGGAAGATACCTTCAAGAATACGAAACTACCGACTTTAAAGTCTTGGTCTTGTCGATGCAAATCTTTGTACTTTTTCTAGCGATCTTGAGCTGCTAGCAATCTGGCTATTATTACCGTCACCACATCTGCTGTTTGTTGCACTAATTCTGGTCCCAACATTCGTCGCTCTCCGACTTCGTCCCAACATAATGACATTCTACATTTTCTCCCGTAAAGAGCTTCGTATGGTGGCATGCCGATACTCGCATGGTAACTATTGGTATAAGAAAATTCTAATAGGGGTAGATGATAGTTCCAATTTCCCTTGAAATCCACCACGCAAGTTCTGAGCATGTCCTCTAGCGTTTGTATTGTTTGCTCACTCTGTCCGTCTATCTGAGGATGATACGCAGTAATTAATCTCAACTATGTTCCCATCCTCTCTTGTAAGCTTTTCCAAAAGTTTGACGTGAAGCGCGGATCTCGATCAGAGGCAATTGACACCGACACTCCATGTCGTGACACAATTTCGTTTACGTACAGACTCGCACTGGTTCAAATTATATCGGATCTTGATCGGTAGAAAATGAACTATCTTCGTTAGTCGATCCACGATAACCCAAATGGGATCATAACCTTTCTGCGTGACTGGAAGTCCCACCATGAAGTCCATCGTAATGTGCTCCCATTTCCATTCTGGTATCTCCAACGGTTGAAGTTGATCACTCGGCCTTTGGTGCTCTTCTTTGACTAGTTGATAAGTAAGACATCTGCTGACGCACTCTGTGACCTCTCGTTTCTGATTGGGCCACCAAAAATGTTGCCTCAGATCTCGGTACATCTTTGTGCCTCCTGGATGAACAGAATACGTCATATTGTGTGCCTTGTGCAAAATTTCCTCTCTCAATTCGGTTACCGCTGGTACCCATACTCTCCCTTCGAATCTCAAGATACCGTCTTTATCCATTCTGAATCTTTCCTCTTCATTTTCTACTATCCTCTTTCTTATTTTCTCGCATTCCTCATCCTTCTCTTGTGATTCCTTTACTCTATCCAATAATGTTGGACGAGCTTCCATTGCAAATACTTTCTCTTCAGACCTCCCCGGTCCCTTTACCTCTATTTCTAATTTCTCCATCTCTCTTATTAACTCCTCCTGAGTCATCAATCGGAACAATTTCTCCCTTCCTTTTCTGCTTAGTGCGTCGGCGACTACGTTCGCCTTTCCTGGGTGATAAAGAATTTTGCAATCAAAATCCTTGATCAATTCTAACCACCTTCTCTGACGCATGTTCAACTCCTTCTGTGTGAAGATATATTTCAGACTCTTGTGGTCCGTGTATATCTCACATTTCTCTTCGTACAGATAATGTCTCCAAATTTTTAAGGCAAAAACTACTGCCGCTAACTCTAAGTCCTGAGTAGGGTATCGTTTTTCATAATCCTTCAATTGTCGTGATGCATACGCAATGACCTTGCCATGTTACATTAGCACACAGCCAAGTCCCTTGTGTGATGCATCACTATACACCACGAAACCTCCCGCATTGTCTGGTAATGATAATACAGGTGCCTTGCTTAATATCTTCTTCAACTCTTGAAAACTTTCCTAGCATTTTTTCGTCCATACGAACTTTACCGTCTTCTTCGTTAGATTGATCAACGGGGTTGCTATCTTAGAAAAATCTTGTATGAATCTTTGATAGTACCCAGCTAACCTTAAGAAACTTCTTATATCTGTTGGTGTCTTCGGCTGCTCCCAATTACTCACTGCCTCTACCTTTGCAGGGTCTACTAAAATTCCATCCTTATCTACCATGTGTCCTAAGAATTGAACCTTCTCCATCCAAAATTCACATTTAGAAAATTTCGCATACATCTTCTCTTTCCTTAGCGCTTCCAAAACCATCTTCAGATGTTCGGCGTGCTCTTCCTTCATCTTCGAGTAGATCAAGATGTCAATGATGAAAACTACCACGAACTTATCCAAGTATGTCTTGAAGACTAGGTTCATCAAGTCCATGAATGCTGCCGGAGCATTAGTCAATCCGAATGACATTACCAAAAACTCGTAGTGCCCATAACGGGTCCAAAATGTCGTCTTTGGTATGTCCTCCTCCCGTACTTTCAACCGGTGATAACTTGTTCGTAGGTCTATCTTTGAAAAACACATCGCTCCCTTCAATTGGTCAAAAAGGTCATCTATTCTAGGTAACGGATATCTATTCTTGATCGTTACTCTGTTTAATTCTCGATAATCGATAAAAAGCCTCATTGATCCATCCTTCTTCTTAACAAACAGAACCGATGCTCCCCAAAGAGACAAACTCGGTCGTACGTAACCCTTGTCTAGCAATTCTTGCAATTGTATCATCAATTCGTTCATTTCTACTAGCGCCATACGATATGGAGCTTTCAAAATTGGTGCAGTTCCCGGTGCTAAGTCTATTACAAATTCGATTTCTCTATCTGGTTGAAGACCAGGTAGATCGTTCAGAAATACGTCTTGGAATTCTCTCACTGCGGATATATCCTTAATCTCAAATCCCTTTTTCCGAGTATCTACAATGTAAGCTAAGTAACCTACACATCCCTTTCTTAACAATTTCTTGGCCTGCATCATCGTAAGACAGTATGATTGCTTAAGCGATGAGCTACCATAAAACACTACCTTCGACCGATTCGGAGTCTGAAGGTTCACACTCTTGTTCTGACAATCAATTATCGCAACATGGTTATACAACCAATTCATTCCCATTATTATGTCAAATTCTCCCAATCTAATCGGAATTAAGTTTACGTTTAGTTCATGATCTCTAATGCTTGCGAGATAATTTCGATGAATGAATTCTACAGGGATTACTTCCTTATTCGCAACTTCTATGTTCTAAGGATTTCCTAATGGTTCTTGGAGTAAGTTTAATTGAATAGTAAATTCTTTCGATACAAATGAACAGGTAGCACTCGAATCGAATAATACATATGCATTTATATTATTGATTAGGATAATACCTGACACCACATCCTTTGCAGTAACTGCATCTTGGACTGTCATATTAAAGGTTCTGGCGGCTGGGCAGTTGAATTGCGTTGGTCCGCCGATCATTAGTTTACTACCTCCCCCTTGCTGGCCGCTTCCTCCATTGTTCCCCTTCTTTAGGCAATCCTTGATCTGATGCTCAGTTGAGCCACAAACGAAACAACCTTTGATCTTCCTTGGTTTCGGGCAGTTGGGGGAAATGTGTCCCTCTTGGCCACAGTTATAACAGGTACTGCGCCCCTTCTAGCACTCACCCTGGTGATTCTTCCCACACTTTGGGCATCCCTCAGCCCTCTTCTTAAAACCACAATGAAAAATTCTCGTTTGATTGTTGTTGTTGTTGTTGTTGTTATCCCACTTTCTCTTTCCTAGATTACTTCCCCCGCTGCTGCTTCCTCCATGGCTTTCTCCCCCAGTGTTCTTACCCTTCTTCTCTTTGTTATACTGACTTAGGGCTTCACTACCTCCCTCTGCAATAATAGCCTTTTCCAACAGCGTGGCAAAAGAATTAATCTGGAGAACCGACACCTTGTTGAACAACCAAGGTTTCAGCCCTTGCTCAAAATGTTTGGCCTTCCTTTCTTCATCCCCTACCTGGTGTTCTGCAAACCGGGCTAGCTCGTTGAACTTGGCCGCGTATTGCGCCTCTGTCATATCTCCTTGCTTGAGTTCTAAGAATTTTACCTCTATTCTATTCTTTATGCTCTTCGGGAAATAATTCTCTAAGAACAGAGTCTTGAACCTACCCCATGTTATAATCCCTTCTCTCGCTCTTTGTTGATTCGCCTCCCACCAGTAGTTTGCTTCGCCCCTCATCATATACGTAGCGAATATAGTCTTTTGATCTTCACCCACACAAGCGATGGTGAAGGCCTTCTCTATTTCCTTGATCCATGTTTGTGCCATGATAGGATCGGTAGTACCTTCAAACTCTGGATGTCCTACGCTCCTAAAGTCCTTGAAGTTCGTAACTGGCACCGCTTGGGGATTGAGGTGAACAGGTTCATTGTTCCTTCCCCGAAGGGCTTCTTCTAACAAGTCCACTAGTTTTTGGATCGGGTCTACTTGTTCCCTCTCATTGTTAACCGACTCTTCTAGTGCAGCTAGTCTACGTCTGGGTGCCATTATCTGCATCACAAAATTTTATTTTTATTATCTAATTATATTACTTAAACATTTCTCAATGCAAAAGGAATAAAAATTTTATAACACGTTTCTGAAATAAGATCATTTATATTCATATGCCAAATCATTACATTAATATGATCATCCCTAGCATACTTCTATAAATGTCAACGTATATCCTCTAATATCACAAAAGATGGGGAAAACACTAACATACTACCCCTCTAACATAAGCCTACTCGGGGTTTACAACTATCCCATATCTTATACAAAAGATTATGATTACATCACGATATATACATCACATAAAAGGAACTACTACTACTACTACCACTAGGCTAATGGGTCTCATCCCAACATTCTGCTCTCCACGACGCTCTTGAACTCTAGCTGTGATATGTACGCCATAAATTCCCTGCTCATAGTGTGTCGGGTCTATCCCTGCTCCGCCGGATAGTGGTATACACCATCAATCACTCTCTCTACCATCTTGTTCATCTTCCTCTTCTTACATCCTACTTCATCCTTTAGATCCTCTGCCCTATCATTAGCTCCTTCCCACTTTTTCTCGAAGTGGATCCTCTCCGTCACTTCTAGTTCGAGATGAGTACGGAGAGCCTCCTTCTCCGCCTTCTCGCTCAACTCTCTCAGCTCAACTTCCTTTAGTTTTCCTGCCAAGTCCACATTCCTAGATACAGAGCGATGGAAAAGAGTCCCCATATGAATCCCTGCCTCCTTTCGGTAAGCAATCTCCACCTCCATATCCTGCATCGCTAACTTCCTCTTGTTGGGTTTGTATGTAACGCATACATGCAATCAAATTACACAATTAAAGGGCGGAAGTGCGAAACATAGGTTTTTAAAATTTTTATACAAACCCATGCCATGATCATGCTTTGTACTCAATTATCAATAATAAAAAGTAAGGATGAATCAGAATCATACCCTTGTAGAATCTAGCTTCCACAGGTACGAGTTCTACTCCTTGCTGTCCTTGATCTCCTTGAATTTCCTGTAGTGGCTCCTTCCATTTGATCAACGTTAGTCACCCAAGTGTTTGGCCTCTAGAGGTGATCCACCAGGGAAGAAGAATTACTCAGGAAGATGGGTGGTTGGCTAAACCCTTTTTCTATTCTCTATAAAAAAATATGTTGTACTCTCAAACTCTTGGAATCACGTATGTCTTCTATCTGATATAAGACTCTCTTATATAGATATTAGGTTAACCCTACTAATCTAATTAGAATTGAGTTTCTTTTACTAATTAATTAAACTCTTTTAATTAATTAGGCTTCCCAACATATTGGGATTTAATTAATTAAACTCCTTTAATTAATTTGTCTCCTAATCTCATTAAGAATAATTGAGAGTACTAATATTAAATTAATTCCTAAAATCCTTTAGAATTAAAATAATAATAATTGTAATAATATTAATAAGACTCCTCTTATTAATTTATATTTAATATTTCTAAAATATTAAATAATAAACATTAAGCTATTTAATTTATTCTATCACCATAGATTAAATTAATTACACTTAATGTATTATAACGATTATGCCATTATCTTCTTAAATAATTCTTCTTTCTTTTATGGTGGGACCCTTTAGGTTCTCCATATTAAACCGGTTGTGAATAAATCAATTAGAACAATTCTAATCTTATTAAAATAAATAAATTAAACTAATAATCTATTTAAATAAATAAAACTAATAATCTATTTAAATAAATAACTATTTATTCTACAATAGGGATTGAAAGTAGTACGCATACAAGCCAATCATGTATGATGATAAAGCATCTACTTTGGAGGCGATCTTATTTATTTATTAATAAAAGTATTAACTTATTAAAGGCATTTAATTAACTACATGGTACTGTTTTAATAATATGTAAATAACCCATAGTTTTAAGCAATGATTTTAGAATCATGATGTTGATCATGCTAATGAGATTTAAATTCTTAGAAAGCTTAAAACTAAAATAGTTCTCAATCATGGGATTACTAAAAAGGGGATTAGTAAATCCGGATAGATTGGTACATATGTTGCTTGCTCATTGATTGAGGATGATTGATCTCATGATCATTTGTGTGGAGACACTAAAGTAAGTATGTAGGTGCTTATTGGAGAATAAGTTCACTGAACGTGACTCGCTATGGAATATCTAATGGAATTTTACTCGCCTATCAATAGGAATTCCTAATGTGATAGTAGTACAAGTGATCCTTGGACTTGAGATCATCATAGTATCTTGTGTGTAATGAATTATACTTTGACTTATTCTTTAAAGCCCTTTAGGGTATATAAAAGGGTATGCTTGGGTATAATGAGTTACATATAGAGATAATGAATGATCAATAAAGAATCTACCACCTCTAGTAAAAGAGGAGATATGTCTTATGTGATTCGTTAAATGACAACCCAGGAATCCTTGGCCAATGTGGAATGAAATTAGAAATGAGTTTTTAATTTGCATTATTTGGAGTTGTGCATTTCTAATCAAAATACGTATAATTAAATAAAATAAGACTTGACAGTAAATTCATGTCTTATATTTAATTGGGACATTGTATGGTGGAAGGATTAAATTGTACAGTAACTATTTACTCACAATTTCTTTTATGATTAATATTGAAATCTATATTATTTGAAAAGTCGTTGATCGCTAGGGATGCTTATCCCTATTGTAGAATAAATATTATTTATTTAAATAGATTATTAGTTTAATTTATTTATTTAAATAAGATTAGAATTGTTCTAATTGATTTATTCACAACCGGTTTAATATGGAGAACCTAAAGGGTCACACCATAAAATGAAGAATAATTATTTAAGAAGGTAATGGCATAACCGTAATAATGCATTAAGTATAATTAATTTAATCCATGGTGATAGAATAAATTAAATAGCTTAATGTTTATTATTTAATATTTGAGAAATATTAAATATAAATTAATAAGAGGAGTCTTATTAATATTATTACAATTATTATTATTTTAATTTCTAAAGGAGTTTAGTAATTAATTTAATATTAGTACTCTCATTTATTCCTAATAAGATTAGGAGAAAATAAGTAAATGAATTTAATTAATTATTCCCAATGTGGTGGGAAGCCTAAATTAATTAAAAGAGTTTAATTAATTAAATGAAATACTATGTCTAATAGGATTAGAAGGGTTGACCAAAATCTATATAAGAGGAGTCTTATAATAGATATTCGATGATGCAATTCTAATTGTTGGAGAGTACTCCTTTTTTATAGAGGATAGAAAACTATGCCAACCACCCTCCTTCTTGATAATTCATCTTTCTTGGTGGATCACCTCTAGAGGCCAAACACTTGGGTGGCTAACGTTGATCAAAGGAAAGAATCTAACCCAGAAATTCAAAGAGATCACGAAGAACAAGGAGTTGAACTCATACATGTGGAAGCTTCGTTCTACAAGGGTATGATTCCATAAATTCTTATTTATCGTTTTAAATTAATAATTTGCATAAAGGATGATCCGGATAATGGTTTTGTAGAAATTTTTTTAAACTCTGATATACCATGCTTCCGCTAATTTTACAATTTGATTGCGTCACGATTTCGTACAAACCCAACAGTGGCATCAGAACCAAATCTTTATGCAATTATTAATTATTTTAATTCCATATATGTATGGGTATGTATTTCGAATAATTTATTGGGCATAATTAATTGTATAAAATTATTTTTTATTGAAGAAAGAAAAAAAAGGAAAAGAAATTTTTTTCTTTCTTTTGTTCGTTTAATCCGGATTATTTAAAAAGGCGAATTGTTCGCTGCAGCTTGAATTCGGTGGAATCATTAAGTTTTCAAAAGGATCACGTCTTAGAAAAGTATCTTGAAAACCGTTATTTTATTTATAGGATTTCAAAAAGGGTCACCTGAATATGTCCTGCAATCCTTTATTATATATATAAAAGATAATGATTATATATGAGGTGATCCAGTTTTTACGAAAAAGTTTCTGTAGGATTTTAAAAGTGGACGATTAGTATATATATATAATACATATTGTAACACCCCCTTTTCGAAATAGAAAGAGAGGTTACTCAAAATACAACAAAATCGAACAAAACCTCTATGCCACGAAAGAATAATATTTCACCAATAAATATCAAAAGGTCAAACCAAAATAAATGCCAACAAACTCAAACTCAAATCTAGAGTATTTATTACAACTCAAAATAAAATCAATCTATCAAACCTAAACAGAATATCTAAATCATTGGATCGAATGGAGCTCTCATCACATTTGCCATTAATCCCCTGATTACCTGCAGGAAGAAAAACACAGCATGAGCCAAATGCCCAGTACGGATATAGAATAAAAGAATAATGAAACGAAATAACTAACTCAATAAATGAACTGAACTGAAACGAACAAAACTAATACAATGAAATAATAGGCTGAATCAAATGGCTGGGTGTTATTTCATACCGAGCTCAAAATAAAACAGAAATATACCTTGCCACACAGGCAAGGTCAAATAATGCCACACAGGCAAGTCACACACATTGGACCGCGAATCCAAATGTATGTAAAATCAGAAGGCGTGTTTAGCACAAACATCGTCACTCCGTAGAACAGAACAGAACAGAAAACTAGGGTCGACCCATACGCCTCCCACAACAAAAGCCAACTCCCACCGGAGCACAAAACGGAGACGCTGTGGACTGATCACACCACCACGGAAGGTGTCATGTCTCTCGTGCCAAGACGACATGCTTGTGGTACCCCCACAAGTGGTTATAGCTCAGGTATACCCTACGGTATATTCTAATAATAATATCATGTCACAACACATGCGACACAATATTAACACAAGGGGTTCTAGTATGTACATGTTGAACCAAATCAAATCATAATCTCAATGTCTCAAAAAGGAAGGTAACAACATGTACCGCTCTACAATTATCAAAATAAATAATAACATGATAGCCTAATTCAAAGAGTACAAATTCGAGTCATATGAATCAACTCCAAAAATGAACTTATTATATGAATTTCACAAGAAATAATTATGTGAAAAAAAATAACGAAATTCGAAACAAGGAACAAAACGAACAAATCAAATCTAACAAGAGTATCGCTGAAAGAGTACGGAATCCATACCTGGATTAAGCAATATAATACCCAAAGTATTATATTTCAAAACTTATCTGTTAAACTCCTTCCGTTCGAACTAAACAAAAGAATAAATAATTATAAGCATGTTTGCAAAATATTCCTGCCATCTTTAAACCTTTAATTTTATTATTATTATTATTATTATTATTATTATTATTATTATTATTAAAATCTTAGAAATTCGTACCAACCAAAATCAATTGCAGGCATCATATGATAACTTCTTCATTTTATAAAAAAAAAATTCATCCGTTCCACATAAAGTAATTTGACAAAAACTATACATAACCTGTAATAGTTAAATTATTAATTGCAAACTTACTTTTCCTAAAACTATTATTATTCTTATTATTCAAAAGCATGTATTCATCAAATCTGATGAATTACCCCTCCGTGATCCGTGCAATCAAACTTGCTAGAATCATTATTATTATTGTGTCCAAGCAACAAAGCCGAAAAGAAACATAAGTCATTATCATAAGAAGGTTCAGAGTTCCCAAGAATTTCAGACTTAAAAATAAAATTGGATTGATAAGACCCAATAACCAACATACTGAAACAAAAAGAAAAAAAAGTTCACCTGCTTTTGAATCTTTATCTTCTGAAGTATACTCTGAGTTCTCCCCTTTTCTTTGTTGCCACCGCTTCGTCTCTTCTTCTTTTCTTCCAGTTACGAATTAGGCAAATGAAATTTTAGGTTTTAGTTGTTTATTAATTAATCAATATATTTTATTAACTCTCCCAATTTTAATAGGATTTTAATATTACACAAATATAAATTTAATCTGATTAGTTTTGAGGCCCAATTAATGTAGTCCACAAATACAATTTGACCCAAACACAAGAAAAGTCCAATTAAAATATTTAAACAAAAACTTTAAAATGTCATTTATTTTATTTTTTTCGGGTATTACATATATATACAATTATATATATATATATATATATATATATATATATATATATTCTTAATAATTTTATAATTAAAATAAAGAGTTTATTTTAATCTTGAAATTGGATTTTATGCAATTTAAAATTGCCCATTAAAACTCATATATATATGGAATGTTTTATTTCATGAGATGGATATTTAATTATTGATATATATGGTGATATGTATGATAATAAAAGGGATTGATTATGGACTATGACCAATGTGATTGAATTTTATTTTGGATGAATGCTTGAATGTATGGGTTTTGTTAAATGAGGTCTGCGTACCTTGTCTTCTCTGATTTTTTTCTCGATGTAAATTCTATCTCCATCCTATGTACTTCCCCTTGACTGCTGATCAAGGTTTATATTTAAATTAAATAGTTTAATGTAATAGAAATAGTTAGAATTATCTTGAAGAAATTGGAGACCAAGGAGCAAGGAGCACGTGAAGACCCATTTGTATAGAGCCTGGGTTTAAATGTAATAGTTACGTTTAAATTTTATTTCTTGCACCCTTAGGTTTGACCTTTTAGTTCACTTGGTAGCTCTAGTGAACCAAACTAGAATAAAAGTCCATAATCAATTCGGGTAGAATATAGTATTCTATATGTGCATGCTAAATATTATATATATTATATTTTATGCAAACATACTTTGTATGTTTAATAAAATGACGCGTATTTTATATATATATATATATATATATGTGTGTGTGTGTGTGTGTGTGTGTGTGTGTGTGTGTGTGCATGAGCGCTAAACAAGATGAGACAAATAATAACAAACCCCTCAAAGAAACAATATTAAGTCCGAAGCGTTCAATGATATTTGGAATATCGAACGTCGCCTTCTAGCATGATAAATTAATAGAGTATTAAATATTTAATATGAGCTTGTTGTGCTATCCACAAGGCGAGTATTGCGTATTTAAGATATTAATTTATCACATTTGATGCTTATCAAGAAAATTGAACAATATAGTCTTGTTGTGCTATCCACAAGGACGGACATTTTAATTTTTTGAATTTATGGAAGTGCTAGGCTGGACTTAACTTAAATCATTTTAGTTCGGATGTGCACACACTTGACCATTATGATTTAAGAGGCAAAATAAAAGGAGTTACATGTTGATGTAATTGACAAGAGTTGTCTACTTATTTATTTATATATCGTTTGTTGTGCTATCCACAAGGCTATATACATTTGAAATGGGATCCTTAATCTCACTAGCAAATCTTTAATTGGATGTTGCCGAACTATATAAGTGAGGGTAATATAGTTTGATGAAAATAGTGGGAGATACCAATTTAAAATAAAGACCTAAATTTATTTTGGTATGCAAAATTAATTAAATGAATGTTTTCTAAAATAAATGTTTTTTAAATAAAATGGTGGGCCCCACTTTTGGTTGTTGTGGAAAAATTTTTGAATTTTCAAATCTCACGAGGTGTGCTGGAGAAACCGCCGGCGCAGAAAATCTACTTTGGCATCCTAACCTTTTCCTATAAATAGGGTGCTTAGGTTATAATTGAAAATCACATCAGAATCAGAAGTTTTCTCTCTCTATAATATCGAGCGTATTTTTGTGAGTATTTAGATACTTTGACTGTTGCTATTCAGTGCAAGTTTTCTTCAGCCTCATATCCAATATTCCAGTCAGAAGTACTATTCTTTTGAGGATAAGGGATGCTATTTTCTTTCATAAATGATGTTATTCTTTTCAATATCATTATAACAAAATATTATCGTAGATTTTATTATGAAATTCTTACTTTTTCCGTCGGAGTTACTATTCACGTATACGATACTATTCACTTATACGGCACTATTCACGTATACGGCACTATTCACAAAAAAAATAAATTTTCTTCTATATGTCCAAATTGCTTGTTAAGGTTCCTATCTTTGATTGGATCTATGTTTTGTGCTTTATTTTTGAATTCTGCTCCACAATTGATTATTACGAAGTATTTTTGAATTGGATAAACTAAAATACGAATCCTTAATCTTTGTCCTTTATCTCACTGGATTCGTTCTTTAAAATGTTTTTCATCATCCTCAGTCCTAAAAGGTGATATAACTGAATATCTTTGGCCTGTAGAGCAAAGATGAATGATTACCTGATGAATATCTTTGGCCGTAGTGCAAAGATGGACAGGTGTTGAGATGAACATGACCACTGGTGATACAAATGAATATCTTTGGCCCGTAGTGCAAAGATGAATATTTTATTTGAGATGTATATTGATTGATGTTACAGGGATAAAATATTAATGATGGACTTTTAAATCATAGAAGATAGTAGACTTCAATCTCTACTTAACTCTTCTAATGAATTGTTATTTTCGCTGCGAATATTGATCTAAAACTTGTTGTCAATAATATTTTATCTGAATTGTTGAAGACTAACGATAATTTATTTTCCATTATCTTAGTCCTAATATTCTTTACTGGGCTAGTTGAGCTCACCCTTTTCATCTATTGTCCTCTTCAGGAAATGAGAATGTCGTAGGAACTAGTCGGGGGACAGAGTGATGGTCCAAGTCCTCACTATTTCTAATAAATAGTGTGATAATAATTGTAATGAGGACTTAGTTTGAATATTAATATTTTCTACATATTTGTATTGACACTCACAGTTGTGTGGTCGTATTTTGCACGACCGTGTGATATAAAAGATTGTATTTAAATTCTGTACCATGTATTTGGCGACTCAGAATGGGTTGGGTTGACTGGACCTATTCTGGGGGGCGTCATAGTTGGTATCAGAGCTTAGGGATATGATCTCTGGCGGAGATCGGGGAATAGAACTAGGATGGGAGAGACGAGTAAATCCTTCACTAGTATGTCCTACCTAAGCTTATGTGGTATTTAATTGGTCAGTCGGAGCATAGAGTTAATATGTGATATGTTGATTTATTTAATTAACCCTGGTTTTATGACAGTATTTGAGAGTGGCAGCTGAGAATGTTAACAATGAAGTGAATGAGACCGTGGAGAAACCTTTAATCACCAACCAGGAGAACATGCAACAGGAAGGCAATGTTCATCCTAAAAACAACGTTGATCAGACGATAAACGATGAGATGTTTAGAAGTTTTTTTGCAGTTTATGCAAAACTAGATGAGGGAGACTCGTGTGCAAAATACAGGTGGAGATAATAACAACTCGCGGCTTGTCACTGCCAAGCAGTTCAAAGAATTGGGACCACCAGAATTTCAGGGAAAGCCGGATCCGATCAAGGCGGAGACGTGGGTTAAGCAAATTACCAAGATATTTGATGTATTGGGATGCGCGAAGGAACAGAAGGTTCCATTTGCCACCTTTATTTTCCGTGGAGAGGCAGATTACTGGTGAGAATCTGTGAAGCGTACCAAGCCTGCCGTACTAAAGATGTCTTAGGAAGCGTTTCAGAAACTGTTCAATAACAAGTACTTTCCTGAAAGTATTCGTCATATGAAGGAGGTAGAGTTTATCAGACTAGAACAAAACAACATGACTGTGTCCCAGTACGAAGCTAAGTTCGCGGAGCTGTCCAGGTTTGCACCTCATTTGGTGGAGAATGAGGAACGTATGACGCGGATGTTTCTGAGAGGTTTGAAACCCGAAATACGTCAATACCTCATTTCTCACAAATTTTCTCTATATTCGGATATAGTGAACAGAGCCTAGTTGTTAGAACGAGATAGTGATTATATTCAACCAAGGGACAACAACCAAGGTCGTACCGGTGGCAGCAGTCATCGGAGCAATGACAACCAGCGGGGAGGAAAGTATGACAGAAGCGGTAACCACTCCGGTGGTAATCGTGGCCATGATAGTAGAAAAATCGAATCGGGGGGAGATTTCAAGAAGAGAAGGTATAACAATGAGAACGTGAAGACATCAACATCAGCACCAGCATCAACTGTTTCTAGGGTAGGAGAACGACCACCGGTCGTATGCTATAAATGCGGGAAAGAGGGACACATCAGCCCAAACTGCCCACAACAATTCAAAGCATGCTATAACTGTGGAAAAGAAGGACATATAGCTCGAGATTGTCCTGTTGCGAAACCAAATCCAGCGGGGGTGGTGATTCCAAAGGCGGTTTCGGACAAGTCAAAGTCGGTGATTCCTGGAAGAGCGTTTGTCATGATAGCCCAAAACACAAGGAATCCACACGAGGTGATTACGGGTAAGCTAATCATAAACTCTTGCGAAGTTTGCACCTTGTTAGATACCGGTGCTACCCATTCCTTTATTTCACCTGTTTGTATTCAACGTTTGAACTTGACTTCTGATAAATTAGACTTTGACTTATCTGTTGAAACTCCGTTGGGAGAAACCTTTGTTACATCCACAGTTTACAAATCTTGCTTGATTCAGATTGGTACACTTACCTTACCTATTGATCTTATATCTTTGAAAATACTTGCATTTGACGTGATTTTATGAATTGACTGGTTAACCACTTACCATGCCAAAATTGATTGTTTTCGTAAGGTTGTTAGTTTTCATATTCCTAATCAACCTGTTGTGCGAATCCAAACCACCAAACCACTAAAATCAGTCAATATCATTTCAAATCACAAGGCTATTCGTTTATTGAAAAACGGATGTCAAGCTTTCTTAGCTCATGTCACTGATCTAAACCAGAATACGTCAGATTTGAATGATATTTCCTTTGTTAATGAGTTTCCCAATGTATTTCCCGAAGAACTTCCCGGTCTACCCCCAGAACGTGAAGTTGAATTCTTTATTGACCTTGAACCTAGTACAAAACCCATTTCTAAAATCCCATATCGAATGACTCCTGTTGAACTTCAGGAGTTAAAGGTCCAGTTACAGGAATTGTTAGACATCGATTTTATTCGTCCTAGTACGTCTCCTTGGGGTGCTTGTGACACCCCCAAATCTGGGTACTTCGTTTCCACATGATTTGGTGTTCACTTTCTAATATAACATATATCTACCGAATAAATAATGCAAAATAAACTACAACTTAAATTAAAATAACTAAATCTCCCTTAAAACAAGGGTTACAACCTTCTCAAAATCAATCCCAGGGTTACTCTAACCTTGACATGAATATAATAAAGTGCGGATATAAAACATAACATTCAATTATTACAATCATTCTCAAATAAAAAAAAACAAGTCTTCACTTGCTTTGCTTTCCCTTGCCCTTACTTGTAGACGGAGCATCAGCGTTATTAACCTTAACTGAAATTGTTATTTAATGCAAGAGTGAGCAACCACAGCTCACTGGAGTTTAACAATAATATAACCATGAAAGAATATCTTTAAGAAAATCTGAACAACTTAGCTTGCTTCAATAATAAAGAATTGAATAATAATTCTCTATCAATATTAAAATTTGGATATAGAATTTATCTGAGGGTCATAAGACCTTTGAACTCTTGTCCTAGGTTATAAATATTTCTATTTAAACCTTTAACAGTCAATAAGACTATGGACCTTAACTCGTACTTAGGGGGATCAGCCCTTCGTACCATGTATTGTGCACAACCATCTTAACGCTATGCGTAGTAACCTCCCCTAGTAAATAGAGTTGTTCAACTCAGTAATTTGAATTCAAGTCCGCACCAAAGAAAGTTTGGTTTGGATAAGCTTACAAGGGTAATTTAGAATTCACGTTCATCAACTAAGGATTAGTTGAATCGACTTCCAATAATTCAAAATAAAAGAATTATGAATTAACATATGCTTTAGAAGTAAACCTAAATCATTTAAGATAATAATTAGATCTTACTTGAACAATAAGTTAAGACCATTTCAATTAAATAAACAATTGTCCAATACTGAAATGGAAAGGACACTATATGAATTCAAGAGATCATATAAAATCAATACAAGATTAGAGTTTAGAAAACTTGCGTAAAATTAACGAGTTTAGGGTTTAGAAGACTTGCCTCAAGCGCAAGCTACTTAACACAATTCACGTACTTTAATACTTCCTACACATATATATTCAATCACAATAACCTAAATTAGTTAACACGTAACTAATTCACATAAGTGGTTAACCCTCATGGTTAACTCACAATTTGATTAAATAGTAATAATAATCAACCATCACATAGTTAATTACATCACCTACATATTCACATAATTAAATTAATTATGTATTTAACTCAATTATAATTCAAACACTTAATCAAATTATAATTACTTAAATTATCATTACCTTTTAAATTATAAACAATTTATAATTTAAAATCAATTAAACCACATTCATGCATTTATAATTACACAATTTATAATTAATCATGTATTTATCAATTATAATCAATAATTAATTAAACTATAACATGTATTACAATTACACAATTTATAATAAATCATGTAATTATCAATTTAAAATCCACAATTAAACATGCATTTATTAAATTATAATTTAAATTAACATCTAATTGATTAAAATAAATCAACTTCTATACATTATAATTTCACAGAATTATAATTTAAATTAAATATTTACTCTTAACTATAATTAATCAAATTATAATTAACTTATTTTACAATTAAACAATTATAGCTTATAATTTAAATATTATATTAGGTTTTCAAAATTTCTTTTATTTTCCAAATATTGAAATTACCAATTTCGTGTTAACACATGTTATAGAAGCTAGATATATGCTCATTATCTTAGCAATAATGTAACTTAGGCATGAAAATAATCTGCACAATTGTTTAAAACACACTGCCACTGCACCGAACCCGGCGCAGCTGCGCAGCCAGCTGCCTTAAACCCGGCGCAGCTGCGCAGGTAAAGGCTCTGGTAAAAGCAAGCGGCGCAGCTGCGCTGCTCCTGGCCTTGCTGCCGGCGCAGCTGCGCAGCAGCTCGGCCAGACGCAGACAGCCACGGCTCCCTGCTTTACCGGACAACCCATACAAGCCTAAAATACAGTAACATAGACACTGTAAATCATATATACGCTGTAATACATATATCTAACATGCACTCAAAACATAAACTCATTTAAACAACGAGAATCAATAGTTTTAAAAATCCAATTTGGCCATTTTCATGAAAACTCATATTTTTCCATAAAATAATCTACTGTAATAGAATTTCTCAAGTAATTCAACTTATAACACATGAAATCTCTTCATAATTGAATATAACATCATAACCAATTCTAATTAGACATACTAACATATACAAATTCCTAAATTTTCCATTCTAAAACCAATCAATATACATAAAACAATATGAACAAAACTTTTTCCATGAAACTTGTTTTAACAGTAATTTAACTCCTGAAAATCCTCTTATATCATACAATTACCACAATCAACACATGGATACAATACATACATATAAAATTCATGATTTCATAACTTCCATGAAAACTCAACTTTTGATAGAGAATAAAATACATGAAACATATGAATTGAGTTCTATAATTGTAAGAGTAAAATTATAGATTATAACCTTTTTGCTAATCGTTAATGAAGAAGATGATGATGCTTAAGCTCTTCCTTTTCTTCTTCTTCTCTCTTCTCTAACTCTTCCTCTGTTCTTTCTTTGCTATCTTACACTGATATTCTTTCTAACGTAGTTTAGACTAACGTATAATATAATACGTAGTAATAGATATAGGCTTAATTATATAATATAACTGACAAATATATTAAGTATAATGTCAGTTACAAATTTCAAAAAGCCACAATGCCTTGTTTGGCAAAACAAGGTTATTTTTAAAAACAGATTATTAATGCTAAGGCCATGTTTGGTAAACAGTTTATTTAAATAGCTTTTTGATAGTTAGGGTCCCGTTTGGTAGAAATAGGTTTAAAACAATTATAAGGGCCTTGTTTGGTTAAAGTAAATTTAAAAATCCTTTTTTTTATTTTAATAAATTATTTAACACATACTTTAATGTCACATTTTAATTAATTAAATATCAATAATAATTTAATCAATTAAAATCTAACATCAATAAATCACATAAAATTGTCACCTAATTATAATTACTCGCTAATTATAATCCATGTAACACTTCATCACATATCTCATCTAATTTAATTATCTCAATTAAATTAGAACTATAATATAAAATTAATATACATTAATTAAATTAAATATTGCACACTCATTTAATTAATATATACACTTAATTAAATCACTCCATCAATCACATAATTTATTTATTTAACTCAATAAATAATTCATATTAATATTTATTTAATAAATATTTAAAATCAAATATAAAATCACAATCGTTACAATCTTCCCTCCTTAAAAGGATTCTATCCCCAGAATCACAAAAAAAAAAAAAAAAAAAATCTCATCTATTACATTCTTCCCCCCTTAAAAGGATTCTGTCCCCAAAATCAGTATATAAGGGGTTACACAAAACTAATCAAATAAATGCGGATAGATTTCATCATAACATCTTCGAGTTCCCACGTAGCTTCTTCAGCACTGTGGTTTCTCCAAATTACCTTAACAGAAGGTATCACTTTATTCCAGAGTACTTGTTCCTTTCTATCAACTATTTGAACAGGCACTTCTTCATACGTTAAGTCTTTATCAAATAGCAAAGGTTCATATTCTATTACATGTTTGTAATCGTGCTTGTAAGGTCTTAATACAGAAATATGAAAGACATTATGTATATTCTCGAGCTCCGGAGGTAATGCAATCTCGTAAGCAACCTCGCCCACCTTTCGTAATACCTCAAAAGGTCCAATGAATCGGGGACTCAGCTTCCCCTTCTTACCGAATCGAATTTTCCCCTTCCAGGGAGATACTCTCAGGAAAACGAAACTTCCTGGCAAGAATTCTCGGTTCTGTCGATTAAGATCGGCATACTTCTTTTGCTTGTCTTGAGCAGCAACTAATCTCGTTCTGATCAGCTTCACAATTTCGACGGTTTGTTGTACCAATTCTGGTCCCAATAATTTACGTTCACCGACTTCATCCCATCACAAAGGTGTTCTGCATTTTCTGCCGTATAATGCTTCGTAAGGCGGCATGCCAATACTCGCATGATAACTATTGTTGTAGGCGAACTCCACCAATGGTAGATGATCCTCCCAGCTTCCTTTGAAGTCCATCACACAAGCTCTTAGCATATCCTCAAGTGTCTGAATCGTTCTTTCGCTTTGTCCATCAGTCTGAGGATGATACGCTGTACTCATTCGTAATTGCGTTCCCATACCTTCTTGCAAACGCTTCCAGAAATTCGACGTAAAACGCGGATCTCTGTCGGACACAATCGACACCGGAACACCATGTCGAGAAATAATTTCCTTCACGTATAGCTTCACTAGCTTATCCAGGTTGTACTTAACCCTGATTGGCAGAAAGTGGGCTGACTTCGTCAGTCGATCCACTATAACCCATATCGCATCAAATCCTTTCTGAGTCATTGAAAGACCTACCACGAAATCCATCGTGATATGCTCCCACTTCCACTCTGGAATTTCTAACGGTTGCAGCAGTCCACTTAGTCTCTGGTGTTCTACTTTGACTTTCTGGCACGTTAAGCACTTCGCAACGCATTCCGCAACGTCCCTCTTCATATTCGGCCACTAGAAATGATGCCTGAGATCCTGGTACATCTTCGTACTCCCAGGGTGAATAGAATATCTAGAACTATGAGCTTCGCTTAGAATCTCCTCTTTGACCTCTGGTACTGGCGGTACCCATATTCTACCTCTAAACCGCAACAGTCCTTCGTTACCGATCTTGAATTTGAACTCTTCGCCTTCGGTTATCCTCTTCCAAATCTTTTCACATTCTTCATCATTGAATTGTGCTTCTTTCACCTTATCTACTAGAGTAGAACCATTGGTTACTTGAAACAACAACTCATCCGATTCCTTCGGAAACTTCACTTCTAATTCTAATCTAGCCATTTGTTCTATCAACCGGTCCTGATCAGTTAATACGTTTAGCTTCTCCCGACCTTTCCTGTTTAAAGCGTCAGCGACAACGTTAGCTTTACCCGGATGGTAAAGTATCTCGCAATCGTAGTCTTTAATCAGCTCCAACCATCTTCTTTGGCGCATGTTCAAATCCTTCTAGGTAAATATATACTTCAGACTCTTGTGATCTGTGTATATTTCACACTTCTCTCCATATAAGTAGTGCCTCCAAATCTTCAAGGCAAACACTACTGCCGCCAATTCTAGATCATGGGTCGGATACCCCTTCTCGTAATCCTTCAGCTGACGTGACGCATAGGCAATGACTTTGCCGCTCTGCATCAATACACAGCCTAATCCTTTATGTGAGGCATTGCTATATACTACGAAATTTCTGGAACTATCTGGTAAAGACAATACAGGCGCAGTACTCAGCCTCTTCTTCAGCTCTTGAAAACTCTCCTCACACTTCTCCGTCCAAACAAACTTAACTGTTTTACGAGTCAAATTCGTCAACGGAGTTGCGATTCTAGAAAAGTCTTGGATAAATCTCCGGTAATAATCTGCCAATCCCAAGAAACTCCTCACTTCGGACGGCGTCTTCTGCTGTTCCCAATTTATAACAGCTTCAACCTTCGACGGATCTACCGAAATACCATCCTTGTCGATCACGTGGCCAAGAAATTGCACACGTTCCAACTAAAATTTGCATTTCGAGAATTTAGCGTAAAGCCTCTCTCGTCTCAGGGCTTCTAAGGTTAGTCGTAAGTGTTCAGCATGCTCCTCCTCGGTCTTGGAATAAACCAGGATGTCATCTATGAACACTACCACGAACTTGTCTAGAAATGGCTTGAACACCCTATTCATTAGGTCCATAAATGCAGCTGGGGCATTCGTGAGACCAAATGACATCACCAAGAACTCGTAATGACCATACCGAGTTCTAAAAGCCGTTTTCGGTATATCTTCCTTTCTCACCTTCAACTGATGATACCCGCTTCTCAAATTAATTTTTGAGAAGTACCTCGCACCCTTCAGTTGATCAAACAAGTCATCGATCCTAGGTAAAGGATACCTATTCTTGATCGTAACTTTATTCAACTCTCTATAATCAATGCAAAGACGCATCGACCCATCCTTCTTCTTCACGAATAAGACAGGCGCTCCCCACGGCGAAACGCTTGGTTGAATATACTTCTTGTCCAGTAATTCTTGCAGTTGAATCATCAGTTATTTCATCTCGACTGGAGCCATTCGGTACGAAGCCTTCGAAATCGGAGCAGTTCCCGGCGCTAGATCGATCACGAACTCTGTCTCCCTATCTGGCGGAAGTCCTGGTAAATCGCTCAGAAAAACGTCCATAAATTCCTTAACTACTGATATCTCCTCCACCTTCGGGCTTTCCTTACGCGAATCTACTATGTAGGCTAGATATCCTACACAGCCTTGCGTCAGAAGTTTCTTGGCTTGCATAATCGTCAGAAAACTCGCTCGCCTAGGCAATTTGCTACCATAGAACACCAACTTCGACAGAGTCGTAA
This sequence comes from Panax stipuleanatus, assembly GCA_020205555.1. NCBI lineage: Eukaryota > Viridiplantae > Streptophyta > Magnoliopsida > Apiales > Araliaceae > Panax > Panax stipuleanatus. The sequence continues at coordinate 88,700,703 of CM035121.1, forward strand.
GGTTCACCGACTTCTTCTGACAGTCGATTACCGCCCCATGGTTGAACAACCAATCCATACCCAGTATAACGTCGAATTCCCCAAGTTTAATCGGAATCAAATCTACTCTAAGTTCCTGACCCTTAATGTCCAATCTACAGTTCTTATAAACGCTCCTAACAGGAATAACCTCCCTATTCGCAATCTCTATGATCAAAGGGTAACCTAATTCCTCTACAGGTAAGTCTAAGGTTTTAGCAAAATCATCAGATATGAATGAACAAGTAGCACCCGAATCAAATAATACATATGCATTTATACTATTGACCGGAATAATACCTGACACCACGTCTTTTGATTGCACAGCATCCTGCACCGTCATGTTGAATGTCCGTGCAGTGGGTCGAACAGCTTGCAATGGTGCAGCAATAGTAACGGAACTGCCGCTTCCATTCCCTCCGCTCCCTGTTGACCCTGCCGTCAGCTTCTTCGGGCAGTTGTGAGCCATGTGATCTTTGGATCCACATGTAAAGCAAGCTCCTTTCTTCGGTTTTGGGCAATTTGGCGCGATGTGGCCTTCCTGACCACAGTTGAAGCACACCCGCTTCCCCTTCATGCACGCCAGTGTGATTCTTACCGCATGTAGCACATGCTTCGAACTTCCTCTTCTGCTGACTTCCTTGCTGACTCCCAGCAGAGATATTATCAGACCACTTCCTCTTCTGGTTCACAGCGCTGCCTGTGAAACCCCTAGTCTTGGTTTCTACCTCATTCTTCTTCTTCTTATCTTGGTTGAACTTCGTTACCGCTTCGCTTCCTCCTTCAGCAAGTATGGCTTTCTCCAGCACCGCTGCAAATGTGTTCAGCTGGAACATGGAAACCTTGCTGTAGAGCCAAGGCTTTAGTCCCCCCTCAAACCTTCTTGCTTTCCTAGCGTCAGTGCTGACCTGGTATGTAGCGAACCTGGCCAACTCGTTAAACTTAGCAGCATACTCGGACACCGTCATCCCTCCTTGCTTAAGTTCTAGGAACTGGACCTCCATTTGGTCCTGCGAACTCACTGGAAAGTACATCTCGTAGAACATTTCCTTGAAACGTTCCCACGTGATGACTCCCTCTCCCTCTCGAGTCTTGTTAGCCTGCCACCAAAAACTTGCATCCGACTTCAACATGAAAGCCGCGAACGTTGTCTTTTGGTCTTCTCCTACTCTAGCCATGTCAAATACCTTCTCCATTTCCATAACCCATGTCTGAGCTTCGATAGGGTTAGTCGATCCTTTGAACTCAGGCGGTCCTACTGCCTTAAATTCCTTGAAAGTAGTATCCTGCACCTGCGGTTGATTCCCAAGAGCTCCGGTCAATAGGTTCACCAACTGCTGAACCGAATTGGGATTCGTCCCATCGTTATTGTTGTTGTTCGTCGAACCCTCAGGATTTTGACGCGTTACTCTTCTTCTAGGAGGCATTTTCTGTTAAGAAAATATTATTATTGGACCCTTTATTCAATTATTAAGTATCCAAGTTCATACTTAAACGTTTAAATAATTCAATTCACATAGAACACCAAGCACGTCCATAAACTTCTTTTATTCATCAGTCTTAGTTTTAAAAACATCAAACAGATAGCATTTCTGCCATTTACATCATCCTTCCTGAACTGAAAAAGTTGCAAGATTACATTATTAACTCATCCCATTCTTATCTCAAATTATGGGATTTTCGTTACTTATTACAAAACATGCAATACATAACAAACTCTACCACTACTGTTACTACTACCACTACTACCACTGCCTTGGCATATTAATGCGTCTCACAGCCTCTCTGCGTTCCTCTTCCATTACCCGAAATGCCGTTCTTCGGTCCACCACATACCACGGTAAACCTTGGAACTGAGCTGGGTAGTAGAAAATACGATCCTGAGCTCTCTCTATCGCCGTATGAAAAGCATATTCCGTTTCCCTCAGCTTGGCCCTCTTGGCTTCAGCTTCACCTTCAGCTCGATCGGCTCGTTGATTAGCCCTCAAGCTTGACTTTTCAGCTCTGGCACGCTTCCTCGACTCCTCCTGGATGTCTTGCTTTAGCTTTGCCAATTCAAAATGAGCAGCATCTCTCTCGACCTCCATATGTATCAGGTTCCACTGTGCATCTCCTAGTTCACTATCCATCTCTTCGATAGTCTCGTCCCGCTGCTGAATAGTCTCCTCGAGATCTCCTACTCGTCCCTGAAGTTCCACATTGCTATCGTAGACTGCCTCGTACATCTCAGCACTAGTAGAGTGAGGTGGGAATTCCTCCTCGGGATCCTCTTCCTCCTCTTCCTCCTCTTCAGACTCGTCCTCGTCCTCATCCTCTGGAATAGGTGTCAGCTCACGCTCCCGACCAGCTACGGTGATCACTGGAGATGGCTCTCTCCTAACCAGCTGCTCCCAGACAATATGTATGTCACGGGGCTCTTCTTCTCTAGGCACCTGAGGTACATCCTCTCTAGCCTGACTAGGTTCTCCCACGTTCGACATCCTGACAAAAGAATTTTAAAGTTCATTATTACGTGATAACGAATCGTCACTCTTCGAATACTATAATGTAAACACATAGGCACATAAGGTAGTTTATTATCTTTTACCTATCACATCTATATTTTCGATCTTACCATAAGGCTACTACCTAAGGTTTTTCCCCACCTAAGGTTTCATAACCTACTTGGTTTGATACCAACCTGTGACACCCCCAAATCCGGGTACTTCGTTTCCACATGATTTCGTGTTCACTTTCTAATATAACATATATCTACCCAATGAATAATGCAAAATAAACTACAACTTAAATTAAAATAACTAAATCTCCCTTAAAATAAGGGTTACAACCTTCTCAAAATCAATCCCAGGGTTACTCTAACCTTGACATGAATATAATAAAGTGCGGATATAAAACATAACATTCAATTATTACAATCATTCTCAAATAAAAAAAAAACAAGTCTTCACTTGCTTTGCTTTCCCTTGCCCTTACTTGTAGACGGAGCATCAGCGTTATCAACCTTAACTGAAATTGTTATTTAATGCAAGAATGAGCAACCACAGCTCACTGGATTTTAACAATAATATAGACATGAAAGAATATCTTTAAGAAAATCTGAACAACTTAGCTTGCTTCAATAATAAAAAATTGAATAATAATTCTCTATCAATATTAAAATTTGGATATAGAATTTATCTGAGGGTCATAAGACCTTTGAACTCTTGTCCTAGGTTATAAATATTTCTATTTAAACCTTTAACAGTCAATAAGACTATGGACCTTAACTCGTACTTAGGGGGATCAGCCCTTCGTACCATGTATTGTGCACAACCATCTTAACACTATGCGTAGTAACCTTCCCTAGTAAATAGGGTTGTTCAACTCAGTAATTTGAATTCAAGTCCGCACCAAAGAAAGTTTGGTTTGGATAAGCTTACAAGGGTAATTTAGAATTCACGTTCATCAACTAAGGATTAGTTGAATCGACTTCCAATAATTCAAAATAAAAGAATTATGAATTAACATATGCTTTAGAAGTAAACCTAAAGCATTTAAGATAATAATTGGATCTTACTTGAATAATAAGTTAAGACCATTTCAATTAAATAAACAATTGTCCAATACTGAAATGGAAAGGACATTATATGAATTCAAGAGATCATATAAAATCAATACAAGATTAGGGTTTAGAAAACTTGCGTAAAATTAACGAGTTTAGGGTTTAGAAGACTTGCCTCAAGCGCAAGCTACTTAACACAATTCACGTACTTTAATACTTCCTACACATATATATTCAATCACAATAACCTAAATTAGTTAACACGTAACTAATTCACATAAGTGGTTAACCCTCATGGTTAACTCACAATTTGATTAAATAGTAATAATAATCAACCATCACATAGTTAATTACATCACCTACATATTCACATAATTAAATTAATTATGTATTTAACTCAATTATAATTCAAACACTTAATCAAATTATAATTACTTAAATTATCATTACCTTTTAAATTATAAACAATTTATAATTTAAAATCAATTAAACCACATTCATGCATTTATAATTACACAATTTATAATTAATCATGTATTTATCAATTATAATCAATAATTAATTAAACTATAACATGTATTACAATTACACAATTTATAATAAATCATGTAATTATCAATTTAAAATCCACAATTAAACATGCATTTATTAAATTATAATTTAAATTAACATCTAATTGATTAAAATAAATCAACTTCTATACATTATAATTTCACAGAATTATAATTTAAATTAAACATTTACTCTTAATTATAATTAATCAAATTATAATTAAGTAACTTATTTTACAATTAAACAATTATAGCTTATAATTTAAATATTATATTAGGTTTTCAAAATTTCTTTTATTTTCCAAATTATGAAATTACCAACTTCGTGTTAACACATGTTATAGAAGCTAGATATATGCTCATTATCTTAGCAATAATGTAACTTAGGCATGAAAATAATCTGCATAATTGTTTAAAACACACTGCCACTGCACCGAACCCGGCGCAGCTGCGCAGCCAGCTGCCTTAAACCCGGCGCAGCTGCGCAGGTAAAGGCTCTGGTAAAAGCAAGCGGCGCAGCTGCGCTGCTCCTAGCCTTGCTGCCGGCGCAGCTGCGCAGCAGCTCGGCCAGACGCAGACAGCCACGACTCCCTGCTTTACCGGACAACCCATACAAGCCTAAAATACAGTAACATAGACACTGTAAATCATATATACGCTGTAATACATATATCTAACATGCACTCAAAACATAAACTTATTTAAACAACGAGAATCAATAGTTTTAAAAATCCAATTTGGCCATTTTCATGAAAACTCATATTTTTCCATAAAATAATCTACTGTAATAGAATTTCTCAAGTAATTCAACTTATAACACATGAAATCTCTTCATAATTGAATATAACATCATAACCAATTCTAATTAGACATACTAACACATACAAATTCCTAAATTTTTCATTCTAAAACCAATCAATATACATAAAACAATATGAACAAAACTTTTTCCATGAAACTTGTTTTAACAGTAATTTAACTCCTGAAAATCCTCTTATGTCATACAATTACCACAATCAACACATGGATACAATACATACATATAAAATTCATGATTTCATAACTTCCATGAAAACTCAACTTTTGATAGAGAATAAAATACATGAAACATATGAATTGAGTTCTATAATTGTAAGAGTAAAATTATAGATTATAACCTTTTTGCTAATCGTTAATGAAGAAGATGATGATGCTTAAGCTCTTCCTTTTCTTCTTCTTCTCTCTTCTCTAACTCTTCCTCTGTTCTTTCTTTTCTCTCTTACACTGATATTCTTTCTAACGTAGTTTAGACTAACGTATAATATAATACGTAGTAATAGATATAGGCTTAATTATATAATATAACTGACAAATATATTAAGTATAATGTCAGTTATAAATTTCAAAAAGCCACAATGCCTTGTTTGGCAAAACAAGGTTATTTTTAAAAACAGATTATTAATGCTAAGGCCATGTTTGGTAAACAGTTTATTTAAATAGCTTTTCGATAGTTAGGGTCCCGTTTGGTAGAAATAGGTTTAAAACAATTATAAGGGCCTTGTTTGGTTAAAGTAAATTTAAAAATCTTTTTTTTTATTTTAATAAATTATTTAACACATACTTTAATGTCACAATTTAATTAATTAAATATCAATAATAATTTAATCAATTAAAATCTAACATCAATAAATCACATAAAATTGTCACCTAATTATAATTACTCGCTAATTATAATCCATGTAACACTTCATCACATATCTCATCTAATTTAATTATCTCAATTAAATTAGAACTATAATATAAAATTAATATACATTAATTAAATTAAATATTGCACACTCATTTAATTAATATATACACTTAATTAAATCACTCCATCAATCACATAATTTATTTATTTAACTCAATAAATAATTCACATAAATATTTATTTAATAAATATTTAAAATTAAATATAAAATCACAATCGTTACAGTGCTCCTGTTTTATTCGTAAAGAAGAAAGACGGGAGTATGCGACTTTGTATTGACTATCGGGAGTTGAACCATGTCACCATCAAGAATAGGTATCCGTTACCTCGTATTGATGGCCTGTTCGACCAGTTTCAAGGAGCACAATTCTTTTCAAAGATCGATCTTTGTTATGGATATCATCAGCTGAAGATTAAAACTGATGATATTCCGAAGACTGCCTTCAGAACTCGGTACGGGCATTATGAGTTCTTAGTCATGTCTTTTGGATTGACTAATGCTCCTGCTGCTTTCATGGATATGATGAACCGTGTATTTAAGGAATATTTGGATCAGTTCGTTGTTGTCTTTATTGATGACATCCTCATCTATTCTAAAAGCCGTGAAGATCATGAGCACCACTTGAAGCTGGTACTTCAAAAGCTTCGTGAGAACAAGCTATATGCCAAGCTGAAGAAATACGATTTCTGGCTTGAGGAAGTAGCATTTCTTGGGCACGTGGTATCGAAACGTGGAGTATCTGTTGACCCAACGAAGATTGAAGCAATACAAAGTTGGGAGCAACCTAAGTCGGTGACCGAAGTACGAAGCTTTCTGGGCTTAGCTGGTTATCATCGGAGGTTCATAGAGGGATTTTCTAGAATCGCTACTCCATTAACTCAGTTGACTCAAAAAGATACAAAATTCGTTTGGAGCGAGGAATGTGAGAAGAGCTTCCAAGAGCTCAAGAGGAGGCTCATTTCGGCACCTGTTCTGACAATATCATTTGGTTCGGATGGATTTGTCATTTACAGTGATGCTTCAGGCAAAGGGTTAGGATGTGTTCTCATGTAACATGGGAAAGTCATAGCCTATGCCTTGCGATAACTCAAAGAATATGAGAGGAATTATCCTACTAGCGATCTAGAGTTGGCAGCTGTCGTTTTCGCGTTGAAGATCTGGAGACACTACTTGTACGGGGAGAAAGTGGAGATTTATACGGATCATAAGAGCCTTAAATATTTCTTCACTCAAAAGGAACTCAACATACGGCAACGACGTTGGCTTGAGCTGTTGAAAGATTACGATCATACCATCCAATACCATCCTGGAAAAGTGAATGTGATAGCTGACGCGGTGAGTAGAAGATCATATGCGGGAACGAGTGCGATGATGTCAAGTATACGCGTAGAACCAGCTTTGATTGATAAAGTTAAAGCTGCTCAAGCTACGGATCCGGAGCTGATGAAGATGAAGAAGAAGGTGCAAGAAGGTGCCATTCCAGAAGCAAGAATCGATGAAGAGGGAATACTTCGAGTCAACTCCAGACTTTGTGTTCCTAACGATTTCGACTTGAAGCATAGAATCATGATGGAGGCACACAACACACCATTTGCAATCCATCCTGGGAGTACCAAAATGTATCGTGGTCTTCGACATACATTTTGGTGGAGCAATATGAAAAGAGAGATCGCGGAGTTTATTTCGAGATGTTTAACGTGTCAACGTGTAAAGGCGGAGCATCAAGTGCCGAAGGGTCCATTGCAACCACTGGAGATTCTGAAATGGAAGTGGGAACACATTACGATGGATTTCGTTACGGATCTTTCCAAGATTTCTCAAGGCATAGATGCGATTTGGGTTATTGTTGATAGATTAACCAAGTCTGCTCATTTTTTGCCGATACGAGAGACTTATTCCCTTGAACGTCTTGCTCATATGTACGTGAATGAGATTGTGAGATTGCATGGCATGCCACTATCCATAGTTTTGGATCGTGACCCCAGATTTACTTCACGATTTTGGATCAGTTTGCAGAAAGCTATGGGCACGGATTTACGATTCAGTTCGGCTTATCATCCTCAAACAGACGGACAATCAGAAAGGACTATTCAAACTCTTAAAGGTCTATTGAGACTCTGTGTTCTAGACTTCAAAGGGAGTTGGGATAAGTACTTACCATTGGTGGAATTCTCCTACAATAACAGTTATTAAGCAAGTATAGGTGTAGCTCTATTCGAAGCGTTGTATGGGAGAAAGTGTCGTTCTCCAGTATGCTGGGATGAGGTGGGTGAAGCAACATTGTTGGGATCGGAGTTAGTACGTATGACTACGGAAAAGATCCAAATGATCCGACAATGGATACAAACAGCACAAGATCGACAAAAGAGTTATGCGGATTTTCATCGAAAGGACGTGGAATTTAATGTTGGGGACCATGTGTTATTACGTGTTACTCCGTGGAAGGGAGTTACGAGATTCGGGAAGAGAGAAAAGCTCAACCCAGGATTCATTGGTCCATTTGAGATCCTTAACCTAGTAGGAAATGTGGCTTATAGATTTGCTTTACCTCCAAGCATGTCTCGTGTTCATAATGTTTTTCACATATCCGTACTTCGCAAATAGGTGAAAGACCCAAACCACATTATTGAGTTAGAACCAGACGAGATAGCCGAAGATTTAACATACGAGGAGGTACCTGTCAAGATCTTGGATAGGAAGGAGCATGTCCTACGCTCGAAAATTATACCTCAAGTTAATGTTTTATGGAGAAACCATGCTATTGAGGAAATGAGCCTGGGAGTTGGAATCGGAAATGAAGCGAGATATCCTCACCTTTTCGACATACCAGGTACGTACGTCAATTTCGAGGACGAAATTTCATAAGGAGGGGAGGTTGTAAGACCCCAACTTTTATGAATAAAGATTTAATTTTCTTTATATATTATTTCGAAACAGTAAGGTGTTGTTTTGATAAATATGAAAGTTATGGGTGAAATGTACAAACATTTTTAAAATGAGCAAGTGGTTATAAAATATTCTTGTTGTCGGGGAATATTCGTTTGGTCGTGGAATATTCTTGTTGTCGGGGAATATTCGTACGACGGCGCAGCTATTTGTGGGCCCCCACAACGGAATAACTGTCGGATATAGAAAGCGACAGAAATAACTTTTTTACAAGATAACGGCGTAGTTGTTACCGTTAGTACTGTTGAAATACCCGGTGGTTAAAATACAGTGATACACGGTGTTGCATAGTAGCACACGGTATTGCACAATATTTTGAATTATTGATTCTTACGTAAGAAGTCACTTACTCAATAATTGTTACAGTAATTACTGTTCAATATTTTATATTACTGATTCAATAATTGCATGATATTTTATTGGTTCAATAATTGCTACGTTGATATTTTATATCAATAATTGTTACATTGCTATTTTATATGATTGATTCAATAATTGCTACCATTGATATTTTGTATTATTGATTCAATAATTGTCACTGCACAGTATTTCACATTATCAACTCAATAATTCATATTATTTGAATAATATTATTAGATAGCATTATTGACAATGTCTAAGGAAGTTATGTCTAGGAGGGGTTATTTAATTGTGCGCCAGTAAGGAGAAATCCTTATCGGAAGGCCCCCTCTTTCCTAGGAACGACCTGGTTGTCAATATTGTAGTTCTGTAATATTATTTGTGAATAATTAATTATTTATTTATATGATAAGAAAATATTTATTTTGTAGATATAAAAGAAGGAATTTGTGCTGATGTGTTTTTATCAGTATTTTGGTGTGAAAAATCATCCGTTTATGGATTTCGGATAAGTTATGTTTGGAATTTGGAAAAACTTCCTTCTACAAAGTTGTAGAGAATTAAATTTTCTATGGAAAGAACATAGAATTTGTATTTTTCTGACAAAAATGCTATTTATTATGAATTATTGAAGTTTCGGAAAATAAATATTTTTTAAATAAAATGGTGGGCCCCACTTTTGGTTGTTTTGGAAAATTTTTTGAATTTTCAAATCTCACGAGGTGTGCTGGAGAAACCGCCGGCGCAGAAAGTTTACTTTGGCATCCTAACCTTTTCCTATAAATAGGGTGCTTAGGTTAGAATTGAAAATAACACCAGAATCAGAAGTTTTCTCTTTCTATAATATCGAGCGTATTTTTGTGAGTATTTAGATACTTTGAGTGTTGCTATTCAGTGCAAGTTTTCTTCAGCCTCATATCCGATATTCCAGTCAGAAGTACTATTCTTTTGAGGTAAAGGATGTTATTTTCTTTCATAAATAATATTATTCTTTTCAATATCATTATACCAAAATATTATCGTAGATTTTATTATGAAATTCTTACTTTTTTCGTCGAAGTTACTATTCACGTATACGGCACTATTCACTTATACGGCACTATTCACGTATACGGCACTATTCATGGAAAAATTAAATTTTCTTCTATATGTCCAAATTGCTTGTTAAGGTTCCTTTCTTTGATTGGATCTTAGTTTTGAGCTTTATTCTTGAATTTTGCTTCACAATTGATTATTACGAAGTATTTTTGAATTGGATAAACTAAAATACGAATCCTTAATCTTTGTCCTTTATCTCACTGGATTTGTTCTTTAAAATGTTTTTCATCATCCTCAGTCCTAAAAGGTGATATAACTGAATATCTTTGGCCTGTAGAGCAAAGATGAATGATTACCTGATGAATATCTTTGGCCATAGTGCAAAGATGGACAGGTGTTGAGATGAACATGACCACTAGTGATACAAATGAATATCTTTGGCCCGTAGTGCAAAGATGAATATTTGATTTGAGATGTATATTGATTGATGTTACAGGGATAAAATATTGATGATGGACTTTTAAATCATAGAAGATAGTAGACTTCAATCTCTACTTAACTCTTCTAATGAATTGTTATTTCCGCTGCGAATATTGATTTAAAACTTGTTGTCAATAATATTTTATATGAATTGTTGAAGACTAACGATAATTTATTTTCCATTATCTTAGTCATAATATTCTTTACTGGGCTAATTGAGTTCACCCTTTTCATCTATTGTCCTCTTCAGGAAATGAGAATGTCGCAGGAACTAGTCGGGGGACAGAGTGATGGTCCGAGTTAGAGCAGTAGTAGTCCTCACTATTTCTAATAAATGGTGTGATAATAATTGTAATAAGGACTTAGTTTGAATATTAATATTTTCTATATATTTGTATTGACACTCACAGTTGTGTGGTCGTATTTTGTACGACCGTGTGATATAAAAGATTGTATTTGAATTCTGTACCATGTATTTGGCGACTCAGAATGGGTTGGGTTGACTGGACCTATTCGGGGGGGTGTCACACCTGTCTCTGGAACTTTTCCAGAATCAGCATCTAAGGAAGAAATTGCCACCATTGTAAAGTGGCAAAATGACGCATCTGTGGCTCAATGCATCATACTCGCATCCATGAATAACGAGCTTCAGCGTCAGCATGAAAACATGGATGCTCCTACTATGTTGCTTCACCTCAAGGAGTTGTATGGTGAACAAAGTAGGACTGCTAGATATGAGATATCTAAGGAGCTCTTCCGATCTCGGATGACCAAAGGCAAGGTGAACATAAAGACACAAAAGAAACTTGATCCAGCGAGTAAAGGAATGTGCTTCCATTACAACGAGCCGGGTCATTGGAAGAGGAACTACAAGAAGTTTCTTGCAGTGAAGAAGCATGGAGAAGCTTCGACTTTCAATCAAGGTTTGTTTATGATTGAAATTAATTTTTCAGAAAGTCAACATTCTACTTGGGTATTGGATAACGGCTGTGGTTCTCACATATGTAATAATGTGAAGGGACAGGTCAGAAGTAGAAAGTTGAACAAGGATGAGGTTGTCTTACTAGTGGGAAATGGAGCAAAGGTTGCTGCATTAGCTGTAGGCACTTATTGTTTAGCAATGCCGTCGGGCAAGTCCATTTATTTAAATAATTGTTATTTTGTTCCGAATATTATTAAAAACATTATTTCTATTTCTGTATTGGATATGGAAGGATATGACGTTATTATAAAGAACAATAGTTGTTCAATTTATAAAAACAATATTTTATATGGTATTTGAAATCTGCGAAATGGACTTTATATATTTGACTTGAATGAAAATATACTTCAAATAGAACAAACTAAGAAAGGGAAAAGAGATGATGTTAATTATACCTATATGTGGCACTGTAGACTCGGTCATATTAATGAAACAAAATTATCCAAGTTGCATAAGGATGGGCTCTTAGAGCTGTCTGATTATGAATCATATCCAACTTGTGAATCTTGTCTCATGGGTAAAATGACTAAATCTCCTTTCAGTGGAAAAGGAGAAAAAGTTACCGAGTTGTTAGCGTTGGTTCACACTAGATGTTTGTGGACCTATGACAACGAATGCACGGGGTAGGTATTCTTATTTTATTACTTTCACTGATGATCACTTAAGATTTGGATATGTGTATTTAATGAAATACAAATCAGAATCATTTGAAAATTTCAAAGAGTTCAGAAGTGAAGTGAGAAACAAACGGGCAAGAGTATTAAGATTTTTCGATCAGATCGAGGTGGTGAATACTTAAGCGGTGAGTTTCTTGATTGTCTCAAAGAAAATGGTATAATCTCACAATGGACTCCACCAGGTACACCACAGTTAATTGGAGTATCTGAAAGGAGAAATCGAACATTGTTGGACATGGTCGAATCCATGATGAGTTTTACCAATCTTCTAATATCATTTTGGGGTTATGCCCTAGAAGCGGCTGCATATCTACTAAATAAAGTCCCCTCCGTCCCCAAAACTCCATATGAGATGTGGACAAGGAGGAACCTAGTCTTAAGCATGTTAAGATTTGGGGATGTCCAGTTTATGTGAAAAAGTTTCAATATGATAAGCTTGGGACAAGATCAGATAAATGCACGTTTTGTGGAATATCCTAAAGAAAGTTTGGGATACTATTTCTTTAATCCTACTGAGCAAAAGGTGTTTGTTGTGAAACACGCTGCCTTCTTGGAAAATGAGTTTATCCTTGAAGGGGCTAGTGGGAGGAAATTAGATCTTGAAGAAATTCAAGAACCACAAACCACTACAGATCAAGTGGATGAACCTGTCCAAGTAGAGACACCTACTGTACAACACCCTATTTGTAAATATGGAAAGGTACCGAAGATACCTGAGAGGTATGGATTCGTCATAGAGGATGACGATGAGGTACATATCATGAATGAGGATGATCCATTGAATTACGAACAGACTATGAGTAATAAAGACTCAAGGAAATGGTAGATGACCATAAAAGCAAAATGGATCTTAGAAGCAATGCTCAAGTTCATTTGGATTTTTCTTGCAATTGCAGCTTATTATTACTAAATCTGGCAAAATGGACGTGGAGACGCCCTCCCTCAAATATAAAATATTAGAGGAGAATGTATATATGATATAGCCAGATGGATTTGTATCAATAGTTGAAGCAAATCATGTATATGAGCTACAACAATCCATTTATGGATTGAAATAAGCTTCTCGTAGATGGAACATTGGTTTTGATGAGACAATCAAAGAGTTTTATTTTATCAAAAACGAGGTTGCACCATGTGTGTACAAGAAGGTTACTGGGAGCGTTGTTTCATTCGTTGTATTATATGTTGATGATATATTACTGATAGGGAATGAAATTCCTATGCTAAAATCGATCAAAACAAAGTTGTCTAAACATTCCTCCATGAATGATTTGCGTAGAACATCCCATATTGGGGATATAAATCTTTATTGATATATTTAAAAGGATGTTCGGCTTAACCCAAGGAAACATATATTCATTAGATGCTAAAGGCGTTTAGCATAGCAAACTCCAAAAGGTGTCTCATGATGATGAGCCACGGAGTGAATCTCTCTCAAATTATCCTCAATAAAAGAGAGATCGCATGAGCTACTATCATGTATGCAATGAAATATACGAGACTTAACATTGATCAGTCATATTCTAGAGAAGATCACTGTGAGACAGTGATATACATCTTAAAGTACTTAACTAACACTAAGGATGTCATCATATCACATGATGAGTCTGAATTACACTAGAGTGCTAAACAGACTTAAGTTTTCAGACCGACCAAGACGATAGCAAATCCACTTTAGGGTAAGTCGTTACCTTGAAAGATGGTGCAGTGAATTGGAAAGGTTCCAAACAACAAAAGGTTGCTGGTTTAGTGACAAAGACAAAGTATATAACTGTAAGTGAAGCTGCAAGTTGATGTTTCGGATGAAAAGTTCATTACAGAACTAGGAATAGTTCCTATGTCTCATCTTGAATCTAAACATGTGTTGTGGCACTTTGATTAAAGAAATCATTGAAAGAGAAGACGTCACCTTAGAGCGTGTAGTCTCTCAAGATAACATTGCAGATCCATTTACTAAAGTTATAACACAACAGCAGTTTGATCATCACTTAGAGAAGTTGGTATGAGATACCATGGCGATTGGCTTTAGTGCAAGTGGGAGATTGAAAGTAGTATGTATACAAGCCAATCATGTATGATGATAAAGCATCTACTTTGGAGACGATCTTATTTATTTATTAATAAAAGTATTAAATTATTAAAGGCATTTAATTATCTACATGGTGCTATTTTTATAAGATGTAAATAACCCATAATTTTAGGCAGTGCTTTTAGAATCATGATGTTGATCATGCTAATGAGATTTAAATTCTTAGAAAGCTTAAAACTAAAATAGTTCTCAATCGTGGGATTACTAAAAAGGGGATTAGTAAATCCGGATAGATTGGTACATATGTTGTTTGCTCATTGGATGAGGATGATTGATCTCATGATCATTTGTGTGGAGACACTAAAGCAAGTATGTAGGTGCTTATTAGAGAATAAGTTCACTGAACGTGACTCGCTATGGAATACCTAATGGAGTTTTACTCGCCTGTCAATAGGAATTTCTAATGTGATAGTAGTACAAGTGATCCTTGGACTTGAGATCATCATAGTATCTTGTGTGTAATGAATTATACTTTGACTTATTCTTTAAAGCCCTTTAGGGTATATAAAAGGGTATGCTTGGGTATAATGAGTTACATATGGAGATAATGAATGATCAATAAAGAATCTACCACCTCTAGTAAAAGAGATTATATGTCCTATGTGATTCATTAAATGACAACCCAGGAATCCTTGGCTAAGGTGGAATGAAATTAGAAAGGAGTTTCTAATTTGTATTATTTGGAGATGTGCATTTTCTAATCGAAATACATATAATTAAATAAAATAAGACTTGACAGTAAATCCATGTCTTATATTTTATTGGGAGGTATGGTGGAAGGATTGAATTATACGGTAACTATTTACTCACAGGTTCTTTTATGATTAATGTTAAAATCTATATTATCTGGAAAGTCGTTGATCGCTAGGAAGACTTATCCCTATTGTAGAATAAATATTATTTATTTAAATAGATTATTAGTTTAATTTATTTATTTAAATAAGATTAGAATTGTTCTAATTGATTTATTCACAACCGGTTTAATATGGAGAACCTAAAGGGTAACACCATAAAAGGAAGAATAATTATTTAAGAAGGTAATGGCATAATCCTAATAATGCATTAAGTGTAATTAATTTAATCTATGGTGATAGAATAAATTAAATAGCTTAACGTTTATTATTTAATATTTGGGAAATATTAAATATAAATTAATAAGAGAAGTCTTATTAATACTATTATAATTATTATTATTTTAATTTCTAAATGAGTTTAGTAATTAATTTAATATTAGTACTCTCATTTATTCCTGATAAGATTAGGAGAAAAATTAAATAAATAAATTTAATTAATTATTCCTAATGTGGTGGAAAGCCTAAATTAATTAAAGGAGTTTAATTAATTAAATGAAATCCCATGTCTAATAGGATTATAAGGGTTGACCAATATCTATATAAGAGGAGTCTTATAATAGATATCCGATGATGCTATTCCAATTGATACCAACTGTAACGACCCCAAAAATTCATATAATAATATTCCCCTTCTCGATCGTTAACAATACAAGTTTAATCTCTCATTACATCATTATTTGATATTAAAACTCACTAAAAATGCGGAATAAAACTTTTATACATTTCTTTCTGTATTGCCCTAAATCGCAACCTTTACATTACATCTCTTCGATTCAAATTTATATCATGAATCGTTACAACAAAATGACTATACAAAGTCTTACATCATAAATCAATATCCATATACACCGGATAGCTCAACTTATAATTCAACAACATGTTACATTGAAAATATTAAATATATTTCTCATAAAACATAAGTAATCTTCGTGAATATGGATCTATATAATTCAATTAGCACATATCCTTACATTGAAATCTTGACCTGCAAAAATTATTATTTGCAAGAGTGAGCTCGACAGCTCAGCAAGTTCTAACAGTTTTCATGCAACACATATCACATAATAATATGTTTAACATACATATCATAATAATTAAAGTAACATGGCATACATGCTTTTAATTCACATAGCAAATATAAAGATTGAGTTCCTTACTCAATCATCATTATTTAACCAAAACAATGTAGTCATAAATTGACTTTAACATTTTATGATTACAACATGTATAACATATCATGCTCCTTATAACACATATAACATATCATGCAATTTAAAACAGTTCATCAAGTCCACGTAGAAAATAGGAACCGAAAGACTTGCCTTGATCGTTGTTTACCAATAACAGATTAACAATTTACAGCTATCTGCATTTCACGTGCCCTACACAATTATATAATCGTGCACATCAACTATTAGTCACATAGCAACACATAGTAGTTGTAATATAAAATCTACTCTACTCTACATCTCATAACTCTTCCTACTATCAATACATAATGTTCGATTAGATTGTGTTAACTTTCGACTTATATCTCACTATATTTCTTTTTAGTAATATTCAAAATCATTCAAGTGTTTAAGTCTTGCTAGGAATACTTATTGGTTTTATATTAACCTCATTTTATATCTTATAATGTTCATTTAATTTGACTTTAAAAACTTTTTACGTTTATTAAAACTTGTCACGGCGTTTCGACGTTCATTCGTCACATGCCCGAATTGTCTCTCTTGTGTATGCTTAGTGTGCTTACATAACTTATCTAATATATCATTTATTAATGTAAAACATCATTATATTTACTAATATTTATGTTTTATAACTTAGAACAACATCTATTATCGTCGACAAAACTATACTTGCGTATGTGCATGTCCGACGCCCTCCGATTGCCTCCGAATACGCATCAGTCACAAAGA
Organism: Panax stipuleanatus; assembly: GCA_020205555.1. Taxonomy (NCBI): domain Eukaryota; kingdom Viridiplantae; phylum Streptophyta; class Magnoliopsida; order Apiales; family Araliaceae; genus Panax; species Panax stipuleanatus. The sequence continues at coordinate 88,717,888 of CM035121.1, forward strand.
TGACACTTTTTACCCCTTCTAACGACCTCAAATCAAAAAAGTTAAAAAACAAAAGTTGTAGGTCTACTCGTGCTCGTTCCGGATCATCTTGAATCTCCTCAATCAGAGTTTGTATGAAAATGTTATGGTCATTTTACTAATGGAGGTGAAAATAGTTTTGTATTACAACAATTAAACCACTCCGGACAGCAAGGGTACCCGCTGGGGCGGGTCACCCCCTGGTGAGGGTGCTGGTTCGCGAACTAGTGGAGAAATAAGCTAATTTGACTTATTCCTTCACACCGAATTCGATTTTCCCCAACATGATAAACATGAAACTTGATAAAAACTATATTTTAAACTCTTAAACATGATCATAACATATAAAATCCATATAAGACATAATCAAAACCAAGATTTCATGATTTCAAAGAAAACTACAATATTAAGTGTTCTTAACGAAAATTGCTACTACGAATTCGTTTTTAACCCAATTAAAGTAATTCCAATCGCAATAACTCATATTCTTAACATACTAACATAATACATGATCAATTTTAACATTAAATCATAATCAAACACCAATTTGATAGTTTAAAAAAACCATTTTTTAGAAATTAGTTTTCAGAAAATCGTTATGAACACAATCCTTCTTGTTTATCAAAAATACATGGATTGAATTTCTACAACCATAATATAACTCATATTATATCCTAATATAACCCATATTACACATAACTCATGCTCACATCAAAGATTTAAGAATATTTTCAAAATAACTTCATGATAGAACACTATGAACACAATTTCTCCATTTTCATCATATCTACACGAAATTAATAACATAAACTATCATATAACTCATATATAATAATTTTTATACATAATCTAACACATATTGATCATCAATTTATAGTTTATTATGAAAATCAATTTACAGAGAATAAAAACAATGAAGAACAACAATAAAACTTAGGTTATACCTTAGCTTCTAAAGGAAGAAGATGAAGATGATGGTGATTATCTTCTCTTTTGATTTCTCAAAGTTTTCCTCTTTCTTCTTTCTCTCTTCTTCTTCTCTCTTTTCTCTCTAGTTTACTCTGTTCTTTCTTCTTTGTTTCTAACAGACTAACTCTAACTCTTTGTTCTTCTACTAACGTAATATACATATAATATATTTAACATATATTATACATATAATACATAAATGTAAGATATATAACTTATAATACATAATTACCCTAATAAGTATAATAATTGTACTTAATACATAGGTTACAACATTTGAAATTTAAAAAGCCCTAAGGCTTGTTTGGCAAAAATAACTTTATTTTAAAAATAGGTTTTAATAATTAAGGCCTTGTTTGGGTAAACAGGTTTAAAACAAAAGTAAGGGCCTTGTTTGGGAAAATAATTTTAAAAACTCTTTTAATAAATCCTTTAACACATATTCTTAATGTTATCCTTTAATTAATTAAATCTTAACATTAATTTAATTAATTAAAAGTCTAACATCAATTAATCTCATAAAATTGTCACATAATTATAATTACTCGCTAATTATAATTTCGTGTAACAATCATCACATAACTCATCTAATTTAATTATCCCAATTAAAATCAAAACTATAACATAAAATTATTATATATTAATTAAATTAAATACTAAATATTCATTTAATTAACATATAACACCTAATTAAATTACTCCATAATAATCACATAATTATTTATTTAACACAATAAATAATTCAATTAATATATTTATTTAATTCAATAAATATATAAATTCTCTTCACACCAAATCACATATTTCATAATATATAACACATATACACATACTCGTACTTAAACATCTTAAAATAAGAATTTTATTTATTAAATTCTCATTTATTAATTCTTAAAAATCCAGGATGTCACATCATTCCCTTCTTATAAGGATTCTATCCTCGTAATCAACAAAACCTCTTTTACTCGATTTTCGCAAAATCTCTTTCACAATTATCGTTGAATAACTTCAACACGTTAACTTAGCAAAAAGTTTTACATATATATATACTTCATTCATTTCTTCAACAACTATTATGTTTTATTACATAATCTTCAATTTAAACTCAATCATATATCAAATATTATATATTCTTTAACTCGTTCATTCCTTTCTAAGGATCATTACCAAATACTCTACTCGTCGAATTAATATACTATATAATTCACCATCTATAATTATTCGGGTTATCACATTCACCCCTTCTTCTAAGAATTTCATCCTCGAAATTTTAGTCTATTAATCTTTATATATCAATCTATAAAAATAGATTTTATGAATTATTGTGTTCTACCACTACTTCTTTCTAAGGGCTATTCTTCTTGCTATATTCTCTTTCAGAATAATAAGAATCATCCACAATTGCTCAATAATTGGGAAGCGATATAAACAACTCAGGAATTTAAAAGATTCCAATAATGCTGAGTGGTCGCAAGACCTTGAACTTCTTTCTAGGTTTAATAGTGCTTCACCCCCGGTACTTCACACTATAAACCGCATCGGTACTCTAGGTGGCCAGCCTATCGTACCCCTACGTCGGGCCCAAACGTAGTACATCGTAACGACTATATGCGTTACACTCGGAACTATTTTCTTCGATAACATGTCCCCTTTTATAGGGTTGGTCACCTCAACTTCTTAACATCTGAATCCGCACCAAAACAATTTGATTTGGCATAGTTTGACCAAAAACGCTCGAATTTCATAAACGTCTTTTAATATTTGTCTAGCTGAATCAAATAGCATAGACTTCTAGCAACAGTTTGAACATCAATCAAAATATTTATATATATACATATATATTTTTACCCAACAAAATAATTATTTATTTATTTAACAATGTTTTTTTATATATAGTTTAAGGAAACTAAAAATAATAAGTAAATCTTTTCATAATACCCTGATACCGTACCGTAGTATTGGTACGTTGAGGATTTCGTCATTACATGATGTCGTCATACTACATCATACCATAGTGGGCTGACGATCATACGATCACATCCAACACTAGGTTTAATTGCATTGATAACTTTCTCGATTATTGTTTCTACACCATATCAAATGATGCATATAAAATATATTTTGAAGATTTAAAATTATTTTTGTCTAGCTGAAGCAATTAGCATAGACATGTGAATAATAACACTATTTTAAAAAATCCATTGGTTCCATCATTTGATCCAATGTTTTTTAAGAAAAACAAAAGTGCAACATCAGCACGAAGTCAATAAATTTTGAAAATCTAGCAAAGCTAGGATATTTAGAATATCAAAGTTTTCTCCATCAATATAACTCTTTACTCCACCATTACTTAACCATTCTATCAATCATAAACAACCTCAATGCTTTCTATACTATAAACTTTCTATACTCTATATAATTCATCGAACTTACCACACTTTGGAAGTTTAGGAACTTGCAACAATAATATGAGTTTAAGAACTTGTCCTAGCAATACGTAGTCAAAGAACTGATCAAAGACTGTCCATATGCTTAGGGGTTCAAAAATATACATACGATTATGAGTCACGAACTCACCATAAGTACGAGTTTTAAGAACTCGCCTAATCTTAAGATCATCTAATGTACTCTTAATATCATTTAATATATCCTCTATTGACTCTAACTATCAAATATAATATGAGAAAAGAATCACCTTCTCGTCATATATATATATCGATAGCGCGACACCAACCTTCCAACGATTATCAATATGATAAGCTAAGTGTAAGCACAAAACCCTGCCCATACAAAGATTTGTACAACTCAGCCACCACATGAGTCCTCAGTTGAAATCCCACTTAACTCTATCTTACTTATAACTTCTCGCTCTATACTCGATACAGACTTCTGTATCTCATCATTTATAACTCCTCGTGAGCTAATCTCGTACTATATCATAGTACATTCTCGTTATAGTCTCAAACTATAACCATTCAATCATTACAGACCATCTGTCTTTTACAACTTTAAAAGATCACGTCGTGATCTTATTCTATAATCATCTTCTTATGATTCTTTTCTTATCCCATTATTGTTTCATTTTAAAACTTCTTATCTTACCTCTCATCATATCATACTATGATTTCATTATGCTTTTAAATCTTATAGACTTCGTCTATTCATCGTTATTCGTCATCCTGATTATTGGAGTTAGGAACTCCTGATTCTTATCTTTATATCTCTTCAAGATTCTTCTTTGAATCTTCTTGTTTATTAAACAACTCTTCCTTTAAGAATTTCTAACTCCATTCATATAGTTCAATATTTTATTCGAGTTTTATTTCTCGTCATTCTAATCTTCTTCTTATAATATTTCTAGGACTTAACTCATCCTATACATCTACGTATGTGAAAAGAATTACCTTTTCGTTATACGTAACTTAAACTTAACTTCTTATTCTCTAAGGTCATAGCCTAAGGTACTCTTACCTAAGGTGTATAACCTATCAGCTTTGATGCCAACTGTAACGACCCCAAAAATTCATACAATAATATTCCCCTTCTCGATCGTTAACAATACAACTTTAATCTCTCATTACATCATTATTCGATATTAAAACTCACTAAAAATGCGAAATATATAAAACTTTTATACATTTCATTCTGTATTGCCCTAAATCGTAACCTTTACATTGCATCTCTTCGATTCAAATTTATATCATGAATCATTACAACAAAATGACTATACAAAGTCTTATATCATAAATCAATATCCATATACACCGGATAGCTCAACTTACAATTCAACAACATGTTACATTCAAAATATTAAATACATTTCTCATAAAACATAAGTAATCTTCGTGAATATGGAACTCTATAATTCAATTAGCACATATCCTTACCTTGAAATCTCGACCTGCAAAAATTATTATTTGCAAGAGTGAGCTCGACAGCTCAGCAAGTTTTAACAATTTTCATGCATCATATAGCACATAATAATATGCTCAACATACATATCATAATAATTAAAGTAACATGGCATACATGCTTTTAATCCACATAGCAAATATAAAGATTGAGTTCTTTACTCAATCATCATTATTTAACCAAAACAATGTAGTCATAAATTGACTATAACATTTCATGATTACAACATGTATAACATATCATGCTCGCTTACAACACATATAACATATCATGCAATTTAAAACAGTTCATCAAGTCCACGTAGAAAATAGGAACCGAAAGACTTGCCTTGATCGTTGTTTACCAATAACAGATAACAGCTTACAGCCATCTGCACTTCACGTGCCCTACACAATTATATAATCGTGCACATCAACTATTAGTCACATAGTAGTTGTAATATAAACTACAATATTAAGCGTTCTTGACGAAAATTGCTACTATGAATTCGTTTTTAACCCAATTCAAGTAATTCCAATCGCAATAACTCATATTTTTAACATACTAACATAATACATGATCAATTTTAACATTAACTCATAATCAAACACCAATTTGATAGTTTTAAAAAAACCATTTTTCAGAAATTAGTTTCCAAAAAATCGTTATGAACACAATCCTTCTTGTTTATCAAAAATACATGGATTGAATTTCTACAACCATAATATAACTCATATTATATCCTAATATAACCCATATTACACATAACTCATGGTCACATCAAAGATTTAAGAATAATTTTCAAAATAACTTCATGATAGAACACTATGAACACAATTTCTCCATGTTCATCATATCTACTCGAAATAAATAACATAAACTATCATATAACTCATATTTAATAGTTTTTATACATAATCTAACACATATTGATCATCAATTTATAGTTTATTATGAAAATCAATTTACAGAGAATAAAAATAATGAAGAACAACAATAAAACTTAGGTAATACCTTTGCTTCTAGAGGAAGAAGATAAAGATGATGGTGATTATCTTCTCTTTTGATTTCTCAAAGTTTTCCTCTTTCTTCTTTCTCTCTTTTCTCTCTAGTTTACTCTGTTCTTTCTTCTTTGTTTCTAACAGACTAACTCTAACTCTTTGTTCTTCTACTAACGTAATATACATATAATATATTTAACATATATTATACATATAATACATAAATATAAGATATATAACTTATAATATATAATGACCCTAATAAGTATAATAATTGTACTTAATACATAGGTTACAACATTTAGAATTTAAAAAGCCCTAAGGCTTGTTTGGCAAAAACAATTTTATTTTAAAAACAGGTTTTAATAATTACGGCCTTGTTTGGGTAAAATACATGTTTAAAACAAAAGTAAGGGCCTTGTTTAGGAAAACGATTTTAAAAACTCTTTTAATAAATCTTTTAACACATATTCTTAATGTTATCCTTTAATTAATTAAATCTTAACATTAATTTAATTAATTAAAAGTCAAACATCAATTAATCTCATAAAATTGTCACATAATTATAATTACTCGCTAATTATAATTTCGTGTAACAATCATCACATAACTCATCTAATTTAATTATTCCAATTAAAATCAGAACTATAACATAAAATCATTATATATTAATTAAATTAAATACTAAATATTTATTTAATTAACATATAACACTTAATTACATTACTCCATAATAATCACATAATTATTTATTTAACTAAATAAATAATTCAATTAATATATTTATTTAATTCAATAAATATATAAATTCTCTTCATACCAAATCACATATTTCACAATATATAACACATATATACATACTCATACTTAAACATCTTAAAATAAGAATTTTACTTATTAAATTCTCATTTATTAATTCTTAAAAATTCGGGATATCACATACTTGCTTTAGTGACTCCACACAAATGATCATTAGATCAATCATCCTTATCTAATGAGTAAGCAACATATGTACCAATCTACCCGGATTTACTAATTCCCATTTTAGTAATCCCATAATTCGGAACTATTTTAGTTTTTAAGCTTTCTAAGAATTTAGATCTCATTAGCATGATCATCATCATGATTCTAAAAGCATTGCTTGAAACTATGGGTTATTTACATATTATAAAAACAGCACCATGTAGATAATTAAATATCTTTAATAAACTAATACTTTTATTAATAAATAAATAAGATTGTTTACAAAGTATGTGCTTTATCATCATATATGATTAGCTTGTATGCACACTACTATGAATCTCCCACTTGCACTAAAGCCAATCGCCATGGTATCTCATACCCATCTTCTCTAAGAGACGATCAAACTGTTGTTGTGTTAAAGTTTTAGTAAATGGATCTGTAATGTTGTCTTGAGAGTCCACACGCTCCAAGGTGACTTCTCCTCTTTCAATGATCTCCCTGATCAAGTGAAATCGCCGCAATACGTGTTTGGATTTCTGATGGGACCTGGGTTCCTTAGCTTGTGCAACTGCTCCAGTGTTGTCACAGTATACGGGGACTGATTCTCCAATGCTAGGAACCACACAAAGTTATGTTATGAACTTTTTCATCCAAACAACTTCCTTTGCAGCTTCACTTACAGCTATATACTCTGCCTCTGTCACTGAATCAGTAACTGTTTGATGCTTGGAACTCTTCCAACTCATCGCGCCTCCGTTCAAGATAAAAACATACCCCAAAACAGATTTACTGTCATCTTGGTCAGTTTAAAAACTTGAGTCCGTGAATCCCTCGAGTTTTAATTCAGACCCACAGTAGACAAGAAATATATCCTTAGTCCTTCGTAAGTACTTTAGGATATTCTTCACTGTCTTCCAGTGCTCTTCTCCTGGATTCGACTGATATCTGCTCGTTACACTAAGTGCATGAGCAACATCCGTCCTAGTATATATCATACCGTACATGATAGATCCTATTGCAGAAGCATAAGGGATCTTTCTCATACGGTTTCTCTCCTCAGGTGTGTTTGGGGCTCGTTTCTTGGAGAGATTTATTCCATGGCTCATCGGTATGAGACCTCTTTTAGAATCTTCTATGCTAAACCTCTTTTGCATTGTATCAATGTACGTTCCTTAGGATAAGCCAAGCATCCTTTTAGATCTATCTCTATAGATCTTTATCCCCAAAATATAGGATGCTTCTCCCAAGTCCTTCATGGAGAAGTGTTTAGATAACCAGATTTTAATCGATTGAAGCATAGGAATGTCATTCCCTATCAGTAATATATCATTAACATATAATACAAGGAATGAAACTGCGCTCTCGCTAACTTTCTTGTACACGTTCATCCTCATTTTTGATAAAATCAAACTCTTTGATTGTCTCATCAAAACGAATGTTCCATCTACGAGAAGCTTGCTTCAATCCATAAATGGATCGTTGCAGCTTACAGACTTGATTTTTTCCAACCTTTGAAACAAATTCCTCTGGCTGTGTCATATACACATCCTCCTCAAGTTTTCCATTGAGGAAGGCTGTTTTCACGTCCATCTGCCAGATCTCATAGTCGTTATAAGCTGTAATTGCAAGCAAAATCCAAATGGACTTGAGCATAGCTACTGGTGAGAAGGTGTCGTCATAGTTAAGTCCTTGCCTTTGTTTAAAATCTTTTGCAACCAGTCGAGCTTTATAGGTCTCTACCTTGCCGTCTGCTCCACTCTTTCTTTTAAAGACCCATTTACACCCAATAGGCTTAATGCCTTCAGGTGGTGAAACTAAAGTCCATACTTGGTTTTCTTTCATGGAGTCCATTTCGGATTTTATGGCTTCAAGCCATTTTCCTGAGTCTTTATTACTCATAGCCTGTTCGTAATTCAATGGATCATCATCATTCATAACGTGTACCTCATCGTCATCCTCTATGACGAATCCATACCTCTCAGGTATCTTCGGTACTCTTCCAGATTTACGAATAGGGTGTGGTACAGTAGGTTCTTCTACTTGGTTAGGTACCTGACTTTGATCCGTAGTAATTTGTGATTCTTGAACTTCTTCAAGATATATCTTACTCCCACTGACCCCTTTATGGATAAACTCCTTTTCTAAGAAGGCAGCATGTTTCGCAACAAACACCTTTTGATTAGTTGGATGATAGAAATAATACCCCATGATTTCTTTAGGTACACTTATCGGATTTAGTCTGTAGCTTATCATTTTCAAACTTTTTGACATAAGCTGGATAACCCCAAGTCTTAACATGCATAAAATTTGGTTTTCTCCCTTTCCACATCTCATATGGAGTCTTTGGGACGGATTTGGTAGGTACCTTGTTAAGTAGGTATGCAGCCGTTTCTAGGGCATAACCCCAGAATAAAATTGGAAAATCAGTGAAACTCATCATGGATCGAACCATATCCAACAATGTTCGATTTCTCCTTTCAGATACTCCATTTAACTGTGGTGTACCTGGTGGAGTCCATTGTGAGATTATACCATTATCTTTGAGACAATTGAGAAACTCACCACTTAAGTATTCTCCACCTCGATCTGATTGAAGAATCTTAATACTCTTGCCCGTTTGTTTCTCTACTTCACTTCTGAACTCTTTGAACCTTTCAAATGATTCTGATTTGTATTTCATTAAATACATATATCCAAATCTTGAGTGATCATCAGTGAAAGTAATAAAATAAGAATACTCACCTGGTGCATTCGTTGTCATAGGTCCACAAACGTATGTGTGAACCAATGCTAACAACTCTGTAACTCTTTCTCCTTTTCCACTAAAGGGAGATTTAGTCATTTTATCCATGAGATAAGATTCACAAGTTGGATATGATTTAAAATCAGATAGCACTAAGAGCCCAGCCTTATGCAACTTGGATAATCTTATTTCATTGATATAACCGAGTCTGCAGTGCCCATATAGGTATAATTAACATTATCTCTTTTTTTTTCTTAGTTTGTTCTATTTGAAGTATATTTTCATGCAATTCAAGTATATAAAGTCCATTTCGCAAATTACCAATACCATATATAACATTGCTTTTATAAATAGAACAACTGTTATTCTTTATAATAACGTCAAATCCTTCCATATCTAATACGAAAATAGAAATAATGTTTCTAATGAAATTCGGAACAAAATAACAATTATTTAAATAAATGGACTTGCTCGAAGGCATTGCTAAACAATAAGTCCCTAAAGCTAATGCAACAACCTTTGCTCCATTCTCCACTTGTAGGACGACCTCATCATTGCTCAGCTTTCTACTACTGACCAGTCCCTGCATAGTATTACATATGTGAGAACCACAGCCGGTATCCAATACGCAAGTACAATTATGACTTACAGAAAAATTAATTTCAATCATGAACAAACCTTGATTGGAAGTTAAAGCTTCTCCAAGCTTTTTCTCTACTAGAAACTTCTTGCAGTTCCTTTTCTAATGTCCCGGCTCATTGCAATGGAAGCACATTTCTTTGCCAGTTGGATCAGGTTTCTTTTGTTCATTTAAGTTCACCTTTCCCTTAGCCTTCTTAGACTTCTTCCTTTCAGAAGACACCTTGGGCCTCTTCCTCTTATTGGAAGAACCCATCATCAAGACATAGTTCTTCTTGGATGGGAAGTGGCCTTCTGCAGTTTTCAATATGTTAAGTAATTCAGGCAAGCTGACATCCAACTTATTCATGTGAAAATTAACAACGAACTGCAAGAAGGTCTCAGGGAGTGACTGTAAGACCAAGTCTTGACTTAACTCCCCATCCATGACGAACCCAAGCTGTGACAACCCGAATTTTTAAGAATTAATAAATAAAATTCTTATTATGAGATGTTTCGAGTTTGAGTATGGGTATATGTGTTATATATTGTGAAATATGTGATTTGGTGTGAAGAGAATTTATATATTAATTTTAATATATATTGAATTAAATAAATATTTTAATTAAATTATTTATTGAGTTAAATAAATAATTTTTGTGATTGTTGTGAAGTGATTTAATTAAGTGTAATATATATGTAATGATTTTATGTTATAGTTCTAATTTAATTAAGATAATTAAATTAGATGAAGTTATGAGGTAATTGTTACATGAAATTATAATTAGAGAGTAACTATAATTGTTATGTGATAATTTTTATGTGGTTAATTGATGTTAACTTTTAATTAATTAAATTAGAATGTTAAGATTTAATTAATTAAAGTATAACATTAAAAATATATGTTAAAGGATTTATTAAAAGAATTAAAAGAGTTTTTAAAACCGTTTTCTCAAACAAGGCCCTTGCACTGTTTTAAATCCGTTTTGCCAAACGGGGCCTTAACTACTAAAAACCTATTTTTAAAATAAGTTATTTTGCCAAACAAGCCTTAGAACTTTTAAAAATTCAAACATTGTAACTTATATATATTAATTGCAATTATGGTTTTAATTGGGTGGTTTAAATACTTGGGAGTTATATATATTATATAATTATACATATAATATATATCATATTAGTTATATGTTAAAACGACGTTAGTTAGAATTAGCTAAGTGTTAGTCAGTTAGAACAACAAGAAGAGAAAAATACAGAGAAAAGAGAAGAGAAGTTAGAGAGAAAAGAAGAGAGAAGAAGAAGAAGAAGAAAGGAGGAAGGCTTTGAGAGAATCATTGCTAAACCTCATCATCATCTTCCTCACTAAGTATCAAGGGTATAATTCTAACCCTTGTATTTTAAACTATGTTTTATGTTCTTCATTATTTATTTCTCTGTAAATTGTGTTTTATGAAGTTAGTGTAAACATGAAATTTTATATGTGAACTGTGTTAATATATGCTTATAATGGAATTGTATGCATAATTGAGTTGTCTAATTCATGAAGACATGATGAACATGAAGGATTCATGTTCATCAAAAGTTATAGTGAAAATATTTTTGAAAATATATAGTTTTCTTTAAAAATCAAAAATTCAAGTTTAATTGTTAATTTTTGTACAGATTGATTTTGGATTCTTGTTATTTGTCAAGAAACGAATTCAATGTGATTGGAATTGTATGTTTTGATTAAAAAATAAACTTACAGTGTTTTATTTTATCAAGAACACTGAAAAATAGTTTTTATCTAAATTTTTTAAAATTAAGAGTTTCGATTATGTGATTTGATGATTAAATGTGATAAAACATGTTAGAAGCTTTAAATTTATGTTTTCTAAAAGGTTTATATGAATTATGTTGACTGGAATCGAAATTTGGTGTGGAGAAATAAGTCAAATTGACTTTTTCTCTGCACAGTTCGCGAACAAAAAATAAAAATAAAATTTGAGCCGTTGCAAGAGGCCCGCCCCCATGGGGAGTATGCAGAAAAGAAAGAAGTTACTTTTTGTGAAGTTTTGTTTGTATTATGAAAGTTAACTTAATGTGGTAAACTTTATGAATTGAAGCATACATTAAAATGCTAAATAATAGTAATGAGTTATATTAATAAAATATATAATGAGTAATTATAATTTGAATAATTATAATTAAAGTAAAGGTTTAACTTAAATTATAAATTGTTTAATTATAATTTAATATGTAATTATAATTTGAAATAATTATAATATAGGTGAATGTGTAATTTAAGTTATAATTTATTTAATTATAATTTAATGAGTGCATGAATTGAAATTGATTAATTATAATCATAATAATTATTTAATTTAAATTATAATTGGTTTAATTATGATTTAATGCATAAATGGAGTTAAATCAAAATAAATGCTTAATTTAAATTATAATTTATTTAATTATAATTTAATTAAAATAAAATGCAATTATAATTTGATTAATTATAATTGAGGAGAATGTGTAATTTAAATTATAATTTGTTTAAATTATAATTTAATTAATATGAGTACGTAATTATTAGTTGATTAATTATGTGAAAATGTAATATGATTATGTGATGTGATTAATTATGTGATAATTAATTATTTAACTTAATAATTAAAGAAGAACAAGTTAACCTAAATGGGTTAACTAATTATGAGAATTAGATATGTGATAATTAATTTATATTATTAATTATACATATAATTTGACAGTGTGTGTTAAACAAGAGTTCGGAATGTCAAAATGACGTTTTGTCGGAAGAAGTTTTCTCGGAAGAAAAACAGAAATCACTATTCATCCATTTCTGCTCAGAAATTATTATTGAAATTCCAAGAAACATGTAATGATAGGATTTCAATGATTAATTGATTAATTGATTACATATAATAATAAATAATTATTATACGGAAAGAATACGCGTATAATACGAGATATTATACGAGAATAATACAAAGGGAATACGAGAATTAATACGACGTATAATATAAATTTTATACGGAGTAAATACATTAAATTTGAATTAAAGTTAATACTTTTACCCGTGGGTCGATGTGACGAACGAGATTTTTGTAATTTAATTTAAATATTTATTGAATTAAATAAATATTTTTTGATGATTTAATTATTGAGTCATATAATTAATTGATGAATTGTGGTAGATTAATTTAATTATATGTGTTGCATTGATTAAATTAATGTGAAGAATTTTTATATTCAAAGTATGCATTTAATTGAGCTTATTTGATTAAATGAATTAATTGGTAAACATAATGTAATTCTATTTAATTTAATAATGGATTAGATATTTAATGATTTGGCATAATTAATAAATGAGAATTTTAATTATGTGACTATGTGACTTAATGTAGATTTATTATATTATATTTAATTGATTTAAATGAGATATTTGATTATTGGGTGTGACATTATTTAACTATATGGTAAGATTTAATTAAAATAAATGGGAAAGGAGAATAAAGGAGCTAGCCAAATGAGGCCCTAAGGGGAGTTGGAGAAGTAACCCATTATGGATTAACTGACACCACTAACCCGTCAGTTTATACTTATATTATATACGTATACTTTTATATACTACCTATATCAGTTTTCCTATATCCACTTCTTCCATCAGAGAGAAATTTAGAGAGAACTTTGAGAGAGAAAGAATTGATTAGAGAAGAGTTGGAGAATTCAAGTTTATATCACCTTCAAACAGAGAAAACAAGGGTAAACCTTCATCTAAGTTTTATATTTCACGTATTATGTTTTCTCCCAATTGAGTTCACTGAAAAAGGGATTTTATGAGGTTATTGTTTATTATTTGATGTTAGATGTTTATTAACATACATAACTCAATTGTATGTGAATTATATCCGTTTTAGAGTAATTAATCCATGAAAACATGTCTAAATTAGAATTTTTGAAAAGTTACAGAGTTTTCCATTTACGTATTTTAAAGGTTCTCTGAGAATGGGAAAATTGGCAATTATTGATTTTATGGCTATATATATTAATTGATGTTCATAACATGTTTTCTATACTTTATGTATGTTTAAAACAATCAAATTCATGAATGCATGCCTTAATTTGGAATTCAAAAGTCTCAGCGTATAAAAATTGTATATATAATACCCGAGAATTTTAATATATTATTAAATGAATATATTAATGGGAATGAATGTTTATTTGAATATAAATATGTAAGTGTTATGAGATGAGTTAACTCAATTATATTAAATTGAATGATTATGATAATTGAGAAAATATGGAGTTTGCGATAAGCTCGTTGAATGCCTTGTGTGGCACAGTGATGAGAAATAATAATGATTATATTAATCAACGAAGGAATTATTAAACGAACAATTAATCTATATTAATTGTTGTTTAATTGCTATTATGAGAAATGAAATATTAATGATGATTAATTAATGATGTGATGATTATTATTATTGCAAATAATAGAATAATAATAAGCAACTTGTTTATAAATATAATAAGATTTATATTTATTAATGTGATAATTAATCCTATGAATATTAATTAATTGTTATTAATGATTACATTGATTAATGATTGATGGATTAATTGATATTAAGGTTAATTAATTGGTAAGATAAGCGATTAATTAATTACCATTAAGAATAATAATATATAAACGAGTAGACTATATTTGCTCAATTAATTTCTATGTGCAAGCATACGAATTAAATGTATAATGTATAGTAGTTACCTATATGTTATATGAAGGGTAGTGCAATGTGACTATACAATTACACATAAACTATATAGTAAAGTTATTGAATTGTGAAAGCTACATGATAATGCCTATGTGACAATTGTGTGTGAGTATACATTAAAATAGTACATCACAAATATATTATATACAATTATTGAATAGTAAAATTTAACAATAAATGAGACAGTGTAGTGTGATAATATTTGAGAAGATTATACCGGTGTGATAAAATGTACATGGATTATATGTGTGTAAATTACATTTACTACATTAGGTGAATTGCATTGTAACATTTCAATTATAACCTAAGTGTAGATAATATATGTTATGCTTATATGTTATAACATTGTATTGTACAAACTTGCTAGAATCCTGAGATACATACCTTGTCCCAAAATAGAGTCACATTTCTCCTTCACGTGTATAGCTTGCAAGCCTAAGCCTATTACTTCTCCTTAAACTCAGCAATGCTCTAGCCAATGATGAACAAGGGAGTGGATTTCATGATTGCCTTCAACAACTAATTACATACTCTTCCTTAACCAAGATACAAACCTTCAACCTATTAGTTTGATTCAATGGATGAATGAATTGTCTGGTTATGGATTTCTCTATATATATGGCTACTTCTCTTCACAAATTCTTTTGCTGAGATTTTGCTTGAGTTAAATTGAGAGCATATATACATTAGTAATATCATTCTAGAATTGGGAGAATTCAATAAGCAGCAAGTTCAATTTGTATTTAGCAGAGGTATAATCATCTTTCCATGTTCTTCATTTTGTTCTCTGTCAATGTCCCATTTCTTGATCATGTTGAATCAAATGACAATTTAATATTAGAACACTTATTTGGCTGTTATATGAACTTATAAGCATGTTTAAACTGAAATGTAGTTGTGCACATGTGTTGTTATGATTGCATGCAAGATTAATGAGACAACATATAGTGTTGAAGTAAACTTAAAGTTTCATAAACGAACTTTAACATATATGAACCACGACTATATTCTGACTTTTGATGCATGATTGTATAACCTACATGCATAAAAGACATATTAACTTATGTATAGGTTTCTTGATATAACATGCACATAATGGATTCATTAGTGAACATTACTAAACAAAATATAAGTTTTGGAAGTAGACTTCGACATGTATTAGCAAGATTCATATTTTGATATTTTCGGCATATTGAGAAGTACTCTTAGACTCACTAATATATCATGCATGTACACACACTAGGTAAATACCATGAAAGATATTTAAGCACAAGTGAAGCATGATTTAAGCTAGTAACAATACTAGCTATGTGTATATGAAATATAAACTTGCAAGCATGCCTAAATCAAGTTATGTGATCACCTCATATGTTTCAAATGACAAGCATGATAGTTAATGTGGTTTCATAACATAGAATGGCCTTAAATTATTAAAGGTATTCACTTAGAACCTATATCATGTAAAATTGAATGTGAAAAGGTTTAACAAGCATGAAAGTATCCTTTAATATGCATACATACTATGTTATATCATATATTGACACTTGAATCCGATTTTTGACGGTTAACCTATTGAAATACCATAACTTACTAAAATAACATATATTTAGTATTGATTGTGGTCATATGTGATAATAATGATATGAGAATATGTTTAACTCAAAAAGAAGAACGTTAACGATAAAAGTTATATTAGTCGAGACTTGTGAATTAATGTGATACTATACATGGTATGACTGTATAGTAAGATTGAAGACTTAACTTATATGTGGATGGTATATATGAGATAAAGTATGATGTTAAACTATATGACTAATGGATATCATATATATACATAACTATATTACGATAGGGATTCAAAAGTGTTGATTTACTTAACGAGGATATACGCATAAGGCAAGTTCCCTTACTTACACTATGTTAAAGTGCAAGTACCCTATCCTTGTGTTTACTTTTTAAAGGAACGTTGTAAGCATGTTCCTAACCTTACTCTTTATTGAGCGTTCATTAAGCTTGTGCTATTATTGTCGTACAAGTAAACTTTTGAGATTGCAAGTCACGTATTATAAACTATATACTTCATGTATAAGATAAAAGTCGATTCATATTCTTCGAGCTTTAAATCTTGAGATTGAACTTATAATTGTTGCGATCTATGCCATTTGATTAGGCTAGACTTATATTGTTGAAAGGCGACCCAAACCAATTGATTGGTGCGGGATCTTGTGTTTGACTGAGATGAACAACCTTCTTTGAAGGGAAATTATATTTGACGGGAGACCGACGTGCGCACTTTAGTACGATTGAACGATATGCATACCGTAGAGTACTTTAGGCTGATCACCTGTTGTACTTGTTTTGTTGGATTATTAGTATATATCTGTTAATTTTAGTAGAATTTCATAGTCCTTAGTGACTGCTCAGTATTCAGTTATCTTGAAATATTAAATTTATTTAGTATTGAATCATATTGATATTATTCTGTCCTTAGCGACTGTTATTGAGAACTGTTGATATTCTTGATATCCTTGAACTATCATACCTTGCTATACCTTTTTTGAGATTCGAGAACTATATTACTCATCCTTGTTGTTATATTACTTGCTGAGCAAACTTGTTGCTCATTCTTTCTTTTCCTAAAACATTTTAGTTAAGGCATAGCAGTGCGGACCCTCGAGCACCGACAAGGGCAAGGGAAAGGCTACTGTGTAGCTTAATATTATGTAAGACTTATGATTGTAATAAGAATTTATCCTATTATGTACTAGTTAAGGTTATGTATGTGTAAGTTATGTCTAAGCTATGTAATCAATGTTTAAGTTACGAGACCTTGGGACGTGAATAAATTATATTAATTAAATGTAATTTATTCGGTAGTAGTTGTGTATTATTCCGATGTGCGGGGCAACATTTAGTCATAATATTATTATAGTGTCAGATTATAGAACGTGACGGACCGAATTCGAGTGACCAAGTGGCGGTCCAAATTTGGGGGCGTCATAGGTTGGTATCAGAGCTGTAGTTATAAACTTTAGGAGCGAGTGTCCTTAGATTATAACTTAGGAGAACTTAGGAAGTTAGAAAGAGATAAAACTCATGTAGAGTTTCCTTGAGAGACTTAGTGTGTTATGAAATGTAACTTCATTCTATACAATGAACTTATGTTTATTTAACATTCTAATGGAGTTGCTATTTGTTTGTCTTGTGTTTGTGATTGTAGGATGGCAGACACATGAGTGCCTAGTAGAGTGTCCGAGGAGGAGCCCAGAGATATACATGTAGTATACGAGGCACCTCTAGAGGCTGTGCCAGTGCAGGCTATTGCACCGTTCGAGTATGACGACGAGGACGAGATTGAGATAGAGTCCGATCCAGAGGAGGAGCCGATGGAGGATGAGCCAGTGGAGGACTCTGATGAGGCTACTGTAGAGGAGCAGATGTTAGGCGAGTATGAGGAGAGGATCTTAGAGTTGGACTGCAGAGTCCAGGAGCTGGAGGCTGAGGCCCAGGAGAAAGAGTCTGAGTTCCAAAAGCTGAGGGACGAGGACCACCAGAGGAAGCTGACCATGCAAGAGTTAGAGGTAGAGATTGCTTATCGCAAGGAGGCAGGGATCCAGATGGGAACCTTATTTTTCAGGTCGGTATCCAGAAATGTAGATCTGACAGGAAAGCTGGAAGAGGTAGAACAGAGGGAGCTAAGTGAGAAGACCGAGAAGGAAGCACTCCATACTCAGCTAGAGTTGGAGGTTATGGATAGGATACACTTTGAGGAGAAGTGGGAAGCTGCTAACGAGAGAGCTGACGACCTAGAGGATGAGGTCATATGCAAGAAGAGGAAGATGAACAAGATGGGGTATGTGTTCCGTTCAGCGTTTGAGAGGGTGATTGACGGTGTGTACCACTACCCAGCGGAGCAGGGATAGACCCTACATACTATGAGTCGAGAGCTAGTAGCATGCATAGCACAGATCAAGTATAAGAGCGCTGTGGAGCGTGGGAAGATGGGATGAGACCCTTAGTCAGTCTAGTAGTAGCATTTACTTTATGTGATGTATATACTATGTTGCAATCCCAACTTTTTGTGTAAAGTGTGGGGATAGTGATGTAAACCCCGAGTAAGTTTTTGTTAGAGGGGTAGTATGGTAGTATGTTAGTATTCCCTGTCTTTTGTGATATTCGGGGATATGTGATAACATTTATAGAAATATGCTAAGGATAATCATGTAATGAAATAATTTGGCATATGAATATAAATGAAGCTTATTTTAGAAACGTGTTATAAATTTATTCTTTTAGTATTAAAAGAAATACTTAGTAATATAACTGAGCAATAATAAAATGAAAATTTGTGATGCAGATCATGGCACCAAGACGTAGATTGACTGCACCCGAGGAATCAGTTAATAACGAGAATGAATATGTTGACCCGATCCAGAAGTTATTAGACTTGTTAGGAGAAGCTCTAAGGGGAAGGAACAACGAACCCATTCGCCCAAACCCTCAAGCTGTCCCAGTGACAAACTTCAAAGACTTTAGAAGCGTAGGACCCCCAGAGTTCAAGGGTACTACTGACCCAATCATTGCGCAGACATGGGTTAAGGATATTGAGAAGGCCTTCACTATCACTCGTGTGGGTGAAGACCAAAAGACTGTATTCGCTACATATATGATGAGAGGCGAAGCCAGCTGGTGGGAGGCTAATCAACAAAGAGCTGGAAAAGGAAAGATAACATGGGATAGATTCAAAACTCTATTTTTCGAGAACTACTTCCCGAAAAGCATGAAGAATAGGATGGAAGTGAAATTTTTGAACTTAAGCAAGGTGATATGACTGTGGCGTAGTACGCGGCTAAGTTTAACGAACTAGCGCGATTTGCGGAGCACCAAGTAGGAGTTGAAGAAAGGAAGAAGGCAAGGCGATTCGAACAAGGGCTGAAGCCTTGGCTGTTCAACAAGGTATCAGTGCTTTAAATTGATTCCTTTGCGACATTGCTGGAGAAGGCGATCATTGCGGAAGGTGGCAGTGAGGCCTTAAGTCTGTACAACAAGGAGAATAAAGAAAAGAATACTGGAGGAGAGAACCGTGCTGGAGGAAGCAGTAGTGGAGGAAGAAAATTGGGTAAAAAAAAGTGGGAGAACAATAATAACAACAACAACAACAACAATCAATCAATCAATCAATCAATCAGGGAATTTTCGTGGAGGTTTTAAGAAGAGGGCTGAAGGATGCCCAAAATGTAGGAAGAACCATCAGGGTGAGTGCTGGAAGGGACGCGACACTTGCTACAACTGCGGTCAGGAAGGGCACATTTCGCCCAACTGCCCAAAATTAAAAAAGATACAAGGATGCTTTGCATGTGGCTCGACGGAGCACCGGATTAAGGACTGCCCAAAAAAGGGAAGTGGCGGAGGTAGCCAACAAGGGGGAAACAAACTGATGATCGGCAGACCGGCACAATCCAACCGCCCAATCGCTAGGACCTTTAACATGACCGTCCAGGACGCAGTAGCTGCGAAGGACGTGGTGTCAGGTATAATCCCAATCAATGATATAAATGCTTATGTATTATTTGATTCGGGTGCCACCTGTTTTTTTGTATTTGAAGAATTTTCTAGTAAACTTAGTTCACCCCTAGAACGTTTAGAAGATCCCTTGAACATAGAAGTTGCGAATAAGGAAGTAATCCTTGTTGAATACGTTTATCGAAATTATCGCGCAAACATTAGAGAACATAACTAAGCGTAGACTTGATTCCTATTAGATTGGGAGAATTTGACGTAATACTAGGAATGAATTGGTTGTATAACCATGCTACGATAATTGACAGTCAGAATAAATGTGTGAACCTTTAGACTCCGAGTAAGTCTAAGGTAGTGTTTTATGGTAGCTCATCGCTTAAATAATCGTGTTGCATTACGATGATGCAGGCCAAGAAATTGTTAAGGAAAGGATGTGTAGGTTACTTAGCTTACATTGTAGATGCTCAGAAAAAGGGAGTAGAAATTAAGGATATATTCGTAGTGAATGAATTTTGAGATGTATTTCCGGACGATCTGCCTGGTCTTCCGGCAGACAGAGAGATCGAATTCGTAATAGACTTAGCACCGGGAACGACACCGATTTCGAAAGCCCCATACCGTATAGCGCCGGTAGAAATGAAAGAGTTAATGATACAACTGCAAGCGTTATTGGATAAGGGTTACATTCGACCGAGTGTGTCTCCTTGGGGAGCACCAGTGTTATTCGTTAAGAAAAAGGACGGATCGATGAGGCTCTGTATCGATTATCGAGAATTGAACAGAGTAACGATCAAGAACAGATATCTGCTATCGAGGATAGACGACTTATTTGATCAACTGAAGGGAGTGAAGTGTTTCTCAAAGATAGACCTATGAATAGGATATCACCAACTGAAAGTACGGGATGAGGACATACCAAAGACGGCGTTTCGAACCCGTTATGGACATTACTAGTTTTTGGTAATGTCATTTGGATTGACTAATGCTCCAGCAGCATTTATGGACTTGATGAATTGAGTCTTCAAGCCATACTTGGATAAGTTCGTAGTATTTTTCGTCGACGATATATTGATCTACTCGAAGACAGAAGAAAAGCATGCCGAACATCTGAAGATTGTTTTGGAAGCACTAAGAAAGGAGAAGATGTATGAAATTTTCAAAGTTTGAATTTTGGATGGAGAAGGTTCAATTCTTAGGACACGTGGTGGATAAGAATGGAATCTCAGTAGACCCTGCAAAGGTCGAAGCAGTAAGTAATTGGGAACAGCCGAGAACACCAACGGAGGTAAGAAGTTTCTTAGGGTTAGCTGGGTACTATCAAAGATTCATCCAAGATTTTTCTAAGATAGCAACCCCGTTGACCAATCTAACAAGAAAGACGGTGAAGTTCGTATGGACGGACAAATGCGAAGAGAGTTTTCAGGAATTGAAAAAGAGATTAAGGCACTTGTGTTGTCATTACCAGATGATACGGGAAATTTTATGGTGTATAGTGATGCATCGCACAAGGGACTTGGTTGTGTGCTAATGCAACACGACAAAGTCATTGCATATGCATCACGACAATTAAAGGACTACGAAAAATGATACCCTACTCACGAGTTAGAGTAAACGGCAGTAGTTTTTGCGTTGAAGATTTGGAGGCATTATTTGTACGGAGAGAAATGTGAGATATACACGGACCACAAAAGTCTAAAATATATCTTCACACAGAAGGAGTTGAATATGCGTCATAGAAGGTTGTTAGAATTAATCAAGGATTATGACTATGATATTCTTTATCACCCGGGTAAGGCAAACATAGTTGCCGACGCTCCAAGCAGAAAAGGAAGGGAGAAACTGTTTCACTTAACGTCTCAGAAGGAATTGATAAGAGAAATGGGAAGATTAGAGATAGAAGTAAAAGGACCAGAGAGGTAAAAAGAGAAATTGTTTGTCATGGAAGCTCGTCCTACATTGTTGGATAGAGTGAAGGAATCACAAGAGAAGGATGAAGAGTGCGAGAAAATCAGGAAGAGGATCGCAGAAAATAAAGAAGAAAGATTTTGAATGGATAAAGACGGTATTTTGAGATTTAAAGGGAAAGTGTGGGTGCCAGCGGTAACCGAGTTGAGAGAATAGATTTTGCACGAGGCACACAATACGACGTATTCCGTTCATCCAGAAGGCACAAAGATGTACTGAGATTTGAGGCAACACTTTTGGTGGCCCAATCTGAAATGGGAAGTGGCAGAGTGCGTTAGTAGATGTTTGACTTGCCAACGCGTTAAAGTAGAGCACCAGCGGCCGAGTGGTTTACTACAACCGTTGGAAATACCGGAGTGGAAATGGGAGCACATTACGATGGATTTTGTGGTGGGACTTCCAGTTACGCAGAAAGGTTATGATGCTATTTGGGTTATCGTGGATCGACTAACGAAGACCGCACATTTTCTACCGATCAAGATCCGCTATAGTTTGAATCAGTTAGCGAGTCTGTAAGTAAAAGAGATTGTTTCACGACATGGAGTGCCGGTATCAATTGTCACTGATCGAGATCCACACTTCACTGTCAAATTTTTGGAAAAGCTTGCAAGAGAGAATGGGAACACAGTTGAGGTTGAGTACCGCTCATCATCCTCAGACAGACGGACAGAGTGAGCGAACTATACAAACACGGGAGGACATGCTTAGGACTTGCGTGATGGACTTCAAGGGAAATTGGGACAACCACCTACCCTTAGTTGAATTTGCGTATAACAATAGTTACCATGCGAGTATCGGCATGCCACAGTATGAAACTCTTTATGGAAGAAAGTGCAGAACGCCATTATGTTGGAACAAAGTCGGAGAACGACGAATACTCAGACCAGAGCTAGTGCAACAAACCATAGACGTGGTGATAATGATAAGAGCCAGACAAGCAGCAACTCAAGATCGTCAGAAGAAATACGCAGATTTGCATCGGCAGGACCGAGACTTTAAAGTCGGCAATTTTGTATTCTTCAAGGTATCTCCATGGAAGGGAAAGATCCATTTCGACAAGAAAGGAAAGTTGAGTCCAAGATTTATAGGACCGTTCGAGATACTGAAGTGAGTGGGCGAAGTGGCATACAAAGTTGCATTACCACCCGAGTTGGAGCACATCCACAACGTGTTCCACATATCCGTGTTGATACCGTACAAGGCCGACTACAAGCATGTGATTTCTCATGAGTCCATTCAAGTGGAGAAGAACCTAGCGTATGAAGAGATTCCTGTCCAAATATTAGATAGGAAAGAGCAAACCTTAAGAAATAAAGTTATTTCATCTGTAAAAGTACATTGGCGTAACCACGATGTCGAGGAGGCTACGTGAGAGTTAAAAGATAGAATTATGAGGGATTATCCCCATCTATTTGTGTAACCTTGTAGCAATTCCGAGGACGAAATTCTTATAAGGGGGGAGGATGTAATACCCGAGAATTTCTATATATTATTAAATAAATATATTAATGGGAATGAATGATTATTTTAATATAAATATGTAAGTGTTATGAGATGAGTTAACTCAATTATATTAAATTGAATGATTATGATAATTGAGAAAATATGGAGTTTCCGATAAGCTCGTTAATGCCTTGTGTGGAACAGTGATGAGAAATAATAATGATTATATTAATCAACGAAGGAATTATTAAACGAACAATTAATCTATATTAATTGTTATTTAATTGCTATTATGAGAAATAAAATATTAATGATGATTAATTGATGATGTGATGATTATTATTATTGCAAATAATAGAATAATAATAAGCAACTTGTTTATAAATATAATAAGATTTATATTTATTAATGTGATAATTAATCCTATGAATATTAATTAAGTGTTATTAATGATTACATTGATTAATGAGTGATGAATTAATTGATATTAAGGTTAATTAATTGATAAGATAAGCAATTAATTAATTACCATTAAGAATAATAATATATAAACGAGTAGACTATATTTGCTCAATTAATTTCTATGTGCAAGCATGCGAATTAAATGTATAATGTATAGTAGCTACCTATATGTTATATGAAGGGTAGTGCAATGTGACTATACAATTATACATAAACTATATAGTAAAGTTATTGAATTGTGAAAGCTACATGATAATGCCTATGTAACAATTGTGTGTGTGTATACATTAAAATAGTACATCACAAATATATTGTATACAATTGTTGAATAGTAAAATTTGATAATAAAGGAGACAGTGTAGTGTGATAATATCTTAGAAGATTATACCGGTGTGATAAAATATATGTAATACCCGAGAATTTTCATATATTATTAAATAAATATATTAATGGAAATGAGAATTTATTTGAATATAAATGATTTTGTGTTATGAGATGAATTAATTCAATTATATATAATTGAATAATTATAATAATTGAGAAATTGGTGGAGTTTGTGATAAACTCGTTGATTGCCTTGTGTGGCACAGTGACGTAATATAAGAATGATTATATTAATTTAAGCGAACAATTAATCTATATTAATTGTTAATTGAAGAATATTAATTAACTATTATAAAATACTAATGAGGATTGATTAATAATATGTGATTATTATTATTGCAAGAAACATAATAATAATGAGCAACGTGTTTATAAATACAATAAGATTTATATCAAAGTGATAATTAATCATATAAGGGTTAATTAAATTGTTATGGAGGTTAACAATTATATTGATTGATGTAGGATATGTGTATATTATTAATTAATATTCAATTTATAAGATGAGAAATTATATGTGCAAGCATGCGAATTAAATGTATAGTAACTATATGTTATATGTGTAGGTGACAAATGATGTGTGGATATACATTAAAATAATGTATCATGGATCTATTATAAATAATTGTTGAGTAATACAATTTATTAATATATGATATAATGTAATGTGGTAGTATCCGATTGTATTATATCGGTAAGATAAAATGTACATAGATTATATGTATTCAAATTGCATTTATTACATTATGGGGAGAACATTGTAATTATAACCTAAGAGTACATATAATATATAACATAAGTATATGGTGTATATATATATATACAAGTGTAGCATATAGTCCATTTGTAAGAATGCTGAGGTTTGTTTGGCTTGTCCCTAAATGATAGTCACTATCTCTTCACACGTGAACACTCATGAAGCTAGCCTACTCTCTTCTCTCAAACTCAGCATTCTAGCCATCATGAAGGGAGTGGGCAGAATAGTGGAAATCACCAACTATTTACCAACTCCTTCTTATCTAGCATGCAATCCTTCAATCCGTTGTTTTGATTTGGAAGGAAAAGGCTTTGTCTGGTCATGAATT
The DNA here is from genome assembly GCA_020205555.1 of Panax stipuleanatus. Taxonomy (NCBI): domain Eukaryota; kingdom Viridiplantae; phylum Streptophyta; class Magnoliopsida; order Apiales; family Araliaceae; genus Panax; species Panax stipuleanatus. Next base: position 88,743,722 of record CM035121.1, read on the forward strand.
TCTCTATAAATAAGCTCTCCTCCTTCTTCAGTTCTTTTGCTGAGCATTTTGGCTAAGTGAGACTAGAGAGCATATATATATATATATATATATATATCAGTGTTATTGAGATAGCAGCAAGCTTAAATCATTTACAGAGGTATAATTCCTCTTCCTGTGTTCTTCATTTCCGTTTTCTGTTTCCGAAGTTTCCTTGAAATTCTTGATTATGCTAAATTGGTTCATGATTGGGTTGTAGAACCCTTATATTGTTGTTATATGAACATACACACATGATAGAACCACTGAATAGTCTTTCATTTCCATTGTTCCTCTTTAATTTCTGTGAATACATGAAATTCGTAAATTAGTTAGAGTTCATGAAATTGGGAATTGATAATTGCTATTGACTGTTATATAAGCATATATGTATGTGTTAGTAAGTTAAACAAGTCTAATAGCATTTGGGTATGTTGAAATCGATGAAATGGGAGGTTTTTGGTCGGATTTCGCTGCAGTCTGAACTACAGAAAACTGCCTCGACGCCGCAGCGCCGCAGCCCGCGCCGCAGCGCCACACGCGCCGCAGCCCGCGCCGCAGCGCCGCACGCAGCGCCACTCGCGCCGCAGCGCCGCACGCAGCGCCACTCGCGCCGCAGCGCCGCACGTAGCGCCACTCGCGCCGCAGCGCCAGTAGTGAGCTGCTGTGCCGCGCCGCAGCGCCAGCCTCTGTGTTCAGTTTTCTGCATTCTGCAACAAAACTGTTATGTACCAATTGTTTGATTTTTGTTTAAACAAGCATGGGACCATGATTAATACATATATATAAATCTAATGAGGCAATGTAAGCATGTTTTAGTGTATTAGCATGCATGGTTAACCAAACGACATATAGTTTGGAAACGAATTTAAAGTTTCATAAATGACGTTAACATATATGAAGCATGTTTACATACTGACCTTGCAAGCACGTTAGTACCACCTAGAGACACATGAAGTGCATGTTAGCTTATCTATATTGGTTCCATAATAAAATATGAACATGTGAACCTAACTAGTGCTCATTCCTAACAAGAATAGAAGTTTGAAGGTGGATATGATCATGTAAATGCTATATAGTCATTTTGATGTTATGAGCATGTTTAGATAGCCTTGAAATACATGAAAAGCATGTTAACTTACATATATAGGTTTCATAAGGAAGAATGAACATGATAGACCTTAGTAATGAACTATACTAACAAAGTATAAGCTTTGAACATGAACGTTGGTATGTTATGACGAGAATTAGAATTTGACATTTATGGACACATGTGATAGTACTCTTAGACTCATTCATGTGTCATGCATATATATATACCATGATTAGTTGCCATGATTAAAGTTTAGCATGAACAAAGCATGTTTTCAAGATAATAACAATGCTAGCTACATATATGCAATACGAGTACTCATGAGCATGACTAATACAAGTTATATGAATATCTTATGTGTTTAAAAGCGACCATGTTAGACCATATGAGTTCGTGTCCTTGAATGGCTTTAAGTATTAACTTAAGAACCTATACCATGTACGATTGGATTTGAAAAAGTTATACAAGCATGAAAGTATCCTTTAAATATGAATACATGCTACGTGATATTATATGATGTTACTTGAACCCGATTTTGACGGTTAACTTAAGGAGATGCCGTAACTTGCTAAAATGAAATATATTTAGTATTGATTGTGGTCTTATGTGATATTAATAATATGCAAGCATGTTTGCAAATTGTTGAGATCTTATATAATATGAGAATGCGTTTAAACTCTAAAGAAGGAACGTTAAGGATAGAAATTATATTCTATATAACTGTGTAGCTAGGTAAAACTTAGCTTATGTGTTGATCGTATATTCAAAGAGAAAATGTGAAGTTAAATTATATGACTAATGAATATCATATATATACGTAACTGTATTACGATAGGAATTCGAAAGTGTTGAATTGCTTTTCGTGGATAAACTACGCTAAAGGCAAGTTCTCTTACTTACACTCTCTTAAAGTGCAAGTATCCTAACCGACGCATTTACTTTATGCAAGGAAAGCTATGATTGTGAAAGTTTCCTAACTTATACTCTTTTACTATGCAAGTATCCTATCTTGTGTATTGCGAACAAGTTTTCTATTTAATCGGTTGAATTGAATTAGCATACTTGAACTCTTATTTCATTAAAGCTAGTATTCATGTTGAACTTAGTATTGTTCTTGAATATTGTGAAAGTGTCTATGCCATTTGATTCGGCTAGACTTATATTATTGAAAAGCGACCCAAACTAATTGATTGGTGCGGGATCTTGTATTTGACTGAGAAGAACAACCTTCTTTGAAGGGAATATATAATTGTCGGAGAACCGACGTGCACACTTGAGTATGGTTGATTGTTATGCATAACAAGGGTACTTTAGGCTGATCACCTGTTGTACCTGTTTTTGTTGGATTTTCAGTTTATTACTGTCAATTCTAGTAGAAGTTCATAGTCCGTAGTGACTACTCAGTATTCAATTATTTGAAATCTTGAATTGACTTATTATTGAATCATATTGATATTATCCTGTCCTTAGCGACTGATATTAAGAACTGTTGATATTCTTGTTATTCTTGAACTATCAAATCTTGTTATACCCTTTCGAGAATTGAGAATCTTATTACTCACCCTTATTGTATATTACTTGCTGGGCAATTTGTGCTCATTCTTGCTTTCCCTAAAATATTTCAGTTAAGGCAGAGCATGGTGAACCTTCGGGCGTTGATAAGGGCAAGGGCAAAGCTACCAACTAGCTTATGTCTGTTATGTTTTAAATATATTAATATTGTATGAAGATGATGTAGTAAGACTGGATTTGATTATGTTTAAGCTTAAGTTAGATTATGTAATAAGTCGTTAACTGATATTATTATGTAATCTATTAAGTACTGTAGGTTGCGAGACTTGGGGGAATAATTATAATAAATCATTGTAAATTATCCTAGAATAGATTTTCCGCTGTGATCGTGTGATATTTAATTATTATTATTGTGATGTATTACCATGAGCACGTGATGAACCGAATTCGAGAGACCAAGTGGCGGTCCTGGAATTTGGGGGCGTCACAATATACATGGATTATATGTGTGTAAATTACATTTACTACATTAGGTGAATTGCATTGTGACATTTCAATTATAACCTAAGTGTAGATAATATATGTTATGCTTATATGTTATAACATTGTATTGTACAAACTTGCTAGAATCCTGAGATACATACCTTGTCCCAAAATAGAGTCACATTTCTCCTTCACGTGTATAGCTTGCAAGCCTAAGCCTATTACTTCTCCTTAAACTCAGCAATGCTCTAGCCAATGATGAACAAGGGAGTGGATTTCATGATTGCCTTCAACAACTAATTACATACTCTTCCTTAACCAAGATACAAACCTTCAACCTATTAGTTTGATTCAATGGATGAATGAATTGTCTGGTTATGGATTTCTCTATATATTTGGCTACTTCTCTTCACAAATTCTTTTACTGAGATTTTGCTTGAGTTAAATTGAGAGCATATATACATTAGTAATATCATTCTAGAATTGGGAGAATTCAATAAGCAGCAAGTTCAATTTGCATTTAGCAGAGGTAGAATCATCTTTCCATGTTCTTCATTTTGTTCTCTGTCAAAGTCCCATTTCTTGATCATGTTGAATCAAATGATAATTGAATATTAGAACACTTATTTGGTTGTTATATGAACTTATAAGCATGTTTAAACTGAAATGTAGTTGTGTAGAAACGAAATTGTTGTGAAATTTGGAAATTGGCTTAGTTTTCTGTCGTAGCAGACTGCTGTCTGATGCGAACCAATAGTGGCGCAGCTGCGCCGGTATAACACTGAGGCGCAGCGTAGCTGCGCCGGCACCTTGCACCAGATTCTGACTTTTTTTTAGGCTGTGAGTGCTAGATAGTTAAATTACTACTTGAACCAGCTTGCTAGCATGAGTAACATGCCTATATGAGTACATTAACCTGACGTGCACATGTGTTGCTATGATTGCATGCAAGATTAATGAGACGACATATAGTGTTGAAGTAAACTTAAAGTTTCATAAACGAACTTTAACATATATGAACCACGACTATATTCTGACTTTTGATGCATGATTGTATAACGTAGAGATGCATGAAAGACATATTAACTTATGTATAGGTTTCTTGATATAACATGCACATAATGGATTCATTAGTGAACATTACTAAACAAAATATAAGTTTTGGAAGTAGACTTCGACATGTATTAGCAAGATTCATATTCTGATATTTTCGGCATATTGAGAAGTACTCTTAGGCTCGCTAATATATCATGCATGTACACACACTAGGTAAATACCATAAAAGATATTTAAGCACAAGTGAAGCATGATTTATGCTAGTAACAATACTAGCTATGTGTATATGAAATATAAACTTTCAAGCATACCTAAATCAAGTTATGTGAACACCTCATATGTTTCAAATGACAAGCATGATAGCTAATGTGGTTTCATGACATAGAATGACCTTAAATTATTAAAGGTATTCACTTAGAACCTATATCATGTAAAATTGAACGTGAAAAGGTTGAACAAGCATGAAAGTATCCTTTAATATGAATACATACTATGTGATATCATATATTGATATTTGAATTCGATTTTTGATGGTTAACCTATTGAAATACCATAACTTACTAAAATAACATATATTTAGTGTTGATTGTGGTCTTATGTGATAATAATTATATGAGAATATGTTTAACTCAAAAAGAAGAACGTTAAGGATAAAAGTTATATTAGTCGAGACTTGTGAATTAATGTGATACTATACATAGTATGACTGTATAGTAAGATTGAAGACTTAACTTATATGTGGATGGTATATATGAGATAAAGTATGATGTTAAACTATATGACTAATGGATATCATATATATACATAACTATATGACGATAGGGATTCAAAAGTATTGATTTACTTAACGAGGATAAACTACGCATAAGGTAAGTTCCCTAACTTACACTATTTTAAAGTGCAAGTACCCTATCCTTGTGTTTACTTTATTCAAGGAACGTTGTAAGCAAGTTCCTAACCTTACTCTTTCTTGAGCGTTCATTAAGCTTGTGCTATTATTGTCGTACAAGTAAACTTTTGAGATTGCAAGTCATATATTATAAACTATATACTTCATGTATAAGATAAAAGTCGATTCATATTCTTCGAGCTTTAAATCTTGAGATTGAACTTATAATTGTTGTGATCTATGCCATTTGATTCGGCTAGACTTATATTGTTGAAAGGCGACCCAAACCAATTGATTGGTGCAGGATCTTGTGTTTGACTGAGATGAACAACCTTCTTTGAAGGGAAATTATATTTGACGGGAGACCGACGTGCGCACTGTAATACGATTGAACGATATGCATACCGTAGAGTACTTTAGGCTGATCACCTGTTGTACTTGTTTTGTTGGATTATCAGTAGATTTCTGTTAATTCTAGTAGAAGTTCGTAGTTCTTAGTGACTGCTCAGTATTCAGTTATCTTGAAATCTTAATTTTATTTAGTATTGAATCATATTGATATTATTCTGTCCTTAGCGACTGTTATTGAGAACTGTTGATATTCTTGCTATCCTTGAACTATCAGACCTTGCTATACCCTTTTTGAGATTCGAGAACTATATTACTCACCCTTGTTGTTATATTACTTGCTGAGCAAACTTGTTGCTCATTCTTGCTTTCACTAAAATATATCAGTTAAGGCAGAGCAGTGCGGACCTCCGAGCACCGACAAGGGCAAGGGAAAGGCTACTGAGTAGCTTAATATTATGTTGGACTTATGATTGTAATAAGAATTTATCCTATTATGTACTAGTTACGGTTATGTATGCTTAAGTTATGTCTAAGCTATGTAATCAATGTTTAAGTTACGAGACCTTAGGACGTGAATAAATTATATTAATTAAATATAATCTATTCGGTAGTAGTTGTGTATTATTCTGCTGTGCGATGCGACATTTAGTCGTAATATATATTGTGGTATTAGATTTTAGAACGCGACGAACCAAATTCGAGTGACCCTGTGGCGGTCCGAATTTGGGGGCGTCACAGTATATATGGCCTTACATAAAAATTAAATACTTTAAAATCAATGATTGTTGATCATATGGCCTTATGTGTGTTAATATATGTTCATAACGTGTTTTAAACCATATATGCATGAATTTACAGTGATCATACCATGGAATTTTGGTTAAATTGGGATTTTATGGATTATAGAGTATAAATGTTGTATGAATAACCCATATGGGTAAATTAAATGCTTTAATCATATGTTTGAATTAAAATTGACACTTGATTATAATTATACATGTTAACACGAAGGAAACAGAATTGGAATGAACAGATTCGGAGTTATAACGAATCCATAATGATGGATTTCATATTTTTTTTCATCAAACCTTGACAAATATTGAAAACAGTGAAATTAAATGCTTTAAATTGTGTAAGTATGTGATTTAAAGTGTTAGAAGCATGCTAGAATCGATTTATAATGTTTCTGTGAAGTTTATACTTTATGGGTAACATTACAAATTGTTGTATTAGTTTGATTTAGGATTTATTGGGTTATTCTGTGTGTTCTTAGTGAACTGCAGAAACTAAGTCTGCGTCGCAGTGCGGCTGCGCTGCTTTAAGGCACACTTGGAGCGCGCCCGCGCCGCTCCAAAGAGTAATTGGTGCGCGGCCGCGACCTACTTGCAGAATTTCAGAAATTATTCTAAGTGTTCAAATTCAAAGATGTGTTTTAAAACCTAATGTAATGAACATGAAGACATGATAAGCATATTATAAGATGGTAATAACTTACTTTATGTGAATAATGAGTAAGTTAATTTCATAACTTAAACCGTTATTTGTAAAGTCTAATAACGTGTTCAAAGACCAACGTTGTGATTCGATGAGTATATCGAACTTATAATTAATGGGTATTACGAATGTATTGATATGTAAGATTTAAAAATGAATTAGTTGTAGCTTGTGCAAGAGGCAAGTTTCCTAAACTCAACCCTTTAAATTGAGTAAGTTTCTAAACTTTACTTTTATTGAGCAAGTTCCTTAAATTCTAATTTATTCATTTATCAAGTCTTAGACTTGTATTCTATATCGAGTAAGATCTTGTTCTTAATTGTTCAAGTTCAAGATTTCATATTAGATGTTATAATTCTTTTAAAGCATGATTTCAGTTATACAATACTTATTCGATTGTATACCTCTTGAGAATTTTTATTCGAATTGATGATCAGTTTATTGTTGAACCTCATAAGACTAGCGAACCCTTATTGATTCGACTAGTCCATAGTTGATGAGCGTTCTAAATTGTAGAACTATTATTGAGCTTATTCAAACCAAACTTCCTTTGGTGCGGACTCTGATGTCAAATTGAGATGAACAACCCTGTATAGGGGAATATTTACGCTTTAGCGTTGAGATATTGTGCACAATATGGTACTAAGGGCTGATCCCCCTTGGTACGAGAAGTAGAGTCCATAGTCTTATGACTATTAAGGATTTAAAGTATAAATACTTTACAACCTAGGACATAGTTCAAGGTCTTATGACCCTCAGAAGTTCTTTTGATTCTTGTTATTCATTCTTGATTCAAAAGTCTAGTTTTCTTATTCAGAAGTCTTTGATTCACTAGCATGTTATTATATTATTGTTATATTGTTATACTTATGGGCAATCGTGCTCACTCTTGCGTAACAATAACATTGCAGTTAAGAACGAAAGAGATTTGACGAGCCTTCCACTAGCAAAGGCAAGGGGAAAGTTAACCAGTATTGAAGACTTGTTATTTAATTTAAGAATGTTTATTGTTAAGACTTGATGTTGTTTAAGACTTATTTATTTGTTTATGTTTCGCACAGATGTTTAAGGTTAGTTTGACCTGGGATTGTATTTATTATTCAGATGTTGTAACCCTTTAAGGGGAGGATTTATTTCTATCTATTGCATGGTTTGTATTTATTATGGGTAGATAAATAGATGATTGCACAGTGAACACTAAATCCTGTGGAAATTGAAGTACCAGAATTTGGGGGTGTCACAGGTTGGTATCAGAGCTGTAGGTATGAACCTTAGGTGGGGGAAAACCTTAGGATAGTAGCCTTTTAAGAGATCGAGAACATAGTAATGACAAACTCTTATCGAGTTCTAAAAAAGATAATAACTTACCTTATGTGCTATGTGTTTATACTCATGTACTCGAGTATCGATTAACATCATGTAATAACTAAGATTTAAAATTTGATTGGTCAGGATGACGGATGCTGGAGAACCTAGTCTGCCTAGGGACATTGTGACGCTCCCAAATTCGGGTTCCTCTATTTCCTCGGATCCGGTGCAGCCACGATACTACTATCGTCAAACTATTACATCTTTTATTCATAACTTAAAGAATAAAACTTGCTTTATTACAATTTAGAATATAAATTCTTTTTATTATCAGGATATCGTATAATGACTCCAAACTTTTACAAGTTACAATCTTGGTCATTTATCATTCCTGTCTTATATCATGTTTGATATTATAAATATGCGGAATAACTTAAACTTTTTCAATCTTCTTGGATAAAATCTTTTATTGATTTCATAACTTGAATCAATAACATATCCTTGAATCAAACTATATTATGATTCACTTTATTCAAATTACTGTATAAACGTTTACATCTCAACTTGATATCCTCTATGTATTAACTAATACATCTTTACAATACGACAAGTATTAAACATTGTAAACAACTATCAAGTACAACTCCTAGAACCTAAACATGGTTCAAGCAATAATCTAAATAGTACTCTTCGTTGCGATACTATTTAACTTTATCAATCAAGAAGCACGTAGTCTTTACCATGAGTCCTTAACTTGCAAAAGTGGTTATTTGCAAGAGTGAGCTCGACAGCTCAGCAATTCTAACAATTTTTATGCATCACATAGCATATAACATTATACTCAGTTCATGCATTTATAATCAATTTATATTTACTAAGCATGTTACTTCTCACATAACAAGCATATCATTAAGGATCAACTTTCAATCTCATAACATATCTCATATACAGTTCATATATAAGTTCACATCATCACAGCATAATATAATGCAACTACCAGTTATTGAATTCATATATCGAATAGGAACTGAAAGACTTGCCTGATTCGTAGTTTAACAACTACGAATTAACTGCTTAAAGATATCTGCACTTCGTGTAATCCTACACAGTTATATAATCATGGATTTATTTCCATTAGTCATACATTCATACTTTCTCAATATAATAATAATTATTACATTATTGTATAACTTGGTTCTTAGAACCTTCGTTTTACTTTCTCATCGTAGTCCTAAAATAACTATGTACGTATAGATATACCTTAACCATACATACTTACTATCATCCTTCATATACATGTATCACACACTTAACTAAAGGTGTTTGACATATATTTAAAACTCATAGATACATGATCTATAATACTCTTACATTCCTCAAACCTTATCGAAATTCTAATTCCCAGGTTTTATATAGTCATGCAAGGCTACTATGTTCATCATGTATACATGTTTATAAGGTTACTAACTCATATTTGAAACCTAGCATGCACATTCTATGTCCACTTCTAGGTTATATATTTTTCATGCCGGACATTCTCATACTTTAAGCAAAACAAGTTCATTCTTCAAGGGTCCGCTACTACGGTTATATTACCACATAACGAGACTAAACAATACTAAGTAGGCATGCTCGTGCGTATACTACACATGTATACTTTAATCACATAGTTTATGCTTTAGAAATTTATTTTCTATGAATAAGCGTGTATAGGTGATATTCATATATGATGCTCATGTCAACATGTCTATAGGCATAATGAATCCTAATATACATGCTTGCATGATCATAACGTAACTCACATGGTAATCGATGCTATTTAGCTTTCAAACTCTAAGTTTCCATTGCAAAGTACACTAAGTCCACAAAGGCAACATTTAGTTTAGACAAAGTGTCTTGAAGTCATAATTCACATTACTTGCATTTCTAAACCATAGAATCATATTCAAAAGGTCAGAATGTGAATATCATATACATGTGTGAAAACTCTAAGTTTGTCATTTGAAATCAACTTAATCTTTAATCAAGTATGCTAGTGTGTTCAACACTTTAGACATGCATTTCATATCTATTTAGACCATACGATTGTGCTCACAAGGTCAGAGTGTCAAAACGGTTATAACATGTCAACGTCCATTTTGAAACTCTAAGTTCATTTTTGAAAGTATAAGTTTACGTTTAGACTATAAGTTTTTCTTTCATAATACATACTAACATGGTTATACATGCTTATGTCATATCAAAGTACTCATATATGCATGTTATTTATGTCCACATGCTTGCCTAATGAGATAACTTATGCTAGCATATAACAGAACCTGCAACAGAAAACAAAACCCAGAAACTGGTCCTGGCGCAGCTGCGCCGCTGGCCAGTACAAAACTGGCGCAGCTGCGCAGGTGGCCTGCCAGAGATAGAACTGTTCTGCTTCGGCAGAACTTTAGCCCAACTCAGAAATTCTCAACGAAAATCAATTCAGTCATGCTATAATGTAATTCTAACATGTTTATAATCTTATATAACACCTAACAAGCATTTCCCTATTCTAATATCCATCAATACCTACTTAATTCAAGAATCAAGAACCTATAAATTTTCAAAAAATGAAGAGCATAAATGTAAAGGTTATACCTCTGCAATATGCTTTGCTGCTATATCAAGCCTACAATGCTGCTATACTAACTCACTCTCAATTCACTTACTATCAACTTTATGAAAATCTCAGCAATTGCAATATAGAAGGAAGAGAGCTCTTTATATAGGAAATTCAATAACCAAACATTTCAATTCTCCATTAGATCAAACCAAAGGATTTCAAGATTGAACAATGGTTAAGGGAGAGTGGTTGAGAGTTGGTGGATTCACCATGAATCCCAGTCCCTCATAATGATTTTGGCTAGAATGCTGAGTTTGATGAATATAGGAGTAGTATAGTAGCCTTCATGAGTTCCCACGTGAAGAATGAAATAGGCTCTTGTTATGGGACAAACAATAAAACTCAGCAAAATAGCAACTAGCAAGTGTAGTAGTAAACACTTAGGTTATATAATATATATACTCATTTCATTTCATTTAACTTAGGTTATAAATGAATTATAAATGAAATTTCTAATTACAATGTATCAAGTGACATATATATCCATGTACATTAACACTGAATATAATTCAATTGGGTATTATCATAACGGTTATTATTACAATTATAATAACTTATTGCATACATTATCAATTAACAATGGTTGTTGATATTACTATACATCAATGTTCACCCATACACTTATTGTCACATAATCACTTACTATTATGTAACTCACATAATGCAATTAATCTTACTATATAGTCTATATATACCATATATAGCCACATTAATGCATCACATTGCGTTATATAATATAGTTTATATATAATTGTAGGGTCACACTTAAGTGTTTTACTACACTTTATATAACATATGTGTCATTACTATATGTTATACTTTTAAATTATCACAGCCTTGGCACATATAAACTAGTTGAGCAAATATAATCTACTCGTATATATATTATTATTAATTAAGGACTTATCTTATCAATTAATTAATAATAATATTAATTAATCCGTTCTCCATCAATTAATGTAATTATTAACCTCCATAACAATTAATTAACATTTATATGATTAATTATCACCTTAAATAAATATAAATCATATTATATTTGAGACAACCCAAATTTTTTAGAATTATAAATGAGAATTTAATGAATAAAATTCTTATTTTGAGACGTTTTGAGTTTGAGAATGTGTATATGTGTCATATATGGTGAAATATGTGAAGTTATGTGAAGATAATTTAAATGTTAATTTTGATAGTTATTGAATTAAATAAATATCTTAATTGAATTATTTATTGAGTTAAATAAATAATTTATGTGATTTTTATGGAGTAATGTAATTAAGTGTAATATATTAATTAAATAAATATTTAGTATTTAATTTAATTGATATAATGATTTTATGTTATAGTTCTAATTTAATTGAGATAATTAAATTAGATGAGTAATGTGATGAGTGTTACATGCAATTATAATTAGCGAGTAATTATAATTATGTGATAATATTTATGTGATTAATTGATGTTAATTTTTAATTAATTAAATTAGAGTTAAGATTTAATTAGTTAAAGGATAACATTAAGAATGTGTTAAAGGATTTATTAAAAGAGTTTTAAAACTGTTTTTCCAAACAAGGCCCTTGCACCGTTTGAAATCAGTTTTGCCAAACAAGGCCTTAACTATTAAAACCTGTTTTTTTGAATAACTTATTTTGCCAAACAAACCTTAGGGCTTTTAAAATTCAAATTATAACTTCTTTGTATTAATTATAATTATGGTAGTAATGGGTGATTTAATAATTGGGAGTTAAATATATATTATATAGTTACACATATAATATATATGATATCAGTTTATGTTTTGTAAAAACTACGTTAGTTTAGAAGTTAGAAGGGTTAGTATGTGTTAGAGAGAAAACACAAAAAACCTAGAGTTAGAGAGAAAGGAAAAGAGAAGAAGAAGGGAGAAAGAAGAAAGAGGAAGAGGAAGTTTGAGGGAGTCAAACACATCATCATCTTCATCTTGTTCTCCTAAGCAACAAGGGTGTAATCTCAATTCCTTGTTCTTCTAAATATGTTTTTATGTTTTTCATGAGTATTAGTTCTTTGTGTATATGAATTAATGAGGAATTTATATAAATATGATGTATATGTATATAAGTTGTATTCATAACATGCCTATATATGAATTTTATGCATAAGTTGGTAGTTTAAATTGGTATGCCTATGAAGAATATGAAGAATCAAAAAGTCACAGTGAAAGTATTTTGAAAAATATATATATATAGTTTTTTTGAAAACCAAAATTTCATGGTTGATTGTTAGTTGTTGCTTAAATTGATATTAGAATACGTTAATATGGTTATAAACGAATTCAAACATATTTTGAATTGTGTATTTCGTTTTGAAAATAAATTACAGTGTTCAATTTCATCAAGAACACTTGTCAATGGTTTTTCTTCAAAAATCATGGAATTGATTGTTGTAAACTATGTGTTTTAAGGATTAAATGTGTTGAAAAATGTTAGGAGTTTAGAAATTCTGTTTTCTATTAAAGTTGTTATGAATTGTATTGACTGGAAGTGGAATTTGGTGTGGAGAAAAAAATCAAATTAGTTTTTTCTCTGCGCAGTTCTCGAGCAAAATTTGAACCCCTGGAGGAGGCCTGTCCCGGCGGGCATTGCTAGGCTTAGAACCCCCGCCCCGGCGGGGGGTATGCAGAAAGTTTTGAAGCTTTGTTTTTTTTTTTTATGCATTTTATTTGGAACATAAAAGTTAACCTAATGTGTGATGTGATAACATGTTAAACTTACATTAGAATGCTAAATGATTTCTAATATATTATATTGATAAAATATAATATGTAATTATAATTTAAAATAATTATAATTATAGTAAAGGTTTAATTTTATTTGTTAAATTATAATGAATATTGTTTGATTATTATAATCAAAGTAAATGTTTAACTTGAAGTATAATTTGTGTAATTATAACTTAATATGTGATTATAATTTGGAATAATTATAATTAAGGTAAATGTGTAATTTAAATTATAATTCATTTAATTATAATTTAAGGAGTGCATGAATTGAAATTGATTATTTATAATCTAAGTAATTGTTTAATTTAAATTATAATTGGTTTAATTATAGTTTAATGCATGATGTAGTTTGATTAATTATAAATTATAATTTATTTAATTATAATTTGATTAATTAGAGTAATGGTTTATATTAAATTATAAGTTGTGTAATTATAATTGATTAATTATAAATAAAGTGGATGTTTAAATTATAAATTGTTTAATTATAATATGAGTATGTAATTATTAGTTGATTAATTATGTGAAAATATAATGTGATTATATGATGAATTTTAATTATGCGTTAATTAATTATTAATTTAATAGTTAATGATGAATGAGTTAACCTAGATTGGTTAACTAACGATGAGGATTAGCTATGTGATAATTAACTGATATTCTTAATTATACATATGATTTGACAGTGAGTGTCAAACGAGTAAATAGAAAAGAATTAGAAAGTATAAAGTATAATTTACTTAAGCGTTTACTAAGCATCACTAAGTGACTAATAGTTGATGTGTATGGATAATACGTTATGTAGGATTCATGAAGCAGATAATTATAAGCTATTTTCGGTAATTGGTAATCTACGAGCCAGGCAAGTCTTTCAGTTCCTATTTTCTACGTGAACTTGGTGAACTATTTTAAATTACATGATATGTTATATATGTTGTAATCATAAAATATTAAAGTCAATTTATGACTACATTGTTTTGGTTAAATAATAATGATTGAGTAAGGAACTCAATCTTTATATTTGTTATGTGAATTAAAGCATGTATGCTATGTTACTCTAACGATTAAGAGATGTATGTTGAGCATTTTATTTATATGCTATATGATGCATGAAAACTGTTAGATCTTACTGAGCTGTCGAGCTCACTCTTGCAAATATCCATTTTTGCAGGTCAAGGATGCAAGGTAAAAATACGTGTTAAGTGATTTATAGAGATCAGTGTTCAAAAATATTAGTTATGTTAAATTTCAAATTGTAGTTGATGTTTTGATTGTAACTTAATTGTCAAGTTGTAATTTGAGCTATCCGAAGTATAGTGGATATTTCTTAGTGATGTAAAACTTTGTATAGTCCTTTCGTTGTAGTAATTCATGTAATAGAATTGAATCAAAGATATGTTATGTAAAGGTTGCGATTCAGGGCAATAAAGAAAGAAGAATTTATAAAAGTTTTAAATATTCCGCATTTTTAGTGTTTTTAATATCGAATAATGATGTACAGATAGAATAAAGTTATATTGTTAACGATTGAGAATGAGAGTTTTATTGTATGAATTTTGGGGTCGTTACAATATTTATAAATTATTTACTCATTAATCAACATATTATCAAATAATTACTTGATAATAGTATATTGCCCATAATAATAATTAATATTACAAGACAATTTATCTCATTCCTCATAAATACAATTTCGATTATATTTATAACCAATTTTCTTATTATTAAACTATCACTGGCCATAATAATAAATCAATATAGTATTATAATAACAATTAATTACTATAGATTAATTGTTTAATTAATAATTCCTCCATTCTTGAATTAATTAATTCATCATCGAATCTATTATCGTGCCACACAAGGCATTTCTCTCAAGCTCAATCTTAAGCTTATCATCACTTTCCACCACACTTAATATTCTTTTAATATAATGTTTGTGTGACTCAAGCATTTTAATGCTAAACTATCTCAATTAATTATACACTTATAATTTGTATAACCTTTACGCTTAGAATAATTAAGATTTACTCTATTAATTATTTAAATAATAATATCCACGATAAAATAATAACTTAAGTTATTTAATTAAAATAACTTAGTTTTCTTTCATTAATTAACTCTTTTGAAAATACATTAGAATTTATGTATTTTGCCATAACATAAAATATTATGTTTTCTCCAAATAAAGACATTCATTATTAGAAAATAATTTACTTATTATCTCGAGATATTATTCTTAATATAATATTTATTAAAAATAATTACATGTGTGACACATGTACACATATTACATATAGAAAATAGATAATAAGTTTATTTTCTATTATAATAAATTGTTTCTATCAATTTATTTACATATAGCAAATATATTTTAATATATTTACCATATTAATTAATAATAACTATTACCTCATACAAAAACATATAAGGTAATATTATTATTGAAAAATAATATTTTCTCCTTCTATTAAAATAATTCAATATTAGAAATTATTTTAATATTAGAAATATATTTATTAACGTTATTCGCACATTAGACTTTTCCACATATTACTATTCTAAGTAATATATAAAAAGTACTAACTATAATTACATATTCAACACATATATTAATTCACCCCTTTACTTAAGTAAATTAAACCCTGTACTAAATCACCATAGTTAATTAAGGTTTAATATTCACATTATATTATTTCATAATATAACTTCCAATTTAAATTAACCAATATTTATTCTTATTAGTTAATTCTCTTAACTAACTCATGCTTCACTATCCAAATCCATCCATGTATAGCTTAAGTACTAATAATAACCTATATTACAAACATACTAGTTATTAGTATACATACACAAGAAGATGATGATTATTCATTAAAGATATTTAATGTCACCAACTTACTATGATAAAATAATTCTATAAATTATTTAATATCGATAGAAAATTTTATCCATCTCCTTTACTTCAATTAAATTGTCTCTACAATAAATAATAAATATATATTAATAATATATTTATTAATCACAAAATCACATATTACATAGTTCATATAACCCTATGTAACACAATACTTCCTATCTCATAACACACATATATATTCGAACCCAATATATGCCATAAGAATTTTATTTATTAAATTCTCATTTTAATAATTTTTGAAAATTCGGGTTTCTACAGACATTGTGCCCCGGGAGGCTAGAGAGGAGGAGCCCCGAGACATCCACACAATCTGGGAGCAGTTAGTTCGACGAGAGCCATCTCCTTTGATCGCCGTCGTGGGTCAGGAGCATGTGCTGGTGTTTGACTCAGAGGAGGACTCTGAGGAAGACCCTGAGGAGGTTGAGACTGGTGCAGCTGAGGAGGATGATGAAGACCCTAAAGAGTTCCCACCGAACTCTATCAGTGCCGAGATGTACGACGAGCTGTATGACCGTAACATAGAGTTACGAGATACTGTTCAGGAACTGAGGGAGGGAGCGGACGGTTACTCAACAGTCTGTGACAACCCGAATTTTTTAAGAATTAATAAATGAGAATTTAATAAATAAAATTCTTATTTTAAGATGTTTTGAGTTTGAGAATGTGTATGTGTGTCATATATTGTGAAATATGTGATTTGGTGTGAAGAGAAGTTTATATATTAATTTTAATATTTATTGAATTAAGTAAATATTTTAATTAATTTATTTATTGAGTTAATAAATGATTATGTGACTGGTATGGAGTAATTTAATTAAGTATAATATATTAATTAAATGAATATTTAATATATAATTTAATTAATATGTAATGATTTTATGTTATAGTTCTAATTTAATTGGAATAATTAAATTAGATGAAGTTATGTAATAATTGTTACATGAAATTATAATTAGCGTGTAATTATAATTGTTATGTGGCAATTTTTATGTGATTAATTGATGTTAACTTTTAATTAATTAAATTAGAATGTTAAGATTTAATTAATTAAAGTATAACATTAAATATATGTGTTAAAGGATTTATTAAAAGAATTAAAAGAGTTTTTAAAACCGTTTTGCCAAACAAGGCCCTTGCATCATTTTAAATCCATTTTGCCAAACGGGGCCTTAACTACTAAAAATCTATTTTTAAATTAAAGCTGTTTTTGCCAAACAAGCCTTAGAGCTTTTTAAAATTCAAAAAAATTATCACTTATGAATTAATTGTAATAATTATATTTATTAGGAGCAATTAATATATGTAAGTTATATATCTTATAATTATGTATTATATGTATATTATATTATATGTATATTACGTTAGATTAAAACAAGATTTAGAGATTTATCAATATCAAAACAAGAAGAGAGAAATACAGAGAAAGAAAAGAGAAGTTAGAGAGAAAGAGGAAAGAAAAAGGAGAAAGAAAGAGGTTGAGTTAAAGATCAACAAAGAAACCATCATCTCCTTCTTCCTCACAACTCATAAGGGTATAACTCCTAACTTTAGAGTTTTAAAAACTTGTTTTACGTTCTTCAAGTTTTAGTTTACTGTAAATATGAGACTTCATGGAAGTTTATTATTTTGATGTATAGATATGTTATATGGTGTTTATAACATGATTATACATATATATTGTGTTCATAAATTGTTTAAATATAAATTATACTATGGTTTAAGTTGGTTAATTCACGTATACATAATGAGCATGATGAATTCATGTTCATCAAAAGTTACAGTAAACTTGTTTTGAAAATATATAGTTCCTTGAAAATCAAAATTTATATTTGATTGTATATTATTATGTAAATTGATTGTAGAGTATGTTAATATGATGAGAAACGAATTCAATATGTTTAAAATCATGTGAATTGGTTTGAAAACAAATTCACAGTGTTCAATTTCATCAAGAATAGTGAAAATTATCTTTTCTTCAAAATTAATGAAATTTGGCATTTAAATTATGTGTTTTGATGTTATATGTATTAGAATATGATTAGAAACATAAACTGATAATTTTATAAAAGTTTGTGTGAATTATATGTGCTAAATTTGAAATTTGGTGTGGAGAAATAAGCCAAATTGGCTTTTTCTCAGCAAAGTTCGCGACTCTGTCAGAACTGTTTGCGCAGTGACGCGGCCGCGCCGCTCCAAGTCTAATTGGAGCGCGGCCGCGCTGGTCTTGCAGATTGTTAACTGCCAAGATTGAGAGTCGAATTGTATGAATTTTTGGGTCGTTACACAGTCTACCATCGAACAGAAGGATGGGGAGGTTGAGGCTCTTCACACACGTCTGGGAAATGTAGAGTGGGATTTGGTTCATAAGAAGGGCCAAAACGAACAGAAGTCAGAGAAAATAGAGGAATTGAAGAATGAATTGAAAGAGAAATCAGCAAGGCTTGCCATAGCGGAGGAGGCCTGGGTGAGGGATTCACGACGTACAGATCTTGCAAAAAATAACTGTCGTGCGAAGAAGGCCAAGCTTGAGGAAACACACTATACGCTTCAGAATGCTATTGATGAGGCCCAAGATCGGGTTATGAGATATCCAATTCAGTTCGAAGGTCTACCGTGGAACATGCTAGATCGCAGGACGATGTCCCGTATTATGGAAGAAGAGTGAGGCAAAGCTGTTCGTCGCCTTAATAGGCAGTGATAGGAACATTCTGATTATGTGAAAACCTGTCTTGTAGTTAATAATGTAAATTCTGATGTGCTCATAAACAGAGGAATATTTTGATGTTTTAAATCCTGTAGATTCTTTATCTCAGGATAGTTGATGTAAATAGCAGTGATGCTATTGTATTTTGTTAAAACTTTTGATTAAATAAAATATCATAGTAATTTGAGATAATGTGTTAAGTGATTGTGTCTAAATATTTAAGTTAAGTCTTAAATATTTAGAGAATTGAATAAAGATCTAATAAGTGTATTTTTTAACAGAAAAATGCCGCCAAGAAGAGGACCAAACCGTCAACCGGCCCAGGAAGGGTCAACGAACAACAACAACGATGCCAATGCTAACCCCGTTCAGTAGTTAGTGAACTTATTAGTTGGAGCAATTAACAATCAACCCTTGCTCCACCGAACACAAAGTTTAAGGACTTCAAGGTGGTGGGACCGCCAGGGTTTAAAGTCTCCATGAACCCAATAGAAGCTCAAACTTGGGTTATGGAGATGGAAAAAGTTTATGACGTCGCTAGAGTCAGAGAGGACCAGAAAACCGCCTACGCAACGTTCATGCTGAAATTAGAGGCCAGTTATTGGTGGCAAGAAAATAAGTTCCGGGGAGGAGAAGGTGTGATTACCTGGGAGAGGTTCAAGGAGATGTTCTTCGAGTTGTATTTCCCGACAAGCTGGCAAAACCAAATGGAGGTCCAGTTTCTGGAGCTAAAGTAGGAGAATATGTCCGTACCTGACTATACAGCGAAATTCAACGAGTTGGCTAGGTTTGCTATGTATCAAGTGCACACCGATGAGAGGAAGGCAAAGAGGTTTGAGCAGGGCCTGAAGCTCTAGTTGTATAGCAAAGTGTCAATGTTTCAATTGAACACTTTTGCTGGGGTGCTGGAGAAGGCCATACTAGCTGAAGGTGGAAGCGATGCAGTAACCAAGTATAACCAAGATCAGAAAAAGAAGAATAGTGAAAGTGAAGGAAATAATAAAGCTAGTGGCAGCAACACGAGAGGAAGTAACAATCAGAAGAGGAGGTGGACTGATAACTCGTCAACTGAAAATCAGCAAGGAGGTCATAAGAAGAGAATCGAAGCATGTCCGACCTGCGAAAATCCTCACCTGGGGGTCTGTATGAAGGGAAAACGGGTGTGCTACAATTGTGGTCAGGAAGGCCACATAGCACCTAACTGTCCTAACCCAAAGAAGGGCACCTATTTCACATGTGGGTTGAAGGACCATCAAGCAAGGGACTGTCCCAAGAAAGGATCTGAAGGGGCAGGATCAGGAGGGAACAGAGGAGGCAGCGGGGCAATGCTCTAACTATCACGGGACCAACCGCAACCAATCGACCGACCGCCAGGACCTTCAACATGATAGTGCAGGATGCTGTGCAGTCTCGCGATGTAGTGTCATGTATCATTCCGATCAATAAAGTTAATGCTTATGTATTATTTGATTAGGGTGCTACTTGTTCATTTATATCCGATGACTTTGCTAAAACTTAGAATTGCCTATGGACGAGTTAGAATACCCCATGATCATAGAGATTGCGAATAGAGAAGTGATCTCTGTTAAGTACATACACAAAAATTGTAGGGTGGATATTAAGGGTAACATTATGAACGTAGATCTTATCCCGATTAGACTTGGGGAATTCGATGTTATTCTTGGAATGGACTGGCTATTCAATTATGGGGCTGTAATTAATTGCCAGAGAAAATGTATTAACCTTATGACTCCATCAATGGTTGTGTTTTATGGCAGCAAGTTGCCTAGACAAGTGAGTTGTCTAACAATGATGCAGTCCAGGAAGTTGTTAAGACAAGGCCGTGTAGGATATTTAGCCTACATAGTCGATAGTAGTAAAGAGAACCTGAAATTGGAAGATATACCAGTCGTGAAGGACTTCATAGACGTATTTTTCGGATGATCAGTCAGGACTTCCGCCAGACAGAGAGGTTGAGTTTGTGATCGATTTGGCACCAGGAACGACTCTAATATTGAACACACTGTACTGGATGGGCTCCGATAGAGATGAAAGAATTGATGGTACAACTGCAAGAGCTACTGAACAAGAAGTACATCTAACCGAGCAAATCGCCATGGGGAGTGCCGGTGTTGTTTGTGAAGAAGAAGGACGGGACGATGCGGCTTTGCATCGATTACAAAGAATTGAATAAGGTCACTATTAAGAATAGATATCCATTACCGAGGATCGATGACCTATTTGATCAATTGAAGGGAGAAAGATACTTTTCGAAAATTGACCTGAGAAGTGGTTATCATTAGCTAAAGGTGAAGCTAGAGGTTGTTCCGAAGACAACATTCAGGACTCGATATGGTCACTACAAATTTTTGGTTATGTTATTTGGTCTAACGAATGCTCCTGCAGCATTTATGGGCCTACTGAATGGAGTGTTCAAGCCGTTTTTGGACAAATTTGTGGTGGTGTTTATCGATGACATTTTGGTATACTCGAAGACCAAGGAAGAATATGTAAAGCATTTAAAAGTAACACTAGAGGCGTTGAGAAGAGAGAAGTTGTACGCCAAATTTTTGAAATGTGAATTCTGGATTGAAAGGGTGCAATTTCTTGGACATGTGATCGATAAGGACGGAATTTCGGTAGATCCCTTTAAAGTTAAAGCTGTGATGAACTGGGATCAGCCGTAAACGCCGTCGAAATTGAGAATTTTTCTTGGATTAGCGGGTTATTATAGAAGATTCATTTAGGACTTTTCCAAGATCACAACTCCATTGACGAATTTAACTAGGAAATCGGTGAAATTCGTTTGGACGGAGAAGTGTGAGGAAAGCTTCCAAGAGCTTAAGAAAAGATTGAGTTCAATAACTATGTTATCTCTTCGGGATGACACAGGAAATTTTGTGATTTATAGTGATGCGTCACATAAAGGACTAGGCTGTGTGCTTATGCAAAACGGCAGGGTCATTGTGTATGCGTCACGACAATTGAAGGACTATGAGAAGGGGTATCCGACCCATGACTTGGAGTTAGCGGTTGTGGTATTTGCTTTGAAGATTTGAAGACACTATCTCTATGGGGAGAAGTGTGAAATATATACAGACCACAAGAGTCAGAAATATATTTTTACACAGAAGGACTTGAATATGCGCCAGAGAAGGTGGCTGGAGTTAATTAAGGACTACGACTACGAGATCTTATACCATCTGGGTAAGGCAAATGTGGTTGCCGATGCCTTAAGCAGAAAGGGTTGGGAGAAGTTGATGATGTTGACTGCTCAAGAGGAGCTAATTTTAGCAATGGAGAAGCTAGAATTGGAAGTGCAGTATCAGATGGAGATTGACGAGAAGCTGTTCCAGGTGCAAGCTGGTACAACCTTGCTGGATAAAGTTAAGGAAGCTCAACTTCAGGACGAAGAATGTGAGAAGGTGAAGAAGAAGATATCTAAAAGAACCGAGCCGAGATTCAAGATAGACAGTGAGGGACTACTGAGATTTGAGAGCAGAGTTTGGGTACCGTCAGTGCCAGAGATTAAGGAGGACATTTTGAGCGAGGCTCATAGCTCACGGTATTCTATTCACCCCGGTAGTACCAAGATGTACCAGGATCTTTGACAACATTTCTGGTGGCTGAATTTGAAATGAGATGTTGCTGAGTGTGCTGCAAAGTGTTTGACATATCAGAAAGTGAAAGCAGAACATTAGAGGCCGAGTGGTTTGCTACAACCTTTAGAGATCCCAGAATGGAAATGAGAACATATTACAATGGATTTCGTGGTTGGCCTTCAGACGACTTAGAAAGGCTACGACGCAGTATGGGTTATCGTTGACCGATTGACGAAATCCGCACACTTCCTTCCGATCAGAATCAAATTCAACTTAGACCAGTTGGCAAGGTTATATATGAAAGAGATTGTTTTGAGGCACGGAGTTCCGGTGTCAATTGGTTCTGATAGACCCTCAGACAGATGGGCAGAGAAAAAGAACGATCCAGACTTTAGAGGATATGTTGATAGCGTACATCATGGATTTCAAAGGAAATTGGGATGATCACTTACCGCTCGTGGAATTTGGCTACAACAACAGTTACCACTCTAGTATTGGCATGCCGCCTTACGAAGCGTTGTACAGAAGAAAATGCAGAACTCCGCTATACTGGGATGAAGTTGGCGAGAGACAATTACTCGGTCCAAAACTGGTACAGCAGACAGCAGAGATAGTCAAAGTGATCCGAACAAGACTGATAGCAGCTTAAGATAGGCAGAAGAAATACGCCGATCCACACCGTAAAAATATTGAGTTTGAATCGGGTAGCTATGTGTTTTTGAAAGTCTCTCCCTAGAAGGGAAAGATCAAATTCGGAAAGAAGGGGAAATTGAGCCCGAGATTCATTGGACCCTTTGAGGTACTGCGAAGGATTGGAGAAGTTGCGTATGAGGTAGCCTTACCTCCGGCGCTCGAGAATGTACACAACGTCTTCCATGTTCCTACAAACCCGATTACAAGCATGTGATTGAATACGAACCCCTATATTTTGAGAAAGACTTATCCTATGAAAAAATTCATGTTCAGATTAATGACAGGAAAGAGCAAGTTCTCAAAAATAAAGTTATACCTTCTGTTAAGTTAATTTGGAGGAACCAAAACGCTGAAGAAGCTACGTGGGAACTCGAAGAGCATATGATAAAGAATTATCCATAGTTATTTACTTAATTTATGTGTAAGCGATTCTGAGGACAGAATCTTTGTAAGGGGGGAGAATGTAACGGGACGAAATTTTTATTGAACCGTGATTCTGGGGACAAAATCCTTTAAGGGGGGAAAGATGTGACGAACGAGATTTTTATAATTTAATTTAAATATTTATTGAATTAAATAAATATTTTTCGATGATTTAATTATTGAGTCAAATAATTAATTGATGAATTGTGGTAGATTAATTTAATTATATATGTTGCATTGATTAAATTAATGTGGAGAATTTTTATATTCAAAGTATGTATTTAATTAAGCTTATTTGATTAAATGAATTAATTGGTAAGCATAATGTTATTCTAATTAATTTAATAATTGATTAGAGATTTAATGATTTGACATAATTAATAAATGAGAATTTTAATTATATGACTATGTGACTTAATGTGGATTTATTATATTTTATTTAATTAATTTAAATGAGATATTTGATTATTGGGGTGTGATATTATTTAACTATATGGTAAGATTTAATTAAAATAAATGGAAAGGGAGAATAAAGGAGCTAGCCAAACGAGGCCCTAAGGGGAGTTGGAGTAGTAACCCATTATGGATTAACTGACACCACTAACTCGTCAGTTTATACTTATATTATATACGTATACTTTTATATACTACCTATATCAGTTTTCCTATATCCACTTCTTCCATCAGAGAGAAATTTAGAGAGAACTTTGAGAGAGAAAGAATTGATTAGAGAAGAGTTGGAGAATTTAAGTGTATATCACCTTCAAACAGAGAAAACAAGGGTAAACCCTCATCTAAGTTTTATATTTCACGTATTATGTTTTCTCCCAACCGAGTTCTCTGAAAAAGGTATTTCATGAGGTTATTGCTTATTATTTAATGTTAGATGTTTATTAACATATATAACTCAATTGTATGTGAATTATATCCGTTTTAGAGTAATTAATCCATGAAAGCATGTCTAAATTAGAATTTTTGAAAAGTTACAAAGTTTTTCATTTACGTGTTTTAAAGGTTCTCTAATAATGGGAAAATTGACAATTGTTGATTTTATGGCTATATATATTAATTGATGTTCATAACATGTTTTCTATACTTTATGTATGTTTAAAACAATCAAATTCATGAATGCATGCCTTAATTTGGAATTCAAAAGTCTCAGAGTATAAAAGTTGTATATATGGCCTTACATACAAATTAAATACTTTAAAATCAATGATTGTTGATCATATGGCCTTATGTGTGTTAATATATGTTCATAACGTGTTTTAGACCATATACGCATGAATTTACAGTGATCATACCATCGAATTTTGGTTAAATTGGGATTTTATGGATTATAGAGTATAAATGTTGTATGAATAACCCATATGGGTAAATTAAATGCTTTAATCATATGTTTGAATTAAAATTGACACTTGATTATAATTATACATGTTAAAACGAAGGAAACAGAATTGGAATGAACGGATTCGGAGTTATAACGAATCCGTAATGATGGATTTCATATTTGTTTTCATCAAAACTTGACAAATATTGAAAAAAGTAAAATTAAATGCTTTAAATTGTGTAAGTATGTGATTTAAAGTGTTAGAAGCATGATAGAATCTATTTATAATGTTTCTGTGAAGTTTATACTTTATTGGTAACATTACAAATCGTTGTATTAGTTTGATTTGGGATTTATTGGACTGTTCTGTGTGTTCTTCGCGAACTGCAGAAACTGAGTCTGCGTCGCAGCGCGGCCGCGTCGCTTCAAGGCACACTTGGAGCGCGCCCGCGCCGCTGCAAAGAGTAATTTGAGCGCGGTCGCGCCCTACCTACATAATTTCAAAAAAATTTCTAAGTGTTCAAGTTTTAAAGATGTGTTTTAAAACCTAATGTAATGAACATGAAAACATGTTAAGCATATTATAAGATGGTAATAACTTACTTTATGTGAATAATTAGTAAGTTAATTTCATAACTTAAACCGTTATTTGTAAACTCTAATAACGTGTTCAAAGACCAATGTTGTGATTCGATGAGTATATCGAACTTATGATTAATGGGTATTACGAATGTATTGATATGTAGGATTTAAAAAGGAACGTGAATTAGTTATAGCTTGTGCAAGAGGCAAGTTTCCTAAACTCAACCTTTTAAATTGAGCAAGTTTCTAAACTTTACTTTTATTGAGCAAGTTCCTTAAATTCTAAATTATTCATTTATCAAGTCTTAGACTTGTATTCTATATCGAGTAAGATCTTGTTCTTAATTGTTCAAGTTCAAGATTTCATATTAGATGTTATAATTCTTTTAAAGCATGATTTCAGTTATACAATACTTATTCGATTGTATACCTCTTGAGAATTTTTATTCAAATTGATGATCAGTTTATTGTTGAACCTCATAAGACTAGCGAACCCTGAACGTTACTTTATTTCATCGAAAACCATCAGACGGTTTCACAATCAAATAGATTGTAAACGGTCTGTGCAAGTACTCCAGGTGATCAGCCTATCGTACTCTACATTGTGCACAAGTATAAAGTTTAAACTGCATAAGCATAAATGGGACTATATGCCCGACATCTGTTTGCTCGTTTATTCGGGTTGTTCATCTTAGTATCCCTGCGAGACCGTACCAAAACAATTTGGATTGGTAAACATTAAATAGCTTCAAAGGATTTGAATTGTTAAAATGTTAAACCCTTTTTCATCAATAATCTCTAGCCGAAACAAAATCTAGAAAGCATACTTGGAAAAAGTTCATGATAGCAATAGAACTTTTAAAGCATAACAGTTGAATTAATAACTGGGTAATCATCAATAACATTTCGCAAAATAATTGAAGTTATAGAACTTTACGACAAAGGAACTTGAATTAAATAATCACAAGTCCGAACTTACCCTCGCTGAAATCAAACGAGTAAGGTTTTAATAATTTCTCAATGAAAATAAGGTTAAAAAACTTGCATAATCAAATCTGAGTAAGGAAACTTGCCTGATACGTCTTCTACAGTTTAAGCTATCAACTAGTCCTTCACGTAACCTAAACACATATGTCACGTTAAGCAACTAAGTAATTCCACTCTAATTTAAAATATAATTATTTCCTTTTATATTAATTAGGTCGTTAAACCAACTTGCATTCAATCATCAATACAATTTAATTACACAAGCATGTTGCATTACATGGATAAAAGTGTTCAATATTGGAATCTGAAAAAAAAAAAAATTGTTGACATTCTGACCCGACCGATCCGGACCGGACCGGACCCGACCCGACCCGACCCGGCGCAGCTGCGCAGGCTCAAGCCGTGTTACCGGCGCAGCTGCGCTGCCTGGCAAACCCGAAACCCATCTTTGAGTGGCGCAGCTGCGCAGCGTTAAGCCGCATGAACGGCGCAGCGGCGCTGCTCTTCATGCCCAGAATTGTTTTTCCCTTCCAAGCAACCTACTTCCCGATTTAATTCCCAATTGTTTACAGGTTGTATGACCATGATATTTGGACACCATACACTCCATACATCCTAGTATTTTACAAAAATATCACATTCCAGAAAATAGCAAGTTAAGACCACGAACCGGCTGCCTTGAAAAGTGTGCCAGAACAGGTTCTAACACTTAGAATTTTTTGAAATTTCAAGATTTTCTGCAGACTTTATTATGAACATGCATGCTTATGAATTTCATATCTCGCTCAATATAACTCCGATTACTATGATATTTGGATAGATTTGACTTGATAAAACATAGTATTTTACAAAATTATTACATACACTAATCGGGTCCCAGAAACTATGATTCCAAGTCTCCGAAAAACCCAAAAATCACAGATTTCACTTTTAAACCAACTTTGACAAAATCATGATTTTGATTCTAGCATGCAAGGACTCGATTCCTACTGTCCAGATCACCTCTGCTAACATATGTGCACATGTTACAACAAACAAACTTACTAAATTTCTATAATTTGATCAAATTGATACCTAAGAAGCATATTATCAAACACTTAGCATGCAAACTCGAATTCTTTGATTCTCTACGTAATTGAAGCATGTTAAGTCCAGAATTTTCATTCTTAATATCCCCATATTAGTAAACAATACTCACATAGCATCACAACCCAAAACAAACCGTTTTCCATGAATATACATTCATTTTCCTTCTAGTTTCCTTAAAAACATATAAAATGGTTTCAGGCTTACCTCTTTGATGAATTTCTTCTTGTGTTAATCCGATAAAGCCACACTCCTTGCTTGTTAACTCTTATGAAAACTCCAGAATCCTTCAAGAACTCTCACACACTCGTTTTCTCAATTTTACTCTAATGGAAGCTATTAACAAAAGAGAAAAGGAAACTTGGATTTGGTGTATATATATATACAAGTTTGGCACTTGAATTCCACACCTCTTCCATCTCCAATCCATCAGTTACACACACCTTAATCTAATACATTAGTTTAGCTAATTAAATAAGAAGAATGTGGGGGTTAGAGAAAATGAAAGGAATTTGGTTTTAAGGAGTAAAATGAAGTACTCCCTCCATAGCTATTATGTAATATACGTATACTTCTTCCATTGTCCCAAATCATGAGTCACAAGGGTCCCACCAGCTGCTGACTTGTACTAAATAAAATATTATTATAATTAATTAAATAATTATTTTGACCATTTTGCCCCTCGTAGAAAAACGTTGCGATACTTATATCAATTCTTACTAAAGTCGACATTCCGGACGTCATGGGACTATCCGTTTCGTCCAAATCATCTCCAAAATTTCGTAGTTGACTTTTTACCCGAAAAAGTTAACTAGTTGACTTTGACCAAAAAGTCAACCGTGACACATTTTTGTGGTTAAAGTCTATCCTGACTAATTTCGACGTTCCGGACTTAAATACGCAGTTCGCATCTCTAAATTCTGCTCCGAACTCCCACTCGGGTTGTAATGCCATCCCACGAAATTAATAGAATTAATTATCTATTTAACCAATTCAAATAGTTAAATTAAACTAAACCAACTATTTAAATACTTCACATCACATATTTTAAAATAACACACATATGTATAACACATGAACATCTAATAAAAGAAATCACATAAAAGTTTCACATAAATTTATTTATTAATAATTATTAAATTAAATACAAAATCTCGGATATTACATTGACCCTCCCTTATAAGGATTCCGTCCCCAGAATCATTACACATCAAACAAAAAGACTAGGGTAATTTTTCATCATTTTCTCCTCGAGTTCCCACGTAGCCTCTTCGGCGTTGTGGTTCCTCCATACTACCTTAACAGAAGGTATTATCTTATTTCTTAACACTTGTTCTTTTCTATCAATTATCTGCACTGGAAACTCTTCATAGGTTAAGTCTTTTTCAAACTGAATGGGTTCATACTCTATGACGTGCTTGTAATCCTGTTTATAAGGCCGTAAAACTGATACGTGGAACACGTTGTGTATATGTTCTAACTCCGGAGGTAAAGCTATTTCATAAGCCACCCCACCGACTCGCCTTAACACTTCAAAGGGTCCTATGAATCTAGGACTAAGTTTTCCCTTCTTTCCAAATCTCATTTTCCCTTTCCAAGGTGACACATTCAGAAACATATAAGTGCCGACATCGAAGTCTCGTTGTTGCCGATGTTGATCAGCATATTTCTTCTGTCGATCCTGAGCTGTCACTAATCTTGCTCGTATTATTTTGATCACATCCGCAATTTGTTGTACCAATTTCGGCCCTAGCAATTTATGTTCTCCTACTTCATCCCAGCACAATGGCATTCTACATTTCCTTCCATATAAAGCTTCATAAGGTGGCATCCCGATGTTAGCGTGGTAACTGTTGCTGTATGCAAATTCCACCAACGGTAGGTGGTCATCCCAGCTTCCTTTGAAATCCATAACACATGCTCTCAGCATGTCCTCTAACGTTTGGATAGTTCTTTCACTCTGCCCGTCTGTTTGAGGATGATACGAGGTGCTCAACCTCAGTTGCGTTCCCATGCGTTCTTGAAAGCTTTCCCAGAAATTAGCTGTGAACCGCGGATCGCGATCTGACACAATTGATACAGGCACACCGTGCCTGGAAACGATCTCCTTGATATAAAGCTTTGCCAACTGATCCAAGGTATATCTAATCTTGATTGGCAAGAAATGCACTGACTTGGTCAATAGATCAACGATCACCCAAACTGCATCGTAACCCTTCTGTGTATTTGGAAGTCCTACCATGAAGTCCATCGTGATATGCTCCCATTTCCATTTCAGAATTTCTAGAGGTTGAAGTAACCCGCTCGGTTTTTGATGTTCCGCCTTGACTCGCTGGCATATTAAACACTTGCTGACGCACCCTGCGACTTCTCTTTTCATATTGGGCCACCAGTAATGTTGGCGAAGATCCTGGTACATCTTTGTGCTTCCCGGGTGGATTGAGTACCTTGAGCTATGAGCTTCCTGTAAGATTTCTTCCTTTAATTCAGATACTGCTGACACCCAAATTCTCTTCTCAAATCTTAACAGTCCATCACCATCCACACTGAACTTAAGCTCTTCTCCATCGAAAATTCTTTTCCTCACCTTCTCACATTCTTCATTGCTGCTTTGTGCTTCCTTGATTTTGTCCAATAGAGTCGGATGAGCCTCCATTGCGAACAATTTCTCATTCGACTCCCTCGGACTCTTTATCTCGAGTTCCAATCTCACCATCTCCTTAATTAATTCATCTTGAGCTGTTAGCATTGCCAATCGACCACTGCGCTTTCTTCTTAGCGCATCCGCTACTACGTTAGCTTTCCCCGGATGATATAAGATGTCGCAATCATAATCCTTTATTAGTTCCAACCATCTTCTCTGTCCCATATTCAACTCCTTCTGTGTGAAGATATACTTCAGACTTTTATGGTCCGTATATATTTCACACTTTACACCATATAAATAGTGCTTCCAAATCTTTAGGGCAAATACTACCGCTGCCAATTCCAGGTCATGGGTAGGATATCCCTTCTGGTAATCCTTCAACTGACGCGATGCGTACGCAATAACTTTACCATGTTGCATAAGCACATAGCCAAGTCCTTTGTGCGACGCATCACTAAAAATTACGAAATCACCAGTATCGTCTGGTAAAGACAATACCGGTGCCTCACTCAATCTTTTATTAAGCTCCCGAAAACTTTCTTCACACTTCTCTGTCCAGACAAATTTTACAGACTTTTTCGTTAAATTCGTCAACGTTCCTGCTATCTTCGAAAAATCTTGAATGAACCGTCTGTAATAGCCTGCCAGTCCTAAGAAACTTCTTACTTCAGTCGGCGTCTTTGGTTGTTCCCAATTTTGTACCGCTTCCACCTTTGTTGGATCCACGGAGATTTCATCCTTGTCGATCACGTGACCCAAAAATTAAACTTTCTCCAACCAAAACTTGCACTTAGAAAATTTTGCGTATAACTTATCCTTCCTCAATGCATCCAATACCAACCTTAAGTGTTCAGCATGATCCTCCTGAGTCTTGGAATAGATCAGGATATCATCTATGAACACGACTACGAATTTATCTAAGTATTTCTTGAATACCCGGTTCATCATGTCCATAAACGCCACCGGCGCGTTTGTTAATCCAAATGACATCACCAGAAACTCGTAGTGTCCGTAACGAGTCCTGAATGCTGTCTTAGGTACATCTTCCTTCCTCACCTTCAACTGGTGATATCACGTCCTCAAGTCTATCTTAGAAAAATATTTCGCTCCCTTCAATTGATCAAACAGATCATCTATCCTAGGTAATGTTTACTTGTTCTTGATCGTCACATTGTTCAACTCTCGATAGTCGATGCAAAGTCTCATTAACCCGTCCTTCTTCTTCACAAATAAAACTGGTGCTCCCGTTGAATATACTTTCTATCCAATAATTCCTGCAACTGTACCATCAGCTCCTTCATCTCTGCCGGTGCCATTCTATATGGGGCTTTTGAAATCGGGGCCGTTCCCGGTACTAAATCTATAACAAATTCGACCTCCCTATCCGGTGGAATACCTGGCAATTCCTCCAAAAATACATCCAAAAATTCATTCACTACTGGTAGCTGTCCTATCCCTGCCACTACTTTCTGCGTATCGACGATATGGGCTAAATAACCTATACATCCCTTCCTTAGCAACTTCCTCGCTTGCATCATCGTCAGACAATTTTAGTGTCTCGGCGACTTACTCCCGTAGAACACTACCTTAGACTGATCCGGAGTCTTAAGGTTTATACACTTCTTCTGGCAATCTATCATCGCTCTATGGTTAAATAACCAATCCATTCCTAGAATTACATCAAATTCCCCTAATTGAATCAGAATTAAATCCACAGGTAACTTATATCCCCTGATATCTACAACACAATTCCTATGGACATGGCTAACGGGAATTCTTTCCTTATTAGCAACTTCTATGTTCATCGGATATTCTAATTCTTCCTGGGGTAAGTTTAATCGTTAGGAGAATTCATGCGACACGAAGGAACAAGTAGCACCCAAATCGAATAATACATAAGCAGATATATCATTGATCGGAATGATACCTGAAACCACATCATTGGATACGACTGTATCCTGAACTGTCATGTTGAAAGTCCTTGCTGTTGGTCGATTCTGAGTTGGTGGTCCAGTTATTGTGAGATTTCCACCGCTTGGTCCCCTTCCTCCATTTCCTCCTGCTGAATTCTTCTTTGGGCAATTCCTTGCCTAATGATCCAATGCTCCACAGTTGAAGCATCCATTCCTCTTTGGTGCAGAGCAATTGGGAGAGATGTGCCCCTCTTTCCCGCAATTAAAACAGACATTCTTCCCCTTTAGACATGCACCCGAGTGATTCCTCCCACACTCCTGCATGCCTCAGTCCTCTTCTTTGTTTCCCCTGGTTTTCCCCCAGAGTTTCCCGAGTTAAAATTGTTGTTGCTATTATTGTTGTTGTTCCACTTCCTCTTCTTTGCACCACTGCTGCTGCTACCTTCCCCGCGATTCCCTCCTTCATTCTTCTTATTTTTCTCCTTATCTTCATTAGGGCTTCACTTCTGCCCTCAGCAATTATAGCCTTCTCCAGGAGAGTCGCGAAGCTGTTCGTCTGTAACACCGAAAGTCTACTGTATAACCATGGTTTGATACCCTGCTCAAACCTCCTCGTTTTTCTCTCCTCAGTGTCGACTTGATGAGGCACAAACCTCACCAGTTCGTAGAACTTTGCCACATACTGGGGCACCGTCATGTCGTCTTGCTTAAGCTCCAGGAATTGCATCTCCATGCGACTCTGCATACTCACAGGAAAGTAATTCTCAAAAAATATCTTCTTAAACCCTTCCCAAGGTATCACACCTTCTCCAGCCCTGGTCTAGTTTTCCTCCCACCAGTAGTTGGCTTCACCCTTCAGCATATACGTAGCAAAGATTATTTTCTGATCATCTCCTACTCGGGCGATAACGAACGCCTTTTCAATTTCCTTAACCCAAGTTTGGGCTTCAATGGGTTTGGTGGTTCCTTTAAATTCTGGGGGTCCCGCGCTCTTGAAGTCCTTAAAGTGTGCCACCTGGCCCGCTAGAGGGTTATTGGTATTCGGGGTTCGATTCTGAAGTGCCCCAACTAACATGTCTACGAATTATTGGATGGGGTTCGGTGGACCCCCAGCATTACTGCCTGACCCTTCTGGTACTTGACGAGGTCTTCCTCTAGCCATCTATCTGATTAAATAAACTTAATGTTATCATCTCATAACTTATTCCTACAGCATATATATTTCATATAAAGCTTAATCATCACATCACATATTTAAATAAAAGCATATTTATTTAAAAAAAACAATAATCATAAGGTATCTCATCATCTTATGGCATTATGCCATTTACATCTCTTTAACCCAAAACACTTGGAAAAACTGGAAACCAAGTTTTATTTCATAGATAAGCGTTCTATACGTTAGTAGTAAAAGTTCAACACGAATAAACTAAAGACCCCGCCTAATGGCGTCTTCATGCTCTTCATCCGCTATCTCCAGCACCAGCCCACGGCTTATAACATGTCTAGACCGGTGCTCCTCAAGTGGAAAGTGATACACCCTATGATGGAACCTCCCATGTGCTGACTTAAATGCGTACTTCATCTTGTCTATCCTAACCTTCTTATCTCTTACTTCTCCTTCTAACTTGCCAGTTAGCTTCTCGGCTCGAACACGGCCTCTCCTCTCATCTCCCCAGAATGTGGTAATGATCTGCTTGTCAGTTTGGAGACTCTGAATCCTTGACTCTAACCCATTAATGGTATGTCCCAAGTGGGTCCTGATAGCTTCTTTCTCATCCTTCAGCCTGTCCGCCTTCTGACCTGCTGTTCGCAGCTTGTCAGCCAGATCCCCGTTCCTAATTATCAGGTGGTGCACCAATGCCTCCAGCAATGCTGCAGCTTGCTTGTCCCCCTGATACAGCTCCTCCAACTTATGGACCTTGTCATCCAATTCAGTAATCCTATCCATCAACTCATCCAACATAGTATCCTCAGGTGCTTCTTCGGAGTCCTCCTCGGCCCCCTCTTCCTCTTCAGGATACTCCTCTGGGTCTGAGTCAGTTGCTGCCTCAGCTATGGGCTCAGGTACAGCTGTCACCTTGCTCAGTCACAACGTGAATATCTCTTACCTCATCTTCTCCTGACATCCTACAATTAAGACAAATAACTCGATTAGTATTTTAAAATAGATATTGATTTTGTTTTTAGAAAAATAGATTTGACACAACCCTTAGAACTTTACGTGAGTTCATCTCCTTATATCCTCTAACTTCCCTAAGGTTATAGTCTAAGGTTCCTCACCTAAGGTTTATAACCTACAACTTTGATACCAACCTGTGACGCCCCCAAATCCGTGTAACATCGATTATAGGACCTGGTGCTCACGATACAACAAACATCATCATCTATTTATGTAAACTCCAACAATAATAATAATAATAATAATATAACTATTACATACTTATTCAAATAAAATCCCAAGTCTTTACAACCTTAAATAAACTAAAACTGAAACTTAGCGTTTATCGCTACATAACATCATATCCGGAAATATAAACTTATTACATAAACAACTCTCAACATTTCATCTTAGACTTCCCCTTGTCCTTGCCCGAGCCCTCAGCCTTTTCATCCTTAACTGAAAGGTTTAAGCAAGAATGAGCACAAATTGCCCAGCAAGTATATAAAGAAGTTTGAAAACATACATCAGGAGTAAAAACATCTGTATGGAAATATCTCAACAGTTGAACGAATTATCAAGTGTTAAACAAAAATATCAAAGATAAGAGTTTGTAATTCTCAATAGCATACTAAGGGGTGTTAAATACCCTGAAAGTTACTTTGTTTCATTGAAAACCATCAGACGGTTTAACAATCAAATAGATTGTAAACGGTCTCTGCAAGTACTCCAGGTGATCAGCCTATCGTACTCTACATTGTGCACAAGTATAAAGTTTAAACTGCATAAGTATAAATGGG
This sequence comes from Panax stipuleanatus, assembly GCA_020205555.1. Taxonomy (NCBI): domain Eukaryota; kingdom Viridiplantae; phylum Streptophyta; class Magnoliopsida; order Apiales; family Araliaceae; genus Panax; species Panax stipuleanatus. Next base: position 88,779,185 of record CM035121.1, read on the forward strand.
ACTATATGCCCGACATCTGTTTGTCCGTTTATTCGGGTTGTTCATCTTAGTATTCCTGCGACACCGCAACAAAACAATTTGGATTGGTAAACATTAAATAGCTTCAAAGGATTTGGATTGTTCAAATGTTAAACCCTTTTTCATCAATAATCTCTAGCCGAAACAAAAGCTAGAAAGCATACTTGGAAATAGTTCATGATAGCAATAGAACATTTAAAGCATAACAGTTGAATTAATAACTGGGTAATCATCAATAACGTTTCGCAAAATAATTGATGTTATAGAACTTTACGACAAAGGAACTTGAATTAAATAATCACAAGTCCGAACTTACCCTCGCTGAAATCAAACGAGTAAGGTTTTAATAATTTCTCAATGAAAATAAGGTTAAGAAACTTGCATAATCAAATCTGAGTAAGGAAACTTGCCTGATACGTCTTCTACAGTTTAAGCTATCAACTAGTCCTTCACGTAACCTAATCACATATGTCACGTTAAGAAACTAAGTAATCCCACTCTAATTTAAAATATAATTGTTTCCTTTTATATTAATTAGGTTGTTAAACCAACTTGCATTCAATCATCAATACAATTTAATTACACTAGCATGTTGCATCACATGGATAAAAGTGTTCAATATTGGAATCTAAAAAAAATAAATTGCTGACATTCTGACCCGACCCGACCCGGCCCGGCGCAGCTGCGCAGCCTGGCAAACCCGGAACCCATCTTTGAGTGGCGCAGCTGCGCAGCGTTAAGCCATATGAACGGCGCAGCTGCGCTGCTCTTCATGCCCAGAATTTTTTTCCCTTGCCGAGTAGCCTACTTTCCGATTTAATTCCCACTTGTTTATAGGTTGTATGACCATGATATTTGGACACCATACACTCCATACATCCTAGTATTTTACAAAAATATCACATTCCAGAAAATAGCAAGTTAAGAACACGAATCGGCTGCCTTGAAAAGTGTGCCAGAACAGGTTCTAACACTTAGAAAATTTCTAGAATTTTCAGATTTTCTGCAGACTTTATTATGAACATGCATGCTTACGAATTTCATATCTCACTCAATATAACTCTGATTACTATAAAATTTGGACAGATTGGACTTGATACTACATAGTATTTTACAAAATTATTACATACACTAATCTGGTCACAGAAACCATGATTCCAAGGCTTCGAAAAACTCAAAAATCACAAATTTTACTTTTAAACCAACTTTGACAAAACCATGATTTTGATTCTAGCATGCAAGGACTCGATTCCTACTGTCCAGATCACCTTTACTAACATATGTGCACATGTTACAACAAACAAACTTACTAAATTTCTATGATTTGATCAAATTGATACCTAAGAAGCATATTATCAAACACTTAGCATGCAAACTCGAATTCTTTGATTCTCTACGTAATTGAAGCATGTTAAGTCCAGAATTTTCATTCTTAATATCCCCATATCAGTAAACAATACTCACATAGCATCACAACCCAAAACAAACCGTTTTCCATGAATATACATGAATTTTCCTTCTAGTTTCCTTAAAAACATATATAATGGTTTCATGCCTACCTCTTTGATGAATTTCTTCTTGTGTTAATCCGATAGAGCCACACTCCATGCTTGTTAACTCTTATGAAAATTCCAGAGTCCTTCAAGAACTCTCACACAGTCGTTCTCTCAATTTTACTCTAATGGAAGCTTTTAACAAAAGAGAAAAGAAAACTTGGATTTGGTGTATATATATATATACAAGTTTGGCACTTGAATTCCACACCTCTTCCATCTCCAATCCATCAGTTATATACACCTTAATCTAATACATTAGTTTAGCTAATTAAATAAGAAGAATGTGGGGGTTAGAGAAAATAAAAGGATTTTGGTTTTAAGGAGTAAAATGAAGTACTCCCTCCTTAGCTATTATGTAATATACGTATACTTCTTCCCTTGTCCCAAATCGTGAGTCACAAGGGTCCCACCAGCTGCTGACTGTACTAAATAAAATATTATTATAATCAATTAAATAATCATTTTGATCATTTTGCCCCTCGTAGCAAAACGTTGCGATACTTATATCGATTCCTACTAAAGTCGACGTTCCGGGCGTCAGTGGGACTATCCGTTTCGTCCAAATCATCTCCAAAATTTCATAGTTGACTTTTTACCCGAAAAAGTCAATCGGTTGACTTTGACCAAAAAGTCAACCGTGACACATTTTTGTGGTTAAAGTCTATCCTGACTAATTTCGATGTTCCGGACTCAAATACGCAGTCCGCGTCTCTAAATTCCTCTCCGAACTCCCACTCGGGTTGTAATGCCATCCCACAAAATTAATAGAATTAATTATCTATTTAATCAATTAAATAGTTAAATTAAATTAAACCAACTATTTAAATACTTCACATCGCATATTTTAAAATAACACACATATGTATAACACATGAACATCTAATAAAAGAAATCACATAAATTTTTCACATAAATTCATTTATTAATAATTATTAAATTAAATACAAAATCTCAGATATTACAAAACTTCCTTTGGTAAGGACTCTGATGTCAAACTAAGATGAACAACCCTATATAGGGGATTATTTACGTTTTAGCGTTGAGATATTGTGCACAATATGGTACTAAGGGTTGATCCCCCTAGGTACGAGAAGTAGAGTCCATAGTCTTATGACTGTTAAGGGTTTAAAGTATAAATACTTTACAACCTAGGACATAGTTCAAGGTCTTATGACCCTCAGAAGTTCTTTTGATTCTTGTTATTCATTCTTGATTCAAAAGTCGAGTTTTCTTATTCATAAGTCTTTGATTCGCTCGCATGTTATTATATTGTTGTTATATTGTTATACTTGTGGGCAATCGTGCTCACTCTTGCGTAATAATAACATTGCAGTTAAGAACGAAAGATCTGACGAGCCTTCCACTAGCAAAGGCAAGGGGAAAGTTAACAAGTATTGAAGACTTGTTATTTAATTTAAGAATGTTTATTGTTAAGACTTGATGTTGTTTAAGACTTATTGATTTTTTTATGTTTCCGAACAGATGTTTAATGTTAGTTTGACCTAGAATTGTATTTATTATTCAGATGTTGTAACCCCTTAAGGGTCCTTAAGGGGAGGATTTATTTTTATCTATTGCATGGTTTGTATTTATTATGGGTAGATAGATAGATGATTACGCAGTGAACACCAAATCCCGTGGAAATTAAAGTACCCAGATTTGGGGGTGTCACAGTCGAAATGTTAGGTAAGCGGGTGGGTTAACCCATGGGGTAACGTATGGGGCAACCCATATCCACATGGGGGCATGTGGGAGCACAAGGGGGCTATGTGCTAGCATATGCTACCACATGGGGAGACATAGGTTGTATGAGGGGAGGAGGTGGGCTAAGGAGGTTTGGTCCTAATGACCAAACTACCCTTAGCTTGCCAACTTCTATAAATAGAAAAGCTTACTCTCCATTTGTTGGTTGTTTGAGCAATTTCCACCAACTTCTAGAGATAGAGAGAAGAAACTAGCTTGAGCTTTGTGAAGAACACACATCAACCAAGAAGAAAGAAAGCCTTTGAGTCTCTACACTCAATCAAAGAAAGAACCTTAAAGGTATTAACCGAAGAAAAATATGTAAAATTCCCTTTTCTTTCAATAGTAAAGTTGATAGAGAAGTGATTAAGGGAGTATGACTATAAAGAAGTTATAAGGATGGCTTAATGGTGAATTAAGAATCCTAACAAGCCATGCATGATGGAATAGTAAGAATTGATTAAGAACTTAATGAATTCATGAGCAATTTAATAATGAAAATGTTAAACCATGACAACTTAATGTTTTGAATGGTTAGAATCAATAATGATCAACAATTGGATTGATTCCAATTGGTTCGAAGTAAAAATAATGAAGAACGAAGATTTGGCGGAAGTTACGCGATTAGACGATAATCGTCGAAAATGTAAATTTTTGGAATAAGGATCAAAAGTCGTCGTGTGATTCAAAAACATAGGTTTTCGATGGTAACACGTGTAATTTGGTAAATAAGACTTGCGGGAGCAAGAACAAACGAATTCCAACTTAAAATAAAAAATTGAGCGTCGAACGTTCATGAACGTTTAACGAAAGCGTAAAAATGGACTAATTGGCTAAATTATAGCCGACGGATTCAAAAATGAATTCTGACTTGATAGAATGATAGAACATAATGATTATGAACTTTTGGCATTGGAACGAGCCAATTCCGAGTTATAACGATCACGTTACAGACTCGGTAATCTCAGAAATTTTCATAACTTAGAAAAAATTTCTAAGGTGCAGGGTCGGCGCTGCCGCGCTGCCCAATAAGCATAAACCAGCACTGCCACGCCAGTCCGGGGAGGAAGATCCCTGTAAGGTGGGCGCCGCCGCGCGGCTCAACAAGGGAAAGCTGGCGCTGCCGCGCCAGCAGGGGAAAAATGTTGACCGAATTTGTTATTACTTAAACTTTTTCATACCGATTAAGGGGTTAGTAAGTGATGAATGTACACCCTTTAAACAACATGTTTAACCAAGTGTTTATAAAAATTAAACGTTAATCAAACATAATTAAACTTGAGATCTGGAAACATAAATCGTAAACCAAGATCAAGTTAAGTAACCAGTGGAGTCTCAATTATCATGCTTAGTGATGATCGATGAGAATTCGGTTTATAACATTGGAATGTTAATAAGCCGTAATAAACGTTAAATAACTTGAACGAATGTTATTAGTTTAACTATTCGGTTAAGTTATACAAGAAAGAGAAGTTATGCTATGCATTGGATATCGAAAGTGATTCTCATTAGTACGCTATGTGTTATGCTTTGTAGACGTTGTAAAAACTGAGTAGACTACTTGTAAATGTAATATTCCAAATTTTGAACAAGAATATTAATATAAAAAGTAAATATTAATATGTTTTATATCTTGTGTAATGTGTATTTAACTTTATTATTGATATATATATATATATATATATATATATATATATATATATCAACACATAAGATATAACTATGGAAATATATATGGAAAGTTTTCTAAGTAAACCCTAATTTAAGATTTTATCTAAATAAGAAACCCTAACCCAAATTATTATAATAAATAGAAATTATAATTTAATATATTGATAAGGTTATAAAGGGTTAAGAGTATATGCACATTAACTTTATATATATGATAAATTAAGGGATGAATTGAAAGAAATCGCTAGAAAACCCTAATTAGGGATTTGTAAACCCTAACCCTAATCCTAATTTTAATTATAAACCCTAATTCTAAATTAACAAGCCCTAATGGTTTTATTTAGTTTTTGAGTTTCTAGAGAGAACATGAATGACTAAATTACCCTTGGATTTAAATATAAAATTACTAAAATACCCTTAGTATATGTAAAATAACAAAAATGCCCTTAAAACTCTCTTTTTAAAGAAGATAGGAACAAATCTTTTGCTTAACAAGCAAAAGATTTGCCCTATGCTAATAACTTAACACTAACTTGACAACACAACCTACATACTTAATGATCTAGGCTTACTTGTCAAGTGAAGTAGAAAAGTAGGGGTTTTACCCCACTTTAAGTTTCTCATATAAGGCTAAGTAAGGTGAACATAAAGCTACGAAAATTTCACTTGTTATACATCACTAACTAACCCATAAACAATTCTCAGCAAGCCTGTAGCAGAATCAGGAAGGGGAGAATCATAAATTGCTCAAAAAGGGTAAAACCTAACTCTAAATCTTTAATTCAAATATTATATTATTGTTGTTATTGTTTAAGGATGTTAATTAGTAAGTTGTTTAGTATTCTGGGTTGCTAAAACATGGATCTATAACACTTAAAGGCATCAAAATAGTGATTTAAGCAAAACTGCCAAAACTAAAAAATAAGGTCTGACAGTCGAATGTCAGGGCTCATAGATCGCTCTCTGTTAATTGTTTAAGTGTGTTTAAAGTTTGTAGTTGCAATATGTAGTGTTTTTAATAGCCTAGAAGTGATAGAATGGCAATCAGAATAACGGATTGGTAGTTATAGGTGGTCAAAACTTGTTGACCGAGCTTGACTTTCCGTTTTCTAGGTAACCCAGAAAACTGAAGAACATGCCTGACAGACAGTTTGACCAGCCTTGATCTCTCGCCTGTCAGTCTTTTTATGTGTTAGGTGTTAGTCAGATGGTACCTTGACATGAGATCTACACCACTAGAGCACTGTAAAGCCTTAGCAAGTCACCAATCGAAAGTTATAGAGGTTCAAAAGGAGTTGACCATTCAGTTTGGCAATTCTGGGTAACCCAGAATCTCAAGGCAGCGGTCTGATAAGAAGTTTAGGGGCTTAGATCTTTCTACTTGATGACACCTAGGCTATCTAAGTGCTACAACCTTGTACCCTGATAGTTATTCTACAACACCATACCACTAATGTAATACGCGAGAATTTTCGAATATTATTAAATGAATATATTAATGGAAATGAATATTTATTTGAATATAAATATGTAAGTGTTATGGGATGAGCTAACTCAATTATATTAAATTGAATATTATAATAATTGAGAAAATATGGAGTTTGCGATAAGCTCGTTGAATGCCTTGTGTGGTACAGTGATGAGAAATATTAATGATTATATTAATTAACGAAGGAATTATTAAGTGAACAATTAATCTATATTAATTGTTAATATAATAATGGTATGATGAATTATTATTATTGCGAGTGATAGTATAATAATAAGTAAAATGGTTTATAAATATAATAAGATTTGTATTTATTAAACTATTGAAGAACGTGATTATCTCTCGTATAATAATAATTGATGAGGGTAAATTAATGAAGGAATTACTACGTGAGCAATTAATCAAATATTAATTGTTATTTAATTGTAATGGAATATTAATGGTGGTTAATAATATGTTGATTATTATTATTGCAAATAATAGAATAATAATGAGTAACTTGTTTATAAATATAATAAGATTATATTTATTTAATTATCGAGGAATGCGATAATAAATCACATAATTGTTAATAATTTTGTAGTGAAAATGAATTGATAATATAGTGATTACTTAATTAATATAATATTTGCTCAATTAATTGATTATGTGCAATTATGCGATAATTGAAAATATAAAGTATAGTGACTACAACTATATTATATAATGTAGTGTAACGTTAAATGTGACTATACTACATATAGAAACCATGTGTTAAGATTGATTAAACTATATAAGCTACATGATTTATGCTTATGTGACAATTGTGTGTGAGTATACATTAAAATAGTACATCATGAATATATTATAAATAATTTTTGATTAATAGAATTTAATAATAAAGGATATGATGTAATGTGATAATATCTGATTAAATTATACCGGTATGATAAAATGTACATGGATTATATATGTGCAAGTTGAATTACATACATTGTAATGTCCTCATTTAATGAAACTACATTGTGACATTAAATTATAAACTAAGTATACCTTAGTAACCTATGTATATTATTATGTGTATGTAGTAAACTAAGTTTTATACTTAGTTCTCATTTCATGTGCTGAGCTTATTATGCCTTGTCCCATTGTGAGAGTCAAAATTCTTTCACACGTGAATGACAAAAGGCTAGAAGCCTATTCCCCATTCTTCTCCCAAGCTCAAGCTAGCAAATGATGAACAAGGGAGTGGTTTTCATGATTTCCTTCACCAACTAATTACCTACTCTTCCTTAACCAACATACAAATCTTCAGTTCATTGGTTTAATTTGAAGAACAATTGCATTGTCTGTATAATTGAAGTTCTATAAATATAGCCTCTTCTCTTCACATTTCAATTTGCTGAGAATTCATAAGTAAGAGAGAATAGAGAGTGAGCATATAGTTCAGTTGAGAATTGAGGGAGATTGTGGCAGCAAGCTTAGCAAGTTCATATTGTATAATAGAGGTATAATTTCCATTGTAGTTCTTCATTTCTTGAATTCCAATTCTTAATTATGTGGAGTTAGATGATAATTGAGTTGGGAAATGTTTACTTAGTTGTTATATAGTCTTATACATGTGTTAGTATGGCAATGTAGATAGTTTTCAATTGAATTCGTAGAGTAATTTCGTGAATTTGGCTGGAAACTGCTGAAGCAGGCTGCTGTCTGGTGCGAACCAGACATGGCGCAGCTGCGCCGGTTTAACACTGAGGCGCAGCGCAGCTGCGCCGGTCCTCTGCACCAGTTGGCTGCCTTATGTTAAGAAATCTGGTAAGTGTTAATTAATTACTATAGATTAGACAAGTGTGTTTATGCTGCGATAAAGCTTTGGTCGGTGGATCTGCAACATTATCACCTGTTGCCACTTGCTTATATGTACATCTCCTCTCTTAATGATTTCACGGATGAGATGGTATCGCCTAAGTATATGCTTGGATCGTTGGTGAGATTTGGGTTCCTTAGCCTGTGTAATGGCTCCATTATTATCACAGTATAGCTCAACCGGATCAACAATGGTTGGAACAATACCAAGTTCAGTGACGAACTTTTTAATCAATACAGCCTCTTTGGCCGCACTAGAAGCAGCAATATACTCAGCCTCTGTCGTAGAATCGGCTACTGTCTCTTGCTTCGAACTTTTCCAGCTAACAGTGTAAGACCCCAACTTTTATGAATAAAGATTTAATTTTCTTTATATATTATTTCGAAACAGTAAGGTGTTGTTTTGATAAATATGAAAGTTATGGGTGAAATGTACAAACATTTTTAAAATGAGCAAGTGGTTATAAAATATTCTTGTTGTCGGGGAATATTCGTTTGGTCAGTGGAATATTCTTGTTGTCGGGGAATATTCGTACGACGGCGCAGCTATTTGTGGGCCCCCACAACGGAATAACTGTCGGATATAGAAAGCGACAGAAATAACTTTTTTACAAGATAACGGCGTAGTTGTTACTGTTAGTACTGTTGAAATACCCGGTGGTTAAAATACAGTGATACACGGTGTTGCATAGTAGCACACGGTATTGCACAGTATTTCGAATTATTGATTCTTACGTGAGAAGCCATTACTCAATAATTGCTGCTCAATATTTTATATTATTGACTCAATAATTGCTACGTTGATATTTTATTGACTCAATAATTGCTACGTTGTCATTTTATATGATTGATTCAATAATGGCTACAGTTGATATTTTGTAGTATTGATTCAATAATTGTCACTGCACAGTATTTCACATTATCAACTCAATAATTCATATTATTTGAATAATATTATTAGATAGCATTATTGACAATGTCTAAGGAAGTTCTGTCTAGGAGGGGTTATTTAATTGCGCGCCAGTAAGGAGAAGTCCTTATCGGAAGGCCCCCTCTTTCCTGGGAACGACCTGGTTGTCAATATTGTAGTTCTGTAATATTATCTGTGAATAATTAATTATTGATTTATATGATAAGTGAATATTTATTTTGTGGATATTAAAGAAGGAATTGGCGCTGATGAGTTTTTATCAATATTTTGGTGTGAGAAATCATCTGTTTATGGATTTCGGATAATTTATGTTTGGAATTTGGGAAAACTTCCTTCTACAAAGTTGTAGAGAATTAAATTTCCTATGGAAGGACATAGAATTTGTATTTTTCTGACAAAGGGGCTATTTGTTATGAATTATTGAAGTTTCGGAAAATAAATATTATTTAATGGGTGGGCCCCACTTTTGTTGAAAATCTGAATTTTGGGAAGCTGCCAGGCTGCGGAATTTTTTTTTAAAATAATAATATTTTATTATTTTAGTCTCCTTTGGCATCCTAAGCTTTTCCTATAAATAGGGTGCTTAGGTTAGAATTGAAAATCACACCAGAATCAGAAGTTTTCTCTCTCTATAATATCGAGCGTATTTTTGTGAGTATTTCGATACTTTGAGTATTAATATTCAGCGCAAGTTTCCTTCGATATTATATCCGATATTCCCGTCAGAGGTACTATCTTTTTGAGGTAAGGGATGTTATTTTCTTCATAAATGATGTTATTCTTTTCAATATCATTATACCAAAATATTGGCATGGATTTTAATATGAAATTCTTACTTTTTCCGTCAGGGTTACTATTCACGTATACGGCACTATTCACGTATACGGTACTATTCACGAAAAAATTAAATTTTCTTCTATATGTCCAAATTACTTGTTAAAGTTCTTATCTTTGATTGGATCTAAGTTTTGAGCTTATTTCTTGAATTTTGCTCCACAAAGTATTATTATGAAATATTCTTGAACTTGAATAAACTAAAATACGAATCCTTAATCTTATCCTTTATTTCACTGGATTCGTTATTTATATGGTTTTTCATCATCATCAGTCCTAAGTGGTGATATAACTGAATATCTTTGGCCTGTAGAGCAAAGATGAATGATTACCCGATGAATATCTTTGGCCGTAGTGCAAAGATGACAGGTGTTGAGATGAACATGACCACTGATGATACAAATGAATATCTTTGGCCTGTAGTGCAAAAATGAATATTGATTCGAGATGTATATTGATTGATGTTACATGGATAAAATATTGATGATGGACTTTTAAATCATAGAAGATAGTAGACTTCATTCTCTGCTTAATTCTTCTAATGAATTGTTATTTCCGCTGCGAATATTGATCTAAGATTAGTTGTCCATTATATTTTATCTGATGTATTGAAGACTAACGATAATTTATTTTCCATTATCTTAGTCATAATATTCTTTACTGAGCTAGTTGAGCTCACCCTTTTCATCTGTTGTCCTCTTCAGGAAATGAGAATGTCGCGGGAACTAGTCGGGGGACAGAGTGATGGTCCGAGTTAGAGCAGTAGTAGTCCTCACTATTTCTGATAAATAGTGTGATAATAATTGTAATGAGGACTTAGTTTGAATCTTAATATTTTCTACATATTTGTATTGACACTCACAGTTGTGTGGTCGTATTTTGCACGACCGTATGATATAAAGTTTGTATTTGAATTCTGTACCATGTATTTGGCGACTCAGAATGGGTTGGGTTGAATGGACCTATTCTGGGGGCGTCACAGTTGGTATCAGAGCTTATGGATATGATCTCTGGCGGAGATCCGGGAATAGAACTAGGAGGGGAGAGACGAGTAAATCCTTCACTAGTATGTCCTACCTAAGCTTATGTGGTATTTAATTGGTCAGTCAGAGCATAAGGTTCATATGTGGGATGTTATTTGTTTAATTAACTCTTGTTTTATGGCAGTATTTGAGAATGGCAGCTGAGAACGTTAACAACGAAGTGAATGAGACCGTGGAGACACCTTTAATCGTTAACCAGGAGAACGTGCAACAAGAAGGCAATGTTCATCCTGAAAGCAACGCTGGTCAGACGATAAACGATGAGATGTTTAGAAGTTTTCTGCAGTTCATGCAAAACCAGACGAGGGAGACTCGTGTGCAACATACAGGTGGAGAATTGTTACTGCCAAGCAGTTCAAAGAATTGGGACCACCAGAGTTTCTGGGAAAGCCAGATCCGATAAAGGCGGAGACGTGGATTAAATAAATTACCAAGATATTTGATGTCTTGGGATGTACGGAGGAACAGAAGGTTCCATTCACCACTTTTATGTTCCGTGGAGAGGCAGATTACTGGTGGGAATCCGTGAAGCGTACCCAGCCTGCCGCACTCAAGATGTCTTGGGAAGTGTTCCAGAAACTGTTTAATGACAAGTACTTTCTTGAAAGTATTCGTCATATGAAGGAAGTAGAATTTATTAGACTCGAACAAAATAACATGACGGTATCCCAATACGAGGCTAAGTTCGCGGAGCTGTCCAGGTTTGCACCTCATTTGGTGGAGAATGAGGAACGTATGACGCGGATGTTTCTAAGAGGTTTGAAACCTGAAATACGTCAATACCTCATTTCTCATAAATTTTCTTTATATTCGGATGTAGTAAACAGGGCCCAGTTATTAGAATGAGATAATGATTATGTTCAACCGAGGGACCACAACCAAGGTCGTACCGGTGGCAGCAGTCATCGGAGCAATGACAACCAGCGAGGAGGAAAGTATGACAGAAGCGGTAACCACTCCGGTGGTAATCGTGGTCATGATAGTAGAAGAAGCGAATCGGGAGGAGATTTCAAAAAGAGAAGGTACAACAATGAGAACGCGAAGATGTCAACATCAGCACCAGCATCAACTGTTTCGAGGGGAGGAGAACGACCACCGGTCGTATGCTATAAGTGCGGGAAAGAGGGACACATAAGCCCAAACTGCCCACAACAGTTCAAAGCATGTTATAACTGTGGAAAAGAAGGACACATAGCTCGAGATTGTCCTATTGCGAAACCAAGTCCAGCGGGGGTGGTGATTCCAAAGGCGGTTGCAGACAAGTCAAAGTCGGTGATTCCTGGAAGAGCGTTTGTCGTGACAGCCCAAAACGCGAGGAATCCGCACGAGGTGATTACGGGTAAGCTGATCATAAACTCTTGCGAAGTTTACACCTTGTTAGATACAGGTGCTACCCATTCTTTTATTTCACCTGCTTGTGCTCAACGTTTGAACTTGACTTCTGATAAATTAGACTTTGACTTATTTGATGAAACTCCGTTGGGAGAAACCTTTGTTAGATCCACAGTTTACAAATCTTGCTTGATTCAGATTGGTACCCTTACCTTACCTGTTGATCTTATATCTTTGAAAATACTTGCATTTGACGTGATTTTAGGAATTGACTGGTTAACCACTTACCATGCCAAAATTGATTATTTTCGTAAGGTTGTTAGTTTTCATATTCCTAATCAACCTGTTGTGCGAATCCAAACCACCAAACCACTAAAATCAGTCAATATCATTTCAAATCCCAAGGCTATTCGTTTATTGAAAAACGGATGTCAAGCTTTCTTAGCTCATGTCACTAATCTAAACCAGAATACATCAGATTTGAATGATATTTCCGTTGTTAATGAGTTTCCTGATGTATTTCCCGAAGAACTTCCCGGTCTACCTCCAGAACGTGAAGTTGAATTCTTTATTGACCTTGAGCCTAAAGCCCATTTCTAAAACCCCATATCGAATGGCTCCTATTGAACTTCAGGAGTTAAAGATCCAATTACAAGAATTGTTAGACATCGGTTTTATTCGTCCTAGTACGTCTCCTTGGGGTGCTCCTGTTTTATTCGTAAAGAAGAAAGACGGGAGTATGCGACTTTGCATTGACTATCGGGAGTTGAACCATGTCACCATTAAGAATAGGTATCCGTTACCTCGTATTGATGACCTGTTCGACCAATTGCAAGGAGCACAGTTCTTTTCAAAGATCAATCTTCGTTCTGGATATCATCAACTGAAGATTAAAACTGAGGATATTCCAAAGACTGCTTTTAGAACACGGTACGGGCATTATGAGTTCTTAGTCATGTCTTTTGGATTGACTAATGCTCCTGCTGCTTTCATGGATATGATGAACCGTGTATTTAAGGAGTATTTGGATCAATTCGTTGTTGTCTTTATTGATAACATCCTCATCTATTCTAAAAGCCGTCGTGAAGATCATGAACACCATTTGAAGTTGGTACTTCAAAAGCTTCGTGAGAACAAGCTATACGCCAAGTTAAAGAAATGCGAGTTCTGGCTTGAGGAAGTAGCATTCCTTGGGCACGTGGTATCGAAACGTGGAGTATCTGTTGACCTGACGAAGATTGAAGCAATACAAAGCTGGGAGTAACCTAAGTCGGTGACCGAAGTACGAATCTTTCTAGGCTTAGCTGGTTATTATCGGAGGTTCGTAGAGGGATTTTCTCGAATCGCTACTCCATTAACTCAGTTGACTCGGAAAGATACAAAATTCATTTGGAGAGAGGAATGCGAGAAGAGCTTCCAAGAGCTCAAGAGGAGACTTATTTCGGCACCTGTTCTGACAATACCATCTGGTTCGGATGGATTTGTTATCTACAGCGATGCTTCGGGCAAAGGGTTAGGATGTGTTCTCATGCAACATGGGAAAGTCATAGCCTATACCTCGCGATAACTCAAAGAATATGAGAGGCATTATCCTACTCATGATCTGGAGTTGGCAGTAGTCATTTTCGCATTGAAGATCTGGAGACATTACTTGTACGGAGAGAAAGTGGAGATTTATACGGATCATAAGAGCCTTAAATATTTCTTCACTCAGAAGGAACTCAACATGAGGCAACGACGTTGGCTTGAGCTGTTGTAAGATTACGATCATACCATCCAATACCATCCTGGAAAAGCGAACGTGGTAGCTAACGCGTTGAGTAGAAGATCATATGTGGGAACGAGTGCGATGATGTCAAGTATACGCGTAGAACCAGCTTTGATTGATAAAGTTAAAGCTGCTCAAGCTACGGATGCGGAGCTGATGAAGATGAAGAAGAAGGTGCAAGAAGGTGCAATTCCAGAAGCAAGAATCGATGAAGATGGAATACTTCGAGTCAACTCCAGACTTTGTGTTCCTAACGATTCCGACTTGAAGTATAGAATCATGATGGAGGCACACAACACACCGTTTGGGATCCATCCTGGGAGTACTAAAATGTATCGTGATCTTCGACATACATTTTGGTGGAGCAATATGAAGAGAGAGATCGCGGAGTTCATCTCGAGATGTTTAACTTGTCAACGTGTAAAGGCGGAGCATCAAGTGCCGAAGGGTCCATTGCAACCACTGGAGATTCCGAAATGGAAGTGGGAACACATTACGATGGATTTCGTTACGGGTCTTCCCAAGGTTTCTCAAGGCTTAGATGCGATTTTGGTTATTGTTGATAGATTAACCAAGTCTGCTCATTTCTTGCCAATACGAGAGACTTATTCCCTTGAACGTCTTGCTCATATGTACGTGAATGAGATTGTGGGATTGCATGGCATGCCAGTATCCATAGTTTCGGATCGTGACCCCAGATTTACTTCACGATTTTGGATCAGTTTGCAGAAAGCTATGGGCACGAATTTACGATTCAGTTCGGCTTATCATCCTCAAACGGACGGACAATCAGAGAGGACTATTCAAACTCTTGAAGATCTATTGAGACTTTGTGTTCTAGACTTCAAAGGGAGTTGGGATAAGTACTTACCATTGGTGGAATTCTCCTATAACAACAGTTATCAAGCAAGTATAGGCGTAGCTCCATTAGAAGCGTTGTATGGGAGAAAGTGTCGCTCTCCAGTATGTTGGAACGAGGTGGGTGAAACAACATTGTTGGGAACGGAGTTAGTACGTATGACTACGGAAAAGATCCAAATAATCTGACAACGTATACAAACAGCACAAGATCGACAAAAGAGTTATGCGGATCTTCATCGAAAGGACGTGGAATTTAATGTTGGGGACCATGTGTTATTACGTGTTGCTCCGTGGAAAGGAGTTACAAGGTTTGGGAAGAGAGGAAAGCTCAACCCACGATTCATTGGTCCATTTGAGATTCTTGACCGAATAGGAAATGTGGCCTATAGACTCGCTTTACCTCCAAGCATGTCTCGTGTTCATAACGTGTTTCACATATCCGTGTTACGTAAATTTGTGAAGGATCCAAACCGCATTATTGAGTTAGAACTAGACGAGATAGCTGAAGATTTAACGTACAAGGAGGTACCTGTCAAAATCTTGGATAGGAAGGAGCATGTCTTACGCTCGAAAATTATACCCCAAGTTAAAGTTTTGTGGAGAAACCAGGCTATTGAGGAAATGACCTGGGAGTTGGAATCGGAAATGAAAGTGAGGTATCCTCACCTTTTCGACATACCAGGTACGTACGTCAATTTCGAGGACGAAATTTCATAAGGAGGGGAGGTTGTAAGACCCCAACTTTTATGAATAAAGATTTAATTTTCTTTATATATTATTTCGAAACAGTAAGGTGTTGTTTTGATAAATATGAAAGTTATGGGTGAAATGTACAAACATTTTTAAAATGAGCAAGTGGTTATAAAATATTCTTGTTGTCGGGGAATATTCGTTTGGTCGTGGAATATTCTTGTTGTCGGGAAATATTCGTACGACGGCGCAGCTATTTGTGGGCCCCCACAACGGAATAACTGTCGGATATAGAAAGCGACAGAAATAACTTTTTTACAAGATAACGGCGTAGTTGTTACCGTTAGTACTGTTGAAATACCCGGTGGTTAAAATACAGTGATACACGGTGTTGCATAGTAGCACACGGTATTGCACAGTATTTCGAATTATTGATTCTTACGTGAGAAGCCATTACTCAATAATTACTGTTCAATAGTTTATATTATTGACTCAATAATTGCTACGTTGATATTTTATTGACTCAATAATTGCTACGTTGTCATTTTATATGATTGATTCAATAATGGCTACAGTTGATATTTTGTAGTATTGATTCAATAATTGTCACTGCACAGTATTTCACATTATCAACTCAATAATTCATATTATTTGAATAATATTATTAGATAGCATTATTGACAATGTCTAAGGAAGTTCTGTCTAGGAGGGGTTATTTAATTGCGCGCCAGTAAGGAGAAGTCCTTATCGGAAGGCCCCCTCTTTCCTGGGAACGACCTGGTTGTCAATATTGTAGTTCTGTAATATTATCTGTGAATAATTAATTATTGATTTATATGATAAGGGAATATTTATTTTGTGGATATTAAAGAAGGAATTGGCGCTGATGAGTTTTTATCAATATTTTGGTGTGAGAAATCATCTGTTTATGGATTTCGGATAATTTATGTTTGGAATTTGGAAAACATTCCTTCTACAAAGTTGTAGAGAATTAAATTTTCTATGGAAGAACATAGAATTTGTATTTTTCTGACAAAGGGGCTATTTGTTATGAATTATTGAAGTTTCGGAAAATAAATATTATTTAATGGTGGGCACTACTTTTGTTGAAAATCTGAATTTTGGGAAGCAGCCAGGCGGCGGATTTTTTTTTTAAAATAATAATATTTTATTATTTTAGTCTCCTTTGGCATCCTAAGCTTTTCCTATAAATAGGGTGCTTAGGTTAGAATTAAAAATCACACCAGAATCAGAAGTTTTCTCTCTCTATAATATCGAGCGTATTTTTGTGAGTATTTCGATACTTTGAGTATTAATATTCAACGCAAGTTTCCTTCGATATTATATCCGATATTCCAGTCAGAGGTACTATCTTTTTGAGGTAAGGGATGTTATTTTCTTCATAAATGATGTTATTCTTTTCAATATCATTATACCAAAATATTGGCATGGATTTTATTAGGAAATTCTTACTTTTTCCGTCGGGGTTACTATTCACGTATACGGTACTATTCACGGAAAAATTAAATTTTCTTCTATATGTCCAAATTACTTGTTAAAGTTCTTATCTTTGATTGGATCTAAGTTTTGAGCTTATTTCTTGAATTTTGCTCCACAAAGTATTATTATGAAATATTCTTGAACTTGAATAAACTAAAATACGAATCCTTAATCTTATCCTTTATTTCACTGGATTCGTTATTTATATGGTTTTTCATCATCCTTTGTCCTAAGTGGTGATATAACTGAATATCTTTGGCCTGTAGAGCAAAGATGAATGATTACCTGATGAATATCTTTGGCCGTAGTGCAAAGATGACAGGTGTTGAGATGAACATGGCCACTGATGATACAAATGAATATCTTTGGCCTGTAGTGCAAAGATGAAAATTGATTCGAGATGTATATTGATTGATGTTACAGGGATAAAATATTGATGATGGACTTTTAAATCATAGAAGATAGTAGACTTCATTCTCTGCTTAATTCTTCTAATGAATTGTTATTTCCGCTGCGAATATTGATCTAAGATTAGTTGTCCATTATATTTTATCTGATGTATTGAAGACTAATACTAATTTATTTTCCATTATCTTAGTCATAATATTCTTTACTGAGCTAGTTGAGCTCACCCTTTTCATCTGTTGTCCTCTTCAGGAAATGAGAATGTCGCGGGAACTAGTCGGGGGACAGAGTGATGGTCCGAGTTAGAGCAGTAGTAGTCCTCACTATTTCTGATAAATAGTGTGATAATAATTGTAATGAGGACTTAGTTTGAATCTTAATATTTTCTACATATTTGTATTGACACTCACAGTTGTGTGGTCGTATTTTGCACGACCGTATGATATAAAGTTTGTATTTGAATTCTATACCATGTATTTGGCGACTCAGAATGGGTTGGGTTGAATGGACCTATTCTGGGGGCGTCACAAACAGCACCACCATTAAGGCAAAACACAAAACCTGACAGAGACTTATAGTCATCTGTGTCAGTCTGGAAACTAGCATCTGTGTAACCCTTTACTGCCAGTTCGTCTTCACCTCCATATACCAAGAATGAATCTTTAGCCCTTTTAAGTACTTGAGGATATTCTTAACTGCTGTCCAGTGACCTTCACTTGGATTCGACTGGTATCTGCTCGTCATGCTCAAAGCATACGAGACATCCGAACGAGTACATATCATTGCATACATGATAGATCCAATTGTCGAAGCATAAGGGATCTTTCTCATACGCTCCTCATCATCTTATGATTTAGGATATTGGGCCTTAGAGATCTTAACACCATGAGACATGGGTAAGTGTCCTCTTTTTGCCTCTTGCATGCTGAACCATTTCAGCACTTTATCAATATATGTACTTTGACTTAAGCCGAGCATTTTTCTCGATCTATCTCGATAGATCTTGATACCTAAAATGTAGGTTGCATCGCCCAAATCTTTCATGGAGAAACATTTTCCTAACCATGTTTATACAGCCTGTAAGGAATGAATGTCATTCCCAATAATTAATATGTCGTTAACATATAATACCAGGAATACAATGTGACTCCCACTAACATTCTTATATACAAAAGGTTCATCTTCAGTTTTTATAAAGCCAAACTCTTTGACTGCTTCATCAAATCGAAGATTCCAACTCTGAGAGGCTTGCTTCAATCCATAAATGGATCGCTGCAACTTACATACCTTTCCAGCATCCCTTGGATTGGCAAAACCCTCAGGTTGTATCATATACACATCCTCAAGGAGATTTTCGTTAAGGAAAGCAGTTTTGACATCCATCTGCCAGATTTCGTAATCATAAAAGGCTGCAATAGCAAGTAAGATCCTAATGGATTTAACCATTTCCACTAGAGAGAAGGTTTCATCATAGTCAACACCTTGAACTTATTTGAAACCTTTTGCTACCAGTCGGCCTTTATAGGTTTGTACATTACCATCCATGTCGGTTTTCTTCTTGAAAACCCACTTGCACCTGATTGGTTTTACCCATTCGGGTGGATCAACCAAAGTCCATAATTGGTTAGTATACATGGAGTCCATCTCAGATTTTTTGGCTTCAAGCCGTCTCTCAAAATCTGGTCCATTCATAGCTTCTTGGTAGGAAGCAGGCTCATCATGATCTATGAGCATCACATCACCGTTTTGAGTCACAAGAAATTCATAATATCTCTCGGGCTCTTGGCGTGTCCTACCAGATCTACGAATGCCTCGTGTAACTTGAGCGGGTTCACTTTCCATAATATCTTGTGGTTCCTGCTCATGTTCCAACTCAGGTTCAATGATATTTTGTGGTTCTCGAACTTCTTCGAGTTCTACTTTCCTCCCACTGTTTCTTTTAGAGACAAATTCTCTTTCTAGAAAAATACCAGTTCGAGCAACAAATACTTTGTTCTCAGAAGGTTTGTAGAAATAATACCCATTTGTTTCCTTTGGGTATCCCACAAAATTACATTTGTCAGATTTGGGTCCGAGCTTGTCAGAAGCCAGATGTTTTACAAACGCCTCGCAACCCCAAATCTGCATGAACGAACATACTAGGACATTTCCCAGTCCACATCTCATATGGTGTCTTCTGAACCGTCTTTGTAGGAACACGGTTAAGTGTGAATGCAGCTGTCTCTAGGGCATGACCCCAGAAGCTTATTCGAAGATCTGCATGACTCATCATCGATCGTACCATGTCCAACAAGGTGCGATTCCTCCTCTCAGACACACCATTCTATTGTGGTGTTCCAGGTAGAGTGAGCTGTGATATAATACCACACTCCTTTAGAAGGTCATCAAAGTCTTAAGCTGTATTCACCTCCTCGATCGGATCGAAGGGCTTTTATGCTTTTGCCAAATTGGTTTTGAACTTCATTCTTGAATTCCTTGAACTTTTCAAAGGATTCGGATTTGTGACTCATAAGATACACATATCCATATCTACTGAAGTCGTCAGTAAATGTAATGAAGTAATAAAACCCACCTCTTGCTAACGAACTCATGGGCCCGCATACATCACTATGTATAAGTCCCAATACATCGCTAGCCCGTTCACTGTGTCCAGTGAAAGGGGCTTTAGTCATCTTGCCTAATAAACAAGACTCACATTTCTCATATGATTCAAAATTAAATGAATCCAAAAACCCATCTTTATGGAGTTTGGATATGCGTTTCTCATTTATATGGCCTAAACGACAGTGCCAACGATATGTCGGATTTGAATCATTTGATTTAAATCATTTTGTATTTATATTATAGATAGGCATTTCTAAATTAAGAATATAAAGACCATTAAACAATTGTGTAACACCATAACATATTTTATTTAAGTAAAATGAACAACTATTGTTCTTTATTAAAAATGAAAAACCTAGCTTGTCCAAACAAGAAACAGAAATAATGTTTTTGCTCATAGCAGGCACATAATAACAATCCTCTAATTCTAATACTAGCCCAGTGGGAAAAAATAAATAATAAGTTCCTACAGCTAGTGCAGCAACTTTTGCTCCATTCCCAACTCGTAGGTCAACCTCGCCTTTCGCCAAAGTCCTACTCCTTCGAAGTTCCTGCACATTAACACAAATGTGAGAACCACATCTAGTATCCAATACCCATGATGTAGAAGTGGACAAATTAACTTCTATAACATATATACCTGAATCAGAAATCATACTTCCTTTCTTTTTCTTCAGTTCTTCTATATAAGCATGACAATTCCTCTTCCAGTGTGCAGGTTTTCCACAGAAGTGACAATCACCTTCTTTAGCCATCCCACCTTTAGGTTTTAAAGCCTGTTTGGTTTTGGGATTAGGTTTGGCAGATTTAGATCCTATCTTCTTCTTGCCTTTCCCCATTCCCTTAGCATTCCCCTTTTGCACCATCATTATGGGAGCGAGTCCTGCCTTTTTCATGTTACTCTCAGCAGTTCTTAACATGCTCAACAACTCAGTAAGTGGTTTCGCAATTTCATTCATGAGGTAATTCATAACAAATTGAGAGTAGCTGCTATTCAAAGATTGCAAAACAATATCAGTTTGGGCTGCCGGAGTAATCGAAAAACCCAACCTACCAAGGTACTCAATAGACCCAATCATTTTCAGCACATGTGGACCAACTGGATCACGTTCACCCATCTTACAGTGATACAACGCCTTGCTTGTATCATACCTCTCCTGTCTAGCATGCCCTTCGAACAATTTCTTGAGATGCTCGATCATCTCAAAAGCATCCATTAACTCATGTTACTTCTGAACCTCAGAGTTCATAGTTGCTAGCATGAGACAACTCACATCCAGAGCATCATCTTGATGCTTCTTGTAAGCATTATGCTCTACACGTAATGCAGTGTTAGCTAGTACTGCAAGAATGGGCCCATCAAGGACATATAGCTTGCGCTCTTGTTTGAGGACAATCCTCAAGTTCCTATGCCAGTCTAGGAAATTAATTCAACTCAGTTTTTCCTTCTCAAGGACTGATCGTAGTGAAAGACTATTTGTGTTGTTGTTTGCCATTGATATCTATAATTTATAAGTGCAAAAAATAATAAGGCAAATTGCAGAGTTTTGATATTATGTAATTGATAATAGTACATTCAAAATATACCTCCCACTATTTTATTCAAATTAATAGCCCTCACCATTAATTTCGGAAAGCATTTTCTATTAAATCTTTATAGTGAGCTAGGATCCATATTTCATTATGTCTTAAGTTAGCTTTGGCTATTCTCTTAAAACATCATTAGTTAGGTAGACAACCCTTTGTCAATTATATCATATATAACTCTTAGATAGTTTGGTGAACAACATTTGTTTCTTGCCCATCTAATGGTACCTACCAAACTCTATGCCTCTAAGTCCATAATCCTGTTGAGATAACTTCGTTAAGTCTGGCCTAATGATTTTAACAGTTTGGATATCACAATTATCCTATCACATCTTACCAAGATAAATGGGGTACTTTGCTTTGGCAAACCTACATCCATCGGTCAAGGTCTTGATGAGTGTTATTCATTGGAAGGCATCTAATTTAGACTTAATAATTTTATGAGGGATTTTATTAATTAATTTAGATCTCACCAATTTTAATCTTATTAAACATGCACATTATTTATCATATCATATCGTATACAAGCATAAATAAAGTGCAAAATTAAACGTGTCACAGTTACGGCCCCAACCCTATGTCAATCTTTTCAAGCTAATAAAAAGATTGAAGGTCAGTCTAAGTTGGTAAAAGGTATTCAAAATAGTAGCTTCCTTGGACCTTCTTCATGCATGTGTCTACTCTCCATCATCATCTTGTCATCTTGATAGGTTACAATTGTACATTACATGACATAAATAAACCTCAAGTTACATTCGAGGGGATTTAGATGAGAAGAGAATATTACATCAGAATTTATAGAAAGGCACGACATGCAAGCCGTATTTCAAAACCAAAAACCACTAACCTATGGGTCAAAAGGGCCATAACTGTACACCATGCATATCACAATAAGCACATGACACAATTTATATAATTAAAGAAAACTATATATAAAATATTGGGGTCACAACCATCGTGCGCTACGAAGGGGGGGTCCAAGGGGGGGTCACGACCATCGTGCGCTACGACGACCCCAAAATTCATACAATAAAACTCTGATTCTCGATCGTTAACAAAATAACTTTATTCTATCTGTACATCATTATTCGATATTAAAAACACTAAAAATGCGAAATATTTAAAACTTTTATAAATTCTTCTTTCTTTATTACCCTGAATCGCAACCTTTACATAACATATCTTTGATTCAATTCTATTACATGAATCACTACAACGAAAGGACTATACAAAGTTTTACATCACTAAGAAATATCCACTATACATCGGATAGCTCAAATTACAACTTGACAATTAAGTTACAATCAAAACATCAACTACAATTTGAAATTTAACATAACTAATATTTTTGAACACTGATCTCTATAAATCACTTAACACGTATCTTTACCTTGCATCCTTGACCTGCAAAAATGGTTATTTGCAAGAGTGAGCTCGACAGCTCAGCAAGATCTAACAGTTTTCATGCATCACATAGCACATAAATAACATGCTCAACATACATCTCATAATCATTAGAGTAACATAGCATACATACTTTAATTCACATAACAAATATAAAGATTTAGTTCCTTACTCAATCAACATTATTTAACCAAAACAGTGTAGTCATAAATTGACTTTAACATTTTATGATTACAAAATATATAACATATAATGCAATTTAAAATAGTTCACCAAGTTCATGTAGAAAATAGGAACCGAAAGACTTGCCTGGCTTGTAGATTAGCAATTACCGAAAACAGCTTATAATTATCTGCTTCATGAATCCTACATAACGTATTACCATACACATCAACTATTAGTCACTTAGCGATGCTTAGCAAACGCTTAAGTAAATTCTACTTTATACTTTCTAATTCTCTTCTATTTACTCGTTTGACATCCACTGTCAAATCATATGTATAATTAACAATATCAGTTAATTATCACATAGCTAATCCTCATCGTTAGTTAACCAATCTAGGTTAACTCATTCCTCATTAACTATTAAATTAATAATTAATTAACGCATAATTAAAATTCATCATATAATCATATTATATTTTCACATAATTAATCAACTAATAATTACATACTCATATTATAATTAAATAATTTATAATTTAAACATCCACTTTATTTATAATTAATCAATTATAATTACACAACTTATAATTTAATATAAACCATTACTCTACTTAATCAAATTATAATTAAAAAAATTATAATTTATAATTAATCAAACTACATCATGTATTAAACTATAATTAAACCAATTATAATTTAAATTAAATAATTACTTAGATTATAAATAATCAATTTCAATTCATGCACTCCTTAAATTATAATTAAATAAATTATAATTTAAATTACATATTTAGCTTAATTATAATTATTCCAAATTATAATCACATATTAAGTTATAATTACACAAATTATACTTCAAGTTAAACATTTACTTTGATTATAATAATCAAACTATATTCATTATAATTTAACAAATTAAATTAAACCTTTACTATAATTATAATTATTTTAAATTATAATTACATATTATATTTTTTTAATATAATATATTAGAAATTATTTAGCATTCTAATGTAAGTTTAACTTGTTATCATATCACACATTAGGTTAACTTTTATGTTCCACATAAAATGCACAAAAAAAGAAATGTTTCAAAACTCTCTGCATAACCCCCGCCGGGGCGGGGGTTCTAAGCCTAGCAATGCCCGCCAGGGCGGGCCTCCTCCAGGGGTTCAAATTTTTCTCGTGAACTGTGCAGAGAAAAAACCAATTTGGCTTATTTCTCCACACCAAATTCCACTTTCAGTCAATACAATTCATAACAACTTTAATAGAAAACATAATTTCTAAACTCCTAACATTTTTCAACACATTTAATCCTTAAAATACATAGTTTACAACAATTAAATTCATAATTTTTGAAGAAAAACCATTGACAAGTGTTCTTGATGAAATTGAACATTGTAGTTTATTTTCAAAACGAAATACGTAATTCGAAATATGTTTGAATTCGTTTATAACCATATTAACATAATCTAACATCAATTTAAGCAACAACTAACAATCAACCATAAACTATATTATATAACGCAATGTGACGCATTAATGTGGCTATATATGGTATATATAGACTATATAGTAAGATTAATTGCATTATGTGAGTTACATAATAGTAAGTGATTATGTGACAATAAGTGTATGGGTGAACATTGATGTATAGTAATATCAATAACCATTGTTAATTGATAATGTATGCAATAAGTTATTATAATTGTAATAATAACCGTTATGATAATACCCAATTGAATTATATTCGGTGTTAATGTACATGGATATATATGTACCCCTACTTGATACATTGTAATTAGAAATTTCATTTATAATTCATTTATAACCTAAGTTAAATGAAATGAAATGAGTATCTATATTATATAACCTAAGTGTTTACTACTACACTTGCTAGTTGCTATTTTGCTGAGTTTTATTGTTTGTCCCATAACAAGAGCCTATTTCATTCTTCACGTGGGAACTCATGAAGGCTACTATACTACTCCTATATTCATCAAACTCATCATTCTAGCCAAAATCATTATGAGGGAGTGGGATTCATGATGAATCCACCAACTCTCAACCACTCTCCCTTAACCATTGTTCAATCTTGAAATCCTTTGGTTTGATCTAATGGAGAATTAAAATGTCTGGTTATTGAATTTCCTATATAAAGAGCTCTCTTCCTTCTATATTGCAATTGCTGAGATTTTCATAGAGTTGATTAGTAAGTGAATTGAGTGTGAGTGCTGGAAGGGACGCGACACTTGCTACAACTGCGGCCAGGAGGGGCACATTTCACCCAACTGCCCGAAACCAAAAAAGATACAAGGATGTTTTGCATGTGGCTCGATGGAGCACCGGATTAAGGACTGCCCAAAGGAGGGAAGTGGCGGAGGTAGCAACCAACAAGGGGGAAACAAACTGATGATCAGTGGACCGACACAATCCAACCGCCCAACCGCCAGAACCTTTAACGTGACCGTCCAGGACGCAGTGGCTGCAAAGGACGTGGTATCAGGTATTATCCCAATCATTGATATAAATTCTTATGTATTATTTGATTAGGGTGCCACCTGTTCTTTTGTATCTGAAGAATTTGCTAGTAGACTAACACACCCCGAGAACGATTAGAAAATCCCTTGAACATAGAAGTTGCGAATAAAGAAGTAATCCCTGTAGGATACGTTTATCAAAATTGTCGCGCAAACATTAGAGAACTTGAATAGAGCATAAACTTGATTCCAATTAGATTGGGAGAATTCGACGTAATACTGGGAATGGATTGGTTGTATAACCATGCTGCGATAATTGACTGTCAGAATAAATGTGTGAACTTCCAGACTCCAAGTAAGTCTAAGGAAGTGTTTTATGGTAGCTCATCGCTTAAGCAATCGTGTTGCGTTACGATGATGCAGGCCAAGAAATTGTTAAGGAAAGGATGTGTAGGTTATTTAGCTTACATTGTAGATACTCAGAAAAAGGGAGTAGAAATTAAGGATATATCCGTAGTGAATGAATTTTGAGATGTATTTTCGGACGATCTTCATGGTCTTTCGCCAGACAGAGAAATCGAATTTGTTATAGACTTAACATCGGGAACTGCACTAATTTCGAAAGCTCCTTACCGTATGGCGCCGGTAGAAATGAAGGAATTGATACAACTGCAAGAGTTATTGGATAAGGGTTACATACAACCAAGTGTGTTTCCTTAGGGAGCACCAGTGTTATTCGTTAAGAAAAAAGACGGATCGATGAGGCTCTGTATCGATTATCGAGAATTAAAAGAGTAACGATCAAGAACAGATATCCGCTACCGAGGATAGACGACTTATTTGATCAACTGAAGGGAGCGAAGTATTTTTCGAAGATAGACCTACGAACAGGTTATCATCAACTGAAGGTACGGGATGAGGACATACCAAAGACTGCGTTTCGAACCCGTTATAGGACATTACGAGTTTTTGGTAATGTCATTCGGATTGACTAATGCTTCGGCAGCATTCATGAACTTGATGAACCGAGTTTTCAAGTCATACTTGGATAAGTTCGTAGTAGTTTTCATCGACGATATCTTGATCTACTTGAAGACAGAGGAAGAACACGTCGAACATCTGAAGATTGTTTTGGAAGCACTAAGGAAGGAGAAGATGTATGCGAAATTCTCTAAGTGTGAATTTTGGATGGAGAAGGTTCAATTCTTATGTCACGTGGTGGATAAGAATGGAATCTTAGTAGACCCTGCAAAGGTCGAAGTAGTGAGTAATTGGGATCAGCCGAGAACACCAACGGAGGTGAGAAGTTTCTTAGGGTTAGCTGGGTACTATCGAATATTCATCGAGGATTTTTCTAAGATAGCAACCCCGTTAACCAATCTGACGACGAAGACAGTGAAGTTTTCATGGACAGACAAAGGCGAAGAGAGTTTTCAAGAACTGAAGAGGAGATTAAGCGAAGCGCCTGTGTTATCACTACCAGATGATGCGGGAAATTTTGTGGTGTATAGTGATGCATCGCACTTGGATGTGTGCTTATACAGCACGACAAGGTCATTGCGTATGTATCACGACAATTAAAGGACTATGAAAAACGATACCCTACTCATGACTTAGAGTTAGCGGCAGTAGTTTTTGCGTTAAAGATATGGAGGCATTATTTGTACGGGGAGAAGTGTGAGATATACACGGACCACAAGAGTCTGAAATATATCTTCACGCAGAAGGAGTTGAATATGCGTCAGAGAAGGTGGTTAGAATTAATCGAGGATTATGACTGCGATATTCTTTATCACCCGGGTAAGGCAAACGTAGTTGCCGACGCTCTGAGCAGAAAAGGAAGGGAGAAACTGTTTCATTTGACGACTCAGGAGGAATTGATAAGAGAAATGGAAAAATTAGAGATAGAGGTAAAAGGACCAGAGAGGTCTGAAGAAAAGTTATTCGTAATGGAAGCTCGTCCGACATTGTTGGATAGAGTGAAGGAATCACAAGAGAAGGATGAAGAGTGCGAGAAAATCAGAAAGAGGATTGCAAGAAATGAAGAAGAAAGATTCTGAATGGATAAAGATGGTATCTTGAGATTCGAAGGGAGAGTGTGGGTGCCAGCGGTAACCGAATTGAGAGAAGAGGTTTTGCACGAGGCACACAATACGATGTATTCCGTTCATCCGGGAGGCACTAAGATGTACCGAGATTTGAGGCAACACTTTTGGTGGCCCAATCTGAAACGGGAAGTTGTAGAGTGAGTTAGTAGATGTCTGACTTGCCAACGCATCAAAGCAGAGCACCAGTGGCAGAGTGGTTTACTTCAACTGTTGGAAATACCGGAGTGGAAATGCGAAGCATATTACGATGGACTTCCTGGTAGGACTTCCAGTCATGCAGAAGGGATATGATGCCATTTGGGTTATCGTGGATAGACTAACGAAGACCGCACATTTTCTACTAATCAAGATCTGATACAGTTTGAACCAGTTAGCAAGCCTATATGTAAAGGAGATTGTTTCACGACATGGAGTGCCGGTGTCAATTGTCTCTAATCGAGATCCGCACTTCACGTCAAATTTTTGGAAAAGCTTACAAGAGAGAATGGGAACGCAGTTGAGGTTGAGTACCGCTTATCTTCCTCAGACAGATGGACAGAGTGAGCGAACTATACAAATGCTGAAGGACATGCTTAGGACTTGCGTGATGGACTTCAAGGGAAATTGGGACGACCACCTACCCTTAGTTGAATTTGCGTATAACAATAGTTATCATGCTAGTATCAGCATGCCACCGTACGAAGCTCTTTACGGAAGAAAGTGCAGAACGCCATTATGTTGGGATGAAGTCGGAGAACGATGAATACTCGGACCAGAGCTAGTACAACAAACTGCAGACGTGGTGATAATGATAAGAGCCAGACTAGTAGCAGCTCAAGATCGCCAGAAAAAGTACGCAGATTTGCATCGACATGACCGAGACTTTAAAGTCGACAGTTTCGTATTCTTAAAGGTATCTCCATGGAAGGGAAAGATCCGTTTCGGCAAGAAAGGAAAGTTGAGTCCAAGATTCATAGGACCGTTCGAGATACTGAAACGAGTGGGCGAAGTGGCATACAAAGTTGCATTACCACCCGAGTTGGAGCACATCCACAACGTGTTCCACATTTCCGTGTTGCGACAGTACAAGGCCGACTACAAGCACGTGATTTCTTATGAACCTATTCAAGTGGAGAAGAACTTAGCTTATGAAGAAATTCCTGTCCAAATTCTAGATAGGAAAGAGCAAACCTTAAGAAATAAAGTTATTTCATCTGTAAAAGTACTTTGGCGTAACCACGATGTCGAGGAGGCTACGTGGGAGTTAGAAGATAGGATGATGAGGGATTATCCCCATCTATTTGTGTAACCTTGTAGCAATTCTGAGGACTGAATTTTTATAAGGGGGGGGGGAGGATGTAATACCCGAGAATTTCTGAATATTATTAAATGAATATATTAATGGAAATGAATAGTTATTTGAATATAAATATGTAAGTGTTATGGGATGAGTTAACTCAATTATATTAAATTGAATATTATAATAATTGAGAAAATATGGAGTTTGCGATAAGCTTGTTGAATGCCTTGTGTGGCACAGTGATGAGAAATATTAATGATTATATTAATTAACGAAGGAATTATTAAGTGAACAATTAATCTATATTAATTGTTAATATAATAATGGTATGATGAATTATTATTATTGCGAGTGATAGCATAATAATAAGTAAAATGGTTTATAAACATAATAAGATTTGTATTTATTAAACTATTGAAGAATGTGATTATTTCTCGTATAATAATAATTGATGAGGGTAAATTAATGAAGCAATTGCTACGTGAGCAATTAATCAAATATTAATTGTTATTTAATTGTAATGGAATATTAATGGTGATTAATAATATGTTGATTATTATTATTGCAAATAATAGAATAATAATAAGTAACTTGTTTATAAATATAATAAGATTATATTTATTTAATTATCGAGGAATGCGATAATTAATCTCATAATTGTTAATAATTTTGTTATGAAAATGAATTGATAACATAGTGATTACTTAATTAATATAATATTTGCTCAATTAATTGATTATGTGCAATTATGTGATAATTAAAAATATAAAGTATAGTGACTACAACTATATTATATAGTGTAGTGTAACATTAAATGTGACTATACTACATATAAAAACCATATGTTAAGATTGATTAAACTATATAAGCTACATGATTTATGCTTATGTGACAATTGTGTGTGAGTATACATTAAAATAATACATCATGAATATATTATAAATAATTATTGATTAATAGAATTTAATAATAAAGGAGATGATGTAATGTGATAATATCTGATTAAATTATACCGGTATGATAAAATGTACATGAATTATATATGTGCAAGTTGAATTACATACATTGTAATGTCCTCATTTAATGAAACTACATTGTGACATTAAATTATAACCTAAGTATACCTTAGGAACCTATGTATATTATTATGTGTATGTAGTAAACTAAGTGTTATACTTAGTTCTCATTTCATGTGCTGAGCTTATTATGCCTTGTCCCATTGTGAGAGTCAAAATTCTTGCACACGTGAATGACAAATGGCTAGAAGCCTATTCCCCATTCTTCTCCCAAGCTCAAGCTAGCAAATGATGAACAAGGGAGTGGTTTTCATGATTTCCTTCACCAACTAATTACCTACTCTTCCTTAACCAACATACAAATCTTCAGTTCATTGGTTTAATTTGAAGAACAATTGCATTGTCTGTATAATTGAAGTTTTATAAATATAGCCTCTTCTATTCACATTTCAATTTGCTGAGAATTCATAAGTAAGAGAGAATAGAGAGTGAGCATATAGTTCAGTTGAGAATTGAGGGAGATTGTGGCAACAAGCTTAGCAAGTTCATATTGTATAACAGAGGTATAATTTCCATTGTAGTTCTTCATTTTTTGAATTCCAAATTCTTAATTATGTGGAGTTAGATGATAATTGAGTTGGGAAATGTTTACTTAGTTGTTATATAGTCTTATACATGTGTTAGTATGGCAATGTAGATAGTTTTCAATTGAATTCGTAGAGTTATTTCGTGAATTGGGCTGGAAACTGCCAAAGCAGGCTACTGTCTGGTGCGAACCAGACATGGCGCAGCTGCGCCGGTTTAACACTAAGGCGCAGCGCAGCTGCGCCGGTCCCCTGCACCTGTTGGCTGTCGTCTGTTAAGAAATCTGCTAAGTGTTAATTAATTACTATAGCTTAGACAAGCTTGCAAGCATGGGTAATATATATATATATATATATATATATATATATACGAGTACATTAACCTAATGTGAGCATGTTTTACTATATTAGCATGCATGATTAACGAAAAACATATAGTTTGAAATAAACTTAGAATTTATAAACGGACTTTGATATATGCATATGCCATGTTAATATTCTGACCTTGCGAGCATATTAGTATGGTTTAAGAATGCATGAAAAGCATGTTAACTTACGTATATATGTTTCATAGTGTAACATGAGCATGTTGAACCTCGCTAGTGAACATTTCTAACGAAAATATAAGTTTCAAAGGTGAACCTTGGCATGTAAGTATCATATATGCATTCTGATTTTGCAAGCATGTTTATATGGCCTTGAAATGCATGTCAGACATGTTAACATATGTATATATATAACATGAACATGTTAGGCCTTATTAGTGAACTTTACTAATGAAAGTATAAGTTTTGAACGTGCACCTTGACATGTTACATTGAGATTTGGATTTCGATATTTATGGACATGTTTGATAGTACTCTTAGACTCACTAATGTATCAATACATGTATGCCTATCATGTTAGATGTCGTGAAATTAAGTTAAGCATAAATGAAGCATGTTTCAAACAAATGACGACACTAGTTACGCATTTAAGATGTAGAAACATGTGAGCATTCTTATGAATAGATTATATGACCGTTTCACATGTTTACATGACAAACATGATAACTTATATGAATTCATGGCGTTATATGACCCTAAGTCATTAAAGACCATGATTTAGAACTATATCATGTATGATTGAACTTGGAAAGGTTATACAAACATGGAAGGACTTTAATATGTATACATGCTATGTGATATCATATGTTGATACTTGAATCCGATTTTTGACGGTTAACTTATAACAATGCCATAACTTACTAAATAAAATATGTTTGGTATTGATTATGATCGTATGTGATAATAATGATATGAGAGTATGTTTAACTCAAAAGGAGGAACGTTAAGGATAAAAGGAAATAAAAGTTATATTAGTCGAGACTTGTGAATTAATATGATACTATATGTGGTATAACTGTGTAGCTAGGTTAAAACTTAGCCTATGTGTTGATCGTATATCCAAGATAAGATATGATGTTAAACTATATGACTAATGGATATCATATATATACGTAACTATATTACGATAGGAATTCGAAAGTGTTGATTTACTTTACGTGGATAGACTACGCTTAAGGCAAGTTCCCTAACTTACACTATTTTATTGTGCAAGTATCCTATCCTTGTGTTTACTTTATTCAAAGAACATTGTAAGGAAGATCCTAACCCTACTCTTTATTGAGCGTTCATTAAGCTTGTGCTATTATTGTCGTACAAGTAAACTTTTGAGATTGCAATTCAGATATTATAATTATATACTTCATGGATAAGATAAAAGTCGATTTATATTCTTTGAACTTTAAATCTTGAGATTTGGACTTAAAATTATTGCGATCTATGCCATTTGATTCGGCTAGACTTATATTATGATTAGAAAGCTATCCAAACCAATTGATTGGTGCGGAGTCTTATATTAACTGAGACGAACAACCTTCTTTGAAGAGAAAATATATTTGTCGGGAGACCGACGTGCGCACTTGGGTATGATTAAATGTTATGCATAATATAGGGTACTTTAGGCTGATCACCTGTTGTACTTATTTTGTAGAATTATCAGTTTATTACTGTTAAATTCGAGTAGAAGTTCATAGTCCTTAGTGACTGCTCAGTATTTCAATTATCTTGAAATCATGAATTGATTTAGCATTGAATCCTATTGATATTATTCTGTCCTTAGCGACTGTTATTGAAAACTGTTGATATTTCTTGTGGTCTTGAACTATCACACCTTGCTATACCCTTTTGGATTCGAGAACTATAATACTCACCCTTGTTGTTATATTACTTGCTGAGCAAACTTGTTGCTCATTCTTGTTTTCCCTAAAATATTTCAGTTAAGGCAGAGCAGGGTGGACAGTCGGGCACCGACAAGGGCAAGGGCAAGGCTACCGACTAGCTTGTTCCTTTTATGTTTTAAAATTTATAATGTTATATTAAGAGTATTGCATAACTATGTTTAAGCTTAAGTAGTGTTATGCAATAAGTCTGCAATTGATATTATTATGTAATCTATTAAGTACTGTAGGTTGCGAGACTTGGGAGAATAATTATAATAAATCATTGTATATTATTCTAGATTAGATCTTCCGCTGTGAATGTATGTTTTAGATATTATTATTGTATTATCGTGAGAATGTGACGAACCGAATTCGAGAGACCAGTGGCGGTTCGAATTTGGGGGCGTCACAACTAAACCACCTAAAACATGAACAGCCTGCACGATATAAGGGACAACAAGTGAGTTGACCGGCATTGACTCTTCATTTCTAGGTAACCTAGAAATGAAGAACAGCCTCGGATGGGTGGTTTGACCAGCCATGGAATCTTGTAGAGATGCTGTTATGCACTGAAATGACCATAGGTGTGTAATCTTACACTTACACTACAACTTCATCGAACTTCCTTGCCTAGAAACCAAACAGATTGATAGCTAGATCGAGTCAAACAAGGGACCTGGTCGTTGACCGGCCTGTTCTTGAGCTAGCCAAGAACAGCTAAGGCGACGAAATCCGTCACCAATAGCCTTTTGCGACAGGATAATTCTGAATAATAATAATAATAATTAAAATAAATAAAAATAAATACTAAATAATTAATAATTAATAAAAAAAAATTAAAAATTCATTTTTAATTATAATAAATAGTTTTTAATATTTTGACATAAAATTTTATTAATATTTAATTTATTTCAATATTAATGATAATAAAAGTATTTAATAATTGTATTAAATAAATTATTTAAAAATAATGTTAATAGTTTAAAAATCATTTTAAATAATAATAAATTATTTAAAAATGATATTACTGATTTAAAAATTATTATTAATAAAAATAAATTATTTAAAAATAATATTGATGATTTAAAAATCATTATAATTGATAATAAATTATTTAAAAATTATTTTGAACCTTTAGACATTGTTATAAACAATTACTAAAACATCTAAAATGATATTAAAACTTTTGAATAAAGTTTATTGAAAAGCAACTCGACAACTATTTAATAAAGCGATAAAATACCGAACGGACTCCAAAATCAACCCAGACACTAATAGTTTAATTAGAAATTAGTTATTATCATTTCTAATGACTGCTATAAACATATATAGGTTGCGTGAACATATTCAAGTAGCTTAAATAGTTGATCTTTACAAAGGCAAGTTTTTCTAACTTCATTTAATTTCTATATTAAATGTAAGTCTTGTATATTGACATACGAACTTGTTATCAATATTATTCGTGATATTTATCATCTAAAAAGGGTTATTGCTTATTGTTCGAGCATAACTATGCCATATGAACTGTTATTTGGGTAAAATATATTTGATTTGATATCAAAACATAGACTATGATAAAACCAATGTTGTTTGATACAAATATATATACTGATACTATCAATGATCGACAGTTTTACACTGACCGGGTAGTTATCAATGACCAGCAATTTTACACTGACCAAGTAGTTATCAATGACCGGTAGTTTTACATTGATCGGGTAGTGGTAGGATGATATGCATACTCCTAAAATGTTTGGTTGAACAAATCAACTCGGGTTGCTAATTCTATATGACTGATAGAAACTTGTAATATATGTGGTTTGGCAGATCAAACCTCAGTATATATATGGAAAAATACTCTGAACTATATGTTCCTTCAATTCAAATATTATGTGAGTATACATTGTAATTCTTTAAAACTTGCTGAGCCTTTTAATGCTCATCCTTGCAAAATGTCATTTTCTTTTGCAGCTGCATCCCATACTCCAGTAAGCTCAAATCATCATCCTTGTGGGTAGAGAGTAATTCTATAATAATGGATTTTTTTGTATTAAGACTACCTTGTAATTAATAATATCCTGATGTAATGGTTGAACTATATGTAACCAGATATTATTTTTCTATTAGTTTATCAGTTGAGTAGATTTACATTCTTACTAGAAAATAATGACAAGTATAATATCTATATGAACTATACATCTGACTGAGGGTATTGAATGATCTTGGGAGTTCTGTAAGCACTGAGGTCGCCCCTCGATTCTAAGAACAATCGTAGCATTTGTACTGTGAATGTCAGATAGATATGAATTATTAATATTCAAGAAATATCTGTAAGATTATAAATCTATACATCCAAGTGAGGGTATCCAGATATATAGTAATTGTTCTGACGAGAACAGTTACCTGATTGGGATACTGTGAATTTTGGATTTATAGAAGTTATTATTTTATAGAATATTTACGTGAGCACCAAATCTGCTATAGGAAATGCAGAGGATTTGGGGGCGTCACAATTTGGTATCAAACCTAGGTTAGAACGAAGTAATTGGACTCCTAATCACCTCTTTCTTTGATAATTTTAGAGAACCAATTAAACAATAAGAATATCTCCATAAATGAAGACTTGTGTGAGATGTACGCATCGTTTTGAACGTGATAGTAATGAAATTGCTCCTTTTGATGCTAATCAAACTAGAACGAAGTTATAGGACTTATAATCACCTATTTCTTTAAAAATTTGAGAGAACCAATGACACAATAGAAAGGTCTCCTTAAATCAAGACTTGTGTGAGATGTACGCATCATTTTTAACGCGATAGTCATGAGATTGCTCCTTTTGATGCTAATCAAATTAGAACGAAGTAATAGGACTCTTAATCACCTCTTTCTTTGATAATTTTAGAGAACCAATGAAATAATAATAAGGTCTCCTTAAATGAAGACTTGTGTGACATATAAGCATCTTTTTGAAAGCGATAGTTATGGGATTGCTCCTTTTAATGCTAATTTAAACTAGAACGAAGTAATAAAACTCATAATCACCTATATTTTGACAATTTGAGAGAACTAATGAAATAATAAGAAAGTCTCCCTAAATGAAGACTTGTGTGAGATGTTACGCATCATTTTTAACCCGATAGTCATGAGATTGCTTCTTTTGATGCTAATTTAAACTAGAACAAAGTAATAGGACTCATAATCACCTATTTTGATAATTTGAGAGAACTAATGAAACGATAAGAAGGTCTCCCAGAAAGAAGACTTGTGTGAGATGTACGGATCGTTTTGAAGACACTAGTGAGAGGATTGCTCCTTTTGATGCTAATCAAACTAGAACGAAGTCATAGGGCTTATAATCACCTCTTTCTTTGACAATTTGAGAGAACCAATGAAACAATAAGAAGGTCTCTCTAAATTAAGACTTGTGTGAGATGTACGCATCGTTTTTAACACGATAGTAATGG
This sequence comes from Panax stipuleanatus, assembly GCA_020205555.1. Lineage (NCBI taxonomy): Eukaryota > Viridiplantae > Streptophyta > Magnoliopsida > Apiales > Araliaceae > Panax > Panax stipuleanatus. The sequence goes on from CM035121.1 coordinate 88,815,828, forward strand.
GATTGCTCCTTTTGATGCTAATCAAACTAGAAATAAGTAATAGGACTTATGACATCCCCAAATCCGATATCTTAATTTCCACAGGATTTGGTGTTCACGGTTCCAATATCATACAACTATCTACCCATAAATAATGAAATTCATTTATTAGATAAATAAATCATCATCTTACATCATCTGAAATAATAATACATCATAAATCCCATGTTAAACTTAACCTTAAATCTCTGTTGCGGAAACGTAAATAAATAAGTCTTAAGTCATCACACATAAATCTTGAACTTTAACATTCTTAACATCAACAAAAGTCTTCAACACTTGTTAGCTTTTCCTTTGCCCTTGTTACTAGAAGGTACATCACTTCGTTCATTATTAGCTGCAATGTTATTATGCAAGAGTGAGCACGAATGCCCGCAATTATAAAAATAGGACAATAATAACATGCGAGTGAAAGAAATTTGATTAACAGATAGCTCAACTTTTGAATCAGAAATATTAATCGAGAATCAAATTAATTATCAACTTTTGAATCAAGAATATTAATCATGAATCAAATTACTTCTCAACTTTTGAATCAAGAATATTAATTGTGAATCAAATTACTTCTGAGGGTCATTAAAACCTTGAACCGAGTCTTAGGTTGTCAATTTTCTATAGTCGATGCAGAGTCGCATCGTTCCATCCTTCTTCTTAACAAATAATACAGGCGCTCCCCACGGTGATACGCTCGGTTGAATATATTTCTTGTCCAACAGCTCTTGTAGCTGTACCATCAATTCCTTCATTTCTACTGGAGCCATCCGGTACGGTGCTTTCGATATTGGAGCCGTTCCTGGCACCAAATCGATAACAAAATCTACTTCCCTGTCAGGCGGAAGTCCTGGCAGATCATCCGGGAAAACATCCACGAAGTCTCTTACGACTGATATTTCTTCTAACTTTGGATTCTCTTTACGACTATCGACTTTGTAGGCTAAATACCCCACACAGCCCTGTCTTAATAACTTCCTGGCCTGCATCATCGTCAGACAACTCGCTTGTCTAGGCGATTTGCTGCCATAAAACACAATCTTTGACGGAGTCATAAGGTTAATACATTTCTTCTGGCAATCAATTACTGCTCCATAATTGAAAAACCAATCCATTCCCAGGATAACGTCAAATTCCCCAAGTTTAATTGGGATAAGATCTACATTCATAACAATACCCTTAATATCCACTCTACAATTCTTGTGTATATACTTACCAGGAATTACTTCCTTGTTCGCAATCTCTATGTTCATAGGGATTTCTAATTCGTCTTTAAGTAATTCTAAATTCTTTGCAAAGTCATCGGATATAAATGAACAAGTAGAACCTGAATCAAATAAAACATAAGCATTGACTTTATTGATCGGAATGATACCTGACACCACATCACGAGACTGCACAGCGTCTTATACGGTCATGTTAAATGTCCTTGCTGTTGGTCAATTTGTCAAAGTCGGTCCGGTAATGGTAAGAGGATTTCCACTATTATTTCCCTTATGTCCACCTGACCCTGCCCCTCCAGATGCCTTCTTTGGACAGTCTCTAGCCAAGTGATCCTTTGACCCACATGTGTAGCAGGCGCCCTTCTTAGGGTTAGGGCAGTTAGGTGCTATGTGGCCTTCCTGACCACAATTGTAGCAAACTCTTTTTCCTTTCATGCAGACTCCCAAGTGAGTCTTCCCACAGGTTGGGCATGGTTCTAACTTTTTCTTCTGACTACCTTGCTGACTTACAGACGACGGGTTGTCATTCCATTTTTGTTTATAATTATTAGTTCCCCCTGTGTGACTACCACTAGCCTTATTGTTTCCTTCACTATCATTCTTCTTCTTCTTTTGATCCTGATTGTACTAAGACACCACTTTGCTTCCACCTTCAGCGAGAATGGCCTTCTCCAGAACTCCAGCCAAAGTGTTCAATTAAACATTGACACCTTCCTATACAACCAGGGTTTCAGTCCCTGTTCAAAACGCCTAGCCTTTCTTTCGTCAGTATGCACCTGATATTGGGCAAACCTAGACAATTCGTTAAACTTTGCAGCGTAGTTGGGCACAGACATATTCCCCTGCTTTAACTCCAGAAACTACACCTCCATTTGATTCTGGGAGCTGGTCGGGAAATAGTCAAAAAATATTTCTTTAAACCTTTCCCAGGTTATTACACCTTCTCTTCCCCTGATCTTATTTGCCTGCCACTAGTAGCTGGCTTCTGATTTTAACATAAATGTCGCGTAGGCGGTCTTCTGGTCCTCCCTAACTCGGGCGACCTCAAAAATTTCCTCCATTTCCATAACCCAAGTCTGAGCTTCTATCGGGTTCGTGGAACCCTTAAAATTTGGCGGTCCCACTGCCTTAAAGTCTTTAAATGAGGTGTTCGGTGGAGCTTGAGGCTGATTGTTCATCGCTCCAGCCAACAGATTTACCAACTGCTGAACGGGGTTTGCATTGGCATCTTCTTGGGCTTGTCGATGATTTTGTATCCTTCTTGGCGGCATATTTCTGTTAAGAATATATGCTCATTAGATCTTTATTCAATCTCTTAAATACTTAAGACTTAACTCAAATATTTAACATAACCACTTTAACTCTTTTCTTTTCAAATAACCTTTGATATTTTATTTAAATCAAAAGTTTTAAACATAGTATTATAACATCTCTGCCATTTACTTCAACTATCCCAAGATAAAGAATCTTCAGGATTTAGTTTCTCAAAATATTCCTTTGTTTTTAATCACATCAGAATTTACATTAACTACTCCAAAGAGTATCACATAATGTTAAATACTTTAACATACTCACTTAACCCATATCATCTTGAACAACTTTATTATTTTATTAAAACCAAAAGCTTTTAATACAATACAATAGCATTTCTGCCATTTACATCAACTATCCTGAAATAAAGTTTTTACAGGAATTACATTATCACAATATTCCTTTGTTTATAATCACATCGGAATTTACATTATTTACGATTATTTAAACATTAACAATATCATATTGTCCTATCATGGCCTACTAAGGCGTCGGACAGCTTCTCTACGTTCCTCTTCTATAATGCGGGACATAGTCCTGCGATCTAACATATACCTAGGTAGTCCCTCGAACTGAATTGGATATCTCATAACTCGGTCCTGGGCCTCATCCGTTGTCCTCAGAAATGTGTAGCACGTCTCTGCAACCTTAACTCTCTTCGCACGCGCATCATCCTCTGCCAGATCTGCACGTTGTGCATTTCTCACCCAAGCTTCTTCCACTATGGCGAGTCTTTCAGATTTCTCTTTCAAATCACTCTTTAACTTTTCTATCTCCTCTGTCTTCTGCTCAGTTTGGCCCTTCTCATGAACCAAATCCCACTCCACATTGCCAAGACGGGTGTGGAGTGTCTTAATCTCACCACCCTGAGCAACTAACTACTCCCTCAACTCCTGAATTGTATCTCGTAACTCTACGTTGCGATCATATAATAAATCATACATATCAGCACTGACAGAGTTTGGTGGAAACTCCTCAGGCTCTTCCTCCTCTTCTTCCTCCTCCTCGGCTGCCTCAGTCAAAATCTCAACCTCCTCAGGGTCCTCCTCTGAGTCCGTCTCTGGCTAATGCTCCTGACCAAAATCTAGAATCACAGGAGATGGCTCTGGCTGTACTAACTGCTCCCAGACAGTATGTATGTCCCGGGGCTCCTCATCTATAGTCTCTAGGGGTACAACATCCCTGGGTTGACTAGCTCCTCCAGTATCTGACATCCTGACAAAATAAGTTTTAAGTCTTAGTTTTTACGTGATGCTAATCAATACTCTAACAAGTATGAACACATAAGCACATAACACATAAAGTAATTTTTAATCTTTCTTAGAACTCAATCAGAGTTGTCATTACTATCTTCACGAAGGCTACTATCCTAAGGTTTTTCCCCCACCTAAGGTTTATAACCTACGGCTTTGATACCAACTTGTGACACACCCAAATCCGGTATCTTAATTTCCACAGGATTTGGTGTTCACTGTTCCAATATCATACAACTATCTACTCATAAATAATAAAATTCATTTATTAGATAAATAAATCATCATCTTACATCATCTGAAATAATAATACATCATAAATCCCAGGTTAAACTTAACCTTAAATCTCTGTTGCGGAAACGTAAATAAATAAGTCTTAAGTCATCACACATAAATCTTGAACTTTAACATTCTTAACATCAACACAAGTCTTCAACACTTGTTAGCTTTTCCTTTGCTCTTACTACTAGAAGGTACATCACTTCGTTCATTATTAGCTGCAATGTTATTATGCAAGAGTGAGCGCGAATGCCCGTAAATATAAAAATAGGACAATAATAACATGCGAGTGAAAGAAATCTGATTAACAGATAGCTCAACTTTTGAATCAGGAATATTAATCGAGAATCAAATTAATTCTCAACTTTTGAATCAAGAATATTAATCGTGAATCAAATTACTTCTCAACTTTTGAATCAAGAATATTAATCGTGAATCAAATTACTTCTGAGGGTCATTAAGACCTTGAACCGAGTCTTAGGTTGTCAAGTATATTAACTTTTCAAACCTTTAACAGTCATAAGACTATAGACTTTACTTCTCGTACTTAGGGAGATCAGCCCTTTGTACTGATACTGTGCACATTATCTTAACGTACTTAAAGCATCTTCATTAATCCCCTATATTAGGGTTGTTCATCTCAGTTTGACATCAGAATTCGCACCAAATAAAGTTGGTTTGGATAACTCAATAAATGATATTTAAATTGAATATTAACTTCTCAAGGTATACAATCGAATAAGTATTGCACACTTAAATGATACTTTTAAAAGAATCATGACATCTCATGTGAAATTCTAAACTTGGATATTCAAGAGTAAGAATTTGCTCAACAATAGTAATTAATCATAACAATTGCTTAATTTAAAGAGTTTAGCTTAGGAAACTTGCCAAACAATAATAATAAGTTAGGGATAGAAAACTTGTCTCGTGCGCAAGCAACAGTTATTACTCACTTTTTTAATTACTCTTACCTATCACACATTTACAATATCAATTAATTATAGGTTCGATATGATTATTGATTTACAATTAGTGTTATTTGAACTCATTATTAGGTTTTTCAAATAATGATTCACGTTGATTAATTAACTTTTTAATTAATCACATAACTTCAGTTATTAACTTGTATTAACAACTTATTACATACATAACATGTCTTCATATTTATTAAACTTAAAATAATGTCTTCATATTTATATCACATTATTTAAAGTTTATAAATAATAATTTAAGTCACATAATTAATTCATTAATTAATCACGTAACATAATTTATTAAACTCATATCAACATCCTACCATATTTACAACATGTTTTCATGTTCATTAGATTAAAAATATTTTTCTCAAATTTCAACACTTAGCAATTTTTTTCAAAATTTTTAGAAGGGCGCGGCCGCGAGGCTACGTATTCCCAAAATTTCCAGTTCGCGAAGAACACAGAAATTCGGCCACTTTCTCAAATTTTACATCAATACACTGATTTATAATGTTACCCATGATGTATAAACTTCACAGGAACATTATATATCACTTATAACATGTTCTTAACATTCCAAGTCATGTAATTACACAAATCAAAACATAAATTTTCACTGTTCTTCAAAACTTTCCAGAGTTTAATGAAAAATATAAAAAAATCTCCTTACGGATTTGTTACTACACCGAATCCACTCATTTCAATTCCATTTTCTTTGTTTTAACATATAAAATCATATTCATGTATCAATTTAAATATAAACATATGATTTAATCATTAATTTAACCCATATGGGTTATTCACCCATATTCAATACTCTATAATTTCATAAACCCAATTATTAACAAAATTACTTGGTGTGATCAGTGTAAATCATGGATACATGATCCAACACATAATACTAACATATACGGTCACATATATAATAACCTTCACACTTTAATTTCCCAAAAACAAGTATTGACAGAGAAATTTCACAATATCGTAGAAAACTCTGTAACTTTTCGAAAAACCAATTAAAGCCAAATTATATAAAATTGATCCTTTAAAACATGTTTATATGTTAGAAAAACACGTTATGATCCCATACCCATATAGATAAAGCCATATCGTAACCCAATTGGGAAATCCAATTTCACAGAAAACTCTAAACTCGTATATGAAAACTTTAGAAAATATAATTTTAAAAACTTTGAAAGAAGATTACCCTTTGTTAGTATGAAGATAATCAAAGACAACACTTAAGATTTTCTCAAATCTCTTTCTCCATTTCACTCTCAATTTCTTCTTCCCGATCTCTCTATTTTCTTCTCTAAACTTTTTCTATTTTTTTTTTCTCTGACTTTGAAAATAAGCTTATGTCTGACAATCATATACGTATATGTATATATATTATACCGTTGTATAATAAACGGATTAACCTCTCCTAATGCCTTGTTTGCCTTCCTCTTCTTATCTTTCCCCATTTATTTTAATAAACTAAATTACTATATAGTTAATTGTCACCTTACTTATTGATTAATTAATTTTATTTAAATCAATTAAATAAAATAAGATAATTCACATTAAATCACATTGTCACATAATTAATATTTTTATTTATTAATTATGTCAATTCATTAATTAATTATTAAATTAACTAAAGTAACATATGCTTATTTAATTAATTCAATTAATCAAATAAACTCAATTAAATATATTATTTGAACTATCAAATTACTACATATTAATTTAATTAATGTCACACATATAATTAAATTAATCTACCACAAATTCATGAATTAATTATTTAATTCAATAATTAAATCATTAAAAATATTTATTTATTTCAATAAATATTCAAATATCTTTATAAAATTCTCGTTCGTCATAGGACTCCTAATCACCTTTTTCTTTGATAATTTTAGAGAACCAATGAAACAATAAGGTCTCTTTAAATGAAGACTTATGTTAGATGTACACATCGTTTTGAACGCGATAGTCATGTGTTTGTTCCTATTGATGTTAATAAAACTAGAACGAAGTTATAGGACTGCTAATCACCTCTTTCTTTGACAATTTGAGAGAACTAATGAAACAATAAAAAGGACTCATTGAATAAAGACTTGTGTGAGATGTACGCATGGTTTTGAACGCGATAGTCATGGTTTTCTCCTTTTGACGCAAATCAAACTAGAACAAAGTAATACAATTCCTAATCACATCTTTCTTTGTAAATTAGAAACAACCAATGAAACAAAATGAAGGCCTCCCTAAATGAAGACTTGTGTGAGATCTAAGCGTTGTTTTGGACGCGATAGTGATGAGATTGCTCCTTTTGATGCTAATTTAAACTAGAACGAAGTAATAGAACTCATAATCACCTATATTTAGACTATTTGAGAGAATTAATGAAATAATGTAACGATTGAGATTTTATATATTAAATTTTAATATTTATTGAGTGAATAAATATTATATGTGATTTATTTATTGAGTTAAATAAATAAATTATGTGATTGTGTGGATTGATTTAATTAAAAGTAATATTTAATTAAATTGATATATTGTAGCATAATTCTAATTTAGTTGAGAATAATTCAATTAGATTTAATGTTATGTGCTAAGTGTTAATAATAATTTGTTACATGAATTATGTTTAATAAAGGAATTACAATTGTGTAACAATTTGGTATTATGTGTTTTATTAATTAAATAAGTGTAGTATTTAATCTATTGATTTAAAGAGTTATTAAAAGAATAGAAAAGGGTTTTAAAGTTGTTTTACCAAACGAGGCCCTTGTATTTGTTTAAATCTTATTTTTCCAAACAAGGCCTTAGCTAATAAGTTGTTTTTAAAAAGTAAAGGGTTTGCCAAACATGGCTTTTAGGCTTTTCAAATTCAATTTTTGTAACCTGTAATAAGTGGTAGTTAGTATAGTAATTAGTATATTACTTAATAGCTATATTAGTATTATAAGTTACATATATATTATATATGTATATGTATATTATACTATATGTCAGATAGTTAGTACGTTAGTTTTTCTAAAGCATAAGTCTAAACTAAGAAAGAAGAAGAGAGTTAGAGAGAGTTATCAGAGAAGAAGAAGAAGAAGAAGAAGAAGAAGAAGGGAAAGCTTTGAGAAGACAAAGCAAGCCCCATCATCATCATCTCCATCTCTCTCTTAAATCAAAACTAGTAAGGTTATAACCCTAACTCTTCTAATTGTAGAATCAATTTGTATAACTATTGTATTCTTTGTCAAATTAGGTTTTTATGATTAGGAATTTATATATATATATATATATATATATATATATATGAATTTCATATGTTTTCATATGTAATTGTATGCCATGAAAGGATTTTCACATTTCAATTGTTGTAAAAACAAGTTTTAAAGTTATGTTCTTCTGTGTTTTAGAATTCCATGTAAAAATCTTTTGGTGAAACTTTATAATTTTGATATGAAAATGGGATGTGTGAGTATATATATATATATATACGCTTACATGAGATTTTTATAGTTGTTAAGAGTTTCAATTCACAAGTATATGATGAACACTATAAAATCATGTTCATAGTACTCTTTTACGAAGTTATATTGAAAATTGTTCTTAAATCCTTGATGTGAGCGTGAGATATGTGTAATATGTGATATAACATGATTATATATGAGTTATATGGTTGTGTTAACAATTCAATCCATGAATTTTTGATAAACAATAGGAATTTTGTTCATAGTGATTTTTTTTGAATCAATTTTTGAAAAATGGCTTTTGAAACTAGAAAATTGAGGTTTGATTATGGTTTATTGTTGAAATTGATCATGTATTATGTTAGTATGTTAAGAATAGAAGTGATTACAATTGGAATTACTTGAATTGATTGAAAAACGAATTTGTGATAGTAATTTTCGCCAAGAACGCTTAAAATTGTGTTTTCTTCGAAAATCATAAAACATTGATTTTGATTATGTGTTATATGGATTTTAAATGTTATAAGCATGTTAATAAGCTTAAAATATTATTTGTATCAAGTTTCATGTTTATCATTTTGGGAAAAATCGAATTAGCTGTGAAGGAATGGGCTAAATTAGCTTATTTCTCCACCAGTTCGCGAACCATGACCCTCACCAGGGGGTGACCCGCCCCAGTGGGGCTTCTAGGCCTATAGGACCCGCCCCAGCGGGTTAGGTTGCTGTCCAGAAAAGTTGGTTTTTGATTTTTGAGTTTTCATGCCCCGTTTGTTTAGCTAACTTATTTCTATGACTTGATAAGTGAAATATATAATAAGTTAACATGTTTTTGATGTGTTTAAGTTTGATTGAAGTGTTATGTGAGTATGTTACATGTGTGTGTGTTACTTTCCTTAGGTACACAACACGATTGATAGCGCTATAAGCTTACGAATGTATGCCGTGAGTATAGACTCACGTACTTGACTAGTTAGCAACTAATGTGGTAAATTACATTGTGAGTTGGACTTGGATATGAAGTTCAACGGTTTATATGTTGTAGTTGGATACTAATAGATGTTTTGAACGTAGCGTATATGTGTAGGGTAATTATGGAAGTGGTTATAGTTATTATAGTGTAGCTTGCGCTTGAGGCAAGTTTCCTATCTCTAAACTTATTATTGTGCAAGTGTTCTAATCTTTATTCTCTTACGTTAATCAAGTTTTCTATTTCGAAACTTGCTACTTATATTGTACAAGCTTTGTTATATTCTAATATTCTTATGGCACAAGTATTGAAATATTATTGAAGTATTGTGATCTTGTCTTAGTTGTTCAAGCAAGATCTACTTATTCTTTCAATTGCTTTGAGTTACTTCTAAAGAAAGCCTATCTATTATGAAGTTTATTGTCATATCTTATAATTGGTTCATGATTCTTGTATTATTGAACTATTAAAGTACTGTGAGTCGATTCAACTACTCCTAGTTGATGATAGTTGAAACTCCAAAGTTCCCTTATCTATCCAAACCAAACTTTCTTTGGTGAGGACTTGAATTCAATTACTGAGAACGAACAACCCTATTTATTAGGGGACAATTATGCGAAAGCGTTAAGATGGTTGTGCACAATTCATGGTACAAAGGGTTGATCCCCCTGCATACGAGTTAAAGGTCTATAGTCTTAATGAATGTTAAAGGTTTAAATAGAAATATTTATAACCTAGGACAAAAAGTTCAAGGTCTTATGACCCTCAGATGATTCTATATTCGAATTCTATGTAATGATGAAAGAATTATAATTTAATTTTTTATTTTGATGAAAGTAAAGTTATTCAAACTCTTTTGAAACTATTCATATATGTCATATCACTGTTGTATTTCCAAGTGAGCTTTTGTTTGCTCACTCTTGCATGTTTTACCACCACTTGCAGTTGAGAACAAGAATGTTGACATAGTATGTCAACAAGTAAAGGAAAAGGAAAGATGAGCAAGTGAAGGCTTGTTATTTTCAAGTTACTTTTGTAATAAGACTTGGTTGATTATGTTTTATTTTCGCATTTATTTGATTGATGTTAAGGTTTAGTTAACCTTGGGATTTTATTGGACATGTTGTAATCCTTTTAAAAGGAAGATTTTTATTTAAGTTTTATGAAGGTTGTAATTGGGTTTGCAATTCTTTATTGTTGGGTAGATGTATGTTTTAAATTAGAAAGTGAACACCAAATCATGTGGAAACGAAGTACCCGAATTTGGGGGTGTCACAGGTTGGTATCAAAGCTATAGGTTATGAACCTTAGGTGGGGGGAAAAACCTTAGGTAGTAACCTTATAGGAAGATCGAAAAGATAGTGGTGATAGGTAAAGATAATAAACTACCTTATATGCTTTGCGTTTAGTTATTCGAAGAGTGATGACTCGGTATCACGTAATAATAAACTTTAAAATTCTTTTGTCAAGATGACGAGCTTTGGAGAATCCAGTCAGGCTCGAGAGGATATACCTCAGGTGCCTAGATAGGAGGAGCCCCGAGACATCAATGTTGTCTGGGAGCAGCTGGTTAGGAGAGAGCCATCTCTAGTGATCACCGTAGCTGGTCGGGAGCGTGAGCTGACACCTATTCTAGAGGAAGAGGACGAGGATGAGTCTGAAGAGCAGGAAGAGGAGGAAGAGGATCCTGAAGAGGAATTTCCACCTCACTCTGTTAGTGCTGAGATATACGAGGCAGTTTACGACAGTAATGTGGAGCTTCATGGAAGAGTCAGAGAACTTGAAGAAACCATCCAGCAGCGGGACGAGACTAGTGAGGATATAGGTTAGTGACCTAAGAGAAGAGCAGTGCAAGCTAGTCCACGTAGAGAATGATCGAGACGAGGCACAAACCGAGCTAGCAAAGCTGAAGCAAGTTATCCAAGAGGAGTCAACGAAGCGTGCCAGAGCTGAGGAAACAAGCTTGAAGGCTACTCAATGAGCCGATCGAGCTGAGTACGAGGCGGAAACCAAGAGAGCCAAGCTAAGGGAAACATAGTATGCTTTCCATACGGCCATAGATAGGGCCCAGGACTGTATCTTTTATTACCCAGCTCAGTTCCAAGGGTTACCATAGTATGTGGTGGACCGAAGGACAGCGTTTTCGGGTGATGGAGGAAGAACGTAGAGAGGTTGTGCGACGTCTTAATATGCCTAGACATTAGAGCTTTTAAATTATGTGTTTCTTTTTGTAGTAAATAAATGTAAATCCCATAATTTGAGATAATAATGGGATAAAGTGATGATGTAGTCCTGTAACTTGTTCTAGTTCAGGAAAGATGATGTAAATAGCAGAAATGCTATCTATCCGATGTTTTTAAACTACAAGTAATAAATAAAAGAAGTTTATTGATGTGCTATGTGTTCATATATGAACTGAGTTATTTGATTGTTTAAGTTTAACTTGAATACTTAAGAATTGGATAAAGGAGCTGATAATAATATTTTCTTAATAGAAAATGACTCATAGAAGAAGACCAACACGTCAAAACCCCGAGGGTTCGACGAACAACAACAATAACGATGGAACAAACCCTAACTCGGTTCAGCAGTTAGTGAACCTGCTGACAAGAGCGATGGGGAATCAGTAGCAAGTGGAGGCCACGACGTTCAAAGAGTTTAAGGCAGTAGGACAACCTGAATTCAAGGGATCGACGAACCCGATAGATGCACAGACGTGGGTTATGGAATGGAGAAAGTCTGTAACGACAACAAAATTCTTACTATATAATTCTCATTCTTGATCGTTTAACAATACAACTTTATTCTATCTGTACATCAGTATTCGATATACAATCATTACGAAAATGCGGAATATTTAAATTTTTTATAAAATCCTTCTTTATTGCCCTGAATCGCAACCTTTACATTACATCTTTTTGATTCAAATCTATATCATGAATCTTTACAACAAAACGACTATACAAATTTTACATCATAAAGCAATATCCACTATACATCGGATAGCTCAACTTTACAACTTACCAATTACGTTACAATCAAAACATCAAATACAATTTGATATTTAACATAAGTAATATTCTTGAACATTGATTCCTATAATTCACTTAACACGTATCTTTACCTTGCATTTTGGACCTGCTAAAATGGTTATTTGCAAGAGTGAGCTCGACAGCTAAGCAAGATCTAACAGTTTTCATGCATCACATAGCACATAATTAACATGCTCAACATTAAAGTAACATGGCATTCATGCTTTAATCACATAACAAATATAAAGATTGAGTTCCTTACTCAATCAACATTATTAAATCAATCAATGTAGTCATAAATTGACTTTAACATTTTATGCTTGCAACATATATAACATAGCATACTCTTTGCAATACAATTTAAACCAGATCATAATATCATCAAGTTCACATAGAAAATAGGAACCGAAAGACTTGCCTGGCTCGTAGATTATCAAATACCGAAAAATAGCTTAATATAATTTGCTTCATGATCCTACATAACGTATTACCATACGCATCAATTATAAGTCACCTAGCAACGCTTATCAAACGTCTAAGTAAATGCTACTTTATACTTTCTAATTCTCTTCTACTCGTTTGACACTCGCTGTCAAACCATATATATATAATTAACAACATAAGTTAGTTATCACATAGCTAATACTCATCACTAGTTAACCAACTTAGGATAACTTATTTCTCATTAACTAAAAAAAATTTAATAATTGATTATCACATCACATAATCATATAACTTTTCATAATTAATCAATTAATAATTACATACTCATATTAAATTATAATTAAATAAATTATAATTTAAAACATCCACTTTAATTATAACTAATCAAATTATGATAATTATAATTTATAATTAATCAAACTACATCATGCATTAAATTATAATTAAACCAATTATAATTTAAATTAAACAATTACTTAGATTATAAATAATCAATTTATATTCATGCCCTCATTAAATTATAATTATATAAATTATAATTTAAATTACACTTTTACAGTGATTATAATTATTCTAAATTATAATAACATATTAAGTTATAATTAAACAAATTATACTTCAAGTTAAACATTTTCTTTGATTAAAACAATCAACTCAATTCATTATAATTTAACAATCATAATTTGCATTAAACCTTTACTATAATTATAATTATTCAAATTATAATTATATATATATCATATTAGCTAAGTTATATGTAAACAATTATAATTTAATATCTATTATAAACAATTCAAATAATACTTTAAGGTTTTCCAAAACCTCTTTTCTTTCCCAGTTATGAAATTGTCAAATTCATGATAACAATATGTTATTGCAACTTGGTACATGATCATTATCATAGAAACAAAACAAAAAACTAGAGTTCTCTGCCTCTGCTCAGCCAGCGGCGCAGCTGCACAGCCAGCTGCCTTAAAACCGGCGCAGCTGCGCAGGGAAAGGATCTGGGAAGGGCAAGCGGCGCAGTTGCGCTGCTCCTGACCTTGCTGCTAGCGTAGCTGCGCAGCAACTCGGCCAGACGTAGACAGCCAGAGCTCTCTACTTTACTGAACAACCCATGTGCCAACAAACGGAAAATTACAGTAACGTAGCCACTGTAACTCCATACACATGCAATAATACATAACATAACATGTTTCTACAACATAACAACCATCTAAATAATGATAATCACAAGTTTTAAAAATCCAATTTGGCCATTTTCATAAAAACTCATATTTCCTCTAAATAATTCTCTGTAATAAAATTTTCTTACCAATTCAACTTATAAAACATGCATTATATTTGAAATTGAAGATAGCATCAAATAAATTCCTAATAAACATATTAACATATATCAATTTCACTCTAAAATTAACCAAAACATGAAAACTCCACGTGAACACATATTCTCCATTTAAAAACATGTTCTGACAAAACTTTGATTTCTGAAAACCTTGTTTATGGCATACAATTCATATATAAACCATTATAAACACAATTTATATATGTACATCATATATGTTTAACTTTCATTCTAAATAATATACACAGAGAACCCATACTCATGAATAATCATAAGAAAAACATATAAAACATAAGGGAATTATGACATACCCTTTCTGCTTAGATGTTTGAAGAAGAAGATGATTATTCTCTTACGTTCTTCCTTTCTTTCCTTCTCTTCTTCTCTAATTCTTCTCTGCTCTTTCTTTTTCTCTCTACCAAACTAACTCTGTTTTTCTAACTCTTGTTTTAATCTAACGTAATATACATATAACATAATATACATATATTACATAATTATAATACATATAACTTTCACTACATAATGACATATATTAAATATAATAAGTACCATTAATATATAAGTTGCAATTAGAATTTAAAAAGTCATAAGGCTTGTTTGGCAAAACAAGTTATTTTAAAAACAGATTTTTAGTAGTTAAGGCCATGTTTGGGTAAAACAGTTTTAAAACAAAAGTAAAGGGCCTTGTTTGGGAAAAATCATTTCAAAACTCTTTTTTTTATTTTAATAAATCCTTTTAACACATACTTTAATGTTACACTTTAATTAATTAAATCTTAACATTCTAATTTAATTAATTAAAAGTCTAACATCAATTAAGCACATAAAATTAACACATAATTATAATTACTTGTTAATTATAATTGCATGTAACACTCATCACCTTACTCATCTAATTTAATTATCTCAATTAAATTAGAACTATAACATAAAATTATTATATAAATTAAATTAAATACTAAATATTCATTTAATTAATATACTACACTTAATTACATTACTCCATAATAATCACATAATTATTTATTTAACTCAATAAATAATTCAATTAAGATATTTATTTACTCCAATAAACATCAAAATTAACATTTAAATTTTCTTCACATAAATTCACATATTTCACCATATATGACACGTATTCACATACTCAAACTCAAAACATCAGATAATAAGAATTTTATTTATTAAATTCTCATTTATAAATTCTAAAAATCTGGGATGTCACATCATTCCCTCCTTATAAGGATTCCGTCCTCGGAATCACCGAAACCCTACCTTACTCAGGTTTTCATCAAATTTCTTTAAAAACATTTATCGTTGAATAACTTCAACACCTTACATTTGTAACGGGACGAAATTTAATTGAACCGTGATTCTGGGGACAGAATCCTTTTAAGGGGGGAAAGATGTAACAAACAAGATTTTTGTAATTTATTTTGAATATTTATTGAATTAAATAAATATTTTTTGATGATTTAATTATTGAGTTAAATAATTAATTGATGAATTTGTGGTAGATTAATTTAATTATATGTGTCACATTAGTTAAATTAATGTGGTGAATTTTTATATTCAAAGTATGTATTTAATTGAGCTTATTTGATTAATATATTAATTAATAAGCATAATGTTATTCTAATTAATTTATTAATTAATTAGAGATTTATGATTAGACATAATTAATAAATAAGAATTTTAATTATGTGACTATGTGATTTAATGTAGATTTATGCTATTTTATTTAATTGATTTAAATAGCATTATTTGATTTAATTGGGTGTGACATTAATTAACTATATTATAATAAATTAATTAAAATAAATGAGAAGGGATTCCTTAAGCTAGCCAAACAAGGCCTTAAGGGGAGTTGGTCAGTTAACCCACTAAGGGACCAACTGACAACCACTCACCCATTATATATTATACGTATTATACTTATATATATATACTATATCAATTTATATATTCATATCAGAGGAAATAAAACTTAAAGAATCAGAGAGAATTTTGAGAGAAAAGATTGAAGAAGAAGAATTTGAAAAGTTTATATCATCATCCTTGAATCATCTTCACAAACTAGCAAGGGTAATTCCTTCTCCTAAGTTTTTAAATTCAAGTTCTTAAAGTTTTCCATTAACGTATGTTAGATTCTCTGTGAATAACTAATTTGATAATTAATGTATGATATGATTTTATATGTGTTATTGTATGATCATAACATGTTGTATATCATGTATGCATGATTTAGTGCGATTAAATCCATGTAGTTATGCTTAATTTGATTTTTCAAAAGTTACAGAGTGTAAAAATTGTACATATGGCCCATATGGCCCTTACGTACAAAATTTACACACCTTATGCGTTTATTTAACTTAAATTAACACTTGAATGTGATTGTGTACATTTAAACGAACAAAATAGAAGTTAAACGAATGGATTCGGTGTTATAACGAATCCGTAACGTTGAATTCTTGTTTTCTTTCAAAACTTTATAAAATGTTGAAAATAGTGAAATTAAATGTTGTGATTTGTGTAATTCCGTGATTTAAAGTGTTAAAAGCATGCTTAGAACATGGTATGATGTTTCTGTAAATTCTATATCTTATGGGTAGCCTTAAATTCATTACGTTAGTTTAATTTGGATTTATTTGGGTTGCTCTGTGTGTCATTCGCGAACTGGAAATCTGGGTCTGCGTTGCCGCGCGACCGCGCTGGTCCCAAGGGTAACTGGCGCGCGGCCGCGCCCCTTGCAGAAATTTGAAATTTTTTTTTTGCTAAGTGTTCGTGTGTTCTAAGAGGTGGTTTAAAACCTAATGTAATGAACATAAAGACATGATTAAACATATAATAAGAGGTTAATAACTTATATTACGTGAGTAATTAATAAGTTAATTACATGACTTGAATCGTTAATTGTATAGTCCAATAACGTGCTCAAGACCGATGTGTGTGATTCGATACGTATATCGAGTTATTGATTAATTTGTATTGTGAACGTATTGATGTGTAGGGTTTAATAAAGAACGTGAATTATAATTGTAGCTTGTGCAAGAGGCAAGTATCCTATCCCTAACTTATTGATTTAGCAAGTTCCCTAAATTCTAATTTATTCATTTATTAAGCCTTAGACTTGTGTTTCTATATCGAGTAAGCTCGTGTTTTTAATTGTTCAAGTTCGAAATTCATATTACATATTGTAACTCTTTTAAAAGCATGATTCAGTGATACAATACTTATTCGATTGTATACTCTTGAGATTTATTATTCAAGTTGAATATCGATGTTATTGTTGAACCTTATAGGACTAGTGAACCCTTATTGATTCGACTAGTCCATAGTTGATGAACGTTCTAAATTCCAAAATACTTATTGAGCTTATCCAAACCAAACTTCCTTTGGTGCGGACTCTGATGTCAAAACTGAGATGAACAACCCTGTAAAAGGGGATTATTTACGCTTTAGCGTTGAGATATTGTGCACAATATGGTACTAAGGGCTGATCCCCCTAAGTACGAGAAGTAGAGTCCATAGTCTTATGACTGTTAAAGGTTTTAAGTATAAACACTTTACAACCTAGGACATAGTTCAAGGTCTTATGACCCTCAGATGATATTTTGATTCCTGTTATTTATCCTCGAGTCAAAAGTTGAGTTTCTTTATTCAGATGTCCTTGATTCACTCGCATGTTATTATATTGTTGTCATATTATTATACTTGTGGGCAACCGTGCTCACTCTTGCGTAATAATAACATTGCAGTTAAGAACGAAAGGTCTGACGAGCCTTCTACTAGCAAAGGCAAGGGCAAAGTCAACAAGTGATGAAGACTTGTTGTTTATTTTATGTGTTTATGTTTCAGACTTATGTTAAAGTTGTGTAAAACTTATTTAATTATTTATATTTCCGCATTTGATATTTAAGGTTAAGTACGACCTGGGATTGATGTATTTCTTTTCAGATGTTGTAACCCCATAAGGGGAGGATTATTTCTATTTATTTCATGGTTTGCATTTACTATGGGTAGATAGATAGATGATATTTGTACAGTGAACACCAAGTCCCGTGGAAATTGAAGTACCCGGATTTGGGGGTGTCACAACATTAATATAGGTTTTATATTTTCTACTACATTCAGTTCTTCAACAAATTTTAGGTTTTATTTCGTAACCCTAAATTAAACACAATTATGTTTCAAATATTATATATTCTATAACTCGTTCATTTCCTTTCTAAGGATCATTACTACATACTTTACTCGTCGAATTAATATATTTCGTACTTCACCATCTATAATTATTCGGGTTATCACATTCACCCATTCTTCTAAGAATTTCGTCCTCGAAATTTAAGTCTATCAATCTATATATAGCATTATATCAAAATAGATTTTACGCTAGCCCCTACTCACTGGATTAAGGCGTTCAACAACTACTTCTTTCTAAAGAATATCTTTCTTACTACATTCTCCTTCAGAATAATAAGAATCTTCCACAATTGCTCAATAGTTGGGAAACGATATAAATAACTCAGGAATTTAAAAGATTTCAAATTATGCTGAGTGGTCACAAGACCTTGAACTTATTTTTAGGTTTATTAGTGCTTCATCCCCGGTACTTCACACTATAAAACCGCATCGGTACTCTAGGTGGCCAGCCTACCGTACCCCTATGTCGGGCACAAACGTAGTACATCGTAACGACTCTATGCGTTACATTCGGAACTATAGTCTCCGAGAACATGTTCCCCTTTTTATAGGGTTGTTCACCTCAGGTTCTTAACATTTGAATCCACACCAAAACAATTTGGTTTGGCATAGTTTGACCGAGAACACTTGAATTTCATGAACATCTTCCAATATTCGTCTAGCTGAATCAAGTAGCATAGACTTCTAATAATAATTCGGACATCAATCGAAATACATATATATATGTATATATATTTTTAACCAACTCAACTCAATACAATATATATATATATATATATATATATATATATTTTTTTTTTGTTTAAGGAAATTAAAAGTAAATAAATCTTTTTCTTTTTTTTCTTTTTATATAGCTTAAGGAAACTAAAAATAATAATAAATCTTTTCACAATATCCTGATACCCTATCGTATTACTGATACGTTGAGAATTTTGTCATTACATGACGTCGTCATACTACATCATACCATAGTGGGCTGACGATCATACGATCATATCCAACACTAGGTTTAACTGTATTGATGACTTCCTCGATATTTTTTTTCTCTACACCATATCAAATGATGCATAGAACACATAAAATATATTTTGAAAATTTGAAATTATTTTTGTCTAGCTGAAGCAATTAGCATAGACATGTGAATAATAGCACTATTTAAAAAAATTCATTGGTTCTATCATTTGATCCAATGCTTTTCAAGAAAACAGGAGTGCAACATCAGCACGAAGTCAATAAATTTTGAAAATCTAGCAAAGCTAGGAGATTTAGAATATAAAACTTTCTCTATCAATTAAATCTTTACTCCATCATTACTTAATCATTCTATCAACCTTAAACAACATCAATGCTTCATACACCATAACTTTTCTATACCTAGTATAGTTCATCAAACTTACCACACTTTGGAAGTTCAGGAACTTGCCACAATAATATGAGTTTAAGAACTTGTCCTAGCAATACGTAGTCAAAGAACTGATCAGAGACTGTCCATATGCTTAGGGGTTCCAAATATACATACGATTATGAGTCATGATCTTACCATAAGTATGAGTTTTAAGAACTCGCCTAACCTTAAGATCATCTAATGTAATCTTACTATCATCTAATCTAATCTCTATTGACTCTAACTATCAAATGTAATATGAAAAAAGAATCACCTTCTTGTCATATATATATATCGATAGCGCGACACCAACCTTCCAACGATTATCAATATGATAAGCCAAGTGTAAGCACAAAACCCTGCCCATACAAAGATTTGTACAACTCAGCCAACACATGAGTCCTCAGTTGAAAACCTACTTAACTCTATCTTACTTACGACATCTCGCTCTATACTCGATACAGACTTTCTGCATCGCATTATTTATAACTCCTCGTGAGTTAATCTTATAACTATATCATAGTACATTCTCGTTATAGCATCAAACTATAACTATTCAATCATTACAGACCATCTGTCTTTCAACTTCAAAAGATCACGTTGTGATCTTATTCTATAATCATCTCCCTTATGATTCTTCCTTATCTCATTATCGTTTTGTTTTAAAACTTCTTATCTCTACCTTTCATCATGTTATATCATGACCTCATTATGATTTAATCTTATAGACTTCGTCTATTCATCGTTATTCGTCATCTTTATTATTGGAGTTAGGTGACTCCTGATTCTCATCTTCATATCTCTTCAAGATTCTTCTTTTAATCTTCTTGTTTATTTATTAACTCTTCTTTTAAAATTTCTAATTCCCTTCATATAGCTCAATATTTTATTCGAGTTTATTCCTCGTTATTCTCACTTTCTTCTTATAACATTTCTAGAACTTAACTCATCCTATACATATACGTATGTGAAAAGAATCACCTTTTTATTATACGTAACTTAAACTTAACTTCTTATTCTCTAAGGTCATAGCCTAAGGTACTCTTACCTAAGGTGTATAACCTACAGCTTTGATACCAACTGTAACGACCCCAAAATTCTTACTATATAATTCTCATTCTCGATCGTTTAACAATACAACTTTATTCTATCTGTACATCAGTATTCGATATACAATCATTACGAAAATGCGAAATATTTAATTTTTTTATAAAATCTTTCTTTATTGCCCTGAATCATAACCTTTACATTACATCTATTCGATTCAAATCTATATCATGAATCTTTACAACAAAACGACCATACAAATTTTACATCATAAAGCAATATCCACTATACATCGGATAGCTCAACTTTACAACTTACCAATTACGTTACAATCAAAACATCAAATACAATTTGATATTTAACATAAGTAATATTCTTGAACATTGATTCCTATAATTCACTTAACACGTATCTTTACCTTGCATTTTGGACCTACTAAAATGGTTATTTGCAAGAGTGAGCTCGACATCTAAGCAAGATCTAACAGTTTTCATGCATCACATAGCACATAATTAACATGCTCAACATTAAAGTAACACGGCATACATGCTTTAATCACATAACAAATATAAAGATTGAGTTCCTTACTCAATCAACATTATTAAATCAATCAATGTAGTCATAAATTGACTTTAACATTTCATGCTTGCAACATATATAACATAGCATACTCTTTGCAATACAATTTAAACCAGTTCATAATATCATCAAGTTCACATAAAAAATAGGAACCGAAAGACTTGCCTGGCTCGTAGATTACCAAATACCAAAAAATAGCTTAATATAATTTGCTTCATGATCCTACATAACGTATTACCATACGCATCAATTATAAGTCACCTAGCAACGCTTATCAAACGTCTAAGTACATGCTACTTTATACTTTCTAATTCTCTTCTACTCGTTTGACACTCGCTGTCAAACCATATATATATAATTAACAACATAAGTTAGTTATCACATAGCTAATCCTCATCACTAGTTAACCAACTTAGGTTAACTTATTCCTTATTAGCTAAAATTTTTTTAATAATTGATTATCACATCACATAATCATATAACTTTTCATAATTAATCAATTAATAATTACATACTCATATTAAATTATAATTAAATAAATTATAATTTAAAACATCCACTTTAATTATAAACTAATCAAATTATGATAATTATAATTTATAATTAATTAAACTACATCATGCATTAAATTATAATTAAACCAATTATAATTTAAATTAAACAATTACTTAGATTATAAATAATCAATTTCTATTCATGCCCTCATTAAATTATAATTATATAAATTATAATTTAAATTACACTTTTACCATGATTATAATTATTCTAAATTATAATAACATATTAAGTTATAATTAAATAAATTATACTTCAATTTAAACATTTACTTTGATTAAAACAATCAACTCAATTCATTATAATTTAACAATCACAATTTACATTAAACCTTTACTATAATTATAATTATTCAAATTATAATTATATATATCATATTAGCTAAGTTATATTTAAACAATTATAATTTAATATCTATTATAAACAATTCAAATAATACTTTAAGGTTTTCCAAAACCTCTTTTCTTTCCCAGTTATGAAATTGTCAAATTCATGATAACAATATGTTATTGCAACTTGGTACATGATCATTATCATAGAAACAAAACAAAAAACTAGAGTTCTCTGCCTCTGCTCAGCCAGCGGCGCAGTTGCGCAGCCAGCTGCCTTAAAACCGGCGCAGCTGCGCAGGGAAAGGATCTGGGAAAGGCAAGCGGCGCAGTTGCGCTGCTCCTGACCTTGCTGCTAGCGCAGCTGCGCAGCAACTCGGCCAGACGTAGACAGCCAGAGCTCTCTACTTTACTGAACAACCCATGTGCCAACAAACGGAAAATTACAGTAACGTAGCCACTGTAACTCCATACACATGCAATAATACATAACATAACATGTTTCTACAACACAACAACCATCTAAATAATGATAATCACAAGTTTTAAAAATCCAATTTGGCCATTTTCATAAAAACTCATATTTCCTCTAAACAATTCTCTGTAATAAAATTTTCTTACCAATTCAACTTATAAAACATGCATTATATTTGAAATTGAAGATAGCATCAAATAAATTCCTTATAAACATATTAACATATATCAATTTCACTCTAAAATTAACCAAAACATGAAAACTCCACGTGAACACATATTCTCCATTTAAAAACATGTTCTGACAAAACTTTGATTTCTGAAAACCTTGTTTATGGCATACAATTCATATATAAACCATTATAAACACAATTTATATATGTACATCATATATGTATAACTTTCATGCTAAATAATATACACAGAGAACCCTATACTCATGAATAATCATAAGGCAAACATATAAAACATAAGGGAATTATGACATACCCTTTCTGCTTAGATGTTTGAAGAAGAAGATGATTATTCTCTTACGTTCTTCCTTTCTTTCCTTCTCTTCTTCTCTAATTCTTATCTGCTCTTTCTTTTTCTCTCTACCAAACTAACTTTATTTTTCTAACTCTTGTTTTAATCTAACGTAATATACATATAATATAATATACATATATTACATAATTATAATACATATAACTTTCACTACATAATGACATATATTAAATATAATAAGTACCATTAATATATAAGTTGCAATTAGAATTTAAAAAGCCATAAGGCTTGTTTGGCAAAATAAGTTATTTTAAAAACAGATTTTTAGTAGTTAAGGCCATGTTTGGGTAAAACAGTTTTAAAACAAAAGTAAAGGGCCTTGTTTGAGAAAAATCATTTCAAAACTCTTTTCTTTATTTTAATAAATCCTTTTAACACATACTTTAATGTTACACTTTAATTAATTAAATCTTAACATTCTAATTTAATTAATTAAAAGTCTAACATCAATTAAGCACATAAAATTAACACATAATTATAATTACTTGTTAATTATAATTGCATGTAACACTCATCACCTTACTCATCTAATTTAATTATCTCAATTAAATTAGAACTATAACATAAAATTATTATATCAATTAAATTAAATACTAAATATTCATTTAATTAATATACTACACTTAATTACATTACTCCATAATAATCACATAATTATTTATTTAACTCAATAAATAATTCAATTAAGATATTTATTTACTCCAATAAACATCAAAATTAACATTTAAATTATCTTCACATAAATTCACATATTTCACCATATATGACACGTATTCACATACTCAAACTCAAAACATCAGATAATAAGAATTTTATTTATTAAATTCTCATTTATAAATTCTACAAATTTGGGATGTCACATCCTTCCCTCCTTATAAGGATTCCGTCCTCGGAATCACCGAAACCCTACCTTACTCATGTTTTCATCAAATTTCTTTAAAAACATTTATCGTTGAATAACTTCAACACCTTACATTAATATAGGTTTTATATTTTCTACTACATTCAGTTCTTCAACAAATTTTAGGTTTTATTTCGTAACCCTAAATTAAACACAATTATGTTTCAAATATTATATATTCTCTAACTCGTTCATTTCCTTTCTAAGGATCATTACTACATACTTTACTCGTCGAATTAATATATTTCGTACTTCACCATCTATAATTATTCGGGTTATCACATTCACCCATTCTTCTAAGAATTTCGTCCTCGAAATTTAAGTCTATCAATCTATATATATCATTTTATCAAAATAGATTTTACGCTAGCCCCTACTCACTGGATTAAGGCGTTCAACAACTACTTCTTTCTAAAGAATATCTTTCTTACTACATTCTCCTTCAGAATAATAAGAATCTTCCACAATTGCTCAATAGTTGGGAAACGATATAAATAACTCAGGAATTTAAAAGATTTCAAATTATGCTGAGTGGTCACAAGACCTTGAACTTATTTTTAGGTTTATTAGTGCTTCATCCCCGGTACTTCACACTATAAAACCGCATCGGTACTCTAGGCGGCCAGCCTACCGTACCCCTATGTCGGGCACAAACGTAGTACATCGTAACGACTCTATGCGTTACATTCGGAACTATAGTCTCCGATAACATGTTCCCCTTTTTATAGGGTTGTTCACCTCAGGTTCTTAACATTTGAATCCACACCAAAACAATTTGGTTTGACATAGTTTGACCGAGAACACTTGAATTTCATGAACATCTTCCAATATTCGTCTAGCTGAATCAAGTAGCATAGACTTCTAATAATAATTCGGACATCAATCGAAATACATATATATATGTATATATATTTTTAACCAACTCAACTCAATACAATATATATATATATATATATATATATATATATATTTTGTTTAAGGAAATTAAAAGTAAATAAATCTTTTTCTTTTTTTTCTTTTTATATAGCTTAAGGAAATTAAAAATAATAATAAATCTTTTCACAATATCCTGATACCCGTATCGTATTACTGATACGTTGAGAATTTTGTCATTACATGACGTCGTCATACTACATCATACCATAGTGGGCTGACGATCATACGATCACATCCAACACTAGGTTTAACTGTATTGATGACTTCCTCGATATTTTTTTTCTCTACACCATATCAAATGATGCATAGAACACATAAAATATATTTTGAAATTTTGAAATTATTTTTGTCTAGCTGAAGCAATTAGCATAGACATGTGAATAATAGCACTATTTAAAAAAATTCATTGGTTCTATCATTTGATCCAATGCTTTTCAAGAAAACAGGAGTGCAACATCAGCACGAAGTCAATAAATTTTGAAAATCTAGCAAAGCTAGGAGATTTAGAATATAAAACTTTCTCTATCAATTAAATCTTTACTCCATCATTACTTAATCATTCTATCAACCTTAAACAACATCAATGCTTCATACACCATAACTTTTCTATACCTAGTATAGTTCATCAAACTTACCACACTTTGGAAGTTCAGGAACTTGCCACAATAATATGAGTTTAAGAACTTGTCCTAGCAATACGTAGTCAAAGAACTGATCAGAGACTGTCCATATGCTTAGGGGTTCCAAATATACATACGATTATGAGTCATGATCTTACCATAAGTATGAGTTTTAAGAACTCGCCTAACCTTAAGATCATCTAATGTAATCTTACTATCATCTAATCTAATCTCTATTGACTCTAACTATCAAATGTAATATGAGAAAGGAATCACCTTCTTGTCATATATATATATCGATAGCGCGACACCAACCTTCCAACGATTATCAATATGATAAGCCAAGTGTAAGCACAAAACCCTGCCCATACAAAGATTTGTACAACTCAGCCAACACATGAGTCCTCAGTTGAAAACCCACTTAACTCTATCTTATTTACGACATCTCGCTCTATACTCGATACAGACTTTCTGCATCGCATTATTTATAACTCCTCGTGAGTTAATCTTATAACTATATCATAGTACATTCTCGTTATAGCATCAAACTATAACTATTCAATCATTACAGACCATCTGTCTTTCAACTTCAAAAGATCACGTTGTGATCTTATTCTATAATCATCTCCCTTATGATTCTTCCTTATCTCATTATCGTTTTGTTTTAAAACTTCTTATCTCTACCTTTCATCATGTTATATCATGACCTCATTATGATTTAATCTTATAGACTTCGTCTATTCATCGTTATTCGTCATCTTTATTATTGGAGTTAGGTGACTCCTGATTCTCATCTTCATATCTCTTCAAGATTCTTCTTTTAATCTTCTTGTTTATTTATTAACTCTTCTTTTAAAATTTCTAATTCCCTTCATATAGCTCAATATTTTATTCGAGTTTATTCCTCGTTATTCTCACTTTCTTCTTATAACATTTCTAGAACTTAACTCATCCTATACATATACGTATGTGAAAAGAATCACCTTTTCATTATACGTAACTTAAACTTAACTTCTTATTCTCTAAGGTCATAGCCTAAGGTACTCTTACCTAAGGTGTATAACCTACAGCTTTGATACCAACTGTAACGACCCCAAAATTCTTACTATATAATTCTCATTCTCGATCGTTTAATAATACAACTTTATTCTATCTGTACATCAGTATTCGATATACAATCATTACGAAAATGCGAAATATTTAATTTTTTTATAAAATCTTTCTTTATTGCCCTGAATCGTAACCTTTACATTACATCTATTCGATTCAAATCTATATCATGAATCTTTACAACAAAACGACCATACAAATTTTACATCATAAAGCAATATCCACTATACATCGGATAGCTCAACTTTACAACTTACCAATTACGTTACAATCAAAACATCAAATACAATTTGATATTTAACATAAGTAATATTCTTGAACATTGATTCCTATAATTCACTTAACACGTATCTTTACCTTGCATTTTGGACCTACTAAAATGGTTATTTGCAAGAGTGAGCTCGACAGCTAAGCAAGATCTAACAGTTTTTATGCATCACATAGCACATAATTAACATGCTCAACATTAAAGTAACACGACATACATGCTTTCATCACATAACAAATATAAAGATTGAGTTCCTTACTCAATCAACATTATTAAATCAATCAATGTAGTCATAAATTGACTTTAACATTTCATGCTTGCAACATATATAACATAGCATACTCTTTGCAATACAATTTAAACCAGTTCATAATATCATCAAGTTCACATAAAAAATAGGAACCGAAAGACTTGCCTGGCTTGTAGATTACCAAATACCAAAAAATAGCTTAATATAATTTGCTTCATGATCCTACATAACGTATTACCATACGCATCAATTATAAGTCACCTAGCAACGCTTATCAAACGTCTAAGTAAATGCTACTTTATACTTTCTAATTCTCTTCTACTCATTTGACACTCGCTGTCAAACCATATATATATAATTAACAACATAAGTTAGTTATCATCACAAAGCTAATCCTCATCACTAGTTAACCAACTTAGGTTAACTTATTCCTTATTAACTAATTTTTTTTTTAATAATTGATTATAACATCACATAATCATATAACTTTTCATAATTAATCAATTAATAATTACATACTCATATTAAATTATAATTAAATAAATTATAATTTAAAACATCCACTTTAATTATAAACTAATCAAATTATGATAATTATAATTTATAATTAATTAAACTACATCATGCATTAAATTATAATTAAACCAATTATAATTTAAATTAAATAATTACTTAGATTATAAATAATCAATTT
The DNA here is from genome assembly GCA_020205555.1 of Panax stipuleanatus. NCBI lineage: Eukaryota > Viridiplantae > Streptophyta > Magnoliopsida > Apiales > Araliaceae > Panax > Panax stipuleanatus. Next base: position 88,844,052 of record CM035121.1, read on the forward strand.
CTATTCATGCCCTCATTAAATTATAATTATATAAATTATAATTTAAATTACACTTTTATCGTGATTATAATTATTCTAAATTATAATAACATATTAAGTTATAATTAAATAAATTATACTTCAATTTAAACATTTACTTTGATTAAAACAATCAACTCAATTCATTATAATTTAACAATTATAATTTACATTAAACCTTTACTATAATTATAATTATTCAAATTATAATTATATATATCATATTAGCTAAGTTATATTTAAACAATTATAATTTAATATCTATTATAAACAATTCAAATAATACTTTAAGGTTTTCCAAAACCTCTTTTCTTTCCCAGTTATGAAATTATCAAATTCATGATAACAATATGTTATTGCAACTTGGTACATGATCATTATCATAGAAACAAAACAAATAACTAGAGTTCTCTGCCTTTGCTAAGCTAGTGGCGCAGCTGCGCAGCTAGTTGCCTTAAAACCGGCGCAGCTGCGCAGGGAAAGGATCTGGGAAGGGCAAGCGGCGCAGCTGCGCTGCTCCTGACCTTGCTGCTAGCGCAGCTGCGCAGCAACTCAGCCAGACGTAGACAGCCAGAGCTCTCTACTTTACTGAACAACCCATGTGCCAACAAACGGAAAATTACAGTAACGTAGCCACTGTAACTCCATATACATGCAATAATACATAACATAACATGTTTCTACAACATAACAACCATCTAAATAATGATAATCACAAGTTTTAAAAATCCAATTTGGCCATTTTCATAAAAACTCATATTTCCTCTAAACAATTCTCTGTAATAAAATTGTCTTACCAATTCAACTTATAAAACATGCATTATATTTGAAATTGAAGATAGCATCAAATAAATTCCTAATAAACATATTAACATATATCAATTTCATCAATTTTACTCTAAAATTAACAAAACATGAAAACTCCACGTGAACACATATTCTCCATTTAAAAACATGTTCTGACAAAACTTTGATTTCTGAAAACCTTGTTTATGGCATACAATTCATATATAAACCATTATAAATATAATTTATATATGTACATCATATATGTATAACTTTCATGCTAAATAATATACAAAGAGAACCCATACTCATGAATAATCATAAGAAAAACATATAAAACATAAGGGAATTAAGACATACCCTTTCTGCTTAGATGCTTGAAGAAGAAGATGATTATTCTCTTACGTTCTTCCTTTCTTTCCTTCTCTTCTTCTCTAATTCTTCTCTGCTCTTTCTTTTTCTCTCTAGCAAACTAACTTTATTTTTCTAACTCATGTTTTAATCTAACGTAATATACATATAATATAATATACATATATTACATAATTATAATACATATAACTTTCACTACATAATGGCATATATTAAATATAATAAGTACCATTAATATATAAGTTACAATAGAATTTAAAAAACCATAAGGCTTGTTTGGCAAAACAAGTTATTTTAAAAACAGATTTTTAGTAGTTAAGGCCATATTTGGATAAAACAGTTTTAAAACAAAAGTAAGAGCCTTGTTTGGGAAAAATCATTTAAAAACTCTTTTCTTTATTTTAATAAATCTTTTTAACACATACTTTAATGTTACACTTTAATTAATTAAATCTTAACATTCTAATTTAATTAATTAAAAGTCTAACATCAATTAAGCACATAAAATTAACACATAATTATAATTACTTGTTAATTATAATTGCATGTAACACTCATCACCTTACTCATATAATTTAATTATCTCAATTAAATTATAACTATAACATAAAATCATTATATCAATTAAATTAAATACTAAATATTCATTTAATTAATATACTACACTTAATTACATTACTCCATAATAATCACATAATTATTTATTTAACTCAATAAATAATTCAATTAAGATATTTATTTACTCTAATAAACATCAAAATTAACATTTAAATTATCTTCACATAAATTCACATATTTGACCATATATGACACGTATTCACATACTCAAACTAAAAACATCAGATAATAAGAATTTTATTTATTAAATTCTCATTTATAAATTCTAAAAATCTGAGATGTCACAAAGTCTTTAACGTGGCTAAGGTCGGTGAAGACCAGAGGACAACATTTGCGACTTTCATGTTGAAGGCAGATGCTAGTTTCTAGGTGGCAGGCGAATAAGACCCGAGAGGGAGAAGGAGTCATAACGTGGGAACGTTTCAAGGAAATGTTATACGAAATGTACTTCTCAGTGAGTTTGCAGGACTAGATGGAGGTCCAATTCTTAGAGCTGAACCAAGGAAGGATGGCAGTGTCAGAATACGCAGCAAAGTTCAACGAGTTGGCTAGGTTCGCTACATACTAGGTCAGCACGGACGCTGGGAAGGCGAGAAAGTTTGAGCGGGGACTGAAACCCTGGCTCTACAGCAAGGTCTCTATGTTCCAGCTGAACACGTTTGTAGCCGTGCTGGAAAAGGCTATTCTAGCTGAAGGAGGGAGCGAAACCGTTACTAAATTCAACCAAGATAAGAAGAAGAAGATTGAGACGGAAAACAAGGCTGGTGGTAGCGTAGCTATTCATCAGAAGAGGAATTGGAATGACAACACCTCTGTTGGGAGTCAGCAATGAGGACAGCAGAAGAGGAAGCTAGAAGTATGTGCTACATATAGGAAGACTCACACTAGAGTGTGCATAAAAGGGAAACGTGTGTGCTACAACTGTGGTCAGGAAGGCCACATCGCGCCGAATTGCCCAAACCCGAAGAAGGGAGACTGCTATACATGCGGATCCAAGGATCACATGGCTCGTAATTGCCCTAAGAAGCCAGCGACAGGGTCAACAGGGAATGGAGGAAATGGCAGCGGCAACACTTTGCGTATTGTCGGACTGTCGCCATTGCAAGTCATTCGACCCACTGCCCGCACATTCAACATGACGGTGCAGGACGCCGTGCAATCAAAAGATGTGGTGGCAAGTATTATTCCGATCAATAGTATAAATGCATATGTATTATTTGATTTGGGTGCTACTTGTTCATTCATATCTGATGATTTTGCTAAAACCCTAGATTTACCTATAGAGGAGTTATCTTACCCCTTGAACATAGAAATTACGAATAGGGAAGCCATTCCTGTTAGGTTTGTATACAAGAACTGTAGGTTGGACATTAAGGGTCAGGAGCTGAGGGTAGATTTGATTCTGATAAAACTTGGGCAATTCGATGTCATATTTGGAACGGACTGGTTGTTCAACCATGGGGTGGTAATCGACTGTCAAAAGAAGTCGGTAAACTTTATGACTCCGTCGAAAGTAGTGTTCTATGGTAGCAAATAGCCTAGACAAGCGAGTTGTCTGACGGTGATGCAAGCCAAGAAACTTTTGATGCCAGGCTTTGTAGGATATTTAGCCTACATAGTAGATACGCGTAAGGGGAGCTCGAAGGTAGAAGAGATATCAGTGGTTAAGTAGTTTGTGGACGTTTTTTCTAGCGATTTGCCAGGACTTCCACCAGATAGGGAGATAAAGTTCGTGATCGACTTAATGCTAAGAACTGCTCTAATTTTAAAGTCTTTGTACTGAATGGCTCTAATTGAGATGAAGGAATTGATGGTTTAACTTCAAGAATTGCTAGACACGAAGTATATTCAATTGAGTGTTTCACCGTGGGGAGCGCCAGTTTTATTCATGAAGAAGAAGGATGGAACAATGCGTCTTTGCATTGATTATAGGGAGTTGAACAAAGTTACGATCAAGAATAGGTATCCCTTACCTAGGATTGATGACTTGTTTGACCAATTGAAAGGTGCTAAATACTTCTCAAAAATTAATTTGAGAAGCGGGTATCATCAATTGAAGGTGAGGAAGGAAGATATACCGAAAATGACTTTTAGGACTCGGTATGGTCAGTACGAGTTCTTGGTGATGTCATTTGGGTTAACGAATGCCCCAGCTGCATTTATAGACCTAATAAACAGGGTGTTTAAGCCATTCCTGGATAAGTTCATAGTGGTGTTCATAGATGACATCCTGGTTTATATTCCAAGACTGAGGAGGAACATGCTAAACACTTAAGGCTAACCTTAGAATCGCTGAGACGAGAGAAGCTCTATTCAAAATTCTCAAAGTGCAAATTTTGGTTGGAACGTGTGCAATTTCTTGGACATGTGATCGACAAGGATGGAATTTCGGTAGATCCGTCGAAGGTAGAAGCGGTAATGAATTGGGATCAACCGAAAACGCCATCTGAAGTGAGAAGTTTCTTGGGATTGGCAGGTTATTACCATAGATTTATCCAAGATTTTTCCAAGATCGCACTCCGATGACGAATTTGACTTATAAAATAGTTAAGTTTGTTTGGACGGAGAAGTGTGAGGAAAGTTTTCAGGAATTAAAGAAGAGGTTGAGTACTGCGCCTGTGTTGTCTTTACCGGATAGTACGGGGAATTTTGTGGTATATAGTGATGCCTCACATAAGGGTTTAGGATGTGTGTTGATGCAGAGCGACAAGGTTATTGCTTATGCATCACGTCAGCTGAAGGATTACGAGAAGGGGTATCCGACCTATGACTTAGAATTAGCGGCAGTAGTGTTTGCTCTAAAGATTTGGAGACAATAGTTATATGGGAAAAAGTGTGAAATATATAGAGATCACAAGAGTTTGGAGTATATTTTTACCTAGAAGGATTTGAACATGCTCCAAAGAAGATGGTTGGAACTGATCAAGGACTACGACTGCGAGATACTTTACCATCCGGGTAAAGCTAACGTTGTCGCCGACGCTTTGAGCAGAAAAGGTCGGGAGAAGATGAATATGTTAACTGATCAGGATCAGCTGATAGAACAGATGGCTAGATTGGAATTGGAAGTGAAGTTTCTGAAGGAATCGGATGAGAAGTTGTTTCAAGTAACTACTAGTTCTACCCTGGTAGATAAAGTGAAAGAAGCACAACTTCACGATGAAGAATGCAAGAAGATTCGGAAGAGAATAGCCGATGGCGAAGAGTTTAAATTCGGAATTAACAGTGAGGGACTGCTACGATTTGAAGGTAGAATCTGGGTACCGCCAGTACCAGAAATTAATGAGGAGATATTGAGTGAAGCTCACAGTTCGAAGTATTCAATTCACCCTAGGAGTACAAAGATGTATCAGGATCTTAGGCATAATTTCTGGTGGCCGAATATGAAGAGGGTTGTCGCTGAATGAGTTGCGAAATGTCTTACTTGTAAGAAAGTCAAGGCAGAACATCAGAGACCTAGCGGATTGTTACAACCATTGGAAATTCTAGAATGGAAGTGGGAGCATATCACGATGGATTTCATGGTTGGTCTTCCAGCGACTCAGAAGGGATTTGACGTAATTTGGGTCATTGTGGATCGACTGACGAAGTCAGCCCACTTTCTACCAATCAAGATTAAGTACAACTTGGAACAATTAGCGAAGTTGTACGTTAAGGAGATTATTTCTCGACACGGTGTTCTAGTGTCAATTGTGTCAGATAGAGATCCGCATTTTACGTCGAATTTCTGGAGGCGATTGCAAGAGTGTCTGGGAACGCAATTGCGAATGAGTAGAGCATACCATCCTCAAACCGATGGCAAGAGCGAGAGAACAATTCAGACACTTGAGGATATGCTGAGAGCTTGCGTGATGGATTTCAAGGGAAGCTGGTAGGATCATCTAACGTTGGTGGAGTTTACCTACAACAACAGTTACCACGCGAGTATCGGCATGCCGCCTTACGAAGCGTTATACGGCAAAAAGTGCAGAACTCCTTTATGCTGAGATGAAGTCAGTGAACGTCAGCTGTTGGGATCGAAAATAGTGCAACAAACTGCTGAAATTGTGAAGCTGATCAGAGCAAGATTAGTTGCTGCTCAAGACAGACAGAAGAAATATGCCGATCAACATCGACAGAACCGAGAATTCTTACTAGGGAGCTTCATTTTCCTGAAAGTATCTCCCTGGAAGGGGAAGATTCGATTTGGAAAGAAGGGGAAGCTGAGTCCCCGACTTATTAGACCATTCGAGGTACTACGAAAAGTTGGCGAGGTAGCTTACGAAGTGGCATTACCTCCGGAGCTTGACAATATACACAACGTATTTCATATTTCAGTGTTACGACCTTATAAACATGACTATAAACATGTAATAGAATATGAGCATTTACAATTTGATAAAGACTTAACTTATGAAGAGGTTCCTGTTCAAATAGTGGATAGAAAGGAGCAAGTAGTTAGGAATAAAGTGATACCTTCTGTTAAGGTAATTTGGAGGAACCACAGTGCTGAAGAAGCCACGTGGGAACTCGAAGATGTAATGAGGAAATTGTATCCTCAATTATTTGCTTAATTGATTTGTGTAACCCCTTATATATCGATTCTGGGGACAGAATCCTTTTAAGGGGGGAAGAATGTAACACATGGAATTTTTTATGAGAATTTTTTTTATGATTGTGATTCTGGGGACAGAATCCTTTTAAGGAGGGAAGATTATAACGATTGAGATTTTATATATTAAATTTTAATATTTATTGAGTGAATAAATATTATTTGTGATTTATTTATTGAGTTAAATAAATGAATTATGTGATTGTGTGGATTGATTTAATTAAGAGTAATATTTAATTAAATTGATATGTTGTAGTATAATTCTAATTTAGTTGAGAATAATTTAATTAGATTTAATGTTATGTGCTAAGTGTTAATAATAATTTGTTACATGAATTATGTTTAATAAAGGAATTACAATTGTGTAACAATTTGATATTATGTGTTTTATTAATTAAATAAGTGTAGTATTTAATCTATTGATTTAAAGAGTTATTAAAAGAATAGAAAATGGTTTTAAAGTGGTTTTACCAAATGAGACCCTTGTATTTGTTTAAATCTTATTTTTTCAAACATGGCCTTAGCTAATAAGTTGTTTTTAAAAATAAAGGGTTTGCCAAACATGGTCTTAGGCTTTTCAAATTCAATTTTTGTAACCTATGTAATAAGTGGTAGTTAGTATAGTAATTAGTATATTACTTATTAGCTATATTAATATTATAAGTTACATATATATTATATATGTATATATATATTATACTATATGTCAGATAGTTAGTACGTTAGTTTTTCTAAAGCTCAAGTCTAAACTAAGAAAGAAGAAGAGAGTTAGAGAGAGTTATCAGAGAAGAAGAAGAAGAAGAAGAAGAAGAAGGGAAAGCTTTGAGAAGACAAGGCAAGCCCCATCATCATCATCTCCATCTCTCTCTTAAATCAAAACTAGTAAGGTTATAACCCTAACTCTTCTAATTGTAGAATCAATTGGTATAACTATTGTATTCTTGTCAAATTAGGTTTTTATGATTAGGAATTTATATGTATATATGAATTTCATATGTTTTCATATGTAATTGTATGCCATAAAAGGATTTTCATATTTCAATTGTTGTAAAAACAAGTTTTAAAGTTATGTTCTTCTATGTTTTAGAATTCTATGTAAAAATCTTTTAGTGAAACTTCATAATTTTGATATGAGAATGGGATGTGTGAGTGTGTGTGTGTATATATATATATATATATATATATATATATATATATATATATGCTTACATGAGATTTTTATAGTTGTTAAGAGTTTCAATTCACAAGTATATGATGAACACTATGAAATCATGTTCATAGTACTCTTTTACGAAGTTATGTTGAAAGTTGTTCTTAAATCCTTGATGTGAGCATGTGATACGTGTAATATGTGATATAACATGATTATATATGAGTTATATGGTTGTGTTAGCAATTCAAGCCATGATCTTTTGATAAACAATAGGAATTTTGTTCATAGTGATTTTCTTTGAATCAATTTCTGAAAATGGCTTTTGAAACTAGAAAATTGAGGTTTGATTATGGTTTATTGTTGAAATTGATCATGTATTATGTTAGTATGTTAAGAATAGAAGTGATTACAATTGGAAATACTTGAATTGATTGAAAAACGAATTTGTGATAGCAATTTTTGCCAAGAGCGCTTAAAATTGTGTTTTCTTTGAAAATCATGAAACCTTGATTTTTATTATGTGTTATATGGATTTTAAATGTTATAAGCATGTTAATAAGCTTAAAATATTATTTGTATCAAGTTTTATGTTTATCATGTTGGGAAAAATCGAATTCGCTGTGAAGGAATAAGCCAAATTAGCTTATTTCTCCACCAATTCGCGAACCATGACCCTCACCAGGGGGGTGACCCGCCCCAGCGGGGCTTCTAGGCCTAAAGGACCCGCCCCAGTGGGTTAGGTTGCTGTCTGAAAAAGTTGGTTTTTGGTTTTTGAGTTTTCATGCCCCGTTTGTTTAGCTAACTTATTTCTATGACTTGATAAGTGAAATATATAATAAGTTGACATGTTTTTGATGTGTTTAAGTTTGATTGAAGTGTTATGTGAGTATGTACATGTGTGTGTGTGTGTGTGTTACTTTCCTTAGGTACACAACACAATTGATAGCGCTATAAGCTTACGAATGTATGCCGTGAGTATAGACTCACGTACTTGACTAGTTAGCAACTAATATGGTAAATTACATTGTGAGTTGGACTTGGATATGAAGTTCGACGGTTTATATGTTGTAGTTGGATACTAATAGATGTTTTGAACGTAACGTATATGTGTAGGGTAATTGTGGAAGTGGTTATAGTTATCACAGTGTAGCTTGCGCTTAAGGCAAGTTTCCTATCTCTAAACTTATTATTGTGCAAGTGTTCTAATCTTTATTCTCTTACGTTAAGCAAGTTTTCTATTTCGAAACTTGCTACTTATATTGTACAAGATTTGTTATATTCTAATATTCTTATGGCATAAGTATTGAAACATTATTGCAGCCTTGTGATCTTGTTTTAGTTGTTCAAGCAAGATCTACTTATTCTTTCAATTGCTTTGAGTTACTTCTAAAGAAAGCCTATCTATTATGAAGTTTATTGTCATATCTTATAATTGGTTCATGATTCTTGTATTATTGAACTATTAAAGTATTGTGAGTCGATTTAACTACTCCTAGTTGATGATAGTCGAAACTCCAAAGTTCCCTTATCTATCCAAACCAAACTTTCTTTGGTGCGGACTTGAATTCAATTACTGAGAATGAACAACCCTATTTATTAGGGGATAATTATGCGAAAGCGTTAAGATGGTTGTGCACAATTCATGGTACAAAGGGTTGATCCCCCTGCGTACGAGTTAAAGGCCCATAGTCTTAATGACTGTTAAAGGCTTAAATAGAAATATTTATAACCTAGGATAAAAAGTTCAAGGTCTTATGACCCTCAGATGATTCTATATTCGAATTCTATGTATGGATGAAAGAATTATAATTCAATTCTATATTTTGATGAAAGTAAAGTTATTCAAACTCTTTTGAAACTATTCATATATGTCATAACACTGTTGTATTTCCAAGTGAGCTTTTGTTTGCTCACTCTTGCATGTTTTACCACCACTATTTTGGGTAGATGCCTGTTTTAAATTAGAAAGTGAACACCAAAAATCGTGTGGAAATGAAGTACCCGGATTTGGGGATGTCACAGGTTGGTATCAAAGCTATAGGTTATGAACCTTAGGTGGGGGAAAAACCTTAGGTAGTAGCCTTATAGGAAGATTGAAAAGATAGTGGTGATAGGTAAAGATAATAAACTACCTTATGTGCTTTGTGTTTAGGTATTCGAAGAGTGACGACTTGATATCACGTAATAATAAACTTTAAAATTCTTTTGTCAGGATGACGAACATTGGAGAATCCAGTCATGCTAGAGAGGATATACCTCAGGTGCCTAGAGAGGAGGAGCCCCGAGACATCTATGTTATCTGGGAGCAGCTGGTTAGGAGAGAGCCATCTCTAGTGATCACCGTAGCTGGTCGGGAGTGTGAGCTGACACCTATTCCAGAGGAAGAGGACGAGGACGAGTCTGAAGAGCAGGAAGAGGAGGAAGAGGATCCCGAAGAGGAATTTCTACCTCACTCTATTTGTGCTGAGATATACGAGGAAATTTACGATAGTAATGTGGAGCTTAATGGAAGAGTCGGAGAACTCAAAGAAACCATCCAGCAGCGGGACGAGACTATTGAGGATATGGCTAGTGACCAAGGAGAAGCGCAGTGGAAGCTAGTCCACCTAGAGAATGATCGAGACGAGGCATGAATCGAGCTAGCAAAGCTGAAGCAAGTTATCCAAGAGGAGTCGACGAATCGTGCCAGAGCTGAGGAAACAAGCTTGAGGGCTAGTCAACGAGCCGATCGAGCTGAGTACGAGGAAGAAACCAAGAGAGCCAAGCTAAGGGAAACAGAGTATGCTTTCCACACGGCCATAGATAGGGCCCAGGACTGTATCTTTTATTACCCAGCACAGTTCCAAGGGTTACCATGGTATGTGGTGGACCGAAGGACAGCGTTTCGGGTGATGGAGGAAGAACGTAGAGAGGCTGTGCGACGTCTTAATATGCGTAGACATTAGAGCTTTTAAATTATATGTTCCTTTTTGTAATAAATAAATGTAAATCCCATAATTTGAGATAATAATGGTATAAAGTGATGATATAGTCCTGTAACTTGTTCTAGTTCAGGAAAGATGATGTAAATAGCAGAAATGCTATCTATCCGATGTTTTTAAACTACGTGTAATAAATAAAAGAAGTTTATTGATGTGCTATGTGTTCATATGTGAACTGAGTTATTTGATTGTTTAAGTTTAACTTGAATACTTAAGAATTGGATAAAGGAGCTGATAATAATATTTTCTTAACAGAAAATGCCTCCTAGAAGAAGACCAACACGTCAAAACCCCGAGGGTTCGACGAACAACAACAATAACGATGGAACAAACCCTAACTCGGTTCAGCAATTAGTGAACCCGTTGACAGGAGCGATGGCGAATCAGCAGCAAGTGCAGGCCACGACGTTCAAAGAGTTTAAGGCAGTAGGACCGCCTGAATTCAAGGGATCGACGAACCCGATAGATGCACAGACGTGGGTTATGGAAATGGAGAAAGTCTTTGACGTGGCTAAGGTCGGTGAAGACCAGAAGACAGCATTTGCGACTTTCATGTTGAAGGCAGATGCTAGTTTCTGGTGGCAGGCGAATAAGACCCGAGAGGGAGAAGGAGTCGTAACGTGGGAACATTTCAAGGAAATGTTCTACAAAATGTACTTCCCAGTGAGTTCGCAGGACCAGATGGAGGTCTAATTCTTAGAGCTGAAGCAAGGAGGGATGACAGTGTCGGAATACGCAGCAAAGTTCAACGAGTTGGCCAGGTTCGCTACTTACCAGGTCAGCACATACGCTAGGAAGGCGAGGAGATTTGAGCGGGGACTGAAACCCTGGCTCTACAACAAGGTCTCTATGTTCCAGCTGAACACGTTTGCAGCCGTGCTGGAAAAGGCCATTCTAGTTGAAGGAGGGAGCAAAGCCGTGACTAAATTCAACCAAGATAAGAAGAAAAAGATTGAGATGGAAAACAAGGCTGGTGGTAGCGTAGCTATTCATCAGAAGAGGAAGTGGAAGAACAACACCTCTACTAGGAGTCTGCAGGGAGGACAACAGAAGAGGAAGCTCGAAGCATGTGCTATATGCGGGAAGACTCACACTAGAGTGTGCATGAAAGGGAAACGTGTGTGCTAAAACTGTGGTCAGGAAGGCCACATCGCGCCGAATTGCCCAAACCTAAAGAAGGGTGCTTGATATACATGTGGATCCAAGGATCACATGGCTCGTAATTGCCCAAAGAAGCCAGCGACAGGGTTAATAGGGAATGGAGGAAATGGCAGCGGCAACACTCTGACTTTTGCCTGACTGTCGCCATTGCAAGTCGTTCGACTGCCCGCACATTCAACATAACGGTGCAGGACGCCGTGCAATCAAAAGATGTGGTGGCAAGTATTATTCCGATCAATAGTATAAATACATATGTATTATTTGATTCGGGTGCTACTTGTTCATTCATATCTGATGATTTTGTTAAAACCCTAGATTTACCTATAGAGGAGTTATCTTACCCCTTGAACATAGAAGTTGCGAATAGGGAAGTCATTCCTGTTAGGTTTGTATATAAGAACTATAGGTTGGACATTAAGGGTTAGGAGCTGAGGGTAGATTTGATTTCGATAAAACTTGGGGAATTCGATGTCATATTGCGAATGGACTGGTTGTTCAACCATGGGGCGGTAATCGACTGTCAGAAGAAGTCGGTAAACCTTACGACTCCGTCGAAAGTAGTGTTCTATGGTAGCAAATTGCCTAGACAAGCGAGTTGTCTGACGGTGATGCAAGCCAAGAAACTTTTGATGCAAGGCTGTGTAGGATATTTAGCCTACATAGTAGATAAGCGTAAGGAGAGCCCGAAGGTAGAAGAGATATCAGTGGTTAAGGAGTTTGTGGACGTTTTTCGGAGCGATTTTCCAGGACTTCCGTCAGATAGGGAGATAGAGTTCGTGATCGACTTAGCATCGGGAACTGCTCCAATTTCGAAGGCTCCGTACCCAATGGCTCCAGTTGAGATGAAGGAACTGATGGTTCAACTTCAAGAATTGCTAGACAAGAAGTATATTCAACCTAGCGTTTCGCCGTGGGGAGCACCAGTTTTATTCGTGAACAAGGATGGAACAATGCATCTTTGCATTATTGATTATAGGGAGTTGATCAAAGTTACGATCAAGAATAGGTATCCCTTACCTAGGATTGATGACTTGTTTGACTAATTGAAGGGTGCTAAATACTTCTCGAAAATCGATTTGAGAAGCAGGTATCATCAATTGAAGGTGAGGAAGGAAGATATACCGAAAATGACTTTTAGGACTCGGTATGGTCATTACGAGTTCTTGGTGATGTCATTTGGGTTAACGAATGCCCCATATGCATTTATGGACCTAATGAACAGGGTGTTTAAGCCATTCCTGGATAAGTTCATAGTGATGTTCATAGATGACATCCTGGTTTATTCCAAGACTGAGGAGGAACATGCTGAACACTTAAGGCTAACCTTAGAATCGCTGAGACAAGAGAAGCTCTATGCGAAATTCTCGAAGTGCGAATTCTGGTTGGAACGTGTGCAATTTCTTGGCCACGTGATCGACAAGGATGGTATTTCGGTAGATCCGTCGAAGGTGGAAGCGGTAATGATATGCTCCTTTTAATGCTAATTTAAACTCAAACGAAGTAATATGACTCATAATCACCTATATTTTGACAATCTGAGAGAACTAATGAAACAATAAGAAGGTCTCCCTAAATGAAGACTTGTGTGAGATGTTACGCAATGTTTTCAACGCGATAGTCATGGGATTGCTCCTTTTGATGCTAATTTAAACTAGAACGAAGTAATAGGACTCATAATCACCTATATTTTGACAATTTGAGAGAACTAATGAAACATTAAGAAGGTCTCCTTAAATGAAGACTTGTGTGAGATGTACGGATCGTTTTGAAGACACTAGTGAGAGAATTGCTCCTTTTGATGCTAATCAAACTAGAACGAAGTCATATGACTCATAATCACCTTTTTCTTTGACAATCTGAGAGAACCAATGAAATAATAAGAAGGTCTTCCTAAATCAAGACATGTGTGAGATGTACACATCGTTTTTAACACGATAGTCATGAGATTGCTCTTTTTGAAGCTAATCAAACTAGAACTAAGTAATAGGACTCCTAATCACCTCTTTCTTTGATAATTTTAGAGAACCAATAAAACAGTAAGGTCTCCTTAAATGAAGACTTGTGTTAGATGTACACATTATTTTGAATGCGATAGTCATGTGATTGCTCCTATTGATGCTAATAAGACTAGAACGAAGTTATAGGACTGCTAATCACCTCTTTCTTTGATAATTTGAGAGAACTAATGAAACAATAAGAAGGACTCCCTAAATGAAGACTTGTGTAAGATGTACGTATGGTTTTGAAAGCGATAGTCATGGGTTTCTCCTTTTGACGCAAATCAAACTAGAACAGAGTAATACAACTCTTAATCACCTCTTTCTTTGTAAATTTGAAACAACCAATGAAACAAAATGAAGGCCTCCCTAAATGAAGACTTGTGAGAGATCTAAGCATCGTTTTGGACACGATAGTGATGGGATTACTCCTTTTGATGCTAATTTAAACTAGAACGAAGTAATAGAACTCATAATCACCTATATTTTTACTATTTGAGAGAACTAATGAAATAATAAGAAGGTCTCCTAAATGAAGACTTGTGTGAGATGTACGAATCGTTTTGAAGGCACTAGTGATAGGATTGCTCCTTTTAATGCTGATTTAAACAAGAACGAAGTAATAGAACTCATAATCACCTATATTTTGACAATTTGAGAGAACTAATGAAACAATAAAAAGGTCTCCCTAAATGAATATTTGTGTGAGATGTACGGATCGTTTTGAAGACACTAGTGAGAAGATTGCTCCTTTTGATGTTAATCAAACTAGAACGAAGTTATAGGACTCACAATCACCTCTTTCTTTGATAATTTGAGAGAACCAATGAAACAATAAGAAGATCTCCATATCATTTTTAACACGATAATCATGGGATTGGTCCTTTTGATGCTAATTAAACTAGAAAGAAGTAATAGAACTCATAATCACCTTTTTCTTTGATAATTTTAGAGAACTAATGAAACAATAAGGTCTGCTTAAATGAAGACATGTGTTAGATGTACACATCGTTTTGAACGCGATAGTCATGTGATTACTTCTATTGATGCTAATCAAACTAGAACGAAGTTATAGGACTGCTAATCACCTCTTTCTTTGACAAATTGAGAGAACTAATGAAACAATAAAAGGTCTCCCTAAATGAAGACTTGTGTGAGATGTACGTATGGTTTTGAACGCGATAGTCATGGGTTTCTCCTTTTGACGATAATCAAACTAGAACAAAGTAATACAACTCTAAATCACTTTTTCTTTGTAAATTTGAAACAACCAATGAATCAAAACAAAGGCCTCCCTAAATGAAGACTTGTGTGAGATCTACGCATCGTGTTGGACGCGATACTGATGGGATTGCTCTCTTTGATGCTAATTTAAACTAGAACAAAGTAATAGAACTCATAATCAGCTATATTTTGACAATTTGAGAGAACTAATGAAACAATAATAAGGTCTCCCTAAATGAAGACATATGTGAGATGTACGGATCGTTTTGAAGGCACTAGTGATAGGATTGTTCCTTTTAATGCAGATTTAAACAAGAACAAACTAATAGAACTCATAATCACCTATATTTTGACAGTTTGTACGAACTAATGAAACAATAAGAAGGTCTCCCTAAACGAAGACTTGTGCGAGATGTATAGATCGTTTTGAAGGCACTAGTTATAGGATTGCTCCTTTTGATGCTAATCAAACTAGAACAAAGTCATAGGACTTATAATCACCTATTTCTTTAAAAATTTGAGAGAACCAATGAAACAATAAAAAGGACTCCCTAAATCAAAACATGAGTGAGATGTACACATCGTTTTTAATGCGATAGTCATGGGATTGCTCCTTTTGATGCTAATCAAATTAGAACGAAGTAATAGGACTCCTAATCACCTCTTTCTTGGACAATTTTAGAGAACCAATGAAACAATAAGAAGGTCTCCTTAAATGAATACTTATGTGAGATGTAAGCATCGTTTTAAAAGCAATAGTCATGGGATTGCTCCTTTTGATGCTAATTTAAACTAGAACAAAGTAATATGACTCATAATCTCCTATATTTTGATAATTTGAGAGAACTAATGAAACAATAAGAAGGTCTCCCTAAATGAAGACTTGTGTGAGATGTACGGATCGTTTTGAAGACACTAATGAGAGGATTGCTCCTTTTGATGCTAATCAAACTAGAACGAAGTCATAGGACTTATAATCATCTCTTTATTTGATAATTTGAGAGAACTAATGAAACAATAAGAAGGTCTCCCTAAATCAAGACTTGTGTGAGATGTACACGTCATTTTTAACGCGATAGTCATGGGATTGCTCCTTTTGATGCTAATCAAATTAGAACAAAGTAATAAGACTCATAATCACTTATTTCTTTAACAATTTTAGAGAACCAATGAAACAATAAGAAAGTCTCCTTAAATGAAAACATGTGTGAGATGTTACGCATCGTTTTTAACGCGATTGTCAAGGGATTGCTCCTTTTGATGCTAATTTAAACTAGAACGAAGTAATATGACTCATAATCACCTATATTTTGATAATTTGAGAAAACTAATGAAACAATAAGAAGGTCTCCCTAAATGAAGACTTGTGTGAATGTACGAAACGTTTTGAAGACACTAGTGATAGGATTGCTCCTTTTGATACTAATCAAACAAGAACGAAGTCATAGGACTTATAATCACCTCTTTCTTTGACAATTTGAGAGAACCAATGAAACAATAAGAAGGTCTTCCTAAATCAAGACTTGTGTGAGATGTACGCATCGTTTTAACGCGATAGTCATGTTGATTGCTCCTTTTGATGTTAATCAAATTAGAACGAAGTAATAACTCCTAATCACCTATTTCTTTGACAATTTTAGAGAACCAATGAAACAATAAGAAGGTCTCCTTAAATGAAGACTTGTGTGAGATATTACGCATCGTTTTTAACGCGATAGTCATGGGATTGCTCCTTTTTATGCTAATTTAAACTAGAACGAAGTAATAGGACTCATAATCACCTATATTTTGATAATTTGATAAAACTAATGAAATAATAAGAAGGTCTCCCTAAATGAAGACTTGTGTGAGATGTACGGATCGTTTTGAAGGCACTAGTGATAGGATTGCTCCTTTTGATGCTAATCAAACTAGAATGTAGGCATAGGACTTATAATCACCTCTTTCTTTGACAATTTGAGAGAACCAATGAAATAATAATAAGGTCTCCCTAAATCAAGACTTGTGTGAGATGTACGCATTATTTTTAACGCGATAGTTATGTGATTACTTCTTTTTATGCTAATCAAATTAGAACGAAGTAATAGGACTCTTAATCACCTCTTTCTTTGACAATTTTAAAGAACTAATAAAACAGTAAGAAGGTCTCCTTAAATGAAGACTTGTGTGAGATGTAAGTATCGTTTTGAAAGTGATAGTCATGTGATTGCTCCTTTTAATGCTAATTTAAACTAGAACGAAATAATAGGACTCATAATCACCTATATTTTGATAATTTGAGAGAACTAATGAAACAATAAGAAGGTCTCCCTAAATGAAGACTTGTGTGAGATGTTACACATCGTTTTTAACACGACAGTCATGGGATTGTTCCTTTTGATGCTAATTTAAACAAGAACAAAGTAATATGACTCATAATCACCTATATTTTGACAATTTGAGAGAACTAATCAAACAATAAGAAGGTCTCCCTAAATGAAGACTTGTGTGAGATGTACGGATCGTTTTGAAGACACTAGTGAGAGGATTGCTCCTTTTGATGCTAATCAAACTAGAACGAAGTCATAGGACTCATAATCACCTCTTTCTTTAACAATTTGAGAGAACTAATAAAACAATAAGAAGGTCTCCTAAATCAAGACTTGTGTGAGATGTATGCATCGTTTTTAACACGATTATAATGGGATTGCTCCTTTTGATGCTAATCAAACTAGAAATAAGTAATAGGACTCCTAATCACCTCTTTCATTGATAATTTTAGTGAACAAATGAAGCAATAAGGTCTCCTAAAATTAAGATTTGTGTTAGATGTATACATCGTTTTGAACGCGATAGTCATGTGATTGCTCCTTGATGCTAATTAAACTAGAACGAAGTTATAGGACTGCTAATCACCTATGTCTTTGATAATTTGAGAAAACTAATGAAACAATAAGAAGGTCTCCCTAAATGAAGACTTGTGTAAGATGTACGCATGGTTTTGAACGCGATAGTCATGGGTTTCTCCTTTTCACGCTAATCAAACTAGAACAAAGTAATACAATTCTTAATTATCTCTTTCTTTGTAAATTTGAAACAACCAATGAAACAAAATGAAGGCCTCCTTAATTGAAGACTTGTGTGAGATCTACGCATCAATTTGGATGCGATAGTGATCGGATTGCTCTTTTTGATGCTAATTTAAACTAGAACGAAGTAATAGAACTCATAATCACCTATATTTTGACTATTTGAGAGAACTAATGAAACAATAAGAAGGTCTCCCCAAATGAAGACTTGTGTGAGATGTACGGATCGTTTTGAAGGCACTACTGATAGGATTGCTCCTTTTAATGCTGATTTAAATGAGAACGAAGTAATAGAACTCATAATCACCTATATTTTGATAATTTGAGAGAACTAATGAAATAATAAGAAGGTCTCCCTAAATGAAGACTTCTGTGAGATGTTACGCATCGTTTTTAATGCTATAGTCATGGGATTGCTCCTTTTGATGCTAATTTCAACTAAAACGAAGTAATAGGACTCATAATCACCTATATTTTGACAATTTGAGTGAACTAACGATCCAATAAGAAGGTCCGCCTAAATGAAGACTTGTGTGAGATGTACGGATCGTTTTGAAGACACTAGTGAGAGGATTGCTCCTTTTGATGCTAATCAAACTAGAACGAAGTCATAGGACTCATAATCACCTCTTTTTTTGATAATTTGAGAGAACCAATGTAACAATAAGAAGGTCTCCCTAAAACAAGACTTTTTTTTTCCGTTAAAGTTAGACTGTAATAAGAAATAAAATGGTGTTACATACTCAAGAGATCCCCAATCAAGGTATAGCATAGACATCAAAGGACATGCCCTTTGATGTCATGACTATAGAAGATACAGAGCCAAAACAAGCAACAAACAGCAACAAACAGCCAAACAGGTAACAAATCAGAGAAACACCCTAAAGGACCTAAACATAAGGAACCCAACAACCCAACAACAGGAATGGGCTGCCCGTGCAAAGAGGCCCACAATCAAGCCAATAGCCAAACCCCACCCAAACAGCAGCAACAAAGCTTCAAACCAAGAAGTGCACGCGGTGAACAGAATGGTAAGCCCACCAGCAAACCTTTAAGCCACAGACCCCAAGAGAGTCCCATAAAGCAATCTGATTACAAGAATCCATGGGAGCATACCCAAGGCTACCGCTTTTCCACAGCAGGAGGTAGCCATATAGCAAATCCCTTTGTGTACCACATACAGAGCCCCAAATCGAAGCAGCTCCATACAGCCCCATACAGCCCTAATACAAAACCAAGCCATCCTTAGCCATCCTCGAAATGGCTAGTCAACAGCCAACCGTGGGCCCTTGCATTAGCCAAAACCATGAAGAATCCTGCCAGACCCAGCACCTTGAATAAACCAATGCAGACCAATATCAAAAAAGAAGTCAAATTGCAAATTGAGTAAACCATGGCCGGTCTTTCACTTTTTGGAATTTGTGAACGGAATGAAGCTTACATTTCACAATCTGCATCATAGTAGAAGCAATAATCCTAACCGGAGAAGCCCCTCTGTCATGGATTCTAGCATTTCTTTCCTGCCAGATATGATATACAACCGCAGAAAATCCTAGATGCAGTATTCCTTGGTGAATAGGAGTATGGGGTTTGGAGATGAGGAAGGAAGTAATTGAGGACCAACTCCTGGAGATTCCCCTCTAGCCACAATGACGAAGCACCATGATTAGTAGTTGATAGGAGTAAGGGCAATTGAAAAAGAGATGGTTAAAGGATTCATACTGAGCATTGCATAAGGAGTAGCTGGGGTTTACACCCAGACCAAACCGGGATAGCCTATCCAAGGTATGCAAACCATTTTGGAAAGCAAGCCACAAGATAAAAGAATACCTTGGGGGGATGAAAGAATGCCAGACGAGTTTATCCCAAGTCACAGAATTACCCGAAGTTCGAAGGGTCCTCCAGATGGTAGTAGTTGAAACCCCAGGGGCCTTAAAGTTATCCCAACAGATGGAGTCCTCCTTTACAGAGTCACACCTTATTGCCTGAGAGAACATATGCCAAAATGCAATAACCTCATGATGATTAGAGGTAGGAAGAACCCAGTTTGAGTTACAAATGATGCTGCTAACCATGACATTTGGGCCTAAACCAAAATTTGTAATAAGAGTGGAGGCAGGAAAGGAGGCTAGAGGATACCTAGAAATCCAAGGATCAAACCATAGCTTTGTGATGCCTCCATTGCCAATAGAGTAAGAAATATGCTGCATAGCAAGGTTCCTCAAATTTAGGACTTTCCTCCAGATCCAGGAGCAATCGTTCGGGATGTTCATGCACCAAAAATGCTTACCCTTAAGAGCAAAGGTTCTGACCCATTTGGCCCAAATAGAAGGAGAGGTAGGGTTGATCAGATTCCAGAGATGGAGAAGAATAGAGGCTTTATTCCACATATCCAATTGCTTTAGGCCAAGGCCTCCCTCAGAATAAGGAAGAGAGACCTTGCTCCACGCCACTTTAGCACCAAATTTTGAGAGGGAGGGGCCTTTCCATAAGAACTTGCTGAAAATGACTTTAAGTTCCTTTAAAGCAGCTGCAGGGAGGATAAAAAAAGAGGTCCAGTAGGATTGGATAGCAAATATGATAGATTTTAGGAGTTGGAGCCTCCCCGAATAGGAAAGGAACCTATTAGTCCAGGAGGAAATCCTGATAGTAATCTTATCAAGAAGGGGCCTACAGTCAGCAAGGCTAAACTTTGAGGTTATAAGAGGAACTCCAAGAAATTTTACAGGGTAGAGTCCTACACGAAACCCTAGGGAAGCAAGAATATCAGCAGAATCATTCGGGGGAACATTTGCCAAGAAGCACATACTTTTTGTTGCATTGAGGTGGAGGCCAGAAATGGAGGAAAACTTTGTAAGACACCCTTTAAGAGTATTGACCGAACGAATATCCCCATGGCAAAAAAGAAGCAGGTCATCAGCAAAACATAGGTGAGTTAACCTAAGCTATTTTGTTTTCCAGTGGAATTTGAAGCTAGGCTCTTCAGTCTCCTTGGAAATCAGAATAGAGAGGACTTCTATAGCAATAACAAAAAGATAGGGGGATAGGGGGTCTCCCTGGCGAAGACCCTTTGCTCCTTTAAAATAACCATATAACCCACCATTAACTTTCACTGAGAAGGAAGCTGAGGTAATACAAGCCTTGATCCAGAACACAAACTTTGGGGGGACAATTAAGGACCTTTAGAGCCTCCCATAAGAAGTCCCAAGAGATAGAATCAAAAGCTTTATGTAAGTTAATTTTTATGACACACCTGGAGGGACCCGAACTTCTATGATAGTTCCTAAAAAGTTCCTGAGCAATAAGGATATTATCTCCAATCCTCCTACCCGAGACAAACGCAGCTTGATAAGGTGAAATGATCTTAGGAAGAATGCCCTTAAGCCTATTCACAAGTATTTTGTAAATACATTTGTAAGTAGTGTTGCAGCATGAAATTGGCCTATAGTCTTGCATAGAGGTAGGGTTTGGGACTTTAGGAACCAGAACAATGGCAGTGGAGTTAGTCCCTCTTAGTAAGCAACCTTGCTGGAAAAAAGATTTGACAGCAAAGGTGAAATCCGGGCCGACGATGTCCCAACAGGCCAGGAAGAAATTGACATTGAAGCCATCAGGGCCAGGGCTTTTATTCTGCTTCATAGATTTGAGAGTGGAAAGAATTTCAGCTGCAGAAATCTCTCTATCGAGAATAGAGGCATCAGAGGTGGAAACAAGTTGTTTAGCAAAGGCACATAAATTTCGAACCTCAGAGAAGCATGCTTGAGAAGGGGACCCCAAAAGAGAGCAAAAGTATCCCACAGTAACCTGCTGAATCTCATTCTGACCACTAACGAGCTGACCATCCATATTGGCAATAGTGAGGATTTTGTTTTGACTCCATCTAGCTTTAACTTGGTTATGGAAAAATTCGGTGTTTCTATTACCCTCCTTGAGCCATTGGATTCTGGACTTTTGCTTTAGAAATTTCTCCTCACACAAAAGAGCGGCCCATAGACTGTCAGTGAGGGATTTTTGCATTTCGAGAAGGGAAGGATTATAAGGATCATTGCTGATAGCAAGCTGGGTAGCATGGAGGAGGGCCCTGGCCTGACCCACATTAGAGGATAAGTTCTCGAGCTCCTTGTTGAGGTTAATAAGTGCCCTCTTTACCGATTTAAGCCTCCCCGCTAAGGCTTGCAAGGGATCACCCAGGGAATGAATGTCCCAAGCATTCCTGACGGTACTATAAAAATTATTCATGTTAATCATGAAGTTAAAAAACTGGAATGGTTTTGGAATACGAGAAAGTTGCAAACCCGTCTGGATAGTAACAGGGCAATGGTCAGATAAGTCTCTCGGGGAGAAGATGGCCTGAGATAAAGGGAACTGATGTAACCAAAGAGAATTGACCATAGCTCTATCTAACTTCCTGTAGATAGGTGACTTGCAGTTTGAGTCCCACCAGGTATGGCAGGGTCCCACAGCTCTAAGGTCCACCATAAAGATATCACCAATATAGTCCTTGAAATTCTGCATACCACAATCCCACAACTCAATCCCACCATTGATTTCAGAAAGGTGGAGGACCTCATTAAAGTCTCCTAATATACACCAAGGTTTGTCAATAGTGAGGAGGGCAGCTCTTAGGTCTTCCCACAGAGGTTTCCTATCAGAAGCAGTATTGAGGCCATAGATGATCGCAACAAAAAATTGATGTTGGGGTCCAAAGAAGCAACAAGGCAGTGGATAAGCTGAGAAGACTTAGATAATACTGTGACATTCCAAATATCAGGATCCCAACCAATCCATATTCTCCCATTAGCATGGTGCTCATAGTTAAACAACCATGTCCAGTTCCTACAAATGGACTCAGCAACAAATCTGGAATTGGGAGCTTTGACCCGAGCTTCCACTAGGCCAACAAAAGAAATAGCAAATTTCCTAATGTGATTCTTTACACTAGCCTGCTTGGCCCTACCATTTACACCTCTAATATTTATAGAGCAAAAATTTACCATAAAAGGTTAAGTAGAAATTTTGGGGTTACCCCCCCCCCCCCTTGTTCTTCTTCTTTGAGGAAGGACCATGA
Organism: Panax stipuleanatus; assembly: GCA_020205555.1. Lineage (NCBI taxonomy): Eukaryota > Viridiplantae > Streptophyta > Magnoliopsida > Apiales > Araliaceae > Panax > Panax stipuleanatus. The sequence continues at coordinate 88,867,089 of CM035121.1, forward strand.
TCAAAGGAGGACTTTGCCTTTTGCTTAAGGTCCCTACCTTCCTTCTCATCGATAAGCTTTAATTTCCCCACGAGAGGATTAGGGGAGGGAGAAGCATCAGTGTCAGAGAACCCATCTGCCATAGGCCTGATCACAGGGGAGAGCACACCAAAGGAGTTGGGATCAACAACATTAACATGACCAGCAACAGGAATAGAGGGGCTGGCAGCCAGCTTAGGGCCCTTAGCCACCATCGTCCACACATTCCCCGGGTCAGAAGAGGGAGGATTCAGTGAAGCCAAAGGCTTTACTGGGGCTAAACCAGAGCAAGGAACAGCTGTAGAGGCAGCACCTAGAGGGTCAGGGTCGGGGTCCTTAGCGTTAGGAATCCATTTGAAATTTGCATTAGGGTACCTAATACGAGAATGGCCAAAATATTTGCAATGTGAACAGAGAAGAGGTCTGTTCTGATATTCCACTTTAACCATAACAACTTTTTCAGAAAGACTATCCTCATCCAGCACTACCACTTCAAGACAATCCTGCAAGGGAGAGACGGAAGTGATTTCAACACAGACCTTTGCAAAGGTCATCGGCTCTAGCTTTCCAGTTAAGTTGTCAACAAATAAGGGCTTTCCAATACCACTGGCTAAATAGCTAATCCCAACCGGCGAAAGATAGGACATAGGGACGTTTAAAAACTTTACCCAGACTGGGGCTTTAGTGCAGGATTCGAATTTGAAGTCCATACCTTCCTTCCATTTCTTGAGGCATAAAAGTTTATTAGAAATATAACAAGGGCCTAAAGCTAGAACATTCTCACGATGCTGTGGACTAGAGAACTTAAAGCTAAAAAATCCTTTATCTTGTAGGAAAACTCTTTGCAATCCAAACTTGTCCCAAAGCTTATGGGCACTGTCTTCAACTAACTTGAAAGGTAAACGGGAGTTAAGGAAGCTACCCATAAGATAAGAGTTCCAAAGAGAGTTGCCCTCCAGAAGAACTTCAGAAGGGGGCCTAATGCGAATCACCCCATTCTCAGCCGAGGGAGGAGGAGGAGGGAAATAATCAAGCTTGAAAGCAGGTTTTTCACCTTGAGCCACAATGGCACTCCAAGACTGCATTTTCTTAGCCAGAGAACTAGTAAGCGGGTTAATCGAAGCAGCGGCCATAGAGGATGGTGCAGGAATACATACACTTGCTTTTGGAAAATCCACACTACTCGGATCAACACAAAGAGCAGAGGGGCCCAATAAATCCTCCATTACCTTGTCCTCTACAGAAAGCATCCCAGAAATAGGAGCAAAGGCTGGTGGCTCATTTGAGGTTTTCAGAGAACTTTTGACAAACATATCATGGTCATCAACCTGTCTAGTAGATTTGCCGTTATTGGCAAAAGCATTCACATTCTGGATAGAGAAACCCTGGGCCTTGATGAAGTCCATTAGAGTATTGCACCTTTTACGCTCGTCAGCAGCGTCTATTCGGCCTTGTTGGGAAAACTATTGAGCAGCTTTGAAGATCTCTGACATAGAAGACCCCAACTGCAACCCCAGAATATCATTTGCTCCACTGTGAGCATTTGAGACAGAGGAGCCCTCAGAACCAAGAGGAGCTACAACTAGGACAGGGTCCGATTCGTCCATAGCAAGGTCGTCCACAACAGGGGAGATAGGGACAGAAACACCAAACTCAGCAAAAGCATCTCTAGAAGTGCTGCTATCAGTGTTTCCAGCCGAGAGGTGTGAATAATCAACCATATCTTAGGCGGAAAGAGACAAATAATTTTAGAGATATAGGACTCCTAATCACCTCTTTCTTTGATAATTTTAGACAACCAATGAAACAATAAGGTCTCCTTAAATGAAGACTTATGTTAGATGTCACATCATTTTGAACGCGATAGTCATGTGATTGCTCCTATTGATGCTAATAAAACTAGAACGAAGTTATAGGACTGCTAATCACCTCTTTCTTTGTCAATTTGAGAGAACTAATGAAACAATAAGAAGGACTACCTAAATGAAGACTTGTGTGAGATGTACGCATGGTTTTGAACGCGATAGTCATGAGTTTCTCCTTTTAACGCAAATCAAACTAGAACAGAGTAATACAACTCCTAATCACCTCTTTCTTTGTAAATTTGAAACTACCAATGAAACAAAATGAAGGCCTCCCTAAATAAAGACTTGTGTGAGATCTAAGCATCGTTTTGGACGCGATAGTGATGGGATTGCTCCTTTTGATGCTAATTTAAACTAGAATAAAGTAATAAAACTCATAATCACCTATATTTTGTCTATTTGAGAGAACTAATGAAACAATAAGAAGGTCTCCCTAAATGAAGACTTGTGTGAGTGTATGGATTATTTTGAAGGCACTAGTGATAGGATTGCTCCTTTTAATGCTGATTTAAACGAGAACAAAGTAATAGAACTCATAATCACCTATATTTTGACAATTTGAGAGAACTAATGAAACAATAAGAAGGTCTCCCTAAATGAAGACTTATGTGAGATGTTACGCATCGTTTTTAACGCGATGGTCATGGGATTGCTCCTTTTGATGCTAATTTAAACTAGAACGTAGTAATAGGACTCATAATCACCTATATTTTGATAATTTGAGAGAACTAATGAAACAATAAGAAGGTCTCCCTAAATTAATACTTATGTGAGATGTACAGATCGTTTTGAAGACACTAGTGAGAAGATTGCTGTGACACCCTCAAACTCGGGTACTTCAATTCCATAGGATTTGGTGTTCACTGTACAAATATCATCTCTCTATCTATCCATAATAAATGAACACCATGCAATAGATAGAAATAAATCCTCCCTTTATGGGGTTACAACATCTGAATAATAAATACAATCCCAGGTCATACTAACCTTAAACATCTGTGCGGAAACATAAATAAATAACTAAGTCTTAAACATCTTTAACACAAGTCTTAAACAATGACATATCAAATAAACACAAGTCTTCATCACTTGTTGACCTTGCCCTTGCCTTTGCTAGAAGAAGGATCGTCGGACCTTTCGTTCTTAACTGCAATGTTATTATTACGCAAGAGTGAGCATGATTTCCCATAAGTAAACTAATATAACAACAATATAATAACATGTGAGTGAATCAAAGACTTCTGAATAGGAAACTTGGCTTTTGAATCAAGAATGAATAACAAGAATCAAAGAACATTTGAGGGTCATAAGACCTCAAACTATGTCCTAGGCTGTAAAGTATTTATACTTTAAACCTTTAACAGTCATAAGCCTATGGACTCTACTTCTCGTACTTAGAGGGATCAGTCCTTAGTACCATACTATGCACAATATCTCAATGCTAAAGCGTAAATAATCCCCTATTAAAGGGTTGTTCATCTCAGTTTGACATCAGAGTCCGCACCAAAAGAAGTTTGGTTTGGATAAGCTCAATAAAAGTTCTAGAATTTAGAATGCTCATCAACTATGGACTAGTCGAATCAATAAGGGTTCGCTAGTCTTACAAGGTTCTAGAATAAACTGATACTCAATTCGAATAATAATTCTCAAAAGGTATACAATCGAATAAGTATTGTATAACTGAATTCATGCTTTAAAAGAATTATAGCATCTAATATGAAATCTTGAACTTGAACAATTAAGAACAAGAACTTACTCGATAAAGAATACAAGTCTAAGACTTCATCAATGAATAATTTAGAACTTAAGGAACTTGCTCAATAAAAGTAAATTTTAGAAACTTGCTCAATTTAAAGGTTAGAGTTTAGGAAACTTGCCTCTTGTACAAGCTACAATTAATTCACGTTCCTTATTAAATCCTACATATCAATACATTCACAATACCCATTAATCAATAGTTCAATATACCTATTGAATCACAACATTGGTCTTTGGATATGTTACTGGAATTTATAATAACGATTTTAAGTTATGAAATTAACTTATTAATTAATAACATAATATAAGTTATTAACATCTTATTATATGCTCAACATGTCTTCATGTTCATTACATTAAGTTTTAAAACACATCTTTGAGACTTGAACACTTAGAAAATATTTCTGAAATTCTGCAAGCAAGGCGCGACCGCGCTCCATTTGCTCTTTGGAGCGGCGCGGGCACGCTACACGCAGACCCAGATTCTGCAATTCGCGAAGAACACACAGAACAGCCCAATTAACTTTAATTTATACAAATATAACGATTTGTAATGCTACCCATGAAGTATAAACTTCACAGGAACATCATAAATCGATTCTAGCATACTTCTAACACTTTAAATCACATAATTACATAAATCAAAATATTTTATTTCGCTGTTTTCAATATTTTGTAAAAATTTGAGGAAAAACATGAATTTCGACGTTACAGATTCGTTAATATACCGAATCCGTCTGTTTAAATTCTGTTTTGTTTGTTTAAACATATGTAATTATATTCAATCGTCAATTTAAAGTTAAACAATTGATTAAAGAATTTAATTTGTACGTAAGGGCCATATGAGCCATATATACAACTTTTATACTCTGTAACTTTTGAAAACCCAATTAAGGCATAATTGCATAAATTTAATCATTGTAAATCATGCATATATGGTTTAAAACATGTTATGAACAATTTTTAACACATACATAGACATATAATTAACAATTGCCAAATTTCCCATTCACAGAGAACCTTTAAAGCATTTAATTTGTACGTAAGGGCCATATGGGCCATATATACAACTTTTATACTCTGTAACCTTTGAAAACCCAATTTAATCAAAACTCCATGGTATGATCACTGTAAATTCATGTATACATGATATATAACATGTTATTAACTATTTATAATACATATATAGACATATAATCAACAATTGTCAAATTTTCCATTCACAGAGAACCTTTAAAACACGTAAATGAAAAAACTCTGTAACTTTTCAAAACTCCAATTTAGACATGCGTTCATGGATTAATTACTCTAAAATAGATATAAATCACATACAATTGAGTTATGTATGTTAATAGACATCTAACATTAAGTAATAAACAAGAACTCATGAAATCCCATTATCAGAGAACTCAGTTGGGAGAAAAATATAATACGTGAAATATAAAACTTAGATTAGGGTTTACCCTTGCTTTCTGTGTTTGAAGGTGATATAAACTTGAATTCTCCAATTTCGCTCTAATCAATTCTCTCAATTTTCTCTCTAGTTTTTCTCTGATGAAAGTAGGAACTGATATGGCGTATGATATAAGATATAAGTATAATATGTATAATATATAATGGGTGAGTTAGTGGCGTCAGTTAATCCGTAATGGGTTAACTGGTGCAACTCCCCTTACGGCATTGTTTGGCTAATCTTTTATTCTCCCTTTCCATTTATTTTAATAAACTTTTATTATATAGTTTAATAATATTACACCTATTAATCATATAATCTTATTTAAATTAATTAAATAAAATAGAATAATTCCACATTAAATCACATAGTCACATAATTAAAATTCTCATTTATTAATTATGTCACATCATTAAATCTTTAATTAATTATTAAATTAATTAGATTAACATCATGCTTATTAAATAATTCGTTTAATCAAATAGGCTCAATTAAATACATACTTTGAATATAAAAATTCTCCACATTAATTTAACTAATGTAACACAGATAATTAAATTAATCTACCACAATTCTATCAATTAATTATTCAACTTAATAATTAAATCATCGAAAAACCTTTATTTATTTCAATAAATATTCACATTAAATTACAAAAATCTCGTTCGTCACATCTTTCCCCCCTTAAAAGGATTCTGTCCCCAGAATCACAGTTCAATTAAATTCGTCCTGTTACATTCTCCCCCTCTTACAAAGATTCTGTCCCCAAAATCGTTTACACATAAATTAAGTAAATAAGTGTGGATAATTCTTTAGCATATGCTCTTCGAGTTCTCACGTAGCTTCTTCAGCGTTGTGGTTCCTCCATATTACCTTAACAGAAGGTATAACTTTATTTCTAAGAACTTGCTCTTTCTTGTCAACAATCTGAACATGAATTTCTTCATAGGATAAGTCTTTCTCAAAATGTAGGGGTTCGTATTCAATCGCATGCTTGTAATCGGGTTTGTAGGGTAGTAAAACTGAAACATGGAAGACGTTGTGGACATTCTCGAGCGCCGGAGGTAAGGCTACCTCATATGCAACTTCTCCAATCCTTCGTAGTACCTCAAACGATCCAATGAATCTCGGGCTCAATTTTCCCTTCTTTCCAAATCTGATCTTTCCCTTCCAAGGAGAGACTTTAAAAAACACATAGCTACCTGATTCAAACTCAACGTTTTTACGGTGTGGATCGACGTATTTCTTCTGCCTATCCTGAGCGGCTACCAGTCTTGTCCAGATCACTTTGACTATCTCTGTTGTTTGTTGTACCAACTCTGGACCTAGCAATTGTCTCTCGCCAACTTCATCCCAGTATAGCAAAGTTCTACACTTTCTGTCGTACAACGCTTTGTAAGGCGGCATGCCAATACTAGCGTGGTAACTGTTGTTGTAACCGAATTCAACAAGCGGTAGGTGGTCATCCCAGTTGCCTTTGAAATCTATGATGCATGCTCTTAGCATATCTTCTAATGTCTGGATAGTTCTCTCACTCTGCCCGTCTGTCTGAGGGTGATAGGCCATACTCATGCTCAACTGTGTCCCTATGCATTCCTGTAGTCGCTTCCAGAAGTTTGATGTGAAGCATGGATCTCGGTCAGAAACAATTGACACCGGAACTCCGTGCCTCGAAACAATCTCTTTCACATATAACCTTGCCAACTGGTCTAAGTTGAATCTGATTCTGATCGGAAGGAAGTGAGCTGATTTCATCAGTCGGTCAACGATAACCCATACTGCGTGTGACGAACGAGTATTTTTTAAAGATATTTAAATATTTATTGAATTAAATAAATATTTTGATGATTAGATTATTGAGTTAAATAATTAATTCATGAATTTGTGGTAGATTAATTTAATTATATGTGTTACATTAATTAAATTAATGTGTAGTAATTTTATAGTTCAAGGTATATATTTAATTGAGTTTATTTGATTAAATGAATTAATTGAATAAGCATATGTCACTTTAATTAATTTAATAATTAATTAAAGAATTAATGAATTAACATAATTAATAAATAAAAATATTAATTATGTGACAATGTGATTTAATGTGAATTATCTTATTTTATTTAATTGATTTAAATAAAAATTAATTAATTAATTAAAGTGTTACAATTAACTATATACTAAATTAGTTAATTAAAATAAATGAAAAAAGAAGTAGTGTGTAGCTAAACAAGGCCCTTGTGGTGGTTAATCCGTTATTTAATACAACGGATATAATATATATGTATATCGTCATTAGACGTATTTTACTTTTTCATGTTCAAAGTTAGAAAATTTGTCAAAGAAAAGTTCAGAGAGAAGAGAAGAAGATATTGAGAGGGATTGAGAAATGAAGAATTGAGAAATCAATTGTGTGGTTCTTGATTTATATTCATCTACTAAAAGGTAATCCTTTCTTTTAAAATTTTTCAAATTAAGTTTTCTAAAGTTTTCATATACGTGTTTTGAAGTTCTGAAAAAATTGGATTTCACAATTGGGTTATGATATGGCTTTATCTATATGGGTGTGTGATTATATAATGTTTATATTTGGTCTATATGATTTAAAAAGATCAAAAGCATACAATGAGGCCTTAATTGGGCTTTTTGGAAAATCATAGAGTTTTATTTAACGTATGTTCAAAACTCTCTGTTAAGAATTATTTTGGAAAATTAAAGTATGAGGTTATTATATATATGACCGTATATGCTAGTATTATGTGTTAGATCATGTATCCATGATTTACACTGATCACACCAAGTGATTTTGTTTAATATTTGGGTTTCATAAAAGACAGTATTGAATATAAATGAATAACCCATATGGGTTAAATTAATGATTGATTCATATGTTTGTATTAAAATTAACACATAAATATGATTTTGTATGATAAAATAAAGAGAATGGAATTGGAATGAGTGGATTAGGTGTAGTAACGAATCTGTAATGATAGATTTTATGTTTTCATTAAATTTTACAAAATTTGTGAAGAACAGTGAAAATTAATGTCTTAATTTGTGTAATTACATGACTTGGAATGTTAAGAACATGTTATAAGTGATATATAATGTTCATTTGAAGTTTATACTTCATGGGTAACATTATGAATCACTAAATTGGTGTAAAAATTGGAGAAAAGGGAGAATTTCTGTGTTAGTTCGCGAACTTCAGAAACTGGGAAATCGCAGCCGCGCGGCCGCGCCGGGTACAAGGCCAAATGGCGCGCGGCCGCGCCTATCTAAAATTTTTGAAAAAATTTGCTAAGTGTTGAATTTCGAGAAAAGTGTTTTGAATCTATTAAACTTGAAGACATGTTGTATATATGATAAGATGTTAATATGAGTTTAATAATTTATGTTACGTGAATAATTAATAAATTAATTACGTGACTTAAACCATTATTTATAAAGTCTAAATAATGTGTTGTAAACATGAAGACATTGTTTTGAGTCTAATAAATATGAAGACATGCTATGTATGTGATAAGATGATAACACAAGTTAATAACTTAAGTTATGTGATTAATTAATAAGTTAATTAATCAACGTAAACTATTTTTTGAAAAACCTAATAATGAATTCGAAGAACACAGTTGTGAACCGATAAACATATCGAACCTGTGATTAATTAATATTGTGAATGTGTTGATAGGTAAGAGTAATTAAAGAAGTGAGTATAATTGTAGCTTATTCACGAGACAAGTATTCTATCCCTAACTTATTATTGTTGGGTAAATTTTCCAAACTCAAATCTTTACATTTGAGCAAATTATAGATTTAAATTCTATATCAAGCGAAGTATTTATTCTTGATTACTCAAGTTCAAAATTTCATATGAGATGTTATGATTCTTTTAAAAGTATCATTTCAATATACAATACCTACTCGATTGTATACCCTTGAGAAGTTAATATTCAATTTGAATATCTTATATTGTTGAATCCTTTAAGACTAGCGAACCCTTATATGATTCGACTAGTCCATAGTTGATGAGCGTTCTAAATTCCAGAACTATTATTGAGTTATCCAAACCAAACTTTATTTGGTGCAGACTCTGAAGTCAAACTGAGATGAACAAGGGAATTGATGATGCTTTAAGCGTTGAGGTAGTGCGCACAGTATCGGTACGAAGGGCTGATCTCCCTAAGTACGTGAAGTAAAGTCTATAGTCTTATGACTATTAAATGTTTAAAGGTTAATATACTTGATAACCTAAGACTTAGTTCAAGGTCTTATGACCCTCAGAAGTAATTTGATTCTCGATTGATTATTCTTGATTCAAAAGTTTAGTTTTCTGTTATTCAGATGTCTTTAAATTCACTTGCATGTTATTATTGTCATATTTTTATACTTGCGGGCATTCGTGCTCACTCTTGCATAATAACATTGTAGCTAAGAATGAACGATGTGATGAGCCTTCTAGTAGCAAGGGCAAAGAAAAAGCTAACAAGTGTCGAAGACTTGTTTTGATGTTATGAATGTTAAAGGTCAAGACTTATGTGTGTGATTAAGACTTATTTATTTACGTTTTCGCAACAGAGATTTAAGGTTAAGTATGATCTGGGATTTATTATGTATTATTATTTCAGATGATGTAAGAAGATGGATTATTTATCTAATAAATGAATTTCTATTATTATGGGTAGATAGTCAAATGATATTTGAACAGTGAACACCAAATTCTGTGAAAATTAAGATACCGAATTTGGGGGTGTCACAAGTTGGTATCAGAGCCGTAGGTTATGAACCTTAGATGGGAGAAAACCTTAGGATAGTAGCCTTCGAGAACATAGAAATGATAACTCTTGTTGAGTTCTAAGAAAGATAATAAAATTACCTTATATGCTATGTGTTTATAATTATATACTTGCTCAAGTATCGATTAGCATCACTTAATAACTAAGACTTAAAACTTATTTTGTGAGGATGTCAGATACTGGAGGAGCTAGTCAGCCCAGGGATATTGTACCCCTAGAGACTAGAGATGATGAGCCCCGAGACATACATATAGTCTGGGAAAAGCTAGTACAGCCAGAGCCAGGTTCCTTTGATTCCAGTCATTGGTCAGGAGCATGAGTTAGAGATTGACTCAGAGGAGGACCCTAAGGAGTTTGAGAACCCGGCTGAGGCAGCCGAGGAGGAGGAAGAGGAAGACCCTGAGGAGGTTGAGATTCCGGCTGAGGTAGCCGAGGAGGAGGAGGAGGAAGACCCTGAGGAGTTCCCACCTAGCTACGTCAGCGCTGATATGTACGATTTATTGTATGATCGCAACATAGAGTTACGAGATACGATTCAGGAGTTGAGGGAGCAGACAGTCACTCAACGGTCTACCATCGAGCAGAAGGATGGTGAGGTTGAGACACTCCACAACCATCTTGGAAATGTGGAGTGGGATTTGGTTCATGAGAGGGGCCAAAGTGAGCAGAAGTCTGAGGAGATAGAAATGTTGAAGAATGAGATAAAAGAGAAATCAGAAAGACTCGCCATAGTAGAAGAAGCTTGGGTGAGCAATGCACGATGTGCAGATCTGGAAGAGGATGAAGCGCGTGTAAAGAAAGCTAAGGTTGTAGAGACGTGCTACACGTTTATGAGGGCCATTGATGAGGCCCAGGGCCGAGTTATGAAATATCTAATTCAGTTCGAGGGACTGCCTGGGTATATGTTAGATCACAGGACTATGTCCCGCATAATGGAGGAGGAGCGTGGCGAAGCTGTCCGACATCTTAGCAGGCCGTAATAGGACATTATGATTACGTGAATGCTTAACTAATAGTTAATAATATAAATTCTGATGTGATTACAAACAAAGGAATCTTATGATGTTTTAAATCCTGTAGATCTTTTATCTCGGGATAGTTGATGTAAATGGCAGAAATGCTATCGTACTATGTTAAAAGCTTTTGATTTTAATAATATATCGAAGTTTATTTGAGATGATATGAGTTAACGTGATTATGTTAAATATTTGAGTTAGGTCTTAAGTATTTAAGAAATTGAATAAAGATCTAACAAGCGTATATTTTAACAGAAATATGCCGCCAAGAAGAAGACAAAATCGTCGACAAGCCCAAGAAGGGTCAACGAATAACAATAACAAAAATGATGCCAATGCGAACCCCGTTCAGCAGCTGGTGAATCTATTAGCTGGAGCGATGAACAATCATCCTCAAGCTCCATCGAACACCTCATTTAAAGACTTTAAGGCAGTGGGACCGCCAGAGTTTAGAGGCTCCACAAACCCGGTAGACGCTCAAACTTGGGTTATGGAGATAGAGAAAGTTTTTGAGGTTGCCCAAGTTAGGGAGGACTAGAAGACCGCCTACGCGACATTCATGTTAAAATCAGAAGCCAGCTACTGGTGGCAGGCAAATAAGGTCAAGGGAGGAGAAGGTGTAATAACCTGGGAAAGGTTTAAGGAGATGTTTTTTGAGATGTATTTCTCGACCAGCTCCCAGAATCAAATGGAGGTGCAGTTTCTGGAGTTGAAACAGGGAAATATGTCTGTGCCCGACTACGCGGCGAAGTTTAATGAATTGGCTAGGTTTGCCTAATATCAGGTGCATACTGATGAAAGAAAGGTTAGGCGATTTGAGCTGGGACTGAAACCCTGGTTGTATAGCAAAGTGTCAATGTTTCAATTGAGCACTTTTGCTGGAGTTCTGGAGAAGGCCATCCTCGCTGAAGGTGGAAACGAAGCGGTAACCAAGTATAATTAGGATCAGAAGAAGAAGAAGAATGATAGTGAAGGAAATAACAAGGCTAGTGGCAGTAACACGGGAGGAACTAATAATCATAAACGAAGGTGGAATGACAACCCGTTGTCCGTAAATCAGCAAGGGAGTCAGAAGAAAAGGATTAAACCATGCCCAACCTGTGGAAAGACTCACTTGGGAGTCTGCATAAAAGGGAAAAGAGTTTGCTACAATTGTGGTTGGAAGGCCACATAGCACCTAACTGCCCTAACCCTAAGAAGGGTGCCTGCTACACGTGTGGGTCAAAGGATCACTTGGCTAGAGACAGTCCCAAGAAGGCATCTGGAGGGGCAGGGTTAGGTGGAAATAAGGGAAATAATAGTGGAAATCCTCTTACCATTATCGGACCGACTTCGACAAATCGACCAACTACAAGGACATTCAACATGACCGTTCAGGATGCTATGCAGTCTCGTGATGTGGTGTCAGGTATCATTCTTTTCAATAAAGTCAATGCTTATATTTTATTTGATTCGGGTGCTACTTGTTCATTTATATCCAATGACTTTGCCAAGAACTTAGAATTGCATAAAGACGAATTAGAAATCCCTATGAACATCGAGATTGCGAATAGGGAAGTGATTCCTGTTAGGTATATACACAAGAACTGTAGATTGGATATTAAGGGTAACGTTATGAATGTAGATCTTATTCCGATTAAACTTGGGGAATTTGACGTTATTCTGGGAATGGATTGGTTATTCAATTATGGGGCTGTAATTGATTGCCAGAAGAAATGTATTAACCTTATGACTCCGTCAAAGGTTGTGTTTTATGGCAGCAAGTCACCTAGGCAAGCGAGTTGTCTGACGATGATGCAAGCCAGGAAATTATTAAGACAAGGCTGTGTGGGGTATTTAGCCTACATAGTCGATAGTCGTAAAGAGAATCTAAAGTTAGAGGAAATACCAGTCGTAAGGGACTTCGTGGATGTGTTTCCAGACGATCTGCCAGGACTTCCGCCTGACAGGGAAGTAGATTTGGTTATCGATTTGGTGCCAAGAACGGCTCCAATATCGAAAGCACCGTACCGGATGGCTCCCGTAGAAATGAAGGAATTGATGGTTCAGCTACAAGCGCTACTGGACAAGAAATATATTCAACCGAGCGTATCACCGTGGGGAGCGCCGGTGTTATTTGTTAAGAAGAAGGATGGGACGATGCAGCTCTGCATCGATTATAGAGAGTTAAACAAGGTTACCATTAAGAACAGGTATCCGTTACCAAGGATTGATGATCTGTTTGATTAATTAAAGGGAGCGAGATATTTCTCAAAGATAGACTTGAGAAGTGGTTATCATCAGCTAAAGGTGAGGCCAGAAGATGTCCCGAAGACAGCATTCAGGACACGATATGGTCACTACGAATTTTTGGTTATGTCATTTGGTATAACAAATGCGCCTGCAGCATTTATGGGCCTAATGAATGGAGTGTTTAAGCCGTTTTTGGACAAATTCGTCGTGGTCCTTTATTGACGATATACTGGTGTATTCAAAAACCAAGGAAGAGCATGTTGAGCATTTGAAAGTTGACATTGGAGGTGTTGAGAAGAGAAAAGTTATACACCAAATTCTCGAATTGTGAGTTCTGGATTGAAAGGGTGCAATTTCTCGGACATGTGATTGATAAGGACAGAATTTTAGTGGATCCCTCCAAAATCGAAGCAGTGATGAATTGGGATCAGCCGAAAACACCGTCAGAAGTAAGAAGTTTTCTTGGATTAGCAGGTTATTACAGAAGATTCATTCATGATTTTTCCAAGATCGCCACTCCGCTAACGAATTTGACTAGGAAAGTTGTGAAATTCGTTTGGACGGAGAAGTGCCAGGAAAGTTTTTAAGAACTTAAGAAAAGATTGAGTACAGCACCTGTGTTGTCCCTTTCGGATGACACAGGAAACTTTATAGTATATAGTGACGCGTCGCATAAAGGGCTAGGCTGTGTGCTTATGCAAAACGGTAGAGTCATTGCGTATGCGTCACGACAATTGAAAGATTATGAGAAGGAATATCCAACCCACGATCTAGAATTGGCTGCGGTGGTATTCGCCTTAAAGATTTGGAGACACTATCTCTATGGGAAGAAGTGTGAATTATATACAGACCACAAGAGTCTGAAATATATTTTTACACAGAAAGATTTGAATATGCGTCAGAGAAGATGGATGGAGTTAATAAAGGACTGTGATTGTGATATCTTATACTACCCGGGTAAAGCGAATGTAGTAGACGATGCCTTAAGCAGAAAGGGTCGGGAGAAGTTGTTGATGCTGATAGCACAGGAAGAATTAATTTCAGCAATGGAAAAGCTGGAATTCGAAGTAAGATGTCCAATGGAGACTGATGAGAAGCTGTTCCAGATGCAAGCTGGTACAACTTTATTGGATAAGGTTAAGGAAGCTCAAATCCTAGATAAGGAATATGAGAAAGTAAAGAAAAAGATATCTGAAGGGACTGACCTTAGATTTAAAATGGACAGTGAAGGATTGTTGAGGTTTGAAAATAGAGTTTGGGTACCACCAGTTCTAAAAATTAAGGAGGACATTCTGAGCGAGGCTCATAGTTCGAGGTATTTCATTCATTCCTGAAGTACCAAGATGTATCAGGATTTACGACAACACTTTTGGTGGCCAAATATGAAGAGGGACGTTGCCGATTGTGCTGCCAGGTGTCTGACTTGTCAAAGGGTCAAGGCAGAACATCAGAGACCAAGTGGTTTGCTATAACATCTAGAAATCCCAGAATGGAAATGGGAACATATTACAATGGATTTTGTGGTTGGCCTTCCGAAGACCCAGAAAGGCTATGACGTAGTATGGGTTATCGTCGACCGATTAACGAAATCCGCACACTTTCTTCCAATCAGAATCAGATTTAACTTAGAACAGTTGGCGAAGTTATATGTGAAAGAGATTGTTTTGAGGCACGGAGTGCCAATGTCGATTGTTTCAGACCGTGATCCGCGCTTCACATCGAATTTCTGGAAAAGACTACATGAATGCATGGGAACACAGTTAAGGATGAGTACAGCTTATCACCCTCAGACTGACGGCCAAAGCGAAAGGACGATCCAGACATTAGAAGATATGCTGAGAGCATGCATCATGGATTTTAAAGGCAATTGGGATGATCATTTACCGCTTGTAGAATTCAGTTATAATAATAGTTACCACGCTAGTATTCGTATGCCGCCTTACGAAGCGTTGTACGGTAGAAAGTGCAGAACAACACTGTATTGGGATGAAGTTGGCGGGAGACAATTGCTAGGACCAGAGTTAGTACAACAAACAGCAAAAATAGTTAAAGTAATTCGGACAAGATTAGTAGCGGCTCGGGATAGGCAGAAGAAATACGCCAATCTACACCGCAAGAATGTAGAGTTTGAATCGGGTAGCTTTGTATTTTTGAAGGTCTCTCCCTGGAAGGGAAAAATTAGATTTGGTAAGAAGGAAAAATTGAGCCCGAGGTTCATTGGACCCTTTGAGGTACTACAAAGAATTGGAGAAGTAGCTTATGAGGTAGATTTACCTCCGGCATTAGAGCATGTCCACAACGTCTTCTATGTGTCATTGTTACGACCCTATAAACCCGATTACAAACATGTGATAGAATATGAACCCCTACAATTTGAGAAAGATTTATCCTACGAAGAAGTTCCTATTCAAATTGTTGACAGGAAAGAGCAAGTTCTCAGGAACAAAGTAATACCTTCTGTTAAGGTAATTTGGAGGAACCACAACGCTGAAGAAGCTACGTGGGAACTCGAAGAGAATATGATGAAGACTTATTCACACTTATTTTCTTGAATAGGTGAACGTGATTCTGGGGACAGAATCATTTTAAGGGGGGAAAGATGTGACAAATGAAAGTTTTGTAAAGTTGTTTGAATAGTTATTGAAATAAATAAATATTTTGGTTATGAAAATGTGATGGGACGAAATTATTAGTCGAACCGTGATTCTGAGGACAGAATCCTTTTAAGGGGGGAAAGATGTGACAAACGATAATTTTATAAAGATATTTAAATATTTATTAAATTAAATAAATATTTTGATGATTTGATTATTGAGTTAAATAATTAATTCATGAATTTGTGGTAGATTAATTTAATTATATGTGTTACATTAATTAAATTAATGTGTAGTAATTTTAGAGTACAAGGTATATATTTAATTGAGTTTATTTGATTAAATGAATTAATTGAATAAGCATATGTCACTTTAATTAATTTAATAATTAATTAAAGAATTAATGAATTAACATAATTAATAAATAAAAATATTAATTATGTGACAATGTGATTTAATGTGAATTATCTTATTTTATTTAATTGATTTAAATAAAAATTAATTGATTAATTAAAGTGTTACAATTAACTATATACTAAATTAGTTAATTAAAATAAATGGAAAAAGAAGTAGTATGTAGCCAAACAAGGCCCTTGTGGTGGTTAATCTGTTATTTAATACAACAGATATAATATATATGTATATCGTCGTTAGACTTATTTTACTTTTTCATATTCAAAGTTAGAAAATTTGTCAGAGAAAAGTTCAGAGAGAAGAGAAAAAGATATTGAGAGGGATTGAGAAAGAAAGAATTAAGAAATCAATTGTGTGGTTCTTGATTTATATTCATCTACTAAAAGGTAATCCCTTCTTTTAAAGTTTTTCAAATTAAGTTTTCTAAAGTTTTCATATACGTGTTTTGAAGTTCTGAGAAAATTGAGTTTCATAATTGGGTTATGATATGGCTTTATCTATATGGGTGTGTGATTATATAGTGTTTATATTTGGTATGTATGATTTAAAAAGATCAAAAGCATACAATGAGGCCTTAATTGGGTTTTTTGGAATATCATAGAGTTTTATTTAACGTATGTTAAAAACTCTCTGTTAAGAATTATTTTGGGAAATTAAAGTATGAGGTTATTATATATGTGACCATATATGTTAGTATTATGTGTTAGATTATGTCTCCATGATTTACACTGATCACACCAAGTGATTTTGTTTAATATTTGGGTTTCAGAAAAGACAGAGTACTGAATATGGGTGAATAACCCATATGGGTTAAATTAATGATTGATTCATATGTTTGTGTTAAAATTAACACATGAATATGCTTTTGTATGATAAAACAAAGAGAATGAAATTGGAATGAGTGGATTCGGTGTAGTAACGAATCCGTAATGATAGATTTTATGTTTTCATTAAATTTTATAAAATTTGTGAAGAACAGTGAAAATTAATGTCTTAATTTGTGTAATTACATGACTTGGAATGTTAAGAACATGTTATAAGTGATATATAATGTTCCTGTGAAGTTTATACTTCATGGGTAACATTATGAATCATTAAATTGGTGTAAAATTTGGAGAAATGGGAGAATTTCTATGCTTGTTCGCGAACTTCAGAATCTGGGAAATCGCAGCCGCGCGGCCGCTCTAAAATTTTTGAAAAAATTTGCTAAGTGTTGAATTTCGAGAAAAGTGTTTTGAATCTAATAAACATGAAGGCATGTTGTATATATGATAAGATGTTAATATGACTTTAATAATTTATGTTACGTGAATAATTAATAAATTAATTACGTGACTTAAATCATTATTTGTAAAGTCTAAATAATGTGTTGTAAACATGAAGACATTGTTTTGAGTCTAATAAACATGAAGACATGCTATGTATGTGATAAGATGAAAACTTAAGTTAATAACTTAAGTTATGTGATTAATTAATAAGTTAATTAATCAACGTAATCTATTATTTGAAAAACTTAATAATGAGTTTGAAGAACACAATTGTGAACCGATAAACATATCGAACCTGTGATTAATTAATATTGTGAATGTGTTGATAGGTAAGAGTAATTAAAGAAGTGAGTATAATTGTAGCTTGTTGTTGGTCCGATTAGATGACACAATTAACGCGCAAGTATACGCGGCCAACGAGTAATAAAGTGTAAGTACAGATATCGTCCCACAGAGAATTAATGGATAAATGACACCAAACCACTATCACATAATCATCTCAGTCTTATTTAAACTAGTGGTAAAGAGTTTGAATATAAAACTAATTAAACTAGACAAGGAATTAAACTTAAACTAATTAATCCTAGGGTAAAATCAGATAGTGAAGATAAGAGATTCCAATTTCCCCTAATGATTCGTCTATGTCAATAAACTTCCAATTAGGTCAAATCAATCATTACAATTGTTAGCCGAGAACACTAAAGTGGGAGAAGGCCATCTTTCGATGCACCTATTCCATACCACGTGCAATCTACAGATGATAGAACGCACGTGGACACCCATATTATCTAAACCCCTATATGTCTATGGTGTTTACAAATAAATAGGGTTTAAATTCAAGTTCTCTATTGACTACGAGCGGCGCTTCGGTATATGTCTATCCTAAGCACAAATCATACGTCCAACGCCAAGTGAACATACAATCGCTCGCCACTACGATTAGATCTAAACCTACACTTCTTTTTTCAAGTCCACATAGGTTATCACAATAATTGGTCATGACTCAATTAAGCAATGAAAGCATATATCACAGTAGACAATCACATAACAATCAAATAAGAACCACATGGAAGGTAAATCAACATCAACTACTCATTGGGTTCCATTGAAACCTCAAAATATAAATTAAGTCATAGACAACTCAAATATATTATCCACAAGTTGATTATACATTATCCAAATACAAATGATAGCAATGAGAATAAAGAGATAGAGAATGCAAATCTTTGGTCAATCTCCAAGCTTAGATCTTCAATGGCAATCACTTGCTTCAATCTTTAAAAACTAACTAAACCCTAGAATCTAACTAACTAAACCAACCCTAATCACTAAGCTAATCTAACTAAACAAGAAATTAAAGGAAGAGAAAAGAATGGAAAACTAGGGCTAGGGCTAAGTTTAACTCCCTAAGGGAGGACTGTTTTTACAAATGAGGGCTCAAGCCCTTATATCTCTGCCTCTCCCATTCGTTTAAGCTGAAAGTCAAAGTCTGGCACAAAAATAGACTGGTGCGGCCGCGCGCTCTTTGGCCTTCTTCCTGGCGCGGCCGCGTGGCTGCAAAATGCTGGCTTTCTGGACTGGGGATTGGCCCAGGTGCACGGCTTAGCTGCCTTAACCCGGCGCGGCCGCGCGAGTTGAGAATTCCTGCTGACTTTCTTTTTAGGTTGTGTTGCACATGGCTTCTCTTGCCGTATTCGCTTGGCAACTTCCCACACCTGGCAAAGCAACCTCTTTTGATCCTCATGGCTCACACTCTATTGCCTCATCACCCATGCCATCTTCAAGCCTTAAGCCACTTTCTGTGCGTTGCCCCATTTAGCCTATCTTTATCCTTTTAAGCTCAATTTGCACTCGGAGAGTTCCTAAATATGAATAATGCAAAATAAAAGAAAAACATATTAAAAGCACGAGAATACTTGAGTTTCGGTAATAGAACAAGTTGGTTAATATCTGAATAAGTGGTAATAAAAACCACTTATCACTTGTGCACGAGACAAGTATTCTATCCCTAACTTATTATTGTTGGGCAAGTTTCCTAAACTCAAATCTTTACATTTGAGCAAATTATAGATTTAAATTCTATATCAAGTGAAGTATTTATTCTTGATTACTCAAGTTCAGAATTTCATATGAGATGTTATGATTCTTTTAAAAGTATCATTTCAGTATACAATACCTATTCGATTGTATACCCTTGAGAAGTTAATATTCAATTTGAATATCTTATATTGTTGAATCCTTTAAGACTAGCAAACCCTTATATGATTCGACTAGTCCATAGTTGATGAGCGTTCTAAATTCCAGAACTATTATTGAGTTATCCAAACCAAACTTTATTTGGTGCGGACTTTGATGTCAAACTGAGATGAACAAGGGAATTGATGATGCTTTAAGCGTTGAGGTAGTGTGCACAGTATCGGTACGAAAGGCTGATCTCCCTAAGTACGAGAAGTAAAGTCTATAGTCTTATGACTATTAAAGGTTTAAAGGTTAATATACTTGACAACCTAAGACTTAGTTCAAGGTCTTATGACCCTCAGAAGTAATTTGATTCTCGATTAATTATTCTTGATTCAAAAGTTGAGTTTTCTGTTACTCAGATGTCTTTAAATTCACTCGCATGTTATTATTGTCATATTTTTATACTTACGGGCATTTTTGCTCACTCTTGTAATAACATTGCAGCTAAGAATGAACGATGTGATGAGCCTTCTAGTAGCAAGGGCAAAGAAAAAGCTAACAAGTGTTGAAGACTTGTGTTGATGTTAAGAATGTTAAAGTTCAAGACTTATGTGTGTGATGAAGACTTATTTATTTACGTTTTCGCAACAGAGATTTAAGGTTAAGTATGACCTGGGATTTATTATGTATTATTATTTCAGATGATGTAAGAAGATGGATTATTTATCTAATAAATGAATTTCTATTGTTATGGGTAGATAGTCAAATGATATTTGAACAGTGAACACCAAATCCTGTGAAAATTAAGATACCGAATTTGGGGTTGTCACACTGCGTCTTAGCCTTTCTGAGGTGTCGGAAGGCCAACCACAAAATCCATCGTAATATGTTCCCATTTCCATTATGGGATCTCTAAAGGTTGTAGCAAACCACTCGGTCTCTGATGTTCTGCTTTCACTTTTTGATATGTCAGACACTTTGCAACACATTCTGCCACATCTCGTTTCAAATTCGGCCACCAAAAATACTGTCGAAGATCCTGGTACATCTGGGTACTACTGGGGTGTATCGAATACCGTGAGCTATGAGCCTCGCTCAAAATGTCCTCCTTAATCTCTGGCACTGACGGTACCCAAACTCTGCTCTCAAATCTCAGTAGTCCCTCACCGTCCATCTTTAATCTCGGTTCGGTTCCTTTAGATATTTTCTTCCTTACTTTCTCACATTCTTTGTCCTGAAGTTGAGCTCCCTTAACTCTATCTAGCAAAGTTGTACCAGCTTGCAATTGAAACAGCTTCTCGTCAATCTCCATCAGACACTTCACTTCCAATTCCAGCTTCTCCATTGCTGAAATTAGCTCTTCCTTAGTGGTCAACATCATCAGCTTCTCCCGACCCTTTCTGCTTAAGGTGTCGGCAACCACATTTGCCTTATCCGGATGGTATAAGATCTCGCAGTCATAGTCCTTAATTAACTCCAGCCATCTTCTTTGGCGCATATTCAAGTCCTTCTGTGTAAAAATATATTTTAGACTCTTATGATCTGTATATATTTCACACTTCTCCCCATAGAGATAGTGTCTCCAGATCTTCAAAGCAAATACCACTGCAGCAAACTCTAAGTCATGGGTCGGATACCCCTTCTCATAGTCCTTTAGTTGTCCTGACGCATACCCAATGACCCTATCGTTTTGCATAAGTACACAACCTAGTCCTTTATGCGATGCATCACTATAAACTACAAAATTTCCTGTGTCATCTAGAAGAGATAACATAGGTGCCGAACTCAACGTCTTCTTAAGCTCTTCGAAACTTTCCTCACACTTCTCCATCCAAAAGAATTTCACCGATTTCCTAATCAAATTCGTCAACAGAGTGGCGATCTTGGAAAAGTCCTGAATGAATCTTCTATAATAACCTGCCAATCCAAGAAAACTTCTTACTTCCGACGGCGTCTTCGGCTGATCCCAGTTTATCACAGCTTCGACTTTAGAGGAGTCTACCGAAATTTCGTCCTTATTAATCACATATCCGAGAAATTGTACCCGCTCAATCTAAAATTTGTATTTTGAAAATTTGGCATACAACTTCTCCCTCCTTAATGCTTCCAAAGTTACCTTCAGATGCTCTACGTGTTCTTCCCTGGTCTTCGAATATACCAAAATGTCATCGATAAACACCACCATGAATTTGTCCAAAAATGGCTTGAACACTCCACTCATTAGGCCCATAAATGCTGTAGGAGCATTCGTTAGACCAAATGACATCACTAGAAATTTGTAGTGACCATATCGAGTCCTAAATACTGTCTTCGGAACATCCTCTGGCCTCACCTTCAGTTGCTGATAACCACTCCTCAAGTCTATCTTTGAAAAGTATCTTGCTCCCTTCAATTGATCAAACAGATCGTCGATCCTCGGTGATGGATATCTATTCTTAATGGTGACCTTATTCAGTTCTCTGTAGTCGATGCAAAGCCGCATCGTCCCGTTCTTCTTCTTCACAAATAACACCGGCACTCCCCACGGCGATATGCTCGGTTGGATGTACATCTTTTCCAGTAGCTCTTGCAGTTGTACCATCAATTCTTTCATCTCTATCGGAGCTATCCGGTACGGTGCCTTCGATATTGGTGCCGTTCCTGGCACCAAATCGATCACAAACTCAACCTCTCTGTCTGGTGGAAGTCCTGGAAGATCATATGGAAATACGTCTATGAAGTCCCTCACGACTGGTATATCTTCCAATTTCGGGTTCTCTTTACGACTATCGACTATGTAGGCTAAATATCCTACACAGCCTTGTCTTAACAACTTCCTGGCCTGCATTATCGTCAGACAACTCGCTTGTCTAGGCGACTTGCTGCTATAAAATACCACCTTTGACGGAGTCATAAGGTTAATACATTTCCTTTGGCAATCAATGACAACCCCATAATTAAATAGCCAGTCCATTCCCAGAATAATATCGAATTCCCCAAGTCTAATCAGGATAAGATCTACGTTCATAATGTTACCCTTAATATCCACCCTACAGTTCTTGTGTACGTATTTAACAGGGATCACTTCTGGTGTGCTGTCGCAGACAACCAAAAATAAACCTTACTGCGAACGATAATAATGTAGTAGTGCAAGTAAGAGTCGATCCCACAGAGACTGATTAATCTATTTTTATATACTTTGTATTCCAAAAGAGGGGGTTTTTTTGAATATTTTTAATTAAAATAAACTAATGTGTAAAATATTGTAACAAATTAAATCAAGAGAACAAACCTTGGGTTAAGTCAACTTCCACCTTAGAAACATACATTGATCATTGACTCAAGCATACACAATCAATACTTTGAATATTCATCGTTAGAATCACTTCCATGTCTTTCCTTAATTTTAGTTAGATAGAAACAAGCGATCTAAATAACCCTAACTACTAAACAACTTCAGACAAGTGCTAAAAGTTTAATCTAGTAGAAGCTTTAAGAATTAGAAAAACCGATGAAGCTAAACAACACAAGCACAAGCGGTTGCATTTAATTTAGTCGAATATTCTTCCTAAGATCTAATAATCTCGTGATCTGCAGTCAATTATTAATCTTAGTTGCTTCGTAAATTAGAGTGACCAAACAATTATGGATTCGATATCTAATTTAGCAGTAGATTTCAATGAATAATAAACTAGTGTGCACCTAGCAATTAAACAAATCAGTCATATAATTCAAGCACAGAAGAATAATCAATACTCAAAATAATAATTGAACAATTAAAATCAATTAGATCTCACAGTGTATTTAATCCAAGGCTTCCGTCTCCTTAATCCAAGAACAATAAATTAGCTATCCATAGCCATAGAAAAACCAAGAATTATAGAGAGAATTATTTTTATTGAATAGATCCAAGCCCCCTTTTATGTACTACTTCATCCCCTATTTATAACAATAATATTTCAGCCCTAACTATGCCCTAGCTTGCTTCCAATTCCACTTCACGCACGGAAAGAAGCTGTTGTCGTCCGCCTCCCCGCTGCTGACTTAGTTTGTGAGGTGCTTCTCTTTGTGGGCTGATTTCGTGAGCAGCCCATGAAATCCTTAAGCAATCTGCTGAACCCACTTGCAAGTTGCTACAATTCGTGGCCCCCACATGTAATGATGCAAGCTACTCCATTAAAACGTTACTCTCCTCTTCTAATCCGGAGCTGCTGGGCATACTTAATAATACTTAAGCCCACTTGACCATGCACATATACTAATTGCTATGACTAAGCTACTACACGTGGGCCCATTCCTTTGCAAGCTAGGAATTCTTTTCCCATTGAATCAACACTATCAAATTCGTGCAAGCTGCTAAGAAATAATGAGCTGGACATTTGTTTAACCTTCTTTGCATGCTGCTTATTTCGTGATCCTCTTGTTAATCCCTTTTGAGCCCATTTTGATTCCTTGGATCAATTGTACCTAAAATATAAATAGAAGATAAATGAATGTATTTAGGTACAAAATAAATATAAAATATTAAGTATTAAGGGAATAAAATATAACATATTTCATCCTTATCAAATTCCCCCACACTTATCTTTTGCTCGTCCTCGGGCAAAATAAAAACAAACTATAACACAAAAATTCAACCAAACAAATCTGACAAACTTGAGCCACGAGTTAATATGAACTTCAATATTGACCTTAAAGATTCAAAACAATAACTTTGGGAAATTTCAAAACAATGTATCATCTGAAACTCAAATTTACTTATCAATCTTACTTTATTATCAACCCTTTGTGTGTGTGTGTGTGTGTGTGTATCCACCTGTATCAAACTAGTCAGACTATAGAAAAATTTATGAAATCGAAGCCTTAAAGGAGAAAGATAAACTCAACCACTTGTTTTCTCACGAATCTCAGTTAAACCAACAAATAACATCGAAGGATCAAAAGACTTTTCTTTCTTTCTTATTTTTTTTCTTTTCTTTGGTAAGTGCATTTTATGCTCCATCTTACCCGCGAGTGCGTTTTACGCTCCATCTCGCATGTCACGTGTTTATGAGTGAGTGCGTTTTACGCTCCATCTCATCCCACCACATGAATCATTTCTTGATTACTTTTTTAAATTTTTTTTTTCAATCTTGCAAAATTTGCCTAAATCATTTCCCTTTTCTTAAATAATACCTCATATCAACTTCAAGTGATGATCAAACAATTGAGAGAGTTCAAAATTTCTTCCTTAGACATTCAACCAGGTAAAAAAAAATTCCAAGTCAAAACTAGGTCGAACAAATGGACATGTGCTTAATAGTGAAGGGTCTTAAATAAATCATTGATCAACAAAGAAAATCAAATTTAGATTACCCAATATCTATCAGTCTTCCCAGAAGTTATCACAAAGAACCCAAAATTCTATCATTGGTCAAAAATCAAGATCAAAATTAACTTATTTCTCGAGTGACAAATCCTAAAACTACTCCATTTTCGTAGGAAACACGATTGCACTTAGCATGTGCAACAAGCCTTTAAACCCCAAGGTTAGCCCAAGTGGACGAGTTTTGTCTCGTGAGGGTTTGCAGTGAATATACCCACAAAATTCAAAAAAAAACTAAAAAAAAACAAAAAATAAAATTTTTTGAAAAATATCCTAAATAATAATAATAATAATAAAAATAATAAGTATCCTAAATCCTTCTCCCACACTTAAAACTTACATTGTCCCCAATGTAAATCTAAAATGCAAAGAAAAGTAAAGAGATACTCCCCTATGGGTTGCCTCCCATGCAGCGCCTTTGTTTATGGTCGTTGGCTCGACCCAACGCTTTCTTTGTTAGTATAGACCGGATCCTTCAAGGTCCACATTTTCCACCTTTTTTTCTCGGGAACCCTCATAGAAATATTTAATCGCCTAGGAAGAGGCTTCAAATCCGAAATTGGTGCTTGCAAAACAGAGGGTAAAGACTTCTCGTTAGAAATCGGCACTTTATCATAAAATTTGTTACCTATTTTCGGATCGTCAGACAGAGTTGTTACAGTTGCTTGCAACTCGGTGTTCAATGTCAAATTCGCACTTTCCAATTTATCCTTACCATCAAGTTCACCGATTTCCTGTACTAAAGAGTTAATCATATCAATTGAATAAACAGATTTATCATCAGTGGGGTTTTGCATGGCATCATAAATATTAAATTTAACACTTTCGCCATCAAATTCCATTGAAAGTGTACCACTATGAACATCTATTTTAGTCTTTGATGTCTTTAAAAATGGTCTTCCTAACAAAATAGGGGCATTTTGGTCACCGTTTTCCATATCAAGCACATAAAAATCAGTAGGAAAGATCAAATTCTTGACTTGCACAAGGACATCCTCAACTACACCTTTGGGAAAGACATTAGATCTGTCAGCCAGCTGTATTACAACTCCAGTTTTATTCAAAGGTTCCAGTGATAGATTAACATATATAGAATATGGCATGACATTTATCGAGGCTCCTAAGTCTAACATGGCTTTTTCAATTTTAGCGCTACCTATCGTGCACGGAATAGTGAACATACCCGGATCTGGGCACTTAGTAGGTAGCTTTCTTTGGATGACTGCAGAAACATTTTCTCCTACCCTCACCTTTTCATATTTTTTCATTTCCTGTTGCCTCTTATGTAGTACACAATTCCTTCAGAAATTTAGCATAACGAGGTACTTGTTTAATAGCATCTAACAATGGAATATTTACCTCGCATTTACAAAAAGTTTCATACAAATCTGAATTTTTCTCGTATTTTCTATTTTCTGTTAAAGCAAGAGGGAAAGGGGGTACCGGTTTATATTCAGAGAGAGGAGGAAATTTACGCTTAGGTTCATCCTTGTCATTCAGAACACTGCTGTCTGCTTCTTCTTTTTCCTTAGTCATATTGTTTTGATCTTCTGGTGTAGGCACTGTCTTTTCTGGTATTGTTATCTCTTTACCATTCCTCAAGGTGATTGCACTTACATTTTCTTTTGGGTTCACCACTGTTTGGGAGGGTAATTTTCCTGAACTTTGTGCCTCCAATCGACTAATCGCAGTCGCCATTTGTCCCACTTGCGTACCCAAATTCTGAATACTTGCTCTCGTTTCCTGTTGAAAATTTAAAGTGTTAGTGGCAAGTGTTTTAACAATATCTTCTAAAGACATGCTAGGGGTCGAAGATTGGCCCTGTTGTTGTCTATTGAGATACGATGGTTTGTACTGCTGCTGATTTGGAAAAGTTTGAGGTGCTGGTTGACTTGCTTGTGGGTTCCCGTAGCTAAAGTTAGGATGATCCCTCCATCCAGAATTATATGTATTTGAAAAGGGATCATATTTCCTTTGAGGTTGCCCCGGAAACCCTCCTGCTGCATTTGCATGTTCAACGATCTCCTCTTGGAGAGTTGGGCACATGTCTGTCGGATGTCCTACTATCGCACAAATTCCGCAAGCTTTTACCTGTTGTGTGTTACCTGCACCCAGTTGACGAACAAGAGAAGTTAAACTCGCAATTTGTTGTTCAATAGAAGAAATTTGTACCTCACTAGCATTCCTAGGTGCAGAATCAAGTCTAGTGCCAAATTGTTGAGAATTAGCTGCCATATTAGCAATTAGATTTCTTGCAGCCTCGGGAGTCTTATCCACCAACGCTCCGCCACTAGCAGCGTCAATCATGCTTCTCTCGGTACAACTGAGACCTTCATAAAAATACTGGATGAGAAGTTGATCACTGATTTGGTGATGAGGGCAACTAGCACATAATCTCTTGAAACGTTCCCAATACTCATGTAGGGATTCTCCGCTGTTCTGCCTCACACCACAAATTGACTTCCTAATGTTGGCCGCCCTTGAAGCTGGAAAATATTTCTCTAAAAAGAGTCTTTTGATCTCTTCCCATGTGGTGATGCTTCCGGAGGGTAGATAGTAAAGCCAATCCTTAGCTGAATCTTTCAGAGAAAATGGGAAGGCTCTTAGCTTGATCTGCTCTTCAGTGACTCCGGTAGGTTTCATACTCGTACATACCACATGGAATTCCTTCAAGTGTTTGTGGGGATCTTCACCTGCCAAACCATGAAAAGAAGGTAGAAGATGTATCAATCCAGATTTTAATTCAAAATGAGTATTAGTATCAAGATTAGGAAAAGTTATGCATAAGGGTTGTTGGTTTAAATCAGGAGCTGAAAGCTCTTTCAAGGTTCGATTTGCTGCCATGACTCCCTTTTCTTCACGAATTTCCCGAGCTTCCTTCCTTAATCTGCGACAAGTTCTCTCTATCTCTGGATCAAACTTTAAATCACCTTGATTAGTAGATCGAGTTTCAGGCATAAACAATCAAGGAAATTCAAATTACCAAAAAAAAAAAAAAAATTAAAAATTAAAAATAAAATAAGAATTACAAAAAAAAAAAAAAACTAAAATCAGTCCCCGGCAACGGCGCCAAAATTTGGTGTGCTGTCGCAGACAACCAAAAATAAACCTTACTGCGAACGATAATAATGTAGTAGTGCAAGTAAGAGTCGATCCCACAGAGACTGATTAATCTATTTTTATATACTTTGTATTCCAAAAGAGGGGTTTTTTTTTGAATATTTTTAATTAAAATAAACTAATGTGTAAAATATTGTAACAAATTAAATCAAGAGAACAAACCTTGGGTTAAGTCAACTTCCACCTTTGAAACATACACTGATCATTGACTCAAGCATACACAATTAATACTTTGAATATTCATCGTTAGAATCACTTCCATGTCTTTCCTTAATTTTAGTTAGATAGAAACAAGCGATCTAAATAACCCTAACTACTAAACAACTTTAGACAAGCGCTAAAAGTTTAATCTAGTAGAAGCTTTAAGAATTAGAAAAACCAATGAAGCTAAACAACACAAGCACAAGCGGTTGCATTTAATTTAGTCGAATATTCTTCCTAAGATCTAATAATCTCGTGATCTGCAGTCAATTATTAATCTTAGTTGCTTCGCAAATTAGAGTGACCAAACAATTACGGATTCGATATCTAATTTAGCAGTAGATTTCAATGAATAATAAACTAGTGTGCACCTAGCAATTAAACAAATCAATCATATAATTCAAGCACAGAAGAATAATCAATACTCAAAATAATAATTGAACAATTAAAATCAATTAGATCTCACAGTGTATTTAATCCAAGGCTTCCGTCTCCTTAATCCAAGAACAATAAATTAGCTATCCATAGCCATAGAAAAACCAAGAATTATAGAGAGAATTATTTTTATTGAATAGATCCAAGCCCCCTTTTATGTACTACTTCATCCCCTATTTATAACAATAATATTTCAGCCCTAACTATGCCCTAGCTTGCTTCCAATTCCACTTCACGCACGGAAAGAAGCTGTTGTCGTCCGCCTCCCCGCTGCTGACTTAGTTTGTGAGGTGCTTCTCTTTGTGGGCTGATTTCGTGAGCAGTCCATGAAATCCTTAAGCAATCTGCTGAACCCACTTGCAAGTTGCTACAATTCGTGGCCCCCACATGTAATGATGCAAGCTACTCCATTAAAACGTTACTCTCCTCTTCTAATCCGGAGCTGCTGGGCATACTTAATAATACTTAAGCCCACTTAACCATGCACATATACTAATTGCTATGACTAAGCTACTACACGTGGGCCCATTCCTTTGCAAGCTAGGAATTCTTTTCCCATTGAATCAACACTATCAAATTCGTGCAAGCTGCTAAGAAATAATGAGCTGGACATTTGTTTAACCTTCTTTGCATGCTGCTTATTTCGTGATCCTCTTGTTAATCCCTTTTGAGCCCATTTTGATTCCTTGGATCAATTGTACCTAAAATATAAATATAAGATAAATGAATGTATTTAGGTACAAAATAAATATAAAATATTAAGTATTAAGGGAATAAAATATAACATATTTCATCCTTATCAAATTCCCCCACACTTATCTTTTGCTCGTCCTCAGGCAAAATAAAAACAAACTATAACACAAAAATTCAACCAAACAAATCTGACAAACTTGAGCCACGAGTTAATATGAACTTCAATATTGACCTTAAAGATTCAAAACAATAACTTTGGGAAATTTCAAAACAATGTATCATCTGAAACTCAAATTTACTTATCAATCTTACTTTATTATCAACCCTTTGTGTGTGTGTGTGTGTGTGTGTATCCACCTGTATCAAACTAGTCAGACTACAGAAAAATTTATGAAATCGAAGCCTTAAAGGAGAAAGATAAACTCAACTACTTGTTTTCTCACGAATCTCAGTTAAACCAACAAATAACATCGAAGGATCAAAAGACTTTTCTTTCTTTCTTATTTTTTTTCTTTTCTTTGGTAAGTGCATTTTATGCTCCATCTTACCCGCGAGTGCGTTTTACGCTCCATCTCGCATGTCACGTGTTTATGAGTGAGTGCGTTTTACGCTCCATCTCATCCCACCACATGAATCATTTCTTGATTACTTTTTTAAATTTTTTTTTTCAATCTTGCAAAATTTGCCTAAATCATTTCCCTTTTCTTAAATAATACCTCATATCAACTTCAAGTGATGATCAAACAATTGAGAGAGTTCAAAATTTCTTCCTTAGACATTCAACCAGGTAAAAAAAATTTCCAAGTCAAAACTAGGTCGAACAAATGGACATGTGCTTAATAGTGAAGGGTCTTAAATAAATCATTGATCAACAAATAAAATCAAATTTAGATTACCCAATGTCTATCAGTCTTCCCAGAAGTTAGCACAAAGAACCCAAAATTCTATCATTGGTCAAAAATCAAGATCAAAATTAACTTATTTCTCGAGTGACAAATCCTAAAACTACTCCATTTTCGTAGGAAACACGATTGCACTTAGCATGTGCAACAAGCCTTTAAACCCCAAGGTTAGCCCAAGTGGACGAGTTTTGTCTCGTGAGGGTTTGCAGTGAATATACCCACAAAATTCAAAAAAAAAACAAAAAAAAAACAAAAAATAAAAAAATTTGAAAAATATCCTAAATAATAATAATAATAATAAAAATAATAAGTATCCTAAATCCTTCTCCCACACTTAAAACTTACATTGTCCCCAATGTAAACTAAAATGCAAAGAAAAGTAAAGAGATACTCCCCTATGGGTTGCCTCCCATGCAGCGCCTTTGTTTATGGTCGTTGGCTCGACCCAACGCTTTCTTTGTTAGTATAGACCGGATCCTTCAAGGTCCACATTTTCCACCTTTTTTTCTCGGGAACCCTCATAGAAATATTTAATCGCCTAGGAAGAGGCTTCAAATCCGAAATTGGTGCTTGCAAAACAGAGGGTAAAGACTTCTCGTTAGAAATCGGCACTTTATCATAAAATTTGTTACCTATTTTCGGATCGTCAGACAGAGTTGTTACAGTTGCTTGCAACTCGGTGTTCAATGTCAAATTCGCACTTTCCAATTTATCCTTACCATCAAGTTCACCGATTTCCTGTACTAAAGAGTTAATCATATCAATTGAATAAACAGATTTATCATCAGTGGGGTTTTGCATGGCATCATAAATATTAAATTTAACACTTTCGCCATCAAATTCCATTGAAAGTGTACCACTATGAACATCTATTTTAGTCTTTGATGTCTTTAAAAATGGTCTTCCTAACAAAATAGGGGCATTTTGGTCACCGTTTTCCATATCAAGCACATAAAAATCAGTAGGAAAGATCAAATTCTTGACTTGCACAAGGACATCCTCAACTACACCTTTGGGAAAGACATTAGATCTGTCAGCCAGCTGTATTACAACTCCAGTTTTATTCAAAGGTTCCAGTGATAGATTAACATATATAGAATATGGCATGACATTTATCGAGGCTCCTAAGTCTAACATGGCTTTTTCAATTTTAGCGCTACCTATCGTGCACGGAATAGTGAACATACCCGGATCTGGGCACTTAGTAGGTAGCTTTCTTTGGATGACTGCAGAAACATTTTCTCATACCCTCACCTTTTCATATTTTTTCATTTCCTGTTGCCTCTTATGTGTACACAATTCCTTCAGAAATTTAGCATAACGAGGTACTTGTTTAATAGCATCTAACAATGGAATATTTACCTCGCATTTACAAAAAGTTTCATACAAATCTGAATTTTTCTCGTATTTTCTATTTTCTGTTAAAGCAAGAGGGAAAGGGGGTACCGGTTTATATTCAGAGAGAGGAGGAAATTTACGCTTAGGTTCATCCTTGTCATTCAGAACACTGCTGTCTGCTTCTTCTTTTTCCTTAGTCATATTGTTTTGATCTTCTGGTGTAGGCACTGTCTTTTCTGGTATTGTTATCTCTTTACCATTCCTCAAGGTGATTGCACTTACATTTTCTTTTGGGTTCACCACTGTTTGGGAGGGTAATTTTCCTGAACTTTGTGCCTCCAATCGACTAATCGCAGTCGCCATTTGTCCCACTTGCGTACCCAAATTCTGAATACTTGCTCTCGTTTCCTGTTGAAAATTTAAAGTGTTAGTGGCAAGTGTTTTAACAATATCTTCTAAAGACATGCTAGGGGTCGAAGATTGGCCCTGTTGTTGTCTATTGAGATACGATGGTTTGTACTGCTGTTGATTTGGAAAAGTTTGAGGTGCTGGTTGACTTGCTTGTGGGTTCCCGTAGCTAAAGTTAGGATGATCCCTCCATCCAGAATTATATGTATTTGAAAAGGGATCATATTTCCTTTGAGGTTGCCCCGGAAACCCTCCTGCTGCATTTGCATGTTCAACGATCTCCTCTTGGAGAGTTGGGCACATGTCTGTCGGATGTCCTACTATCGCACAAATTCCGCAAGCTTTTACCTGTTGTGTGTTACCTGCACCCAGTTGACGAACAAGAGATGTTAAACTCGCAATTTGTTGTTCAATAGAAGAAATTTGTACCTCACTAGCATTCCTAGGTGCAGAATCAAGTCTAGTGCCAAATTGTTGAGAATTAGCTGCCATATTAGCAATTAGATTTCTTGCAGCCTCGGGAGTCTTATCCACCAACGCTCCGCCACTAGCAGCGTCAATCATGCTTCTCTCGGTACAACTGAGACCTTCATAAAAATACTGGATGAGAAGTTGATCACTGATTTGGTGATGAGGGCAACTAGCACATAATCTCTTGAAACGTTCCCAATACTCATGTAGGGATTCTCCGCTGTTCTGCCTCACACCACAAATTGACTTCCTAATGTTGGCCGCCCTTGAAGCTGGAAAATATTTCTCTAAAAAGAGTCTTTTGATCTCTTCCCATGTGGTGATGCTTCCGGAGGGTAGATAGTAAAGCCAATCCTTAGCTGAATCTTTCAGAGAAAATGGGAAGGCTCTTAGCTTGATCTGCTCTTCAGTGACTCCGGTAGGTTTCATACTCGTACATACCACATGGAATTCCTTCAAGTGTTTGTGGGGATCTTCACCTGCCAAACCATGAAAAGAAGGTAGAAGATGTATCAATCCAGATTTTAATTCAAAATGAGTATTAGTATCAAGATTAGGAAAAGTTATGCATAAGGGTTGTTGGTTTAAATCAGGAGCTGAAAGCTCTTTCAAGGTTCGATTTGCTGCCATGACTCCCTTTTCTTCACGAATTTCCCGAGCTTCCTTCCTTAATCTGCGACAAGTTCTCTCTATCTCTGGATCAAACTTTAAATCACCTTGATTAGTAGATCGAGTTTCAGGCATAAACAATCAAGGAAATTCAAATTACCAAAAAAAAATAAAAAATTAAAAAAAATAAAATAAAATAAGAATTACAAAAAAAAAAAAAACTAAAATCAGTCCCCGGCAACGGCGCCAAAATTTGGTGTGCTGTCGCAGACAACCAAAAATAAACCTTACTGCGAACGATAATAATGTAGTAGTGCAAGTAAGAGTCGATCCCACAGAGACTGATTAATCTATTTTTATATACTTTGTATTCCAAAAGAGGGGTTTTTTTTTGAATATTTTTAATTAAAATAAACTAATGTGTAAAATATTGTAACAAATTAAATCAAGAGAACAAACCTTGGGTTAAGTCAACTTCCACCTTTGAAACATACACTGATCATTGACTCAAGCATACACAATTAATACTTTGAATATTCATCGTTAGAATCACTTCCATGTCTTTCCTTAATTTTAGTTAGATAGAAACAAGCGATCTAAATAACCCTAACTACTAAACAACTTCAGACAAGCGCTAAAAGTTTAATCTAGTAGAAGCTTTAAGAATTAGAAAAACCAATGAAGCTAAACAACACAAGCACAAGCGGTTGCATTTAATTTAGTCGAATATTCTTCCTAAGATCTAATAATCTCGTGATCTGCAGTCAATTATTAATCTTAGTTGCTTCGCAAATTAGAGTGACCAAACAATTACGGATTCGATATCTAATTTAGCAGTAGATTTCAATGAATAATAAACTAGTGTGCACCTAGCAATTAAACAAATCAATCATATAATTCAAGCACAGAAGAATAATCAATACTCAAAATAATAATTGAACAATTAAAATCAATTAGATCTCACAGTGTATTTAATCCAAGGCTTCCGTCTCCTTAATCCAAGAACAATAAATTAGCTATCCATAGCCATAGAAAAACCAAGAATTATAGAGAGAATTATTTTTATTGAATAGATCCAAGCCCCCTTTTATGTACTACTTCATCCCCTATTTATAACAATAATATTTCAGCCCTAACTATGCCCTAGCTTGCTTCCAATTCCACTTCGCGCACGGAAAGAAGCTGTTGTCGTCCGCCTCCCCGCTGCTGACTTAGTTTGTGAGGTGCTTCTCTTTGTGGGCTGATTTCGTGAGCAGCCCATGAAATCCTTAAGCAATCTGCTGAACCCACTTGCAAGTTGCTACAATTCGTGGCCCCCATATGTAATGATGCAAGCTACTCCATTAAAACGTTACTCTCCTCTTCTAATCCGGAGCTGCTGGGCATACTTAATAATACTTAAGCCCACTTGACCATGCACATATACTAATTGCTATGACTAAGCTACTACACGTGGGCCCATTCCTTTGCAAGCTAGGAATTCTTTTCCCATTGAATCAACACTATCAAATTCGTGCAAGCTGCTAAGAAATACTGAGCTGGACATTTGTTTAACCTTCTTTGCATGCTGCTTATTTCGTGATCCTCTTGTTAATCCCTTTTGAGCCCATTTTGATTCCTTGGATCAATTGTACCTAAAATATAAATATAAGATAAATGAATGTATTTAGGTACAAAATAAATATAAAATATTAAGTATTAAGGGAATAAAATATAACATATTTCATCCTTATCAAATTCCCCCACACTTATCTTTTGCTCGTCCTCGGGCAAAATAAAAACAAACTATAACACAAAAATTCAACCAAACAAATCTGACAAACTTGAGCCACGAGTTAATATGAACTTCAATATTGACCTTAAAGATTCAAAACAATAACTTTGGGAAATTTCAAAACAATGTATCATCTGAAACTCAAATTTACTTATCAATCTTACTTTATTATCAACCCTTTGTGTGTGTGTGTGTGTGTGTATCCACCTGTATCAAACTAGTCAGACTATAGAAAAATTTATGAAATCGAAGCCTTAAAGGAGAAAGATAAACTCAACCACTTGTTTTCTCACGAATCTCAGTTAAACCAACAAATAACATCGAAGGATCAAAAGACTTTTCTTTCTTTCTTATTTTTTTTCTTTTCTTTGGTAAGTGCATTTTATGCTCCATCTTACCCGCGAGTGCGTTTTACGCTCCATCTCGCATGTCACGTGTTTATGAGTGAGTGCGTTTTACGCTCCATCTCATCCCACCACATGAATCATTTCTTGATTACTTTTTTAAATTTTTTTTTTTCAATCTTGCAAAATTTGCCTAAATCATTTCCCTTTTCTTAAATAATACCTCATATCAACTTCAAGTGATGATCAAACAATTGAGAGAGTTCAAAATTTCTTCCTTAGACATTCAACCAGGTAAAAAAAATTTCCAAGTCAAAACTAGGTCGAACAAATGGACATGTGCTTAATAGTGAAGGGTCTTAAATAAATCATTGATCAACAAAGAAAATCAAATTTAGATTACCCAATGTCTATCAGTCTTCCCAGAAGTTATCACAAAGAACCCAAAATTCTATCATTGGTCAAAAATCAAGATCAAAATTAACTTATTTCTCGAGTGACAAATCCTAAAACTACTCCATTTTCGTAGGAAACACGATTGCACTTAGCATGTGCAACAAGCCTTTAAACCCCAAGGTTAGCCCAAGTGGACGAGTTTTGTCTCGTGAGGGTTTGCAGTGAATATACCCACAAAATTCAAAAAAAAACAACAAAAAAAAACAAAAAAAAACAAAAAATAAAAAAAATTTGAAAAATATCCTAAATAATAATAATAATAATAAAAATAATAAGTATCCTAAATCCTTCTCCCACACTTAAAACTTACATTGTCCCCAATGTAAACTAAAATGCAAAGAAAAGTAAAGAGATACTCCCCTATGGGTTGCCTCCCATGCAGCGCCTTTGTTTATGGTCGTTGGCTCGACCCAACGCTTTCTTTGTTAGTATAGACCGGATCCTTCAAGGTCCACATTTTCCACCTTTTTTTCTCGGGAACCCTCATAGAAATATTTAATCGCCTAGGAAGAGGCTTCAAATCCGAAATTGGTGCTTGCAAAACAGAGGGTAAAGACTTCTCGTTAGAAATCGGCACTTTATCATAAAATTTGTTACCTATTTTCGGATCGTCAGACAGAGTTGTTACAGTTGCTTGCAACTCGGTGTTCAATGTCAAATTCGCACTTTCCAATTTATCCTTACCATCAAGTTCACCGATTTCCTGT
Organism: Panax stipuleanatus; assembly: GCA_020205555.1. Taxonomy (NCBI): domain Eukaryota; kingdom Viridiplantae; phylum Streptophyta; class Magnoliopsida; order Apiales; family Araliaceae; genus Panax; species Panax stipuleanatus. Next base: position 88,903,480 of record CM035121.1, read on the forward strand.
ACTAAAGAGTTAATCATATCAATTGAATAAACAGATTTATCATCAGTGGGGTTTTGCATGGCATCATAAATATTAAATTTAACACTTTCGCCATCAAATTCCATTGAAAGTGTACCACTATGAACATCTATTTTAGTCTTTGATGTCTTTAAAAATGGTCTTCCTAACAAAATAGGGGCATTTTGGTCACCGTTTTCCATATCAAGCACATAAAAATCAGTAGGAAAGATCAAATTCTTGACTTGCACAAGGACATCCTCAACTACACCTTTGGGAAAGACATTAGATCTGTCAGCCAGCTGTATTACAACTCCAGTTTTATTCAAAGGTTCCAGTGATAGATTAACATATATAGAATATGGCATGACATTTATCGAGGCTCCTAAGTCTAACATGGCTTTTTCAATTTTAGCGCTACCTATCGTGCACGGAATAGTGAACATACCCGGATCTGGGCACTTAGTAGGTAGCTTTCTTTGGATGACTGCAGAAACATTTTCTCCTACCCTCACCTTTTCATATTTTTTCATTTCCTGTTGCCTCTTATGTGTACACAATTCCTTCAGAAATTTAGCATAACGAGGTACTTGTTTAATAGCATCTAACAATGGAATATTTACCTCGCATTTACAAAAAGTTTCATACAAATCTGAATTTTTCTCGTATTTTCTATTTTCTGTTAAAGCAAGAGGGAAAGGGGGTACCGGTTTATATTCAGAGAGAGGAGGAAATTTACGCTTAGGTTCATCCTTGTCATTCAGAACACTGCTGTCTGCTTCTTCTTTTTCCTTAGTCATATTGTTTTGATCTTCTGGTGTAGGCACTGTCTTTTCTGGTATTGTTATCTCTTTACCATTCCTCAAGGTGATTGCACTTACATTTTCTTTTGGGTTCACCACTGTTTGGGAGGGTAATTTTCCTGAACTTTGTGCCTCCAATCGACTAATCGCAGTCGCCATTTGTCCCACTTGCGTACCCAAATTCTGAATACTTGCTCTCGTTTCCTGTTGAAAATTTAAAGTGTTAGTGGCAAGTGTTTTAACAATATCTTCTAAAGACATGCTAGGGGTCGAAGATTGGCCCTGTTGTTGTCTATTGAGATACGATGGTTTGTACTGCTGTTGATTTGGAAAAGTTTGAGGTGCTGGTTGACTTGCTTGTGGGTTCCCGTAGCTAAAGTTAGGATGATCCCTCCATCCAGAATTATATGTATTTGAAAAGGGATCATATTTCCTTTGAGGTTGCCCCGGAAACCCTCCTGCTGCATTTGCATGTTCAACGATCTCCTCTTGGAGAGTTGGGCACATGTCTGTCGGATGTCCTACTATCGCACAAATTCCGCAAGCTTTTACCTGTTGTGTGTTACCTGCACCCAGTTGACGAACAAGAGATGTTAAACTCGCAATTTGTTGTTCAATAGAAGAAATTTGTACCTCACTAGCATTCCTAGGTGCAGAATCAAGTCTAGTGCCAAATTGTTGAGAATTAGCTGCCATATTAGCAATTAGATTTCTTGCAGCCTCGGGAGTCTTATCCACCAACGCTCCGCCACTAGCAGCGTCAATCATGCTTCTCTCGGTACAACTGAGACCTTCATAAAAATACTGGATGAGAAGTTGATCACTGATTTGGTGATGAGGGCAACTAGCACATAATCTCTTGAAACGTTCCCAATACTCATGTAGGGATTCTCCGCTGTTCTGCCTCACACCACAAATTGACTTCCTAATGTTGGCCGCCCTTGAAGCTGGAAAATATTTCTCTAAAAAGAGTCTTTTGATCTCTTCCCATGTGGTGATGCTTCCGGAGGGTAGATAGTAAAGCCAATCCTTAGCTGAATCTTTCAGAGAAAATGGGAAGGCTCTTAGCTTGATCTGCTCTTCAGTGACTCCGGTAGGTTTCATACTCGTACATACCACATGGAATTCCTTCAAGTGTTTGTGGGGATCTTCACCTGCCAAACCATGAAAAGAAGGTAGAAGATGTATCAATCCAGATTTTAATTCAAAATGAGTATTAGTATCAAGATTAGGAAAAGTTATGCATAAGGGTTGTTGGTTTAAATCAGGAGCTGAAAGCTCTTTCAAGGTTCGATTTGCTGCCATGACTCCCTTTTCTTCACGAATTTCCCGAGCTTCCTTCCTTAATCTGCGACAAGTTCTCTCTATCTCTGGATCAAACTTTAAATCACCTTGATTAGTAGATCGAGTTTCAGGCATAAACAATCAAGGAAATTCAAATTACCAAAAAAAAAAAAAAAAATAAAAAAAATAAAATAAAATAAGAATTACAAAAAAAAAAAAAAACTAAAATCAGTCCCCGGCAACGGCGCCAAAATTTGGTGTGCTGTCGCAGACAACCAAAAATAAACCTTACTGCGAACGATAATAATGTAGTAGTGCAAGTAAGAGTCGATCCCACAGAGACTGATTAATCTATTTTTATATACTTTGTATTCCAAAAGAGGGGTTTTTTTTGAATATTTTTAATTAAAATAAACTAATGTGTAAAATATTGTAACAAATTAAATCAAGAGAACAAACCTTGGGTTAAGTCAACTTCCACCTTAGAAACATACACTGATCATTGACTCAAGCATACACAATTAATACTTTGAATATTCATCGTTAGAATCACTTCCATGTCTTTCCTTAATTTTAGTTAGATAGAAACAAGCGATCTAAATAACCCTAACTACTAAACAACTTCAGACAAGCGCTAAAAGTTTAATCTAGTAGAAGCTTTAAGAATTAGAAAAACCAATGAAGCTAAACAACACAAGCACAAGCGGTTGCATTTAATTTAGTCGAATATTCTTCCTAAGATCTAATAATCTCGTGATCTGCAGTCAATTATTAATCTTAGTTGCTTCGCAAATTAGAGTGACCAAACAATTACGGATTCGATATCTAATTTAGCAGTAGATTTCAATGAATAATAAACTAGTGTGCACCTAGCAATTAAACAAATCAATCATATAATTCAAGCACAGAAGAATAATCAATACTCAAAATAATAATTGAACAATTAAAATCAATTAGATCTCACAGTGTATTTAATCCAAGGCTTCCGTCTCCTTAATCCAAGAACAATAAATTAGCTATCCATAGCCATAGAAAAACCAAGAATTATAGAGAGAATTATTTTTATTGAATAGATCCAAGCCCCCTTTTATGTACTACTTCATCCCCTATTTATAACAATAATATTTCAGCCCTAACTATGCCCTAGCTTGCTTCCAATTCCACTTCGCGCACGGAAAGAAGCTGTTGTCGTCCGCCTCCCCGCTGCTGACTTAGTTTGTGAGGTGCTTCTCTTTGTGGGCTGATTTCGTGAGCAGCCCATGAAATCCTTAAGCAATTTGCTGAACCCACTTGCAAGTTGCTACAATTCGTGGCCCCCACATGTAATGATGCAAGCTACTCCATTAAAACGTTACTCTCCTCTTCTAATCCGGAGCTGCTGGGCATACTTAATAATACTTAAGCCCACTTGACCATGCACATATACTAATTGCTATGACTAAGCTACTACACGTGGGCCCATTCCTTTGCAAGCTAGGAATTCTTTTCCCATTGAATCAACACTATCAAATTCGTGCAAGCTGCTAAGAAATACTGAGCTGGACATTTGTTTAACCTTCTTTGCATGCTGCTTATTTCGTGATCCTCTTGTTAATCCCTTTTGAGCCCATTTTGATTCCTTGGATCAATTGTACCTAAAATATAAATATAAGATAAATGAATGTATTTAGGTACAAAATAAATATAAAATATTAAGTATTAAGGGAATAAAATATAACATATTTCATCCTTATCAAATTCCCCCACACTTATCTTTTGCTCGTCCTCGGGCAAAATAAAAACAAACTATAACACAAAAATTCAACCAAACAAATCTGACAAACTTGAGCCACGAGTTAATATGAACTTCAATATTGACCTTAAAGATTCAAAACAATAACTTTGGGAAATTTCAAAACAATGTATCATCTGAAACTCAAATTTACTTATCAATCTTACTTTATTATCAACCCTTTGTGTGTGTGTGTGTGTGTGTATCCACCTGTATCAAACTAGTCAGACTATAGAAAAATTTATGAAATCGAAGCCTTAAAGGAGAAAGATAAACTCAACCACTTGTTTTCTCACGAATCTCAGTTAAACCAACAAATAACATCGAAGGATCAAAAGACTTTTCTTTCTTTCTTATTTTTTTTCTTTTCTTTGGTAAGTGCATTTTATGCTCCATCTTACCCGCGAGTGCGTTTTACGCTCCATCTCGCATGTCACGTGTTTATGAGTGAGTGCGTTTTACGCTCCATCTCATCCCACCACATGAATCATTTCTTGATTACTTTTTAAATTTTTTTTTTTTCAATCTTGCAAAATTTGCCTAAATCATTTCCCTTTTCTTAAATAATACCTCATATCAACTTCAAGTGATGATCAAACAATTGAGAGAGTTCAAAATTTCTTCCTTAGACATTCAACCAGGTAAAAAAAATTTCCAAGTCAAAACTAGGTCGAACAAATGGACATGTGCTTAATAGTGAAGGGTCTTAAATAAATCATTGATCAACAAAGAAAATCAAATTTAGATTACCCAATGTCTATCAGTCTTCCCAGAAGTTATCACAAAGAACCCAAAATTCTATCATTGGTCAAAAATCAAGATCAAAATTAACTTATTTCTCGAGTGACAAATCCTAAAACTACTCCATTTTCGTAGGAAACACGATTGCACTTAGCATGTGCAACAAGCCTTTAAACCCCAAGGTTAGCCCAAGTGGACGAGTTTTGTCTCGTGAGGGTTTGCAGTGAATATACCCACAAAATTCAAAAAAAAACAAAAAAAAACAAAAAATAAAAAAATTTGAAAAATATCCTAAATAATAATAATAATAATAAAAATAATAAGTATCCTAAATCCTTCTCCCACACTTAAAACTTACATTGTCCCCAATGTAAACTAAAATGCAAAGAAAAGTAAAGAGATACTCCCCTATGGGTTGCCTCCCATGCAGCGCCTTTGTTTATGGTCGTTGGCTCGACCCAACGCTTTCTTTGTTAGTATAGACCGGATCCTTCAAGGTCCACATTTTCCACCTTTTTTTCTCGGGAACCCTCATAGAAATATTTAATCGCCTAGGAAGAGGCTTCAAATCCGAAATTGGTGCTTGCAAAACAGAGGGTAAAGACTTCTCGTTAGAAATCGGCACTTTATCATAAAATTTGTTACCTATTTTCGGATCGTCAGACAGAGTTGTTACAGTTGCTTGCAACTCGGTGTTCAATGTCAAATTCGCACTTTCCAATTTATCCTTACCATCAAGTTCACCGATTTCCTGTACTAAAGAGTTAATCATATCAATTGAATAAACAGATTTATCATCAGTGGGGTTTTGCATGGCATCATAAATATTAAATTTAACACTTTCGCCATCAAATTCCATTGAAAGTGTACCACTATGAACATCTATTTTAGTCTTTGATGTCTTTAAAAATGGTCTTCCTAACAAAATAGGGGCATTTTGGTCACCGATTTCCATATCAAGCACATAAAAATCAGTAGGAAAGATCAAATTCTTGACTTGCACAAGGACATCCTCAACTACACCTTTGGGAAAGACATTAGATCTGTCAGCCAGCTGTATTACAACTCCAGTTTTATTCAAAGGTTCCAGTGATAGATTAACATATATAGAATATGGCATGACATTTATCGAGGCTCCTAAGTCTAACATGGCTTTTTCAATTTTAGCGCTACCTATCGTGCACGGAATAGTGAACATACCCGGATCTGGGCACTTAGTAGGTAGCTTTCTTTGGATGACTGCAGAAACATTTTCTCCTACCCTCACCTTTTCATATTTTTTCATTTCCTGTTGCCTCTTATGTGTACACAATTCCTTCAGAAATTTAGCATAACGAGGTACTTGTTTAATAGCATCTAACAATGGAATATTTACCTCGCATTTACAAAAAGTTTCATACAAATCTGAATTTTTCTCGTATTTTCTATTTTCTGTTAAAGCAAGAGGGAAAGGGGGTACCGGTTTATATTCAGAGAGAGGAGGAAATTTACGCTTAGGTTCATCCTTGTCATTCAGAACACTGCTGTCTGCTTCTTCTTTTTCCTTAGTCATATTGTTTTGATCTTCTGGTGTAGGCACTGTCTTTTCTGGTATTGTTATCTCTTTACCATTCCTCAAGGTGATTGCACTTACATTTTCTTTTGGGTTCACCACTGTTTGGGAGGGTAATTTTCCTGAACTTTGTGCCTCCAATCGACTAATCGCAGTCGCCATTTGTCCCACTTGCGTACCCAAATTCTGAATACTTGCTCTCGTTTCCTGTTGAAAATTTAAAGTGTTAGTGGCAAGTGTTTTAACAATATCTTCTAAAGACATGCTAGGGGTCGAAGATTGGCCCTGTTGTTGTCTATTGAGATACGATGGTTTGTACTGCTGCTGATTTGGAAAAGTTTGAGGTGCTGGTTGACTTGCTTGTGGGTTCCCGTAGCTAAAGTTAGGATGATCCCTCCATCCAGAATTATATGTATTTGAAAAGGGATCATATTTCCTTTGAGGTTGCCCCGGAAACCCTCCTGCTGCATTTGCATGTTCAACGATCTCCTCTTGGAGAGTTGGGCACATGTCTGTCGGATGTCCTACTATCGCACAAATTCCGCAAGCTTTTACCTGTTGTGTGTTACCTGCACCCAGTTGACGAACAAGAGAAGTTAAACTCGCAATTTGTTGTTCAATAGAAGAAATTTGTACCTCACTAGCATTCCTAGGTGCAGAATCAAGTCTAGTGCCAAATTGTTGAGAATTAGCTGCCATATTAGCAATTAGATTTCTTGCAGCCTCGGGAGTCTTATCCACCAACGCTCCGCCACTAGCAGCGTCAATCATGCTTCTCTCGGTACAACTGAGACCTTCATAAAAATACTGGATGAGAAGTTGATCACTGATTTGGTGATGAGGGCAACTAGCACATAATCTCTTGAAACGTTCCCAATACTCATGTAGGGATTCTCCGCTGTTCTGCCTCACACCACAAATTGACTTCCTAATGTTGGCCGCCCTTGAAGCTGGAAAATATTTCTCTAAAAAGAGTCTTTTGATCTCTTCCCATGTGGTGATGCTTCCGGAGGGTAGATAGTAAAGCCAATCCTTAGCTGAATCTTTCAGAGAAAATGGGAAGGCTCTTAGCTTGATATGCTCTTCAGTGACTCCGGTAGGTTTCATACTCGTACATACCACATGGAATTCCTTCAAGTGTTTGTGGGGATCTTCACCTGCCAAACCATGAAAAGAAGGTAGAAGATGTATCAATCCAGATTTTAATTCAAAATGAGTATTAGTATCAAGATTAGGAAAAGTTATGCATAAGGGTTGTTGGTTTAAATCAGGAGCTGAAAGCTCTTTCAAGGTTCGATTTGCTGCCATGACTCCCTTTTCTTCACGAATTTCCCGAGCTTCCTTCCTTAATCTGCGACAAGTTCTCTCTATCTCTGGATCAAACTTTAAATCACCTTGATTAGTAGATCGAGTTTCAGGCATAAACAATCAAGGAAATTCAAATTACCAAAAAAAAAATTAAAAATTAAAAATTAAAAATAAAATAAGAATTACAAAAACAAAAACAAAAACTAAAATCAGTCCCCTGCAACGGCGCCAAAATTTGGTGTGCTGTCGCAGACAACCAAAAATAAACCTTACTGCGAACGATAATAATGTAGTAGTGCAAGTAAGAGTCGATCCCACAGAGACTGATTAATCTATTTTTATATACTTTGTATTCCAAAAGAGGGGTTTTTTTTTGAATATTTTTAATTAAAATAAACTAATGTGTAAAATATTGTAACAAATTAAATCAAGAGAACAAACCTTGGGTTAAGTCAACTTCCACCTTAGAAACATACACTGATCATTGACTCAAGCATACACAATTAATACTTTGAATATTCATCGTTAGAATCACTTCCATGTCTTTCCTTAATTTTAGTTAGATAGAAACAAGCGATCTAAATAACCCTAACTACTAAACAACTTCAGACAAGCGCTAAAAGTTTAATCTAGTAGAAGCTTTAAGAATTAGAAAAACCAATGAAGCTAAACAACACAAGCACAAGCGGTTGCATTTAATTTAGTCGAATATTCTTCCTAAGATCTAATAATCTCGTTATCTGCAGTCAATTATTAATCTTAGTTGCTTCGCAAATTAGAGTGACCAAACAATTACGGATTCGATATCTAATTTAGCAGTAGATTTCAATGAATAATAAACTAGTGTGCACCTAGCAATTAAACAAATCAATCATATAATTCAAGCACAGAAGAATAATCAATACTCAAAATAATAATTGAACAATTAAAATCAATTAGATCTCATAGTGTATTTAATCCAAGGCTTCCGTCTCCTTAATCTAATAACAATAAATTAGCTATCCATAGCCATAGAAAAACCAAGAATTATAGAGAGAATTATTTTTATTGAATAGATCCAAGCCCCCTTTTATGTACTACTTCATCCCCTATTTATAACAATAATATTTCAGCCCTAACTATGCCCTAGCTTGCTTCCAATTCCACTTCGCGCACGGAAAGAAGCTGTTGCCGTCCGCCTCCCCGCTGCTGACTTAGTTTGTGAGGTGCTTCTCTTTGTGGGCTGATTTCGGGAGCAGCCCATGAAATCCTTAAGCAATCTGCTGAACCCACTTGCAAGTTGCTACAATTCGTGGCCCCCACATGTAATGATGCAAGCTACTCCATTAAAACGTTACTCTCCTCTTCTAATCCGGAGCTGCTGGGCATACTTAATAATACTTAAGCCCACTTGACCATGCACATATACTAATTGCTATGACTAAGCTACTACACGTGGGCCCATTCCTTTGCAAGCTAGGAATTCTTTTCCCATTGAATCAACACTATCAAATTCGTGCAAGCTGCTAAGAAATAATGAGCTGGACATTTGTTTAACCTTCTTTGCATGCTGCTTATTTCGTGATCCTCTTGTTAATCCCTTTTGAGCCCATTTTGATTCCTTGGATCAATTGTACCTAAAATATAAATATAAGATAAATGAATGTATTTAGGTACAAAATAAATATAAAATATTAAGTATTAAGGGAATAAAATATAACATATTTCATCCTTATCAACTTCTCTATTTACAATCTCTATGTTCATGGGGTATTCTAACTCATCCTTAGGCAATTCTAAGTTTTTAGCAAAGTCATCGGATATAAATGAACAAGTAGCACCCGAATTAAATAGTACATAAGCATTAACTTTATTGATCGGAATGATACCTGACACCACATCGCAAGACTGCACCGTATCCTGCACTGTCCTGTTGAAGGTCCTGGCGGTCGGTCGGTTGGTTGCGATTAACCCCATGATAGTTAGAGCACTTCCACCGCTGTTTCCCCTGTTCCCTCCTGATCCTGCTCCTCCAGATCCCTTCTTGGGACAGTCCCTTGCCAGATGATCCTTTGAGCCGCAAGTGAAGCAGGCACCCTTCTTTGGGTTAGGACAGTTAGGTGCTATGTGGCCTTCCTGACCACAATTGTAGCACACCCGTTTTCCCTTCATACAAACCCCCAGGTGAGCTTTCCCGCAGGTCGGGCATGCTTCGATTCTCTTCTTCTGACCTCCTTGTTGATTTCCAGTTGATGAGTTGTCAATCTACCTCCTCTTCTGATTGTTACTTCCTCCCGTGTTACTGCCACTAGCTTTGTTATTTCCTTCACTTTCACTCTTCTTCTTTTTATGATCTTGGTTATACTTGGTTACCGCAACGCTTCCACCTTCGGCGAGTATGGCCTTCTCCAGCACCCCAGCAAAAGTGTTCAATTGAAACATTGACACTTTGCTATACAACCAGGGCTTCAATCCCTGCTCGAATCGCCTAGCCTTTCTCTCTTCAGTATGCACTTGATACGTGGCAAACCTAGCCAACTCGTTGAATTTAGCAGCATAGTCTGATACGGACATATTCCCCTATTTCAGCTCCAAAAACTGGACCTCAATTTGGTTCTGCGAGCTATTTGGAAAATATATCTCGAAGAACATCTCCTTGAACCTCTCCCAGGTAATCACACCTTCTCCTCCCCGGACCTTATTTGCTTGCCACCAATAACTGGCTTCGGATTTTAGCATGAACGTTGTGTAGGCGGTTTTCTGGTCTTCTCTGACTCTGGCGACGTCAAAAACTTTTTCCATCTCCATAACCCAAGTTTGAGCTTCTATCGGGTTCATGGAGCCTTTAAACTCTGGCAGTCCCACCGCCTTGAAGTCCTTGAATGTAGTATTTGGCGGAGCTAGAGGTTGATTGTTCATTGCTCCCGTTAAAAGATTTACCAACTGTTGAACAGGGTTCACATTGGCATCGTTGTTGTTGTTAGTTGACCCTTCCTGGGCCAGTCGACGGTTTGTTCTTCTCCTTAGGCGGCATATTTCTGTTAAGATATACGCTTATTAGATATTTATTCAATCTTTTAAATATTTAAGGCTTAACTTAAACATTTAAACATAATCACTTAACACATTATCTCAAATAAACTCTGATATTTTATTGAATCAAAAATTTTAACATAATACGATAGCATCACTTCTATTACATCAACTATCCCGAGATAAAGAATCTACAGGATTTAAAACATCAAAATATTCCTCTATTTATAAATACATCGAAATTTACATTATTAACTACCAGATAGGTTTTCACATAATTAAACTATTCCTATCACTGCCTGCTAAGGCGTTGAATAGCTTTGTTACGCTCTTCTTCCATAATGCGGGACATCGTCCTGCGATCTAGCATGTATGACGGTAGTTCTTCGAACTGAATTGGGTATCTCATAACCCGATCCTGGGCCTCATCAAATGCATTTTGAAGAGTAGAGTGCGTCTCCTCAAGCTTGGCCTTCTTCGCGCCTTAACATGATATACTAACTGAATGTAATGAACCTAATGACATGTTAGGTGTATGAAACAATAATATAACATGTTGAATGACATTTATAATATAACTTGAAGTTTCATGTTAACAAACTAAGTTGTTGACATGTATAATATAATGTGAAGTTTCATGTTAACAAACTAAGTGTAAACTTGGATATGGTGACCGTAAGACGTGATTATGATTGTCTAAAAGCTTACGCTTGTATGGTATACATGTTATGAGTTTATTCTCATGTTATATGTTTAGTCAACAAGTTAATATTATAAACCAAGCTGTAAGTTGAACTTAAGTGAGAAGTTCAACAGTTAAACATAATAGCTATGAAAACTAATCAATGTCATATATATAATGTAATTTGTAGGATGTTGAGGAATTGAATTATAACTATATTTGTAGCTTGGGCACGAGGTAAGTGTTCTATCCCTAGCTTATTATTGTTAAGCAAGTTTTTCTTATCTATACACTTTAAATTGCGCAAGTGTTCTATCCCTAACTTATTATTGTTAAGCAAGTTTTTCTTATATATACTCTTTAAATTGAGTAGGTGTTATATCCCTAACTTATTATTGTTAAGCAAGTTTTCTTATCTATACTCTTTAAGTTGAATAAGTGTTCTATTCCTTATTCTTATGTCAAGCAAGTTTCTAAACTCAAACTTTACTTTTATTGAGCAAGTTTTCTATTCTTGAAATACTATCACGATGCAAGTTGTTATCCTTGATTATTCAAGTTGAGATTCCATATGAGATGTTATAATACCTTTAAAGCATGATTCTAGTTATACAATACTTATTCGGTTGTATACTCTTGAGAAATTATTATTCGATTTGAATATCGTTTATTGTTGAACCTTGTAAGGCAGGAACCCTTATTGATTCGACTAGTTTATAATTGATGAACGTTCTAAATTCTAGAACTGTTAGTGAGCTTATCCAAACCAAACTTTCTTTGGTGCGGACTATGATGTCAAACTGAGATGAACAACCCTTTTAATAGGGGATTAAATACGCTTTAGCATTGAGATATTGTGCACAGTATGGTACTAAGGGCTGATCCCCCTAAGTAAGAGAAGTAGAGTCCATATAGACTTATGACTGTTAAAGGTTTAAAGTAGAAATACTGGACAACCTAGAACATAGTTAAAGGTCTTATGACCCTTAGATGTTCTTTTGATTCTTGTTATTCATTCTTGATTCAAAAGCCGAGTTTTCTTTATTCAGAAGTCTTTGATTCACTCGCATTTATTATTATCATTATATTGTTATACTTGTGGGCAATTGTGCTCACTCTTGCATAATAACATTGTAGTTAATAACGAAAGATCTGACGAGCCTTCCACTAGCAAAGGCAAGGGAAAAATTAACAAGTGTTGAAGACTTGTTATTTATATTGAGAATGTTTATGTTTAAGACTTATGTGTAATGATTAAGACTTATTTGTTTACATTTTCGCATTTGAGATTTAAGGTTAAGTATGACCTGAGATTAATTATGTATTTTATTTCAGATGTTGTAACCCCTTAACGGGAGATGATGGATTTATTTCTATCTATGTCATGGTTTGCATTTATTATGGGTAGATAGATATATAATATTTGTACAGTGAACACCATATCCTGTGGAAATTGAAGTACCCGGATTTGGGGGTGTCATTAGTTGGTATCAAAGCCGTAGGTTATGAACCTTAGGTGGGGAAAAACCTTAGGATAGTAGCCTTCGAGAACATAGTACTGATAAACTTCAAATGCTCAATATGTTCTTCCTTGGTCTTAGAATAGACCAATATATCATCAATAAAAACCACTACGAATTTGTCCAGAAACGGCTTGAACAATCCATTCATTAGGCCCATAAATGCTGCAGGCGCATTTGTTAGACCAAATGACATAACCAAAAATTCGTAGTGACCATATCATGTCCTAAATGCTGTGTTCGGGACATCTTCTGGTCTTACCTTCAACTGATGATAACCACTTCTTAGGTCTATCTTCGAGAAATATCTCGCTCCTTTTAATTGATCAAACAGATCATCAATCCTTGGCAACGGATACCTATTCTTAATGGTAACCTTGTTCAATTCTCTATAGTCGATGCAGAGTCGCATCGTTCCATCCTTCTTCTTAACAAATAATACCGGCGCTCCCCACGGTGATACGCTCAGTTGAATATATTTCTTGTCCAACAGCTCTTGTAGCTGTACCATCAATTCCTTCATTTCTACCGGAGCCATCCGGTACGGTGCTTTCGATATTGGAGCCGTTCCTGGCACCAAATCGATAACAAAATCTACTTCCCTGTCAGGCGGAAGTCCTGGCAGATCATCCGGGAAAACATCCATGAAGTCTCTTACGACTGGTATTTCTTCTAACTTTAGATTCTCTTTACAACTATCGACTATGTAAGCTAAATACCCCACACATCCCTGTCTTAATAACTTCCTAGCCTGCATCATTGTCAAACAACTCGCTTGTCTAGGCTATTTGCTGCCATAAAACACAACCTTTGATGGAGTCATAAGGTTAATACATTTATTTTGGCAATCAATTACTGCTCCATAATTGAATAACCAATCCATTCCCAGGATAACGTCAAATTCCCCAAGTTTAATCGAGATAAGATCTACATTCATAACGTTACCCTTAATATCCACTCTACAGTTCTTGTGTATATACTCAACATGAATTACTTCCTTGTTCGCAATCTCTATGTTCATAGGGATTTCTAATTCATCTTTAAGCAATTCTAAATTCTTTGCAAAGTCATCGGATATAACAAGTAGCACCCGAATCAAATAAAACATAAGCATTGACTTTATTGATCGGAATGATACCTGACACCACATCACGAGACTGCACAGCGTCTTGTACGGTCATGTTAAATGTCCTTGCAGTTGGTCGATTTGTCGAAGTCAGTCCGGTAATGGTAAGAGGATTTTCACTATTATTTCCCTTATTTCCACCTGCCCCTGCCCCTCCAGATGCCTTCTTTGGACAGTCTTTAGCCAAGTGATCCTTTGACCCACATGTGTAGCAGGCGCCCTTCTTAGGGTTAGGGCAGTTAGGTGCTATGTGGCCTTCCTTACCACAATTGTAGCAAACTCTATTTCTTTTCATGCAGACTCCCAAGTGAGTCTTCCCACAGGTTGGGCATGGTTCTAACTTTTTCTTCTGACTACCTTGCTGACTTACAGACGACGGGTTGTCATTCCACTTTCGTTTATGATTATTAGTTCCCCCTGTGTGACTGCCACTAGCCTTATTATTTCCTTCACTATCATTCTTCTTCTTCTTCTTTTGATCCTGATTGTACTTAGACACCGCTTCGCTTCCACCTTCAGCGAGAATGGCCTTCTCCAGAACTCCAGCAAAAGTGTTCAATTGAAACATTGACACCTTGCTATACAACCAGGGTTTCAGTCCCTGTTCAAAACACCTAGCCTTTCTTTCATCAGTATGCACCTGATATTGGGCAAACCTGGACAATTCGTTAAACTTTGCCGCGTAGTCGAGCACAGACATATTCCCCTGCTTCAACTCCAGAAACTGCACCTCCATTTGATTCTGGGAGCTGGTCGGGAAATACATCTCAAAAAACATTTCTTTAAACCTTTCCCAGGTTATTACACCATCTCCTCCCCTGATCTTATTTGCCTGCCACCAGTAGCTGGCTTCTAATTTTAACATAAATGTCGCGTAGGCAAGCTTCTGGTCCTCCCTAACTCGGGCGACCTCAAAAATTTTCTCCATTTCCATAACCCAAGTCTGAGCTTCTATCGGGTTCGTGGAACCCTTAAAATCTGGTGGTCCCACTGCCTTAAAGTCTTTAAATAAGGTGTTCGGTGGAGCTTGAGGCTGATTGTTCATCGCTCCAGCCAACAGATTTATCGACTGCTGAACGGGGTTCGCATTGGTATCATTGTTGTTATTGTTATTGGTTGACCCTTCTTGGGCTTGTCGACGATTTTGTCTAAAATATTTAAGACTTAACTCAAATATTTAACATAACCACTTTAACTCTTTTCTTTTCAAATAACCTTTGATATTTTATTTAAATAAAAAGTTTTAAACATAGTACTATAGCATCTCTGCCATTTACTTCAACTATCCCAACATAAAGAATCTTCAAGATTTAGTTTCTCAAAATATTCCTTTGTTTTTAATCACATCAGAATTTACATTAACTACTCCAAAGAGTATCACATAATGTTAAATACTTTAACATACTCACTTAACCCATATCATCTTGAACAACTTTATTATTTTATTAAAACCAAAAGCTTTTAATACAATACGATAGCATTTCTGCCATTTACATCAACTATCCTGAAATAAAGTTTCTACAGGATTTACATCATCATAATATTCCTTTGTTTATAAACACATCGGAATTTACATTATTTATGATTATTTAAACATTAACATAATCATACTGTCCTATCACGGCCTGCTAAGACGTCGAACAGCTTTACTACGCTCCTCCTCCATAATGCGGGACATAGTCATGCGATCTAACATATACCCAGGCAGTCCCTCGAACTGAATAAGATATCTCATAACTCAGTCCTGTGCCTCATCAAATGCCCTCAGAAACGTGTAGCACTTCTCTGCAACCTTAACTCTCTTTGCACGTGCCTCCTCCTCTGCCAAGTCTGCACGTCGTGCATTTCTCACCCAAGCTTCTTCCACTATGGCGAGTCGTTCAGATTTCTCTTTCAACTCATTCTTCAACCTTTCTATTTCCTCTGTCTTCTGCTCAGTTTGGCCCTTCTCGTCAGCCAAGTCCCACTCCACATTCCCATGGTGGGTGTGGAGTGTCTCAACTTCCTCATTATGCTGCTCAATGGTATCTCATAACTCTACGTTGCGATCATACAATAAAGCATACATATCAGCGCTGATAGAGTTCGGTGGGAACTCCTCAGGGTCTTCCTCCTCTTCTTCCTCCTCCTCGGCTGCCTCAGCCGAAATCTCAACCTCCTCAGGGTCCTCCTCTGAGTCAGTCTCTGGCTCATGCTCCTGACCAAAATCTGGAATCACAGGAGATGGCTCTGGCTGTACTAACTGCTCCCAGACAGTATGTATGTCCCGGGGCTCCTCATCTCTAGTCTCTAGGGGTACAACATCCCTAGGCTGACTAGCTCCTCCAGTATCTGACATCCTGACAAAATAAGTTTTAAGACTTAGTTTTTACGTGATGCTAATCAATACTCTAACAAGTATGAACACATAAGCACATAGCACATAAGGTAATTTTATTATCTTTCTTAGAACTCAATCAGAGTTATCATTACTATCTACCCATATCATACAACTATCTACCCATAAATAATGAAATTCATTTATTAGATAAATAAATCATCATCTTACATCATCTGAAATAATAATACATCATAAATCCCAGGTTAAACTTAACCTTAAATCTCTGTTGCGGAAATGTAAATAAATAAGTCTTAAGTCATCACACATAAATCTTGCACTTTAACATTCTTAACATCAACACAAGTCTTCAACACTTGTTAGCTTTTCCTTTTCCCTTACTACTAGAAGGTACATCACTTCGTTTTTTATTAGCTGCAATGTTATTATGCAAAAGTGAGCACGAATGCCCGCAAATATAAAAATAGGACAATAATAACATGCGAGTGAAAGAAATCTGATTAACAGATAGCTCAACTTTTGAATCAGGAATATTAATCGAGAATCAAATTAATTCTCAATTTTTGAATCAAGAATATTAATCGTGAATCAAATTACTTCTCAACTTTTGAATCAAGAATATTAATCGTGAATCAAATTACTTCTGAGGGTCATTAAGACCTTGAACCGAGTCTTAGGTTGTCAAGTATATTAACCTTTCAAACCTTTAACAGCCATAAGACTATAGAATTTACTTCTCGTACTTAGGGAGATCAGCCCTTTGTACTGATAATGTGCACATTATCTTAACGCTTAAAGCATCTTCATTAATCCCCTATATTAGGGTTGTTCATCTCAGTTTGACATCAGAATCCGCACCAAATAAAGTTGGTTTGGATAACTCAATAAATGATATTCAAATTGAATATTAACTTCTCAAGGTATACAATCGAATAAGTATTGTACACTTAAATGATACTTTTAAAAGAATCATGGAATCTCATGTGAAATTCTAAACTTGGATATTCAAGAGTAAGAATTTGCTCAAAAATAGTAATTAAGCATAGCAATTGCTTAATTTAAAGAGTTTAGTTTAGGAAACATGCCCAATAATAATAATAAGTTAGGGAAAGAAAACTTGTCTCGTGCGCAAGCTACAGTTATTACTCACTTCTTTAATTACTCTTACCTATCACACATTTACAATATCAATTAATCACATGTTCGATATGATTATTGATTTACAATTAGTGTTCTTTGAACTCATTATTAGATTTTTCAAATAATGGTTCACGTTGATTAATTAACTTGTTAATTAATCACATAACTTAAGTTATTAACTTGTATTAACAACTTATTATATATATATATATAACATGTCTTCATGTTTATTAGACTTAAAATAATGTCTTCATATTTATATCACATTATTTAAAGTTTATAAATAATAACTTAAGTCACATAATTAATTCATTAATTAATCACGCAACATAATTTATTAAACTCATATCAACATCCTATCATATTTACAACATGTTTTCATGTTCATTAGATTAAAAACATTTTTCTCAAATTTTAACAATTAGCAAAATTTTCGAAAATTTTAGACGGGCGCGGCCGCTCGCCATTTAGCCTTGTACCCGGCGTGGCCGCGCGGCTATGTTTTTCCAGAATTTCCAGTTCGCGAAGAACACAGAAATTCGGCCACTTTCTCAAATTTTACACCAATACACTGATTTATAATGTTACCCATGAAGTATAAACTTCACAGGACATTATATATCACTTATAACATGTTCTTAACATTCCAAGTCATGTAATTACACAAATCAAAACATTAATTTTCACTGTTCTTCAAAACTTTCAAGAGTTTAATGAAAAACATAAAAAAATTCTCCTTACGGATTCGTTACTACACCGAATCCATTCATTTCAATTCCATTTTCTTTGTTTTAATATATACAATCATATTCATGTATCAATTTAAATATAAACATATGATTCAATCATTAATTTAACCCATATGGGTTATTCCCCCATATTCAATACTCTGTAATTTCATAAAACCCATTTATTAACAAAATTACTTGGTGTAATCAGTGTAAATTATGGATACATGATCTAACACATAATACTAACATCTACGGTCACATATATGATAACCTCATACTTTAATTTTCCAAAATGATTCTTAACATAGAGTTTTTACAAAGACGTATAAAAACTCTGTAATTTTCTTCAAAACCCAATTAAGGCCAAATTAAATAAAATTGATCCTTTAAAACATGATTATATGTTAGAAAAACACGTTATGATTCCATACCCATATAGATAAAGCCATATCGTAACCCAAATGGAAAACCCAATTTTCACAGAAAACTTAAAAGTACGTATTAAGAAATCTTAATTTTGAAAACTTAAAAGAAGAATTACCCTTTTAGTAGTGAAGATAATCAAAGACAATACTTAAAATTTTCTCAAATCTCTTTCTCCCTTTCACTCTCAATTTCTTCTTCCCGATCTCTTTATTTTCTTCTCTGAACTTTTTCTAATTTTTTTTTCTCTCTGACTTTGAAAATAAAACTTATGTCTGACAATAATATACGTATATGTATATATATTATACCGTTGTATTAAATAACGGATTAACCACTCTTAGGGCCTTGTTTGGCTTTCTCCTCACTTTTTATTCATTTATTTTAATTAACTATTTTACTATATAGTTAATTATCACATTATTAATTATTCAATTAATTTTATTTAAATTAATTAAATAAAATAAGATAATTCACATTAAATCACATTGTCACATAATTAATATTTTTATTAATTAATTATGTCAATACATTAATTCTTTAATTAACTATTAAATTAATTAAAGTAACATATGCTTATTTAATTAATTCATTTAATCAAATAAACTCAATTAAATATATTCTTTTAACTATTAAATTACTACACATTAATTTTATTAATGTAACACATATAATTAAATTAATCTACCACAAATTTATGAATTAATTATTTAACTCAATAATTAAATCATTAAAAATATTTATTTATTTTAATAAATATTCAAATATCTTTACCAAATTCTCGTTCGTCACATATTATGTATATCAGTTTATTTTTACTACTACGTAAGTTATAGTTAGAATAGTAGAGAAAGTTAGAGAGAAAAGAAGAGAGAAGAAGAAAGGAAGAAGAAGAAGTTCTGTATAATCAAAAAATAAGAAATTCACCATCATCATCTTCTTTGAAAGCTAGAAAGGTATAATCTAACTATACAATTGTTAAACCATGTTCTTCATTGTTATTCATATTTTTTTAACTTCTCTGTAGGAATAGCTGTTGTCCGATTTATGTAACGACAATTAACGCGCAAGTATACGCGGTCAACAAGTAATATAAGATAAGTAGGATGTCGTACCCACGAGGACGAAGTCTTAAATGCAAATCAAATACTAATGTAAGTTCTTTACTGTCTTATCTAAACAATTGATTGGAGGTGGTATTTTAAACTATGCGATTACAACTAAAGGAAGCGGGAGAAATAGATGTAATAGGGAGACAAGCTAGGATTGCAATTCCCCTAACGCGTCGCCTAATCTCCTAACTCTCCACAATACAAACAAATCAAGGAATGGTCAGCCGAGAATAGAACTATGCTTATGCTTCTGTCGAAGGCCAAATGCACATCTCTAGCTAGATGAATCACAATATATCTATCGATGAAAATAACTAGGCTAGGGTCATTAAGCTCAGTCTCAAGGCTACACAAGGCAAATAGAGATATGTCTATCCTATTAAGCAGTTTATGCACACATTCCTTTAGGCAAGGGCATAACAAGTGTTGTTGTATTTTAAAAGCTAGATAATAATGTCCAATAGTCAATATCTATTAATATCACTGCCAAAAACTCTGTCAAGCATTTAGTCAATAAGCAAGAAACACAACAACCCATTCCCAAAATGATTCATTAGTATAAATAGGAGAGAAAGTTAATTAGGCTAAACACTAGGTTACATTGCAATCCTAAAAAGGAATTAGTTCATAACCATGGTGCTAATACACATTTCTATCACATTCAACATTGATCAGTAATACACAAACAACCGAGAGATTTTAGAATAAGAAAACTCCTGAGCTAAGGTTTTCTGTCTCCACGTCTTCTCTTCTCCGTGTAACTCCTGAGCTGTATATGATGCAATAACTATTCTCCCATAAAACACAGCTTCTTTCTGTTCTAGAATCCCCAAAAATATTCTCTGTATTTTCTCTCTATCTCCGATATCCTTCCGTCGTTCTCTCTCCACATCTTCTTTTTAGGTCATTTAATGCGAACCACTAGCTAGGCATCGGAGGTGAGGCTGCGGCGCGGAGCCTATAACTGCTTGGCGGCGCTGCGGCGCCACTAACGCTGCAGCGCGAGAATAAGAAGGACCGGACCGCTGCAGCGCCAGATGAATTTAGCCAGGACCATGAGTTGGCGCTGCGGCGTGGGCTTTAGAATAGGCTCTGGCGCTGCGGCGCCAGAATGTAGAAAATGACAACTTTGCCCCTGCAAGCTGGAAATGACCAAAACAGCCCTGCATCATACAGGAAAAGCATAACAACAACAAAATATATACAAAAGCACAACAAATAATAGAAAACAAGCAGCGTCTTGAGCTTTAGAGAATCTGATTCGCGATATAAATACCACTTATCATATACCCCCAAACTTAAGCTTTTGCTTGCCCTCAAGCAAACAATCTAACATCCACACTTACATTACTGGAAGACGCGAAAGGAAACTACTACTATATAATAATACCACGGCTTCAAAGCGTACAAAAAGAGCCTCTCCGAGAATAGGACAAACACAGACATGAAAAGGGGCTTAAAATTGAATTTGCAAGCATGAGACTGTACTTGATCCATTCTATGTGCGCGAAGACCAACCATCCTAACTAAACATAGCTCAAAAAACTTGCACAGCTGATTGCTAAAAACAATATGCACACTACGCAACTTAAACATTCAACAAGCATTAAGGCTAGGATGCAAGCACAGGAAAAAAAAATCAAAAGGCTCTAGCATGAAGACAGTAAAATCTGATTCGGACAGTCCTTAATTACCTTAGGCTAAACAGAGCTACCCATAAATGAGCTTTTGATCAGTGACTCCCAAACCAGACGGCTTTAGGGCACTAGGCGTGGAACACCCCTATGAATCTAATAACTCGAGCAGCAAAGGCCACGTAATCAACATAAGCCAAATTAGACTTTACGAAATCTGAAGATTATTTGACGAGTGCATTTTATGCTCCATCTCAACATCGGTCCTGCGTTTATGGGCGAGTGCGTTTTACGCTCCATCTCGACCCACCGCAAGACTTTCGATAATCAATCTCCTTTTCAATTCATTTTATTTTTATTTTATTTCAATACAACATGCCAGAGTCCAAGATCCAAAACTGTAAAAGCGCCCAAGCCCTTTATTACCTTGCAGAAATAAAAGATTATAAGAATGAACATACTTTCAAAGCAATCAACGCGTGAAGTAGCATCGAAAAATAATTAGCTAAAACAGTTGATCGGTGCTTGCTAAGGACGGATCAAAAATAGTCTCGACTTTTCGATTCACAACCCCTAACACATACATGCCTGACACGACTCTAAGAGACAGCCATAACTACTTGGCGCCTGTCATTAGCCACGATCAAAAATTAACCCTCACCTAGCATATTTACAGTTACAGAACTAGGCGAAAGGGGGAATAAGGAGAAGCCATTACACATGGCATCAAGAAAACCAATTATCTGCACAAACCCCAAAATATGGCTAAAAACATAACAACCAAAATAAAGCACAAGCATTTAAATATTATAAACCAAAACATTCACAAACATAGCATAAAAAAAAGAAAAAAAAATAGATAGTCTGGGGCTAAACCGCCCAAAAGAAACATGACAGCAATTCATATATAATAAAACTTAAACAGGAAATCTCCCCCAAGCTTGAAATCTGCCAATGACCTCACTGGCCTTCACCCTCTGGAGCAATATCACCTCCGCCATCATCCTCGTCTTCAGCATCCGCATCCGTTGGGTCCTCCTCGCGATCCTCTCCTGAGGCTAGAAATGGTGGAGGATAAGGCGCAAAGACTGGAGGCTATGGAAATTGAAAGGGCATGGACTCTGCGTCGTCTCCTCCCTGAGCATAATAGATACTGGAGACCGTATTTGCGAACTCCGCATGATAGTGATTGAATTGGCTCTGCCATTGAGCCACTGTATCAACCTTGCTGTGGAGAAAATTAATACTGCTTAAAATCTCTGCCAAGGACCCGGGTGGCATAGCCTCAGAAGATGGGGGCTCAAGCGCTTGAGCGGAGGTACCAGCTTCCGATGAGGGAGGCGGCAGAGGCCCCGGTAAATATCCCTGACCCTTTGGGTGTGACGGAGGTCCCCCATCCCAAACTCTATAACGGCCTATAACGTGATGATCAATGACCGCCATAGGCGGCTGAGTGATGTCGTCTTTCTCCCATACCACACCCGTCCTTTTGCATAGGCGTGTGATCAGAGACGGGTGAGGGAGTCCGGAATTGACGTTGCTCCTAATGGCCTTTTTAATTGAATCCTGAATAAGAACCCCCACATCAACCTTCAGCCCCATGACAATTGCATAAAGCAGTACTGCCCTCTCTCTTGTTACATCGCTCAGGTGGCGTGTTGGCATAATATTTGCACAAATAAAGGAGTACCACGCCTTACCATAACGACTTAAGGCTTGATGGGGGAAATAGGTCTTTTCACCATGGAATTCATTGGTTTTCCACACGGTACCAGGCTTGCAGAGCTTTGCTATAATCTCATCAGTATTGTAACTCCGCATCCCAGGCTCCAGATAATCCTTACCATCGTAGTTTGGAGTCCCATATACAGCATTGATGGTTCGAGTGTCAAATTTTATCAACTTACCCCGAACTGGCACCGAAGCAGGACCATCGGCATTAGCATTTGCATAGAATTCCTTTACCACTGAAATAACTGCAGATTCGGGCGGCTTGGTGAAGTGAATCCATTTCATAGTCACAATCATTGAATTCATATGGCCGTCCATCTTGTCATCTGGCCTTAGCCCTCTCTCAGGCACCAAACTCCTTTTTGAAAAATTTTGGGCATATCGCTTCCAGGCTTCCTCACTAGGAAATTTTACAGCATCCCAAAGAGGAGGGGTTCTGGAAGACGGAGGAGGACCTATACTAGTGCGAGGACGCTTTGAACCCATAGCCAACAAAACTCCAAGAACAACAAAAAGATAATTAACAAACGACCAACCAAACTCTGTTCTGAAGAAATCCTTTACCTCTAGTTGCTTATAAATACAATGAAGGAGAATAACTGCACGACGGTTGAAGGCCCCAAACGCTCAGAAGTCGAATGGGTGACGGTTGATTTGCCGCAATCGTTGGGAGTAAGGGAGATGTGTGAGAGAGAAACAAGGGACACTGCAAACTGAACCCAAAAGCCTCAATTAAACTTAAAAACTCGGCACTGGCGCTGCAGCGTGGTGCATGGCGCTGCGGCGCGGGAAAGGTTAATCCTGGCGCTGCGGCGTCATTATCGGAGCTGCGGCGTGAAATCTTGGCGCTGCGGCGTGAGTAATTAGGAAGACCTCGACGCTGCAGTGCAACTCTCCAGTAGCTTCCAGCATATGCCGGCGCCGCGGCGCGAAAAATTTGTAAAGGGGATGGCGCTGCGGCGTGGTTCTTGGAGCTGCGGCGCGAAACTCAGACTAGCTCTTGGCGCTGCAGCGTGAGCACTGCATTCCTGCAGCCAACACCCAAATTTTGAATCAATGCACATTTGAACTACTAGACATAGCAATCATACTAACAATTATATTAACCATTAAACTACATCCTAACATACTAAATTAAGATCTACACTAATTCTATGCAAAACCAATTGCACTAATGATAACTAAAGAAAATAAGACTAAATAAAACCATAAGGAAATTTTTGATACTAAGATGGGGGTTGCCTCCCCATCAAGCGCTTGATTTAGAGTCGTCGGCTTGACTTTCGCCCCGCCTTACACCGGGTTTCCCAAGGTGATGGAGGTGTTTTGCCAGTCGACCTCGCCGCCCCAATAGTGTTTCAAACGTTGTCCATTGACTTTGAATGTTTTGTCTGAATGAGGGTCTTCGACCTCAATAGCCCCATGAGGATACACTTTAGCAATGGTGAACGGCCCCGACCATCGGGACTTCAACTTCCCCGGGAATAATTTCAGCCGGGAGTTAAAAAGAAGCACCTTCTGGCCTTTTTCGAAGTTCCTTTCGACAATTTTCTTGTCATGCCACCGCTTTGTCTTTTCCTTATACAACTTAGCGTTTTCATACGCGTGCAGACGAAACTCGTCTGTTTCATTGAGTTGTAATAGTCTTCGTTCACCTGCTGCATCCATATCGAAATTGAGCTTTTGGATAGCCCAATATGCATTGTGCTCTAGCTCCACAGGAAGATGACAAGCCTTGCCATAAACAAGCCTATACGGAGACATTCCGATAGGCGTTTTATAAGCGGTGCGGTATGCCCACAAGGCATCATCAAGCTTCTTTGACCAGTCCTTCCGATTAGGATTAACGATCTTCTCCAGGATACGCTTAACCTCTCGATTAGAGATCTCTGCTTGGCCACTTGTCTGCGGATGATAACCTATGGCTATTTTATGGGTCACCCCATACTTAGCAAGAAGGGCTTCGAAATATTTGATTCAAAAATGTGACCCTTCATCACTGATTATTGCCCGAGGAGTGCCGAAGCGAGTGAAAATATTTTTCCTTAAGAAATTAAGCACCACCTTAGCATCATTAGAAGGCAAGGCGACTGCTTCTACCCATTTGGAGACATAATCAACCGCGACCAGAATATAGAGATTGTTGAAGGACGACGGGAATGGCCCCATGAAGTCAATACCCCATACATCAAACAGCTCTACTTCAAGGATATTCTGCAGAGGCAATTCGTGCCTTTTTAAAATGGTTCCTACCCTTTGGCATCTATCGCAGTGCAACACATATAGGTGTGCATCTTTGAACAGGGTAGGCCAGTAAAACCCAGATTGGAGTACTTTAGCAGCAGTTCTTTGGCCCCCAAAATGTCCTCCATAATTAGAGGAATGACAATGATGGAGCACACCTTCGATTTCCTCCTCTGGCAAACATCTTCGCAGAATTTGATCTGAACACTGTTTGAATAAAAAGGGCTCGTCCCAAAAGTATTGTTTTGCATCATTAGGAATTTCTTCCTCTGCTGATAGCTGAAGATGGGAGGAAGCACTTGACAAGCGACGAAATTTGCAAAGTCCGCATACCACGGGGCTTTACTTTGGACGCCAAACAGTTGTTCATCCGGGAAGAAATCATTGATGTCTTTGATTGCATCTCCCGAATGAGGAGGATTTTCCAACCTCGACAAGTGATCTGCTACCTGGTTTTCTGTCCCCTTCTTGTCGCGGATCTCTAGATCGAACTCCTGTAGAAGAAGGACCCACCTTATCAGCCTAGGCTTTACATCTTTTTTTTCTATTAGATATTTAATGGCCGAATGGTCTGTGTACATGGTCACTTTTGTTCCAATGAGGTAGGAACGGAATTTGTCGAAAGCATAGACCACTGCCAGCAGTTCCTTCTCGGTTGTGGTGTAATTTAACTGAGCATCAGTTAATGTTTTGCTGGCATAATAGATCGTGTGGAACACTTTGTCCCTTCTCTGTCCCAACACTGCCCCAATTGCAAAATCGCTGGCGTCACACATGAGCTCAAATGGGAAAGTCCAATCAGGAGCTACCACAATAGGAGTCGAAATGAGTTTTTCCTTCAATAATTCAAATGCTCTGAGGCAGGCTTCATCAAACTGAAAAGGCATATCCTTTTCCAATAGTGAACATAGTGGTTTTGTTATCCTTGAGAAGTCCTTGATAAACCGCCTATAGAAACATGCATGCCCAAGAAAACTCCTAACCCCTTTCACTGATGTAGGCGGTGGTAGACTATTGATGACATCAATTTTAGCCTTGTCTACTTCAATACCACCATCTGATACTCTGTGGCCCAGAATAATGCCCTCTTTTACCATGAAGTGGCACTTCTCCCAATTCAATACAAGATTAGTTTCAACGCATCTTTGGAGAACGGCAGTCAAATTGACCAGACAGTTATCAAATGAACTCCCGAATACAGAAAAATCGTCCATGAAAACCTCGAGGGTCCTTTCGACCATGTCAGAGAAGATGGACATCATGCAACGTTGGAATGTTGCAGGAGCGTTACACAACCCAAAGGACATTTTTCGAAAGGCAAAGGTCCCATACGGACATGTGAACGTTGTTTTCTCCTGATCTTCGGGAGCAATAGAAATTTGATTATAGCCAGAATAACCATCTAGCAAACAATAGAAGGCGTGCCCAGCAAGTCTATCGAGCATCTGATCAATAAATGGCAGAGGGAAGTGATCCTTACAGGTGGACTTGTTCAACTTTCTGTAGTCCATACATACCCTCCATCTAGTCACCGTTCTGGTTGGAATCAACTCGTTATTCTCATTGGCTACTACTGTTATACCGCCCTTTTTTGGCACGCATTGAATTGGCTGACCCAAGGACTGTCCGAGATAGGGTATATAATGCTCGCATCTAGCAGCTTAATGATTTCCTTCCGGACCACCTCTTTCATTATTGGATTCAATCGCCTCTGATGTTCAATGAACGGCTTGGATCCTTCCTCCAGTAGGATTTTGTGCATACAAAGGGATGGACTGACCCCTTTAATGTCTGAAATTGACCACCCCAGTGCCGTTTTATACTGTTTGAGCACTAGCAGTAGCTTCTCTTCCTGGCCTTCATCTAAAGATGCAGATATTATAACAGGTAAAGTGGATGAATTTCCCAAGTATGCATACCTCAGATGATTGGGCAGGGGCTTTAACTCAGGACAGGAGGTTCTACAACAGATGGTTGGGCCTTGGAAGTAGATGCTTCTGGATCATTCAGCGACTCAAACTGTCTTTGGAACTGTGTAGATCGCTGGGGTGCATCCAGCCAGTTAGCACATTCAACATGGGTGGCCTCTTCCTTAATACTGGTACCTCTTAATGGAGCTTCTAAAGGGTTTGTCATGCATGTTTCTGAGAATACTTCCCTGACTGCATCATCCATCTCTTTAATCTGAAAACAGTCTTCAAGGGTGTTCGGATATTTCATTGCCCTAAACACGTTGAAAGTTACTTCCTGATCCTGTACTCTCATAGTTAGCTCCCCTTTCTGCACATCTATAAGGGTTCTCCCCGTTGCTAAGAATGGTCTTCCCAGTATTATCGGGACCTCCCTGTCTTCCTCAAAGTCCAGGACAATAAATTCCGCTGGGAAGATTAACTTGTCCACCTTAACAAGCACATCCTCTACTATCCCCTTCGGGTACGTGAGAGATCTATCCGCCAATTGCAAAGTAACACTTGTGGGTTTGGCTTCATTCAGTCCAAGCTTTTTATATATTGACAGAGGCATCAAATTTATACTCGCCCCCAAATCACATAAGGCCTTGCCAATGAATTGGTCCCCGATAGTGCATGGAATCGTGAAACTTCCAGGGTCTTTCAGTTTTGGCGGGAGCTTGTTCTGTAGAATAGCACTGCATTCCTCAGTCAGAGCCACTGTTTCATAATCTCCCATTTTCCTCTTTTTCGACAATATGTCTTTCATGAATTTAGCATAGCTCGGCATTTGCTCCAACGCCTCTGCAAACGGGATATTTATGTGAAGCTTCTTGAACACTTCTAAAAACTTAGAAAATTGCTTATCAAGCTTTTGTTTCTGCATGCGCTGGGGGAATGGCAACTGTGGGATAGGAGGACTAGCTGTGTTCACTGTAGGGGTTGGTGATGAAGGGCTTTCTTGAGCATTTACCTCACCCCCAGACTTATCATCACTCTGCTCCACAATAGGTTCCTCTATAGTCACTTCTTCTTGCACTACAGGACTCTCTCCACCCTTCTCATTTATAGTTCTCCCACTCCGGAGTGTAACTGCTTTGCAGTGTTCCTTCCCATCCCGTTTCGGGTTGACATCAGTGTCACTCGGCAATGTGCCTTGCGGTCGACTATTCAAAGCAGAGGCCAACTGTCCCATTTGGACTTCAAGGTTCCGGATGGAAGCTTCTTGATTACTACTCCTTGTCTCATTTTGGGCAATATATCGTGACAGGAGATCTTCCAAACTAGGTTTTCTTTCCTGTTGAGATGGTGGATAGTGGAACTGATTATGAGAACTTTGTGGTTGTTGGTTGTACTGATTTTGAGCTTGAAAATCGGGAGGGTTTGAGAAATTAGGCCTGGTGGTCGGAGGTTGTGCTTGATTGCTATTTGTGTTGCCCCAAGAAAAGTTTGGATGATTCCTCAAGCCCGGATGATAATGAGTAGGGAGACTTGCGTTTTGCTACCGCCCATAGTTGGAAACAAATTGAACTGACTCGGGGCTTATGGCACACTGCTCAGTTGTGTGGCTCCCTTGACACAATTCACACAACAATGCGACACTCTGAACATTCTGCACAGCTTGCACTCCTATGGTGTCAAGTCTTTTGGTTAGCGCTGCAACCTGAGCCGCTAATTGTGTGACTGGATCTACCTCATATATTCCTGCTGCTCTTCTAGGGGCCTGCCTATCATTTGGCCATTGATAATTATTGGCCGCCATTGTTTCCACCAATTCATACCCCGCTGTATGATGCTTAGACATGAATGCTCTTCCAGAAGAGGCATCAATACTCGATCGAGTAGCTCCGGATAACCCATTATAGAATGTCTGGATGGGAAGCCATTCTGGCAGTCCATGGTGGGGGCATTTTCTCAGAAGATCCTTGAATCGCTCCCATGAGTCGTACAAAGATTCTGACTCAAACTGATTAAAAGAGGTAATTTCGTGCCTGAGCCTGGCGGTTTTAGCTGGTGGGAAGAACTTTGCCACGAACTTTTGAGCCAAGTCATCCCATGTGGTTATGGAGCCTGACGGAAGTGAATGTAGCCAGCTCTTGGCTTTGTCCTTCAAAGTGAAGGGAAACAATCGGAGTCTGATGGCATTGTTAGACACTCCGTTGCACTTAAACGTATCGCAGATTTCCAAGAAGTTTATCAAGTGATCGTTGGGGTCATCATTTGGTAATCCCCCAAACTGAATATTGGAGCACATTTGGATGGTGCCCGGCTTGATCTCAAAATTGTTTGCTTGGATTGCGGGCCTAAGAATGCTCGCTTGCAAATCTGCGATGTGAGGCATAGCATGCTCCCTTAAAGATTTCTGAAGTTCCTCAGCCATTGTAACAGGAGTATGTATGTCCCGCGCTTTTTCTCTCTGCAGGCGTCTGTACGTTCTATCAACCTCGGGATCGAGAGGTATTATATTCCGACCCCTTCGAGGTGGCATACGCCGTTGAGATCACCTTAAAAGAAAATTAAACAGATAAGTTAGTCTAAATTAAGATCGTAATGACTTAGCTTTAATATTGATAACAAATAATACTAAGTCCCCGGCAACGGCGCCAAAAACTTGTTGTCCGATTTATGTAACGACAATTAACGCGCAAGTATACGCGGTCAACAAGTAATATAAGATAAGTAGGATGTCGTACCCACGAGGACGAAGTCTTAAATGCAAATCAAATACTAATGTAAGTTCTTTACTGTCTTATCTAAACAATTGATTGGAGGTGGTATTTTAAACTATGCGATTACAACTAAAGGAAGCGGGAGAAATAGATGTAATAGGGAGACAAGCTAGGATTGCAATTCCCCTAACGCGTCGCCTAATCTCCTAACTCTCCACAATACAAACAAATCAAGGAATGGTCAGCCGAGAATAGAACTATGCTTATGCTTCTGTCGAAGGCCAAATGCACATCTCTAGCTAGATGAATCACAATATATCTATCGATGAAAATAACTAGGCTAGGGTCATTAAGCTCAGTCTCAAGGCTACACAAGGCAAATAGAGATATGTCTATCCTATTAAGCAGTTTATGCACACATTCCTTTAGGCAAGGGCATAACAAGTGTTGTTGTATTTTAAAAGCTAGATAATAATGTCCAATAGTCAATATCCATTAATATCACTGCCAAAAACTCTGTCAAGCATTTAGTCAATAAGCAAGAAACTTCCCAAAATGATTCATTAGTATAAATAGGAGAGAAAGTTAATTAGGCTAAACACTAGGTTACATTGCAATCCTAAAAAGGAATTAGTTCATAACCATGGTGCTAATACACATTTCTATCACATTCAACATTGATCAGTAATACACAAACAACCGAGAGATTTTAGAATAAGAAAACTCCTGAGCTAAGGTTTTCTGTCTCCACGTCTTCTCTTCTCCGTGTAACTCCTGAGCTGTATATGATGCAATAACTATTCTCCCCTAAAACACAGCTTCTTTCTGTTCTAGAATCCCCAAAAATATTCTCTGTATTTTCTCTCTATCTCCGATATCCTTCCGTCGTTCTCTCTCCACGTCTTCTTTTTAGGTCATTTAATGCGAACCACTAGCTAGGCACCGGAGGTGAGGCTGCGGCGCGGAGCCTATAACTGCTTGGCGGCGCTGCGGCGCCACTAACGCTGCAGCGCGAGAATAAGAAGGACCGGACCGCTGCAGCGCCAGATGAATTTAGCCAGGACCATGAGTTGGCGCTGCGGCGTGGGCTTTAGAATAGGCTCTGGCGCTGCGGCGCCAGAATGTAGAAAATGACAACTTTGCCCCTGCAAGCTGGAAATGACCAAAACAGCCCTGCATCATACAGGAAAAGCATAACAACAACAAAATATATACAAAAGCACAACAAATAATAGAAAACAAGCAGCGTCTTGAGCTTTAGAGAATCTGATTCGCGATATAAATACCACTTATCAATAGCTATCATGAAAATTATGTGATTATGATTTATACATGTAATATTGTATATATATATATTTATATTATATGTGATATATGATAAGTTAAGTAGTTTAATTCACGTAAATATGTGAACATGAAGAAATCATATTCATAGCAATTTACAGTGAACTTACTTTGAAAAATAGTCTTTAATTATCAAAATTTGTGTTTGATTATGCTAGGTTATATAAATTAAGTTTAGATTGTAATAATAAGTTAAGAAATAAAATCAGCATGCTTTGAATTGTTTGATTTGGTTTAAAAACAAAGTCACAGTGGTAATTTTCTTCAGGAACGCTTAAAAATGGTGTTTTCTTCAAAATTATAAAATTAAGTGTTTTGATTATGTGTTGTGGTGTTTATATATATTAAAAATATGTTAGAAGTTTAAGATTATGTTTTCATAAAGTTCTATATGCATTGTGTTAGTTAAAATCAAAATTTGGTGCGAAGAAATAAGCCAAACTGGCTTTTTCTCTGCACAGTTCGCGAACCAGGAATCCCACTAGCAGGGGGACCAGCCCCAGCGGGTGTGTAGGCTGTTCGAAAAATGTTGTTGTGTTCTGTGTAGTTTTTATGCATTACATGATTAGCTAACTTAATGTGATAACATGTTAAGTGTATAAAATAATAGGATAACATATTGTTGACATGTATAAAAAAATTTGAAGTCTCATATTAACATGTTGTGTGTGAACTTATATATTGTTATTATAGTGTATGATTATGATAGTTTAAAGTGCTATACACGTGTGATATGCATGTTATGAGTTTAGACTCACGTATGTGGTTAGTTAGCGAGTTAAGTTTACAAACTACGTTGTTAAGTTGAACTTAAGTAAGAAGTTCAACGGTTAAACGTAGTGGTTATTAAACTAATTAATATTTTAAACGTAATGTACTAGGTAGGATAATTGTGGAACATGATTGTAATTGTAGCTTGCGCTTAAGGCAAGTTTTCTAAACTCAAACTTTACTTGAGCAAGTTTCCTATTTCTAACTTGTTATTCATATGTAAGTATTGTAATCTCTATAAATTATATATTGAATAAATATCTTATCAAAATTCATTATTGAGTTAATGTGACATTGACTTAATTGTTCAAGCAAGGTCTATCTTATCTTTCAATTGCTTTAAGTTTAATTCTAAAGTATAAGTTATTTTGTAATCCTTTATTGTTGAATTATTGTTATTGTAAGTCGATTCAACTACTCCTTAGTTGATGATAGTTGAACTCTAAAATTACCCTTGAAGCTTATCCAAACCAAACTTTCTTTGGTGCGGACTTGTTATTAAATAATGAGATGAACAACCCTATTTAATAGGGGATTACCATGTGAAAATATTAACATGTTTGTGCACAATATATGGTACGAAGGGTTGATCCCCTTAAGTACGAGTTAAGAGTCAATATAGTTTAACGACTGTTAAAGGTTTTAAATAGAAATATTTATAACATAGGACATAGTTCAAGGTCTTACGACCCTCAAATGAATTCTATATTCCATATTCAATTCTTTATTATTGATGAAAGAAATATTATTCAAATCAGTTGAAGTTATTCAGTTTATGTCATCACTCATTTGTTATTTCAAGTGAGCTTTTGTTTGATCGATGACTTGTTCGATCAACTGAAAGGTGCTAGATACTTCTCGAAAATAGATTTAAGAAGTGGATATCATCAGTTGAATGTGAGAAGAGAAGATATACCAAAGACGACTTTTAGAACTCGGTGTGGACATTACGAGTTCTTAATGATGTCGTTTGGTCTAACGAATGCACCAGCTGCATTTATGGACTTAATGAATAGGGTGTTTAAGCCATTCCTAGATAAATTCGTAGTGGTGTTCATAGATGATATTTTGGTTTATTCCAAAATTGAGGAGGAACACACTGAACATTTAATGCTAACATTGGAATCGTTGAGACGGGAGAAGCTATACGCGAAATTCTCAAAGTGCGAATTCTGGTTAGAACGTGCGTAATTTCTTGGCCACGTGATTGACAAAGATGAAATTTTAGTGGTTCTGTCTAAGGTTGAAGCTGTAATGAATTGGGGTCAGCCGAAGACACCGTCTGAAGTTAAAAGTTTCTTGGGATTGGTAGGTTACTACAGAAGGTTTATTCAAGACTTTTCCAAAATCGCAACTCCGTTGACAAATTTAACTCGTAAGACGGTTAAGTTTGTTTGGACAAAAAAGTGTGAGGAGAGTTTTCAAGAACTGAAGAAGAGGTTGAGTACTACGCCGATGTTGTCATTGCTAGATAGTACAGGAAATTTCGTAGTATACAGTGATGCCTCACATAAGGGATTAGGCTGCGTGCTGATGCAGAGAGACAAAGTCATTGCCTATGCATCACGTCAACTGAAGGACTATGAGAAAGGATATCAGACCCATGGCTTAGAATTGGCAGCAGTGGTGTTTGCTTTGAAGATTTGGAGACACTACCTTTATGGAGAAAAGTGTGAGATATACACAGATCATAAGAGCCTGAAGTATATCTTTACACAAAAAGATTTGAACATACGCTAAAGGAGATGGTTGGAACTTATCAAGGACTATGACTGTGAGATTCTTTACCATCCGGGTAAAGCTAATGTGGTTGCCAACGCTTTAAGCAGGAAGGGTCAGGAGAAGTTAAATATATTAACTGATCAGGACCAGTTAATAGAAGAGATGGCTAAGTTGGAACTAGAAGTTAAGTATCCGAAGGAATCGGATGAGAAGTTATTCCAAGTAACCACCGGTTCAACTTTGGTGGACAAGGTGAAAGAGGCACAACTACAAGATGATGAGTGCGAGAAGATCCGGAAGAAAATAGCCGATGGTGAAGAGATTAAGTTCAAGATCGATAATGAAGGACTGCTACGATTTGAAGAAAGAATCTGGGTACCGCCAGTACCTGAAGTCAAAGAGGAAATTTTGGTGCGAAGCTCACAGTTCGAGATATTTGATTCACCCCGGGAGTACGAAGATGTACCAGGATCTCAGACAGCATTTTTGGTGGCCGAATATGAAGAGAGACGTGGCTGAATGCGTTGCGAAATGTCTAACGTGCCAGAAGGTCAAAGCAGAACACCAGAGACCAAGTGGATTGCTACAACCGCTGGAGATTCCGGAATAAAAGTGGGAACACATCACGATGGATTTCATGGTTGGTCGTCCAACGAATCAAAAAGGTGTTGATGCGATATGGGTTATAGTGGATCGACTGACGAAATCATCGTACCTCTTACCGATCAAGATTAGATTCAACTTGGATCAGTTAGCGAAGCTGTACGTTAAGGAAATTATTTCGAGACACGATGTTCTAGTATTGATTGTGTCCGACAAGGATTCGCGTTTCACGTCAAATTTCTGGAAGCGATTACAGGAATGTTTGGGAACACAATTGTGTATGAGTACGGCGTACCATCCTCAGACTGATGGCCAGAGCGAACGAACGATTTAGACTTTAGAAGATATGCTGAGAGGTTGTGTTATGGACTTCAAAGGAAGTTGGGATGATCATCTACCATTGGTGGAGTTCGCCTACAACAAAAGTTACCATGCAAGTATTGGCATGCTGCCTTACAAAGTATTATACGACAAAAGATGCAGGACTCCATTGTGCTGGGATGAGGTTGGTGAACGACAATTGTTGGGACCGGAGTTGGTGCAACAAACTGCCGAGATCGTCAAGATAATCAGAACGAGATTGGTTGTTGCTTAGGACAGACAGAAGAAATATGTCAATTATCATTGACAAAAATGAGAGTTTGAACTGGGAAGCTTCGTTTTCCTGAAGCTATCTCCCTGGAAGGGGAAAATTCGATTTGGCAAGAAGGGGAAGCTGAGTCCCCGATTTATTGGACCTTTTGAGGTACTGCGAAGGGTTGGCGAGGTTGCTTACGAGGTTGCGTTACCTCCGGAGCTAGATAATATACATAGCATCTTTCATATTTCCGTATTGAGACCGTACAAACTTGACTACAAGCATGTGATAGAGTATGAACCGTTAATGTTTGATAAAGACCTAACGTATAAAGAGATTCCTATTCAAATAGTTGACAAAAAAAAGAGCAAGTACTTAGAAATAAAGTGATACTTTCTGTTAAGGTAATCTGGAGGAACCACAGTGCTAAAGAAGCTACGTGGGAACTCGAAGATGTTATGATGAAAACCTATCCCTAATTATTTGTTTAATTTCTTATATATCGATTCTGGGGACATAATCTTTAAGGGGAGAAGAATGTGACGAATGAGTTTTTTTTATTGTGATTCTGGGGACAGAATCCTTTTAAGGAGGGAATATTGTAACGAATGAGATTTTGTATATTAGTTTTACATATTTATTGAATTAAATAAATATTCTAATTGATTTATTTATTGAGTTAAATAAATAATTTATGTGATTGTTATGGAGCAATTTAATTAAGTGCAATATGTTAATTAAATGAATATTTAATATTAAATTGATGTGTAAGCAATTTTGTAGTATAGTTCTAATTTAATTTAGATAATTAAATTAGATGATATTATGTGGTATTTG
The DNA here is from genome assembly GCA_020205555.1 of Panax stipuleanatus. Taxonomy (NCBI): domain Eukaryota; kingdom Viridiplantae; phylum Streptophyta; class Magnoliopsida; order Apiales; family Araliaceae; genus Panax; species Panax stipuleanatus. Next base: position 88,939,101 of record CM035121.1, read on the forward strand.
TTACATGAGATTTTAGTTAGTGAGTAATTATAATTCTGTAACAATTTAGTATTATGTGGCAATTTTAATTAATTAATTAATGCTAGCTTGTATTTAATTAAATTAGAATGTTAAGATTTAATTAAATAAAGGTGACATTGGAAACTATGTGTTAAATGAGTTATTAAAATAAAATAAAAGGGTTTTAAATTAGTTTTGCCAAACAAGGCCCTTAAATCTGTTTTAAAGAGTTTTTACCAAACAGGGCCTTAACTACTAAAAATTTATTTTTGAAAATAAATGGTTTTGCCAAACAAAGCCCTATAGCTTTTGATTTTCAAAATATTATAACTGATATATTTATTAAGGGATTAATTGTCAGTTATTTTATGATATAATTATATGTATTATGTATATCAGTTTATTTTTACTACTACGTAAGTTAGAGTTAGAATAGCAGAGAAAGTTAGAGAGAAAAGAAGAAAGGAAGAAGAAAGGAAGAAGAAGAAGTTCTGTATAATCAAAAAACAAGAAATTCACCATCATCATCTTCTTTGAAAGCTAGAAAGGTATAATCTAACTATACAATTGTTAAACCATGTTCTTCATGTTCTTCATTGTTATTCATGTTTTTGTTAACTTCTCTGTAGGAATAACTATCATGAAAATTATGTGATTATGATTTATACATGTTATATTGTATATATATATATATTATTATATATGTGATATATGATAAGTTAAGTAGTTTAATTCACGTAAATATGATGAACATGAAGAAATCATGTTCATAGCAATTTACAGTGAACTTACTTTGAAAAATAGTCTTTAATTATCAAAATTTGTGTTTGATTATGCTAGGTTATATAAATTAAGTTTAGATTGTAATAATATGTTAAGAAACAAAATCAACATGCTTTGAATTGTTTGATTTGGTTTAAAAACAAAGTCACAGTGGTAATTTTCTTCAAGAACGCTTAAAAATGGTATTTTCTTCAAAATCATAAAATTAAGTGTTTTGATTATGTGTTGTGGTGTTTATGTATATTAAAAACATGTTAGAAGTTTAAGATTATGTTTTCATAAAGTTCTATATGCATTGTGTTAGTTAAAATCAAAATTTGGTGCGAAGAAAAAATCCAAATTGGCTTTTTCTCTACACAGTTAGCTAACCAGGAATCCCACCAGCTGGGGGACCCGCCCCAGCGGGTGTGTAGGCTGACCGAAAAATGTTGTTGTGTTCTGTGTAGTTTTTATGCATTACATGATTAGCTAACCTAATGTGATGACATGTTAAGTGTATAAAACAATAGGATAACATATTGTTGACATGTATAAAAAAATTTGAAGTCTCATATTAACATGTTGTGTGTGAACTTAGATATTGTTATTATAGGGTATGATTATGATAGTTTAAAGTGTTATACACGTGTGATATGCATGTTGTGAGTTTAGACTCACATATGTGGTTAGTTAGCGAGTTAAGTTTACAAACCACGTTGTTAAGTTGAACTTAAGTAAGAAGTTCAACGGTTAAATGTAGTGGTTATAAAATTAATTGATATTGTAAATGTAATGTAATATGTAGGATAATTGTGGAACGTGATTGTAATTGTAGCTTGCGCTTAAGGCTAGTTTTTTAAACTCAAACTTTACTTGAGCAAGTTTCCTATTTCTAACTTGTTATTTATATGCAAGTATTGTTTTCTCTATAAATTATATATTGAATAAATATCTTATCAAAGTTCATTATTGAGTTAATGTGACATTTACTTAATTGTTCAAGCAAGGTCTATCTTATCTTTCAATTGCTTTAAGTTTTTTTTTTTTGCTAACATGGTGTTTCCCAACTCGCGGGTCGGACTAATCACCCGGCCCGGACACAACCGTTTTGGCTTGCGCACTAGCTTGCGCTGGCAGTCTGTGGCCACGCGAATATAAATTCTCACACTTGTTGCTAGCGGGATTCGATCCCAGTATGTCCGGATTTACGGCTCATCCCGAGGAGGTCCTTACCGCTGCGCCAAGTGTTGTGGTTCAATTGCTTTAAGTTTAATTCTAAAGCATAAGTTATTTCGTAATCCTTTATTGTTGAATTATTATTATTGTAAGTCAATTCAACTACTCCTTAGTTGATGATAGTTAAACTCTAAAATTACCCTTGAAGCTTATCCAAACCAAACTTTCTTTGGTGCGGACTTGTTATTAAATACTGAGATGAACAACCCTATTTAATAGGGGATTACCATGTGAAAGCGTTAAGATGTTTGTGCACAATACATGGTACGAAGGGTTGATCCCCCTAAGTACGAGTTAAGAGTCCATATAGTCTAACGACTGTTAGAGGTTTTAAATAGAAATATTTATAACCTAGAACATAGTTCAAGGTCTTACGACCCTCAGATGAATTCTATATTCCATATTCAATTCTTTATTATTGATGAAAGAAATATTATTCGAATCAGTTGAAGTTATTCAGTTTATGTCATCACTATCATTTGTTATTTCAAGTGAGCTTTTGTTTGCTCACTCTTGCATTATATAACCGTTGCAGCTAAAGTTGAGAAAGTTGACGAACCGTCAACTAGCAAAGGCAAGAGCAAGATGAACAAGTGAAGACTTGTTTATATTTATTGATGATAATGTGTAATAAGACTTTAATAGTTATGATATTTTATTTCTGCATTTTATTGACGTTAAGGTTACCAAACCTTGGGATATTTTGAACAAGGTTGTAATCCTATTGATAAGGAAGATTTTATTATTTATTTAAGGTTGTAATTTATTTTGCATTCCTTATTATGGGCAGTAGTTGTATTTTATTTAGATAGTGAGCACCAAATTCCGTGGAATTGAAGTACCCGGATTTGGGGGTGTCATACCACCGAACTCTATCAGTGCTGAGATGTAAGACGGGCTGTATGACCGTAACATCGAGTTACAGGATACTGTTTGGGAGTTGAAGGAGCAGGCGATTACTCAAAAGACTACCATCAAGCAGAAGGATGGTGAGGTTGAGACTCTTTACACACGTCTTGGATACGTAGAGTGGGAGTTGGTTCATGAGATGGGCCAAGGTGAGCAGAAGCAGAGGAGATAGAGAAGTTGAAGAATGATTTGAAAGAGAAATCAGCAAGGCTTGCCATAGCAGAGGATGCTTGGGTGAGGGATTAACGACGTGTAGAGGATAGTGATCGTGCAAAGAAGGCTAAGATTGAGGAGACGGACTACACGTTTCAGAATGCCATTGACAAGGCCCAGGATTGGGTTATGTACTATCTAGTTCAGTTTGAGGGTCTGCCTTGGTATATGCTAGATCGCAGGACGATGTTCCGTATTATGGAGGAAGAACGCAGTAAAGCTGCTCGATGCCTTAGTAGGTAGTGATAGGAACAGTTTGATTATGTGAATACTTCTTTGAGTAGTTAATAATGTAAATTCCGATGTGATTATAAACAAAGGAATATTTTGATGATTTAAATCCTGAAGATTCTTTATCTCGGGATAGTTGATGTAAATAGCAGTGATGCTATCTTCTTATGCTTAAAACTTTTGAATAAATAAAATGTCAGAGTTTATTAGAGATGTTATGTGTTAAATGTTATCTTAAAGTATTTAAGTTAAACCTTAAATATTTAAAGAATTGAATAAAGATCTAATAAGCGTATATCTGAACAGAAATATGCCGCCGAGAAGAAGACCCAATCGTCAACCAACCCAAGAAGGGTCAACCAATAACAACAACGACGCCAATGCTAACGTTAACCCCGTTCAACAGTTGGTGAATTTATTGGCTGAAGCGATTAACAATCAACCACAAGCTCCACCGAATACGTCATTCAAAAACTTTAAGGCTGTGGGACCGCCATAATTCAAAGGATCCATGAGCCTGATTGAAGCACAAACTTGGGTCATGGAAATGGAGAAAGTCTTTGACGTCGCTAGGGTCGGTGAAGATCAGAAGACCGCATATGCAAATTTCATGCTGAAGTCAGAAGCCAGCTATTGGTGGAAAGCAAATAAAGTCCAGGGATGAGAAGGTGTCATAACCTGGGAAAGGTACAAAGAAATGTTTTTCGAGATGTACTTCCCGACAAGCTCACAGAATCAGATGGAGGTACAGTTTCTGGAGCTTAAGCAGGGAAACATGTCTGTACCAGATTATGCTGCAAAGTTTAATGAGCTCGCTAGGTTCGCCACATATCAAGTATACACAAACGAGAGAAAAGCAAGGAAGTTTGAACAGGGACTGAAGCCCTGGTTATATAGCAAGGTGTCGTTGTTCCAGCTCAACACCTTTGCTGGAGTGTTAGAGAAGGCCATCCTCGCTGAGGGTGGGAGCGATGCTGTAACCAAGTACAACCAGGATCAGAAGAAGAAGAAGAGTGAAGGAGAAAGTGTTAAGGCTAGTGGTAGCAATGCGGGAGGAAGCAACAATCAGAAGAGGAGGTGGACTGACAACACACCAATCGGGAATCAGTAGGGAAACCAAAAAAAGAGGATTGAAGCGTGCTCGACCTGCGAGAAAAACCACCTGGGGTCTGTATGAAGGGTAAAATAGTTTGCTACAATTATGGTCAGGAAGGCCACATAGCATCGAACTGCCCTAACCCTAAGAATGGCGCCTGCTTCACACGTGGGTCGAAGGACCACTTGGCTAGGGACTGTCCCAAGAAAGTATATGGAGGGACAGGATCACGAGGGAACAGAGGAAATAGCGGTGGAAATGCTCTAACTATCACGAGACCAATCACAACCAACCGACCTACCGCCAGGACATTCAACATGACAACGTAGGATGCTATGCAGTCTCGCGATGTGGTGTCAGGTATCATTCTGATCAATAAAGTATATGCATATGTATTATTTGATTTGGGTGCTACTTGCTCATTCATATCCGATGATTTTTCTAAGAACTTAGGATTGCCTAAGGACGAGTTAGAATACCCTATGAACATAGAGATTGATAATAGAGAAGTTATTCCTATTAAGTACGTACACAAGAACTGTAGGGTGGATATTAAGGGTAACATTATTAATGTAGATCTTATCCAGATTAGACCTGGGGAATTCAAAGTTATTCTGGGAATGGATTGGCTATTCAATTATGGAGCGATAATTGATTGCCAGAGGAAGTGTATTAACCTTATGACTCCGTTAAGGGTTGTATTTTATGGCAGCAAGTCGCCTAGACAAGCGAGTTGTCTGACGATGATGCAGGCCAGCAAGTTATTGAGATAAGGCTGTGTAGGATATTTAGCCTACATAGTCGATAGTCGCAAAGAGAACCCGAAGTTGGAAGAAATACCAGTCGTGAGGGACTTCATGGATGTACTTCCGGACTTTCTGCCAGGACTTTCGCCAGACAGAGAGGTAGAATTTATGATTAATTTGGCGCTAGGAACGGCTCTAATATCGAAGGCACCGTATCGTATAGCTCCGGTAGAAATGAAGGAATTAATGGTATAGCTGCTAGAGCTACTGGATAAGAAGTACATTCAACCTAGCGTATCGCCATGGGGAGCACCGATATTATTTGTAAAGAAGAAGGACAGGACGATGCGGCTCTGCTTTGATTATAGAGAGCTGAACAAGGTCACGATCAAGAACAAGTATCTGTTGCCTAGGATTGACGACCTGTTTGATCAGTTAAAGGGTGCGAGATACTTCTCGGAGATATACCTGAGAAGTGGTTACCATTAGTTGAAGGTGAGGACAGAAGACGTTCCGAAAACAGCATCTAGGACTCAATATGGTCATTACGAATTTTTGGTGATGTCATTTGGTCTAACAAATGCGCCTACAGCATTTATGGGCCTAATGAACGGAGTGTTCAAATCATTTTTAGAGAAATTCGTGGTGGTGTTTATCGACGACATTTTGGTGTATTCAAAGACCAAGGAGGAACACGTAGAGCACTATGAAGGTGACTTTAGAGGCTTTGAGAAGAGAGAAGTTGTACGCCAAGTTTTCAAAATGTGAATTTTGGATTGAGCGGGTGCAATTTCTTGGGCATGTAATTGATAAGGACGGAATCTCGGTAGATCCCTCCAAAGTCGAAGCTATTGTAAGACCCCAATTTTTATGAATAAAAAATTAAATTTTCTCTATATATTATTTTGAAATAGTCAGGGGTTAATTTGATAATGTGGAATGTTATGGGTAAAATGCGCAAATATTTTAAATAAGCAAGTGGTTCTAAAATATTCATTGTTGTCGGGGAATATTCGTTTGGTCGTGGAATATTCTTGCTGTCGGAGAATATTCGTACGACGGCGCAGCTATTTTTGGGCTCCATAACAGAAAACTGTCGGATGAAGAAAACGACAAAAATATGTTTTTTATAAATAACGGCATATTGTTATCGTTAACACTGTTGGAATACCCGGTGGGTAAAGTAAAGTAATACGCGTTGTTGCACAGTAGCACACGGTATTGCACAGTATTTTTATATTATTGTTAATTCAATAATTGTCACTGCACAGTATTTTCTATTATTAGATAAATAATTCATATTATTTGAATAATATTATTAGATAACATTATTGGCAATGTCTACGGAAGTTCTGACTAGGAGGAGTTATTTAATTGCGCGCCAGTAAGGAGAAATCCTTATCGGAAGGCCCCCTCTTTCCTAGGAACGACCTAGTTGTCAATATTGTAGTTCTGTAATATTATTTGTGAATAATTAATTATTGATTTATATGATAAGAAAATATTTATTTTTGTGGATATAAAAGAAGGAATTAGTATTGAGGTATTTTTATCAGTATTTTGGTGTAGAAAATCATCCGTTTGTGGTTTTCGGACAATTTATATTTGGAATTTGGAAAAACTTTCTTCTACAAAGTTGTAGATAATTAAATTTCCTATAAAAAAGACATAAGATTTGTATTTTTCTGATAAAAAGGTTATTTTTTCATGAATTATTGAAGTTTTAGAATTTTTGGTCGAAAGTGATTTTTGGGGTTAAAAATATTTTTTTTAGAAAAATGTTTTTTTAATGGGAGGTGTGCCCCACTGGTGGCTGATGGATTTTAGTCAAGAGGTGGGCGTGAAAAAAACTTTTTAATATTATTTTATTAAATTTTCTGTTTTGGCTTTCTAAGCATTTTTTTATAAATAGGGTGCTTAGTTAGAATTTGAAAATAACACCAGAATCAGAAGTTTTCCCTCTCTATAATATCGAGAGTATTTTTGTGAGTATTTCGATACTTTGAGTGTTACTATTCAGTGCAAGTTTCTTTCAGTATTATATCCGATATTTTATTTTGAAGTACTGTTCTTTTGAGGTAAGGGATGTTATTTTTTTCAAAAATAATGTTATTTCTTTCAATATCATGACACCGAAATATTGGTATGAATTTTATTGTGAAATTTTTACCTTTTCATATTAGAGTTACTATTCACGTATACGGCACTATTCACGTATACGACACTATTCATGAATACGGTACTATTCACAGAAAAATTAAATTTTCTTTTCTTTGTCCAAGTTGGCTATTATGGTTCCTATCTTTGATTGGATCCAAGTTTTGATCTTCATTCTTGAATTTTGCTCCACAATTAATTATTATGAAGTATTCTTGAACTTGGATAAACTAAATTACGAATCCCTAATTTTTGTCCTTTATCTCACTAGATTCGTTCTTCAAAATATTTTTCATCATCTTCAGTCTTAAATGGTGATACAAAAGAATATCTTTGGCCTGTAGTGCAAAGAGGGATGATTATTTGATGAATATCTTTGGCTTGTAGTGCAAAGATGAATGATTACCTAATGAATATCTTTGGCCCGTAGTGCAAAGATGAATATTTGATTCAAGATATATATTAATTGATGTTATAGGGATAAAATATTAATTATGGACTTTTAAATCATAGAAGATAGTAAACATTATTTCCTACTTAATTCTTCTGATACATGGTTATTTCCACTGCAGTTGTTGATCTAAAACTTGTGGTCCATAATATTTTATCTGATTTTTTGAAGACTAACGATAAATTATTCTTTATTATCTTAGTATAATATTCTTTACTAGGCTAGTTGAGCTCACCCTTTTCATCTATTGTCCTCTTCAAGAAATGAGAATGTCGTAGGGACGAGCCAGGGGACAAAGTGATGGTCCGTGTTAGAGCAGTAGTAGTCCTCACTATTTTTATATAGTGTGATAATAATTGTAATGGGGACTTAGTTGAATGTTTATATTTTCTAGATGTTTGTATTGACACTCACAGTGTCTGGTCATATTTTTCACGACCTTGTGTTATAAAAGATTGTATTTGGATTCTGTACCATGTGTTTGGCGACTCAGAATTGGTTGGGTTGACTTGACCTATTCTGGGGCGTCACAGTTGTTATCAGAGCTTAGGGATATGATCTCTGGCGGAGATCGGGGAATAGAACTAGGAGGGGAGAGACGAGTAAATCCTTCACTAGTATGTCCTACCTAAGCTTATGTGGTATTTAATTGGTCAGTCGGAGCATAGGGTTAATATGTGATATGTTAATTTGTTTAATTAACCATTATTTTATGGCAGTATTTGAGAATGGCAGCTGAGAAATGTTAACAATGGAGTGAATGAGACCGTGGAGATACCTTTAATCACCAACCAGGAGAACGTGCAACAGGAAGGCAATGTTCATCCTGAAAATAACACTGATCAGACGATAAACGATGAGATGTTTAGAAGCTTTTTGCAGTTCATACAAAACCAGACGAGGGAGACTCGTGTGCAAAATACATGTGGAGATAATAACAACACGCGGATTGTCACTGCCAAGCAGTTCAAAGAGTTGGGACCACCAGAGTTTCAGGAAAAGCCAGATCCAATCATGGCAGAGACGTGGGTTAAGCAAATTATCAAGATATTTGATGTCTTGGGATGCACGGAGGAATAGCAGGTTCCATTCGCCACCTTTATGTTCCGTGGAGAGGTAGATTACTGGTGGGAGTCTGTGAAGCGTACCAAGCCTGCCACACTCAAGATATCTTGGGAAGCGTTCCAGAAACTGTTCAATGACAAGTACTTTTCTGAAAGTATTCATCATATGAAGGAGGTAGAGTTTATCAGACTAGAACAAAACAACATGACTGTGTCCCAATATGAGGCTAAGTTCGCGGAATTGTCCAGGTTTGCACCTCATTTGGTAGAGAATGAGGAACGTATGACGCGGATGTTTCTGAGATGTTTGAAACCCGAAATACGTTAATACCTCATTTCTCATAAATTTTCTTTATATTCAGATGTTGTGTACAGGGCTCAATTATTAGAGCGGGATAATGAGTCTGTTCAACCGAGGGACCACAATCAGGGTCGTACTGGTGGCAGCAGTCATCGAAGCAGTGACAATCAGTGGGGAAGAAAGTATGACAGAAGCAGTAACCACTCCGGTGGTAATTGTGGCCATGATAATAGAAGAAGTGAGTCGGGGGGAGATTTTAAGAAGAAAAGGTACAACAATGAGAACGTGAAGACGTCGACAGCATCACCAGCATCAACTATTTCTAGGGGAGGAGAACGACCACCGGTCGTATGCTATAAATGCGGGAAAGAGGGACATATCAGCCCAAACTGCCCATAACAATTCAAGGCATGCTATAACTGTGGAAAGGAAGGACATATAGCTCGAGATTGTCCTATAGCAAAACCAAGTCCAGCGGGGGTGGTGATTCCAAAGGCGGTTTCGGACAAGTCAAAGTCGGTGGTTCCTGGAATAGCGTTTGTCGTGACAGCCCAAAACGCGAGGAACCCACACGAGGTGATTACGGGTAAGCTAATCAAAAACTCTTGCGAAGTTTACACCTTGTTAGATACCTGTGACGCCCCCCAGAATAGGTCCAGTCAACCCAACCCATTCTGAGTCGCCAAATACATGGTACAGAATTCAAATACAAACTTTATATCATACGGTCGTGCAAAATACGACCACACAACTGTGAGTATCAATACAAATATGTAGAAAATATTAAAATTCAAACTAAGTCCTCATTACAATTATTATCACACTATTTATCAGAAATAGTGAGGACTACTACTGCTCTAACTCGGACCATCACTCTGTCCCCCGACTAGTTCCCACGACATTCTCATTTCCTGAAGAGGACAACAGATGAAAAGGGTGAGCTCAACTACCTCAGTAAAGAATATTATGACTAAGATAATGGAAAATAAATTACCGTTAGTCTTCAACAAATCAGATAAAATATAATGGACAACCAACTTTAGATCAATATTCGCAGCGGAAATAACAAATCATTAGAAGAGTTAAGTAGAGAATGAAGTCTACTATCTTCTATGATTTAAAAGTCCATCATCAATATTTTATCCCTGTAACATCAATCAATATACATCTCGAATCAAATATTCATCTTTGCACTACAGGCTAAAGATATTCATTTGTATCATCAGTGGTCATATTCATCTCAACACCTGTCATCTTTGCACTACAGGCCAAAGATATTCATCAGGTAATTATTTATCTTTGCTCTACAGGCCAAAGATATTCAGTTACATCACCTTTTAGGACTGAGAATGATGAAAAACCATATAAATAACGAATCCAGTGAAATAAAGGATAAGATTAAGGATTCGTATGTTAGTATTCAAAAATACTTCGTAATAATCAATTGTGGAGCAAAATTCAAGAATAAAGCTCAAAACTTAGATCCAATCAAAGATAAGAACTTTAACAAGTAATTTGGACATATAGAAGAAAATTTAATTTTTTCATGAATAGTACCGTATACGTGAATAGTGCCGTATACGTGAATAGTAACCCCGACGGAAAAAGTAAGAATTTCATAATAAAATCCATGCCAATATTTTGGTATAATGATATTGAAAAGAATAACATCATTTATGAAGAAAATAACATCCCTTACCTCAAAAAGATAGTACCTCTGACTGGAATATCGGATATAATACCGAAGGAAACTTGCGCTGAATACTAATACTCAAAGTATTGAAATACTCACAAAAATACGCTCGATATTATAGAGAGAGAAAACTTCTGATTCTGGTGTGATTTTCAATTCTAACCTAAGCACCCTATTTATAGGAAAAGCTTAGGATGCCAAAGGATACTAAAATAATAAAATAATATTATTTATTAAAAAATCTCCGTCGCCGGCTGCTAAGAAAAAAAATTAGAATTTTTCAACCAACAACAAAAGTGGGGCACACCCATTTATTAAAAAAATATTTATTTTCTGAAACTTCAATAATTCATAATAAATAGCCCTTCGTCAGAAAAATACAAATTCGATGTCCTTCTATAGAAAATTTAATTATCTACAACTTTGCAGAAGAAAGTTTTTTCAAATTCCAAACATAAATTATCCGAAATCCATAAACAGATGATTTCTCACACCAAAATATTGATAAAAACTCATCAGCGCCAATTCCTTCTTTAATATTCACAAAATAAATATTTCCTTATCATATAAATCAATAATTAATTATTCACAAATAATATTACAGAACTACAATATTGACAACCAGGTCGTTCCCAGAAAAGAGGGGGCCTTCCGATAAGGACTTCTCCTTACTGGCGCGCAATTAAATAACCCCTCCTAGACAGAACTTCCTTAGACATTGTCAATAATGCTATCTAATAATATTATTCAAATAATATGAATTATTGAGTTGATAATGTGAAATACTGTGCAGTGACAATTATTGAATCAATACTATAAAATATCAACTGTAGCCATTATTGAATCAATCATATAAAATGACAACGTAGCAATTATTGAGTCAATAAAATATCAACGTAGCAATTATTGAGTCAATAATATAAAATATTGAACAGTAATTACTGTAACAATTATTGAGTAATGACTTCTCACGTAAGAATCAATAATTAGAATTACTGTGCAATACCGTGTGCTATTATGCAACACCGTGTATCACTGTATTTTAACCACCGGGTATTTCAACAGTACTAACGGTAACAACTACGCCGTTATCTTGTAAAAAAGTTATTTCTGTCGCTTTCTATATCCGACAGTTATTCCGTTATGGGGGCCCACAAATAGCTGCGCCGTCATACGAATATTCCCTGACAACAAGAATATTCCACGACCAAACGAATATTCCCCGACAACAAGAATATTTTATAACCACTTGCTCATTTTAAAAATGTTTGTACATTTCACCCATAACTTTCATATTTATCAAAACAACACCTTACTGTTTTGAAATAATATATAAAGAAAATTAAATCTTTATTCATAAAAGTTGGGGTCTTACAACCTCCCCTCCTTATGAAATTTCGTCCTCGAAATTGACGTACGTACCTGGTATGTCGAAAAGGTGAGGATACCTCGCTTTCATTTCCGATTCCAACTCCCAAGTCATTTCCTCAATTGCATGGTTTCTCCACAAAACTTTAACTTGAGGTATAATTTTCGAGCGTAGGACATGCTCCTTCCTATCCAAGATCTTGACAGGTACCTCCTCGTACGTTAAATCTTCGGCTATCTCGTCTGGTTCTAACTCAATAATGCGGTTTGGATCCTTCACATATTTACGTAACACGGATATGTGAAACACGTTATGAACACGAGACATGCTTGGAGGTAAAGCGAGTCTATAAGCCACATTTCCTATTCGGTCAAGAATCTCGAATGGACCAATGAATCGTGGATTGAGCTTTCCTCTCTTCCCAAACCTCGTAACTCCTTTCCACGGAGCAACACGTAATAACACATGGTCCCCAACATTAAATTCCACGTCCTTTCGATGAAGATCCGCATAACTCTTTTATCGATCTTGTGCTGTTTGTATACGTTGTCGGATTATTTGGATCTTTTCTGTAGTCATACGTACCAACTCCGGTTCCAACAATGTTGTTTCACCCACCTCGTTCCAACATACTGGAGAGCGACACTTTCTCCCATACAATGCCTCGAATGGAGCCACGCCTATACTTGCCTGATAACTGTTGTTGTAGGAGAATTCCACCAATGGTAAATACTTATCCCAACTCCCTTTGAAGTCTAGAACACAGAGTCTCAATAGATCTTCAAGAGTTTGAATAGTTCTTTCCGATTGTCCGTCTGTTTGAGGATGATAAGCCTGAACTGAATCGTAAATCCGTACCCATAGCTTTCTGCAAACTGATCCAAAATCGTGATGTAAATCTGGGGTCACGATTCGAAACTATGGATACTGGCATGCCATGCAATCTCACAATCTCATTCACGTACATATGAGCAAGACGTTCAAGGGAATAAGTCTCTCGTATCGGCAAGAAATGAGCAGACTTGGTTAATCTATCAACAATAACCCAAATCGCATCTAAGCCTTGAGAAACCTTGGGAAGACCCGTAACGAAATCTATCGTAATGTGTTCCCACTTCCATTTTGGAATCTCCAGTGGTTGCAATGGACCCTTCGGCACTTGATGCTCCGCCTTTACACGTTGACAAGTTAAACATCTCGAGATGAACTCCGCGATCTCTCTCTTCATATTGCTCCACCAAAATGTATGTCGAAGATCACGATACATTTTAGTACTCCCATGATGGATCGCAAACGGTGTGTTGTGTGCCTCCATCATGATTCTATACTTCAAGTCGGAATCGTTAGGAACACACAGTCTGGAGTTGACTCGAAGTATTCCCTCTTCATCGATTCTTGCTTCTGGAATGGCACCTTCTTGCACCTTCTTCTTCATCTTCATCAGCTCCGCATCCGTAGCTTGAGCAGCTTTAACTTTATCAATCAAAGCAGGTTCTACGCGTATACTTGACATCATCGCACTCGTTCCCACATATGATCTTCTACTCAACGCGTCAGCTACCACGTTCGCTTTTCCAGGATGGTATTGGATGGTATGATCGTAATCTTTTAATAGCTCAAGCCAACGTCGTTGCCGCATGTTGAGTTCCTTCTGAGTGAAGAAATATTTAAGGCTCTTATGATCCGTATAAATCTCCACTTTCTCTCCGTACAAGTAATGTCTCCAGATCTTCAACGCGAAAACGACTGCTGCCAACTCCAGATCATGAGTAGGATAATTCCTCTCATATTCTTTGAGTTGTCGCGAGGCATAGGCTATGACTTTCCCATGTTGCATGAGAACACATCCTAACCCTTTGCCCGAAGCATCGCTGATCCGAACCAGATGGTATTGTCAGAACAGGTGCCGAAATAAGTCTCCTCTTGAGCTCTTGGAAGCTCTTCTCGCATTCCTCTCTACAAATGAATTTTGTATCTTTCCGAGTCAACTGAGTTAATGGAGTAGCGATTCGAGAAAATCCCTCTACGAACCTCCGATAATAACCAGCTAAGCCCAGAAAGCTTCATACTTCAGTCACCGACTTAGGTTGCTCCCAGCTTTGTATTGCTTCAATCTTCGTCGGGTCAACAGATACTCCACGTTTCGATACCACGTGCCCAAGAAATGCTACTTCCTCAAGCCAGAACTCGCATTTCTTCAGCTTGGCATATAGCTTGTTCTCACGAAGCTTTTGAAGTACCAACTTCAAATGGTGCTCATGATCTTCACGGCTTTTAGAATAGATGAGGATGTCATCAATAAAGAAAACAACGAATTGATCTAAATACTCCTTAAATACACTGTTCATCATATCCATGAAAGCAGCAGGAGCATTATTCAATCCAAAAGACATGAATAAGAATTCATAATGCCCGTACCGTGTTCTAAAAGCAGTCTTTGGAGTATCCTCGGTTTTAAACTTCAACTGATGATATCCAGAACGAAGATCGATCTTTGAAAAGAATTGCGCTCCTTGCAACTGGTCGAACAGGTCATCAATACGAGGTAACGGATACCTATTCTTGATGGTGACATGGTTCAACTCCCGATAGTCAATACAAAGTCGCATACTCCCGTCTTTCTTCTTTACGAATAAAACAGGAGCACCCCAAGGAGACTTACTAGGACGAATAAAACCGATGTCTAACAATTCTTGTAATTGGATCTTTAACTCCTGAAGTTCAATAGGAGCCATTCGATATGGGGTTTTAGAAATGGGCTTTGTACCGGGCTCAAGGTCAATAAAGAATTCAACTTCACGTTCTGCGGGTAGACCGAGAAGTTCTTCGGGAAATACATCAGGAAACTCATTAACAACGGAAATATCATTCAAATCTGATGTATTCTGGTTTAGATTAGTGACATGAGCTAAGAAAGCTTGACATCCGTTTTTCAATAAACGAATAGCCTTGGGATTTGAAATGATATTGACTGATTTTAGTGGTTTGGTGGTTTGGATTCGCACAACAGGTTGATTAGGAATATGAAAACTAACAACCTTACGAAAATAATCAATTTTGGCATGGTAAGTGGTTAACCAGTCAATTCCTAAAATCACGTCAAATGCAAGTATTTTCAAAGATATAAGATCAACAGGTAAGGTAAGGGTACCAATCTGAATCAAGCAAGATTTGTAAACTGTGGATGTAACAAAGGTTTCTCCCAACTGGAGTTTCAACAAATAAGTCAAAGTCTAATTTATCAAAAGTCAAGTTCAAACGTTGAGCACAAGTAGGTGAAATAAAAGAATGGGTAGCACCGGTATCTAACAAGGTGTAAACTTCGCAAGAGTTTATGATCAGCTTACCCGTAATCACCTCGTGTGGATTCCTGGTGTTTTGGGCTGTCACGACAAACGCTCTTCCAGGAATCACCGACTTTGACTTGTCTGTAACCGCCTTTGGAATCACCACCCCCGCTGAACTTTGTTTCGTAACAGGACAATCTCAAGCTATATGTCCTTCTTTTCCACAGTTATAGCATCCTTTGAATTGTTGTGGGCAGTTTGGGCTGCTGTGTCCCTCTTTCCCGCATTTATAGCATACGACCGGTGGTCGTTCTCCTCCCCTCGAAATAGTTGATGCTGGTGCTGATGTCGACGTCTTCGCGTTCTCATTGTTGTACCTTCTCTTCTTGAAATCTCCCCCCGATTCGCTTCTTCTACTATCATGGCCACGATAACCACCGGAGTGGTTACCGCTTCTGTCATACTTTCCTCCTCGCTGGTTGTCATTGCTCCGATGACTGCTGCCACCGGTACGACCTTGGTTGTGGTCCCTCGGTTGAACATAATCATTATCTCGTTCTAATAACTGGGCCCTGTTTACTACATCCAAATATAAAGAAAATTTATGAGAAATGAGGTATTGACGTATTTCGGGTTTCAAACCACTTAGAAACATCCACGCCATACGTTCCTCATTCTCCACCAAATGAGGTGCAAACCTGGACAGCTCCGCGAACTTAGCCTCGTACTGGGATACCGTCATGTTATTTTGTTCGAGTCTAATAAATTCTACTTCCTTCATATGACGAATACTTTCAGGAAAGTACTTGTCATTGACCAGTTTCTGGAACGCTTCCCAAGACATCTTGAGTGCGGCAAGGCTGGGTACGCTTTACGGATTCCCACCAGTAATCTGCCTCTCCACGGAACATAAACGTGGCGAATGGAACCTTCTGTTCCTCCGTACATCCCAAGACATCAAATATCTTGGTAATTTGTTTAATCCACGTCTCCGCCTTTATCGGATCTGGCTTTCCCAGAAACTCTGGTGGTCCCAATTCTTTGAACTGCTTGGCAGTAACAATTCGCGAGTTGTTATTATCGCCACCTATATGTTGCACATGAGTCTCCCTCGTCTGGTTTTGCATGAACTGCAAAAAACTTCTAAACATCTCATCGTTTATCGTCTCTGACTAGCGTTATTTTCAGGATGAACATTGCCTTCTTGTTGCACGTTCTCCTGGTTAACGATTAAAGGTGTCTCCACGGTCTCATTCACTTCGTTGTTAACATTCTCAGCTGTCATTCTCAAATACTGCCATAAAACAAGGGTTAATTAAACAAATAACATCCCACATATGAACCCTATGCTCCGACTGACCAATTAAATACCACATAAGCTTAGGTAGGACACACTAGCGAAGGATTTACTCGTCTCTCCCCTCCTAGTTTTATTCCCCGATCTCCGCCAGAAATCATATCCCTAAGCTCTGATACCAACTGTGACGCCCCCCAGAATAGGTCCAGTCAACCCAACCCATTCTGAGTCGCCAAATACATGGTACAGAATTCAAATACAAACTTTATATCATACGGTCGTGCAAAATACGACCACACAACTGTGAGTGGCAATACAAATATGTAGAAAATATTAAAATTCAAACTAAGTCCTCATTACAATTATTATCACACTATTTATCAGAAATAGTGAGGACTACTACTGCTCTAACTCGGACCATCACTCTGTCCCCCGACTAGTTCCCGCGACATTCTCATTTCCTGAAGAGGACAACAGATGAAAAGGGTGAGCTCAACTACCTCAGTAAAGAATATTATGACTAAGATAATGGAAAATAAATTACCGTTAGTCTTCAACAAATCAGATAAAATATAATGGACAACCAACTTTAGATCAATATTCGCAGCGGAAATAAGAAATCATTAGAAGAGTTAAGCAGAGAATGAAGTCTACTATCTTCTATGATTTAAAAGTCCATCATCAATATTTTATCCCTGTAACATCAATCAATATACATCTCGAATCAAATATTCATCTTTGCACTACAGGCCAAAGATATTCATTTGTATCATCAATGATCATGTTCATCTCAACACCTGTCATCTTTGCACTACAGGCCAAAGATATTCATCAGGTAATCATTCATCTTTGCTCTACAGGCCAAAGATATTCAGTTATATCACCACTTAGAACTGAGGATGATGAAATACCATATAAATAACGAATCCAGTGAAATAAAGGATAAGATTAAGGATTCGTATTTTAGTATTCAAAATTACTTCGTAATAATCAATTGTGGAGCAAAATTCAAGAATAAAGCTCAAAACTTAGATCCAATCAAAGATAAGAACTTTAACAAGTAATTTGGACATATAGAAGAAAATTTAATTTTCCGTGAATAGTACCGTATACGTGAATAGTAACCCCGACAGAAAAAGTAAGAATTTCATAATAAAATTCCATGCCAATATTTTGGTATAATGATATTGAAAAGAATAACATCATTTATGAAGAAAATAACATCCCTTACCTCAAAAAGATAGTACCTCTGACTGGAATATCGGATATAATACCGAAGGAAACTTGCGCTGAATACTAATACTCAAAGTATTGAAATACTCACAAAAATACGCTCAATATTATAAAGAGAGAAAACTTCTGATTCTAGTGTGATTTTTAATTCTAACCTAAGCACCCTATTTATAGGAAAAACTTAGGATGCCAAAGGAGACTAAAATAATAAAATAATATTATTTATTAAAAAATCTCCGCCGCCGGCTGCTAAGAAAAAAAATCAAAATTTTCCAACCAACAACAAAAGTGGGGCCCACCCATTTATTAAAAAAATATTTATTTTCCGAAACTTCAATAATTCATAATAAATAGCCCTTCGTCAGAAAAATACAAATTCGATGTTCTTTATATGAAATTTAATTCTCTACAACTTTGCAGAAGAAAGTTTTTCCAAATTCCAAACATAAATTATCCGAAATCCATAAACAGATGATTTCTCACACCAAAATATTGATAAAAACTCATCAGCGCCAATTCCTTCTTTAATATCCACAAAATAAATATTTCCTTATCATATAAATCAATAATTAATTATTCACAAATAATATTACAGAACTACAATATTGACAACCAGGTCGTTCCTAGGAAAGAGGGGGCCTTCCGATAAGGACTTCTCCTTATTGGCGCGCAATTAAATAACCCCTCCTAGACAGAACTTCCTTAGACATTGTCAATAATGCTATCTAATAATATTATTCAAATAATATGAATTATTGAGTTGATAATGTGAAATACTGTGCAGTGACAATTATTGAATCAATACTACAAAATATCAACTATAGCCATTATTGAATCAATCATATAAAATGACAACGTAGCAATTATTGAGTCAATAAAATATCAACGTAGCAATTATTGAGTCAATAATATAAAATATTGAACAGTAATTACTGTAACAATTATTGAGTAATGGCTTCTCACGTAAGAATCAATAATTAGAATTACTGTGCAATACCGTGTGCTACTATGCAACACCGTGTATCACTGTATTTTAACCACCGGGTATTTCAACAGTACCAACGGTAACAACTACGCCGTTATCTTGTAAAAAAGTTATTTCTGTCGCTTTCTATATCCGACAGTTATTCCGTTGTGGGGGCCCACAAATAGCTGCGCCGTCGTACGAATATTCCCCGACAACAAGAATATTCCACGACCAAACGAATATTCCCCGACAACAAGAATATTTTATAACCACTTGATCATTTTAAAAATGTTTGTACATTTCACCCATAACTTTCATATTTATCAAAACAACACCTTACTGTTTCGAAATAATATATAAAGAAAATTAAATCTTTATTCATAAAAGTTAGGGTCTTACAATACCGGTGTTACCCATTCTTTTATTTCACCTGCTTGTGTTCAACGATTAAATTTGACACCTGAGAAGTTAGACTTTGACTTATCTGTTGAAACTCCGTTAGGAGAAACCTTCGTTACATCTACAGTTTACAAATCTTGCTTGATTCAGATTGGCACCCTTACCCTACCTGTTGATCTTATATCTTTGAAAATACTTGCATTTGACGTGATTTCAGGAATTGACTGGTTAACCACTTACCATACCAAAATTGATTATTTTCGTAAGGTTGTTAGTTTTTATATTCTTAACCAACCTGTTGTGCGAATCCAAACAACCAAACCACTAAAATCAGTCAATGTCATTTCAAGTCACAAAGCTATTCGTTTATT
This sequence comes from Panax stipuleanatus, assembly GCA_020205555.1. Taxonomy (NCBI): domain Eukaryota; kingdom Viridiplantae; phylum Streptophyta; class Magnoliopsida; order Apiales; family Araliaceae; genus Panax; species Panax stipuleanatus. Next base: position 88,958,883 of record CM035121.1, read on the forward strand.
AAAAAACGAATGTCAAGCTTTCTTAGCTCATGTCACTGATCTAAACCAAAATACGTCAAATTTGAATAATATTTCTGTTGTTAATGAGTTTCCTGATGTATTTCCCGAAGAACTTCCCGGTCTACCCCCAGAACGTGAAGTTGAATTCTTTATTGACCTTGAGCCCTGTATAAAACACATTTCTAAAATCCCATATCGAATGGCTCCTATTGAACTCCAGGAATTAAAGGTCCAATTACAGGAGTTGTTGGACATCGGTTTCATTCATCCTAGTACGTCTCCTTGGGGTGCTCCTGTTTTATTCGTAAAGAAGAAAGACGGGAGTATGCGACTTTGTATTGACTATCGGGAGTTGAACCATGTCACCATCAAGAATAGGTATCCGCTACATCGTATTGATGACCTGTTCGACCAGTTGCAAGGTGCACAATTCTTTTCAAAGATCGATCTTCATTCTGGGTATCATCAGATGAAGATTAAAACTGAGGATATTTCGAAGACTGTCTTCAGAACCCGGTACGGGCATTATGAATTGCTAGTCATGTCTTTTGGATTGACTAATGCTCCTGCTGCTTTTATGGATATGATGAACCATGTATTCAAGGAGTATTGGGATCAATTTGTGGTTGTCTTTATTGATGGCATCCTTATCTATTCCAAAAGTCGTGAAGATCATGAACACCACTTGAAGCTGGTACTTCAAAGGCTTCGTGAAAATAAGCTATACGCCAAGATGAAGAAATGCGAGTTCTGGCTTGAGGAAGTAGCATTCCTTGGGCACGTGGTATCGAAACATGGAGTATCTGTGGACCCGGTGAAGATTGAAGTAATACAAAGTTGGGAGCATCCAAAGTCGGTGACTGAAGTGCATAGCTTTCTAGGCTTAGCTGGTTATTATCGGAGGTTCGTGGAGGGATTCTCTCGAATCGCTACTCCATTAACTCATCTAACTCGGAAAGATATAAAATTAGTCTGGAGCGAGGAATGCGAGAAGAGCTTCCAAGAGCTTAAGAGAAGACTTATCTCGGCACCTGTTCTGACAATACCATCTGGTTCGGATGGATTTGTTATCTACAGCGATGCTTCGGGCAAAGGGTTAGGATGTGTTCTCATGCAACATGGGAAAGTCATAGTCTATGCCTCGCGATAACTCAAGGAGTATGAGAGGAATTATCCTACTCATGATCTAGAGTTAACAGCAGTCGTTTTCGCGTTGAAGATCTGGAGACACTACCTGTATGGGGAGAAGTGGAGATTTATACGGATCATAAGAGCCTTAAATATTTTTTCACTCAAAAGGAACTCAACATGCGGCAACGACATTGGCTTGAGCTGTTGAAAGATTACGATCATACCATCCAACACCATCCTGGAAAAGCGAACGTGGTAGCTAACGCGTTGAGTAGAAGATCATATACGGGAACGAGTGCGATGATGTCAAGTATACGCGTAGAACCAGCTTTGATTGATAAAGTTAAAGCTCAAGCTACTGATCCAGAGCTGATGAAGATGAAGAAGAAGGTGCAAGAAGGTGCAGTTCCAGAAGAAAGAATCGATGAAGAAGGAATACTCCGAGTCAACTCCAGACTTTGTGTTCCTAACGATTCTGATTTGAAGTATAAAATCATGATGAAGGCACACAACACACCGTTTGCAATCCATCCTGGGAGTACCAAAATGTATCGTGATCTTCGACATACATTTTGGTGGAGCAATATGAAGAGAGAGATCGCGGAGTTTATTTCGAGATGTTTAACTTGTCAATGTGTAAATGCGGAGCATCAACTGCCGAAGGGTCCATTGCAACCACTGAAGATTTCTAAATGGAAGTGGAAACACATTACCATGGATATTTTTACTGGTCTTCCCAAGGTTTCTCAAGGCATAGATGCGATTTGGGTTATTGTTGATAGATTAACCAAGTCTGCTCATTTCTTGCCGATACAGGAGACCTATTCCCTTGAACGACTTGCTCGTATGTACGTGAAAGAGATTGTGAAGTTGCATGGCATGCCAGTATCTATAGTTTCGGATCGTGATCCAAGATTTCCTTCACGATTTTGGGTTAGTTTGCAGAAAGGTATGGGCACGGATTTACGATTCAGTTCGGCATATCATCCTCAGATAGACAGGCAATCGGAAAGAACTATTCAAACTCTTGAAGATCTATTGAGACTTTGTGTTCTAGACTTCAAAGGGAGTTGGGATAAGTACCTACCATTGGTGGAATTCTCCTACAACAACAGTTATCAGGCAAGTATAGGCGTGGCTCCATTCGAGGCGTTGTATGGGAGAAAGTGTCGGTCTCCAGTATGTTGGGATGAGGTGGGTGAGGCAACATTGTTGGGACCAGAGTTGGTACGTATGACTACAGAAAAGATCCAAATGATCCGACAACGTATACAAAATGGCACAGGATCGACAAAAGAGTTATGCGAATCTTTATCGAAAGGACATAGAATTTAATGGTGGAGGAACCATGCTATTGAGGAAATGACCTGGGAGTTGGAATTGAAAATGAAAGCGAGGTATCCTCACCTTTTCGAAACACCAGGTACGCACGTCAATTTCGAGGATGAAATTTCATAAGGAGGGGCGGTTGTAAGACCCCAACTTTTATGAATAAAAAATTGAATTTCCTCTATATATTATTTTGAAATAGTCAGGGGTTAATTTGATAATGTGAAATGTTATGGGTAAAATGCACAAATATTTTAAATAAGCAAGTGGTTATAAAATATTCATTGTTGTCGGGGACTATTCGTTTGGTCGTGGAATATTCTTGTTGTCGGAGAATATTCGTACGACGGCGCAGCCATTTGTGGGCCCATAACGAAAAACTGTCGGAATGAAGAAAACGACAAGAATAGGTTTTTTTATAAATAACGGCATAGTTGTTACTATTAACACTGTTGGAATACCCGGTGGGTAAAGTAAAGTAATACGCGTTGTTGCACAGTAGCACACGATATTGCACAGTATTTTTATATTATTGTTAATTCAATAATTGTCACTGCACAGTATTTTCCATTATCAGATCAATAATTCATATTATTTGAATAATATTATTAGATAACATTATTGGCAATGTCTAAGGAAGTTCTGACTAGGAGAATTTATTTAATTGCGCTCCAGTAAAGAGAAATCCTTATCGGAAGACCCTCTCTTTCTTGGGAACGACCTGGTTGTCAATATTATAGTTCTGTAATTTTATTTGTGAATAATTAATTATTGATTTATATGATAAGGAAATATTTATTTTTGTGGATATAAAAGAAGAAATTAGTGTTGAGGTATTTTAATCAGTATTTTGGTGTGGAAAATCATCCGTTTGTAGATTTCGGACAATTTATGTTTGGAATGTGGAAAAACTTTCTTCTACAAAGTTGTAGATAATTAAATTTTCTATAAAAAGGACATAAGATTTGTATTTTTCTGATAAAGGGTTATTTTTCATGAATTATTGAAGTTCTAGAATTTTGGGTCGGAAGTGATTTTTGGGGTTAAAAATATTTTTTTCAAGAAAAATGTTTTTTAATGGGAGGTGGGCCCCACTGGTGGCTGATGGATTTTAGTCAAGAGGTGGGCATGAATTTTGTTTTTAAATATTATTTTATTAAATTTTCTGTTTTGGCATTCTAAGCATTTTTCTATAAATAGGGTGCTTAGTTAGAATTTGAAATACACACCAGAATCAGAAGTTTTCTCTCTCTATAATATCAAGCGTATTTTTGTGAGTATTTCGATACTTTGAGTGTTACTATTCAGTGCAACTTTTCCTTCAGTATTATATCCGATATTCTATTTTAAAGTACTGTTCTTTTGAGGTAAGGGATGTTATTTTTTTCAAAAATAATGTTATTTCTTTCAATATCATGACATCGAAATATTGGTATGAATTTTATTGTGAAATTTTTATCTTTTTATATTGGAGTTACTATTCACGTATACGGTACTATTCACGAATACGGCACTATTCACAGAAAAATTAAATTTTCTTTTTTTTGTCCAAGTTGGCTATTATGGTTCCTATATTTGATTGGATCCAAGTTTTGATCTTCATTCTTGAAATTTGCTCCACAATTAATTATTATGAAGTATTCTTGAATTTGGATAAACTAAATTACGAATCCCTAATTTTTGTCCTTTAACTCACTGGATTCGTTCTTCAAAATATTTTTCATCATCTTCAGTCTTAAATGGTGATACAAAAGAATATCTTTGGCCTGTAGTGCAAAGAGGGATGATTATTTGATGAATATCTTTGGCCTGTAGTGCAAAGATGAATAATTACCTGATGAATATCTTTGGCCCGTAATTCAAAGATGAATATTTGATTCAAAATATATATTGTTTGATATTATAGGGATAAAATATTGATTATGGACTTTGAAATCATAGAAGATAGTAGACATTATTTCCTACTTAATTCTTCTGATGCATGGTTATTTTCGTTGCAGTTGTTAATCTAAAACTTGTGGTCCATAATATTTTATCTGATTTGTTGAAGACTAACGATAAATTGTTCTTTATTATCTTAGTCATAATATTCTTTACTGGGCTAGTTGAGCTCACCCTTTTCATCTATTGTCCTCTTCAGGAAATGAGAATGTCGCAGGGACGAGTCGGGGGACAGAGTGATGGCCCGAGTTAGAGCAGTAGTAGTCCTCACTATTTTTATATAGTGTGATAATAATTGTAATGAGGACTTAGTTAAATGTTTATATTTTCTAGATGTTTGTATTGACACTCACAGTGTCTGGTCGTATTTTTCACGACCTTGTGTTATAAAAGATTGTATTTGGATTCTGTACCATGTGTTTGGCGACTCAGAATGGGTTGGGTTGACTGGACCTATTATGGGGCGTCACAGCTATGATGAACCATCAGCCAAAGATGTCGTCGAAAGTGAGAAGTTTTCTTAGATTGACAGGTTATTACAAAAGATTCATTCAGGATTTTTCCAAGATCGCAACTCCGTTGACGAATTTGACTAGGAAAGCTGTGAAATTCGTTTGGACGGAGAAGTGTGAGGAAAGCTTCCAAAAGCTTAAGAAGAGATTGAGTACAGTACTTGTGTTATCTTTTCCGGATGACACAGGAAATTTTATGATTTATAGTGATGCATCACATAAAGGACTTGGCTGTGTGCTTATGCAAAACGACAAGGTTATTGCATATGCGTCACGACAGTTGAAGGACTATGAGAAGGGGTATCCGACCCACGACTTGGAGTTGGCTTCAGAGGTATTTGCTTTGAAGATCTGGAGACACTATCTCTATGGGGAGAAGTGTGAAATATATACAAACAACAAGAGTCTGAAATATATTTTTACAAAGAAGGATTTGAATATGCACTAGAGAAGATGGTTGGAATTGATAAAGGACTATGATTGCTAGATCTTATACCATCCGGGTAAGGCGAATGTGGTTGCCGACGCCATAAGCAGAAAATGTCCAAGAGAAATTGATGATGTTGACTGCCCAGGAGGAGCTAATTTCAGCGATGGAGAAGCTGAAATTGGAAGTGAAGTATCCTATGGAGACTGACGAAAAGCTGTTCCAGCTACAAGCTTGTTCAACTTGGTTGGATAAGGTTAAGGGAGCGCATCTTCAGGATGAAGACTGTGAGAAGATAAGGAATATAATATCTGAAGGGACCGAACTGAGATTCAAAGTGGACAGCGAGGGAATGTTAAGATTCGATAGCAGAGTTTGGGTACCGCCAGTGCCAGAGATTAAGGAGGAAATTTTGAGCGAGGCTCATAGCTCACGGTATTCAATTCACCCCGGGAGTACCAAGATGTACCAGGATCTCCGACAGTATTTATGGTGGCTGAATACGAAACGAGATATTGCTAATTGTGTTGCTAAGTGCCTGACGTGTCAGAAAGTGAAAGTAGAACATAAGAGGCCGAGTGGTTTGCTACAACCATTAGAGATCCCAGAATGGAAATGGGAATAAATTACGATGGATTTCGTGGTTGGCTTCCCGACAACTCAGAAAGGATACGATGCAGTATGGGATATCGTTGACCAATTGCCGAAATCAGCACACTTCCTTCCTATCAGAATCAAATTCAACTTGGATCAGTTGGCGAAGCTGTATGTGAAAGAGATTGTTTCGAGGCACGGAGTTCCAGTACTGTCGATTATTTTCGATCGAGATCCACGCTTCACATCGAATTTCTGGAAGCGACTTCAGGAATGCATGGGGACGCAATTCTGAATGAGTACGACATATCACCCTCAGACATACGGGCAGAGCGAAAGAACGATCCAGACATTAGAGGATATGTTGAGAGCGTGCATCATAGATTTCAAAGGAAATTAGGATGAATACCTACCGCTTATGAAATTCGGTTATAACAACTGTTACCACGCTAGTATTGGCATGCCGCCTTACGAAGCATTGTACGACAGAAAGTGTAGAACTCCACTATACTGGGATGAAGTTGGCGAAAGACAATTACTAGGACCAGAATTGGTACAGCAGACAGCAGAGATAGTCAAAGTGATCCGAACACGATTAGTAGCTGCTCAGGATAAACAGAAGAAATTCGTCGATCCACACAGCAAGAATGTGGAATTTGAATCAGGTAGCTTTGTATTTTTGAAAGTCTCTCCCTGGAAAGGGAAGATCAGATTTGGTAAGAAGGAAAAATTGAGTTCGAGATTCATTGGACCCTTTGAGGTACTGCGAAGAATAGGAGAAGTTGCATATGAGGTAGCTTTACCCCCGGCGCTAAAGCATGTCCACAACGTCTTCCATGTTTCATTCTTACGACCCTACAAACCCGATTACAAACATGTCATAGAATATGAACCCCTACAATTTGAGAAAGACTTATCTTACAAAGAAGTTCCTGTTCAGATTGTTGACAAGAAAGAGCAAGTTCTCATAAATAAAGTAATACATTCTGTTAAGGTAATCTGGAGGAACCACAACACTGAAAAAGCTACATGGGAACTCGAAGAACATATAATGAAGACCTTGTGATAACCCGAAAATTTCTAAAATCTTAAATGATTAGAGTAAAGGTTAAAGAATAAAACCTAGGTGAGAATTTGAGGATTTATTTAAAAATTTTCAAGTAAAACCTATATGGTTTGCTATTCTTAGGTTATAAAGAAAATTTGGGTTACAAAATTCCAAAACCCTAGAAATGAATCAATATTTACTTGAAGAAATATCAAGGATAAGGTATTACGATACCTATAAATTAGATGTGAACTGAATGGTCTAAGAAATGTTATAATGATGCATGTGGAAATTTTATTAAGGGAATAAAAAAAATCACATGAAGAGATACTATGAGGTTAAACGAAGATAAGTATATGTATAGAAATATATATATATATATATATATATATATATATATATACTTAGTAAGGTGCTATATATTTTAGCAAGAGGAATTATGAATTAAGTTAAGGATATGAGAATCAAGTTAAGACTATGTTAGTAATTAGCATAGCTTGAATGTTGGCCTTGACTGGCAAATAAGAAGATGAATAAGCATAGAGCTATTAGCTAATATGATTAGCAATAAAAATAGAGTAAGTTAAAACTCAAAATTTGAGTTAGAGATAGAATTTTGAAGCACGGACAGCTCGGTTGCGTCTAGAACGTCAAGTTTAGTCAGAAAGGACAATAAACACAAAATGTGTAAGGGTTGACTTTTTGGTTAAAGTCAACAGTTGACTTTTATAGAGAAAAGTCAAAATTGGACTTAGAAGTGAAATATGTTATGATTTATGTGAACTATGTGTATGATTAAATAAATATACATTATTTAATGTGTATACATTTATTGTGTATATAAAGAGAATTATGAATTAAATTATGTAACCTAAAATATATATTAGGTATGATAATTAAATAACCTAAGGGGTTATAATATGGGAGAATGTTAGTTTATAGATTATATACTAACCCTAAGAGATTAATTTTATATATCTCACATAATTAATTTTAAAGCTTAATTAAACCAAGTCTAGTTGGGTTATGAAATTAAAAAGGACTGAGTAAGGAATTTATTTTCAAATATAGGAAAATAAAAACCCTAATTTAATGATTAGGGTAGGATATAATTAAGAGTGTTGGACCGTGATAATATTCATAGCCCAAGGAAGTAATTAGAGAGCCTAACAAATTAGATAAGGTGGCCCAACTAAGCTATCAAGTGTAGGGTATTATTGAACCCTAATGACATATTCAATTAATTTGAATATGGTAAGTGTAATTGGGTTATGTAGATGAATTAATATTATTGAGAAATAATAATATGAAAATATCAATAATAATGAGCATTAGTTCAAGAAATAATAAATTTAGTGGGCTAAGAAGGGTAATAGATTTAAACAAGTCCACGTATTTTAATTAAGCATGGGACTTGTAGATAAATTAATTTAAGGACAATTAAATTATTAAACTAGCCCAATATTATGTATGGAGCAATATAGTGATGGCCCAATTTAATTATGGGAGGAAACCCAAGCTTATTTTAACTAGTAAGCAAAATAAATAATATTGCAAGTCCAATAGAAATTAGTTTGGAAGCCCAAAAGATTAAATGAGTAACCCAAACTAAGCCCAACAAGTGTAGGACTTTTTGGGACATTTGATTAAGTAAAATGGAGCATTAAAAATTAAACCAAATGGAGAGGAAAGGCCCAAAATTTTGGCCAAGAAGGAGAAAGGAAGAGAGCATGTGGATTAAATTATTTTACTTCACAAGTTGGTTTAGCTCACCTTACACTCAACTTAGGTGTCCAATTATTATTTAACCAACAACTTTAGCCAATTGTGCAAGCAAGAGATGGAGTGTAAGCAACACTTGTAAAAATTAAGAAAGAGAGAGAGATGAGTGTTGGGAGATATAATAGATATATACAATGTATATCTACTAACATAACAAAAATATACCAACCAAGTTCATTTTATTCTCTTTTATATTTTATTCCTGTCACTTCCAAGCTACTTAGCAAAAGAAAAAGAAAATATAGAGAGAAAGAGGGAGAGACCCATTTTGGCAGCTCAAGAAGGGAAAAGAGAGCTTAGATCTTCATGCATGCTAAGCATCTAAGCTACTTTGGAAGGATAAGAAGAATAGCAAGAAGAACTAGGTAATGATTCTAAAAATTTTCAAGTTTAGATTACTTATTTTGTTAGATTTTGATGAAACAAGAAGTCTTAAAGTTGAAAGTTAGATCAAAATAGAGAAAAGAGAGATTTGTACAAAATGGGTAGAGAAAAAGCTTATGCATGCATGCTCTATGTATTCTATGTTAGATTCTTGGGGATGCATGTTGTTTATGGTTAATATCATGTTAGAATGCTAGATCTTGAGTTTAATAAATTAAACTTGTGAATTTGTATGAGTTCATATGAAAAAGCTTAGGAAAAGGAAGTTAGATGGATTTTTGGAGAATTTTTATTTAACTAGTGTGCTATAACATGTACATGTTGAAATATTTAAGTGATATTTCAGATTTTCTTTTTTGAAATGCTAGATACATGAGTTAAGGGAAAAACCTCTTTGGAATCACTCAAATATGTTTAAAAATAAGCAAGTTATGAATTTAATCCCAAACTACCCAACTGTTGGAATCATGCTACTGATCATCCACTTCTGGGCTGTTTTCGATAACCAAAACAGACTAAAATATGGTTTTTGATATATAGAAATTGTATTTCGGGAAAATACGAATCCAAATATACTAATTGGATCTAAATCCGAGATGTAGATCTCGAGTTACAAGCGTTTTCGTGAAGGACCCCAAATCTGAAAAACGAACCAACTGTTGTAAACATCCTTGCTGATCAGTCACTTTAACTCTGATTTCTGAGACCTAAACAGATCAGAATTTTATGTTTGATAAATGGAAACTGTAATTCAAAAAGATACGAATCCAACGCCTCTGACGGAACTTAAATCCAAGTTATAGATCTCGTTTTACAAGCGTTTCCGTGAAGGACCCCAAATCTGAAATTTTGGGCGAAAATTATAGTAATAGTAGAAATTGAATGGAAATTGAATAATTATAATAAATAACTTTTAAAGCCACTAATGGGCTAGTAAACTAATTACATATAAAGTTAAATGTAATTAACTATTTAATTATTATTTAAATGATATTAAGTAATAATTAAGTAGAGTTAGTGTTAATAAAATAACTATTTATTATTTAATTAAGATTAAATAATAATTAGAGTTAAACAATTAATTAATTATTATTTAATTAATATTAAATAATGATTAAAGAATATTTAAGTAAGATTAAGTAATAATAAAGTAATTACTTACTTACATTGACATAAAAGTTATATAAATGATTATTTATTATTTAACTAACATTAAATAATAAATAAGAACAAGTAATAATTAATTATTCTTCTATTAATAAGAAAGAATAATTAAAGATTTACTAAGTGAATTAATTATTTATTATTTAATAATAAATAAGGACGAATGTTAAATAATTATTCTTTAAATAATAATAAGGAATAATTAAAGACTAATGAAGTAAATAAATAATTTATTTATTATTTAAGGATAAGGAATTAATTAATTATTATTAAAGACAAATAATAATTTAATTATTTATTATTTAATTAACATTAAATAATGAGGAGTTATAATTGGTTATTATTTATTATTAAATAATAACTAAAGGTAATTAATTAATTACTATTTAATTAATATTAAATAGTAATCAAATGAAGATGGAGTTAACAATTAAAGGAAATTTAAATAACTCTTTAATTAAACAATTATAATAAATTATTTAAAGATCTAATAAGTGTTTATCACCTAAGAAAAGCCTTATTAATTATTAAATCATTAACCTAAGATCAATTAAATATCTTATAGGATTAATGATAGTACACTATAAATATGTACTTTGTGATCGAATTACTTGTAAAATAATAGCACCAGTAAGTGTATAGATGAACAATTATACACATTACTAATTGATATATCTACATTATCAATGTTAGGTCATTCAAAGAGTTTTAATTAAAGCTAGGTAGTCGTAGCTCGTCGAACAGACAAGTTCTTTAACTCAAACTCGAGTTATTATTGTTCAAGCATGGTAGTGGATAATTATTGTTGATTATTTCACATCTAAGATTATTATTGAATATTCGTATTTATTGCAAGTTCTCTAACTCAAACTCGAGTTATTATTGTTCAAGCATGGTAGTGGATAATTATTATTGATTATTCCACATCTAAGATTATTATTGAATATTCGCATTTATTGCAAGTTTTCTAACTCAAACTCGAGTAATTATTGTTCAAGCATGGTAGTGAATAATTATTGTTGATTAATCCATATTTAAGATTATTATTGAATATTCGTATTTATTGCAAGCTTCCTAACTCAAACTCGAGTTATTATGTTTCAAGCATGCTAGTGGTTTAATTATTTATAATTATTCCACATATCTGATTATTGATTCGCACTTAGTACAAAGTTGCATATGTTCATCGGGTATGAAAGGCTGATCACCTTCATTTCCATAAGGTTCAGTTAAATTTGTTAATGGTCATTGTTGACCACCCAACATTATTGATTCAGTCATTCAATTATTGAAATTTAATTCTTAATCTTTCACAATTATTATATATTGTTGAAAATTTAGAAAGCTATACTCTTTTCTTCAATCATGATATATCTTTATTGTATTTAAACTTGCTGAGCAAAGTAGTTGCTCACTCATTGTCAATATCCGAGATTATTATGTAATTTACTAAGTATCAATAAACGAACTTATGTGAAACTCTTGTGTGATTTCTTTTATTAGATGTATATGTGTTATACATATGTGGTTTATTTTAAGTTATGTGATGTGAAGGATTTAAATAGTTGGTTTAGATTAATTTAACTATTTGATTTGGTTATGGAATTAATTCTATTATTTTCGTGGAATGGTATTAAAACACGAGTTGTAGTTCAGAGCGGAATTTAGAGACACGGACTGCGTATTTGAGTCTGGAACATCGAAATTAGTCAGGATAGACTGTAACCACAATAATGTGTCACGGTTGACTTCTTGGTCAAAGTCAATCGGTTGACTTTTTCGGGAAAAAAGTCAACCATGAATTTCGAAGATGAATTTAACGAAATGGATAGTCCCATGACGTCCGGAACGTCGACTTTAGTAGGAAACGATATAAGTATCGAAACGTTTGGCTTTGGAGGGCAAAATGGTCAAAATGGCTTATTAATTGATGTAATTGATTTAATAATAATATTTTAAAATATAGTCAGCAGCTGGGGGGACTTGGTGACAATTGAATTAGGACAACATGGAGGAGTATATACGTATATAACAATAATATTAAGGAGTGAGTACTTCATTCTCCTCTTTAAACCAAAACTCTTTCATTTTCTCTAACTCCCAAATTATTCATTTCTTTTAATTGTGTTATTTGTTGCAAGCTTGTGTAACCCCTGAGATGGGATGGAAGAGGCAAGGAAAACCAATGCTTATAATATATATATATATATATATATATATATATATATAAATATATACTCTCCACCTCTATACTCCTTCACTTTGATAAAATTCCACCAAGAGAGCAAAAAAAGAGAAATTTAGAATGAGAATTTGAGAGGTACACGATTTCTGGAGTTTTGGAGAGTTTAAACCAACAAGGAGGAAGGAATATCAGAGTTAAAACAAGGAAGAAATTCGTCCAAAAAGGTAAGCATGAAACTATTTTCTATGTTTTTGAGAAAACTAGTGGACAAGTGAATGAATAATCATAGTAAACGATTGGTTTGAACTTTGTGATGCCATGATATTACCTATTACTGTTATGTGGATGATAAGAATGAAAATTCTGGTGTAATCATGTTGCAAATTCATAAAAATTCAAAGAATGATGCCATGTATGCTATATGTTTGATAAAATGCCACTAAGATGCTAAATTCATCAAAACATGAAAAGTTAGTGAGTTTGATTGTTGTAACATGTGTATATATGTTAGTAGATGTGATCTGGACAGTAGGAACTAGTTCCTTGCATGCTAGAATCAAAATCATGATTTTTGTCAAAGTTGGTTTAAAAGTGAAATCTGTGATTTTTGGGGTTTTCGGAGCCTTAGAATCATGGTTTCTGTGACTCGTTTATGGTAGGTAATAATTTTATAAAATAGTATGTAGTTTCATCTACAACCTGACCAAATTTCATAAGAAACGAAGTTAAATTGAGAGAGATATGAAAATCGGAAGCAAGCATGTTCATAAGAAAAATCTGCAGATTCTAGAAATTTCCAGAAAGTTTCTAAGTGTGAAAACCTGTTCTGGCACATTTTTCAAGGCAGCCGGTTTGTGGTCTTCACATGTTGATTTCTGGTGTGTGTTATTTTTTTAAAATACTATGCTATATGAAATATGTTGTGTCCAAGTTTTATGGTCATATCATGTATGGTTTAATCGGAATTAATTCGCTAAGATGGCTGCTCGAACTGCAAAGAAAATTTCTGGGCTGAAGAGCAGCGCAGCTCATAAGGCCAAAGCCTGCTCAGCTGCGCCGGGCTGGGTAGGGTCGGGCCTGGTCTGGTCCGGGTCGGGTCGGGTCGGGCCAAAAAATTTCAGAAAATATATTTTTTTCCAGATTCTAATATTGAACCCCTGGACCTGTAAGATCTAACCTGCTTGTGTAATTGAAGTGTATTTGATTACGTGTTAGTTTATAATCCTATTAAAATTAAAAAGAAATCCTTTTACTTTCAAATTAGAGTTCAAGAACCTAATTTCTTAACGTGACACACATGATTAGGTTACGTAAAGGTTAATTGCTAGCATTAGCGATAGAAAACGTACCAGGCAAGTTTCCTAACCTTATATCCATTAAGAAATTAATAAATCCTTACTCATTTGACTGCAGCGAGGGTAAGTTCGGACTTGTGATTATTTAATCATTCGTACAAGTTCCTTTGTCTTAAAGTTCTACAACTTCAATTGTTTTGCGAAATGTTATTGATGATTATCCAGTTCCTATTGCAATTGCTATGCTTTAAAGTTCTTATTTCCTTAATGAACTATATTCAAGTGTGCTTTCTAGCTTTTGTTCCAGCTAGATGTTATTGATGCAAACATAGTATATTATTTAAACAATTCAAATCCTTTGAAGCTATTTAATGTTTACCAATCCAAATTGTTTTGGTGCGGTCTCGCATGAATACTAAGATGAACAACCTGAATAAACGGGCAAACAGATGTCGGGCATATAGTCCCAATTATGCTTATGCAGTTTAAACTTTATACTTGTGCACAATGTAGGGTACGATAGGCTGATCACCTGGAGTACTTGCAGAGACCGTTTGCAATCTATTTGATTGTTAAACCGTCTGATGATTTTTCGATGAAAGAAAGTAATGTTCAGGGTATTCTACACCCCTTAGTATGATATTAAGAATTCTTAAACTCTTATTCTTGATATTCATGTTTAACACTTGATAATTCTTTCAAGTGTTATAGCTATTCAGATGTTTTTACTCCTGATGTATGTTTTCAAACTTCTTTATATACTTGCTGGGCAATTTGTGCTCATTCTTGCTTAAACCTTTCAGTTAAGGATGAACAGGCTGAAGGCTCGGGCAAGGACAAGGTAAAATCTAAGATGAAATGATGTTAGTTACCTTATGTAATAAGGTTATATTTTCGCATATGATGTCATGTAGCGATAAACGCTAAAGTTTAAGCTTTGGTTTATTAAAGGTTGTAAAGACTTGGGATTTTATTTTGAATAAGTATGTAATAGTTATATTATTATTATTATTTCTGGAGGTTACGTAGTTAGATAATGATGTATATTGTATCGTGAGCACCATGTCCTGTAATCGATGTTACACGAATTTGGGGGCGTCACACTCTTGCTATATCATGATAACACATTTCAGATTAAGACGAATGTTCCAGGATTAAAGACAGAGACACTGTAATAACCCAAGATTTTTGATATAATTAAATAAGAAATTTTGCGTATAATTTTTTTTTATTATTTCTATCAAAGTAAAGGTAGGAATACAGTAAAGTAAAGCATATGTGTATATGTGATAAATATATATTTATTTATTGCATGAATGATTTCAAATAAATTTTTCGAAAAAGAAATTATTGATTATTATAAATTATATTCTTATAAGAAATTAATTTCACAGTAAAAATATTTTATTATTTATTTTCTATGAAAATATGATTAATCTATTATTTAAATAATATATGAAATGATTCTTAGAATTATAATATTTATTATTTTATTATATGAATTTATCAAGATTAGTTAAGTTAATTATTTTAACTTAATTAATAATGGTATATAAGGTAAAGTGTGACTATAGATCAAAACCCTAATTTTTGATCTATATTATGGAATTTCATGATTAATACAATTATTGTATAATTGTATTTAAAAGGAAAGTATAATTATATTATGAATAATAAGAAATTATTTTCTTAAGGAATTTGAATATTAAATATGATTATTAACTATATTTGTATTCAAATATATGTAAGTATATTAATACAAGTTATGATTACTAATTTTATATATAATTATGATAATTAACATAATTATATGAATATATATTAAAAATTTATTTATTTTTAGAATTTAAATATTAAACATAGTAATCGAATGTGTTTGTATTTAAATGAAATATGTATATTATGTGATTAAGGATAATGATTAGGAAATCCTAATTCATAAATTTGGGAATCCTAATAATATCCAGAAACCCTAATTTTTACAAAATTCTAATTTCTATTAAAAATCCTAATTTTTAAATTAGTGTGTTCTAATTATATTTTTATTTAATTCTTAGTTAATTTTTCAAACTCTAGGAATTATTTGGCAAACCCTAAGGGTTAAAACTTAAGGGTTAAACCCCTAGAAGTATACCTCATGGACAAGAATGCCCTTAAAATGATTTATTAGTTTACTATAATAACCTTTTTGGTATTATTGTAATGAGATAACTTGTAAATCTCGCCAAAATCTATGACTCAACACAAACACATGTTGCAAATCAAAGTGTATCAGCCGAATTTGGCAGCTAGCTGATCAGATACAATGAATCATATAGATATGATAGCAAAGAAAGAAAGAAAAATAAACTTACACTCTATGTATTTCTCAAACACAAGCCAAGTCCCTTTCTCTCTCTAGACCACGAATTTTTCTCTCAAACTCAGTCATAAGCAAAGCTCAAAACATCCCATACTCAATCCAAGAACAGATCAAAGGACAGAAATCAAAGATTTTTCAAGAAATGTATAAAACCCTAACCCTAAGCTAGATCTTGCATGCTTAGAAAAATTTGGTGTTTAGTTGTTTAATTATGTGTTATGTGATGTTATTTAATGATCTGGGTTGTTATATTATGGACCCATAACATCTAAGTGCATAAAAATCAAGATTTATGCAAAACTGCCTAAGTATGAAAAACTCGTCTGACAATGAATGTCAGGGCCCATAGATTTGTGTATATTTATTGTCTATATGTTTTAAATGGTTGTAGTTATAGTTTGCAGTGTTGTTAGTAATCTGGAAGTGTCAGATTGGACATCAGACCAACTGATCGAAAGTTATTAAAGGTCAAAACCCGTTGACTGGCGTAACCCTAGAAACTGCCCAGAACGATCTGAAAGATTTTTCAGGGCTTAGATCTTGTATCTGTTAGGTTGTTATCTTGTATAAGTGTATCGTTGATATACTCTGACATATGGACTATAGGATCATGACACTTGAACACCTAAATCATCAACAGGATCAAAGTTACGGATGGTCAAACTAGGTTGACCAAGCACGGAACCTGGTTTCTGGAATTTCCAGAAAATTCCCAGAAAAGTTTCTGACATCATTTTGACTGGCATAGATCTTGCAGTTGTGATGTGGTTAAGCTACCTAAGTGTATTAATTTTATACCTTGACATACATACTACATAAGTACAACACTTTAACACTTTAACAAATCCCAGAATCCAAGTTATTAAAGCCCAAAAGTGATCCTCACACTGTTTTTATTTTCTGGAAATTCCAGAAAATGAAGAACAGCTTTGACAACCGGTTTGATCCTTTATATCTTCTTCATATGATATAGTTAGACCCAGAAATTGCTATACACTTGTAGTATTACATTAGTAGAACACCATTGAAGCACTCTCATGCCCAGAAACATCCTCAGATCAAAATTATTAATGGTCAAACTAGCCCCCAGGGCATTGACCAACGCTGTTCTTCGTTGGTGAAGAACACCTATCGTGACAGATTTCGTCACTAAAGCTCTTTAGCGACGGTTTTACTGAAAATTAATTAAAATAATTAAAATTATTAAAAATTCATAAAATTATTTTAAGTTATAAAAATTGACTTTTAATATTTTGACATAAATTTTATTAATATTTTAATTTATTTAAATTTTAATGATATTTAATTTATTTAATAATTATATTAAATAAATTAGTTAAAAATGGTTTTAATATTTTAAAAATCATATTAAAGTTTTAAAAAGTATTTTAAGTTATAATAAATAACTTTTAATATTTTGATAAGAATATAATTAATATTTTAATATTAAATGATAATAAATTTCTTTAATAATTATATTAAATAAATTATTTAAAATTGATTTTAATATTTTATAAATCATTTAAAGGTGAAATAAATGTTTTAAAAATATATTAAGTTATAATAAATAATTTTTAATATTTTGATATAAATAGCATTAATATTTAAATATTAATGGTAATTATTTGAAAATAATTTTAATATCTTAAAAATTATTTAAAGGTAATATTAAGGTTTTAAAAATATTTTTAGGGTATAATAAATAACTTTTAATATGTTGACATGAATTTCAATAATATTTCAAATTATTTAAATATTAATGATAATAAAATTATTTAGCAATTAAATCATTAAAAATGATATAAGTGTTTGAAAAATCATTATAAATGATTTTAATGTTTGAAAAAAAATATTATAAATGATAATTAAATTATCTAATATAATATTTAAGTTCTTGAACAAATATTTATTGGTAATAAATTCGTTAATTATCCGATAATGCAATCGGGAGCCGAAGCGATACCGAACTCAAACCAAATCGACATAGTTTGACTAGGTATACGTTCTTATGTGTTTTAATGACTGATATAAATATGTGACAACATGTTTAAGCAATATTATGTGTTAAGTTGTATTATTCTAATTAAAAGAATAATTTTATTGATGATAGGACTTCGTATTAAAGATAAAAGCTTAAGCTATACTACGTAGCAGTAAACAGCGATCAAGGCAAGTATCTAAACCTTACTCTTTATTAAGCAAGTATCCTAACTCTTGCTTTTACTTTATGCAATGGATCCTAGTAAGCGAATTTTCAACTCAATATAAATTATCAAATACAAAGCATGTTCATGAATAATTATTGTCAATTATTCATATCCGTAATGATATCCATGATTCGTTTATGAAATTCTTTGATATGATAAATTGTGACACCCCCAAATTCGGGTACTTCAATTCCACGGGATTTGGTGTGCAATGTACAAATATCATCTATCTATCTACCCATAATAAATGTAAACTATACAATAAATAGAAATAAATCCTCCACTTATGGGGTTACAACATCCGAAAAATAAATACAATCCTAGGTCATACTAACCTTAAACATCTGTGCGGAACATAAATAAATAAATAAGTCTTACACAACTTTAACATAAGTCTGAAACATAAACATATAAGAATAAACAACAAGTCTTCATCACTTGTTGACCTTGCCCTTGCCTTTGCTAGTAGACGGCTCGTCGGACCTTTCGTTCTGAACTGCAATGTTTTTATTACACAAAAGTGAGCACGATTGCCCACAAGTATAATAATATGACAACAATATAATAACATGCGAGTGAATCAAAGACATCTGAATAAAGAAACTCAACTTTTGACTCGAGGATAAATAACAGGAATCAAAAGAACATCTGAGGGTCATAAGACCTCGAACTATGTCCTAGGTTGTAAAGTGTTAAACTTCAAACCTTTAACAGTCATAAAACTATGGACTCTACTTCTTGTACTTAGGGGGATCAGTCCTTAGTACCATACTGTGCACAATATCTCAACGCTAAAGCGTAATTAATCCCCTTTACAGGGTTGTTCATCTCAGTTTGACATCAGAGTTCGCACCAAAAGAAGTTTGGTTTGGATAAGCTCAATAAAGATTCTAGAATTTAGAACGTACATCAACTATGGACTAGTCGAATCAATAAGGGTTCACTAGTCCTATAAGGTTCAACAATAAACCATGCTCAACTCGAATAATAAATTCTCAAGAGTATACAATTGAAGAAGTATTGTATAACTGAATCATGCTTTCAAAAGAGTTATAACATCTAATATGAATTTTCGAACTTGAACAATTAAGAACAAGAGCTTGCTCGATATAGAACACAAATCTAAGACTTGATAAATGAATAACTTAGAATTTAAGAAACTTGCTCGATAAAGGTAAAGTTTAGAACACTTGCTCAATGTAAAAAGGTTTGAGTTTAGGAAACTTGCTTAATTATAATAGAGTTAGGATAAAAAAACTTACCTCTTGCACAAACTACAATTAATTCTCGTTCCTTATTAAGTCCTACATACCAATACATTCACAATATACATTAATCAATAAACCGATATACTTATCGAATTATCACATTGCTCATAGAACTCATTATTCGACTTATTGAATAATGGTTTAAGTTTTAAGATTAACTTATTAATCGTTCACATAACACACGTTATTAACATCTTAGTATGTGTTCATCATGTCTTTATGCTCTTCACATTGATTTTAAAACACATCTTTGATCACACGATCACTTAGAAAAATTTTCAGTTTTTTGCAGGCGGCGCGGCCGCGCGCCAGTTACCCTTTGGATCGGCGTGGGCGCGAGTCACGGCGCGGGCGCGCGTTAAGTATGCCTTGAAGCGGCACGGCCGCGCGACGACGCAGGCTCAGTTTTCCCAATTCGCGAAGAACACACAGAGTAGCCCAAATAAATCCAAATTAAACTAACGTAATGAATTTTAAGGCTACCTATAATGTAAAAACTTCACAGAAACATTTCACAACGTTCTTAGCATGATTCTAAGGTTTTAATCCATGTAATTACACAAATTACAGCACTCAATTTCATTGTTCTTCATACTTAGTAAAGTTTTAAAAAAAATAAGAAATTTAACGTTACGGATTCGTTATAATACCGAATCCGTTCGTTTAACTTCCATTTTGCTCGTTTAAAAGTACACAATCATATTCAAGTGTTAATTTAAGTTAAATAAACGCATAAGGCGTGTAGATTTTGTACATAAGGGCCATATGGGCCATATGTACAATTTCTACACTCTGTAACTTTTGAAAACCTAATTATCAACAAAATTCCATGGTTTGATCACTGAAAGTTATGCATATATGGCATATAATATGTTATGGACATCAATTAATATATATATAGACATATAATCAAGCATTGACAATTTCCCATACACAGAGAACCTCTAAAACACGTACATGAGAAAACATAACTCTGTAACTTCACAAGATTTTAATTAATACATATATATATATATATATATATATATATGAAATTGACTATTTTAAAATATGAATATACGATAGAAAACATGTTATGGCTAATTAGTAACACTTATATCATTACTATATGTGATAATCATAAATTATATATATATATATATATATATATATATATATATATATATATATACAGAGAACTTGAACATACGTTTATGGAAACTTTAAGAACTTGAATTTAAAAAAAACATAGGAGAAGGGATTACCCTTGCTAGTTAGTGATGATGATGCAACTAAATTCTTCAATCTTTTCTCTAACTAATTCTCAAGTCTTTTCTCTCAATTTTTCTCTCTAGTTTTTCTCTGATATTTGAATATCAATATAGAACTGATATGATATGTATATAAGGTATAATATAATATGTATATACATAATATACGATGTGGGTAGAGTGAGTGGTCAGTTGGTCCCTTAGTGGGTTAACTGGCTAACTCCCCCTAGGGCCGTGTTTGGCTTGTCCCTTATTCCTCCTTGCCCATTAATTTAATTAACTCATTTATAGTATAGTTTAATAATGTCACACCCAATTTAATCAAATAATGTTATTTACATCAATTAAATAAAAATAGTATAAATCCACAATAATTCACATAGTCACATAATTAAAATTCTTGTTTATTAATTATGTCAAATTATTAAATCTCTAATTAATTATTAATTTGATTAGAATAACATTATGCTTATTTAAATAATTCGTTTAATCAAATAAGCTCAATTAAATACATACTTTGAATATAAAAATTCACCACATTAATTTAATCAATGTAACACATATAATTAAATTAATCTACCACAATTTCATCAATTAATTATTTAACTCAATAATTAAATCATCAAAAATATTTATTTAATTCAATAAATATTCAAATTAAATTACAAAATCTCGTTCGTCATATCTTTTTCCCCTTAAAAGGATTCTGTCCCCAGAATCACGGTTCAATTAAAAATTTGTCCCGTTACATTCTCCCCCCCCCCCCTTACAAAGATTCTGTCCCCAGAATAGCATATACAAAAATTAAGTAAATAAATCTGGGTAATTCTTCATCATATGCTCTTCGAGTGCCCACGTAGCTTCTTCAGCATTGCGGTTCCTCCAAATTACCTTAACAGAAGGTATAACTTTGTTTCTGAGGACTTGCTCTTTCCTATCAACAATCTAAACAGGAATTTCTTTATAGGATAAGTCTTTTTCAAAATGTAGGGGTTCATATTCAATCACATGTTTGTAATCGGGTTTGTAGGGGAGTAAAACTGAAACATGGAAGACGTTGTGGATATTCTCTAGCGCCGGAGGTAAGGCTACCTCATAAACAACTTCTACAATCCTTCGCAGTACTTCAAAGGGTCCAATGAACCTCGGGCTCAATTTTCCCTTCTTTCCGAATCTGATCTTCCCTTTCCAGGGAGAGACTTTTAAAAATACAAAGCTACCCGATTCAAACTCAATATTTTTACGGTGTGGATCGACGTACTTCTTCTGCCTATCCTGAGATGCTACCAGTCTTGTTCTGATCACTTTGACTATCTCTGCTGTCTGCTGTACCAATTCTGGACCTAGTAGTTGTCTCTCGCCATCTTTATCCCAGTATAGCGGGGTTCTGCATTTTCTTCCGTACAACGCTTTGTAAGGCGGCATGCCAATACTAGCGTGGTAACTGTTGTTGTAACCGAATTCCACAAGCAGTAGGTGATCATCCCAGTTGCCTTTGAAATCCATAATGCAGGCTCTCAGCATATCTTCCAATGTCTGGATCGTTCTTTTACTCTGCCCGTCTGTCTGAGGGTGATAAGCCGTACTCATTCTCAACTGTGTCCCCATGCATTCCTGTAGTCGCTTCCAGAAGTTCGATGTGAAACGCGGATCTCTGTTGGAAACTATTAACACCGGAACTTCGTGCCTCGAAATAATCTCTTTCACATATAACCTTATCAATTGGTCTAAGTTGAATTTGATTTTGATCGGAAGGAAGTGTGCGGATTTCGTCTGTCGGTCAACGATAACCCATACTGCGTCGTAGCCTTTCTGAGTCGTCAGAAGGCCGACCACAAAATCCATCGTAATGTGCTCCCATTTCCATTCTGGGATTTCCAGGGGTTGTAGCAAACTACTCGGTCTCTGATGTTCTGCTTTCACTTTCTGACAGGTTAGACACTTTGTAACACACTTAGCAACATCTCGTCTCAAATTCGGCCACCAGAAGTGCTGTCGAAGATCCTGGTACATCTTGGAACTACCGGGGTGAATCGAATACCGTGAGCTATGAGCCTCGCTCAAAATGTCCTCCTTAATCTCTGGCACTGACAGTACCCATACTCTATTCTCAAATCTCAGTAGTCCCTCACTGTCTATCTTGAATCTTGGTTCGGTTCCTTCAGATATCTTTTTCTTCACCTTATCACATTCTTCGTCCTGAAGTTGAGCTTCCTTAACTTTATCCAATAGGGTTGTACCAGTTTGCATCTGAAACAACTTCTCGTCAATCTCCATCGGATACTTCACTTTCAATTCCAGTTTTTCCATTGCTGAAATTAGCTCCTCCTGAGCAGTCAATATCATCAATTTCTCCCGACCCTTCCTGCTTAAGGCATCGGCGACCACATTAGCCTTACCCGGATGGTATAAGATTTCACAGTCATAGTCCTTAATTAACTCCAGCCACCTTCTCTGGCGCATATTCAAGTCCTTCTGTGTAAAAATATATTTCAGACTCTTGTGGTTTGTGTATATTTCACACTTCTCCCCATAGGGATAGTGTCTCCAAATTTTCAAAGCAAATACCACTGCAGCTAACTCCAAGTCATGGGTTGGATACCCTTTCTCATAGTCTTTCAATTGTCGTGACGCATACGCAATGACCCTGCCGTTTTGCATAAGCACACAGCCAAGTCCTTTATACGACGCATCACTATAAAGCACAAAATTTCCTGTGTCGTCCGGAAGGGATAACACAGGTGCTGAACTCAACCTCCTCTTAAGCTCTTGGAAGCTTTCCACACACTTCTCCGTCCAAATGAATTTCACCGATTTCCTAGTCAAATTCGTCAGCAGAGTTGCGATCTTGGAAAAGTCCTGAATGAATCTTCTATAATAGCCCGCTAATCCAAGAAAACTCCTCACTTCCGACGGTGTTTTCGGCTGATCCCAGTTCATCACAGCTTCTACTTTAGAGGGATCTAGCGAAATTCCATCCTTGTCGATCACATGTCCAAGAAATTGCACTCTTTCAATCCAGAATTCATATTTTGAAAATTTGGCGTACAACTTCTCTCTTCTCAACGTCTCTAATGTTAACTTCAGATGTTCTACATGTTTTTCCTTGGTCTTCGAGTATACCAAAATATCGTCGATAAAGATCACCATAAATTTGTCCAAAAACGGCTTGAACACTCCATTCATTAAGCCCATGAATGCTGCAGGAGCATTCGTTAGACCAAATGACATTACCAAAAATTCGTAGTGACCATATCGAGTCCTAAATGCTGTCTTCGGAACATCCTCTGGCCTCACCTTCAGCTGATGATAGCCACTCCTCAAGGCTATCTTTGAAAAGTACCTTGCACCCTTCAATTGGTCAAACAGATCGTCGATCCTTGGTAATGGATATCTATTCTTAATTGTGACCTTATTCAGTTCTCTGTAGTCGATGCAAAGCCGCATCGTCCTATCCTTCTTCTTCACAAACAACACCGGCGCTCCCCTTGGCGATACGCTCGGTTGGATATACTTCTTGTCTAGTAACTCTTGCAGTTGTACCATCAACTCTTTCATCTCTACCGGAGCCATACGGTACGGTGCCTTCAATATTGGGGTCGTCCCTGGTGCCAAATCGATCACGAACTCAACCTCTCTATCTGGCGGAAGTCCTGGCAGATCATTCGAAAATACATCTAAGAAGTCCCTCACGACTGGTATATGTTCCACTTTTGGGTTTTCTTTACGACTATCGACTATGTAGGCTAAATATCCTACACAGCCTTGTCTTAACAACTTCCTGGCCTGCATCATCGTCAGACAACTCGCTTTTCTAGGCGATTTGTTGCCATAAAACACAACCTTTGACGGGGTCATAAGGTTGATACATTTCCTCTGGCAATCAATTACAGCCCCATAATTGACTAGCCAATCCATTCCCAGAATAACATCGAATTCCCTAAGTCTAATCGGGATAAGATCTACGTTCATAATGTTACCCTTAATATCCTCCCTACAGTTATTGTGTACGGACTTAATAGGGATTATTTCTCTATTCGCAATTTCCATGTTCATGGGGTATTCTAACTCGTCCATAGGAAGTTCTAAGTTCTTAGCAAAGTCATCGGATATAAATGAATAAGTAGCACCCGAATTAAATAGTACATAAGTATTAACTTTATTGATCGGAATGATAGCTGACACCACATCGCGAGACTGCACAGCATCCTGCACTGTCATGTTGAAGGTCCTGGCGGTTGGTCGGTTGGTTGCGGTTGGTCCCGTGATAGTTAGAGCACTTCCAGCGCCGTTTCCCTTGTTCCCTCCTGATCCTGCCCCTCCAGATCCCTTCTTGGGATAGTCCCTTGCCAGATGGTCCTTTGAGCCGCAAGTAAAGCAAGCGCCTTTCTTTGGGTTCGGACAGTTAGGTGCTATGTGGCCTTCCTGACCACAATTATAGCATACTCATTTTCCATTCATACAGATTCCCAGGTGAGCTTTCCCGCAAGTCGGACAACCTTCGATCCTCTTTTTCTGACCTCCTTGCTGATTTCCAGTTGATGAGTTGTCGGTCCACCTCCTCTTCTGATTGTTACTTCCCCCCGTGTTGCTACCACTAGCCTTGTTAACTCCTTCACCTTCACTCTTTTTCTTCTTCTGGTCCTGATTGTACTTTGTAACAGCGTCACTCCCGCCTTCAGCGAGAATGGCCTTCTCCAACACCCTAGCAAAAGTGTTCAATTGGAACATTGACACCTTGCTATATAACCAGGGCTTCAGGCCCTGCTAAAACCTCCTTTCCTTCCTTTGATCGGTGTGCACTTGATACGTGGCAAACCTAGCCAACTCATTGAATTTTGCCGCATATTCTGGTACCGACATATTCCCCTGTTTCAGTTCTAGAAATTGAATCTCCATTTGATTCTGCGAGCTGGTGGGAAAGTACATCTCAAAGAACATCTCTTTGAACCTCTCCTATGTAATCACACCTTCACCTCCCTGGACCTTATTCGCTTGCCACCAATAGCTGGCCTCGAATTTCAGCATGAATGTTGCATAGGCGGTTTTTTGGTTTTCTCTGACTCTGGCGACGTCGAAAACTTTTTCCATCTCCATGACTCAGGTTTGAGCTTCTATCGGGTTCATGGTGCCTTTAAACTCTGGCGGTCCCACCGCCTTGAAGTCCTTGAACGTTGTGTTCGGTGGAGCTTGAGGTTGGTTGTTAAGCGCTCCAGCAAGTAAGTTCGCCAACTGCTGAACGGGGTTAGCATTGGCGTCGTTGTTGTTCGTTGACCCTTCTTGGGCCTGTCGACGGTTAGGTCGTCTCCTTGGCGGCATTTTTCTGTTAAGAAATACGCGTATTAGATCTTTATTCAATTCTCTAAATATCTAAGGCTTAACTTAAACATTTAGACACGATCAGTCAACACATTATCTCAAATAAACTCTGATATATTACTAAATCAAAAGTTTTAACATAATACGATAGCATCACGGCTATTTACATCAACTATCCCGAGATAAAGAATCTACTGGATTTAAAACATAAAATATTCCTCTGTTTATAAACACATTGGAATTTACATTATTAACTAGCAGATAGGTTTCACAAAATCAAATGTTCCTATCACTGCCCATTAAGGCGACGAACAGCTTTGCCACGCTCTTCTTCTATAATTCGGGACATCGTCCTGCGATCTAGCATGTACGACGGTAGTCCTTCGAACTGAATTGGGTACCTCATAACCCGATCTTGGGCCTCATTAATTGCATATTGAAGCGTAGAGTACGTCTCCTCAAGCTTGGCCTTCTTCGTCCAACAGTTATCTTCTGCGAGATCTGCTTGTCGTGATTCCCTTACCCAGACCTCCTCTGCTATGGCCAGCCTTGCTGATTTCTCTTTCAGTTCATTCTTCAATTCCTCCATTTCCTCTGACTTCTGCTCGGTTTGGCCCTTCTCGTGAGCCAAATCCCACTCTACATTTCCCAAACGTGTGTGAAGAGCCTCAACCTCTCCATCCCTCAGCTCGATGGTAGACTGTTGAGTAACCGACCGCTCCCTCAGCTCCTGAACAGTCTCCCTCAGCTCCTAAACAGAATCATGTAACTCTATGTTACGGTCATATAGCTCGTCATACATCTCGGCACTGATAGAGCTCGGCTGGAACTCTTCAGGGTCTTCCTCCTCCTCTTCAGCTGCCTCAGCCTGAACTTCAATCTCCTCAGGGTCTTCCTCAGAGTCCTCCTCTGAATCAGACACCGACACATACTCCTGACCAATGACTGTGATCAAGGGTGATAGCTCTCGTCGGACTAACTGCTCCCAGACTACGTGGATATCTCGGGGCTCATCCTCTCTAGCCTCTAGGGGTACAAGGTCCCTGGACTGACTAGGTTCTCTAGCATCTATCATCCTGACAAATAAAATTTTTAAGTTTTAGTAATTACATGATGCTAATAGATACTCGAATATAAGTATAAGCACATAGCACATAAGGTAAGTTATTATCTTTCTTAAAACTCGATAAGAGTTATCATTTCTATGTTCTCGATCTCTAAAAAGGCTACTATCCTAAGGTTTTCCCCCACCTAAGGTTCATAACCTACAGCTTTGATACCAACCTGTGACACCCCCAAATCCGGGTAATTCAATTCCACGGGATTTGGTGTTCACTGTACAAATATCATCTATCTATCTACCCATAATAAATGTAAACCATACAATAGATAGAAATAAATCCTGCCATTATGGGGTTACAACATCCGAATAATAAATACAATCCCAGGTCATACTAACCTTAAACATCTGTGCGGAACATAAATAAATAAATAAGTCTTACACAACTTTAACATAAGTCTGAAACATTAACATATAAGAATAAACAACAAGTCTTCATCACTTGTTGACCTTGCCCTTGCCTTTGCTAGTAGAAGGCTCGTCGGACCTTTCGTTTTTAACTGCAATGTTATTATTACGCAAGAGTGAGCACGATTTCTCACAAGTATAATAATATGACAATAATATAATAACATGCGAGTGAATCAAAGACATCTGAATAAAGAAACTCAACTTTTGACTCGAGGATAAATAACAGGAATCAAAAGAACATCTGAGGGTCATAAGACCTCGAACTATGTCCTAGGTTGTAAAGTGTTAAACTTCAAACCTTTAACAGTTATAAGACTATGGACTCTACTTCTCGTACTTAGGGGGATCAGCCCTTAGTACCATACTCTGCACAATATCTCAACACTAAAGCGTAATTAATCCCCTTTACAGGGTTGTTCATCTCAGTTTGACATCAGAGTCCGCACCAAATGAAGTTTTGTTTGGATAAGCTCAATAAAGATTCTAGAATTTAGAACGTACATCAACTATGGACTAGTCGAATCAATAAGGGTTCACTAGTCCTATAAGGTTCAACAATAAACCATGCTCAACTCGAATAATAAATTCTTAATAGTATACAATTGAATAAGTATTGTATAACTGAATCATGCTTTCCAAAGAGTTATAACATCTAATATGAAATTTTGAACTTGAACAATTAAGAACAAGAGCTTGCTCGATATAGAACACAAGTCTAAGACTTGATAAATGAATAACTTAGAATTTAAGAAACTTGCTCGATAAAGGTAAAGTTTAGAACACTTGCTCAATGTAAAAAGGTTTGAGTTTAGGAAACTTGCATAATCATAATAGAGTTAGGGAAAAGAAACTTGCCTGTTGCACAAGCTACAATTAATTCTCGTTCCTTATTAAGTCCTACATACCAATACATTCACAATACACATTAATCAATAAACCGATATACTTATCGAATCATCACATTGCTCATAGAATTCATTATTCGACTTATTGAATAATGGTTTAAGTTTTAAGATTAACTTATTAATCGTTCACATAACACACGTTATTAACATCTTAGTATGTGTTCATCATATCTTTATGTTCTTCACATTGGTTTTAAAACACATCTTTGATCACACGAACACTTAGAAAAATTTTCAGTTTTCTGCAGGCGGCACGGCCGCGCGCCAGTTACCCTTTGGATCGGCGCGGCCGCGAGTCACGGCGCGGGCGCACGTCAAGTATGCCTTGAAGCGGCGCGGCCGCGCGACGACGCAGGCTCAGTTTTCCCAGTTCGCGAAGAACACACAGAGTAGCCCAAATAAATCCAAATTAAACTAACATAATGAATTTTAAGGCTACCCATAATGTAAAAACTTCACAGAAACATTTCACAACGTTCCTAGCATGATTCTAAGGTTTTAATCCACGTAATTACACAAATTACAACACTCAATTTCACTGTTCTTCATGCTTAGTAAAGTTTTGAAAAAAAATAAGAAATTTAACATTACGGATTCGTTATAACACTAAATCCGTTCGTTTAACTTCCATTTTGCTCGTTTAAAAGTACATAATCATATTCAACTGTTAATTTAAGTTAAATAAACGCATAAGGCGTGTAGAGTTTGTACGCATGGGCCATATGGGCCATATGTACAATTTCTACACTCTGTAACTTTTGAAAACCTAATTATCAACAAAATTCCATGGTGTGATCACTGAAAGTTATGCATATATGGCATATAATATGTTATGGACATCAATTAATATATATATAGACATATAATCAAGCATTGACAATTTCCCATACATAGAGAACCTCTAAAACACGTGCATGGGAAAACATAACTCTGTAACTTCACAAGATTTTAATTAATACATATATATATGAAATTGACTATTTTAAAACATGAATATACAATAGAAAATATGTTATGGCTAATTAGTAACATTTATATCATTACTGTATGTGATATTCACAAATTATATATATATAGAGAGAGAGAGAGAACTTGAACATACGTTAATGGAAACTTTAAGAACTTGAATTTAAAAAAAACATAGGAGAAGGGATTACCCTTGCTAGTTAGTGATGATGATGCAACTAAATTCTTCAATCTCTTCTCTAACCAATTCTCAAGTCTTTTCTCTCAATTTTTCTCTCTAA
This sequence comes from Panax stipuleanatus, assembly GCA_020205555.1. Classification (NCBI taxonomy): domain Eukaryota; kingdom Viridiplantae; phylum Streptophyta; class Magnoliopsida; order Apiales; family Araliaceae; genus Panax; species Panax stipuleanatus. Next base: position 88,988,764 of record CM035121.1, read on the forward strand.
TTTTTCTCTGATATGTGAATATCAATATAGAACTGATATGATATGTATATAAGGTATAATATAATATGTATATACGTAATATACGAAGTGGGTAGAGTGAGTGGTCAGTTGGTCCCTTAGTGGGTTAACTGGCTAACTCCCCCTAGGGCCGTGTTTGGCTTGTCCCTTATTCCTCCTTTCCCATTAATTTAATTAACTCCTTTATAGTATAGTTTAATAATGTCACACCCAATTTAATCAAATAATGTTATTTACATCAATTAAATAAAAATAGTATAAATTCACAATAATTCACATAGTCACATAATTAAAATTTTTATTTATTAATTATGTCAAATCTTTAAATCTCTAATTAATTATTAATTTAATTAGAATAACATTATGCTTATTTAAATAATTCGTTTAATCAAATAAGCTCAATTAAATACATACTTTGAATATAAAAATTCACCACATTAATTTAATCAATGTAACACATATAATTAAATTAATCTACCATAATTTCATCAATTAATTATTTAACTCAATAATTAAATCATCAAAAATATTTATTTAATTCAATAAATATTCAAATTAAATTACAAAATCTCGTTCGTCACATAAATCCTATTACATACCATTAAACTTCGGTATGTATTTATGGTTTAAAGACTGTTTAAGCTATTTGACTCGGCTAGGCATAGTTTGAATTGTACTGTTGAATATTATTGTTTATGATAAGATCGTCTAACTGAATTGTTTAGTTAGGACTCTAAACTGAGTATGAACAATCCGAAATGGGAAAATTGTTTTTGTGCCCAGGGCGAACAGAGTGAACGAATTTATCGTTCAAACAGATAATATTGATCAATAAAGGACATAACGGGGCTGATCACTCTACATGTACGTAAGACCAGAGCGGTTTGGAGATGAATTTCTGTTTAAACCTTTTCGAAAATGAAAAATAAAAGTTCATGGTCCATTGACCACTCAACATTTATTGTTACTACGTCGTTTCAAAATTTTAAACGATTTGATATGTTATTAAGATATGTTTCGAAAGACTTCACAACTATTGATTCGTTGTAGAAGTATACCTCAAAAAAAACATTTATTTCTTTCAACTAAAGTTTATTAACTGCTATTACTTGCTGAGCAATTGAATGCTCATTCTTGCTTTAAATTAAATATTTTCAGCTAAGCGTGATCAACCAGAAGGCTCTGGCAAAAACAAAGGAAAAGGAAAGCTGATGGAATAAGTTTATGGTATCTTTTGTAGTAGTTAGACTTTATTAAGACGATAATATTTATTATCTATCATGTAATAAAATGTTTTAAAGGTCGTGTACCTGGGATTAGACAACTCTGATATGTATATTAAGTTTGTTATTTATATTATTCCGCTCAAAGAAATGATATCGTGTAGCACCAAGTTCGGGTTTCAAGTACCCGGATTTGGGGGCGTCACATACACAAGCAAATGACAAGATTAGAGTGTTATGCAAAATAACTTTTTAGTTATCTTATGTAAACCTTTTGTACTGTTAAAGGTATGTATTCAGTTAAGGATAATAAACTTGGGAAAATGTTATAGAATCATGTGAAATAAATAATATATGTTTATTAGTTCCGCATTAGACGATAGAATATGTATGATAATGAAGTACCGTAAAGTACCAAGTCCGAGGTTCTTGGGCCCCGAATTTGGGGGCGTCACAGACCTATCCAAATTTATTTGCTTAATTAATGTGTAAGCGATTCTGGGGACAGAATCTTTGTAAGGGGGGAGAATGTAACGGAGATGAATTTAATTAAAACGTGATTCTGGGGACATAATCCTTTTAAGGGGGAAAGATGTGACAAACAAGAATTTTGTAAATTATTTAAATATTTATTGAATTAAATAAATATTTTGATGATTTATTTATTGAGTTATCGATGATTTAATTATTGAGTTAAATAATTAATTGATGAAGTTGTGGTAGATTAATTTAATTATATGTGTTACATTGATTAAATTAATGTAGAGAATTTTAATAATTTAAAGTAAGTATTTAATTGAGCTTATTTGATTAAAGGAATTATTTAATAAGCATAATGTTATTCTAATTAATTTAATAATTAATTAGAGATTTAAAGATTCTACATAACTAATAAATGAGAATTTTAATTATGTGGTAATATGATTTAATGTGGTTTATGATATTTTATTTAATTAATTGAAATAAGATTATTTGACTAATTAGAAGTGTGACATTAACTATATACTAAATAAGTTAATTAAATTAAATAGAAAGGAGGAATAAGGAACAAACAAACAAGGCCCTTAGGGGAGTTGGGCAGTTAACCCATTAAGGGATTAACTGACCACTACGACATCAGTTTTATACATATATTATATACGTATAATATATTTAGCCTTATATCTATATCAAACTTCTTTATATCATATATTCATATCAAAAATACTTAGAGAGTTAGAGAGTGAATTGAGAGAAAAAGTTGATTTAAGAAAGAATTGGAGAATTAAAGAGAAGGTCTTATCACTTTAATCAGAGATTCAAGGTTAATCTCTTCATTTTCATTGTTATATTTTATGTATTATAGTTTTCTCTATGAAAATCAATTTTTGAATTCTCTGTAACATAATTTATTGATGATTAATGATTATATGATTATACGAATGCTAATATATGTTCATAACATGTTTTCTATTATGTAATCATGTTTTAAAACAATCAAAACTATGAAATTATGTTTAAATTGGATTCTTAGAAGTTATAAAGAATGAAGAACACGTATGTGGCCTTATATACAAATTGTATGCTTTGAATTGATTGTTTAACTTAAAATTGACAGTAGATTATGAATATACATGTTAAAACAAAGAAAACGAACTTTAAACGGACGAATTCGGAGTTATAACGAATTCGTAACGTTGAATTTCATAATTTCTCTCGAAACTTTTCAAAATACTAAGAACAGTGAATTTAAGTAATTTGAATTGAGTAATTGCATGATCTTATGTAAGAACCGTGAATTTTATGAATAATTTTTTTTATTGATATAATAAGAAAATGAATACTTATTTGTGAGTTAAAGACAAGTAATTCAATTATATTAAATTGAATTTATGATATTGAGGAAATGTGGAGAATTGCGACTCGTAGAATGCCTTATGTGGCATGAGAATGGGAAAGATGATGGTTTAATTAATTCAAGAGGAAAATCGATAAGTGAAGGATTAATTAATATTACATTGTTAATTAATCATTGTGATTGGTAAATAGCCTACTAATGAGTAATTATTAATAATATGTTATTATAAATAACAAAACATTTACGAGTAAGTAATTGATGAATATGATAAGAGTTATATTTAATTGATTATTTGTTGAGTGCAATACATGTGATAGTTGTGACACCCCCAAATCAGGATATTTCGCTTTCACATGATTTGGTGTTCACTATCTAACTATAATAAACATTTACCCAATATATCACAAAATAAATTACAACCTTTATTCAAAATAATAAAATCTCCCTTAAAACAAGGGTTACAACATTCTCAAATCAATCCCAGGGTTACGCTAACCTTGACATAATAATAAAGTGCAGAAATAAAAACATAACATTCAGGTCTTAATACAATCATTCTCAATTAAATAAAAATAAGTCTTCACTTGCTTTGCTTTCCCTTGCCCTTACTTGTAGATGGAGCATCAGCGTTATCAACCTTTACTGAAATTATTATTTAATGCAAGAGTGAGCAAACAACAGCTCACTGGAGTTTAACAATAATATAAACATGAAGGGATATCTTTAAAAGAATCTGAACAACTTAGCTTGCTTTAATAATAAATAATTGAATAATAATTCTCTATCAACATTAAAATTCGAATATAGAATTTATCTGAGGGTCATAAGTCCTTTGAACTCTTCTTGTCCTAGGTTATAAATATTTCTATTTAAACCTTTAACAGTCAATAAGACTATGGACCTTAACTCGTACTTAGGGGATCAGCCCTTCGTACCATGTATTGTGCACAAACATCTTATCGCTATGCGTAATCATCTTCCCTAATAATTAGGGTTGTTCAACTCAGTAATTTGAATTCAAGTCCGCACCAAAGAAAGTTTAGTTTGGATAAGCTTACAAAGGTAATTTAGAATTCACGTTCATCAACTAAGGATTAGTTGAATCGACTTTCAATAATTCATAAATAAAAGAGTTATGAATTAACATATGCTTTAGAAGTAAACTTAAAGCATTTAAAATAATAAACTAGATCTTACTTGAACAATAAGTTAAGATCATTTTAATTAAATAAACAATTGTCCAATACAAAAATGGAAAGAAAATTCTCAATAATGAATATATGAACTCAAGTAGAAATAACAAGTTTAGGGTTTAGAAGACTTGCATAAAAATTAATACAAGATTAGGGTTTAGAAAACTTGCCTTACGCGCAATCTACTTAACTCAATTCACGTACTTTAATACTTTCTACACATATATATTTGATCACAATAACCTAAATTAGTTAACACATAACTAATTCACATAAGTGGTTAACCCTCATGGTTAACTCACTCTAACTAAATAAGTAACAATAATTAACTATCACATAGTTAGTTACATCACATACATATTCACATAATTAAATCAATTATGTATTTAACTAAATTATAATTAAACAATTATAATTCAAACACTTAATCAAATTATAATTACTTAAATTATAATTACCATTTAAATTATAAATAATTATAATCAATTAAACCACATCATGCATTTATAATTACACAATTTATAATTAATCATGCAATTATCGATTTATAATCCATAATTAAACATGCATTTATTAAATTATAATTACATAAATTATAATTTAAATTAACATCTAATTGATTAAAATAAACCAACTTCTATACATTATAATTTCACAAAAATTATAATTTAAATTAAACATTTACTCTTAATTATAATTAATCAAATTATAATTAAGTAACTCATTTTACTAATAAACAATTATAATTTAATTAAGGTTTTCAAAACTCTTTTCTCTAATTATGAAATTGTCCAACTCCTACTAGCAACATGTTATAGCCACTGAATTCATGCTCATTATTATAACCAATTATCATAAGCTATCAAATAAAACTGCACAAGTAAGCAAAACTCACTGCCCAAGCACTGTGCCCGGCGCAGCTGCGTAGCCGCCTTCAAACCGGCGCAGCTGCGCAGGGAAGGAGTCTGGGATAGGCCAGTGGCGTAGCTGCGCGGCTCTTGGCCTGGCTGCCGGCGCAGTAGCTTAGTCAGACGTAGACAGCCACGACCCTCTTTTTAACCGACCAACCCAAACAATCCAACAACGCCAAAAATACAGTACTATAGACTCTGTAAAAACATATATACGCTATTACACATATATAAAGCATAGCTTCCAAACACAAAATCATTTAAACAATGATAATCACAAGTTTTGAAAATCCATTTTGACCATTTTCATGAAAACTCATATTTTCTCAAAAATAATCTATTATAACTATTTTTCTCCATCAATTCGAACTTATATACATGCATTACATACGAAGTTGAAGATAGCATCTAGTAATTACTTAATAAGCATATTAACACATACCAATTGCATGAATTTCTCAATTAAATTTAACCAAACTCATGAAATTCCATATGAACTCATATAAATATAAATTCTCTTTTAAAATATATTTCTACAGTAATTTGATTTCTGAAAATCCTCTTATGTCATACAATTGCCACAATCAACACATGGATACAATACATATATATATAATTCATGATTACATAATTTCATGAAAACTTATTTTTAACAGAGGATGAACACACATAAACATATAACAGAGTTCCATAATCATTAGAAATTATAGATGATACCTTTTTGCTAATGGGTTGACGAAGAAGATAATATGTGTTTAATTCTAAGAACTCTTCTTCCTCCTTGCTCTTCTTCTCAAACTCTTCTCTGCTATTCTTCTTCCCTGCTCTCTCTTTTCTTCTTAGTCTTAGGCTTAAACTAACGTAGTTTTTCCTTACGTAGTATATAAATATATAACTGACATATATCAATAATATACGTACTAACTAATATTTAATAATTCAATTAAATTAGGAGTTACAAAAATTCAAAAGTCCTTTTGGCTTGTTTGGCAACAGGAAAATTAGAAACTAGTTTTACTAACTTAGGCATGGTTTAGGTAAATTAGGTTTAAGCTAGTGTAAGGGCCCTGTTTGGCAACAGTCTTTTAAAACAAAAGCAAGGGCCTTGTTTGGTAAAAATCATTTAAAATTCTTTTCCTTTTATTTTAACAAATCATTTAACACATACTTTAATGTCACATTTTAATTAATTAAATATTAATCATCTAATTTAATCAATTAAAATCTACATCAATTAATCACATAAAATTGCCACATAATTATAATTACTCGCTAATTATAATCCATGTAACACTTCATCACATATCTCATCTAATTTAATTATCTTAACTATAATATAAAATTAATATACATTAATTAAATTAAATATTACACATTCATTTAATTAATATATACACTTAATTAAATCACTCCATAATTCACATAATTTATTTATTTAACTCAATAAATAATTCACATAAATATTTATTTAATTCAATAAATATTTAAAATTAAATATAAAATCTCAATCGTTACAATCTTCCCTCCTTAAAAGGATTCTGTCCCCAGAATCACACATAAAAAATTTTCTCGTCTATTACATTCTTCTCTCCTTAAAAGGATTATGTCCCCAGAGTCAGTACATAAGGGATTATGCAAAACCAAGCAGATAAATGCGGATAAGATTTCATCATAACATCTTCGAGTTCCCACGTAGCTTCTTCAGCACTATGGTTCCTCCAGATTACCTTAACAGAAGGTATCACTTTATTCCTAAGTACTTGTTCCTTTCTATTAACTATTTGAACAGGCACTTCTTCATATGTTAAGTCTTTATCAAATAGCAATGGTTCATATTCTATTACATGTTTATAATCGTGCTTGTAAGATCTTAATACAGAAATATGAAAGATGTTATGTATATTCTCGAGCTCCGGAGGTAATGCAATCTCGTAAGCAACCTCGCCAAACTTTCTTAGTACCTCAAAAGGTCCAATGAATCTGGGACTCAGCTTTCCCTTCTTACCAAATCGAACTTTCCCCTTCCAGGGAGATACTTTCAGGAACACAAAACTTTCTGGTAAGAATTCTCGGTTTTGTCGATGTAAATCGGCATACTTCTTATGTTTGTCTTGAGCAGCAACTAATCTCGTTCTGATCAGCTTCACAATTTCGGCGGTTTGTTGTACCAATTCTGGTCCCAACAATTGATGTTCACTGACTTCATCCCAGCACAAAGGAGTTCTACATTTTCTGCCGTATAATACTTCTTAAGGCGGTTTGCCAATACTCGCATGATGACTGTTGTTGTAGGAGAACTCCACCAACGATAGATGATCCTCCCAGCTTCCTTTGAAGTCCATCACATAAGCTCTCAGCATATCCTCAAGCGTCTGAATCGTTCTCTCGCTCTGTCCATCAGTCTGAGGATGGTATGCTGTACTCATTCGCAATTTCGTGCCCATACATACTTGCAAACGCTTCCAGAAATTGGACGTAAAACGCGGATCTCTGTCGGACACAATCGACACTGGAACACCGTGTCTAGAAATAATTTCCTTGACGTATAGCTTCGATAATTTATCTAGGTTGTACTTAACCCTGATTGGCAGAAAGTTGGCTGACTTCGTCAGTCGATCCACTATAACCCATATCGCATCAGATCCCCTCTGAGTCGTTGGAAGTCCTATTACGAAATCCATCGTGATGTGCTCCCACTTCCACTCTAGAATTTCTAACGGTTGCAGCAAACCACTTGGTCTCTGGTGTTCTGCTTTGACTTTCTGGCACGTTAAGCACTTCGCAACGCATTCAGCAACGACCCTCTTCATATTCGACCACCAGAAATGATACCTGAGATCCTGGTACATCTTCGTACTTCTGGGATGAATAGAATATCTAGAACTATGAGCTTCGCTCAGAATCTCCTCTTTGACTTCTGGTACTGGCGGTATCCAGATTCTACCTTCAAATCGTAACAGACCTTCATTATCGATCTTGAACTTGAACTCTTCACCATCGGTTATCCTCCACCGAATCTTCTCACATTCTTCATCGTGAAGTTGTGCTTCTTTCACCTTGTCTACTAGAGTAGAACCAGTGGTTACTTGAAACAACATCTCATCCGATTCCTTTGAAAACTTCACTTCCAATTCCAATCTAGTCATTTGTTCTATCAATCGATCCTGATCAGTTAACACGTTCAGCTTCTCCCGACCTTTACTGCTCAAAGCGTCGGCAACAACGTTAGCTTTACCCGGATGGTAAAGTATCTCGCAATCGTAGTCTTTAATCAGTTTCAACCACCTTCTTTGGCGCATGCTTCAAATCCTTCTAGGTAAATATATACTTCAGACTCTTGTTATCTGTGTATATTTCACACTTCTCTCCATATAAGTAGTGCCTCCAAATCTTTAGGGCAAACACTACTGCCACCAATTCTAGATCATGGGTCGGATACCCCTTCTCATAATCCTTCAGTTGACATGACGCATAGGCAATGACTTTTCCGCTCTGCATCACCACACAGCCTAATCCTTTATGTGAGGCATCACTATATACCACGAAATTCCCCGAACTATCCGGTAAAGACAATACAGGCGCAGTACTCAGCCTCTTCTTCAACTCCTGAAAACTCTCCTCACACTTCTCTGTCCAAACAAACTTAACTATTTTACGAGTTAAATTCGTCAACGGAGTTGCGATTCTAGAAAAGTCTTGGATAAATCTTCGGTAATAACCTGCCAATCCCAAGAAACTCCTCACTTCAGACGGCGTCTTCGGCTGTTCCCAATTTATAACAGCTTCAACCTTCGACGGATCCACCGAAATACCATCCTTGTCGATAATGTGGCCAAAAAATTGCACACGTTCCAACCAGAATTCACACTTCGAGAATTTAGCGTAAAGCTTCTCTCGTCTCAGGGCTTTTAAGGTTAGTCGTAAGTGTTTAGCATGTTCCTCCTCGATCTTGGAATAAACAAGGATGTCATCTATGAACACTACCACGAACTTGTCCAGAAATGGCTTGAACACCCTGTTCATTAAATCCATAAATGCAGCTGGGGCATTCGTGAGACCAAATAACATCACCAAGAACTCGTAATGACCATATCGAGTCCTAAAAGCCGTTTTAGGTATATCTTCCTTCCTCACCTTCAATTGATGATACCCGCTTCTCAAATTGATTTTCGAGAAGTACTTCGCACCCTTCAGTTGATCGAATAAGTCATCGATCCTAGGTAAAGGATACATATTCTTGATCGTAACTTTGTTCAATTCCCTATAATCAATGCAAAGACGAATCGATCCATCCTTCTTCTTCACGAATAAAATAGGCGCTCCCCACGACGAAACACTCGGTTGGATATACTTCTTGTCTAGCAATTCTTGCAGTTGAACCATCAGTTCCTTCATCTCAACTGGAGCCATTCGGTACGGAGCCTTCGAAATTGGAGCAGTTCCCGGCGCTAAATCAATCACGAACTCTATCTCCCTATTCGACGGAAGTCCTGGCAAATCGCTTGGAAAAACGTCCACAAACTCCTTAACTACCGATATTTTCTCCAATTCGGGCTTTCCTTATGTGTATCTACTATGTAGGCTAGATATCCTACACAGCCTTGCGTCAGAAGTTTCTTGGCTTGCATAACCGTCAGACAACTCACTTGCCTAGGCGATTTGCTACCATAGAACACCAACTTTAACGGAGTCGTAAGGTTCACCAACTTCTTCTGATAGTCGATTACCGCCCCATGGTTGAACAACCAATCCATACCCAGTATAACGTCGAATTCCCCAAGTTTAATCAGAATCAAATCTACTCTAAGTTCCTGACCCTTAATGTCCAATCTACAGTTCTTATAAACGCTCCTGACAGGAATAACCTCCCTATTCGCAATCTCTATGTTCAAGGTTTTAGCAAAATCATCAGATAAGAATGAGCAAGTAGCACCCGAATCAAAAAATACATATGCATTTATACTATTGACCGGAATAATACCTGATACCACGTTTTTTGATTGCACAGCATCCTGCACCGTCATATTGAATGTCCGTGTAGTGGGTCGAACAGCGTGCAATGGTGCAGCGATAGTCACGGAACTGCCGCTTCCATTCCCTCCACTCCCTGTTGACCCTACCGTCAGCTTCTTCGGGCAGTTGCGAGCTATGTGATCCTTGGATCCACATGTAAAGCAAACTCCCTTCTTCGGGATTGGGCAATTAGGCGCGATGTGGCCTTCCTGACCATAGTTGAAGCACACCCGATTCCCCCTCATGCACACGCCAGTGTGATTCTTACCGCATGTAGCATATGCTTCGAACTTCCTCTTCTGCTGGCTTCCTTGCTGACTCCCAGCAGAGGTGTTGACATTCCATTTCCTCTTCTGGTTCACAGTGCTGCTACCCCCAGACTTGGTTTCTACCTCATTCTTCTTCTTCTTATCTTGGTTGAACTTCGTCACCGCTTCGCTTCCTCCCTCAGCAAGTATGGCCTTCTCTAGCACAGCAGCAAAGGTATTCAACTAGAACATGGAAACCTTGCTGTAGAGCCAGGGCTTTAGTCCCCGCTAAAACCTTTTCACCTTTCTAGCGTCAGTGCTGACCTGGTAAGTAGCGAACCTGGCCAACTCGTTAAACTTAGCGGCATACTCAGACACCGTCATCCCCCCATGCTTAAGTTCTAGGAATTGGACCTCCATCTGGTCCTGGGAACTCACTGGAAAGTACATCTCGTAGAACATTTCCTTGAAACGTTCCCACGTGATGATTCCCTCTCCCTCTCGGGTCTTGTTAGCCTGCCACCAAAAGCTAGCATCCGACTTCAACATGAAAGCCGCGAACGCTGTCTTCTGGTCTTCCCCCACCCTAGCCACGTTAAATACCTTCTCTATTTCCATAACCCATGTCTGAGCTTCGATAGGGTTAGTCAATCCTTAGAACTCAGGCGGTCCTACTGCCTTGAATTCCTTGAACGTTGTACCTTGCACTTGCGGCTGATTCGCAAGAGCTCCTGTCAACAGGTTCACCAACTGCTGAACCGAGTTGGGATTCGTCCCATCGTTATTGTTGTTCGTTGAACCCTCGGGGTTTTGACATGTTATTCTTCTTCTAGGAGGCATTTTCTGTTAAGAAAATATTATTATTAGACCCTTTATTCAATTTTTAAATATTCAAGTTCATACTTAAACGTTCGAATAACTTAGTTCACACATAGCACATCAATAAACTTCTTTATTCATTAGTCGTAGTTTAAAACATCAATCAGATAGCATTTCTGTCATTTACATCATCCTTCCTGAACTGGAAAAGTTACAGGATTACACTAATATCTTATCCCATTCTTATCTCAAATTATGGGATTTACATTACTTATTTCAAAAAAATAATACATAAACAAAACTCTACTACTGCTACCACTGCTACTGCTATTGCCTAGGCATATTAATACGTCGCACAGCCTCTATGCGTTCCTCTTCCATTACCCAAAACGCCGTTTTTCGGTCCACCGCATACCACGATAAACCTTGGAACTGAGCTGGGTAGTAGAAAATACGATCCTGAGCTCTCTCTATAGCTGTATGAAAAGCATACTCTGATTCCCTCAGCTTGGCCCTCTTGGCTTCATCTTTACCTTCAGCTCGATCGGCTCGTTGATTAGCTCTCAAGCTTGACTCCTCAGCTCTGGCACTCTTCCTCGACTCCTCCTGGATGTCTTGCTTTAGCTTTTCCAGTTCAAATCGAGCAGCATCTCTCTCAACCTCCATATGCATCAGGTTCCACTGTACATCTCCTAGGTCACTTGCCATTTCCCTGATCGTCTCGTCTCGCTGCTGGATAGTCTCCTCGAGATCTCCTACTCGTCCATGAAGTTCCACATTGCTATCATAGACTGCCTCGTACATCTCAGCACTAGTAGAGTGAGGTGGGAATTCCTCTTCGGGATCCTCTTCCTCCTCTTCAGACTCGTCCTCGTCCTCATCCTCTGGAATAGGTGTCAGCTCACGCTCCCGACCAGCTACGGCGATCACTGGAGATGGCTCTCTCCTAACCAGCTGCTCCCAGACAATATGTATGTCACGGGGCTCCTCCTCTCTAGGCACCTGAGGTACATCCTCTCTAGCCTGACTAAGTTCTCCAACGTTCGACATCCTGACAAAAGAATTTTAAAGTTCATTATTACGTGATATCGAGTCGACACTCTTCGAATATATAATGTAAACACATAGGCACATAAGGTAGTTTATTATCTTTTACCTATCACATCTATCTTTTCGATCTTACCATAAGGCTACTACCTAAGGTTTTTCCCCCCACCTAAGGTTTCATAACCTATAGCTTTGATACCAACCTATGACACCCCCAAATCTGGGTACTTCGCTTCCACATGATTTGGTGTTCACTATCTAACTATAACAAACATCTACCCAATATATCACAAAATAAATTACAACCTTTATTCAAAATAATAAAATCTCCCTTAAAACAAAGGTTACAACCTTCTCAAATCAATCCCAGGGTTACTCTAACCTTGATATAATAATAAAGTGCGAAAATAAAAACATAACATTCAGGTCTTAGTACAATCATTCTCAATTAAATAAAAACAAGTCTTCACTTGCTTTGCTTTCCTTTGCCCTTACTTGTAGACAGAGCATCAGCGTTATCAATCTTTACTGAAATTGTTATTTAATGCAAGAGTGGGCAAACCACAGCTCACTGGAGTTTAACAATAATATAAACATGAAGGGATATCTTTAAAAGAATCTGAACAACTTAGCTTGCTTCAATAATAAAGAATTGAATAATAATTCTCTATCAACATTAAAATTCGAATATAGAATTTATCTGAGGGTCATAAGACCTTTGAACTCTTCTTGTCATAGGTTATAAATATTTATATTTAAACATTTAACAGTCAATAAGACTATGGACCTTAACTCGTATTTTGGGGGATCAGCCCTTCGTAACATGTATTGTGCACAAACATCTTAATGCTATGCGTAATCATCTTCCCTAATAATTAGGGTTGTTCAACTCTGTAATTTGAATTCAAGTCCGCACCAAAGAAAGTTTGGTTTGGATAAGCTTACAAAGGTAATTTAGAATTCACGTTCATCAACTAAGGATTAGTTGAATCGACTTTCAATAATTCATAAATAAAATAGTTATGAATTAACATATGCTTTAGAAGTAAACTTAAAGCATTTAAAATAATAAACTAGATCTTACTTGAACAATAAGTTAAGATCATTTCAATTAAATAAACAATTGTCCAATACAGAAATGGAAGGACATTCTCAACAATGAATATATGAACTCAAGTAGAAATAACAAGTTTAGGGTTTAGAAGACTTGCATAAAAATAATACAAGATTAGAGTTTAGAAAACATACCTTACGCGCAATCTACTTAGCTCAATTCACGTACTTTAATACTTCCTACACATATATATTTGATCACAATAACCTAAATTAGTTAACACATAACTAATTCACATAAGTGGTTAACCCTCATGGTTAACTCACTTTAATTAAATAAGTAACAATAATTAACTATCACATAGTTAGTTACATCACATACATATTCACATAATTAAATCAATTATGTATTTAACTAAATTATAATTAAACAATTATAATTCAAATACTTAATCAAATTATAATTACTTAAATTATAATTACCATTTAAATTATAAATAATTATAATCAATTAAACCACATCATGCATTTATAATTACACAATTTATAATTAATCATGCAATTATCGATTTATAATCCATAATTAAACATGCATTTATTAAATTATAATTACATAAATTAACATCTAATTGATTAAAATAAATCAACTTCTATACATTATAATTTCACAAAAATTATAATTTAAATTAAACATTTACTCTTAATTATAATTAATCAAATTATAATTAAGTAACTCATTTTACTAATAAACAATTATAATTTAATTAAGGTTTTCAAAACTCTTTTCTCTAATTATGAAATTGTCCAACTCATACTAGCAACATGTTATAGCCACTGAATTCATGCTCATTATTATAACCAATTATCATAAGATATCAAATAAAACTGCACAAGTAAGCAAAACTCACTGCCCAAGCACTGTGCCCGGCGCAGCTGCGCAGCCAGACGCCTTCAAACCGGCGCAGCTGCGCAGGGAAGGAATCTGGGATAGGCCAGTGGCGCAGCTGCGCAGCAGCTCGGCCAGACGCAGACAGCCACGACCCTCTGTTTAACCGACCAACCCAAACAATCCAACAACGCCAAAAATACAGTACTATAGACTCTGTAAAAATATATATACGCTATTACACACATATAAAGCATGCTTCCAAACATAAAATCATTTAAACATTGATAATCCTCTTATGTCATACAATTGCCACAATCAACACATGGATACAATGCATATATATAAAATTCATGATTACATAATTTCATGAAAACTTATTTTTAACAGAGGATGAACACACATAAACATATAATAGAGTTCCATAATCATTAGAAATTATAGATGATACCTTTTTGCTAATGGGTTGACGAAGAAGATAATATGTGTTTAATTCTAAGAACTCTTCTTCCTCCTTGCTCTTCTTCTCAAACTCTTCTCTGCTCTCTCTTTTCTTCTTAGTATTAGGCTTAAACTAACGTAGTTTTTCCTTACGTAGTATATAGATATATAACTGACATATATCAATAATATACGTACTAACTAATATTTAATAATCCAATTAAATTAGGAGTTACAAAAATTCAAAAGTCCTTTTGGCTTATTTGGCAACAGAAAAATTAGAAACTAGTTTTACTAACTTAGGCATGGTTTAGGTAAATTAGGTTTAAGCTAGTGTAAGGGCCCTGTTTGGCAACAGTCTTTTAACACAAAAGCAAGAGCCTTGTTTGGTAAAAATCATTTAAAATTCTTTTTCTTTTATTTTAACAAATCATTTAACACATACTTTAATGTCACATTTTAATTAATTAAATATTAATCAGCTAATTTAATCAATTAAAATTTAACATCAATTAATCACATAAAATTACCACATAATTATAATTACTCGCTAATTATAATCCATGTAACACTTCATCACATATCTCATCTAATTTAATTATCTTAACTATAATATAAAATTAATATACATTAATTAAATTAAATATTACACATTCATTTAATTAATATATACACTTAATTAAATCACTCCATAATTCTCATAATTTATTTATTTAACTCAATAAATAATTCACATAAATATTTATTTAATTCAATAAATATTTAAAATTAAATATAAAATCTCAATCGTTACAATCTTCTCTCCTTAAAAGGATTCTGTCCCCAGAATCACACATAAAAATTTTTCTCGTCTATTACAATAGTTAATCGTACAATAATGTTATTAACTGTTATTATGAATAATAATCGGTTAAAGAGTAAATGAATTATTAAGTGAACAATTAATCTATATTAATTGTTAATTGTTATTATGAGAAATATAATAATAATCTATTGATTTAGTTTTTTTGCAATTAATGATTGGATACTAAGAAAATAGTTTATAAATATAAGATGATTTATATTGTTGAGGAATGTAATTATTTATCGTATAATAACAATCGATAAGGGTAAGCAATGAAGGAATTACTACGTGAACAATTAATCGATATTAAATGTTATTTACTTTCTATTATGAGAAAATAGAATAGTAATAATGATTAATTGATAATGTGTTAATTATTATTATCGCGAATAATAGAATAATAATAAGCAACGTGTTCATAAATATAATACGATCTATATTCATGTGATAATTAATCCTATGATTATTAATTAAGTGTTATTAATAATTACGAGGAATGGATTAATTAATATTATTGTTAATTAATTGTTAAGGTGGATAATTTATTTATTTGACATTATAAATAATGAAACAAATAAGTAAAGTTATTAATATAATAAGATTATATTAATTGTTATATGCAAGTATAATTAAAATATACTATATGATTGTACATATTAAAGCTATGTGTTATGAATACATCATGTGTAGATATATATTGTAAACAATTATTGAATCAATAGAATTTAATAATGAATGAGATAATGTAATGTGGTAATATTTGATTTAAATTATATCCGGTAAAACAAATGTACATGGATTATATGATGTATATATATATGTACCCCAATGTGCTACCATGTGAAGTTGTTATGGTATTTTAGTCCATGTATGCCCTAAAAGAACTTAAGCTATGATATGTATATATGTGTGTTAAGTGTATAATATATGGTATTTCCTTATTGCTAGAATGCTGAGTTTCCTTGTCCCACTTTGATTGCCCAAATTGCTCCTCACTTCTCATTCACGTGTAACACATAAAGGCTAGAAGATATTCCTTCTTCTTCTCCCCAAACTCAGCAACTGGCATTTCATAGCTTCATAGCAAATAATGAACAAGGATGAGGGAATCATGATTGATTTCAACAACCAATTACCTACTCTCTATTAACCATTATACAAATCTACATTCTCGTTGGTTTAAAATGAAGAACAATAGCAATGTCTGGACATTTGTTTTTCTATATATATAAGCTCTTCTTCTCTTTTTTTAAATTGCTGAGATTGTGTTGAGAGTATATTGTGAGTTAATAGCAAGGTAGTTTACAGAGAGTTGGAAATTCAACTTGGAACTAGCTTAATTCATAGCAGAGGTATAATTTCTCTTCTTGTCTTCATTTTTATTTTCTGTCAAAACTCCATTTCTTGTTCACTGAGTTTCAAATTCTTGAATTTGGCATGAATCCATGAAGCTATGATTGAATAATGTTTGTGAGTCGTTGTATAAAACTTATAACCATCTTGGTATACAAAATGGCTTGCTAGCAATCAAAATTCGTATAATAGTTTCTTTGTTCTTAATTTTCATTCTCTATTAAAATCCAAATTCTTGATTATATAGAATTAAGGTATAATTGGGTTATATAATGATTGTTTGATGGTTATATAGTCTTAGAAATATGTTTAAACTACAATGAAACATGTTTAGAATTTAATTCGTGAAGTAATTTGGTGAGTTGGGTTTGTTATGTGCCATTGCTGGCTGCTCTCTGGTTTGGAACAGGAGCCGCGCTGCCGCGCGTCTCCCTAGTACAATTTGTGCGCGGCCGCGCGCCACTATAGAAATTGTTGATGATTTCTTTTATATCTTCTGATGTATTGAGCATGTTGTACTGTTAGGATATGCATATAACTCACATTAACATATGGAATAAAGTTACTAGGTTATAGCAATCCATGCTAGTTGTTTTAGTTGAGTATTTCAAAGAAAACTGAAAGTTATGAAAAGAGGAACTTTGATATGTTAGGTTTATATTGACATTATGACTTTTGAAACATATTTGTATGACCTAGAAACACATGATATGAATGTTAACTTGCGTATCTGAGCTTCATAATGTAACTTAAGCATATGAACCTCAATAGTGAACCTTTCCAATGAAAACTCAAGTGTTGAACATGGACTCTAACATGTTATATTAGGATTCTAGGTTCTGATTTTTCGAGCATGTTATATGACCTTGAAATGCATGTCAAACATGTTAACATATGAATCTAGATAGCATGAGCATATTAGGCCTTATTAGTGAGCTTTACTAATGAGAATACAAGTTTTAAACGTACACCTTGACATGTTAACTTGAAGTTTAAATTCTGAAGTTTATGAACGTGTTGGATAATACTATTGACTTCATGAACGTCATGCATGTATACATACCATGCTAGATGTCATGATTAAAATTTAGCGTAAACGAAGCATGTTTTCAACTAATAACTATAATAGTTACATGTATGAAATGTGAATACTCATAAGTATGCCTAATGCAAAGTATATGAATACCTTATGTGTTTAAAGAGCGAGCATGATAGGCCTTGTGAATTCCATGACCTTAAATGGCTTTAAATTATTGAAAGTGTTAACTTAGAATCTATTGCATGTATGATTGGAACAAGGAAAGGTTGTATACACATAAAAGTATCCTTTAAACATGTATACATGCTACGTGATATTATATGATGTTACTTGAACCCGATTTTGACGGTTAACTTATGAGAATGCCATAACTTGCTAAAATAAAATACATTTAGTATTAATAATGGTCTTATGTGATATTAATAATATGAGAGCATGTTTGCTAATTGTTGCGATCTTATATGATACGAGAATGTGTTTAAACTCAAAAAGGAGGAACGTTAAGGATAGACATTATATTCTATATAACTGTGTAGCTAGGTTAAGACTTAGCTTATGTGTTGATCGTATATTCGAAGATAAAATGTGAAGTTAATTATATGACTAATGAATATCATATATATACATAACTATATTACGATAGGAATTCGAAAGTGTTGATTTGCTTTTCGTGGATAAACTACGCTAAAGGCAAGTTCTCTAACTTACACTCTTTTAAAGTGCAAGTTTCCTGACTTACACTCATTTATTGTGCAAGTATTTGAACCCTACTTTTATTGTGTTGCAAGTATCCTACCCTTGTGGTTACTTATTCGAGGAACGTCGTAAGCAAGTTCCCTAACTTATACTCTTTCATTGTGCAAATTTCCTTAAAGCCGTTCTTGTATATTAATTGCAAGTATCTGACTACTCTTTTATTGAGCAAGTATTTGATTCATACTCTTTATTGAACACATATTCGAGCTTGTATTAACTTTGGTCCTACAAGTAAATAGGTGCTAGAATAATTCTTGCCTTATAAACTTATGTTTCATAGTTTGATTTAAATCACGATTATATTCTTCGAATTATTGTTGCGAGTATTGAACTCATAAATTGTTCTTATATACATTGTTGAAATTATCTACGCCATTTAATTCGGCTAGACCAATATCATGAATAAGAAAGTAATCTACACCAATTGCCTTGGTGCGGACTCTTATAAATTGACTGAGTTGAACAACCCTTGTAAAAAGGGAAACTATATAGTCGGGGTGCCGACAGTGGTGTGGTAGGTTGTGCATAACACCAGGTACGATAGGCTGATCCCCTAATTGTACTTGTTTGGGTTAGCAAAAATATTTTTGGTGATTCTAGTAGAAGTTCGTGGTTCTTAGCGACCACTCAGTATCCAGTATTTATGAACTTGAAACTTTGAACTCGTTGGATTCTTTTATTAATCCTTGGTCCACAGCGACACTTAGTGATATCTATTCATTCACTTGAAATTGTTGAAACTTTTGAATCCTGTAATAACTTCTCGACCCGTAGTAGTCCTTATTCAACTTCACAGAATAGATTTGAAAGTCATTGCTATTTATTTTGTTCACAACATTCTTATTTGAAATCTTGAGCGATTAATTATCGTTTTACCCTTGAGATTTAGAACTGTATATATTCCTGTTCACATTTATTGGCATATTACTTGCTGAGCAAATTTGTTGCTCACTCTTGCTTCCCATAAACATTTCAGTTAGAGTAGGGCAAGGTGGAACCTCAGGACAGGACAAGTGCGAAGGCAAGGCTATGGAGTAGCTGTGCTTTTCTATATTAGGATGTTTTCGTTATGTTGTATTAAGACTTATTTAATGTTATGTATTAAGATATGTTTGGTTTAAGTTATGAAGTGTATTAGTAATAGTTTCAAGACTTGGGATGAGAATATTTATGTTATATCAATGTAAATTATTCTGTTATTCCATTGTTTGAGATTTTAGTTGTTATTAGAATTAGTACGTAATGAACCGAATTCGAGATCAGTGACGATCTGAATTTGGGGGCGTCACATCTTAAGTGTTAAAAACATGTTACGATCATTGTATGATATTTCTGTGAAGTTTATACTTCATGAGTATCAGTAATAATCATCGTGTTAGTGTATATTGGAGTTAATTGGGCTACGAAATATCAAAATCACAAACTAAACTAGAACCGCCAAGGCATATCCGCCCCAGCGGCTCCATACCCGCCCTAGCGGGCCCCCTACAGAATATATACCTGCCCCAGCGGGCATAACACTCGCCCCAGCGGGTGTAGTGCAAAGAAAATTATTTTTCGACCAGTTTGTGTGTTTTTAAGCCCTAACATGATATACTAACTGAATGTAATGAACCTAATGACATATTAGGTGTATGAAACAGTAATACAACATGTTGATTGACATTTATAATATAATTAGAATTGGCAGCAGTGGTGTTTGCTTTGAAAATTTGGAGACATTACCTTTATGGAGAAAAGTGTGAGATATACACAGATCATAAGAGCCTGAAGTATATCTTTACACAGAAAGATTTGAACATACGCCAAAGGAGATGATTGGAACTTATCAAGGACTACGACTGCGAGATTCTTTACCATCCGGGTAAAGCTAATGTGGTTGCCGACGCTTTAAGCAGGAAGGGTCGGGAGAAGTTAAATATATTAACTGATCAGGACCAGTTAATAGAAGAGATGGCTAAGTTGGAACTGAAAGTTAAGTATCCGAAGGAATCGGATGAGAAGTTATTCCAAGTAACCACCGGTTAAACTTTGGTGGACAAGGTGAAAGAGGCACAACTACATGATGATGAGTGCGAGAAGATCCAGAGGAAAATAGCCGATGGTGAAGAGATTAAGTTCAAGATCGATAATGAAGGACTGCTATGATTTGAAGAAAGAATCTGGGTACCGCCAGTACCTGAAGTCAAAGAGGAAATTTTGGTGCGAAGCTCACAGTTCGAGATATTTGATTCACCCCGGGAGTACGAAGATGTACCAGGATCTCAGACAGCATTTTTGGTGGTCGAATATGAAGAGAGACGTGGCTGAATGCATTGTAAAATGTCTAACGTGCCAAAAGGTCAAAGCAGAACACCAAGAGACCAAGTGGATTGCTACAACCGCTGGAGATTCTGGAATAAAAGTGGGACCACATCACGATGGATTTTGTGGTTGGTCTTCCAATGACTCAGAAAGGTGTTGATGCGATATGGGTTATAGTGGATCGACTAACGAAATCAGCGCACTTCTTACCGATCAAGATTAGATTCAACTTGGATCAGTTAGCGAAGCTGTACGTTAAGGAAATTATTTTGAGACACGATGTTCTAGTATCGATTGTGTCTGACAGGGATCCGCGTCTCACGTCGAATTTCTGGAAGCGATTACAGGAATGTTTGGGAACGCAATTGCGTATGAGTACGACGTACCATCCTAAGACTGATGGCCAGAGCGAACGAATGATTCAGACTTTAGAAGATATGCTGAGAGCTTGTGTTATGGACTTCAAAGGAAGCTGGGATGATCATCTACCATTGGTGGAGTTCGCCTACAACAACAGTTACCATGCAAGTATTGGCATGTCGCCTTACGAAGCATTATACGGTAGAAGATGCAGGACTCCATTGTGCTAGGATAAGGTTGGTGAACGACAGTTGTTGGGACCGGAGTTGGTGCAACAAACTGCCGAGATCGTCAAGATAATCAAAACGAGATTGGTTGTTGCTCAGGACAGACAGAAGAAATATGTCAATTATCATTGACAGAAACGAGAGTTTGAAGTGGGAAGCTTCGTTTTCCTGAAGCTCTCTCCCTGGAAGGGGAAAATTCGATTTGGCAAGAAGGGGAAGCTGAGTCCCCGATTTATTGGACCTTTTGAGGTACTGCGAAGGGTTGGCGAGGTTGCTTACGAGGTTGCGTTACCTCCGGAGCTAGATAATATACATAACATCTTTCATATTTCCGTATTGAGACCGTACAAACTTGACTACAAGCATGTGATAGAGTATGAACCGTTAACGTTTGATAAAAACCTAACGTATAAAGAGATTCCTGTTCAAATAGTTGATAGAAAAAAGAACAAGTACTTAGAAATAAAGTGATACTTTCTGTTAAGGTAATCTGGAGGAACCACAGTGCTAAAGAAGCTACGTGGGAACTCGAAGATGTTATGATGAAAACCTATCCCTAATTATTTGTTTAATTTCTTGTATATCGATTTTGGGGACATAATCTTTTTAAGGGGAGAAGAATGTGACGAATGAGTTTTTTTTATTGTGATTCTGGGGACAGAATCCTTTTAAGGAGGGAATATTGTAACGAATGAGATTTTGTATATTAGTTTTACATATTTATTGAATTAAATAAATATTCTAATTGATTTATTTATTGAGTTAAATAAATAATTTATGTGATTGTTATGGAGCAATTTAATTAAGTGCAATATGTTAATTAAATGAATATTTAATATTAAATTGATGTGTAAGCAATTTTGTAGTATAGTTCTAATTTAATTTAGATAATTAAATTAGATGATATTATGTGGTATTTGTTACATGAGATTTTAGTTAGTGAGTAATTATAATTCTGTAACAATTTAGTATTATGTGGCAATTTTAATTAATTAATTAATGCTAGCTTGTATTTAATTAAATTAGAATGTTAGGATTTAATTAAATAAAGGTGACATTGGAAACTATGTGTTAAATGAGTTATTAAAATAAAATAAAAGGGTTTTAAATTAGTTTTACCAAACAAGGCCCTTAAATCTGTTTTAAAGAGTTTTTACCAAACAGGGTCTTAACTACTAAAAATTTATTTTTGAAAATAAATGGTTTTGCCAAACAAAGCCCTATAGCTTTTGATTTTCAAAATATTATAACTGATATATTTATTAAGGGATTAATTGTTAGTTATTATATGATATAATTATATGTATTATGTATATCAGTTTATTTTTACTACTACGTAAGTTAGAGTTAGAATAGCAGAGAAAGTTAGAGAGAAAAGAAGAGAGAAGAAGAAAGGAAGAAGAAGAAGTTCTGTATAATCAAAAAACAAGAAATTCACCATCATCATCTTCTTTGAAAGCTAGAAAGGTATAATCTAACTATACAATTGTTAAACCATGTTCTTCATGTTCTTCATTGTTATTCATGTTTTTGTTAACTTCTCTGTAGGAATAGCTATCATGAAAATTATGTGATTATGATTTATACATGATATATTGTATATATATATTATTATATATGTGATATATGATAAGTTAAGTAGTTTAATTCACGTAAATATGATGAACATGAAGAAATCATGTTCATAGCAATTTAAAGTGAACTTACTTTGAAAAATAGTCTTTAATTATCAAAATTTATGTTTGATTATGCTAGGTTATATAAATTAAGTTTATATTGTAATAATATGTTAAGAAACAAAATCAACATGCTTTGAATTGTTTGATTTGGTTTAAAAATAAAGTCACAGTGGTAATTTTCTTCAAGAACGCTTAAAAATGGTATTTTCTTCAAAATCATAAAATTAAGTGTTTTGATTATGTGTTGTGGTGTTTATGTATATTAAAAACATGTTAGAAGTTTAAGATTATGTTTTCATAAAGTTCTATATGCATTGTGTTAGTTAAAATCAAAATTTGGTGCGAAGAAAAAAGCCAAATTGGCTTTTTCTCTGCACAGTTCGCTAACCAGGAATCCCACCAGCAGGGGGACCCGCCCCAGCGGGTGTGTAGGCTGACCGGAAAATGTTGTTGTGTTCTGTGTAGTTTTTATGCATTACATGATTAGCTAACTTAATGTGATGACATGTTAAGTGTATAAAACAATAGGATAACATATTGTTGACATGTATAAAAAAATTTGAAGTCTCATATTAACATGTTATGTGTGAACTTAGATATTGTTATTATAGGGTATGATTATGATAGTTTAAAGTGTTATACACGTGTGATATGCATGTTGTGAGTTTAGACTCACGTATGTGGTTAGTTAGCGAGTTCAGTTTACAAACCACGTTGTTAAGTTGAACTTAAGTAAGAAGTTCAACGGTTAAATGTAGTGGTTATAAAACTAATTGATATTGTAAACGTAATGTAATATGTAGGATAATTGTGGAACGTGATTGTAATTGTAGCTTGCGCTTAAGGCTAGTTTTTTAAACTCAAACTTTACTTGAGCAAGTTTCCTATTTCTAACTTGTTATTTATATGCAAGTATTGTTTTCTCTATAAATTATATATTGAATAAATATCTTATCAAAGTTCATTATTGAGTTAATGTGACATTGACTTAATTGTTCAAGCAAGGTCTATCTTATCTTTCAATTGCTTTAAGTTTTTTTTTTTTGCTAACATGGTGTTTCCCAACTCGCGGGTCGGACTATCACCCGGCCCGGACACAACCGTTTTCGCTTGCGCACCAGCTTGCGCTGGCAGTCCGTGGCCACGCGAATATAAATTCTCACACTTATTGCTAGCGGGATTCGATCCCAGTATGTCCGAATTTACGGCTCATCCCAGGGAGATCCTTACCGCTGCGCCAAGTGTTGTGGTTCAATTGCTTTAAGTTTAATTCTAAAGCATAAGTTATTTCGTAATCCTTTATTGTTGAATTATTATTATTGTAAGTCGATTCAACTACTCCTTAGTTGATGATAATTAAACTCTAAAATTACCCTTGAAGCTTATCCAAACCAAACTTTCTTTGGTGCGGACTTGTTATTAAATACTGAGATGAACAACCCTATTTAATAGGGGATTACCATGTGAAAGCGTTAAGATGTTTGTGCACAATACATGGTACGAAGGGTTGATCCCCCTAAGTACGAGTTAAGAGTCCATATAGTCTAACGACTGTTAGAGGTTTTAAATAGAAATATTTATAACCTAGCACATAGTTCAAGGTCTTACGACCCTCAGATGAATTCTATATTCCATATTCAATTCTTTATTATTGATGAGAGAAATATTATTCGAATCAGTTGAAGTTATTCAGTTTATGTCATCACTATCATTTGTTATTTCAAGTGAGCTTTTGTTTGCTCACTCTTGCATTATATAACCATTGCAGCTAAAGTTGAGAAAGTTGACGAACCGTCAACTAGCAAAGGCAAGAGCAAGATGAACAAGTGAAGACTTGTTTATATTTATTGATGATATTGTGTAATAAGACTTTAATAGTTATGATATTTTATTTCTGCATTTTATTGACGTTAAGGTTACCAAACCTTGGGATATTTTGAACAAGGTTGTAATCCTTTTGATAAAGAAGATTTTATTATTTATTTAAGGTTGTAATTTATTTTGCATTCCTTATTATGGGCAGTAGTTGTATTTTATTTAGATAGTGAGCACCAAATTCCGTGGAATTGAAGTACCCGGATTTGGGGGTGTCACACCACCGAACTCTATCAGTGCTGAAATGTAAGACGGGCTGTATGACCGTAACATCAAGTTACAGGATACTGTTTGGGAGTTGAAGGAGCATGCGATTACTCAAAAGACTACCATCGAGCAGAAGGATGGTGAGGTTGAGACTCTTTACACACGTCTTGGATACGTAGAGGGGGAGTTGGTTCATGAGATGGGCCAAGGTGAGCAGAAGCAGAGGAGATAGAGAAGTTGAAGAATGATTTGAAAGAGAAATCAGCAAGGCTTGCCATAGCAGAGGATGCTTGGGTGAGGGATTAACGACGTGTAGAGGATAGTGATCGTGCAAAGAAGGCTAAGATTAAGGAGACGGACTACACGTTTCAGAATGCCATTGACAAGGCCCAGGATTGGGTTATGTACTATCTAGTTCAGTTCGAGGGTCTGCCTTGGTATATGCTAGATCGCAGGACGATGTTCTGCATTATGGAGGAAGAACGCAGTAAAGCTGTTCGATGCCTTAGTAGGCAGTGATAGGAACAGTTTGATTATGTGAATACTTCTTTGAGTAGTTAATAATGTAAATTCCGATGTGATTATAAACAAATGAATATTTCGATGATTTAAATCTTGAAGATTCTTTATCTAGGGATAGTTGATGTAAATAGCAGTGATGCTATCTTCTTATTTTTAAAACTTTTGAATAAATAAAATGTCAGAGTTTATTTGAGATGTTATGTGTTAAATGTTATCTTAAAGTATTTAAGTTAAACCTTAAATATTTAAAGATTTGAATAAAGATCTAATAAGCGTATATCTTAACAGAAATATGCCGCCGAGAAGAAGACCCAATCGTCAACCGGCCCAAGAAGGGTCAACGAATAACATTAACGACGCCAATGCTAACGCTAACCCCGTTCAACAGTTGGTGAATTTATTGGCTGAAGCGATTAACAATCAACCACAAGCTCCACCGAATACGTCATTTAAAGACTTCAAGGCTGTGGGACCGCCAGAATTCAAAGGATCCATGAGCCCGATTGAAGCACAAACTTGGGTCATGGAAATGGAGAAAGTCTTTGACATCGCTAGGGTTGGTGAAGATCAGAAGACCGCATATGCAACTTTCATGCTGAATTCAGAAGCCAGCTATTGGTGGAAAGCAAATAAAGTCTGGGGAGGAGATGGTGTCATAACCTGGGAAAGGTTCAAAGAAATGTTTTTCGAGATGTATTTCCCGACAAGCTCACAGAATCAGATGGAGGTACAGTTTCTGGAGCTTAAGCAGGGAAACATGTCTGTACCAAATTACGTTTAATGAGCTGGCTAGGTTCGCCACATATCAAGTATACAAAGACGAGAGAAAAGCAAGGAGGTTTGAACAGAGACTGAAGCCCTGGTTATATAGTAAGGTGTCGTTGTTCCAGCTGAACACCTTTGTTGGAGTGTTAAAGAAGGCCATCCTCGCTGAGGGTGGGAGCGATGCTGTAACCAAGTACAACCAGGATCAGAAGAAGAAGAAGAGTGAAGGAGAAAGTGTTAAGGCTAGTGGTAGCAATGCGGGAGGAAGCAACAACCAAAAGAGGAGGTGGACTGACAACACACCAATCGGAATCAGCAGGGAAACCAGAAAAAGAGGATTAAAGCGTGCCCGACCTGCGGGAAAAACCACCTGGGGGTCTGTATGAAGGGTAAAATAGTTTGCTACAATTGTGGTCAGGAAAGCCACATAGCACCGAACTTCCCTAACCCTAAGAATGGCGCCTGCTTCACATGTGGGTCTTAGGACCACTTGGCTAGGGACTGTCCCAAGAAAGTATCTGGAGGGGCAGGATCACGAGGGAACAGAGGAAACAGCGGTGGAAATGCTCTAACTATCACTAGACCAACCACAACCAACCGACCTACCGCCAAGACATTCAACATGACAATGCAGAATGCTGTGCAGTCTCGCGATGTGGTGTCAGGTATCATTCCGATCAATAAAGTTAATGCATATATATTATTTGATTTGGGTGTTACTTGCTCATTCATATCCGATGATTTTGCTAAGAACTTAGGATTGCCTAAGGACGAGTTAGAATACCCTATGAACATTGAGATTGCAAATAGAGAAGTTATTCATGTAAGTACGTACACAAGAACTGTAGGGTGGAATATTAAGGGTAACATTATGAATGTAGATCTTATCCAGATTAGACTTGGGGAATTCAATGTTATTCTGGGAATGGATTGGCTATTCAATTATGGAGCGATAATTGATTGCTAGAGGAAGTGTATTAACCTTATGACTCCGTCAAAGGTTGTATTTTATGGCAGTCAGTCGCCCAGACAAGCGAGTTGTCTGACGATGATGCAAGCCGGGAAGTTATTGAGATAAGGCTGTGTAGGATATTTAGCCTACATAGTCTATAGTCGTAAAGAGAACCCGAAGTTGGAAGAAATACCAGTCGTGAGAGACTTCGTGGATGTATTTTTAGACTATCTGCCAGGACTTCTGCCAGGCAGAGAGGTAGAATTTGTGATCAATTTGGCGCTAGGAACGGCTCTAATATCGAAGGCACCATATCGTATGGCTCCGATAGAAATGAAAGAATTAATGGTACAGCTGCAAGAGCTACTGGATAAGAAGTACATTCAACCGAGCGTATCACCATGGGGAGCACCGATATTATTTGTAAAGAAGAAGGACGGGACGATGTGGCTCTACTTCGATTATAGAGAGCTGAACAAGGTCACGATCAAGAACAAGTATCTGTTGCCTAGGATTGACGACCTGTTTGATCAGTTGAAGGGTGCGAGATACTTCTCGGAGATATACCTGAGAAGTGGTTACCATCAGTTGAAGGTGAGGACAGAGGACGTTTCAAAAACAGCGTCCAGGACTCGATATGGTCATTACGAATTTTTGGTGATGTCATTTGGTCTAACAAATGCACCTGCAGCATTTATGGGCCTAATGAACGGAGTATTCAAATTGTTTTTGGAGAAATTCGCGGTGGTGTTTATCGACGACATTTTGGTGTATTCAAAGACCAAGGAGGAACACGTAGAGCATCTGAAGGTGACTTAGAGGCTTTGAGAAGAGAGAAGTTGTACGCCAAGTTTTTAAAATGTGAATTTTGGATTGAGCGGGTGCAATTTTTTGGGCATGTAATTGATAAGGACGAATCTCGGTAGATCCCTCCAAAGTCGAAGCTACGATGAACTGGGATCAACCGAAGATGTCGTCGAAAGTGAGAAGTTTTCTTAGATTGGCAGGTTATTATAGAAGATTCATTCAGGATTTTTCCAAGATCGCAACTCCGCTGATGAATTTGACTAGGAAAGCTGTGAAATTCGTTTGGACGGAGAAGTGTGAGGAAAGCTTCCAAAAGCTTAAGAAGAGATTGAGTACAGTACCTGTGTTATCTCTTCCGGATGACACAGGAAATTTTGTGGTTTATAGTGATGTATCACATAAAGGACTTGGTTGTGTGCTTATGCAAAACGACAAGGTTATTGCGTATGCGTCACGACAGTTGAAGGACTATGAGAAGGGGTATCCGACCCACGACTTGGAGTTGGCTTCAGAGGTATTTCCTTTGAAGATCTGGAGACACTATCTCTATGGGGAGAAGTGTGAAATATATACAGACCACAAGAGTCTGAAATATATTTTTACAAAGAAGGATTTGAATATGCGCCAGAGAAGATGGTTGGAATTAATAAAGGGCTATGATTGCTAGATCTTATACCATCTGGGTAAGGCGAATGTGGTCGCCGACGCCATAAGAAGAAAATGTCGGGAGAAATTGATGATGTGGACTGCCCAGAAGGAGCTAATTTCAGCGATGGAGAAGCTGGAATTGGAAGTGAAGTATCCTATGGAGACTGACGAAAAGCTGTTCCAGCTGCAAGCTGGTACAATTTGGTTGGATAAGGTTAAGGGAGCGCAACTTCAAGATGAAGACTGTGAGAAGATAAGGAAAATAATATCTGAAGGGACCGAATCGAGATTCAAAGTGGACAACGAGGGAATGTTAAGATTCGAGAGCAGAGTTTGGGTACCGCCAGTGCCAGAGATTAAGGAGGAAATTTTGAGTGAGGCTCATAGCTCATGGTATTCAATTCACCCCAGGAGTACCAAGATGTATCAGGATCTCCGACAGCATTTCTGGTGGCCGAATATGATACGAGATGTTGCCGATTGTGTTGCCAAGTGCCTGACGTGTCAGAAAGTGAAAGTAGAACATAAGAGGCCGAGTGGTTTGCTACAACCATTAGAGATCCCAGAATGGAAATGGGAACAAATTACGATGGATTTCGTGGTTGGCCTCCCAACAACTCAGAAAGGATACGATGCAGCATGGGTTATCGTTGATCGATTGCCGAAATCAGCACACTTCCTTCCGACCAGGATCAGATTCAACTTGGATCAGTTGGCAAAGATGTATGTGAAAGAGATTGTTTTGAGGCACGGAGTTCCATTGTCAATTATTTTTTATCGAGATCCACGCTTCACATCAAATTTTTGGAAGCGACTTCAGGAATGCATGGGGACGCAATTCTGAATGAGTACGACATATCACCCTCAGACAGACGGGCAGAGCGAAAGAACGATCCAGACATTGGAGGATATGTTGAGAGCGTACATCATGGATTTCAAAGGAAATTAGGTTGAATACCTACCGCTCATGGAATTCGATTATAACAACTGTTACCATGCTAGTATTGGCATGCCGCCTTATGAAGCATTGTACGGCAGAAAGTGTAGAACTCCACTATACTGGGATGAAGTTGGCGAAAGACAATTACTAGGACCAGAACTGGTACAGTAGACAGCAGATATAGTCAAAGTGATTCAAACACGATTAGTAGCTGCTCAGGATAAACAGAAGAAATAAGCCGATCCACACCACAAGAATGTGGAATTTGAATCAGGTAGCTTTGTATTTTTGAAAGTCTCTCCCTGGAAAAGGAAGATCAGATTTGGTAAGAAGGAAAAATTGAGTTCGAGATTTAATGGACCTTTTGAGGTACTGCGGAGAATAGGAAAAGTTGCATATGAGGTAGCTTTACCCTCGGTGCTAAAGCATGTCCACAACGTCTTCCATGTTTCATTCTTACGACCCTACAAACCCGATTACAAGCATGTCGTAGAATATGAACACCTGCAATTTGAGGAAGACTTATCTTACGAAGAAGTTCCAGTTTAGATTATTGACAGGAAAGAGCAAGTTCTCAGAAATAAAGTAATGCATTCTGTTAAGGTAATCTGGAGGAACCACAAAGCTGAAGAAGCTACGTGGGAACTCGAAGAACATATGATGAAGACCTTGTGATAACCCAAAAATTTATAAAATCTTGAATGATTAGAGTAAAAGTTAAAGAATAAAACCTAGGTGAGAATTTGAGGATTTATTTAAAAAAATTCAAGTAAAACTTATATGGTTTGCGATTCTTAGGTTATAAAGAAAATATGGGTTACAAAATTCCAAAATCCTAGAAATGAATCAATATTTACTTGAAGAAATATCAAGGATAAGGTATTACGATACCTATAAATTAGATGTGAACTGAATGGCCTAAGAAATGTTATAATGTTGCATGTGGAAATTTTATTAAGGGAATAAAAAAAATTCACATGAAGAGATACTATGAGGTGAAACGAAGATGAGTATATGTATAGAAATATGTATATATACTTAGTAAGGTGCTATATATTTTAGCAAGAGGAATTATGAATTAAGTTAAGGATATGAGAATCAAGTTAAGACTATGTTAGTAATTAGCATAGCTTGAATGTTGGCCTTGACTGACAAATAAGAAGATAAATAAGCATAGAGCTATTAGCTAATATGATTAGAAATAAAAATGGAGTAAGTTAAAACTCAAAATTTTAGTTAGGGATAGAATTTTGAAGCACGGACTGCTCGGTTGCGTCTAGGACGTCAAGTTTAGTTAGAAAGGACAATAAACACAAAATGTGTAAAGGTTAACTTTTTGGTTAAAGT
The DNA here is from genome assembly GCA_020205555.1 of Panax stipuleanatus. Lineage (NCBI taxonomy): Eukaryota > Viridiplantae > Streptophyta > Magnoliopsida > Apiales > Araliaceae > Panax > Panax stipuleanatus. The sequence continues at coordinate 89,020,078 of CM035121.1, forward strand.
CAACAGTTGACTTTTATGGAAAAAAGTCAAAATTGGACTTAGAAGTGGAATATGTTATGATTTATGTGAACTATGTGTATGATTAAATAAATATACATTATTTAATGTGTATACATTTATTGTGTATATAAAGAGAATTAAGAATTAAATTATATAACCTAAAACATATATTAGGTATGATAATTAAATAACCTAAGGGATTATAATATGAGAGAATGTTAGTTTATAGATTATATACTAACCCTAAGAGATTTATTTTATATATCTCAAATAATTAATTTTAAAGCTTAATTAAACCAAGTTTAGTTGGGTTATGAAATTAAAAAGGCATGAGTAAGGAATTTATTTTCAAATATAGGAAAATGAAAACCCTAATGTAATGATTAGGGTAGGATATAATTAAGAGTGTTGGACCGTGATAATATTCATAGCCCAAGAAAGTAATTAGAGAGCCCAACACATTAGATAAGGTGGCCCAACTAAGCCATCAAGTGCAGGGAACCCTAATGACATATTCAATTAATTTGAATATGGTAAGTGTAATTGGGTTATGTAAATGAATTAATATTATTGAGGAATAATAATATGAAAATATCAATAATAATGAGCATTAGTTCAAGAAATAATAAATTTAGTGGGCTAAGGAGGGTAATTGATTTAAACAAGCCCACTTATTTTAATTAAGCATGAGACTTGTAGATAAATTGATTTAAGGGCAATTAAATTATTAAACTAGCCCAATATTATGTATGGAGCAATATAGTGATGGCCCAATTTAATTATGGGAGGAAGCCCAAACTTATTTTAACTAGTAAGCAAAATAAATAATATTGCAAGTCCAATAGAAATTAATTTGGAAGCCCAAAAGGTTAAATGAGTAACCCAAACTAAGCCCAACAAGTGTAGGACTTTTTGGGACATTTGATTAAGTAAAATGGAGCATTAAAAATTAAACCAAATGGGGAGGAAAGGCACAAAATTTCGGCAAAGAAGGAGAAAGAAAGAGAGCATGTGGGTTAAATTATTTTACTTCACAAGTTGGATTAACTCACCTTACACTCAACTTAGGTGTCCAATTATTATTTAACCAACAACTTTAGCCAATTGTGCAAGCAAGAGGTGGAGTGTAAGCAACACTTGTAATGATTAAGAAAGAGAGAGATGAGTGTTGGGAGATATAATAGATATATATAATGTATATCTACTAACATAACAAAAATACACCAACCAAGTTCATTTCATTCTCTTTCATATTTTATTCCTTTCACTTCCAAGCTACTTAGCAAAAGAAAAAGAAAATATAGAGAGAAAGAGGGAGAGACCTATTTCGGCAGCTCAAGGAGGGAAAAGAGAGCTTAGATCTTCATGCATGCTAAGCATCTAAGCTACTTTGGAAGGATAAGAAGAATAGCAAGAAGAACCAGGTTGTGATTCTAAAAATTTTCAAGTTTAGATTACTTATTTTGTTAGATTTTGATGAAACAAGAAGCCTTATGTTTGATCTTTAAAAACTCTCCATCTATATGAGTATAAGTGTTTTATATGAGGATCAAAACATTTTTTTAAAGTTGAAAGTTAGATCAAAATAGAGAAAAGAGAGATTTGTACAAAATGGGTAGAGAAAAAGCTTATGCATGCATGCTCTATGTATTCTATGTTAGATTATTGGGGATGTATGTTGTTTATGGTTAATATCATGTTAGAATGCTAGATCTTGAGTTTAATAAATTAAACTTGTGGTTTTTTACGAGTTCATCTGAAAAAGCTTGGGAAAAGAAAGTTAGATGAATTTTTGGGGAATTTTTATTTAACTAGTTTGCTATAACATGTGCATGTTGAAATCTTTAAATGATATTTGAGATTTTCTTTCTTGCTATGATACATACATGAGTTAAGGGAAAAACCACTTTGGAATCACTCAAATATATTTAAAAATGAGCAAGTTATGAATTTAATCCCAAACTACCCAACTGTTGGAATCATGCTACTGGTCATCCACTTCTGGGCTATTTTTGATAACCAAAATAGACTCAAATTTTGTTTTTGATATATGAAAATTGTATTTCGAGAAAATACAAATCCAACGATATCAATTGGACCTAAATCCGAGATGCAGATCTCGAGTTACAAGCGTTTCCGTGAAGGACCCCAAATCTGAAAAACGAACCAACTGTTGTAAACATCCTTGCTGATCAGTCACTTTAACCTTGATTTCTGGGACCTAAACAGATCAGAATTTTATGTTTAATAAATGAAAACTATAATTCTGAAAGATACAAATCCAACGCCTCTGACGGAACCTAAATTCGAGTTGTAGATCTCGTTTTACAAGCGTTTTCGTGAAAGACCCCAAATCTGAAATTTTGGGCGAAAATTATAGTAATAGTAAAAATTGAATGAAAAATGAATAATTATAATAAATAACTTTTAAAGCCACTAATGGACTAGTAAACTAATTACATATAAAGTTAAATATAATTAACTATTTAATTATTATTTAAATGATATTAAGTAATAATTAAGTAGAGTTAGTGTTAAAAAAATAACTATTTATTATTTAATTAAGATTAAATAATAATTAGAGTTAAATAATTAATTAATTATTATTTAATTAATATTAAATAATGATTAAAGAATATTTAAGTAAGATTAAGTAATAATAAAGTAATACTTACTTACATTGACATAAAAGTTATATAAATGATTATTTAATATTTAACTAACATTAAATAATAAATAACAACAAGTAATAATTAATTATTCTTATATTAATAAGAAAGAATAATTAAAGATTTACTAAGTGAATTAATTATTTATTATTTAATAATAAATAAGGACGAATGTTAATTAATTATTCTTTAAATAATAATAAGGAATAATTAAAGACTAATGAAGTAAATAAATCAATTATTTATTATTCAAGGATAAGAAATTAATTAATTATTATTAAAGACAAATAATAATTTAATTATCTATTATTTAATTAACATTAAGTAATGAGGAGTTATAATTGGTTATTATTTATTATTAAATAATAACTAAAGGTAATTAATTAATTACTATTTAATTAATATTAAATAGTAATCAAATGAAGAGGGAGTTAACAATTAAAGAAAATTTAAATAACTCCTCAGTTAAACAATTATAATAAATTATTTAAAGATCTAGTAAGTGTTTATAATCTAAGAAAAGCCTTATTAATTATTAAATCATTAACCTAAGATCAATTAAATATCTTATAGGATTAATGAAAGTACACTATAAATATGTACTTTGTGATCGAATTATTTGTTAAATAATAACACCAGTAAGTGTATAGATGAATAATTATACGCAGTACTAAATGATAGATCTACATTATCAATGTTAGGTCATTCAAAGAGTTTTAATTAAAACTAGCTAGCCGTAGCTCGTCGAACAAGTAAGTTCTCTAACTCCAACTCGAGTTATTATTGTTCAAGCATGGTAGTGAATAATTATTGTTGATTATTCCATATCTAAGCATGGTAGTGAATATATTATTATTGAATATTTGCATTTATTACAAGCTCTCTAACTCAAACTCAAGTTATTATTGTTCAAGCATGGTAGTGGATAATTATTATTAATTATTCCACATCTAAGATTATAATTGAATATTCGCATTTATTGCAAGTTCTCTAACTTAAACTCGAGTTATTATTGTTCAAGCATGGTAGTGGATAATTATTATTAATTATTCCACATCTAAGATTATAATTGAATATTCGCATTTATTGCAAGTTCTCTAACTCAAACTTGAGTTATTATTGTTCAAGCATGGTAGTGAATAATTATTGTTGATTAATCCACATCTAAGATTATTATTAAATATTCGTATTTATTACAAGTTTTCTAAGTCAAACTCGAGTTATTATGTTTCAAGCATGCTAGTGGTTTAATTATTTATAATTATTTCACATCTCTAATTATTGATTCGCACTTAGTGCAAATTGCATATGTTCATCGGGTATGAAAGGCTGATCACCTTCATTACCATAGGGTTTAGTTAAATTTATTAATGGTCATTGTTGACCACCAAGCATTATTGATTCAGTCATTCAATTATTGAAATTTAATTATTAATCTTTCACAATTGTTATATATTGTTGAAAATTTAGAAAGCTATACTCTTTTCTTCAGTTATGATATATCTTTATTGTATTTAAACTTGCTGAGCAAAGTAGTTGCTCACTCTTGCTATATCATGATAACACATTTCAGATTAAGACGAATGTTCTAGGATTAAAGACAGAAACACTGTAATAACCCAAGATTTTTGATATAATTAAATAAGAAATTTTGCGTTTTTTTATTATTATTTCTATCAAAGTAAAGGTGGGAATATGTGTAAGGTAAAGCATATGTGTATATGTGATAAATATATATTTATTTATTGCATGAATGATTTCAAATAAATTTTTTGAAAAAGGAATTGTTGATTATTATAAATTATATTCTTATAAGAAATTAATTTCATAGTAAAAATATTTTATTATTTATTTTCTATGAAAATATGATTAATGTATTATTTAAATAATATATGAAATGATTCTTAGAATTATAATATTTATTATATGAATTTATCAAGATTAGTTAAGTTAATTATTTTAACTTAATTAATAATGGTATATAAGGTAAAGTGTGACTATAGATCAAAACCCTAATTTTTGATCTATATTATGAAATTTCATGATTAATATAATTATTGTATAATTGTATTTAAAAGGAAAGTATAATTATATTATGAATAATAAGAAATTATTTTCTTAAGGAGTTTGAATATTAAATATGATTATTAACTATATTTGTATTCAAATATATGTAAATATATTAATACAAGTTATGATTATGAATTTTATATATAATTATGATAACTAACATAATTATATTAATATATATTAAGAATTTATTTGTTTTTAGAATTTAAATATTAAACATAGTAATCGAATGTGTTTGTATTTAAATGAAATATGTATATTATGTTATTAAGGATAATGATTAGAAACCCTAATTCATAAATTTGGGAACCCTAATAATATCAAAAAATTCTAGTTTTTACAAAATCCTAATTTCTATTAAAAATCCTAATTTTTAAATTAGTGTGTTCTAATTACAATTTTATTTAATTCTTAGTTAATTTTCCAAACCCTAAGAATTATTTGGCAAACCCTAAGGGTTAAAACCTAAAGGTTAAACCCTAGAAGTATACCTCATGGACAAGAATGCCCTTAAAATAATTTATTAGTTTACTATAATAACCTTTTTGGTATTATTTTAATGAGATAACTTGTAAATCTTGCCAAAATCTATGACTCAACACAAACACATGTTGCAAATCAAAGTGTATCAGCCGAATTTGGCAGCTAGCTGATCAGATACAATGAATCATATGGATATGATAGCAAAGAAAGAAAGAAAAATAAACTTACACTCCATGTATTTCTCAAACACAAGCCAAGTCCCTTTCTCTCTCTAAACCACGAATTTTTCTCTCAAACTTAGTCATAAGCAAAGCTCAAAACAACCCATACTCAATCCAAGAACAGATCAAAGGATAGAAATCAAAGATTTTTCAAGAAAGGTATAAAACCCTAGCCCTAAGCTAGATCTTGCATGCTTAGAAAAATTTGGTGTTTAGTTGTTTAATTGTGTGTTATGTGATGTTATTTAATGATCTGGGTTGTTATATTATGGACCCACAACATCTAAGTGCATGAAAATCAAGATTTATGCAAAACTGCCTAAGTATGAAAAACTGGTCTGACAATGAATGTCAGGGCCCATAGATTTGTGTATGTTTATTGTTTATATGTTTTAAATGGTTGTAGTTATAGTTTGCAGTGTTGTTAGTAATCTGGAAGTGTCAGATTGGACATCAGAACAACGGATAGAAAGTTATTAGGGGTCAAAACCCGTTGACCGATGTTGTCTGGCCATTTTCTAGGTAACCCAGAAACTGCCCAGAACGATCTGACAAGATTTTTCAGGGCTTAGATCTTGCATCTGTTAGGTTGTTATCTTGTATAAGTGTATCGTTGATATACTCTGACATATGGACTATAGAATCATGACACTAGAACACCTAAATCATCAACAGGATCAAAGTTACGGATGGTCAAACTAGGTTGACCAAGCACGAAAACTGGTTTATGGAATTTCCAGAAAATTCCTAGAACAGTTTCTGACATCATTTTGACTGGTCTAGATCTTGCAGTTGTGATGTGGTTAACCTACCTAAGTGTATTAATTTTATACCTTGACATACATACTACATAAGTATAGCCCTTTAACACTTTAACAAATCCCAGAATCCAAGTTATTAAAGCCCAAAAGTGACCCTCACACTGTTTTTTTTTTTGGAAATTCCAGAAAATAAAGAACAGCTCTGACAGCCGGTTTGATCCCTTATATCTTCTTCATATAATATAGTTAGACCTAGAAATTGCTATACACTTATAGTATTACATTAGTAGAACACCATTGAAGCACTCTCATGCCCAGAAACATCCTCAGATCAAAATTATTAATGGTCAAACTAGTCCCCAGGGAATTGACCAACGCTGTTCTTCATTGGTGAAGAACACCTATCGCGATAGATTTCGTCACTAAAGCTCTTTAGCGACGGTTTTAATGAAAATTAATTAAAATAAATAGAAATTAATTATTAAAAATTCATAAAATTATTTTAATTTATAAAAATTAACTTTTAATATTTTGACATAAATTTCATTAATATTTTAATTTATTTAAATATTAATGATATTTAATTTATTTAATAATTATATTAAATAAATTAGTTAAAAATGGTTTTAATATTTTAAAAATCATATTATAGTTTTAAAAAGTATTTTAAGTTATAATAAATAACTTTTAATATTTTGATAAGAATATCATTAATATTTTAATATTAAATGATAATAAAGTTATTTAATAATTATATTAAATAAATTATTTAAAATTGATTTTAATGTTTTATAAATCATTTAAAAGTGAAATAAATGTTTTAAAAATATTTTAAGTAATAATAAATAATTTTTAATATTTTGATATAAATAGCATTTATATTTAAATATTAATAGTAATTATTTAAAAATAATTTTAATATCTTAAAAATCATTTAAAGGTAATATTAAGGTTTTAAAAATGTTTTTAGGTTATAATAAATAACTTTTAATGTGTTAACATGAGTTTCATTAATATTTCAAATTATTTAAATATTAATGATAATGAAATTATTTAGCAATTAAATCATTAAAAATGATATAAGTGTTTGAAAAATCATTATAAATGATTTTAATGTTTGGAAAAAAATATTATAAATGATAATTAAATTATCTAATATAATATTTAAGTTCTTGAACAAAGTTTTATTGGTAATAAATTCGTTAATTATCCGATAATGCAATCTGAATGCCGAAGCGATACCGAACTCAAACCAAATCGACATAGTTTGACTAGGTATACGTTCTTATGTATTTTAATGACTGATATGAATATGTGACGACATGTTTAAGCAGTATTATGTGTTAAGTTGTATTATTCTAATTAAAAGACTAATTCTATTGATGATAGAACTTCGTATTAAAGATAAAAGCTTAAGCTATACTACGTAGCAGTAAACAGCGATTAAGGCAAGTATCTAAACTTAACTCTTTATTGAGCAAGTATCCTAACTCCTGCTTTTACTTTATGCAATGGATCCTAGTAAGCGAATTTCTAACTCAATATAAATTATCAAATACAAAGCATGTTCATGAATAATTATTGTCAATTATTCATATCTATAATGATATCCATGATTTGTTTATGAAATTCTTTGATATAATAAATCCTGTTACATATCATTAAACTTCGGTATATATTTATGGTTTAAAAATTGTCTAAGCTATTTGACTTGGCTAGGCATAGTTTGAATTGTACTATTAAATATTATTGTTTATGATAAGATCGTCCAACTGAATTGTTTAGTTAGGACTCTAGACTGAGTATGAACAACCCAAAATAGAGAAATTGTTTTTGTGCCCCGGGCGAACAGAGTGAACGAATTTATCGTTCAAACAGATAGTATTGATCAATAAAGGACATAACGGGGCTGATCACTCTACATGTCCGTAAGACCAGAGCGGTTTGCAGATAAATTTCTGTTTAAACCTTTTCGAAAATGAAAAATAAAAGTTAATGGTCCATTGACCGCTCAACATTTATAGTCACTACGTCGTTTCAAAATTTTAAACGATTTGATATGTTATGAAGATATGTTTCGAAAGACTTCATAACTATTGATTCGTTGTAGAAGTATACCTCAAAGAAAATATTTACTTCTTTCAACTAAAGTTTATTAACTGCTATTACTGGCTGAGCAATTGAATGCTCATTTTTACTTTAAATTAAATATTTTCAGCTAAGCGTGATCAACCAAAAGGCTCTAGCTAAAACAAAGGAAAAGGAAAGCTGATGGAATAAGTTTATGGTATCTTTTGTAATAGTTAGACTTTATTAAGACGATAATATTTATTATCTATCATGTAATGGAATGTTTTAAAGGTCGTGTACTTGGGATTAGACAACTCTAATATGTATATTAAGTTTGTTATTTATATTATTCCGCTCAAAAAAATGTTATCGTCTAGCACCAAGTTCGGGTTTCAAGTACCCGGATTTAGGGGCATCACAAACACAAGCAAATGACAAGATTAGAGTGTTATGCAAAATAACTTTTTAGTTATCTTATGTAAACCTTTTGTAATGTTAAAGGTATGTATTCAGTTAAGGATAATAAACCCGGGGAAATGTTATAGAATCATGTTTAATAAATAATATATGTTTATTAGTTCCGCATTAGACGATAGAATATGTATGATAATGAAGTACCGTAACGTACCAAGTCCAAGGTTCTTGGGACCCGAATTTGGGGGCGTCACAGACCTATCCAAATTTATTTGCTTAATTAATGTGTAAGCGATTCTGGGGACAGAATCTTTGTAAGGGGGGAGAATGTAACGGGGACGAATTTAATTGAACCGTGATTCTGGGGACATAATCCTTTGAAGGGGGAAAGATGTGACGAACAAGAATTTTGTAAATTATTTAAATATTTATTGAATTAAATAAATATTTTGATAATTTATTTATTGAGTTATCGATGATTTAATTATTGAGTTAAATAATTAATTGATGAAGTTGTGGTAGATTAATTTAATTATATGTGTTACATTGATTAAATTAATGTAGAGAATTTTAATAATTTAAAGTAAGTATTTAATTGAGCTTATTTGATTAAAGAAATTATTTAATAAGCATAATGTTATTCTAATTAATTTAATAATTAATTAGAGATTTAAAGATTCTACATAACTAATAAATGAGAATTTTAATTATGTGATAATATGATTTAATGTGGTTTATGATATTTTATTTAATTAATTGAAATAAGATTATTTGATTAATTAGAAGTGTGACATTAACTATATACTAAATAAGTTAATTAAATTAAATGGAAAGGAGGAATAAGGGACAAACAAACAAGGCCCTTAGGGGAGTTGTGCAGTTAACCCATTAAGGGATTAACTGACCACTACGACATCAGTTTTATACATATATTATATTTAGCCTTATATCTATATCAGACTTCTTTATATCGTATATTCATATCAGAAATACTTAGAGAGTTAGAGAGTGAATTGAGAGAAAAAGTTGATTTAAGAAGGAATTGGAGAATCAAAAAGAAGTTCTTATCACTTTAATCAGAGATTCAAGGGTAATCTCTTCATTTTCATTGTTATATTTTATGTATTATAGTTTTCTCCATGAAAATCAGTTTTTGAATTCTCTGTAACATAATTTGTTGATGATTAATGATTATATGATTATATGAATGCTAATATATGTTCATAACATGTTTTCTATTATGTAATCATGTTTTAAAACAATCAAAACTATGAAATTATGTTTAAATTGGATTCTAAGAAGTGATAGAGAATGAAGAACACGTATGTGGCCTTATATACAAATTGTATGCTTTGAATTGATTTTTTAACTTAAAATTGACAGTAGATTATGAAAATAAATCTTAAAACAAAGAGAACGAATTTTAAACGGACGAATTCGGAGTTATAACGAATTCGTAACGTTGAATTTCATGATTTCTCTCGAAACTTTTCAAAATACTAAGAACAGTGAATTTAAGTAATTTGAATTGAGTAATTGCATGATCTTAAGTGTTAAAACATGTTAGGATCATTATATGATGTTTCTGTGAAGTTTATACTTCATGAGTATCAGTAATAATCATCGTGTTAGTGTATATTGGAGTTAATTGGGCTACGAAATATCAAAATCACAAACTGAACTAGAACCGCCAAGGCACACCCGCCCCAGCGGCTCCATACCCGCCCTAACGGGGCCCCTGCAGAATATATACCCTCCCCAGCGGGCATAACACCCGCCCCAGCGGGTGTAGTGTAGAGAAAATTATTTTTCGACCAGTTTGTGTGTTTTTAAGCCCTAACATGATATACTAACTGAATTTAATGAACCTAATGACATGTTAGGTGTATGAAACAATAATATAACATGTTGATTGACATTTATAATATAATTTGAAGTTTCATGTTAACAAACTAAGTTGTTCACATGTATAATATAATGTGAAGTTTCATGTCAACAAACTAAGTGTAAACTTGGATATGGTGATCGTAAGACGTGATTATGATTGTCTACGAGCTTACGCTTGTATGGTATACATGTTATGAGTTTATAATCATGTTATGTGTTTAGTTAACAAGTTAATATTATAAACCAAGTTGTAAGTTGAACTTAAGTGAGAAGTTCAACAGTTAAACATAATAGCTATGAAAACTAATCAATGTCATATACATAATGTAATGTGTAGGACGTTGAGGAATTGAATTGTAACTATATTTGTAGCTTGCGCACGTGGAAAGTGTTCTATCCCTAACTTATTATTGTTAAGCAAGTTTTTCTTATCTATACTCTTTAAATTGAGCAAGTGTTCTATCTCTAACTTATTATTGTTAAGCAAGTTTTTCTTATCTATACTCTTTAAATTTAGCAAGTGTTCTATCCCTAACTTATTATTGTTAAGCAAGTTTTCTTATCTATAGTCTTTAAGTTGAATAAATGTTCTATTCCTTATTCTTATGTCAAGCAAGTTTCTAAACTCAAACTTTATTTTTATTAAGCAAGTTTTCTATTCTTGAAATACTATCACGATGCAAGTTCTTATTCTTGATTATTCAAGTTGAGATTCCATATGAGATGTTATAATACCTTTAAAGCATAATTTCATTTATACAATACTTATTCGGTTGTATACTCTTGAGAAATTATTATTCGATTTGAATATCATTTATTATTGAACCTTGTAAGGCTAGTGAACCCTTATTGATTCGACTAGTCCATAGTTGATGAACGTTCTAAATTCTAGAATTGTTAGTGAGCTTATCAAAACCAAACTTCCTTTGGTGCGGACTCTTATGTCAAACTTAGATGAACAACCCTTTTAATAGGGGATTATATACTCTTTAACGTTGACATATTGTGCACAGTATGGTACTAAGGGCTGATCCCTCTAAGTACGAGAAGTAGAGTCCATATAGTCTTATGACTGTTAAAGGTTTAAGGTAGAAATACTTGACAACCTAGGACATAGTTCAAGGTCTTATGACCCTCGGATGTTCTTTTGATTGTTGTTATTCATTCTTGATTCAAAAGCTGAGTTTTCTTTATTCAGAAGTCTTTGATTCACTCGCATGTTATTATTATCATTATATTATTATACTTATGGGCAATCGGGCTCACTCTTGTATAATAACATTGCAGTTAAGAACGAAAGATCTGACGAGCCTTCCACTAGCAAAGGCAAGGGAAAAGTTAACAAGTGTTGAAGACTTGTTATTTATATTGAGAATGTTTATGTTTAAGACTTATGTGTAATGATTAAGACTTATTTGTTTACGTTTCCGCATTTGAGATTTAAGGTTAAGTATGACCTGAGATTATTTATGTATTTTATTTCAGATGTTGTAACCCCTTAAGGGGAGATGATGGATTTATTTCTAACTATTTCATGGTTTGCATTTATTATGGGTAGATAGATATATGATATTTGTATAGTGAATACCAAATCCCGTGGAAATTGAAGTACCCAGATTTGGGGGTGTCACAAGGTCTTCCTAAATCAAGACTTGTGTGAGATGTACGTATCGTTTTTAACACGATAGTCATGGAATTGCTCCTTTTGATGCTAATCAAACTAGAACTAAGTAATAGGACTCCTAATAGCCTCTTTCTTTGATAATATTAGAGAACCAATGAAACAATAAGGTCTTTGTCGACGACGGGAAAAAATTCGCGGGTCGGGTCACAACCCGAATTTTTCTCTCTTCCTAAGTTATCTCTACCCTTACTCTTTTAATTGAAAAAAAAGGTCTTAAAGGGTTTTTTAGGAAAAGGCCAACATGTATCATGTCGACATTGAACGATTTACAGAGTCGCCAGTTGGTAGATTTGACATGGTTGTACCAACTTAACCGAATTTTGTTTGAAAAAGGCCCAATTACTGGACACTGTCGAAACTTGATCTTTGAAAACAATGTTTTGAGCTCAGGGGCTTGGTTAAGTGTGGGGAAGGTGTTAGGCACCCCACGACTCCCATGTAAATACGGTACCGCATCTTTTCAATATTTTCCTTAAAACTAAAATGCGTGAGTGAATGCTGTTTGAAAATTGGGCCTATGTTTAATTGATTGATTAAAAGTAGTGCTTTGCTTCGTTGAACCTATATACGAAGGGTTTAATTTGATTTGCAAAAAAGTGTTTGATTTGATTTGCAAAAACTTTTCTTTTGATTGAATTGAAAATGATGCTTTGAAAGCTGGTTATCAAACCCTTACGCTAACATAGGAATTGAAGCCTGTTGATACTTCCATTTTTTATCTTCATAGCCTTAAGGCTTGAATTTGAATGGTGATTTGTCGGGCTGCGAAGCATCCTCGACCATATAAATAAATACAAGTGTCGATCTCCTCATGGGCATAAAAACCATCGGAGGGACGCTGACACGGCAAACCATTATTTTCACTATGTTGAGACCTTAAATTCAGATAACTGTTTAAGGTCGTTTGTATGTACATTTTACAGAAAAACTGGCAGGGAACATTCATAAACTGAAGTTTGTCCATCGTGGGAATCAGATTCTGATCATTTTGATCGTGAATCCCACGATTCCTAGGCTCACATGTGAAGGCCGAGAAACCTGCACAGCTTAAATTTGCACAAAAATATGTATATACATCCTCACGTCGCAATGGAACCAAGGATTCGTCAATAAATCCTGACTGCGCATGGCCAAAGCATCTCGTTCCCACTAGATAGTGATCTAAGGGCCGCGAGTTTGCTTTTACAGCTGAAACTAGAAAAAAAGCTAGATTTAAGGAAATCTCAGCCATTCTAGCTTTCCGGTCTTGTCTGGATATATTTTGAACCGTTTGAAAGCTAGAGTTGGTGAGATTTAAATAAATCTAGCTCGCCCGCAGATATGTCAGTGTCAATTCATATCAAATGAATATTTAAAGCAACAATTTAATAAAGCAAGTAAAGCAGGATAAATATTATTATATATATAAAAGATGTAAAGGGTATTGGGTTTTCACACCGGTGCCCAGACTTGAATTGAAATATATATATATATATATATATATATATATATATATATATATTTATAAAAGCTATAAAAGCCACGGAATGATCCAGGCTGGACAAAATTGAAATATATATATAGAAAACACAGTAGAAAAGGTCGATTGGTTTTCACGCCTGTACCCGGACTGAAATTGAAATGGACAGAAAGGTAGTCAACCAAGACTGTGAAGATAACTCAGTGTGGTGAATGCTGCAGATATGTACAAAAATAATAAAAAGGCCACAGAATGATCCAGGCTGGACTGGAATGTAAATGTACATAAAAGTAGTCAACCAAGACTGGGAAGATAACCTAGTGTGGTGAATTTGCTTATATATGCATATTTTTATATAAAAGCAGTAAAAAGGCCACAGAATAGTCCAGGCCAAACTGAAATATATAAATATATATATATATATATATAGACAGAAATATAGTCAACCAAGACTGGGAAGAGAACCCAGTGGTGGTGAAGGCTGCTTATATATGCATAAATATATATAAAAGCAGTAAACTACCTCGGATTTGACATCCGGGCTTGACAGAATTGAAAAGTTAGTATATATATAGTTAAATATATACAAAAAAAAAAAGTCAAACCCAGACTAAGAAGATAACTCAGTCCGAAGAAGTTGCTCAGTATGAAGATGCAAGTATGTGCAAGCTGCTGGAAGCGACGGATCGTCAATTCGAGTTGTAGAAATGCCAGAAAATGCGTTTAGGTACTAAAATGTACCAAAAGTTGACGAAAATGGCCATAGAATTGAGTTTCGGGAATATTTAGAAAACAAAACTTAACGTGCAAGTATATAAAAGTGTGAAGTAGTAGTATTGACTTGCTGATCGAAAAAATACTCATAATAGACTGCTACAAAGGCTTTTTGCCAAATCGTAGGCTTTTAACGTACGAATCTACCGATTATTTTTTGATATGTGGTAGTATGTGGGTATATCTACGTGTTAGAGTGAAAATATTTGGGTTTGGAAAACAAGAAATTGGACAAAAAACCAAACGGGTAAAGATTCGAAGCGTTTTTTTCTTCTTTTTTTTTAAATAAGGGTGGTCACCTCATATATGTATGCAAGGGATCCTCTGCTCTACCTGTTGCTTTCGCAGGTAGAGGTGAGGCTCCCCTGGTGGGGCCCACATGTTCAGTTGAGTCATATCAAAGTACGTGCACTCCGAGCAACTCGAGGTCGAACTCGAAACTTTCTAACTTTTGATCGGAGCGTCCGTTTGAGGCATGCTGTACCTTTTCGGAAAGCCCTCGCTAAGAGTGTCAGAATGACATGGGATAAAACATTTTTTGGGTTCAAGAAGATGGGTTCATAACCAGGTCTTTGATTCCCCGTAGTTTATCCGTTGAGCTGTCTTGCGCTATTTGCACACGGGATCATCGTTATGGTTCGTTCTGACCTTGGTGGCATCAATTCGGCTTGAGTTTGATCGAATCATCTTAAAGTTGGTAAAATAACCATTTTGCCCCTCCCGGGGTTGCCCTTAGTGTTGGTATAGCCTTCGGTTGAATTCCTGGAGTTATTTCCAAGACTTGGATCCCATTCGAGTCTGTTTGTCCTCAGTGTTCTCTCTGAGGCTAACTTGGTCGTTCTAGATTTTCCTCTGGAGATGTTGTGAGGCTTCAGGTTTTTTCCCTAAGTTGGCTTGACTTTTTGGGTTGAGACCAGGGCTGACCTGCACTTTTCGGGTCTGACGGTCTGATGGCCCGATCTTGAGATCAGGGTCTGACGGCCCGATTTGAGATCGGGGTTGATATGATGGCTCGATCTTGAGATCGGGATTGATCTGATGGCCCGATTTGAGATTGGGGTTGATATGATGCCCGATATTGAGATTGGGGTTGATATGACTGCCCGATTTGAGATCGGGGTTGATATGATGGCCCGATCTTGAGATTGGGGTTGATCTGACGTCCCAATTTGAGATCGGGGTTGATATGATGGCCCGATCTTGTGATCGGGGCTAATCTGACCGCCCGATATGAGATCAGGGTTGATATGATGGCCTGATATTTAGATCGGGGTTTATCTGACTGCCCGATTTGAGATCGGGGTTGATGTAATGGCCCGATCTTGAGATCGGGGTTGATTTGACGGCCCGATTTGAGATCGGGGTTGATATGATGGTAGTTTTACCCTCCTATAGTGTTAGTAACAGGGAAAGGAAATTTTGAGTGTCTACAGATGCCCCTTTTTATCATGCTCATGCAATGTAATGAAATGAGCAGGATAAAGATTGCTAGACACTTGAAATGCAATGGCAAAGGGGATGCAATGTATGGTATGGTATGCAAGGAGTGTTAGATACTTTTGGGGTGGTGGGGTTATCACTAAGGGATTACGTTAGTTTCTGTTGGGGATAACGTCAACCGTGATAACCCTTGTTGCAACATTATTATGCTGTTGTTGGTAGGATATCAAATTTAAGCTATCACAGAATGTTATTGTCACTTTCTGCTGGGGATGACGTCATTGATTATATCCTAGGTATGACATTGTTACCGCCGAGTTAGGCGAATGCATTTTCAATGCCTATCTTGATGATAATTTACACCAGTAGTTGGCAACAAAGGGATTGAACCACCAGTCCTTCCTGATGCTCCCTTTTGAGGATGTGTATAACAGATTCCATCATCAAGGATGGACTATTATATGGTTTCCGTCACCGGATCCCTTCCGATGCTTTGCGGAGGTTGCTCCAACGGCTAAACTGTACTCGGTCTGTACCCGAACCTTCGTTGGGTTGAAGCCAACGGCTAAACTGTTATCGTCCAGTACCCGATGCTTCGCTGGGTTGAAGCCAACAGCTAAATAGGACTTAGTCTGTAACCGACGTTTCGTTGGATTGAAACCAACGGCTGAACTGTACTCAGTCTATACCCGAAACTTTGTTGGATTGAAGCCAACGGCTGAATTGAACTCAGTCTGGACCCGATACTTCATTAGATTGAAGCCAACGGCTGAATTGAACTCGGTGTGTACTTGAAACTTCGTTGGATTGAAGCCAACTGCTAAATTGAACTCGGTCTGTACCCGATACTTCGTTGGATTGAAGCCAACGGCTGAATTGAACTCGGTCTATACCCGATACTTCGTTGGATTGAAGCCAACGGCTGAATTGAACTCGGTCTGTACCCGATACTTCATTGGATTGAAGCCAACAGCTGAATTGAACTCGGTCTGTACCCGATACTTCGTTGGATTGAAGCCAACGACTGAATTTAACTCGATCTGTACCCGAAACTTTGAAAATGGCAGTTTTGCGCATTTTTCGCGTAGTTTTTTAGCAGTTTGCATAATTAACCCCGGATATGGCCTCGGGATGAATATCAAGGGTTTTCAGAGTGTTCCCCTTTCTGTCAGGATTACGCTGCTTAAACGCAAGATCTCAGGACAAACCGCTCAATCGCGTAGCGATTTTTCTTCAGATTTGACTTGGCAGCTCATATAAACTCCATTTCAACTCAAACTGAATCGAGCCTGGGGGAGTGGGACCCACCCTAGGGAGCCGTAGGTGGAGGTGCGACTATCGCAGGTGGGCCCGCTTCCACCTGTGGTTTAATATTTGGGCAGCGGGAGCTCAATTGAAACATTTTCATTTTGAGTTTCAAACGGGTGTCGCTCTTCTTTTTCAGATCTACGGAGCTTGCGTAACTATTTTCTGATTCCGTCAAGTTCTACGCGTTCAGCGCATCGCTGGTAACGTTTTACGTCCTTTTTTTGCATGTTTTGATAGTTAAAAGCATGTGAACCACGTATGGGGCTTTTAGATGCAATGTATGAAAAATACATGCTTACATGACTTGCTAATTTTTTTTGTACTACATATGTATGCATATCTTACTGTAATGCATGCTTGGATGTAAGAAAATTTAGATTCTGAGACAGTCATATTTTGCTCTTTTTGATCAGTTTACTCATCTTTTTTGAGGCATAATGAGCCTAGATTTTCAACTAAAAATGTCCATGGTGATTTAGCTACCATGCAAAGTTTACTTTTGATTTTATTTCATGAATATGAACTGTTCTTGTTTTTGGGATGGTGTGCTACTGAATGGCCACCTAGACATGCCTACGTGTATGCGAAAAGTCCCTTTTACAAAAGAGACTGGCAAAATTTTTTCAAAACCCTAGTATTTAATAAATATGCATTTTGACTCTACTGGGGATTTTTGACTGACCCATTCATGTTTTGGGATTTATCTTTTGAGAAACATGTAGTTTTAACTTTTCTCGGTATTTTTGACTAACCCATGCATGTTTTAAGACTTAGAGATGCATAGAGTACTGATTTAAATAAATAAGTCATAGGTTTTAGACTTACCACACCCTTTCTGAGGTGATTTGGAGACTTGGTCCAAGTGATAGACAGAGATAGACCCGACAATGCCAGCAGAGTCGTTTCAGGCATTAGACGTAGGATGGCTTCTGATGTTCCTCAGTCACATCTAGCTCGACCGCCTCACAGATTGGAGGAGTCGGTGATTCATCCAGCACAGGACGAGCAGTCAATCGATATTGATGACGAGCAGGCTCATTTTGCTACTCCTGCCCCTACTCAGGCTCCACGTGCGGAGGTTCCCGGCATTGTTGTGCCGACCCAGGAGCTGTTGGGCGACTTGAGTTTCCATCCATCGAGGTTTCTCCATGCCAACGATGTGACTTGAAGTTTTTTTCTTTTTGGATTCTCTTTCTTTCTTCTTACCATTCTCGGGGCACAGACTTTTGATATGGGTTGATTTTTTGAATACAGGTTTCCGGCTTCACGTAACCTCGAGGGAACTAGTTCAACGTGCATTCCCTGTATCATACTTTGCACCAGGAATACTGGGATATCGTTGATGGCTGGGGGTTTCAAGCTTTCTTTTCAATTCTTCCCTACCGTTGCCCCTGGGGGTATATGAGAGCTTTGTCTGAGCTCTAGTTCCACCAGGCTTAGTCCCTTCATTTGCTGGATTGTGAGGTGATGATGACCCCTATAGATTGGAGGTTCATCACCGGTGTTGAGTTTGAGGGTGAGCCAATGCCTGTCGTGGCTGACATCACACCTACTGCCGTTCCTGCTGGGAGTTCTTGCGACGGCGATCAATGGTCGGTCGGTTCGATCTGGTCCCTTGAGTGTAGATGCCCAGAGCGGGGCTTTACTTGAGCCTTTGCTTGATGATCAGAGGGTTAGAGATCGCATTCTGAGGCGATTGTTTTTAGTGATCATCAGGGGTTATTTTGTAGCTGACAACTCATCTACTGTGTCCTTTGCTCTGGTCAGTGCTACCCGACATGTAGAGCGCCTCAGTGACTTTGATTGGGGTTCCTACACCTTTGCCTATTTTCTACGGGGCATGCGGATGCTTTCGGAGGATTTGACGGAGGCTTGGTTAGGGTTCTACCCGTTTTTGCTGGTGACTACATCTTTCTTGTACCTTTTTGATTTTAGCATTTATATTTGTCAGTCTTGGTCACTGAGGACTTTTGATATTTATATGGGCAGTTCTAGGTATTTGAAAGGTTTCCTTACCTACGGCCCGCCACTACTTTAGGTCTGGAGACATATCCTCGAGGACGGCGTTGGCATCACTCCACGCTGACGGAGGTCCCTGTTGCTGAGGGATTTACCCATGCTCGCCAGCAGTTGGAGCTTTTGACGGCTGGATCGATCTCTTGGATGTCGTATACCTCCGAGTTCTTGACGGTTGGATTTGAGGGAGGCCTCCCCACTAGTCGAGAGTTTGCATTATAGACCCGTAGAGTTTTGATTTTGACAGAGGGAAGCTGGGAGCTCTATTTGGGAGAGCATGCTATCAGGAGTATTACGGGTCATATCCGCATTCCCATTGTTCCTCCTGCTTGGCATCACTGGTCATTGATCATGCCACTGACAGATATCCCTATAGAGGGCCTAGATGGCTTCACCCTATCAGAGGGCCCATTCAGCCAGGAGGCATTTAACAGTTGGTGGAGTCCTCGCACTATTAGAGCTCAGAGACATGGTGCCAGGGTCTGTGATGATGACAGACTGGATAGCTTGCCTCAAGGAGCCGACTCATTTGGACTAGATCACAGGATTGTACCCATCAGTCGGAGAGAGCTCACCTATTTATCAGGCATCTTGGCAGAGATTCGTCACAGGCATCTTCTTTTGACCAGTCCAGCTTAGGAGCGGACCCATCTTCAGGTCCATTTTCCTGCAGTTTTGCAGAGGAAGATCCTCCCTTGTACCGCCCAGATATGCTTGATGACAGCTAGTTTTGTGTCCACAGAGGATATGGAGCAGGTTAACCACCTGAGCATAGATATCTTGGATCTTTTTGGATAGCTATTGTAGCTATATCTTTTGGTCGGCCACTGTTTTCGCTTTTGGGTGGTTGTGTCGCATTTTGATAGACCACTGTTAGTAGTTGGGTGGTGGTGCCCCATTTCCCTGTACTTTTCATTTTGCTTTGTATTATCAGACAGTGATGATGCCCGCAATAGATAGCTTTTTGTATATGCTCATGATATTTCCTATCTATCGCATCATGTTTATATTTGTCATCATGCATGTATTATGTCATATGTATGCATTTAGAAAGATGAGTTTAGATTTGACCCTGGATGGCCTTGTGATACAGTGATACAGATGATGTCATCTGCAGTTAGCTGTATCGAGCATTTACCACCGTCTGAGGTGGCATTATCGTTGAGATCATGGTACGAGAGCCTACCCTTCTCAGCCAGAGGGACAGTAGATCAGATGTTGGGGCATTCGTTGGCCCTTGCAGATTTTCGGGTGCCATATGGATTCCTCGATGGCATTTTATCCTACTGGATACCCGAGAGGCAAGTTTTTCGCATCGGGCGACATGGGCTGATGTCGAGTCTGGAGGAGTACGAGCTGCTTACCAGTTTGACTCTTGAATTATCGTGCGCTCGGACTTCTATTAGCGATATGAGGAGACCGTTCCAGCGGATGTCCGGTCTTTGCCAGAGGGTAGTCACGAACGAGATCATTTCTGGGCGTGTGATCTCGATTGACATCTTGATCGATCATTTTGGTGAGCTTGATAGCTACGATCGACATGCTGGGGATTTTGTTATTTCAGCAGAAGCGTGGCATCTGGCCAGGGTAGATATTCTACTGATGTGCGTCGTGGCATACGTCTACATGCCGTTGTGCTTGGATCACCTGGATGTGGGATTAGTAGTCGTGGTTAGGGCCCTTAGACAAGGTAGCACCATCATCCCGATGATATTGGCTGAGATGCTGCGGTCAGCCACTCACTATATTACCCACCCAGAGGGGTTCTTCAGAGGCAGTTCGGTCTTACTGTATATATGGCTTATGTCCCATATACGACCGATTGGATCTTTCAGGCATCAGTGGGTATTATTTTTCCCATGATATAGCAATGTCCTACTCCTTTCAACCGACGGAGTGTATTGATGTAGAGACATGGTCGGCATTTTTGTCGGATATTGAGCATCCGTTCTTGATCTTACCATGCTCAAGGCTAGCCTTCCCATATAGCTTCATTACTCATGCATTTGGCATGGACTATCTGCCCCTATCGGGATTGAGGGGGGTGACTACTTATCATCCCCTGGCTGTTATGAGCCAGTTTGATCAGTTCTAGAGCCTACACCGATTTGAGGGGGTTGCTGATCAGAGGATATCATCTTTTTCTATGTCATCTACCGATTTGATCAGAGTATATGAGTGTTGGACTTATAGAGAGAGGGTTGAGTTCTCCAGTAGCCATCCGGACCATTCTCCAAAGTACTCTATATGGCTGGAGGCAGATATGGCATCAGCTGCATTCATCCAGTCAGCTCTTATTGTGGATTCAGACGAGGAGGAGCCTATGGAGGGTCCTGAGTCTCTTACCGAGGATGAGTTATTCATGGGTTTGACAGCAGCACTAGTTAGTGATCCACCGATCATTCCTGCAGGGACAAATCCTGCTTTGGCATACGCACTGATTAGGATGACCTTTGAAAGGGATCAGGCTAGAGCGCTGATGTTGACCGCTTTGTCTAGTAGAGATATCTCTTTGGCTGAGAGAGATGAGTCTCGAGCCGCTCAGGATACAGGATTGATTGAGCGAGAGGAGCTCCGATCTGCCAGAGATATAGCTTTTGTAGAGAGAGATGAGATACGCTCAGCCAGAGATGCAGATTTTATTGGGATCGAGGAGACTTTGATTGCTCAGGACGCAGCTTTTGCGGAGAGGGATGAGGCTATAGCTTCCCATGATTTCCACATTGCTGACAGTACTGCTCTTCGGTCTTACACTCATGGTCTGGTTACCGAGATAAGTGTATATATTGATGACCACAGTGCCACACTGTAGATGACTGTGGATATTTTGAGCCGTATGGAGGCTGAGGATATTACATTTGCAGCTGCTCCTCCATCTTCAGAGAGAGATGCCATGGTGGTATTGCTAGCCCGCTTATCCTTGGGTCCCTAGATTAGCTTTATTTTTCCTGCACATACTAGATCAGCCATCTTTTACCATGTACAGGACATTATATATATATCAAATAATTTTATATATCAGAGGAATATTTTTTATTCACTTCCCTGTTTGGATATGTATTGTTATGGCTGAATGATTACCACTTCTTTCATGACTTGTTGTTGTTGATGTATCTTGAGCTTCTCTTTGATGGATTGACAGTTGAGATGTCAGATAGTATCTCAGATGGATCTGTTGACCAGGAAGATTAGATAGAATTTAGATGTTATATGGTTTTGGTGTCTTGGAACTGATTTTTGTTTTTTCTTTAAGATCAAACCGCACCGTAAATGGCTGTCTACGTACTCCCGGGTGTAGGGAGATCAGGTCATTCGTAGTTCAAATTTTTTTTTTTGTGTGAGAGAGGTTTGAAAAGTATTTATCTTGGGTTTTGAGTTTAATTTGATGAGTTTTTGAATTTTTTGTTTGGTTTGACCGCACCAGAAATGGCTGCCTATGTAGTCCGAATGGGGGGAGATCAAGTCATTCTTAGTTCCAGCTTTCTAGTGAAAAACCGAACCTGATTTGATTCGTAGGACCCGGATGCGGGTATGCATGTGCTTCAGACATAGTACCTTTTCATGGTGTTTGAATTGATGAGTTGGGGAAATTCGTTCCCGTCTATTTCTTGTAATCTGATAGGTCCTCATGTTAACACCTCCTTGACAATGAAAGGGCCTTCCCAATTAGGGGCGAACTTTCCTTTGGGTTCATTTTGATTGGCCAGGATTTTCTTCAGCACCAAGTCATTTTCTTTTAATTGCCGTATTCGGACCTTCTTGTTATAGGATCGAGCAATCCTTTGCTGATATAACTGCCCGTGGAAAATGATTGTAGCTCTCTTTTCATCTATCAGGGACAATTGGTGATATCAATCTTGAAACCATTGATCTTTGTCCATCTGAGCGTCGATTAACACTCGCAAGGACTCCATCTCTACTTCTATTAGGAGGATTGCTTCCATGCCATAGACCAATGAATAAGGGATAGCCCCAGTAGAGGTGCGCACTGATGTCCTGTATGCTAATAGGGTTAGAGGCAGTATGTCAGGCCATTCTTTGTGATTGGCGGACATTTTTTGCATGATCTTTTTGATGTTCTTGTTGGCCGCTTCGACAGCCCCATTCATCTTTGGCCGATAAATGATGGAATTGAGATGCTTGATGTGGAACTTACTGCACAGTTCTCTCATCATTTGATTGTTCAGGTTCTTGGCATTGTCTGATATGATCACCTCCGGTTGTCCATATCGACATACGACATTATTTTTAATGAAACCAATGATGACCTCTTTGGTAACTTTGGGAAAAGAGGCTGCTTCAACCTATTTGGTGAAGTAATCTATCATGGTGAAAATGAATCGATGACCATTGCTGGCTTTGAGTTCAACTGGGCAAATTACATCCATTCCCCACATGGAGAAAGGCCATGGTAAACTCATGTTGTGTAGCTCATTTGGAGGAGCATGTATGGCATTTCCATGTACTTGGCATTGAAAGCATCTCCTGACGTGATCATCACAGTCGGCTTTGCGCAAGATCCAGTAATGTCCTGTTCTTAATATTTTCTTGGACAGCAGATGACCGCTCATGTGTGGACCACAGACTCCACCGTGGATTTCATCCATCATTCTTTGGGCTTGCTTTTTATCAAGGCATCTTAATAGGCCTATTCCATTATCTATTTTATAGAGTTCATATCTACTTAGATAGAACTTTATAGCCATCTTGTGAACCCGCTTTCTCTCGGATCGGCTTGCTCTAGCGGGTGTAGATCCATCTCGTAGATATTCCTTGATGTCTTGATACCAAGGCTGCTTGACAAGAGACATTTCATCTGATACTTCTCCAATGTAATTAATGTCGGGGCTTTTTGAATTGTGAATTTGAGGCAAGAAGTCCCACTCCTATCAGATATGCGGATTAATGAAGCCAACGTTGCCAATGCATCAACAAAGTCAATCCTACCTGGAGGAATATGGCTGAAGGTTAGGTTTTCAAATTCCAGGGATATTTTGACGACCTGCCGATGATAGGGCAGCAAATGCACTTCTTTGGTGTGATATGCCCCAATGGTTTCTCTAATGACCAATTCGGAGTCTCTAAAGACCAGTAGGTGTTTGATACCCATGGATTGGGCTAATTTCAACCCCATTATACAGCCTTCATACTCGGCTGTGTTGTTGGTGTTGCCAAATTAAAGTTTGGTAGCCACAAGATATTGTTCTCATGTACCAGAGATAAGGACTGCCCAGCTCCGGCACCTTCCATGTTTACTGCTCCGTCGAAATACATTTTCCATGGTTGGACTGTATTCTCTTGCTGGAGTTGTTGAATTGTCATGATTCCATCATCTGGGAAATAAGTCTCCAGGGGCTCGAACCCTCCTGAAGGTGCTTCAGCTAATTGATCTACAATGCCTTGACCTTTGATTGACTTCTGAGTCACGTAGACAATGTCGAATTGTTGTAGGATCAACTGCCATTTGGATAGTCAACAATTCAACATTGGCTTGTTGAATACGTATTTGAGTGGATCCATACGGGATATGAGGTAAGTCGTATGCCCATGGAGGTAATGATGTAACCTCATTGCGGCCCATGCTAACGCACATCATATTTTCTCGATCAGGGTGTACTTCTGCTCACCACTGCTGAATCTTTTGCTGATGTATTAGATGAATCTTTCTTTGCTACTATCATCCTTCTGTCCTAGCATGTAGCCCATTGCATTGGCATTGACGGACAGATACATGAATAGGGGAACTCCATCCCTCGGAGGTACCAAAACAAGTGCTTCGGCCAGCTATTTCTTGATGGAAAGGAAGGTTTGTTGACAATCCTCGTTCTATTTAGTGGAGGAATTCTTCCTTAGTAGCTTGAATATGGGTTCACAGGTTGCTGTGAGCTGGGAAATGAATCGACTTATGAAGTTAATTTTCCCCAAAAAACCACGTATCTCCCTCTCTGTTTGAGGTACTGGCATCTCAGTGATGGCTTTGATCTTGGCAGGGTCTAGCTCGATGTCTCGATTACTCACCAAGAATCCTAATAATTTACCTGATTTGACGCCGAAAGCACATTTTGTTGAATTTAGCTTGAGGTTGTACTTACGCAACCTATTAAACAGCTTCTTGAGATGGTCAGTGTAATCATCCTCCCTTCGGGATTTGATGATGATGTCGTCCACATAAACCTCTATCTCTTTGTGCATTATGTCATGAAACAGAGCCATTATGGCTCACTGATATGTGGCTCCGGCATTGATGAGGCCAAAAGATAGTCGCCTATAGCAGAAGGTTCCCCAGGGAGTGATGAAAGCTGTTTTCTCCCGGTCCTCTTTAGCAGCCATGATTTGATGGTAACCAGCAAAGCAAGCTACGAAGGAATACATGTCGTACTGCGCCGTATTGTCGATCAGGATGTGGATGAAAGGTACTAGGAAATTATCCTTGAGACAGGCTTTATTCAAATCTCGATAATCCACGAATACTCGTACTTTCCCTTCAGGCTTAGGTACGGGGACTATGTTTGACAGCCACTCTAGGTATGTTGATACCATGATGATTCCAGCTTTGAATTGTTTAACAACTTCTTCTTTAACTTTCAGACTCCATTCAGGTTTCAATCGCCTGAGCTTTTGCTTGACAGACTTGAATCCCTCTTTGATGGGCATTCGATGTATGACAATGTCAGTGGACAGGCCAATCATGTCTTCATGTGACCATGCAAACACATCTTGGAACTGTGTTAGGAGTTTGATCAGGTCGACTTTTTGGTCTTGGTTGAGGTCTAAACCTATCTGGATTTCTTTGATGTTTTTGGAGGTTCCTATGTTAATAGTGGTGGATTGTTCGACATTTGGGTTGGGTTTGTCTTCGACCCATTCTTTGATCTCCTCGGGCACCTCATAGTCATCTTCCTCCTCTTGATCAATATCGTTAAGTCAAAGTTCAGTTCTATATCAAAGTTGTAGTCACCTTGACAGGTTAGCATCTCATCAGCAGAGACAAACATATCCAGTGCTTGAGTCTTGAAAACAAAAAATGGTTTCATTTTAATATATACAACTGCTTAAATATACAAAGCATTTGGCAAAGCATGACAAAAGTTACTGCTATAGCTGTGCAATCAAAAGTAAGCAGTAAATGAAAGCATGTTTAAAGGGCAGACAGACTATCTGCCCCTTTACCCTTTTCGACTGAGGCAAGGGACACTGCTCCAGTTATCCAAGGTTAGCTCCTCATGAGCAGAGAGGATCAAGGATTTGTGATCATCTGTCTTGTCTCGGATAACGATTGAGACATCCTTTATAATAGGGTCGGGGTTTTCTTTGAGCTGCCTCCTTTTCTCTTCTTGATGCGAGGAATTTGAATCTGATCCTCATCATCGCTGTCTGGGATCTCATCATTCATACCCTCGTAATTTATAATGACCCACATGTTAGCAAATGGGTCTCGTCCTTTGTACAAGATCTTTTCGTTTCCCTTTTTGCTATCCATCTCGGATCTGGGAGTTGTTCTCTCACTTGCTGGTATAATGGGAGGAAATAACATAGTTGATACCACAGCTGGGATTTTCCTTATGGGTTTCACCCATCCAACATCCGTAAGGTTTGGTAGCAAAATTGTAGAAGCATGAGCCTTAGGATGTTTGTGTGGGCTCCTATGCCTTGATCCAGATGAAAAACCCAATCCAGCTCTCCCTGTCTGGCTCGGGATTTGGACTAAACTTGTGATACCTTGCTGGTTCTTTCCTAACCCTTCTCCAGGTTGGAAACCCAAAGATACCATCTCTTGGCCTACCGTCATAACTTTGGTGGAGACCTTCGGCTTTAGGGCTGGTGCTCCGATAGGTAGATACTGAGTATCACTCACCTCCAGAGCTTGAAAGCTTGCAGGCTCAATCCCTGCATCCAGGCTAATCACTGGCATATCTCCTTGTATGCAGACAGGGTATTCTAGTTCGACGTTGACCGTGATGAGGTTGCCATTGATAATATATTTGACTGTTGGTAGAGGGTGGATGGCACTGCCCCTGCCATATGGATCCATGGCCTGCCCAGTAACAAGTTGTATCCAGTCGCGATGTTGAGCACCTGAAAGGATACATAGAAAGTGTGTGGGCCAATCTCTAATGGAAGCTCTATCTCTCCCATAGCTTGTCGGCGAGATCCATCAAAAGCCCGGATTACCACATGACTGGTTTGGATCCGGTTTGGGTTAATCTTCATTCTTTCCAAGGTATCGTAAGGACAGATGTTGAGGGATGATCCTCTATCTATGAGCGCACCTCTGATTACATACCCGAAAGACATCACAGCTATGTGCAGGGACTTATGATGGCTCGTTCCCTCTACAGGGATATCATCGTCACTGAAGGATATCACATTGTTGTTGAAAATGTATTCCACCACGTGACGGAATTTCTTGGCATCCACGGTATAAGGCAGATGGGCTTCTTCAAGTACTTTCACTAGAATGTTGAGATGATCCACCGATGATAAGACCAAGTCTATGATGGACATTTTCTTGGGTGCGTCTTTCAAGCCTTGCACCACCTTGATTTCATTGTGTCCCATTTTGTTGAGGAACTCTTTAATTTTCTCATCATCCACCTTTGCTTTGGCTTTGATGACTTGTTTGATCACCCGCTGAGGCAGGTATAATGGATTATCCTTTGGTACAATTGCAATATTGTTTGAAGTGGAACCTTCATCATTCCCATAGTTTCATGGGACCCTCTTCAGACTAATAATTGGGTATTGAGGTCTGAAGGGCAAGATTAAAGGCTAGGGTGCGGCCACCTTCACAGGATTGTGTACTTCTTGGACCCCTTTCCCTAGCAGTACTAAGGGTGTGATGGTTGGTTCATTGTCACAAGATACAACAGCCACCGTATCCTGATTCCATGCAGTGGGTATCCAGATATTGTCTTCATCTGGAAGGTCGAGAAGTTAATTTCCCCTTATCAATTCACCGCTTTCAATCATGTCTTGAATCAGGTTACGAAGTGCAAAGCAATCCTCAGTATCATGGCCGGGTGAATTGGAGTGGTACTGACATATTTGGGCAGGCTTGAATTTTTTGGATCGAGGGTTTATTGGAGGTAATAAATCTGCAACCATTCCCCCGTTGATTAACATCTGGAGGATTTCTTCCATCGACTGGTTCAGGTTGGTGAAATTCTTTTAAAATATGAATTTCTTACCATATTGGACACTTGCTTCTTCCACCCCCTTGTTGGTCCAGGGTTCATGCTCATGAGACCGGCTATGATCCATCACGAGATTAATCTCTGGTGTGGGAGGACGATCGATGTCAGACTGGTTGGCGCTTCTTGGATGTCAATGAAGGTCATGACTATCTCAGACTCAGTCATGACTGGGGTGACTTGTGCTGCAACCCGCCTCCATCGTTGGACATACTCTCTGAATGATTCAGTGTTTTTTTTCTTGATTTTGGTTATTTGGTATCTGTCTTGAGACAGCTGAGATTGGAAGCTGTATTGACTGAGGAAGGCATGTGCCAGACGGGCATACCCAGCTGTGAATCTTAGAATTAGTCCAGACGGGCATATCCAGCTCTGGCCTCTCCAGTCAGACTCTTCTGAAATAATTGCATTCGAAGCTTCTCGTCCTCTGCATAGGATCCGAGTTCTCCAATGAATACTTTCAAGTGGGTATAGGGGTCTCCCAATCCATCGTATTTCTTGAAATCGAAAGTTTTAAATTTTTTGGGATAACGTGTCCCGGGGAATATACAGAGGTCGGAGTAATTAGCACTGCCGAATGCCCAGTCCCTTTGATAAATCGGAGAGTTTCCTCCATCTGCTGTACTTTCTTCACAATGTCATAAGCTTCCTACTCTTTGTTGAGGATGGTGATTTCAGGGTCATGGTTCTGTGTTCCAGGAATCTGAGTCTCAGCGTTTTCAGTCTCTTGACTGCCACAACTACCACCAGGTACTCCCGGTTCTGTGTGAGTTTGGGCTTGCTTCCCTTTAAGGGCCTTGCTTTGTTCTCTCAGAAAACCGGCCAATTCGGCTATCTGACTTCTCAGTCCTTCAAATTCTTCCCTAGATATAGAGGTAGATTCTAGTTGAGCACTCGAAGTCATGTCCGTGGATGGACGTAGTGCTTTCTTAGCCTTAGATCTAGTGACAGGACCAATTTTTTACCTACAACAAAACGTAGGCGTGTTAATTTCCTGAGGTAGGTAAGGATAGGATACATGTTATGATGTGGTTTTTAATCTTTTCCTACAAAACAGAAGTAAGTTGTTTTAATGACAGGATGACAAGAGATATATGACAAGAAATATAAATATTTCATTATGATATTTACATTGAAAACTTGATATTGAATTGAAAGAGGAAGGTATGAAGAAGCTTCCCGTCGGATTTGGTTAATCAGAGGCTGACCTATCTTAGGTTACTCTCGCGCGGCTTTTTGGCATGAAAGTCCCCAGATCATCGCAATCTACTAGAGGGGAAATTAATCCGATCTTTCAACTGGAGCGAATCTGGGTGGTGCATTTTTATGAGCCCCAGAGACTTAGCCAATCCCCAGAGATATTACTTATCACCGACGGGTTGTGCCTCCTTGTAAGAGGAACACAACATACATTCACATACATCGCCCTCACCGTATGCATATGATGACAGTTGGTGCGAAGCACTAATATGGGTGCGAAGCATTACAAAGCAGGAAAGCATTCATTCACATTCATTCAATGTAAAGACGCAGCATTCACGCATTCATTTAATGTAGAGACGCAGAATTCACGAATTCATAGTTTTGAAAGGGAAATGCTTTGAAAAGATTTATAAGCAGCCTAAGCCCTCTACTGTCCCCAGCAGAGTCGCCACCTGTCGACGTCGGGAAAAAATCCGCGGGTCGGGTCACAACTCGGATCTTTCTCTCTTCCTAAGTTATCTCTGCCCTTACTCTTTTAATTGCGAAAAAAGGTTTTGAATGGTTTTTTAGGAAAAGGCCAACATGCAACATGTCGACGATTGAACGTTTTACAGAGTCGCCAGTTGGTAGATTTGAAATGGTTGTACCAACTCAACCAAATTTTGTTTGAAATAGGCCCAATTGCTGGACACTGTCGAAACTTGATCTTTGAAAACAAAGTTTTGAGCTCGGGGGCTTGGTTAAGTGTGGGGAAGGTGTTAGGCACCCCACGACTCCCGTGTAAACACAGTATCGCATCTTTTCAATATTTCCCTTAAAACTAAAATGCGTGTGTGAACGCTGTTTGAAAATTGGTCCTATGTTTGATTGATTGATTGAAAGTAGTGCTTTGCTTCGTTGAACCTATATACGAAGGGTTTGATTTGATTTGCAAAAAAGTCTTTGATTTGATTTGAAAAAGTGTTTGATTTGATTTGCAAAAGCTTTTCTTTTGATTGAATTGAAAATGATGTTTTGAAAGCCGGTTATCAAACCCTTACGCTAACATAGGAATTGAAGCCTGTTGATACTTCCATTTTTTACCTTTATAGCCTTAAGGATTGATATTGAATGTTAATTTGTCTGGCTGCGAAGCATCCTCGAGCACAGAAATAAATACAAGTGTCGGTCTCCTCATGGGCATGAAAACCATCGGTGGGACGCTGACACGGCAAATAATTATTTTCACTATGTTGAAACCTTAAATCCGGATAACCGTTTTAAGGTCTTTTGTATATACATTTTATAGAAAACTTGGCAGGGTACATTTGTAAACTGAAGTTTGTCCATCGTGGGAATCAAATTCTAATTAGTTTAATCGTGAATCCCACGATTCCTAGGCTCACATATGAAGGTCGAGAAACATGCACAACTTAAATTTGCAAAGAAATATGTATATGCATCCTCACGTCGCAATGGAACCAAGGATTCGTCAGTAAATCCTGGTTGCGCATGGCCAAAGCATCTCGTTCCCACTAGATAGCGATCTAAGGGCCGCGAGTTTTCTTTTACAGCTGAAACTAGAAAGAAAGCTAGATTTAAGGAAATCTCAGCCATTCTAGCTTTCGGGTTCTGTCTGGATATATTTTGAACCGTTTGAAAGCTAGAGTTGGCGAGATTTAAATAAATCTAGCTCGCCCGCAGATATGTCAGTGCCAATTCATATCAAATGAATATTTAAAGAAAAAATTTAATAAAACGAGTAAAGCAAGAATATATATAATTATATTTATAAAAGCTGTAAAGGGCTGTGGGTTTTCACACCGGTGCCCGGACTGGAATTGAAATATATATATATATATATATATATATATATATATATATATAAGTTGTATAAAAGCCACGGAATGGTCCAGGTTGGACAAAATTGAAATATATATATATATATATATATATATATATATATATAGAAAAATAGTAGAAAAGGGCCATGGGTTTTCACGCCTGTGCCCGGACTGAAATTGAAATGGACAGAAAAGTAGTCAACCAAGACAGGGAAGATAACCCAGTGTGGTGAATGTTGCAGATATGTACAAAAATAGTAAAAAGGCCACAGAATGATCCAGGCCGGACTGGAATGTAAATGTACAGAAAAGTAGTTAACCAAGACTGGGAAGATAACCCAGTGTGGTGAATTTGATTATATATGCATATTTATATATAAATGCAGTAAATAGGCCACAGAATAGTCCAGGCAAAATTAAAATATATAAATATATATAGAGAGGCAGAAATGTAGTCAACCAAGACTGGGAAGAGAATCCAATGGTGGTGAAGGCTGCTTATATATGCATAAATATATATAAAAGCAGTAAACTACCTCGGATTTGACATCCGGGCTTGACAGAATTAAAAAGTTAGTATATATATAGTTAAATATATACAAAAAAAGCCAAACCCAGACTGGGAAGATAACCTAGTCCGACGAAGTTGCTCAGTATGAAGATGCAAGTATATGCAAGCTGCTGGAAGCGACGAATCGTCAATTCGAGTTGTAGAAATGCCAGAAAATGAGTTTAAGTACTAAAATATACCAAAAGTTAACGAAAACGGCCACGAAACTGAGTTCCGGGCATATTTAGAAAACAAAACTTAACGTGTAAGTGTATAAAAGTGTGAAGTAGTAGTATTGACTTGCTGATCGTAAAAATACTCACAATGGACTGCTACACGGGCTTTTTGCCAAATCGTAGGCCTTTAATATCCGAATCTACCAGTTATTTTTTGTTATGTGGAATTATGTGGGTATATCTACGTGTTAGAGTGAAAATATTTGGGTTTGGAAGACAAGAAATTGGACAGAAAACCAAACAGGCAAAGGTTAGAAGCGTTTTTTTCCTTTTTTTTTTAAATGAGGGGGGGTCACCTCATATACATATGCCAGGGAGCCTCTGCTCTACCTGCTGCTATCGCAAGTAGAGGTGTGGTTCCTTTGGTGGGGCCCACATGTTCGATTGAGTCATCTCAAAGTACGTGCACTCCGAGCAACGCGAGGTCAAAGTTAAAACTTTCTAACTTTTGATCGGAGAGTCTGTTTGAGGCGTGCTGTACCTTTTCGAAAAGCCCTCGCTGAGAGTGTCACTATGACATGGGATAAAACATTTTTTGGGTCCAAGAAGACAAGTTCATAAAAAGGTCTTCGATTCTCCGCAGTTTGTCCGTTGAGCTGTCTTGCGATGTTTGCACTCGGGATCATCATTATGGTTCGTTCTGACCTTGGTGGCATCAATTCGGCTTGAGTTTGATCGAATCGGCTTAGAGTGGGTAAAATGACCGTTTTACCCCTCCCAAGGTTGCCCTTAGTGTTGGCATGGCCTTCAGTTGACTTCCTGGAGTTGTTTCTAAGACTTGGATCCTATTCGAGTCTGTTTGTCCTTAGTGTTGTCTTTAAGGCTGACTTGGTCATTCTAGATTTTCCTCTGGAGATGTTGTGAGGCTTCAGGTTTGTTCTCGAAGTTGGCTTGACTTCTCGGGTTGAGACCGAGGCTGATCTGCACTTCCTGGGTTGAGACTGGGGCTGAGTTGACATCCCGAGACTAGTGATCGAGGCGGGGTTGTCCCGGTATTAGTGACCGGGGTTGAGTTGACATCCTGATATTGAGACCGGGGTTGATTTGAAGGCCCGATGTTGAGATTGAGGTTAATCTGACGGCCCGATTTTAGATCAGAGTTGATATGATGGCCCGATCTTGAGATCAAGGTTGATCTGACAGCCCAATTTGAGATCGGGGTTGATATGATGGCCCGATCTTGAGATCGGGGTTGATCTGACGGTGCGATTTGAGATCGGGGTTGGTATGATGGTCCGATCTTGAGATCGGGGTTGATTTGACGGCCAGATTTGAGACCGGGGTTGAAATGATGGTAGTTTTACCCTCCTACAGTGTTAGCAATAGGGAAAGGAAATTTTGAGTATATACAATCACCTTAAATAAAGACTTGTGTTAGATGTACACATCGTTTGAACGCGATAGTCATTGGATTTCTCCGATTGATGATAATCAAACTAGAACGAAGTTATAGGACTTCAAATCACCTCTTTCTTTGACAATTTGAGAGAACTAATGAAATAATAAGATGGTCTCCCTAAATGAAGACTTGTGTGAGATGTTACGCATCGTTTTTAATGCGATAGTCATGGAATAGCTCCTTTTGATGCTAATTTAAACTAGAACGAAGTAATAGGACTCATAATCACCTATATTTTGATAATTTGAGTGAACTAATGAAACAATAAGAAGGTCTTCCTAAATGAAGACTTGTGTGAGATGTACGGATCGTTTTGAAGGCACTAGTGATAGGATTGCTCCTTTTTATGCTAATCAAACAACAACGAAGTCATAGGACTTATAATCACCTCTTTCTTTGACAATTTGAGAGAACCAATGAAACAATAAGAAGGCTTCCTAAATCAAGACTTGTGTGAGATGTATGCATCAGTTTTTAATGTGATAGTCATGGTATTTCTCTTTTTGATGCTAATCAAATTAGAATGAAGTAATAAGACTTATAATCACCTCTTGCTTTGATAATTTTAGAGAACTAATGAAACAATAATTAAGTCTCCTTAAATGAAGACTTGTGTGAGATGTAACCATCGTTTTGAAAGCGATAGTCATGGGATTGCTCCTTTTAATGCTAATTTAAACTAGAACGAAGTAATAGGACTCATAATCACCTATATTTTAACAATTTAAGAGAACTAATGAAACAATAAGAAGGTCTCCCTAAATGAAGACTTGTGTGAGATGTTACACATCGTTTTTAACGCGATAGTCATGGAATTGCTCCTTTTGATTCTAATTTAAACTAGAACGAAGTATTAGGACTCATAATCACCTATATTTTGACAATTTGAGAGAACTAATAAAACAATAAGAAGGTCTCCCTAAATGAAGACTTTATGAGATGTACGGATTGTTTTGAAGACACTAGTGAGAGGATTGCTCCTTTTGATTCTAATCAAACTAGAGCGAAGTCATAGGACTCACAATCACCTCTTTCTTTGACAATTTGAGAGAACCAATGAAACAATAAGGTCTCCCTAAATTAAGATTTGTGTGAGGTGTACGCATCGCTTTTAACACGATAGTCATGGGATTGCTCCTTCTGATGTTAATCAAACTAGAACTAAGTATTAGGACTCCTAATCACCTCTTTCTTTGATAAATTTTGAGAACCAATGAAATAATAAGGTCTCCTTAAATGAAGACTTGTGTTAAATGTACATGTCATTTTGAACGCGATAGTCATGTGATTGCACCTATTGATGCTAATCAAACTAGAACGAAGTTATAGGACTGCTAATCACCTCTTTCTTTGACAATATGAGAGAACTAATGAAACAATAAGAAGGTCTACCTAAATGAAGACTTGTGTGAGATGTACGCATTGTTTTAAACGCGATAGTCATAGGTTTCTCCTTTTGACGCTAATCAAACTAGAACAAAGTAATACAACTCTTAATCACCTCTTTCTTTGTAAATTTGAAACAACCAATTAAACAAAACGAAGGCCTCTCTAAATGAAGACTAGTGTGAGATCTATGCATCATTTTGGATGCGATAGTGACGGAATTGCTCCTTTTGATGCTAATTTCAACTAGAACGAAGTAATAGAACTCATAATCGCCTATATTTTGACAATTTAAGAGAACTAATGAAATAATAAGAAGGTCTTCCTAAATGAAGACTTGTGTGAGATGTACGGATCGTTTTGAAGGCACTAGTGATAGGATTGCTCCATTTTATGCTAATCAAACAACAACGAAGTCATAGGACTTATAATCACCTCTTTCTTTGACAATTTGAGAGAACCAATGAAACAATAAGAAGGTCTCCCTAAATTAAGACTTGTGTGAGATGTACGCATCGTTTTTAACGAGATAGACATGGGATTTCTCTTTTTGATGCTAATCACCTCTTTCTTTGACAATTTTAGAGAAGCAATGAAATAATAAGGACTCCTTAAATGAAGACTTATGTGAAATGTAAGCATCGTTTTGAAAGCAATAGTCATGGGATTGCTCCTTTTAATGTTAATTTAAACTAGAACGAAGTAATAGGACTCATAATCACCTATATTTTGACAATTTGAGAGAACTAATGAAACTATAAGAAGGTCTCCCTAAATTAAGACTTGTGTGAGATGTTACGCATCGTTTTTAACATGATATTATGGGATTGCTCCATTTGATGTTAATTTAAACTAGAACGAAGTAATATGACTCATAATCACCTATATTTTGACTAATTTGATAGAACTAATGAAACAATAAGAAGGTTTCCCTAAATGAAGACTTGTATGAGATGTACGGATTGTTTTGAAGACACTAGTGAGAGGATTGCTCCTTTTGATGCTAATCAAACTTGAGCGAAGTCATAGGACTCATAATCACCTCTTTCTTTGATAATTTGAGAGAACTAATGAAACAATAAGAAGGTCTCCCTAAATCAAGACTTGTGTGAGATGTACGCATCGTTTTAAACACGATAGTCATGGGATTGCTCCTTTTGATGCTAATCAAACTAGAACTAAGTAATAGGACTCCTAATCACCTCTTTCTTTGATAAATTTTGAGAACCAATGAAACAATAAGGTCTCCTTAAATGAAGACTTGTGTTAGATGTACACATCGTTTTGAATGCGATAGTCATGTGATTGCTCCTATTGATGCTAATCAAACTTGAACGAAGTCATAGGACTGCTAATCACCTCTTTCTTTGATAATATGAGAGAACTACTGAAATCAATAAGAAGGTCTACCTAAATGAAGGCTTGTGTGAGACGTACGCATTGTTTTGAACGCGATAGTCATGGGTTTCTCCTTTTGACGCTAATCAAACTAGAACAAAGTAATACAACACTTAATCACCTCTTTCTTTGTAAATTTGAAACAACCAATGAAACAAAATGAAGGTCTCTCTAAATGAAGACTTGTGTGAGATCTACACATCGTTTTGGATGCGATAGTGATGGGATTTGCTTCTTTTGATGCTAATTTAAACTAGAATGAAGTAATAGAACTCATAATCACCTATATTTTGACAATTTGAGAGAACTAATGAAACAATAAGGTCTCCCTAAATGAAGACTTGTGTTAGATGTACGTATCGTTTTGAAAGCACTAGTGATTGGATTGCTTCTTTTGATGCTAATTAAACTGGAACGAAGTCATAGGACTTATAATCATATCTTTCTTTGACAATTTGAGAGAACCAATGAAACAATAAGAAGGTCTCCCTAAATCAACACTTGTGTGAGATGAAAGCATCGTTTTTAACACGATTCTCATGGGATTGCTCCTTTTGATGTTAATCAAATTAGAACAAAGTAATAGGACTCCTAATCACCACTTTCTTTGACAATTTTAAAGACCCAATGAAACATTAAGAAGGTCTCCTTAAATGAAGACTTGTGTGAGATGTAAGCATCGTTCTGAAAGCGATAGTCATGGGATTGCTCCTTTTAATTCTAATTTAAATTAGAACGAAGTAATAGGACTCTTAATCACCTATATTTTGACAATTTGAGTGAACTAATAAAACAATAAGAAGGTCTTCCTAAATGAAGACTTGTGTGAGATGTTACGCATCGTTTTTAACGTGATAGTCATGGGATTGCTCCTTTTGATGCTAATTTAAACTAGAACGAAGTAATAGGACTCATAATCACCTATATTTTGATAATTTGAGAGAACTAATGAAACAATAAGAAGGTCTCCCTAAATGAAGACTTGTGTGAGATGTACGGATCGTTTTGAAGGCACTAGTGATAGGATTGCTCATTTTGATGCTAATCAAACTAGAACGAAGTCATCGAACTTATAATCACCTCTTTTTTTGACAACTTGAGAGAACCAATGAAACAATAAGGTCTTCCTAAATCAAGACTTGTGTGAGATGTACGCATCGTTTTTAACGCAATAGTCATGGGATTGCTACTTTTGATGCTAATAAAATTAGAATGAAGTAATAGGACTTCTAATCATATCTTTTTTTTTGTTAATTTTAGAGAACCAATGAAATAATAAAATGTCTTTTTAAATGAAGACTTGTGTGAGATGTAAACATCATTTTGAAAGTGATAGTCATGGGATTGCTCCTTTTAACGCTGATTTAAACTAGAACGAAGTAATAGAACTCATAATCACTTATAATTTGACAATTTGAGAGAACTACTGAAACAATAAGAAGGTTTCCTTAAATTAAAACTTGTGTGAGATGTTACGCATCATTTTTAACGCGATAGTCATGGGATTGCTCCTTTTAATGCTAATTTAAACTAAAAAGAAGTAATATGACTCATAATAACCTATATTTTGACAATTTGAGAGAACTATTGAAACAATAAGAAGGTCTCCCTAAATGAAGACTTGTGTGAGATGTACAGATCATTTTGAAAACACTAGTGATAGGATTGCTCTTTTTGATGCTAATCAGACCAGAACGAAGTCATAGGACTCATAATCACCTCTTTCTTTGACAATTTGAGAGAACCAATGAAATAATAAGAAGGTCTCCCTAAATCAAGACTTGTGTGAGATGTACGCATCATTTTTAACACGATAGTCATGGGATTGCTCCTTATGATGCTAATCAAACTAGAACCAAGTAATAGGACTCCTAATCAGCTCTTTCTTTGATAATTATAGAGAACCAATGAAACAATAAAGTTTCCTTAAAAGAAGATTTGTGTTAGATGTACGCATCGTTTTGAACGCGATAGTTATGTGATTGCACCTATTGATGCTAATCAAACTACAACCAAGTTATCGGACTGCTAATCACCTCTTTCATTGATAATTTGAGAGAACTAATGAAACAATAAGAAGGTCTCCCTAAATGAATACATGTGTGAGATGTACGCATGGTTTTGAACGCGATAGTCATGGGTTTCTTCTTTTGACACTAATCAAAATAGAACAAAGTAATATAACTCTTAATCACCTCTTTCTTGGTAAATTTAAAACAACCATTGAAACAAAATGAAGGCCTCCCTAAATGAAGACTTGTGTGAGATGTACGAATCGTTTTGGACATGATGGTGATGGGATTTCTCCTTTTGATGCTAATTTAAACTAGAACAAAGTAATAGAATTCATAATCACCTATATTTTGATAATTTTAGAAAACTAATGAAACAATAAGAAGGTCTCCCTAAATGAAGACTTTTGTGAGATGTACGGATCGTTTTGAAGGCACTAGTGATAAGATTACTCCTTTTAATGCTGATTTAAACGAGAACGAAGTAATAGAACTCAAAATCACCTATATTTTGACAATTTTAGAGAACTAATAAAATAATAAGAAGGTCTCCCTAAATTAAGACTTGTGTGAGATGTTACACATCATTTTTAACGCGATTATCATGGGATTGCTCTTTTTGATGCTAATTTAAACTAGAACGAAGTAATAGGACTCATAGTCACCTATATTTTGACAATTTAAGAGAACTAATGAAACAATAAGAAGGTCTCCCTAAATGAAGACTTGTGTGAAACGTACGGATCGTTTTGAAGGCACTAGTGATAGGACTGCTCCTTTTTATGCTAATCAAACTAGAACGAAGTCATAGGACTTGTAATCACCTCTTTCTTTGACAATTTGAGAGAACCAATGAAAAAATAAAGTCTCCTTAAATCAAGACTTGTGTGAGATGTACGCATCGTTTTTAACGCGATAGTCATGGGATTTCTCTATTTGATGGTAATCAAATTAGAACGAAGTCACAGGACTTATAATCACCTATTTCTTTGATAATTTTAGAGAACCAATGAAACAATACGAAGGTCTTCTTAATTGAAGACTTGTGTGAGATGTAAGCATCATTTTAAAAGCGATAGTGATGGGATTGCTCCTTTTGATGATAATTTAAAGTAGAACGAAGTAATAGAACTCATAATCACCTACATTTTGATAATTTGAGAGAACTAATGAAACAATAAGAAGGTCACCCTAAATTAAGACTTGTGTGAGATGTTACGCATCGTTTCTAACGCGATAGTCATGGGATTGCTTCTTTTGATGCTAATTTAAACTAGAACAAAGTAATAGGACTCACAATCACCTATATTTTGACAATTTGAGACAACTAATGAAAGAATAAGAAGGTCTCCCTAAATGAAGATTTGTGTGAGATGTGCGGATCGTTTTGAAGACACTAGTGCGAGGATTGCTTCTTTTGATGCTAGTCAAACTAGAGCGAAGTCATAGGACTTATAATCACCTCTTTCTTTGACAATTTGAGAGAACTAATGAAATAATAAGGCCTCCCTAAATCAAGACTTGTGTGAGATGTACGCATTGTTTTTAACATGATAGTCATGGGATTGCTCCTTTTGATGCTAATCAAACTAGAACTAAGTAATAGGACTCCTAATCACCTCTTTCTTTGATAATTTTTGAGAACCAATGAAACAATAAGGTCTCCTTAAATGAAGACTTGTGTTAGATGTACACATCGTTTTGAACGCGATAGTCATGTGATTGCTCCTATTGATGCTAATCAAACTAAAACAAAGTTATAGGACTGCTAATCACCTATTTCTTTGACAATATGAGAGAACTAATGAAACAATAAGAAGGACTACCTAAATGAAGACTTATGTGAGATGTACGCATGGTTTTGAATGCGATAGTCATGGGTTTCTCCTTTTGACGCTAATCCAACTAGAACAAAGTAATACAACTATTAATCACCTCTTTCTTTGTAAATTTGAAACAACCAATGAAACAAAACGAAGGCCTCCCTAAATGAAAACTTGTGTGAGATCTACGCAACGTTTTGGACGCGATAGTGATGGGATTACACCTTTTGATGCTAATTTAAACTAGAACGAAGTAATAGAACTCATAATCACCTATATTTTGACAATTTGAGAGAACTAATGAAACAATAAGAAGGTCTCCCTAAATGAAGACTTCTGTTAGATGTACGGATCGTTTTGATGGCACTAGTGATAGGATTGCTGATTTTGATGCTAATCAAACTAGAACTAAGTCATAGTACTTATAATCACCTCTTTCTTTAACAATTTGAGAGAACCAATTGAACAATAAGAATGTCTCCCTAAATCAACACTTGTGTGAGATGAACGCATCGTTTTTAACGTGATAGTCATGGGATTGCTCCTTTTGATGTTAATCAAATTAGAACGAAGTAATAGGACTCCTAATCACCACTATGTTTGACAATTTTAGAGAACCAAAGAAACATTAGGAAGGTCTCCTTAAATGAAGACTTGTGTGAGATGTAAGCATCGTTTTGAAAGCAATAGTCATGGGATTGCTCTTTTTAATGCAAATTTAAATTAGAACGAAGTAATAGGACTTATAATCACCTATATTTTGACAATTTGATTGAACTAATAAAACAATAACAAGGTCTTCCTAAATGAAGACTTGTGTGAGATGTTACGCATCGTTTTTAACGCGATAGTCATGGGATTGCTCCTTTTGATGCTAATTTAAACTAAAATAAAGTAATAGGACTCATAATCACCTATATTTTGACAATTTGAGAGAACTAATGAAACAATAAGAAGGTCTCCCTAAATAAAGACTTGTGTGAGATGTACGGGTCGTTTTGAAGGCACTAGTGATAGGATTGCTCCTTTTGATGCTAATCAAACTAGAACGAAGTCATAGGACTTATAATCATCTCTTTCTTTGATAATTTGAGAGAACCAATGAAACAATAAATGGTCTCCCTAAATCAAAATTTGTGTGAGATGTACGCATCGTTTCTAACGCGATAGTCATGAGATTGCTCCTTTTGATGATAATCAAATTAGATCAAAGTAAAAGGAATTTTAATCACCTATTTCTTTGACAATTTTGGAGAACCAATGAAACAATAAGAAGGTATTTTTAAATGAAGACTTGTGTGAGATGTAAGCATCGTTTTGAAAGTGATAGTTATGGGATTACTCTTCTAATGCTGATTTAAACTAGAACGAAGTAATAGGACTCATAATCACTTATATTTTGACAATTTGAGAAAACTAATAAAACAATAAAATGGTCTCCCTAAATTAAGACTTGTGTGAGATGTTACGCATCATTTTTAACGCGATAGTCATGGGATTGCTCCTTTTGATGCTAATTTAAACTAGAACGAAGTAATAGGACTCATAATAACCTATATTTTGATAATTTGAGAGAATTAATGAAACAATAAGAACGTCTCCCTAAATGAAGACTTGAGTGAGATGTACGGATCGTTTTGAAGACACTAGTGATAGGATTGCTCCTTTTAACACTAATTAAACTAGAACGAAGTCATAGGAATCATAATCACCTCTTTTTTTGACAATTTGAGAGAACCAATGAAATAATAAAAAGGTCTCCCGAAATCAAGACTTGTGTCAAATGTACGCATCGTTTTTAACACGATAGTCATGGGATTGCTCCTTTTGATGCTAATCAAACTAGAACTAAGTAATAGGACTCCTAATCAGCTCTTCTTTGATGATTATAGAGAACCAATGAAATAATAAGGTCTCCTTATATGAAGACTTGTGTAAGATGTACGCATCGTTTTGAACGCGATTGTTATGTGATTGCACGTATTGATGCTAATCAAACTAGAACCAAGTTATCGGACTGCTAATCACCTTTTTCTTTGACAATTTGAGAGAACTAATGGAATAATAAGAAGGTCTCCCTAAATGAATACTTGTGTGAGATGTACGCATGGTTTTGAATGCGATAGTCATAGGTTTCTCTTTTTGACCCTAATCAAAATAGAACAAAGTAATAT
Source organism: Panax stipuleanatus (assembly GCA_020205555.1). Lineage (NCBI taxonomy): Eukaryota > Viridiplantae > Streptophyta > Magnoliopsida > Apiales > Araliaceae > Panax > Panax stipuleanatus. Next base: position 89,062,529 of record CM035121.1, read on the forward strand.
AACTCTTAATCACCTCTTTCTTCGTAAATTTGAAACAACCATTGAAACAAAATGAAGGCCTCCTTAAATGAAGACTTGTGTGAGATGTACGCATCGTTTTGGACATGATGGTGATGGAATTTCTCCTTTTGATGCTAATTTAAACTAGAACGAAGTAATAGAATTCATAATTACCTTTATTTTGAAAATTTGAGAGAACTAATGAAACAATAAGAAGGTCTCCCTAAATGAAGACTTTTGTGAGATGTACGGATCGTTTTGAAGGCACTTGTGATAGGATTGCTCTTTTTAATGCTGATTTAAATGAGAACGAAGTAATAGAACTCATAATCACCTATATTTTGATAATTTGAGAGAACTAATGAAATAATAAGAAGGTCTCCCTAAATGAAGACTTGTGTGAGATGTTACGCATCGTTTTTAACGCGATAGTCTTGGTGTTGCTCCTTTTGATGCTAATTTCAACTAGAACGAAGTAATAGAACTCATAATCGCCTATATTTTGACAATTTAAGAGAACTAATGAAACAATAAGAAGGTCTTCCTAAATGAAGACTTGTGTGAGATGTACTGATCGTTTTGAAGGCACTAGTGATAGGATTGCTCCTTTTTATGCTAATCAAACAACAACGAAGTCATAGGACTTATAATCACCTCTTTCTTTGACAATTTGAGAGAACCAATGAAGCAATAAGAAGGTCTCCCTAAATAAAGACTTGTGTGAGATGTACGCATCGTTTTTTACACGATAGTCATGGGATTGCTCCTTTTGATGCTAATCAAATTAGAACGAAGTAATAGGAATTCTAATCACCTCTTTCTTTGACAATTTTGAAAACAAATGAAACAATAAGAATGTCTCCTTAAATGAAGACTTATGTGAGATGTAAGCATTGTTTTGAAAGCGATAGTCATGGGATTGCTCCTTTTAATATTAATTTAAACTAGAACGAAGTAGTAGGACTCATAATCACCTATATTTTGATAATTTGAGAGAACTAATGAAACAATAAGAAGGCCTCCTTAAATGAAGACTTGTGTTAGATGTACGGATTGTTTTGAAGACACTAGTGAGAGGATTGCTCCTTTGGATGCTAATCAAACTAGAACTAAGTCATAGGACTCATAATCACCTCTTTCTTTGACAATTTGAGAGAACTAATGAAATAATAAGAAGGTCTCCCTAAATTAAGACTTGTGTGAGATATACACATCGTTTACAACACGATAGTCATGGGATTTCTCCTTTTGATGCTAATCAAACTAGAACTAAGTAATAGGACTCCTAATCACCTCTTTCTTTGATAATTTTAGAAAACCAATGAAACAATAAGGTCTCCTTAAATGAAGACTTGTGTTAGATGTACACATCATTTTGAACGCGATAGTCGTGTGATTGCTCTTATTGATGCTAATCAAACTAGAACGAAGTTATAGGACTGTTAATCACCTATTTCTTTGACAATTTGAGAGAACTAATGAAATAATAAGAAGGTCTCCCTAAATAAAGACTTGTGTGAGATGTACGCATGGTTTTTAACGCGATAGTCATGGATTTCTCCTTTTGACGCTAATCAAACTAGTACAAAGCAATCACCTCTTTCTTTGTAAATTTGAAACAACCAATGAAACAAAACGAAAGCCTCCCTAAATGAATACTTGTGTGAGATCTACGCATTATTTTGGACGCGATAGTGATGGGATTGCTCATTTTGAGGCTAATTTAATTTAGAATGAAGTAATAGAACTCATAATCACTTATATTTTGACAATTTGAGAGAATTAATGAAACAATAAGAAGGTCTTCCTTAATGAAGACTTGTGTTAGATGTATGGATCGTTTTGAAGGCACTAGTGATAGGATTGCTCCTTTTGATGCTAATCAAACTAGAACGAAGTCATAGGACTTATAGTCACCTCTTTCTTTGATAATTTAAGAGAACCAATGAAACAGTAAGAAGGTCTCCCTAAATCAAGACTTGTGTGGGATGTACGCATCATTTTTAACGCCATAGTCATGGGATTGCTCCTTTTGATGTTAATCAAATTAGAACAAAGTAATAGGACTCCTAATCATCACTTTCTTTGACAATTTTAGAGAACCAATGGAACAATAAGAAGGTCTCTTTAAATGAAGACTTGTGTGAGATGTAAGCATTGTTTTGAAAGCGATAGTCATGGGATTACTCCTTTTAATACTAATTTAAACTAGAACGAAGTAATTGTGATGCCCCCAAATCCGGGTACCTTCTCCCAGGATATGGTGCTTCACTGTACAACTATCTACTTATACATTCCACTGCATTAATCAATAGCATGTATAAGTTCAACTAACATTTCATTACAACCTTCCTTCCCAAAATCTTATTAACCTTTACATCCATTCAACGTCATAATATCGTTTATTACAACAGAATACTATACTATTACAAAAGTAGTTAAGCATTCATCTTGGATTTACCCTTGTCGCTACCAGAGCTTTTGGTCCGACTGCTATTAGCTGAAAACATATGATTTTAAGAAAGGATGAGCATAATTGGCTCAGCAAGTCTAACAATTTATGTTGCAACCACAAAATCAAGAATCATATGTCTCGTCTTTGATAACTGTACAAGAGTTATGAAGAAATAGGAATAAGCAAAATAAGGTTTTTGAATTCCTTTAAAACATTCTCAAAGACACAAAGTCACTTAAGAATCTGAGCTGGTCAAAAACCATAAACATCATCTTTTAAAAAAGGTAAACTGGTACAAGACCGTAAGCCCGGCTTCACTTATGAGCATGTCCAGGTGATCATCCTGTAGTACTCTGCATTGATTAACACTACATTCGTAAACATTTTCACATTTACATGGCAACACAATGCTTGGTCGAATTAACGACAATAAAACCTTTGTGTATTCATACTCAGGTTTTCATTCGGAATCCTTACCAAATTACTTGGCATAGGATAGCTCATCAATTATCTTTGAAAGATTTGTGCAAACCAATCAAGGTACTTTACATATACGTCTAGCCGAAGCAAATGGCATCGACTATCCAATAATAATTCATGCATAGACAACTATGCATAATGACAACTTGTCCGACCTCGTGTATAGACAAGAGTTCATGAAACTTGCAAAACATATAGTTAATACAAGAATGAGGAACTTGCATTCATATGAAATGAATGGAGTTAAGAAAACTTGCCTTTGCATCTTTAATCTTTATGGATATACTTGTCTTTATTTTTCTACAAAATATAAACACGTAGCATATCTATTAGATTATTACAATTGATAGATATTGTGTAACCTATCTTCTCCATCTCGGATAACTTAACCAAGTTATTACCTTGTTAACATTCGTTCAAGTTATTAACATTTGTTACAGCTTATTAACTGTTGTGTATTATAACCCGAACACTTATTAATCAACATAGACTACCCCTTAATCGTTATGAAAGAGATTAAGTACATGTTGGTAATTGTCTAACATTTTTTTTCTGGCTGGCGCGCCCCGCGCCAGCATTACCCTTCCAGCAGCACGCCCCGCGCTACCCTTGCAAGGGATTTCACCCCGCCTGGCGCGCCCCGCGCTGATGTAGGCTTATGGGAGGCGCAGCTCGTGCCGGCCCTACAACTCAGAAAAATTTCTAAGTTCTAAAATTTTAAAATTTCCCGAGCTTCGTAACATGGTCATTTCAACTAGGAATTGACTCATTCCAAATCCAATAGTTCACAAACGTCATGTTCTACCATTCTATCATGTCGGAATTCATTTCTAAATCCGTCGACGAGAATTTAGCCGATTAGTCCATGTTTACGTTTTCGTTCAACGTTCGTGAACGTTCGACGCTCAATTCTTCGTTTTAAGTCAAAATTATTTCGTTCTTGCTCCTGCAAGTCTTATTTACCTAAATAACCGAGTCACACGTCGACTTTTGACTTCTAATCTGAGAAAAGTATGTTTTCGACAATTATCGTCTAATCGCGTAATTTCCGTCGAATCCTCATTTTTTGTTATTCTTTCTTCAAACCAATTGGAATCAATGCAATGGTTGATTAATATCAATTCTAACTAGTTGTGGTTATTTATGTTCAATGGTTTACATGATTATGAATTAAATTCCTTAATCAACTATTAAGGATTTCTCTTGCTCAAGTCAACTACTTTCTAAGGCTTCCATTATTAAGTTCTTCTTTACTTACTCTTCCATCATACTTATTATTAAGAATTTATAGTCCACTATCACCAACCTCATAACTTCATAGTACTTAAATTCTCCATACTTCTCTATTAATATCATTAGAAGGAAGATTGAAAATGAAACTTTAGGTAGGTATACCTTGTGAAGTTCTTGGTTGAGTTCCTTAAGTTATGAGGATAACTTAACTCTTGCACTTCTCTTGCTTAGGTTTTCTTTACTCTCTCTCTCAAATTAGTTCTCAATTCAAACAACCAACAAATAATCAAAGAGGGTCTCTATTTATAGACTTGGCAAGACCTAGGGTAAAAGAGTAATTTAGTCCCAAACCTCCTTAATCTTGCTTTGGCCCCAAGTTTGACCACCTCCTCAACTTTACTTTCCCACCAAGTTCATGACATCCTACACATGACCTCATGCATGTGACATCACACACTTAATGACTCACCACTTGGGTTGCCCTTATGGGTTTAACCCACCCATTGACCCATTGGTTCGACCCACGGGTTCAATAATTAACTTTAATTCATTTTAAACGTACTGGCTTCGTATAAAATTCGTATTATACCTTGTACCAATACTCGTATTCACTATGTATTATACTCGTATTACTATCGTATAATAATCTTTGTGATTATACATAGCCCATTAATTCATAGGTTTTAATCTCTCTAACCCTTAGGGTTATAAGTCCCCAGGAAAAAACTTCGTGAGCCATAACTAGAATTTTATCAGATATTCCATCTCGTCATCAAATCCTATCATTACGTTTTTCTCGTAATTTCAATATTCATTCCCGATCAGAAACTGATGAATAGTGATTTCTCAAAAATTTCTCAGAAAACCTTCGTTTTCGTCTTGAAAATTCATATGATTCAATTATAGGTCGAAGCCAGAATACTAACCATATTCTCATTTTCTAGGTCATAAAACTGGTCGAGAATTAGCTTACTCACTTGAATAAACATTTAATATAATTTTATTCAAATAAGAAATTAAAAAAATTCCTTTACATAACGTCTGAATTTCTCGGGCGCTACAGTAATAGGACTCATAATCACCTATATTTTGATAATTTGAGAGAAACAATAAGAAGGTCTTCCTAAATAAAGACTTGTGTGAGATGTTACGCATCGTTTTTAACGCGATAGTCATGGGATTGCTCCTTTTGATGCTAATTTAAACTAGAACGAAGTAATAGGACTCATAATCACCTATATTTTGACAATTTGAGAGAACTAATGAAACAATAAGAAAGTATCCCTAAATAAAAACTTGTGTGAGATGTACGGATCGTTTTGAATGCACTAGTGATAGGATTGCTCCTTTTGATGCTAATCACAGTAGAACGAAGTCATAGGACTTATAATCACCTCTTTCTTTAACAATTTGAGAGAACCAGTAAAATAATAAGAAGGTCTCTGTGACACCCCCAAATCCAGGTACTTCATTTCCACATGATTTGGTGTTCACTTTCTAATATAACATACATCTACCCAATGAATAATGTAAAATAAACTACAACTTAAATTAGAATAGATAAATCTCCCTTAAAACAAGAGTTACAACCTTTTCAAGATAATCCCGGTTTACTCTAACCCTGACATGAATATAATAAAGTGCGGAAATAAAAACATAACATTCAAGTCTTATTACAATCATTCTCAATATAATAAAAACAAGTCTTCAATTGCTTTGCTTTCCCTTGCCCTTACTTGTAGACGGAGCATCAGCGTTATCAACCTTAACTAAAATTGTTATTTAATGCAAGAGTGAGCAAACCACAGCTCACTAGAGTTTAACAATAACATAGATATGAAAGGACATATTTAAAAGAATCTGAACAACTTAGCTTGCTTCAATAATAAATAATTGAATAATAATTCTCTATCAACATTAAAATTCGAATATAGAATTTATCTGAGGGTCATAAGATCTTTGAACTCTTATCCTAGGTTATAAATATTTCTATTTAAACTTTTAACAGTCAATAAGACTATGGACCTTAACTCGTACTTAGGGGGATCAGCCCTTTGTACCATGTATTATGCACAAATATCTTAACGCTATGCGTAGTAACCTCCCCTAGTAAATAGGGTTGTTCAACTCAGTAATTTGAATTCAAGTCTGCACCAAAGAAAGTTTGGTTTGGATAAGCTTACAAGGTAATTTAGAATTCACGTTTATCAACTAAGGATTAGTTGAATCGACTTTCAATAATTCATAAATAAAAGAATTATGAATTAACATATGCTCTAGAAGTAAATTTAGAGCAATTAAAATAATAACTGGATCTTACTTGAACAATAAGCTAAGATCATTTCAATTAAATAAACAATTGTCCAATACAGAAATGAAAAGGACATTCTTAACAAGAATATATGAACTCAAGAAATTATACAAGATTAGGGTTTAGAAAACTTGCATAAAATTAACGAGTTTAGGGTTTAGAAGACTTGCATAAAATTAACGAGTTTAGGGTTTAGAAGACTTGCCTTATGCGCAAGCTACTTAACACAATTCACGTACTTTAATACTTCCTACACATATATATTCAATCACAATAACCTAAATTAATTAACACGTAACTAATTCACATAAGTGGTTAACCCACATGGTTAACTCAATCTAATTAAATAAATAATCAACTATCACATAATTAATTACATCGCACACATACTCACATAATTAATTATTTATTTTAGCTAAATTATAATTCAAACACTTAATCAAATTATAATTACTTAAATTATATTTACCTCTTAAATTATCAAAATTTCATAATTGATAGTTAATTAAACTATATCATTATAATTACACAATTTACAATTAATCATGCGATTATCAATTTATAATCCATAATTAAACATGCATTTATTAAATTATAATTACATAAATTATAATTTAAATCAACATCTAATTGATTAAAATAAATCAACTACTACTCATTATAATTTAACAAAATTATAATTTAATTTAAATATTTACTCTTAATTATAATTAATCAATTTATAATTAAGTAGTTCAATTAAACAATTCTAACTTATAATTTAAATACTATATTAAGTTTCCAAAAGTTCCTTTTTCTCAAATTATAACACATGTTATAGCAGCTAGATACATGCTGATTGTCATAGAATAATTAAACTAAGCTTAGAATTAACACGGCATAAAAACTAAAGTCACTGCCACTGCCTGGGACACGGCGCAGCTGCGCCACATTTAGCCTTGACACCGGCGCAGCTGCGCAGGGGTCAATCCTGAGAAAACCCAGCGGCGCAGCTGCGCTGCCTCTACCCTTACTGCCTGCGCAGCTGCGCCGGCAGCGGACAGAAACAGAGCAGCTTCGCGAACAGTGCAGAGAAAAGCCAATTTGGCTTAATTCTCTACAATGAGTTCTCAATACAGCCAATATTTGATATATATATATATATATATATATATAATCATAACAGAAACATAATATGCAGTTTCTAACATGTTTTGAATATAAACATATCTCAAATAACAAGCTTTAAAACACTTAATTCTGTAAAATTTGAATAAAAGTAGTTTCCAGTGTTCTCGATACATTTAAACACTGTCAATGCATTTTTAAATCAAATCACATAATTCAATTCATCATGAATTCGTTTCTTGATAAGTGAACATAATCTAACATGAATTTGTACGATAATTAACAATTAAATATGAATTCCTTTGATTTACAAGAGAAAACTATCCTATTTATATAATTTCAAAAATACTTCCCCTGTAATGAATTCATCACGCTTATCATATAGTTATGAATTGAAAAATCTAATTCATCATACTAATCCATTATAACAAATTCCTAATAAGCATATTAATACACAATTAATTCATACTTTTACTCTAAATCTCAAACAAATATATAAATTTCATAATAACACATATCCTCCATTAAAACATGTTCTGACAAAAATTTGATTTCTGAAATTCCTTGATCATGACATACAATTCATATAATAATCATTATAAACACAATTTATATATGTACATCATATTTGTATAACTTTCATGCTAAATCATATACACCGAGAACTCATATTCATGAAGAAAACATATAGAAATATAAAGAAATTGAAATAATACCCTTTTTGCTTAGATGATTGAAGAAGAAGATGATAGTGATTCCCTTCAAGCTTCTCAAGTTATATCTTTTCTTTCTCTTCCTCTTCTCTCTATCTTCTTCTCTGTTATTTTCTCTGCTCTTTCACTCTTTCTTTTCTTAGTTTTAGACTAACTTTAGAAAAACTAACATACTGATAGTATATACATATAATATAGAACACATGTAATATATAATATATGTAACTCCCATATAATAAGTATATGCACTAACTACTAATAATTACATAAGTTACAAAATTCAAAAGCCAACTTGGCTTGTTTGGCTACAAGAAAATTAGAAACTAGTTTTACTAACTTAGGCATGGTTTAGGTAAATTAGGTTTAAGCTAGTGTAAGGGCCCTGTTTGGCAACAATTTTTAAAACAAAAGCAAGGGCCTTGTTTGGTAAAAATCATTTAAAATTCTTTTCCTTTTTATTTTAACAAATCATTTAACACATACTTTAATGTCATATTTTAATCAATTAAATATTAATCAACTAATTTAATCAATTAAAATCTAACATCAATTAATCACATAAAATTTGCCACATAATTATAATTACTCGCTAATTATAATCCATGTAACACTTCATCACATCTAATTTAATTCTCTCAATTAAATTAGAACTAAAAATAAAAATTAATATAAATTAATTAAATTAAATATTGCACATTCATTTAATTAATATATACCCTTAATTAAATAACTCCATAAATCACATAATTTATTTATTTAACTCAATAAATAAATCACATAAAATATTTATTTAATTCAATAAATATTTAAAATTAAATATAAAATCTCAATCGTTACAATCTCCCTAAATCAAGTTTGTGTGAGATGTACACATCGTTTTTAATGCGATAGTCATGAGATTGCTCCTTTTGATGTTAATCAAATTAGAATGAAATAATAGGACTCCTAATCACCTCTTTCTTTGACAATTTTAGAGAACCAATGAAATAATAAGGTCTTTTTAAATGAAGACTTGTGTGAGATGTAAACATCATTTTGAAAGTGATAGTCATGAGATTGCTCCTTTTAATGTTTATTTAAATTAGAACGAAGTAATAGGACTCATAATCACTTATATTTTGACAATTTGAGAGAAGGTCTCCCTAAATTAAGACTTGTGTGGGATGTTATGCATCGTTTTTAATGTGATAGTCATGGGATTGCTCTTTTTGATGCTAATTTAAACTAGAACGAAGTAATATGACTCAGAATCACCTATATTTTGACAATTTGATAGAACTAATGAAACAATAAGAATGTCTCCCTAAATGAAGACTTGTGTGAGATGTACGAATCGTTTTGAAGACACTAGTGATAGGATTGCTTCTTTTGATGCTAATCAAACTAGAACGAAGTCATAGGACTCATAATCACCTCTTTCTTTGATAATTTGAGAGAACCAATGAAACAATAAGAAGGTCTCCCTAAATCAAGACTTGTGTGAGATGGGATTGCTCCTTTTGATGCTAATCAAACTAGAACTAAGTAATTGGACTCCTAATCATGTCTTTCTTTGATAATTATAGAGAACCAATACAACAATAAGGTCTCCTTAAATGAAGACTTGTGTTAGATGTACGCATCGTTTTGAACGCGATAGTCATGTGATTGCTCCTATTGATGATAATAAAACTAGAACCATGTTATCGTACTGCTAATCACCTCTTTCTTTGACAATCTGAGAGAACTAAAGAAACAATAAGAAGGTTTTCCTAAATGAATACTTGTGTGAGATGTACGCATGGTTTTGAACGCGATATACATGTGTTTCTCCTTTTGACGCTAATCAAAATAGAACAAAGTAATACAACTAGTTAATCACCTCTTTCTTTATAAATTTGAAACAACCAATGAAATAAAATAAAGGGCTCCCTAAATGAAGATTTGTGTGAGATGTACGCATCGTTTTGGACGTGATAGTGATAGGATTGCTCCTTCTGATGCTAATTTAAACTAGAACGAAGTAATAGAACTCATAATTACCTATATTTTGATAATTTGAGAGAACTAATGAAACAATAAGAATGTCTCCCTAAATGAAGACTTGTGTTAGATGTACAGATTGTTTTGAAGGCACTAGTGATAGGATTGCTCCTTTTGATGCTAATCAAACTAGAACGAAGTCATAGGATTTATAATCACATCTTTCTTTGACAACTTGAGAGAACCAATGAAACAATAAGGTCTCCCTAAATCAAGGCTTGTGTGAGATACACGCATCATTTTTAACGCGATAGTCATGGGATTGCTCCTTTTGATGTTAATCAAATTAGAACGAAGTAATAGGACTCCTAATCACCACTTTCTTTGACAATTTTAGAGAATCAATGAAACAATAAGGACTCTTTAAATGAAAACTTGTGTGAGATGTAAGCATCGTTTTGAAAGCGATATAAATGTGATTGCTCTTTTTAATGCTAATTTAAAATAGAACGAAGTAATAAGACTCATAATCACCTATATTTTGATAATCTGAAAAAACTAATGAAAAAAATAAGAAGGTCTTTCTAAATAAAGACTTGTGTGAGATGTTACGCATCGTTTTAACGCGATAGTCATGGGTTGCTCCTTTTGATGTTAATTAAATTAGAACGAAGTAATAGGACTTCTAATCACCACTTTCATTGACAATTTTAAAGTCATTAATAGTGTTCAAATTCAAGAATCAAAAAATTATGTAAAAAATGTAATGCATTGATCCGCCCCTATATATATATATATATATATATATATATATATATATGAATTAATTAGTTAATAAGGCTTCATGAATGCTCCTAAACAAAAATCCTATAATCCTTATCCTATGTTGTTGCCGACTTGCCTTATCACATGCAAAATCAACATTATTTTTAATATTTATCCCATGTATTGGTTATTATCTATTTGTTGGCAACTTGATCCACGTCTGACACCCTTATTGCCACATGCTTAAATGCTAGCATGCTTAGTGTCATGTTATCAACATGACAATGTTACAGCTCCTGCTTAGTTTTTTTTTTTTTTTTTTTAACGACTCAGTTTAAGCTTTTCCAATTTCAAATGTTATAATTATAACACAAATGTCTTCCGTGCATATCGCTTTATTTACACATTTTAGTATATGTACATTTTTAATAATTTGTAATATCTAAATTTAATCACGTAATAAAATTATCTCAATTACATATCGTAATTTTATTTATTTTCATAAAAAATATTTATCCTCATTGGATAATTATACATTTTAAATATGTATAATTATTACACCATAAATTATGAAATTAAATTCATAATTACAATATACACTTCTATTAAATAATTAATATTTATTTTATTAATTATTTTAATTAACTCAAATGAATTATACAATTTCATTATGTATAATTACTTAATTTCCTTTCTTCCTTCCGTAAATTATTTTTAAACAATCTATTTAACAACACCAATCCATCCTCCTTATTTCCTTCACGAACTTCCAACTTGCGGTCAACTATATGTGCATTAGTATCACTGTTACCTTTGCTATTGTTTTTAGGAACTTTGTGGACAGATTTGTCCCACTCGCTGAAATAATCAGCAGCCCAAGTACCATTTGTATTGAGTTATGTATTGCCTTCACAAGACTCAGTCCCTTCACCCTCTTTACTTGAAACTATCTTCCTAATAAAATAAGCTTCCCTTGAATTATCAAGATGCATATAGAATTTGGCTTCAACGTCATTAACCTTTATCTTGACAATCTTTTCCGTCATAATGAAAACCTTACATTAAATAAAAATAATATATTTAATGCTATAGTTTGTTTTATTACCATAATTTTGTAAAACATTCTTTCTGGAGCATTTGAACAAACAGTTTGGAGACATAAATTTTAGAAACCCAAATTCTGGCCATTTTAATCATACTTAGCCCAGATTTCTCTTGAAATCTCTTCTTTATTAGTTCATATACATATATAGAACTATTTCAACACAACCCAATTTAATTTCATTATTATTACATGTAAATTTACCTAGCTTTTACAAACAATGTGTAAATACAATGATTACCTCTTAATTTGGTAAATTTCCTTGCTTATTATTGATTCAATTATTTCAATCTTCTTCAACCTCCAATTCAGGCTTCTCAGTATCTTGATTCTAATTTGAAAGTGTAAGGTACTTGAGAGTTTATTAACTGGATGAAGGAAATTAAAAACTGAGAGTTTGTTCTCAAGTGATGAAACGAGAATTAGAAGTCTGGCTTTGGATTTTGTTTTTATATAGAAAGAGAATTTCCTTAGTCCATACAAATAGTAACTTAGCTGAGTTACTAAGCTATGCTTCTGAAATAATGCCAGCTCTAACTCTTAATTTGCTTACTCAGCTTTTCTGGTAACAGCTCATGTTTCCCTTTGACAGACTTGATTACTTTAACTTAGCCAGCACACATGCAATTTACATATGTAAATATTACACACCTTATTTAACCCTCCTCATGTTTATTACATACATAATTTATACCCTCCGTACTATTTGCATAGAAAATTATTACCCTTAAAATATTATACAAGAAGACTTTTTCATACCAAACGAAATTATACATTAAATAAAAATATTTTATTTAATGTACAATAATTTATTATATCAAAATAATTTAATTCCATAAACTATTTCAATATGCTCCTTTTTAGTACATATAATATTTTATATACTTCAATCTACTCTAAAATAAATTATAAAACAAATATATAATTTTATAGTTGATTATTTCCTTTTTCCTTTCTACATATTGAATTTACCAATTTATTACACATAATAATAAATAATAACTTATTTATTATTATACACGTTCACACATTGCACTGCACAATTTCTATATAAAATCAAATATCACATAATAAGAATTTTATTTTATTAAATTCTTATTTTAATAATTACCGAAAATTCAAATCGCTACACGTGAGATTATAAATCTTATCATTCATAATGTGAATGTCAGATAAATAGAAATTATTGTTATGAAAGAAATATCCGTGAGATTATAAATCTATACAACCAAGTGAGGGTATCCATATATAGTAATTGTTCTGACGAGAACTATAATTTGTTATGGGATACTGTGAATTTTGGATTGATAGAAGTTATTATCTTATGGAATATTTACGTGAGCATCAAATCTGCTACAGGGAATGTAGAGAATTTAGAGGCGTCACACACAATATCTAAGGTTGTGTAAATTAGGGAAACTTGCATTCAGTATGAAAATCGAATGAAATTAGGAAACTTTCCTTTCACGTAGATTACCAATTTATAGCTTAATGTCACCTCAAAGTCATATTATCATATTTATGTATATATATATATATATATATATATATATATATATATATATCATATTTATATATATACAAGCATACATTAGTTACAAATACTTGATATATACATCAACAATTCTATCATACACATGATTAGCCATGTATGTTATGTACATATATTAAATCATATATTCGGTATACTATCAAACCACATAGTTGCATATTCAACCTTGTTTTTGCCTTTTGAAAGTTTTATGTATGAACCTTTTAGAAATTGTTAAATCTTGTATAAGCACTACATGTTTGCATACTTAAAACATCACTCTAATCATGTATTATAGCTTAAGACATTAAAATGCACATGCTTCAAGCTTTAGACCAAAGTTAAAATAGTTTGGCAACCCTACCATGTGGCGCGTCGGCGCTGCCGCGCGGCATTTTGACCTGGGAGTGGCGCGGCCCTGCTACTTCCTGATTAGTCCAGAGTTGAGTTTTTGATTACTCTAATTTTTTCCTAGCATACTGAAACACTGAGTCATATTATATACACATGCCAAGAAGTTTTTTGGATTAGGTTTGATGCCTCTCATGCTCATTTTAAGTTTACTTTCAAATCATATAGTTTTATTTTGAAATTTCTATTCAAAAAAGCTCAACGATTTCATTTCACAAAGGACTAACTATATTAAATGTTAAACCACATAATGATGTTAAATAGACCTTTAGTACGTATGTTCAAATGTATACAACTCATTTATACATAGTTAACATAACTTTACACTTGAAAACTTACTTTTAAATCATGCTAGAATAGTTACATCATGTCTAACTAGATGGACTAATATATCAATCATGTTTAGACACATAAAGAATCCTATTAGGCTTGCTTAGAAGATCAGAATGTAAGTAGGGCAATTTTCAACAACGTTTGTTTTCTAAACTTCTAAGTGTAGACACTCAAAATTTTGCGTTCCTGTTACTAACCCTGCAGGAGGGCAAAACCGTCTTTTACCTTTCAAAGACAACCTTGGAAGTTCAAACCAAAGTCAGCAACCCCGGTGACAACACCAGGATGTAAAGTCAAGCCCCGGCAACAACCCGGGAGGTACAGTAACTTCGGCGACAACACCGAGAGATCCAACTCAACCCCGGCGATAACAGCAAGAAGTCAGGTCAAGTCCCGAAAATAACCCAGGAGGTACAGAAGCCCCGGCGACAACACTGAGAGATCAAACTCAGCCCCGGAGACAACAACGGGATGTCAAGTCAAGCCCCGACCACAACCCGGGAGGTGCAATAACCCAAAGACAACACTAGAAAGCCAAATCAACTTCGGAGACAACCCCGAAGCATTAAATCATCCCCAGATACAACCCTAGGAAGCCAAGACAACCTCAGAGACAACCCTGAGGAAGAATAGAGTCGGCTGAAATCAGACCTCGGAGACAACCTCAAGAAAACAGTCAAAAATCGTGTCAGTACGGGAGAAAACCTCTGGAGGGGAAAAATGATCATTTTACCAACTTGAAACCAATTCAGTCAAAATCATGTCGAATTGATGCAATGAAGGTTAGAAAGAGCCATAACATTGATCCCGAGTGAAAACAACACAATATAGCTCAACAGACAAACTGTGCAAAAATGAAGAACCGGTTATAAACCCATCTTCCTGGATTCAGGAAAGAATAAGTCCCATGTCATTATGTAACTCTCGGAGAGGACTTTCCGGAAAGGTATAGCATGCCTCAAACAGACGCTCTGATCAAAAGTTATGAAGGTTCGAACCTGACATCGCGTTGCTCATAGTGCACGTACTTCGAGACGACGGGACCCACGGGAGTGGGCCCCTCTTGGGGAGTTGCAGGCAGAGGTACGGCAGTCGTAGATGCACCTGCAACCATCATGTCTTTAAATATAAGACCCCCCTTTGCCAAAAAAAAGGGAAAAAAGAAGAAAACGCTCTAAAACTCCACCCATTTCGTTCGTTAGCCCTACTTCTGGTACTTCAAACTTCGATTTTATTATTCTAACACGTTTGTATACGTATATTCTACGACATATCAAAAATTAACCGATGAAAACGTCTATTTGAAGTCTACTGATTGGCAAAAGGCCCGTGTAGCAGTCCATTGTAAGTATTTTTACGATCAGAACTCATTTTCTACTTCATTACGTATATGTGAACGTGCATATAAAGTTTCGTGTTCTGATTTTGACCAGAACTTAGTTCCATGGCCGTTTTAGCTAACTTTTTAGTATATATTAGTATATATATATACGTTTTTCTTCTTTTGCACAGCCTGGATCGTCGATCCGTGGCTTTTACTCACTTTTATGTATATATATGTACTAACTTGTTCGGCCTAGATCACTGATTCGTGGCCTTTTTAGTTTCATTATATGTATATTTGACTATATATATACTAACTTTTAATTCTGTTGGGCCTGGATTGCAAATTCGTGGCCCTTTTACTACTTATATATATATAATTATATATAAAAAAAATTCTGACTTCGTTTGGCCTTTATTGCTTTAATATATATATATACTAACTATATATATATTAACATTTATATTTCAGTTTTACCTGGATTGAAAATCCGTGGCCTTTTTACCGCTTTTATAAATATATATATATATATATATATATATATATATAAATATATATATTTACATTCTGTCAAGCCTGGAGTAATTCGTGGCTCTTTTACAGCTTTTATATATATATATATATATATATATATATTTACATTTCAGTCGAACCTGGATCAATTCGTGGCTCTTTACAACTTATATATATATTTACATTTTTGTCCGGGTTTGGGATTGGAAATTCGTCGCCCTTTACAGCTTTTATATATATATATATATATATATATATATATATATATATATATATATATATTTACATTTCTAGTTCGGGCCTGGGATTGGAAATCCGTCGCCCTTTACAACTTTCGTATATATATAATTATATATATATATATATGTATATATATTCTTTTATTCATTGTGATTAAATATCTGTTTTAAGTATTCATTTGATAAAAATTTATTTTAATATAAAATTAGCGCATTAGATTTATTTAAATCTAGCTCTTTCTGCCTTTCAAACTGTTCAGAATAGGTCCAACAGGAACCAAGAAGATAGAATGACTAAGATTTATTTAAATGTAGTTTTCTTTCTAGTTTTGCTAAATATTAAAGCAAAGTCATGACCCTTAGATCCCTATCTAATGGGAATGAGAAGCTTTGGCTATGCGCATGCAAGGATTTGACTGATGAATCCTTTGTTATGCGACGTCTAGATGTAAATATACATTCCTTGTGAATATTTGTGATGTGCAGGTTTTCAAGACCTTTCTCTGTGAGCCTAGGAATCGTGGGATTCATGATCAAACTGATCAGAATCTGATTCCCACGATGGACATACTCCACATTACAAATGTACCCTGCCAATTTTTCTGTAAAATGTACATCCAAAAGACCTAAAAACGGTTATCCGGGTTTAAGGTCTCAAACATAATGAAATATGGTTTGTCGTGCTAGATTCACTCCGATGGCTGTCATGCCCATGAGAAGACCGGTACTTGTACATATATTTTGTGGTCGAGAATGCTTCGCAGCCCGACAATAACCATTTAAATCGAGCCAAATGCTGAAAAGATAAAAATGGAAGTATCAACAGACTTCTATTCCTATGCAAGCGATTGAAAATCACCTTTTCAAAACGTATTTTCATATCTTGTCTTAAAAGGACTTTTGCAAATAAAATCAAACCCTTCGTATATAGGTTCAACAAAGCACGACACTACTTTCAAATCAATCAAACGTAGGCTCAATTACTTTCAGCACACACACACATTGCAATTTAAAAGGAAAATATTGAAAAGATGTGGTACCGTGTTTCACGGGAGTTGGAGGGTACCTAACACCTTCCTCCCACTTAACTAAGCCCCCGAACATTAAAATCTCGATTTCAAGACCAAGTTTTGACAGTGTCCAGTAATTGGGCCTACTTGCAAAATTAAACAAAACTCGGTTGAGTTGGTACAACCCTTTCAAATCTACCAACTGACGACTCTGTAAACCGTTCAAATCATCGACATGATACATGTTGGCCTTTTCCTAAAAACTTCACCCTTCATAAAATAGATAAGACAAATAAGGGTAGAAAACAACAAAAAATTTAGGAAGAGAGAAAGATCAGGTCCAAAGATGACCGGATTTTTTTCTGATGTCGACACTAAGTTTTGCTTTTAAAACTCGTACTAGACCGAACTAAAGTAATTCCTTCTATGCAAGACCACTTTAAAACCATATAAGACCTATTTTCATGCATAACTAAGTCAAACACGCATGCTTAGAATGTCAGATTACAAGTAAAACCAGTTTTAAGCACTGACAACTAGCGCGATCGCGCTGGTTTTGACTAGGGAAGTGGCGCGACCGCGCCACTTCGGTACAGACTCAAAAATTTACTCTACTTCTGCAGAATCTCAGAACATACTATACATAAACCACCTAATCTGCAACGCATACCAATCACATTGCTTCCAAAACATTCTTGCAACTCAGCTAGCACAATGATACAAATTTCCAAACTTATTACCAAGTAGCTTATGCCAATTTCTATGAATTATCTAATTTGAAATCAAGAATATGCTTAAAGTAATATTACCTTCTTGAAGCTTGTGAAGTTAATTATTGTTTCCAAATTCTGATTTCTCCCCCAATCAGTAGAACTTACTCTCTAATTTGGACTTATTAGAAGATTTAGCAGCTTGTATTTTGAAGGGGAAGGCTTCTATTTATAGGAAAGCTCTTGCCCGTACAATGGCTATGCCTCAAGGATTGAACCAATGGAAGATAGAAGAAGATGATGGTTAAAGGAAATTTGGTAGTAAGTTCCAACTGCTCCTCCTCTAGCCATCCTCCCAACCATCATTCTCAATTTTTGATATTAAGCAAGTAAGGGATAGGCCATTGGCCTAAATGCGGCTAAAGCAAGTTTTGGGACTATAATTATGGGACTTGTAGTTTTAAATGTACTACACTATCAAATTGAACCTCATCATATTAATGTTGGTCATTTATTAGGCTCACAAAGCCAATTCTAATGACTTAATATTACTACCTTGGTTTACAATATTGGGCCATTATTATTCTACAATTAGTTAGGCTAGAATATAAATTAGTTGGGTACCAACAACCCATTATTTCCCACATAAATACCATAAACATAATTCATACCAAACATTTATTTTCTTAATATTAATTCTCTTCCATAATTTTAAAATACACATTTTATTGATTCACCATGAATCATTATGCCACACAAGGTTCTTTTCTTCCAATCTTAGCTAAATTACATAACTCAAGCTTGTTTTCATAATATAATCTTACATAATGATTATTCTCATATTATAATCGTATTCTTAATATCCCATGATGAAATTTTATTGCATTAACTATTATATGATTACACATAATTGTACACAACCATTAAATATTTAAAATAATAATAATAATAATAATAATTAGTCCCTTACATTATTTAATCATCTCTTACTTAATTTAATTAAGAATTTACTTGGTCTATCATTATGCCACACTAGGCATATCACATAAGCTTAATTAAGCTCATCATCATGGCTATTTCTCAATTATCACATACTTGATTAAATTTAAATTAAATTACCACATCTCATGACACATAAAATATATATGTGCTTAAAATAAATATTCAAACATCTTTATTTTCATTACTAATATTATTTATAAAATTCACGAGTATTACATAATTGCTAGATACAATCTATTTAGTAAAACCAAATCAACGCAAGCCGAGTCATCAAAGTCGTGTTCATTTGTATCGTCTAATCCGTAACAAAATTATCTTTCAATAAATGGAGGGTTTAACGTTCACGCGACGTTGTGGATGTGCAAGCTTCTTGACAAGACGTTCATTATAGAGTTTATATCTAAGTTCAGTAATTCATGTCATACAAAGTTTCAAGTGTAGTAGAGGAAATGAACAAGGTGCAAAGAATCAAGATTGGGAATTCAAGGCATCAATTCAGCAAAACGACATGGACGGACAGAACATTGAGAGCCGCAATGCTCTAATCCAAGCCGCGACGCTTTAGCGCGTTCCAACGCATTTGTAGAAGATTTATTGAACTAAATTTTAGGGTTTTAGCTATATTTTCTAATTCTAATGTAATTAGGATGCTTTTTAAGCTAGGATTTCATTCTAAATTGGTGTCTTATTTCCTTATAGAATTAGGGTTTGTTTTTATTAGTATAAATAAGATACATAATTGATGTAATGATGGACAACACTTCATTCATTAATAAAATACTTGTGAGATTTTCTCTTCTTTTGGTTCTTTGAAGAATTTCTAAGCTATTATTAGTTTTTCTTTGAGATTCAATTTTGATTTATCATTCAACAATGCATAGTTGGGTGTGGCTTCTTCTACTACATTAATCGTCGATTTATACCGAGATTACCACTTACATATAAGCGAGGGGTCAAGGTGTCGTTGGTATCCATTCAACGCAGAATTCCTAACGTTAGCAATTATACCAAAATTACCGTCTACATATAATCGAGGGGTTAAAGTGTTGTGCGTAATTCATCCTATAACTTTGCGAGAAACGATCCGGGCGACGTCCATCTCACGCAAGCGTACCGTGGAGTCTATCAGTTGGTATCAGAGCTAAGCTTTTCTAGTGAGTTACTTATCGAATGGCTATCACGACGTGGATATCTCTAACTTCCTCTTCTTCTAACATCCTACAATCAAGACAAACAACTCGATTAGTATTTTAAAAAATAGATATTGATTTTGTTTTTAGAAAAATAGGTTTGACACTACACTTAGAACTCTACGTGAGTTCATCTCTCTCCTATCTCCACTAACTCCTCCGAGGTTATAGTCTAAGGTTCCCCACCTAAGGTTTATAACCTACGACTCTGATACCAACCTGTGACGCCCCTAAATCCGTGTAACATTGATTACAGAACATGGTGCTCACGGTACAACATATATCACATTATCTAACTACGTAAACTCCAGAAATAATAATAATAATATAACTATTACATACTTATTCAAAATAAAATCCCAAGTCTTTACAACCTTTAATAAACCAAAACTTAAACTTAGCGTTTATCGCTACATTACATCATATGCGGAAATATAAACTTATTACATAAGGTACCTAGCATCATTTCATCTTAGATTTTCCCTTGTCCTTGCCCGAGCCCTCAGCCTGTTCATCCTTAACTAAAAGGTTTAAGCAAGATTGAGCACAAATTGCCCAGCAAGTATATAAAGAAGTTTGAAAACATACATAAGGAGTAAAAACATCTGAATAGCTATAATAGTTGAAAGAATTATTAAGTGTTAAACAGGAATATCAAGAATAAGAGTTTAAGAATTCTTAATATCATACTAAGGGGTGTAGAATACCCTTAACATTACTTTGTTTCATCGAAAAAATCATCAGACGGTTTAACAATCAAATAGATTGCAAATGGTCTCTGCAAGTACTCCAGGTGATCAGCCTATCGTACCCTACATTGTGCACAAGTATAAAGTTTAAACTGCATAAGCATAAATGGGACTATATGCACGACATCTGTTTGCCCGTTTATTCGGAATGTTCATCTTAGTATTCATGCTAGACCGCACCAAAATAATTTGGATTGGTAAACATTAAATACTTCAAAGGATTTGAATCGTTTAAACAATATACTATGTTTGCATCAATAACATCTAGCTGGAACAAAAGCTAGAAAGCACACTTGAATTAGTTCATTAAGGAAATAAGAACTTTAAAGCATAGCAGTTGCAATAGGAATTGGATAATCATCAATAACATTTACCAAAACAATTGAAGTTGTAGAACTTTAAGACAAAGGAACTTGTACGAATGATTAAATAATCACAAGTACGAACTTACCCTCGCTGCATTCAAATGAGTAAGGATTTATTAATTTTTTTAATGGATATAAGGTTAGGAAACTTGCCTGATACGTCTGCTATCGCTAACGCTAGCAATTAACCTTCACGTAACCTAATCATGTGTGTCACGTTAAGAAATTAGGTTCTTGAACTCTAATTTGAAAGTAAAGGATTTCCTTTTAATTTTAATAGGATTATAAACTAACACGTAATCAAATACACTTCAATTACACAAGCAGGTTGGATCTTACAAGTCCAGGGGTTCAATATTAGAATCTGGAAAAAAATAAATTTTCTAAAAAAATTTCGGCCCGACCCGACCAGACCCAGCCCGGCACAGCTGCGCAGGCTTAGGCCTTATGAGCTGCGCAGCTCTTCAGCCCAGAAATTTTCTTTGTAGTTTGAGTAGCCATCTTAGCGAATTAATTCTGATTAAATCATACATGATATGACCATGAAACTTGGACACAACATACTTCATATAGCATAGTATTTTAAAAAAATAACACACACCAGAAATCAACATGTTAAGACCACAAATCTGTTACCTTAAAAAACGTGCCAGAACAGGTTTTCACACTTAGAAATTTTCTGGAAATTTCCAGAATCTGCAGATTTTTCTTATGAACATGCTTGCTTCCGATTTTCATATCTCTCTCAATTTAACTCCGTTTCTTATGAAATTTGGTCAGGTTGTACATGATACTATGTACTATTTTATAAAATTATTACCTACCATAAACGAGTCACAAAAACCATGATTCCAAGGCTCCGAAAAACCCAAAAATCACATATTTCACTTTTAAACCAACTTTGACAAAAATTATGATTTTGATTCTAGCATGTAAGGACCTAGTTCCTACTGTCCAGATCACATCTACTAACATATATACACATGTTACAACAATCAAACTCACTAACTTTTCATGTTTTGATGAATTTAGCATCTTAGTGGCATTTTATCAAACATATAGCTACATGGCATCATTCTTTGAATTTCTATGAATTTGCAACATGATTACACCAGAATTTTCATTCTTATCATCCACATAACAGTAATAGGTAATATCATGGCATCACAAAGTCCAAACCAATCGTTTACTATGATTATTCATGCACTTGTCCACTAGTTTTCTCAAAAACATAGAAAATGGTTTCATGCTTACCTTTTTGGACGAATTTCTTCCTTGTTTTAACTCTGATATTCCTTCCTCCTTGTTGGTTTAAACTCTCCAAAACTCTAGAAATCATCAACCTCTCAAATTCTCATTCTAAATTTCTCTTTTTTTGCTCTCTTGGTGGAATTTTATCAAAGTGAAAGAGTATAGAGGTGGAGAGTATATATATATATATTATAAGCATTGGTTTTCCTTGCCTCTTCCATTCCCATCTCAGGAGTTACACAAGCTTGCAACAAATAACACAATTAAAAGAAATGAATAACTTGGGAGTTAGAGAAAATGAAAGAGTTTTGGTTTAAAGAGGAGAATGAAGTACTCCCTCCTTATTATTATTGTTATATACATATATACTCCTCCATGTTGTCCTAATTCAATTGTCACCAAGTCCCCCCAGTTGCTGACTATATTTTAAAATATTATTATTAAATCAATTAATAAGCCATTTTGACCATTTTGCCCTGTGAAGCCAAACGTTTCGATACTTATATCGTTTCCTACTAAAGTCGACGTTCCGGACGTCATGGGACTATCCGTTTCGTCAAATTCATCTCCGAAATTCATGGTTGACTTTTTCCCCGAAAAAGTCAACCGATTGACTTTGACCAAAAAGTCAACCGTGACACATTTTTGTGGTTACAGTCTATCTTGACTACTTAAGACATTCCGGACTCAAATACGCAGTCCGCGTCTCTAAATTCCGCTCTGAACTACAACTCGTGTTTTAATACCATTCTACGAAAATAATAGAATTAATTCCATAACCAAATCAAATAGTTAAATTAATCTAAACCAACTATTTAAATCCTTCACATCACATAACTTAAAATAAACCACATATGTATAACACATATACATCTAATAAAAGAAATCACACAAGAGTTTCACATAAGTTCGTTTATTGATACTTAGTAAATTACATAATAATCTCGGATATTACATTCACCCTCCCTTATATGGATTCCGTCCCCGGAATCATTACAAGTTAAACAAAAATACTAAGGTAATTTTTCATCATTTTCTCCTCGAGTTCCCACGTAGCCTCTTCGGCGTTGTGGTTCCTCCATACTACCTTAACAGAAGGTATTATCTTATTTCTTAACACTCGTTCTTTTCTATCAATAATCTATAAAGGAACCTCTTCATAGGTTAGGTCCTTCTCGAACTGAATGGGTTCATACTCTATGACATGCTTGTAATCCTGTTTATAGGGTCGTAAAACTGATACGTGGAACACGTTGTGTATATGTTCTAATTCCGGAGGTAAAGTTATTTCATAAGCTACCTCACCAACTCGCCTTAACACTTCAAAGGGTCCGATGAATCTGGGACTAAGTTTTCCCTTCTTCCCAAACCTAATTTTCCCTTTCCAAGGTGACACCTTCAAAAACACATAAGTGCCGACGTCGAAGTCTCGTTGTTGCCTATACTGATCAGCATATTTCTTTTGTCGATCCTGAGCCGTCACTAATCTTGCTCGTATTATTTTAATCACATCTGCAGTTTGCTGTACCAATTCTGGCCCTAGCAATTGACGTTCTCCCACTTCATCCCAGCATAATGGCGTTCTACATTTCCTTCCATATAAAGCTTCATAAGGTGGCATTCCGATGCTCGCGTGGTAACTATTGTTGTATGCAAATTCCATAGATGGTATGTGGTCATCCCAACTTCCTTTGAAATCCATAACACATGCTTTCAGCATATCCTCTAAAGTTTGAATAGTTCTCTCGCTCTGCCCATTTGTTTGAGGATGATACGCGGTGCTCAACCTCAGTTACGTTCCCATGCGTTCTTGAAAGCTTTTCCAGAAATTTGCTGTGAACCGTGGATCGCGATCTGACACAATTGATACAGGTACTCCGTGTCTGGAAATGATCTCTTTGATGTAAAGTTTTGCCAACTGATCAAAGGTATATCTGATCTTGATTGGCAAGAAATGCGCTGACTTAGTCTATCGATCAACGATCACCCATACTACATCGTAACCCTTCTGTGTAGTGGGAAGTCATACCACGAAGTACATCGTGATATGCTCCCACTTCCACCCTAGAATTTCTAACTGTTGAAGTAACCCGGTCGATTTTTGATGTTCCGCCTTGACTCGCTGGCATGTTAAACACTTGCTGACGCACTTTGCTACTTCCCTTTTCATATTGGGCCACCAATAATGTTGGCGAAGATCCTGATACATCTTTGTGCTTCCCGGGTGGATTGAGTAACTTGAATTATGAGCTTCCTGTAGAATTTCTTCTTTTAGCTCTACTACTGCTGGCACCAAAATTCTCTTCTCAAACCTTAACAACTCATCCCCATCCACACTGAATTTAAGCTCTTCTCCATCGAAAATTCTTTTCCTCACCCACTATAAGAAAAAAGCCTATCTGCGACCGCATTCGGTCGCTGATTATCATCTGCGACCGAATGCTGTCGCTGATAGACGTCGCATAAAATCTGGTCGCTAGAATGCACATCATTGACCACTATTAGTGACCGAACTATCTGCAACCGATATTAGCGACCGATATTATCATTTCGGTCGCTAAGATGAGTCAGCATGGTTCAGGGCCACAGGCTGCCATGGGCCACGTGTCAGCGACTGTAATCAGCGACCGCACGCAGGTCGCTAATATCCCCATGTGATTAGCAGTCGCTAATACGTATCAGCGACCTCATGCGATCGCTGATTTAAAAAAACCTGAAGCCCAAATTTTTCCTATTTTGCAGAATTCCCAAAAAACTGTACCTGTTTTATACAGGTACAGTTTATATACCTGTTTTGTACCTGCTTTATCCCAACACATATAAACATGCACAACAATATAACATCCATCGTCCATTTACCGACACATACACCAAACTATTATATAAACTATATAAACCTTTAAAAACCAATAAGAATTTAATAAATATAAATAAATCTAATCTTTAAGTAACATACAGACATCCAAAGAATGAATACAAAAGTACAAGATTCTCAAATAACTACAAAACAACACTAAATCAGTCGTCAAGCATCATTGTCCAAATTAGTTTCTCCTTGATCTAGATCACCCTGTACTTAACAAAATAATAAAATAAGTTACATATATAGTATATATGTTGATACTGGTGTTACGACAATATACATTTGTTTTTAAACACAACAATATATATATATATATATATATATATATATATATATATATATAAGTCTCTACTTTGATTGTAATAAATAAGATTGATTACCTCGTCACCATCCCCATGCTGTGATGCTGCTGCTGCCACCACTACATCAGCTAACTCATCAGCACTCAGAGCCGCCAGATGCCCGCCCAGTATCTTTAGAAGATCGCGATCTCGACATATAGCTCTCACACAGTCAGCAGGAGTATGAATAGCTGGATGACTCGATGACTGTGAAGACTGGGTAGAAGAGCTGCCTGAGCCACTGAAGGATGGGCGTCGTCATTGTCCTTGACCTTTGACGTAGTTCTTCTTCACAATAGGCGCCCTCTCCCATAATTCTTGATCAATTGGCGGACGTGGGGTGCCTTCAGGATAGAACTCATTCAATAAACGCTTATAAGTATCCTGTCATCATGTTAACAATTAAATAGTTAAAAATAAATTGGTAAAATTCTAAAGAATGACGTAAAACTTGATAAACAAGATCAAGTTGTTAAAACTTATTACCGCTATCTGGACAGCATCAGGCAGACCATCACGGGTGGCCACGTACACATCCAGCCAATGGATAGGCTGACCTTGAGACTGAGACTCCTATACAAAATATATTCCAATATTACTAAGTAAACATGTGATATTCTATAATTCATAATTGTAAACATATTAAAACTATTCATACGTACCCTGGCAGTGATATGCTGCAACTGTGAAATACTGCCGCCCCTGTAGGTTCCTTTAGACTTTTCGCCATCAGGTACACCCGAGGATCTATGAGTGGCGGCAGTCTTGCGTCTTTTGACCCAGGTCTCATCTCTCCATTGGGCACACATCTCAGCCCATATGGACTGGGTGCACCACCAGGGGCTATACTCGTGCATGTAATCCTCTCCCTGGCCTGGATGGTCGATCGATGCATTGTGAAGGGCTTTTTATCGTTCTTTGTTCAAATTGTCTTTGGTGCGGGTGGCGCACTTCTGCCAGAATAGTGTCTGTATCACTGAAGCCTGCGCGTCCTCCCATCTATACCTTTTCTGCAAATAAAACAATAATAATAATATTAAAATGGTACTTTTAACATATAATCCAACACTACTAAACAATTATCCTTAGAATATTATATTATCTGTCATAATTAAAAAAAATACCTAAAATTCAGCCCAAACTGCATCCTTGTGGGCGATAGGTGTGCTCGCCCACGTAATCACAGTTGTGGGCCAATTCTGTAAGCACAGCTGTGATATACACTTGACGATTTTATTATCTAAAAAATCACTATAATATACAACAATTTACATCAAAGATAAGTAGATATATTAAAGCAATTTACATTAGTTATATATCTTGTATAAATGAAATCTAAAATGCTTATATATAAATGATGCGGGACGTACGTGCTATTCGGAGGAGGACGAATCTGAATAAGAATCCGATCATTCCGGATTAGTAGGGGCCTTGGGCATATGATTAGGCCCCCTACCCAAGCCGCGCTTTTTCTGCGCTGCTTCAGAAGCCATCTATATATTACAAATTTCAAGATGTTAGTATAAGTTATATTTGATTACATGTATATATGAATATAAATTGACAATAATGACAGGAAATTACATTTAAATAGTTAAGTACATAAACATGTCAGTGATATAAAGATGTTAGTATGAATTATATTTGATTACATGTATATATGAATATAAAATGACAATAATGACAGGAAATTGCATTTAAATAGTTAAGTACATAAACATGTCAGTGATATAAAGAAGTTAGTATGAGTTATATTTGATTACATGTATATATATGAATATAAAATGATAATAATGACAGAAAATGCTAAACATGTAATGCTAAACATACATTTCATTTGTTCAAGTGTCAATGTCTTATTCAGAATCATCTTGTATACGTATTGCAGATTCATAACCATCATCTGCTTCAGATTCAGTGTCAGATTCAGTTAGTAACTCTTCCTCCTCAGTATCAATGTCATCTGACATAAGTATTGACTCAGGATCTAATTCATGTGGTTCATCTCCACCATCTAACTGGATTACTTCATTGTCGTCCTCCACATTTATTATAGTTTGAGCATGAAGCATCTGCTCTTGGTAAATCTCCCTATCAACTACTTCTACACGACTGCGCGCGCGAGTATGAATTATAACTTGCCAATCTGTAGGCGGTCTATCCCTTTTCCTAATAGGACTAGGAGTGTTGTATACTTGTACTGTTTGAGTTGGTAAAACAAACGGTTCACTGGAGTACGCAGACCTATGAAGGTCAATATCGATGATTCCATGTCTGTCAACACGTATCCCTTTTTCTGAATCAAACCAACGACACTTGAACAAGTTAATATGACCCCCGTACGTGCCCTTGTACGAAAACTCTACGATTTCCTCCAACTCCCCATAAAAGGCACGACCAAGCTCATTGTAACAATCTCCTTGGACACACACTCCAGAGTTTGTTGTTCTTTTACCGCGCCCATATGCCTTTGTATGAAATTCACAACCATTTATTTTGTAACCATTGCGGCTGACTTGGTCCCTGTCTGGTCCCATAGCTAGGACTTGTACATTAGTCGGAATCGTTGATCCCTCAGTCAAAGCCTACAAAAACTCCATCTTATTAAATGAAGTCATCGTTAATATGGAGTATATATATATATATATATATGTCGTGCTTAAGAAATTGAACTTACTTTGTCCTTTAGCCAAGGTGCAAATTTTTTATCACGATTGATTTGAATATCTTTATCAGTTATGCCGGGATGCTTCACTTTTAACTCGTCATCGTACAATCTATACAATGTTATAAACATTAACATATTGAAATGTATATTACATGTCATTGAAAGTTAAGGGATAAATTTTCAAGTTTACGTGTGTACCTCACAAATTCGTCAATCTCCTCGCAATTGAGAAGAATGTAAGTATGTGCAGCATGTAATTCTTGCTCAGAGAGGAATATGCGCTTCCCTTTTCCATAAGCGCGACCCGATAGACCAAATACAGAAAGCCGACCATTTAGTTCAACATTTCCCCCGTCATCATGTCTCGAGACTCGATTGGCCTTTGTCAAGACTTTATCCGGAAAATAGTCTGAGACAAACGTAGATATCTCATCGAAACTGTATGCCTCACATATCGACCCCTTGACATAAGCTCTATTCTTAACCTTCCTCTTAAGGTTTCCCATCACCCTCTCGAAAGGGTACATCCATCTATATTGAACTGGACCCCCAACACGAGCTTCATAGGGAAGATGGATTTGCAAATGCTCCATGGAGTCAAAAAAACCAGGCGGGAATATTTTTTCCAGTTTACACGTGATCTCTATGATGTTCTTCCCAAGTACAGACATGTCCTTCTCATTTAATGTTTTTGAACATAAGTCTTTGAAGAAATGACTAAGATCCGTCAAAGCATCCCATATTGGTTTCCCAAGCAGATCCCGACATGCTATAGGCATGAGTCTCTCCATGAACACATGACAGTCATGACTCTTCATCCTTTGCAATTTTCCACCCGTAACACACCTTGCAATGTTTGACGCATATCCATCTGGTAATTTCAGAGACTTAACCCATGTGCACACATCTTCAACTTGATTTTTGGACAATGTGTACCTTGCATGCGGTTTGACAATCTTACCATTAGGAGATTCATAAAGTTCTAATTCAGGACGCTTACAAATATCTTTCATGTCCAAACGTGCCTTATCATTATCTTTTGTCTTCCCCGTAACATTCATCACGGTGTTAAACACATTGTCGAACACATTCTTCTCAATATGCATCACATCTAGATTATGACGAATCAAATTTGTAGACCAATAAGGCAATTCCCAAAAGATGCTTCTCTGAACCCAGTTATGAGATTCGCCAAACCCATTGATTATGTTTGTGGCATCAATCTTACCAAATGGGATGACCGGTAATCTCATCACACGGTCTCGCATCTCCGTTCCATTCAATCGCGATGCAGGCATATCATTGTCTACTTTTGTAACAATTGTGATTTTATATTTAATTTTAAATATTTATTGAGTTAAATAAATATTTTATGTGATTTATTTATTGAGTTAAATAAATAAATTATGTGATTTATGGAGTGATTTAATTAAGTGTATATATTAATTAATTGAATGTGTAATGCTTATTTAATTAATGTATATTAATTTTATATTATAATTCTAATTTAATTGAGATAATTAAATTAGATGAATTATGTGATGAAGTGTTACATGAATTATAATTAGCGAGTAATTATAATTATGTGGCAATTTTATGTGATTTATTGATGTTAGATTTTAATTGATTAAATTAGATGATTAATATTTAATTAATTAAAATATGACATTAAAGTATGCGTCAAATGATTTATTAAAATAAAAAGAAAAGGATTTTTTTTAAAATAATTTTTACCAAACAAGGCCCTTGCTTTTGTTTTAAAAGACTGTTGCCAAACAGGGCCCTTACACTAGCTAAACCTAAATTACCTAAACCATGTTTGGAGTTAATAAAAACTAGTTTCTAATTTTTCTTGTAGCCAAACAAGCCAAGTTGGCTTTTGAATTTTGTAACTTACGTTATAATTAGTAGTTAGTACATATACTTATTATATGGGAGTTACATATATTATATATTACTTGTGTTATATATTATATGTATATACTATCAGTACGTTAGTTTTACTAAAAGTTAGTCTAAAGCTAAGAAAAAAGAGCAGAGAAAATAACAGAGAAGAAGATAGAGAGAAGAAGAAGAGAAAGAAAAGGTATAGCTTGAGAAGGAAAAAGGTATAGCTTGAGAAGCTTGAAGGGAATCACTATCATCTTCTTCTTCAATCATCTAAGCAAAAAGGGTATTATTTCAATTAAATTATATTTCTATGTGTTTTCTTTATAATATTCATGAATATGAGTTCTCTGTGTTTATGATTTAGCATGAAAGTTATACAAATATGATGTACATATATAAATTGTGTTTATAATGGTTATTATGTGAATTGTATGTCATGATCAAGGATTTTCAGAAATTAAAATTTTGTCAGAACATGTTTTAATGGAGAAATTGATGTTCTTATGATTTTATATGTTATTGGCCAATTTTAGAGTAAAAGTTATGATTTGATTGTGTGTTAATATGCCTATTTAGAATTGTTGTGATAATATCTTCAATTTCAAACATAATGCATGTTTTATAAGTGGAATTGGTAAGAAAATTTTATTAGAGAATTATTTTATGAAAATATGAGTTTTCATAAAAATGGCCAAAATAGATTTTCAAAACTTATGATTATCATTGTTTAAATGATTTTGTATTTTGGAAGCAAGCTTTATATATGTGTAATAGCGTATATATGTTTTACAGAGTCTATAGTACTGTATTTTTGGCGTTGTTGGCTTGTATGGGTTAATCGGTGAAGAAGAGTAACGTGGCTGTCTGCGTCTGGCCGAGTTGCTGCGCAGCTGCGCCAGCAGCAAGGCCAGGAGCAGTGCAGCTGCGCCGCTTGTCCTTCCCAGATTCCTTCCCTGCGCAGCTGCGCCGGTTTAAAGGCGGCTGCGCAGTTGCGCCGGGCACAGTGCTTGGGCAGTGAGCTTTGCTTGCTTGTACAGTTTATTTTAAAGACCTTAGTTTAATTTTTCATGGATAAGGGGATATATATTTTGAATGATATAACATGTTGTTATATGATTATGATAGTTTCATGTTTGGAAAATAAAAGAAATTTTGAAAACCTAATATGGTATTTAAAACTATAATTGTTTAATAAGTTACTTAATTATAATTAAGAGTAAATGTGTAATTTAAATTATAAATTTTGTGAAATTATAAGGTATAGAAGTTTAATTATTTTAATTTAAATTATAATTTATGTAATTATAATTTAATAAATGCATGTTTAATTATGAATTTTTAATTAATAATTACATAATTAATTATAAATTGTGTAATTATAATGCATGTTATAGTTTAATTAATTATTGATTATAATTGATAAATACATGATTAATTATAAATTGTGTAATTATAAATGCATGAATGTGGTTTAATTGATTTTAAATTATAAATTGTTTATAATTTAAAAGGTAATGATAATTTAAGTAATTATAATTTGATTAAGTGTTTGAATTATAATTGTTTAATTATAATTGAGTTAAATACATAATTAATTTAATTATGTGAATATGTAGGTGATGTAATTAACTATGTGATGGTTGATTATTATTACTATTTAAACAAAATGTGAGTTAACCATGAGGGTTAACCACTTATGTGAATTAGTTACGTGTTAACTAATTTAGGTTATTGTGATTGAATATATATGTGTAGGAAGTATTAAAGTACGTGAATTGTGTTAAGTAGCTTGCGCTTGAGGCAAGTCTTCTAAACCCTAAACTCGTTAATTTTACGCAAGTTTTCTAAACCCTAATCTTGTATTGATTTTATATGATCTCTTGAATTCATATATTCATTGTTGAGAATGTCCTTTCAATTTCAGTATTGGACAATTGTTTATTTAATTGAAATGGTCTTAACTTATTGTTTAAGTAAGATCCAATTATTATTTTAAATGCTTTAGGTTTACTTCTAAAGCATATGTTAATTCATAATTCTTTTATTTTGAATTATTGGAAGTCGATTCAACTAATCCTTAGTTGATGAATGTGAATTCTAAATTACCCTTGTAAGCTTATCCAAACCAAACTTTCTTTGGTGCGGACTTGAATTCAAATTACTGAGTTGAACAACCCTATTTACTAGGGGAGGTTGCTACGTATAGCGTTAAGATGGTTGTGCACAATACATGGTACGAAGGGCTGATCCCCCTAAGTACGAGTTAAGGTCCATAGTCTTATTGACTGTTAAAGGTTTAAATAGAAATATTTATAACCTAGGACAAGAGTTCAAAGGTCTTATGACCCTCAGATAAATTCTATATCCAAAGTTTAATATTGATAGAGAATTATTATTCAATTCTTTATTATTGAAGCAAGCTAAGTTGTTCAGATTTTCTTAAAGATATTCTTTCATGTCTATATTATTGTTAAACTCCAGTGAGCTGTCGTTTGCTCACTCTTGCATTAAATAACAATTTCAGTTAAGGTTGATAACGCTGCTGCTCCGTCTACAAGTAAGGGCAAGGGAAAGCAAAGCAAGTGAAGACTTATTTTTTTTTATTTAATTGAGAATGATTGTAATAATTGAATGTTATGTTTTATTTCCGCACTTTATTATTTTCATGTCAAGGTTAGAGTAACTCTGGGATTGATTTTGAGAAGGTTGTAACCCTTGTTTTAAGGGAGATTTAGTTATTTTAATTTAAGTTGTAGTTTATTTTGCATTATTCATTGGGTAGATATATGTTATATTAGAAAGTGAACACCAAATCATGTGGAAAAGAAGTACCCGGATTTGGGGGTGTCACAGGTTGGTATCAAAGCTGTAGGTTATGAAACTTTAGCTGGGGAAAAACCTTAGGTAGTAGCCTTATGGTAAGATCGAAAAGATAGATGTGATAGGTAAAAGATAATAAACTACCTTATGTGTCTATGTGTTTACATTTTAGTATTCGAAGAGTGACGATTCGTTATCACGTAATAATGAACTTTAAAATTCTTTTGTCAGGATGTCGAACGTTGGAGAACCTAGTCAGGCTAGAGAGGATGTACCTCAGGTGCCTAGAGAGGAAGAGCACCGTGACATACATATTGTCTGGGAGCAGCTGGTTAGGAGAGAGCCATCTCCAATGATCACCGTAGCTGGTCGGGAGCGTGAGCTGACACCTATTCCAGAGGATGTGGACGAGGACGAGTCTGAAGAGGAGGAAGAGGATCCCGAGGAGGAATTCCCACCTCACTCTACTAGTGCTGAGATGTACGAGGCAGTCTACGATAGCAATGTGGAACTTCAGGGACGAGTAGGAGATCTCGAGGAGACTATTCAGCAGCGGGACGAGACTATCGAAGAGATGGATAGTGAACTAGGAGATGCACAGTGGAACCTGATACATATGGAGGTCGAGAGAGATGCTGCTCGATTTGAACTGGCAAAGCTAAAGCAAGACATCCAGGAGGAGTCGAGGAAGCGTGCCAGAGCTGAAGAGTCAAGCTTGAGGGCTAATCAACGAGCCGATCGAGCTGAAGGTGAAGCTGAAGCCAAGAGGGCCAAGCTGAGGGAAACGGAATATGCTTTTCATACGGCGATAGAGAGAGCTCAGGATCGTATTTTCTACTACCCAGCTCAGTTCCAAGGTTTAACGTGGTATGTGGTGGACCGAAAAATGGCATTTTGGGTAATGGAAGAGGAACGCAGAGAGGCTGTGAGACGCATTAATATGCCAAGGCAGTGGTAGTAGTGGTAGTAGTAACAGTAGTGGTAGAGTTTGTTATGTATTGCATGTTTTGTAATAAGTAACGAAAATCCCATAATTTGAGATAAGAATGGGATGAGTTAATAATGTAATCCTGCAACTTTTCCAGTTCAAGAAGGATGATGTAAATGGCAGAAATGCTATCTGTTTGATGTTTTTAAAACTACGACTGATGAATAAAAGAAGTTTATGGACGTGCTTGGTGTTCTATGTGAATTGAATTATTTAAACGTTTAAGTATGAACTTGGATACTTAATAATTGAATATAAGGTCTAATAATAATATTTTCTTAACAGAAAATGCCTCCTAGAAGAAGAGTAACGCGTCAAAATCCCGAGGGTTCGACGAACAACAACACTAACGATGGGACGAATCCCAATTCGGTTCAGCAGTTGGTGAACCTGTTGACCGGAGCTCTTGCGAATCAACCGCATGTGCAGGGTACTACTTTCAAGGAATTCAAGGCAGTAGGACCGCCTGAGTTCAAAGGATTGACTAACCCTATCGAAGCTCAGACATGGGTTATGGAAATGGAGAAGGTATTTGACGTGGCTATAGTAGGAGAAGACCAAAAGACAATGTTCGCGGCTTTCATGTTGAAGTCGGATGCAAGTTTTTGGTGGCAGGCTAACAAGACTCGAGAGGGAGAGGGAGTCATCACGTGGGAATGTTTCAAGGAAATGTTCTACGAGATGTACTTTCCAGTGAGTTCGCAGGACCAGATGGAGGTATAGTTCCTAGAACTTAAGCAAGGAGGGATGACGGTGTCCGAGTATGCTGCTAAGTTTAACGAGTTGGCCAGGTTCGCTACATACCAGGTCATCACTGACGCTAGGAAAGCAAGAAGGTTTGAGCGGGGACTAAAGCCCTGGCTCTACAGCAAGGTTTCCATGTTCCAGCTGAACACATTTGCAGCGGTGCTGGAGAAAGCCATACTTGCTGAAGGAGGAAGCGAAGCGGTAACGAAGTTCAACCAAGATAAGAAGAAGAAGAATGAGGTAGAAACCAAGACTGGGGGTTTCACAGGCAGCGCTGTGAACCAGAAGAGGAAGTGGTCTGATAATATCTCTGCTGGGAGTCAGCAAGGAAGTCAGCAGAAGAGGAAGTTCGAAGCATGTGCTACATGCGGTAAGAATCACACTGGCGTGTGCATGAAGGGGAAGCGGGTGTGCTTCAACTGTGGTCAAGAAGGCCACATCGCGCCAAATTGTCCAAAACCGAAGAAGGAGGCTTTCTTTACATGTGGATCCAAAGATCACATGGCTCGCAACTGCCCGAAGAAGCTGACGGCAGGGTCAACATGGAGTGGAGGGAATGGAAGCGGCAGTACCGTTACTATTGCTGCACCATTACAAGATGTTCGACCCACTGCACGAACATTCAACATGACAGTGCAGGATGCTGTGCAATCAAAAGACGTGGTGTCAGGTATTATTCCGGTCAACAGTATAAATGCATATGTATTATTTGATTCGGGTGCTACTTGTTCATTCATATCTGATGATTTTGCTAAAACCTTAGACTTACCTGTAGAGGAATTAGGTTACCCTTTGATCATAGAGATTGCGAATAGGGAGGTTATTCCTGTTAGGAGCGTTTATAAGAACTGTAGATTGGACATTAAGGGTCAGGAACTTAGAGTAGATTTGATTCCGATTAAACTTGGGGAATTCGACGTTATACTGGGTATGGATTGGTTGTTCAACCATGGGGCGGTAATCGACTGTCAGAAGAAGTCGGTGAACCTTACGACTCCGTCGAAGTTGGTGTTCTATGGTAGCAAATTGCCTAGGCGAGCGAGTTTTCTGACGATTATGCAAGCCAAGAAACTTCTGACGCAAGGCTGTGTAGGATATCTAGCCTACATAGTAGATTCGCGTAAGGAAAGCCCGAAGGTGGAGGAGATATCAGTAGTTAAGGAATTTATGGACGTTTTTCTGAGCGATTTACCAGGACTTCCGCCAGATAGGGAGACAGAGTTCGTGATCGATCTAGCGCCGGGAACTGCTCCGATTTCGAAGGCTTCGTACCGAATGGCTCCAGTCGAGATGAAATAACTGATGATTCAACTGCAAGAATTACTGGACAAGAAGTATATTCAACCAAGCGTTTCGCCGTGGGGAGCGCCTATCTTATTCGTGAAGAAGAAGGATGGGTCGATGCGTCTTTGCATTGATTATAGAGAGTTGAATAAAGTTACGATCAAGAATAGGTATCCTTTACCTAGGATCGATGACATGTTTGATCAACTGAAGGGTGCGAGGTACTTCTCAAAAATTGATTTGAGAAGCGGGTATCATCAGTTGAAGGTGAGAAAGGAAGATATACCGAAAACGGCTTTTAGAACTCGGTATGGTCATTACGAGTTCTTGGTGATGTCATTTGGTCTCACGAATGCCCCAGCTGCATTTATGGACCTAATGAATTGGGTGTTCAAGCCATTTCTAGACAAGTTCGTGGTAGTGTTCATAGATGACATCCTGGTTTATTCCAAGACCGAGGAGGAGCATGCTGAACACTTACGACTAACCTTAGAAGCCCTGAGATGAGAGAGGCTTTACGCTAAATTCTCGAAATGCAAATTTTGGTTGGAACGTGTGCAATTTCTTGGCCACGTGATCGACAAGGATGGTATTTCGGTAGATCCGTCGAAGGTTGAAGCTGTTATAAATTGGGAACAGCCGAAGACGCCGTCCGAAGTGAGAAGTTTCTTGGGATTGGCAGGTTATTACTGGAGATTTATCCAAGACTTTTCTAGAATCGCAACTCCGTTGACGAATTTTACTCGTAAAACAGTTAAGTTTGTTTGGACGGAGAAGTGTGAGGAGAGTTTTCAAGAGCTGAAGAAGAGGCTGAGTACTGCGCCTGTATTGTCTTTACCAGATAGTTCCGAAAATTTCGTAGTATATAGCGATGCCTCACATAAAGGATTAGGCTGTGTATTGATGCAGAGCGGCAAAGTCATTGCCTATGCGTCACGTCAGCTGAAGGATTACGAGAAGGGGTATCCGACCCATGATCTAGAATTGGCGGCAGTAGTGTTTGCCCTGAAGATTTGGAGGCACTACTTATATGGAGAGAAGTGTGAAATATACACAGATCACAAGAGTCTGAAGTATATATTTACCCAGAAGGATTTGAACATGCGCCAAAGAAGATGGTTGGAGCTGATTAAAGACTACGATTGCGAGATACTTTACCATCCGGGTAAAGCTAACGTTGTCGCTGACGCTTTAAGCAGGAAAGGTAGGGAGAAGCTGAACGTATTAACTGATCAGGACCGGTTGATAGAACAAATGGCTAGATTAGAATTGGAAGTGAAGTTTTCGAAGGAATCGGATGAGTTGTTGTTTCAAGTAACCAATGGTTGTACTCTAGTAGATAAGGTGAAAGAACCACAATTCAATGATGAAGAATGTGAAAAGATTTGGAAGAGGATAACCGAAGGCGAAGAGTTCAAATTCAAGATCGGTAACGAAGGACTGTTGCGGTTTGAAGGTAGAATATGGGTACCGCTAGTACCAGAGGTCAAAGAGGAGATTCTAAGCGAAGCTCATAGTTTTAGATATTCTATTCACCCTGGGAGGACGAAGATGTACCAGGATCTCAGGCATCATTTCTGGTGGCCGAATATGAAGAGGGACGTTGCGGAATGCGTTGCGAAGTGCTTAACGTGCCAGAAAGTCAAAGCAGAACACTAGAGACCAAGTGGACTGCTGCAACCGTTAGAAATTCCAGAGTGGAAGTGGGAGCATATCATGATGGATTTCGTGGTAGGTCTTCCAATGACTTAGAAAGGATTTGATGCGATATGGGTTATAGTGGAGCGACTGACGAAGTCAGCCCACTTTCTGCCAATCAGGGTTAAGTACAACCTGGATAAGCTAGCGAAGCTATACGTGAAGGAAATTATTTCTCGACATGGTGTTCCGGTGTCGATTGTGTCCGACAGAGATCCGCGTTTTACGTCGAATTTCTGGAAGCGTTTGCAAGAAGGTATGGGAACGCAATTGCGAATGAGTACAGCGTATCATCCTCAGACTGATGGACAAAGCGAAAGAACGATTCAGACACTTGAGGATATGCTAAGAGCTTGTGTGATGGACTTCAAAGGAAGCTGGGAGGATCATCTACCATTGGTGGAGTTCACCTACAACAATAGTTATCATGCGAGTATTGGCATGCCGCCTTACGAAGCATTCTACGGTAGAAAATGCAGAACACCTTTGTGCTGGGATGAAGTCGGTGAACGTCAATTGTTGGGACCAGAATTGGTACAACAAACCGCCGAAATTGTGAAGCTGATCAAAATGAGATTAGTTGCTGCTCAAGACAGACAAAAGAAGTATGCCGATCTTAATCGATAGAACCGAGAATTCTTGCCATGAAGTTTCGTTTTCCTGAAAGTATCTCCCTGGAAGGGGAAAATTCGATTCGGTAAGAAGGGGAAGCTGAGTCCCCGATTCGTTGGTCCTTTTGAGGTATTACGAAAGGTGGGCGAGGTTGCTTACGAGATTGCATTACCTCCGGAGCTCGAGAATATACATAATGTCTTTCATATTTCTGTATTAAGACCTTACAAGCACGATTACAAACATGTAATAGAATATGAACCTTTGCTATTTGATAAAGACTTAACGTATGAAGAAGTGCCTGTTCAAATAGTTGATAGAAAGGAACAAGTACTTAGGAATAAAGTGATACCTTCTGTTAAGGTAATTTGGAGAAACCACAGTGCTAAAGAAGCTACGTGGGAACTCGAAGATGTTATGATGAAATATTATCCGCATTTATTTGATTAGTTTTGTGTAACCCCTTATATACTGATTCTGGGGACAGAATCCTTTTAAGGGGGAAGAATGTAATAGACGAGATTTTTTTATTTTATTTTTTTTTTTTGTGATTCTGGGGACAGAATCCTTTTAAGGAGGGAAGATTGTAACGATTGTGATTTTATATTTAATTTTAAATATTTATTGAATTAAATAAATATTTTATGTGATTTATTTATTGAGTTAAATAAATAAATTATGTGATTTATGGAGTGATTTAATTAAGTGTATATATTAATTAATTGAATGTGTAATGCTTATTTAATTAATGTATATTAATTTTATATTATAATTCTAATTTAATTGAGATACTTAAATTAGATGAATTATGTGATGAAGTGTTACATGAATTATAATTAGCGAGTAATTATAATTATGTGGCAATTTTATGTGATTTATTGATGTTAGATTTTAATTGATTAAATTAGATGATTAATATTTAATTAATTAAAATGTGACATTAAAGTATGCGTCAAATGATTTATTAAAATAAAAAGAAAAGGATTTTTTTTTAAAATGATTTTTACCAAACAAGGCCCTTGCTTTTGTTTTAAAAGACTGTTGCCAAACAGGGACCTTACACTAGCTAAACCTAAATTACCTAAACCATGTTTGGAGTTAATAAAAACTAGTTTCTAATTTTTCTTGTAGCCAAACAAGCCAAGTTGGCTTTTGAATTTTGTAACTTACGTTATAATTAGTAGTTAGTGCATATACTTATTATATGAGAGTTACATATATTATATATTACTTGTGTTATATATTATATGTATATACTATCAGTACGTTAGTTTTTCTAAAAGTTAGTCTAAAGCTAAGAAAAAAGAGCAGAGAAAATAACAGAGAAGAAGATAGAGAGAAGAGGAAGAGAAAGAAAAGGTATAGCTTGAGAAGGAAAAGGTATAGCTTGAGAAACTTGAAGGGAATCACTATCATCTTCTTCTTCAATCATCTAAGCAAAAAGGGTATTATTTCAATTAAATTATATTTCTATGTGTTTTCTTTATAATATTCATGAATATGAGTTCTCTGTGTTTATGATTTAGCATGAAAGTTATACAAATATGATGTACATATATAAATTGTGTTTATAATGGTTATTATATGAATTGGATGTCATGATCAAGGATTTTCAGAAATCAAAATTTTGTCAGAACATGTTTTAATGGAGAAATTGATGTTCTTATGATTTTGTATGTTATTGGCCAATTTTAGAGTAAAAGTTATGATTTGATTGTGTGTTAATATGCCTATTTAGAATTATTGTGATAATATCTTCAATTTCAAACATAATGCATGTTTTATAAGTGGAATTGGTAAGAAAATTTTATTAGAGAATTATTTTATGAAAATATGAGTTTTCATAAAAATGGCCAAAATAGATTTTCAAAACTTATGATTATCATTGTTTAAATGATTTTGTATTTTGGAAGCAAGCTTTATATATGTGTAATAGCGTATATATGTTTTACAGAGTCTATAGTACTGTATTTTTGGCGTTGTTGGCTTGTATGAGTTAATCGGTGAAGAAGAGTAACGTGGCTGTCTGCGTCTGGCCGAGTTGCTGCGCAGCTACGCCGGCAGCAAGGCCAGGAGCAGCGTAGCTGCGCCGCTTGTCCTTCCCAGATTCCTTCCCTGCGTAGCTGCGCCGGGCACAGTGCTTGGGCAGTGAGTTTTGCTTGCTTGTACAGTTTATTTTAAAGACCTTAGTTTAATTTTTCATGGATAAGGGGATATATATTTTTAATGATATAACATGTTGTTATATGATTATGATAGTTTCATGTTTGGAAAATAAAAGAAATTTTGAAAACCTAATATGGTGTTTAAAACTATAATTGTTTAATAAGTTACTTAATTAAAATTTTATTAATTATAATTAAGAGTAAATGTGTAATTTAAATTATAAATTTTGTGAAATTATAAGGTATAGAAGTTTAATTATTTTAATTTAAATTATAATTTATGTAATTATAATTTAATAAATGCATGTTTAATTGTGAATTTTTAATTGATAATTACATAATTAATTATAAATTGTGTAATTATAATGCATGTTATAGTTTAATTAATTATTGATTATAATTGATAAATACATGATTAATTATAAATTGTGTAATTATAAATGCATGAATATGGTTTAATTGATTTTAAATTATAAATTGTTTATAATTTAAAAGGTAATGATAATTTAAGTAATTATAATTTGATTAAGTGTTTGAATTATAATTGTTTAATTATAATTGAGTTAAATACATAATTAATTTAATTATGTGAATATGTGGGTGATGTAATTAACTATGTGATGGTTGATTATTATTACTATTTAATCAGAATGTGAGTTAACCATGAGGGTTAACCACTTATGTGAATTAGTTACGTGTTAACTAGTTTAGGTTATTGTGATTGAATATATATGTGTAGGAAGTATTAAAGTACGTGAATTGTGTTAAGTAGCTTGCGCTTGAGGCAAGTCTTCTAAACCCTAAACTCGTTAATTTTACGCCAGTTTTCTAAACCCTAATCTTGTATTGATTTTATATGATCTCTTGAATTCATATATTCATTGTTGAGAATGTCCTTTCCATTTCAGTATTGGACAATTGTTTATTTAATTGAAATGGTCTTAAATTATTGTTCAAGTAAGATCCAATTATTATTTTAAATGCTTTAGGTTTACTTCTAAAGCATATGTTAATTCATAATTCTTTTATTTTGAATTATTGGAAGCCGATTCAACTAATCCTTAGTTGATGAACGTGAATTCTAAATTACCCTTGTAAGCTTATCCAAACCAAACTTTCTTTGGTGCGGACTTGAATTCAAATTACTGAGTTGAACAACCCTATTTACTAGGGGAGGTTACTACGCATAGCGTTAAGATGGTTGTCCACAATACATGGTACGAAGGGCTGATCCCCCTAAGTACGAGTTAAGGTCCATAGTCTTATTGACTGTTAAAGGTTTAAATAGAAATATTTATAACCTAGGACAAGAGTTCAAAGGTCTTATGACCCTCAGATAAATTCTATATCCAAATTTTAATATCGATAGAGAATTATTATTCAATTCTTTATTATTGAAGCAAGCTAAGTTGTTCAGATTTTCTTAAAGATATTCTTTCATGTCTATATTATTGTTAAACTCTAGTGAGCTGTGGTTTGCTCACTCTTGCATTAAATAACAATTTCAGTTAAGGTTGATAACGCTGATGCTCCGTCTACAAGTAAGGGCAAAGGAAAGCAAAGCAAGTGAAGACTTGTTTTTTTTATTTAATTGAGAATGATTGTAATAATTGAATGTTATGTTTTATTTTCGCACTTTATTATATTCATGTCAAGGTTAGAGTAACCCTGGGATTGATTTTGAGAAGGTTGTAACCCTTGTTTTAAGGGAGATTTAGTTATTTTAATTAAGTTGTAGTTTATTTTGCATTATTCATTGGGTAGATATATGTTATATTAGAAAGTGAACACCAAATCATGTGGAAACGAAGTACCCAGATTTGGGGGTGTCACAACTTTCCCTTTCCTGAAGTATTCTCTATTTCTTCGAAACGGGTGATCTACCGACAAGAACCGACGATGACAGTCAAACCAACAAGGCTTTCGACCTTTTAATAGATTGAAAGACTTTGTATGCTCCATACAATACTGACAAGCCAACTTCCCGTGTGTACTCCGTCCAGCTAACATACCATAAGCTGGGAAGTCACTTATAGTCCACATAACCGCTGCCCTAAGGTTGAAATTTGTTTTTGTTGCAACATCCCAAATCTGTACTCCATCCTCCTACAATAACTTCAACTCGTCTATAAGAGGTCTCAAGTAAACATCTAAATTCTTTCCAGGACTCTTAGGACCAGGAACCACGAGTGAAAGAAACAAGTATGACTGTTTCATACACATCCATGGAGGCAAGTTGTACGAAGTAACAATCACAGGCCAACATGAGTACGGAACAGCTGAGTGGGCAAACAGGTTGAAACCATCGGTGGACAATCCAAGCCTCACATTTCTAGGTTCCAATGCAAACCCAAGATGTGCTAAGCTGAATTCTTTCCAAGCCTGCCCATCTGCGGGATGATTTAGTTCTTCATCTTTAGCTGGAGATTTCGCATTCCAACTCATATGTTCAGCTGTTCTTGAAGACATGTACAATCTTTTTAGCCGATGTGTTATTGGAAAATACCTTAGAATTTTAAATGGTATACTTGATTTTTTTGTAGTCACACCCTCTTTATTAGGCCTAAACCGATCATAACTGCAAAACGTGCACCTTGTCATCTATTCATTTTCCTTATAAAACAACATGCAATCATTGGGACATGCATCGATCTTTTGGTATTTAAGACCCAACTTCTTCACCATTTTCTTACAAAAGTAATAGTTATCAGGTAATTTCTCACCGTCAGGCAACATACTCTTAATGGCCTTCAAGAGCGACTCAAAACACTCATGGCTCATGTTGTGATCAGCCTTGATGTTAAGTAATGTTGCCACTGCAGACAATGTAGTGTGTTTGGTGCAACCATGCCACAATGGCTCGCTACCCTTGTCTAACAACTTAAAGAAGTCTTTGGTATCAGAATTCATATGTTGCTCTCTGCCATGTGCCCAATCAAAATCTGGCTCTGCAATATCATGAACCATTTCATTCATACGATGAGTACTACTGCCCGGATTGTGTACTGTTGTGATGCCACCATCTCTTCTCTTCCCATGTGCCCACCAGCATTCTTTGTAATTTTTTATGAACCCAGAAACAAGTAAATGATAGTTTACCACGTCTCTGTCTATATAATTTACATTCTTACACCTCAAATATGGACATCGTATCTTGTTCTGACCATTCACACATTCTGGGTGACTATACGCATACTCCAAAAACACTTGGCAACCAGCTCTAAATTCAGCTGTAGCACCTATCTGGGCACTTGACTTTCGTCGTACCATCCAACTACAGTCTGAATAGAGGTCCATAATACCACGGTACCTACTACAGACAACATGAGCTTATTAATGTATAGCATGATTGTAAGCATATGACTTGAGCATACTTGTAACCATATGACTTGAGCATACTTGTAAGCATATGATTAGCATTTAAGCATACTTGTAAGCATATGACTTGAGCATACTTGTAACCATATGACTTGAGCATACTTGTAAGCATATGATTAACATTTAAGCATACTTGTAAGAATATGACTTGAGCATACTTGTAACCATATGACTTAAGCATACTTATAAGCATATGATTAACATTTAAGCATACTTGTAAGCATATGACTTGAGCATACTTGTAACCAAATGACTTGAGCATACTAGCTAGAAAGCATATAACTTGAGCATACTAGTAAGCACATAAAAAGCTCGTTAATATTATAAATGTTCGCAACTACCCGACCAACAAAAAAATTTGCCAGAGTCTCCCCTATAATATGGACTAGCCACATGCACGATAGCATGCATATATGGTCATTTCTAGGCACCCAAGACACAAACCAAGAGAAATATACAAATTCCTAATATAAAAAATTCAGGAGTATACTACAAGTTCAGGAGTATATCAATTATATA
This sequence comes from Panax stipuleanatus, assembly GCA_020205555.1. Taxonomy (NCBI): domain Eukaryota; kingdom Viridiplantae; phylum Streptophyta; class Magnoliopsida; order Apiales; family Araliaceae; genus Panax; species Panax stipuleanatus. Next base: position 89,107,258 of record CM035121.1, read on the forward strand.
AAAATGACAACACCGTTTATAGCTTTTGTTCATAACTGCATCAATTATCAAGTAAGGATGGGATGGTCATTGCTTGAAGGACTAATTGGTGCATCATAACTAAAGCAATTCATGTTTGTACATCTAATAAAGTTGATCTATTTGGATGAACTGCAAGTCACATTCTTTTTCTTTGTTTCAATTAGTATTTGGGTATAGAATTTATTGTTTGTAACTAAAATTTGAGAAGGACTCGATCTCAGTTTGAATAATAATAATAAATAAACTTTTCATAACTCCCACACTGTTCAACCATATGTTCTTTCACTTTCACTTTCACTTTCCACCCTATAACGTAGAGTACCAACTACTTTTTGTTGGACTTAGCAGTGAACTAACTATTAACGATGTTTGAATTCATTTGAACTCGATTGTTTCAATATATTATCAAACTTTATTTTCTATATTTTTAAAATCTGTCGTTATATAATAAATATATTATATATAATTTTAATAACTAATAGATTTATTAGTTTAGTGATAAATGTGTGATTAATAAATAGTTAACGTTAAATTTTGTTTGGTCCCCCATTTTTTTTAGGTTATTTGAAAGTGAGAATTATTGAAATTCATTTATATAGATCAACAAATTCGCAAGACTAGACAATGTACAGTCTAATTAAAGAGTAATACTATGGAGTAGAGATACAAATCATATATAAAAATATATGTGTACAAAATCACATGGCGTGTAATGTGTAAAAAAGATGAAACTGAAATTAGGATTTTTCATTTCTTTTTACTTTAATCCCTTCTATTCTTAGGGTAACGAAACAATGGATTATCAATGTCATTTGCATTCATACTCTTTCTCTATCATTTACAATCAGATATAAATTAAAATAGTAGAAATGTAAAAATTGTAAGGTTTGGAAACCTTATTCAGTATGTAATCTAATCTAACATAAGATATAAATAGTAGAAATGTAATATTGGGAGAAAGAAATAAAAAATGATACCAGTGCTTAATGGTGGCGGTGGCTGGCCGGTGACGGTGGCGGACCGGTGGTGGCGTCTCTTCTCCTTCTTCTCTTCTCTCCCTTTCTCCCTCTTCTCTCTATTCTGAGCTCTCCCTCTCTTTTTTCTTCGCTTGCTGTGTCGAGCGAATGACTGAAACTCGTAACATTAAGTTTGATCAGCGATCGCTACTAGCGACTGCCTGCGGTCGCTAATATTTAATGACATGGACTTATCAGCGATCGCATGTGGTCGCTGATTTTAAGTAGGTCGCACAAACCCTCCGCGCCAACATTTCCTACCAAATTTTGAGAGGGAAATTTATGCTGGCGACCGCTTAGCGACCGCATGTGGTAGCTGATAGTATTTAGCAACGGGTAAAAATCACGGTCGCAGATGTCGATCTCAATTACTAATATTAGCGACCGCAAGTGCGGTCGTTAATATTATTGGTCGCTGATAGACCTTTTTCTTATTGTGACCTTCTCATATTCTTCATCGCTGCTTTGTGCTTCCTTGATTTTGTCCAATAGAGTCGGATGAGCCTCCATTGCGAACAATTTCTCGTCTGGTTCCCTCGGACTTTTTATCTCGAGTTCCAATCTCGCCATCTCCCTAATTAACTCCTCCTGGGTTGTTAGCATTGCCAACCTACCACTGCCCTTTCTGCTTAGCGCATTTGCTACCACATTAGCTTTTCCCGGATGATACAAAATGTCGCAATCGTAATCCTTTATTAGTTCCAACCATCTTCTTTGCCTCATATTCAACTCCTTCTGCGTGAAGATATACTTCAGACTTTTATTATCCGTTTATATTTCACACCTCACACCATATAAATAGTGCCTCCATATCTTTAGGGCAAATACTACCGCTGCCAATTCTAGGTCATGGGTAGGATATCCCTTTTCATAATCTTTCAACTGACGCGACGCGTACGCAATAACTTTACCATGTTGCATAAGCACACAGCCAAGTCCTTTGTGTGATGCATCACTGAAAATCATGAAGTCACCTGTATCGTCTGGTAAAGACAACACCGGTGCCTCACTCAATCTTTTCTTAAGCTCCCAAAAACTTTCTTCACACTTCTCTGTCTAGACAAATTTTATCGACTTCTTCGTTAAATTCGTCAACGTTCTCGCTATCTTCGAAAAATCTTGAATGAACCGTCTGTAATAGCCTGCTAGTCCTAAGAAACTTCTTACTTCAGTCGGTGTCTTTGGTTGTTCCCAATTTTGTATCGCTTCCACCTATGCTGGATCCACGAAAATTCCATCCTTGTCGATCACGTGCCCCAGAAATTGAACTTTCTCCAACTAGAACTCGCACTTCAAAAATTTTGCGTATAACTTATCCATCCTCAACGCCTCCAATACCATTCTTAAATGTTCAGCATGATCCTCCTGAGTCTTGGAATAGATCAGGATATCGTCTATGAATACGACTACGAATTTATCTAAGTATTGCTTGAACCATACATGATATGACCATGAAACTTGGACACAGTCTATCCTGACTAATTTTGACGTTCCGTACTCAAATAAGCAGTCCGCGTCTCTAAATTCCGCTCCGAACTACAACTCGTGTTTTAATACCATTCCACAAAAATAATAGAATTAATTCCATAACCAAATCGAATAGTTAAATTAATCTAAACCAACTATTTAAATCCTTCACATCACATAACTTAAAATAAACCATATATATATAACACATATACATCTAATAAAAGAAATCACACAAGAGTTTCACATAAGTTCGTTTATTGATACTTAGTAAATTACATAATAATCTCGGATATTACAATGACTGTGTCCCAGTACGAGGCTAAGTTCGCGGAGTTATCCCGGTTTGCACCTCATTTGGTGGAGAATGAGGAACGTATGACGCGGATGTTTCTGAGAGGTTTGAAACCAGAAATTCGTCAATACCTCATTTTTCACAAATTTTCTCTATATTCGGATGTAGTGAACAGGGACCCAGTTATTAGAACGAGATAATGACTATGTTCAACCAAGGGACAACAACCAAGGTCGTACCGGTGGCAGCAGTCATCGAAACAATGACAACCAGCAGGGAGGAAAGTATCATGACAGAAGTTCGTGGCCATGATAATAGAAGAAGTGAGTCGGGGGGAGATTTTAAGAAGAGAAGGTATAATAATGAAAACGTGAAAGCATCGACAGCAGCACCAACATCAACTGTTTCTAGGGGAGGAAAATGACTGTCCGGTCGTATATTATAAATGCGGGCAAGAGGGACACATCAGCCCCAACTGCACACAACAATTGAAGGTGTGTTATAACTGTGGAAAGGAAGGGCACATAGCTCGAGTGTGTCCTGTAGCAGAACCAAGTCCAGTAGGGATGGTGACTCCAAAGGCTATCCCTGACAAGTCAAAGTCAGTGGTTCCTGGAAGAGCTTTTGTCGTGACTGCCCAACAAGCAAGGAACCCAAACGAGGTTATTACGGGTAAGCTGATAATAAACTCTTGCGATGTTTACACTTTATTAGATACTGGTGCTACCCATTCTTTTATTTCACCTTCTTGAGCTCAACGTTTGAACTTGACACTTGAGAATTTAGACTTTAACTTATCTGTTGAAACTCTGTTGGGAGAAACCTTCGTTACATCTACAGTTTATAAATCTTGCTTGATTCAAATTGGTACGCTCACCCTACCTGTTGATCTTATACCTTTGAAAATACTTGCATTTGATGTAATTTTAGGAATTAACTGGTTGACCACTTATCATGCCAAAATTGATTATTTTCGTAAGGTTGTTAGTTTTCATATTCCTAACCAACCTATTGTGCGAATTCAAACAACCAAACCACTAAAATCAATCAATGTTATTTCAAGTCATAAAGCTATTCGTTTATTAAAAAACGGATGTCAAGCTTTCTTAGCCCATATCACTGATCTAAACCAGAATACGTCAGGTTTGAATGATATTTCTATTGTTAATGAGTTTCCTGATGTATTTCTCGAAGAACTTTCCGGTCTACCCCCGGAACGTGAAGTTGAATTCTTTATTAACCTTGAACTCGGTACAAAACCCATTTCTAAAACCTCATATCGAATGGCTCCTATTGAACTTCAGGAGTTAAATGTCTAACTACAGGAGTTGTTAGACATCGGTTTTATACGTCCTAGTACATCTCCTTGAGTATGCGACTTTATATTGACTATCAGGAGTTGAACCATGTCACCATCAAGAATAGGTATCCGTTACCTCGTATTAATGACCTGTTCGACCAGTTGCAAGGTGCACAATTCTTTTCAAAAATCGATCTTCGTTCTGGATATCATCAGTTGAAGATTAAAACTAAGGATATTTTGAAGACTGCTTTCAGAACTCGATACGGGCATTATGAATTCTTAGTCATGTCTTTTGGATTGACTAATGCTCCTGCTGCTTTTATGGATATGATGAACCGTGTATTCAAGGAATATTTAGATCAGTTCGTGGTTGTCTTTATTGATGACATCCTCATCTATTCCAAAAGCCGTGAAGATCATGAGCACCATTTGAAGCTGGTACTTCAAAGGCTTCGTGAAAACAAGCTATATGCCAAGCTGAAGAAATGCGAGTTCTGGCTTGAGGAGGTAGCATTCCTTGGGCACATGGTATCAAAACGTGGAGTATCTGTTGACCCGGCGAAGATTGAAGCAATATAAAGTTGGGAGCAACCGAAGTTGGTGACCAAAGTACGCAGCTTTATGGGCTTAGCTGGTTATTATCGGAGATTCGTGGAAGGATTTTCTCGAATTGCTACTCCATTAACTCAGCTGACTCGAAAAGATATAAAATTCGTATGGAACGAAGAATGCGAGAAGAGCTTTCAAGAGCTCAAGAGGAGACTCATTTCGGCACTTGTTCTGACGATAACATCTGGTTTGGATGGATTTGTCATTTACAGCGATACTTCGGGCAAAGGGGTAGGATGTGTTCTCATGCAACATGGGAAAGTCATTGCATATGCCTCACGGTAACTCAAAGAATATGAGAGGAATTATCCTACTCATGATCTAGAGTTGGCAGCAGTCGTTTTCTCGTTGAAGATCTGGAGACACTACCTGTATGGGGAGAAAGTGGAGATTTATACGGGTCATAAGAGCCTCAAGTATTTCTTCACCCAAAAGGAACTTAACATGCGACAACGACGTTAGCTTGTGTTGTTTAAAGATTACGACCATACCATCCAATACCATCCTGGTAAAGCGAACGTGGTAGCTGACGCGTTGAGTAGAAGATTATATGCAGGAACGAATGCGATACTTTCAAGGCCTATTTGGTGTGACTTACAAAGGATGGAGATAAAGTTCAAGACTTTGAAGACCCATGCAATGATGTTAAGTATACGCGTAGAACCAGCTTTGATTGATAAAGTCAAAGCTGCTCAAGCTACAGACCTGGAGCTGATGAATATGAGGAAGAAGGTGCAAGAAGGTACTATTCCAGAAGTAAGAATCGATGAAGAAGGAATACTTCGAGTCAACTCCAGACTTTATGTTCCTAACGATTCTGATTTGAAGTATAGAATCATGATGGAGGCACACAACACACCATTTGCAATCCATCCTGGGAGTACCAAAATGTATCGTGATCTTCAACATACATTTTGGTTGAGCAATATGAAGAGAGAGATCGCGAAGTTTATCTCAAGGTGTTTAACGTGTCAACGTGTCAAGGCGGAGCATCAAGTGCCAAAGGGTCCATTGCAACCACTTGAGATTCCGAAATGGAAGTGGGAACACATTACCATGGATTTCGTTACGGGTCTTTCCAAGGTTTCTCATGGCATAGATGCGATTTGGGTTATTGTTAATAGATTAACCAAGTCTGCTCATTTCTTGCCGATACGGAAGACTTATTCCCTTGAATGTCTTGCTCGTATGTACGTGAATGAGATTGTAAGATTGCATGGCATGCCAGTATCCATAGTTTTGGATCGTGACCCAGGATTCACTTCACAATTTTGGGTCAGCTTGCAGAAAGCTATGGGCACTGATTTACGATTCTGTTCGGCATATCATCCACAAACGGACGGGCAATCGAAAAGGACTATCCAAACTCTTGAAGATCTATTGAGACTCTGTGTTCTAGACTTCAAAGGGAGTTGGGATAAGTACCTACTATTGGTGGAATTCTCCTACAACAACAGTTATCAGGCAAGTATAGGCATGGCACCATTCGAGGCGTTGTATGGACGAAAATGTCGTTCTCCAGTATGCTGGGATGAGGTGGGGGAAGCAACATTGTTGGGACCGGAGTTAGTACGTATGACTACGAAAAAGATTCAAATAATTCGGCAACGTATACAAACAGCACAAGATCGACAAAAGAGTTATGCGGACCTTCATCGAAAGGACGTGGAATTTATTGTTGGGGACCATGTATTGTTACGTGTTGCTCCGTGGAAACGAGTTATGAGATTCAAAAAAAGAGGAAAGCTCAACCCACGATTCATTGGTCCATTTGAGATCCTTGACCGAGTGGGAAATGTGGCCTATAGACTCGCTTTACCGCCTAGCATGTCTCGTGTTCATATGGTTTTTCACATATCCATGCTACGTAAATATGTGAAAGACTCAAACCACATTATTGAGTTAGAACCAGACGAGATAGCCGAAGATTTAACATACGAGGAGGTACCTGTCAAGATCTTGGATAGGAAGGAACATGTTCTACGCTCAAAGGTTATACCTCAAGTCAAAGCTTTATGGAGAAACCATGAAATTGAGGAAATGACCTGGGAGTTAGAATCGAAAATGAAAGCGAGGTATCCTCACCTTTTCGATATACCAGGTACGTACGTCAATTTCGAGGATGAAATTTTATAAGGAGGGGAGGTTGCAAGACCCCAAATTTTATGAATAAGATTTAATTTTCTTTATATATTATTTTGAAATAGTAAGGTGTTGATTTGATAAAGTGATAAGTTATGGGTGAGATGTGCAAAGTTCACAAAGTAAGCAAGTGGTTATAAAATATTCGTTGTATCGGAGAATATTCGTTTGGTCGAGGAATATTCTTTTTGTCGGGGAATATTCGTACGACGGCGCAGTCATTGGTGGACCCCACAACGAAATGAATGTCGGATATAAAAAATTATAAAAATAATCTTTTTATAAAATAACTGCGTAGTTGTTACCGTTAGTACTGTTGAAATACCCAGGTGGTTAAAATACAGTAATGCGCGGTGTTGCACAGTAGCACACGGTATTGCACAGTATTACGAATTATTGATTCTTACGTAGGAAGGCACTTCCTCAATTATTGTTACAGTAATTGCTGTTCAATATTTTATATTATTAATTCAATAATTGCATAATATTTTATTGGTTCAATATTTGCTACGTTGATATTTTATATCAATAAGTGCTACTGTGCTATTTTATATTAGTGATTCAATAATTGTCATTGCACAGTATTTCAAATTATCAAATCAATAATTCATATTATTTGAATAATATTATTAGATAGCATTATTGACAATGTCTAAGGAAGTTCTGTCTAGGAAAGGGGTTGATTAATTGAGCGTCAGTAAGGAGAAATCCTTATCGAAAGGCCCCCTCTTTTTTGGGAACGACCTGGTTGTCAATATTGTAGTTCTGTAATATTATTTATGAATAATTAATTTTGATATATATGATAAGGAAATATTTATTCAATGTGGATTTTTTTTACGGAGGATTTTTTAGCATGTGACATTGGTTGAAAGTTGGTATTTTATCTTTTCTGATAAAATAATTCATTCAAATATGTTATTATAATATTACATTATAGTAGTATGATATGATTATATAATAGTATGATTTTTATAATTAGAATGGTAACATTATTATAGTAAATTCATGGTATAATAGTTAAACGAGGTGGAAGAGTGCAAATTGAATTTGAACTCTTATGATGCAAACAATGATGTCATCGGAGCGATGAGGTAAGCAAGGATGTCATCGGAGCGACGAGGTAAACAATGATGTCATAGGATCGATGATGTAAACGATGATGTCATAAATTATGGCGAAAAGATTATTTTACCCTTACCCTGCTGAGCCTATAAATAGAAGCTCATTTCTTCATTATTTCTCACCAATTCACTAAAGCTATAGAGAGAGAAAGTATAGAGAGAATAAGAGAGAAAGAAGAAGAGTATTCTGCTATTACACTAGTGCAGTCTCCAAATTTTTAAGGTAAGGGGTATTAATTCTTTCATATTCATGAAGAGAGTTATTTTTTTAATACTCGTAAGATTTGTTATTCCATTCTTGATTATTCTTTTGGAATAACCTGTCTACGCGGACTACCGCATGCATGGTGAAATTCTGTTGTTATTCCATTCTTTATTATTCTGTGGGAATAACCTGTCTATGCGGACTACCGCATTCCTGGTGAATAACCCTTCGTATTCAGTTGTTATTAAATTATGGAAATAATCTGTCTGAGCGGACTACAGCCTGACTGGTGAAAATCCAATTGCAGTTTTGTATATTGTTTCATTTCAGATTCCTAAAACATACTACGATAAGTATTGCTTCTATAATTCCTGAAATGATCAGAAATTCCTTGAGTTTTGCGCTTCATCTAATATCATTTCACTGGAATATTGGTCTGAACTTTGTTGTGGAATTTTTATCTTTTCATGTCGAGTTACTATTCACGAGGTACTATTCACGATAAAAAAAAATTCTTCCAAATCATCTTTGATTGGATCCAGGTTTTGATCTTCATTCTTGAACTCTGGATAAATTCTCTAATATTTGTCCTTTATCTCACTGGATTCGTTATTCGTATTGTTTTTCATCATCCTCAGTCCTAAATGGTGATATAACTAAATATCTTTGGCCTGTAGTGCAAAGATGAATGATTGCTTGATGAATATCTTTGGCCTGTAGTGCAAAGATGAATGATTACTTGATGAATATCTTTGGCCCGTAGTGCAAAGATGGACAGGTGTTGAGATGAATATGACCAACTGGTGATACAACTGAATATCTTTGGCCCGTAGTGCAAAAGATGAATATTTAATTCGAGATGTATATTGATTGATGTTACAGGGATAAAATATTAATGATGAACTTTTAAATCAAAGAAGATAGTAGACATCATTCTCTACTTAACTCTTCTAATGAATTGTTATTTCCACTGCGAATATTGATCTAAAACGTGTTATCCATAATATTTTATCTGATTTATTGAAGGCTAACGATAATTTGTTTTTCATTATCTTAGTCACAATATTCTTTACTGGGCTAGTTGAGCTCACCCTTTTCTTCCATTGTTCTCTTCAAGAAATGAGAATATCGCGGGTACTAGTCGGGGAATGGAGTGATGATCCGAGTTAGAGCTGTAGAAGTCCTCATAATTTTTTTTAAATAGTGTGATAATAAATGTAATGAGGACTTAGTTTGAATGTTTATATTTTCTACATGTCTGTATTGACACTCACAGTTGTGTGGTCGTATTTAGCACGACCGTTTGATATAAAAGATTGTATTTGGATTCTGTACCATGTATTTGGTGACTCAGAATGGGTTGAGTATTGAACCTATTTTGGGGGCGTCACAGTGGGTATGAAAAAGTGGGTTGGGGCAACCCATGATGGGCCCCACCAACCCCATATACCGGCCACCAAGCTTCCAAGAGAAGCTTGGTGTGATATTTTGAGAGTAAAGGAGGTGTGACTAGTAGATTTTTGCCCAAATGACCATTTTACCCTCACTCTTGCAAATCCTATATAAACTAAGCTTTGCTTCATTTCTTTGTTTACAAAAATACCAAGAGAAAGCTCTATCATATATTGAGAGAGAGAAATTCAAAATTTGCAAGAGAAGAGGAAGAAGAAGCTAGCTTAATTTCTTTAAACATCAAGAACACCAAGAACAACAAAAGGTAATAAAGCTTAAACCATAATCTTCATCTATTTTCATTCTTAGATTAAAAGAGAAGTGGTTATTGGTTGTGTATGTATGATTCGTAGGAATAATGTGGATATTAATGGGCTTAAAAAATTAATGATAATAGGTCAAGTGAAATCATAATCAATGATTTAGAACTTAATAAATAAAGCATGAAAAACTTAGAGATTGTTGTTGATGGACAAGTTTAAAACCATCGCGTATAACTTAGATGTTATATGTTTGGTTAGGATGTTAGACGAACGAGTGATGGAATTGTTCCATTTGGAACGGAGTAAAAAAAAATCTATAACGAAGTTATGGCGAAATTTTCAATAAAATACGTTACCCATTGAAATCGTAGTTAACTATGATTTCTGAACGAATTTGGAACAAAGATAAAGAACCTAGAAACCTAAGGTTTCATTAGAATATTGAAGAACATGGAATTTATGAGCCATATGCTTAAGAACGGACGAATTCAGACATCGAATGAACGAATTACGGACAAACAAACAAAAAATGTTAAAGAACATTTAATGAACGAACGGACAATTTTATATTAATAAAAGGGTCATTGACGATTCAAAAAATTATTCTTTCAAGGGGAAGTTAAAGTGCGTTAGTTAAGAAAGAAAATGGCTTTGGAATGAACATATTAGTTATAAGGATCGAGTTAAGAGCTCAAGAAGTGAACGTATTAAAAAATTCAACACTTAGAAAAACCATTACAATGAAACAGAGGATGTGACACCCCCAAATCCGGGTACTTCATTTCCACATGATTTGGTGCTCACTATCTAAATAAAATATACAACTACTGCCCAATAATAAGGAATGCAAAAATAAATTACAACCTTATAATTAAATAAAAATCTTCCTTATAAAAGGATTACAACTTTACTCAAAATATCACAGGGTTTATCTAACCTTAACATAAATAATAAATGCGGAATTAAAATAACATAACATAAAGTCTTATTACAACATAATCAAACATAACAAGTCTTCATTTGTTCATCTTGCCTTTCCCTTTACTAGTTGACGGTACATCAACATTCTTGACTTTAGCTGTAATGGTTATTTAATTGCAAGAGTGAGCAAACAAAAGCTGTAACGACCCCAAAATTCTTACCTTATAATTCTCATCCTCGATCGTTAGCAATACATCTTTAATCTATCTTTACATCATTATTCGATATTAAAATCACTAAAAATACATAATATTTAAAACTTTTTAAACTCTATCTTTATTGCCCTGAATCGCAACCTTAACATTACAAATATTTGATTCAATTCTATTACATGAATCGCTACAACGAAAGGACTATACAAAGTCTTACATCACTAAGCAATATCCATTATACGTCGGATAGCTCAACTTACAACTTAACAATTAAGTTACAATGAAAACATCAACTATAATTTAAAATTTAACAAAATTAATATTCTTGAACATTGATCTCTATAAATCACTTAACACGTATCTTTACCTTGCATCCTTGACCTGCAAAAATGGTTATTTGCAAGAGTGAGCTCGACAGCTCAGCAAGACCTAACAGTTTTCATGCATCACATAACACATAATTAACATGCTCAACATTAAAGTAACATGATATACATGCTTTAATCATATAACAAATATAAAGATTGAGTTCCTTACTCAATCAACATTATTAAATCAATCAATGTAGTCATAAATTGACTTTAACACTTCATACTTGCAACATATATAACATAGCATACTCTTTGCAATACAATTTAAAATAATTCATAATATCATCAAGTTCACATAGAAAATAGGAACCGAAAGACTTGCCTTGATCGTTATTTACCAATAACAGTTTAACAGCTTACAGATATCTGCACTTCACGTGCCCTACACAATTATATAATCATTCACATCAACTATTAGTCACATAGCAAAGCATATTAGTTGTAATGTAAACTTTACTCTACATCTCATAACCCTTCCTATTATCAATACACAATGTTCAACTATTGACTTATATTTCACATCAACTATTGACTTATATTTCACTATATTTCTTTTTCTTAATTTTCAAAATTTATTCAAGTGTTTAAGTCTTGCTAGGACTACTTATTGGTTTTATACTAACCCCATTTTATATCTTATAATGTTCATTTCAATAGAATCGAAACACTATTTAAGTGTATTACCACATTACACGACGTTTCGACGTTTATACGTCACACGCCTAACTCGCCTCTTTTGCATGTGCTTTGCATGCTCCTAGATTGGGTTACATTACTCTATAATGTTTTCTTCTTATTAAAAAAATAATATTAAACAAGGTCATATACACTCGTTGCGGCGTTGAAATGCTTGCACGTCCGCATGCCAAACTTGCCTATTCGAACGCCCAAACGACACGCATTTGCGCACGCTTAGCACGCCCAACCGAATTGTCTAATACTCAAGGGTTAATGCTAAGTATCATTATAATACCTAATAGTCATGTTATGAAAGTTAGAACATCATTTTACATGGTCGGGAGCATTACATGTGCATACGTGCATGCCCGACGCCCCCCGATTGCCTCTAAAAATACATCAGTCCCACAAATGACCATTTTGACCCTATCTAACGACCTCAAATTGAAACTATTAAAGAACGAAAGTTGTAGGTCTACTCGTTCTCGTTCCGGATCATCTTGAATCGCCTAAATCGGAGTTCGTATGAATAAGTTGTGGCTGTTTTACCAGAGGAGGTCAAAACAGTCCCGAACTGACTTTTCTCCAGGCGCAGCTGCGCCCCAACCAGCCTTGGGGGCAGCGCAGCTGCGCCCCTGGCAGCGTGTTACATGACTTTTTCCTCCAGTATGTTGTTCTGGCGAATTTTCTAACCCTTTCCTCCTTCCAATCATCATAAATCAAGCTATACACATCCGATTGAGTCCGTTTTCGACTATATGGATTCGTAATTCATAGAACTACACATCTACATGATAATTATAACACTTCAAAAACATTAACAATTCCTTTTAAGGGTTCCAATTCAGTGTTCATGCTAATTCTTCATGTTTTTACATATATTTAGCGAATTCAATTACTACGAATTCGTTTTACATCCGTTTTGACTCGTTCAACTTGGGTTATTTTTGTTTTTTTCGAGTACTATCATGATACATCATCAATTTTCATTCTAAAATTCAACCAAAACACATAAACCCATAAGAACACAAATTCTCCATTAGAAACTTGTTTTTACAATACTTTGATTTCTGAAAATCGTTTATAGTATATATGTAAGGGATTACAACATCTATCAATTCATTCATACAAACTCATGAACACGTTATGTATATATAATCATGTATATACCAATTTTCATAGAAGTTCAATTAACATAGAACTAACAATGAAAATATAAAACAAACTCTTTAAAATACAAGGGTTCAAATCATATCCTTTGATGCTTAGTGAGGAAGAAGATGGTGAGATTTAGCAATGACTCTCTCAAGGCTTTCCTCCTTTCCTCTTCTTCTTCTCTCTTCTTCTTCTTCCTTCTTTTCTCTCTAACTCTAGGTTCTCTGTATTTCTTTCTAACACAGACTAACCTTTTTTATCTTTCTAACTAACGTAGTTTTAACATATAACTAAAATAATATATATTATATGTATAATTATATAATATATAACTCTCAATATTTAATCTCCCCATTTAATATCATAATTGCAATTAATATAAAGAAGTTACAAATTTGAATTTTAAAAGCCCTAAGGCTTGTTTGGCAAAACAAGTTATTTTAAAAACAGATTTTTAGTAGTTAAGGCCATGTTTGGGTAAAACAGTTTTAAAACAAAAGTAAGGGCCTTGTTTGAAAAAAATTATTTAAAAACTCTTTTTTTTTATTTTAATAAATCCTTTTAACACATACTTTAATGTTACCCTTTAATTAATTAAATCTTCACATTCTAATTTAATTAATTAAAAGTCTAACATCAATTAAGCACATAAAATTGTCACATAATTATAATTAATTGCTAATTATAATTGCATGTAACACTCATCACATTACTCATCTAATTTAATTATCTCAATTAAATTAGAACTATAACATAAAATCATTATATCAATTAAATTAAATACTAAATATTCATTTAATTAATATACTACACTTAATTACATTACTCCATAATAATCACATAATTATTTATTTAACTCAATAAATAATTCAATTAAAATTTTTATTTACTCCAATAAATATTAAAATTAATATTTAAATTATCTTCACATAAATTCACATATTTCACCATATATGACACGTATTCACATACTCAAACTCAAAACATCAGATAATAAGAATTTTATTTATTAAATTCTCATTTATAAATTCTAAAAATCTGGGATGTCACAAAAGCTCACTTGGAATACAACAATAATAATGACATAAACTGAATAGTTTCAATAGATTTGAATAACTTTTCTTTCATCAATAATAAAGATTTGAATAAAAATCATTTAATCAACATTTAGAATTTCGAATATTGAAATCATCTGAGGGTCATAAGACCTTGAACTTTGTCCTAGGTTATAAACATTTTTATTTAAAACCTTTAACAGTCTTTTAGACTATATGGACTCATAACTCGTACTTAGGAGGATCAGCCCTTCGTACCATATATTGTGCACAAACATCTTAACGCTTTCGCATGGTAATTCTCTAATAAATAAGGTTGTTCATTATCTCAGTATTTGATACGAGTCCGCACCAAAGAAAGTTTGGTTTGGATTAGCTTAAAAGGGTAATTTAGAATTCAACGTTCATCAACTAAGGAATAGTTGAATCGACTTACAATAATTTAGAATAATTTATCAATAAAGAATTATGAAATAATTTATGCTTTAGAAATAACTTAAAGCATTTGAAAGACTTAATAGACCTTACTTGAACAATTAAGTCAAGGTCACATCAATACATAAATGAACTTCGATAAGATATTTATTCAATATATAAATTATAGATAATACAATAACTGGCATAAACGAAATCAAGAAAGGATAGAACAACTTGCTCAAGTAAAGTTTGAGTTTAAAAAACCTGCCTCAAGCGCAAGCTACAATGACTATCATGTTCCTTAATTAACCCTACATATATGTAATTGACAATAATAATATAAATTAGTTATCATATAACTAATTCACATAACTAGTTAACTTATCTAGGTTAACTCATTCCTCTTTAATTATTAAGTTAATAATTAATTATTACATAATTAATCACATCACATGTTCACTTAATTATTCAAACTTAAATTATGTACTCATATTAATTAAATTATAATTAAATAAATTATAATTTAAATTAAAAATTATAATTAATCAAATTATAATTATATTTTATATTAATTAAATTATAATTGAACAAATTATTTTTTAAATTAAACATTTACTTTGATTATAATTAATTAATTTATCATTACATATTATATCCTAACAATATAATTCAATACTGACCATTTAGCATTTTAATTTTATTAACATGCTTTATAATTTATCACATAAAATTGTATAATTAAAAATAGCTTTCTGCCCAATCTGCAGGACCAGCGCAGCCGCTCTCAAATTAGCCTTGGTAGCGGCGCGAGCGCGCTCGATTAATGCCTTGGAGTGACGCGGCCCGCAGACAGTACTGACAGTTCGCGAACTTTGCAGAGAAAAAGCTAATTTGACTTATTTCTCCACACCAAGTTTCGAAATTCAGCCAATATAATTCATATAAACTTTAATAAAATTATCAGTTAATGCTTCTAATCATGTTCTAACACATAAAGACATAAAAACACAGAATTTAAAACTTCAATTTTGTAAATTTTGAAGAAAAACTATTTTTCAGTGTTCTTGATGAAATTGAACACTATAAATTTGATTTTAAACCAATTCACATAATTCCAAGCATAATCAATTAGTTTCTAAACATGCTATCATTATCTATAATCAATTTACACAACAATTATCAATCAAACATGAATTTTGAATTTAAAGAAACCAATTATAATAACTATTTCACTGTAACTTTTGATGAATATGAATTCTTCATGTTCATCATGCTTACATGATTTAAACAATTAATTTATGCATACAATTCATATATAAGCATGTTATGTGACGCCCCCGAAATAGGTTCAATACTCAACCCATTCTGAGTCGCCAAATACATGGTACAAAATTCAAATACAATCTTTTATAACATACGGTCGTGCAAAATACAACCACACAAACTATGAGCTTCAATACAAATCGTATATAATACGAAATATAAACATTCAAATTCATTTCTTATACATTACAATGATTGTCTCATTATTTTATAGAATAGTGAGGACTTCTAAAGATCTAACTCTGATCATCACACTGTTCCCCGACTAGTCCCCGCGATATTCTCATTTCCTGAAGAGGGCAATAGATGAAAAGGGTGAGCTCAACTAGCCCAGTAAAGAATTTGATGACTGAGATAATGAAGAATAAATTATCGTTAGTCTTCGATAAATCAGATAAAATATTATGGACAACAAGTTTTAGATCAACAACTGCAGCAGAAATATCAATTCATTAGAAGAGTTACGTAGAGAATGAAGTCTACTATCTTCTATGATTTAAAAGTCCATCATCAATATTTTATCCCTGTAACATCAATCAATATATATCTCAAATCAAATATTCATCTTTGCACTACGGGCCAAAGATATTCATTTGTATCACCAGTGGTCATGTTCATCTCAACACCTGTCAATCTTTGCACTACGGGCCAAAGATATTCATCAGGTAATCATTCATCTTTGCTCTACAAGCCAAAGATATTCAGTTATATCACCATTTAGGACTGAGGATGTTGAAAAATAATATAAATAACTAATTCAATGAGATAAAGGACAAAGATTAGGGATTCGTAATTTAGTTTATCCAAGTTCAAGAATATTCCATAATAATACTTTGTGGAGCAAAATTCAAGAATAAAGATCAAAACTTGGATCCAATCAAAGATAGGACCCATAATAGCCAACTTGGACAAATAGAAGAAAATTTAATTTTTTTTCATGAATAGTGTCGTATACGTGAATAGTAACCCCGACAGAAAAAGTAATAATTTCATAATAAAATCCATGCCAATATTTTGGTATAATGATATTGAAAAGAATAACATCATTTGCAAAAGAAAATAACATCCCTTACCTTAACAGGAGAGTAGTTTTGGTTGGAATATCGGATATTATGTGGACGAAAACTTGCACTGTTATCAACACTCAAAGTATCTAAATACTCACAAGAAATACGCTCGATATTATAGAGAGAAATTTTTTTGATTCTGGTATAATTTTCATTTCTAACTAACCACCCTATTTATAGGAAAAGCTTAGGATGCCAAGATTGACAATTTTACAAACGGAAGAAATTTCTTCAGCACATGTTTTGAAAAGGTTGGCAGGTTGGCAGCCTACCAAGAATGAACAAGGACTTTTCCACCAAAAATCCCACATGCTTTATATATATATATATATATATATATATATATATATATATATATATATATATATTAAAATATTTATTTTTGAAACTTAAATAATTCATAATAAATAGCTCTTTTTCAGAAAAATACGAATCTTATGTCCTTTTCATATGAAATTTAATTCTCTACAACTTTGTAGAAGAAAGTTTTTCCAAATTTCAAACAGAAAATGGCCAAAATCCACAAACGGATGATTTTTCACACCAAAATACTGATAAAAACACCTCAGCACTAATTCTTTCTTTTATATCCACACAAATAAATATTTTCTTATCATATAAATCAATAACTAATTATTCACAAATAATATTACAGAACTACAATATTGACAACCAGGTCGTTCCTAGGAAAGAGGGGGATTTCCAATAAGGATTTCTCCTTACTGGCGCGCAATTAAATTACCCCTAATAGACAGAACTTCCTTAGATATTGCCAATAATGCTATCTAATAATATTATTCAAATAATATGAATTATTGATTTGATAATTTAAAATTCTGTGCAATGACAATTATTAAATCAATAATATGAAATATCAACGTAGCAATTATGCAATTATCAATGTAGCAATTATTGAGTCAATATTATAAATATTGAACAGTAATTACTGTAACAATTATTGAGTAAGTGACTTCTTACGTAAGAATAAATAATTCAAAATACTGTGCAATATCGTGTGCTACTGTGCAACAACGCGTATTACTGTATTTTTATCACCGGGTATTTCAACAGTTTAACGGTAACAATTTTACCGTTATTTTTATAAAAACGTTATTTCTATCGCTTTCTATATCCGACATTCATTCCGTTGTGGGGTCCACCAATGACTGCGCCGTCGTACGAATATTCTCCGACAAAAAGAATATTTCTCGACCAAACGAATGTTCCCCGACACAACGAATATTTTATAACCACTTGCTTAATTTAAAAAATTTGCACATATCTCCCATAACTCACCACATTTATCAAAACAACACCTTATTGTTTAAAAACAATATATAAAGAAAATTAAATCTTTACTTCATAAAATTTGGGGTCTTACAACCTCCCGTCTTTATGAAATTTCATCCTCGAAATTAACGCACGTACTTGGTATGTCAAAAAGGTGAGGATACCTCGCTTTCATTTTCAATTTCAACTCCCAGGTCATTTCCTCAATAGCATGGTTTCTCCACAAAATTTTAACTTGAGGTATAATCTTTGAGCGTAAAACATGTTCCTTCTTATCCAAGATCTTGACAGGTATCTCCTCATACGTTAAATCTTCGGTTATCTCGTCTGGTTCTAATTCGATAATGTGGTTTGGGTCTTTCACGTATTTATGTAGCATGGATATGTGAAAAACATTATGAACACGAGACATGCTAGGTGGTAAAGCGAGTCTATAGGCCACATTTCCTACTCGGTCAAGGATCTCAAATAGACCAATGAATCATGGGTTGAGCTTTCCTCTCTTCCTGAATCTCGTAACTCCTTTCTATGGAGCAACACGTAACAATACATGGTCCCCAACATTAAATTCTACGTCCTTCCGATGAAGATCAGCATAACTCTTTTGTCGATCTTGTGCAGTTTATATACATTGCCGGATCATTTGAATCTTCTTCGTAGTCATACGTACTAACTCAGGTCCCAATAATGTTGCTTCACCCACCTCATCCTAGCATACTGAGAACGACATTTTCGTCCATACAATGCTTCGAATGGAGCCACGCCTATACTTGCTAATAACTGTTGTTGTAGGAGAATTCCACCAATGGTAAGTACTTATCCCAACTTCCTTTGAAGTCTAGAACACAAAGTCTCAATAGATCTTCAAGAGTTTGGATAGTCCTTTCTGATTGCCCGTCCGTTTGAGGATGATATGCAGAACTGAATCATAAATCCGTGTCCATAGCTTTCTGTAAACTGATCCAAAATAGTAAAGTAAATCTGGGGTCACGATCCGAAACTATGGATATTGGCATTCCATGCAATCTCATAATCTCATTCACGTACATATGAGCAAGACATTCAAGGGAATAAGTCTCTCGTATAGGCAAGAAATGAGCATACTTGATTAATCTATCAACAATAACCCAAATTGCATATATGCCTTGAGAAACCTTGGGAAGACCCGTAACGAAATCCATGGTAATGTGTTCCCACTTCCACTTTGGAATCTCAAGTGGTTACAATGGACCCTTTGGCACTTGATGCTCTACCTTGACACGTTGACAAGTCAAACACCTCGAGATGAACTCCACGATCTCTCTCTTCATATTGCTCCACCAAAATGTATGTCGAAGATCACGATACATTTTGGTACTCCCAGGATGGATTGCAAACGGTGTGTTGTGTGCCTCCATCATGATTCAATACTTTAAATTAGAATCGTTAGGAACACAAAGTCTGGAGTTGACTCGAAGTATTTCTTCTTCATCGATTCTTGCTTCTGGAATAGCACCTTCTTGCACTTTCTTCTTCATCTTCATCAGCTCTGGGTCTGTAGCTTGAGCAGCTTTAACTTTATCAATCAAAGCTGGTTCTACGCGTATACTTGACATCATCACATGGACTCTATCTCCATCCTTTGTAAGTCACACAAAATGGGCTTTTGTGTTAACAGCATCGCACTCATTCCCGCATATGATCTTCTACTTAACGCGTCTGCTACCACGTTCGCTTTTCTAGGATGGTATTGGATGGTATGGTCGTAATCTTTCAACAGCTCAAGCCAAGGTCGTTGCTGCATGTTGAGTTCCTTTTGAGTGAAGAAATATTTAAGGCTCTTAGGATCCGTATAAATCTCCACTTTCTCTCCATACAGGTAGTGTCTCCAGATCTTCAACGTGAAAACGACTGCTACTAACTCTAGATCATGAGTAGGATAATTCCTCTCATATTCTTTGAGTTGCCGTGAGGCATAGGCTATGACTTTCCCATGTTACATGAGAACACATCCTAACCCTTTGCCCCAAGCATCGATGTAGATGACAAATCCATCCAAACCAGATGGTATCGTCAGAACAGGTGCCGAAATGAGTCTCCTCTTGAGCTCTTGAAAGCTCTTCTCGCATTCCTCGTTCCATATGAATTTTGTATCTTTTCGAGTAAACTAAGTTAATGGAGTAGCGATTAGAGAAAAATCTTCCAGGAATCTCCGATAATAACCAGCTAAGCCCAGAAAGCTACGTACTTTGGTCACCGACTTAGGTTGCTCCCAACTTTGTATTGCTTCAATCTTCGCCGGGTCAACAGATACTCCATGTTTTGATACTACGTGCCCAAGGAATGCTACTTCCTCAAGCCAGAACTCGCATTTCTTCAGCTTGACATATAGCTTGTTTTCACGAAGCCTTTGAAGTACCAGCTTTAAGTGGTGCTCATGATCTTCACGACTTTTGGAATAGATGAGGATGTCATCAATACAGACAACCACGAACTGATCCAAATATTCCTTGAATACACGGTTCATTATACCCATGAAAGCAACAGGAGCATTAGTCAATCCAAAAGACATGACTAAGAATTCATAATGCCCGTATCGAGTTCTAAAAGCAGTCTTTGAAATATCCTCAGTTTTAATCTTT
This sequence comes from Panax stipuleanatus, assembly GCA_020205555.1. NCBI lineage: Eukaryota > Viridiplantae > Streptophyta > Magnoliopsida > Apiales > Araliaceae > Panax > Panax stipuleanatus. Next base: position 89,128,265 of record CM035121.1, read on the forward strand.
AACTGATGATATCCAAAACGAAGATCGATCTTTGAAAAGAATTGTGCACCTTGCAACTGGTCAAACAGGTCACAATACGAGGTAATGGATACCTATTCTTGATGGTGATATGGTTCAACTCCCGATAGTCAATATAAAGTCGCACACTCCCGTCTTTCTTTTTTACAAATAAAACGGGAGCACCCCAAGGAGATGTACTAGGACGTATAAAACCGATGTCTAACAACTCCTGTAGTTGGACCTTTAACTCCTGAAGTTCAATAGGAGCCATTCTATATGGGGTTTTAGAAATGGATTTTGTACCGGATTCAAGGTCAATAAAGAATTCAACTTCACGTTCTGGGGTAGACCGGGAAGTTCTTCCGGAAATACATCCGAAAACTCATTAACAACAGAAATATCATTCAAACCTAACGTATTCTGGTTTAGATCAGTGACATGTGCTAAGAAAGCTTGACATCCGTTTTTCAATAAACGAATAGCTTTATGACTTGAAATGACATTGACTGATTTTAGTGGTTTGGTGGTTTGGATTCGCACAATAGGTTTAGGAATATGAAAACTAAAAACCTTACGAAAACAATCAATTTTGGCATGAAAAGTGGTTAACCAGTCAATTCCTAAAATCACGTCAAATGCAAGTATTTTCAAATATATAAGATTAACAGGTAGGTGAGGGTACCAATTTGAATCAAGCAAGATTTGTAAACTGTGGATGTAACAAAGGTTTCTCCCAACGGAGTTTCAACAGATAAGTCAAAGTCTAATTTCTCAGAAGTTAAATTCAAAAGTTGAGCACAAGTAGGTGAAATAAAAGAATGGGTAGCACCGGTATCTAATAAGGTATAAACTTCGCAAGAGTTTATTATCAGCTTACCCGTGATCACCTCGTTCAGGTTCCTTACTTGTTGGGCAGTCACAATAAAAGCTCTTCCAGGAACCACCGACTTTGACTTGTCTGAAACTGCCTTAGGAATCACCACCCCCGCTGGACTTGGTTTCGCTACAGGACATACTCGAGCTATATGTCCTTCCTTTCCACAGTTATAGCACACCTTGGATTGCTGTGTGCAGTTGGGACTGATGTGTCCCTCTTGCCGCATTTATATCATACGACCAGCGGTCGTTCTCCTCCCCTAGAAACAGTTGATGTTGGTGCTGCTGTTGATGTTTTCACGTTCTCATTGTTGTACATTCTCTTCTTGAAATCTCCCCCCCCCTACTCACTCCTTCTATTATCATGGCCACGATTACCACCGGAGTGGTTACCGCTTATGTCATGATACTTTCCTCCTTGTTGGTTGTCATTGTTCCGATGACTGCTGCCACCGATACGACCTTGGTTGTTGTCCCTTGGTTGAATATAATCAATATCACGTTCTAACAATTGGGCCCTGTTCACTACATCTGACTATAGAGAAAATTTGTGAGAAATGAGGTATTGACGAATTTCTGGTTTCAAACCTCTCAGAAACATCCGCGTCATACTTTCCTCATTCTACACCAAATGAGGTGCAAACCGAGATAACTCCACCAACTTAGCCTCGTACTGGGACACCGTCATGTTATTCTGTTCCAGTCTGATAAACTCTATCTCTTTCATGTGACGAATACTTTCTGAAAAGTATTTGTCATTGAACAGTTTCTAGAACGCCTCCCAAGACATCTTGAGTGTGGCAGGCTGGGTACGCTTCACAGATTTCCACTAGTAATCTGCCTCTCCACGAAACATAAAGGTGGCGAATGGGACCTTCTGTTCCTCCGTGCATCCCAAGACATCAAATATCTTGGTAATTTGCATAACCCACGTTTCTACCTTGATTAGATCTGGCTTTCCCTTAAATTCTGGTGGTCCCAATTCTTTGAACTGCTTGGCAGTGACAAGTCCGCGAGTTGTTATTATTTCCACCTGTATTATGAACACGAGTCTCTCTCATTTGGTTTTGCATGAACTGCAAAAAGCTCCTAAACATCCCATCGTTTATCGTTTCTTCGGTAGGGTTGTTTACAGAAGGAATATAGCCTTCCTGTTGCACGTTCTCCCGATTGATGATTAAAGGTGTCTCAACGGTCTCATTCACTCCATTGTTTAGATTTTCAGTTGCCATTCTCAAATTCTGCCATAAAACAAGGGTTAATCAAATAAATTAATATATCACATAATGTTCCAAACGACCAATTAAATAACAAATAAGCTTCGGTAGGACACACTAGCGAAGGTTTTATTCGTCTCTCCCCTCCTAGTTCTATTCCCAGATCTCCGCCAGAGATCATATCCCTAAGCTCTGATACCAACTATGACGCCCCCAAAATAGGTTCAATACTCAACCCATTCTGAGTCGCCAAATACATGGTACAAAATTTAAATACAATCTTTTATAACATACGGTCGTGCAAAATACGACCACACAAACTATGAGCTTCAATACAAATCGTATATAATACAAAATATAAACATTTAAATTCATTCCTTATTCATTACAATGATTGTCTCACTATTTTATAGAATAGTGAGGACTTCTACAGATCTAACTCTGATCATCACACTGTTCCCCGACTAGCCCCCGCGATATTCTCATTTCTTGAAGAGGATAATAGATAAAAATGGTGAGCTCTACTAGCCCAGTAAAGAATTTGATGACTGAGATAATGAAGAATAAATTATCGTTAGTCTTCGATAAATCAGATAAAATATTATGGACAACAAGTTTTAGATTAACAACTGCAGCGAAAATATCAATTCATTAGAAGAGTTACGTAGAGAATGAGGTCTACTATTTTCTATGATTTAAAAGTCCATCATTAATATTTTATCTCTATAACATCAATCAATATATATCTCAAATCAAATATTCATCTTTGCACTACGGGCCAAAGATATTCATTTGTATCACCAGTGGTCATGTTCATCTCAACACCTGTCAATCTTTGCACTACGGGCCAAAGATATTCATCAGGTAATCATTTATCTTTGCTCTACAGGCCAAAGATATTCAGTTATATCACCATTTAGGACTGAGGATGATGAAAAATAATATAAATAACGAATTCAGTGAGATGAAGGACAAAGATTAGAGATTCGTAATTTAGTTTATCCAAGTTCAAGAATATTCCATAATAATATTTTGTGGAGCAAAATTCAAGAATAAAGATCAAAACTTGGATCCAATCAAAGATAGGACCCATAATAGCCAACTTGGACAAATAGAAGAAAATTTAATTTTTCCGTGAATAGTGCTGTATAAGTGAATAGTAATCTCGACGGAAAAAGTAAGAATTTCATAATAAAATCCATGTCAATATTTTGGTATCATGATATTGAAAAGAATAACATCATTTACGAAAGAAAATAACATCCCTTACCTTAACAGGAGAGTAGTTTTGGCTGGAATATCGAATATTATATGGACGAAAACTTGCACTGTTATCAACACTCAAAGTATATAAATACTCACAAGAAATACGCTCGATATTATAGAGAGAATTTTTTTTGATTCTGGTGTATTTTCATTTCTAACTAAGCACCCTATTTATAGGAAAAGCTTAGGATGCCAGGATTGACAATTTTACAAACGGAAGAAATTTCTTCAGCACATGTTTTGAAAAGGTTGGCAGGTTGGCAGCCTACCAAGAATGAACAAGGACTTTTCCACTAAAAATCCCACATGCTTTATATATATATGTATATATATATATATATATATATTAAAATATTTATTTTTGAAAATTTAATAATTCATAATAAATAGCCTCTTTTCAGAAAAATACGAATCTTATGTCCTTTCCATATGAAATTTAATTCTTTACAACTTTGTAAAAGGATGTTTTTCCAAATTCCGAACAGAAAATGGCCGAAATCCACAAATGGATAATTTTTCACACCAAAATACTGATAAAAATACCTCAGCACTAATTCCTTCTTTTATATCCACAAAAATAATTATTTTCTTATCATATAAATCAATAATTAATTATTCACAAATAATATTACAGAACTACAATATTGACAACCAGATCGTTCCCAGGAAAAAGGGGGCTTTCCAATAAGGATTTCTCCTTACTGGCGCGCAATTAAATAACCCCTCCTAGACAGAACTTCCTTAGACATTACCAATAATGCTATCTAATAATATTGTTCAAATAATATGAATTATTATTTGATAATTTGAAATACTGTGCAATGACAATTATTGAATCAATAATATGAAATATCAACGCAGCAATTATGCAATTATCAATGTAAAAATTATTGAGTCAATATTATAAAATATTGAACAGTAATTACTGTAACAATTATTGAGTAAGTGACTTCGTACGTAAGTAATTCGAAATACTGTGCAATACCGTGTGCTATTGTGCAATAACGCGTATTACTGTATTTTTATCACCGGGTATTTCAACAGTTTAACGCTAACAGTTTTACCGTTATTTTTATAAAAAGGTTATTTCTGTCGCTTTCTATATCCGACATTCATTCTGTTGTGGGGTCCACCAATGACTGCGCTGTCGTACGAATATTCTCCGACAAAAAGAATATTCTTCGACCAAACGAATATTCCCCGACACAACGAATATTTTATAACCACTTGCTTACTTTGAAAATTTTGCACATATCTCCCATAACTCACCACATTTATCAAAATAACACCTTACTGTTTAAAAATAATATATAAAGAAAATTAAATTTTTATTCATAAAATTTAGGGTCTTACATGTTATGAACACAATTTATACATATAATCATGTTTACATAATTTTCATGTTTACAGATAACAAAAAAATATGAAGAACACAAGAACATGATTTCTAAAATACAAATATTAGAATTATACCATTGTTGCTTTGTGAGGAAGAAGATGAAGGTGATGATTTCTCTAGCTTTCTCCTTCCTTTCTCTTTCTTCTTCTTCTCTCTAACTCTCTGTATTTTTTTTCTTCTTCTAACACTTGTTCTTTCTTCTTTGTTCTTTCTAATAAACTAACTCTTAAATAACGTAAAACAAAACTAATATAATATAAATGATATATATTATACATATAATTATATAATATATATAAATGATAAATATTAACTCCTCTACTTAATACATATATCAGTTACATATTTTCAAATATCAAAAAGCCATAAGGCTTTGTTTGGCCAAAATCATTTATTTTCAAAAATAGATTTTTGGTAGATAAGGCCCTGTTTGGCAAAACAAAATTAAAACAGGTGCAAGGGTCTCGTTTGGTAAAATTCATTTAAAACAGTTTTAAGGGCCTTGTTTGGTAAAACTAATTTAAAAACCCTTTTAATTTCTTAATAAATCCTTTAACATATACTTTCAATGTTACACTTTAATTAATTAAATCTTAGCATTCTAATTTAATTAAATTAAAGCTAACATCATTTAACCAAATAATTTTGTCACATAACAATTACAATTACTCGCTAATCATAATCTCATGTAACAATTATCACATAAAATTTATTTAATTTAATTATCATAATTAAATTAAACTATACCATAAAATCATTACACATCAATTAAATTAACATTTATTTAATTATCATATTGCACTTAATTAAATTACTCCACAACAATTACATAAATTATTTATTTGACTCAATAAATAAATCAATTAAAATATTTATTTAATTCAGTAAATATTAAAATTCATATATCAAATTCTCATTCGTTACAGGGGAGGCGCCACAGCGCCACCCAAGGAAGGAAAGAAGGCGCCGCAACGCTATCCTAGAAGGGCCATTCACTGCCGAAGGGTGCCGCAATGCCCCATTTTTCACATGACCAGGCACCGCAGTGCCGATCAAGAGGAAGTGATAGAGAAGAACTTTTACAAGCTCAACTCTTGGGGAATGTTTAAAGAATAATTATAAACCCTGATTATAACTAATGTAACATCTTAAAGGGTGATTAAAACCTTCCGTTTAACAATTAAATGTTGATTAATGGTTATGAAAAGGTGAACACAAAGTACGTTAATGATATTCGTGAATCCTATTCGCGTCGGACGAACGTCTTAGGTTTATATAGGTTGTAATATCTAGATGTTGAACAAAGATGGTAACTTATTACATTTAAATGTTATAAAGTTGTAATGAATATTAAATAACTTAGCGAAGGTTATTAATTAACAATTCGAATAAGTTATAAAGGAAGGAGAAAATAGTATAAATAATGTGTATAGATTGTGTGGTAGCTAATTGGTATGATATATGATTATATCATCTAGAACCTATAAAGACCAAAGTAAAGTTGAATTAAAAGCCAGAGGACGCTTGAGGGAGCAGCATTGGAATAGATACCTATAGTAAAAGAATTCGCGGATGTATTTCCAAATGAGTTACCAGGTCTTTCGTCGGATAGTAAAAGAATTCTAGGGCACCGTATCATATGGCGCCGGTAGAAATGAAGGATTTAATGATTCAGTTACGGAATTGTTAGATAAAAAGAACATTTAATCGAGTGTTTCTCCATGGGGAGCACCGATATCATTTGTAAAGAAGAAGGACGGATCGTTGAGACTTTGTATCGACTATCTAGAGTTGAACAAGCTGAAGATAAAGAATAAATACCCATTTCCCAGGATCGATGATTTATTTGATCAATTAAATGGGGCTAAGTATTTTTCTAAGATAGATTTGAGAATGGGGTATCACTAGTTGAAAGTAAGGAAGGAGGATGTACCTAAGACGACATTCAAGACTCGTTACGGTAATTATGAGTTCCTGGTGATGTCGTTTGGATTGACGAATGCGCCAGCCTCATTCATAGATATGATGTGCAGAGTGTTCAATTAGTACTTGGACAAGTTCGTAGTGGTGCTTATCGATGATATTCTAGTCTACTCTAAGACGTCAGAAGATCACGCTGAACATTTGAGATTAGAGTTTGAGACACTAAGAAAGGAAAATTTGTGTGCTACATTCACTAAGTTTAAATTTTGACTTGAGAGAGTGCAGTTTTTAGAGCACATTATTGATAAAGAAGGGATTTCAGTGGATCCAGCAAAAGTTAAAGCAGTGATTAATTGGGAACAATCGAAAATGCTTACGGAGGTGTATTTCCTAGGGTTAGCGGGATACTATCGAAGATTTATCCAGGATTTTTCTAAGATAGCTACTCCGTTGATAAATTTGACAAGAAAGATAGTGAAGTATGTATGGACATAGAAGTGTGAAGATATTTTTCAAGAGCTGAAGAAAAGATTGAGTGAAGCACCCGTATTGTCTTTACCAGACGATAAAGGGAATTTTGTAGTGTATAGCAATGCTTCGCATAGAGGACTCTGTTGCGTACTCATGCAGTATGGTAAGGTCATTGCGTATGCATCTCGGCAGTTAAAGGATTATGAGAAAGGTTATCCTATTCATGACCTTGAAGATTTGGAGGCATTATCTGTATGAAGAGAAATATGAGATATACACAGACCATAAAAGTCTAAAATATATCTTCACACAGAAGGAGTTGAATATGAGACAAAGAAGATGGTTGAAGTTGATAAAAAATTACGAATGTGATATCTTGTATCATCTAGGAAAGGCGAATGTGTGGTCGACGCTTTAACTAGAAATGGTCGGGAGAAGTTGTCAATGTTAAAGTCTCAAAATGAGTTAATAACAGATGACAAAGATGGAGTTGGAAATGAGATTACCGAGTTAATCTGTAGAAAAGTTATTTATGATGGAGACTCGACCAACAATTATTGAAAGAGTAAAGGAGGCACATTTCAAAGATGAGGAGTGTGAATAGATAAAGAAAAGGCTTGAAGAAGGAGAAGAGACTAAGTATAAACTTGATAATGAAGAATTATTATGATTTGAAGGGAGAATTTGAGTTCCGTATGATATAGAACTAAAAGAAGAAATTTTATAAGAGGCTCATAGTTCAAGGTACTCGATTCATCCTGGTAGTACTAAGATGTATTAAGACCTTTGACAGAACTTTTGGTGGCCGAACATGAAGAGGGAGATAACATAGTATGTTAGTAGGTGCTTGACTTGTTAGAAGGTCAAGGCTAAACACCAGAGACCAAGTGGATTGTTACAATCATTGGAGATTCTGAAATATAAATAGGATCATATCACGATGGCTTTTGTGGTGGGACTTCTAGCTACACAGAAAGGATACGATGCTATTTGGGTTATAGTGGATCGTTTGACGAAGTCGGCTCACTTTTTGCCAATAAGAGTCAAGCATAATTTAGAATAATTAGCTAAACTTTATGTCAAGGAGATAGTTTCAAGTTATGGAGTATACTAGTTTCGATTGTGTCAAATCGTGATCCATGGTTCACATCAAATTTTCTAGAGGAGTTTACAAGAGAAAATGGGAACGCAGTTGAGGTTGAGTATAATATACCATCCTCAAACCGATGGACAGAGTGAAAGAACAATTCAGACGCTTGGAGATATGCTAAGAGATCTTGCATTATGGATTTTAAAAGAAGTTGGGATGATCATCTATCGTTAGTAGAGTTTCCTTATAACAATAATTATCACGCAAGTATAGGTATGCCACCTTACAAAGCGTTATACAGAAGAAAGTGCAGAACTCCACTGTGCTGGGATGAGGTAGGTGAAAGTCGAATGCTAGGACCAGGAGATGGTGTAGAAAAAGGCAGATGTGGTTAAGTTAATACGTACCTGACTGGTAGCAGCTCAAGATAGACAAAAAAAGTGTGACGCCCCCAAATTCTCTACACTCCTTGTAGCAGATTTGGTGCTCACGTAAATATTCTATAAGATAATAATTTTTATCAATCCAAGATTCATAGTATTCCATAACAGACAGTAGTTCTCGTCAGAACAATTATTGTGTTTGGATACCCTCACTTGGATAAATAGATTTATTAATCTCACGGATATTTCTTTTGTATCAATAATTCCTATCTATCTGACATTCACAGTATTTTAATGCTAGGATTGTTCTATAAACTGAGGGGCGCAACCTGAGTGCATCAGAGAACTCCCAAGTTCTTTCAATACTCTCATTCAGATGTATAGTTCATATAGATACTGTACTTCTCTTTAACTTCTATAGAAATGTAAAAGCTAAGCAACTTATATTACACAATTTAAATTTTAAGTACATAAATTCCAACTTATAATTACATCAGAGTCTTCAAAGATGTAACCAAGTTTAATACAATAAAACTTAATTAATAGGGTCTTTCTATCCACATAATTGAGTACTAGAACTTGTATGTTAGTCAAAGCTGTAAAGGAAAAGAATATTTGCAAATATGAGCTACAGAAGGCTTTGCAAGTCTTAAACTAGTTATACTTTATACTCACATTGAATCTGAATTGAATGAACATATAGTTCAAGATGTTTTCCACACATATATATATATATACTGAGGTTTGTCTGCCAAACCCCACACATTAGGAGTTTTTGTTAGTCATAAAGACTTAGCAACCCGAGTTGATTGGTCAACGACACCGCACTCCTAGCGGTCATAAAGACTTAGGAGCTCTGTTCTGATATCTCATTGGAGATCAACCTAATCATATCCTATGAGTATGCATATCATCCTACCATTCCAAAAAGGTCAGTGAAGAGTAGCGTATAAAACCCCGGTTAGTGCTATAACTGTCGTTCTTGAATAGTATCAGTATATATATCTATACCAAGCAATATTGGTTTCATCACAGTTTAAGCTTTGATATCAAATCAAATCCAATTTACGCAAATAACAACTCATTTCATTCAGTTATTCTTGAACAATATTAAGCAATAACCTCTCAACAATAGATAACACGAACAAAGTATATAACAAGTTCGTATGGAAAAAATATATGACTTACATTTAATATAAAAATTAAATGAAGTTAGAAAACTTGCCTGATTGAAGAACAATTACTTAATACTATCTGAAGTTGTTATGTAACCTAAATATATTACCACATATTTATAACAGTTATTAAAATGTTTAAGAACGAATATCTAATCAAACTAGTTAAGCCTGGGTTGATTTTAATGTCCAGTCGGTGTTCTATTGCTTTATTGATTAATTATCGAGTTAATTTCTCGCTAAAACTTTATTTAAAAGCTTCAATATTACTTTAGATACCTTAACTATCATTTATAACATTTTCTAGAAGCTCATAATAATTTTTAAACAGTTAATTATCCATCATAATGATTTTTTAAACAGTAATATAATTTTTAAATAATTAATAATCAGTCATAATGATTTTTAAATCAATAATATTATTTTCAAATAATTAATAATCATTCATAATGATTTTTAAATAATTTATTATAATTGATAATGATTTTTAAATCATTAGTATTATTTTTAAATAATTTATTATCATTTATAATGATTTTTAAAATATTAATCTCATTTTTAAATAATTTATTTAATAAAATTATTAAATAATTTATTTAAAAAAATTATTAAATAATTTATTTTAAAAAATTATTAAATAATTTTATTATCATTAATATTAAAATATTAATGAAATTTATGTTAAAATATTAAAGTTATTTATATAACTTAAAATGAATTTTAAAACTTATTTATTATTTATTATTTATTATTTATTAATAATTATTTATTATTTATTTTTAATTTATTTCTATTTATTTTAATTATTATTTTTATTTCTATTAAAAACTGATGTTGAAGGTCCATACTGACAGGAAGCGTTGTTGTAGGTATTCTTCATCAACTAAAGAATAGACAAGTCAACCCTTAGATGCCAACTTTGACCACCATTAATTTTCAATCTGTTAGCTTTCAAGGCGTGTAGATGTATATCTATGTTGTAGTACCGATGTAATATTACAACTACATACTAAGTTTGTTGCCTAACTACATCATACCAAAGAGATATTGATGGTTAAACCACCTATCTAAGCTGTTCTTGAGTTTTCTGGAATTTTCAGAATTTCAGTCAATGTTGGTCAACCAGGTTTGATGCTTAATAACTTTTATTTTGTGATTCCTATAAGTGATCTAGTGTCACCTTCTTGTAGTAGGTATACTAAGGTTTAAAAGTGTGACACTGGAATAGCCAAACAACATCACAAATTAGAGATCTAGATTGGTCAAACTAGCTGTCAAACCTATTCTGGGAATTTTTTGAAATTTCAAGAAAATCATTTTTGTGAACGGTCAACTGATTTTGACCATGAATAACTAGTAGCCTGTTGATGTAATGGGTATTCGGTTGTCATAGACTTTTAGTACATGTTACGGGGTACAAAAGTGATACACCTAGATGACCTAACGATACAAAGATCCAAGCCTTCAAATATGTTGTCAGAGCTCTGTTGGGTTTTCTAGGTTTTCCAGAAACTGAAACCATGATCGGTTAACGAGTTTTGACCATCAATAACTTGCAATCTATAGATCCTATGAACATGATTCCACTTCCAGCTTACTAACCTCCTAACATACTACAATTCCAAAGCTTAAAACATCTCTAAACATTAACAGAATAGGATCTACAGGCTCTGACATTTGACTGTCAAACCTCATTTTTAGGGTTTTTGGCAGTTTTCTTAAATCTTCATTTTTATGAATTTAGATGTTATGGATTCATGTTTAACCAACCCAGATCACTTAATAACATATTAATTAACATAATTAAACACTAAAACATAAAAACTAACAAAGCTTAAAGAATATAACATGAAATTAGAGTTTATACCTTTTTAAACAACCTCTTGAAATCCTCTCTTAGATTTTGATCTGGGCTTACTATGAACTGATTAGGGACCACAATATAAAGTATACTAAGTGTATATCTCGTGCACTTAGTGGTGTGAAGTATAGCTATAACAAACAAGATTTTGTATATTATTTTTAAATATTTATTGAATTAAATAAATATTTTTAATTGATTTATTTATTGAGTTGAATAAATAGTTTAGGTGATTATGTTATGGAGTAATTTAATTAAGTGCAATATGGTAATTAAATTGATGTGTAAGTAATTGTGTGGTATAGTTCTAATTTAATTGAGAATAATTAAATTAGATGAATATTATGTGGCATTTGTTAATAAAGATTTACTAATTTGTTACATGAATTATGATTAATAAGTGAATTATAATTGTGTAGCAATTTAGTATTATGTGGTAATTTAATTTAATTAAATTGATGTTAGCTTGTATTTAATTAAATTGGGATAGTAAGATTTAATTAGATAAAGTGTGACATTTATAACCATGTGTTAAAGGAGTTATAAAAATACATTAAAAGAGTTTTAAATTAGTTTTTCCAAACAAGGCCCTTAAATCTGTTTTAATCCTGTTTTACCAAACAAGGCCTTAGACCTAAAAAAAATTGTTTTTAAAAATAAAGGGTTTTTGCCAAACAAGCCTTGTGCCTTTTTATTTTCAAACAAAAATATAACTGATATCTATTTAATAAAAGGTTTTAATATATGTCATTTATATAGTGTATAATTATGTTATATTATATGTATATCAGTTATATTCTATACTACGTGAGTTAGTAAGAAGAATAGAAGCAGTGTGTTTATCAGACTAAGAAACTAGAGAGAAGAAGAAAGAAAGAGGAAGAAGAAGTTTTGAGAAATCAAAACAAGGAGTCATCATCATCACCATCATCTTCTTCTCCTAATAACAAATCTAACTCTACAATTGTTAAACCATGTTCTTCATGTTTTTCATTGTTTTACTTCTTTGTAATTTGGTTTTCATGATAAACTATAAATTGATGATCTATATGTGTTAGATTATATATATAAACTAGTATATATGTGTTATATGATAATTTAGGTGTTTAATTCATGTAAATATGATGAACATGAAGAAATCATGTTCATAGCAATATCAAAATTTGTGTTTGATTGTGATATGTTATGTAAATTGATCATAGATTATAATAATATATTAAAAAAACGAAATTAACATGATTTGAATTATGTGTTTTGGTTTAAAAACAAACTCACAGTGTTAATTTTCTTCAAGAACGCTTAACAATGGTGTTTTCTTCAAAATCATAAAATTAAAGGTGTTAATTATGTGTTGTGAGGATTATATATGTTAAAACATGTTAGAAGTTTAAAGTTATAGTTTTATAAATTTTTATATGCATTATATGTACAAAAATATGAGTTTGGGTGTGAGGAAATAAGCCAAATTCGCTTTTTCTCTGCACAGTTCGTGAGCTAAATTTTTCATCAGCATAAATACCCGCCCTAACGGGCATTTACCCGCCCCAACGGGCTTTCCTGCTATCCAGAATTTTGTGTTGTGTCTTTTAAGTCCTAATATGATGAACTAATTGAATGTAATGAATTTGATGACATGCTAAGTATATAAAACAATAATATAACATATTATTGACATGTATGAGACAATTTGAAGTCTCATATTAACAAGTTATGTGTGAATTTGAATATTGTTTTAGTAAGGTATGATTATGATGGTTTAAAAGATTAGACACGTGTGTTATGCATGTTGTGAGTTTAGATTCACGTTATGTGGTTAGTTAGCAAGTTAAGTTTATGAACCACGTTGTTAAGTTGAACTTAAGTGAGAAGTTCAACAGTTAAACATAGTGGTTATGAAACTAATCATTATTGTAAACGTAATATAATATGTAGGATAATTGTGGAACGTGATTGTAAGTTGTAGCTTGTGCACGAGGCAAGTTGTTCTATCCTTTCTTGTTACGATTACGCAAGTATTCTATTCCTAATTTACTTTTATTGAGCAAGTTGTTCTATCCTTTCTTGTTATAATTATGCAAGTATATTGTTGAAGTCATTGTTGACTTAATATAACCTTGACTTAATTGTTCAATCAAGATTTTTTTGAATCTTTCGAATGTTTTAAGTTAAATTCTAAAGCATAAGTTCTTCCATAATTATTTTATTATTGAATTCTTATTTCTTTTAAGTTGATTCAACTACCCCTTTAGTTGATGATAGTTGAACTCTAAATCACCCTTGAAACTTATCCAAACCAAACTTTCTTTAGTGCGGACTCGTTAAATAAAAACTGAGATGAACAACCCTAGTAAAATGGGATTACCATGCGAAAACGTTAAGATGTTTATGCACAATACATGGTACGAAGGGCTGATCCCCCTAAGTACGAGTTAAGAGTTCATATAGTCTAACGACTGTTAAAGGTCTAAGTGGAAATACTTACTACCTGGGACATAGTTCAAGGTCTTATGACCCTCAGATGAATTCTAAATCTTATTCTTAATTATCGATGAATGAAATATTATCTAATCAGTTGAAGCTATTCAATACTATGTCAACACTATTGTTTGCTATTTCAAGTGAGCTTTTGTTTGCTCACTCTTGTATTATATAACCATTGCAGCTAAAGTTGAAAGAGTTGACGAACCGTCAACTAGCAAAGGCAAGAGCAAGATGAACAAGTGAAGACTTGTTTATATTTCTGATATGATTTTTAATAAGACATAAATTTTATTATGTGATGTGTTTTATTTTTCGCATTTGTTGATGTTAAGGTTAGATAACCCTGGGAATGTTTTTGACAAGGTTGTAATCCTTTTTATAAGGAAGATTTTATTTAATTACTAAGGTTGTAATTTATTTTGCATTCCTTATTTATGGGCAGTAGCTATGTTTCATTTAGATAGTGAGCACCAAATCTTGTGGAAATGAATTATCCGGATTTGGGGTGTCACAAGTTAGTATCAAAGCGGTGCTTTAGGTTATGAACCTTAGGTGGGGAAACTTTAGGTAGTAGCCTTATAGGAGATCAAAAAGATAGTGATAATAGCTAAAGATAATAAACTACCTTACGTGCTATGTGTTTACGCTTATGTACGCGAAGAGTTTCGATCGATATCACCAAATAATTAAACTTTTAAATTTTGTTGTCATGATGGCGAATGTTGGAGAGTCCAGTCAGGCTAGGGAGGAGTTACCATAGATGCCTAGGGATGAGGAGCCCCGAGACATTCACATTATCTGGGAGCAATTGGTTCAGAGAGAGCCATCTCCATTGATCACAATAGTTGGTCAGGAGCATGAGCTAATCTTTGACCGAGATGACGAGGATGAGTCAGAGGAAGAGGAGGAGGATCCTGAAGAGGAATTTCCACCTAACTCTATTAGCGCTATGATGTACGTGGAGGTCTACGATTGCAATATTGAGCTACATTGTCGAGTCGGAGAGCTTGAGGAACTAGTAGACGAGAGTTAGACTACCATACAGCAGAGAGAGGAGACGATTCAAGAACTGGACGATGAGCTTGGAAACGCTAAGTGGGATCTAGTCAATGTGGAAAGTGAAAGGGATGATGCACTGGTAGAGCTAGCGAAACTGAAGAACGACATCAAAGGGTAGTCAGTGAAGCGTGCCAGAGCAGAGGAAGTGTGCTTGAAGGCTACTCAACGTGAAGATCGAGCTGAAGACGAAGTTTAAGTGAAGAAGGCCAAGCTGAGGGAGACGGAATATGCTTTTCATTCGGCTATAGATAGGGCCCAGGATCGTGTCTTTTATTACCCAGCTCAGTTCAAGGATTTACCGTGGTATATGGTGGATCGCATAACTGCGTTTCGAGTAATGAAGAAGAATGTGGAGAGGCTGTGCGATGTCTTAATATGCCTAGATAGTAGAGTAATATATTATGTGTTTCTTTATGAATTAAATAATGGAAATCCTAGAATTTGAGATAATAATGGGATAAGATAATGATGTAATTATTGGGTAAAATCTAGTTACGCACAACACGCAAGTATATGTGGTCAACAAGTAATAAAGTGAAAGTAAAGTATCGTTCCCACGAGGAATTATTTAATAAGAATCACCAAGTACTAACCCATAACCAACTCAATCTTATTTAAACGAATGAATTAACAATATATAATTAATCTACTACTAAATACCACTAGTTAAATTAAGATTACGTAGATTTAAGATCACAACTTCACTTATTGCTTCATTTAAGTTAATACACTTCTTATCAATTATGTTCACAAATTATACAGAAAACACAATCACATGCTATTATGATTAGATATAAACCCATAATCTGTCTCTCGAGTTCATATGGATTATCACGGTAATTGTTAGCTAGGCAATTAAACAGTTAAGTCCAAATCACAATAAACAATCCCCACGATAGATCATAATAATTGATAAAGAAGCATATTAAAATAAACTACACAATAAGATCCATTGTAATCTTAAACAAAAGATTTAGTTCATTATTATTGAATTAAAACTAAGAACCCACAATTGAATAATCATTAAAAGATAAGAAAAAAAATTAGAGAAAAGAAAAGAATATGTTGTCAGTAAATTCTTGCTCCTGTTCTTGCTCTTGATCTTGATCTCCAATGGCCTTTAATTCGCTTCAATCTCCAATCCCCATATAACTAGGGTTATTATTTTATTGAAACTAAGCTAAAACTAATCTAATTAATAAAACTAAGCTATATATCTAATTCAATAACTAAACTATCTAATATAATATCCAAGCTCTGCCACCCTACCCGGTTAAGTCACAATCCCCTTTTAAATATTCTTATAATAATAGCCCACATCTTCCCCTCTTCTTGCGTCCGTGTCCAATTCGAAGTAGGAGAGTAAGCTGCTGCTGCCGCCTCCCCGCCCCAGCGGGGATTTCCATGCTAATAGCTGATAGCAGTGTGCATACAAGTCAATTATGTATGATGATAAAGCACGTACTTTGTAAACAATCTTATTTATTTATTAATAAAATATTCATTTATTAAAGGCATTTAATTATCTACATGGTGCTGTTTTTATAATATGTAAATAACCTATAGTTTTAAGCAATGCTTTTAGAATCATGATGATGATCATGCTAATGAGATCTAAATTCTTAGAAATCTCTAAAACTAAAATAGTTCCCAATCGTGGGATTACTAAAAAGGGGATTAGTAAATCCGGATAGATTGGTACATACTTGCTCATTGGATGAGGATGATTGATCTCATGGTCATTTGTGTGGAGACACTAAAACAAGTATGTAGGTGCTTATTGGAGAATAAGTTCACTAAACGTGACTCGCTATGGAATACCTAATGGAGTTTTACTCGCCTGTCAATAGGAATTCCTAATGTGATAGTAGTACAAGTGATCCTTGGACTTGAGATCATCATAGTATCTTGTATGTAATGAATTATACTTTGACTTATTCCTTAAAGTCCTTTAGGGTATATAAAAGGGTATGCTTGGGTATAATGAGTTACATATGGAGATAATGAATGATCAATAAAGAATCTACCACCTCTAGTAAAAGAGGAGATATATCCTATGTGATTCGTTAAATGACAACCCAGGAATCCTTGGCCAAGGTAAAATAAAATTAGAAAGGAGTTTCTAATTTGCATTATTTGGAGTTGTGCATTTTCTAATCGAAATACATATAATTAAATAAAATAAGACTTGACAGTAAATTCATGTCTTATATTTAATTGGGACATTGTATGGTGGAAGGATTGAATTGTATGGTAACTATTTACTCACAGGTTCTTTTATGATTAATGTTGAAATCTATATTATCTGAAAAGTCGTTGATCGCTAGGGAGGCTTATCCCTATTGTAGAATAAATATTATTTATTTAAATAGATTATTAGTTTAATTTATTTATTTAAATAAGATTAGAATTGTTCTAATTGATTTATTCACAACCGGTTTAATATAGAGAACCTAAAGGGTCACACCATAAAAGGAAGAATAATTATTTAAGAAGGTAATGGCATAATCGTTATAATGCATTAAGTGTAATTAATTTAATCTATAGTGATATAATAAATTAAATAGCTTAATGTTTATTATTTAATATTTTGAAAATATTAAATATAAATTAATAAGAGGAGTCTTATTAATATTATTACAATTATTATTATTTTAATTTCTAAAGGAGTTTAGTAATTAATTTAATATTAGTACTCTCATTTATTCCTAATAAGATTAGGAGACAAATTAATTAAATGAATTTAATTAATTATTCCCCATGTGGTGGGAAGCCTAAATTAATTAAAAGAGTTTAATTAATTAAAAGAAATCCCATGTCTAATAGGATTAGAAGGGTTAACCAATATCTATTTAAGAGGAGTCTTATAATAGATATCAGTTGAGGCAATTCCAATTGTTGGAGAGTACTCCTTTTCTATAGAGGATAGAAAACTAAGCCAACCACCCTCCTTCTTGATAATTCATCTTCCTTGGTGGATCACCTCTAGAGGCCAAACACTTGGGTGGCTAACGTTGATCCAAGGAAGGAATCTAACTCGAAAATTCAAGGAGATCACGAAGAACAAGGAGTTGAAGTCGTACCTGTGGAAGCTTCGTTTTACAAGGGTATGATTCCATAACTTCTTATTTATCGTTTTAAATTAATAATTTGCATAAAGGATGATCCGGATAATGGTTTTGTAGAAATTTTTTAAACTCTGATATACCATGCTTCTGCTAATTTTTGCAATTTGATTGCATCACGATTTTGTACAAACCCAACAGTGGTATCAAAGCCAAATCTTTATGCAATTATTAATTTATTTTTGATTTCATATACATATGGGTATGTATTTAAAATAATTTATTGGGCATAATTTTATTGTATAAAATTATTTTTTTTAAGAAAAAAAAATGCCTTTTTTTTTGGACGAATCACAATTTTTTTTGCGTGCTAATCTTGAATTCTGCAAAGAAAAGGTGTTGTCTCTTTCTTACTCCAAAAAGAAGGTGACCCATCAGGAAAGGACTCTTTTAATAAAAGAAGGTGACTTCTTTTAAAAAAAATAAATGTGAATTTTTATTATATATATATATATATATATATATAACCTGATTCGTTATATAAATATATATAATATATACGGTAATATCAAATATATATATATATATATATATATATATATGATATATTTATATATTATATTCTAAATAATTTTATAATTAAAATAAAGAGTTTATTTTAATCTTAAAATTGGATTTCATGCAATTTAAAATTGTCCATTAAATGATACTCATATATATATGAAATGTTTTAATTCATGAGATGAATATTTATTTATTAATATATATGGTGATATGTATGATAATAAATGGGGATTGATTATGGACTATTTGACCAATGTGATTGGATTTTATTTTAGTTGAATGCTTGAATGAATGAGTTTTATTATATGGGGTCTGTGTACCTTGTCTTCTCTAATTTTTTTTCTTGATGTAAAATTTTATCTCCCTCCTATGTACTTCCCCTTGACTGCTCATCAAGGTTTCTATTTAAATTAAATAGTTTAATGTAATAGAAATAGTTAGAATTATCTTGAAGAAATTAGAGACCAAGGAGCAAGGAGTGCGTGAAGACCCGTTTGTATGGAGCCCGGGTTTAAATGTAATAGTTATATTTTAATTTAAATTCTTGCACTCCTAGGTTTGACCTTTTGGTTCACTTGGTGGCTCTAGTGAACCAAACTAGAATAAAAGTCCATAATCAATCCGGGTAGAATATAGTATTCTATATTGCATGCTAAATATTATATATATTATATTTTATGCAAACATGCTTCGCATGTTTAATAAAATGACGCGTATTATATATATATATATATATATATATATATATATATATATATATATATATATATATATATATATATATATATATATATGTGCATGCGCGCTAAACAAGATGAGACAAATAATAACAAACCCCTCAAAGAAATAATATTAAGTCCGAAGCGTTCAAATGATATTTGGAATATCGAATGTCGCCTTCTAGCATGATAAATTAATAGAGTATTAAATATTTAATATGAGCTTGTTGTGCTATCCATAAGGCGAGTATTGCGTATTTAAGATGTTAATTAATCACATTTGATGCTTATCAAGAAAATTGAACGATCTAGTCTTGTTGTGCTATCCACAAGGACGAACAATTTTTTTTTTGAATTTATGGAAGTGCTAGGCTGGACTTAACTTAAATTATTTTAGTTCGGATGTGCACACACTTGACCATTATGATTTAAGAGGCAAAATAAAAGGAGTTATATAGTGATGTAATTGACAAGAGTTGTCTACCTATTTATTTGTATATCGCTTGTTGTGCTATCCACAAGGTTATATACATTTGAAATGGGATCCTTATTCTCACTAGCAAATCTTTAATTAGATGTTGCCGAACTATATAAGTGAGGGTAATATAGTTTAATAAAAATAGTGGGAGATACCAATTTAAAATATAGACCTAAATTTTATTTGGTATGCAAAATTAATAAAATGAATGTTTGCTAAAATGTTGTTTTTCACATGCAGAATTTTAAAAATGTCAAAATCACTAATTTCACTGCGAAGCATACTTGATGCTAATAAGCTTACCGGGCCGAATTATACGGACTGGCTAAGAAATCTGAGAATAGTTCTTACTGCTGAAAAGATTTCTTATGTCCTAAACTCACCTGTCCCTGGAACTGTTCCAGAAACAGCCTCTGAGGAAGAGATTGCCACCATTGTAAAGTGGCAAGATGATGCATCTGTGGCTCAATGCATCATGCTCGCATCCATGAATAATGAGCTTCAGCGTCAGTACGAAAACATGGATGCTCCTACTATGTTGATTCACCTCAATGAGTTGTATGGTGAACAAAGTAGGACTGCTAGATATGAGATATCTAAGGAGCTCTTCCGATCTCGGATGACCAAGGGCAAAGTGAACATAAAGGAACAAAAGAAATCTGATCCAGCTAGCAAAGGAATGTGCTTCCATTGCAACGAGCCGGGTCATTGAAAGAGGAACTGTAAGAAGTTTCTGGCAAAGAAGAAGCTTGGAGAAGCTTCGACTTCCAATCAAGGTTTGTTCGTGATTGAAATTAATTTTTCAGAAAGTCAAAATTCTACTTGGGTATTGGATATCGGCTGTGGTTCTCACATATGTAATAATGTGAAGGGACTGGTCAGAAATAGAAAGCTGAGCAATGATGAGGTCATCCTACGAGTGGAGAATGGAGCAAAGGTTGCTGCATTAGCTGTAGGGACTTATTGTTTAGTAATGCCATTCGGGCAAGTCCATTTATCTTAATAATTATTATTATGTTCCGAATATTATTAAAAACATTATTTCAATTTCTGTATTGGATATGGAAGGATTTAACGTTGTTATAAAGAATAATAGTTGTTCTATTTATAAAGACGAGGTTTTATATGGTATTGGAAATTTGCGAAACGGACTTTATACACTTGACTTACAAGAAAATATTTTTCAAATTGAACAAACTAAGAAAAGGAAAAGAGATGATATTAATTATACTTACATGTGGCACTGTAGACTCGGTCATATCAATGAAACAAGATTATCCAAGTTGTATAAAGATGGGCTCCTTGAGTTATCTGATTATGAATCATATCCAACTTGTGAATCTTATTTCATGGATAAAATGACTAAATCTCCTTTTAGTGGAAAAGGAGAAAGAGTTACAGAGTTGTTGGCATTGATTCACACAGACGTTTGTGGACCTACGACAACAAGTGCACGGGGTGGGTATTCTTATTTTATTACTTTCACTGATGATCACTCAAGATTTGGATATGTGTATTTAATGAAATACAAGCCAGAATCATTTGAAAA
This sequence comes from Panax stipuleanatus, assembly GCA_020205555.1. NCBI lineage: Eukaryota > Viridiplantae > Streptophyta > Magnoliopsida > Apiales > Araliaceae > Panax > Panax stipuleanatus. The sequence continues at coordinate 89,149,841 of CM035121.1, forward strand.
GTTCAAAGAGTTTAGAAATGAAGTAAAGAAACAAACGGGCAAGAGTATAAAGATACTTCGATCAAATCGAGGTGGAGAATACTTAAGCGGTGAGTTTTTAAATTGTCTAAAAAAAATTGGTATAATCTCACAATGGACTCCTCCAGGTACACTACAGTTAAATGGAGTATCTGAAAGGAGAAATCAAACACTGTTGGACATGGTTCGATCCATGATGAGTTTTACCGACCTTCCAATTTCTTTCTGGGGATATGCCCTAGAAACGGCTGCATACCTACTTAACAAGGTACCTACCAAATCCGCCCCAAAGACTCTATATGAGATGTGGAAGGGAGGAAACCAAATCTTAAGCATGTTAAGACTTGGGGTTGCCCAGCTTATGTCAAAAAGTTTGAAAATGATAAGCTACAGACTAAATCCAATAAGAGTAGATTTGTGGGATACCCTAAAGAAACTTTAGGGTATTATTTCTATCATCCAACTGATCAAAAGGTGTTTATTGCGAAACATGCTGCCTTCTTGGAAAAGGAGTTTATCCATGAAGGGGTCAGTGGGAGTAAGATATATCTTGAAGAAGTTCAAGAACCACAAATTATCACGGATCAAAGTCAGGTACCTGACCAAGTAGAAGAACCTACTATACTACATCCTGTTCGTAAATCTGGAAGAGTACCGAAGATACCTGAGAGGTATGGATTTGTTATAGAGGATGACGATGAGGTACACATCATGAATAATGATGATCCATTGAATTACAAACAGGCTATGAGTAATAAAGACTCAGGGAAATGGCTTGAAGCCATGAAATTCGAAATGGACTCCATGTATGAAAACAAAGTATGGACTTTGGTTTCACCACCTGAAGGCATTAAGCCTATTGGGTGTAAATGGGTCTTTAAAAGAAAGACTGGAGCGGACGGTAAGGTAGAGACCTATAAGGCCCGATTGGTTGCAAAAGGTTTCAAACAAAGACAAGGAGTTGACTATGATGAAACCTTTTCACCAGTAGCTATGCTCAAGTCCATTTAGATTTTGCTTGCGATTGCAGCTTATAACGACTATGAGATCTGGCAGATGGACGTGAAAACGGCCTTCGTCATTGGAAAACTTGAGGAGGATGTGTATATGACACAGGCAGAGGGATTTGTTTTAAAGGTTGGAACAAATTAAGTCTGTAAGCTGCAACGATCCATTTATGGATTGAAGCAAGCTTCTCGTAGATGGAACATTCGTTTTGATTAGACAATCAAAGAGTTTGATTTTATCAAAAACGACGATGAACCATGTGTGTACAAGAAGGTTAGTGGGAGCGCAGTTTCAATCCTTGTATTATATGTTGATGATATATTACTGATAGGGAATGACATTCCTATGCTACAATCGATTAACTGGTTATCTAAACACTTCTCCATGAAGGACTTGGGAGAAGCATCCTATATTTTGGGGATAAAGATCTATAGAGATAGATCTAAAAGGATGCTTGGTTTATCCCAAGCTGTTGGGTTTGTACGAAATCGTGACGCAATCAAATTGCAAAAATTAGCGGAAGCATGGTATATCAGAGTTTAAAAAATTTCTACAAAACCATTACCCGGATCATCCTTTATGCAAATTATTAATTTAAAACGATAAATAAGAAGTTATGGAATCATACCCTTGTAGAACGAAGCTTCCACAGGTACTAGTTCAACTCCTTGTTCTTCGTGATCTCCTTGAATTTCCGGGTTAGATTCCTTCCTTTGATCAACGTTAGCCACCCAAGTGTTTGGCCTCTAGAGGTGATCCACCAAGGAAGATGAATTATCAAGAAGGAGGGTGTTTGGCTTAACCTTAGTTTTCTATCCTCTATAGAAAAGGAGTACTCTCCAACAATTAGAATTGCATCATCTAATATCTATTATAAGACTTCTCTTATATAGACATTGGTCAACCCTTCTAATCCTATTAGACATGGGATTTCTTTTAATTAATTAAACTCCTTTAATTAATTTAGGCTTCCCACCACATGGGAATAATTAATTAAATTCATTTAATTAATTTGTCTCCTAATCTTATTAGGAATAAATGAGAGTACTAAATATTAAATTAATTACTAAACTCCTTTAGAAATTAAAATAATAATAATTGTAATAATATTAATAAGACTCCTCTTATTAATTTATATTTAATATTTCCAAAATATTAAATAATAAACATTAAGCTATTTAATTTATTCTATCACCATAGATTAAATTAATTATACTTAATGCATTATTACGATTATGCCATTACCTTCTTAAATAATTATTCTTCCTTTTATGGTGTGACCCTTTAGGTTCTCCATATTAAACCGGTTGTGAATAAATCAATTAAAACAATTTTAATCTTATTTAAATAAATAAATTAAACTAATAATTTATTTAAATAAATAATATTTATTCTACAATAGGGATAAGCCTCCCTAGCGATCAACGACTTTCCAGATAATATAGATTTCAACATTAATCATAAAAGAACCTGTGAGTTAATAGTTACCATACAATTCAATCCTTCCACCATACAATGTCCCAATTAAATATAAGACATGGATTTACTGTCAAGTCTTATTTTATTTAATTATATGTATTTCGATTAAAAAATGCACAACTCCAAATAATGCAAATTAAAAACTCCTTTCTAATTTCATTTCACCTTGGCCAAGGATTCCTGGGTTGTCATTTAACGAATCACATGAGACATATCTCCTCTTTTACTAGAGGTGGTAGATTCTTTATTGATCATTCATTATCTCCATATGTAACTCATTATACCCAAGCATACCCTATATATGCCTTAAAAGGTCTTAAGGAATAAGTCAAAGTATAATTTGTTACATACAAGATACTATGATGATCTCAAGTCCAAGGATCACTTGTACTACTATCACATTAGGAATTCCTATTGACATGCGAGTAAAACTCCATTAGGTATTCCATAGCGAATCACGTTCAGTGAACTTATTCTTCAATAAGCACCTACATACTTGCTTTAGTGTCTCCACACAAATGATCATGAGATCAATCATCCTCATCCAATGAGCAAGCAACATATGTACCAATCTATCCGGATTTACTAATCCCCTTTTTAGTAATCCAACGATTGGGAACTATTTAAGTTTTAAAACTTTCTAAGAATTTAGATCTCATTAGCATGATCATCATCATGATTCTAAAAGCATTGCTTAAAACTATGGGTTATTTACATATTATAAAAACAGCAACATGTAGATAATTAAATGCCTGTAATAAATGAATATTTCATTAATAAATAAATAAGATTGTTTACAAAGTACGTGCTTTATCATCATACATGATTGGCTTGTATGCACACTACTATCAATCTCCCACTTGCACTAAAGCCAATCGCCATGGTATCTCATACCCATCTTCTCTAAGTGACGATCAAACTGCTGTTGTGTTAAAGCTTTAGTAAATGGATCTGCAATGTTGTCTTGAGAGTCTACACGCTCCAAGGTGACGTCTCCTCTTTCAATGATCTCCCTGATCAAATGAAATCGCCGCAACACGTGTTTAGATTTCTGATGAGACCTCGGTTCCTTAGCCTGTGCAACTGCTCCTGTGTTGTCACAGTAAATGGGAACTGCTTCTCCAATGCTAGGAACCACACCAAGTTCAGTTATGAACTTCTTCATCCAAACAGCTTCCTTTGCAGCTTCACTTGCAGCTATATACTCTGCCTCTGTCACTGAATCAGCAACTGTTTGCTGCTTGGAACTCTTCCAACTCACTGCGCCTCCGTTCAAGGTAAAAACATACCCCGAAACAGATTTACTGTCATCTTGGTCCGTTTGAAAACTTGAGTCTGTGAAGCCCTCGAGTTTTAATTCAGACCCACCGTAGACAAGAAAAATATCCTTAGTCCTTCTCAAGTATTTTAGGATATTCTTCACTGCCTTCCAGTGCTCTTCTCCTGGATTCGACTGGTATCTGCTAATTACACTAAGTGAATGAGCAACATCCGATCTAGTACATATCATACCGTACATGATAGATCCTATTGCAGAAGCATAAGGGATCTTACTCATTCGGTCTCTCTTCTCAGGTGTCTTTGGGGCCTGTTTCTTGGAGAGATGTATTCCATGGCTCATCGGCATGAGTCCTCTTTTGGAATCTTCCATGCTAAATCTCTTTAGCATTGCATCAATGTACGTTCCTTGGGATAAACCAAGCATCCTTTTAGATCTATCTCTATAGATCTTTATCCCCAAAATATAGGATGCTTCTCCCAAGTCCTTCATGGAGAAGTGTTTAGATAACCAGATTTTAATTGATTGTAGCATAGGAATGTCATTCCCTATCAGTAATATATCATCAACATATAATACAAGGAATGAAACTGCGCTCCCACTAACCTTCTTGTACACACATGGTTCATCGTCATTTTTGATAAAATCAAACTCTTTGATTGTCTCATCAAAACGAATGTTCCATCTACGAGAAGCTTGCTTCAATCCATAAATGGATCGTTGCAGCTTACAGACTTGATTTATTCCAACCTTTGAAACAAATCCCTTTGGCTGTGTCATATACACATCCTCCTCAAGTTTCCCATTGAGGAAGGCTGTTTTCACTTCCATCTGCCAGATCTCATAGTCGTTATAAGCTGCAATCGCAAGCAAAATCCGAATGGACTTGAGCATAGCTACTGGTGAAAAGGTTTCATCATAATCAACTCCTTGTCTTTGTTTGAAACCTTTTGCAACCAGTCGGGCCTTATAGGTCTCCACCTTGCCGTCCGCTCCAGTCTTTCTTTTAAAGACCCATTTACACCTAATAGGCTTAATGCCTTCAGGTGGTGAAACCAAAGTCCATACTTTGTTTTCATACATGGAGTCCATTTCGGATTTCATGGCTTCAAGCCATTTCCCTGAGTCTTTATTACTCATGGCCTGTTCGCAATTCAATGGATCATCATCATTCATGATGTGTACCTCATCGTCATCCTCTATAACGAATCCATACCTCTCAGGTATCTTCGGTACTCTCCCAGATTTACGAACAGGGTGTGGTATAGTAGGTTCTTCTACTTGGTCAGGTACCTGACTTTGATCCGTGGTAATTTGTGGTTCTTGAACTTCTTCAAGATATATCTTACTCCCACTGACCCCTTCATGGATAAACTCCTTTTCCAAGAAGGCAGCATGTTTCGCAACAAACACCTTTTGATCAGTTAGATGATAGAAATAATACCCTACAGTTTCTTTAGGGTATCCCACAAATCTACACTTTTCGGATTTAGTTTGTAGCTTATCATGTTCAAACTTTTTGACATAAGCTGGACAACCCCAAGTCTTAACATGCTTAAGATTTAGTTTCCTCCTTTCCACATCTCATATGGAGTCTTTGGGGCGGATTTGGTAGGTACCTTGTTAAGTAGGTATGCAGCCGTTTCTAGGGCATATCCCCAGAAGGAAATTGGAAGGTCGGTAAAACTCATCATGGATCGAACCATGTCTAACAGTGTTCGATTTCTCCTTTCAGATACTCCATTTAACTGTGGTGTACATGGAGGAGTCCATTGTGAGATTATACCATTTTCTTTGAGACAATTGAGAAACTCATCGCTTAAGTATTCTCCACCTCGATCTGATCGAAGTATCTTTATACTCTTGCCCGTTTGTTTCTCTACTTCACTTCTGAACTCTTTGAACTTTTCAAATGATTCTGACTTGTATTTCATTAAATACACATATCCAAATCTTGAGTGATCATCAGTGAAAGTAATAAAATAAGAATACCCACCCCGTGCACTTGTTGTATAGGTCCACAAACGTCTGTGTGAATCAATGCCAACAACTCTGTAACTCTTTCTCCTTTTCCACTAAAAGGAGATTTAGTCATTTTACCCATGAGACAAGATTCACAAGTTGGATATGATTCATAATCGGATAGCTCGAGGAGCCCATCTTTATGCAACTTGGATAATCTTGTTTCATTGATATGACCGAGTCTACAGTGCCACATGTAGGTATAATTAATATCATCTCTTTTCCTTTTCTTAGTTTGTTCAATTTGAAATATATTTTCTTGTAAGTCAAGTGTATAAAGTCCATTTCGCAAATTTCCAATACCATATAAAACATCGTCTTTATAAATAGAACAACTATTGTTCTTTATAACAACGTTAAATCCTTCCATATCCAATACAGAAATTGAAATAATGTTTTTAATAATATTCGGAACATAATAACAATTATTAAGATAAATGGACTTGCCCGAAGGCATTGCTAAATAATAAGTTCCTACAGCTAATGCAGCAACCTTTGCTCCATTCCCTACTCGTAGGATCACCTCATCATTGTTCAGCTTTCTACTTCTGACCAGTCCCTTCACATTATAACATATGTGAGAACCACAGCCGGTATCCAATACCCAAGTAGAATTTTGACTTTCTGAAAAATTAATTTCAATCATGAACAAACCTTGATTGGAAGTCGAAGCTTCTCCAAGCTTCTTGTCTGCTAGAAACTTCTTGCAGTTTTTCTTCCAATGACCCGGCTCGTTGCAATGGAAGCACATTCCTTTGCTAGCTGGATCAGATTTCTTTTGTTCCTTTATGTTCCCCTTGCCCTTGGTCATCCGAGATCGGAAGAGCTCCTTAGATATCTCATATCTAGCAGTCCTACTTTGTTCACCATACAACTCCTTGAGGTGAAGCAGCATAGCAGGAGCATCCATGTTTACGTGCTGACGCTGAAGCTCGTTATTAATGGATGCGAGCATGATGCATTGAGCCACAGATGCATCATCTTGCCACTTATTGAAAGTGGCAATCTCTTCCTCAGAGGCTATTTCTGAAACAGATTCAGGGACAGTTGAATTTAGGACATAAGAAATCTTTTCAGCAATGAGAACAATTCTCAGATTTCTTAGCCAGTCCTCATAATTAGGTCCGGTAAGTTTGTTTGCATCAAGTATGCTTCGTAGTGAGATTAGTGATTTAGACATTTTTAAAATTCTGCATGTGAAAGAAAACATCATTTTAGCAAACATTCGTTTTATTAACTTTGCATACCAAAATAAATTTAGGTCTTTATTTTAAATTGGCATCTCCCACTATTTTCATCAAACTATATTACCCTCACTTATATAGTTCGGCAACATCTAATTAAAGATTTGCTAGTGAGAATAAGGATCCCATTTCAAATGTATATAACCTTGTGGATAGCACAACAAGCGATATACAAATAAATAGGTAGACAACTCTTGTCAATTATAACACTATATAACTCCTTTTATTTTGCCTCTTAAATCATAATGGTCAAGTGTGTGCACATCCGAACTAAAATGATTTAAGTTAAGTCCAGCCTAGAACTTCCATAAATTCAAAAAAGAAAAATGTTCGTCCTTGTGGATAGCACAACAAGACTAGATCGTTCAATTTTCTTGATAAGCATCAAATGTGATTAATTAACATTTTAAATACGCAATACTCGCCTTGTGGATAGCACAACAAGCTCATATTAAATATTTAATACTCTATTAATTTATCATGCTAGAAGGCGACGTTCGATATTCCAAATATCATTTGAACGCTTCGGACTTAATATTATTTCTTTGAGGGGTTTGTTATTATTTGTCTCATCTTGTTTAGCACGCATACACATATATATATAAAATACGCGTCATTTTATTAAACATGCGAAGCATGTTTGCATAAAATATAATATATATAATATTTAGCATGCAATATAGAATATTATATTCTACCCGGATTGATTATGGACTTTTATTCTAGTTTGGTTCACTAGAGCCACCAAGTGAACCAAAAGGTCAAACCTAGGAGTGCAAGAATTTAAATTTAAATATAACTATTACATTAAAACCCGGGCTCCATACAAACGGGTCTTCACGCGCTCCTTGCTCCTTGGTCTCCAATTTCTTCAAGATAATTCTAACTATTCTTATTACATTAAACTATTTAATTTAAAAAGAAACCTTGATCAACAGTCAAGGGGAAGTATATAGGAGGGAGATAGAATTTTATATCAAGAAAAAAAAAATTAGAGAAGACGAGGTACGCAGACCCCATTTAATAAAACCCATTCATTCAAGCATTCAACTAAAATAAAATCCAATCACATTGGTCAAATAGTCCATAATCAATCCCCATTTATTTTCATACATATCACCATATATATCAATAAATAAATATTTATCTCATGAATTAAAACATTCCATATATATATGAGTATCATTTAATGGGCAATTTTAAATTGCATGAAATCCAATTTCAAGATTAAAATAAACTCTTTATTTTAATTATAAAATTATTTAGAATATAATATATAAATATATCATATTTATTTTTTAAAAAGAAGTCACCTTCTTTTATTAAAAGAGTCCTGCAGGTTTATTAAAAAAGTCATTTCCTGATGGGTCACCTTCTTTTTGGAGTAAGAAAGAGACAACACCTTTTCTTTGCAGAATTCAAGATTAGCACCAAAAAAAAAAATTGTGATTCGTCCCAAAAAAAGTCTTCTTTTTTTTTATTTTAAAAAAAATATAATTTTATACAATAAAATTATGCCCAATAAATTATTTTAAATACATACCCATATGTATATGAAATCAAAAATAAATTAATAATTGCATAAAGATTTGGCTCTGATGCCACTGTTGGGTTTGTACGAAATCGTGACGCAATCAAATTGCAAAAATTAGCGGAAGCATGGTATATCAGAGTTTAAAAAATTTCTACAAAACCATTACCCGGATCATCCTTTATGCAAATTATTAATTTAAAACGATAAATAAGAAGTTATGGAATCATACCCTTGTAGAACGAAGCTTCCACAGGTACTAGTTCAACTCCTTGTTCTTCGTGATCTCCTTGAATTTCCGGGTTAGATTCCTTCCTTTGATCAACGTTAGCCACCCAAGTGTTTGGCCTCTAGAGGTGATCCACCAAGGAAGATGAATTATCAAGAAGGAGGGTGTTTGGCTTAACCTTAGTTTTCTATCCTCTATAGAAAAAGAGTACTCTCCAACAATTGGAATTGCATCATCTAATATCTATTATAAGACTTCTCTTATATAGACATTGGTCAACCCTTCTAATCCTATTAGACATGGGATTTCTTTTAATTAATTAAACTCCTTTAATTAATTTAGGCTTCCCACCACATGGAAATAATTAATTAAATTTATTTAATTAATTTGTCTCCTAATCTTATTAGGAATAAATGAGAGTACTAAATATTAAATTAATTACTAAACTCCTTTAGAAATTAAAATAATAATAATTGTAATAATATTAATAAGACTCCTCTTATTAATTTATATTAATATTTCCAAAATATTAAATAATAAACATTAAGCTATTTAATTTATTCTATCACCATAGATTAAATTAATTATACTTAATGCATTATTACGATTATGCCATTACCTTCTTAAATAATTATTCTTCCTTTTATGGTGTGACCCTTTAGGTTCTCCATATTAAACCGGTTGTGAATAAATCAATTAAAACAATTTTAATCTTATTTAAATAAATAAATTAAACTAATAATTTATTTAAATAAATAATATTTATTCTACAATAGGGATAAGCCTCCCTAGCGATCAACGACTTTCCAGATAATATAGATTTCAACATTAATCATAAAAGAACCTGTGAGTTAATAGTTACCATACAATTCAATCCTTCCACCATACAATGTCCCAATTAAATATAAGACATGGATTTACTGTCAAGTCTTATTTTATTTAATTATATGTATTTCGATTAGAAAATGCACAACTCCAAATAATGCAAATTAAAAACTCCTTTCTAATTTCATTTCACCTTGGCCAAGGATTCCTGGGTTGTCATTTAACGAATCACATAGGACATATCTCCTCTTTTACTAGAGGTGGTAGATTCTTTATTGATCATTCATTATCTCCATATGTAACTCATTATACCCAAGCATACCCTATATATGCCTTAAAAGGTCTTAAGGAATAAGTCAAAGTATAATTTGTTACATACAAGATACTATGATGATCTCAAGTCCAAGGATCACTTGTACTACTATCACATTAGGAATTCCTATTGACATGCGAGTAAAACTCCATTAGGTATTCCATAGCGAATCACGTTCAGTGAACTTATTCTTCAATAATCACCTACATACTTGCTTTAGTGTCTCCACACAAATGATCATGAGATCAATCATCCTCATCCAATGAGCAAGCAACATATGTACCAATCTATCCGGATTTACTAATCCCCTTTTTAGTAATCCAACGATTGGGAACTATTTAAGTTTTAAAACTTTCTAAGAATTTAGATCTCATTAGCATGATCATCATCATGATTCTAAAAGCATTGCTTAAAACTATGGGTTATTTACATATTATAAAAACAGCAACATGTAGATAATTAAATGCCTGTAATAAATGAATATTTCATTAATAAATAAATAAGATTGTTTACAAAGTACGTGCTTTATCATCATACATGATTGGCTTGTATGCACACTACTATCACAAGGAACGTACATTGATGCAATGCTAAAGAGATTTAGCATGAAAGATTCCAAAAGTGGTCTCATGCCGATGAGCCATGGAATACATCTCTCCAAGAAACAGGCCCCAAAGACACCTGAGGAGAGAGCCCGTATGAGTAAGATCCCTTATGCTTATGCAATAGGATCTATCATGTACGGTATGATATGTACTAGACCGGATGTTGCTCATGCACTTAGTGTAACGAGCAGATACCAGTCGAATCCAGGAGAAGAGCACTGGAAGGCAGTGAAGAATATCCTAAAATACTTGAGAAGGACTAAGGATATTTTTCTTGTCTACGGTGGGTCTGAATTAAAACTTGAGGGCTTCACAGACTCAAGTTTTCAAACGGACCAAGATGACAGTAAATCTATTTCGAGGTATATTTTTACCTTGAACGGAGGCGCAGTGAGTTGGAAGCGTTCCAAGCAGCAAACAGTTGCTGATTCAGTGACAGAGGCAGAGTATATAGCTGCAAGTGAAACTGCAAAGGAAGCTGTTTGGATAAAGAAGTTCATAACTGAACTTGTTATGGTTCCTAGCATTGGAGAAGCAGTTCCCGTTTACTGTGACAACACAGGATCAGTTGCACAGGCTAAGGAACCAAGGTCTCATCAAAAATCTAAACACGTGTTGCGGCGATTTCACTTGATCAGGGAGATCATTGAAAGAGGAGACGTCACCTTGGAGCGTGTAGACTCTCAAGACAACATTGCAGATCCATTTACTAAAGCTTTAACACAACAGCAGCTTGATCGTCACTTAGAGAAGATGGGTATGAGATACCATGGCGATTGACTTTAGTGCAAGTGGGAGATTAATAGTAGTGTGCATACAAGCCAATCATGTATGATGATAAAGCACGTACTTTGTAAACAATCTTATTATTTATTAATAAAATATTCATTTATTAAAGGCATTTAATTATCTACATGGTGCTGTTTTTATAATATGTAAATAACCCATAGTTTTAAGCAATGCTTTTAGAATCATGATGATGATCATGCTAATGAGATCTAAATTCTTAGAAAGCTCTAAAACTAAAATAGTTCCCAATCGTGGGATTACTAAAAAGGGGATTAGTAAATCCGGATAGATTGGTACATATGTTGCTTGCTCATTGGATGAGGATGATTGATCTCATGGTCATTTGTGTGGAGACACTAAAGCAAGTATGTAGGTGCTTATTGGAGAATAAGTTCACTAAACGTGACTCGCTATGGAATACCTAATGGAGTTTTACTCGCCTGTCAATAGGAATTCCTAATGTGATAGTAGTACAAGTGATCCTTGGACTTGAGATCATCATAGTATCTTGTATGTAATGAATTATACTTTGACTTATTCCTTAAAGTCCTTTAGGGTATATAAAAGGGTATGCTTGGGTATAATGAGTTACATATAGAGATAATGAATGATCAATAAAGAATCTACCACCTCTAGTAAAAGAGGAGATATATCCTATGTGATTCGTTAAATGACAACCCAGGAATCCTTGGCCAAGGTAAAATAAAATTAGAAAGGAGTTTCTAATTTGCATTATTTGAAGTTGTGCATTTTCTAATCGAAATACATATAATTAAATAAAATAAGACTTGACAGTAAATTCATGTCTTATATTTAATTGGGATATTGTATGGTGGAAGGATTGAATTGTATGGTAACTATTTACTCACAGGTTCTTTTATGATTAATGTTGAAATCTATATTATCTGAAAAGTCGTTGATCGCTAGGGAGGCTTATCCCTATTGTAGAATAAATATTATTTATTTAAATAGATTATTAGTTTAATTTATTTATTTAAATAAGATTAGAATTGTTCTAATTGATTTATTCACAACCGGTTTAATATAGAGAACCTAAAGGGTCACACCATAAAAGGAAGAATAATTATTTAAGAAGGTAATGGCAATAATGCATTAAGTGTAATTAATTTAATCTATAGTGTTAGAATAAATTAAATAGCTTAATATTTATTATTTAATATTTTGAAAATATTAAATATAAATTAATAAGAGGAGTCTTATTAATATTATTACAATTATTATTATTTTAATTTCTAAAGGAGTTTAGTAATTAATTTAATATTAGTACTCTCATTTATTCCTAATAAGATTATGAGATAAATTAATTAAATGAATTTAATTAATTATTCCCCATGTGGTAGGAAGCCTAAATTAATTAAAGGAGTTTAATTAATTAAAAGAAATCCCATGTCTAATAGGATTGGAAGGGTTGACCAATATCTATATAAGAGGAGTCTTATAATAGATATCAGTTGAGGCAATTCCAATTGTTGGAGAGTACTCCTTTTCTATAGAGGATAGAAAACTAAGCCAACCACCCTCCTTCTTGATAATTCATCTTCCTTGGTGGATCACCTCTAGAGGCCAAACACTTGGGTGGCTAACGTTGATCAAAGGAAGGAATCTAACCCGAAAATTCAAGGAGATCACGAAGAACAAGGAGTTGAACTCGTACCTGTGGAAGCTTTGTTTTACAAGGTTATGATTCCATAACTTCTTATTTATCGTTTTAAATTAATAATTTGCATAAAGGATGATCCGGGTAATGGTTTTGTAGAAATTTTTTAAAACTCTGATATACCATGCTTCCGCTAATTTTGCCAATTTGATTGCATCACGATTTCGTACAAACCCAACAATAGCCCCCCCCAGAGGGGACCTACACTGTCTGGAATGCTGATTTCGTGGCTGCTAACTCTACACATCTCTGGCCCACATCATACATGTTGCTTTTTGATTTTCTTGAGCTGCTAGGACACATGGGTTGCTCCACTTCTTAAGCTGCTAGGAAACGTGGCTGCTCCAATTCATGAGCTACTTCAGCATTTGTGATTCAAGTGTATGGCCCACTTTGGCAAGCATGATGATGCTAGGCTGAATAATATAAGCTGGACATATAATTTGATTAAACCTTCCTTGCATACATGGATATATACGCTAGAATGTGACCCACTTGTTAAAGCTTTTAACTGTTTCATGCAAATGGTGACTTTCTAGCATGAGCTGACCCTTTTTCATCTCCTGCACACAATAACATAAAAGCCAGTAAAATGATTGGAAAATTACTTAAAAATAACAAAAACCAAGCTTTCATTAGTTCCACATCTACTCATGATCCTTTAAGTGCGTATGTGCATCCAACTGTTCAAACTAGTCATGATTTAAATAAGATCAACTAATACTCATAAAAGATTTTCAAAAATGACTCTCAAAACTTCTTATCACATTAATCACAGCTAATGAAGACAAAGCACAAATTTTTCTTGAGGTTCAAACAGATATTTAAACATTTAAGCACATATGAACCCTTCCCAAGTACTTCAAAACATACTCTTTTTTTTGTTTCTATCTTTTTAGTGAGTACGTTTTACGCTCCATCTCACTTTCCAGTTCCATTTAAACGAGTGCGTTTTACGCTCCATCTCGTGCCTGTGTTTATGGGAGAGTGCGTTTTACGCTCCATCTCGACCCACCACAAGATTCAATTATTCAACTCGGGAAGGTTTTAATTTTTTTTCAAAAATACCCCAAGATTTCCCCCAAACTTATGTGAGTGCCTAATTTTCACTTTGAATGATGTTCAAATAAGATTTCTCAAGTTGCAATGATATTTTTCATAAGCATTTAGCCAAAAAAATTTAACCCCAACAAACTAAACAAATGGATATATGTGTATAGAAGTTCAAAATGAAATTCGCAAGTAGTGTGAAAACCAACTAATAAGTCAAAATATAGACTAAGCATGCTCATCAATTCTCCAAGAGTTAAAAACAATAACCACCCACTTATCATTGGCCAAAATCAATTTCCATCCAAACATTGCCCAAGTAAATACCATACTAAATACCCCCAAACTTAAAACAGACATTGTCCTCAATGGCAAAAATAGGAAAAAGTAAAGTAGAGGACTTCCCTGAAAATATAACAATTTTCCTCCTTGTCTGCTAAGTCTGAAGATTAGGGTAGGCACATTGGAATGAATCTGGCACCACACTTGAGTTGGACTTGACTAACCTGTGAACACAATAGAAGCAAGTTTATTAAATCCTAATAAATGAAAATTTATTAAATAATATGAAACCTAAAAAAAACTAAAACTAAAAATTAAACTGGGTTGCCTCCCAATAAGCGCTTGATTTACAGTCTTTCAGCCTGACTTTGTCTGGTCAATGCTATCCAATTCCTCTTCAGAAGTTGACGAACCCTCCATCCATCAGTAACAAATTATCCTTTTGGAGGTTCCCACAGGCGATGGCCAATGCATCAAAGTCACCTAGCATGCTCTTATTCGGTATGATCTCATTCAAGAACGTCCAACAGCTAGGTGTTTTCTCCATTGTGTATGTGATCTCATTCAGGTTCTGGCTTTTGTTTGGGCTGCTGTAGTCTGATGTTGCCTGTTGTTGATTTTTGGTTCTATTAGTGGTGTTGCCTCTTTTTTTTTGTGTTGTTACTAGTCTATGTGATGTGGGAAGCACTGTCTGTTGCTGCGGGTTTTGCTATGCCTGCTGCTGTTTTGGTTTCATGTTGCTGTTGGCTGCTGCTGCAGGTTTTGGTTGGTTATTGTCTGCTGGCTGCTTCCTTTTAAATTCTGGTGCTGGTTGCAGCTCTTGCTGCAGTTTGTGTGCAGTGATGCTGGGTTTGGGGTCTGCAGGTTGGGCTGTGCCTCTGAATTGCTACTGCAGACTTCGGCTAGTTTATCTTGGGCTTGCTGCTGGGTTTTGCCAGTTGTCAGTTTTGCTGCTTCCAGTTTGGCTTGTTTCTCCTTTTATTCCATCTTGGGCTATGCCTCTGAATTGCTGCTGGGGCAGCTATATTTTCTATGCTGCTGCTGAGCCTATTCTTCTTTATCTGGTTTGGTTTTACTTTTTCTGCGTTTCTACATTCCTGTGAGCCTCGGCTGATTACTGCTTGGCCTCTTTGTCTGCTGCAGGTTTTGGTTGGCTGGTTTTGCCTCTTGCTGCAATGCTGTTTTGTAGCTACAAATGTTTTATGTTGCTACTGCCATTATAGTTGTTGTTTGCAGCCTTAATGTTTTTGTCTTTTTTGATTGATGTTGACCGTTTTGGTCTTTTTTTTATCCTTTCTGGTCTGTTGGGCTTTTGCCTTGTAATCCTTTATAGTCTTGTCATCATAGAAAATGTCCTATGATGTCTGTGCTATATTCTGATTGGGGTTCCCTATGAGGTTTTTATCTTCATTTTATTTTAATACAGTCTAAATTTAGCAAAAAAAAAACACAATAGGTTCTTCGTCTATCTTCTCTTTCTCGTCCCACCATGGCTTCGAAATTGTACTCACTCTTATGTCATAAAGAGAGCTTCGCCGACGACATGACTACCAAGCAGGCATGGTTTTGCAAATCTAACTAACTCTTTGATCTTTGGTGGAGACCCATTTAGATCTTCGCCGACCTCCATTTCATTATCCCCATTTGTCTCCTATCTTTCGATATCTTGTGGTTTATCCAGTCGTAGATTTGGTTAAGGTTCTCCAACCATTTCGTCATCCATGTAATGAAGCCAAGTGTTTGGAGGACGGTTGTTTGAGTTGGTGAGTTGTTCCCTCTGATTATGAAGATTTTGGCTTGACAACTCTTGACTAATCCTCCTCTCCTCTAGGTCTGCTATGATCTTCCACATTGCTTCCCTCAGATTTGACTTTTCTTCTTACGGCAATGGAGGTGGACATGAAAATTCCGGTGTGTATGATGGATTTGGAACGTACTATTGATCTTCATAATTGTAGTTCCATGAAGAATCCGGGTGATACCCCCAATCTTGGTGATAGTTAGGATCAACATAGTTGTTGAGGTAATCAACACTATATTGTACCGGTTCAAAACTGACGGTGCATTGATGACTCAGATGATTGCCAGCACAATAATCACACGTAACTGCTATCCTTCGACTCCGTTGGGCTGCATGAATATCTAACTTCCTCGAAAGTGCCTCAATCTGTGCTGACAATGCAAAAAATGCATTAAGTCTATCAATCCTTGTATCCTTTGGTTGAGTCGTACTCAAATATGGCCATTGATAATTGCATCTAGCCATGGTACCTGAGAAGTGAGTAAAATATGAAGAGAATTAAATAAGTAAAAAAATATGTTTAAATTAAGACTAATTTGATTGAAATTAATATTGGCAAATAATTATTAAATTAATTCCCCGGCAACGGCGCCAAAAACTTATTGGGTAAAATCTAGTTACGCACAACACACAAGTATACATAGTCAATAAGTAATAAAGTGAAAGTAAAGTATCGTTTTCACGAGGAATTAATTAATAAGAATCACCAAGTACTAACCCAGTAACCAACTCAATCTTATTTAAACGAATGAATTAACAATATATAATTAAACTACTACTAAATACCACTAGTTAAATTAAGATTACAAAGATTTAAGATCACAACTTCACTTATTGCTTAATTTAAGTTAATATGCTTCTTATCAATTATGCTCACTATCCTGAATTGTTAATCAAGAACACATAAATAAATATGACCATCTCTCAATGCATCATATTCAAATCAACATAAATCCACAGATGATAGAATTAAGAAGAACACCCTAATTAACTAATCCCCTATATCTCTACGTGAATTAAAATTAAAAAGGATTTCAAGCACAAGTTCTTTATCAGATTACATATGGCGTAAAGGCATATCTCTATCCTAAACACAAATCATGTAGAAAATACAATCACATGCTATTATGATCAGATCTAAACCCATAATCCGTCTCTCGAGTTCATATGGATTATCACAGTAATTGTTAGCTAGGTAATTAAACAGTTAAGTCCAAATCACAATAGCCAATCCCTACGACAGATCATAATAATTGATAGAGAAGCATATTAAAATAAACTACACAATAAGATCCATTGTAATCTTAAACAAAAGATTTAGTTCATTGTTATTGAATTAAAACTAAGAATCCACAATTGAATAATCATTAAAAGATAAGAAAAAAATTAGAGAAAAGAAAAGAATATGTTGTCAGTAAATTCTTGCTCCTGTTCTTGCTCTTGATCTTGATCTCCAATGGCCTTCAATTCGCTTCAATCTCCAATCCCCATATAACTAGGGTTTATTATTTTACTGAAACTAAAATAAAAATAATCCAATTAATAAAACTAAGCTATATATCTAATTGAATAACTAAACTATCTAATATAATATCCAAGCTCTGCCACCCCGCCCGATTAAGTCACAATCCCCTTTTATATATTCTTATAATAGCAGCCCACATCTTCCCCTCTTCTTGTGTCCATGTCCAATTCGAAGTAGGAGAGTAAGCAACTGTTGCCGCCTCCCAGCCCCAGCGGGGATTTCCATGCTAATAGCCCTGCCCCAGTGGGGACCTACACTGTCCGGAATGCTGATTTCGTGGCTGCTAACTCTACACATCTCTGGCCCATGTCATAAATGTTGCTTTTTGATTTTCGTGAGCTGCTAGGACACATGGGCTGCTCCACTTCTTAAGCTGCTAGGAAATATGGCTGCTCCAATTCGGGAGCTACTTCAACATTTTTGATTTAAGTGCGTGGCCCACTTTGGCAAGCATGATGATGCTGGGCTGAATAATATTACTTTCGGCCCACATGCATTACAAAACTAAACCGTAGTCCCATATAATCTAGACATGTAATTTGATTAAACCTTCCTTGCATGCATGGATATATACGCTAGAATGTGACCCACTTGTTAAGCTTTTAATTGTTTCATGCAAATGGTGACTTGCTAGCATGAGCTGATCCCTTTTAATCTCCTACACACAATAACATAAAACCCAGTAAAATGATGGGAATATACTTGAAAATAACAAAAACCAAGCTATAACGAATACCGATTCGCAGGTATAAAACCCACTCATCAGTAATCCTGCAACTTTATCAGTTTAGGAAAGATGATGTAAATAGCAAAGATGCTATCTATTCTATGTTTTAAAACTATGAATGAATAAAATAACGAAGTTTATTGACGTGTTATGTGTTCAAGTGCGAATTGAGTTATTTTAGATGTTTAAGTTTGAACTTGAATATTTAAGAGATGAGTAAGGGATCTAAAACGAGTATGTCTTAACAGAAAGATGCCTCTAAGAAGAAGACCTACATGTCAACAACTAGAGGGTTTGACTAATAACAACAACAACAACGATGGGACGAACGCCAATTCAGTTCAGCAATTGGTGAATTTACTGACGGGAGCGCTTACGAATCAGCCGCAAGTTTAAAACACGACATTTAAGGAATTCAAAGCAGTAGGACAGTCGGAATTCCAGGGATCGGTGAATCCGATAGAGGCCCAGACGTGAGTGGATGGAAATGGTGAAGGTATTTGATGTGGCCAGAGTTAGCGATGATCAGAAGACGGCTTTTGCGACATTCATGCTGAAGTCGGAAGCTAGCTACTGGTGGCAGGCTAACAAGACTAGGGAAGGAGAAGGAGTGATAGCATGGGATCGATTCAAGAAATGTTCTTTGAAATGTACTTCCCAATAAGCTCGCAGAACTAGATGGAGGTTCAGTTCATAGAGCTGAAGCAGGGAACGATGACGGTGCTGGAGTATGCTGCGAAATTCAACGAGCTGGCAAGGTTTGCAATGTACCAGGTCAGTACTGAAGAGAGGAAGGCGAGAATATTCGAGCAGTGATTGAAGCCCTGGCTCTGTAGTAAGGTTTCTATGTTCCAGCTGAACATGTTTGCAGCTGTGTTGAAAAAGGCGATCATCCAAGAAGGTGGGAGCAATGCCTTGACCAAATATAATCAGGACCTGAAGAAGAAGAAGAAGAAGAAGAAGAAGAATGAGACAAAAAATAAGGCTGGTGGTAGCAATGCTAATAACCAGAAAAGGAAATGGAACGATAACACATCTGCTGGGAGTCAACAGGGAAGCCAACAAAAGAGGCTGATTGAAGCATGTGCTACATGCAGAAAGAATCACACTGGAGTGTGCTTGAGGGGAAGGCGAGCATGTTTCAACTGTGGTCAGGAAGGCCATAGTGCGCTGAATTATCCTGACCCGAAGAAGGGAGCTTGCTATACATATGGATCTAAGGATCATATTGCCCAAAGTTGCCCAAGGAAGCCAGCCGAAGGGTCAACAGGAAGTGGAGGAAATGGCAGCAGTTGCAGCATTTTGGCTATCGCTGGACCACCGTCGATAAGCCGACCCACTACTAGAACATTCAACATGACGGTGCAGGATGTTGTGTAGTCAAAAGTTGTGGTGTCAGGTATTATTTCGGTCAATAGTATTAATGCATATGTATTATTTGATTTGGGTACTACTTGTTCATTTATATCTGATGACTTTGCTAAGACTTAAGACTTACCTAAAGTGGAATTAGTTTACCCCTTGAGCATAGAGATTGCAAATAGAGAGGTTATTCATGTTAGGTTTGTACACAAGGACTGTAGATTGGTCATTAAGGGTCAAGAATTGATGGTAGATTTGATTCCGATAAAACTTGGGGAGTTTGATGTTTTACTGGGTATAGATTGGTTGTTTAACCATGGTACGGTAATAAATTGCCAGAAGAAATTGGTAAACCTTACGACTCCGTCGAAGGTAGTATTTCATGGTAGCGAATCGCCTAGACAAATGAGTTTTCTTACTATTATGCAAGCCAAGAAGTTATTGAAGCAAGGTTATGTAGGGTATTTAGCCTACATAGTGGATACTCGTAAGGAGAGTCCGAGTATAGAAGAGATATCAGTGGTTAGGGAGTTTGTAGACGTATTTCTGAGTGATTTGCCAGGACTTCCGTCAGATAGAGAGATAGAGTTTGTGAACGACTTAGCACCGGGGACTGCTCCGATATCGAAAGCCCCGTACCGAATGGCGCCGGCCGAGATGAAGGAGTTGATGGTTTAACTACAGGAATTGCTGAACAAGAAGTATATTCAGCCAAGTGTATCACCGTGGGGAGCGCCAGTATTGTTCGTGTAGAAGAAGGATGGATCGATGCGGCTATGCATTGATTATAGGGAGTTGAACAAAGTCACGATCAAGAATAAGTATCCTTTACCTAGAATTGATGACTTGTTCGATCAACTGAAGGGTGTTAGATACTTCTCGAAAATATAATTGAGAAGTGGGTATCATCAGTTGAAGGTGAGAAGGGAAGATATTCCAAAGACGACTTTTAGAACTCGGTATGGGCATTACGAGTTTTTGGTGATGTCATTTGGTCTAACGAATGCACCAGCAGCATTTATGGACTTAATGAATATGGTGTTTAAGCCATTTCTGGACAAGTTTGTAGTGGTGTTCACAGATAACATTTTGGTCTATTCCAAAACTGAGGAGGAACACACTGAATATTTGGGACTGACATTGGAATCGCTGAGACGGGAGAAGCTATACGCAAAATTCTCGAAGTGCGAATTCTGGTTAGAGCGTGTGCAATTTCTTGGCCACGTAATTGATAAAAGATGGGATTGTAGTAGATCCATCGAAGGTTGAAGCTGTAATGAATTGGGATCAGTCGAAGACACCATAAAAAGTGAGGAGTTTCTTGGGATTAGCAGGTTACTACAGAAGATTTATTCAAGACTTTTCCAAAATCACAACTTTGTTGACGAATTTGACTCGGAAGATAGTTAAGTTTGTTTGGACGGAAAAGCGTGAGGAGAGTTTTCAGGAACTGAAGAAGAGGTTGAGTAATGCACCTGTGTTGTCATTGCCAGATAGTACAGGAAATTTTATGGTATACAGTGATGCTTCACATAAGGGATTAGGCTGTGTGCTGATGCAGAACGACAAAGTCATTGCTTATGCATCACGTCAGTAGAAGGACTATGAGAAAGGGTTTCCGACCCATGACTTGAATTGGCGGCAGTAGTGTTTGCTCTGAAGATATGGAGACACTACCTATATGGAGAGAAGTGTGAGATATACACAGATCATAAGAGTTTGAAGTACATCTTTACACCGAAAGATTTAAATATGCGCCAAAGGAGAGGGTTGGAGCTAATCAAAGACTACAATTGCGAGATTCTTTACCATCTGAGTAAAGCTAATGTGGTTGCCGACGCCTTAAGCAGAAAGGGTTATGAGAAGTTAATGATATTAACTAATCAGGAACAGTTGGTGAATGAGATGGCTAAGTTTGAACTAGAAGTTAAGTATCCAAAGAAAGCGGATGAGAAATTATTCCAAGTAACTACCGGTTTAACTTTGGTGGACAAAGTGAAAGAGTGACAACTACATGATGAGGAATGTGAGAAGATCCGGAATAGAGTAACCGATTGTGGAGAGATAAAGTTCAAGATTGATAATGATGGACTACTGCGATTTGAAGAGAGAATTTGGGTACCGCCAGTGCCCGAAGTCAACGAGGAAATTTTGAGCGAAGCTCACAGTTCGAGATATTTGATTCACCCTAAGAGTACGAAGATGTACCAGGATCTCAGGCAACATTTTTGGTGGCCAAATATGAAGAGAGACGTTGCCGAATGTGTTGCAAAGTGTTTGACATGTCAGAACGTCAAAGAAGAACACCAAAGACCAAGTGGATTACTACAACCACTAGAGATTCTAGAATGGAGTAGGAGTATATCACGATGGATTTCGTGGTTGGTTTACCAACGACTCAGAAGAATTTTGATGCAGTATGGGTTATAGTGGATCGACTGACAAAGTTAACGCATTTCTTACCGATCAAGATTAGATTCAACTTGGATCAGTTGGCGAAGCTGTATGTTAAGGAAATTACTTCTAGACACGGTGTTCCGGTATCAATTATATCAGACAGGCATCTGCGTTTCATGTCGAATTTCTGGAAGCGATTACAAGAATGTTTGGGAACACAATTGCGAATGAGTACGGCGTACCATCCTCAGACTGATGGCCAAAGCGAGAGAACGATCCAGACTTTAGAAGATATGCTAAGAGCTTGTGTTATAGACTTCAAAGGAAGCTGGGATGATCATCTACAGTTGGTGGAGTTCGCATACAATAACAGTTACCATGCAAGTATTGGCTTGTCGCCTTACGAAGCATTATACAGCAGGAAATGCTGGACTCTATTATGATGGGATGAGGTTGGTGAACGACAGCTTTAGGGACCGGAATTGCTGCAACAAACTGCTGAGATTGTCTGAATAATCAGAACGAGATTGGTTACTGCTCAGGACAAACAGAAGAAATATGCCGATTATCATCGACAGAATCAAAAGTTCGAGGTAGCAAGCTTCGTTTTCCTGAAGGTATCTCTCCCTGGAAGGGGAAGATTCGATTTGGCAAGAATGGGAAGCTAAGTCCCCGATTCATTGTACCTTTTGAGATACTGCGAAGTGTTGGTGAAGTAGCTTACGAGGTCGCGTTACCTCCAGAGTTAGATCATGTTCATATTGTTTTCCATATTTCCTTGTTGCGACCATACAAACACGACTACAAGCATTTGATAGAGTATGAGCCTTTACAGTTTGATAAAGACTTAACTTATGAAGAGGTTCTTGTTCAAATAGTTAGCAGAGTACTTAGAAATAAAGCCACGCGGGGACTCGAAGATGTAATGATGAAAACTTATCCCCAATTATTTGTTTAATTTCTTGTATATCAATTCTGGGGACAGAATCTTTTTAAGAGGGGAAGAATGTGATGAACGAGTTTTTTTTTGATGTGATTCTGGGGACAGAATCCTTTTAAGGAGGGAAGATTGTAACAAACGAGATTTTGTATATTAGTTTTAAATATTTATTGAATTAAATATATTTTTTAATTTATTTATTTATTGAGTTGAATAAATAGTTTAGGCGATTATGTTATGGAGTAATTTAATTAAGTGCAATATGGTAATTAAATTGATGTGTAAGTAATTGTGTAGTATAGTTCTAATTTAATTGAGAATAATTAAATTAGATGAATATTATTTGGTATTTGTTAATAAAGATTTACTAATTTGTTATATGAATTATGATTAATATGTGAATTATAATTTTGTAGCAATTTAGTATTATGTGGCAATTTAATTTAATTAAATTGATGTTAGCTTATATTTAATTAAATTGGGATAGTAAGATTTAATTAGATAAAGTGTGACATTTATAACCATGTGTTAAAGGAGTTATTAAAATAAATTAAAAGAGTTTGAAATTAGTTTTTTCAAACAAGGCCCTTAAATATGTTTTAATCCTGTTTTACCAAACAAGGCCTAGACCTAAAAAAATTTGTTTTTAAAAATAAAGAGTTTTTGCCAAACAAGCCTTATGGCTTTTGATTTTCAAACAAAAATATAAATGATATCTATTTAATAAAAGGTTTTAATATTTGTCAGTTATATATTGTATAATTATGTTACGTTATATGTATATCAGTTATATTCTATACTATGCGAGTTAGTAAGAAGAATAGAAGCAGAGTGTTTATCAGACTAAGAAACTAGAGAGAAGAAGAAAGAAAGAGGAAGAAGAAATTTTGAGAAATCAAAACAAGGAGTCATCATAATCACCATCATCTTCTTCTCCTAATAACAAAGGGTATAATCTAACTCTACAATTGTTAAACCATATTCTTCATGTTTTTCATTGTTTTACTTCTTTGTAATTTGGGTTTCATGATAAACTATAAATTGATGATCTATATGTGTTAGATTATATATATAAACTAGTATATATGTGTTATATGATAATTTAGGTGTTTAATTCTTGTAAATATGATGAACATGAAGAAATCATATTCATAGCAATTTACAGTGAACTAGTTTGAAAAATAGTTTCTTAAATATCAAAATTTGTGTTTGATTGTGATATGTTATGTAAGTTGATCATAGATTATAATAATATGTTAAGAAACGAAATTAACATGATTTGAATTATGTGTTTTGGTTTAAAAACAAACTCATAGTGTTAATTTTCTTTAAGAACGCTTAACAATGATGTTTTCTTCAAAATCATAAAATTAAGGGTGTTGATTATGTGTTATGAGGATTATATATGTTAAAACATGTTAGAAGTTTAAACTTATGGTTTATAAAGTTTTATATGCATTATATGTACAAAAATCTGAGTTTAGGTGCAAGGAAATAAGCCAAATTGGCTTTTTCTCTGCATAGTTCGCGAGCTCAATTTTTCATCAGCATAAATACCCGCCCCAGCAGGCTTTTCTGCTATCCAGAATTTTGTGTTGTGTCTTTTAAGTCTTAACATGATGAACTAATTAAATGTAATGAATTTGATGACATGTTAAGTATATAAAATAATAATATAACATATTGTTGACATGTATGAGACAATTTGAAGTCTCATATTAACAAGTTATGTGTGAATTTGAATATTGTTCTCGCAAGGTATGATTATGATGGTTTAAAAGATTAGACACATGTGTTATGCATGTTGTGAGTCTAGATTCACGTTATGCGGTTAGTTAGCAAGTTAAGTTTACGAACCATGTTGCTAAGTTGAACTTAAATGAGAAGTTCAACGGTTAAACGTAGTGGTTATGAAACTAATCGGTATTGAAAATGTAATGTAATATGTAGGATAATTGTGGAACGTGATTGTAAGTTGTAGCTTGTGCACGAGGCAAGTTGTTCTATCCTTTCTTGTTACGATTACGCAAGTATTCTATTCCTAATTTACTTTTATTGAGCAAGTTGTTTTATCCTTTCTTGTTATAATTATGCAAGTATATTGCTGAAGTCATTGTTGACTTAATATAACCTTGACTTAACTGTTCAAGAAAGGTTTTATTGAATCTTTCGAATGCTTTAAGTTGAATTCTAAAGCATAAGTTATTGCATAATTCTTTTATTATTGAATTTTTATTTCTTGTAAGTTGATTCAACTATCCCTTAGTTGATGATAGTTGAACTCTAAATTACTTTTGAAGCTTATCCAAACCAAACTTTCTTTGGTGCGGACTCGTTAAATAAAAACTGAGATGAACAACCCTAGTAACAGGGGATTACCATGCGAAAGCGTTAAGATGTTTTTGCACAATACATGGTATGAAGAGCTGATCCCCCTAAGGACGAGTGAAGAGTCCATATAGTCTAACGACTGTTAAAGGTCTAAGTAGAAATACTTACTACCTGGGATATAGTTCAAGGACTTATGACCCTCGATGAATGAAATATTATCTATTCAGTTGAAGCTATTCAATACTATGTTATCACTATTGTTTGCTATTTCAAGTGAGCTTTTGTTTGCTCACTCTTGCATTATATAACCATTGCAGCTAAAGTTGAAAGAGTTGAGGAATCGTCAACTAGTAAAGGCAAGAGCAAGATGAACAAGTGAAGACTTGTTTATATTTATGATATGATTTGTAATAAGACATAAATTTTATTATGCGATGTTTTATTTTCCGCATTTGTTGATGTGGTTAGATAACCCTGGGAATATTTTTGACAAGGTTGTAATCCTTTTTATAAGGAAGATTTTATTTAATTACTCAAGTTGTAATTTATTTTGCATTCCTTATTTATGGGCAGTAGTTATGTTTTATTTAGATAGTGAGTACCAAATCCTGTGGAAATGAAGTACTCGAATTTGGGGGGTGTCACAATAGCTACGTAAAACTAACTAAAGTAAGGGCTAAATGGTCTTTAATTCCTTTTTATTGACAACAAGGCTTGATCTAATGAATGTGGCTGAGATTGGGTGTCAAGTAGGGGCTGGTGGGTTTGATTTTAAGCACATGGTAAATCTCCAAGTGGTGAGTCACCAAGATTTGGTCTTATATTTTTATCAAAAGATAAGATAAATGGTATTTTGGTCATTTTACACACACTAAGGGTAATTTAGTAATTTTACAATTAAATTTAAGGGTATTTTAGTCATTTCACATGTCTCTCTTAAATTTTGACCCTTAGGGTTTGCTAATTAGAATTAGGGTTTATTAATTAGGTTTAGGGTTCCATAATTTGGGTTAGGATTTCCTAATCTTGAATTAGGGTTTCTAAATTAGGGTTTTCAATTTATGATTTCATAATTTAATGTTATATCCCATAATTTCTAAATACAATCTAACAATACATGTATTGAAGAAACTTGACTAGAAATCCTTATTTAAGGTTTAATAATTAAAATTAAGGTTTAGGATTAAAGTTTCCAAATCCTAATTTAGGATTTCCTAATTAAGTTTAGGATTTCCAAATTTAATTCATAATTATTATATCTCATTTATTGTTATATAACAATACTTAATATTTAATCACATCAAGTCCAAGTACAAATATAACAATATAGGTATTAATATTTACAATCTCTATTAATAATTCTTATTAGGTTTCGGGTTATTATAAAAAGTATGGAGATCCTCATCGAAAGAAGAGAGAGTTTAAAGTCGGTTCGTATGCATTTCTAAAATTATCTCCTTGGAATGGAAAGATGCATTTTGGAAAGAAAGGAAAGTTAAGTCCGAGGTTTATAGGACCTTTTGAAATATTAAAGAGAGTATGAGAGGTAGCTTATGTTATAGCATTATCTCCGGAGTTGGAGCATATATATAATGTGTTTCATGTGTCCGTATTACGCCCTTATAAGCCAGATTATAAGCACATAATAGAGTACAAACCTATTCAGGTTGAGAAAGACTTAACGTATGAAGAAATTCTGATTCAATTTATTGATTGGAAGGAGCAAGTCTTAAGAAGTAAAGTAATACCTTCTGTAAAGGGTAGTATGGAGGAACCACAATGCCGAAGAAGCAACGTGAGAACTCGAAGATAAAATGAAGAAGAATTATCCCCATTTATTTTTCTAACTTGTATCGAGATTCTGGGGACAAAATCCTTATAAGGGGAAAAGAATGTAATGACCGAGAAAATCAGATTTGAATGTAAATAAATTTTATTTGATTATATTGAATAAAATGAGAATTATGTGGATTATTTTTGCGTAATGAGTTTAAAGTTCGTTCTATGAACTAGGATGAATGAATGAATGTAGTATTCTGGCTATGTGCTAGAATTAAAGTATATTAATTTTCAAGACGAAAATAAAAAAATTTCGAGAAATTTGAGAAAAACACTATTCATACAAAACTATTTGGAAATTATTTTTGATTTTCTAGGAAACACGTAATGTTATATTTCTGAGGAAGAATGGATTATCCAATAAAATTTGAAAACAAAAAAATGCAGTTGTCCGACTATGTACTCAATTTCAAATGGTTAGGGAAAGTGAAAATAAAGAAAAAAAAAGATTAAGTTTAATAGAAATTATTATTATACGGAAAGAATACGAGTATAATACAAAGTATTATACAAGTACAATACAAAGAATAATATGACGTATAATGCGAATATTATACAAAGTGAATACGAAAAGGATACGAGAATTATATGGTAAGAATACGTAAAGTGTAAGTCATGGTCAACAAAAGTTAAGGTTAACTATTTAAGCTATTGGGCTTGGACTCTGTAAGGCCCAATAGAAATGTTAGGAGGCCCAATAAAAATTTAATAAAGGCCCAATAGAAAGTTAATTCAAGCCCAAAGTTAGGCCTGAATTGAATTAAACTTAAGCCCGAACCAAGAACCAAACCCGTGGGTCGAACCATGGGTCGTGGGTATGAAGAAGTGGGTTGGGGTAACCCATGTTGGGCCCCACCAATTAACGAGACGAATTAATTGAATCATGATTCTGGGGACAAAATCCTTTTGAGGAGGGAAGGATGTGACGAATGAGATTTTTGTATTTAATTTTAAATATTTATTGAATTAAATAAATATTTTTGTTGATTTATTTGTTAAGTTAAATAAATATTTGATGGAATTGTTGTAGATTAATTTAATTAAATGTGTGACATTAATTAAATTAATGTGGAATAATTTTATAGTTTGAAGTTCTAATTTGATTGAGATTATAAAATTAAATGAGTGATTTAATAATTATAATATTGTTCTAATTAATTTAATAATTAATTAGAGATTTAATAATTTGTTATAAATAATAAATAAGAATTTAATTATGTGGTAATTTGATTTAATGAGTAATATTGGCTTTAATTTAATTGAATTTAAATAATGTAATTTGATTAATTAAAGTGCGACAAATAAACTATATGATAAATGAGTTAATTAAAATAAATTAAAAAGGAGCCTTTTAGATGCTAGCCAAACATGGGATCAGTTAAGGCCTTAATGCGCTTAACTGATACCCACGAACGTCAATTGTTAATATTATACGTATAGTTTAGTTTATGTTAGTTCATTGTTAAGTCTGGAAAAAACAAAATACAGAGAGAAAAAGAGAGAGAACTTGAGAGAAAATTAATTGAAAAAGAAGATTTGGAGAATTAAAAGAGGAGTTTTCTATCATCTTCTAACACATTAAACAAGATTAAAGGTAATAATCTAACTTTTATTCTTAGTTCTTGTGTTATTGAGTTTTCTCCACGAAAAGTTATTTTAGTTCTCTGTAAATGGATTTTGATAGCCAATTTGTTAAGAAATTGATTATGGATGTTTATTAGTATACATAATCTATTTATATATAATTTGTATGTGATTTAGAGTAAGCAAATCTATGAAATTATGTTTTATAAATGGAGTTTTGAGGTTACAGAGAAAAATATATGAATATGGCATATATGTATGAAAATTTATGCTTAAGTTGTATATTAATCGATAAATTGATCATAGTTTGTGTTAATGTGTTAATAAACGAAGAGAACGAAATTCGTATGGAGTGATTTGGTTGAAAAACGAGTTCTTGATAGTTAATTTTGTAAAGGAAGTCTAAAAATGAAGTTTTTACAAAAACATTGAATTTATGGGTTTAAATTTGAGTGTTGGTGTTGTTTTGTTGGTATAATCATGTCATATACGTTTACTAATGATTCTGTAAAGACTATATAGTTTGGGTATGAGTAATTTGTTGTATGAATATAGAAATTGGAGTTTATTGGCCATGTTCTGTGTTTTTTCGCAAACTGTAGATTCTGAGACTGGTGCGTTGCACTGCAGCGCCTCTTAGAATGCTTATTGGAGCGCCGCAACGCCACAGCGCCTGTCTCAGGAGTAACTGGCGCGCTGCAGCATCGGGCCTGAGCCGTAGCGCCTGACTGTAGGCTTAACAGCAAAGCTGCAGCTCCCGGTCCACGCCGCAGCGCCGGGTCTTAGGCTGCTAGGTGGTGCCGCAACGCCACTTGGCAGTTTTGCCCAGAAAATTTTATTTAATTGTTTAAGTCTAGAAAATATAAATTAAACCTAGTTTAATGAACATGAAAATGTAATGAGATGTTAAAACGAATGAGTAACATGTCAATGATGGTTTTACGTAATTAATTGATAAGTCGAATGCGTACTTAAACTATTATTTCATGAGATTTTATAAGGTGTGTAAAAGTTAAGGTTTGTGTATGTGGTTAATATAATCAGATATAGAGTTAAGTTAGATTAAAAGAGAATATACTCACGATGCTAGTTGTATTATAATTAATTGGTATATGACTTTAAATGGTATGTAGGATTAATTGAGGAACGTGAATAGTAAACGTATAATTTACGCACGAGTCAAGTTTTCTTAACCTATCTTGATTACAATTACGCAAGTCTTAAATCCTATTCTTTTATTGATCAAGATCGTACTCTTGTTTATTCAAAAGTATGATTCCAAATGAGATGATCTAATTCTTTTGAAATAATACTTCGGTTATTCAATGTTTATTCAGTTGTATACATTTGAGATTCAATCTTTGATTTAAATATCGTTTACATTATTGTATTGAAACTTTTGAATGACTAGCGATCCCTTATTGATTCGACTAGTCCATAGTTGATGAGCGTTCTAAATTCTAGAACTACTGTTAAAGCTTATCCAAACCAAACTTCCTTTGGTGCGGACTCTTATGTCAAAACGGAGATGAAAAATCCTATTATAGGGGATTATATTACGCGATAGCGTTAAGATGTTGTGCAAATACATGGTACGAAGGGTTGATCTGCCTAAGTACGATAAGTAAGGTCCATATAGTCTTATGACTGTTAAAGGTTTAAAGTAGAAATACTAGATAACCTCGGACATAGTTCATGGTCTTATGACCCTCAGATGTACTTTTGATTCTTGTTTTCTAATCTTGATTCAAAAGCCGAGCTTTCTATTATCCAGTATCCATTGATTACTCGCATGTTATTATTAGTATTGTTATTGTTATACTTGTGGGCAATTGTTTGCTCACTTTTGCATAATAACATTGCAACTAAGGTTGAAAGAGTTGACGAGTCATCCACTAGTAAGGGAAAAAACAAGGCAAACAAGTGATGAAGACTTGTTTAATTATTTGAAAGATGTTTATGTTCAAGACTTATGTTATTTATGTTATATTTCCTCATATGATGTATTTAAGGTTAGATTACCTAGGATTGATTTGTTTAAGATGTTGTAATCCTTTATTGGGAGGATTTCTATTTTAATTATGAGTTTCAGTTATTTCCTTATTTATGGGTAGTTAGTTATGCTTTAATTGGACATTGAACACCAAAAACTGTGAAAATGAAGTATCCGGATTTGGGTGTGTCACACCAACCCCATATTCCGGCCACCAAGCTTCAAAGAGAAGCTTGGTGTGATATTTTAAGAGTAAAGGAGGTGAATAGTAGATTTTGGCCCAAATGACCATTTTACCCTCACTCTTGCAAATCCTATATAAACCAATCTTTGCTTCATTTCTTTGTTTACAAAAATCACCAAGAGAAAGCTCTATCATATATTGAAAGAGAGAAAAATTTGAAATTTGCAGGGGAAGAGGAAGAAGAAGCTAACTTAATTGCTTTAAACACCAAGAACAACAAAAGGTAATAACGCTTAAACCATAATCTTTATCTATTTTCATTCTTAGATTAATATAGAAGTGGTTATTGGTGGTGTATGTATGATTCGAAGGAATAAGGTGGATATTAGTGGACTTAAAACATTAATAACCACATGTCAAGTGAAATCATAATCAATGAATAAGAACTTAAGAAAGAAAGCATGAAAAACATTAGAGTTTGTTGTTGATGGACAAGTTTAAAACCATCGCGTATAAGTTAGATGCTATTTGCTTGGTTAGGATGTTGGATGAACGAGTGATGGATTTATTACATTTGTAACACAGTAAAAATAAGCTATAACAAAGTTATTGTGAAATTTTCAATAAAAGACGTTAACTGTTGAAATTGTAGTTAACTATGATTTTTGGATAAATTTAGAACAAAGATAATGAACCTAGAAACCTAGGGTTTTGTTAGAATATTGAAGAACATGAAATTTATGAGCCATAGGCTCAAGAACGGACGAATTCGGA
The DNA here is from genome assembly GCA_020205555.1 of Panax stipuleanatus. Classification (NCBI taxonomy): domain Eukaryota; kingdom Viridiplantae; phylum Streptophyta; class Magnoliopsida; order Apiales; family Araliaceae; genus Panax; species Panax stipuleanatus. The sequence goes on from CM035121.1 coordinate 89,181,650, forward strand.
CATCGAATGAACGAATTACGGACGAACGAACAAAAAACAGTAAAGAATGATTAATGAACGAACGACGAATTTTATATTAATAAAAAGGGTCTTTAACGGATTCAGAAAAGTATTATGCCTAGGGAATGTTAAAGTGCTTTAGTTAGGCAAGAAAATGGTTTTGTAACGAACTCATTCCGAGTTATAATGATCGAGTTACGAGCTCGAGAAATGAACGTATTGAAAAATTCAACACTTAGAAATTCTTTTTCAAGGAAACAGGGGAGGCGCCGCAGCGCCGCCCAAGGAAGGAAAGAAAGCACCACAGCACCAGCCCGGAAGGGCCATTCACTGCCGAAGGGCACCGCAGCGCCCTATTTTCACATGACTAGGCGTCGTAGTGCCAGTCCAGAGGAAGAGATAGCGAAGAGCTTTTACAAGCTCAACTCTTGGGGAATGTTTAAGAAACAATTATAAACCTTGATTATAACTAATGTAACATCTTAAAGGGTGATTAAAACTTTAATTTTAACAATCAAATGTTGATTAAAGGTTATGAAAAGGTGAATGCAAAGTACATTAACGATATCCGTAAATTGTATTCGTGTCGAACGAACGTCTTAGGTTTACATAGGTTGTAATATATAGATGTTGAACAAAGATGGTAACTTATGACATTTAAATGTTATAAAGCCTTAATGAATATTAAATAACTTAATGAAGGTTATCAATTAACGATTCGAATAAGTTATAAAGGAAGAAGAAAATAGTATAAACAATGTGTATAGATTATTTGGTAGCTAATTGGTATGCTATATGTTTATATCATGTATAACATATACAGACCAAAGTAAAGTTGAATTAAAAACTAGAGGACGCTTGAGGCAAATTTTCTAAACTCTTGTATATACTCTGTGTTTGACAAGTTTTGTAAGTTCATGATATATTATGCATGAAATGTTAAGAAAGAGTCGATGCCATTTGATTCGTCTAGACGAATGTTAAAGTATTTTGTTAATTTCTTTATAAATCTTTCAAATTATTATTGTTGATATCCTTAAAGCAATTGCTTTGGTAAGGATTCAAAGGTAAGCTTGAGTAAGAATAAACAAAGGTTTTTAAGTCAGTAAATCGACAGGCACATGAGGTGTAACGACCCCAAAATTTATACAATTCAACTCTCGACATCGGTCATTAACAATACATCTAACTTCTAATTTTACATCATTATTCGATGCTTAAATTAATAAAATACGGAATAATTTAAACTTTTCTATCTTCTTTCTTTCTATTTCCCCGAATCGTAACCTTTATCATTACATAACTTTCTATTAGAATTAGGGTTTATTAATTAGGTTTAGGGTTCCATAATTTGGATTAGGATTTCCTAATCTTGAATTAGGGTTTCTAAATTAGGGTTTTCAATTTATGATTTCATAATTTAATGTTATATCCCATAATTTCTAAATACAATCTAACAATACATGTATTGAAGAAACTTGACTAGAAATCCTTATTTAAGTTTTAATAATTAAAATTAAGGTTTAGGATTAAAGTTTCCAAATCCTAATTTAGGATTTCCTAATTAAGTTTAGGATTTCCAAATTTAATTCATAATTATTATATCTCATTTATTGTTATATAACAATACTTAATATTTAATCACATCAAGTCCAAGTACAAATATAACAATATAGGTATTAATATTTACAATCTCTATTAATAATTCTTATTAGGTTTCGGGTTATTATAAAAAGTATGGAGATCCTCATCGAAAGAAGAGAGAGTTTAAAGTCGGTTCGTATGCATTTCTAAAATTATCTCCTTGGAATGGAAAGATGCATTTTGGAAAGAAAGGAAAGTTAAGTCCGAGGTTTATAGGACCTTTTGAAATATTAAAGAGAGTATGAGAGGTAGCTTATGTTATAGCATTATCTCCGGAGTTGGAGCATATATATAATGTGTTTCATGTGTCCGTATTACGCCCTTATAAGCCAGATTATAAGCACATAATAGAGTACAAACCTATTCAGGTTGAGAAAGACTTAACGTATGAAGAAATTCTGATTCAATTTATTGATTGGCAAGGAGCAAGTCTTAAGAAGTAAAGTAATACCTTCTGTAAAGGGTAGTATGGAGGAACCACAATGCCGAAGAAGCAACGTGAGAACTCGAAGATAAAATGAAGAAGAATTATCCCCATTTATTTTTCTAACTTGTATCGAGATTCTGGGGACAAAATCCTTATAAGGGGAAAAGAATGTAATGACCGAGAAAATCAGATTTGAATGTAAATAAATTTTATTTGATTATATTGAATAAAATGAGAATTATGTGGATTATTTTTGCGTAATGAGTTTAAAGTTCGTTCTATGAACTAGGATGAATGAATGAATGTAGTATTCTGGCTATGTGCTAGAATTAAAGTATATTAATTTTCAAGACGAAAATAAAAAAATTTCGAGAAATTTGAGAAAAACACTATTCATACAAAATTATTTGGAAATTATTTTTGATTTTCTAGGAAACACGTAATGTTATATTTCTGAGGAAGAATGGATTATCCAATAAAATTTGAAAACAAAAAAATGCAGTTGTCCGACTATGTACTCAATTTCAAATGGTTAGGGAAAGTGAAAAAAAAGAAAAAAAAGATTAAGTTTAATAGAAATTATTATTATACGGAAAGAATACGAGTATAATACAAAGTATTATACAAGTACAATACAAAGAATAATATGACGTATAATGCGAATATTATACAAAGTGAATACGAAAAGGATACGAGAATTATATGGTAAGAATACGTAAAGTGTAAGTCATGGTCAACAAAAGTTAAGGTTAACTATTTAAGCTATTGGGCTTGGACTCTGTAAGGCCCAATAGAAATGTTAGGAGGCCCAATAAAAATTTAATAAAGGCCCAATAGAAAGTTAATTCAAGCCCAAAGTTAGGCCTGAATTGAATTAAAGTTAAGCCCGAACCAAGAACCAAACCCGTGGGTCGAACCATGGGTCATGGGTATGAAGAAGTGGGTTGGGGTAACCCATGTTGGGCCCCACCAATTAACGAGACGAATTAATTGAATCATGATTCTGGGGACAAAATCCTTTTGAGGAGGGAAGGATGTGACGAATGAGATTTTTGTATTTAATTTTAAATATTTATTGAATTAAATAAATATTTTTGTTGATTTATTTGTTAAGTTAAATAAATATTTGATGGAATTGTTGTAGATTAATTTAATTAAATGTGTGACATTAATTAAATTAATGTGGAATAATTTTATAGTTTGAAGTTCTAATTTGATTGAGATTATAAAATTAAATGAGTGATTTAATAATTATAATATTGTTCTAATTAATTTAATAATTAATTAGAGATTTAATAATTTGTTATAAATAATAAATAAGAATTTAATTATGTGGTAATTTGATTTAATGAGTAATATTGGCTTTAATTTAATTGAATTTAAATAATGTAATTTGATTAATTAAAGTGCGACAAATAAACTATATGATAAATGAGTTAATTAAAATAAATTAAAAAGGAGCCTTTTAGATGCTAGCCAAGCATGGGATCAGTTAAGGCCTTAATGCGCTTAACTGATACCCACGAACGTCAATTGTTAATATTATACGTATAGTTTAGTTTATGTTAGTTCATTGTTAAGTCTGGAAAAAACAAAATACAGAGAGAAAAAGAGAGAGAACTTGAGAGAAAATTAATTGAAAAAGAAGATTTGGAGAATTAAAAGAGGAGTTTTCTATCATCTTCTAACACATTAAACAAGATTAAAGGTAATAATCTAACTTTTATTCTTAGTTCTTGTGTTATTGAGTTTTCTCCACGAAAAGTTATTTTAGTTCTCTGTAAATGGATTTTGATAGCCAATTTGTTAAGAAATTGATTATGGATGTTTATTAGTATACATAATCTATTTATATATAATTTGTATGTGATTTAGAGTAAGCAAATCTATGAAATTATGTTTTATAAATGGAGTTTTGAGGTTACAGAGAAAAATATATGAATATGGCATATATGTATGAAAATTTATGCTTAAGTTGTATATTAATCGATAAATTGATCATAGTTTGTGTTAATGTGTTAATAAACGAAGAGAACGAAATTCGTATGGAGTGATTTGGTTGAAAAACGAGTTCTTGATAGTTAATTTTGTAAAGGAAGTCTAAAAATGAAGTTTTTACAAAAACATTGAATTTATGGGTTTAAATTTGAGTGTTGGTGTTGTTTTGTTGGTATAATCATGTCATATACGTTTACTAATGATTCTGTAAAGACTATATAGTTTGGGTATGAGTAATTTGTTGTATGAATATAGAAATTGAAGTTTATTGGCCATGTTCTGTGTTTTTTCGCAAACTGTAGATTCTGAGACTGGTGCGTTGCACTGCAGCGCCTCTTAGAATGCTTATTGGAGCGCCGCAACGCCACAGCGCCTGTCTCAGGAGTAACTGGCGCGCTGCAGCATCGGGCCTGAGCCGTAGCGCCTGACTGTAGGCTTAACAGCAAAGCTGCAGCTCCCGGTCCACGTCGCAGCGCCGGGTCTTAGGCTGCTAGGTGGTGCCGCAACGCCACTTGGCAGTTTTGCCCAGAAAATTTTATTTAATTGTTTAAGTCTAGAAAATATAAATTAAACCTAGTTTAATGAACATGAAAATGTAATGAGATGTTAAAACGAATGAGTAACATGTCAATGATGGTTTTACGTAATTAATTGATAAGTCGAATGCGTACTTAAACTATTATTTCATGAGATTTTATAAGGTGTGTAAAAGTTAAGGTTTGTGTATGTGGTTAATATAATCAGATATAGAGTTAAGTTAGATTAAAAGAGAATATACTCACGATGCTAGTTGTATTATAATTAATTGGTATTATGACTTTAAATGGTATGTAGGATTAATTGAGGAACGTGAATAGTAAACGTATAATTTACGCACGAGTCAAGTTTTCTTAACCTATCTTGATTACAATTACGCAAGTCTTAAATCCTATTCTTTTATTGATCAAGATCGTACTCTTGTTTATTCAAAAGTATGATTCCAAATGAGATGATCTAATTCTTTTGAAATAATACTTCGGTTATTCAATGTTTATTCAGTTGTATACATTTGAGATTCAATCTTTGATTTAAATATCGTTTACATTATTGTATTGAAACTTTTGAATGACTAGCGATCCCTTATTGATTCGACTAGTCCATAGTTGATGAGCGTTCTAAATTCTAGAACTACTGTTAAAGCTTATCCAAACCAAACTTCCTTTGGTGCGGACTCTTATGTCAAAACAGAGATGAAAAATCCTATTATAGGGGATTATATTACGCGATAGCGTTAAGATGTTGTGCACATACATGGTACGAAGGGTTGATCTGCCTAAGTACGATAAGTAAGGTCCATATAGTCTTATGACTGTTAAAGGTTTAAAGTAGAAATACTAGATAACCTCGGACATAGTTCATGGTCTTATGACCCTCAGATGTACTTTTGATTCTTGTTTTCTAATCTTGATTCAAAAGCCGAGCTTTCTATTATCCAGTATCCATTGATTACTCGCATGTTATTATTAGTATTGTTATTGTTATACTTGTGGGCAATTGTTTGCTCACTTTTGCATAATAACATTGCAACTAAGGTTGAAAGAGTTGACGAGTCATCCACTAGTAAGGGAAAAAACAAGGCAAACAAGTGATGAAGACTTGTTTAATTATTTGAAAGATGTTTATGTTCAAGACTTATGTTATTTATGTTATATTTCCTCATATGATGTATTTAAGGTTAGATTACCTAGGATTGATTTGTTTAAGATGTTGTAATCCTTTATTGGGAGGATTTCTATTTTAATTATGAGTTTCAGTTATTTCCTTATTTATGGGTAGTTAGTTATGCTTTAATTGGACATTGAACACCAAAAACTGTGAAAATGAAGTATCCGGATTTGGGTGTGTCACACCAACCCCATATTCCGGCCACCAAGCTTCAAAGAGAAGCTTGGTGTGATATTTTAAGAGTAAAGGAGGTGAATAGTAGATTTTGGCCCAAATGACCATTTTACCCTCACTCTTGCAAATCCTATATAAACCAATCTTTGCTTCATTTCTTTGTTTACAAAAATCACCAAGAGAAAGCTCTATCATATATTGAAAGAGAGAAAAATTTGAAATTTGCAGGGGAAGAGGAAGAAGAAGCTAACTTAATTGCTTTAAACACCAAGAACAACAAAAGGTAATAACGCTTAAACCATAATCTTTATCTATTTTCATTCTTAGATTAATATAGAAGTGGTTATTGGTGGTGTATGTATGATTCGAAGGAATAAGGTGGATATTAGTGGACTTAAAACATTAATAACCACATGTCAAGTGAAATCATAATCAATGAATAAGAACTTAAGAAAGAAAGCATGAAAAACTTAGAGTTTGTTGTTGATGGACAAGTTTAAAACCATCGCGTATAAGTTAGATGCTATTTGCTTGGTTAGGATGTTGGATGAACGAGTGATGGATTTATTACATTTGTAACACAGTAAAAATAAGCTATAACAAAGTTATTGTGAAATTTTCAATAAAAGACGTTAACTGTTGAAATTGTAGTTAACTATGATTTTTGGATAAATTTAGAACAAAGATAATGAACCTAGAAACCTAGGGTTTTGTTAGAATATTGAAGAACATGAAATTTATGAGCCATAGGCTCAAGAACGGACGAATTCGGACATCGAATGAACGAATTACGGACGAACGAACAAAAAACAGTAAAGAATGATTAATGAACGAACGACGAATTTTATATTAATAAAAAGGGTCTTTAACGGATTCAGAAAAGTATTATGCCTAGGGAATGTTAAAGTGCTTTAGTTAGGCAAGAAAATGGTTTTGTAACGAACTCATTCCGAGTTATAATGATCGAGTTACGAGCTCGAGAAATGAACGTATTGAAAAATTCAACACTTAGAAATTCTTTTTCAAGGAAACAGGGGAGGCGCCGCAGCGCCGCCCAAGGAAGGAAAGAAAGCACCACAGCGCCAGCCCGGAAGGGCCATTCACTGCCGAAGGGCACCGCAGCGCCCTATTTTCACATGACTAGGCGTCGTAGTGACAGTCCAGAGGAAGAGATAGCGAAGAGCTTTTACAAGCTCAACTCTTGGGGAATGTTTAAGAAACAATTATAAACCTTGATTATAACTAATGTAACATCTTAAAGGGTGATTAAAACTTTAATTTTAACAATCAAATGTTGATTAAAGGTTATGAAAAGGTGAATGCAAAGTACATTAACGATATCCGTAAATTGTATTCGTGTCGAACGAACGTCTTAGGTTTACATAGGTTGTAATATATAGATGTTGAACAAAGATGGTAACTTATGACATTTAAATGTTATAAAGCCTTAATGAATATTAAATAACTTAATGAAGGTTATCAATTAACGATTCGAATAAGTTATAAAGGAAGAAGAAAATAGTATAAACAATGTGTATAGATTATTTGGTAGCTAATTGGTATGCTATATGTTTATATCATGTATAACATATACAGACCAAAGTAAAGTTGAATTAAAAACTAGAGGACGCTTGAGGCAAATTTTCTAAACTCTTGTATATACTCTGTGTTTGACAAGTTTTGTAAGTTCATGATATATTATGCATGAAATGTTAAGAAAGAGTCGATGCCATTTGATTCGTCTAGACGAATGTTAAAGTATTTTGTTAATTTCTTTATAAATCTTTCAAATTATTATTGTTGATATCCTTAAAGCAATTGCTTTGGTAAGGATTCAAAGGTAAGCTTGAGTAAGAATAAACAAAGGTTTTTAAGTCGTAAATCGACAGGCACATGAGGTGTAACGACCCCAAAATTTATACAATTCAACTCTCGACATCGGTCATTAACAATACATCTAACTTCTAATTTTACATCATTATTCGATGCTTAAATTAATAAAATACGGAATAATTTAAACTTTTCTATCTTCTTTCTTTCTATTTCCCCGAATCGTAACCTTTATCATTACAAACTTTGATTCAAATTTATTTTATGAATCGCTGTATCAGAGTTATAAAAGAACCTTACAACTCAATATAAATTACACATCTTAAACCATCAAGTACATTTATCAAATCCTTAAACATGGTTAAAAGTAACAACTTCAACTAAACAATTAATCTTCTTGCGTTACTATTGATCTCTATCATTCAACTAGCACGTAGCATTACCTTGAATCTTTGACTTGCGAAAGTGGTTATTTTGAAAGAATGAGCTCGACAGCTCAGCAAAATCTAACAGTTCCCATGCATCACATAGCACATAAATAACATGCTTATTATATACATCATAAACATTTGACCAAACATATCATACATGTTGTACATCACATACCAAATAAAGATTGAGTTACGTAACTCAGTCAGCATTCTTTACTCAACCACTGTAGTCATAAATTGACTTTAATATTTCATACTTACAATATATGTAATACATCATTCTCTTTGCAATACAGATTTAAAACAGTTAATCATCAAGTTCACATAGCAATTAGGAACTGAAAGACTTGCTGGCTCATAGATTATCGATTACCAAAAGATAGTTTATTGTTATCTGTACTTCACGAATCCTATAACATATTATCATACACATCAACTATTAGCCATATAACCCCGCTTGTTAATCGTTTAAGTAAACTTTACTCTATATTCCATAATCCTTCTTTTTAATCTATTCACAATGATCATCGTAACTGTGTTAGCTTTTCCTTCATGTCTCGTTACATTTTCTTCTAAATGACACTCAAAGTTTATTTAAGTGTTTAGGGCTTGTTATGGAATCTCTTTGTTCATTCGGTTTAATTTCGTTAAACTTTTTTTTTTCTCATTACATTCCACTTTAATGGACATTAGACATTTAGTTAAATCTTAAACATTATCTTTACATCACATTAGATATACAATACTCGTTAACATTAATTACGTCAACCTCTATCTCGTGTTTTTATTTTAATCACTACTTAACGTTTAGTTAAGTCTTTATAACTTGTCGTTACATTATACTAAATGTATACTTTCATTAAAGTTAATTAAATAACTTTCATTTTATGCCTTCAAAATACCTCACTTAAATAGTCACTTAATATTAATTAAGTTACTATGTCTTGCCTTTACATTATTTTAAATGTAAATTAGATTAATTAAATTAATCTAATTAACTTCCAAATAAATAATTAAATTTTATCTTTCAATTAATACTTGATTTTAAATTAGGTATTTAAATTTTTCCATAATACCTTATTAAGTGATTATGTAAATTAAATTATTAATATTAAGTTTCTTATGAATCATGCAAATAAAAGCAACTACTTACGCCTGGCAAGGGTATGGCACTGCGGCGCCTGGTTTAGCCTTAAGAACGGCGCTGCGGCGCTCAAACGCAGGTTATTTGAGGCGCTGCGGCGCCGCAAGTCAGGAACGGATTCTGCAGCTTTTGTTCTTCGCGATTTTTGGACCCTTTCTCCTTCCGATCCTTATAACTCGAGTTATACATGTCCAAACCAGTCCGTTTTCAACTCTATGGACTCCTGACTCTTAACACTACAACATATCAAAAAATTAACAAGACCCAAAAGCACCAAAAACCATTCCAATGACCCAATTCCAAAGTTCTTACTAAATTTTCATATTCCAACATATTTAGCGAGATCGAACACCACGAATTCATTTTAGGCACATTTTGGTTCGTTTAACTTGCGTTGTTTTAGTAATTCAATACATTAACAACATCTAACATGAATTTCAAATTCTATACATGAACTAACCATCAATTTTAGTCTCAAAGTAAGCCAAAATGTACATATTCAACCAAAAATTAAATTCTTTGTTTTAAAACAAGTTTTCATGGATTTGATTACTCAAAATCCACTTATAGATGATATAAAACGAATTATCCATACCCATTACTACTTATAACCAATACTTTAACAAATCAACCCTAGAAATCCATCTTTAAATGAAAAACTCAAGAGAGTATGAACTAGAGTTTATAATCCAGATTATTACCTTTGATTTCTTCTTTAAATCTAAGATAGATGATATGAATCTTCCTCTTCTTCCTTCTTTGATTCTTTAAGCCTTCTCAATTTATAGAGAATTTCTTCTATTTGTCTCTCAATTTTCTCTCTTTCTCTTTTCTCTGTGTTTGTTCTCCTATCTTAGGCTTAACCAAATAACACGTAAAGTAAACTGATGGAGTATAACATCACGTACGTCAGTTAAAATAAACATGGGTCTCAGCAATTACAATCCACCAAAGGTCATAGGACATTGTTTGGCTAGCACACAATATAACCCTTTTTAATTTATTTTAATATTGTTCCTATTATAAGCTACACCAAATGTCACACTTTTTAATTTAATCATAATCTTTATGTGCCAACACAATCTTTACTCAGTCAATAAAATTATAATTTTATTCAACAAATCATTAATCCTCTAATTTAATTATTTAATTAATTTAGAATATTTCTATAATAATTTCCATCGAATATTTATTCAATTCCATAAATATTTTTAACTACTTCCAAAACTCACAATCTTACTATATTAACATATTACATTTATATATGATATATATATATATATATATATATATATATATATATATCAATCTCTCATTTTATTAAAACAAATATATTCACATTAATTCACTATTTTAATTAAGTGAATCACTCACATTATTTAGGAAACTTAATTCATAATAATTTCCATTGTCCCAATAATAATCATATTATATTATCTCGTAATATAAATTTAACTTAATTAAATTAACTAATATTATTTAGTTAATTTCCTTTTTGAAACAACTTCATTTATTTTCTTCAATAGTTTAATTAACTATTAAACATCTTTTTCCCCAATATATGAATATATAATTCTCTTCATACCAAACCACATATTTCACAATATAACACATATATACACATACTCAAACTCAAAACATCTCATAATAAGAATTTTATTTATTAAATCCTTATTTAATAGTTTCTAAAAATTCGGGTTTTCACATCCTTCACTCCTTATAAAGATTCTATTCTCAGAATCAACGAAACCTCCCTTACTCGGTTTCCATCAAATTTTTTTTTAAAAAAATATCGCTGATCAACTTTGACAAATTACCCAAATATAAATTCTATATTTTCCTATTCCATTTGTTCCTCTCAATAATTCTTGAAGGTTTTTATATCATAACATTTACTTAGACTCAATTATATTTGAATATTACATATTCTTTAATCCATTCATTACCTTTTTCTAAGGGTCATTGCATATCATACTCATCGTAATCATTTAATATTCTGATTTAGTATCTTACAAATATTCGGGATATCACATTCTCCCTTTTTTTCTAAGAATTCCATCCTCGAAATTTTGATTTACAAGCTTCGCTCATTGGATCCATCAAAATAGTTTTTTATGTTAATCTTTATTTTTTCATTGGGTTCTACAACTAAATTCTTTCTCTAAGGATCTTTCTAAGATCATCGCATTATTCACATTCTTCTCTTTTAAAAATTTTACATTATCCTTTGATAAATTAATCTCTTCTCTTCTCAGAATTTCTTTTCTTTCTTGGAATTATTATGTTTTACTTAATTTCCTCATCATTGCATGCCATATCTCATGACTTACCCTTTTCTAAGGAATATCCTCCTTTCCTATTTCACTTTTCAGAATAATAAGAATCTTCCACAATTGCTCAATAATTGGGAAGCGATATGAATAACTCAGGAATTTAAAAGATTCCAAATCATGCTGAGGGGTCACAAGCCCTTGAACTCTGCATTAGATTTAATAGTGCTTCACCACTATGAACCTTCTTAATAGAATGTTTAACAATCACACAGACTGAAACACTCTATGCAAGTACTCTAGGTGGTCAGCCTATCGTACCCCTACATCGTGCACAACGTATTACATCATAAAATCGTAACGAATATATGCGTTGCTTTCGGAACCATTGTCTCTGATAACGTGTTCCCTTTATAGGGTTGTTCACCTCAACTTTTCAACATCTGAATTCGCCACAAAATAATTTGGTTTGGCATGGTTTGTTAAGAACGCTTGAATTTCATCAACATCTTTGTGACAACTCGAAAAATCGAATTGTCCAGAAATTAATTTTAAAGAATTATTAATTAATAAAATAAATTTTTATTAATTATATTCTGTGTTACGTATTTATTAGTCATTCTATGACATAGGATGATTAGAAATTAGGAGGATTCAGGCTACGAGCTAGAATGAATGAGTAAGAATTTTGAAGACGAAAATCAAATAATTCCGGGAACACAAATATTTCTGAGAAAAATACAAAATAGACACTATTCATATGACGAAATCCTAAAGGTTATGGTTTGAAAACCTTATGCCTTTCTGGGAGATCGGGATGCCGTAATGACGTTATGTCAAAAGATTTGATGATAATATACCGTGAAAAGTTATGTTAGCCGATAAAAGTTTTTCTCGAAAAACGCGTAGAATCAGACAAAATAAAAATAACAAAAAGTGTTGTTATGTACTTTTCATTCATTTAACTACGTTAGGGGAAAACGTGAAGGAAAACGCTTAACGTCAAAAAGTATTTTTCAATTTTTTGAAGTTTTGAAGAACGCATAAAACTTAATCGGTAGAAGAAAGACGGAATATTCAAAAATATTTGGATTCCGAGAAATGCAGTTTTTTGAACTGTCGGACGAATTTTGAAAGACGGAACCACGAAGCTTCCAGGAGAAGCTTCGTGAATAGTAAGGAGGTTGGTTAAGGAGGTGTAAATAGTAACTTTTAGGGCGAAATGACTATTTTGCCCCTAACCTTTGTTTTCTATATAAGCAAGCCTTAGCCTTCATTTTTCATTATTGAAAAAGTCACCAACACTTAGAGAGAGAGAATTTTAGATGGGGAGGAGAAGAATAAAAGGATTGAAAATCTAGCACGAATCGCAAGCTTTGTCAAGAGGAAGATGATTAATGAAGGAGGGTAATCCAAAACCTAACTTCCATCTAAGTTTTCTTTAAGTTTTATATGGAAATCATATAACTTATGGATAGAAGTAAAAGATGTTAAGAAACGATTTCCTTATGGTTGAATCATAAGGAAATGAAGAAATAAGAATTAAAAGTTAGTTTATAAAATTTCTTAAAAGCTTTTCATATGAAGTATGAATCGCTTGATGTTAATGGACGATTCAGATGAGTTATATGAACTCTCCGATGTTATAAGGATGAATTATTAAACTTATAAAATGAGAGAAAACGTAAAATTGTAATCATAATATTGATTAAAAACGAAGCACGAACGAAGAACGAATGAAGAACATGAAGAACATGAAGAACGCGAAGAACGCGGTAAGAAGTTGTTGATGGACAAATTGAAAACCATCGTAAGTTATATGTTTATGGTTGGTTACGATCATAGATGATTAACCACTGGTTTGATTCTATTTGGTTTGGCGTAAAAATCTCGAGTAACGAAGTTATGGCGAAATTTACGGGATTAGACGTTAATCGTCGAAATCGTAAAATTCCCTGAACGATAGTCAAAAGTCGCCATTTAACTCAAAAACCTTGGTTTTCAATGGCGTATCTTAGAACAATGTATTTAAGAGTTGCGAACTCAAGAACGGATGAATTTTGACTTAAAACGAAGAAATGAGCTTCGAACGTTCACGAACGTTTAACGAACGCGTATAAAGGAATGAAACGGTGAATTTATCGCAAATGGATTCAGAAACTTATTTTGTCCAGATAGATTCGAAGAATATGGGATATGTAAGCTAATGGCTTTTGAAGAACTAGTTCCGAGTTATAACAATCGCGTTACGTGCTCGGGAAGGAATCGAATTGAAAATGTAAAAAATATTCAAAAGCACAAGGCCGGCGTCGCAGCGCCGCCCATGCCTAAGAAGCTGGCACCTCAGTGCCTATCTAGGGAAAATTCACTACCTAATCGATGCAGCAGCGCGTCATTTAACACTATGTCCGGCGCCGTAGCGCCCTTAACAAAAAATTTCCCAACGTGAGATTTTTATTATCTAACTTTTTGGATGGTAATTAAGGGGCAAGAATGAATGAAATGTTCATGAAAAGAAATGTTTAGAATAATGATTAAAACCTTGAGTTTGACGTGTAAACGTCAAATAAAGGTTATAAAACGACGAACGTAAAAGACATAACCGATATCCGGGGACCTTATTCGCGTTGAAACGAACGTATGGGATTGCTATGTTTGTAATTCCTTAGACGTTGAGTGACGAGGGTGACTTATGACATTCCAATGTTATAATGTTAAAATAGAAGTTAAGTGTAAAGCGTATAAACGATGTAAACGCAACGTTGTTGTGATAAACAATAGATCTTAGCCTACAACAAACTTTATGACTTAGACATTAAGTGATGACGATGAATGTAATGTTCATGTAGTGAATTACGATTGAAAGTGGTTAAAACCTTAAGTAAAGGTTGAATGAGAGTAAGAGACGAGTAACGTGAACGCATGATACGTGAACGATCTTCATGAATCGTATTCGCGTCGAGCGAACGTTCTAAGTATACATTGGTGGTATGACTTAGACGTTAACGACTGTTAGCAAAGTAAGATATGTAATTATCAAGAAAGCCGTAACGAACGGTAATAAGATGAATGAAACTCTGAGTGCGAATCGGATAATGGAACGTAGGAAGACAAGTAAACATAAAATACTTAAACCGACGTGAAGGTGTTAAGTGTACACGTAAGCTAAACGTGGTTAGCGTACACACCGTGTATGGTTTGAACGTAAGAGAATGAAAAGTAATGAATAACGTGTAATGTGACGAACGAGAATTTTGTAAATTATTTAAATATTTATTGAATTAAATAAATATTTTTTTATGATTTAATTATTGAGTTAACTAATTATTTGATGGAATTGTCGTAGATTAATTTAATTATATATGTTACATTAGTTAAATTAATGTGGGGAATTTTATTATTCAAAGTATGTATTTAATTGAGTTTATTCGATTAAATGAATTATTTAATATGCATAAGGTTATTCTAATTAATTTAATAATTAATTAGAGATGTAAAGATTTCACATAGTTAATAAATGAGAATTTTAATTATCTGATAATATGATTTAATGTGGAGTTATGATATTTTATTTAATTGATTTAAATAAGATTATTTGATTTTTTTAAAGTGTGACAATTAACTATAAACTAAATAAGTTAATTAAATTAAATGAGAAAGGAAGAATAAAAGGGGCAAATAAACAAGGCCTTAATGGGGGTTGGGGGCAGTTAACCTATTATGGGAATTAACTGACGACCCATGACTCTACGGTTAATTATGTACGTATATTATATTTAGCCTTATATCTATATCAAACTTCCATTATATCGTATATTCATATATTAAAGTAGTTAGAGAGAGATTAAGAGAGAGTCTGTGAATTTAAGAAGGAATTGGAGAATCAAAGAGAAGTTCTTATCACTTTAATCAGAGATTCAAGGGTAATTTCTTCATCTTCATTATTATTTTTTACGTATTATAGTTTTCTCCATGAAAATCAGTTTTTGAATTCTCTGTAACATAATTTGTTGATGATTAATGATTATATGATTATACAAATGCTAATATACTTTCATAACGTGTTTTCTATTATATAATCATGTTTTAAAACAATCAAAACTATGAAATTATGTTTAAATTGAATTTTCAGAAGTTACAGAGCATGAAGAACACGTATATGGCCTTATGTACAAATTGTATGCTTTGAATTGATTGTTTAACTTAAAATGGACAGTAGATTATGATTATATATGTTAAAACAAAGAAAATGAACTTTAAACGGATGGATTCAGAGTTATAACGAATCCGTAACGTTGAATTTCATGATTTCTCTCGAACCTTTTCAAAATACTAAGAATAGTGAATTTAAGTGATTTAATTTGAGTAATTGCATGATCTTAAGTGTTAAAAACATATTAGGATCATGGTATAATGTTTATGTGAAGTTTATACTTCATGAGTATCAGTAATAATCATCGTGTTAGTGTAAATTGGAGTTAATTGGGCTACGGACTGTCAAAATCGCTAACTGAACCACCAAGGCACACCAGCCCCAGCGACTCCATACCCGCCCCAGCGGGCATAACACCCGCCCCAGCGAGTGTAGTGCAGAGATTTTTTTTTACGACCATTTTGTGTATTGTTAAGCCATAACATGATGTACTATCTTAATGTAAGGAACCTAATGACATGTTAACTGTAAGAAATAATTATATAACATGTTGTTGACACATATTATGTAATTTGAAGTTCATGTTAAGAAACTATGTGAAAACTTGGGTATTGATGTTGTAAGACTTGATTACGATTGACTAAGAGTTCATATTATGTGGCATAAATGTTGTGATTCAGATTCACGTTATGTGGTTAATTAACAAGATATAATTTGTAAACCAAGTTGTTAAGTTGAACTTAAGTGAATAGTTCAACAGTTAAACATGGTAGTTATGAAAACTAATCGATGTTGTATACATAATGTAATGTGTAGGACGTTGAGGAATTGAATTGTAACTATATTTGTAGCTTGCACACGAGGCAAGTTTTCTTATCTATACTCTTTAAGTTGAATAAGTGTTCTATTCCTTATTCTTATGTCAAGCAAGTTTCTAAACTCAAACTTTACTTTTATTGAGCAAGTTTTCTTTTTTTGAAATACTATTATGATGCAAGTTCTTATCCTTGATTATTCAAGTTGAGATTCATATGAGATGTTATAATACCTTTAAAGCATGATTATAGTTATACAATATTTATTCGGTTGTATACTCTTGAGAAATTATTATTCGATTTGAATATCGTTTATTGCTGAACATTGTAAGGCTAGTGAACCCTTATTGATTCGACTAGTCCATAGTTGATGAACGTTCTAAATTCTAGAACTGTTAGTAAGCTTATCCAAACCAAACTTCCTTTGGTGCGGACTCTGATGTCAAACTGAGATGAACAACCATTTTAATAGGGGATTAAATACGCTTTAGCGTTGAGATATTGTGCACAGTATGGTACTAAAGGCTGATTCCCCTAAGTACGAGAAGTAGAGTCCATATAGTCTTATGACTCTTAAAGGTTTAAAGTAGAAATACTTGACAACCTAGAACATAGTTCAAGGTCTTATGACCTTCAGAAGTTCTTTTCATTCTTGCTATTCATTCTTGATTCAAAAGCTAAGTTTTATTTATTCAGAAGTCTTTGATTCAATCGCATGTTATTATATTGTTATATTGTTATACTTGTGGGCAATCATGCTCACTCTTGCATAATAACATTGCAGTTAAGAACGAAAGGTCCGACGAGCCTTCCACTAGCAAAGGCAAGGGCAAAGTCAACAAGTGATGAAGACGTATTGTTTATTTGATAATGTTGTTTAAGACTTATGTGTAATGATTAAGACTTATTTGTTTACGTTTCTGTATTTGAGATTTAAGGTTAAGTATGACTTGGTATTATTTATGTATTTTATTTCAAATGTTGTAACCCCAGGGAATATGATGGTGTTTTTCTATCTATTTCATAATTTGCATTTAATATGGGTAGAATGATATATGATAATTGTACAGTGAACACCAAATCCCGTGAAAATTGAAGTACTCGGATTTGGGGGTGTCACAAGTTGGTATCAGAGCTATAGGTTATGAACCTTAGGTTAGGTGGGGGAAAACCTTAGGATAGTAGCCTTCGAGAACATAGTAATGGTAAACTTTTATCGAGTTCTAAGAAAGATAATAAATTACCTTATGTGTTATGTGTTTATAATTACGTACTCGCGTGAGTATCGATTAGCATCACGTAATAACCAAGACTTAAAATTAGATTTGTCAGGATATCGGATGTTGGAGGATCCAGTCAGTCTAGGGAGGTTGTACCCCGAGTGGCTATTGAGGAGGAGCCCCGAGACATTCACACAGTCTGGGAGCAGTTGATTCATAGAGAGCCATCTCCTTTGATCACATTTGTTGGTCGGGAGCATGAGCCAGTGTTCGATTCAGAGGAGGACTTTGAGGAGATTGAGCTTCAGGCTGAGGCAGCCGTGGAGGAGGATGAAGACCCTGAAGAGTTCCCACCGAACTCTATCAGTGCTGAGATGTACGATGAATTGTATGACCATAACATTGAGTTACGGGATACTGTTCGGGAGTTGAAGGAATAAATGGTTACTCAACAGACTACCATCGAGCAGAAGGATGGTGAGGTTGAGACTCTTTACGCACATCTTGGAGACATAGAGTGGAAGTTGGTTCATGAGAAGGGCCAAGGTGAGCAGAAGTTAGAGGAGATAGAAAAGTTGAAGAATGATTTGAAAGAGAAATCAGCAAGGCTTGCCATAGCAGAGGATGCTTGGGTGAGGGATTCACGACGTGCAGATCTTGCAGAGGATACTGATCGTGCAAAGAAGGCTAAGATTTAGGAGACGGACTACACATTTCAGAATGCCATTGGTATATGCTAGATTACAGGACGATGTTTCGCATTATGGAAGAAGAGCGCAGCAAAGCTGTTCGACGCCTTAGTAGGCAGTGATAGGAACAGTTTGATTATGTGAATACTTCTTTGATTAGTTAATAATGTAAATTTCGACGTGATTATAAACAAAGGAATATTTTGATGATTTAAATTTCGAAGATTCTTTAACTCGGGATAGTTGATGTAAATAGCAGTGATGCTATCTTTTTATGCTTAAAACTTTTGATTAAATAAAATATCAGAGTTTATTTGAGATGTTATGTGTTAATTGTTATCTTAAAGTATTTAAGTTCAACCTTAAATATTTAAAGAATTGAATAAAGATCTAATAAGCGTATATCTTAACAGAAATATGCCGCCGAGAAGAAGACCCAACTGTCAACCTGCCCAAGAAGGGTCAACAAATAACAACAACGACGCCAATGCTAACGCCAACTCCGTTCAACAGTTGGTGAATTTATTGGCTAGAACAATTAAAAATCAAGCACAAGCTCCACCGAATACATTATTCAAAGACTTCATGGCGGTGGGATCGCCAAAATTCAAAGGATCCATGAGCCCGATTAAAGCACAAACTTGGGTCATGGAAATGGAGAAAGTCTTTGATGTCGCTAGGGTCAGTGAAGATCAGAAGATTGCATATGCAACTTTCATAATAAAGTCAGAAGCCAGCTATTAGTGGCAAGCAAATAAAGTCCGGGGAGGAGAAGGTGTCATAACCTGGGAACGGTTCAAAGAAATGTTTTTTGAGATGTACTTCCCGACAAGCTCACAGAATCAGATGGAGGTACAGTTTCTGGAGCTTAAGCAGGGAAACATGTCTGTACCAGATTACGCTGCAAAGTTTAATGAGCTGGCTAGGTTCGCCACATATCAATTACACACAGACAAGAGAAAAGCAAGGAGGTTTGAACAGGGACTGAAGCCCTGGTTATATAGCAAGGTGTCGATGTTCCAGCTGAACACCTTTCCTGGAGTGTTAGAGAAGGCCATCCTCGCTGGGGGTGGGAGCAATGCTGTAACCAAGTACAACCAGGATTAGAAGAAGAAGAAGAGTGAAGGAGAAAGTGTTAAGGCTAGCGGTAGTAATGCGAGAGGAAGCACCAGTCAGAAGCAAAGGTGGAATGACAGCACACCAAATGAGAATCAGTAGGGAAACCAGAAGAAGAGGGTTGAAGCATGTCTGACTTGCGGGAAAACTCACCTGGGGGTCTGTATGAAAGGAAAGCGGGTGTGCAACAATTGTGGTCAGGAAGGCCATATAGCACTGAACTGCCCTAACCCTAAGAAGGGCGCCTGCTTCACATGTGGGTCGAAGGACCACTTGGCAAGGTACTGTCCCAAGAATGTATCTGGAGGGGAAGCATCAAGTCGGAACAGAGGAGGCAGCGGTGGAAATGCTCTGATTATCACGGGACCAACCAGCACTAACCGACCAACCGCCAGGACATTCAACATGACATTGAAGGATGCTGTGCAGTCTAGCGATGTGGTGTCAGGTATCATTCCGATCAATAAAGTTAATGCTTATGTATTATTTGATTCGGGTGCTACTTGTTCATTTATATCCGATGACTTTGCTAAGAACTTATAATTGCCTAAGGACGAGTTAGAATACCCTATGAACATAGAGATTGCGAATAGAGAAGTGATCCATGTTAAGTATATACACAAGAACTGTAGGGTGGATATTAAGGGTAACGTTATGAATGTAGATCTTATTCCGATTAGATTTGGGGAATTCGACGTCATTCTGGGAATGGATTGGCTATTCAATTATGGAGCTGTAATTGATTGCCAAAGGAAGTGTATTAACCTTATGACTCCGTCAAAGGTTGTATTTTATGGCAGTAAGTCTCCTAGACAAGCGAGTTGTCTGACGATGATGCAAACTAGGAAGTTGTTAAGACAAGGCTGTATAAGATATTTAGCCTACATAGTCTATAATCTCAAAGAGAACCCGAAGTTGGAGGAAATACCAGTCGTGAGGAACTTTGTAGATGTGTTTTTGGATGATTTTCCAGGACTTCCGCCAGACAGAGAGGTTGAATTTTTGATTGATTTGGCGCCAGGAACGGCTCCAATATCGAAGGCACCGTACCGTATGGCTCCCATAGAAATGAAAGAATTGATGGTACAGCTGCAAAAGCTACTGGACAAGAAGTACATTCGACCGAGCGTATCGCCGTGGGGAGCACTGGTGTTATTTATGAAGAAGAAGGATGGGACGATGAGGCTCTGCATCGACTACAGAGAGTTGAAAAAGGTCACAATTAAGAACAAATATCCGTTGCCTAGGATCGACAACCTGTTTGATGAGTTGAAGGTAACGAGGTACTTCTCGAAGATTGACCTGAGAAGTGGTTATCATCAATTAAAGGTGAGGCCAAAGGATGTTCTGAAGATAGCATTCAGAACTCGGTATGGTCACTACAAATTTCTGGTGATGTCATTCGATCTAACAAATGCGCCTGCAGCATTTATGGGTCTAATGAACGGAGTGTTCAAACCATTTTTGGACAAATTCGTGGTGGTGTTTATCGACGACATTTTGGTATACTCGAAGACTAAAGAGGAACAAGTAGAACATCTGAAGGTGACTTTGGAGGTGTTAAGAAGGGAGAAGTTGTATGCCAAGTTTTCAAAATACGAATTTTGGATTGAGCGGGTACAATTTCTCGAACATGTGATTGATAAGGACAGAATCTCGGTAGATCCCTCGAAAGTTAAAGCTGTGATGAACTGGGATCAGCCGAAGACGCTGTCGGAAGTGAGAAGTTTTCTTGGATTGGCAGGCTATTATAGAAGATTCATTCAGAACTTTTCCAAGATCGCTACTGTTACGCCGTTTCGGTGTTAACAAAATGGGCACAAAACGCGTGCAAGCATACATGGTCGACAAGTAATAAATTTGATAAGTAAAGTTCGTTCCCACGGAGAAAAGGAGTTAGGCTTAAACTATCATGCAACAATCCTATAGTTATTTTTGTCTGCTCAAAGAGTATCAAAGTGTGCTTTAATAACTAGACTGATTTTAAACTAAACTTAACTAATTAACAGACAAGGGGTTTAAATTGGAGAAATATGGGATCCTAACTTTACCTATTGCATCATCTAGATTACACACCTCATGTCAAGCATAATTGATTATTTAGAAGTGCTAGTCGGGAGCATGAATGTGAGACAAGGCTATTTGTCAATATACCAAGTCCATATCATATAACATCCACAAAAGAGATAGAAATCACATGAACACCAATAAAACCTAAATCACTATATGTCTATGTGATTTACAAGCTATATCAATTTAAGTGCAAGCCCCCAATAGACTACATATGGCAATATATATATTTCTATCCAGATTATGAATCACAAAACTCATCGAATGCAAGTTTCATGAACATATGCTAGCATGGCAAAATCTAAGTTTACACTTCCTCTTTCAATTCCATATAAACTATTACAGTAGATGTTAATCAAGCATCTAAACATACAATACAACCATGCTAGGCAAACCATACATAATCAAATATACATATCAATGAGGCATAAAACCCTAGACTAAGGAATAAGATCCATTAGAATCCCAAAATGGTAGTTAGTTCATCTCTGAACCACCAACCATTATGGGATTTAAACCAAGCATTAAAGCAACTATGAAAGCAAGAGAATAGAGAGATAGAGAATGCAAATCTTATGGTTCCCCTTCCAATAAAATGCTAGTAAGCTCAAGTTTTGACCACAAACAAGCTCCAAAGTGAGCCCTAAAATGGAAATCTACTAGAACTAGAAGAGGAGAAGAGTTAGTCTCTTAAGCTCTCTAGCTCTCTAACCCTAGAAATGTAAGAACATGTAATAAATGATAAGTCTGATAATGATAAGTGATCTTTTTCATTCTTGCAAATACACCCCATATAAAATGAATACACTCAGTAGAAAGTTAAAATGAAAAGTCAATGAAGCTTGACCGGCGCGGCCGCCTCCGTTTGGTCACCCGGTGCGGGCGCGCTGATATCCAAAAATTGCCTCTCTGGACTTTGTACTTCAGAGCGAGCGCGCGGTTCTTTCTTGTGTTCCCGGCGCGGCCGCGCAGGGTCCTGTTTTTTGCTGGTGCAATCTGGTGTTATGCTGGTTTCTTTATTGCCTTACTGCTTCTATCTTGCTTCTTGTTCCTTCACTTGTTGCTGCATCTAAGCCATTTGCACATGCCTTGTCTTGTCAATCCCCATGCCAACTCCACCATATGATGCCAAGCCATCTTCATGCCATCCCACCTTGCCTTGTGGCCAAGTCCATGCCATTTTGTCCATAATCATGCCATTCCATGTCCTTTTTAGTTTCCTGACTAAGATATGCAAAATAAAGATAAAACGCATTAAAAGACAATAAAATGCTTGAGTTTAAACCATAATCATAGCAAGTTGATATCCAATAAGTAGGTATAAAACCTACTTATCAAATACCCCCAAACTTGAACTATTGCTTGCTTTCAAGCAACAAACACAGATGTAAACTACATGATATGCAACTAAACTACATGAAAATGAATCCCAAAGCTCAGCCATATTGTAAATTCCAATAAGAAGCGCCTCAGCGAAATAACAAGAACTATGAACAGAGAATCAACTCAAGTAACAGTTATAAAGATATACAATCTGTAAATCATAACCTGTTACTAAGATGTGGTGTGTGTGTGTGCAATGTCATAAATAAGCTTGAACGAGGTGAAGATTCCACATGCTATACTTCTAAGGAAGGAAAATTGAGGTTTTAAGTTAAGAATTTTTCTTATATACCAAACAACGACCAAACCAACACATAGATACAAGCTAAGGTGCAACAAGGGTTTACTATGCTTTTATTCACACACGTGGGCGATATTCGCACTTTTCCCGTGGTTACACCCGACTGTGCAATGCTAAGCCCTCTTAGGCTTTTCAGTGATACCCATTTATCGAGCTTTCGACCAACAACTCCCAAACCATAAAAGCCTAAGGTGTACTTGCTCGAGTATCAAAGGCCCAAGGCATTTATTCTATTTTTTTCTTTTTCACAGCTTATTTTCTTTCCTTTTGCTTTTTCTTTTTCTTTTTCTTTTTATTAGCATGCATACCCAAAGTTTTCCCTCAAACTTGTATTCCAGTGTTGTTAAGGTCATTATTGCTTTTATTACACAATTGTAGCAAATAAAAATAAAAAATTTCCCCTTCAGAAGACAAGCATGCACTAATCTAGCCAACAAGTAAATAAAGATAAAACTGTGCTATCCGGTGACATCAAAGCAACAGGTATAGATTACATCATGTATAAAAATATAACTGAGCTTAAGCTACTAACATAGTTCAAAAATCTATCATATCTCAATGTCATCATTGGCCAGACTGGAATTCAACAGGCTAAATATATGGGATTATGCAATGCAATACAATTAAACACAACTAAATATACAAAATATAATAAAACTGAAAAACATTTATGCAAAATTTAACTAGAATGCAACTACTATGCAAATAACTATATGCAATTAACACTATATGCAGCTACTACTAATAACACCCAATACCCCAAAACTTGAAATATTCAATGTCCCCATTGAAGGTAAAGGGTCAGGAAACTCCCCTACTGATTGGCATAGCCACCCTCCTCGGGTGGTGAATCTGGTGGCGGGTATGGCATGGCGGAACCGAAGACAGGCCACTCCAGCATCATCCCTTGTTGAGCAAACGTGTCAGCCAACGCACGGGTCATTCCATCTGCGAACGCTGCTAGGCTCCCATGAAGCGCGTCTATCCTCCTCTCTAATCGCTGGAACTGGCGATCCTGAGGCCCTGTACAGGCCATGGCTGTGGAAGGACCGGCTACTGTTGCTGCCGGCTGCGGTGGGGGAACTGGTGTAGGATCTATCATAATAAAACCTTTGCCCCTCGGGTCAGCCGTGCCTCCCGCCCAATCCTCAAAATTCTTGATGGTGGAATGAGTTATGTCTTTAGTCGGCCTTTGTACCTGCTCTCCTTCCCAGTCAATGCCTGCTTGAGCACATAGATGTGCCACAACTGAACCATGGGGAATGCTCCCGGTTGTACTGCCTCTCATAAAATGCAGCATGGTCTGATTGATCAAATGTCCAATGTCGACAAATTTTCCCGTGATGATCCCCCACAAAATGATTGCTCGTTCGACCGTAACTTCGTGCTGGTGGGTGGATGGCATCAAATTTGTGCATATGAACAAGTTCCAAGCTTTGGCATATCGGTTCAGAGTGGAGGCGGGGAAAGTGGCATACTCATCAGTAGTATCCTTCTTAATTTTCCACACTGTGCCTGGCATGCACAAGTCAGCGACCACCCTGTCAAGGTCAGTCTCAAAACGCTAAGCCTCTACCCAATTAGGTCGACCAGCCGGTGGTTATGGCATATTGAAAACATCCCTAATTGCCATTAGACTATAATCGATTGTGACTCCCCGGACAAAAGAAAAACCATTCTGAACTTCCTTGGCATTAGCGTAAAACTCGCGGACAATGGCCATGGGAATAGGTATAGGAGTTGTCACAAATCCAATCCAAGCCCGTTCTCTAATTATCTGTAACATTTGACCATCGCCCTTGGCTGGCTTCAGCCCTTTTTCTTTCACAAATGTCTTAGTAGCAATCCTGTAGTATTCATTTTGGGCCTCGAGACTGATGAACTTGGTCAAGTCCACCATGACCTCGGCTTGGCTACTTTCAACAGGTGAGTCAGGTGTGATAGACCTTGCACGCTTTGGACCCATGATGATTTCAGAAGATTTTGTGATGCAAACCCTAGATAATGGATGATTGTAAAAGAAACTCCCCCAAACTTGAACTCTGAATCTCTCTGCAACAGTGTATCGATGAAACCCTAACTCTGAATGAGGATGAATGGAATTAATAGAATGTAATAAGAAGCTAGGGTTAGGGATTGAGGAGGCATATGTGTATAGGCTTGAAGAGAAGGAGGGATAGTGTGTATAGGAGAGGAGTTATATGCTAAGAGAGATATAGTGGGCGAGTGTTCTGGGAGTGGAGGCCGGTTACAATAGATATAGGAGATATAAGGGCTGGGAACCATTTTTTAAAATTTTAAATGGGCGTCTGTCTGGGGTCGGGGGCGGGCACGCCGACTTAGGCTTTTCATGGGGCTCGGCGGCGCGGGTGCCTAAAATGGGATCTCTGGACTGGAAATTGGCGCGGGCGAGCAGCTGGTTACTCTTTATGGGGCGCTGCCACGCGGGTCAGGGTCATATTCAATATTTTTTGGGTATTAGAGCTGGCGCGCCGGGTTATGCCCTGAGGTTGGCTCGGCCGCGCGGCCCTGAGCCCAGCCAAAATTTTTCTTTTTTTCCTGCAACAATAAATTGAAGGCACAAGAAGCAACTTTAAAGACTTTCCTTACCTGCACATATTGCAACCAAAAATTATTTAAAACTTCATTCCATAATCAAAATTGCATATGTAAGATGTATATACTGTTAAATCCTTAGTAACTCTACGTAAGTGAATCATTTCTATATGAATTCCCCAAAAAATTTGCTATAGGCTTATATGCAATATGCTAACACATCAAAAATATGTTCAATGAGCTTCTAACACCAAAAATATATGCAATTATGCCTAAGTTCAAAAATGTAGGCAATGAGCTCTTAGATCCCAAAAATAGATGCAATAATGCCTAATGTCCAAAAATATAGGCAAAGAGCATTCTAACACCATAACTGTCCAAAAATTTTCACAAATTTTCAAAATGATTAGAATTAAAACCAGGGGGAGGGAGATATAGATAATCATGCAACCAGGATTAAACATGAGAGAGAGATAGAGATGATGGGGTGCCTCCCATCAAGCGCTTGTTTACAGTCTATAAGTTAGACTATATCTGAATCGGTCAAGTGGTGGACAGAATCGAGGCAACCTTCTCTCGATTTACCTCTCCGCAATAATAGTGCTTTAATCTTTGTCCATTTACTTTGAAGGGTTTGTCCTGGTATTGATCATAAATTTCCACTGCGCCATGCGGGAATACGATTTTCACCGTGAAGGGGTCCGACCATCGAGATTTGAACTTTCCAGGGAATAGTCTGAGACGAGAATTATATAGCAACACTGCTTGCCCGGCTCAAACGTTCTTTCTAAGATTCTCCTGTCATGCCACCTTTTGACCTTCTCCTTATATAGCTTGGAATTCTCATAGGCTTGCAATCTGAACTCGTCAAGCTCATTAAGTTGGAGAAGTCCTTTTCTCCCCCGCAGCCTTCAAATCAAAATTCAGCTTCTTGATGGCCCAGTAGGCCTTATGTTTAAGCTCCATGGGGAGGTGGCAGGCCTTTTCGTTCACAAGCTGATATGGCGACATACCCAGTGGCGTTTTGTAAGCAGTCCTATAGGCCCACACTGCATCGTCAAGCTTTAGAGACCAATCCTTCCTCGTGGGATTTATAACTTTTTTCTAATATTCAGTTCACCTCACGATTCTAGACCTCAGCTTGGCTATTTGTTTGGGGATGGTACGCCGTAGCAATACGGTGATTTAACCCATACTTGGCCAAAAGCGCAGAAAATTGAGGATTGCAAAAGTGGGTTCCTTCATCGCTGATGATGGCTCTAGGGGTCCCAAAGCGTGTGAATATGCTTTTCTGAAGAAAACGCAGGACAACCCTAGCATCATTGGTTGGTAAGGCTGCTACCTCTACCCATTTGGACACATAATCGACCGCCAGGAAGATATATAAATTTCCACAAGATGAGACAAAAGGCCGCATGAAGTCTATCCCCCAGACGTCAAAGATTTTGACTTCCAGGATCATATTCAGAGGCATCTCATTTCTCTTGGATATGTTACCCACGCGCTGACAACGGTCACAGCTTTGAACAAAGTTGTGAGCACCTTTAAACAGTGTTTGTTAGGTTTGTACGTAACGCAAACATGCAATCAAATCACATAAATAAGGTGGAACTACGAAACATAGGTTTTAAAATTTTATTTTATACAAACCCATTCCATGATCATACTTTGTGCTCAATTATCAATAACAGAAAAGTAGGAAGATAAGAATCATACCCTCGTAGAATCTAGCTTTCAGAGGTACGAGTTCTACTCCTTTCTCTCCTTGAATCTCCTTGAATATCCTGTTGTGGCTCCTTCCTTTGATCAATATCAGCCACCCAAATGTTTGGACTCTATAGGTGATCCACCAAGGAAGACGAAGAACTCAGGAAGATGGGTTATTGGCTTAACACTTGTTTCTATCTCTATAGAATATGTGTACTCCCAACTCTTGGAAAACTCACGTCACTTATTTCTTATATAAAACTCTCTTATATAGATATTAGGTTAACCCTCCAAATCCAATTAGTATAGGGTTTTATTTAATTAATTAATTAAACACTTTTAATTAATTTATATCCTAATCTTATTAGGACTGAGAGAGAGTACTTGTATTATATTAATTCCTAAACTCTTTTAGAATTAAAATAATAATAATAATAATAATAATAATAATAATAATAATAATAATAATAATAATAATAATAATAAGACTCATCTTATTAATTTATATTTAATAATTTTAAAATATTAAATAATAAACATTAAGCTATTTAATTTATTCTATCATCATAGATTAAATTAATTGCACTTAATGCATTATTACTATCATGTCATTTTCTTCTTAAATAATTCTTCTTCGTTTTATGGTGTGACCCTTTAGGTTCTCCATATTAAACCGGTTGTGAATAAATCATTTAGAACAATTTTAATCTTATTTAAATAAATAAATTAAATTAATAATCTATTTAAATAAATAACATTTATTCAATAATAGGGATAAGCCTCCCTAGCAATCAACGACTTTTCAGATAATATAGATTTCAACATTAATCATAAAAGAACCTGTGAGTTAATAGTTACCGTACAATTCAATCCTTCCACCATAAAATGTCCTAATTAAATATAAGACATGGATTTACTGTCAAGTCTTAATTTATTTAATCATATGTATTTTGATTAGAAAATGCACAACTCCAAATAATGCAAATTAGAAACCTATTTCTAATTTCATTCCACCTTGGCCAAGGATTCTTGGGTTGTCATTTAACGAATCACATAGTACATATCTCCTCTTTTACTAGAGGTGGTAGATTCTTTATTAATCATACATTATCTCCATATGTAACTCAGTATACCCAAGCATACCCTATATAAGCCTTAAAAGACCTTAAGGAATAAGTCAAAGTATAATTTGTTACATACATGATACTATGATGATCTCAAGTCCAAGGATCACTTGTACTACTATCACATTAGGAATTTCTATTGACAGGCGAGTAAAACTTCATTAGATAATCCATAGTGAGTCACGTTCAGTGAACTTATTCTCCAATAAGCACCTACATACTTGCTTTAGTGTCTCCACACAAATGACTATGAGATCAATCATCCTCATCCAATGAGCAAGCATCATATGTACTCTATCCAGATTTACTAATCCCCATTTTAGTAATCCCACGATTGAGAACTATTTTAGTTTTTAAGCTTTCTAAGAATTTAGATCTAATCATGATTCTAAAAGCATTGCTTAAAACTATGGGTTATTTACATATTATAAAAACCAGCACCATGTAGATAATTAAATGCATTAAATTAATATTTTATTAATAAATAAATAAGATTGTTTACAAAGTATGTGCTTTATCATCATACATGATTGGCTTGTATGCACACTACTATCAATCTCCCACTTGCACTAAAGCCAATCGCCATGGTATCTCATACCCATCTTCTCTAAGTGACGATCAAACTGCTGTTGTGTTAGAGCTTTAGTAAATGGATCTGCAATGTTGTCTTGAGAGTCCACACGCTCCAAGGTGACGTCTCCTCTTTCAATGATCTCCCTGATCAAGTGAAATCGCCGCAACACATGTTTGGATTTCTGATGAGACCTGGGTTCCTTAGCCTGTGCAACCGCTCTGGTGTTGTCACACTAAATAAAAACTTGCTTTTCCAATGATAAGAACCACACCAAGTTCAGTTATGAACTTCTTCATCTAAACAGCTTCCTTTGTAACTTCACTTGCAGCTATATACTCTGCCTCTGTCACTGAATCAGCAACTGTTTGCTGCTTGGAACTCTTCCAACTCACTGCGCCTCCATTCAAGGTAAACACATACCCTGAAACAGATTTACTGTCATCTTGGTCTGTTTGAAAACTTGAGTTTGTGAATCCCTCGAGTTTTAATTCAGACCCACCGTAGACAAGAAAAATATCTTTAGTCCTTCTCAAGTACTTTAGGATATTTGTCACTGCCTTCCAGTGCTCTTCTCCTGGATTCGACTGGTATCTGCTTGTTACACTAAGTGCGTGAGCAACATTCCGGTCTAGTACATATCATACCGTACATGATAGATCCTATTGCAGAAGCATAAGGGATCTTACTCATACGGTCTCTCTCCTTAGGTGTCTTTGGGGCCTGTTTCTTGGAGAGATATATTCCATGGCTCTTCGGTATTAGACCTCTTTTGGAATCTTCCATGCTAAACCTCTTTAGCATCGTATCAATGTACGTTCCTTGGGATAAGCCGAGTATCCTTTTAGATCTATCTCCATAGATCTTTATCCCCAAAATATAGGATGCTTCACCCAAGTCCTTCATGGAGAAGTTTTTAGATAACCAGATTTTAATTGATTGTAGCATAGGAATGTCATTCCCTATAAGTAATATATAATCAACATATAATACAAGGAATGATACTGCGCTCCCACTAACCTTCTTGTAGACACATGGTTCATCCTCGTTTTTGATAAAATCAAACTCTTTAATTGTCTCATCAAAACGAATGTTCCATCTACGAGAAGCTTGCTTTAACCCATAAATGGATCGTTGTAGCTTACAGACTTGATTTGTTCCAACCTTTGAAATAAATCCCTCTTGCTGTGTCATATACACATCCTCCTCAAGTGTCCTACTGAGGAAGGCCGTTTTCACGTCCATTTGCCAGATCTCATAATCATGGTAAGCTGCAATCGCAAGCAAAATCCGAATGGACTCGAGCATAGCTACTGGTGAGAAGGTTTCATCATAGTCAACTCCTTGTCTTTGTTTAAAACCTTTTGCAACCAGTCGGGCTTTATAGGTCTCTACCTTCCCGTCTGCTCCAGTCTTTCTTTTAAAGACCCATTTACACCCAATAGGCTTAATGCCTTCAGGTGGTGAAACCAAAGTCCATACTTTGTTTTCATACATGGAGTCCATTTCGGATTTCATGGCTTCAAGCCATTTCTCTGAGTCTTTATTACTCATAGCCTGTTCGTAATTCAATGGATCATCAAATTCATGATGTGTACCTCATCGTCATCCTCTATAACGAATCCATACCTCTCAGGTATCTTCGGTACTCTTCCAGATTTACGAATAGGGTGTGATACAGTAAGTTCTTCTACTTGGTCAGGTACCTGACTTAGATCCGTGGTAACTTGTGGTTCTTGAACTTCTTCAAGATATATCTTACTCCCACTGACCCCTTCATGGATAAACTCCTTTTCCAAGAAGGCAGCATGTTTCGCAACAAACACCTTTTGATTAGTTGGATGATAGAAATAATTACCTACAGTTTCTTTAGGGTATCCCACAAATCTACACTTATCGGATTTAGTCTGTAGCTTATCATTTTCAAACTTTTTGACATAAACTGGACAACCCCAAATCTTAACATGCTTAAGATTTGGTTTCCTCCCTTTCCACATCTCATATGGAGTCTTTGGGGCGGATTTGGTAGGTAATTTGTTAAGTAGGTATGCAGCCATTTCTAGGGCATATCCCCAGAAGGAAATTGGAAGGCAAAACTCATCATGGATCGAACCATGTCCAATAGTGTTCGATTTCTCCTTTCAGATACTCCATTTAACTGTGGTGTACCTAGAGGAGTCCATTGTGAGATTATACCATTTTCTTTGAGACAATTGAGAAACTCACCGCTTAAGTATTCTCCACCTCGATCTGATAAAAATATCTTAATACTCTTGCCCGTTTGTTTCTCTACATCACTTCTGAACTATTTGAACTTTTCAAATGATTATGATTTGTATTTCATTAAATACACATATCCAAATCTTGAATGATCATCAGTGAAAGTAATAAAATAATAATACCCACCCCGTGCACTTGTTGTCATAGGTCCACAAACGTCTGTGTGAATCAATGCCAACAACTCTGTAACTCTTTCTCCTTTTCCACTAAAAGGAGATTTAGTCATTTTACCCATGAGACAAGATTCACAAGTTAGATATGATTCATAATCGGATAGCTCTAGGAGCCCATCCTTATGCAACTTAAGTAATCTTGTAGGTAATCTTGTTTCATTGATATGACCGAGTCTACAGTGCTACATATAGGTATAATTAATATTATCTCTTTTTCTTTTCTTAGTTTATTCAATTTGAAATATATTTTCTTGCAAGTCAAGTATATAAAGTCCATTTCGCAAATTTCCAATACCATATAAAACATCGTCTTTATAAATAGAACAACCATTGTTCTTTATAATAACGTCAAAACCTTCCATATCCAATACATAAATTAAAATAATGTTTTTAATAATATTTGGAACATAATAACAGTTATTAAGATAAATGGACTTGCCCGAAGGCATTGCTAAACAATAAATTCCTACAGCTAATGCAGCAACCTTTGCTCCATTCCCCACTCGTAGGATCACCTCTTCATTGTTTAGCTTTCTACTTCTGACCAGTCCTTGCACAGTGTTACATATGTAAGACCCACATCCGGTATCCAATACCCAAGTAGAATTATGACTTTCAAAAAAATTAATTTCAATCATAAACAAACCTTGATTGGAAGTCGAAGCTTCTCCAAGCTTCTTCTCTGCTAGAAACTTCTTGCAGTTCCTCTTCCAATGTCCCGGCTCGTTGCAATGAAAGCACATTCCTTTAGCTGGTTCAGGTTTCTTTTGTTCCTTTTCTTTCCCCTTTCCCTTAGCATTCTTGGATTTCTTCTTTTCAGAAGATACCTTGAGCCTGTTCTTTTTATTGGAAGAATTCACCAACAAGACATGGTTCTTCTTGGATGGGAAGTGACCTTCTGCAGTTTTCAGCATGTTAAGCAGCTCAGGCAAGCTGACATCTAGCTTATTCATGTGAAAATTAACCACAAACTGCGAGAAGGTCTCAGGGAGTGACTCCAAGACCAAGTCTTGACTCAGCTCCCCATCCATGACTAACCCAAGCTGTCCAAGGCGTTCAATCAAATTGATCACCTTTAGGACATGAGTCTCGATGGCAGTACCCTCGGTCATCCGAGATCGGAAGAGCTCTTTAGATATCTCATATCTATCAGTCCTACTTTGTTCACCATACAACTCCTTGAGGTGAAGCAGCATAGTAGGAGCATCCATGTTTATGTGTTGACACTGAAGCTCATTATTCATGGATGCGAGCATGATGTATTGAGCCACAGATGCATCATCTTGCCACTTATTGAAAGTGGCAATCTCTTCCTCAGAGGTTGTTTCTGAAACAGATTCAGGGATAGTTGAATTTTGGACAGAAGAAATCTTTTCAGCAGTGAGAACAATTCTCAAATTTCTTAGCCAGTCCTCATAATTCGGGCCGGTAAGCTTATTTACATCAAGTATGCTTCGTAGTGAGATTAGTGATTTAGACATTTTTTTTAAAATTCTGCATGTGAAAAAGATAACATTTTAGCAAACATTCATTTTATTAACTTTGCATACCAAAATAAATTTAGGTCTTTATTTTAAATTGGTATCTCCCACTATTTTCATCAAAATCTATTACCCTCACTAATATAGTTCGGCAACATCTAATTAAAGATTTGCTAGTGAGATTAAGGATCCCATTTCAAATGTATATAACGTTGTGGATAGCACAACAAACGATATACAAATAAATAGGTAGACAACTCTTGTCAATTACATCACCATGTAACTCCTTTTATTTTACCTCTTAAATCACAATGGTCATGTGTGTGCACATCCGAACTAAAATGATTTAAGTTAAGTCCAGCCTAGCACTTCCATAAATTCAAAAAAGAAAAATATTCGTCCTTGTGGATAGCACAACAAGACTAGATCGTTCAATTTTCTTAATAAGCATCAAATGTGATTAATTAACATCTTAAATACTTAATACTCGCCTTGTGGATAGCACAACAAACTCATATTAAATATTTAATACTCTATTAATTAATCATGCTAGAAGGCGACGTTCGATATTCCAAATATCATTTGAACGCTTCGGACTTAATATTATTTCTTTGAGAGGTTTGTTATTATTTGTCTCATCTTGTTTAGCACGCATGCACACACACACACACACACACACACACACATATATATATATATATATATATAAAATACGCGTCATTTTATTAAACATGCGAAGCATGATTGCATAAAATATAATATATATAATATTTAGCATGCAATATAGAATACTATATTCTACCCGGATTGATTATGGACTTTTATTCTAGTTTGGTTCACTAGAGCCACAAAGTGGACCAAAAGGTCAAACCTAAGAGTGCAAGAATTTAAATTTAAACGTAACTATTACATTTAAACCCGGGCTCCATATAAATGGGTCTTCAAGCGCTCCTTGTTCCTTGATATCCAGTTCTTCAAAAATTATAACTAATCCTACTACATAAACTATTTCATTTAAATTGAAACCTTGATCAACAGTCAAGGGGAAGTACATAGGAGAGAGATAGAATTTACAAAAAGAAGAAACCCATAAAAGACGAGGTACGCAGACCCCATTTTCTAAAACCCATACATTCAAGCATTCATCCAAAATAAAATCCAATCACATTGGTCATAGTCCATAATCAATCCCTTTTATTATCATACACGTCAACATATGCATCAATAAATTTTCATTCATCTCATGAATAATAAAGCTATTCCATATGTGGATCGATGTCATTTAATGGACAAAAGTTTTGCTAAATTTTATTTTTGAAACAAAATAAACACTTTTATTTTAATCAAAAATAAATCCAAATTAAACTCCTTTAATTTTAGCAATATGAAATCATATTTCAGATAAAATAAACATCTTTATTTTAAAACTTCATTAATTAAATAAACAGTTTACTTAATTAATGAAAATCAAATTTCAGGGCCTGTTCAGGAATCGGCGCAGCTGCGCCCAGAATGAACTGGGCAGTTGCGCAGGTAGCCTGAAGCGCCAGTAATGAACTGGGCAGCTGCGCAACAGCGTCGTTCGTCGCATAAACTTGCAGAAAACGATTTTGTCCAGAAAATTCGATCCAATTCTCACATCAATTCATACATGGAATCATAAAATTGATAATTATCACAAAGTTAGGCTCGGATACCACTGTTGGGTTTGTACGTAACGCAAACATGCACTCAAATCACATAAATAGGGCGGAAGCACGAAACATAGGTTTTCAAAAAAAAATTATACAAACCCATTCCATGATTATACTTTGTGCTCAATTATCAATAATAGAAAAGTAGAAAGATAAGAATCATACCCTCGTAGAATCTAGCTTCCACAAGTACGAGTTCTACTCCTTGCTCTCCATGAATCTCCTTAAATATCCTGTTGTGGCTCCTTCCTTTGATCAATGTCAGCCACCCAAATGTTTGTCCTCTATAGGTGTTCCACCAAGGAAGACGAAGAACTCAGGAGGATGGGTTATTGGCTTAACCCTTGTTTCTATCTCTATAGAATATGTGTACTCCCAACTCTTGGAAAACTCACGTCACTTATTTCTGATATAAAACTCTCTTATATAGATATTAGGTTAACCCTCCTAATCCAATTAGTATAGGGTTTTATTTAATTAATTAATTAAACACTTTTAATTAATTTATATCCTAATCTTATTAGGATTGAGAGAGAATACTTATATTATATTAATTCTTAAACTCCTTTAGAATTAAAATAATAATAATAATATTAATATTAATAAAACTCCTCTTATTAATTTATATTTAATATTTCTAAAATATTAAATAATAAACATTAAGCTATTTAATTTATTCTATCATTATAGATTAAATTAATTGCACTTAATGCATTATTACTATTATGTCATTTTCTTCTTAAATAATTATTCTTCCTTTTATGGTGTGACCCTTTAGGTTCTCTATATTAAACCGGTTGTGAATAAATCAATTAGAACAATTCTAATCTTATTTAAATAAATAAATTAAACTAATAATCTATTTAAATAAATAACATTTATTCAACAATAGGGATAATCCTCCCTAGCGATCAACGACTTTTCAGATAATATAGATTTCAACATTAATCATAAAAGAACCTGTGAGTTAATAGTTACTGTACAATTCAATCCTTCCACCATACAATGTCCCAATTAAATAGAAGACATGGATTTACTGTCAAGTCTTAATTTATTTAATCATATATATTTCAATTAGAAAATGCACAACTCCAAATAATGCAAATTAGAAACCTCTTTCTAATTTCATTCCACATTGGCCAAGGATTCCTGGGTTGTCATTTAACGAATCACATAGGACATATCTCCTCTTTTACTAGAGGTGGTAGATTCTTTATTAATCATACATTATCTCCATATGTAACTCATTATACCCAAGCATACCCTATATATGCATTAAAAGGCCTTAAGGAATAAGTCAAAGTATAATTTGTTACATACAAGTAAAACTCCATTAGATATTCCATAGCGAGTCACGTTCAGTGAACTTATTCTCCAATAAGCACCTACATACTTGCTTTAGTGTCTCCACACAAATGACTATGAGATCAGTCATCCTCATCCAATGAGCAAGCAACATATGCACAAATCTATCCGGATTTACTAATCCCCATTTTAGTAATTCCACGATTAGGAACTATTTTAGTTTTTAAGCATTCTAAGAATTTAGATCTCATTAGTATGATCTCATCATGATTCTAAAAGCATTGCTTAAAACTATGGGTTATTTACATATTATAAAAAACAGCACCATGTAGATAATTAAATGCCTTAAATTAATATTTATTAATAAATAAATAAGATTATTTACAAAGTATGTGTTTTATCATCATACATGATTGACTTGTATGCACACTACTATCAGTGTTGGCCAATAAAAATCGGCCTGAAGTACTTTGGCGGCCATCCTCTTACCCCCATAATGGCCTCCATAATCTGACGAGTGGCAACCTCGCAGTATGCTTTCCATCTCGCTCTCTGGGATGCACCACCTGATCACCCTCTCAACGCACTGCCTAAACAAATACGGCTAATCCCAACTGTACCATCTAGCATCGTGCAGAAACTTCTACTTTTGGGCTCTAGTAAAGTCAGACGGGATAATATTGCTCACTAAGAAGTTTGCAAAATTCCCGAACCAGGGAATCTCGCCTTGCACCATGAACAACTGCTCGTCCGGGAAGGACTCATTGATCATCACTTTGTCATTTCTGTCCATCCCCAGATTCTCCAGTCTAGATAAATGGTCAGCCACTTGGTTCTCGGTCCATTTTCTATCTTTAATTCAAACTCTTGGAGAAGAAGTATCCACCGAATGAGTCGAGGTTTAGCATCCTTCTTTGAAATCAGGTATCTGATCGCAGCATGATTTGTGTATACAATTACCTTTATGCCAATCAAATATGACCTGAATTTGTTAAAAGCATATACCACTGCAAGCAATTCTTTCTCCGTAGTAGTATAGTTCAACTGGGAATCTGTCAGGGTTTTGGTTACATAATATATCACATAAAAGATCTTATCCCTACGTTATCCCAATACCACCCCCACGACGAAGTCACTTGCATCACACATCAATTCGAAGGGGAGAGACCAGTCTGGTGCTGTAATGACGGGAGCCGTAGTCAATTTCTTTTTCAAGTGTACAAAGGCTACTAGGAATTCCTCATCGAATCTGAATGGTACGTCCTTCTCAAGTAAACTGCACAGAGGCTTCGTTATCTTTGAGAAGTCTTTAATAAAACGCAGATAGAAGCCCGCATGCCCAAGAAAACTACAGATTCCCTTTACTGAGGATGGTGGCGGTAGACTTTCAATGGTCTCCAATTTAGCCTTGTCTACCTCTAGACCTTTCCAGAAACTTTGTGGCCCAGAATAATACTTTCCTGTACCATAAAATGGCACTTCTCCTTGTTCAGAATGAGGTTAGTCTCAACACATCTCCTTAACACCAATACCAGATTCTCTAAACAGATGTCGAAAAAGTCCCCAAAGACAGAGAAATCATCCATGAAGACTTCTACATTATGCTCGATCATGTCCGAGAATATAGCCATCATACATCTCTTGAAAGTGGCTGGTGCGTTACATTGCCCGAAAGACATCCTTCGAAAAGTAAAAGTGTCATACACGTGAAGGTGGTCTTTTCTTGGTCCTCTGGGCTATGACAATCTGATTATACCCCAAGTAACCGTCCAGAAGGCAATAATAGTCGTGTCCTGCCAGCCTATCCAGCATCTGATCAATGAACAGGATAGGAAAATGATCTTTCCTTATAGCTTTATTCAGTCTACGATAGTCCATGCAGAATCTCCATCCCGTAACTGTCCCTGGTAGGTATAAGCTCATTCTTTTCATTAGTCACGACTGTCATGCCACCCTTCTTTGGGACGCACTGCACCGGGCTCACCCAAGGGCTGTCTGATATCGGATAAATTATTCCAACATCTAACCACTTAAGGATCTCCTTTTTGACAACCTCTTTCATGATTGGATTCAATCTCCGTTGTTGCTCTATCGATGGCTTGCAGTCATCCTCCAAGAGTATCTTATGTATGCAGTATGAGGGACTGATCCCCTTGATGTCAGCTATGGTCCACCCAATAGCTGATTTAAACTCTCTTAGGACTCTCAAAAATTTGCTCTCTTGATCTAATGATAGAGCAGAAGCGATGATAACCGGCAACATAGAAGAGTCTCCCAGATATGCATATCTCAAATGATCTGGAAGAGGTTTCAGGTTAAGTGTCGGAGCCACTTCAAGAGAAGGCTTTAGTCGCCCTGATGACTCACCAGTCTGTCCAAGTGGTTCGATGGGAATTTTAAACTTTCGTATCTGAGGCACCGTATTCAGAATTTGTATGCATTCCACCACATCTGTCTCCTCCATATCGGATTCTCCCAGAAGAGCATTCTCCAATGGATCCATACTCAACAATTGTTTAGTCTCCTCCTGCAGTATCCTGTCGACAGTAGCAATTCTGAAACAGTCTTCTTCATCTGTGGGAAACTTCATAGCCTTGAAGACATTAAACGTCACCTCTTGGTCTTGAACCCTCATTGTCAATTCTCCCTTTTGTATATCTATGAGTGTTCTCCCAGTGGCTAGAAACGGTCTCCCGAGAATAATTGGAATGTTCTTATCTTCTTCGAAGTTCAGGATGATAAAATCTGCAAAGAATATGAACTTATCGACCTTTACCAACACGTTTTCAACAATGCCTATGGGGTAGGTGATGGATCTATCGGCTAGCTGCAAAGATGTGCTTGTCAGCTTAAGAGCCGGTAAACCCAATTAAGTGAACACCGATAGTGGCATCAAATTAATACTTGCCCCCAAGTCACATAGACACTTGTTGAAGGACAACTCCCTAATAGAGCACGGTATTGTAAAGCTCCCTGGATCCTTGAGCTTTGGAGGTAACTTTCTCTGTAAGGCGGCACTGTATTCCTCTGTCAAGGCCACTGTTTCATAGTCCTCTAGCCTCTTCTTCCTTGACAGTATCCCCTTCATAAACTTTGCGTAGCTCAGCATTTGTTCCAAAGCTTCGGCAAAGGGAATATTGATTTACAGTTTCTTGAATACCTCTAAAAACTTGGCGAACTGCTTATCCAATTTCTACTTCTGAATCCTCTGTGGGTATGGTGCAGGATGATAGATTCTTTGGGGTGGTACATGAGTTTTCTCTGTAGATACCTCCTTTTCTGACTCAATTGCATGTCCCCCATCTTTTCCATCTTCCAAAACTACCTCAGGATTTTCTACAGATGGGCGCGCCCGCGCCAGGTTTTGGTCTTCCTGGGGTGCGGCCGCGCTAACCTCCAATTCAGCAGTTTGTTTCCCATACCTTAATGTGATTGCTTGGCATTACTCTTTGCCATCCCTTCTTCCTGGATTCGCTTCTGTACTGCTTGGAAGAGTTCCTTGCGGTTTATTGAGGACTGCATTGGCAATTTGGCCAATTTGAGTCTCCAATGTCTTGAGAGACTCCGCTTGACTCTTAACCATTAACTTGAGTTCTTCTATCTCAGCTCTCTCCTCTGATTGTTGACTAGGAGCTGGATTGTGTTGATGTTGGGGTTGATAAAATCCGGGTGGGTGTGACTGTCTCGGGGCATACTACTACTGAGAGTACTGTGGCTGAGATTTTGGTTGGTAGGGTTGATATTGGGACTGTTGGGCACTTTGGTATGGTTGTTGTTGTGGAGGAGGTTGGTATTGAGTTTGTTGTTGGGGTTGTTGAGCTGGTTGAGGCTGTTGAGCATTTTAATTGTTGCTCTAACTGAAATTAGGATGGTTTCGATTAGTGGGATGGTAGGAGTTTAAAAACTGATTCTGCGGCTTTAGATAGTTGCTGACGAACTGGACCGAATCTGTAGTGATGGCACACTGCTCTGTCGGGTGTGCTCCGGCACATAACTCACATATAAAAGCAACTTGCTGAACTCTATTTTCAGCCATAGAGTCAATCTTTTTCTACATTGCAGCCATCTGAGCTAAAAGGGCTGTGACGGCATCCACATCTAATACTTCCGCCACTTTTGGTTATGGCATTCTGGATGTCGGATTCTGATATTCATTGGCCTCCATGGTTTCAATTAAATCATAGGTTGTTGGATAGTCCTTGGCCCGTAGAGCTCCTCCCGATGAGGCATCGATGATCGGCCTCGACTGCCACCCCAAACAATTATGAAATGTACTGATTACCATCCATTCCGGCATTCCGTGATGCGGACATTTCCTGAGCATCTCTTTGTATCTTTCCCATGCCTCATATAGAGATTCCCCCTGATGTTGTGCAAACTGAGACAGATCACTCCTCATCTGAGCGATCTTGGCCATGGGAAAGAATTTAGCGAGGAACTTCTGTGCTAAGTCCTCCCATGTAGTGATTGAATCTGAAGGCAGTGAATGCAACCAACTCTTCGCTTTATCCCTCATGGTGAAGGGAAATAGGCGAAGCTTCATAGCATCATCAGACACATTGTTGAATTTGAATGTGTCGCATATTTCAAGAAAGCTCAAGATGTGCTCCTTTGGATCTTCTGTAGCTGCACCCCCAAACTGGACTGTATTCTGAACCATTTGAAGTGTCCCCGGTTTGATCTCAAAAGTGTTTGCAGCTATTGCAGGCCTGACTATGCTGGACTGCAGATCAGTGATCTTTGGCATTGAATAGTCCTTCAATACTCTATTGTCGGCTCTCTGTTCTTCGGCCGCTATTTTCTCTCGTTGTTCAGGTTCCTCTTGTTGGTTAGTGTTTGCTCTCCAAGCTCTGTCGTTAATGTTCTCTTGCAAAAGCACCAACTCAGGATTGGTTGATCAAGTGTGCATAAACTAACCATAAGTACCTGAAACACAAATGAAAATAAATTAAAAATGAGATAAGAAGAGATTTGTTCAAGTCAGACAAATCTAACAAAAACTGATGTCAATAGTAATAAACTAACAACTCATCCCCGGCAACGGCGCCAAAAACTTGTTGCGCCATTTCGGTGTTAACAAAACGGGAACAAAACGCGTGCAAGCATACACAGTCGACAAGTAATAAATTTGATAAGTAAAGTTCGTTCCCACAGAGAAAAGGAGTTAGGCTTTAAACTATCATGCAACAATCCTATAGTTATTTTTGTCTGCTCAAACGAGTA
This sequence comes from Panax stipuleanatus, assembly GCA_020205555.1. Classification (NCBI taxonomy): domain Eukaryota; kingdom Viridiplantae; phylum Streptophyta; class Magnoliopsida; order Apiales; family Araliaceae; genus Panax; species Panax stipuleanatus. The sequence goes on from CM035121.1 coordinate 89,223,133, forward strand.
TCAAAGTGTGCTTTAATAACTAGATTGATTTTAAACTAAACTTAAATAATTAACAAACGAGGGGTTCAAATTGGAGAAATATGGGATCCTAACTTCACCTATTGCATCGTCTAGATTACACACCTCATGTCAAGCATAATTGATTATTTAGAAGTTCTAGTCGGGAGCACGAATGTGAGACAAGCCTATTTGTCAATATACCAAATCCATATCATATAATATCCATAAAAGAGATAGAAATCACATGAACACCAATAAAACCTAAATCACTATATGTCTATGTGATTACAAGCTATATCAGTTTAAGTGCAAGCCCACAATAGATTACATATGGCAATACGGTATATTTCTATCAGGATTACGAATCACAAAGCTCATCGAATGCAAGTTTCACGAACATATGCTAGCATTGCAAAATCTAAGTTTACACTTCCTTTTTCAATTCCATATAAACAATTACAGTAGATGTTGATCAAGCATCTAAATATACAATACAAACATGCTAGGCAAAGCATACATAATCAAATATACATATCAATGAGGCATAAAACCCTAGACTAAGCAATAAGATCCATTAGAATTTCATAATGGTAGTTACTTCATCTCTGAACCACCAACCATTATGGGATTTAAACCAAGCATTAAAGCAAATATAAAAGCAAGAGAATAGAGAGATAGAGAATGCAAATCTTGTGGTTCCCCTTCCAATAGAATTCTAGCAAGCTCAAGTTTTGACCACAAACAAGCTCCAAAGTGAGCCCTAGAAATGGAAATCTACTAGAACTAGAGGAGGAGGAGAGTTAGTCTCTTAAGCTCTCTAGCTCTCTAACCCTAAAAATGTAAGAACATGTAATAAATGATAAGTCTGATAATGATAAGTGATCTTTTTCGTTCTTGAAAATACACCCCATATATAAGGAATACACTCAGCAGAAAGTTAAAATGAAAAGTCAATGAAGCTTGACCAGCACGGCCACGCAACCTCCCTTTGGTCACCAGGCGTGGGCGCGCTGATATCTAGAAATCGCCTCTCTGGACTGCACTTCGACGCTAGCGCGCGGCTCTTTCTTGTGTTCCCGGCACGGCCGCGCGGGGTCCTGTTTCCTACTGGTGGAATCTGGTGTAATGCTGGTTTCTTTGTTTCCTTGCTGCTTCTATCTTGCTTTTTGTTCCTTCACTTGTTGCTGCATCTAAGCCATTTGCACATGTCTTGTCTTGTCAATCCCCATGCCAACTCCACCATATGATGCCAAGCCATCTTCATGCCATCCCACCTTGCCTTGTGGCCAAGTCCATGCCATTTTGTCCATGATCATGTCGTTCCATGCCCTTTTTAGTTTCCTGACTAAGATATGCAAAACAAAGATAAAACGCATTAAAAGATAATAAAGTGCTTGAGTTTAAGCCATAATCATAGCAAGTTGATATCTAATAAATAGGTATAAAACCTACATATCAGCAAATCCGCTGACGAATTTGACTAAAAAATCTGTGAAATTCGTTTGGACGGAGAAGTGTGAGGAAAGCTTCCAGGAGCTTAAGAAAAGGTTAAGTACGGCACCTGTGTTGTCTCTCCCGGATAGCACAAGAAATTTTGTGGTTTATAGTGATGCGTCGCATAAAGGACTTGGCTGTGTACTTATGCAAAACGACAAAGTCATTGTGTATGCGTCACGACAGTTGAAGGATTATGAGAACAGGTATCCGACCCACGACTTGGAGTTGGCTGTAGTGGTATTTGCTTTGAAGATCTGGAGACACTATCTCTATGGGGAGAAGTGTGAAATATATACAAACCACAAGAGTCTGAAATATATTTTTACCCAAAAGGATTTGAATATGCGCCAGAAAAGATGGTTGGAATTGATAAATGACTATGATTGCGAGATCTTATACCATCCGGGTAAGGCGAATGTGGTTGCCGACGCCTTAAGCAGAAAGCGTCGGGAGAAATTGATGATGTTGACTGCTCAGGAGGAGATAATTTTAGCAATGGAGAAGTTGGAATTGGAAGTGAGATATCCGATGGAGATTGATGAAAAGTTGTTCCAGATACAAGCTGGTACAACTTTGCTGGTTAAAATTAAGGAATCGCAACTCCTAGATAAAGAATGTGAAAGTATAAGAAAGAAGATATCTGAAGGGACCGAACCGAGATTCAAGATGGACAGTGAGGGACTGTTAAGATTCAAAAGTCGAGTTTGGGTACCGCCAGTGCCAAAGATTAAGGAAGACATTTTGAGCGAGGCTCATAGTTCACGGCATTCCATACACCCCGGTAGTACCAAGATGTACCAGGATCTCCGACAACATTTCTGGTGGCCGAATATAAAACTAGATGTTGCCGATTGTGTTGCCAAATGCCTAACGTGTCAAAAAGTTAAGGCAGAACATCAGAGGCCGAGTGGTTTGCTACAACCACTAGAGATCCCAGAATAGAAATGGGAGCATATTACGATGGATTTCATGGTTGGCCTTCCGACAACTCATAAAGGCTACGACGCAGTATGGGTTATCGTTGACCGACTGACGAAATTAGCACACTTCCTTCTGATCAAGATCAGATTCAACCTAGATCAGCTGGCAAAATTGTTTGTGAGGGAGATTGTTTCAAGGCACGAAGTTCTGGTGTCGATTGTCTCCGATCGAGATCCGCACTTCACATCGAATTTTTGGAATCGACTACAAGAATGCATGGGGACGTAGTTGAGAATGAGTACGGCATATCATCCACAGACCGATGGGCAGAGCGAAAGAACGATTCAAACATTAGAAGATATGTTGAGAGCGTGCATCATGGATTTCAAAGGAAATTGGGATGATCACTTACCGCTCATTGAATTCGGTTACAACAATAGTTACCACGCTAGTATTGCCATGCCGCCTTACGAAGCATTGTACGGCAGAAAGTGAAGAACTCCACTATACTGGGATGAAGTTGTAGAGAGACAATTGCTAGGTCCAAAGTTGGTACAACTGACAGCAGAGATAGTCAAGATGATCCGGACAAGATTAGTAGCTGCTCAGGATAGGCAGAAAAAATACGCCGATCCACACCACAAGAATGTAGAATTTGAATTGAGTAGCTTTGTTTTCTTGAAAGTCTCTCCTTGGAAGGGAAAGATCAGATTCGGTAAGAAGGGAAAATTGAGCCCGAGGTTTATTGGACCCTTTGAGGTACTGCGAAGAATAGGAGAAGTCGCATATGAGATAGCTTTACCTCCGGCGCTATAGCATGTCCACAACGTCTTCCATGTGTCAGTGTTACGACCTTACAAACCCGATTACAAACATGTGATTGAATATGAACCTCAAAAATTTGAAAAAGACTTATCCTATGAAGAAGTTCCTGTTCAGATTGTTGACAGGAAAGAGCAAGTTCTCAAAAATAAAGTAATACCTTCTGTTAAGGTAATATGAAGGAACCATAACGCTGAAGAAGCTACAAGGGAACTCGAGGAACATATGATGAAGACTTACCCACACTTATTTGCTTAATTAATATGTAAGCGATTCTGGGGACATAATCTTTGTAAGGGGGGAGAATGTAACGGAACGAATTTAATTGAACTGTGATTCTGGAGACAAAATCCTTTTAAGGGGGGAAAGATGTGACGAACGAGAATTTTGTAAATTATTTAAATATTTATTAAATTAAATAAATATTTTTTGATAATTTAATTATTTAGTTAAATAATTATTTGATGGAATTGTGGTAGATTAATTTAATTATATGTGTTACATTAGTTAAGTTAATGTGGAGAATTTTATTATTCAAAGTATGTATTTAATTGAGTTTATTCGATTAAATGAATTATTTAATAAGCATAAAGTTATTCTAATTAATTTAATAATTAATTAGAGATGTAAAGATTTCACATAATTAATAAATGAGAATTTTAATTATGTGATAATATGATTTAATGTTGAGTTATGATATTTTATTTAATTGATTTAAATAAGATTATGTGATTATTTAAAAGTGTGACAATTAACTATATACTAAATAGTTAATTAAATTAAATGAGAAATGAAGAATAAAAGGGGCAAACAAACAAGGTCTTAATGGGGGTTGGGGACAGTTAATCCATTATGGGAATTAACTGACGACCCATGTGTTGGGTTTGTACGAAATCGTGGAGCAATCAAATTGCACAAATTAGCAGAAGCATGGTATATCAGAGTTTAAAAAATTTCTACAAAACCATTACCCGGATCATCCTTTATGCAAATTATTAATTTAAAACGATAAGTAAGAAGTTATGAAATCATACCCTTGTAGAACGAAGCTTCCACAGGAACGAGTTCAACTCCTTGTTCTTCGTGATCTCCTTGAATTTCTAGGTTAGATTCCTTCCTTTGATCAACGTTAGTCACCCAAGTGTTTGGCCTCTAGTGGTGATCCACCAAGGAAGAGGAATTATCAAGAAGGAGGGTGGTTGGCTAAACCCTAGGTTTCTATCCACTATAGAAAAGGAGTACTCTCCAACAATTGGAATTGCATCAACTGATATCTATTATAAGGCTCCTCTTGTATATATTGGTCAACCCTTCTAATCCTATTAGACATGGGGTTTCATTTAATTAATTAAACTCCTTTAATTAATTTAGGCTTCCCATCACATTGGGAATAATTAATTAAATTCATTTAATTAATTTGTCTCCTAATCTTATTAGGAATAAATGAGAGTACTAATATTAAATTAATTCCTAAACTCCTTTAAAAATTAAAATAATAATAATTGTAATAATATTAATAAGACTCCTCTTATTAATTTATATTTAATATTTCAAAATATTAAATAATAAACATTAAGCTATTTAATTTATTCTATCGCCATAGATTAAATTAATTACACTTAATGCATTATTACGATTATGCCATTACCTTCTTAAATAATTATTCTTCCTTTTATGATATGACCCTTTAGGTTCTCCATATTAAACCAGTTGTGAATAAATCAATTAGAACAATTCTAATCATATTTAAATAAATAAATTAAACTAATAATCTATTTAAATAAATAATATTTATTCTACAATAGGGATAAGCCTCTCTAGCGATCAACGACTTTTCAAATAATATAGATTTCAACATTAATCATAAAAGAACCTGTGAGTAAATAGTTACCGTACAATTCAATCCTTCCACCATACAATGTCCCAATTAAATATAAAACATGAAATTATTGTCAAGTCTTATTTTATTTAATTATATGTATTTCGATTAGAAAATGCATAACTCCAAATAATGCAAATTAGAAACTCCTTTCTAATTTCATTCTACCTTGGCCAAGGACTACTGGGTTGTCATTTAACAAATCACATAGGACATATCTCTTCTTTTACTAGAAGTGGTAGATTCTTTAATGACCATTCATTATCTCCATATGTAACTCATTATACCCAAGTATACCCTTTGATATACGCTAAGGGTCTTAAGGAATAAGTCAAAGTATAATTCATTACATACAAGATACTATGATGATCTCAAGTCCAATGATCACTTGTAATACTATCACATTAGGAATTCCTATTGACAGGCAAGTAAAACTCCATTAGGTATTCCATAACGAGTCACGTTCAGTGAACTTATTCTCCAATAAGCATCTACATACTTGCTTTAGTGTCTCCACACAAATGATCATGAGATCAATCATCCTCATCCAATGAGCAAGCAACATATGTACCAATCTATCCGGATTTACTAATCCCATTTTTAGTAATCCAACGATCGTGAACTATTTTAGTTTTAAGCTTTCTAAGAATTTAGATCTCATTAGCATGATCAACATCATGATTCTAAAAACATTGCTTAAAACTATGGGTTATTTACATATTATAAAAAAATATCATGTAGATAATTAAATGCCTTTAATAAGTGCATACTTTTATTAATAAATAAATAAGATCGTCTCCAAAGTATATGCTTTATCATCATACATGATTGGCTTGTATGTATACTACTTTCACCATGACTCTACGGTTAATTATGTACGTATATTATATTTAGCCTTATATCTATATCAGACTTCCATTGTATTGTATATTTATATATCAGAGAAGTTAGAGAGAGATTAAGAGAGAGTCTGTGAATTTAAGAAGGAATTGGAGAATCAAAGAGAAGTTCTTATCACTTTAATCAAAGATTCAAGGGTAATCTCTTCATCTTCATTGTTATATTTTACGTATTATAGTTTTCTCCATGAAAATCAGTTTTTAAATTCTCTGTAACATAATTTGTTGATGATTAATGATTATATGATTATAAGAATGCTAATATACGGTCATACGTGTTTTCTATTATGTAATCATGTTTTAAAACAATCAAAACTATGAAATTATGTTTAAATTGAATTTTCAGAAGTTACAGAGCATGAAGAACACATATATGGCCTTATGTACAAATTGTATACTTTGAATTGATTGTTTAACTTAAAATTGACAGTAGAATATGATTATTCATGCTAAAACAATAAAAACAAACTTTAAACGAACGGATTCGGATTTATAACAAATTCGTAACGTTAAATTTCATTATTTCTCTCGAAACATTTTAAAATACTAAGAATAGTGAATTTAAGTGATTTAATTTGAGTAATTGCATGATCTTAAGTGTGAAAAACATGTAAGGATCATTGTATGATGTTTCTGTGAAGTTTATACTTCATGAGTATCAGTAATAATCATCGTGTTAGTGTAAATTCGAGTTAATTGGGCTACGAGTTGTCAAAATTGTGAACTGAACCTGAACCGCCAACCCGCCCCAGCAGCCTCATACCCGCCCCATCGGGCCCCTTGCAGATTATATACCTGTCCCAACGGGCATAACACCCGCCCCAGTGCAGAGAAAAATTATTTTTCGACCATTTTGTGTATTGTTAAGACATAACATAATGTACTAACTTAATGTAAGGAACCTAATGACATGTTAAGTGTAAGAAACAATTATATAACATGTTGTTGACACATATTATATAATTTAAAGTTCATGTTAAGAAACTATATGAAAACTTGGGTATTGATGTCGTACGACTTGATTACGATTGACTACGAGTTCATATTATGTGGCATACATGTTGTGATTCAGATTCACGTTATGTGGTTAATTAACAAGATATGATTTGTAAACCAAGTTGTTAAGTTGAGCTTAAGTGAATAGTTCAACAATTAAACATGGTAGTTATGAAAACTAATCGATGTCGTATACATAATGTACTGTGTAGGACGTTGAGGAATTGAATGGTAACTATATTTGTAGCTTGCGCACGAGGCAAGTTTTCTTATCTATACTCTTTAAGTTGAATAAGTGTTCTATTCCTTATTCTTATATCAAGCAAGTTTCTAAACTCAAACTTTACTTTTATTGAGCAAGTTTTTTATTTTGGAAATACTATCATGATGCAAGTTCTTATCCTTGATTATTCAAGTTGAGATTCCATATGAGATGTTATAATACCTTTAAATCATGATTCCAGTTATACAATATTTATTCGGTTATATACTCTTGAGAAATTATTATTCAATTTGAATATCGTTTATTGTTGAACCTTGTAAGGCTAGTGAACCCTTATTGATTCGACTAGTCCATACTTGATGAACGTTCTAAATTCTAGAACTGTTAGTGAGCTTATCCAAACCAAACTTCCTTTGGTGCGGACTCTAATGTCAAACTGAGATGAACAACCCTTTTAATAGGGGATTAAATACGCTTTAGCGTTGAGATATTGTGCACAGTATGGTACTAAGGGCTGATCCCCCTAATTACGAGAAGTAGAGTCCATATAGTCTTATGACTGTTAAAGGTTTAAAGTAGAAATACTTGACAACCTAGGACATAGTTCAAGGTCTTATGACCCTCAGAAGTTCTTTTGATTCTTGCTATTCATTTTTGATTCAAAAGACGAGTTTTTTTTATTCAGAAGTCTTTGATTCACTCGCATGTTATTATATTGTTATATTATTATACTTGTGGGCAATCGTGCTCACTCTTGCATAATAACATTGCAGTTAAGAACGAAAGGTCCGACGAGCCTTCCACTAGCAAAGGCAAGGGCAAAGTCAACAAGTGATGAAAACTTATTGTTTATTTGATAATGTTGTTTAAGACTTATGTGTAATGATTAAGACTTATTTGTTTACGTTTCGGCATTTGAGATTTAAGGTTAAGTATGACTTGGAGTTATTTATGTATTTTATTTCAGATGTTGTAAACCCATAAAGGGAGATGATGAAGTTTTTCTATCTATTTCATGGTTTGCATTTATTATGGGTAGATAGATATATGATAATTGTACAGTGAACACCAAATCCCGTGAAAATTGAAGTACCCGGATTTGGGGGTGTCACATGTAAACGTTGAAAAGTCGAGTTAATGATAATAACTTGAATAACGTTCCTAATCAAATATATCAGATGTTGTAAGATATGGAATGATAATTAACTTAATGAACTTTATAATTTTAATAGTTCGGCTAAGTTAAGTTTAAGTTGTGGTACAATCGTAGTCTATAATGGTTGATGTATAGTATATGGGCTAAACGATTCCTTCAGATAGCGGAGGTATATACGAACTAGCAACCGATCTAACTCGCTGTAAAAGGCAGTGTAGACGAGATAGGAAACTAGTTTGTTAGTTGTTTGTGAGAAACCAGTCAGTGTACTGTATTGAATACTGTTAGAGACTCTATGTGTGCTAAGTGTAGATGGTAGAGAGGAAGATGAAAATGTAAATTATCATAAAAGATAATTGTAAGGTTGTGACATTTCCATAACGTCATAACAATCGAAGGAATGAAAGTAAAATTAGTCACGTAGACTTAAATTTCAAGAACGCGAACCATAAGAAGTAAAGAGAAGTTTAAACCAATGCGTAAGTCAAATATATGACTAATTGGTATGTGTATTTCCTTACATGTTATATAGGGATTTCGATGAACGGTATAACGTAAGTAGTATGTAGTGCTAAGGCAAGTTTCCTAACTTCATTCATTTTTATATGAATGCTAGTTTCTTAAACTTTCCCATATGTTGACCTTGGGAAGTTTTACCTATGTACAAGTGTGTGATATTTGTAAAAGGTGGTAGAATGTGTGAGGCTTTATGCCATAATTTTAACACTTCGGTGTTTCTGTGAAATGAACTGTTCTGTGATTGAACTGTTCAATGTTAAGAAGTTCTGTTTATCTATGAATCGTTATTATTAAGTCTGTGCTAATGATTCTAGCCAGGCACTATATATATGAAAGAGTAGAAAAATTAAAGTATGACAAAGTAAATGTGATGAATGTTTTAAAATGATAGGAATCAGAAGTATTTCTATTATTCGAGCTGCTTCATAACCATTGTTCGGTTATTGAAGTCTTAAAAGAATTTTGATTCTTGAGTTATTATTATTCAACTGCTATGACTTGCTGAGCAATTGAATGCTCACACTTGCTATAAATAAAAATATTTTCAGCGAACGAAGATAGAATGAACTTAAGGATCCCGTAAAGATAAAGCAGACTGGTATCCTGATGAAGTGCCATTCATTATATGAATGAACGTGAAGACTCAAGCCAAGACTTGTAATGTAGATTAGTTATTAAACTATAGATTAGTTTAATGAACTGTCATATATCTTTGGTGGCGGATGAAAGTCACTCTTGTAAGATGAAAAGGATAATGTAATTACCATTATTTGTAATGAATGAGGTTTAAAGGTAATAGAACCTGGGAATTAAATAGATATGTCATTATTCTTTATGATATAATGATGTATGTATGGAACGAGAAGTACCAGTGATGTACGGAAACTGGTTGGGAAGATAGACCGAATTTTTGGGCGTCACAGGTTGGTATCAGAGCTAATAGCTTATTTATCTTAGGTACTCACCTAAGGCTATAATTTGAGAGAGAAGGGTAAGAAAATCATTGGGTTAAATGATTAAGGAAGGAGATCACGACGTGATCTCATTAAATCTAGCCACCAGAAATGATGTCGAAGATCCTGGTATATCTTGGTACTACCGGGGTGAATCGAATACCGTGAGCTATGAGCCTCGTTCAAAATGTCTTCCTTAATCTAAGGCACTGGCGGTACCCAAACTCTGCTCTCAACTCTCAGTAGTCCCTCACTGTCTATCTTGAATCTCGGTTTGGTTCCTTCAGATATCTTCTTCCTTACCTTCTCACATTCTTCGTCTTGAAGTTGAGCTTCCTTAACCTTATCCAGCAAAGTTGTACCAGCTTACATCTGGAACAGCTTCTCGTCAATCTCCATCGGATACTTCACTTCTATTTCTAGCTTCTCCATAGCTGAAATTAGCTCCTCCTGAGCGGTCAACAACATCAATTTCTCCCGACCCTTTCTACTTAGGGCGTCGGCAACTACATTTACTTTACCCGGATGGTATAAGATCTCGCAGTCATAGTCCTTAATGAACTCCAGCCACCTTCTCTGGCGCATATTCAAGTCCTTCTGTGTAAAAATATATTTCAGACTCTTGTGGTCTGCATATATTTCACACTTCTCCCCATAGAGATAGTGTCTCCATATCTTCAAAGCAAATACCACTGCAGCCAATTCTAAATCATGGGTCGGATACCCCTTCTCAAAGTCCTTCAATTGTCGTGACGCATACGCAATGACCCTGCCGTTTTGCATAAGCACACAGCCTAGCCCTTTATGCAACGCATCACTATAAACCACAAAATTTTCTGTGTCATCCGGAAGAGACAATACAGGTGGCGAACTAAACCTCTTCTTAAGCTCTTGGAAGCTTTCCTCACTCCTCTCTGTCCAAACGAATTTCATTGATTTTCTAGTCAAATTCGTCAGTGGAGTTGTGATCTTGGAAAAGTCCTGAATGAATCTTCTATAATAAACTGCCAATCCAAGAAAACTTCTCACTTTCGACGGTGTTTTCGGCTGATCCCAGTTCATCACAGCTTCGACTTTGGAGGGATCTACCGAAATTCTATCATTATCAATTACATGCCCAAGAACTCTACCTATATATCTGTCGGAAGTTCTGGCTGATCATCCAGAACTGCATCCACGAAATCTCTCACGACTAGTATTTCTTCTAACTTCGGGTTCTCTTTACGACTATTGACTATGTAGGCTAAATATCCTATTCATCCTCGTCTCAATAACTTCCCGGCCTGCATCATCGTCAGACAACTTGCTTGTCTATGCGACTTGCTGCCATAAAACACAACCTTTGACAGAGTCATAAGGTTAATATACTTTCTCCGGCATTCAATTATAGTCCCATAATTGAATAGCCAATCCATTTCTAAGATATAGTTGATTTCCTCAAGTCTAATAGGAGTAATATCTACGTTCATCACATTACCCTTAATATTCAACCTACAGTTCTTGTGTACGTACTTAACAAGGATCACTTCTCTAGTCGCAATCTCTATGTTCATAGGGTATTCTAATTCATCCTTAGGCAATCCTAAGTTCTTAGTAAAGTCATCGGATATAAATGAACAAGTAGCACTCGAATCGAATAATACATAAGCATTAACTTTATTGATCAGAATGATACCTGACACTACATCGCGAGACTGCGCAACATCCTATACTGTTATGTTGAATGTTCTGGCGGTAGGTTGATTTGTTGCGGCTGGTCCTAAAATCGTCAGGGCATTGCCATTGTTGCTTCCTATGTTTTCTCCTGCTCTTCCTGACACCTTTTTAGGGCAATTCTTTTCCAGATGATCCTGTGATCCACATGTGAAACAGGCGCCCTTCTTACGGTTAGAGCAGTTAGGTCTTATGTGGCCTCCCTGACCACAATTATAGCACACTCTTTTTCCTTTCATACAGATCCCCAAGTGATTCTTCCCGCAGGTCGGACATGCTTCTATCCTTTTCTTCTGGCTTCCTTGCTAATTTTCGATCGATGTGATATCTCTCCCCCTACTCTTTTGACTGTTACCTCCCTTAGTGTTACTACCACTGGCCTTGTTGTTACCCTCACCTTCACTTTTCTTCTTTTTCAGCTCTTGATTGTACTTGGTTATAGCATCGCTCCCTCCTTCAGTGATGATAGCCTTTTCCAATACTTCTGCAAAGGTGTTCAACTGAAACATTAACACCTTGCTACACAACCAGGGCTTCAGTCCTTGTTCAAATCTCTTAGCCTTCCTCTCATTGGTATGCACTTGGTACGCGGCGAACCTAGCCAACTCATTAAATCTCGTAGCATAGTCTGGCATAGACATGTCACCTTGTATTAATTCCAGAAATTGTACTTCCATCTGATTCTGTGAGCTCATCGGGAAGTACATCTTAAAAAATATGTCTTCAAACCTTTTTCAAGTTACCACACCTTGTCCTCCCCGTACCTTGTTTGCCTGCCACCAATAGCTGGCTTCTGACTTTAACATAAATGTTGCGTAAGCCATTTTCTGATCTTCACTCACTCTAGCAACGTCGAAAACCTTTTCCATTTCCATAATCCAAGTCTGCGCCTCAATTGGGTTCATGGTTCCTTTAAATTCTGGCGGTCCCACCGCCTTGAAGTCTTTAAATAACGTAATCAATGGAGCTTGTGGCTGGTTATTCCTTGCTCTTGTCAACAAGTTCACCAACTGCTGAACGGGGTTCGCGTTACTCATTGATCTTTCTTGGGCTGGTCGACGGTTAGGGCGTCCTCTCGGCGGTATATTTCTATTAAGATATACGCTTATTAGATCATTATTAAAATATTTAAATATCTAGGACCAAGCTTAAACATTTAAACATAGTCACTTAATCACATAACATCTCAAATGATGTTTTATTTCATCAAAAGCTTAAAATATAAGAAGATAGCATCACTGTTATTTACATCAACTATCACGAGATAAAGAATCTCTAGGATTTAGATCATCAAAATATTCCTTGTTTATAATCACATCGAAATTTACATTAATAAATATCATATAATCAAACTGTCCCTATCACTGCCTACTAAGGCGTCGAACAGCTTTACTGCGTTCTTCCTCCATGATGCGGAACATCGTCCTGCGATCTAGCATATACCAGGGCAGACCTTCGAACTGGACTGGATAGTACATCATGCGATCTTAGGCCTCATCAATTGCCTTCTAAAACGTATAGCCCGTCTCCTCAATCTTTGCCTTCTTTGCACGAACATTATCCTCTGCAAGATCGGCACGTCATGAATCCTTCACCTAAGCGTCCTCTACTATGGCAAGTCTTGCTGACTTCTCTTTCAATTCATTCTTCAGCTTCTCTATCTCCTCTGACTTCTTCTCGACTTGGCCCTTCTCATGGACCAACTCCCACTTTATGTCTCCAAGACGTGTGTGAAGAGCCTCAACCTCACCATCTATTTGCTCGATGGTAGACTGTTGAGTAACCGACTGCTCCTTCAGCTCTTGAATAGTATCTCGTAACTCTATGTTACGGTCATACAGTTCATCATACATCTCAGCACTGATAGAGTTCAGTGGGAACTCTTCAGGGTCTTCCTCCTCCTCTTCAGCTGCCTTAGCCTGAATCTCAATCTCCTCTGAGTCAAATACCGGCTGATGCTCCTGGCCAACGACGGTGATCAAAGGAGATGACTTTCGTCGAATTAACTGCTCCCAGACTGTGTGAATGTCTCGGGGCTCCTCCTCTCTAGCCTCTCGGGGTACAACATCCCTAGGCTGACTGGGTTCTCCAGCATTCGACATCCTGACAAATCAAATTTTAAGTCTTAGTTATTATGTGATGCTAATCGATACTCTCGCAAGTATATAAGTATAAGCACATAGCACATAAGGTAAGTTATTATCTTTTTTTATAACTCGATAAGAGTTTATCATTACTATGTTATTGATCTCTTAAAAGACTACTACCTTAAGGTTTTTCCCCCACCTAAGGTTCATAACCTACAACTTTGATACCAACCTGTGACACTCCCAAATTCGGGTACTTCAATTCCACGGGATTTGGTGTTCATTGTACAAATATCATCTATCTGTCTACCCATAATAAATGCAAACTATGCAATGGATAGAAATAAATCCTCCCCTCATGGGGTTACTGTTGGGTTTGTACGAAATCGTAACGCAATCAAATTGCAAAAATTAGCGGAAGCATGGTATATCAGAGTTTAAAAAATTTCTACAAAACCATTACCCGGATCATCCTTTATGCAAATTATTAATTTAAAACGATAAATAAGAAGTTATGGAATCATACCCTTGTAGAACGAAGCTTCCACAGGTACTAGTTCAACTCCTTGTTCTTCGTGATCTCCTTGAATTTCTGGGTTAGATTCCTTTCTTTGATCAACGTTAGCCACCCAAGTGTTTGGCCTCTAGAGGTGATCCACCAAGGAAGAGAAATTATCAAGAAGGAGGGTGTTTGGCTTAGTGTTCTATCCTCTATAGAAAAGGAGTACTCTCCAACAATTAGAATTGCATCATCTAATATCTATTATAAGACTTCTCTTATATAGACATTGGTCAACCCTTCTAATCCTATTAGACATGGGATTTCTTTTAATTAATTAAACTCCTTTAATTAATTTAGGCTTCCCAACACATGGGAATAATTAATTAAATTCATTTAATTAATTTGTCTCCTAATCTTATTAGGAATAAATGAGAGTACTAAATATTAAATTAATTACTAAACTCCTTTAGAAATTAAAATAATAATAATTGTAATAATATTAATAAGACTCCTCTTATTAATTTATATTTAATATTTCTAAAATATTAAATAATAAACATTAAGCTATTTAATTTATTCTATCACCATAGATTAAATTAATTATACTTAATGCATTATTACGATTATGCCATTACCTTCTTAAATAATTATTCTTCCTTTTATGGTGTGACCCTTTAGGTTCTCCATATTAAACCGGTTGTGAATAAATCAATTAAAATAATTTTAATCTTATTTAAATAAATAAATTAAACTAATAATCTATTTAAATAAATAATATTTATTCTACAATAGGGATAAGCCTCCCTAGCGATCAACGACTTTCCAGATAATATAGATTTCAACATTAATCATAAAAGAACCTGTGAGTTAATAGTTACCATACAATTCAATCCTTCCACCATACAATGTCCCAATTAAATATAAAACATGGATTTACTGTCAAGTCTTATTTTATTTAATTATATGTATTTCGATTAGAAAATGCACAACTCCAAATAATGCAAATTAAAAACTCCTTTCTAATTTCATTTCACCTTGGCCAAGGATTCCTGGGTTGTCATTTAACGAATCACATAGGACATATCTCCTCTTTTACTAGAGATGGTAGATTCTTTATTGATCATTCATTATCTCCATATGTAACTCATTATACCCAAGCATACCCTATATATGCCTTAAAAGGTCTTAAGGAATAAGTCAAAGTATAATTTGTTACATACAAGATACTATGATGATCTCAAGTCCAAGGATCACTTGTACTACTATCACATTAGGAATTCCTATTGACATGCGAGTAAAACTCCATTAGGTATTCCATAGCGAATCACGTTCAGTGAACTTATTCTCCAATAAGCACCTACATACTTGCTTTAGTGTCTCCACACAAATGATCATGAGATCAATCATCCTCATCCAATGAGCAAGCAACATATGTACCAATCTATCCGGATTTACTAATCCCCTTTTTAATAATCCCACGATTGGGAACTATTTAAGTTTTAAAACTTTCTAAGAATTTAGATCTCATTAGCATGATCATCATCATGATTCTAAAAGCATTGCTTAAAACTATGGGTTATTTACATATTATCAAAAACAGCAACATGTAGATAATTAAATGCCTTTAATAAATGAATATTTCATTAATAAATAAATAAGATTGTTTACAAAGTACGTGCTTTATCATCATACATGATTGGCTTGTATGCACACTACTATCAATCTCCCACTTGCACTAAAGCCAATCGCCATGGTATCTCATACCCATCTTCTCTAAGTGACGATCAAACTGCTGTTGTGTTAAAGCTTTAGTAAATGGATCTGCAATGTTGTCTTGAGAGTCTACACTCTCCTTTTTCAATGATTTTTTTTTTTTTAATCAAAGTGCCGCAACACATGTTTAGATTCAAGATGAGACTTAGGAACTATTCGTAGTTCTGTAATGAACTTTTCATCCGAAACATCAACTTGCAGCTTCACTTACAGTTATATACTTTGTCTTTGTCACTAACCCAGCAACTTTTGCTGTTTGAAACCTTTCCAATTTACTGCACCACCTTTTAAGGTAACGACTTACCATAAAGTGGATTTTGCTGTCGTCTTGGTCAGTCTGAAAACTTGAGTCTGTTTAGTCTTCTAGTTTAATTCAGACCCATCATGTGTCATGATGACATCCTTAGTGTCAGTTAAGTACTTTGAGATGTTTATCACTGTCTCACAGAGATCTTCTCCAGAATACGACTGATCAACATCAAGTCTTGTATATTTCATTGCATACATAATAGTTACTTATGCGATCTCTCTTTTACTGAGGACAATTTTAGAGAGATACACTCCATGGCTCATCATCATGAGGCACCTTTTGGAGTTGCCATGCTAAACGCCTTTAGCATCTAATGAATATACGTTTCCATGGGTTAAGCCGAACATCCTTTTAAATCTATTAATACAGATTTATATCCCCAAAATATAGGATGCTTCTCTGCAAGTCCTTCATGGAGAAGTGTTTAGATAACCAGATTTTAATCGATTGTAGCATAGGAATGTCATTCCCTATCAGTAATATATCATCAACATATAATACAAGGAATGAAATTGCGCTCCCACTAACCTTCTTGTACACACATGGTTCATCGTCATTTTTGATAAAATCAAACTCTTTGATTGTCTCATCAAAACGAATGTTCCATCTACGAGAAGCTTGCTTCAATCCATAAATGGATCGTTGCAGCTTACAGACTTGATTTATTCCAACCTTTGAAACAAATCCCTCTGGCTGTGTCATATACACATCCTCCTCAAGTTTCCCATTGAGGAAGGCCGTTTTCACGTCCATCTGCCAGATCTCATAGTCGTTATAAGCTGCAATCGCAAGCAAAATCCGAATGGACTTGAGCATAGCTACTGGTGAAAAGGTTTCATCATAATCAACTCCTTGTCTTTGTTTGAAACCTTTTGCAACCAGTCGGGCCTTATAGGTCTCCACCTTGCCGTCCGCTCCAGTCTTTCTTTTAAACACCCATTTACACCCAATAGGCTTAATGCCTTCAGGTGGTGAAACCAAAGTCCATACTTTGTTTTCATACATGGAGTCCATTTCGGATTTCATGGCTTCAAGCCATTTCCCTGAGTCTTTATTACTCATGGCCTGTTCGTAATTCAATGGGTCATCATCATTCATGATGTGTACCTCATCGTCATCCTCTAAAACGAATCCATACCTCTCAGGTATCTTCGGTACTCTCCCAGATTTACGAACAGGGTGTGGTATAGTAGGTTCTTCTACTTGGTCAGGTACCTGACTTTGATCCGTGGTAATTTGTGGTTCTTGAACTTCTTCAAGATATATCTTACTCCCACTGACCCCTTCATGGATAAACTCTTTTTCCAAGAAGGCAGCATATTTCGCAACAAACACCTTTTGATCAGTTAGATGATAGAAATAATACCCTACAGTTTCTTTAGGGTATCCCACAAATCTACACTTTTCGGATTTAGTCTGTAGCTTATCATGTTCAAATTTTTGACATAAGCTGGACAACCCCAAGTCTTAACATGCTTAAGATTTGGTTTCCTCCCCTTCCACATCTCATATGGAGTCTTTGGGGCAGATTTGGTAGGAACCTTGTTAAGTAGGTATGCAGCCGTTTCTAGGGCATATCCCCAGAAAGAAATTGGAAGGTCGATAAAACTCATCATGGATCGAACCATGTCCAACAGTGTTCGATTTCTCCTTTCAGATACTCCATTTAACTGTGGTGTACCTGGAGGAGTCCATTGTGAGATTATACCATTTTTTTTGAGACAATAGAGAAACTCACCGCTTAAGTATTCTCCACCTCGATCTGATCGAAGTATCTTTATACTCTTGCCCGTTTGTTTCTCTACTTCACTTCTGAACTCTTTGAACTTTTCAAATGATTCTGACTTGTATTTCATTAAATACACATATCCAAATCTTGAGTGATCATCAGTGAAAGTAATAAAATAAGAATACCCACCCCGTGCACTTGTTGTCATAGGTCCACAAACGTCTGTGTGAATCAATGCCAACAACTCTGTAACTCTTTCTCCTTTTCCACTAAAAGGAGATTTAGTCATTTTACCCATGAAATAAGATTCACAAGTTGGATATGATTCATAATCAGATAACTCAAGGAGCCCATCTTTATGCAACTTGGATAATCCTGTTTCATTGATATGACCGAGTCTACAGTGCCACATGTAAGTATAATTAATATCATCTCTTTTCCTTTTCTTAGTTTGTTCAATTTGAAAAATATTTTCTTGTAAGTCAAGTGTATAAAGTCCATTTCGCAAATTTCCAATACCATATAAAACATCGTCTTTATAAATAGAACAACTATTGTTCTTTATAACAACGTTAAATCCTTCCATATCCAATACAGAAATTGAAATAATGTTTTTAATAATATTCGGAACATAATAACAATTATTAAGATAAATGAACTTGCCCGAAGGCATTGCTAAATAATAAGTTCCTACAGCTAATGCAGCAACCTTTGCTCCATTCCCCACTCGTAGGATCACCTCATCATTGTTCAGCTTTCTACTTCTGACCAGTCCCTTCACATTATTACATATGTGAGAACCACAGCCGGTATCCAATACCCAAGTATAATTTTGACTTTCTGAAAAATTAATTTCAATTATGAACAAACCTTGATTGGAAGTCGAAGCTTCTCCAAGCTTCTTCTTTGCCAGAAACTTCTTGCAGTTCCTCTTCCAATGACCCGGCTCGCTGCAATGGAAGCACATTCCTTTGCTAGCTGGATCAGATTTCTTTTGTTCCTTTATGTTCACTTTGTTGGTCATCCGAGATCGGAAGAGCTCCTTAGATATCTCATATCTAGCAGTCCTACTTTGTTCACCATACAACTCCTTGAGGTGAATCAACATAGTAGGAGCATCTATGTTTTCGTGCTGACGCTGAAGCTCGTTATTCATGGATACGAGCTTGATGCATTGAGCCACAGATGCATCATCTTGCCACTTTACAATGGTGGCAATCTCTTCCTCAGAGGCTGTTTCTGGAACAGTTCCAGGGACAGGTGAGTTTAGGACATAAGAAATATTTTCAGCAGTGAGAACTATTCTCAGATTTCTTAGCCAGTCCGTATAATTCGGTCCGGTAAGCTTATTAGCATCAAGTATGCTTCGCAGTGAAATTAGTGATTTTGATATTTTTAAAATTCTGCATGTGAAAAACAACATTTTAGCAAACATTCATTTTATTAATTTTGCATACCAAAATAAATTTAGGTCTTTATTTTAAATTGGTATCTCCCACTATTTTTATCAAACTATATTACCCTCACTTATATAGTTCGGCAACATCTAATTAAAGATTTGCTAGTGAGAATAAGGATCCCATTTCAAATGTATATAACCTTGTGGATAGCACAACAAGCGATATACAAATAAATAGGTAGACAACTTTGTCAATTACATCACCATGTAATTCCTTTTATTTTGCCTCTTAAATCATAATGGTCAAGTGTGTGCACATACGAACTAAAATAATTTAAGTTAAGTCCAGCCTAGCACTTTCATAAATTCAAAAAAGAAAAATGTTCGTCCTTGTGGATAGCACAACAAGACTAGATCGTTCAATTTTCTTGATAAGCATCAAATGTGATTAATTAACATCTTAAATACGCAATACTCGCCTTGTGGATAGCACAACAAGCTCATATTAAATATTTAATACTCTATTAATTTATCATGCTAGAAGGCGACGTTCGATATTCCAAATATCATTTGAACGCTTCGGACTTAATATTATTTCTTTGAGGGGTTTGTTATTATTTGTCTCATCTTGTTTAGCGCGCATGCACATATATATATAAAATACGTGTCATTTTATTAAACATGCGAAGCATGTTTGCATAAAATATAATATATATAATATTTAGCATGCAATATAGAATATTATATTCTACCCGGATTGATTATGGACTTTTATTCTAGTTTGGTTCACTAGAGCCACCAAGTGAACCAAAAGGTCAAACCTAGGAGTGCAAGAATTTAAATTTAAATATAACTATTACATTTAAACACGGGCTCCATACAAACGGGTCTTCACGCGCTCCTTGCTCCTTGATCTCCAATTTCTTTAAGATAATTCTAACTATCCTTATTACATTAAACTATTTAATTTAAATAGAAACCTTGATCAACAGTCAAGGGGAAGTACATAGGAGGGAGATAGAATTTTACATCAAGAAAAAAAAAATTAGAGAAGACGAGGTACGCAGACCCCATTTAATAAAACTCATTCATTCAAGCATTCAACTAAAATAAAATCCAATCACATTGGTCAAATAGTCCATAATCAATCCCCATTTATTTTCATACATATCACCATATATATCAATAAATAAATATTCATCTCATGAATTAAAACATTCCATATATATATGAGTATCATTTAATGGGCAATTTTAAATTGCATGAAATCCAATTTCAAGATTAAAATAAACTCTTTATTTTAATTATAAAATTATTTAGAATATAATATATAAATATATCATATTTATTTTTTAAAAGGAAGTCACCTTCTTTTATTAAAAGAGTCCTGCAGGTTTATTAAAAAAGTCCTTTCCTGATGGGTCACCTTCTTTTTGGAGTAAGAAAGAGACAACACCTTTTCTTTGCAGAATTCAAGATTAGCACCAAAAAAAAATTGTGATTCGTCCCAAAAAAAGTCTTTTTTTTTCTTAAAAAAAATAATTTTATACAATAAAATTATGCCCAATAAATTATTTTAAATACATACCCATATGTATATGAAATCAAAAATAAATTAATAATTTCATAAAGATTTGGCTCTGATGCCACTGTTGGGTTTGTACGAAATCGTAACGCAATCAAATTGCAAAAATTAGCGGAAGCATGGTATATCAGAGTTTAAAAAATTTCTACAAAACCATTACCCGGATCATCCTTTATGCAAATTATTAATTTAAAACGATAAATAAGAAGTTATGGAATCATACCCTTGTAGAACGAAGCTTCCACAGGTACTAGTTCAACTCCTTGTTCTTCGTGATCTCCTTGAATTTCTGGGTTAGATTCCTTTCTTTGATCAACGTTAGCCACCCAAGTGTTTGGCCTCTAGAGGTGATCCACCAAGGAAGAGAAATTATCAAGAAGGGGGGTGTTTGGCTTAGTGTTCTATCCTCTATAGAAAAGGAGTACTCTCCAACAATTAGAATTGCATCATCTAATATCTATTATAAGACTTCTCTTATATAGACATTGGTCAACCCTTCTAATCCTATTAGACATGGGATTTCTTTTAATTAATTAAACTCCTTTAATTAATTTAGGCTTCCCAACACATGGGAATAATTAATTAAATTCATTTAATTAATTTGTCTCCTAATCTTATTAGGAATAAATGAGAGTACTAAATATTAAATTAATTACTAAACTCCTTTAGAAATTAAAATAATAATAATTGTAATAATATTAATAAGACTCCTCTTATTAATTTATATTTAATATTTCTAAAATATTAAATAATAAACATTAAGCTATTTAATTTATTCTATCACCATAGATTAAATTAATTATACTTAATGCATTATTACGATTATGCCATTACCTTCTTAAATAATTATTCTTCCTTTTATGGTGTGACCCTTTAGGTTCTCCATATTAAACCGGTTGTGAATAAATCAATTAAAATAATTTTAATCTTATTTAAATAAATAAATTAAACTAATAATCTATTTAAATAAATAATATTTATTCTACAATAGGGATAAGCCTCCCTAGCGATCAACGACTTTCCAGATAATATAGATTTCAACATTAATCATAAAAGAACTGTGAGTTAATAGTTACCATACAATTCAATCCTTCCACCATACAATGTCCCAATTAAATATAAAACATGGATTTACTGTCAAGTCTTATTTTATTTAATTATATGTATTTCGATTAGAAAATGCACAACTCCAAATAATGCAAATTAAAAACTCATTTCTAATTTCATTTCACCTTGGCCAAGGATTCCTGGGTTGTCATTTAACGAATCACATAGGACATATCTCCTCTTTTACTAGAGATGGTAGATTCTTTATTGATCATTCATTATCTCCATATGTAACTCATTATACCCAAGCATACCCTATATATGCCTTAAAAGGTCTTAAGGAATAAGTCAAAGTATAATTTGTTACATACAAGATACTATGATGATCTCAAGTCCAAGGATCACTTGTACTACTATCACATTAGGAATTCCTATTGACATGCGAGTAAAACTCCATTAGGTATTCCATAGCGAATCACGTTCAGTGAACTTATTCTCCAATAAGCACCTACATACTTGCTTTAGTGTCTCCACACAAATGATCATGAGATCAATCATCCTCATCCAATGAGCAAGCAACATATGTACCAATCTATCCGGATTTACTAATCCCCTTTTTAGTAATCCCACGATTGGGAACTATTTAAGTTTTAAAACTTTCTAAGAATTTAGATCTCATTAGCATGATCATCATCATGATTCTAAAAGCATTGCTTAAAACTATGGGTTATTTACATATTATAAAAACAGCAACATGTAGATAATTAAATGCCTTTAATAAATGAATATTTCATTAATAAATAAATAAGATTGTTTACAAAGTACGTGCTTTATCATCATACATGATTGGCTTGTATGCACACTACTATCAGTTACATCATCTGAATAATAAATATAATCCCAGGTCATACTAACCTTAAACATCTGCGCGGAAACATAAACAAATAATAAGTCTTACACAACTTTAACATAAGTCTTAAACATAAACATATTAAATAAACAACAAGTCTTCATCACTTGTTGACCTTGCCCTTGCCTTTGCTAGTAGAAGGCTCATTGGACCTTTCGTTCTTAACTGCAATGTTATTATTACGCAAGAGTGAGCATGATTTTCCACAAGTATAACAATATAACAATATAACAATATAATAACATGCGAATGAATCAAAGACTTCTAAATGAAAAAAACTCGGCTTTTGAATCAAGAATGATTAATCCAGAATCAAAATTACATCTGAGGGTCAAAAGATCTTGAACCATGTCCTAGGTTATCAAGTATGTTTACCTTTACACCTTTAAAAGTCATAGACTATGGACTTTACTTCTCGTACTTAGGGGGATCAGCCATTAATACCAATACTGTAACGATTGAGATTTTATATATTAAATTTTAATATTTATTGAGTGAATAAATATTTAATGTGATTTATTTATTGAGTTAAATAAATAAATTATGTGATTTTGTGGACTGATTTAATTAAGAGTAATATTTAATTTAATTGATGTGTATTGATTCTATAGTATAGTTCTAATTTAATTAAGACAATTAAATTAGATGATTATGTGTTGAGTGTTACATGAATTATAATTAGTGAGTAATTATAAATATGTGCCATTTTTATGTGATTTATTGATGTTAGATTTTAATTAATTAAATAAAGTGTTAAAGATTTAATTAATTAAAGTGTGACATTAAGGTATGTGTTAAAATAATTTATAAAAATAAAGAAAAGAGTTTTTAAATGATTTTTAACCAAACAAGGCCCATACTTTTGTTTTAAAAAGCTTTTGCCAAACAGGGCCCTTGCACTACCTTTAAACCTAATTTTACCCAAACAAGACCTTAACACTAAAATCTATTTTTATTAAAAGGATTGCCAAACTAGCCCTTGTGGCTTTTAAAATTTTATAACATCTAATTTAATTATATTATTAAGTGTAGTTAAGTATACGTATTATTACCTATCAGTTATATAGTACGTAAGTTTTATTCTAGCCTAAGTCTAAAACTAAGAAGAAAAGAGAGAAAGAGCAGAGAAGAGATATAGAGAAGAAGAAAGAAGAAGAAGAATTGCTAGAACTCACCATCATCTTCTTCCACTCTCATTGCAAAGGTTATAATGTTTACCCTTATAACCATAGAATCAATTCATATGTTTTGTATTTCTTCTTTGTCAAATTAGGTTTTCATGAAATTGTATAATCATGAATTTTAGATGTATATATGGTATTCATATGTTCTTCATATGTAATTGTATGCCATGAAAGGATTTTCAGAATTCAATTGTTGTAAAAACAAGTTTTTAAAGTTATGTTCTTCAATCTTTCATAATTTTAGAATTTTCTATAAAAATCTTTGTGTGAAAGTTTTTGATTTCGATATATGTATAGGATGTGTACATATATATTTATATATATATGTTTACATATGATTTTTATAGTGGTTTAAGTGTTTTAAGTTTACAAAGATATGATGAACATGGAGAAATCATATTCATAGTCGTTTATTATGAAGTTATTTTGAAAATAGTTCTTAAATTATCAAAGAAACTGATGAAAGCATGAAGTTATGTGTAATATGTGATATAGCATGATATGATATGAGTTATATAGTTGTTTCAACAATTCAATCCATGAAATTTTGATAAACAAGAGGAATTGTGTTCATAGTGATTTTCTGCGAATCAATTTCTGAAAAATGACTTTTGAAACTATCAAATTGATGATTTATTATGGGTTATAAGCTTATGAATGCATGTCCTGAAAGTAGACTCACGTATTTGACTAGTTAGCAACCTATATTGTAAACAACGTTGTGAGTTGGACTTGAGTATGGAGTTCGATAGTTTAAACGTTGTAGTTGAATACTAATAGACGCTTTAAACTTAATGCAATGTGTAGGGTAATTGTGGAAGTGGTTATAGTTATTAAAGTGTAGCTTGCGCTTGAGGCAAGTTTTCTATCTCTAAACTTGTTATTTATATTGTGCAAATTCTCTTATCCTTATTCTTTTACGTGAAGCAAGTTTCTATTTCTAAACTTGTTATTTACCTTGTACGAGCTTTGTTGTATTCTAGTATTCCTAATGCTCAAATATTGAAGTATTATTGAGACATTGTGATCTTGACTTAGTTGTTCAAGCAAGATCTACTTATTCTTTCAAATGCTTGGAGTTATTTCTAAAGTATGCCTATCTATTATGTAGTTTATTGGTATATCTTATAATTAGTTCATGATTCTTATATTATTGAACTATTAAAGTGATGTGAGTCGATTCAACTACTCCTACTTGATGATAGTTGAAACTCCAAAGTTTCTTTACCTATCTAAGCCAAACTTTCTTTGGTGCAGACTTGTATTTAAATACTGAGAATGAACAACCCTATTTACTAGGGGACATTTATGCTAAAGCGTTAAGATGGTTGTGCACAATTCATGGCACAAAGGGTTAATCCCCCTGAGTACGAGTTAAAGGTCCATAGTCTTATTGACTGTTAAAGGTTTAAATAGAAATATTTATAACCTAGGACATAGTTCAAGGTCTTATGACCCTCAGATGATTCTATAATCGAATTCTACGTATTGATGAAAGAATTATAATTTAATTCTTTATTTTGATGAAAGTAAAGTTATTCAAACTCTTTTGAAACTATTAACTTATGTCATATCACAGTTGTATTTCAAGTGAGCTTTTGTTTGCTCACTCTTGCATATTTTATCACCCCTTGCCGTGGAAACCAAGAATGTTGACGTACCGTCAACAAGTAAAGGAAAAGGAAAGATGAGCAAGTGAAGGCTTGTGGTTTCAAGTTTCTTTTGTAATAAGTCTTAGTTGACAATGTTTTATTTTTCCGCATTTGTTTGTTTGATGTTAAGGTTTAGATAACCTTGGGATTTTATATTGTACAAGTTGTAAGTTTTTCCAAGGAAGTTTTTATTTAAGTTTTATGAAGGTTGTAATTTACTTTGCAATTCTTTATTATTGGGTAGATATATGTTTTAATTGAGATAGTGAACACCAAATCATGTGGAAACAAAGTACCCGGATTTGGGGGTGTCACAGGTTGGTATCAAAGCAGTAGGTTATGAACCTTAGGTGGGGGGAAAACCTTAGGTAGTAGCCTTATAGTAAGACTGAAAAGATAGTGGTGATAGGTAAAGATAATAAACTATCTTATGTGCTATGTGTTTACGTTAGGTATTCGAAGAGTGACGACTCGATATCACGTAATAATAAACTTTAAAATTCTTTTGTCAGGATGACAAACGTTGGATATCCCGGTCATGCTAGAGAGGATATACCTCAGGTGCCTAGATAGGAAGAGCCCCGAGACATCCATGTTGTCTAGGAGTAGCTTGTTAGGGGAAAGCCATCTCCAGTGATCACCATAGCTGGTCAGGAGCTTGAGCTGACACCTATTCCAGAGGAAGAGGACGAGGACGAGTCTGAAGAGGAGGAAAAGGAGGAAGAGGATCCTGAAGAGGAATTTCCACCTCACTCTGTTAGTGCTGAGATGTACTAGGCGGTCTACGACAGTAACGTGGAGCTTCATGGTCGAGTCAGAGAGCTCGAGGAAACCATCCAGCAGCAGGACGAGACTATCGAGGATATGGCTAGTGACCTAGGAGAAGCACAATGGAACCTAATACACACAGAGAATGAACGAGACAAGGCCTGAGTCGAGTTAGCCAAGCTGAAGCAAGACATCCTAGAGGAGTCGACGAAGCGTGCCAGAGCTGAGGAAACAAGCTTGAGGGCTATTCAACTAGCCTATCGAGCTGAAGGTGAGGCTGAAACCAAGAGAGCCAAGCTAAGGGAAACAGAATACGCTTTCCATATGGCCATAGATAGGGCCCAGGATCGTATCTTCTATTACTCAGCTCAGTTCCAAGGTTTACCGTGGTATGTGGTTGACCGAAGGATAACTTTTCGGGTGATGGAGGAAGAACGAAGAGAGGCTGTGCGACGTCTTAATATGCCTAGACATTAGAGCTTTTAAATTATGTGTTTCTTTTTGTAATAAATAAATGTAAATCCCATAGTTTGAGATAATAATGGGATAAAGTGATGATGTAATCCTGTAACTTGTTTTAGTTCAGGAAAAATGATGTAAATAGCAGAAATGCTATCTATCCTATGCTTTAAAACTACGAGTAATGAATAAAAGAAGTTTATGGATGTGCTATGTGTTCATATATGAACTGAGCTATTTAAAATGTTTAAGCTGAACTTGAATACTTAAGAATTGAATAAAGGAGCTAATAATAATTTTTCTTAACAAAAAATGCCTCCTAGAAGAAGACCAGCACGTCAAAACCCCGAGGGTTCGACGAATAACAGTGATGGAACAAACCCTAACTCAGTTCAGTAGTTAGTGAACCTGCTGACGGGAGCGATGGCGAATCAGCTGCAATTGCAGGTACTACATTTAAGGAATTCAAGGCAGTAGGGCCGCCTGAATTTAAGGGATCGACAAACCCGATAGATGCACAGACGTGGGTTATGAAAATGGAGAAGGTCTTTGACGTGGCTAAGGTCGGTGAAGACCAGAAAACGGCATTCGTGACTTTTATGTTGAAGTCAGATGCTAGCTTCTGGTGGCAGGCTAATAAGACCAGAGAAGGTGAGGGAGTCATACCGTGGGTACGTTTCAAAGAGATGTTCTTTGAAATGTACTTCCTTGTGAGTTCGCAGGACCAGATGGAGGTCCAATTTTTAGAGCTTAAACAAGGGGGGATGACGGTGTCTGAATATGTTGCTAAGTTCAACGAGTTGGCCAGGTTCGCTACATACCAAGTCAACACGGACGCTAGGAAGGCGAGGAGGTTTGAGCGGGGACTAAAACCCTGGCTCTACAGCAAGGTCTCTATGTTCCAGCTGAATACGTTTGCTGTTGTGTTGGAAAAGGCCATACCTGCTGAGGAAGGAAGCGACGCAGTGACTAAGTTTAACCAAGAGAAGAAGAAGAAGATTGAGACAGAAAATAAGGTTGGTGGTAGCGTAGCTATCCATCAGAAGAGGAAGTGGAACGACAATGCCTCTGTTGGGAGTCAGCAGGGAAGCCAACAGAAGAGGAAGTTCGAAGCATGTGCTACATGCGGGAAGACTCACACTGGAGTGTGCATAAAAGGGAAACGTGTGTGCTACAACTGTGGTCAGGAAGGCCACATCGTGCCGAATTTTCCAAACCTGAAGAAGGAAGCTTGCTATACATGTGGATCCAAGGATCACATGGCTCGTAACTGCCCTAAGAAGCCAGCGGCAGGGTCAACAAGGAATGGAGGAAATGGCAGCGGCAGCACTCTGACAATTGCCGGACCGTTGCCACTGCAAGTCGTTCGACCCACTGCCCGTACATTCAACATGAAGGTACAGGACGCCGTGCAATCAAAGGATGTGGTGGCAGGTATTATTACAATCAATAGTATAAATGCATATGTATTATTTGATTCGGGTGCTACTTGTTCATTCATATATGATGATTTTGCTAAAACCCTAGACTTACCTGTAGAGGAGTTAGCTTACCCCTTGAACATAGAAATTGCGAATAGGGAAGTCATTCCTGTTAGGTTTGTATACAACACTGTAGGTTGGACATTACGGGTCAGGAACTAAGGGTAGATTTGATTCCGATAAAACTTGGGGAATTCGATGTCATATTGGGAATGGACTGGTTGTTCAACCATGGGGCGGTAATTGACTGTCAGAAGAAGTCGGTAAACCTTACGACTCCATTGAAAGTAGTGTTCTATGGTAGTAAATCGCCTAGACAAGCGAGTTGTCTAACAGTGATGCAAGCCAAGATACTTTTGATGCAAGGCTGTGTAGGATATCTAGCTTATATAGTAGATACGCGTAAGGAGAGCCCGAAGGTAGAAGAGATATCAGTGGTTAAGGAGTTTGTGGACGTTTTTTCGAGCGATTTTCCAGGACTTTCGCCAGATAGGGAGATAGAGTTCGTGATCGACTTAGCGCCGGGAACTACTCCAATTTTGAAAGCTCCGTACCGAATAGCTCCAATTGAGATGAAGGAACTGATGGTTCAATTGCAAGAATTGCTGGACAAGAAGTATATTCAACCAAGCGTTTTGTCGTGGGGAGCACCAGTTTTATTCGTCAAAAAGAAGGATGGATCGATGCGTCTTTGCATTGACTATAGAGAATTGAACAAAGTTACGATCAAGAATAGGTATCCCTTAACTAGGATCGATGACTTGTTTGATCAACTGAAGGGTGCTAGATACTTCTCGAAGATCGATTTGAGAAGAGGGTATCATCAATTGAAGGTGAGAAATGAGGATATACCAAAAATGGCTTTTAGGACTCGATATGGTCATTACGAGTTCTTGGTGATGTCATTTGGTTTAACGAATGTCCCAGCTGCATTTATGGACCTAATGAACAAAGTGTTTAAGCCATTCCTGGACAAGTTTGTAGTGGTGTTCATAGAAGATATTCTGGTTTATTCCAAGACCGAGGAGGAACACGTTGAACACTTAAGGCTAACCTTAGAATCACTGAGACGAGAGAAGCTTTATGCGAAATTCTCGAAGTGCAAATTCTGGTTGGAACGTGTGCAATTTCTTGGCCACGTAATCGACAAGGATGGTATTTCGGAAGATCTGTCGAAGGTTAAAGCGGTAATGAATTGGGATCAGCCAAAAACGCTACTGAAGTGAGGAGTTTCTTGGGATTGGCAGATTATTACTGGAGATTTATCCAAGATTTTTCCAAGATCGCAACTCCGTTAACGAATTTGACTCGTAAAACAGTTCAGTTTGTTTGGACGGAAAAGTGTGAGGAAAGTTTCCAGGAATTGAAGAAGAGGTTGAGTACAGCGCCTGTGTTGTCTTTACCGGATAGTACAGGGAATTTCGTGGTATATAGTGATGCCTCACATAAGGGTTTAGGCTGCGTATTGATGCAGAGCGGTAATATCATTGCTTATGCATCACGTCAGCTAAAGGATTATGAGAAGGGGTATCTGACTCATGACTTAGAATTGGCGGCAGTAGTGTTTGCTCTAAAGATTTGGAGACACTACTTATATGGAGAGAAGTGTGAAATATACACAGATCACAAGAGTCTGAAGTATATTTTTACCCAGAAGGATTTGAACATGAGCCAAAGAAGATGGTTAGAACTTATCAAGGACTACGGCTGCGAGATACTTTATCATCCAGGTAAAGCTAACGTCGTCGCCGACGCTTTGAGCAGAAAAGGTCGGGAGAAGCTGAATATGTTAACTGATCAGGATCAGTTGATAGAACAGATGGCTAGATTAGAGCTGAAAGTGAAGTTTCCAAAGGAATCAGATGAGAAGTTGTTCAAGTAACTACTGGTTCTACTCTAGTAGACAAAGTGAAAGAAGCACAACTTCACGATGAAGAATGCGAAAAGATTTAGAAAAGAATAGCGGATGGTGAAGAGTTCAAATTCAAGACTGACAGTGAGGGACTGCTACGATTTGAAGGTAGAATCTGGGTACCGCCAGTACCAGAAGTTAAGAAGGAGATTTTGAATGAAGCTCACAGTTCAAAATATTCAAATTACCTTGGGAGTACGGAGATGTACCAGGATCTTAGGCATCATTTTTGGTGGCCGAATATGAAGAAGGATGTTGCTGAATGCGTTGCAAAATGTCTAATTTTTTAAAAAGTTAAGACAGAACAACAGAGACCTAGCTGATTGCTACAACTGTTGGAAATTCCAGGGTGGAAGTGGGAGCATATCACGATGGATTTCATGGTTGGTCTTCCAGTGACTCAGAAGGGTTTCGATGCAATATGGGTCATTATGGATCGACTGACGAAGTCAGCCCACTTTCTGTCGATCAGGATTAAGTACAACTTAGAATAATTGACGAAGCTATACATTAAGGAGATTGTTTCTTGACACGGTGTTCCAGTGTCGATTGTGTCAGACAGAGATCAGCGTTTTACGTCGAATTTCTAGAAGCGATTGCAAGAGTGTCTGGGGAACGCAATTGCGCATGAGTACAGCATACCATTCTCAGACCGATGGCCAGAGCGAGAGAACAATTCAGATGATTGAGGATATACTGAGAGCTTGTGTGATGGATTTTAAGGGAAGCTGGGATGGTCATCTATCGTTGATGGAGTTCTCCTACAACAATAGTTACCACGCGAGTATCGGCATGCCGCCTTACGAAGCATTATACGACAGGAAATGCAGAACTCCTTTGTGCTGGGATGAAGTAGGTGAACGGCAAGTGTTGGGACCAAAATTGGTGCAACAAACTGCCGAAATTGTGAAGCTGATTAGAACAAGATTGGTTGCTGCTCAAGACAAACAGAAGAAATATGCTGGTCAACATCGACAGAACTGAGAATTCTTACCAGGGAGCTTCGTTTTCCTGAAAGTGTCTCCCTGGAAGGGGATGATTTGATTCGGCAAGAAGGGAAAGCTGAGTCCCCGATTTATTGGACCTTTCGAGGTACTACGAAAGGTGGGCGAGGTTGCTTACGAAGTAGCATTACCTCCAGAGCTTGAGAATATACATACTGTATTCCATATTTTCATGTTACGACCTGAAAAACACGACTATAAACATGTAATAGAATATGAACCATTACAATTTGATAAAGACTTAACTTATAAAGAGGTTCCTGTTCAAATAGTTGACAGAAAGGAACAAGTGCTTAGGAATAAAGTGATACCTTCTGTTAAGGTAATCTGGAGGAAGAACAATGCTGAAGAAGCTACGTGGGAACTCAAAGATGTTATGATGAAATCTTATCCGTAATTATTTGTTTAATTGATTTTTGTAACCACTTATATATCGATTCTGGGGACAGAATCCTTTTAAGGGGGGAAGAATGTAATAGATGAGAAATTTTTTATGAGAATTTTTTTTATGTTGTGATTCTGTGGAAAAAATCCTTTTAAGGAGGGAAGATTGTAACGATTGAGATTTTATATATTAAATGTTAATATTTATTGAGTGAATAAATATTTTATGTGATTTATTTATTGAGTTAAATAAATAAATTATGTGATTTTGTGGACTGATTTAATTAAGAGTAATATTTAATTTAACTGATGTGTATTGATTC
Organism: Panax stipuleanatus; assembly: GCA_020205555.1. Taxonomy (NCBI): domain Eukaryota; kingdom Viridiplantae; phylum Streptophyta; class Magnoliopsida; order Apiales; family Araliaceae; genus Panax; species Panax stipuleanatus. The sequence goes on from CM035121.1 coordinate 89,255,220, forward strand.
TATAGTATAGTTCTAATTTAATTGAGATAATTAAATTAGATGATTATGTGTTGAGTGTTACATGAATTATAATTAGTGAGTAATTATAATTATGTGGCATTTTTATGTGATTTATTGATGTTAGATTTTAATTAATTAAATAAGAGTGTTAAAGATTTAATTAATTAAAGTGTGACATTAAGGTATGTGTTAAAATGATTTATAAAAATAAAGAAAAGAGTTTTTAAATGATTTTTAACCAAACAAGGCCCATACTTTTGTTTTAAAAAGCTTTTGCCAAACAGGGCCCTTGCACTACCTTTAAACCTAATTTTACCCAAACAAGACCTTAGCACTAAAATCTGTTTTTATTAATAGGATTGCCAAACTAGCCCTTGTGGCTTTTAAAATTTTATAATAGCTAATTTAATTATATTATTGAGTGTAGTTAAGTATACGTATTATTACCTATCAGTTATATATAGTACGTAAGTTTTATTCTAGCTTAAGTCTAAAACTAAGAAGAAAAGAGAGAAAGAGCAGAGAAGAAATACAGAGAAGAAGAAAGAAGAAGAAGAAGAATTGCTAAAACTCACCATCATCTTCTTCCACTCTCATAGCAAAGGTTATAATCTTTACCCTTATAACCATAGAATCAATTCATATGTGTTGTATTTCTTCTTTATCAGATTAGGTTTTCATGAAATTGTATAATCATGAATTTTATATGTATATATGGTATTCATATGTTCTTCATATGTAATTGTATGCCATGAAAGGATTTTCAGAATTCAATTGTTGTAAAAACAAGTTTTGAAAGTTATGTTCTTCAATCTTTCATAGTTTTAGAATTATCTGTAAAAATCTTTGTGAGATAGTTTTTGATTTTGATATATGTATAGGATGTGTACATATATATATTTTATATATATATATATGGTTACATATGATTTTTATAGTGGTTTAAGTGTTTTAATTCACAAAGATATGATGAACATGGAGAAATCATGTTCATAGTGGTTTATTATGAAGTTATTTTGAAAATAGTTCTTAAATCATCAAAGAGATGATGAAAGCATGAAGTTATGTGTAATATGTGATATAGCATGATATGATACGAGTTATATAGTTGTTTCAACAATTCAATCAATGAAATTTTGATAAACAAGAAGAATTGTGTTCATAGTGATTTTCTGTAACTTTATCTTTGAAAAATGGCTTTGAAACTATCAAATTGATGTTTGATTATGGGTTATTCATTAAATTGATCATGTATTATGTTAGTATGTTAAGAATAGGAGTTATTACCATTGGAATTACTTGAATTGATTGAAAAACGAATTCGTAGTAGCAATTTTCGTCAAGAACGCTTAATCTTGTAGTTTTCTTCGAAAATCAAGAAATCTTGATTTTGATTATGTGATGTTTGGATTTTATATATTATGATCATGTTAAAGAGTTTAAAATATTCTATGTATCAAGTTTCATGTTTATCATGTTGAGAAAAATCGAATTCGGTGTGAAGAAATAAGCCAAATTGGCTTATTTCTCTTCCAGTTCTCGAACCAGCCCCTTCACCAGACCAGGGACCCACCCCAGTGGGGCTATTGACCTTGGGGGACCCGCCTCAACGAGGGTCCCTGCTGTACGGGAAATTTGGTTTTTGGTTTTTGAGTTTTCATGCCCGTTTGTTTAGCTAACTTATTTCTATGACTTGAGAAGTGTAATATGTAATAAGATAACATGTTTTTTGATGTGTTTAGGATAGATTGAAGTTTATATGAATGTGTTACATGTGTATGAGTGTGTTAATTTCATAAGGTACACAACACGATTCATTACGTTATAAACTTATGAATGTATGTCGTGAATGTAGACTCACGTATTTGACTAGTTAGCAACCTATATTGTAAACAACGTTATGAGTTGGACTTTAGTATGGAGTTCGGCGGTTTAAACGTTGTAGTTGAATACTAATAGACGCTTTAAACGTAATGCAATGTGTAAGGTAATTGTGGAAGTGGTTATAGTTATTAAAGTGTAGCTTGCGCTTGAGGCAAGTTTTCTATCTCTAAACTTGTTATTTATATTGTGCAAGTTCTCTTATCCTTATTCTCTTACGTTAAGCAAGTTTCTATTTCTAAACTTGTTATTTACCTTGTACGAGTTTTGTTGTATTCTATTATTCTTAATGCTCAAATATTAAAGTATTATCGAGGCATTGTGATCTTGACTTAGTTATTCAAGCAAGATCTACTTATTCTTTCAAATGCTTGGAGTTATTTCTAAAGAATGCCTATCTATTATGTAGCTTATTGTCATATCTTATAATTGGTTCATGATTCTTATATTATTGAACTATTAAAGTACCGTGAGTCGATTCAACTACTCCTAGTTGATGATAGTTGAAACTCCAAAGTTCCTTTACCTATCTAAACCAAACTTTCTTTGGTGCGGACTTGTATTCAAATACTGAGAATGAAAAACCCTATTTACTAGGGGACATTTATGCGAAAGCGTTAAGATGGTTGTGCACAATTCATGGTACAAAGGGTTAATCCCCCTGAGTACGAGTTAAAGGTCCATAGTCTTATTGACTGTTAAAGGTTTAAATAGAAATATTTATAACCTAGGACATAGTTCAAGGTCTTATGACCCTCAGATGATTCTATATTCAAATTCTACGTATTGATGAAAGAATTATAATTCAATTCTTTATTTTGATGAAAGTAAAGTTATTCAAACTCTTTTGAAACTATTCACTTATGTCATATCACAGTTGTATTTCAAGTGGGCTTTTGTTTGCTCACTCTTGCAATTTTGTCACCCCTTGCAGTGGAAACCAAGAATGTTGATGTACCGTCAACAAGCAAAGGAAAAGGAAAGATGAGCAAGTGAAGGCTTGTGGTTTCAAGTTTCTTTTGTAATAAGTCTTAGTTGACAATGTTTTATTTTTCCGCATTTGTTTGTTTGATGTTAAGGTTTAGATAACCCTGGGATTTTATATTGTACAAGTTGTAAGTTTTTCCAAGTAAGGTTTTATTTAAGTTTTATGAAGGTTGTAATTTACTTTGCAATTCTTTATTACTGGGTAGATATATGTTTTAATTGAGATAGTGAACACCAAATTATGTGGAAACGAAGTACCCGGATTTGGGGGTGTCACAAATACTGTGCACAATATCACAACGCTAAAGCATCATCAATCCCCTATCAAAAGGGTTGTTCATCTCAGTTTGACATCAGAGTCCACACCAAAGCAAGTTTGGTTTGGATAAACTCAATTACAGTTCTAGAATTTAGAACGCTCATCAACTATGGACTAGTCGAATTAATAAGGGTTCGCTAGTCTTACAAGGTTCAACAATAAACGATATTCAAATTGAATAATAACTTCTCAAGAGTATACAATTGAATAAGTATTATATAACTGGAATTATGCTTTAAAAGGTATTATAATATCTCATATGGAATCTCAACTTGATTAACAAGTATAAGAACTTGCATCATGATAGTATTTCAATAACATAAAACTTGCTCAATAAAAGTAACTTTGAATGTAGTAACTTGCTTGACATAAGAATAAGGAATAGAACGCTTATACAAATTAAAGAGTTTAGATAAGAAACTTGCTTAACAATAATAAGTTAGGGATAGAATACTTGCGTAATCGTAATAGAGTTAGGGTAAATGAACTTGCCTCGTCCGCAAGCTACAAATATAGTTACAATTCAATTCCTCAACGTCCTACACATTACATTATGCATACGCTGTCGATTAGTTTCATAACTTCTATGTTCAACTGTTGAACTTTTCATTTAAGTTCAACTTACAACTTGGTTCCAAGTGATAAATTATTAACTAATCACATAACATAAGTATGAATTCAAAATATGCTTATCACATAGGTATAATCCTTTAAACAATCATAATCAAGTTTTACAATCACAATATTCAAGTTCGCACTTAGTTTGTTAACTTGAACCTTCACATTATCTTATACATGTCAACAACTTAGTTTATTAACATGAACTTCAAATCATATAATATGTGTTAATAACAAGTTATATAGCATAGCATTACATGTTCATCAATTCCTCAAGTATGTTATAGCATAGTATTACCATTGGCACGACGTTTCGATGTTCATTCGTCGCACGCCCGATTCGTCCCTCTCGTGTACACTTAACATGCTCATACAACTTGTCTAAAACATCATTGATTAATGTTAAACATAATTATATTTCATAATATTCATGTTTTATAACTTAGAACAACATCGTTTATCGTCGAGAGCACTACACTTGCGTGCGTGCACGTGCGACGCCCTCCGATTGCCTCCGAATACGCATCAGTCACAAAAATGGCCATTTTGGCCCCATCTAACGACTTCAAGTCGAAAAACTAAAAAAATAAAAATTGTAGGTCTACTCGTTATCTTTCCGAATCATCCTGAATCGACTTAATCGGAGTTCGTATGAAGAAGTTATGCTTATTTTACTACAGGAGGAAAAAACAGTCTAAAAATTTCTTAGAAGCCAAGAAAGGTTCCTGGACAACACCCACCCCCGTTGGGGCGGGGCTTTATGCCTATGAGGACCAGCTGGGGCGGGGCCCGCTGCTGGTGGAACTCTGGTTCGCGATTTTTGACAGATCATAGGCCAATTACTCTAATTAAATGCGAATTAAACTAGTACCGTGATTTTCTATGAAGGATAAACTTCATAGAAATATCATACAATGTTACTAACATGTTTTTAAATCTGAAATCATGCTATTACTCGAATCAAATCACAGAATTTCACTGTTCTTGGTGTTCTTGAAGGTTTTGAAGAAAAACATAAAATTTGACGTCAAGGGTTCGTTATAACTTCGAATCTGTCCGTTCAAAGTTTGTTTTCTTTGTTTTAACATGTATTATCATAATCTACTGTCAAATTTAAGTTAATCACACAATTCATGGTATACAATTGTTCGTAAGAGCCATAAGGGCCATATATACAACTTTTATACTCTGTAACTCTAAAAAAAACCCAATTGAAACATAATTACATGGTGTTGGTCACTGTAATTCATGTATGCCTGATATAAAACATGTTATTAACATATAATAATATACATGTGATCATATCTTAAGTAAATCATAAAAATCATTATTCACAGAGAACTTTTAAAACACGTTAATGGAAAATTCTGAAAGCTTTTGAAAAAAACTTAATTAAAACATATTAACAAGGATTTGATTGTTTTACAACATGCATAAAATGGTAGAAATCATGTTATAATTATTTAGAATCACATACTTCATCAATCCATGGCTTAATCACAAAATAGACTTTTTATAGAGAACTTGAAAGAGAAAACATAGTACGTGAAATAGAAATTGGGATGAAGAATATACCCTTGCTACTTGTGAGATTAGATGATATAAACTTCCTTTGTTCCTTCAATTCTCTATCAATTCTCTCAAGTTCTTTCTCAAACTCTCTCTACGTATTTTCTCTCTAACTGATGAATGATATCAAAATAGAAGACTGATGTATATGATATATGTATAATGTGTATATAATATTACGTATGTATTATAACTGACAAGATAGTGGGTCAGTTAATCCGTAATGGGTTAACTGGTGCAACTTCCTTTAGGGCCTAGTTTGGCTAGCCACTTACCAACTCATTCCCATTAATTTAATTAATATCTTATAATATAGTCGAATAATGTCACACCCATTTAAGCAATTAATCAAATATCTTATTTAATTCCATTAATTAAAATAGAATAATTCCACATTAAATCACATAGTCACATAATTAAAATTCTCATTAATTAATTATGTCAAATCATTAAATCTCTAATCAATTATTAAATTAATTAGAATAACATTATGCTTATTAAATAATTTATTTAATCAAATAAGCTCAATTAAATACATACTTTGAATAATAAAATTCTCTAGATTAATTTAATCAATGTAACACATATAATTAAATTAATCTACCATAATTCCATCACATAATTATATAATTCAATAATTAAATCACCGAAGAATATTTATTTAATTCAATAAATATTCAAATTAAATTACAAAAATCTTGTTCGTCACATAAAGAGAGAGAGAGAGAGAGAGAGAGAGAGAGAGAGAATTTCGGATGGGGATGAGAAGAATAAAATGATTGAAAAGCTAGCATGAATCGCAAGCGTTGTCAAGTGGAAGAAGATTAATGAAGGAAGGTAATCCAAAACTTAACTTCCATCTAAGTTTTCTTTAAGTTTTATATAGAAATCATATAACTTATGGATAATAGAAGTAAAAGATGTTAAGAAACGATTTTCTTATGTGACCCCCTCAAATCCGGGTACTTCGTTTCCACATGATTTGGTGTTCACTAGCTAAATTAAAACATATATCTACCCAATAATAAAGAATTGCAAAGTAAATTACAACCTTCATAAAACTTAAATAAAATTTTCCTTGAAAAAGGATTACAACTTGTACAATATAAAATCCCAGGGTTATCTAAACCTTAACATCAAACAAACAAATGTGAAAAAATAAAACATTGCCAACTAAGACTTATTACAAAAGAAACTTGAAACCACGAGCCTTCACTTGCTCATCTTTCCTTTTCCTTTACTTGTTGACGGTACGTCAACATTCTTGGTTTCCACTGCAAGGGGTGATAAAATATGCAAGAGTGAGCAAACAAAAGCTCACTTGAAATACAACCGTGATATGACATAAGTGAATAGTTTCAAAAGAGTTTGAATAACTTTACTTTCATCAAAATAAAGAATTGAATTATAATTCTTTCATCAATACGTAGAATTCGAATATAGAATTATCTGAGGGTCATAAGACCTTGAACTATGTCCTAGGTTATAAATATTTCTATTTAAACCTTTAATAGTCAATAAGAATATGGACCTTTAACTCGTACTTAGGGAGATCAACCCTTTGTACCATGAATTGTCCACAACCATCTTAACACTTTTGCATAAATGTCCCCTAGTAAATAGGGGTGTTCATTTTCAGCATTTGAATACAAGTCCGTACCAAAGAAAGTTTGGTTTGGATAGGTAAAGGAACTTTGGAATTTCAACTATCATCAACTAGGAGTAGTTGAATCGACTCACAGTACTTTAACAATTTAATAATATAAGAATCATGAACAAATTGCAGGATATGACAATAAACTACATAATAAGTAGGCATATTTTAGAAATAACTTAAAGCAACTGAAAGAATAAGTAGATCTTGCTTGAACAACTAAGTCAAGATCACAATACCTCAATAATGCTTCAATATTTGTATATTAGGAATATTAGAATACAACAAGGCTTGTACAAAGTAAATAGCAAGTTCTGAAATGGAAACTAGCTTAACGTAAGAGAATAAGAATTAGAGAACTTGCACAATTTAAATAACAAGTTTAGAGATAGAAAGCTTGCCTCAAGCGCAAGCTACACTTTAATAACTATAACCACTTCCATAATTACCCTACACATTGCATTACCTTTAAAGCGTCTATTAGTATTCAACTACAACGTTTAAGCCGTCGAATTTCATACTCAAGTCCAACTCACAACGTTGTTTACAATATAGGTTGCTAACTAGTCAAATACGTGTGTCTACATTCACGACATGCATTCATAAGCTTATAACGCAATGAATCGTGTCGCGTACCTTATGAAATTAACACACTCATACACATGTAACACATTCATATACAACTTCAATCTATCTTAAACACATCAAAAACATGTTATCTTATTGCCTATTACACTTATCAAGTCATAGAAATATGTTAGCTAAACAAACGGGGCATGAAAACTCAATAACCAAAAACCAAATTTCCCGGACAGCAGGAACCCCGGCTGGGGCGGGTCCCCCAAGGGCAATACATGATCAATTTAAACAATAACCCTTAATCAAACATCAATTTGATAGTTTCAAAGCCATTTTTCAAAGATAAATTTACAGAAAATCACTATGAACACAATTCCTCTTGTTTATCAAAATTTCATGGATTGAATTGTTGAAACAACTATATAACTTATATCATTTCATGCTATATCACATATTACACATAACTTCATGCTTTCATCAATCTCTTTGATGATTTAAGAACTATTTTCAAAATAACTTCATAATAAACCACTATGAACATGATTTCTCCATGTTCATCATATCTTTGTGAATTAAAACACTTAAACCACTATAAAAATCATATGTAAACGTATATATATATATAAATATATATGTACACATCCTATACATATATCAAAATCAAAAACTTTCACACAAATATTTTTACAAAAAATTCTAAAACTATGAAAGATTGAAGAATACAACTTTAAAAACTTATTTTTACAACAATTGAATTTTGAAAATCCTTTCATGGCATACAATTACATATGAAGAACATATGAATACCATATATACATATAAAATTTCTTGAAAACCTAATTTGACAAAGAAGAAATACAACACATATGAATTAATTATATGGTTTATGGGTAAAGATTATAACCTTTGCTATGAGAGTGAAAGAAGATGATGGTGAGTTCTAGCAATTCTTCTTCTTCTTTCTTTTCTCTGTATTTCTTCTCTGCTCTTTCTGTCTTTTCTTCTTAGTTTTAGACTTAGGCTAGAATAAAACTTACATACTATATAACTGATAGGTAATAATACGTATACTTAACTACACTTAATAATATAATTAAATTAGCTGTTATAAAATTTCAAAAGCCACAAGTGCTAATTTGGCAATCCTTTTAATAAAAATAGATTTTAGTGCTAAGGTCTTGTTTGGGTAAAATTAGGTTTAAAGGTAGTGCAAGGGCCCTGTTTGGCAAAATCTTTTTAAAACAAAAGTATGAGCCTTGTTTGGTTAAAAATCACTTAAAAACTCTTTTCTTTATTTTTATAAATTATTTTAACACATACCTTAATGTCACACTTTAAGTAATTAAATCTTTAACACTCTTATTTAATTAATTAAAATCTAACATCAATAAATCACATAAAAATGCCACATAATTATAATTACTCACTAATTATAATTCATGTAACACTCAACACATAATCATCTAATTTAATTATCTCAATTAAATTAGAACTATACTATAGAATCAATACACATCAATTAAATTAAATATTACTCTTAATTAAATTAGTCCACAAAATCACATAATATATTTATTTAACTCAATAAATAAATTACATAAAATATTTATTCACTCAATAAATATTAACATTTAATATATAAAATCTCAATCGTTACAATCTTCCCTCCTTAAAAGAATTATGTCCCCAGAATCACAACATAAAAAAAAATTCTCATAAAAAATTTCTCATCTATTACATTCTTCCCCCTTAAAAGGATTCTGTCCCCAGCATCGATATATAAGTGGTTACAAAAATCAATTAAGCAAATAATTGAGGATACGATTTCCTCATTACATCCTCGGGTTCTCACGTGGCTTCTTCAGCACTGTGGTTCCTCCAGATTACCTTAACAGAAGGTATCACTTTATTCCTAAGCACTTGTTCCTTTTTGTCAACTATTTGAACAGGAACCTCTTCATAAGTTAAGTCTTTATCAAATTGTAAAGGTTCGTATTCTATTACATGTTTATAGTCATGTTTGTAAGGTCGTAACACGAAAATATGGAATACGTTTTGTATATTCTCAAGCTCTGGAGGTAATGCTACTTCGTAAGCAACCTCGTTGAAAGGTTCAATAGATCGGGGACCTAGCTTCCCCTTCTTGCCGAATCGAATCTTCCCCTTCCAGGGAGACACTTTCAGGAAAACGAAGATCCCTGGTAAGAATTATCGGTTCTGTCGATGTTGACCAGCATATTTCTTCTGTTTGTCTTGAGCAGCAACCAATCTTGTTCTAATCAGCTTTACAATTTCGGCAGTTTGTTGCACCAATTTCGGTCCCAACAGTTGCCGTTCACCTACTTCATCCTAGCACAAAGGAGTTCTGCATTTCCTGTCGTATAATGCTTCGTAAGGCGGCATGCCGATACTCGCGTGGTAACTATTGTTGTAGGCGAACTCCATCAACGATAGATGACCATCCCAGCTTCCCTTGAAATCCATCACACAAGCTCTCAGTATATCCTCAAGCATCTGAATTGTTCTCTCGCTCTGGCCATCGGTCTGAGAATGGTATGCTGTACTCATGCGCAATTGCGTTCCCCAGACACTCTTGCAATCGCTTCTAGAAATTCGATGTAAAACGCTGATCTCTGTCTGACACAATCGACACTGGAACACCGTGTCAAGAAACAATCTCCTTAACGTATAGCTTCGCCAATTATTCTAAGTTGTACTTAATCCTGATCGACAGAAAGTGGGCTGACTTCGTCAGTCGATCCACAATGACCCATATTGCATCGAAACCCTTCTGAGTCACTGGAAGACCAACCATGAAATCCATCGTGATATGCTCCCACTTCCACCCTGGAATTTCCAACAGTTGTAGCAATCAGCTAGGTCTCTGTTGTTCTGTCTTAACTTTCTAAAAAGTTAGACATTTCGCAACGCATTCAGCAACATCCTTCTTCATATTCGGCCACCAAAAATGATGCCTAAGATCCTGGTACATCTTTGTACTCCCAAGGTGAATTGAATATTTTGAACTGTGAGCTTTGTTCAAAATCTCCTCCTTAACTTCTGGTACTGGCGGTACCCAAATTCTACCTTCAAATCTTAGCAGTCCCTCAATGTCGATTCTAAATTTGAACTCTTCACCATCCGCTATTCTCTTCCTAATCTTCTCATATTCTTCATCGTGAAGTTGTGCCTCTCTCACTTTGTCCACCGGAGTAGAACCAGTAGTTACTTGAAACAACTTCTCATCCAATTCCTTCGAAAACTTCACTTCCAGCTCTAATCTAGCCATCTGTTCTATCAACTGATCCTGATCAGTTAACATATTCAGCTTCTCCCGACCTTTTCTTCTCAAAGCGTCGGCGATGACGTTAGCTTTACTCGAATGATAAAGTATCTCGCAGTCGTAGTCTTTGATCAGTTCTAACCATCTTCTTTGGCTCATGTTCAAATCCTTCTGGGTAAAAATATACTTCAGGCTCTTGTGATCTGTGTATATTTCAGACTTCTCTCCATATAAATAGTGTCTCCAAATCTTTAGAGGAAACACTACTGCCACCAATTCTAAGTCATGGGTCGGATATCCCTTCTCGTAATCCTTCAGCTGACATAACTCATAGGCAATAACCTTGCCTCTTTGCATCAACACGCAGCCTAAACCCTTATGTGATGCATCACTATATACCAGAAAATCCCCCGTACTATCTGGTAAAGACAACACCGGCGTAGTACTCAACCTCTTCTTCAATTCCGGGAAACTTTTCTCACACTTTTCAGTCCAAACAAACTTAACTGTTTTACGAGTCAAATTCATCAACGGAGTTGCGATCTTGGAAAAATCTTGGATAAATCTCCGGTAATAACCTGCCAATCCCAAGAAACTCCTCACTTCAGACGCCTTTTTTGGCTGATCCCAATTCATTACCGCTTCAACCTTCGACGGATCTATCGAAATACCATCCTTGTTGATTACGTGGCCTAGAAATTGCACATGTTCCAACTAAAATTTGCACTTTGAGAATTTCGCATAAAGCTTCTCTTGTCTCAGTGATTCTAAGGTTAGCCTTAAGTGTTCAGTGTGTTCCTCCTCGGTCTGGGAATAAACCAGGATGTCATCTATGAATATCACTACAAAGTTATCCAGGAATGGCTTAAACATCCTGTTCATTAGGTCCATAAATGCAACTGGGGCATTCGTTAAACCAAATGACATCACCACGAACTCGTAATGACTATATCGAGTCCTAAAACCCATTTTCTGTATATCTTCCTTTCTCACCTTTAATTGATGATACCCGCTTCTCAAATCGATCTTCGAGAAGTATCTAGCACCCTTCAGTTGCTTAAACAAGTCATCGATCCTAGGTAAGGGATACCTATTCTTGATCGTAACTTTTCTCAATTCCCTATAATCAATGCAAAGACGTATTGATCCATCATTCTTTTTCACGAATAACACTGGCGCTCCCCACGGCAAAACGCTTGGTTGAATATACTTTTTGTCCAGCAATTCTTGCAATTGAACCATCAGTTCCTTCATCTCAACTGGAGCCATTCGGTACGGAGCTTTCGAAATTAGAGCAGTTACCGATGCTAAGTCAACCACGAACTCTATCTCCCTATCTGGCGGAAGTCCTGGTAAATCTCTCAGAAAAACATCCACAAACTTCTTAAGCACTGATATCTCTTCTACCTTCGGGCTCTCCTTACGCGTATCTACTATGTAAGCTAGATATCCTACACAGCTTTGCATCAAAAGTTTCTTGGCTTGCATCACCGTCAGACAACTCGTTTGTCTAGGCGATTTACTACCATAGAACACTACTTTCGGCAGAGTCGTAAGGTTTACCGACTTCTTCTGACAGTCGATTACCGCCCCATGGTTGAACAACCAGTCTATTCCCAATATGACATCGAATTCCCCAAGTTTTATCATAATCAAATCTACCTTCAGCTCCTGATCCTTAATTTCTAACCTACAGTTCTTGTATACAAACCTAACATGAATGACTTCCCTATTCGCAATTTTTATGTTCCTAAGCTAACTCCTCTACAGGTAAGTCTAGGGTTTTAGCAAAATCATCAGATACGAATGAACAAGTAGCACCAGAATCAAATAATACATATGCATTTATACTATTTATTAGAATAATATCTGCCACCTCATCTTTTGATTGCACCGCGTCATGCACCGTCATGTTGAACGTGCGGGCAGTGGGTCAAACGGCTTGCAGTGGCGACTGTCCGGCAATAGTCAGAGTGCTACCGCTGCCATTTCCTCCATTCCCTGTTGACCCTGCCACTGGCATCTTAGGGCAGTTACGAGCCATGTGATCCTTGGATCCACATGTATAGCAAGCTCCCTTCTTCGGGTTTGGGAAATTTGGCGCGATGTGGCCTTCTTGACCACAGTTGTAGCACACACGTTTCACTTTTATGCACACTCCAGTGTGAGTCTTCCCACATGTAGCACATGCTTCGAGCTTCCTCTTCTGTTGGCTTCCCTGCTGACTCCCAACAGAGGCATTATCATTCCACTCCCACTTCTGATGGATAGCTACACTACCACCAGCCATGTTTTCCATCTCAATCTTCTTCTTCTTCTCTTAGTTAAACTTAGTCACCGTGTCGCTTCCTCCCTCAGCAAGTATGTCATTTTCTAGCATAGCAGCAAACGTATTCAGCTGGAACATAGAAATCTTGCTGTAGAGCCAGGGTTTCAGTCCCCACTCAAACCTCCTCGCCTTCATAGCGTCCGTGCTGACTTGGTATGTAGCAAACCTGGCTAACTCATTGAACTTAGCGGCATATTCAGACACCGTTATCCTCCCTTGTTTAAGCTCTAAAAATTGGACCTCCATCTGGTCCTGCGAACTCACAGGGAAGTACATTTCAAAGAACATCTCTTTGAAACGTACCCACGGTATGACTCCTTTTCCTTCTCTGGTCTTATTAGCCTACCACCAGAAGCTAGCATCTGACTTCAACATGAAAGTCACAAATGCTGTTTTCTGGTCTTCACTGACCTTAGCCACGTCAAAGACCTTATCCATTTCAATAACCCACATCTGTGCATCTATCGGGTTTGTCGATCCCTTGAATTCAGGCGGCCCTACTGCCTTGAATTCCTTAAATGTAGTACCCTGCACTTGCGGCTGATTTTCCATTGCTCCTATCAGCAGATTAACTAACTGCTGAACTGAGTTAGGGTTTGTTCCATCATTATTGTTATTCGTCAAACCCTCAGGGTTTTGACGTGTTGGTCTTCTTCTAGGAGGCATTTTCTGTTAAGAAGAATTATTATTAGCTCCTTTATTCAATTCTTAAGTATTCAAGTTTAGCTTAAACAATTTAAATAACTCAGTTCATATATGAACACATAACACATATATAAACTTTTTTTTTACTTATTACTTGTAGTTTTAAAAAATAGGATAGATAGTATTTCTGCTATTTACATCATTTTTCCTGAACTGGAACAAGTTACAGGACTATATCATCACTTTATCCCATTATTATCTCAAACTATGGGATTTACATTTATTTATTACAAAAAAAGAACACATAATTTAAAAGCTCTAATGTCTAGGCATATTAAGACGTCGCACAACCTCTCTTCGTTCTTCCTCCATCACCCGAAACGCTGTCCTTCGGCCCACCACATACCACAGTAAACCTTGGAACTGAGCTGGGTAATAGAAGATGCGGTCCTGGGCCCTATCTATGGCCGTATGGAAAGCGTATTCTATTTCCCTTAGCTTGGCTCTCTTGGTTTCAGCCTCATCTTCAGCTCGATCGGCTCGTTGAATAGCCCTCAAGCTTGTTTCCTCAGCTCTGGCACGCTTCATCGACTCCTCTAGGATGTCTTGCTTCAGCTTCGCTAACTCGACTCGTGCCTTGTCTCGATCATTCTCTTTGTGTATTAGGTTCCGTTGTGCTTCTCCTAGGTCACTAGCCATATCTTCAATAGTCTCGTCCCGCTGCTGGATGGTTTCCTCGAGCTCTCCGACTCGACCATGAAGCTCCACATTACTGTCGTAAACCGCCTCGTACATCTCAGCACTAACAGAGTGAGGTGAAAATTCCTCTTTGGGATCCTCTTCCTCCTCTTCCTCCTCTTCAGACTCGTCATCGTTCTCTTCCTCTGGAATAGGTGTCAGCTCACGCTCCTGACCAGCTACGGTGATCACTGGAGATGGCTCTCTCCTAACCAGCTGCTCCCAGACAACATGGATGTCTCGGGGCTCTTCCTCTCTAGGCACCTGAGGTATATCCTTTCTAGCCTGACTGGGTTCTCCAACGTTCGTCATCCTGATAAAAGAATTTTAAAGTTTATTATTACGTGATATCGAGTCGTCACTCTTCGAATACCTAACGTAAACACATAGCACATAAGGTAGTTTATTATCTTTACCTATCACCACTATCTTTTTGATCTTACTATAAGGCTACTACCTAAGGTTTTCCCCCCACCTAAGGTACATAACCTACTGCTTTGATACTAACATGTGACACCCCCAAATCCGGGTACTTCGTTTCCACATTATTTGGTGTTCACTATCTAAATTAAAATATATATCTACCCAATAATAAAGAATTGCAAAGTAAATTACAACCTTCATAAAACTTAAATAAAATCTTCCTTGAAAAAGGATTACAACTTGTACAATATAAAATCCCAAGGTTATCTAAACCTTAACATCAAACAAACAAATGCGGAAAAATAAAACATTGTCAACTAAGACTTATTACAAAAGAAACTTTAAACCACAAGCCTTCACTTGCTCATCTTTCCTTTTCCTTTACTTGTTGACGGGACGTAAACATTCTTGGTTTCCACTGCAAGGGGTGATAAAATATGCAAGAGTGAGCAAACAAAAGCTCACTTGAAATACAACCGTGATATGACATAAGTGAATAGTTTCAAAAGAGTTTGAATAACTTTACTTTCATCAAAATAAGGAATTGAATTATAATTCTTTCATCAATACGTAGAATTCGAATATAGAATCATCTGAGGGTCATAAGACCTTGAACTATGTCCTAGGTTATAAATATTTCTATTTAAACCTTTAACAGTCAACAAGACTATGGACCTTTAACTCGTACTCAGGGGGGTCAACCCTTTGTACCATGAATTGTGCACAACCATCTTAACGCTTTAGCATAAATGTCCCCTAGTAAATATGGTTGTTCATTCTCAGTATTTGAATACAAGTCCGCACCAAAAAAAGTTTGGTTTGGATAGGTAAAGGAACTTTAGAGTTTTAACTATCATCAACTAGGAGTAGTTGAATCGACTCACAGTACTTTAATAGTTCAATAATATAAGAATCATGAACCAATTATAAGATATGACAATAAACTACATAATAAATAGGCATGCTTTAGAAATAACTCCAAGCATTTGAAAGAATAAGTAGATCTTGCTTTAACAACTAAGTCAAGATCACAATGCCTCAATAATACTTCAATATTTGTGTATTAGGAATATTAGAATACAACAAGGCTTGTACAAAGTAAATAGCAAGTTCCGAAATGGAAACTAGCTTAACGTAAGAGAATAAGAATTAGAGAACTTGCACAATTTAAATAACAAGTTTAGAGATAGAAAACTTGCCTCAAGCGCAAGCTACACTTTAATAACTATAACCACTTCCACAATTACCCTACACATTGCATTACGTTTAAAGCTTCTATTAGTATTCAACTACAACGTTTAAACCGTCGAACTTCATACTCAAGTCCAACTCACAACGTTGTTTGCAATATAGGTTGCTAAGTAGTCAAATACGTGAGTCTACATTAACGACATGCATTCATAAGCTTATAACGCAATGAATCGTATCGCGTACCTTATGAAATTAACACACTCATACACATGTAACACATTCATATACAACTTCAATCTATCTTAAACACATCAAAACATGTTATCTTATTACCTATTACACTTATCAAGTCATAGAAATAAGTTAGCTAAATAAACGGGGCATGAAAGCTCAAAACCCAAAAACCAAATTTCCCGAACAGCAGGAACACCTGCTAGGGTGGGTCCCCCAAGGGGAATAACCCCACTGGGGCGGGTCCCTGGTCTGGTGAAGGGGCTGGTTCGCGAACTGGAAGAGAAATAAGCCAATTTGGCTTAATTCTTCACACCGAATTCGATTTTTCTCAACATGATAAACATGAAACTTTATACAAACAATATTTTAAACTCTTTAACAGATCATAATATATAAAATCCATACATCACATAATCAAAACCAAGATTTCATGATTTTCGAAGAAAACTTCTAGATTAAACGCACTTGACGAAAATTACTACTACGAATTTGTTTTTCAATCAATTCAAGTAATTCCAATTGTAATAACATCTATTCTTAACATACTAACATAATACATGATCAATTTAAACAATAACCCATAATCAAATATCAATTTGATAGTTTCAAAGCCATTTTTCAAAGATAAATGTAGAGAAAATTACTATGAACACAATTCCTCTTGTTTATCAAAATTTCATGGATTGAATTATTGAAACAACTATATAACTCATATCATATCATGATATATCACATATTACATATAACTTCATGCTTTCATCAATCTCTTTGATGATTTAAAAACTATTTTCAAAATAACTTCATAATAAACCACTATGAACATGATTTCTCCATGTTCATCATATCTTTGTGAATTAAAACACTTAAACCACTATAAAAATCATATGTAAACATATATATATAAATATATATGTACACATCCTATACATATATCAAAATCAAAAACTTTCACACAAAGATTTTTACAGATAATTCTAAAACTATGAAAGATTGAAGAACATAACTTTAAAAACTTGTTTTTACAACAATTGAATTCTGAAAATCCTTTCATGGCATACAATTACATATGAAGAACATATGAATTCCATATATACATATAAAATTCATGATTATACAATTTCATGAAAACCTAATTTGACAAAGAAGAAATACAACACATGAATTGATTCTATGGTTATAAGGGTAAAGATTATAACCTTTTCTATGAGAGTGGAAGAAGATGATGGTGAGTTCTAGCAATTCTTCTTCTTCTTTCTTCTTCTCTGTATTTCTTCTCTACTCTTTCTCTCTTTTCTTCTTAATTTTTTAGACTTAGGCTAGAATAAAACTTACGTACTATATAATTGATAGGTAATAATACGTATATTTAACTACACTTAATAATATAATTAAATTAGTTTTTATAAAATTTCAAAAGCCACAAGTGCTAGTTTAGCAATCCTTTTAATAAAAACAGATTTTAGTGCTAAGGTCTTGTTTGGGTAAAATTAGGTTTAAAGGTAGTGCAAGGGCCCTGTTTGGCAAAAGCTTTTTAAAACAAAAGTATGGGCCTTGTTTGGTTTAAAATCATTTAAAAACTCTTTTCTTTATTTTTATAAATTATTTTAACACATACCTTAATGTCACACTTTAATTAATTAAATCTTTAACACTCTTATTTAATTAATTAAAATCTAACATCAATAAATCACATAAAAATGCCACATAATTATAATTACTCACTAATTATAATTCATGTAACACTCAACACATAATCATCTAATTTAATTATCTCAATTAAATTAGAACTATCCTATAGAATCAATACACATCAATTAAATTAAATATTACTCTTAATTAAATCAGTCCACAAAATCACATAATTTATTTATTTAACTCAATAAATAAATCACATAAAATATTTATTCACTCAAAAAATATTAACATTTAATATATAAAATCTTAATCGTTACATCTTATGGTTGAATCATAAGGAAATGAAGAAATAAGAATTAAAAGTTAGTTTATAAAATTTCTTAAAAGCTTTTCATATGAAGTATGAATCGCTTGATGTTAATGGACGATTCAAATGAGTTATATGAATTCTTCGATGTTATAAGGATGAATTATCAAACTTAAAACGTTAAAATGCGAGAAAATATAAAATCGTAATCATAATATCGATTAAAACTGAAGAACGAACGAACAACACGAAGAACGAACGAATAACACGAAGAACAGACGAAGAACGCGAAGAACGCGGTAAGAAGTTGTTGATGGACAAATTGAAAACCATCGTAAGTTAGATGCTTATGGTTGGTTAGGATCATAAATGAATAACCAATGGATTGAATCCATTTGTTTTGGTGTAAAAATCTCGAGTAACGAAGTTATGGCGAAATTTACGGGATTAGACGTTAATCGTCGAAATCGTAAAATTTCCGGAACGATAGTCAAAAGTTCATTTAAGTGTTTAGGTCTTGCTATGGAATCTCTTTGTTCATTCGATTAAATTTAGTTAAACTTCTTTTTTTTCTTCTCATTACGTTCCACTTTATTGGACATTAGACATTTAGTTAAATTTTAAATATTTTCTTTACATCACATTAGATGTACAATATTCGTTAAAATTATTTACGTCAACCTTTATCTCGTGTTTTTATCTTAATCACTACTTAACATTTAGTTAAGTCTTTATAACTTGTCGTTACATTATACTAAATGTATTGATTTCATTAAAGTTAATTAAATAACTTTTTTTTTATGCCTTCAAAATACCTCACTTAAATAGTCACTTAATATTAATTAAGTTACTATGTTTTGCCTTTACATTATTTTAAATGTAAATTAAATTAATCTAATTAACTTTCGAATAAATATTTAAATTTTAACTTTCAATTAATACTTGATTTTAAATTAGGTATTTAAAACTTTTCATAATACCTTATTAAGTGTATTACGTAAATTAAATTCTTAATATTAAGTTTCTTATGAATCATGCAAATAAAAGCAATTGTCTGCGCCTGGCTAGGGACCGGCGCTACGGCGCCTGGTTTAGCCTTAAGACCGGTGCCATGTCAGAATTCTAGTTGACCAAGACAAGTGTTGCGGCGCTCAAACGCATGTCATTTGAGGCGCTGCGGCGCCGCTAGTTAGGAACGGATTCTGCAGCTTTTGTTCTTCGCGATGTTTTCACCCTTTCTCCTCCCGATCCTCATAACTCGAGTTACACATGTCCAAACTAGTCCATTTTTAACTCTATGGACTCCTGACTCTTAACACTATAATATATCAGAAAATCAACATGACCCAGAAGCACCAACAACCAGTCTAATGACCCAATTCCAAAATTCATACTAAATTTTCATATTATAACATATTTAGCGAGATCTAACAACACAAATTCATTTTAGGTTCGTTTTGGTTCGTTCAACTTGCTTTTTTTTTCTTAATTCAAAACATTAACAACATCAAACACCAATTTTAGATTATATACATGAACTAACCATCAATTTTAGTCTCAAAGTAAGCCAAAATGTACATATTCAACCAAAAACTCAATTCTTTTTTTTAAAACATGTTTTCATGGATTTGATTACTCAAAATCCACTTATAGATGATATATGTAGCGCCCCAAAATTTGGGTCCCAAGAACCTCGGATCTGGTACGTTACGGTACTTCATTATCATACATATTCTATCATCTAATGCGGAAATAATAAACATATATTATGTATTTCACATGATTCTATAATATTTTCCCAGGTTTATTAACCTTAACTGAATACATACCTTCAAAATTACAAAAGGTTTTCATAAGATAACTAAATAATTATTCGCATAACAGTCTATTATTGTACTTTGCTCTTGTCTGTGTCCTTCTTCAAGCCTTCGTCTTAATCTGTAAGTTGTTATCATGATATAGCAAGACTGAGCAATAATTTTGTCGAGCAAGTTTAATTTCAATGAATATATATTATGATTGAAAGAAAGAATAAGGTTTCAAGTTTTCAGCAATATGATAACTGTGAAAGAGCATGAATTAACATGTCAATAATTGAATGACTGAATCAATAACATTTAATGTCAACAAGGACCATGAACAATTTTATCTGAACCTTAGGGTAATGAAGGTGATCAGCATTTCATACCTGATGAACATATACAACATGCACTGAGTGCGAATCAATAATCAGTTTAGACATGGAATAATCAACAAAATTATCCACTAACATGCTTTGAAAATATAACTCGAGTTTAAGTTAGGGAAACTTGCCTGCATAGTCGATTACCGCTACGTAATTTAATTTAATCGCTTTATTGTAAAGACCTATCAGTTATAAGATTGATTTTTCAATTAGTATAACATACTTTATAAGTAAACTATCTAACATTTAAACTCATAGTCAAATGTTAGATAACCTTAACACTATACATATACACAAGTCTAAACCTAGCACACATCGAGTCTTTAATAATATTCAATATAGTATTTTGAGTGGTTTCCCACAAACAACTAACAAATTAGTTTTCGTCTCATCTACACTATTTTCACAACGAGTTAGATCGGTTACTAATTTGTATATATCTTCCCCATATAAAAGAATCGTTTAGCCCAGCTACTATACATTAACCATTAAAGGGTACAATTGTACTACCTTAGACTTAATACTACTTTATCATATAACTTGTGAATTAACACTTAATCTTCCATTTTATAAGTTCTTCTTCATAATCTAGTAAGCCGAATACCTAATCCAGCAACCTAGATTCAAATAACTTGTTGTTTCCCAACATAACAAAACTTACTTAACTAATCCAGCAACTTGGATTCAGACTGAATTTTAATTTAGTAAATTATTTTCCAATCCAGCAGACTAGATTCAACTGACACCCAATCCAGCAAACCTGGATTCACTAACATCTAATCTAGTAAGCCTGGATTAACTAACATCCAATTCAGCAAGCCTGGATTCAACTGTGCTATAATCCAACAACCTGGATTCATTAATCCTTCAATCCAGCAACCTGGATTTACTAATTCTTGAATCTAGCAACCTGAATTCACCTTTTTTAACATAATCATCTTATTATTTATTTATCTTTTGTCCACACATAAATACATGTATTTCATACACAAAAATAAATTTTCAGGAATTTTTCAATTTCCTTTAGTATTTTTCAAAAATCCATTTCTAGTTAATTCCTTAAGAAATTAGCTACCTCACGCTTAACTCCAGAAATTTCCAACTCTTGGCGGGATCTTATACATGTTAACATGAGCCTCCAGTTTAAATTTCATGGCCATCGGAGTTATACAACTCCAGTTATAGCGATTTTCGTCGAAAAAAATGCAAATATTGAAATAGTCATAACTTTCTCAATTTAAGTCAGAATGAGCTCATTTTTGGACGCAAGCTACTTTATAACATATATTTTAATGTCCCAAAAGATTGGAATTTATTACATTAATTAAGTGGCCGAAACTACCCTTGGAATATTCGGAGGCACGTGTTGAGTATTAGAAGAGATCAGAGATAGGTTGATGTTGAGGTGTATTATGTAGGGAAGGATTTTGAGTGAGGATCTTTGGGATAAAATAATTAAGATAAGTGATGATTGAGAGTAATACAAATTTAATTAATTCATGTTTATTCAAGTTGCTTCTCAACTATTATTTTGTTGATGAAGTTTTCAAAGAATATTGATTTGATTCTTGATTTTGTTGTTTATTCATGCTTAAACTTGCTAGGCAATTAAATGCTCACCCTTGCAAAACTCTAAACCTTTTGCAGCTATAGCAGACGGATGTGAGTAGCCAGATGGTGTTCAACGGAAGGAATTCGTTAATTATCAGTTTTAAATGTGTAGTATTGCATGTTTTAATGTAATAGTATCTTAAACTTGTAATATTTTTATGATGTAACATTCATTGGTATTATGATTTGAAGATGTAAAGGTAATAGAACCTGGGATTAGAAGTGATATATTGTAACAATGTAGTAATTATATTCATGTCTTAAGCTTATGATGAAAGGTTAGCATTGTGGAGTGCTGAAATCCGATTTTAAAGATAGACAAGGGTTTCGGGGTCTCTACAACTAATGTGTATCATGACAAGCAGATTTGAAGGAAGACTTTCACAGATAGAAAAAAAAATTCCTTTATAACTAAATGCTGAAATTATTTCCAGGTAAGTTATGTTCTCGTTGGGAAGGTCCTTTTGTTATTACTAACATCTTTCCATATGGTGCAGTTGACATTCAGAATCCAAGATTAGGAAAGGTTTTTAAAGTGAATGGTCACAGTCTCAAACCATTCTATGAAGGTTATCCAGTGGACAGTATGGAGGTGATGGATTTAAAGGATCTCGTTTACGTGGATTAAGGAGCTTAAGGTCAAGCAAAAGACATTAAAAAAAAGCACTTCTTGGGAGGCAACCCATGAAGTCAGATTTGATTTTTTTATCCCTTTTTACTTTTTAGTTGCATGTTATTTAGTTAATTCTTCTTTGCATAATTTTCTTACATTAGTCATGTAAGGTTTTTAGTGTGGGGAAGGGTTTAGGTTATTTTAGGATTTATTTTGTTGAAGATTTAGTTTGTTATGGGGAAAAAAAGAAATTTTGAAACAATTGACTCTACGATTGTATCTGTTACTCTACGATCGTAGTATTTGGCTAAGCTTTTGAAGGTTGAAATCATAGAGTGGAAATTGATGTTGAATTGTAGAATCTGATTGGGGCTTAATTAATTGATGAATGATGATAGCTGAGTTAGGATCCTAATTTGATTAATTTTAAATTTAATTTGTGTTGCATGAGTGCTTGAATATAAGATACATGTTTGCTTAGCTAAGTTAAATGTGGGATCTGACTATGTGCAATGATTTTATGACTAATAGCTATTTTATTTGTTTACAGAACCATGTGAAAAAAGAAAAACTTGGAAAGAAGTAGAAAAAAAAAAGGAAAAAAGAAACAAAAGTGCATAATCATGTAGTGGGTTGAAATAGAGCATAAAATGCACTCACCCATAAATACATGCAAATAAGTGAGAGGGAGCATAAAATGCACTCACTTGCAAGAAGAAAAGAATATGAAAAGCTAAATGGAGCGCATAATGCATTCACCTAAAAGAAATTGAAATGGAAGGTTCTCTAACTATGTAAAAAGGAATAGCAGAAAAGCTATGTTTTAAGTATGGAGTCAGTTGTGCACAATTGTACCTCCATGAGAACATGGTTGAGTATTTATGTTGATCATAGGAGAGACACTTATGTGGATATAATTGAATTTAAATCTGTTAAGTGGAGAATGACAAAGTTGTTATTATGAGTTGATTGATGAAGTGTTAAGCCAGATTTCTGTTGACTAGTATTAATATTTATGGATGTAATTGAAAATCTTTGAAAGTTTGGTTGAATAGAGTTTGATGAATTTTAAGTATAATCTTTGTTTATGTTTATATGAGGACATGCAAAGAATAAGTATAGGGGAATTTGATAAGTGCAAAATATTCTATGATTTTGATTACTTTATGTTTAATTTTATTATATGTTTTCTGTATACATGAGCTTATTAGGGTGTTTAGTTTCATGAAGAATTGGAGATGATATAACAAATTTGAGTAAAATGCTTAGTTTCCAGCTGATTACCAGAAGTGTTCTACGATCATTAAATGAAGAGAGTAATCCAGGCATAGTTGTATGAAGATCGTAGGATGGAAGCAATTTAACTTTACGATCATAGTGAGAGCATGGTTATAGTCAATCATCTAAAAGGACACTCTATGTTCGTCTGGTTGGCAATCTACGATCGTAGTGTAGTCACTCTACGATTTGTTTCACAACAATTTATCACTCGACGATTGTCCTAGCAGAAGAAGTACTCTACGTTCAATTTATGGTTACTCTACATTTGTGTGGGTTGACTGGTGGACTTGGAATTGGGCTAGATCTGAAGTGCTGGAGCATAGAATTCCTATTTCCATTAGGATTTTGAGTTGGAGTTTCGACTTGATATGGGAACTACAATTTGATAAGGAGACTACAACTAATGTGAAGTTAGAATCTGCTATAGAAACTAAATCCAACTTTATGAAGGGAACTACTTCGATTAGGATTGCAGAACTTAAAAAGGACACCGAGTTCAAACTTGAAAAGGATACTGACTGTATCTGTTGTGATTTCAGAAGTAGGATTGGATTAGAATTCTTCTAGGGTTTAGAGGTTTTCTACATTCACTTGTAATCAGATCGGATATGATTGATCATCATATTATTATTATTATTATTCAGAGTTTTCATTATAAGCATATCAAGCTAGTTTTTCTTATTCAGTTCTAAGGAAAGTTGAACCTTATTTACAATTGATAGTTTAATTGAATTAACATTATTTATTACTTCTTATAAGAAATTCATTATTGATAATTTGTTTTAATTGTTTGACTGTTATTTGATTTGATTGATTTAATGTGGCCAGTTAGATTAATCTGATTAATATCATCTGCAAGATTAAGGGATAGTATTGCATGTAACTGATATTGTTCCAAATCACAAGTAGCACTTAGACATAGTTGTGGTCAAGCTTTTAAATATTGCTATGATTATCAGAAGACATGTTAAATAATTCGCGTTTGTGCGTTTGTTGCTTGGAGTAGTCTAATTCCCTAGTTTTTAAAGTTGTTATATTAAATCTAGAGAGCTTGTTCTAGGTTGTATAATGGTTATTGTAACAACCCCAAAATGGGGACTAATCTTAATCCCGACCTTGTGCGTTAGATACTATCTTGATTCAGCTTTACATCATAATTTAATGAAATAATAGCTGAAAATGCAAATAATTTAATTTTTTTTACCTTATTTCTTCTATTCCCTGAATTGCAACCTTTACGATTACATATATCAGAATCATATTTATTTCATTATTCACTTTGTCAGAATATTAAGAGTATATACAAACTCATTATTTAATACATATTTTCTCTCATACTATATCTTTCCACTTCACAAACTAGCTACAACTCTATATATTCATCTCTAAACAAATATTCTTTATATATTGAATATCTCAAAGTTTACGTATCTGTACATTGTATACCGAACATCATTATGATGATACAATACACCTTTCGATTAAAGGAAATAGTATTCCTTAACACGTGCCTCCAATCTTTAACGTTTTGAAAGCTAGAGTATTGTATAACAATTATAACCTGCAAATTATTGCAAGAAAGAGCACGACGACCCAGCAAGTTCAACAGTTTATCATGCTTCACGTAGCACAAAATTTCATATTTAGTTCATGCATTATATTCTTCTTGTTTACGCATATTACAAATGCATCATCAAACTTATGCAATATCTCTATATTAGCATCATGCATCTCATATTGAATCTTCACAACATCTAACACATGCTAACACAAATAATTTGAGTTCCATAACCCAAATAACTATAGTCATAGGTTTACCTTTAATTATTCATAGAGCAACATTGTACAAATCATGAATTTCAACACACTTATAAGCATATGTTATGCTAACAGTTACCTATAGCACATATAAGTCCACAAAAATAAACTGATAAACTTGCCTTTACTGCATAACGTTACCGGCTCTACTCATGTTGGCGTACTTGAAGCAGTATTACCTTGTATAGCACCTATGTAACATATGTATAGTTATTACATAGCTCAACTGTAACGCCCCCAAATCTAGGTCCCTAAAACCTCGGGTCTGGTGCATTACGTTATACCCATATTCTAATTCCACACCATTAATCAATAATATAATTGATTAGACTTGTTGATTTTAAATTTATTTATTTTTTTAAATTAATATTAGTATAGACACTCAAACTGAGTTATTTACAACTTTACAACTTTATTTTGTTCTAGAATCGCAATATTTACAATCCATTTTACCTTTCAAAATCATATGCACGCTTTGTTAACAAAAATAGAAGATACATTTCAAGGCACTGTCTGTTAGAATAATGAAGCTAAATTTCAAAATTAGTTAGGAAGGTAACTACTTTTAGGCACACTTTGTTAACAAAGATAGAAGACAAATTTCATAATTTACTAGGGTGGAACCAACTTTAATAAATATATAAACAAGGTTAAATACTTGAATCTCATCCTCTAAGAACAAGAAGGAGGTCTTTTTACTTCTGCATATTTTAGTTTAAATTAGCTGAAGAAAAAGAGACAATTTCTTGCATTTCCAAGTAAGAAGTATATTTCTGAAGAACACTTTTTTGGGAAAAAATTGAAGGTTTCCAATACCCATCTCTGAAAACGAAAGGAAACATAAACACACTCTAAATGGTTTGTAATGCTATCAGAAATTGCATATAGTAAGGAATATATATTACTATTTCAAACGTCCAGTACTTTTCCTTCAATCCCTTTCGAAACCAAGCTAGCAAATCTAATAATTCAAACTTACCAGCTAAATTACGTTTTTAAGAACAAGATGTATATGTGATGGTTTCTAATATTTTACTCGATTATTGATTTTTTTTAATATTTTATATACTAACTTATTCTCATCATTTACTACAACACATATTATTTAATGTTCCAAAATAGACCCAAGATATCAAATAGTTCAGTAGCCCAGCCCAAATTGTTCATCAAGTTAGCAGCTGCAACGCAGCAGGCAGCATGCTTGCGTAACTGTTGCTGCAGCTGCTGCTGTTTTGCTTTGCATGCAGTCCCTTTCGTTATTTTCTAACTCAACATCCATTTATTCAATTAACACCAAATTTTAACATGCTATAGAGGGTATTTCATATTATTTTATAAAAATAAAACCCAACCAAAATGGATGTCTTAGACATGTTTAACAAGATCTCAAAACTGCCTTGTTGGAGTAGTTTTTCGACTGAGCTTCAATTGATCATTAGTCCCAAATCAGGTTTTAAACCCAATTTGGTTTACCCAAACAACTTAAGTTACTTCACATAACATGCGTAAAGGCTTCCTTGATCCTAAACTTGATTAAATCCCCCTATTTATGCTTGACAGCCTCTAAGAGGCAATTTTTCAAACACCTTATGTGCAACAGTTTTAAAAGCGGGGTTCATGTAACGAACGAGATTTTTGTATTTAATTTTAAATATTTATTGAATTAAATAAATATTTTAGTTGATTTATTTATTGAGTTGAATAAATAATTAATGTGAATATGCGGTGGAGTAATTTAGTTAAGTGTAATATATTAATTAAATTGATGTTTAGTAATTTTGTAGTTGAAGTTTTAATTTAATTGAGATATATAAATTAAATAAATTATTAACTAGTCATTATATTATATAATGTTAATATTCTAATTTAATAATTAAATTAGAGATTTACTAATTTGTTACATGAAATTATGATTATTAAATAAAATTATAATTGTGTAGCAATTTGATTTATGTGGCAATTTGATTTAATAAGTTTAAATTAAACTAAATTAAATTGAATTTGAATATTAGAATTTAATTAAATAAAGAGTGATAATTAAACTATATAGTAAGCGAGTTATTAAAATAAACTAAAGGGGTTTAATTTAGGAAATTTTGAGTGAAGCTCATTGTTCGAGATATTCGATTCACTTTGGGAGTACGAAGATGTACCAGGATCTCAGACAACATTTCTGGTGGCCGAATATGAAGAGAGACGTTGCTGAGTGTGTTACGAAATGCCTAACGTGTCAGAAAGTAAAAGCAGAACACCAGAGACCAAGTGGATTGTTACAACCGTTGAAAATTTCGGAATGGAAGTGGGAGCATATCACGATGGATTTAGTGGTTGGTCTTCCAACGACTCAGAAAGGTTTTGACGCGGTATGGGTTATTGTGGATCGATTGATGAAGTCAGCACATTTCCTACCTATCAAGATTAGATTCAATTTGGATCAATTGGCAAAGCTGTATGTTAAGAAAATCGTTTCTAGACACGGTGTTCCGGTATCAATTGTATCAGACAGAGATCTGTGTTTCACGTCGAACTTCTGTAAGCGATTACAGGAATGCTTGGGAACGTAGTTGAGAATGAGTATGGCGTATCATCCTCAAACCGATGGGCAGAGCGAGAGAACAATCCAGACTTTAGAGGATATGCTAAGAGCTTGTGTTATGAACTTTAAGGAAAGTTGGGATGATCATCTACCATTGGTGGAATTCTCTTACAACAACAGTTACCACGCAAGTATTGGCATGCCGCCTTACGAAGCATTGTACGGCAGAAAATGCAGAACTCCATTGTACTGGAACGAAATTGGTGAGCAACAACTGTTAGGACCAGAATTAGTTCAACAGACTCTCTTGATCGTTAAATTGATCAGGGTGAGATTGGTAGCTACTTAGGATAGACAGAAGAAATATGCTGATTATCATCGTCAGAATCGAGAGTTTGAAGTGGGTAGCTTCGTTTTTCTGAAAGTATCTCCCTAGAAGGGGAAGATTCGATTTGGAAAGAAGGGGAAACTGAGTCTTAGATTTATTGGACCCTTTGAGATATTGTGAAGGGTTGGGGAGGTAGCTTATGTGGTGGCATTACCTCTGGAATTAGAACATATTCATAATGTTTTCCATATTTCGGTGTTGCGACCGTACAAACATGATTACAAACATGTTATAAAGTATGAACAATTGCAATTTGATAAAGATTTAACATACGAAGAAGTTCCTGTTCAGATAGTTGACAAGAAAGCGCAAGTACTCGGAAACAAAGTGATACCTTCTGTTAAGGTAATCTAGAGGAACCACAATGTTGAAGAAGCTACGTGGGAACTCGAACACGTTATAATGAAAAACTATCCTCAGTTATTTTCTTAAATCATTGTGTAGAGATTATGGGGACATAATATTTTTAAGGGAGGGGGGGGGGGGAAGAATGTAACGAATGAGTTAAGTGGGTGAGTTAATTGAGTCGTGATTCTGGGGACAGAATTCTTTTAAGGAGGGAAGGATGTAACGAACGAGATTTTTTTATTTAATTTTAAGTATTTATTGAATTAAATAAATATTTTAGTTGATTTATTTATTGAGTTGAATAAATAATTAATGTGATTATGCGATGGAGTGATTTAGTGAATTGTAATATAGTACTTAAATTGATGTTTAGTAATTTTATAGTTGAAATTTTTATTTAATTGAGATAATTAAATTAAATGAATTATTAACTAGTCATTATATTATATAATGGTAATATTCTAATTTAATAATTACATTAGAGATTTACTAATTTGTTACATGAAATTATGATTATTAAATAAAATTATAATTGTGTAGCTATTTGATTTATATGGCAATTTGATTTAATAAGTTGATATTAACTTTAATTTAATTGAATTTAAATATTGAAATTTAATTAAATAAAGAGTGATAATTAAACTATATAGTAAGTGAGTTTTTAAAATAAACTAAAGGATTTTAATTTAGTTTTACCAAACAAAGCCTTAAGGCTTTTGAAATTCTTATTTTAATCTTTTTTTGCCAAACAAAGCCTTATGACTTTTGGTTTTCAAAATTATATAACTGATAAATATTAAGTATTCGTATTATATTGTATTAAGTATAGACCTGACAATATAGTTGGTTAACTGTCGGGTCAACCCATATTAACTAGAACCAAATAGGTTGGTTAACTATTTTTATTTATTTGGGTTGGGTAAAGTTTGGAACCATATTTTTAAAAAAAATATAGTTCCAACTCGGTTAACCATTTTTCGACCCATATTTTATTCCCAATCCAAATCAAAAGTTCTTTCAACCCATATTTACATATTCAAGAAGCTCAATTTCTTATGGTTTTATTTCTCTAGTTAATCTTAATTTACGAATATCAATTAATTACTTACTCCCTCCGTTCCAAAATAAACGTCCTAATTTATTTTTTTGGATGTTTCAAAATAAATGTCCTATTTCTATATTAGTAACTATATTTATCTTATTATTCCTCTTATACCCTCATAATCTATTTAATATACTTATTTTGGAACGGAGGGAATAAAATTCAGTAATTATATATACCCCCCACCCCCACCCCCACCCCCCCCCCAAAAAAAAAAATATTCAGTGATTATGTATACACCCCACCCCCCAAAAAAATCAGTGATTATGTATGCACCCCCACCCCATCCCACTATTCCTTCAAAAAAAATATTTATAATAGTGATTATGTGTGTACACGTCACGCCTAAATAGGAAAAGTCGTAACCTCAACCAAAATCACTTATTCCCACCCCCATCCCACCCCACCCCACCCCCCTCCACCCCCACCCCCACCCCCACCCACTCCCAAAAAAATAATATTTATGTGATTATGTATACATCCCTTACCCCCACCCACCCCATTCGACCCCCCACCCTCACCCCCCACCCCTGCCCCACCCCACCCCCTACCCCCCACCCTACCCAAAAAAAATTATATTATGTGATTATGTATACACCCCATACCCCGCACCCCACCCCACCCCACCCCACCCCCACCCCCACTCCCACCCAAAAAAAATATATTATGTGATTACGTATACACCACTCACCCCTCCAAAAAAATAAAAATAAAATATTTAGTGATTATGTATACATGATATATATATCTAATAATAATTTATTTAGTTGGATCATAATAATGGTAAGTTTGAAATTTAAAATATGGGTCGACCTATATTTGAACCATAACCATATGGTTCCAACCCACACAACCCATATTAAAAATGGTTAATATGGTTTTAGTTCTTTAATAGAACCATAACCATATTTTAAAAACCAAAACCAACCCATAACCATATTTTGTCAGGCCTAATTAAGTATATATCAGTTATGTTTTACGTTAAGTTTATCAGTCTAACTCTAAAGAAATCAAACAGAAAGAACGAAGAAGAGAAGAGAGAGTTTATAGAGAGAAAAGAGAGAAAGTTTTCTTTGTGAGTTTGGGAAAACAAAGAAGAATTCTTATCATCTAGCTAGTCTAAACAAGCAATCAAGGTGAAATTCAAGTTATAATATTTGCTTTTCATGTTCTTAACTTTTTTATGAAAATTCTCTATGAATGGTTTATTTGTTAAAGAAATGATTTATATATATTAATTTGTATATGTAATATATTCTATATGATTTGCATGAGAATTAAGGTTGTTTAATCCATGAAAATATGAAAAATATGAAGAAATTATGTTTACAGTGAAATATTTTGTTATGGCTTATTGAGTATGAAAAATTGATGTTTAATTCATGTAATAAACTATAAATTGATTTTAGATTGTGTTAGTACATCAAGAAACGAAGAGAATGTGATTTGAATAAAGTAATTTGGTTCAGAAACGAATTCACAGTGATTGTTTTTGTTAATAATGTCTAAAATAAGGTTTTTGGCAAAAATATTGAATTTAAAAGTTTTAATTTGGTTGTCTGTGTGATTTTGTTGGTTATAATCATGCCCTTTATGTTTAATAATGTTTTTATGAAGTCTATATGGTTTGAGTATGCATAGATTGTTGTTTGAGCACAGTTTATAACCTTGTATAGCCTAAACTGTGTTTTTCGCGAACCTGTCTGCGTGCTACTGTGTCGTGGCGGCGCAACGCCTGTTCTGTGAAGAAACAGAGCGCTGCAACGCCATAACAGTGTCAGATGATGACTCGAGGCGCCGCATCGCCTGCTCTGCGAGTAAAACAGAGCGTCGCAGCTCCGAGGCCGAGCCGCAGCGCCTGTCCAAGGCTTATATTCAGCGCGGTAGCGCCTAACCAGCGTCGAAGCACCGTTTCTTAGTTAAAACTGGGGTGCCGCATCCCCAGTAGGCAGTTTGACCAAAAATGTGATTTTTATTATATAATCATGTAATATGATTTTATGAATATAAAATACGCTTAATCGTGTTATATAATGATAGATCAGATTATGGTGTTGTAAAAGGTTGTGAGTTAAGTAGATGTTTAATTGTGTAACGTGAACATATAGTAACTAATTATGTTACGATTTTAAATGACATGTGCATAGGATATTGGGAATCACGTTATAACTGTTTAACTTACGCGCACGGCAAGTTTCTAAACCCTACTCTTCATTGAACAAGTTTCTATACCCACTTTCTTATCTTATTCATTAACAATTGTTCAAGTTGTATCTTTATGGAATAAGTTTCCTATTTCTAAACCTATTTCTATATGTTTCCTTATTGACAAAGAATGTAACCTTAGCTTCATATTCTTGTTCAAGCAAGGTTTATTTATACTTTCCAATGCTTCTCAATTTATTCCTAAAGCATGATTTTGATGCGTGATATTTAATCACTTATGTCCCATGACTATTATATACTACGTTGTTATCGAAGGCTTGAAGCGTTATTAAACTGTTGATTCAACTAATTCTTAGTTGATGAATGTTGAACTCTAAATTACACTTGAAGCTTATCCAAACCAAACTTCCTTTGGTGCAGATTCGTATAATAAAACTGAGATGAACAACCCTTTTTATAAAGGGAATTATTACGCGAAAGCGATAAGATGTTTGTGCACAATACATGGTACAAAGGGTTGATCCCCCTAAGTACAAAATGGAAGGTCCGTATAGCCTAACGACTGTTAAAGGTTTAAGTAGAAATACTTATAACCTGAGACATAATTCATGGTCTTAAGACCCTCAGACATCCTTTTTAATTTATATTCTATTCTCGGTTCAAAAGTTGAGTTTTTATTGAGCTTTCTATTCTTGTCTATCATTGATAAAACAGATTCAGTTGTTCAGCTGAAGTTATTCATTATAGATTTTATATTGTCATTGTTTATGAATATTTCAGTGAGCCTTGTTTTGCTCACTTTTGCATAAAATAACATTGCAGCTAAGGTCGAGAAAGTCGACGAGCCGTCCACGAGTAAGGGCAAGGGCAAGATGAACAAGTGTTGAAGATTTGTTCATGTTATTTTATTCGTTTTATGTATTATGACTATATTATTTAATGTTTCACTTTTGATTGATGACGTTAAAGTTAGAGATTACCTTAGATTTATTTTAAAGAGTTGTAACCCTTTAACAAGGAAGATTTCATTTAAGTTTATTATGTTTTCATTTTTAATGATACCCTATAATTGTGGGTAGTTAAAATGTGAATGTTTGATCAGTGAACACCAAATTCTGTGGAAATGAGGTACCCAAACTTGGGGGTGTCACAAGTTGGTATCATAGCTTTAGGTAATAAACCTTAGGTGGGAAAACCTTAGGTAGTAGCCTTATAGGAGATCGAAAAGATAGTGGTGATAAGTCAAGATAATAAAATACTTATGTGCTATGTGCTTATGTGTTAGTAATTTAAGTGCTCGCGAGTGGTATCGATTAATAATTAAAACTTAAAATTTGTTGTCAGGATGACAATTGTTGGAGAATCCAGTCAGGCTAGGGAGTAGACACCCCATATGCCTAGGGATGAGGAGCGCCGAGACATCCATATTGTCTAGGAGAAGTTGGTTCAGAGAGAGCCATCTCCATTGATCACTGTTGTGGGTCAGGAGCATGAGCATGTCTTTGACCAGGAGGACGAGGAGGAGACAGAGGAAGAGTAGAATCCCAAAGAGTTTCCACCTAACTCTATCAGTTCTGGTATGTACGAGAAGGTTTACGCCGCAACATTGAGCTACAGGATAGAGTCGGGGAGCTGGAGGAGCTGGTGGATGTGCGTCAGACCACCATAGAGCAGAAGGATGAGACAATTCAAGATCTTGATGAACGTCTAGAAAACTTGGAGTGGGAACTAGTTCACGTAGAGATTCAGAGGGATGATTTACTGGCTAAGCTTAAGACATTGAAGGGCGACATGAAAGAAGAGTCGGCGAAGCACGCTAGAGCGGAGGATGCTTGTATGAAGGCTACCCAGCGTGCATATCGTACAAAAGACTAGGTTTAAGCAAAGAAGGCCAAGATGAATGAGATGGACTATGCTTTTCATTTCACTATAGATAGGGCCCAGGATCGAGTCTTTTATCACCCAGCTCAGTTTGAAGATTTATAATGGTATATTATGGATCGTAGAACAGTGTTCCGTGTCAGTGGAAGAGGAGCGTAAAGAAGCTATGCGCCGTCTTAATATGCCTAGATAGAAGAGTAATAAGCTATGTGGTTATTGTAGACACCTGAAATTTCTTTGCCCCAATATTAACCCTGCTGGAGGGAAAAACCGTCAGATCAACCCCGATCTTAATATCGGGCCATCAAATGAACCCCGATCTCCAATCGGGCTGTCAGATCAACCCTGATCTCAATATCGGGCCATCAATCCAACCTTGATCTCCAATCGGGCCGTAAAATCAACCCTGATCTCAATATCGGGCCGTCAAATCAACCTCGATCTCCAATCGGGCCGTCAGATCAACCCCGATCTTAATAACAGGCCATCAGTTCAACCCCGATCTCAATATTGAGTCATCAGGACAGCCCCGGTCTCAACCCGAGAGGTACAGGTCAGCCGCAGTCTCAACCCGGGAAGTATAGGTCAGCCCTGGTCTCAACTCGGGAGGTACAGGTCAGCCCGGTCTCAACCCGGGAAGTGCAGGTCATCTCCGGTCTCAACCCTGGAAGTCAAGGCAACTTCAGGAACAAACCTAAAGCTCCACAACATTTCCATAGGAAAACCTAGAAAGACCAAATAAACTTCAGAGATAACGCTGAGGATAAACAGACTCGAATGGGATCCAAGTCTTGGAAACAACCCTAGGAAGTCAACCAAAGGCTATGCCAACACGGAAGCCAACCTTGGGAGGGGCAAAATAGTTATTTTACCAACAGTAAGCCGATTCGGTCAAACTCAAGCTGAATTGATGTCACAAATGTCAGAACGGACCATAACGATGATCCCGAGTGCAAACAGCGCAAGACAGCTCAACGGACAAACTGCAGGGAATCGAAGACCTGGTTATGAACCTGTCCTCTTGGACCCGAAAAATGTTTTATCCCATTTCATTGTGACACTCTCGATGAGGGCTTTCCGAAAAGGTATAGCACGCCTCAAACGAATGCTCCGATCAAAAGTTAAAAAGTTTTGACTTCAACCTCGCGTTGCTCTGAGTCCACATACGTCGAGACATCTTAACTGAACACGTGGGCCCCACTAGGGGAGCCGCACCTCTACCTGCGGTAGCAGCAGGTAGAGCTGAGTGATGAGTAGGTTGAAAACCTATTAATTGATCTCATTTTAGCTTGTTATATTGTAAGTTTTTAGGTATTGTTCATATTACTTTTGGTGTTTTGTGTTTATAATGCAGGTATAAGGGTTGGAAGGGATTTGAAGTGTAAAGACTGAAATTCAAACAAAATTGCTAGAAGAGCGCTGACCGCGCTATGGCTAGGGTACTTGGAGCACTGACCGCTCGTTAGCATGATGAAGTCTCGGCAAGTGAAGCGCTGACCGCGCTGTGGACATAAGGAATGAAGAGCGGACCGCGCAAGTTCGGGATGAAGTTGCTGCACTATGGACGCTGACCGCGCAGCTATAAAAGGAACTGAAGCGGTGACCGCGCGACTTTGACGGCCTGACAAGATTTTAGGGTTTTTTAAGTGCAAAGTTGAATAGGAAAAGGATTGGGGACTTATCTAATTTAACTTGGGATTGTCTAGGCTATAAAGATAAGTTGTTTTGCTAGGTTTTAGATATCTTTTATTCTATATTCTCTTGGATTGCTTGGAGGCTATAGATCTTTGTTTTGGAGATTCAAGCATGTCAGGCTAAGTTCTTTATTTCAATTCTACAGGGATGTTGAACTTATTTATCAATTAATGATTTGATCAAGTTATTCTATTTATTTCTCCATCTTGAGATTTATTCTGATTATCTACATGAACTTTCATATATGTTATCCAATTGACTAATTTGATTTCTGCAGGATTAAATTAGTAAATTGATATCATCTGCTAGGTTAAGACAGATTTTAAGCAAACGAAGTGTGTCTAATCTAAGTAGAAATTAACAGTATTTTATTGTGGTCAAGCTTTAAAATATTATTAAGGTTTTCAGAAGACAAGTTAAATAATTCCTGATTGTGTAATTATTTCTTGGAATAATCTAATTCTCAGGCTTAATGCTTCTATCATATTAAATCTAGGCTGATAGTTCTTTGTTTTATGTTAGTTAGAATCTCTTGTTGACGATCGTCACATTAGATCTACACTTAAGGAGAATTTCAGGTAATTTATGATCGCGGTTATCTAGGGTTATTAATCTCAGTGGAAGATAAATAGTGTAAACACTTAGTTAAATCATAATTGTTAAAAAGGGATACTGAACTGAAGAATTGATCTTTTTACTCATTGATATTTTCTTTAAACTTGCTTTTGTTAATTATAGTTTTTTTCAAACTAAAACCCCCAATTCATTGGAAATCATTGGATAATTAAAATACAATTCACTCTCTGTGGGATCGATTCTTGCTTATTTCTATACTGATTCTTGAGTTAGTAGAACCTGA
This sequence comes from Panax stipuleanatus, assembly GCA_020205555.1. Lineage (NCBI taxonomy): Eukaryota > Viridiplantae > Streptophyta > Magnoliopsida > Apiales > Araliaceae > Panax > Panax stipuleanatus. Next base: position 89,292,095 of record CM035121.1, read on the forward strand.
CTAAGGTAAATTTTGTAGTGCTAGACGACAGCTACCAAATTTTGGCGCCGTTGCTGGGGAGTGTTATTTGTTTTTAGTTATTCGATTATTTTCATTTTTTTATTTATATGCCTTGATCCTCTCACTCTCTTGATTTGAAATTTGATCTAGAAATAGAGAGAACCGCAAGAAGGCTTAGGACGGAAGCTCGGAAAAACCAAGGTTCACTTGCAGATTCCAAAGAAGCTCCATCACCGGGCCTCAACATCGCACTCACACTACTTTCGAACATATCTTCTTCAAGCGAATCAGAAGGGGAGATAGCGATGCCAAATAATAGGACTTTAAAGGAGTTGTCAACTCCTAATCTTAGTAAACAACCTCTTTGTATTAAATATCCTACTTTAAATGTTTCGTTTGAACTAAAATATGGACTAATTCACCTTTTGCCAACTTTTCGTGGTCTTACAGGTAACGATCCGTACAAACATTTGCAGGAATTCCATATTGTGTGCTCCACCATGAAGCCACACAATGTCACGGAGGATCAGATTAAGTTGAGAGCTTTCCCATTCTCATTGGGGGACTTAGCAAAAGATTGATTGTTTTATCTCCCCGCGGGATCAATTCAATCATGGAACGACATGAAGATGCTATTTTTGGAGAAGTACTTTCTGGCTTCAAGAGTAGCCAACATCAGGAAGGACATTTGTGGAGTCCTACTGTGACACCCTTAAATTCGGGTTCTCTAACCCCGATTCGGTCGTCACGATACAATACAAATATCCACCTCTAAACAACATACAATAACTAAATGCAAAATATAATAAACGTATGTCGTTCATTCAAAAGGTGTTACTAGTCCCAAGATTTGACGAACATACCCTAGAATAATCATTAGGGTTCATATTACATAACAGTAATTAAACTAATAATAAGACAAAGTCTGCTCCTTGCAAACTATCCCTACATCTTTCCTTTACCCTTGTCCTTCCCTGAAGTCTCGGGCTTAACTGCAATAGAAGTCATGATATAGCAAGAATGAGCAACAAGTTTGCTTAGCAAATTTAAATACAACAATAAAGGATATATCATGATGAATAGAAAATATCTGACAATGAATTCAACAATATGAATATCGGAAGTAAGAAATAATGATTGCTTTTAGAATAACTGATAGTCATGTAGACTTCGAACTATAAAACTCCAATGGAATCAATAGCTGATTGACCCTTTGGTTACTGGCTACAGAATAAGTACTTGAGGGGATCAGCCTCGCGTACGCTATGTATATGCATAACATTCAACTCTATTGTTTGTATCTTTATACTAGTTACCTGGGGTACTCCCCTATATATAAGGGGTGTTCTTTTCAGTCTAAGAATCCATACCATCAATTGGTCTGGATAGCTTTTATAAAACTTCATACAATTGTCTGACCGAACAAGGGTTCAGACTCTATCTGACGCAGTTCAAGAATTATAGAACTTTAAATAAGGTACAAGTCCAAGACTGTACGAACTCAAGTGCACCAAGTGCGAATATCAATAAGATCGATGCGGAATAATTACAAAGTAATTAAACCACCTAAAGCATACTTGGAAATAAGGTCCAAGCGTCAATAAATAACTAGCAACACAATAATAACCTGCTCAATACAATATGAGAAGGATAGGAAACTTGAACAATAAAAAGTGAAGTTCAGAAACTTGCACAATATTCAAAGTTGTGTAAGATAAGGAACTTGCAAATAATAATACAAGAACGAGTTCAAAAGAACTTGCTCACAAGATTTATCGAATAAAGTAATGCAAGGTTTTAGAATACTTGCAACACAATAAAAATAGGGTTCGGATAGTTGCCTGTTTGCTCAGCTACAAATAATTATAGCTTTAATTAACTTGCGTTGAAACGACCTAACATTAACAAGTCGGCCTTCCAATTAGTACGTGTAATCTAATATGCGTCTACACTTACAAGAATCTAGTCATCATATAATTCTAGCACATAGTTCGCGTAAGTCAATCTAATCCCGTTTTAGATTTAATAACTTTATTATTTAGTTCCTATGCATCAATATAGGCGTGAACACTACACTTCAATTTAATCATGCAATACAGTTTAAGATACACATATCGCAAGGTTCTGTCTATAGCTCAAGGTTACATGGTTTAATGCCGATAAACCTTAAGTTAAATCAAGTTCATGCCTCAAGGTCAACTATTAAGGTCATATTACCACATAACAAGGCTAAACAATGTTAAGTAGTCATGCTTGTGCGTAAACTACATGTGTATACCTTAACCCACAATAGTTCATACCTTAGAATTTCATTACTTGAATACGTGTGCATAGGTGATATTCATGTTTCAACCAAATGATGTTCATGTCAACACATCTATAGGCATAATGACATCCTACTATATATGCTTGCATGATCATAACATAATTCATATGGTAATTGATGTCCTTAGCTTTCACATTCTAAGCTTTTCATTGAAAATCACACTAAGTCAACAAAGGCATCATAGTACATGCAAGCCATCTCGATATATATTTCATATGCATTAGAAACATATATTTAAACCACATAAACGTTCTCATATGGTCAGATTCTAAAAGACGTTAACCTTGGTCAAGTTCGTTTTCAAAAGTCTTAAGTGTCTTACCTTTGAAATTGTCTTAACTTTCAATCTAGTATACTAGTGTACGATCAACACTTTAAACATGCATTTCATGTCAATGTAAACCATACTATCATGCTCATAAAATTAGAATACTCATATGGCATGTTTATGACAAAGTTTAAATCCAAAACTATAAGTTTTATTTTGAAAATATCTTAACTTTCGATCAAGTATGCTAGTGTGTTTAACCACTTTAGACTTTGTTCTCATGACCATATAGACCATACGGTCGTGTTCTAAAAATCAGAATATGTACATGCTACTTACGTGTCTAAATTCACAATCGAAACTATAAGTTTCATTTCAAAACCACAAGTGTTGCGTCAAACATGTGTACTAACATTGTTATACATGTTCATACTACATGAAGGTATTCATATAGGTGTGCTAATCCAGTTTACATGCTTAACCAAAAAGGGTACCATCAAGATAGCACAACTAGAACGAAACAGAAAACAAAAATTCTGGTGCAGGCCTGGCGCAGCTGCGCAGTTGCCTGGGCCGAATAGGAACTGCTTCTGCTTGGCAGGAGCTTAATCCCAACTCAGAGATTTCAAACGAATTCTATTCTAACATGATATTTTGCAATTCTAAGCTAACATAACAACTTATATAATACATAGCAAGCATTATCCAATCAAATGGTAATTCAATTTCGCATAATCAAGAATTAGATAATGAAGAACAAGAATGGGAACTATAAAAATTATACCTCTATTATATGGCTTTGCTGCTAAATAGATTCTATAATGCTATTATGATACTCTCCCTTAAATCAAATGAAATACTCACCAAATAAATGAAGGAGAAGAGAGGACTATATTTATAGGCATTTCAATACACAGACATTTCAATTCTCCATTAGAACAAACCAAAGGGTATAGCAGGAACATGATGGTCAAGGTAGGGTGGTTGAGAGTGGGTGGATTCATCATGAATCCCACACCCCTTGAGATCATTAGCTAGCTTTGTTGAAATTGAGGAAGATATAGAGTGGTGTATTGCATCCAAGTTGCTATTGCTGAGATTAATTGGTTGTCCCATAATAAGAGTCCCTCATTTCATTCTTCACGTAAACTTCCACATACACATTTTATTTCATGTATATACTTAGGTTATAATTAAATTAAAGTCACAATTTCAATGAGCAAATAATAATATGATGCATCAAGTAGGATATATACATATAATCCATGTACATTTTCCTTAATACCAACTATAATTTAATTGGGTATTATCATTGTTCATTATCATAACAGTTATTATTACTATTATAATAACTTTATAGAATTCAATATTAATTAACAATTGAACTTACTATATGTTAATAGGGTATACATTAAGGTCACATCATGTTACATAAGCAAAATATTATGTAACTTACATAATGCCATTAATCTTACTATATAGTCTATATATATAATATATAGACATATTAATGTGTCACCTTGTACTATATATAATATATAGCTAACTACCATATATTAAAGGTTTAACATGTCGCATGCTTGTATAAAATAATTAATCAAGTAAATATAATCTCATTATATTTATAAATCCTATGCTCAATAATATATTATTTATTCACAACAATAGTTAATCGACATATTATCAATTAATTACTCGTTAATCGTTTATCATTTGTAATCACAATTAATCCTTTCACTACATTTAAGCAAATTGAATATTTAATTATTAATCATCTTATCAATTCTTTTGATATAAAACTTAGGGCTAGTCCACTAATTTAATAACCCATTAGTGACTCCCTTTAATATAACCTAGCAATTATTGGCATAGGCTCAACTCACATAACCACATAAGGTTTAAATAAGCTCACAAAATTAACTCATTAAAATTTAAATCACATATTAAATTAATAATGGAGTTTAAAATCCATGGTTGTGACACCGACAGTTCAGTGGTGAAACACTGTATGAGTACTGGGAGAGATTCAAGAAGCTTTGCTCCAGCTGTCCACCCCACTAGATCGACGATCAACACCTTATCATCTTCTTTTATGAAGGACTCTTACCAATGGATAGGAGTATGATCGATGCTGCTAGGGGAGGCGCATTAGTGGACAAAACACCGGAGGCGACTAAGAACTTGATTACCAACATGGCCGCCAATACATAACAGTATGGAACAAGGAATTCTAATCCAGCCCAAAGAGTAAGTGAGGCAAGCACAACTAATGTAGAGCAATAACTTTTTGACTTAACTGCTTTGGTGAAACAATTAGCTACAAGTAACGCACCGGTTTCACAAGCTTGCCAAATCTGTTTAATGGCGGGGCACCCTACAGATGAATGCCCGACATTACAAAAGAAGGATAACACACAACAAGCTAATGCAGTGGGAAACTACCAAGCTCAGCCGCAGAGGAAATATAACCCTTTCTCCAACACATACAATCTAGGATGGAGGGATCATCCTAACTTCAGTTATGGTTGACTACTTTTTTTGTCAATATATATATATATATATATATATATATATATATTTCAATTCTAGTCTGGGTACCGGTGTGAAAACCTATCGCCCTTTACAGCTTTTGTATATATAACTATGTATATATATTGCTTTACTTGCTTTTGATTAAATTATTGCTTTAAATATTCATTTGATATGAATCGGCATTTTTCAGTCACAAAAGCAACCTCGCGTCCTTTAGATCGTAATCTAATGGGAACGAGACACTTCGGCCAGGTGCTGAACCAAAATTTACTGAATGAATCCTCGGTTCTGGCAACATTTGGGATATATATCTGTTTCTGTACAAATTTGAACTGTGCAGGTTTATTGGCTACTCATATGTGAGCCTAGGAATCTTGGGATTCATGATCCAATCGATCAGAATCTGATTCTCACGATGGACAAACTCCGCTTTACGAATGTACCCTGCCAGTTTTTTTGTAAAATGTACATACAAAGACCTTAAAATGGCTATCCGGATTTAAGGTCTCAACATAGTGAAAATATAGTTTGTCGTGTCAAAGTCCCTCCGATGGCTATCATGCCCATGAGGAAACTGACATTTATATATTTGTTGTGGTCGAGGATGCTTCGCAGCCCGACAATCACCATTCAATTTGAGCTTTAAGGCTAAAAAGATAGAATTAAAAGTAGTGATATGCTTCAATTCCTATGTTAGCGTAAGGGTTTGGCAACCAGCTTTTAAAACATCATTTCAATTCAATCAAAAGAAAAAGCTTTTGTAAATTAAATTAAACACTTTTACACATCAAATCAAAGACTTTTGCAAATCAAATCAAACCCTTCGTATATAGGCTTAACGAAGCATTTCCTTGCTTTCAAATCAATCAAACATAGGCTTAATTTCAAACAGCATTCACACACGCATTTCAGTTTTAAGGAAAATATTGAAAAGATGCGGTACCGTGTTTTCACGGGAGTTGTGGGGTGCCTAACACCGTCCGCACACTTAACCAAGCGCCCGAGCTCAAAACTTTGTTTTCAAAGATCAAGTTTCTACAGTGTCCAGCAATTGGGCCTCTTTCAAAACAAAACTCGGTTAAGTTGGTACAACCATTTCAAATCTACCAACTGGCGACTCTGTAAAACAATCAAATCGTCAACATGATACATGTTGGCCTTTTTCTAAAAAACCCTTCAAAACCTTTTTCACAATAAAAAGAGTGAGGGTAGAGATAATTTAGGAAGAGATGAAGGTTCCGGGTTGTGACCCGACCCGCGGATTTTTTCCTGACATCTACAAGTGGCGACTCTACTAGGGACAGTAGATGGCTTAGGAAGCTTTCAAATCTTTTCAAAACATTTCCTTTTCAAAACTATAAATGCATGAATTCTGCGTCTCTACATTGAATAAATGCGTGAATGCTGCGTCTTTTCATTGAATGAATGCTTTCCTGCTTTTTTAGTGCTTCGCACCCATATTAGTGCTTCGTACCAACTGTCATCATATGCATACGGTGAGGGAGATGCATGTGAATGTATGTTGTGTTCCTCTTACAAGGAGGTAAAACATGTCGGTGATAAGTAATGTCTCTAGGGATCGGCTAAGTCACTGGGGCTCATGAAAATGCACCACTCAGATTCGCTCCAATTGAAAGATCGGATTAATTTTCCCTCTAGTAGATTGCGATGATCTGGGAACCTTCATGCTAAAAAGCCACGCGAGAGTAACCTAAGATAGGTCAGCCTCTGATTACCAAATCCAATGGGAAGCTTCATCACGCCTTCCTCTTTCAATTCAATATCCAGTTTTCAATATTTACCTCTTGTCATCTTGTCATCAAAACAACTGACCTCGGTTTTGTAGGATAAAATTAAAAACCACATCATGCATCCTATCCCTACCTATATCAGGAAATTGACACGCCTACATTTTGGTGTAGGTGAAAAATTGGTGCTGTCACTAGATCTAAGTCTAAGAAAGCACTAAGTCCATCCAAGGACATCGCTTCGAGTGCTCAAACAGAATCCACCCCTGTATCTAGGGAAGAGTTTGAAGGACTGAGAAATTAGATAGCTGAACTAGCCGGTTTTCTAAGAGAACAAAGCAAGGACCTTAAAGGGAAACAAGCCCAAACTTATACAGAACCAGGAGCACTTGGTGGTAGTCAAGAGACCGAAAAGGCCGAGACTCAGATTCCTGGACCATAAAACAAGGACACAACAAACAAAACCCCTAAAATCACCCCCCTCAGCAAAGAACAGGAAGCTGGTGACCTTCTCAGGAAAGTACAACAAATGGAAGAAACTCTCAGGTCTATCAAAGGGATTAGGGTATTCGGCAGTGTTAATTACTCTGACCTTTGTATTTTCCATGGGGCTTGTTATCCTGAAAAATTTAGAACTTCTAATTTTGAGAAATTTGATGGATTGGGGGACCCTTATACAAATCTGAAATTATTCATTAGAGAACTCGGATCCTATGCAGAGGACAAGAAACTTCGAATGCAACTATTCCAAAAAAGTTTGACTAGAGAAGCAAGAGCCTGGTATGCCCGTCTGGACAACTCTAAGATTCACAGCTGGGAAGAGTTGACTAATGCCTTCCTCAGTTAATACAGCTTCCAATCTCAGTTGGCTGCTGATAGATACCAAATAACCAAAATCAAGAAAAAGAACACTGAATCATTTTGAGAATATGCCCAACGATGGAGACGGGTCGCAGCACAAGTCACCCCAGCCATGACTGAGTCTGAGATAGTCATGACCTTCATCGACATCCAAGAAGCTCCATATTATGAGAGGGCCTAGCAGGCATAGGAAAACCATTCTCTGAAATGATCAAGTACGGTGAAATAGCAGAAATGGGGCTCAAGTCCGAGAAGATAAAAGATCTGACCGCCCTCGAAGCTGTTGCTAAACATATCCAGTCCAAAAATTTTAGGAGTAATCCCCGGAGAGTACACAAAAAAAAAGATGAAGAAGTGTCCTTAGTATTACAAGGACAAAATCCAAGGGGCAAGGCAAACAGTATGCCCATTCAAAGGAGGAACTATACCCCTTTTCAAACTCCAGCACAACCTTCAAACCCTCTATTCTAGAAAAATATGGAGGTCAGGCATAGAAGAACTTTCACCCCTCTAGGGGATTCACTCGAGAACGTATTCAACCTTCTGACAAACTTAGAAGAATATTGTACAACTCCTTCCCCCAACCAACATTGGTGGACTGAAATTTTGACCCAAGCAAAAAATGTGCTTATCATTCTGGATCTCCAGGCCATGACACCCAAGACTGTTGGTCTCTCAAGCACAAAATCCATGATTTGATCGACAACGGAGAGATTGTGGTCACAAAGCCTGAGCAACCACATGTGCAGGACAACTCTCTCCCACAACATAAAGAGGAGAATGTCAACATGATCAGCACCACAAGTGGAGAAGGATCCAAGTACCTCTGTTATGTGGGAGAATCAACTCCATTTAGCAATAGCACCCTAGACAGTTGGAAAATCTCCGAAAGAAGGTTCTTGATAGAGCAGGAAATAAAGTATATCTAGGAACAAATTGAATAATTAGAAGAACTGGTCGTCAACCAGCATCAGATCAACAGGAAAATGATCAAACGGGCCAACCGGTCTGACATCGATTATCCTCCCACACCGGAGATCATTTCCCCGAGGAATCAATATCAGCCTCATTAGAATGAACTCTGGGCCAACAAGGTGACCAAAGAAGAAAGCATCCAAACTGGTAGAAAATTCATATTTCAAAGGAACTTCACTAACCTAAACCAGTCGATGGAAGAAATCCTCCAGATGTTAATCAACGAGGGAATGGTTGCATACTTGTTACCTCCATTGAACCCTCGGGCCAGAAAATTCAAACCTGATCAAATATGTCAGTACCACTCCAATTCAACCGGCCATAATACCGAGGATTGCTGGGCACTTGGTAACCTGATTCAAGACATGATTGAAAATGGTGACCTGATAAGGAGAAGTCAAATTCTCAATCTCCCAGTTAACGACAATCTCTGGATCCCCACTGTATGAAACCAGAACACAGTGGCTGTCATATCCTACGATAGGGAGTCGACCCTCACACCCTTAGTCCTACTAGGGAAAGGGGTTAAAGATGCACAAAATCCTGTGAAGGTGGCCGCACTCGAGCCTCTGATCTTGTCCTTCAGACCTCAATACCCAGTTATCAGTCTGAAGCGGGTCCAATAGAACTACGGTAGCGACGGAGGTTCCACTTCAAACAACATTGCCATTGGGCAAAAGGATAATCCATTATACTTGCCTCATCGGGTGATTAAGGCAGTCATCAAAGCCAAAGAAAAAGTGGCTGAAGAGAAAATCGAAGAGTTTCTCAACAAACTGGGACACAATGAAATCAAGGTGGTGCAAGACTTGAAAGATGCACCCAACCAAATGTCCATCCTAGACTTGGTCTTATCCTCATTGGATCATCGCAACATTCTAGTGAAAGTACTAGGAGAAGTCCATTTGCCACATACCGTAGATGCCGAGAAATTTTGTCACGTGGTGGAACAAATTTTCAACAACAATGTGATATCTTTCACTGATGAAAATATCCCTGCAGAAGGAACGGGCCATCATAAGTCCCTATATATAGCTGTGATGTCTTTCGGGTATGTGATCAGAGGGGTACTCACCGACGGAGGATCATCCCTCAACATCTGTCCCTACGATATCTTGGAAAGAATGAAGATCAACCTGAACCGGATCAAAACCAGTCATGTGGTCTTCCGAGCTTTCAATGGATCGAGACGCCAAGCTATGGGAGAGATAAAACTACCCTTAGAGATTGGCCCACACATTTTCTACATATCCTTTCAGGTGCTCAATATCCCCACTGGATATAACCTATTGCTGGGTAGGCCTTGGATTTATATGGCAGGGGCAGTGCCATCCACCCTCCATCAACAGCAATGATAACCTAATCACGATCAATACTGAACCAGAATACCCTGTCTGCATACAGGGAGACATGCCAGTGATCATTCCTGGATGTAGGGATTGAACCTGTAAGTTTTTAAGCCCTGGAGGTGAGCGATACCCAATATCTATCTATCGGGGCACCGACTATGAAGCCTAAGGTCTCCACCGAAGTAATGACAGTGGGCCAGGAAATGGTATCTTTAGGTTTCTAACCTGGAGAAGGGTTAGGAAAGAATCGACAAGGTATCCAGAGCTCGATACAAATCTCGAGTCAAACTGGGAGAACAGGATTGGGATATTCATCCGGGTCAAACCATAGGAACCCGTATATGTGACGCCCCCAAATTCCAGGACCGCCACTTGGTCTCTCGAATTCGGTTCATCACGTGCTCATGGTAATACATCACAATAATAATAATTAAATATTACACGATCACAGCGGAAAATCTATTCTAGAATAATTTACAATGATTTATTATAATTATTCCCCCAAGTCTCGCAACCTACAGTACTTAATAGATTACATAATAATATCAGTTAACGACTTATTACATAATCTAACTTAAGCTTAAACATAATCAAATCCAGTCTTACTACATCATCTTCATACAATATTAATATATTTAAAACATAACAGACATAAGCTAGTTGGTAGCTTTGCCCTTGCCCTTATCAACGCCCGAAGGTTCACCATGCTCTGCATTAACTGAAATGTTTTAGGGAAAGCAAGAATGAGCACAAATTGCCCAGCAAGTAATATACAATAAGGGTGAGTAATAAGATTCTCAATTCTCGAAAGGGTAAAGCAAGATTTGATAGTTCAAGAATAACAAGAATATCAACAGTTCTCAATATCAGTCGCTAAGGATAGGATAATATCAATACGATTCAATAATAAGTCAATTCAAGATTTCAAATAATTGAACACTGAGTAGTAACTACGGACTATGAACTTCTACTAGAATTGACAGTAATAAACTGAAAATCCAACAAAAACAGGTACAACAGGTGATCAGCCTAAAGTACCCTTGTTATGCATAACAATTAACCATACTCAAGTGTGCACGTCGGTTCTCCGACAATTATATATTCCCTTCAAAGAAGGTTGTTCTTTTCAGTCAAATATAGGATCCCGCACCAATCAATTAGTTTGGGTTGCTTTTCAATAACATAAGTCCAGCCGAATCAAATGGCATTGACACTTTCACAATATTCAAGAACAATACTAAGTTCAACATGAATAATAGCTTTAATGAAATAAGAGTTCAAGTGTGCTAATTCGATTCAACCGATTAAATAGGAAACTAGTTCGCAATACACAAGATAGGATACTTGCATAGTAAAAGAGTATAAGTTAGGAAACTTTCACAATCATAGATTTTCTTGCATAAAGTAATTGCGTCGGTTAGGATACTTGCACTTTAAAAGAGTGTAAGTAAGAGAACTTGCCTTTAGCGTAGTTTATCCACGAAAAGCAATCAACACTTTCGAATTCCTATCGTAATACAGTTACGTATATATATGATATTCATTAGTCATATAATTTAACTTCACATTTTCTCTTTGAATATACGATCAACACATAAGGTAAGTTTTACCTAGCTACACAGTTATATAGAATATAATTTCTATCCTTAACGTTCCTTCTTTAGAGTTTAAACGCATTCTCATATTATATAAGATCTCAACAATTAGCAAACATGCTTGCATATTATTAATATCACATAAGACCGCAATCAATACTAAATATATTTCATTTTAGCAAGTTACGGCATCTCCTTAAGTTAACCGTCAAAATCGGGTTCAAGTAACATCATATAATATCACGTAGCATGTATTCATATTTAAAGGATACTTTACATGCTTGTATAACTTTTCCAAATCCAATCGTACATGGTATAGGTTCTTAAGTTAATACTTAAAGCCATTCAAGGACACGAACTCATATGGTCTAACATGGTCACTTTTAAACAAATAAGATATTCATATAACTTGTATTAGTCATGCTCATGAGTACTCGTATTGCATATATGTAGCTAGCATTGTTATTATCTTGAAAACATGCTTTGTTTATGCTAAACTTTAATCACGGCAACCAATCATGGTATATATATATATTCATGACACATGAATGAGTCTAACAGTACTATCACGTGTGTCCATAAATATCAGAATTTAAATCTCCACGTATCGTGTTAATGCTCATGTGCAAGGCTTGTATTTCTATCAGTGAATCTTACTAATAGAGCCTAACATGTTCATGCTTCCTTACGAACCATATAAACACAAGTTAAGGCTTCATTCATATATTTCAAAGCTATCTAAACATGCTCATAACATCAAAATGACTATATAGCATTTACATGATCATATCCGCCTTTAAACTTATATTTTGTTAGGAATGAGCACTAGTTAGGTTCACATGTTCATATTTTATTACGGAACCAATATAGATAAGCTAACATGCACTTCATGTGTCTCTAGGTGGTACTAACGTGCTTGCAAGGTCAGTATGTAAACATGCTTTATAATGTTAATGTTCGTTTATGAAACTTTAAGTTTGTTTCCAAACTATATGTCGTTTGGTTAACCATGCATGCTAATATACTAAAACATGCTTACATTGCCTCATTAGGTTTATATATATGTATTAATCATGCTACCATGCTTGTTTAAACAAAAATCAAACAATTGGTGCATAACAGTTTTGTTGCAGAATGCAGAAAACTGAACACAGAGGCTGGCGCTGCGGCGCGGGCTGCGGCGCTGCGGCGTCGAGGCAGTTTTCTGGTTCAGACGGCAGCGAAAACCGACCCAAAACCTCCCATTTCATCGATTTCAACATACCATATCCAGATATTAGACTTGTTTAACTTACTAACACATACATATATGCTTATATAACAGTCAATAGCAATTATCAATTCCCAATTTCATGAACTCTAACTAATTTACGAATTTCATGTATTTACAGAAATTGAAGAGGAACAATGGAAATGAAAGACTATTCAGTGGTTCCATCATGTGGGTATGTTCATATAACAACAATATAAGGGGTCTACAAACCAATCATGAACCAATTTGGCATAATCAAGAATTTCAACAAAACTCAGAGAACAACAATGGAGTTCTTTTGACAGAAAATGAAAATGAAAACACAAAGAGGATTTATACCTCTGTTATAGAGTAAGCTTGCTAATATCTCACAATGCTATTATACTGATATATGTATATGCTCTCAACTTATCAACTCAAACAAAATCTCAGCAATGTGAAATGGGAAGAAAGGAAGCCATATTTATAGAGAAAACAAGATACAGACAATGCAATTGCCTACCATTTCAAACTAACAGAAATTTGATTTGCATGCTAGATAAGAGGAAGTTGGTAGATAGTTGTTGAAAGCCATCATTAGAGCCACTCCTCATATAATTATTGCTAGCTAAGCTTGGGAGAAGAATGGGAGAATAGGCCTTAGCCTTTTTGCCATACACGTGAAGGAGAAGGAGAGTGACTATTATATTGGGACAAGCCAAGCAAATCTCAGCATTCTTACAAATGGACTATATGCTACACTTATGTTATATATTATATGTACTCTTAGGTTATAATTACAATGTTCTCCCCATAAAGTAATAAATGCAATTTGAATACATATAATCTATGTACATTTTATCTTACCGATATAATTCAATCGGATACTACCACATTACATTATATCATATATTATTAAATTGTATTACTCAACAATTATTTATAATAGATCCATGATACATTATTTTAATGTATATCCACACATCATTTGTCACCTACACATATTATAACATATAGTTACTATACATTTAATTCGCATGCTTGCACATATAATTTCTCATCTTATAAATTGAATATTATTAATAATATACACATATCCTACATCAATCAATATAATTGTTAACCTCCATAACAATTTAATTAACCTTTATATGATTAACTATCACTTTGATATAAATCTTATTATATTTATAAACACGTTGCTCATTATTATTATGTTTCTTGCAATAATAATAATCACATATTATTAATCAATCCTCATTAGTATTTTATAACAGTTAATTAATATTCTTCGATTAACAATTAATATAGATTAATTGTTCGCTTAAATTAATATAATCATTCTTATATTACGTCACTGTGCCACACAAGGCAATCAACGAGTTTATCACAAACTCCACCAATTTCTCAATTATTATAATTATTCAATTATATATAATTGAATTAATTCATCTCATAACACAAAATCATTTATATTCAAATAAATTCTCATTTCCATTAATATATTTATTTAATAATATATGGAAATTCTCGGGTATTACATCCTCCCCCCCTTATAAAAATTTCGTCCCGGAATTGCTACAAGGTTACACAAATAGATGGGGATAGTCCCTCATCATCCTATATTCTAACTCCCACGTTGCCTCCTCGACATCGTGGGTACGCCAAAGTACTTTTACAGATGAAATAACTTTATTTCTCAAAGTTTGTTCTTTCCTATCTAATATTTGGACAGGAATTTCTTCATACGCCAAGTTCTTCTCCACTTGAATGGGCTCGTAAGAAATCACGTGCTTGTAGTCGACCTTGTACGGTCGCAACACGGAAATGTGGAACACGTTGTGGATATGCTCCAACTCGGGTGGTAACGCAACTTTGTATGCCACTTCGCCCACTCGCTTCAGTATCTCGAACGGTCCTATGAATCTTGGACTCAATTTTCCTTTCTTGCCGAAATGGATTTTTCCCTTCCATGGAGATACCTTCAAGAATACGAAACTGCCAACTTTGAAGTCTCGGTCCTGCCGATGCAAATCTGCGTATTTCTTCTGGCGATCTTGAGCAGCTACAAGTCTGGCTCTTATCACTGTCACCACGTCTGCGGTTTGTTGAACTAACTCTGGTCCGAGTATTCGTCGTTCTCCGACTTCGTCCCAACATAACGGCGTTCTGCACTTTCTCCCGTAAAGAGCTTCGTACGGTGGCATGCCAATACTCGCATGGTAGCTATTATTATATGCGAATTCTACTAAGGGTAGGTGGTCGTCCCAATTTCCCTTAAAATCCATCACGCAAGTCCTAAGCATGTCTTCTAGCGTTTGTATTATTCGCTCACTTTGTCCGTCTGTTTGAGGATGATAAGCTGTACTCAACCTCAACTGCGTTCCCATTCTTTCCTGCAAACTCTTCCAAAAATTGGACGTGAAGCGCGGATCTCGATCAGAGACAATTGACACCGGCACTCCATGTCGTGAAATAATTTCTTTTACATATAGGCTTGCTAATTGGTTCAAACTGTAGCGGATCTTGATTGGTAGAAAGTGTGCGGTCTTCGTTAGTCGATCCACGATAACCCAAATAGCATCATAACCTTTCTGTGTAACTGGAAGTCCTACCACGAAGTCCATGGTAATATGCTCCCATTTCCACTCTGGTATTTCTAACGGTTGTAGTAAACCACTTGGCCGCTGATGCTCTGCTTTAACGCGTTGGCAAGTCAAGCATTTACTGACGCACTCTGCGACTTCCCGTTTCAAATTAGGCCACCAAAAATGTTGCCTTAGATCTCGGTACATCTTTGTGCCTCCCGGATGAACGGAATATGTCGTATTGTGTGCCTCGTGCAAAATCTCTTCCCTCAACTCGGTTACCGCTGGTACCCACACTCTCCCTTCAAATCTCAAAATACCGTCTTTATCCATTCGAAATTTTTCTTCCTCATTTTCTGTGATCCTCTTTCGGATTTTCTCACACTCTTCATCCTTTTCCTGAGCTTCCTTTACTCTATCCAACAACGTCGGACAAGCTTCCATTACAATTAACTTCTCACCAGACTTTTCTGGTCCTTTTACTTCTATCTCCAATTTCTCCATCTCTCTTATCAACTCTTCCTGAGTTGTTAAATTAAACAACTTCTCCCTTCCTTTCCTGCTCAGAGCGTCGGCAACCACATTTGCCTTTCCCGGGTGATAAAGAATATCGCAGTCATAGTCTTTGATTAATTCTAACCACCTTCTCTGCCGCATGTTTAACTCCTTCTGTGTGAAGATATATTTCAGACTTTTGTGGTCCGTGTATATCTCACATTTTTCTCCGTATAGATAATGTCTCTATATCTTTAACGCAAAAACTACTGCCGCTAACTCTAAGTCGTGAGTAGGGTATCGTTTTTCGTAATCCTTTAATTGTCGTGACGCATATGCAATAACCTTGCCATGTTGCATGAGCACACAGCCAAGCCCCTTGTGCGATGCATCACTATACACCACAAAATTTCCCTCATCATCTGGTAATGATAACACAGGTGTTTCGCTCAATCTCCTTTTCAGTTCTTGAAAACTTTCTTCGCATTTGTCGGTCCATACAAATTTCACCGTCTTTCTAGTCAAATTGGTCAGCGGGGTTGCTATCTTAGAAAAATCTTGGATGAATCTTCGATAGTACCCAGCTAACCCTAAAAAACTTCTTACCTCCGTCGGTGTTCTCGGTTGTTCCCAATTACTTACTGCTTCAACCTTCGCAGGATCTACAGAGATTCCATTCTTATCCACCACGTGGCCTAAGAATTGAACCTTCTCCATCCAAAATTCGCACTTAGAAAATTTTGCATACATCTTCTCCTTCCTTAGTGCCTCCAAAATAATCTTTAGATGTTCGGCGTGTTCTTCCTCTGTCTTTGAGTAGATCAAAATGTCGTCGATAAAAACCACTACAAATTTATCTAAGTATGGCTTGAAAACTCGGTTCATCAAGTCCATAAATGCTGCCGGAGCATTAGTCAATCCGAATGACATTACCAAAAACTCGTATTGTCCATAACGGGTTCGAAACGCAGTCTTTGGTATGTCCTCATCCCGTACCTTCAGTTGATGATATCCTGTTCGTAGGTCGATCTTTGAGAAACACTTTGCTCCCTTTAGTTGATCAAAAAAGTCGTCTATCCTCGATAGCGGATACCAGTTCTTGATCGTTACTCTATTCAATTCTCGATAATCGATACAGAGCCTCATCGATCTGTCCTTCTTCTTAACGAATAGTACTGGTGCTCCCCAAGGAGAAACACTCGGTCGAATGTAACCCTTATCCAATAATTCTTACAATTGTATCATCAATTCCTTCATTTCTACTGGCGCCATACGATATGGAGCTTTCGAAATCGGTGTCGTTCCCGGTGCTAAGTCTATTACGAATTCGATTTCTCTGTCTGGCGGAAGACCAGGCAGATCGTCCGGAAACACATCTTGGAATTCATTAACTACGTATATATCCTTAATTTCTACTCCCTTCTTCCGAGTATCAACGATGTAAGCTAAATATCCTCCACATCCTTTCCTTAACAATTTCTTGGCCTGCATCATCGTAACGCAACACGATTGCTTAAGCGATGAGCTACCATAAAACACTACCTTAGACTTACTCGGAGTCTGAAGGTTCACACATTTGTTCTGACAGTCAATTATCGCAGCATGGTTATACAACCAATCCATTCCCAGTATTACATCAAATTCTCCCAGTCTAATAGGAATCAAGTCTACGCTCAGTTCATGTTTACTAATATTTGCGCGACAATTTCGATAAACGTATTCTACAGGGATCACTTCCTTATTAGCAACTTCTATGATCAAAGGATTTTCTAATAGTTCTCGAGGTGTACTAAGTCTACTAGCAAATTCTTCAGATACAAAAGAACAGGTGGCACCCGAATCAAATAATACATAAGCATTTATATCATTGATTGGGATTATACCTGACACCACATCCTTCGCAGCCACTGCGTCTTGGACGGTCATGTTAAAGGTTCTGGCGGTTGGGCGGTTGGATTGTGCCGGTCCACCGATCATCAGCTTGTTGCCTCCTTGCTGATTACTACCCCCGCCACTTCCCTTCTTTGGGCAGTCCTTAATTCGGTGCTCCGTCGAGCCACAAGCAAAGCATCCTTGTATCTTTTTCGGTTTCAAACAGTTGGGCGAGATGTGCCCTTCCTGTCCGCAGTTGTAGCAAGTGCCACGTCCCTTCCAGCACTCGCCCTGGTGATTCTTCCCACACTTCGGGCATCCTTCAGCCCTCTTCTTGAAACCTCCACGAAAATTCCCTGATTGATTATTATTGTTGTTTTTGTTGTTGTTGTTGTTCTCCCACTTTCTCTTTCCCAAGTTGCTTCCTCCGCTACTGCTTCCTCCCGTACGATTCTCTCCTCCAGTATTCTTTCCTTTCTTTTCTTTGTTATACAGACTTAAGGCCTCACTGCCGCCTTTCGCAATGATTGCCTTCTCCAGTAATGTTGCAAAGGAATCAATTTGAAGAACTGATACCTTATTGAACAGCCATGGCTTCAACCCTTGGTCAAAGCGTCTAGCCTTCCTCTCTTTATCACCAACTTGGTGCTCCGCAAATCGCGCTAGTTCGTTAAACCTAGCCGTGTATTGCGCCACCGTCATCTCACCTTGTTTTAACTCTAGGAATTTCACCTCCATCCTATTCTTCATACTTTTCGGAAAGTAATTCTCGAAGAACAGTGTCTTAAACTTATCCCAAGCTATTATCCCTTCCCCAGCTCTTTGTTGATTAGCCTCCCACCAGTAGTTCGCTTCTCCCCTCATCATGTACGTGGCAAACACCGTCTTCTGATCTTCGCATACGCTAGCTATAGTGAAGGCTTTTTCGATTTCCTTGATCCACGTTTGTGCGACGATTGGGTCGGTAGTTCCCTCGAACTCTGGGGGTCCTACACTCTTAAAGTCTTTAAAGGTTGTTACTGGCACAGTTGAGGGTTCGGGCGAACGGGTTCATTGTTCCTTCCCCTTAAGGCTTCTCCTAACAAGTCTACCAGTTTCTGGATCGGGTCTACTTGTTCTCTTTCATTGTTAACGGATTCTTCGGGTGCAGTCAATCTACGTCTGGGCGGCATTATCTGCATCAAAAATTTTCATTTTATTATTATTCAAGTATATCACTTAAGTATTTTTTTTAATACTAAAAGAATAAATTTATAACACGTTTTGGAAAATCAACTCCATTTATATTCATATGCCATTTCATCTCATTACATGATTTTCCTAGCATACTGCTATAAATGTTATCACATATATCCCCTAATATCACAAAAGACGGGGAATATACCATCCTACTACCATACTACCCCTCTAACAAAAGCTAACTCGGGGTTTACATCATCATCCCACATCTTACACAAAAGATCGGGATTACAACATAGTATATACAATACATAAAGACACAACTAGTACTGCCACTAGACTGACTAAGGAAATCTCATCCCATCATCCCGCGCTCCACTGCGGTCTTGTACTCCAACTGTGCTATATACGCAACCAGCTCTCGGCTCAAGGTATGTAGAGTCTGTCCCTGTTCTGCCGGGTAGTGGTACACACCATCAATCACCCTTTCAAAAGCTGAACGGAACACATACCCCATCTTGTTCATCTTTCTTTTCTTGCACCTGACCTCGTCCTCAAGGTCGTCAGCTCTCTCATTGGACGCTTCCCACTTCTCCTCGAAGTGTAACCTATCCATCACCTCCAACTCTAGCTGAGTACGGAGTGCCTCTTTCTCAGTCTTCTCACTCAGCTCCCTCTGCTCAACCTCTTCTAGCTTCTCTGCCAAATCTACATTCCTAGCCACTGACCTGTGAAATAGAGTCCCCATCTGGATCCCTGCCTCCCTACGGTAGGCAATCTCCACCTCTAACTCTTGCATAGCCAGCTTCCTCTGGTGGTCCTCGTCCCTCAGCTTCTGGAACTCAGACTCTCTCTTGTAGGCCTCTGCCTCCAGCTCCTGTACTCTGCAGTCTAACTCTAGAATACGCTTCTCGTACTCTCCTAGCATCTGCTCCTCTATAGTAGCCTCATCAGAGTCCTCTACTGGCTCATCCTCCATCGGCTCCTCCTCTGGATCAGTCTCTATCTCAATCTCGATCTCATCCTCGTCATCAAACTCGGATGGTGCAACTGCCTGCACTGGCACAACCTCTAGAGGTGCCTCGTATACTACGTGTATATCCCTGGGCTCCTCTTCTGCAACTCTACTAGGTACCCCTGTGTCTGTCATCCTACACTCACAAACACAAGACAAGAAATAACATCTCCATTAGAATGTTAAACAAAATATAAGTTCATTGTATAGAATGAAGTTACATTTCATAACAGACTAAGTCTCTCAAGGAAAACTCTACATGAGTTTTATCTCCTTCCTAACTTCTAAGTTCACCTAAGCTATAGTCCAAGGACACTCGTTCCTAAGGTTTATAACTACAGCTCTGATACCAACCTGTGACGCCCCCAAATTCCAGGACCGCCACTTGGTCTCTCGAATTCGGTTCATCACGTGCTCATGGTAATACATCACAATAATAATAATTAAATATTACACGATCACAGCGGAAAATCTATTCTAGAATAATTTACAATGATTTATTATAATTATTCCCCCAAGTCTCGCAACCTACAGTACTTAATAGATTACATAATAATATCAGTTAACGACTTATTACATAATCTAACTTAAGCTTAAACATAATCAAATCCAGTCTTACTACATCATCTTCATACAATATTAATATATTTAAAACATAACAGACATAAGCTAGTTGGTAGCTTTGCCCTTGCCCTTATCAACGCCCGAAGGTTCACCATGCTTTGCATTAACTGAAATGTTTTAGGGAAAGCAAGAATGAGCACAAATTGCCCAGCAAGTAATATACAATAAGGGTGAGTAATAAGATTCTCAATTCTCGAAAGGGTAAAGCAAGATTTGATAGTTCAAGAATAACAAGAATATCAACAGTTCTCAATATCAGTCGCTAAGGATAGGATAATATCAATATGATTCAATAATAAGTCAATTCAAGATTTCAAATAATTGAACACTGAGTAGTAACTACGGACTATGAACTTCTACTAGAATTGACAGTAATAAACTGAAAATCCAACAAAAACAGGTACAACAGGTGATCAGCCTAAAGTACCCTTGTTATGCATAACAATTAACCATACTCAAGTGTGCACGTCGGTTCTCCGACAATTATATATTCCCTTCAAAGAAGGTTGTTCTTTTCAGTCAAATATAGGATCCCGCACCAATCAATTAGTTTGGGTTGCTTTTCAATAACATAAGTCCAGCCGAATCAAATGGCATTGACACTTTCACAATATTCAAGAACAATACTAAGTTCAACATGAATAATAGCTTGAATGAAATAAGAGTTCAAGTGTGCTAATTCGATTCAACCGATTAAATAGGAAACTAGTTCGCAATACACAAGATAGGATACTTGCATAGTAAAAGAGTATAAGTTAGGAAACTTTCACAATCATAGATTTTCTTGCATAAAGTAATTGCGTCGGTTAGGATACTTGCACTTTAAAAGAGTGTAAGTAAGAGAACTTGCCTTTAGCGTAGTTTATCCACGAAAAGCAATCAACACTTTCGAATTCCTATCGTAATACAGTTACGTATATATATGATATTCATTAGTCATATAATTTAACTTCACATTTTCTCTTTGAATATACGATCAACACATAAGGTAAGTTTTACCTAGCTACACAGTTATATAGAATATAATTTCTATCCTTAACGTTCCTTCTTTAGAGTTTAAACGCATTCTCATATTATATAAGATCTCAACAATTAGCAAACATGCTTGCATATTATTAATATCACATAAGACCGCAATCAATACTAAATATATTTCATTTTAGCAAGTTACGGCATCTCCTTAAGTTAACCGTCAAAATCGGGTTCAAGTAACATCATATAATATCACGTAGCATGTATTCATATTTAAAGGATACTTTACATGCTTGTATAACTTTTCCAAATCCAATCGTACATGGTATAGGTTCTTAAGTTAATACTTAAAGCCATTCAAGGACACGAACTCATATGGTCTAACATGGTCGCTTTTAAACAACTAAGATATTCATATAACTTGTATTAGTCATGCTCATGAGTACTCGTATTGCATATATGTAGCTAGCATTGTTATTATCTTGAAAACATGCTTTGTTTATGCTAAACTTTAATCACGGCAACCAATCATGGTATATATATATATTCATGACACATGAATGAGTCTAACAGTACTATCACGTGTGTCCATAAATATCAGAATTTAAATCTCCACGTATCGTGTTAATGCTCATGTGCAAGGCTTGTATTTCTATCAGTGAATCTTACTAATAGAGCCTAACATGTTCATGCTTCCTTACGAACCATATAAACACAAGTTAAGGCTTCATTCATATATTTCAAAGCTATCTAAACATGCTCATAACATCAAAATGACTATATAGCATTTACATGATCATATCCGCCTTTAAACTTATATTTTGTTAGGAATGAGCACTAGTTAGGTTCACATGTTCATATTTTATTACGGAACCAATATAGATAAGCTAACATGCACTTCATGTGTCTCTAGGTGGTACTAACGTGCTTGCAAGGTCAGTATGTAAACATGCTTTATAATGTTAATGTTCGTTTATGAAACTTTAAGTTTGTTTCCAAACTATATGTCGTTTGGTTAACCATGCATGCTAATATACTAAAACATGCTTACATTGCCTCATTAGGTTTATATATATGTATTAATCATGCTACCATGCTTGTTTAAACAAAAATCAAACAATTGGTGCATAACAGTTTTGTTGCAGAATGCAGAAAACTGAACACAGAGGCTGGCGCTGCGGCGCGGCAATACTGGCGCTGCGGCGCGGGCTGCGGCGCTGCGGCGTCGAGGCAGTTTTCTGGTTCAGACGGCAGCGAAAACCGATCCAAAACCTCCCATTTCATCGATTTCAACATACCATATCCAGATATTAGACTTGTTTAACTTACTAACACATACATATATGCTTATATAACAGTCAATAGCAATTATCAATTCCCAATTTCATGAACTCTAACTAATTTACGAATTTCATGTATTTACAGAAATTGAAGAGGAACAATGGAAATGAAAGACTATTCAGTGGTTCCATCATGTGGGTATGTTCATATAACAACAATATAAGGGGTCTACAAACCAATCATGAACCAATTTGGCATAATCAAGAATTTCAACAAAACTCAGAGAACAACAATGGAGTTCTTTTGACAGAAAATGAAAATGAAAACATGAAGAGGATTTATACCTCTGTTATGGAGTAAGCTTGCTGATATCTCACAATGCTATTATACTGATATATGTATATGCTCTCAACTTATCAACTCAAACAAAATCTCAGCAATGTGAAATGGGAAGAAAAGAAGCCATATTTATAGAGAAAACAAGATACAGACAATGCAATTGCCTACCATTTCAAACTAACAGAAATTTGATTTGCATGCTAGATAAGAGGAAGTTGGTAGATAGTTGTTGAAAGCCATCATTAGAGCCACTCCTCATATAATTATTGCTAGCTAAGCTTGGGAGAAGAATGGGAGAATAGGCCTTAGCCTTTTTGCCATACACGTGAAGGAGAAGGAGAGTGACTATTATATTGGGACAAGCCAAGCAAATCTCAGCATTCTTACAAATGGACTATATGCTACACTTATGTTATATATTATATGTACTCTTAGGTTATAATTACAATGTTCTCCCCATAAAGTAATAAATGCAATTTGAATACATATAATCTATGTACATTTTATCTTACCGATATAATTCAATCGGATACTACCACATTACATTATATCATATATTATTAAATTGTATTACTCAACAATTATTTATAATAGATCCATGATACATTATTTTAATGTATATCCACACATCATTTGTCACCTACACATATTATAACATATAGTTACTATACATTTAATTCGCATGCTTGCACATATAATTTCTCATCTTATAAATTGAATATTAATTAATAATATACACATATCCTACATCAATCAATATAATTGTTAACCTCCATAACAATTTAATTAACCTTTATATGATTAACTATCACTTTGATATAAATCTTATTATATTTATAAACACGTTGCTCATTATTATTATGTTTCTTGCAATAATAATAATCACATATTATTAATCAATCCTCATTAGTATTTTATAACAGTTAATTAATATTCTTCGATTAACAATTAATATAGATTAATTGTTCGCTTAAATTAATATAATCATTCTTATATTACGTCACTGTGCCACACAAGGCAATCAACGAGTTTATCACAAACTCCACCAATTTCTCAATTATTATAATTATTCAATTATATATAATTGAATTAATTCATCTCATAACACAAAATCATTTATATTCAAATAAATTCTCATTTCCATTAATATATTTATTTAATAATATATGGAAATTCTCGGGTATTACAGTATAAGCATCCCAAGGCTCATGCTTCCACCATACTTTTGCCAAACCTCACCAATGCCGGATGGGTAAAACCAATGATGAAAATCCCTACTGTGGTATCAGCCATGCTATTTCCTCCAATCATACCTGTCAAGGAAAGAAAAGCCCTCAAGAATGAGGCAGATAGCGAAAAGGGAAAATAAAAGATCTTGTATGAAGGACGAGACCCGTTCGCTAACATGCGGGTCATCATAAACTACGAGGGTATGAATGATGAGATCCCAGACAGCGAAGACGAGGATCAGATTCAAATTCCTCGCATTAAGAAGGAAAAGGGGGCAGTTCAAAGAAAAACCCCGGCCCTATTATAAGGGATGTCTCAGTCATCATCCAAGACGAGACAGGTAATCACAAATCCTTGATCCTCCCAGTTCATGAGGATCTGACCTTGGATAACTGGAGCAGTGTCCCTTGCCTCAGTCGAAAAGGGTAAAGGGGCAGAGAGAGTCAATCTGCCCTTTAATCATGCTTTCATTTACTGCTTACTTTTAATTGCATAGCTATAGCAGTAATTTTGTCATTCTTTGCAGAATGCTATGTATATTTAAGCAGTTGTATATATCTAAGATGAAAGCCTTTTTGTTTGCAGGACTCGAGCGTTGGATGTGTTTGGATCTGCTGATGAGATGCCAACCTGTCAAAGTGACTATGACTTTGATGTAGAACTGAACTTCGACTTGATGGATATTGATAAGGAAGAGGAAGATGACTATGAGGTGCCCGAGGAAATCGAAGAATGGGTTGAAGACAAACCCAAACCAAACCTCAACCGAACCACCACTAGCAACATAGGAACCTCTAAAAACATCAAAGAAATCCAGATAGGCTTAGACCTCACCCAAGACCAAAAAATCGACCTTATCGAACTCCTAACATAGTTCCAGGATATATTTGCATGGTCACATGAAGGCATGATTGGCCTGCCTACTGACATTGTCATCCATCGAATGCCCATCAAAGACAGGTTCAAGCCAGTCAAACAAAAGCTCAGGCGATTGAAACCTGAATGGAGTCTGAAAGTCAAAGAAGAAGTTGTTAAACAATTCAAAGCTGGGATTATCATGGTATCAACATACCCAGAGTGACTTTCAAACATAGTCCCCGTACCTAAGCCAGGAGGGAAGGTATGAGTATGCGTGGATTACCAGGATTTGAACAAAGCCTGTCTCAAAGATAATTTCCCGGTACCTTTCATCCACATCTTGATAGACAATACGGCGCAGTATGATATGTATTATTTCGTAGATTGCTTTGCTGGTTACCATCAAATCATGGTTGCTGAAGAAGACCGAGAGAAAACCACTTTCATCACTCCCTGGGGAACCTTCTTTTATAGGCGACTGTCCTTCGACCTCACCAATGTCGAAGCCACATATCAGCAAGCCATGATGGCTTTGTTTCATGACATAATGCACAAAGAAATAGAGGTTTATGTGGACGACATCATCATCAAATCTCGAAGGGAGGATGATCACATCGACCATCTCAGGAAGCTGTTCAACAGGTTGCGCAAGTACAACGTCAAGCTGAATCCAGCCAAATGTTCTTTTGGCATCAAAGTAGGCAAGCTGTTAGGATTCCTGGTGAGTAATCGAGGTATCGAGCTCGACTCTGCCAAGATCAAAGCCATCACTGAGATGCCAGTACCTTAAATAGAGATGGAGATACGGGGGTTTTTGGGGAGAATCAACTTCATAAGCTGATTCATTTCCCAACTTACGGCAACCTGTGAACCCGTATTCAAGCTACTAAGGAAGAATTCCTCTACCAAATGGAATGAGGATTGTCAACAAGCCTTCCTTGCCATAAAGAGACAGCTGATCGAAGCACCTATTTTGGTACCCCCAAGGGATGAAATTCCCTTGTTCATGTACTTGTCCGTCAATGCCAACGTAATGGGCTGCATGTTAGGACAAAAGGATGATAGTAGAAAAGAAAGAGCCATCTACTACATCAGCAAAAGATTTAGCAGTGGTGAACAGAAATAGTGTTGTGCATTAGCATGGGCTGCAATGAGGTTACAGCATTACCTCCATGGGCACACGACCTACCTCATATCCCGCATGGATCCCCTCAAATAAGTGTTCAATAAGCCAGTGTTGAATTATTGACTGTCCAAATGGCAGTTGATCCTACAATAGTTCGACATTATCTACGTGACTCAGAAGTCAATCAAGGGTCAAGGCATTGCAGATCAATTAGCTGAAGCACCTTCAGGAGGGTTCGAGCCCCTGGAGACTTATTTCCCAGATGATGGAATCATGACAATTCAACAACTCCAACAAGAGAATATAGTCCAACCATGGAAAATGTATTTTGATGGAGCAGTAAACATAGAAGGTGCCGGAGCTGGGGCAGTCCTTATCTCTGGTTCAGGAGAACAATATCATGTGGCTACCAAACTTCAATTTGGCAACACCAACAACACGGTCGAGTATGAAGGCTGTATAATGGGGTTGAAACTAGCCCAATCCATGGGTATCAAACACCTACTGGTCTTTGGAGACTCTTAGTTGGTCATTAGACAATCCAGTAGGGCAGATCACACCAAGGAACTGCATTTACTGCCCTATCATCGGCAGGTCATCAAAATATCCCTCGAGTTTGAAGACATAACCTTTAGCCATATTCCTCGGGGTAGGAATGACTTTGCTGATGCATTGGCAATGTTGGCTTCATTAATCCGCATATCCGATAAGAGTGGGATTCCCTGCATCAAATTCACAATTCAGAAAGCCCCAATATACGGGAATTACATTGGAGAAGTATCAGATGAAATACCTTCTGTCAAGCAGCCTTGGTATCAAGACATCAAGGAATATCTACGAGATGGATCTACACCCGCTGGGGCAAGCTAATCCGCGCGAAAGCGGAATCACAAGATGGCTATGAAGTTCTATCAAAGCGGAGATGCCCTCAACAAAAGAGATGCAGGAGTAGGCTTGTTAAGATTCCTTGACCAAGATCAAGCCCAAAGACTGATGGATGAAGTCCACGGTGGAGTCTGTGGTCCACACATGAGCGGTCATTTGTTGGCCAAGAAGATATTAAGAACCAGGGCATTATTGGATCTCACTCAAAGCTGACTGCGATGATCACGTCAAGAGATGTTATCAATGTCAAGTATATGGAAATGCCATCCACGCTCCTCCAAATGAGCTACACGACCTGAGTTCACCCTGGCCTTTCTCCATGTGGGGAATGGATGTAATCGGCCCAGTAGAACCCAAAGCCAGCAATAGTCATCGATTCATCTTCTCCATGATCGATTACTTCACCAAATGGGTTGAAGCAGCCTCTTTTCCCAAAGTCACGAAAGAGGTCATCATTAGTTTCATCAGAAACAATGTCGTTTGTCGATATGGACAACCGGAGGTGATCATATCAGACAACGCCAAAAACCTGAACAATCAGATGATGATAGAACTGTGCAGTAAGTTCCACATCAAGCATCTCAATTCGGTCATTTATTGACCTAAGATGAATGGTGCTATCGAAACGGCCAACAAGAACATCAAAAAGATCATGTAGAAATGTCCGCCAATCACAAAGAATGGCCTGACCTGCTGCCTCTCACCCTGTTAGCATACAGGACGTCAATGCGCACCTCTAACGGGGCTACCCCCTATTCATTGGTCTATGGTATGGAAGAAGTCCTCCCCATAGAAGTAGAGATGGAATCCTTACAAGTATTGATCGATGCTCAGATAGACGAAGACCAGTGGTTGCAAGATCGATACCATCAACTGTCCCTGATAGATGAAGAGAGGGCTACAGCCATTTTCCACGGACAGTTATATCAGCAAAGGATTGCTCGATCCTACAACAAGAAGGTCCGAATACGGTAATTCAAAGAAAATGACTTGGTGCTGAAGAAAGTTTTAGCCAATTGAGATGAAGCTAAAGGAAAGTTCGACCCTAATTGGGAAGGCCCTTTCATTGTCAAAGAGGTGTTGACAGGAGGAGCTATCAGATTACAAGAAATGGACGGGAGCGAATTTCCCCAACTCATCAACTCAGATACAGTTAAAAGGTACTATGTCTGAAGCACATGTATACCCGCATCCGGGTCCTACAAATCAAATTAGGTTCGATTTCACTAGAAAACTGGAACTACGAATGACCAGATCTCCTTCAACCGGGGAGTATGTAGGCAGCCATTTCTGGTGCGGTCAAAATAAAATAAAAATTCAAAACTCATCAAACCAAAATCAAAACCCAAGACAAATACTCTTCAAACCTCTCTTACACAAAAACCAGAACTACGAATGACCTGATCTCCCTAGACCCGGGAGTATGTAGGCAACCATTTACGGCGCGGTTTGACCTTCAAGAAAAAATAAAAACCAATAAAAGACCAGTTCTAAGACACCAAAACCATATAAAGGTTAAGTCTTATCAAGCTACCTTGACCAACAGGCCCATCTGAGATACTGTCTGACATCTCAACTGTCAGTCCATCAAGGAGAACTCAGGGTACACCAACAACAGCGAGTCATGGAAGAAGTGGCAATCACTCAGCAATGACAATACATATCCAAACAGGGAAGTGAATCAAAAATACATTTCTCTGATATATAAAACTGTTTGATATATACATAATGCCCTGTACATGAAAAAAATGGCTGATCTAGTCTGTACAGGAAAAACAAAGCTAGTCTATGGTCCCAAGGATAAGCGGGCCAGCAATGCCAACATGGCATCTCTCTCTGAAGATGGAGGAGCAACTGCAAGTGCAATACCCTCAGCCTCCATACAGGCTCAAAACCTCCACAGTCATCTGCAGTGTGGCACTGTGGTCATCAATATGCGTACTCATCTCGGTAACCAGGCCGTGAGTATAAGATCGAAGAGCAGTACTGTCAGCCAAAGTGGAAATCATGGGAAGCTATAGCCTCATCCCTCTTTGCAAAAGCTGTATCTCTAGCATTCAAAGTATCCTCGATCTCAGCAAAGGCTGCATCTCAGGCTGAGCGGATCTCATCCCTCTCCACAACAGCTGCAACTCTGGCATATCGTAGCTTCTCTCTCTTTATCAAGCCAGCATCCTGAGCTACTTGAAGCGCATCTCTCTCAGCTAAAGCTCTATCTCTGGCAGACAAGGCGGTTAGCATCTGCTCTCTAGCCAAATCTCTCTCAAAGGTCATCCTAAATAGGGAGTCCGCCAAAGCTGGATCTGTGCCTGCAGGAATAATCGGTGGGTCGCTAACCAAAGTAGTTGTCAAACCCATGAATAACTCATCCTCGGTACGAGACTCAGGATCCTCCATAAGCTCCTCCTCATCTGAATCTACAAGATGAGCTGAAGGAACAAGTGCAGCTGCTGCCATATCTGCCTCTAACCATGCCGAGTACTCTGGATAACGGTCCGGATGACTATTGAAGAAATCAGCCCTCTCTTTGTGAGTCTGACACTCATATACTAGAACCAAGTCGACAAATAACATAGATGAAGCCGATACCCTCTGATCAGCAGACCCCTTAAATCTGTGCAGGCTCTAGAACTGATCAAACTGGCTCATAACAGCCAGGGGATGATAAGTAGTCACTCCTCTTAAACCCTCTAGGGGCAAGTAATCCATGCCAGGTGCATGAGTAATTTAACTATATGGGGAAGCTAACCCTGAGCATAGCAAAATCAAGAACGGATGATCAATATCTGACAAAAATGCCGACCATGTCTCTGCATTGGTACACTCTGCCAGCTGAAAGGAGTAGGACATAGCTATATCATGGGAAAAATAATACCCATGATGCCTGAAAGATCCAATCGGTCGGATATGGGACATCAGCCATATATATAGCAAGACCGAACTGCCTCTGAAGAACCCCTTTGGGTGGGTTATACAGTGAGTGGTTGACCGCAGCGTCTCAGCCAATATCATCGAGATGATGGTGCTACCCTATCTAAGGGCTCGAACAACAACTACCAATCCCACATCCAGGTGATCTAAGTGAAGCGGCATGTAGATGTATATTACAATACACATCAGCAGAATATCTACCCTCGCCAAATGCCACGCCTCCACTTAAATAATAAAATCCCCAACATGTCGATCGTAGCTATCAAGCTCACCGAAACGATCGATCAAGAAGTCAATCGAGATCATACGCCCAGATACTATCTCGTCCGCGACTACCCTCTGGAGAAGACCGGACATCCGCAGGAATGGTCTCCGCATATCACTAACAGCAGTGCGGGCGCACGACAAGTCCAAAGCCAGACCGGTAAGCCGCTGGTACTCCTCAAGAGTCGGCGTCAACTCATATCGCCTAATACGAAACACCTACCTCTCGAGTATCCAGCAGGATATTATGTCATCCACAAACCCATATGGCACCTAAAAATCTGCAAGGGCCAGTGAATGCCCCAACATCTGTTCAACTGTCCCTCTAGCTGAGAAGGGCAGGCTCTCGTACCACGACCTCAATGATGAACCCACCTCAGACTGTGGCAAATGCTCAATACGGCTCACGATGGCTGACGTCATTTATGTCACCGTACCACAAGACCATCCAGGGGTTAAATCTGAGCTCATTTGTCTAAATGCATACATATGACATAATACATGCATGATGACAAATATAAACATGATGCGATAGATGGGAAATATAATGAATATCTACGATAAAATATCTACTGCGGGCATCATCCATGTCTGATAATACAAAGTAAAATGAAGAATACAGGAAAATGGGGCACCACCACCCAACTACTAACAATAGTCTATCAAAATGATGGAACAACCGCCAAATAGCCAAAATAGTGGCTGACCAAAAATATAGCTGCCATAGATATCAGAAAAGATCCAGATAGTCTACGTCAGGTAATTCACCTGATCCATCTCCTCCGCGGATACAAAGCTATGGTCATCAGGCATATCTGGGCGGTACAAGGGAGGATCTGCCCCTGCAAAACTGCTAGAAAATGGACCTAAAGAGGGGCCCACTCCTGAGCTGGACGGGTCAAAAAAAGATGCCTCTGATGGATCTCGGTCAAGATGCCTGATAAAAAAGCGAGCCCTATCCAACTCCTGGGCCAGATCTGCAATATGGTCTAAATAAGTAGGCTCCCTGAGGCAAGCTATCCAGTTTGTCATCATCACAGACCCTGGCACAATGTCTGCCATGAACTGGGTAGCACGAGTCTGAGCTCAAATAGTACGAGGGCTCCACCATCTGTTGAATGCCTCCTGGTTGAACGGGCCCTCTGATAGGGTGAAGCCATCTATGCCCTCCATGGGAATCTCTGTCAGCCGCATGATCAACGGATAATGATGCCAAGCAGGAGGAATAATAGGAATATGATCTCACCCGTAATACTCCTAATGGCACGCTTTCCCAAATAGAGGTCCCAGCCTCCCTCTGTCAAAATCGGGACTTTGCGGGTCGACAATGCAAACTCTCGACCAGTGGGAAAGCCTCCCTCCAATCTAACCGTCAAAAACTTAGAGGTGTACAGCACCCAGAAGATCAATCCAGCCATTAAAAGCTCAAACTGTAGGTGAGCATGGGTGAATCTCTCAGCAACAGGGACCTCCGTCAAAGTTGAGTGATGCCAACGCTGTCCTCGAGGATAGGCCTCCAGACCTAAAGCAGTGGCGGGTCGTAGGCAAGGAAGCCTCTCAAATGCCCAGAACTGGCCATGCCAAAATCAAAAGTCCTTAGTGATCAAGACTAACAAATATAAATGCTGAAATCAAAAAGGTACAAGAAAGATGTACTCACCAGCAGAAACGGGTAGAACCTTAACCAAGCCTCCGTCGAACCCTCCAAAAGCATGCGTATGCCCCGGAGAAAATAGGCAATGGTGCAAGGAACCCCAATCAAAGTCATTTAGGCGCTCAACATGCCGGGTAACCAGGGCGAAGGACATAGTAGATGAGTTATCCACCACAAAACAACCCCTGATGATCACCAGAAATAATCGCCTCAGAATGCGATCTCTAACCCTCCAATCATAAGGTGGAGGCTCCAGCAAAACCCCATTCTGGGCATCGATACTCAAGGGACCAGATCGGACCATCCGACCCTTGAGCGCAGTCGCAGGAACTCCCAGCAGGGACCTAACGGCAGTAGGCGTGATGTCAGCCATGACAGGCACTGGCTCACCCTCAAACTCAATGCCGGTGATGAACCTCCAGTCCATAGGGGTCATCATCACCTCACAATCTTGCAGATGAAGGGACTGAGTCTGGTGGAACCAGCGCTCAGACAAAGCCCTCATATACCCCAGGGACAACGGTAGGGAAGAGTGGAGAAGAAAGCCTGAAACCCCTTGCCATCAATGATATCCTTGTAATCCTCATGCAAAGTATGATACAGGGAATGTACGTTGAACCAGTTCCCTCAAGGCTGCGTAAAGCCGGGAACCTGCATCAAAAACTAACCCATGTCAAAACCTGTGCCCCGAGAATGGCGAAAGAAAGAAACAGAATCCAGGAAGAGCAAAACTTCAAGTCACCTCGTTGGCGTGAAGAAACCTCGATGGATGGCGACTCAAGTCACCCAGCAGCTCTTAGGTAGGCACAACAATGCCTGAAACCTTCGCACGTGGAGCCTGAGCTGGAGCTAGAGCAATAAAAGGAGCCTGCTCATCATCAATGTCAATCGGTAGTTCATCCTAAGCTGGATAAATCACCAACTCTGCCAATTTACGAGGCTGAGGAACATCAAAAGCCCTCCTACATCTGACCCCTGAAACGACTCTGCTGGCACTGCTGGGTCTATCGCGGTCCATCACCTGTACAAAGTCTCCAAATCACCTCAGAAAGGGTGTGGTAAGCCTAAAACCTATGGCTTATTAATTTAAATCAGTACTCTATGCATCTCTAAGTCCTAAAACATGCATGGGTCAGTCAAAAATACCCAATAAGTCAAAAATGCATGTTTTTCAAAAGATAAATCCTAAAAACATGCATTGGTCAGTCAAAAATCCCCAGTAGAGTCAAAATTGCATGTTTATTAAAGGCTCGAGTTTTCAAAAAATTTCGCCAGAGTCTCCTTTGTAAAATGGACTGTCCGCATGCACATAGGCATGACTAGGTGGCAATTTAGTAGCACACCTTCCCAAAAACATGAACAGTTCATATTTATGAAAAAAATCAAAAATCAACCTCACGTGGTAGCTCAATTACCATAAGCATTTTTAGTTGAAAATCCAGGCTCACTAAGCCGCAAAAAGGATGAGTAAACTGATCAAAAAGAGCAAAAATTGACTATCTCAGAATCTAAATTTTCTTACATCCAAACGTGCATTACAGTAAGATATGCATACATATGTAGTCAAAAAAAAATTTAATAGATAATATAGGCTTACATTTTTCATACATTGCGTCTAAAAGGCCCCTACGTGGTTCACATGCTTTTAAAGGTCAAAACTTGCAAAAAAAGGACGTAAAACGTTACCTGCGTTGCGTTGAATGCGTAGAAACTGACCTGCGTTCAGTTCAGCCGTTGGTTCAACCTCAGCGAAGTTTCGGGTACAGACCGAGTCCAGTTCAGCCGTTGGCTTCAACCCAACGAAGTTTTGGTTACAAACCAAGTACAGTTCAGCCGTTGGCTTAAACCCAGTGAAGAGTCGGGTACAGACCGAGTATAGTTCAGCCATCAGCTCAACCCCAGCGACGTCTTAGTCGTTGGAGCAACCTCCGCGAAGCATCGGGAGTGATCCGGTGATGAAAGCAATATAGTAATCCATCGCCAATGATGGAATCTGTTATACACATCCTCAAAAGGATCACTAAGAAGAATTGGTGATTCAACACTTATTGCAGAATGCCTATGTAAACTATCATCAGGATAGGCATCGGAAACATCCATTAAGAAAAATGGGTAATCGAGAAGTATCCCCAGCTAAGGAACCTTTAGAAATGTGCAACAGCACCAGCCAAAGGGAAATCAGCCCTGCAAAGAGTACCGCCAGGCAGGGAAACCATTGGTCTCAAACCAAGGTAGTATTAATAATATCAACCTCATCAGAATCTATGAAGCTATCGCAGAGGACGTCATCCCCAACAGAGCAAGATGAGAACAATCTGTGATAGCTCATCTTTGACAAAGCATGTCAGTGGTTCCGCTACCAGTAATCGTCTGACAGTGTCAGCCCTAGGCTATCATAAGTGACATCATCCCCAACAGAAAATGACGAGAAATAGTTCACGATAGCCTATTAACATCATCCCCAGCAGAAATGTAGAAAGCATTTTAGTTTATCATCATCAAACAAACATCGACAACACCGATGGGAATCAAACCGTTGGTATCAGCCCCAACACAAGCACCGACAAAGGTATGCGATTTGCGATTCGATTCGAGAGGCAAAGTGCAAAATGCAATATGCGAAAACACTTCAACATTCATTGCATTGCATCATTAAAGTCTGGTCATATTTCAAGTGTCTAGCAATCTTTATCTTGCTTATTCCATTACATTACATGAACATGATAACGAGGGGAATCTATAGACACTCGAAATTTCCTTGCCCCGATATTAACCCTACAGGAGGGCAAAATCGTCAGATCAACCCCGATCTCAATATCGGGCCATCAAATCAACCCCGATCTCCAATCGGGCCGTCAGATCAACCCCGATCTCAATATCGGGCCATCAAATCAACCTCGATCTCAATAACAGGTCCTCAAATCAACCCCGATATCCAATCGGGCTGTAAGATCACTCCCGATCTCAATATAGGGCCATCAAATCAACCCTGATCTTAATATCGGGCCATCAAATCAACCCCGATCTCTAATCGGGCCATCAAATCAACCCCAATCTCAATATCAGGCCATCAAATCAACCCCGATCTCAATATCAGGCTATCAAATCAACCCCGATCTCCATACGGGCTGTCAGATCAACCCCGATCTCAATATTGAGCCATCAAATCACCCCCGATATCAATATCAGGCCATCAAATCAACCCCCCAATCTTAATATCGGGCCATCAGTTCAACTCAGATCTCAATATCGGGTCATCAGGACAGCCCCAATCTCAACCCGGGAGGTACAGGTCAGCCCCGGTCTCAACCCGGGAAGTACAAGTCAGCCGCGGTCTTAACCCGGGAGGTATAGGTCAACCCCGGTCTCAACCTAAGATGTACAGGTCAGCACCGGTCTCAACCCGAGAAGTGCAGGTCATCCCCGATCTCAACCCAGAAAGTTAAGGCAACTTCAAGAATAAGCCTGAAGCTCCAAAACATCTCCAGAGGAAAACCTGGAAAGACCAAATCAACTTCAGAGATAACACCGAGGACAAATAGGCTCGAATAGGATCCAAGTCTTGGAAACAGCCCCAAGAAGTCAACTAAAGGCCATGCCAACACTGAAGGCAACCCCGGGAGGGGAAAAATAGTTATTTTACCAACCCTAAGCCGATTCGGTCAAACTCAAGCTGAATTGATGTCACCAAGGTCAGAACGAACCATAACGATGATCTCGACTGCAAACAGCGCAAGACAGCTCAACGAACAAACTGCGGGGAATCGAACACCTGGTTATGAACCCATCTTCTTGGACCCAGAAAATGTTTTATCCCATATTATTGTGACACTCTTGGCGAGGACTTTCCGGAAAGGTATGACACGCCTCAAACGGAAGCTCCGATAAAAAGTTAGAAAGTTTCAACTTTGACCTCGCGTTGCTTGGAGTGCACGTACTTCGAGATGACTCAACCTGACACGTGGGCCCCACCAGGGGAGCCGCACCTCTATCTGCGATAGCAACAGGTAGAGCTGAGTGATGAGTAGGTTTAAAACCTATTAATTGATCTCATTTTAGCTTGTTATATTGTAAGTTTTTAGGTATTGTTCATATTACTTTTGGTGTTTTGTGTTTATAATGCAGGTATGAGGGTTGGAAGGGATTTGAAGTGTAAAGAGTGAAATTCGGAACAAAATTGCTAGAAGAGCGCTGACCGCGTTATAGCTAGGATACTTGGAGCGCTGGCCGCTCGTTAGCATGATGAAGTCTGGGCAAGTGAAGCGCTGACCGCACTGTGGACATAAGGGATGAAGCGCGGACCGCGCAGGTTCGGGATGAAGTTGTTGCACTATGGATGCTGACCGCGCAGCTATAGAAGGAACTGAAGCGCGGACCGCGCGACTCTGACGGCCTTACAAGATTTTAGGGTTTTTAAGTGCAAAGCTGAATAGGAAAAGGATTGGGGACTTGTGTAATTTGACTAGGGATTGTCTAGGCTATAAAGATAAGTTGTTTTGCTAGGTTTTAGATGTCTTTTATTATATATTCTCTTGGATTGCTTGGAGGCTACAGATCTTTGTTTTGGAGATTCAAGCATGTCAGGCTAAGTTCTTTATTTCAATTGTACAGGGATGTTGAACTTATTTATCAATTAATGATTTGATCAAGTTATTCTATTTATTTCTCCATCTTGAGATTTATTCTGATTATCTACATAAACTTTTATATATGTTATCCAATTGACTAATTTGATTTCTGCTAGATTAAATTAGAAAATTGATATCATCTGCTAGATTAAGACAGATTTTAAGCAAACGAAGTGTGTCTAATCTAAGTAGCAATTAACAGTATTTTATTGTGGTCAAGCTTTGAAATATTGTTAAAATTTTTAGAAGACAAGTTAAATAATTCCTGATTGTGTAATTATTGCTCGGAATAATCTAATTCTTATGCTTAATGCTTCTATCATATTAAATCTAGGCTGATAGTTCTAGGTTGTATGTTAGTTAGAATCTCTTATTGGCGATTGTCGCATTAGATCTACACTTAAGGAGAATTTTGGGTAATTTGCGATTGCGGTTATCTAGGGTTATTAATCTCAGTGGAAGATAAATAGTGTAAACACTTGGTTAAATCATAATTGTTAAAAAGGGATACTGAACTAGAGAATTGATCTTTTTACTCATTGCTATTTTCTTTAAACTTGCTTTTGTTAAGTATAGTTTTTTTCAAACTAAAAACCCCAATTCATTGGAAATCATTGGATAATTAAAATACAATTCACTCTCTGTGGAATCGATCCTTGCTTATTGCTATACTAAGTTAGTAGAACCTGAGTAAGGTAAATTTTTTAGTGCTAGACGATAGCTACCAAATTTTGGCACCGTTGCCAGGGAGTGTTATTTATTTTTAGTTATTCGATTATTTTCATTTTTTTTATTTATATGACTCGATCCTCTCACTCTCTTGATTTGAAATTTGATCCAAAAATAGAGAGAACCGCACGAAGGCTTAGAACGAAACTCGGAAAAACTAAGGTTCACTTGTAGATTTTGAAGAAGCTCCATCACCGGGCCTCAACATCGCACTCACACTACTTTCGGACCTATCTTCTTTGAGCGAATCAGAAGAGGAGATAGCGGTGCCAAATAACAGGACTTTAAAGGAATTGTCAACTCCTAATCTTACTCAACAACCTCTTTGTATTGAATATCCTGCTTTAAATGTTTCGGTTGAACTAAAATATGGACTAATTCACCTTTTGTCTACTTTTCGTGATCTTTCAGGTGACGATTCGTACAAACATTTGCAGGAATTCCATATTGTGTGCTCCACCATGAAGCCACACAATGTCACGGAGGATCAGATTAAGCTGAGAGCTTTCCCATTCTCACTGGGGGACTTAGCAAAAGATTGGTTGTTTTATCTCCCCGTTGGATCAATTCAATCATGGAGCGACATGGAGAGGCTATTTTTGGAGAAGTACTTTCCTGCTTCAAGAGTAGCCAACATCAGGAAGGACATTTGCGGAGTCCGACAATTCAGTGGTGAAATACTGTATGAGTACTGGGAGAGATTCAAGAAGCTTTGTTCCAGCTGTCCACCCGACCAGATCGATGATCAACACCTTATCATCTACTTTTGTGAAGGACTCTTACCAATGGATAGGAGTATGATCGATGCTGCTAGTGGAGGCGCATTAGTGGACAAAACACCGGAGGCGGCTAAGAACTTGATTGCCAACATGGCCGCCAATGCACAACAGTATGGAACAAGGAATTCTAATCAAGCCCAAAGAGTAAGTGAGGTAAGCACAACTAATGTAGAACAACAACTTTCTGACTTAACTGCTTTAGTGAAACAATTAGCTACAGGTAACGCACCGGTTGCACAAGCTTGCCAAATCTATTAAATGGCAGGGCAACCTACAAATGCATGCCCGACATTACAAGAGGAGGATAGCACACAGCAAGCTAATGCAGTGGGAAACTACCAAGCTCAGCCGTAGAGGAAATATGACCCTTTCTCCAACACATACAATCCAGGATGGAGGGATCATCCTAACTTCGATTTTGGGGGTGCTAGGCCACAGGCAAAAGAGTTTTACCCAGTTAAACCGCAATTTCAGCCAAATCAGCCATAGTACCAACCCAGACCAGTAGCACCGGCCAATCTTAGAACATCCTTAGAGGACATGTTCAAGGCATTCATGTAACAAACACAACAATTCCAACAAGAGACAAAGTCTTCCATCCACAGCTTGGAAAGTCAAATGAGCCAATTAGCCACTACTATAGGATGGTTGGACTCTCAAGGTTCAGGGAAGCTTCCATCGCAGACTGTTGTGAACCTAAAGGAGAACGCCAGTGCCATAACACTGCGAAGCGGAAAATAGATGGATACACCAACAGCAATAGCTGAGTATGAGAAAGAGCAAACAAAGGAGGAACCTAAGACACCTAAGGTAAACCCTAACCCTCCTTGTCAAATCAATGATATTCCACTTCCCTTTCCTCATAGAAATTTTAGAAAATCAAAGAAGGATGAACAAGATAAGGAAATTCTAGAAACCTTTAGGAAAGTATAAGTAAATATTCCACTACCTTGACGCAATTAAATCAGTGCCACAGTATGCTAAATTTTTGAAAGAATTGTGCACTAATAAACCTAAATTGGAAATTGATGAGAAAGTCACAGTTGGAGAGAATATATCAGCAGTTTTACAAAGAAAAATGCCACCTAAATATAAAAATCTAGGCATGTTTACGATCCCATGTAAAATAGGAAACACTAGATTTGAAAAGGCCATGCTAGACTTAGGTGCTTCAATTAATGTGATGCCATTATCTATGTATAAGTCTCTGAATCTTAGACCTTTGAAAAATATTGGTGTTATTATTCAATTGGTTGATCGTACTAACACCTACCCCCGAGGGGTAGTTGAAGATGTCTTGGTACAAGTGAACGAACTAATCTTTCCTGCCAATTTTTACATAGTGGATATGGAAGATGATACATCCCCAAACCCATCACACATCTTGCTAGGAAGGCCCTTCCTAAAAACAGTGAGGACTATGATCGATGTGCACAACTGGACCTTGACAATGGAGTTTGATGGCGAGAAGATCCAATTCAACATCTATGATGCCATGAGGTACCCTATTGATATTTGTCATGTTTTTGCAATTGATGTGTGTGATTCTTTAGTGCAGAAAACTTTTAAGCAAATTCAAAGAGACAGTTTGGATGTGGCCATTTCCAGCATTTTGGACCTGGATGGGACATATGAAATTGAGCATAGTCAAGAAATGAAGGAAACTGTGGTTGCACTACATTCATTGCCTAAACATACAGATAAGCATGCAGTCCAATTAATTCAATTACCTGTAACTCATCAAAAATTATTACCATATGTGGAGCAAGCTCCAACTCTTGAATTGAAACAATCACCGTCACACTTGAAATATGCATATTTATGGGCTAATGAGACTTTACCTGTGATAATTGCTAGTAATCTAACCAAAGTGCAGGAAGAAAAATTGCTGAGAGTCATTAGGACATCGCAGTGTTTGGTTGTACTATAGCGGACATCAAGGGTAATAGTCCCGTAATATGCATGCATCGGATCTTGTTAGAGGAAGGAGCTAAACCAATGAGAGATGCACAAAGACGACTGAACCCACCGATGACGGAGGTAGTGAAGAAAGAGGTAATTAAATTGCTTGATGCAGGAATCATCTACCCCATCTCCAATAGTCAATGGGTAAGTTCGGTGTTGGTTGTGCCTAAGAAATCCGATATCACGGTTGTCATGAATGACAATAATGAATTAGTGCCCACACGAATGCAAACAGGTTGGAGAGTGTGTATCGACTATAGGAGGTTGAACACTGTAACTAGAAAAGATCACTTTCCCCTTCCTTTTATTGATCGAATGTTAGAACGTTTAGCTGGGCATTCTTATTATTGCTTGCTAGATAGTTTTTCAGGGTATAACCAGATTGTGATCTCACTAGAAGACCAGGAAAAGACCACATTGACATGTCCATTTGGTACCTTTACCTACCGACGAATGTCCTTTGGACTCTACAATGCCCCAGGTACTTTTCAACACCCGCTGGACTTCGTTTCGCTACAGGACAATCTCAAGCTATATGTCCTTTTCCACAGTTATAGCATACTTTGAATTATTGTGGGCAGTTTGGGCTGATGTGTCCCTCTTTCCCGCATTTATAGCATACAATCGATGGTCGTTCTCCTCCCCTAGAAACAGTTAATGCTGGTGCTGATGTCGACGTCTTCACGTTCTCATTGTTGTACCTTCTCTTCTTGAAATCTCCTCCCGATTCACTTTTTCTACTATCATGGCCACGATTACCACCGGAGTGGTTACCTCTTTTGTCATGATACTTTCCTCCAAGCTGGTTGTCGTTGTTCCGATGACTGCTGCCACCGGTACGACCTTGGTTGTTATCCCTTGGTTGAATATAATCATTATCTCGTTCTAACAACTGGGCCCTGTTTACTACATCCGAATATAGAGAAAATTTATGAGTAATGAGGTATTGACGAATTTTGGGTTTCAAACCTCTCAGAAACATCCGCGTCATACGTTCCTCATTCTCCACCAAATGAGGTGCAAACCTGGACAACTCCGTGAACTTAGCCTCGTACTGGGACACCGTCATGTTGTTTTGTTCCAGTCTGATAAACTCTACCTCCTTCATATGAAGAATACTTTCAGGAAAGTACCTTGTCATTGAACAGTTTCTGGAATGCTTCCCAAGACATCTTGAGTGCGGTAGTCAGGGTACGCTTCACAGATTCCCACCAGTAATTTGCCTCTCCACGGAACATAAAAGTGGAAAATGGAACCTTCTGTTCCTTCGTGCATCCCAAGACATCAAATATCCTGGTAATTTGCTTAACCCACGTCTCCGCCTTGATCAGATCCGGCTTTCCCAAAAACTTTGGTGGTCCCAATTCTTTGAACTGCCTGGCAGTGATAATTCACGTGTTGTTATTATCTCCACCTGTATTTTGCACACGAGTCTCCCTCGTCTGGTTTTGCATGAACTGCAAAAAGCTTCTAAACATCTCATCATTTATCGTCTAATCAGTGTTGTTTTCAGGATGAACATTGCCTTCCTGTTGCACGTTCTCTTGGTTGGTGATTAAAGCTGTCTCCACGGTCTCATTCACTCCATTGTTAACATTCTCAGCTGCCATTCTCAAATACTGCCATAAAACAAGGGTTAATTAAATAAATTAACATATCACATATTAACCCTATGCTCCGACTAACCAATTAAATACCACATAAGCTTAGGTAGGACATACTAGTGAAGGATTTACTCGTCTCTTTCCTCCTAGTTCTATTCTCAGATCTCCGCCAGAGACCATATCCCTAAGCTCTGATACCAACTGTGACGCCCCCAGAATAGGTCCAGTCAACCCAACCCATTCTGAGTAGCCAAATACATGGTACAGAATCCAAATACAAACTTTATATCACACGGTCGTGCAAAATACGACCACACAACTGTGAGTGTCAATACAAATATGTAGAAAGTATTAACATTCAAACTAAGTCCTCATTACAATTATTATCACACTATTTATTAGAAATAGTGAGGACTACTACTGCTCTAACTCGGACCATCACTCTGTCCCCCGACTAGTTCCTGCGACATTCTCATTTCCTGAAGAGGACAATAGATGAAAAGGATGAGCTCAACTAGCCCAATAAAAAATATTATGACTAAGATAATGAGAAATAAATTATCGTTAGTCTTCAACAAATCAGATAAAATATTATGGACAACAAGTTTTAGATCAACAACTGCAGCGGAAATATCAATTCATTAGAAGAGTTATATAGAGAATGAAGTCTACTATCTTCTATGATTTAAAAGTCCATCATCAATATTTTATCCCTGTAACATCAATCAATATATATCTCAAATCAAATATTCATCTTTGCACTACGGGCCAAAGATATTTATTTGTATCGCCAGTGGTCATATTCATTTCAACACCTGTCCATCTTTGCACTACGGCCAAAGATATTCATCCGGTAATCATTCATCTTTGCTCTACAGGCCAAAGATATTCAGTTATATCACCATTTAGGACTGAGAATGATGAAAAACAATATAAATAACGAATCCAGTGAGATAAAGGACAAAGATTAAGGATTCGTATTTTAGTTTATCCAAGTTCAAAAATACTTCATATTAATACTTTATGAAGCAAAATTCAAGAATAAAACTCAAAACTTGGATCCAATCAAAGATAGGAACCTTAACAAGCAACTTGGACAAATAAAAGAATTTTTAATTTTTTTCGTGAATAGTGCCGTATACGTGAGTACTAACCCCGTCGAAAAAAGTAAGAATTTTATAATAAAATCCATGCCAATATTTTGGTATAATGATATTGAAAAGAATAACATCATTTACGAAAGAAAATAACATCCCTTAACTTAATAGGAGAGTAGTTTTGACTAGTATATCGGATATTATATGGACGAAAACTTGCACTGCTACCAACACTCAAAGTATCTAAATACTCACAAGAAATACGCTCGATATTATAGAGATAAAATTTTCTGATTCTGGTGTGATTTTCATTTCAAACTATGCACCCTATTTATAGGAAAAGCTTAGGATGCCAATGTAGACTTTTGAAACCTCCGGCGGCTTCTCCCAGCACACCTTAATGGAATTTGAAAATTCAGCATTTACAACCCATAAAAACAAAAGTAGGGCCCACCCATATTTTTAATAAAAATATTTATTTCTGAAACTTCAATAATT
The DNA here is from genome assembly GCA_020205555.1 of Panax stipuleanatus. Classification (NCBI taxonomy): domain Eukaryota; kingdom Viridiplantae; phylum Streptophyta; class Magnoliopsida; order Apiales; family Araliaceae; genus Panax; species Panax stipuleanatus. The sequence continues at coordinate 89,335,593 of CM035121.1, forward strand.
CATAATAAATAGTCCTTTTATCAGCAAAATACAAATTCTATGCCCTTTCTATAGGAAATTTAATTCTCTACAACTTTGTATAAGGACGTTTTCCCAAATTCCCAACCGAAAATAACCGAAATCCACAAACGTATGATTTTACACACCAAAATATTGATAAAAACACATCAGCACTAATTTCTTCTTTTATATCCACAAAATAAATATTTTTTTTATCATATAAATCAATAATTTATTATTCACAAATAATATTACAGAACTACAATATTGACAACCAGGTCGTTCCCAGAAAAGATGGGGCCTTCCGATAAGGATTTCTCCTTACTGGCGCGCAATTAAATAACCACAACTAGACAGAACTTCCTTAGACATTGTCAATAATGCTATCTAATAATATTATTCAAATAATATGAATTATTGATTTGATAATTTAAAATACTATGCAGTGACAATCATTGAATCAATAATACAAAATATCAACGGTAGCAATTATTGAATCAATCACATAAAATATCAACGTAGCAATTATTGAATCAATCATATAAAATATCAACGTAGCAATTATTGAATAAATAATATAAAATATTGAACAGTAATTACTGTAACAATAATTGAGTAAGTGCCTTCCTACGTAATAATCAATAATTCGAAATACTGTGCAATACCGTCTGCTACTGTGCAACAACGCGTATTACTGTATTTTTATCACCGGGTATTTCAACAGTTTAACGGTAATAATTTTATCGTTATTTATAAAAAAGTTATTTCTGTCGCTTTCTATATCCGACAGTTCTTTTGTTGTGGAGCCCACAAATGGTTGCGCCGTCGTACGAATATTCCCCGACAACAATGAATATTTTATAACCACTTGCTCATTTTGAAATATTTGCGCATTTTACCCACAACTTACTACATTAATTAAATCAACCCCTTACTATTTCAAAATAATATATAAATAAAATTAAATCTTTATTTATAAAATTCAGGGTCTTATAGTGTTGTAAAAGGTTGTGAGTTAAGTAGATGTTTAATTGTGTAACGTGAACATATAGTAACTAATTATGTTACGATTTTAAATGACATGTGCATAGGATATTGGGAATCACGTTATAACTGTTTAACTTACGCGCAAGACAAGTTTCTAAATCCTACTCTTCATTGAACAAGTTTCTATACCCAGTTTCTTATCTTATTCATTAACAATTGTTCAAGTTGTATCTTTATGGAACAAGTTTCCTATTTCTAAACCTATTTCTATATGTTTCCTTATTGTTTGGAACGAAATTGTACTTCTTTGAATTTCCTGTTGATTTATGATGGTGGGTCTAAAGAGGGGTTGCTCCAATTAATTAGCCAATGCTTTTAAGTACTAATTTGCTTTTCAAACATTCATGCTTAGTGTCCCCCTCAAGATGCCTACCTGTTCAACGGCTCATGCTACCATTTTTTTAACTTCTAATAACATATTACAACATACATAATATATACATATATTACTTACATATATATATACACCTATACACATATATTATATACTAATACATATATTATAATTCTAATATATGTATTAAAATAAAAATAAAACCCAATTTGGTAATTTACACATTTATAAACATGTATAATAATTTTCCATGAAAAATGGAATTAACCAATTGTATAAAAATATAACATTTTTAATGTAACGAATCAATCATCCAATTAATTAATATTCACATTATTCATTATTTTACATAGCTCATTTAAATTGTACAATTCATTTATCAATTAAACCAATAATATTATTGGTTTCACATGCCATGTATATATAATAATACTAATTATAATCCATTCATATATCATAATTTGAAATAAAATCTTATTTTAATTCCCATAATCAACTAATTAAAAACAATAATTTTCTTTATTCCATTAATCAAAACGAATATTCACCAACTAATTACCTCATATCATAATTAATTTATATTCACTTGACATAATATAATATATTAAGCTATTACTTACATATATTCCCACTAACTTAACTTGTATCCTGACTTTTAATGGCAATTTAATACATATTACATATATGTATTATACATTTTACATTATTTACATACATGTATTATTGCATTCTCATTTGATACATGCACATAATACTACACATTTCCCATACACATACTAATTATTTCATATATTATAATAACATGTATTTCAATTATTAACCACAATTGGATAATTATACATTTATATTATGTATATATAAAAAAATTGCTCCTCTAATTATGAAATAAATTCATAATTAAAATAAACTCTTATAGTTGAATGAATTAATGAATATTTATTCCCTTAATTATATGAATATTTTAATTTCTAATAATTTTTATTATTAGAATTTATTCCTTAAACCAGTTATTTCTTTCGTGAAAATTTATTCAAAAGAAATCATTCAATAAATATATATTTCTATATTTACCACATATTCATATATGCATTTATTTGCACATATACACATACTCAGTATCACATATGCTATACTATAATAATTTATTTTAATAAATCCTTATTTTATTATTATCCAAAAATATGGATTATTACAGTTATAATCTTATGAAGAGCTTGTTTCATTAAGTGATAATCTAAGGGGAGTTTCATGTAACAGAGCTTGTTGTTATCTAGGACTATTAGTTTCATTGTTAAACTTGATTATTCTATTATTATGAACAAGATATATTGAACTACAGAACTGAAACTTTAATTCATTAGTTGTTCTTATCAATTTAATTATGTTTATCTTAGTTAATCAACCTCAAAATCCCCTTCTGTACTATAGTTCATTTATTTCAGTTAGAAATAATAGGATAAATTTAAACAATATCATTATATGACGTCCCTAAAATAAGTCCACACAACCCATTTTGAGTTGCCAAAATACATGGTACAGAATTCAAATACAAATTTTCCTATTTGCAACTATTAATCTGTCGTGCAAAACACGACCACACATAAACTATGAGTTTCAATACAAATATTATGTCGTATGCAATACAAAAATATCAACGCTCAAATTAAGTCCTCATTATAATTATTGTCGCACTATTTTATAACATAGTTTAGACTTCTATAGTAAATATCTCGAATCATTACTCCAGTCCCCGACTAGTCCCAACAACACTCTCATTTCTTGAGGAGAACAATGAAAGGAAAAGGGTGAGCTAAAGTTGCCCAACAAAAAATATTATGATTAAGATAATGAAGAATACACTATCGGTAGCCTTCAACAATAATAAATCAGATAAAATATTATGAACAACAAGTTTTAGATCAACAACTGCAGCGAAAATAACAATCCATTAGAAGATTCAAATAGAGAATGATGTTTAATGATGTTTAACACGCAAGTATACGCGTTCACTTGTAATATTCATCAAGCAAGAATATCGTTCCCACGAGGAAATAGATTAACCTTTATCAATTATAAATTTTAATTCAATTAATCTTATTTTACACTACGAAATATTGGTTGTGATATAAAAATCTAACTTAGCAAAATTAATAACTAAGATCAAAGTTCACAAGATTAATGCAGATTTAACAGGTTAAGATTATAACTTCCCTTGGTATTTCATTTAAATCAATTTACTTCCCATTTAACTCAATTAATTAATACGAATCATTATCCAAGAATGCTTTATAAAATTCACACACTTTTTCCCAAAACACGTGAACAAATCCTCCTAAATCTGATCCTTAAGACACAGAATTACCAGGAACACCCTAGTTAATTAATTCACTATATTCCTATGTGAATCAAGTTAATTAGGGTTTTACGTACAAATTCTTTCAATGGATACAAAAGACACATAGGTATATTCCTATCCTACATGCTAATCATATTAACCCTATTCAGATTATATGAACAGATGTTATTATATCCAAATCTCAATCTATACACGATCTTCCAATTTTATATAGATTATCACAGTAATTGTTGGCCAAACAATTAATCAATAAGCAAAAGATATAATAAACAATTTAATAAAAACCAACTTTCATTCAATGGGAAGGTTCAATTTAAACTACATACCAAGTTCCGTTGCAATCTTAATTAAAGTTTAGTACATGATAATAATAAAGAAAAACATCATCCAAATTAATAATCCAAACATCCCAGGTAATTACAAAAGATAAAACTAGAGAAGAGAAGAAGAAACTCTGAATTTGCTCCAATACTCTCTCTTTGATCTTCAGTCCTTGTAATCCTCCTTCGTGTTTTCCTTCGTTGTTCTCTCTGCAAATCCTTGTCGTCCGAAATTCCACGATCCGTCTTTTTTGAAGTCTTCTTTCTTTTTGTATTAGTCCAAACCCTCCTCTAGAGTCCTCCTCCTTTTGAAATCAATTTAGCAGCAAAAATAACCCACATTAGGCGTGGCCTAGCGCACCAGACGCTAGGTTTAGTGCAATCCAAGCGCACTGTGCGCTAGACAAGGACCAAGTAATTACAAAAATGCCACTCAACTCCAATTTTAACAATTTTTAATTCTTTTTTTCTCCCAAATGGCCAGTTTATCCCTCCAGCTCCATCCTACAAGAAATAAACACAAAAACTAATAAAAAGACACTAAAAACACTTAAGGATAACAATAATTAAGCTAAACAATATCTGATTCATAAGTATAAAACTCAGTCATCAAATACCCCCAAACTTAATCAATTGTTTGTCCCCAAACAATGCAATAATGCAAATATAACCTATCTAAATGTCTACGCATCCATCCATCAGTCAGTAAGAAATCCAACAAATATGCCTCAGAGGTATCAACAATAGATTCAAACAATACATCCAAATAAGATAATTCAATAGCTCATACCAATATGTAAATCAAAGCCTGTTATTTCTGATGTAGTGTGTGTGTGCTTAACAACCATTAAAATCAACTACAGTTCAAATACATTGCATAATATGCTTCTTAGAGGGAAAAACACACATCTTAACTTAAGAATCTTTGTAACAAGTTAAACTTCGGCTAGAACTTTCATAATCACCAAGTTCAGAGTCAATACGAGTTTTTTTTTTCTTTTATTTGCTCACGAGGGCATTTACGCTCGTTCTCGTGTTTACACTTGACTATGCAATGTCTAGTTCTCTTAGGCTTTTCAATGGTACCCATGTAGCGAGCTTTCGACCAACGACTCCCAAACTTGACGGCTTTAGGGCGCTGGTTGTAAAGACATCCCCTAGGGCTTACTTACTCAAGTAGCAAAGGCCACAGAACTAAACAAGTCAACGTGTTTATTCATCTCTCTCTATATATATTTTTTTCTGCATTTTTTTTCAATTTAAATCCCATATTTTCCCCCAAAATTGAGTTTCTGCGTCATCCTAGCTTTTACCACAACTTTACCAATTTTCCTTCATTAGAACAAAGATTTCCCCCAAGAAGACAATTATGCTATCATTTAATCTAAGTTAATCACAATGGTCAACATAACATGTTATCCGATTACATCAGTTTTCAAACGGGATAAGATTTACATCACGATACGAAACTACATCTATGTCTCAATTGTCAGTACTGTTAAACTATATATAATTCCAATCTCATCATTGGCTAAGTCATCTTCAACTAACTTAGTGCCTGGATTTATGCAATATGAACTAACTAAATGTATTTTTTTTATATTTATTTATTTTTCAATTAGAATGACCACTACATGCAAATACGAAATGAATGCACCCCAAACTTAACTATGCAATGTCCTCATTGTATACAAATTTTTTAAACAAAATTAGGGACTGAGGACTTCCCTGATCAATGCCTACTCCTCTCTGGCATCTTCATCTTCGGCATTAGGAGGAGGTAAGTCTAGAGGTGGATACACTGACAGAGGTGGATGGAGTGTGAACTGGTACGGAGTCTCGATTGGATTCATTCGGTGAAACATATCTGCCAACGACGTTGTACAATGAGAATAAATTTCTACTTTACATTGGGCAAGACATGATTGCTGTAGATCCATACGGTCAAGACCCCGGTGTATCTGGGTTGCTACCAAGTCAATTCGTGTCGTATGATGTTGTAGGTCCCTCCGTATATTCTCAACCCAATCAGGTGGTGGCATTGAACTTGGGGCCTCAGGATGATGCTCAACAGGCTGCTCAACATGTACTGGGGGAACAATAATAAATTCCAGTCCCCATGGGTGTGATTCAGCCCCGTCCCATATCTTGTATTTAACCATTGCTTTATGATTAATTAATGATAACGGCATCAAAACCTCTTCCTTATCATTCCATTGAACCCCTGCTTGGCGACACAGTGCTGTAATTAAAGACGGGTGAGGTAAACCGCCTGTAGTTTTTGGCTGCATTCCGTTCAAGATAGATTCTTGGATCACCTGCCCAATGTCAGCTGATTTGTCTTTCGCAATGCAAAATAACAAGGCTTCCCTTTGACTCATCACTTCACTCATATGCCTACACGGCATCAACTTTGCACAAATGAAAGCATTCCAAGCTTTACCATATCGGCTTAGCTTTGCTGTAGAGAAATGACGTGCTTCTTGCTGATCTGTTAATGCCCATTCCGTCCCTGGTTCACATAGGGTGGCAATCACCTCACTATAATCCAAATTATGTTTCATATATTCCTTATAATCACTGCTTTTGATCTTGGACAACCTATAATATGCATTGATTGCTTTTCGTCCCATGTTGACTGCTCGTCCTCGAACCATAACATTATTGCCATCAGCCGCAGTTACGTTGGCATAAAATTCTTTGACAATCTTAACTACCGCCGGCTCGGGTTGATAAGTAAAATATAACCAATTGCGGCTCGATATCATCAAGGCAAATTCCCCGTCTTAAGCTTCCGGGAACAATCCCCGCTCAGGTATTAAAGGTCTTCCAGCTAACCAATTTTTATAATGCTCAGATGCTTCATAGGTTTGGACTCGCTTCTTGTCAAATTTTCCTATAGCTCCCGAACTCTCTCCTCTCTGTCTCTTGCGAGCCAAAGATGTGAGTGTCATGTCTTGCCCAAACAAAAATCGGAGTTCAAACCTCTCAAAAGCCAACGTTTATGTTTGAGGCACAATATCAAACAACTAGTGTGCGATGTTCTAAACAACCTTTGACAAGCTTTCCCCCAAACTTATTTTTCACCAAATCTACTAATTAACTAAGCACAATGTCCTTCCAATGCCATACACTCAACAATGTAAGATTACCCAATCTATTGCGTCAACACAAACTCAATGGGTGCTCAAACAAAAATATTCAATATTTCTTCAATGGATGTGCTAGAGTAACCCCCAATCGAGCAAATCCAAATAATCAAAGATAATTATTGGTTACGCTTACTTGTTTATGTTCCTAGATTGTGTACAAATTGAATTGATAAGTCACTTTATTTGATGCTTGATGTCCACCTTGTGTGGTTGGGTAGAGGTGTGAGATGGGAATGACGAGTGTTGAGGTGAAAAGGTTGGGTTTGATTTGTGAAGGAGAGGTTGGGTAGTGTTTTTCGGGTATAGGAGGGAATAGAATGGGTTGTCGTGGGTGAGCGAGAGTGAAGGCTTGCATTAGGTAGTGTTTTGGTATGAATAGAAGAGTGGAAGAGAGTTGACTTTGGGTTTGATAGGAGTTGTGCCTGTTGTAGATTTTAAATCTGTGCGTGTTGCTTGTATAGCGCACTGTACGCTTGGTTTTGGCTTGAAATAGGCGCACTATACGCTGGCTACCAGGGAATTGGTTATGTTGGGGCGCATGATGCGCTATGATTTGTGCAGGAGAGGCGCAGTGTGCTCTGGTTTCCAAGGTTGGGCGTATGTGGGCGCACTAGGCACTCGCTTTAGGCTTACTGGGGCGCATGATGTGCTATTATGCAGGGAGTTGGCTGGCTTTGGGGCTGATTGAGTGCACTATACGCCAGCTTGTGCATAAAATGAGCGCTTCATGCGCTGTGAGGCAAGGAGTCCCAAATTCCTGTGTCCTAGTCCCTGCAATCAAATAGAACTCCATTCAGACATCACCTTGCAGATTACCTTAATACTTCTACATTAACTAAGCTAACTAATCCAATTTAATCAACACTAAACTAACTAGACTATATATAAAAAATTGATTAAAGATTTGAGATTTTGACAAGTGGACATTCTTCAATTTTTCTCATAGGTGCGTGGCTTCCAGGGGGCGCTGCCCCCTTGCAACCCCTGCCAGCTCATCGGCGAGCTGGGCAGCCGCTCGTTCACTGGTGAGCTGGGCAGCCGCTCGCTCACCGAGGAACGAGACCCCCGAATGGGTAGTCGTAGTGGCCATTAGTCGATGCCGCCAACTATAAACTTGTTTCCCATTCTAAAATCAATTAAAAATCATGTTAAAGAATATACAGGTTATAACTATTGAAATAAACTAACAGTGAAGAAAATTAAAATCAAATAAATAAATAAATAAAATTCCTGGGTTGCCTCCCAGTTAGCGCTTGGTTTATAGTCTTCAGCCCGACTGTGTTTTCGCCGTTCTAATCCGTGAGACTAACAATGTTTTCTCACGATCGATGTGACCCCCATAGTAATGTTTCAACCTCTGATCGTTGACTTTGAAAATGCATTTCTAATCTGGCTCCTCAACTTCCACGGCTCCGTGAGGAAATACCTTAGTAATACTGAATGGACTTGACCAACGTGATTTCAACTTTCCTGGAAAAAGTTTTAGCCTGGAGTTGTATAACAACACTTTTTGCCCTGCTTCAAACTTTCTTTCTAGGATTTTCTCATCATGCCACCGCTTAACCTTTTCTTTGTATAACCTCGCGTTTTTATATGATTGGAGTCTGAATTCATCCATTTGGTTTAATTGTAAGAGGCATTTTTCACCCGCAACGGATATATCAAAGTTTAACTTTCGGATAGCCAAATAAGCACTGTGTTCTAACTCTACAGGAAGATGGCATGCTTTCCCATAAACCAACCTGTATGGTGACATCCCTATCGGTGTCTTGTAAGCTGTACGATATTCCCACAGAGCATCATCCAACTTACTAGCCCAATCTTTCCGACTAGGGTTCACTACCTTCTCGAGGATTCGTTTTACTTCTCGGTTGGATACCTCGGCTTGACCACTTGTCTGTGGATGGTAAGCAGGAGCTACCTTATGAGTAACTCCGTACTTAGCGAGAATAGCTGAGAACTGCTTATTACAGAAGTGCGTGCCTTCATCACTAATGATTGCACGAGACGTGTCGAATCTAGAGAAAATATTCTTCCAGATGAACTTAACCACAACCTTAGCATCATTGGTGGGCGATGCTACAGCTTCAACCCACTTTGAGACGTAGTCCACCGCTAGAAGTATATAGGAGTTGCTAAAAGATGATGGAAATGGTCCCATGAAGTCAATGCCCCAAACATCAAACAATTCTACTTCTAGGATCATATTTAGTGGCATCTCTTGTCGCTTTGATATATTACCAACTCTTTGGCATCTGTCACATTTCAATGAAAATACACGGGCATCCTTAAAGAGTGTTGGCCAGAAGAATCCACATTGAAGTACCATAGCTGCCATTCTTTCTCCCCCAAAATGACCACCATAGTCAGATGCATGACATTGGTACAGAATATTCACCATTTCACTTTCCGAACACACCTTCTTATTACTTGATATCCACATTGTTTAAATAAAAATGACTCATTCCATAAATACTGTTTCACATCATAGAGAAATTTCTTCTTCTGCTGACTCGTCAAATCTGGCGGAAACACCTTGCTCACAATGAAATTTACATAATCTGCATACCATGGTGTATCCATCCTTACCGCAAACAGTTGTTCATCTGGAAAAAATTCGTTGATCACTGTTGTGTCATCGTTTTTTAGTTATGCATTCTCTAACCGTGATAAATGATCCGCAACCTAATTTTTTGTTCCTTTTCGGTCCCGGATCTCCAAGTTAAACTCTTGTAGCAATAATACCCATCGAATCAATCTCGGCTTCGCATCCTTCTTTGCTATCAAGTACTTAATTGCCGAATTGTCTGTAAACACAATCACCTTTGTCCCAATCAAATATGAGCGAAATTTATCAAATGCATAAACAACTGCTAAGAGCTCCTTCTCGGTAGTGGTATAATTCAGTTGGGCATCCGTTAACGTCTTACTAGCATAGTATATAGCATGAAAATTTTTATCCTTTTGTTGGCCAAGGACTGCGCCAATCGCAAAGTCGCTAGCATCACACATTAATTCGAATGGGATACTCCACTCTGGCGCTATGATTACAGGTGCGGTAACTAGTTTCTTTTTCAACACATCAAAAGCTTCCAGGCATGCTTGATCAAAGTTGAATGGGACATCCTTCTCCAAAAGATTTCTAAGTGGTTTTGTGATTTTTGAGAAGTCTTTTATAAATCTTCTATAGAAACCAGCATGTCCCAAAAAACTTCGAATACCCTTTACTGAAACTGGTGGCGGGAGGCTCTCAATGGTTTCGATCTTAGCTCTATCAACCTCAATTCCTTTTGATGACACTCGATGACCCAAGATTATCCCCTCTTGCACCATAAAATGACATTTCTCCCAGTTTAAAACCAAATTCGTTTCCATACACCGTTTGAGCACAAGAGTGAGATTTTCCTAACAATAATCGAACGAATCCCCAAAAACTGAAAAATCATCCATAAATACCTCGAGATTTTGTTTGACCATATCGGAGAAAATAGCCATTATACACCGTTGAAATGTCGCTGGCGCATTACATAATCCAAAAGACATTCTGCGAAAAGCGAAAGTACCATATGGGCATGTGAATGTCGTCTTCTCCTGTTCCTCTGGTGCAATGGCAATCTGGTTATAACCTGAGTATCCATCCAACAGGCAATAATACTCATGCCCTGCAAGCCTGTCCAACATCTAATCTATGAATGGTAGAGGAAAATGGTCCTTACGAGTGGCCTTGTTCAACTTTCTGTAATCCATACACACCCGCCAACTCTTAACTGTTCGAGTCGGGATCAATTCATTATGCTCATTTGTAACTATTGTCATTCCTGCTTTTTTTGGCACACATTGAACCGGACTTACCCATGAGCTATCTGAGATAGGGTAGAGAATTCCCGCATCCAACCATTTAATAATTTCCTTTTTGACAACCTCCTTCGTTATGGGATTGAGTCTTCGTTGTTGTTCAATAGTCAGTTTTGCTTCGTCTTCCAATAGAATCTTATGCATACAAATTGATGGGCTTATCCCCTTGATGTCCGCAAGAGTCCACCCAAGAGCAGTCTTGTATTGCCGAAGTACCTTAGTAGCTTTTCTTCTTGAACTTCATCAAGTGATGCAGAAATTATGACTGGTAGAGTAGAAGAAGAACCAATGTATGCATACCGTAGATGGTTAGGCAATGGTTTAAGTTCCAAGGTTGGCAGGTTCTTCCACTGATGATTTGACCTTTTCTGATGGCTTTCCCCAGTAGTCCAAAGGTTCAAATGGTGGCCTGACTTGTGTGAATTTCGGCAATGAATCTAACATATGAGCCAATTCTAATGCAGTTGAGCATCAGACATGTTCTCACTTACCAATGCTATTTTTAGAAGGTCTTCATTTATTGATTTGATACTTGTTTCCCTAATCGCTCCCCCAATCAGATGAACCCTGAAGCATTCTTCCTCTTCCTTTGGAAACTTCATTGCTTTGAATACATTAAAAGTCACCTCTTCGTCTTGGACCCTCATTGTTAACTCTCCTTTTTACACATCAATTAAAGTCCGACCCGTAGCTAAAAACGGGCGCCCAAGAATAATCGGTATATTGCTATCCTCCTCAAAGTCAAGAACTATGAAGTCCACAGGGAATATAAACTTATCTACCTTTACTAGTACATCTTCTACTATTCCCTTGGGGTAGGTGAGAGATCTATCAGCAAGCTGCAAAGTGACATTCGTTGGTGTAGCTTCCTTCAACCCAAGCTCTTGATAGACTGATAATGGCATAAGGTTGATGCTCGCTCCCAAATCACACAGACATCTACTGAAAAATTGAGTTCCTATTGTGCACGGAATGGTGAAGCTACCAGGATCCTTCAACTTCGGTGGTAACTTCCTCTATAGAATAGCACTACATTCCTCTGTCAATGCTACTGTCTCAAACTCTCCTAGCTTTCTCTTCCTCGATAGAATATCCTTCATGAATTTTACATAGCTAGGCATTTGTTCTAGAGCATCTGCGAATGGAATATTAATCTGCAGCTTTTTAAACACTTCTAGAAACTTTGAAAATTGTCTGTCTAACTTCTGCTTCTGAAATCTCTGTGGAAATGGTAAAGGTGGTTTAACTGGCATCTGATTTTCTTCTTTCTACTTTTCAATAATTCTTTTCTCAGATTTACCTTCTGAATTTCCAGATTCTTTTCCATCCACCTTCTCATTACTTTTTTTTCTTCTTCTTATCAGAGTCTGTAGTCAACTCCTTCCCACTTCTGAGTGTAACTGCTTTACATTGTTCATTCCCATCCTTCCTCGGATTCTTCTCAGTATCACTTGGTAGCGAACATTGAGGTCGGTTGTTTAAAGCACTTGCTATCTACCCAATCTGATTTTCAAGATTCCTTATTGCTGCTGATTGGTTCTTTGTTGTTGCTTTAAACTGAGTTGCCATTCTTGCAAGCAATTCCTCCATTTGAGATAACTTGTCAGGTTGTTGAGGTTGCTGATGTTGTAGAGGTTGTGGGTGTTAAGGCTGAAATCCAGGTGGATCTGACTGTCTTTGAGCTTGAGCTTGTGCTTGTGACTGATTATTGCTCCAAGATAGATTTGGGTTATTACCTTGTTGTCGATTATAATTAGACACAAAATGCACTGATTCAGGACTTATTGCACACTGATCACTTGAATGGTTCCCCGCGCACAATTCACATACCATCGCCACAGTTTGCCTATTTTGATTCCCCATCTGTTCAATATTTTGTGTTAGAGCTACAATTTGGGCTTACAATGCTATAACTGCATCTACCTCTAATATCCCAGCAACCATTGGTTGTGACATTCTAGCAGTTGGCCATTGGTAGTTGTTAGCTGACATCACCTCTAGCAAACTGTACGCTTCATTAAAATTCTTTGTCATGAAGGCACCTCCAGATGCCGCGTCAACACTAGCCCGTATACCGCCCATGAGCCCATTATAGAATGATTGTACTATTAGCCAATCGGGCAATTCATGGTGTGGACATTTTCTCATGTACTCTTTAAATCTCTCCCAAGAGTCATATAATGACTCTGAATCAAATTGAGTGAAATTGGTTATCTCGTTCCTCAACTTTGCTGTTTTGGCAGGAGGAAAAAACTTTGCTAGGAACTTCTGTGCCAGATCATCCCAGGTGATAATGGATCCAGGTGGAAGTGAATGTAACCATCCTCTTGCTTTGTCTCGGAGAGTGAACGAAAACAAACGAAGTCTAACTGCGTCGTCTGAGACTTGGTTGTATTTGAATGTGTCACAAACCTCTAGAAAACTCACCAAGTGCTCATTCGGATCATCATTAGCCAAGCCCCCAAACTGTACCAAATTTTGAGTCATTTGGATAGTTCCTGGCTTAATCTTAAAAGTTGCAGCATTAATTGCCGGTCGTTGAATGCTTGACCTGATCCCATCCATTTTTGGCATAACATAATCCTGAAGGGATTTCTGTTGCCCCTCAGCCACTATATCTTGCTTCTCAAGTGCCTCTCGCGTTTCTTTAACCCACTTACGCAACTGTCTGAACCTTTTATCGATATCGTCTTCGTATGGTTCAAGCTCCGGCTGTTTCGATCTCGTTTGCATACATGAGAGAAGATAACCTGAGAGAAAAAAAATGAAAATAAAAGTCTAAATTAAAATTAACTATATCAAAATTAATAATAACGAAATATTAAACTAATTTTCCCGGCAACGACGCCAAAACTTGTTGCCTAATTTCTTAATAGCACTTTAACACGCAAGTATACGCGTTCACTTGTAATATTTAGCAAGCAAGAATATCGTTCCCACGAGGAAATAGATTAACCTTTATCAATTATAAATTTTAATTCAATTAATCTTATTTTAAACTACGAAATATTGGTTGTGATATAAAAATCTAACTTAGCAAAATTAATAACTAAGATCAAAGTTCACAAGATTAATGCAGATTTAACAGGTTAAGATTACAACTTCCCTTGGTATTTCATTTAAATCAATTTACTTCCCATTTAACTCAATTAATTAATACGAATCATTATCCAAGAATGCTTTATAAAATTCACACACTTTTTCCCAAAACACGTGAACAAATCCTCCTAAATCTGATCCTTAAGACACAGAATTACCAGGAACACCCTAGTTAATTAATTCACTATATTCCTATGTGAATCAAGTTAATTAGGGTTTTACGTACAAATTCTTTCAATGGATACAAAAGACACATAGGTATATTCCTATCCTACATGCTAATCATATTAACCCTATTCAGATTATATGAACAGATGTTATTATATCCAAATCTCAATCTATACACGATCTTCCAATTTTATATAGATTATCACAGTAATTGTTGGCCAAACAATTAATCAATAAGCAAAAGATATAATAAACAATTTAATAAAAACCAACTTTCATTCAATGGGAAGGTTCAATTTAAACTACATACCAAGTTCCGTTGCAATCTTAATTAAAGTTTAGTACATGATAATAATAAAGAAAAACATCATCCAAATTAATAATCCAAACATCCCAGGTAATTACAAAAGATAAAACTAGAGAAGAGAAGAAGAAACTCTGAATTTGCTCCAATACTCTCTCTTTGATCTTCAGCCCTTGTAATCCTCCTTCGTGTTTTCCTTCGTTGTTCTCTCTGCAAATCCTTGTCGTCCGAAATTCCACGATCCGTCTTTTTTAAAGTCTTCTTTCTTTTTGTATTAGTCCAAACCCTCCTCTAGAGTCCTCCTCCTTTTCAAATCAATTTAGCAGCAAAAATAACCCACATTAGGCGTGGCCTAGCGCACCAGACGCTAGGTTTAGTGCAATCCAAGCGCACTGTGCGCTAGACAAGGACCAGGTAATTACAAAAATGCCACTCAGCTCCAATTTTAACGATTTTTAATTCTTTTCTTCTCCCAAATGACCAGTTTATCCCTCCAGCTCCATCCTACAAGAAATAAACACAAAAACTAATAAAAAGACACTAAAAACACTCAAGGATAACAATAATTAAGCTAAACAATATCTGATTCGTCAGTATAAAACTCACTCATCATTTACTATCTTCTACGAGTTAGAGGTCCATCAAAAATATTTTATCCTTGTAACACCAATCAATAATTATGCAAGTCAACATTTTATCTTTGCACTACGGGCTAAAGATATTTATTTGTATCACCAATGGTCATGATCATGCCAAACACATGTCCATCTTTACACTACGGGCCAAAGATATTCATCAATCAATAGTTCATCTTTGCACTACGGGACAAAGATAACTTTCTCCACAATTTAAGTTTGAGGATTATGATAATGATATAAAAAATAAATAATGAGATCAATGATAAATATTTGAGATTTATAATTCAATTTATCCAAAGCTCAACAATGTCCAAATTGTTAACATGAAGATCAAAGCATTGATCCAATTTCAAGAATAAGATTCATAAAAGATAACTTAGACAAAGAAAAGAAAATTAAATTCAGTTGTGAATAGTACTCATGAATAGTACCCCAGATGAATAGTACTCCAACATGAAAAGATTAAAATTTAATAAGAAAGTTCAGCCCAATATTCTAGTGAAATGATATTAGATGAAGCGCAAACCACAAGGAATTTCTAATCATTTCAAAAATTATAGAAGCAATAGTAAGTTTAGATTTAGGAATATAAAATGAAATAATATAAGAAACAACAAATGAATTTTCACCCGTCATGCGATAATCTGCGTAGACAGATCATTCCCACAACTTAATAAAGAATGAATACGAAGGATTATTCACCATGCATGCGGTAGTCTGCGTAGACAGGTTATTTTCACAATTTAATAAGGAATGGAATATAAAATGAAATAATATAAGAAACAACAAATGAATTTTCACCCGTCATGCGATAATCTGCGTAGACAGATCATTCCCACAACTTAATAAAGAATGAATACGAAGGATTATTCACCATGCATGCGGTAGTTTGCGTAGACAGGTTATTTTCACAATTTAATAAGGAATGAATACGAAGGGTTATTCACCAGACATGCGATAATCCGCGTAGACAGGTTATTTCCACAGCTTAATAAGGAATAGAATGACAACCCTTACGAGTATTGAAAAAAAACGTGACGCCCCCAAAATAGGTCCACACAACCTGTTGGGAATTATATATTCAAATTTGATGTTAAAAGTAAATATATATGCTTATGTGTAATTTCCTTCAGAGAATTAATGTACAAGGACTTAGATGATAAATCAAAATTGTTAGGTTGATCTGTGCTTTAATGTTTATCATTCTGTAAATGAATGTATAAAAGAAAGATCAAACCTATTAGGTTGATTTATTTTGAGATGTAATTGTTAGGCCTAAATAGATTCGTAGTCTGTCGAGCCAGCCAGAACTTTGCAGAAGTCAAGGCAGAATCGTGGAGTATCGAAGAAGCTATTTCAAAAACGTAGTCTGTCTTGGAAGCCACACTCAGAATCGTGGAGATAATCCGAGCGACTGTCGAGCCAAGTCAAGAATCACAGTCAACTCTCAAAAATGTGGAATCTGCAAGGCAATCAAGTGAAAAATCGTAGTCTATTAGAGTTTAAGAGAAAACGTAGTGTTCTCTACGATCTAAGCTGAATCAAGCATGAGCAAGCTAACACACAGCGATCATGGTACAAAGACCACGATCGTGGTGACCCTCCAATCAGCATCAAAGTTCGTCTATCTGATAAAGGAGGAACAGTATCAAATGAAGAAAGTCTTAAAGACGTTGACATTTTGGTAGTCTCAATGATCAAACATTCATCCTTAGTATGCATCGAAGAAGCGTATTGAAGAAGCTAAGGAAAGGACTACATGCCTGCTGAAAACATCTTTTCAGGTGTTAGGTGAGAAAGCAGTCTGCTGTGTCAGTGGGCCAGACAGCAGAACAACAGATTTCCAGGAAGTCAACATCAGTGCTCAGAAACGTCTGAAGCATTTAATGCTGCAACGGATGCCTTCAACGGAAACATTTCAAAGGCTCCTTCATAAGCAAATCAGACAGAGATTCAGAAGAAAGCAAGCAAGCAATAACTAAAAAGCTCAAGAACACTCAACGTTAAAACTCTACGATATGAAGAAAAGCTTGCACAGCTACTCAGTTCTTTAGAAATTATGCTTAATAGCAACTGAGCAACACAGCCCAAGAACTTAACTCTTAATTAAGTGTATACCAAGTCTGCTGGACATGAAGAGTTCTAAGTGAACTAAGAAGTTCCAAGACTGTTGGTCTTGAAGGAATCTAAGTGATTCAAAGAAGTGTAAAGACATCGTTAGTGGATTTCCTACTCGTGGAGTAGAAGAGTGGACTAGGAGTCTTGTGTGCTCTAAACCACTTAAAAATCACTGTGTCTGATAGCTGCTATAACTGCTATATCTGTTATAAACTGCTATAACTGCTGTAAGACCCCAACTTTTTATGAATAAGATTTAATTTCCTCTATATATTATTTTTAAAAGTAAGGTGTTGTGTTGGTCGTTTTACCAATCAATATAAACATGCAAGCATACACGGTCAACAAGTAATAAAGAGTACGAAAGATATCGTTCCCACTGAGAATTAACTGATAAGAGACACCAAACCACTAGCTCATAACCATTTCAGTCTTATTTAAACGAGCGATAAAGAGTTTAAATTAAAACTAGATAAGTAATTAAACTAAAACTAAATGATCCTAGAGTAAAATCAGATAATGAAAACTGTAAAACAAAGCAAAAATGCATGAAAAGAACAATGATACTTGAGTTTAAGCCACAAAACAAGTGAGTTAATATATGAATAAGTGGTCATAAAAATCACTTATCAAATACCCCCAACCTTAAACGTTTCTTGCCCTCAATTAGCCAAAACAAAACCAAACAAAAGATGCAATGCAATAACTACAATGAATGCAACCTACCCTATCATGAATGCGAATCCAAGTCTCAGTCAGAATTAATATTCAAATGAAATGCCTCAAAAAAATCACAAGATAATTAAACAAGAAAGCTACCTAAGATAAGGTCACAAGGCATATCCTTACAAATCCAAATATGTTAGCACTGATGTAGTGTGTGTGCCTTGCAACCATTAAACATGCTTTTAAACAAATATATCACATACTATGCTTCTTAGGGGAAAAACAAGTTTCAACTCTAGAAAAGCAGTAAATCAGATAAGTTCTAACTAAGACCGTGCATTACTTAAGCTAAGAGTCACAGAGGGTTTAATATGCTTTATATTTATTCACGAGGGCATTTTCGCTATTTTTCGTGTACACGTTCGACTGTGCAATGCCTAGTCTTCTTAGATTTTTCAATGATACCTGTGTAGCGAGCTTTCTACGAATGACTCCCATACCCAAAGGCCTTAGGGCGCTAGGTGTAGAGACACCCCTAGGGCTTACTTACTTGAGTATCAAAGGCCACAAAACTCTACGTAGCCGAAGTGTTTATTCACAATCAATTTTTCTTTTTCTTTTCTTTTTCCTATCTTTTTCTCTTTTACTTTTCTTAGGAGAATGCGTCTTACGCTCCATCTCCCCAAATAGCATTTTACAATCTAGTTATTATCACATGAGTACTGACACTGTTTCATTAAAACATAGATTTTCCACTAGAAGATAAGTATGTGAAAATTTAAACTACGCATGTTATGGTGGTTACTCTTAGAGTGCTAACCGGTTACACAGTATCTGACAGATAAGAATTTACATATATGACATTATAATCAAGCTTAAGTCTCAAATCAGTTCAAAAATCAAGTAATCTCAGTTTCCTCATAAGCTAAATAAATAACAACCCAACAGAAAACTGGATTCATGCAATATGCTCTAACACAATTGACTAAAACAAAGACAAAATTTTTAAATATTTGACAAATTTTAACAAAACACGACCTACATGCAAAACACGCTATATGAACTAAACTACACTATATGCAAAAATAAACCTAATACCCCCAAACTTAAAAACTGCAATGTCCTCATTGAAGGTAAAAGGAAAAAGAGAACTCCCCTAGTCGGCCTCGTCTGCTACTTGAAATGATGTGGCGCTCATTTTCTGTTGATTTGTTTTCTTAAGTCTGAGACACTACATGACGCACGTTGAGGATGGGCTTTTGAACTTTGCTTCATTCCAACAAATTTAACCTGAGATGAATACAATATTTATTAAGCCCCCATCAAAACTTAATATTAACTATTTACAACTAGGAGAAATAAACATAGAAGGATATATGCATATAAAATCCCAAAAACTCCTATATGTGCATATATGCAACATGCTAGTGCTAAAGATGTCCAAAACTTTATAGTCCCAAAAATTCATGCACCAATGCCTAAGCCCAAAAATGAAGGCACAGAGCTCCTAATTCTACTACCATTCAAAAATTTTCAACTAAAAATTAAATTACTTAGAATTAAACAGGGGGGAATGTAGAGAAACAAGTAGAATTAAACACGTAGGGATAGAGAAAGAATTGATGGGGTGCCTCCCATCGAGCGCTCGATTTATAGTCCGTTAGCTAGACTTTCTCTGAGACCATATCCGATTCCCCGACGATATTGGAGAAACCCTCCATCCATTAGAATTACCGTGTGAGTTTGGAGGTTCCCCATCATGAGGGGCTTCAGATTTAAGTCGCCTAGCATATGATGTGTATATGAAGTCCCCATTTTGAAGTACGGGGAGCTAGGCACTTCTTCTGTTGTGTTCGTAAAGCTATTGGGGCATTGAGGCACAACTAACATAACAGGCTCTTCTTCAATTCTCTCTTCTTTGTACCACTATGGCTTCAAGGATGAGTCACTATCATAAAAATAATTTCCTGCAACGTGACTACCAATGGGACAAGGGTGTGCAAACTTCACTGGCTTTTCCAACTTGGGCGGAGAAGGCTCTTGGGGTATTATCACGGTTGGTTCACATTCATAATTTTCCACATCCCAAATTGTCTCTTCGATGTGACCTTCTTTCAGTTCATCCAGTTGCATGTGCACTTCTGGCTCTCCATTAGTTTCAGCATCCAATTCATAGCACCAAGTATTCTGAGGGCCTTTGCTCACGGCTTCAAACATTTGAGGTTCTTGATTCTGAAGATTTTGAATTAAAATCCCTTGCTCAATGACCTCCTCCTTAATTAAAGTCGTGCTAATTTGCTCCGCCTAATTATGAAGATTCTCAATCGACTTCACTTGCTCTATCAAGATATCCTTTGTTGATGCTATGGAATTTCCCCACAAACTTTCCAATCTTGCCTTTTCTGTTTCAGCCTCGGAATCCATGTACTGAGTCTCATTGGTTGGGGTATTGATGATTTGTGCCATCTGGTTCTGAAAATTTTTGTTCGATATTTCCTGGCTCCTAATCATCTCCTCTTGGTTTGCTAAGACCCTATATATGAATTCCATTGTTGATTGTTCTGTTTGTAAACACGGAGATTGATAGTGGGGTCTGGTGCATATATTGGACTGTGCTCAAAGTATTGGTCTTGATAATAGCTCGGTGAAGAGTTTGGTGATACTCCAGATCTTGATCTTGATAATAATTGGGATACTGGTGGTTGAAGTAATCACCCCCATACTACTCTTGTCCAAAACTGATGGGGTCCTGATGGCTTATATAGTTTCCAGCACAATAGTCATTAGTAACTACTGTCTCTCGACTCTGATCGGTTGCAACAATGTCCAACTTCCTCGAGAGAACCTCTAGCTGTGCTGATAATGTTGCAATTGGGTTGAGTCAATCAATGTATGTTTCCCTTGGTTGATCATTCCTCGTGTAAAACCATGAATAAGCGTTGAGATCCATTGTACCTGAAAAGAGAATATAGGAAGAGAATTAAACAAAATAAAAAAAATGTTTAAATTAAGACTAATTTGATTGAAACTAATGTTGGCAAACAGTTATCAAATCAATTCTCCGGCAACGGCGCCAAAAACTTGTTGGCCGTTTTACCAATCAATATAAACGTGCAAGCATACACGGTCAACAAGTAATAAAGAGTAAGAAAGATATCGTCCC
Organism: Panax stipuleanatus; assembly: GCA_020205555.1. Classification (NCBI taxonomy): domain Eukaryota; kingdom Viridiplantae; phylum Streptophyta; class Magnoliopsida; order Apiales; family Araliaceae; genus Panax; species Panax stipuleanatus. The sequence goes on from CM035121.1 coordinate 89,356,813, forward strand.
ACGAAGAATTAACTGATAAGAGACACCAAACCACTAGCCCATAACTATTTCAGTCTTATTTAAACGAACAATAAAGAGTTTAAATTAAAACTAGACAAGTAATTAAACTAAAACTAAATGATCCTAGAGTAAAATCAGATAATCAAGATATGAGATCCCAATTTCCCCTAATAATTCATCTAAGTCAACATACTTCCAGTTAAGTCAAATTAATCGTCACAGATCGTTAGCCGAGAACACGAAAGTGAGAAAATGCCATCTTTCAATGCACCTAATCCATATCATATATAATCCACAGATGATAGAACACATATAAACACCTACATTATCTAAACCCCTATATGTCTATGTGATTTACAAATAAATAGGGTTTAAGTCCAAGTTCTCAATTGACTACGAGCGGCGCTTCGGTATATGTCTATCCTAAGCACAAATCATACATCTAACGCCATGTAGACATATAATCACCGCTACTACGATTAGATCTAAACCCACATTTCGTCTTTCAAGCCCATATGAATTATCATGGTAATTGGTAGCTAAGAAATTAAGCAATTAAGGCACAAATCGTAATAGACAATCACATAGCAATCAATAGATCAACATGGAAGCATATCAAAGCAAACTACTCAAAAGGTTCCATTGAAATCTCAAAATAAGTTAAGTCATAAATAACTCAAATATATCATCCACAAGTTGAATAAACATTATTCGAATACAATAAGATAATAAGGAGACAATATAGATAGAGAATGCAAATATGATTTCTTGCTCCAAGCTTGGATCTTTGATGTCAACCACTTGCTTCAATCTTCAATTCTAATTAAACCCTATAAACTAACTAACTAAATCTACCCTAATCTACTCCTAACCCTATCTAGACAAGGAATTGAAAGGAAAAGGAAAGGGAAAACTAGGGCTAAGGGTTCCCTTAAGGGGAAAAGTATTGTATATCTCATATGTTGGGCAAACAAGCCCCTAATATAGCCTTGAAGTCGAGCCCCCCTTTCTCCAACAAAAACCCAGCTAAAATAAAAAGTCAAGGTTTTGGTTAAGAATCAAGCTAGCTCGGCCGCGCAGGCTTTGGCCTTGGTTCTGGCGTAGCTGCGCGGATCCCCATCATGGCCTCTGTTCCCTGCATATCGGCGCGGACGCGCGTGCAGCCTTTGTTATCTTGGTGCGGCCGCGCGGGCCTGTGGTTCTGGTGCTTTGATTTCTGTTGCATTCTTCTTCTTCTTTATCCTGCACCTCTTGCCTTCTTGCATCCTTTGAGCTTATTTGCATCATCACATTCCCATCAAGCTGCTTGACTCCTTTCCATTATCATTGCATCATCTTTTTTAGCATTCTTTCAGTCGTTTTAGCCCATTGCGCACCAAGAGAGTTCCTAATCATGAAAACTGCAAAACAAAGCAAAAATGCATGAAAAACACAATGATACTTGAGTTTAATCCACAAAACAAGTGAGTTAATATCTGAATAAGTGGTCATAAAAACCACTTATCATGTTGATTTGCTGAATGGGATAAGTTATGGGATTAATTTTTGATTTGAAATATATATTGATTGATGTTACAGGGATAAAATATTGATGAAGAACTTTTTAATTATAGAAGATAGTAGACATCATTCTCTACTTAACTCTTCTAACGAATTATTATTTTCGCTGCAGTTGTTGATCTAAAACTTATTATCCATAATAATTTATCTGATTTATTAAAGACTAACGATAATTTATTCTTCATTATCTTAGTCATAATATTCTTTACTAGGCTAGTTGAGCTCACCCTTTTCTTTCATTGTTCTCTTCAGGAAATGAGAATATAGTTGTCGGGGAACGAAGTTATGGTTCGAGAAAGAGATGTAGAAGTCCTCACTATTTTGTAAAATAGTGTGATAATAATTGTAATGAGGACTTAGTTTGAGCATTTATATTTTCTACATAATGTCTGTATTGATGCTCACAGTTGTGTGCTCGTAGTTTGGACGACCGTATGATATAAAAGATGTGTATTTGGATTCTGTACCATGTATTTGGCGACTCAAAAATGGGTTGTGTATTGAACATATTTTGGGGGCGTCACAGTTGGTATTAAAGCTTAGGGATATGATCTCTGGCGGAGATCTGGGAATAGAACTAGGAGGGGAGAGACGAGTAAAGCCTTCGCAAGTGTGTCCTACCTAAGCTTATTTGTTACTTAATTAGTCGGTCGGAATATAGGGATAATGTGACACCCCCAAATTCGAGTACTTCAATTCCACGGGATTTGGTGTTCACTGTACAAATATCATCTATCTATCTATCCATAATAAATGCAAACCATGCAATAGATAGAAATAAATCCTTCCCTTATGGGGTTACAACATCTGGAAATAAATACAATCCCAGGTCATACTAACCTTAAATATATGTGCAGAAACATAAAAAAATAATTAAGTCTTTAAACAACATCAAGTCTTATCAATAAACATTCTTAAATTAAATAACAAGTCTTCAACACTTGTTAACTTTTCCCTTGCCTTTGCTAGTGGAAGGCTCGTCAGATCTTTCGTTCTTAACTGCAATGTTATTATTACGCAAAAGTGAACACGATTGCCCACAAGTATAACAATATAACAATAATATAATAACATGCGAGTGACTCAAAGACATCTGAATCACGAAAACTCGACTTTTGACTCAAGAATGAATAACAAGAATTAAAAGAACATCTGAGGGTCATAAGACCTCGAACGATGTCTTAGGTTGTAAAGTGTTTATACTTTAAACCTTTAACAGTCATAAGACTATGGACTCTACTTCTCAAACTTAGAGGGATCAACCCTTAGTACCATACTGTGCACAATATCTCAATGCTAAAGCGTAAATAATCCCCTATACAGGGTTGTTCATCTCAGATTGACATCAGAGTCCGCACCAAATGAAGTTTGGTTTGGATAAGCTCAATAATAATTCTAGAATTTAGAACGCTCATCAACTATGGACTAGTCGAATCAATAAGGGTTCGCTAGTCTTACAATGTTCAACAATAAATGATATTCAAATTAAATAATAACTTCTTAAGAGTATACAATCGAATAAGTACTGTATAACTAGAATCATGCTTGTAAAGGTAATATAATATCTCATATAAAATATCAACTTGACTAACAAGTATAAGAACTTGTATCATAATAATATTTCAAGAATAGAAAACTTGCTCAATAAAAGTAAACTTTGAGTTTAGTAACTTGCTTGACATAAGAATAAGGAATAGAACGCTTATTCAACTTAAAGAGTTTAGATAAGAAAACTTGCTTAACGATAATGAGTTAGGGATAGAATACTTACCTCGTGCGCAAGCTACAAATCTAGTTACAATTCAATTCCTCAACATCCTACACATTACATTATGCATACGATGTCGATTAGTTTCATCACTTCTATGTTTAACTGTTGAACTTTTTATTTAAGTCAACTTACAACTTGGTTCCTAGTGTTAATTTATTAACTAACCACATAACATGAGTATGAATTCACAATATACGTATCCTATAGGTATAATCATTCAAACAATCATACTATTCAAGCTCGCACCTAGTTTGTTAACTTGAACCTTCACATTATCTTATACATGTCAACAACTTAGTTTATTAACATGAACTTCAAATTATATAATATGTGTTAATAACATGTTATAGCATAGCATTACATGTTCATCAAGTCCTTAAGAAGGTTATAGCATAGTATTACACTTGGCACGACGTTTCGACGTTCATTCGTTGCACGTCCGACTCGTCCCTCTTGCGTACGCTTAACATGTTCATGCAATTTATCTAACACATCATTCATTAATGCTAAAAATCATTATATTTTATAATATTCATGTTTTATAACTTATAACAACATCTTTTATCGTCGAGAGCACTACACTTGCGTACGGGCATGTCCGACGCCTTCCGATTGCCTCCGAATACGCATCAGTCACAAAGATGACCATTTTTACCCCCGTTTAACGACTTCAAATCGAAAAACTTAAGTAATGTAAGTTGTAGATCTACTCGTTATCTTTCTGAATCATCCTGAATCGCCTTAATTGGAGTTCGTACGAAGACGTTATGCTTATTTTATTATAGGAGGTCAAAATAGTCTCGAAAACCAAAAAAAAGCTCCCGAACAGCACCCACCCCCGCTGAGGCGGGGCTTTAAGCCTATGAGGACTCGTTGGGGAGGTACCCCATGCTGGTGCATGTTCTAGTTTGCGATCTTGACAGTTCGTTGGCCCAATTACTCCAATTAAATGCAAATTAAACTAACACCGTGATTTCTATGAAGTATAAACTTCATAGAAATATCATACAATGTTACTAATATGTTTTTAACATCTTAAATCATGCAATTACTCGAATCAAATCATGAAATTTCACTGTTCTTGGTGTTCTTGACGGTTTTGAAGAAAAACATGAAATTTGACGTCACGGATTCGTTATAACTCTGAATCCGTCCGTTCAAAGTTTGTTTTCTATCTTTTAACATGTATTATCATAATCTACTATCAAATTTAAGTTAAAAACATCATTCATGGCATACAACTGTTCGTAAGGGCCATAAGGGTCATATATACAACTTTTATACTCTGTAGTTCATGAAACTCCAATTGAAACATAATTACATGATGTTGGTCACTATAATTCATGTATGCATGATATAAAATATGTTATTGACATATAATAGCATACATGTAATCATATCTTAAGTAAATCATGAAAATCGTTCTTCATAGAGAACTTTTAAAACATATTAACGGAAAATTCTGAAAAACTTAATTAAAACATATTCACATGGATTTGGTTGTTTTACAACATGCATAGATCGTAGAAATCATGTTATAATCATTTAGAATCACATACTTCGTCAATCCATGGCTTAATCACAAAATAGGCTTTTTATAGAGAACTTGAAAGTACGTAATGAAAACTAAGAACATGAATATAAATTTGGGCTGAAGAATATACCCTTGTTTTCTTTGACTAAGGTGATATGAATTTTCCTTTTGAATCTTCAATTTTTCTATCAATTCTCTTAAGTTCTCTCTCTCAATTTCCCTCTAGTTTTCTTAACTGATGAACATATGAACTGATACAAAATATAAGTATAGTTATAATACGTATAAGATAATAAGCGTAACGGGTGAGTGGTTGTCAGTTAATCCCATAATGGGTTAACTGGTTCGAACCCCCACTAAGGCCATGTTTGGCTAGTTCTCTTCTTCCTTTTTCCTTTTAATATAATTAAATGCTTTATAGTATAGTTTTAATGTCACACTTCTAATTAACCAAATAATCTTATTTAAAATTAATTAAATAAAATATCATAAATCCACATTAAATCATGTTATGACATAATTAAAATTCTCATTTATTAATTATGTCAAATCATTAAATCTCTAATTAATTATTAAATTAATTAGAATAACATTATGCTTATTAAATAATTCATTTAATCAAATAAGCTCAATTAAATTCATACTTTGAATAATAAAATTCTCCACATTAATTTAATCCATTTTACACATATAATTAAATTAATCTACCACAATTCCATTACATAATTATATAATTCAATAATTAAATCATCGAAGAATATTTATTTAATTCAATAAATATTCAAATTAAATTACAAAATCTTGTTCGTCACAGATAATATGTGACATGTCAATTTCTTTAATTAACCCTTATTTGGTGGCGGTATTTAAGAATGATATTTGAAAATCAAGAGATGAACTCATATAGAGTTTTAAGTGATGAGTTGAGGAAATTTATTTTCAGAAGAAACATTAGAGTATAATATCTTGTTATAACAAAGGTGTTTATTGGGGAGTGCTAATTAAGTTATTGAACTTGATTGTAGTATGTCAGGCTAAGAAGAAATTAGAGATATCCATGTGGTGAGTGAAGAATTAATAGTTGCACCCGAGCTAATCGTAGATGTAGTAGCTGAGAGTGAGAAAGAAGAGGAACCTGAGGAGGATTTATTAAGAGAATTTTATGATCGAAATGTAGAACTGCAAGATCGTATTCGTGAGTTAGAAGAGCAGGGTGAAGAACGACAGGCGGCCGTGGAACAAAGGGATACAGCAATTCAAGATTTTGCTACTCGATATGCGAGGCTTGAACATAAGCTTTCTCTGGCAGATCATATGATATTAGAGCTGGAATTTGAGAATGCAAATGTCAACGATCAGTTGAAAGAAGAAACAACTGAACGAGTGAGAATTGAAGATGCATGGGTAAAAGCCGCACGACGCGTTGATATTTTAGAAAGAGACGTCCGATCCAAGAAGGCCAAAATAGACGATATGGATTTCACCTTTTGGACAACAATTGGGAGAATCCAACATCGAGTTTAGAATTACCCTGTGCATAGTGGTCAACCCCAATTCGATATGGATCGAAGAGTAATGATTCAAATCATGGATCATGAGTGTGACGAAGAAGTTTAGGGTGGAATGTGGTTTATAGCAAAGTCAAGTCCAGCTAGGATAGTGACACCAAAGACTGTCCCAGACAAGTCAAAGTCAGTGGTTCCTTGAAGAGCGTTTGTCGTGACTACCCAAAAAGCGAGGAACCCAAATAAAGTTATCACGGGTAAGATAATCATAAACTCTTGTGAAGTCTATACCTTATTAGATACCGGTTCTACCCATTCTTTTATTTCAACTGCTCAACGTTTGAACTTGACCCTGAGAAATTAGACTTTGATTTATCTGTTGAAACTCCGTTGGGAGAAACCTTCGTTACATCCACTGTTTACAAATCTTGCTTGATTCAAATTGGTACCCTCACACTGCCTGTTGATCTCATCTCTTTGAAAATACTTACATTTGATGTGATTTTTGGAATCGAATGGTTAACCACTCATCATGCTAAAATTTATTATTTTTGTAAGGTTGTTAGCTTTCATATCCCTAACCAACCTGTTGTGCGAATTCAAACAACCAAACCACTAAAATCAATCAATGCCATTTTAAGTCATAAAGCTATTCGTTTATTGAAAAACGAATGTCAAGCTTTCTTAGTCCATGTCACTGATTTAAACTAGAATACGTCAGATTTGAATAATATTTTTGTTGTTAATAAACTCCCTGATGTATTTCCCGAAGAACTTCCTGGTCTACCCCCAGAACGTGAAGTTGAATTCTTTATTGACCTTGAACCCGGTACAAAACCCATTTCCAAAACCCCGTATCGAATGGCTCCTATTGAACTTTAGGAGTTAAAGGTCCAACTACATGAGTTGTTAGACATTGGTTTCATTCGTCCTAGTACATCTCATTGGGGTGCTCCTGTTTTATTCGTAAAGAAGAAAGACGAGAGTATGCGACTTTGTATTGACTGTCGGGAGTTGAACCATGTCACCATCAAGAATAGGTATCCGTTACCTCGCATTGCTGACCTGTTCGACCAGTTGCAAGGTGTACAATTCTCCTCAAAGATCGATCTTCGTTCTGGATATCATCTGTTAAAGATTAAATCTCATGACATTCCAAAAGCTGCCTTTAGAACTCGATACGGGCGTTACGAATTTTTAATTATGTATTTCGGATTAACTAATTTCCATGCTATGTTCATGGACATAATGAACCGAATATTTAAGAAATATTTGGATCATTTTGAGGTTGTCTTTATTGATGACATCATAATATACTCCAACAGCCTCAAATATTTCTTCACCTAGAACGAACTTAATATGCGACAACGACGTTGGCTCGAGCTGTTGAAAGATTACGACCATACCATCCAATACAATCCTGGAAAAGTGAACGTGGTAGCTGACGTATTGAGTAGAAGATCATATGCGGGAACGAGTGCGATGTTGTCAACACAAAGACCCATTTTGTATGACTTACAAAGGATGGAGATAGAGTTCGAGACTCCAGGGACCCATGTGAAGATGGCAAATATACGCGTGGAACCAGCTTTAATTGATAGAGTTAAAGCTGCTCAAGCTACAGACCCGGAGCTAATGAATATAAAGAAGAAGGTGCAAAAAGGTGCTATTCCAAAAGCCAGAATCGACGAAGAGGGAATACTTCGAGACAACTCCAAACTTTGTGTTCGTAACGACTCCGATTTGAAGTATAAAATTATGATGGAGGCACAAAACACACCGTTTGCAATCCATCCTGGAAGTACCAAAATGTATCGTGATCTTCGACATATATTTTGGTGGAGCAATATGAAGAGAGAGATTGCAGAATTTATCTCGAGGTGTTTAACGTGTCAACGTGTTAAGGCGGAGCATCAAGTGCCAAAGGGTCCATTGCAACCACTTGAGATTCCAAAATGGAAGTAGGAACACATCAACATGGATTTTGTTACTGGTCTTCCCAAGGTTTCTCAAGGCATAGATGCAATTTGGGTTATTATCGATAGATTAACCAAGTCTGCTCATTTCTTGCATATACGAGAGACTTATTCACTTGAACGTCTTGATTGTATGTACATAAATGAGATTGTGAGATTGCATGGCATGCCAGTATCCATAGTTTCAGATCGAGACCCAAGATTCACTTCACAATTTTGGGTCAGCTTGCAGAAAGCTATGGGCACCGATTTACGATTCAGTTCTGCATATCATCCTCAAACGGACTGGCAATCGAAAAGGACTATTGAAACTCTTGAAGATCAATTGAGACTCTATGTTTTAGACTTCAAAGGGAGTTGGGACAAGTACTTACCATTGGTGGAAATTCTCCTACAATAACAGTTATCAAGCAAGTATAGGCATGGCTACATTCGAGGCGTTGTATGGACGAAAGTGTCATTCTTTAGTATGCTGGGATGAGGTGGGTGAAGCAACATTGTTGGGACCGGAGTTAGTACATATGACTATGGAAAAAATTGAAATGATCCGACAACGTATACAAGCAGCACAAGATCAACAAAAGAGTTATGCTGATCTTCATAGAAGGGACGTGGAATTTAATGTCGGAGACCATGTATTGTTACGTGTGGCTCTATGGAAAGGAGTTACGATATTTGGAAAGAGAGGAAAGCTCAACCCACAATTTATTGGTCCATTTGAAATCCTTGACCGAGTAGGAACTGTGGCCTATAGACTCACTTTACCTCCAAGCATGTCTCGTGTTCATAACGTTTTTCACATATCCATGCTTCGTAAAATATGTGAAAGACCCAAACCTCATTATTGAACCAGACGAGATAGCAGAAGATTTAACATATGAGGAGGTACCTGTCAAGATCTTGGATAAGAAGGAACATGTTCTACGCTCAATGATTATACCTCAAGTACGAGTTTTGTGGAGGAACCATGATATTGAGAAAATGACCTGGGAGTTAGAATCGAAAATGAAAGAGAGGTATCCTCACCTTTTCGAAATACCAGGTATGTACGTTAATTTTGAGGATGAAATTTCATAAGGAGGGGAGGTTGTAAGACCCCAAATTTTCATGAATAAGATTTAATTTCCTCTATATATTATTTTAAATAGTAATGTGTTGATTTGATGAATGAGATAAGTTATGGGGTGATATGTGCAAATTTTATAAAGTAAGCAAGTGGTTATAAAATATTCATTGTGTCGGGGAATATTCGTTTGGTGGGAGAATATTCTTTTTGTCGGGGAATATTCGTGCGACGGTGTAGTCATTGGTGGGCCCCAAATCAGAAAACTGTCGGATGAAGAAAACGACAAGAATAAGTTTTCTAAAAATAACGGTAAAATTGTTACCGTTAAACTGTTGAAATACCCGGTGGTTAAAGATGAGTAATACGCATTGTTGCACAGTAGCACACGGTATTGCACATTATTTTAAATCATTGATTTTTACGTAAGAGGTCACTCATTCAATAACCACTACATAGTATTTCATATTATTAAATCAATAATGGTCAAACATATTATTTACATGATATTATTAGATAACATTACTTACAATGTCTAGAAAATTCTGTCGAGGAAAGGGGTTAGGTTATTTAATTGCGTGCCAGTAAGGAGAAATCCTTATCGGAAAGCCCCCTCTTTCCTAGGAATGATTTGGTTGTTAATATTATGATTCTGTAATATTATTTATGAATAATAATTGATTATTGATAAATATGATAAGTAAATATTTATTCAATTTTGATATAAATGGAGGAATTTTTAGCAAAAGAGACATTTGTTGAAAGTTGATATTTTATAATCTCCGATAAAATAATTTATTTAAATATATTATTATAATATTACATTATAATAGTATAATGTGATAATTAATAGTATAATTTTATAATTTAAATGATAATATTTTTATAATAAATTAATGGTATAAGAATAAAATGAGGTGGAAGAGAGCAAATTGAATATGAGTTATTTTTAATCAGTATAAATGTTTTTAAAGTTAGTGTCCTTTTTATTGTGGATGTGCTGATTATCCTTTGTCAAAGTTAGTATCCTGCAAAATTCATCCGTTGTTAATTTCGTCAGAGATGGTGTGCTAGCATTTTTCTATAAATAGGGTGCATAGTTAGAAATGAAAATCACACCAGAATTAAAAAATTCTTTCTCTATACTATTGAGCATATTTCTTGTGAGTATTAAGATATTTTGAGTCTGATAACAGTGCAAGATTTTTCAACGTAATGTCCGATAATCCAGACAGATTTAGTATTCTACTAAGGTAAATGATATTATTTTTCTCGTAAATGATGTTATTTTCTTTCAATATTCGTAAAGAATATTATTTTCTTTCATATTCCATATAATTAAAGTGGTAATATTTCATTTCATATTTCCAAACTTAAACTTACTACAGTAAGTATTGCTTCTCTAATTCCTGAAATGATCAGAAATTCCTTGAGTTTTGCGTTTCATCTAATATTATTTCACCGGAATATTGGTATGAACTTTCTTATGAAATTTTTACCTTTTCATGTCGAGGTTACTTTTCATCCGTACAATACTAGTCATAAATACGGTACTATTCATACGTACAACACTATTCACGAGTACTATTAACAAAAAAATTAAATTTTCTTTTCTTTGTCCAAGTTATCTGTTATGGTTCTTATCTTTAATTGGATCCATGTTTTGAACTTCATTCTTGAATTTTGCTCCACAATTGATCATTATTGAATATACTTGAACTTGGATAAATTAAATTACGAATCCCTAATATTTGTCCTTTATCTCACTGGATTCGTTCTTTATATTATTTTTCATCATCCTCAGTCTTAAATTATGGTGAATATCTTTGGCCTTTAGTGCAAAGATGAATGATTAATTGATGAATATCTTTGGCCCGTAGTGTAAAGATGAGTTGTTGATTTTTGAATATCTTTGGCCCGTAGTGCAAAGATGAGCTGTTGATTTATGAATATCTTTGGCCTGTAGTGCAAAGATGGACATGTGTTTGGTATAATCATGACCACTGGTGATACAAATGAATATATTTGGCCCGTAGTGCAAAGATGAATTATTGATTTGAAATATATATTGATTGATGTTACAGGGATAAAATATTGATGATGGACTTTTAAATCATAGAATATAATAGACATTATTCTCTACTTTACTCTTCTAATGAATTGTTATTTTGGCTACAATTGTTGATCTAAAACTTGTTGTTCATAATATTTTATCTGATTTATTGAAGACTAACGATAATTTATTCTTCATTATCTTAGTCATAATATTCTTTGCTGGGCTAGTTGAGCTCACCCTTTTCTTTCATTGTTCTCTTCAGGAAATGAGAATATAGCTGGGACTAGTCGGGGAACAGAGTGATGGTCCGAGAAAGAGATGTAGAAGTCCTCACTATTTGTAAAATAGTGCGGTAATAATTGTAATGAGGACTTAGTTTGAGCGTTTATATTTTTTACATAATTTCTGTATTGACGCTCACAGTTGTGTGGTCGTACTTTGCACGACCGTATGATATAAAAGATATGTATTTGGATTATGTACCATGTATTTGGCGACTTAAAATGGGTTGTGTATTGAACCTATTTTGGGGGCGTCACAACTGCTTATCACCTTTAAAATTGGTTTATCTAAAAGGAAAGCAAACAAATCATATATTCCGCTGTGCTTAACAAATCTGATAAAGTATTTTGAACAGGAAAAAGTTTTAAAATATCTATTCAACCCCCCTTCTAGATAACTATTGTGCCTCTAGGAACTAACAATTGGTATCATAGCAGGTTCTCTCAACTAGCCTACAAAGCTTGAGTAGATCTGATGGCACATCTGATAAGCGAATCAAAGACTGGTGGAGGCAGCAAGCCAGCAATGTGCAACAAAGACAAATTTGCCAACTGGAAAGTTCGTATGCAAGCCTACATGGATTCAATAGATGATGATCTATTTGAAACCGTTCTAAATGGGCCCTATATTCCAGCAAATCTTACACCAACTCCAGACGATCCAAACAGAGTTCTGATCAATGTCAAAGCAGAATGGACTAACAACGAAATGAAAGATGTCTAGCTAGACAAAAAGGCCAAGAACATTTTGTTCCAGTCTTTAGAGGATAATCTGTTCGAAAATGTGGTTAACTGCAAAACTGCCAAAAAAGTCTGGGAAGCCATGCTCATCATGCACGAAGGAATTTATGAAGTCAGAGAAAACAAGCAATCTCTTCTGACTCAACAGTATGAGACGTTTACCCATGTTCCAGGAGAAAACGTCAATTCCACCTATGAAAGATACAATATACTGCTCAACTCTCTTCAAACTTTTGGAAAGATCTATCAAAACAAAGATCTTATCATCAAGTTCATGAGGTCCTTACCAAGCAAGTGGGATGCCAAAACCACTTCAATCAGAGAATCAAAGAACTTGCATAAAATGACTGTCCAACAACTTTATGGCAACCTTCTTACCAACAAACTAGAGCTAACTCAACGAGTAGAGACTCTATCTGAAGGAAGAAAGAAGGATAAAGGAGTTGCTCTTAAGGCAACAGAAGACACCTCCAAAGCTCATGATGAAAATAAATATGCCTCTGAGGAAGATGATGATGAGGACATTGTAATGCTGGTGAGAAGACTCAAAAGGTTCATACGCAAAAGAAGAAGCGGAAGACCTAAGGGATTCAACAACAACAGCAGCCAGGAGCAGATCAATGACCTATGCTACAACTGCAAGAAGATTGGCCAATTCATTGCAAACTGCAACAAACCCATAGGGAAACGCTGAAAAGAAAGATGAATCCAAAGAACGAGTTCAAAGGCTATAAGAAGCTTCAAAAGAAAGACAAAGGTCTAGTAGCCGGAGGTTCGTGGAGTGACTCAGACAACGACACTAGTCCTGAGTTTGGAGATGAAGAACCTCAAGTAGCCAATCTATGTTTGATGGCCAAAGATGCAAAAGACAAGAAAAACATTGACCATCATGAAGTAAGCATCGATGAGGTATTCGACTTTAACTCTCCTGATGTAGACATTGATAATTTAAGAACTGCCCTTCATGACATAACATCTCATCTGCATCAATACATGAAGTGGCTCAGAGTTCAGTCTAAAGATTATTCTAGTCTTCAAAAAGAGAAAGAGAAAGTTCAAAAAGAACTGGAAACAGCTCTACTTAGTATTGCCTCTCTCTCTAAACTTGAAGCCGAGAATAAACTCTTAAGACAGGCCAATGAACTAAGCACACAAAGAGAGTTAAATTTAACCTCTAAGATTGAGGAGCTAGAAAAGACAATCTCAATGTGGAATAGGTCTTCCTCATCCATGGACTCCCTGATCTCCAGTCAGAGAAGTGCATCTGACAGAACAGGCTTAGGCTTTGGGGAATCTACGTCAGAACCATGTGTGGAAATGATAAAGGAAACTAACATTAGTAGTGCTTCAAATTTTAATAGAGGCATTATATTTATGAAATTCACACAGAAGGAAGAACCAATGCATCCTTGCTCTTCTGATCTAAGTCATGTCCCAAGACATAATGGATCTCATGCTAGCCTGGGATTCATAAAGGTGAAGATTAACTCAGTCACTGCTCTCCAACCTTGAAGGGCCGTGGAGTTAAGCAAAATCGACTCCACGAACCAACTAGGAAGGAATCGTGGAGTTGAGATTCACTCATCACAAGCTCTAAATCACAAGGCTGCATGGAAAAAGAAGAACCAGTGTAAGGAGAAGGCCACCAAGTATCCACATAAGTCCAAATGGAGAAAGAATATAATCCACACACACACAAAAGCATGCATAATGCTAGATGCTTTATATGTGGTAGATATGGTCACAAGGCTGTAGTATGCTATTATAATTCTCTACACAATAGACCCAAGATCAAGAAAATTTGGGTTCTCAAGGGTACTAACAAAGTAGGACCCATGCAAGTCTGGGTACCAAAATGAAAGCTTAACCTTACTGCAGGAATTGAGCTCCATGGCCACAACATGGTATCTGGACAGTGGATGCTCAAGGCACATGACCGGGAACAAGGCCCTCCTGTCTAACTTCACATAGAAGAAGGGTCCAATAGTTATCTTTGGAGACAATAGCTCTGGCAAGACAAAAGGATATGGCTCAGCTGGGAATGTTGCAGTGTCCTTCAACAAAGTAGCCTATGTGGAAGGATTAAAGCATAATTTTTTGAGCATCAGCCAACTTTGCGACAATGGTCATCAAGTCATTTTCCACAACAATCAGTGTCAAGTCAGAGATCTGAAGACCTCTTCTATAAAGATGACTGGTGAAAGAGAAGGCAACGTGTACACAGTTAATATTGCTCAAATGATTTCTGATGATACAATCTGCTTCCTTGCTAAAGCCACTGAAGAAATGAGCTGGCTATGGCATAGAAGGTTGTCTCATCTCAACTTCAAGAGTATGTCAAAACTGGCCTCCAAAGATCTAGTAGCAGGCTTACCCAAGTTTAGCTTCGTCAAAGAAAGGCCATGCAATACCTGTCAGCTTGGAAAGTAAATAAGGAGCTCATTCAAAGGCAAAGAAGTCAACTCAATTGATAAGCCCCTTCAGTTACTACATATGGATCTATTCGGGCCAATTCCGACTCTAAGCCTTGGAGGGAAGAGACATTCGCTGGTCGTAGTAGATGACTACACCAGATTCACATAGGTGTTCTTTCTAAACTCTAAAGATGAAACAAGCTGCCAACTGATCAAGATGTTTAAGCTGGTGATCAATGAAAAAGGAGAAAAGATTAAGGCCATAAGGAGTGATCATGGTAGAGAGTTCGACTTCTCAGAAATGGATCAGTTCTGTGCAGACAATGGCATCAGTCACAACTTCTCAGCTCCACGAACTCGACAGCAAAACGGAGTAGTTAAATGGAAGAATAGAATGCTGACCAAAGCAGGAAGGACTCTACTAGCAGCAGCTCATCTGCCTGAATTCTTCTGGGCAGAAGCCATCAACACTACGTGATACACTCAGAACAGGTCTCTTGTTCACTCTACACTGAAGAAAACTCCCTACGAGCTGTGGAGAGGAAGAAAGCTAAATGTCAGTTATTTCCATGTGTTCGGCTGTACATGCTACATTCTCAATAATGAAAAACAATATCTGACTAAGTTCCAACCCAAGTCAGACGAAGGAATCTTTCTTGGATATGCCACAGATAGCAAAGTCTATAGAGTGTTCAACAAGAAATCGCTCAGTGTTGAAGTCTCGATTCATATCATCTTTGATGAAATAGACTCAGACAAGTCTGCACCGTAAGACACTGCGATCGACGATCCAGATACCACTGATTGAGGTGGTTGAGCCCGACACCACGATCACAGTTCCAGAAGGTGGAGTCGTCGAGGCTGAAGAAGAAATTGTGGAGAGATCTGCACTAGACGAAGATCCTCTACAACAAGAAACAGAAGTTAACCTTGAAGAGTTCAGACAAGAAGGCACCAGAACAGATGTTCCAACAGGGAACAGATGGGCAAGAGATCACACTCAAGATCTGATCACTGAAGATCCAACTGCAAGGATCAGGACAAGGTCTGTAACTCAAAATGAGTGTTTCTGTCTAAGCTTTCTGTCCTAAATGGAACCTAAGAAGATAGAAGATTCAATGGAAGACTCAAGTTGGATAGAAGAAATGCAAGAAGAGCTGAATCAGTTTGAAAGAAGAAAAGTCTGAAGATTAGTTTCTAGACCAAGGAATCAACCAGTCATTTGCACCAAATGGGTCTTCAGAAACAAAATGGATGAAGAAGGGGTGATCACAAGGAATAATGCAAGACTAGTGGCCAAAGGTTATTCTTAAGAAGAAGGCATTGACTATAATGAGACCTTTGCACCAGTTGCCAGACTAGAGGCTATCAGGATATTCCTTCCCTTTGCTGCTCACATGAAGTTCAGAGTCTTCCAGATGGATGTCAAGAGTGCATTTTTGAATAGAGAACTTCAAGAAGAAGTATATATAGAGCAACCTCTAGGTTTCATCAATCCAACTCTCTCTAACAATGTCTATAGATTAGATAAAGCCTTATATGGACTTAAAAAAGCACCTAAAGCATGGTATGAAACACTAACTAACTTTCTTATTGGAAAAGGATTCACTAGAGGTAGAGTAGATACCACATTATTTCTTAGGAAGCACAAAGATAAAGTTTTACTAGTTCAAATATATGTATATGATATTATCTTTGGTTCTACTGATGAAAATATGTGCAAGAGATTTGCCAAACTTATGTAGAACAAGTTTAAAATGAGCATGATGGGTGAGCTGAATTTCTTCCTTGGACTACAAGTGAAGTAGACTGATGAAGGTATCTTCATTAACCAAGACAAATACATCAAAGAGTTACTTAAGAAGTATGACATGGAATCAGCCTCTCCCATGAAAACACCAATTGCTCCAGCAACTAAGCTTGACAAAGATGAGAAAGGTAAATGTATTGACATTACTCAATACAGAGGTATGATAGGCTTCCTTCTCTACTTAATTGCCAGTAAACCGGATATAATGTTTGCAATATGTATATGTTATAGATTTCAAGCTAATCCTAAGGAATCACACTTAACTGCTGTAAAAAGTATTTTCAGGTATCTCAAAGGCACACCTTACTTGGGACTTTGGTATCCCAAGGAGTCCTCCTTTGAACTGACAGGATATTCAGATGCTGATTTTGCAGGCTGCAAAATTGATAGAAAAAGTATCAGTGGCACTTGTCAACTACTAGGAAATAGACTTGTATCCTGGTTTAGCAAGAAGCAAAATTCAGTACAACTTCAATTGCAGAAGCTGAATACATTGCTGCAGCTAGCTGCTGTGCTCAAATCCTATGGATGAAGAACCAGCTAGCAGACTATGGGTTTGATTTCAAATCTATACCTATTCACTGTGATAACACAAGTGCCATAGCAATAAAACATAATATTGTCATGCATTCTAGGACTAAGAATATAGAGATAAGATATCATTTTATTAGGGATCATGTTCAAAATGGAACTATGTCTTTGCAATACATCTCTACTGAAAATCAACTTGCTGATGTTTTTACAAAGCCCTTAGATGAATCCAGATTTAATAAATTAATAAGTGAGTTAGGTATGTTAAATCTATAACATTGAATTCTATGCTCTAGTTGGTGCTAACTAGGCAGATAGAAAGGCTATGTCAAAATCATAGAGATTACTAAGAGAAACCACAATTATGGAGTGGTCTAGACATGGCAGAAAAGTGTGATGACAGCATTACCAAGTCTAAGCAACCCTTCTGATAGGCGCCTCAGGGACAAACCTGACCCTTAGTGTCAGACTAAGAGGTTGGCCCTTCCTGAGAAACCTTAACCCAGAAGGGATGCTAATTCAGGATGAATCACAAGAAACCGTAGAGTCAACGGTCATGGAGCAGGTTCAGCATTAAACACAACAATCGTGGAGTGGTTCTCCGGCAATCGTAGTCCCCTCAAAGGGATTCACTAGCTCAGGGTGAGCTAAGGGCAGAACCGTACTTTTTATATGACTTAAAATCGTGGAGTCCAGTAGAACTCGACACATGCCCTACTCTGCAGATCATATGGAGGGAAGTTACAAATACATTTTGAACTGTCTTTTGTCAGTTTACCTTTGAATTTCAAAAGTTTATCTCTCTCTCTCTCTCAAAAGAAACCCTAAGCTTCAGAAAGCTAAGCCAAGTTTGTTCGTCACATGATAATTAACAAAATCAATGGCTGCTTCCAAAGTTATTTCTAGTTACCAACTGTGCTTCGATGAATTCAAAATAGCTGACCCTCATTTCCACAAAATACAGTCCCTTCTGAAAAGAGCTGGTCTCGAAGAAGCTCTGAGCACCAACACAAGGATTTACCTAAAGCTAGTGAAGGAGTTTTACTGCAATGGAGTCTTCGAAGACGACGTCATTACTACAAAGGTCAAGGGAGTGCAAATTTGACTCAATGCTGAAAGCATAAACCTAGCCCTAGGGTTTAAATCAAATGGTCTTCCTGTCTATAGATGTCATCGACTTCCATGAAGGACTACAGAAGATGCACCACACAAAGTTTGAAGAAATCAAGGGCTACAAGAAGAAACAGTTTGCCCAGAAGTATGAATTCCTGGCTGACATTGTTAGAAAATGCATATGCTATAAGGGCTCTGGTCACGACTCTATAAACGAGAAACAACTGAAGCTCATGACAGCTATCTGCTTTAGAATTCAACTCAACTATGGGGCTTTGCTGATGGAATGGTTTGTGAAGTGGATGCTCAGCCCAAAGAAGACAAAGAGCTCTGCCAAAATTCTCTATGGGAGATTCATTACAATAATCCTACAATCTACCTTGGGTGACAAAATTGGGGATAAAGAAGGTGCTCCCATTAATCCCAACAAAAAGATGACCCAACAGCTGTTTCAAAATTGGAAGAGGAACCCTGCAAAAAATGTGAAGAGGATGTCTGAGTCCAGTGGAAGGACTGGTGAAGTGAAGAAGTCAGTTAGGCAGGGTAATATGTCTGCTGTGAAGGAAACAAAAGAAGAAGAAGAAGTCAACCAAGAAGAACACTTGGCTTTAGTCAGAAAGAGCAAAGGGAAGAGGAAATTAAATGAAGGTGTTCAGATAACTGAAGAGCCTCAAGGCTTAACCACTGATGCACCCCAAAGGGGTTCTGGTTCTGGTACTGGGATTCGAGGTCTTGCCATTGAAAGGGACCTCACTCTTGAAGCAACCGAATTACCAAAAGAGATTCTGAAGGAGAAGAAGAAGAAGGAGAACAGTGAGGATAAGGCTGAAGGAAGCACGGAGCCTCAAAAAATAAAGAAACGCAGTTATCAAACCAAGAAGCTTTCACTCACTGAGGTCGTGGAGTTCACAGCAGTCGTGTAGTCCAGACTGACTAAAATTCCAGAATGAGGTGCTGCAACAGCCTCTTAACCTGAACAAACTGTCAGAGCTGAAGCTGAAGAAAAAAATGAGGCTGTGACTAAGCCTAAGAGAACAAAGAAGAAGCTGGTCAAGAAATATGTCCTTACAAATAAGGAAGTTTTGAAGGAAGATAATAGAAGGATTGTTGCTGAGAAGGCTGAACAAAGCAATCAACCTCAAGCATCTAGTTCAACCTTGGAAAAGACCAGAATAATAGAAGATGTGTTAGCCTACATCAGTCGTGCAGAAAACACTACTGCACCTGATCAGGCTATGATCAATACTGAGGAGGAGCTGCCCGAAACTATTGCTCATGCTGACGAGGAGATGCAAGAAGAAATTGAGATGAGCCCTGCTCATGTTGAGGGGGAGCCTCTAAAAGCACCTGAACAAGGAAATTCTCCAGCTAAGGGGGAGTTCCTAGAAATTCCTGAGTTAGAGAATGTTACTGCTGAGGAGGAGCTACCAGAAGTTGATCATGAAGCTCCCTCAGCCCCTGAAGAAATCGTAGTCTCTGAGACTGTGGAAATGGAGGAGGAGAATGCTAAAGAACAATGAGGAGATGAGGTGATGATGGATGTGGTGGAAATAATAAATGACGATGATGAAGACAGCGATGAGGAAGAAGATAATGAAGTTGAGATTCTTATAGTGAGCAAGGATGGAGAAAGAACAACTAACTATAATCAGCTGTTTGACTACTTGACTATGATGCCCTATCATAGGGCTCTGATTCTTAACACCTGGGATCATATGTTTTGGGCTTTCAAGGCTTATCCATCAATTTTAGTGCTAGCCTATGGATTCCCACGAAACCTCAACTATGCTCTGAAGTTGATCACCAATAATTCATCTTCAGAGACTGAGCATGAGGTACATTCTACACCTATCTCTTTCATTGTCAACCACTGCCCTTAAACACACTTTCATCAATTTTATGAATTGCCAAGATGGGTATATTTCCCGCTGACTTCATTATTCCAGATTATGAACAAGACAGGACATTCCTATCATATTGGGACGACCTTTCTTAGCCATTGGACGAACTCTCATCGATGTACAAAAAGGAAATCTTACGATCAGAGTTCATAATCAAGAAGTCACTTTTAATTTATTCAAGGCTATGAAGTTTCCTACCAATGAAGAGGAATGTTTCTGAATTGATGTTGTCGACGTCGATTAAAAAATTCGCTGGTCGGGCCACAACCCGGATCTTTTATCTCTTTTCCTAAATTATCTCTACCCTCACTCTTTTTATTTAGGAAAAAGGTTTTGAAGGGTTTTTTAGGAAAAAGGCCAACATGTATCATGTCGACGATTTGAACTTTTTACAGAGTCGCCAGTTGGTAGATTTGAAATGGTTGTACCAACTCAACCGAGTTTTGTTTGAAAGGGGCCTAATTGTTGGACACTGTTAAAACTTGATCTTTGAAAACAAAGTTTTGAGCTCGGGGGCTTAGTTAAGTGTGGGAAAGGTGTTAGGCACCCCACAACTCCCGTGTAAACACGGTACCGCATCTTTTTAATATTTTTCTTAAAATTGAAATGCGTGTGTGAATGCTATTTTGAAAATTGGGCCTATGTTTGATTGATTTGAAAGTAGTGCTTTACTTCATTGAACCTATATACGAAGGGTTTGATTTGATTTGCAACAAGTCTTTGATTTGATATTTAAAAGTATTTAATTTGATTTGCAAAAGCTATTCTTTTGATTTGAATTGAAAGTGATGTTTTGAAAGCTGGTTATCAAACCCTTACGCTACCATAGGAATTGAAGCCTGTTAATACTTCCAATTTTATCTTTTTAGCCTTAAAGCTGCATTTGAATGGTGATTTGTCGGGCTGCGAAGCATCCTCGACCACAAAATATATACAAGTGTCGGTCTCCTCATGGGCATGAAAACCATCGTAGGGACTCTAACACAACAAACCATATTTTTCACTATGTTGAGACCTTAAATCCGGATAACCATTTTAAGGTCATTTCATATACATTTTATAGAAAAATTGGCAGGGTACATTCGTAAAGCGGAGTTTGTCCATCGTGGAAATCAGATTCTAATCGATTTCATCATGAATCCCACGATTCGTAGGCTCACATGAGAGTAGCCCATAAACCTGCACAGTTCAAATTTGTATAGAAACATTTTATATATATATATATATATATATATATATCCCAATATTGCCAGAACCGAGGATTCATTCAGTAAATCCCGATTCGCACGGCCGAAGCATCTCGTTCCCACTAGATAGCGATCTAAGGGACGCGAGGTTGCTTTTGTGACTGAAAAATGCCGATTAATATCAAATGAACATTTAAAGCATTAAATTAAAAAGCAAGTATTAGCAATATATATACACAATTATATATATATAACTGTAAAAGGGCGATGGGTTTTCACTCGCAGGCCCGAACTAGAATTGAAATATATATATATTTATAAAAACTTTAAATAGCCACGAAAATATATATATATATATATATATACATATATATATATAAACAGTAAAAGGGCAATGGGTTTTCACATCGGTGCCCGTACTAGAATGGAAATTGACATAAAAGTAGTCAACCAGTGACTGGGAAGATCACCCAGTATGGTGAGGAGTGCAAAAGCAGTAAAAAGGCCACGAAATGATCCAGGTCGTACAAATATATATATATATATATATATATATATATATATATATTGACAGAAATGTAGTTAACCAAGACTGGGAAGGGAACCCAGTGGTGGTGAAGGCTTCTTATATATGCATAAATATATATAAAAGCAGTACACTACCTCGGATTTGACATCCAGGCTTGACAAAATTGAAATGTTAGTATATATACAGTTGAATAAACACAAGAAACCCAGACTGGAAAGACAACAAAGTCCGACGAAGTTGCCAAAATGAAGAATTTAGTGCATTGAAGCTGATAGAGCTGACAGATCGTCAATCTGAGTTGTAAAAATGATATAAATTGAGTTTATGTACAAAAATATACCAAATTTTGACAAAAACAGTCACAGAACTAAGTTTTGGGCATATTTAGAAAGCTAAACTTAACGTGTAAGTGTATAAAAGTACGAAGAAGTAATATAAACTTGCAGATCATAAAAATACTCACAATGGACTACTACACAGGCTTTTTGCCAAATCGAAGGCTCTATACATCCAAATCTACCGGTTATTTACTGGTATGTGGTAGTATGAGGGTATATCTACGTGTTAGATTACAAAATTTGGGTTTAGAATAGGTGAAAAAGTCAGAAAATCAAACGGACAGATGTTCGCTGTGTTTTTTTCTTTTTTTAAAAAGAGGGGGGTGGCCTCATATTTATAGACTAGGGAGCCTTGTCTCTAGCTGCTGCTGTCGTAGGTAGAGGTGCGGCTCCCCTGGTGGAGCCCACCCGTCCGGTTTGGTCGTCTCGTAGTGTGACACCCCCAAATTCAGGTACTTCAATTCCACGAGATTTGGTGTTCACTGTACAAATATCATCTATCTATCTACCCATAATAATGCAAACCATGCAATAGATAAAAATAAATCCTCCCCTTATGAGGTTACAACATCAGAATAATAAATACAATCCCTGGTCATACTAACCTTAAACATCTGTGCGAAACATAAACAAATAAATAAGTCTTACACAACTTTAACATAAGTCTGAAACATAAACATATAAAAATAAACAATAAGTCTTCATCACTTGTTGACCTTGCCCTTGCCTTTGCTATTAGAAGGCTCGTCGGACCTTTCGTTTTTAACTGCAATGTTATTATTACGCAAGAGTGAGCACGATTGCCCACAAGTATAATAATACAATAATAATATAATAACATGCGAGTGAATCAAAGACATCTGAATAAAGAAACTTAACTTTTGACTCAAGAATGAATAACAGGAATCAAAAGAACGTCTGAGGGTCATAAGACCTTGAACTATGTCCTAGGTTGTAAAGTTTTTATGCTTTAAACCTTTAACAGTCATAAGACTATGGACTCTACTTCTCGTACTTAGGGGGATCAGCCCTTAGTACCGTACTGTGCACAATATCTCAACGCTAAAGCGTAAATAATCCTCTTTTACAGGGTTGTTCATCTCAGTTTTGACGTCAAAGTCCGCACCAAAGGAAGTTTGGTTTGGATAAGCTCAATAAGTATTCTAGAATTTAGAACGTTCATCAACTATGGACTAGTCGAATCAATAAGGGTTCACTAGTCTTATAAGGTTCAACAATAACATCGATATTCAACTTGAATAATAAATCTCAAGAGTATACAATCGAATAAGTATTGTATAACTGAATTATGCTTTTAAAAGAGTTACAGTATCTAATATGAATTTCGAACTGAAACAATTAAGAACACGAGCTTACTTGATATAGAAACACAAGTCTAAGACTTAATAAATGAATAAATTAGAATTTACGAAACTTGCTAAATCAATAAGTTAGGGATATGATACTTGCCTCTTGCACAAGCTACAAATATAATTACAATTCACTTCCTCAACGTCCTACACATTACATTATGTATACGACATCTATTAGTTTTCATAATTACCATGTTTAACTGTTGAACTATTCACTTACGTTCGACTTACAACTTGGTTTATAATATTACTCAATGGCTAACCACATAACATGAATGTAAACTCACAACATGCATATCACACATGTATAGCCCTTTAAACAATCATAATCAAGTTTTACAATTACGATATTCAAGTTCGCACTTAGTTTGTTAACTTGAACCTTCACATTATCTTATATATGTCAATAACTTAGTTTATTAATCATAAACTTCAAATCATATAATATTCATGTATGTAACTTAGAAAAACATCTTTTATTATCGAGAACACTACACTTGTGTGCGTGCATGTCCGAAGCCCTCCGATTGCCTCCGAGTACGCATCAGTCACTAAGATGACTATTTTTACCCATTTTAACGATTTCAAATTGAAAAACTTAAAGAATGAAAATTGTAGGTATACTCGTTATCTTTCCGAATCATCTCGAATCGCCTTAATCGGAGTTTGTATGAAAAAGTTATACTTATTTTACTATAGGAGGTCAAAACAGCCTCGAAAACCAAAAAAAAAGCTCTCGGACAGCCCCTATACACGCTGGGGCGGGTCCTTATGATAGTAGTGTGCATACAAGTCAATCATGTATGATGATAAAGCACATACTTTGTAAACAATCTTATTTATTTATTAATAAAATATTCATTTAAGGCATATAATTATCTACATGGTGCTGTTTTTATAATATGTAAATAACCCATAGTTTTAAGCAATGCTTTTAGAATCATGATGAGATCATGATAATGAGATCTAAATTCTTAGAAAGCTTAAAAATTAAAATAGTTCCCAATTGTGGGATTACTAAAATGGGGATTAGTAAATCCGGACAGATTGGTACATATGTTGCTTGCTCATTGGATGAGGATGACTGATCTCATGGTCATTTGTGTGGAGACACTAAAGCAAGTATGTAGGTGCTTATTGGAGAATAAGTTCACTGAACGTGACTCGCTATGGAATACCTAATGGAGTTTTACTCGCCTGTCAATAGGAATTCCTAATGTGATAGTAGTACAAGTGATCCTTGGACTTGAGATCATCATAGTATCTTGTATGTAACAAATTATACTTTGACTAATTCCTTAAGGCCTTTTAAGACATATATAGGGTATGCTTGGGTATAATGAGTTACATATGGAGATAATGAATGATCAATAAAGAATCTACCACCTCTAGTAAAAGAGGAGATATGTCCTATGTGATTCGTTAAACGACAACCTAGGAATCCTTGGCCAATGTAGAATGAAATTAGAAAGAGGTTTCTAATTTGCATTATTTGGAGTTGTGCATTTTCTAATCGAAATACATTTGATTAAAGAAATTAAGACTTGACAGTAAATCCATGTCTTATATTTAATTGGGACATTGTATGGTGGAAGGATTGAATTGTACGGTAACTATTAACTCACATGTTCTTTTATGATTAATGTTGAAATCTATATTATCTGGAAAGTCGTGATCGTTAGGGAGGCTTATCCCTATTATAGAATAAATGTTATTTATTTAAATAGATTATTAGTTTAATTTATTTATTTAAATAAGATTAGAATTGTTCTAATTGATTTATTCATAACCGGTTTAATATGGAGAACCTAAAGGGTCACACCATAAAAGGAAGAAGAATTATTTAAGAAAAAAATAGCATGATAGTAATAATGCATTAAGTATAATTAATTTAATCTATGGCGATAGAATAAATTAAATAGCTTAATGTTTATTATTTAATATTTTAGAAATATTAAATATAAATTAATAAGAGGAGTCTTATTAATATTATTATTATTATTATTATTATTTTAATTCTAAAGGAGTTTAGGAATTAATATAATATCAGTACTCTCTCTCAATCCTAATAAGATTAGGATATAAATTAATTAAAAGTGTTTAATTAATTAATTAAATAAAACCATATTTTAATTAAATTAGGAGGGTTAACCTAATATCTATATAAGAGAGTCTTATATCACGTGAATTTTTCCAAGAGTTGGGAGTACACATATTCTATAGAGATAGAAACAAGGGTTAAGCCAATAACCTATCTTCTTGAGTTCTTCATCTTCCTTGGTGGATCACCGTTAGAGGCCAAACATTTGGGTGGCTGACATTGATCAAGGGAAGGAGCCACTACAGATGAATCAGAGGATTCAAAGGAGTAGAACTTGTACCTGAGGAAGCTTGGATCTTCAAAGGTATAATTCTATTTTTCTCCTTCTATATTCACTGATAATTGATGCACAAGAATGATCATGGTTATGGGTTTGTATAAATTTTTGAAAACCTAGTTTTTGCGCTTCCGCCCTATTTATGTGATTTGATTGCATGATTGCATTACGTACAAACCCAACAGTGGTATCAAAGCCAATCTTGTGCTAATTATCAGTCTATGTGATTCCATACATGTATGATATGCGATTGGATCGAGTTCTGGGCAACAAAAATTTTTCAGATTCTGCGAAGCTAAGCAGCTGCGCCGGTACAAGGCAATATTGCTGCGCAGCTGCGCCGGTTACTGTTCCTGGTTTTCATGCTACGCAGCTGCGCCGGTTCCCTTTACATTCTTGGCGCAGCTGCGCCACTAGACAGGAACTGAAATTTTTATTTATTTAATTAAATGAATGGTTTATTTAATTAATAAAGGTTTAAAATAAAGATGTTTATTTTATATGAAATGAGATTTCAGAATTGCTAAAATTAAAGAGTTTAATTTGGAATTGTTTTTGAATGAAATAAAGGAGTTTATTTTTCCAAAAACAAAGTTTAGCAAACTTTTGCCCATTAACTGATATTAATACATATATGGAATGAATTTATTTTCATGAGATGAATAAGTTTTATTGATACGTATGATGATATGTATGGTAATAAAAGGGATTGATTATGGACTATGACCAATGTGATTGGATTTTATTTTGGTTGAATGCTTGAATGAATGGGTTTTATAAAATGGGGTCTGCGTACCTCGTCTTCTCTAGTTTTATTCTCGATGTAAATTATATCTCCTTTCTATGTACTTCCCCTTGACTGCTGATCAAGGTTTTTATTTAATTTTAAATAGTTAATGTAATAGAGATAGTTAGAATTATTTTGAAGAAATTGGAGACCAAGGAGCAAGGAGCGCGTGAAGACCCGTTTGTATGGAGCCCGGGTTTAAATGTAATCGTTACATTTAAAATTTAAATTCTTGCACTCCTAGGTTTGACCTTTTGGTTCACTTGGTGACTCTAGTGAACCAAACTAAAATAAAAGTCCATAATCAATCCGGGTAGAATATAGTATTCTATATTGCATGCTAAATATTATATATATTATATTTTATGCAAACATACTTCGCATGTTTAATAAAATGACGCGTATTATATATATATATATATATATATATATAGTGTAGTAGTGTGTGTGTGTGTGTGTGTGTGTGTGTGTGTGTGTGTGTGTGCATGCGCGCTAAACAAGATGAGACAAATAATAACAAACCCCTCAAAGAAATAATATTAAGTCTGAAGCGTTCAAATGATATTTGGAATATCGAACGTCGCCTTCTAGCATGATTAATTAATAGAGTATTAAATATTTAATATGAGTTTGTTGTGCTATCCACAAGGCGAGTATTGAATATTTAAGATGTTAATTAATCACATTTGATGCTTATCAAGAAAATTGAACGATCTAGTCTTGTTGTGCTATCCACAAGGACGAAAATTTTTCTTTTTGAATTTATGGAAGTGCTAGGCTGGACTTAACTTAAATCATTTTAGTTCGGATGTGCACACACATGACCATTATGATTTAAGAGGCTAAATAAAAGGAGTTACACGGTGATGTAATTGACAAGAGTTGTCTACCTATTTATTTGTATATCGCTTGTTGTGCTATCCACAAGGTTATATACATTTGAAATGGGATCCTTAATCTCACTAGCAGATCTTTAATTAGATGTTGTCGAACTATATAAGTGAGGTTAATATAGTTTGATGAAAATAGTGGGAGATACCAATTTAAAATAAAGACCTAAATTTATTTTGGTATGCAAAGTTAATAAAATGAATGTTTGCTAAAATGTTGTCTTTTCACATGCAGAATTTTAAAAATGTCAAAATCACTAATCTCGCTACGAAGCATACTTGATGCAAATAAGCTTACCAGCCCGAATTATGAGGACTGGCTAAGAAATCTGAGAATTGTTCTCACTGCTAAAAAGATTTCTTATGTCCTAAATTCCACTATCCCTGAATCTGTTTCAGAAACAGCCTCTGAGGAAAAGATTACCACTTTCAATAAGTGGCAAGATGATGCATCTGTGGCTCAATGCATCATGCTCGCATCCATGAATAACGAGCTTCAGCGTCAGCACGAAAAAATGGATGCTCCTGCTATGCTGCTTCACCTCAAGGAGTTGTATGGTGAACAGAGTAGGACTGCTAGATATGAGATATCTAAGGAGCTCTTCCGATCTCGGATGACCGAGGGCACTACCGTCGAGACTCATGTTTTGAAGGTAATCAATTTGATTGAACGCCTTGGACAGCTTGGGTTCGTCATAGATGGGGAGTTGAGTCAAGACTTGGTCTTGCAGTCACTCCCTGAGACCTTCTCGCAGTTTGTGGTTAATTTTCACATGAATAAGCTAGATGTCAGCTTGCCTGAGCTGCTTAACATGCTAAAAACTGCAGAAGGTCAATTCTCATCCAAGAAGAACCATGTCTTGTTGGTGGATTCTTCCAATAAAAGGAAGAGGCCCAACGTGTCTTATGAAAAGAAGAAATCTAAGAAGGCTAAGGGAAAAGGGAAAGAAAAGGAGCAAAAGAAACCTGAACCAGCTAAAGGAATGCGCTTTCATTGCAATGAGCCGGGACATTGGAAGAGGAACTGCAAGAAGTTTCTAGCAGAGAAGAAGCTTGGAGAAGGTTCGACTTCCAATCAAGGTTTGTTCATGATTGAAATCAATTTTTCAGAAAGTCAAAATTCTACTTGGGTATTGGATACCGGTTGTGGTTCTCACATATGTAATACTGTGCAGGGACTGGTCAGAAGTAGAAAGCTGAACAAAGATGAGATGATCCTACGAGTGGGAAATGGGGCAAAAGTTACTGCATTAGCTGTAGGAACTTATTGTTTAGCAATACCTTCGGGAAAATCCATTTATCTTAATAACTGTTATTATGTTCCGAATATTATTAAAAACATTATTTCAATTTCTTTATTGGATATGGAAGGTTTTGACGTTATTATAAAGAACAATGGTTGTTCCATTTATAAAGACGATGTTTTATATGGTATTGGAAATTTGCGAAATGGACTTTATACACTTGACTTACAAGAAAATATATTTCAAATTGAACAAATTAAGAATAGGAAAAGAGATGATATTAATTATACCTATATGTGGCACTGTAGACTCGGTCATATCAATGAAACAAGATTATCCAAGTTGCATAAAGATGGGCACCTCGAGCTATCTGATTATGAATCATATCCAACTTGTGAATCTTGTCTCATGGGTAAAATGACTAAATCTCCTTTTAGTGGAAAAGGAGAGAGAGTTACAGAGTTGTTGACATTGATTCACACAGACGTTTGTAGACGTATGACAACAAGTGCACGGGGTGGGTATTCTTATTTTATTACTTTCACTGATGATCACTCAAGATTTGGATATGTGTATTTAATGAAATACAAATCAGAATCATTTGAAAAGTTCAAAGAGTTCAAAAGTGAAGTAGAGAAACAAACGGGCAAGAGTATTAAGATACTTTGATCAGATCGAGGTGGAGAATACTTAAGCAGTGAGTTTCTCAATTGTCTCAGAGAAAATGGTACAGTCTCACAATGGACTCCTCCAGGTACACCACAGTTAAATGGAATATCTGAAAGGAGAAATCGAACACTGTTTGACATGGTTCGATCCAAGATGTACCAGGATCTTCGACAGCACTTCTGGTGGTCGAATTTGAAACGGGATGTTGCTGAGTGTGTTGCAAAGTGTCTAACCTGTCAGAAAGTGAAAGCAGAACATCAGAGACCGAGTGGTTTGCTACAACCCCTGGAAATCCCATAATGGAAATGGGAACACATTACGATGGATTTCGTGGTTGGCCTTCCGACGACTCAGAAAGGCTACGACGCAGTATGGGTTATCGTTGACCGACTGACGAAATCAGCACACTTCCTTCCGATCAAAATCAGATTCAACTTAGATCCGTTGGCAAGGTTATATATGAAAGAGATTGTTTCGAGGCACGGAGTTCTGGTGTCAATTGTTTCCGACAGAGATCCGCGCTTCACATCGAACTTCTGGAAGCGACTACAAGAATGCATGGGGACACAGTTGAGAATGAGTACGGCTTATCACCCTCAGACAGACGGGCAAAGTGAAAGAACGATCCAGACATTGGAAGATATGTTGAGAGCATGCATCATGGATTTTAAAGGAAATTGGGATGATCACCTACCGCTTGTGGAATTCGGTTACAACAACAGTTACCATGCTAGTATTGGCATGCCGCCTTACGAAGCATTGTACGGAAGAAAATGCAGAACCCCGCTATACTGGGATGAAGTTGGCGAGAGACAACTATTAGGTCCAGAACTGGTACAGCAAACAGCAGAGATAGTCAAAGTGATCAGAACAAGACTGGTAGCAGCTCAGGATAGGCAGAAGAAGTACGCCGATCCACACCGTAAGAATGTTGAGTTTGAATCGGGTAGCTTTGTATTTTTGAAAGTCTCTCCCTGGAAGGGAAAGATCAGATTCGGTAAGAAGGGAAAATTGAGCCCAAGGTTCATTGGACCCTTTGAAGTACTGCGAAGGATTGGAAAAGTTGCGTATGAGGTAGCCTTACCTCCGGCGCTCGAGAATGTCCACAATGTCTTTCATGTTTCAGTTTTACGCCCCTACAAACCCGATTACAAACATGTGATTGAATATGAACCCCTACATTTTGAAAAAGACTTATCCTATGAAGAAATTCCTGTTCAGATTGTTGACAGGAAAGAGCAAGTCCTCAGAAATAAAGTTATACCTTCTGTTAAGGTAATTTGGAGGAACCACAATGCTGAAGAAGCTACGTGGGAACTCGAAGAGCATATGATGAAGAATTACCCAGATTTATTTACTTAAATTTTTTTGTATATGTGATTCTGGGGACAGAATCTTTGTAAGGGGGGAGAATGTAATGGGACGAATTTTTAATTGAACCGTGATTCTGGGGACAGAATCCTTTTAAGGGGGAAAAGGTGTGACGAACAAGATTTTTGTAATTTAATTTAAATATTTATTGAATTAAATAAATATTTTTCGATGATTTAATTATTGAGTTAAATAATTAATTGATGAAATTGTAGTAGATTAATTTAATTATATGTGTCACATTAGTTAAATTAATGTGGTGAATTTTTATATTCAAAGTATGTATTTAATTGAGCTTATTTGATTAATATATTAATTAATAAGCATAATGTTATTCTAATTAATTTAAATAATTAATTAGAGATTTAATGATTTGACATAATTAATAAATAAGAATTTTAATTATGTGACTATGTGAATTATTGTGGAATTATGCAATTTTATTTAATTGATTTAAATAGTATTATTGATTAATTAAAAGTGTGACATTATTAAACTATATTATAGTAAGTTAATTAAAATAAATGAGAAGGGATTCCTTAAGCTAGCCAAACAAGGCCTTAAGGGAAGTTGGTCAGTTAACCCACTAAGGGACCAACTGACAACCACTCACCCATTATATATTATACGTATTATACTTATATACATATATACTATATCAATTCATATATTCATATCAGAGGAAATAAAACTTAAAGAGTCAGAGAAAATTTTGAGAGAAAAGATTGAGGAAGAAGAATTTGAGAAGTTTATATCATCATCTTCACAGAGTTTACTAGGGGTAATTCCTTTGTCCCAATTTATTTCACGTACTATGTTTCCTTCATGAACATATATTCTGAGTTCTCCGTGTATGAGAAAAATTAGCAATTTTTGATTATATGCTTATATATGTGTTATTATATCATTATAGCATGTTTTGTATTTGGTATGAATGAATTAAAATAATGGAATTCATGTAATTAGGCCTTAATTGGGTTTTCAAAATTTTACAGAGTTTTTCCATTTACGAGCTTTAAAAATTCTCTGTGAATGGAAAAAAATTGATATTTATTCATTATATGGTTATATTTGTGTTAATATGTGTTTATAACATATTATATGCCATATATGCATAACTTTCAGTGATCACACCATGGAATTTTGTTGATAATTGGGTTTTCAAAAGTTATAGAGTGTAGAAATTGTACATATGGCCCATATAGCCCTTACGTACAAAATTTACACGCCTTATACGTTTATTTAACTTAAATTGATACTTGCATGTAATTATGTACGTTTAAACGAACAAAATGGAAGTTAAACGAACGGATTCGGTGTTATAACGAATCCGTAACGTTGAATTTCTTGTTTTCCTTTAAAACTTTACAAAATATTGAAAACAGTGAAAATAGATGCATTGGATTGTGTAAATACGTAATTTAAAATGCTAAGATCATGCTAAAAATGTTATATAATATTTCTGTGGAGTTTTTACATTATGGGTAGCCTTATAATTCATTACGTTAGTTTAATTTGGATTTATTTGGGCTACTCTGTGTGTTCATCGCGAACCAGGGAGTGCACCAGCAGGGGGACCCGCCCTAGCGGGTGTTCTTGGGTATTAGGACCCGCCCCAGCGGGTATAAGGGCTGTCCGGGAGCCTTTTTTTTGGTTTCCGAGACTGTTTTGACCTCCTGTAGTAAAATAAGCATAACTTTTTCACACGAACTCCGATTGAGGCGATTCAAGATGATTCGAAAAGATAACGATTAGACCTACAACTTTCATTCTTTAAGTTTTTCAATTTGAAATCGTTAAAATGGGTAAAAATGGCCATCTTTGTGACTGATGCGTATTCGAAGGCAATCGGAGGGCTTCGGACATGCACGCACACAAGTGCAGTGTTCTCGATAATAAAAGATGTTGTTTTAAATTACATACATGAATATTATATGATTTGAAGTTCATGATTAATAAATTAAGTTATTGGCATGTATAAGATAATGTGAAGGTTCAAGTTAACAAACTAAGTGCGAACTTGAATATCGTAATTGTAAAACTTGATTATTATTGTTTAAAGGGCTATACATGTGTGATATGCATGTTGTGAGTTTACATTCATGTTATGTGGTTAGCCATTGAGTAATATTATAAACTAAGTTGTAAGTCGAACTTAAGTGAATAG
The DNA here is from genome assembly GCA_020205555.1 of Panax stipuleanatus. Taxonomy (NCBI): domain Eukaryota; kingdom Viridiplantae; phylum Streptophyta; class Magnoliopsida; order Apiales; family Araliaceae; genus Panax; species Panax stipuleanatus. The sequence continues at coordinate 89,390,002 of CM035121.1, forward strand.
TTCAACAGTTAAACATGGTAGTTATGAAAACTAATCGATGTCGTATACATAATGTAATGTGTAGGACGTTGAGGAAGTGAATTGTAATTATATTTGTAGCTTGTGCAAGAGGCAAGTATCCTATCCCTAACTTATTGATTTAGCAAGTTCCCTAAATTCTAATTTATTCATTTATTAAGTCTTAGACTTGTGTTTCTATATCGAGTAAGCTCGTGTTCTTAATTGTTCAAGTTCGAAATTCATATTACATATTGTAACTCTTTTAAAAGCATGATTCAGTTATACAATACTTATTCGATTGTATACTCTTGAGATTTATTATTCAAGTTGAATATCGATGTTATTGTGGAACCTTATAGGACTAGTGAACCCTTATTGATTCGACTAGTCCATAGTTGATGAACGTTCTAAATTCCAAAATACTTATTGAGCTTATCCAAACCAAACTTCCTTTGGTGCGGACTCTGATGTCAAAACTGAGATGAACAACCCTGTAAAAGGGGATTATTTACGCTTTAGCGTTGAGATATTGTGCACAGTATGGTACTAAGGGCTGATCCCCCTAAGTACGAGAAGTAGAGTCCATAGTCTTATGACTGTTAAAGGTTTAAAGCATAAAAACTTTACAACCTAGGACATAGTTCAAGGTCTTATGACCCTCAGACGTTCTTTTGATTCCTGTTATTCATTCTTGAGTCAAAAGTTGAGTTTCTTTATTCAGATGTCTTTGATTCACTCGCATGTTATTATATTGTTGTCATATTATTATACTTGTGGGCAATCGTGCTCACTCTTGCGTAATAATAACATTGCAGTTAAGAACGAAAGGTCCAACGAGCCTTCTACTAGCAAAGGAAAGGGCAAGGTCAACAAGTGATGAAGACTTGTTGTTTATTTTATGTGTTTATGTTTCAGACTTATATTAGAGTTGTGTAAGACTTATTTATTTGTTTATGTTCCGCACAGATGTTTAAGGTTAGTATGACCTGGGATTTATTTTATTTATTACTCAGATGTTGTAACCCCATAAGGGGAGGATTTAATTCTATTTATTGCATGGTTTGCATTTACTATGGGTAGATAGATAGATAATATTCGTACAGTGAACACCAAGTCCCGTGGAATTGAAGTACCCGGATTTGGGGGTGTCACACAAGGTGTCTTATGAAAAGAAGAAATCTAAGAAGGCTAAGGGAAAAGGGAAAGAAAAGGAGCAAAAGAAACCTGAACCAGCTAAAGGAATGTGCTTTCATTGCAATGAGCCGGGACATTGGAAGAGGAACTGCAAGAAGTTTCTAGCAGAGAAGAAGCTTGGAGAAGGTTCGACTTCCAATCAAGGTTTGTTCATGATTGAAATTAATTTTTCAGAAAGTCAAAATTCTACTTGGGTATTGGATACCGGTTGTGGTTCTCACATATGTAATACTGTGCAGGGACTGGTCAGAAGTAGAAAGCTGAACAAAGATGAGATGATCCTACGAGTGGGAAATGGGGCAAAAGTTACTGCATTAGCTGTAGGAACTTATTGTTTAGCAATGCCTTCGGGCAAATCCATTTATCTTAATAACTGTTATTATGTTCCGAATATTATTAAAAACATTATTTCAATTTCTTTATTGGATATGGAAGGTTTTGACGTTATTATAAAGAACAATGGTTGTTCCATTTATAAAGACGATGTTTTATATGGTATTGGAAATTTGCGAAATGGACTTTATACACTTGACTTACAAGAAAATATATTTCAAATTGAACAAATTAAGAAAAGGAAAAGAGATGATATTAATTATACCTATATGTGGCACTGTAGACTCGGTCATATCAATGAAACAAGATTATCCAAGTTGCATAAAGATGGGCACCTCGAGCTATCTGATTATGAATCATATCCAACTTGTGAATCTTGTCTCATGGGTAAAATGACTAAATCTCCTTTTAGTGGAAAAGGAGAGAGAGTTGCAGAGTTGTTGACATTGATTCACACAGACGTTTGTAGACGTATGACAACAAGTGCACGGGGTGGGTATTCTTATTTTATTACTTTCACTGATGATCACTCAAGATTTGGATATGTGTATTTAATGAAATACAAATCAGAATCATTTGAAAAGTTCAAAGAGTTCAAAAGTGAAGTAGAGAAACAAACGGGCAAGAGTATTAAGATACTTCGATCAGATCGAGGTGGAGAATACTTAAAAAGTGAGTTTCTCAATTGTCTCAGAGAAAATGGTATAATCTCACAATGGACTCCTCCAGGTACACCACAGTTAAATGGAATATTTGAAAGGAGAAATCGAACACTGTTTGACATGGTTCGATCCATGATGAGTTTTACCGACCTTTCAATTTCCTTCTGCGGATATGCCCTAGAAACGGCTGCATACCTACTTAACAAGGTACCTACCAAATCCGCCCCAAAGACTCCATATGAGATGTGGAAAGGGAGGAAACAAAATCTTAAGCATGTTAAGACTTGGGGTTGTCCAACTTATGTAAAAAAGTTTGAAAATGATAAGCTACAGACTAAATCCGATAAGTGTAGATTTGTGGGATACCCTAAAGAAACCGTAGGGTATTATTTCAATCATCCAACTGATCAAAAGGTGTTTGTTGCGAAACATGCTACTTTCTTGGAGAAAAAGTTTATCCATGAAGGGGTCAGTGGGAGTAAGATATATATTGAAGAAGTTCAAGAACCACAAGTTACCACGGACCAAAGTCAAGTACCTAACCAAGTAGAAGAACCTACTGTACCACACCCTGTTCGTAAATCTGGAAGAGTACCGCAGATACCTGAGAGGAACGGATTCGTTATAGAGGATGACGATGAGGTACACATCAAGAATGATGATCCATTGAATTATGAACAGGCTATGAGTAATAAAGACTCAGGGAAATGGCTTGAAGCCATGAAATCCGAAATGGACTCCATGTATGAAAACAAAGTATGGACTTTGGTTTCACCACCTGAAGGTATTAAACCTATTGGGTGTAAATGGGTTTTTAAGAAAAAGACTGGAGCAGACGGAAAGGTAGAGACCTATAAGGCCCGACTGGTTGCAAAAGGTTTCAAACAAAGGCAAGGAGTTGACTATGATGAAACCTTCTCACCAGTAGCCATGCTCAAGTCCATTCGGATTTTGCTTGCGATTGCAGCTTACAACGACTATGAGATCTGGCAGATGGACGTGAAAACGACCTTCCTCAATGGGAAACTTGAGGAGGATGTGTATATGACACAGCCAGAGGGATTTATCTCAAAAGTTGGAACAAATCAAGTCTGTAAGCTACAACGATCCATTTATGGGTTGAAGCAAGCTTCTCGTAGATGGAACATTCGTTTTGATGAGACAATCAAAGAGTTTGATTTTATCAAAAATGAGGATGAACCTTGTGTATACAAGAAGGTTAGTGGGAGCGTAGTATCATTCCTTGTATTATATGTTGATGATATATTACTGATAGGGAATGACATTCCTATGTTACAATCCATTAAAATCTGGTTATCTAAAAACTTCTCCACAAAGGACTTGGGTGAAGCATCCTATATTTTGGGGATAAAGATCTATAGAGATAGATCTAAAAGGATGCTCGGCTTATCCCAAGGAACGTACATTGATACGATGCTAAAGAGGTTTAGCATGGAAGATTCCAAAAGAGGTCTCATGCCGATGAGCCATGGAATAAATCTCTCCAAGAAACAGGCCCCAAAGACACCTGAGGAGAGAGACCGTATGAGTAAGATCCCTTATGCTTCTGCAATAGGATCTATCATGTACGGTATGATATGTACTAGACCGGATGTTATTCACGCACTTAATGTAACAAGCAGATACCAGTCGAATCCAGGAGAAGAGCACTGGAAGGCAGTGAAAAATATCCTAAAGTACTTGAGAAGGACTAAAGATATTTTTCTTGTCTACGGTGGGTCTGAATTAAAACTCGAGGGATTCACGGACTCAAGTTTTCAAACAGACCAAGATGACAGTAAATCTGTTTCAGGGTATGTGTTTACCTTGAACGATGGTGCAGTGAGTTGGAAGAGTTCCAAGCAATAAACAGTTGCTGATTCAGTGACAGAGGCAGAGTATATAGCTGCAAGTGAAGCTGCAAAGGAAGCTGTTTGGATGAAGAAGTTCATAACTAAACTTGGTGTGGTTCCTAACATCGGAGAAGCAGTTCCCGTATACTGTGACAACACCCGAGCGGTTGCACAGGCTAAGGAACCTAGGTCTCATCAGAAATCTAAACACGTGTTGCGGCGATTTAACTTGATCAGGGAGATCATTGAAAGAGGAGACGTCACCTTGGAGCGTGTGGACTCTCAAGACAACATTGCAGATCCATTTACTAAAGCTCTAACACAACAGCAGTTTGATTGTCACTTAGAGAAGATGGGTATGTGATACCATGGCGATTGGCTTTAGTGCAAGTGGGAGATTGATAGTAGTGTGCATACAAGCCAATCATGTATGATGATAAAGCACATACTTTATAAACAATCTTATTTATTTATTAATAAAATATTCATTTAAGGCATAAAATTATCTACATGGTGCTGTTTTTATAATATGTAAATAACCCATAGTTTTAAGCAATGCTTTTAGAATCATAATGAGATCATGATAATGAGATCTAAATTCTTAGAAAGCTTAAAAACTAAAATAGTTCCCAATTGTGGGATTACTAAAATGGGGATTAGTAAATCCGGACAGATTGGTACATATGTTGCTTGCTCATTGGATGAGGATGACTGATCTCATGGTCATTTGTGTGGAGACACTAAAGCAAGTATGTAGGTGCTTATTGGAGAATAAGTTCGCTGAACGTGACTCGCTATGGAATACCTAATGGAGTTTTACTCGCCTGTCAATAGGAATTCCTAATGTGATAGTAGTACAAGTGATCCTTGGACTTGAGATCATCATAGTATCTTTTATGTAACAAATTATACTTTGACTAATTCCTTAAGGCCTTTTAAGACATATATAGGGTATGCTTGGGTATAATGAGTTACATATGGAGATAATGAATGATCAATAAAGAATCTACCACCTCTAGTAAAAGAGGAGATATGTCCTATGTGATTCGTTAAACGACAACCTAGGAATCCTTGGCCAATGTAGAATGAAATTAGAAAGAGGTTTCTAATTTGCATTATTTGGAGTTGTGCATTTTCTAATCGAAATACATTTGATTAAAGAAATTAAGACTTGACAGTAAATCTATGTCTTATATTTAATTGGGACATTGTATGGTGGAAGGATTGAATTGTACGGTAACTTTTAACTCACATGTTCTTTTATGATTAATGTTGAAATCTATATTATCTGGAAAGTCGTGATCGTTAGGGAGGCTTATCCCTATTATAGAATAAATGTTATTTATTTAAATAGATTATTAGTTTAATTTATTTATTTAAATAAGATTAGAATTGTTCTAATTGATTTATTCATAACCGGTTTAATATGGAGAACCTAAAGGGTCACACCATAAAAGGAAGAAGAATTATTTAAGAAAAAAATAGCATGATAGTAATAATGCATTAAGTATAATTAATTTAATCTATGACGATAGAATAAATTAAATAGCTTAATGTTTATTATTTAATATTTTAGAAATATTAAATATAAATTAATAAGAGGAGTCTTATTAATATTATTATTATTATTATTATTATTTTAATTCTAAAGGAGTTTAGGAATTAATATAATATCAGTACTCTCTCTCAATCCTAATAAGATTAGGATATAAATTAATTAAAAGTGTTTAATTAATTAATTAAATAAAACCATATTTTAATTAAATTAGGAGGGTTAACCTAATATCTATATAAGAGAGTCTTATATCACGTGAATTTTTCCAAGAGTTGGGAGTACACATATTCTATAGAGATAGAAACAAGGGTTAAGCCAATAACCCATCTTCTTGAGTTCTTCATCTTCCTTGGTGGATCACCGTTAGAGGCCAAACATTTGGGTGGCTGACATTGATCAAGGGAAGGAGCCACTACAGATGAATCAGAGGATTCAAAGGAGTAGAACTTGTACCTGAGGAAGCTTGGATCTTCAAAGGTATAATTCTATTTTTCTCCTTCTATATTCACTGATAATTGATGCACAAGAATGATCATGGTTATGGGTTTGTATAAATTTTTGAAAACCTAGTTTTTGCGCTTCCGCCCTATTTATGTGATTTGATTGCATGATTGCGTTACGTACAAACCCAACAGTGGTATCAAAGCCAATCTTGTGCTAATTATCAGTCTATGTGATTCCATACATGTATGATATGCGATTGGATCGAGTTCTGGGCAACAAAATTTTTTCAGATTCTGCGAAGCTAAGCAGCTGTGCCGGTACAAGGCAATATTGCTGCGCAGCTGCGCCGGTTACTGTTCCTGGTTTTCATGCTACGCAGCTGCGCCGGTTCCCTTTACATTCTTAGCGCAGCTGCGCCACTAGACAGGAACTGAAATTTTTATTTATTTAATTAAATGAATGGTTTATTTAATTAATAAAGGTTTAAAATAAAGATGTTTATTTTATATGAAATGAGATTTCAGAATTGCTAAAATTAAAGAGTTTAATTAAATGAATGGTTTATTTAATTAATTTGTTTTTGAATGAAATAAAGGAGTTTATTTTTCCAAAAACAAAGTTTAGCAAACTTTTGCCCATTAACTTATATTAATACATATATGGAATGAATTTATTTTCATGAGATGAATAAGTTTTATTGATACGTATGATGATATGTATGGTAATAAAAGGGATTGATTATGGACTATGACCAATGTGATTGGATTTTATTTTGGTTGAATGCTTGAATGAATGGGTTTTATAAAATGGGGTCCGCGTACCTCGTCTTCTCTAGTTTTATTCTCGATGTAAATTATATCTCCTTTCTATGTACTTCCCCTTGACTGCTGATCAAGGTTTTTATTTAATTTTAAATAGTTAATGTAATAGAGATAGTTAGAATTATTTTGAAGAAATTGGAGACCAAGGAGCAAGGAGCGCGTGAAGACCCGTTTGTATGGAGCCCGGGTTTAAATGTAATCGTTACATTTAAAATTTAAATTCTTGCACTCCTAGGTTTGACCTTTTGGTTCACTTGGTGACTCTAGTGAACCAAACTAAAATAAAAGTCCATAATCAATCCGGGTAGAATATAGTATTCTATATTGCATGCTAAATATTATATATATTATATTTTATGCAAACATACTTCGCATGTTTAATAAAATGACGCGTATTATATATATATATATATATATATATATGTGTGTGTGTGTGTGTGTGTGTGTGTGTGTGCATGCGCGCTAAACAAGATGAGACAAATAATAACAAACCCCTCAAAGAAATAATATTAAGTCTGAAGCGTTCAAATGATATTTGGAATATCGAACGTCGCCTTCTAGCATGATTAATTAATAGAGTATTAAATATTTAATATGAGTTTGTTGTGCTATCCACAAGGCGAGTATTGAATATTTAAGATGTTAATTAATCACATTTGATGCTTATCAAGAAAATTGAACGATCTAGTCTTGTTGTGCTATCCACAAGGACGAAAATTTTTCTTTTTGAATTTATGGAAGTGCTAGGCTGGACTTAACTTAAATCATTTTAGTTCGGATGTGCACACACATGACCATTATGATTTAAGAGGCTAAATAAAAGGAGTTACACGGTGATGTAATTGACAAGAGTTGTCTACCTATTTATTTGTATATCGCTTGTTGTGCTATCCACAAGGTTATATACATTTGAAATGGGATCCTTAATCTCACTAGCAGATCTTTAATTAGATGTTGTCGAACTATATAAGTGAGGTTAATATAGTTTGATGAAAATAGTGGGAGATACCAATTTAAAATAAAGACCTAAATTTATTTTGGTATGCAAAGTTAATAAAATGAATGTTTGCTAAAATGTTGTCTTTTCACATGCAGAATTTTAAAAATGTCAAAATCACTAATCTCGCTACGAAGCATACTTGATGCAAATAAGCTTACCAGCCCGAATTATGAGGACTGGCTAAGAAATCTGAGAATTGTTCTCACTGCTAAAAAGATTTCTTATGTCCTAAATTCCACTATCCCTGAATCTGTTTCAGAAACAGCCTCTGAGGAAAAGATTACCACTTTCAATAAGTGGCAAGATGATGCATCTGTGGCTCAATGCATCATGCTCGCATCCATGAATAACGAGCTTCAGCGTCAGCACGAAAAAATGGATGCTCCTGCTATGCTGCTTCACCTCAAGGAGTTGTATGGTGAACAGAGTAGGACTGCTAGATATGAGATATCTAAGGAGCTCTTCCGATGTCGGATGACCGAGGGCACTGCCGTCGAGACTCATGTTCTGAAGGTAATCAATTTGATTGAACGCCTTGGACAGCTTGGGTTCGTCATAGATGGGGAGTTGAGTCAAGACTTGGTCTTGCAGTCACTCCCTGAGACCTTCTCGCAGTTTGTGGTTAATTTTCACATGAATAAGCTAGATGTCAGCTTGCCTGAGCTGCTTAACATGCTGAAAACTGCAGAAGGTCACTTCTCATCCAAGAAGAACCATGTCTTGATGGTGGATTCTTCCAATAAAAGGAAGAGGCCCAAGGTGTCTTATGAAAAGAAGAAATCTAAGAAGGCTAAGGAAAAAGGGAAAGAAAAGGAGCAAAAGAAACCTGAACCAGCTAAAGGAATGTGCTTTCATTGCAATGAGCCGGGACATTGGAAGAGGAACTGCAAGAAGTTTCTAGCAGAGAAGAAGCTTGGAGAAGGTTCGACTTCCAATCAAGGTTTGTTCATGATTGAAATTAATTTTTCAGAAAGTCAAAATTCTACTTGGGTATTGGATACCGGTTGTGGTTCTCACATATGTAATACTGTGCAGGGACTGGTCAGAAGTAGAAAGCTGAACAAAGATGAGATGATCCTACGAGTGGGAAATGGGGCAAAAGTTACTGCATTAGCTGTAGGAACTTATTGTTTAGCAATGCCTTCGGGCAAATCCATTTATCTTAATAACTGTTATTATGTTCCGAATATTATTAAAAACATTATTTCAATTTCTTTATTGGATATGGAAGGTTTTGACGTTATTATAAAGAACAATGGTTGTTCCATTTATAAAGACGATGTTTTATATGGTATTGGAAATTTGCGAAATGGACTTTATACACTTGACTTACAAGAAAATATATCTCAAATTGAACAAATTAAGAAAAGGAAAAGAGATGATATTAATTATACCTATATGTGGCACTGTAGACTCGGTCATATCAATGAAACAAGATTATCCAAGTTGCATAAAGATGGGCACCTCGAGCTATCTGATTATGAATCATATCCAACTTGTGAATCTTGTCTCATGGGTAAAATGACTAAATCTCCTTTTAGTGGAAAAGGAGAGAGAGTTACAGAGTTGTTAGCATTGATTCACACAGACGTTTGTGGACCTATGACAACAAGTGCACGGGGTGGGTATTCTTATTTTATTACTTTCACTGATGATCACTCAAGATTTGGATATGTGTATTTAATGAAATACAAATCAGAATCATTTGAAAAGTTCAAAGAGTTCAGAAGTGAAGTAGAGAAACAAACGAGCAAGAGTATTAAGATACTTTGATCAGATCGAGGTGGAGAATACTTAAGCAGTGAGTTTCTCAATTGTCTCAGAGAAAATGGTACAGTCTCACAATGGACTCCTCCAGGTACACCACAGTTAAATGGAATATCTGAAAGGAGAAATCGAACACTGTTGGACATGGTTCGATCCGTGATGAGTTTTACCGACCTTCCAATTTCCTTCTGCCGATATGCCCTAGAAACGGCTGCATACCTACTTAACAAGGTACCTACCAAATCCGCCCCAAAGACTCCATATGGGATGTGGAAAGGGAGGAAACCAAATCTTAAGCATGTTAAGACTTGGGGTTGTCTAGCTTATATCAAAAAGTTTGAAAATGATAAGTTACAACCTAAATCCGATAAGTGTAGATTTGTGGGATACCCTAAAGAAATCGTAGGGTATTATTTCTATCATCCAACTGATCAAAAGGTGTTTGTTGCGAAACATGCTGCCTTCTTAGAGAAAGAGTTTATCCATTAAGGGGTCAGTGGGAGTAAGATATATATTGAAGAAGTTCAAGAACCACAAGTTACCACGGACCAAAGTCAAGTACCTAACCAAGTAGAAGAACCTACTGTACCACACCCTGTTCGTAAATCTGGAAGAGTACCGCAGATACCTGAGAGGTACGGATTCGTTATAGAGGATGACGATGAGGTACACATCAAGAATGATGATCCATTGAATTACGAACAGGCTATGAGTAATAAAGACTCAGGGAAATGGCTTGAAGCCATGATATCCGAAATGGACTCCATGTATGAAAACAAAGTATGGAATTTGGTTTCACCACCTGAAGGTATTAAACCTATTGGGTGTAAATGGGTTTTTAAGAAAAAGACTGGAGCATACGGAAAGGTAGAGACCTATAAGGCCCGACTGGTTGCAAAAGGTTTCAAACAAAGACAAGGAGTTGACTGTGATGAAACCTTCTTACCAGTAGCCATGCTCAAGTCCATTCGGATTTTGCTTGCGATTGCAGCTTACAACGACTATGAGATCTGGCAGATGGACGTGAAAACGGCCTTCCTCAAGGGGAAACTTGAGGAGGATGTGTATTTGACACAGCCAGAGGGATTTATCTCAAAAGTTGGAACAAATCAAGTCTGTAAGCTACAACGATCCATTTATGGGTTGAAGCAAGCTTCTCGTAGATGGAACATTCGTTTTGATGAGACAATCAAAGAGTTTGATTTTATCTAAAACGAGGATGAACCTTGTGTATACAAGAAGGTTAGTGGGAGCGTAGTATCATTCCTTGTATTATATGTTGATGATATATTACTGATAGGGAATGACATTCCTATGTTACAATCCATTAAAATCTTGTTATCTAAAAACTTCTCCATGAAGGACTTGGGTGAAGCATCCTATATTTTGGGGATAAAGATCTATAGAGATAGATCTAAAAGGATGCTCGGCTTATCCCAAGGAACGTACATTGATAAGATGCTAAAGAGGTTTAGCATGGAAGATTCCAAAAGAGGTCTCATGCCGATGAGCCATGGAATAAATCTCTCCAAGAAACAGGCCCCAAAGACACCTGAGGAGAGAGACCGTATGAGTAAGATCCCTTATGCTTCTGCAATAGGATCTATCATGTACGGTATGATATGTACTAGACCGGATGTTGTTCACGCACTTAGTGTAACAAGCAGATACCAGTCGAATCTAGGAGAAGAGCACTGGAAGGCAGTGAAAAATATCCTAAAGTACTTGAGAAGGACTAAAGATATTTTTCTTGTCTACGGTGGGTCTGAATTAAAACTAGAGGGATTCACGGACTCAAGTTTTCAAACAGACCAAGATGACAGTAAATCTGTTTCAGGGTATGTGTTTACCTTGAACGGAGGTGCAGTGAGTTGGAAGAGTTCCAAGCAATAAACAGTTGCTGATTCAGTGACAGAGGCAGAGTATATAGCTGCAAGTGAAGCTGCAAAGGAAGCTGTTTGGATGAAGAAGTTCATAACTGAACTTGGTGTGGTTCCTAGCATCGGAGAAGCAGTTCCCGTATACTGTGACAACACCAGAGTGGTTGCACACAACGATTTCTATGAAGTACGAACTTCATAGAAACATCAGACAATGTTACTAACATGTTCTTAACATCTTAAATCATGCAATTACTCGAATCAAATCATTAAATTTCACCGTTCTTGGTGTTCTTGACGGTTTTGAAGAAAAACATGAAATTTGACGTCATAGATTCGTTATAATTCTGAATCCGTTCGTTCAAAGTTTGTTTTTTTTGTTTTAACATGCATTATCATAATCTACTGCCAAATTTAAGTTAAAAAAATCATTCATGGCATAAAAATTTTACGTAAGGGCCGTATGGGCCATACATAGAACTTCTATACTCTATAACTTTCGAAAACCCAATTCAAACAAAATTCTATGGTGTGATTACTGAAAGTTATGCATATATGTCATATAATATGTTATTAACAATTAGTAACACCTATAAGGTCATATGATTAACAATCATCGACATAAAATATTTAATTTGCACGTAAGGCCATATATATAACTTTTCTACCCTGTGACTTTTGAATTCCAAATTAAAGCATACCTTCATGGATTTGATTGTTTTAAACATACATATGTTATAGAAAGTATGTTATGAACATCAATTAACACGTATATGATTATAACTCAAGTAATTAACATCAATTTTATTCACAGAGAACTCAAGCTGGCTTTTTCATGGAAGAAATATATATATATATATATATATATATATATATATACGTAAATATAAAGGTTGAATCAAGAGGTTACCCTTGCTAACTCTGTGAAGATGATGTACTTTAATTCTTCAATTTCTTTCAACTCTCTCTCTCAATTCTCTCCTTTTCTCTCTGTATTCTTCCTGACTACTTTTCAAAGGACTGATAATAGTAATATATAATATAATACGTATAACATGTATAGTGCGTGAGTGGTCGTCCGTTACTCCCTTAATGGGTTAACTGGCTCCAACTCCCCTTAGGGCCTTGTTTGGCTAGCTCATTCCTTCCTCCTTTTCATTTATTTTAATTATAGCTTTATAATATAGTTTTAATATCACACCCAATTTAATCAAATAATGTTATTTAAATCAATTAAATAAAATAGCATAAATCCACATTAAATCACATAGTCCCATAAATAAAATTCTCATTTATTAATTATATCAAACCATTAAATCTCTAATTAATTATTAAATTAATTAGAACACATTATGCTTATTAATTAATATATTAATCAAATAAGCTCAATTAAATGCATCATTAAATATAAAAATTTCTCCACAATAATTTAATCAATGCATAAATTAATCTACCATAAATTCATCAATTAATTCGTTAATTCAATAATTAAATCATCAAAAAATATTTTTTTAATTCAATAAATATTCAAATTAAATTACAAAATCTCGTTCGTCACACTAGTTCGTCACACGAAGTACGTGCACTCTGAGAAACGCGAGGTCGAAGTAGAAACTTTCTAACTTTTGATCGGAGCGTCTGTTTGAGGCATGCTATACCTTTTCGGAAAGCCCTCGCCGAGAGTGTCACAATGACATGTGATAAAATATTTTTTGGGTGCAAGAAGACGGGTTCATAATAGGTCTTCGATTCCCCACAGTTTGTCTGTTCAGCTGTCTTGTGCTGTTTGCACTCGGGATCATCGTTATAGTTCGTTCTGACCTTGGTGGCATTAATTCGGCTTGAATTTTACCGAATCAGCTCAGGGTTAATAAAATGACCATTTTGCCCCTCCCGGGGTTGCCTTTAATGTCGGCATGGCCTTTGGTTGACTTTCGAGAGTTATTTCCAAGACTAGGATCCCATTCGAGTCTAATTTTTTTTTTGTCCTCAGTGTAGTCTCTGAAGTTAAATTGAAAGTTCTAGGTTTTCATCTGGAGATGTTGTAAAGCTTCAGGAATGTTTTCAAAGTTGACATGACTTCCCGGGTCGCGATCGGGGCGGGCCTGTACCTCCCGAGTTGAGACCGGAGCTGAGTTGACTTCCCGAGATAGGTGTTCGAGGCTGTGGTTGTCCCGGTATTGGTGACCGGGGTTGATTAGAAATGCTCAATTTTGATATCGGAGTTGATCTGACGGTCCGATTAGAGATCGGATTTGATTTGACAGTTTGATTGGAGATTGGAGCTGGATTGACGGTCCAATTGGTATTCGGAGTTGGATTGACGGTCCGATTGGAGATCAGAGATGGATTGACAGTTCGATTAGAGGTCGAAGCTGGATTGACTGTCCGATTAGAGATGGAGCTGGATTGACTGTCCGATTGGAGATCAGAGCAGGATTGACGGTTCGATTGGAGATCAGAGCTGATTTGACTAGAGTACCGATATTGGTGATCGAATTTGCCTGGAGTTCTGATATTGGTGATCAAATTTGACTGGAGTATCGATATTGGTGATCGGATTTGACTGGAGTCCCGATATTGGTGATCTGATTTGACTGGAGTACCGATATTGGTGATCGAATATGATTAGAGTACCGATATTGGTGATCGGATTTGACTGGAGTACCGATATTGGAGATAATATTTGCCTGGAGTACCGATATTGGTGATTAGATTTGACTAGAGTACCGATATTGGTGATCAAATTTGACTGGAGTACCGATATTAGTGATCGAATTTAACTGGAGTACCTATATTGGTGATTAAATTTGACTGGAGTATAGATATTGGTGATTAGATTTGACTAGAGTACCGATATTGGTGATCAAATTTGATTAGAGTACCGATATTGGTGATCAAATTTAATTGAAATACGGATATTGGTGATCGGATTTAACTGGAGTACCGATATTGGTGATCGGATTTAACTGGAATACCGATATTGGTGATCGGATTTAACTGGAGTACCGATATTGGTGATCGAATTTAACTAGAGTACCTATATTAGTGATCGAATTTGACTGGAGTACCGATATTGGTGATCTTATTTGCCTGGAGTACCGATATTGGTGATTAAATTTAACTGGAGTACCGATATTGGTGATCGTGTTTGATTGGAGTACCGATATTGGTGATCAGATTTAAATGGATGGCCCGATTGGAGATCGGGGTTGATTTGATAGCCCGATATTGAGATCGGGGTTGATCTGGAGGTCCAGTATTGAGACTGGAGTTGATTTGATTGACCCGCGTTGCCTTCCTATAGTATTAGTAGTAGGGGCAAGAATTTTTGAGTGTCTACAGATGCCCCTCTTTATCATGCTTATGCAGTGCAATGAAATGAGCAGGATAAAGATTGCTAGACACATGAAATGTGAATATTGAACGATATGTTGTGCAGGTTTGATACCTCAAAGAGGCTAGGGTTACCCTAGAATGTTTATGCCACTTTCTGCTATGGATGACGTTGTCCGTGAAAACCCTTGCTGCCGCATTATCATGCGATTGTTGGTAGGATAACAGATTTAAGCTATCACAAAATTTCTTTTCACTTTCTGTTGGGGATGATGTTGTCCGTGATAGCTTTGCCAACTCTGATGAGGATATATCTTGGTTGCCGAGTTACCTTCTTGTATACTTCCGATGCTTATCCTAGCGATAATTTACAACGGCAGCTTACCACAGGGGGTTAAACCACCAGTCCTTCTTGATGCTCCCTTTGAGGATATGTATAACAGATTCCATCATCGGGGATGGACTATTACATGGTTTCTGTCACCGGATCATTTTCGATGCTTTGCGAAGGTTGCTCCAACGGCTGCTGTCATCGGTCGATACCCGATACTTCACTGGGTTAAAGCCAACGACTGAACTGGATTCAGTCTGTACCCGATACTTCGCTAAGTTGAAGCCATCGACTAAACTTGACTCGGTCTGTACCTCAACTTCGTTGGGTTGAAGCCAACGGTTGATCTGGACTCGGTCTGTACCCGATACTTCGTTGGGTTGAAGCCAACGACTGAACTTGACTCGGTCTATACCTGAACTTCACTATAGTTGAACCAACGGCTGATCTGGACTCGGTCTGTACCCAATACTTCGTTGGGTTGAACCAACAGCTGAACTGGACTCGGTCTGTACCCGAACTTCGACAGTGTTAATTTTTTGGGAATTTGATGTCGCTTTTCGACAGTTTTTCAGCAATCTGCATACGTGGGTCCCAGACATTGCTCTGAGATGGATACCAAGGGCTTTCATAGAGATCCCTTTTCTGTTAGGATTACGCTGCTTAAACGCAGGATTTCAGGATAAACAGCTCAATCGTGTAGTAGTTTTTCTTCAGATTTGACTTGGCAGCACATAGAAACTCCGTTTTAATCCGAATCAAACCTAGCCCGGGGGAGTCGGACCCACCCTGGGGAGCCACAAGTGGAGGTGCGGCAGCCGTAGGTGGGCCCGCTTCCACCTGGGCTATTTACTGGGTTGCGGGATTTTCATTTTTTAAGTTTTAGTTTTAAGTTCCAAACGGATTCCGATCTTCTTTTTCAGATCTACGGAGCTTGGACAGTTGTTTTTTGATTCCGTCAGTTCCTACGCATTCAGCGCAGCGCAAGTAACGTTTTACATCCTTTTTTTGCTAGTTTTGACCATTAAAAGCATGTGAACCACGTAGCGGGCTTTTAGACGTAATGTATGAAAAATATATGCCTATATGATCTGTTAAATTTTTTTTGACTACATATGTATGCATATCTTACTATAATGCACGTTTGGATGTACGAAAATTCAAATTCTGAGACAGTCAATTTTTGCTCTTTTTGATCAGTTTACTCATCCTTTTCGAGGCCTAGTGAGCCTGGATTTTCAACTAAAAAATGTTCATGGTAATTTGGATACCATGTGAGGTTATTTTTTATTTTAATTCATAAATATGAACTGTTCTTATTTTGGGAAGGTGTGCTACTGAAAGGCCACCTAGTCATACCTATGTACATGCGGACAATCCATTTTACAAAAGAGACTCTCGCAATTTTTTTTTAAAACCGAAGCGTTTAATAAACATGCAGTTTTGACTCTACTGGGGATTCTTGACTGATGCATGCATGTTTTTAGGATTTATCTTTTGAAAAAAACATGCAGTTTTGAGTTTATTGGGTATTTTTGACTGACCCATGCATATTTTAAGACTTAGAGATGCATACGAGTACTGATTTAAATAATAAGCCACAGGTTTTAGGATTACCACACCCTTTCTAAGGTGATTTGGAGAATTTGTATAGGTGATGGACCGTGATAGACCCGACAGTGCTAGTAGGGTATCCTCAGGTATTAGACGAAGGCGAGCTTTCGATGTTCCCCAGTCGCGTCCGGCTTGACCACCTCGTCGTTTGGTAGAGTCGGTGGTTCATCCAGATCAGGACGAACCGCCGATTGACATTGATGACGAGTAGGCTGCTATTGCTGCTCCAGCTCCAGCTCAAACTTCACGGACGGAGGTTCCAGGCATCGTTGTGCCTACACATGAGCTGCTGGGTGACTTGAGTCGCCATCCATCGAGGTTCATTCATGCCCATGAGGTGACTTAAAGTTTTTCTCTTCTTGTATTCTTTTCTTTCTTTGGCCATTCTTGGGGCACAGGTTTTTGACATGGGTTAGTTTTTTTGATGCAGGTTCTCGGCTTTACGCAGGCTCGAGGGAACTGGTTCAATGTGCATTCCCTATATCACATTCTGCACTAGGATTACAGGGATATTGTTGATGACTGGGGGTTTCAGGCACTCTTTTCCATCCTTCCCCGCCGCTGCCTCTAGGGGTATATAAGGACTTTGTCTGAGCGCTGATTCAACCAGACTCAGTCCCTTCATCTGCTGGACTGTGAGGTGTTGATGACTCCTATGGACTGGAGATTCATCACCATCATTGAGTTTGAGGGTGAGCCAGTGCCTGTTATGGCTGACATCATTCCTACTGCCGTTCGGTCCCTGCTGGGAGTTTCCGCGGTGGCGCTCAAGGGTCAATCGGTCCGATCTGGTCCCTTGAGTATAGATGCCCAAAATGGGACTTTATTGGATCCCCTGCCTGATGACCAAAGGGTTAGAGATCGCATTCTGAGGTGACTATTTTTGGTGATCATCAGGGGTTATTTTGTGGCGGATAACTCATCTACAGTGTCCTTCGCCCTGATTAGCGCTACCCAGCATGTAGAGCACCTCAGTGACTTTGATTGGGGTTCCTACACCTTTGCCTATTTTCTCCGGGGCATGCGTATGCTTTCGGAGGGTTCGACGGAGGCTTGGTTAGGATTCTACCCGTTTCTACTGGTGAGTACATCTTTCTTGTACCTTTTTTATTTCAGCATTTATATTTATCAGTCTTGATCACTAAGGACTTTTAATATTTGCATGGCCAGTTCTGGGCATTTGAGAGGCTTCCTTGCCTACGGCCCGCCAATGCTTTAGGTCTAGAGACCTATCCTCAAGGACGTCGTTATCATCACTCGACTTTGATGGAGGTCCCTGTTACTGAGGGATTTACTCATGTTCACTTAGAGTTGGAGCTTTTGACGGCTGGATCGATCTCTTAGACGCCGTATAACTTCGAGTTTTTGACCGTCGAATTCGAGGGAGGCTTTCCCACTGGTCGGGAGTTTATATTATCGACCCGCAGAGTTCCCGATTTTGACAGAGGGAGGCTGGGAGCTCTATTTGGGAGAGCATGCCATCAGGAGTATTATAGGTGAGATCCGCATTCCCATTATTCGTCCTGATTGGCATCATTTGCCGCTGATCATGCCATTGACAGAGATCCCTATGGAGGGCATAGATGGCTTCACCCTATCAGAGGGTCCTGTTCAGCCATAAGGCATTTAGCAGATAGTGGAGTCCTCGCACTATTGGAGCTCAGACTCGTGCTACCCAGTTCATGTCAGACATGATGCTAGGGTCCGTGATGATGACAGACTGGATAGCTTGCCTTAGGGAGCCAACTCATTTAGACCAGATTGCAGATCTAACCTGGGAGTTGGATAGCGCTCACTTCTTTATCAGGCATCTTGGCCGAGATTCGTTAGAGGCATCTTATTTTGACCCATCCAGCTATGGAGCAGGCCCCTCCTCAGGTCCATTTAGCAGTAGTTTTATAGGGGCAGATCCTCCTTTGTACCACCCAGACATGCCTAATGACCGTAACTTTGTATCCACAGCAGAGATGGAGCAGGTTGATCACCTGGACGTAGATTATCTGGACCTCTTAGGATAGCTATGGCAGCTATATTTTTGGTCAGCCACTGTTTTGGCTATTTGGCGGTTGTGCCATCATTTTGATAGACCACTGTAGTAGTTGGGTGGTGGTGACCCATTTCCATGTATTTCTTCACTTCACTTTGTATTATTAAATAGGGATGATGCCCGCAGTAGATAGCTTATCATAGATATTCATGATATTTACTATCTATCACATCATGTTTATACTTGTCATCATGCATGTATTATGTCATATATATGCATTTAGACAGATGAGTTCAGATTTGACCCCTGGATGGTCTGGTGGTACGGTGACACATATGATGTCATCCGTCGTGAGCCGTACTGAGCATTTGCCACAGTCTGAGGTGGCTTCATCATTGCGGTCGTGGTACGAGAGCCTGCCCTTCTCAGCTCGAGGGACAGTAGATCAGATGTTGGGGCATTCGTTGGCCCTCGTAGATTTTTAGGTGCCATACAGGTTTGTGGATGGTATACTATCCTACTGGATACCCAAGAGGCAGGTTTTTTGATTTGGGCGACATGAGCTGACGCCGACTTTAGAGGAGTATGAGCAGCTTATCGGTCTGGTTTTGGATTTGTCGTGCGCCCGGATTGCTATTAATGACATGAGGAGACCATTCCTGCGGATGTCCGGTCTCCGTTAGAGAGTAGTTGTAGACGAGATCGTTTCTGGACGTGTGATCTCGATTGATTTTTTGATCGATCATTTTGGGGAGCTTGATAGCTACTATCGACATATCGGGGACTTTATTATTTCAGCAGAGGCATGGCATCTGGCCATGGTAGATATTCTGCTGATGTGCATTGTGGCATACGTCTACATGCCGCTGCGCTTCGATCACCTGGATGTGGGATTGGTAGTTGTTGTTCGAGCCCTTAGACATGGTAGTACCATTATCCCGATGATTTTAGCTGAGAGTTGCTGTCAGCCACCCATTGTAGTACCCACCTGGAGGGGTTCTTTAGAGGTAGTTCGGTCTTGCTGTATGTATGGCTGATGTCCCACATACGATCGATTGGAACTTTGAGACCTCATGGATATTGCTTTACCCGTGAGGTAGCCACATCTTACTCCTTTTAGCCTGCGGAGTGTACCGATGAAAAGATGTAGTCGACATTTTTGGCGAATATTGACCATTCGTTCATGATTTTGCCATGCTCAGGGCTAGCCTCCCCATATAGCTTCATTACTTATGCACCTGGCATGGATTACTTGCTCCTAGAGGGTTTGAGAGGAGTGACTACTTATCATCCCCTGGCTGTTATAAGCCAGTTTGATCAGTTCTAGAGCATACACCGATTTGAGAGGTCTGCTGATCAGAGGATGTCAGCTTCATCCATGTCATCTACCGACTTGGTTAGAGTGTATGAGTTTTAGACTCATAGAGAGAGAGAGAGATGAGTTCTCCCGTGGCCATCTAGACAGTTCTCCAGAGTACTTAGCATAGTTGGAGGCAGATATGGCAGCAACTGCATTTATTCTTTCAGCTCCTATTGTAGATTCAGATGAGTAGGAGCCTGTGGCGGACCCTAATTCTCCTACTGAGGATGAGCTATTTGGAGGTTTGACAGCTGCTTTGGTTAGAGACCCACCGACTATCCCTGCAACCACAGATCCGACTTTGGCGGATTCATTATTCAGGATGACCTTTGAGAAGGATTCGGCTAGAGTACAGATGTTGACCGCCTTATTTGGCAGAGATATAGCTTTATCTGAGAGGGACGCACTTCGAGTGGCTCATGATGCTGGCTTGATAGAGAGAGAGGAGCTCCGATCTACCAGAGATGTAGCTGTTACGGAGAGGGATGAGATCCGCTCAGTTAGAGATGCAGCCTTTGCTGAGATCGAGGATAGTTTGATTGCTAGAGATGCAGCTTTTGCGGAGAGGGATAAGGCTATAGCTTCCCGTGATTTCTATATTACTGATAGTACTGCCCTTCGATCTTATACTCATGGCCTGATTACCGAGATGAGTGCATAGATGGATGACCACAGTGCCATATTGCAGATGACCGTGGAGGTTTGGAGCCATATGGAGGCTGAGGGTATTGAACTTGCAGCTGCTCCTCCATCTTCAGAGAGAGATTCCATAGTGGCATTGTTGGCCCGCTTATCTTTGGGTCAATATATTATCTTTATTTTTCCTGCACAGACTAGATCAGCCATTTTTGTCATGTACAGGGCATTATGTATACATCAAACAGTTTTATATCAGAGAAATATATTTTTGAGTCACTTCCCTATTTGGAGATGTATTGTCATTGCTGTGTGATTACCACTTCTTTCATAACTGGCTGTTATTGATGTATCTTGACCTCCTCCTTGATGGACTGACAGTTGAGATGTTAGGGAGTATCTTAGATGGGCCTGTTGATTAGGTTAATTGGATATAGCTTCTGTATGGCTTTTGGTGTCTTGGAACTGGTTTTTTATTGGGTTTTTGTTTTTTCATGAAGGTCAAACCACACCGTAAATGGCTGCCTACATACTCCCGGATTGAGGGAGATCAGGTCATTCGTAGTTCTGGCTTCTGCTAGAGAAGGTTTGAAAAGAGTTTGTCTTGGGTTTTGAGTTTGGTTTTTATGAGTTTTTAAATTTTTATTTGGTTTGACCGCACCAGAAATGGATGCCTACGTACTCTCGGGTTGAGGGAGATCAGGTCATTCGTAGTTCCGGCTTTCTAGTGAAAAATCAAACCTGATTGGATTTCGTAGGGCCCAGATGCGGGCATGCATGTGCTTCAGATATAGTACCTCTTTATGGTGTCTGAGTTGTTGAGTTGGGGAAATTCGATCCCGTCCATTTCTTGTAGTCTGACAGCTCCTCCCATCAACACTTCCTTGACAATGAAAAGGCCTTCCCAATTAGGGGAGAACTTTCCTTTAGCTTCGTCTTGAGTGGCTAAAACTTTCTTCAGTACCAAGTCATTTTCTTTGAATTGCCGTATTCAGACCTTCTTGTTATAGGATCGAGCAATCCTTTGCTAGTACAACTGCCCGTTAAAAATGGCTATAGCCCTCTTTTCATCAATCAGGGATAGTTGATGATATTGGTCTTGCAACTAAGGATCCTCGTCTATCTGAGCATCAATCATCACTCGCAAGGATTCCATCTCTACCTCTATGGGGTGGACTGCTTCCATGCCATAGACTAATGAATAGGGGGTAGCCCCAGTAGAGTTGCGCATTGACGTCTTGTAAGCTAACAGCGTGAGAGGCAGCAGGTCAGGCCATTCTTTGTGATTGGCAGACATTTTCTGCATAATTAATTGACGTTCTTGTTGGTCACTTCGACAGCACCATTCATCTTGGGCCGATAGATGACAGAGTTGAGATGCTTTATGTGGAACTTGCTGCACAGTTCTTTCATCATTTGATTGTTCAGGTTTTTGGCGTTATCTGATATGATCACCTCCGGTTGTCCATATCGACAGACGACATTGTTTCTGATAAAACCAATGATGACCTCGTTCGTGACTTTGGGAAAAGAGGCTGCTTCAACCTATTTGGTGAAGTAATCAATTATAATGAAGATGAATCGATGACCATTGCTGGCTATGGGTTCCACTGGGCCGATCACATCCATTTTCCCATACGGAGAAAGGCCATGGTGAACACATGTTGTGCAGCTCATTTGGAGGAGCGTGGATGGCGTTTCCATGTATTTGACATTGAAAACATCTTTTGACTTGATCATCGCAGTCAGCTTTGAGAGAGATCCAGTAATAACCTGTTCTTAATATCTTCTTGGCCAGTAGATGACTGCTCATGTGTGGACCACAGACTCCACCGTGGACTTTATCCATCAGCCTCTGGGCTTGATCTTTATCAAGGCATCTTAACAAGCCTATTCTAGTATCCCTTTTGTAGAAGGCATCTCCGCTTAGATAGAACTTCATAGCCATCTTATGAATCCGCTTTCGCTCGGATTGACTAGCTCCAGCGGGTGTAGATCCATCTCGTAGATATTCCTTGATATCTTGATACCAAGGCTGCTTGACAGGAGGTATTTCATCTGATACTTCTCCAATGTAATACCCGTATGTCGGGGCTTTCTGAACTGTAAATTTGATGCAGGGAATCCCACTCCTCTTGGATATGCGGATTAATGAAGCCAATGTTGCCAATGCATCAGCGAAGTCATTCCTTCCTCGAGGAATATGGCTGAAAGTCACGTCTTTAAATTCCAGGGATATTCTGATGACCTACCAATGATAGGGAAGTAAATGCAGTTCTTGGTGTGATATGCCCTAGTGGGTTGTCTAATAACTAACTCAGAGTCTCCAAAGACCAGTAGGTGTTTAATACCCATATATTGGGCTAGTTTCAACCCCATTATACAGCCTTCATACTCGGCCATGTTGTTGGTGTTGCCAAATTGACGTTTGATAGCCACAGGATATTATTTTCCTGTACCAGAGATAAGGACTGCCCCAGCTCCGGCACCTTCCATGTTTACTGCTCCGTCAAAATACATTTTCCATGGTTGGACAGTATTCTCTTGCTGGAGTTGTTGAATTGTCATGATTCCATCGTCTGGGAAATAGGTGTCCAGGGACTCGATCCCTCCTGAAGGTGCTTCAGCTAATTGATCTGCAATGCTTTGACCCTTGATTGATTTCGGAGTCACGTAGACAATGTCGAATTATTGTAGGATCAACTGCCATTTGGACAGTCGACAGTTCAACATTGGCTTATTAAATACGTACTTGAGTGGATCCATGCGGGATATGAGGTAAGTCATGTGCCCATGGAGGTAATGTTATAACCTCATTGCGGCCCATGCTAATGCACAACATGTTTTCTAGATCAGGGTGTATTTTTGTTCACCACTGCTGAAGCTTTTGCTGATGTAGTAGATAGCTCTTTCTTTGCTACAATCATCTTTCTGTCCTAGCATGCAGCCCATTGCATTGGCATTGATAGACAAGTACACGAACAAGGGAACTTCAACCCTCGGAAGTACCAATACTGGTGCTTCGATTAGCTATTTCTTGATGGCAAGGAAGGCTTGTTGGCAATCCTTGTTCCATTTAGTGGAGGAATTCTTCGTTAGTAGCTTGAATATTGCTTCACAGGTTGCTGTGAGCTGGGAAATGAATCGACTTATGAAGTTAATCCTTCCTATAAACCCACGTATCTCCTTCTCTGTTCGAGGCACTGGCATTTCAGTGATTGCTTTGTTCTTGGCAGGATCTAGTTCGACGCCTTGATTACTCACCGGGAATCCTAGCAATTTGCCTGATTTGACCCCAAAAGCACATTTAACGGGATTTAGCTTGAGGTTGTACTTACGCAACTTGTTGAACAGCTTCCTGAGATGGTCAATGTGATCATCCTCCCTCTGGGATTTGATGATAATGTCATCCACATAGGCTTCTATTTCTTTGTGCATCATATCATGAAACAGGGCCATTATGGCTCGCTGATACGTGGCTCCGGCGTTGAGGAGGCCGAATGATAGTCGCCTATAGCAAAAGGTTCCCCAGGGAGTGATGAAAGCTATTTTCTCCCAGTCTTCTTCAGCAGCCATGATTTGATGGTAACCAGCAAAGCAATCCACGAAGGAAAACATGTCGTACTACGCCGTATTGTCTATCAAGATGTGGATGAAAGGCATCGGGAAGTTGTCCTTGAGGCAGGCTTTGTTCAAATCTCGATAATCCACGCATACTCGTACCTTCCCTCTGGGCTTAGGTACGGGGACTATGTTTGAAAGCCATTCGGGGTAGGTTGATACCATGATAATCCCGGCTTTGAATTGCTTAATGACTTTTTCTTTGACTTTCAGACTCCATTCAGGTTTCAATCGCCTGAGCTTTTGTTTAACTGGCTTGAACCCCTCTTTGATGGGCATTCAATGGATGACAATGTCAGTGGACAGGCCAATCATGTCTTCATGTGACCATGCAAATACATCCTGGAACTGTGTTAGGAGTTCGATCAGGTTGGCTTTTTGGTCTTGGATGAGGTCTAACTCTATTTGGATTTCTTTGATGTTTTTGAGGTTCCTATGTTGATAGTGGTGGTTTGGTCGAGGTTTGGTTTGGGTTTGTCTTTGACCCATTCTTTGATCTCCTCGAGCACCTCATAGTTATCTTCCTCCTCTTGATCAATATCCATCAAGTCGAAGTTCAGTTCTACATCAAAGTCGTAGTCACTTTGACAGGTTGGCATCTCATCAGCAAAGACAAACACTTTCAACGCTTGAGTCCTGAAAGCAAAAAGGCTTTCATCTTAGATATATACAACTGCTTAAATATACATAGCATTCTATAAAGCATGACAATGCTGCTGCTATGGCTGTTTAATCAAAAGTAAGTAGTAAATGAAAGCATAATTAATTGGCAGATGCACTCTCTCTGCCCCTTTACCCTTTTCGACCGAGGCAAAGGACACTGCTCCAGTTATCCAAGGTTAGATCCTCATGAACTAGGAGGATTGAGGCTTTATGATCATCTGTCTCGTCTTGGATGATGATCGAGACATCCTTTATAACATGGCCGGGGTTTTTCTTTGAACTGCACCTTTTTTCCTTCTTGATGCGAGGAATTTGAATCGGATCCTCGTCTTCACTGTCTGGGGTCTCATCATTCATACCCTCGTAGTTTATAATGACTCGTATGTTAGCGAATGGGTCTCATCTTTCATACAGGATCTTTTCTTTTCCCTTTTCGCTATCTGCCTCATGCTTGAGGGCTTTTCTTTCATTAACGGGTATAATTAGAGGAAAAAGCAGGGCTGATACCACAGTAGGGATCTTCCTCATTGGCTTTACCCATCCAGCATTAGTGAGGTTTGGCAGCAATATTGTGGAAGCATGAGCCTTAGGATGCTTATGCGGGTTCCGGTAATTTGCCCTGGATGCAAATCCCAATCATGCTCTCCAAGTTTGACTCAGGATTTGTATCGGGCTCTTGATACCTTGTTGATTCTTTCCTAACCCTTCTCCAAGTTGGAAACCTAAAGATACCATTTCCTGGCCCACTGTCATTACTTCGGTGGAGACCTTGGGTTTCAATGCTGGTGCTCCGATAGGTAGATACTGTGTATCACTCACCTCCAGGGCTTGAAAACTTGCATGTTCAATCCTTGCATCCAGGCTGAGCACTGGCATGTCTCCCTGTGTGCAGACAGGGTATTCTGGTTTGGCATTGACCGTGATTAGGTTGCCATTGATAATGTACTTAAGCTGTTGATGGAGGGTGGATGACACTGCCCCTGCAATGTGGGTCCAAGGCCTACCCAGCAACAAGTTGTATCCAGTGGCGGTGTTGAGCACCTCAAAGGATACGTAGAAAGTGTGTGGACCAATCTCCAAGGGTAGTTTTATTTCTCCCATAGCTTGGCGTAGCGATCCATCGAAAGCTCGGATGACCATATGGCTGGTTTTGATCCGATTCGGGTTGATCTTCATTCTTTCCAAGGTATCGTAGGGACAGATGTTAAGGGATGATCCTTCGTC
Organism: Panax stipuleanatus; assembly: GCA_020205555.1. Taxonomy (NCBI): domain Eukaryota; kingdom Viridiplantae; phylum Streptophyta; class Magnoliopsida; order Apiales; family Araliaceae; genus Panax; species Panax stipuleanatus. The sequence goes on from CM035121.1 coordinate 89,416,283, forward strand.
GATGAGTACCCCTCCGATCACATACCCGAAAGACATCACAACTATGTGCAGGGACTTATGATGGCCTGTTCCCTCTACAGGGATATCATCGTCAATTAAATAAATCACATTGCTGTTGAAAATATGTTCCACCACATGACGGAATTTCTCAGCATCTACGGTATGTGGTAGATGGGCTTCTTCCAATACTTTTACTAGAATGTTGCGATGATCCACTGAGGATAAGACCAGATCAAGGGTGGACATTTGCTTGAGTTACTACCTTGATCTCATTGTGTCCCATCTTTTTGAGGAACTCTTCAATTTTCTCATCATCCACCTTTGCTTTGGCTTTGATGACTAGTTTGATCACCCGCTAAGGCAGGTATAATGGATTGTCCTTTGGCATAATGGTGATGTTATTTGAAGTGGAACCTTTATCGTTCCCGTAGTTCCATGGGACTCTCTTCAGACTGATAATGGGATACTGTGGTCTGAAGGGCAAGATCAAATGCTCAGGTCTGGCCACCTTCACAAAAGTTTATATTTATTGGACCTCTTTCCCGGGAAGTACTAAGGGTTTGAGGGTTGACTCCTCATTACAGGAGACGACAGCTACGGTACCTTGATTCCATACAGTGGGGATCCAGAGAGTTTCTTCATCCGGGAGGTCGAGAACTTGATTTCCCCTTATAAGGTCACTATTTGCAATTATATCTTGAATTAGGTTATGAAGCGCCCATCAATCCTCAGTATCATGGCCTGGTGAATTGGAGTGGTACTGATATATTTGTTCAGGTTTGAATTTTCTGGCCCTAGGGTTTATTGGTGGGAACAAGTCTGCAACCATTCCCTCGTTGATTAGCATCTGGAGGATTTCTTCCATTGACTGGTTTAGGTTGGTGAAATTCCTTTGAAATAGGAATTTCCTACCAGTGTGGACATTATCATCTTTAACCATTTTATCGGTCCAAGGCTCATGCTCATGAGGCTGGTTATGATCCCTCTTGGGATTGATCTCCGGTGTGGGAGGACGATCGATGTCAGATTGATTGGCATGTTTTATCATTTGCCTAGTGATCTGATGCTGGTAGACGACCAGTTCTGCCAATTGTTCGATTTGGTCCTTGATAAACTTTATTTCCTACTCTATCAGGAACCTCCTTTCTAAGACCTCTCAACTGTCTGGGGTGCTGTTAATGGATGGAGTTGATTCTCCCACATAATGGAGGTACTTGGATCCTTCTCCACTTATGGAGCTGATCATATTGACATTCCCCTCTTTATGTTGTGGGAGAGGATTGTCTTGGATGTGTGGTTGTTCAGGCTTTGTGACCACAATCTCTCCGTTGTCGATCAAGTCTTGAATTTTGTGTTTGAGAGACCAACAGTCTTGAGTGTCATGGCCTGGGGATACGGAGTGATAAGCACACTTCTTGCTTGGGTTAAAATTCCGTCCATTAGTGTTGGTTGGAGGAAGGAGTTGGACAATCTTCTTCTGAACTGTCAGAAGTTTAAATACGTTCTCAAGTGAATCCTCTAGAGGGGTGAAAGTTCTTCGACTCCTGAGCTCCATATTTTTCTGGAATGGAGGGTTTGAAGGCTGTGCTGGATTTTTAAAATGGGTATAATTCCTCCTTTGAATGGGCATACTATTTGACTCGCCTCTTGGATTTTGTCCTTGTAATACTAAGGACACTTCTTCATCTTTCTTTTTGTGTACCTTCCGTGGATTACTCCCATAATTTCTGGACTGGATATGTTCAGCGACAACTTCGAGGGCAGTCAGATCTTTTATCTTCCCAGATTTGAGCCGTATTTCTGCCATTTCACCGTGTTTGATCATTTCAGAGAATGGTTTTCCTATACCTGCTAGGACCCTCTCATAATATGGCGCTTCTTGAATGTCGATGAAAGTCATGACTATCTCAGACTCAGTCATGGACTGGGACAACTTGTGCTGCAACCCGTCTCCATCGCTGGGCATACTCTCTGAATGATTCAGTGTTCTTTTTCTTAATCTTAGTTATTTGGTATCTGTCTGGAGCCAGTTGAGATTGGAAGATGTAATGATTGAGGTAGGCATGGGCCAATTCTTCCCAGCTATGAATTTTAGAGTTGTCCAGAAGGGCATACCAGGCTCTGGCTTCTCCAGTCAGACTCTTCTGGAATAGTTGCATTCGAACCTTCTCGTCCTCTGCATAGGATCCGAGTTCTCCGATAAATACTTTTAGATGTGTATAAGGGCTCTCCCAATCCATTATATTTCTCAAAATTGGGAGTTTTGAACTTCTCGGGATAACAAGCTCCGGGGAAAATACAGAGTTCAGAGTAATTGAAATTACCGAATGCCCTAGTCCCTTTGATAGACCGGAGAGTTTCCTCCGTTTGTTGTACTTTCTTCACGATGTCACCGACCTCCTGTTCTTTGTTGAGGGCGGTGAGTTCAGGAGTTTTGTTGGTTGTGTCTTGGTTCTGTGGTCCAGGAATCTAAGTCTCAATTTTTTTAGTCTCTTGACTGCCACTACCACCAGCTATTCCTGGTTCTGCATTAACTTGGGATTGCTTCCCTTTAAGGGCCTTGCTTTGTTCTCTTAGAAAACTAGCTAGTTCAACTATCTGATTTGGCAGTCCTTCAAACTCTTCCCTAGACACAGGGGTAGATTCTGGTTGAGCACTCGAAGTTATGTCCGTAGATGGACCTAGTGCTTTCTTAGACTTAGATCTAGTGACAGGACCAATTTTTCACCTACACCAAAACGTAGGCGTGTCAATTTCATAAGGTAGGTACAGATAGGATGCATGATGTGTTTTTTATTCTTATCATGAAAAACCGAGGTTAGTTATTTTGATGACAGAATGACAAAAGTTAAATATTGAAAAATGGACATTGAATTGAAAGAGGAAGGCATTGAGAGACTTCCCGTCGGATTTGGTTAATCAGAGGCTGACCTATTATAGGTTACTCTCGCGTTGGCTTTTTGGCATGAAGGTCCCCAGATCATCGCAATCTACTAGAGGGGAAATTAATCCGATCTTTCAACTGGAGCGAATCTGGGTGGTGCATTTTCATGAGCCCCAGAGACTTAGCCGATCCCCAGAGACATTACTTATCACAGACGGGTTTTACCTCCTTGTGAGAGGAACACAACATACATTCACATACATTGTGCCTCACCATTATGTATATGATGATATGGGTGCGAAGCACTAAAAAAGCAGTAAAGCATTCATTCACATTCATTCAATGCAAAGATGCAGCATTCACGCATTCATTTAATGTGGAGACGCAGAATTCACGCATTCATAGTTTTGAAAGGGAAATGTCTGAAAAGATTGGAAAGTGGCCTAAGCCCTCTACTGTCCCCAGCAGAGTCGCCACCTGTCGACGTTGGTTAAAAAATCTGCGGGTCGGGTCATAACCAGGATATTTTATCTCTTTTCCTAAGTTAACTCTACCCTCACTCTTTTTATTTAGGAAAAAGGTTTTGAAGGGTTTTTTAGGAAAAGGCCAACATGTATCATGTCGACGATTTGAATGTTTTATAGAGTCGCCAGTTGGTAGATTTGAAATGGTTGTACCAACTCAACCGAGTTTTGTTTGAAAGTGGCCCAATTACTGGACATCGTCGAAACTTGATCTTTGAAAACAAAGTTTTGAGCTCGGGGGCTTGGTTAAGTGTGGGGATGGTGTTAGGCACCCCACAACTCTCGTGTAAACACGGTACCGTATCTTTTCAATATTTCCCTTCAAACTGAAATGCGTGTGTGAATGTTGTTTTGAAAATTGGGCCTATATTTGGTTGATTTGAAAGTAGTGCTTTGCTTCGTTGAACTTATATACGAAGGGTTTGATTTGATTTGCAAAAAGTCTTTGATTTGATTTCCAAAAGTGTTTAATTTGATTTGCAAAAGCTTTTCTTTTGATTTGAATTGAAAGTGATGTTTTGAAAGCTGGTTATCAAACCCTTCCGCTACCATAGGAATTGAAGCCTGTTGATACTTCCAATTTTATCTTTTTAGCCTTAAGGCTGCATTTGAATGGTGATTTGTCGGGCTGCGAAGCATCCTCGACCACAAAATATATACAAGTGTCGGTCTCCTCATGGGCATGAAAACCATCGGAGGGACTCTAACACAACAAACCATATTTTTCACTATGTTGAGACCTTAAATCCGAATAACCGTTTGAAGGTCATTGCATGAACATTTTATAGAAAAACTGGCAGGGTACATTCGTAAATTGGAGTTTGTCCATCGTGGGAATCAGATTCTGATCAATTTGATCATGAATTCCATGATTCGTAGGCTCCTATGAGAGTAGCCCATAAACCTGCACAGTTCAAATTTGTATAGAAACATATATATATATATATATATATATATATATATATATATCCCAATATTACCAGAACCGAGGATTCATTCATTAAATCCCGATTTGCACGGCCGAAGCGTCTCGTTCCCACTAGATAGCGATCTAAGGAACGCGAGGTTGCTTTTGTGACTGAAAAATGCTGATTCATATCAAATGAACATTTAAAGCATTAAATTAAAAAGCAAGTATTAGCAATATATATACACAATTATATATATATAACTGTAAAAGGGCGATGGGTTTTCACTCACAGGCCCGAATTGGAATTGAAATATATATATTTATAAAAACTGTAAATAGCCACGGAATGATCCAGGCTTGACAGAAATAATATATATATATATATATATATATATATATATATAAACAGTAAAAAAAAGCGATGGGTTTTCACACCGGTGCCCGTACTAGAATGGAAATTGACATAAAAGTAGTCAGCCAGTGATTGGGAAGATCACCCAGTATGGTGAGGAGTGCAACAGCAGTAAAAAGGCCACAAAATGATCCAGGACGTACAGAAATATATAAATATATATATATATATATATATATATATATATATTGATAGAAATGTAGTCAACCAAGACTGGGAAGAGAACCTAGTGGTGGTGAAGGCTGCTTATATATGCATAAATATATATAAAAGCAGTAAGCTACCTCGGATTTGACATTCGGGCTTGACAAAATTGAAATGTTAGTATATATACAGTTGAATAAACACAAGAAAGGGCCAAACCCGGACTGGGAAGATAACCCAGCCCGGCGAAGTTGCCAAAACAAAGAATTTAGTTCATTGAAGCTGATAGAGCTGACGGATCGTTAATTCGAGTTGTAGAAATGCCAGAAATTGAGTTTATGTACAAAAATATACCAAATTTTGATGAAAACGGCCACAGAACTAAGTTCCGGACATATTTAGAAAGCGAAACTTAACGTGAAAGTGTATAAAAGTACGAAGAAGTAATATAAACTTGCTGATCGTAAAAATACTCACAATGGACTGCTACACGGGCTTTTTGCCAAATTGTAGGCTATATACGTCCAAATCTACCGGTTATTTTCTAGTATATGGTAGTATGGGGGTATATCTACGTGCTAGAGTAAAAAAAATTGGGTTTAGAAGAGGTGAAAAAGTTAAAAAAATCAAACGGGCAGAGGTTCGCTGCGTTTTTTTCTTTTTTTAAAATGAGGGGGGTGGCGTCATATTTATAGACCAGGGAGCCTTGGCTCTACCTGTTGCTATAGCAAGTAGAGGTACGGCTCCCCTGGTGGGGCCCACCCATCCGGTTTGCTCGTCTCAAAGTACGTGCACCCCAAGAAATGCGAGGTCAAAGTCGAAACTTTCTAACTTTTGATCGGAGCGTCCGTTTGAGGCGTGCTATACCTTTCTGAAAAGCCCTCGCTGAGAGTGTCACAATGACATGGGATAAAACATTTTCCGGGTCTAAGAAGATGGGTTCATAATCAGGTCTTTGATTCCCCATAGTTTGTCCGTTGAGCAGTCTTGTGATGTTTGCACTCGGGATCGTTGTTATGGTTTGTTCTGACATTGGTGGCATCAATTTGACTTGAATTTGACTGAATTGTCTTAGGATTGGTAAAATGACATTTTTCCCCTCCTGGGGTTGCCTTTAGTGTCGGCATGGCCTTCGGTTGACTTTCGGGAGTTGTTTCCAAGACTTGGATCCCATTCGAGTCTGATTGTCCTCAGTGTAGTCTCTGAAGTTGAATTGGTCATTCCAGGTTTTCCTCTGGAGATGTTGTAAAGCTTTAGGACTATTTCTGAAGTTGACTTGACTTCCCAGGTCGCGATCGGGGCTGATCTGTACCTCCCGGGTTGAGACCTGGGCTGAGTTGACATCCCGAGACTGGTGTTCGAGGCTGTGGTTGTCTCGGTATTTGTGATCGGGGTTGATTTGAAGGCCTGATATTGAGATTGGGGTTGATCTGATGGTCCGATTGGAGATTGGAGTTGATTTAATGATCCGATATTGAGATCGGAGTTGATTTGACGGTCCGATTGGAGATCGGAGTTGGATTGGCTGTCCGATTGGAGATCGGAGCTGGATTAACGGTCCGATTGGAGATCGAAGTTGGATTGACTGTCTGATTGGAGATCGGAGCTGATTTGACTGGAGTACCAATATTGGTGATCGGATTTACCTGGAGTACCGATATTGGTGATCGGATTTGACTGGAGTACCAATATTAGTGTTTGGATTTGACTGGAGTACTTATATGGGTGATTGGATTTGCCTGGAGTACCGATATTGTTGATCAAATTTGACTGGAGTACCAATATTGGTGATCGGATTTGCCTGGAGTACCGAAAATAGTGATCGAATTTGACTGGAGTACCAATATTGGTGATCGAATTTAACTGGAGTACCGATATTGGTGATTAAATTTGACTGGAATACCGATATTGGTGATCGGATTTGACTGGAGTACCGATATTGGTGATCGAATTTTACTGGAATACAGATATTAGTGATCAGATTTAACTGGAGTACCGATATTGGTGATCGAATTTGACTGGAATACCGATATTGGTGATCGAATTTAACTGAAGTACCGATATTGGTGATCAAATTTAACTGGAGTACCGATATTGATGATCGAATTTGACTGGAGTACCGATATTGGTGATCAGATTTTCCTAGAGTACCGATATTGGTGATCGAATTTAACTGGAGTACCGATATTAGTGATCGAATTTGACTGGAGTACAGATATTGGTGATCGGACTTAAATAGATGCCCGATTGGAGATCGGGGTTGATTTGATAGCCCGATATTGAGATCGGGGTTGATCTAGATGTCCGATATTGAGACTGGAGTTAATTTGATTGACCCGCGTTGCCTTTCTATAGTATTAGTAGTAGGGTCAAGAAATTTCGAGTGTCTACAGATGTGATTGTCAAGGTGTTGAATGAAGAGACCACACAAGTGATGAGCAATGATCCTTTGGAGAATGCTTTCATAGGGGAATTTGGCATTGATGATATAGAGGTAGTGTAATATGTGCAGATTCTGAAGACAGTGCCACGGATGAGCAAGTCCAAAAGTCTGACTAAACCACTACGACACACAAGGGAGTCATCTGAGCGTTTAAAACTAGTCTCTTGAGATGCCTCATACACTGGATCTAAAACCTCTTCCTAATCACCTCAGGTATGCATTTTTGGGTGATTCTTCCACTTTGCCTGTTATAATTTCTTCTGCACTAACATCTTTTCATGAAAGTAAGTTGTTGCGAGTATTAAGGGAATTTAAATCTGAAATTGGGTGGACCATTGCGGATATCAAGGGGATCAGTCCTTCCTATTGCATGCATAAGATACTTCTTGAAGGATGATAGCAAGTCGACAGTTGAACAGCAGCGGAGGCTCAACCCCATCATGAAAGAAGTGGTTAAGAAAGAGATTCTAAAGTGGTTGGATGTCGGCATCATATACCCTATATTAGACAGCTCTTGGGTGAGTCCAGTGCAATATGTACCAAAGAAAGGAGACATGACTGTTGTAGCCAATGAAAACAACGAGTTGATCCCCACCAGAACAGTCACGGGATGGAGAGTGTGTATGGATTATCTGAAGCTCAACAAGGTAACCAGAAAAGACTATTTCCCTCTCCCAATCATTGATCAAATGTTGGATAGGTTGGCATGCCATGTGTACAATTGCCTCCTAGATGGATACTCGGGATATAATCAGATAGTCATTTCTCCCAAAGATCAAGAAAAGGCTACCTTCACTTGTCCGTACGGAACTTTTGCTTTCAGAAGGATGTCTTTTAGCTTATGCAATGTACCGGCTACATTTCAGAGATGTATGATGGCTATATTCTCCGACATGGTTGAACAAAATGTAGAGGTCTTCTGGACGACTTTTCAGTTTTTGGGGACTCATTTGATATAAGTTTAGAGAACTTGGTCATGGTGTTGAAGAGGTGTGTTGAGACCAACTTGGTGCTAAATTGGGAGAAGTGCCATTTTATGGTAGAAGAAGGGATTAATCTAGGGCACAAGGTCTCAGGCAAGGGATTGGAGGTCTACAAAGTAAAGTTGGAAACGATTGAGAGCCTACCACCACCAACTTCAGTGAAGGGGGTCTGCAGTTTTCTTGGACATGCGGCGTTCTACCGTCAATTTATAAAGGACTTCTCAAATATTACAAAGCCTTTGTGCAGTTTATTGGAGAAGAATGTTCCTTTTAGGTTCGACGAGGATTGTTTGGCAGCTTTTGAGCATTTGAAGAAAAAGTTGACGACATCACCTATTATCACAGCTCCCGACTGGTCTTTACCTTCTGAGTTGATGTGTGATGCTAGTGACTTTGCAGTGGGAGTTATTTTAGGGCAGCGCAAGGAAAAGATATTTCATGTCATCTATTATGCTAGTAAGACCTTGAAGGATGCACAACTCAATTACACGACCACTGAGAATGAGTTATTAGCAGTGGTGTATGCCTTCGACAAGTTCAGTTCATACTTGATTGGCATGAATGTAGTGGTGTATACAGATCATGCTGCCATCCGGTATTTGATTGCTAAAAAGGATGCCAAACCTTGTTTAATTCGATGGATTCTAATCTTACAGGAGCTTGACTTGGAGATAAAGGACAGAAAGGGTACCGAGAACCAAGTGGCGGACCACTTGTCACGACTAGAGAATCCGGGAAAGGACACAGACGATGGAGTTTTGAATTAATGAGTCCTTCCCGGATGAACAGCTGTTTGTGGTTCAAGGAGAAGTCCCATGGTTTACTAACTTTGCAAACTATTTGGTTAGCAACATTCTCCCTCCTGAGTTGACAAGGCCCCAAAAGAGGAAATTTCTGCACGATGTCGAATGGTACATGTGGGATAAGCCATATCTGTTCAAGAAATGTGCAAACAGAATCATTATGCGGTGTTTTCCACACAGTGAGACAGAGAGCATACTATATGGTTGCCATACATCAGTGTACGGGGAACATTATGGGGGAGAGAGGACAGCGGCCAAGGTTCTTCAAGCGGGATTCTATTGGCAGACTCCTTTCAAGGATGCCTACAATTTTGCTAGGAAATGTGACAAATGCCAGCAGGTAGGAAACATCTTCAAGAGGAATGAAATGCCCTTGAACATGATATGAGAAGTTGAAATATTTGATGTTTAGGGTATTGACTTTATGGGACCATTCGTTTTGTCTTGCGGGAATCTGTACATTCTATTGGCGGTGGACTATGTTTCTAAGTGGGTTGAAGTGGCGGCTTTGCCAACGAATGATGCAAAAGTGGTCTTAAGGTTTCTACAGAAAAGCATATTCATAAGATTTGGGACACCTAGAGCAATCATCAATGACGAAGGCACTCACTTCTGCAACAGACAATTCATAGCTTTGTTAGCTAAGTATGGGATAAATCATCATGTTGCCACAGCCTATCATCCCTAAACTAATGGCCAAGCTGAAGTCTCCAATCGTGATGTCAAGAGGATTTTGGAGAAAATTGTCAACCCAATGAGGAAAGATTGGTCACTCAAACTTGATGATGCAGTATGGTCCTACAGAACCGCTTACAAGACACCGCTGGGGATGTCACCTTATCAGTTGGTATATGGGAAATCCTGTCATCTTCCTATGGAGCTTGAGCACAAGGCATTCTGGGCAATCAAAAAGCTAAATTTTGACCTCAAAGCCGCAGGAGAGAATAGACTTCTCCAATTGAATGAACTTGATGAATTCCGACTGTAGGCGTATGAGAACTGTAACAACTGAGGTAAAATACCGAGTTCGAAATGCCATATGCCGCGAGCCCAAAGACTCGCAAGGCAACAATATCAATAACGCAGCCCAAACGGAAACACAATAATGAAACTAACTTGAAACCAAACAATCTTTCATTAACAAATTTACACTAAGATTCAATAACTAAATACTGAAAACATAACTTTGGAGACACAACTCCATTAAACAAAAGTCTTATCATAATTCCAAAATATTCATAAACTTCTTAAACAAATATATCTTCCGATCTTCCATAAAAGTGCCATAATGCTCGGATCTTCACAAGTTTCCTATAAAAATTATGTAAGGGTGAGCGATAAAGCCAAGCAAATGACAATCTTTACTATTTAGGTGGATCAAGTACAATTTACAAAACACTTTTTCAAAATAACTTTTTAAATTCAATAACAGGAATAAACATAATTTTCAAAAATAATCTTTTCTTGTTCGATAACAATAGTTAATATATACTTTCAAAACCAAAATCAATACTCACAAAACATAATTTGAAAACGATTTCAATATGGTCCAAAAAACGATTTCGATATATTCAATGTATCTTTTAATCCACAGCCCTGATGACTAAGGTTACAGCAGCCCTGTAACACGGTCCATTGGTTCGATAATGTCAATGATACACCCCCTAATAAGGTATCTTATTATGCACGCGCCTCGAAGAGCGCCCCCCGAAGGGTATCTAAAGGTGTGCACCTTAGTAGGTCCTAAATCGTTCCGGAACTAGTGTAAACACTAACGTTTCTGTACATAGTCGGACTGAGGTTTCTAAAAATAATTTCTCAATATTGTTGATATTCAAAACTATTACTTATTTCACAATTCTAAATCACATAATATCATTATCTAAATCAAAATTCTATTTTGATACTTGATCCGAGTTTTTAAACAAAATAGAGTAACATTTTTATTCAAATGGAAGCCGTAATTAAAGTATAACAATTTTTGAAACAATATATTTAGGCATCCGAATAATTACTAAAGTATAAATAATTATAAACAAAAATTTCAAAATACTAAATAGCTTGGAAAGTCACTTACCTCGATATCGCTGAACACAAATTTAATAGACGAACAATTCCTAAATATAAATTTAAAACAAATAAAGGGTATAAGGATATAATTCTATTATTTAACAACTCTCTCTTATTATTATTATAACTATAAGTATATTTGAAAAAATCTTTTTTCAGTATTTAATCCTTTTTTAAACAAATATTACAAATATGCCAAAATAATAATCTAAATACAAAGCAATAATTAAAACTACAAAAATAACAACAATAAATAAAATTAAGTAAGAAACATACCTGAAAATACGAGTTCCACAGCCTGCCCACGCACTCGAAACCAAAATTTAACTAAGTAGGTTTTTATAAAAACTTTCACACAACAAAGCCTTTCTCAAAATTCCATACTCCTTCAGTGATAATCCTTTTAATTTTGTTATGTTCGTTCTATTTTTCGTTAGATTTTGTCTATTGTTTCACATAATTGTTCATTCTCAAATCCATATGATAGTTTCTTGTTAGCATTGATATATAGAATTCGTATTTGTACTCTTTGAATTGGGTTAACATATTTAGTGCTTATTTTAATCTTTTAGAGATGTACATGTTAACGTATATTTGGAGTTTCGTATTTATATTTGTTTCGTTGTTACATGTACATACTAGAACCCCTTGTACTGATATTATGTCGTATGTGTTGTGATATAATATTTTTGTTAGAATATATCGTAGGGTATACCTGAGCTATAACCACCTATGGGGTACCACAAACATGTCCTCTCAGCACCGAGGCATGACACCTTTCGTGGCGGTGTAATCAGTCCACGGCGTCTCCGTTTTGGGCTCCGGTGGGAGTTGGCCATTTGGTGATTTGTTGTGGGAGGCGTATGGGTCGACCCTAGTTTTTCTGTTATGTTCTGTTCTGCGGATTGGTGGTGTTTGTGTCAAACATGCCTTCTGATTTTACATACATTTGAATTCGCGGTCCAATGTGTGTGACTTGCCTGTGTGGAATTATTTGACTTGCCTGTGTGGTAAGGTATATTTCTATTTTATTTTGAGCTCGGTATTATCCCACAATGGCTAGAGGGGCAAAGATCTTTGGACCATGTGTATGATCGGTTCTGACGGGGATGTCAAAAATTTAAGTGGGGGAGTTTGTAACACCCCAATCCCACATCAAAAGATAGGGGAAATATTTGTCCATGCTTAAGGAAATAAGTACCTACCAATAGTACCTTTAGTCATGACTTTTGGGTGAGCCTGTGGTGGGCTAAGATGACCCAAGAAGATACTATTGGGCCAGTGGTGTAAGGCCTTAATTTGGATGGATTTGATTTGATTCGGACTTGGGATTTGACCCGAGATTTATTTCGGACTCGGGATTTGACTCGGGTTGATACAAGAACTCTAAACTATACAATAAGAAGGTGAAGAAATGGTAAGACCGAAAAATTATGGATAGGAAGTTTGATTCCGGGACAAGTCGTGTTATTGTTCAATTCACGTCTTCGACTTTTCCCAGGAAAACTCAAGTCTAGATGGCCGGGCCATTCATGGTGAAAATCGTGTATCCTCACGGTGCAGTTAAGATTGTAGGTCAAGACCCAGATAAGCCGTTCAAGGTCAATGGGCAGAGATTGAAGCACTATTTTGGGGGCGAAGTTGACCGACAAAAGGCCTCCATGACCCTTTCCACTTCATGATCATGTTTGAGAAAGTCGAGCTAATTGACTATAAAAATGCTCTAGATGGGAGGCACTCTATCCACTCTATTCTCCCTCTTGTTTAATTCTTGTTACTTATCTATTCCCCCCCCCCCCCCATGTTTAATTCTCAAAATTTTGAGCTTGAGTACATTTTGCATATAGTATAGCAAATTTTCAAATACTGCATTTTTGATAATAGATACAGTTAGTTTACATAGTCCACTTTTAAGTAATGGAATAAGATCATGTCTCATTTTTGAATACCCTTTGTGCAGGAAATAATTTGCATGCAATTTAGAGGCTAAGTGTCAATCTGCTGCAGAAGCTTCAGAGCTAGCACCAGGGTAGCGCGGCCGCGCCATGGTCAATGCCAATATCAGTGCGCCCGCGCCACCAAGTTTTGTAGCAGTAACTTTTTTTTCTCCAAGCGCACCAGCCCCCGTTCATACCTTTACCCTGGCGCGCCCGAGCCAATACCCAAAAAATTGTCATTTTTAAAAATCTTAAAATTTGACCCAACCCTTATATCCTATATCTATTTGACCGAACTCTCATATCAGAACAAAGAAATACCCTACAAGCCTCCCACTCCTATTCCATCTCCTTCTCAAAACCTAACCTAATCCCAATCGAATCCCACCTCTTTCATCATCTACAAATATTCCAACGTTCTCTCTCCACGATTCTCAAGCCCTAGCCCTCCACTATGTCCACTACTTCAGAATAGTTCTCTCCGTTACAAGTCTATATACACCCTATCCCTAGCCACTACCACATAATCAATCCATCTCCAATTTCATCAAAGTTAGGGTTACAGAGAAGGTTTCAGAAACTAATTTTAGGGGTTGTTGATTTGGTTAGAAAAGGGTGAAATATTCTACAGATTCCATGGCACAGAAAAGAGTTCGCTACGTCTCTCCATCTTCATCCTTCGGTGAAAGCTACGGCGAGGGCAGTAGTCTGGATGTTCTAGATGCCACCAAGTTTGTCAATTTGTAGGCCTAGAAGCACTACAAGGTCTTGATACCAAGTCCTTTGTTTTGGAAAGGGGTCTCAAATCAACCAAGGACGATGGTTAGATGTTAAGGATGATTAGGGACAGATGCTGGATTGGAGTTATGGCAACACCCTTGGTTGCGCCTACGGCTATAATACGGCAGTTCTATGCGAATGCTATGGAGAAACATAATGACATCTCCTTCGTTCGGGGAAAGCAAGTGAATTATCTGCCCAACGCGATTAATGAAGTGTTCTATTTGTTCCCTCCTGCTCCTGAGGTAGTGAACTGGGTTGTGGCTAAGAGGTTTGAAATTGATTTGGATAGGGTTATCAGAGAGCTATGTGTGCCAGGAACCAAATGGACTATCAAGCTAGACACGAATACGAAGACAAACTTCCCACACATAGCATTGAACAGATACGCCAAAGCGTGGAATAATTTTATATGCGCCAATCTTATGCCTACCAGCCACCAGCATGACGCCACGGCTGATAGGGCCGTTATCTTATGAGGGATCATCACCGGCAAGTACATCAACTTCGGCCACTTGATTCATCAGTTTATGCTCTGCTATGTGCGAGGAGGTATGACAAATGGGATTCTGCATTCCTCAGTTTGTGACTCATTTATGTGTGCAGGCAGGGGTTGACTGGGGCGATGAGCAGGTGCAGATTCCCAGCAAGGACATAGACCATGCCACTATCAAGAAGTACTCCGAATGGGACGGCGGTAAGGGCCATCCTAGAGGACGTGGTTTCATTTTGCCTACGCCTCCAGCTCGTACAGAAGCACCACAAATAACACCATAGTTATCTTAGGCGGCTGGTCCTCCTCCTTCTTACACGGCTAGCCCTGATCGCCAGATGAGGCATTTACAGGCGAAGATGGACGCTCTGCACTTCCATTTCCAAGCATATGCAGATGGACTGTCAGGCGTCCTAGCTCAGGCCTTTGCTCAGCAGAGCACGATAGTGGAGTTTCCAATCTTCGGCTCAGCAATGCCATATCCGCCATCAGATTCACCACCCGAGCCATGGTCAGGTGGTCACGACAATGCCTAGGGGAGTTTTATAACCATTTACTTCCATTGAGGACAATGTTTATTTTATGTTTGGGGGTATTGGGTTGTAGTTAGTTGCATTTTAGTAGCATATAGTAGTAGTGCATGTTTAGTTTGCATTTTATTATTTGTTAGTTAGTTTTGCATGTTTAGTTAGTTTTCTGTCATTTTTTTGTTTAGTTATCTGTTTAAGTTGCATTGCATTGCATAATTCCATGTTTTAGTTAGTTTGAATTCCGATTGGTCGATAATGATATTAGAATTGTATGGATTATTGAACATTATTGATAGCTTAAGCTTAGTCATAGTTTCATTACATGATGTGATATTTACTTGTTTCTTTGAGTTACCGGATAGCACGGTATTGTTATATTTGCTTTTTGGTTAAGATTAGTACATGCTTGTCTTCTGAGGGGAAAAATCTATTTTTAATAATAGAAATTTGTAGATAGTGAGCAATGACCATAATGACACAGAAATTCAAGTTTGAGGGAAACATTGGGTATGCATGCTATATAAAAAAAAGAAAAAAAGAAAAGAAATTGAGAAAAAGAAAAAGAAAAAAATTGAATAAACACCTTGACTAGTCGAGTCTTGTGGCCTTTGATATTCGAGCAAGTACACCCTAGGGGATTGTCTCTACACCCAGCGCCCTAAAGCCTTATGGTTTTGGAGTCATTGGTCGAAAGCTCGTTACATGGGTATCATTGAAAAGCCTAAGAGGGCTTGGCATTGCACAGTCGGATGTTACCACGGGAATGCGCAACTATCGCCCTTTTGAGTGAATAAAAGCATAATAAACCCTTTGTTGACCTTTAGTTTGGATTGATGTGTAGGATTGGTTGATGCTTCATATGTTCTCAGTTTTCTTTATTTAAAGCCTTATTTTTCCTTCTTAGAAGCATAGCATGTGGAATTTTTACCTCTATCAAGCTTAGTGGATATTAGCACACACACAATACATCATTGTCAATAGGTTTTGATTTTTACTTGTATGTCTCTATGGCATTATCTTGGTTTGATACTTTGTTCATAGATCTTGTGATTTCTCTGAGGTACTTCTTATTGGAATTCATTACTTGGCTGAAATTTGGGATTCATTTTCATAGTAGTGTAGTTTGCATATCATATAGTTTGCATTTATGTTTATTGCTGGAGGGCAAGCAATAATTTAAGTTTGGGGGTATTTGATAAGTAGGTTTTATACCTACTTATTGGCTATCAACTCACTAGAACTATATTTTATTCTCACGTATTTTAGTTTCTTTTCATGTATTTTTATCTTTATTGTGTATATTGCATATTGGAATCTCTCTTGATGGCATCATAGGTGGAATGAGCATGAAACCGTCTTGATGGCAAGCATAAGGCATTTGGTGGTGTGGATGAAAAAGTGGCATGTGAAGAAGAAGGAAAATGGAGCAGCAGCTAGAGGTGAATAAGGAGCAGCAGCAGGACATCAGCTTTGCAGCAACAGAAGGCTACAGAATTTCCAAGCAGTGCGGCCGTACCCCTGTATAGTGTTATTACAGCGCACCCGCTCCAAAGGAGAACTCGGCCAGCAGCAGCGCGCCCCCGCCCCATTTTGCCTAAGGGGCAGCACGGCCGCGCCTGGCCAGCATTGACCAGAGTTGACTTTTTCATTAAATCATGTATTGCGTGTTTTTCCTTATAAGGGTGTATTTGGAAGTTGAGGACTGGTTTTTTGAACATTTTTATTACTGTTTTAGGGTTTAAGAGTGAGAGGGAGAGTTCATAACCTCCTCTTCTACATTTTAGCTTCTCTCTTGATTTCTCTTAGATTTTCATATATTTTGCATAGATTAGGGCTAAAATTGGTTGATTGAAGGATTTGGCTCTACATTGATGGTTCATATTTGAAGTAGAGATTTCAGATTTGCATTTCTTCTCTCTTAGCTTCTCTTTACTTCCATATTTGATTCTCAATGTATGAACAAGTTTTGATAATGGTTAATACTTCATTTATGAACTAATCTCCATCATGGAATTTTAATGGATCTTTTTGCTGAAGTTCAGATTTGTATGCTTCTATGTTGAGCTCTAGTTGATTATGTATGGATTGCCTAATATGGTTTATTTTTCTTGCTTAGTTGCTTGATCACCAACTACCAAAATAACTTATATGAAATTGGAAAATGAATTATAAGTTTAGATATGGCCATATTAGCATGTGTTCATGAGTTTTACATGTTGATAGACTTCATGATTTGTAATCCGGATAGACATATACCGTATTATCGCGTGTAGTCATTTGAGAGAGCTTGTGCTTAAATCTATATTACTATTAACTCACATAGAAATATAGTGGTTTACGTAATATTGGATGTTCACATATATTCTATCTTTTGTGGATTGTGTGTGATATGAGCATGGTGTATCGAGAGATAGCCATGTTTTACTTTCGTGTTCTCGACTAGCAATCCGAAGTAATCAATTGCTTAACAAGAGGTGTATAATTTGAATGAGGCATTAAGTGAAGTTAGAATCCCATTTCTTCCTCATATGAATCATTTGCTTGTTAATTAGTTATATTGATAATTATTATTGTTAGATAAATCACATCTTGATCATCTGTTTAAGTAGACCAGAATAATTACAAAATTATTGTATGTTAGATTAGAAATATTCATTTTTCTTCATAGCATCGATACTCTACTTACTGTATATTACTTGTGGACCACGTGCACTTGCGTGTATGCGATTGTTTTGTTTAACACCGAAACAAGCCAACAATAGTCCCAATGATCAAACATTCACCCTTAGTATGCATCGAAGAAGCGTATTGAAGAAGCTAAGGAAAGGACTGCATGCCTGCTAAAAATACCTTTTCAGGTGTTAGGTGAGAAAGCAGTCTGCTGTGTCAGTGGGCTAGACGACAAAACTAGCAGATTTCCAAGAAGTCAACATCAGTGCTCAAAAACGTCTGAAGAATTTAATGCTGCGACGGATGCCTTCAACGGAAACATTTCAAAGGCTCCTTCATAAGCAAATCAGACAGAGATTCAAAAGCAAGCAAGCAAGCAAGAACTAAAAAGCTCAAGAACACTCAACGTCCAAACTCTAAGATCTGAAGAAAAGCTTGCACAGCTACTCAGTTCTTTAGAACTTATGCTTAATAGCAACTGAGTAGCACAACCCAAGAACTTAACTCTCAATCAAGTGTATACTAAGTCTGCTAGACTTGAAGAGTTCTAAGTGAACTAAGAAGTTCCAAGACTGTTGGTTTTGAAGGAATCTAAGTGATTCAAAGAAGTGTAAAGACATCCTTAGTGGATTTCCTACTCGCGGAGTAGAAGAGTGGACTAGGAGCCTTGTGTGCTCTGAACCACTTAAAAATTATTGTGTTTGATATATGCTATAACTGCTATATCTGTTATAAACTGCTATAACTGCTTATGACCTTAAACCTGGTTTATCTAAAAGGAAAGAAAACAAACCATATATTCCGCTGTGCTTAACAAATCTGATAAAGTATTTTAAAAAGGAAAAAGTTTGAAAATATCTATTCAACCCCCCTTCTAGATAACTATTGTGCCTCTGGGAACTAACACAACCCATTCTGAGTCGCCAAATACATGGTACAGAATCCAAATACAATCTTTTTATATTAAATTATCGTGCAAAAATACGACCACGCAAACTGTGAGATTCAAAACAGATATTATGTCGTATATAATACGAAAATATCAACTCTTAAATTAAGTCCTCATTACAATTATTATCTCACAATTTTCAAAAATAGTGAGGACTACTATAGCACTATCTCGGACCATCACTCCATTCCCCGACTAGTCCCAACTATATTCTTATTTCCTGAAGAGAACAATGAAAGAAAAGGGTGAGCTCAATTAGCTCAGTAAAGAATATTATGACTAAGATAATGAAGAATAAATTATCATTAACCTTCAACAAATCAGATAAAATATTATAGACAACAAGTTTTAGATCAACAACTGCATCTGAAATAACAATCCATTAGAAGAGTTAAGTAGAGAATGATGTCTACTATCTTCTACGAGTTAGAAGTCCATCAGAAATATTTTATCCCTGTAACACCAATCAATAATTATTTCCAATCAACGAATTATCTATGCACTACTGGCCAAAAATATTCGTTTGTATCACCAGTGCTCATGATCATGCCAAACAATAGTCCATCTTTATACTACAGGCCAAAGATAACTTTCGTTACAAGCCTTTATCTGTAACACCAAATGTCATGATTATACCAATACACAGTTCCTGGTCATAATCATACTAATCAACAGTTCATCTTTTCCCTACGGGCCAAAGATAACTTTCACCACAATTTAAGATTGAGGATGATGAAAAATGATATAAAGAACGAATCAAGTAAGATCAAGGATAAATATAAGAGATTTATAATTTAATTTATCCAAGTTCAATAATGTTCAAATTGTCAACATAATAATCAATTGTGGAGTAAAATTTAAGAATGATATTCATATATTAGAAATAATTTGGACAAAAAAGAAACCAATTTTTATTATGAATAGTACCGTATAAATAGTACCCCGTATGAATAGTACCCCGACATGAAAATATTAAAATTTGATAAGAAAGTTAAGACCAATATTTCAGTGAAATGATATTAGATGAAGCGCAAAACTCAAGGATATTCTACTAATTTCAGGGATTTCCACCATTTAATAATAAGGTTATGGAAAGAAACAATAATTTCGTACCATAAATGGAGAAATATGAAAGAAAATTGTCGACGTCGGGAAAAAATCTTTGGTGATCCCCATTTCCCTATGTGTTTCTACCCTTGTTTGTTTTCCATTTTTATTTGATCTAAAGGGTGAATTTTTAGGAAAAGGCCGATATACAATGTCGACGATTTGAATAGTTTGATTTTACAGAGTCCCCAGTTGGTATGTTTAAAATGGTTGTACCAACTCAACCGAGGAAAAGTTTTGCAAGTAGGCCCAGATATTGGACTCTGTTTAACTTGGCCTTGGAAACAGAGATTCATAGAATTCGGGGGCTTGATTAAGCAGGGGGTAAGGTGTTAGGCACCCCCCCGACTTCCGTGAAACACGGTTATCTCATTTTTTAAATTTCCTTATTTTATTTGCAGTGTGTATGCTTTCAGTAATTGGGCCTACGTGCTTTATTTTGAAAGTAGTGTTGTGCTTCGTTAGACCTCTATACGAAGGGTTTGATTTATTGAAAAGTCCATTTTTAGACAATATATGAAAGTGATATTTTGAAAGATGGTTTTCAAACCCTTTTGCTCGTATAAGAATTGAAGCCTTTTGATGCATCCATTTTATTCTGCATTCGGCTGATTTTGATTTTATTGTTAGGATGCGAAGCATCCTCGACCAAATAATATATATACAAGCGTTAGGCTCCTTATGGGCATGAAAGCCATCGAAGTGACCCGAGCACCCCAAACCACAATTTACTATGCTGAGACCTTAAATCCGGATAACTGTTTTAAGCTCCCTTTGATTTACATTTAAAAAAAAGACAGGCAAGCTGTATTTATAGTGCAAATTTGTCCATCGTGGGAATCGGATCTAGATCCATGTGGTTAATCGTAGATCCCGTGATTCCTAAGCCCACAAAATATTATCAAAAAAGCCTGCACATAAGAGATATTGAAATAAAATGCAAATTGAAATCTAAACGTCGCAAGACAAAGGATTCATCAGTTAAATCCTTACATGTGCGTAGCCAAAGCTTCTCATTCCCTCTAGATACGGAATCTAGGGTCGCGTAGTCGCTTCAATATTTACAAAACTAGAAAGGAAGCTAGATTTAAATAAATCTTAGCCATTCTAGCTCAACGGTTCCAGTTTGACAGCTTTTGAACAGGTTAAAAGTTAGAGATGGCTAGATTCAGATAAACCTAGTCCACAAACTTTACATCAGTACAGAATTATATCAAATGAACAGTTAAAACTGATAGTTAATTACATTTGAATAAATAATATATATATATATATATATATATATATTAAAGCTGATAAGAGCCACGAATTTTCAATCCAGGCTTGACTGATCAATGTAAAAATATATATATATGCTTATATATATATTGAAGCTGAAAATGCCACGGATTAGTAATCCAGGCCAAACGAGTTAGTATAAATATATATATACAATTAAATATATATTAAAGCGAGAAAAAGCTACGGATTAGCAATCCATGCTAATGGAGTTAGTATATATATATGTTAAAGCAGAAAAAGTAACAGATTTATAATCAAGGCATGACTGAATTAAATGTAAATATATATATATATATATATATATATATATATATATATTAAAGCCATAAAAGCCACGGATTTGAAATTCAGGCTGCAAAAGCACTTAAAATGTATATATATACTTATATATACATAAATGTAAGCCAGAAAGGCCACGTATATGAAATTCAGACGAAACAAGAAGCTATAAATATATATATATATATATATATATATATACACCCTCATATACATATGATAAAGTAGTAAAAATCTTCAGATCACAAGAAATCTTACAGTATTTAGTGCTAGAAGCTTTAAACCACTTAGAGGGCTTGAAAACTCTATTTCCACCGGTTAAAATTTGATATGTTAGTATATATACGTATACAAACGTATTGGAAGAATATAATTGAAGTTTGGAGCACTGTAGGTAGCTTTAAGAGCTGAAACGGGTGGAATTTCTTCTCTTTTCTTCTTTTTTTCTTTTTTTGGCTGGTGGGGGTCTCGCTATTTATAGACCAAAATAGATGCGGGCCTACCTGCGGATCCCAGGGTGGACCCCGGTCCCGTGGGTCCCGTTGCCTAGAAGTACGTGCACTCCGACCAATGCACTATCTATTTCGAACCTTTATAACTTTCAATCCGGGAGTCCGATAATGGCGTGCTATACCTTCCCGATAAGCCCTTTCCGAGCACTACACAAAGACAAGGGATTTGACCTTTTTTGAATCCAGAAAGATGGGTCCATCACCAGATCTTCGAGTCTTCGTAGTCCGTCTATTGAGTTGTCTTGTGTTGTTTTCACTCAGGGTTGACGTTATGGTTCTTCATGGCCCTCATGGTGGTGATTTGGCTTGATTTTGACTTGATTTGATGTCAAGTTGGTAAAATGACCATTTTTCCCTTCCTGGGGTTGTCTCCAGGAATGACAGAGATTTCGGGTTGTCTCCGAGGTTTGATTCCAGCCGACTCTGTTCTTTCTCAAGGTCATCTCTGGGGTTGACTTGATCTCCCGCTGTTATCGCCGGGGTTGACTTGATCTCTCGGTGTTTTTGCCGAGGTTGACTGTATCTCCTAGAGTTGTCGCTGGGGCTGACTGTATCTCCTGGGGTTGTTGACGGGGCTGACTTTATCTCCCGGGGTTGTCGTCGGGGCTCGATTTGATCTCCCGATGTTGTCATCGAGGTTGAATGTATATCCTAGGGTTGTCGTCGGGGATGAATGTATCTCTCAGGGTTATCGTCGGGGTTTAATTTGATCTCCCGGTGTTGTCGACGGGGTTTACTGTATCTCTCGGGGTTGTCATCGGGGCTTGATTTGATCTCCCGGTGTTGTCGTCGTGGTTGACTATATCTCTCGGGGTTGTCGTCGAGGCTCGATTTGATCTCCCGATGTTGTCGTCCGGGGTTGATTGTATCTCCCGAGGTTGTCGTCGGGGCTTGATTTGATCTGCCGGTGTTATCGTAGGGGTTGACTGTATCTCCTGGGGTTATCGTCAGTGCTTTATTTGATCTCTAGGTGTTGTCGTCGGGGTTGACTGTATCTCTCGGGGTTGTCGTCGGGGATTGATTTGATCTCCCGGTGTTATTGCCGAGGTTGGAAGACAGTTTTGCCCTCCTGCAGGGTTAGTAATAGGAATACAAAATTTTGATTATCTACAAAAATGATATCCCTTGATGAGTACAAAAGAAATGATATCTCAAACGAGTATGAAAGAATATATGAAACTGCAAATGAATTTTCACACGTCATGCGGTAATCCACATAGACAGATCATTTCCACAGCTTAGTAAAGAATGAATACGAAGGGTTATTCACCATATATGCAGTAGTCCGCATACACAGGTTATTCCCAAAGATTAATAAGGAATAGAATGACAACCCTTACGAGTATTGAAAGAAAATAACATCCTTTACCCTAGTAGGAGACTAAATCTGACAGGTATAGCAGAGATATTCTTGAGAAAATCTTTCATTATAATCTACACTCAAAGAATTCTTATACTAGAAAGAATATGCACAATATTATAGAAGAAGAATTTTTTGTTTCTAGTGTGATTTTCATTTCTTAACTAAACATCCTATTTATAGGAGAATGACATGGCAGTATTTAAGGAAATCACAGACGCACAGTAAGAAAAAAATCACAGACAAATTCGGCAAAAATTTAATTTTACTATGCAGCACTATGCGATAAAATATTCTACTAAAACAAAAACTTTATATATAATATAATATATTCTATTTATATTCTAATAAAACAAATAACTTTATATATATTATAAAAAGTTTTCTGTTATATATAAAAAGTTTTCTGTTTTAGTACTATTATAATAATAATAATACAAAACTGAAATAATTTTCTGTCGACTGTTTAAATAATTTGGCACGTAGGGGTCCATGTAATAACAAGCCAAACTTACAACAACTCATCTATTTATAATAAAAATTTAACAAATAACCACCACAAATCACTTATCTTTAATTAACACAATCTTTCAATAATTAGTCATCATTAATATTATAACTCACAATATTAACAACCAGATTGTTCCCAGGAAAGAGGGGGCTTTCTGATAAAGATTTCTCCTTACAGGTGCGTAATTAAATAACCTAACCCCTTTCCTTGACATAACTTTCTAGACATTGTCAATAATACTAACTAATAATATTAAATAATATGAGTAACTATGTCGTGACAATTATTGATTTAATAATATAAAATATTGTGAAGATGATACTGTAACAATAATTGAATCAATAATATGAGATACTATGCAGCAACTACTGTGGCAATTATTGAATGAAATACTGAGTGACTTCTTACGTAATAATCAATAATCAAAGATACTGTGCAATACCGTGTGCTACTGTGCAACAATGCGTATTACTGTACTTTTATCACCGGGTATTTCCACAGTTTAACGGTATAAGTCTTGCCGTTATTTTTATAAAAAGGTTATTTTTGTCGATTTTTATATCCGACAATTATTCTGTTGTGGGATCCACCAATGATTGCGTCGTCGTACGAATATTCCCCAATAAAAAGAATATTCTCCGACCAAACGAATATTTCTCAACACAACAAATATTTTATGACAACTTTGTAAAATTTGCACAAATCACCCATAACTATAACATTATATCAAATCAACACCTTACTATTTAAAATAAATATATAAAGAAAATTAAATATTTATTCATAAAAGTT
The DNA here is from genome assembly GCA_020205555.1 of Panax stipuleanatus. Lineage (NCBI taxonomy): Eukaryota > Viridiplantae > Streptophyta > Magnoliopsida > Apiales > Araliaceae > Panax > Panax stipuleanatus. The sequence goes on from CM035121.1 coordinate 89,440,657, forward strand.
GGGGTCTTACAAAAAATAACGTCCTTTACCTTAGTAGGAGATTGGATACTGCAATAGTGTAGTAGCAGAATACTTTTGTTCTTTCTCTCTTATTCTCTCTCTAAAGTTTCTCTCTCTATAGCTTAGTGAATTGGTGAGAAAGAAGGAAGAAATGAGCTTCTATTTATAGGAAATGGACTAAATAGTAACTGATTCACAGACGGTCCTGATTGATTTACTATTAAAATTTTAATCTGACGGTCCATATTGATTTACTATTAAAACTTCAACCAATGGTTCATAAAATTAGCATGTCTCCCCATGGAATAATAAGTCAAACTTACAACAAACGCCTCATGACAAACCTCTATATTTATATTAAAAATTGAATAAATATTTATGACAATTCACTTATCTTTAATCAGCACATTTTTACTTTTTCAACAACTATTCATCATTAATATTATAATTCACAATATTGACAACCAAATCGTTCCCAGGAAAGAGAGGGCTTTCCAATAAGGATTTCTCCTTATTGGCGCGTAATTAAATAACCTAACCCCTTTTCTTGACAGAACTTTCTAGCCATTGTCAATAATTCAAATAATAATATGAATAACTGTGTCGTGTCAATTATTAATTTAATAATATAAAATATTACGCAGATGATACTGTGACAATAATTGAATCAATAATATGAGATATTACGCAACAACTACTGTGGCAATTATTGAATATTGAGCGACTTCTTATGTAAGAATCAATAATCAGAGTTAATGTGCAATACCGTAGTGCTACTGTACAACAACACGTATTACTGTACTTTTATCATTGAGTATTTCAGCAGTTTAACGGTACGAGTTTTGCCGTTATTTTTTATAAACAAAGGTTATTTTTGTCGCTTTCTATATCCGATAGTTATTCCGTTGTGGGGTCCACCAAAGATTGCGCCGTCGTACGGATATTCTCCGACAAAAAGAATATTTCTCGATCAAACGAATATTCCCCGACACAACGAATATTTTATGACAACTTGCTTACTTTGTAAAATTTGCATATATCACCCATAAATATAGCATTTATTAAATTATCACCTTACTATTTAGAATAATAATTAGAGAAAATTACATCTTTATTCATAAAAAGTTTGGGTCTTAAACATTCTCTGTGGGTTCGACCTTTACTTACTGCTATACTATGGCTATTTTCTAATTTCGTAGAGTGCAGTGAGGTTTTATTTTTGGGAGTGTAACGACAGCTACCACTAGCCATAATTCTCTCTCTCCTAACTCTTTAGGTTGTAGAGAATACTTACAAAGAAATGCAGTAGTCTTTCCACAATAAAACCCCTCTTATTTATAGACTAACATGTTAGGTTTGTAGTAATCAAAGTAGCGGAAGAATGGTGAAAACAGATTTTAAAATTTTACAAACCTTATACACGGATCATCATTTATGCACAATTATTAATTAAACAAAATAGAAGAAATTATATAATCATACCCTTGTAGAACTAAACTTCCATAGGTACGAGTTCAACTCCAAATCCTTAGTGATCTCCTTGAGTTCTCTTGGATTGATTCCTTCCTTTGATCAACATTAGTCCCCCAAGTGTATGGCCTCTAGAAGTGATCCACCAAGGAAGAAGAGTTATTCAAGAAGGTGGGTGTTTGCTAAACCCTAATTCTATCTCTATAGAATGTGTATGCTCTCCCAACTCTTAGAATAGTGTAAAGTGTAACATTGTTCTATAATAAAACTTTCTTATTTATAGATGCAGGCAACCTTCCTAAACCATTTAGGCATAGAGTTTCATATTAATTAATTAAACCTTTTAATTAATTAGGCTTGCCAATCATATTTGAAATAATTAAACTCTTTTAATTAATTAGCCTCCTAATCTTATTAGGAATATATTATAGAGTACTCTTATTAATTAATTCTCACACTCCTTTAGAAATTAAAATAATAATAGTAATAATAATAATAAGACTCCTCTTATTAATTTATATTTAATATTTCTAAAATATTAAATAATATATGTTAAGTTATTTAATTTATTCTATCACCATAGACTAAATTAAACATACTTAACTTATTATTACGATTATGCCATTAGCTTCTTTAATAAATATTTTTTTTATGGTGTAACCCTTTAGGTTCTCTATATTAAACCGGTTGTGAATAAATCAATTAGAACAATTCTATTCTTATTTAAATAAATAAATTAAACTAATAATTTATTTAAATAAATAACATTTATTCTACAATAAGGGTAAGCCCCATTAGCGATCAACGACTTTCCAGATAATATAGATTTCAACATTAATCATAAAAGAACCTTTTAATAAATAGTTATCGTACAATTCAATCCTTCCACCATACAATGTCACAATTAAATATAAGACATGAATTTATTATCAAGTCTTATTTTATTTAATTATATGTTTTTGATTCTAAAATGCACAACTCCAAATAATGCAAATTAGAAACTCCTTTCTAATTTCATTATGCCTTGGCCAAGGATTACTGGGTTGTCATTTATCGAATCACATAGGACATTCTCTTCTTTTACTAGAAGCGGTAGATTCTTTATTGATCATTCATTATCTCCATGTATAAATTATTATACCCAAGCATACCCTTTGATATACTTTTAGGGTCTTAACGGACATGTCAAAGTACAACTCATCATACACAAGATATTATGATGATCTCAAGTCTAAGGATTATTTGTACTACTATCACTTAAGGAATTCCTATTGATAGGCAAGTAAAACTCTATTAGGAATTCCTTAGAAAGCTATATTTAGTGTACTTATTCTCCAATAAGCACTTACATACTTACTTTAGTGTCTCCACACAAATGATTATGAGATCGACATCCTCATCCAATGAGCAAGTCAACATATGTACCAATTTATCCGAATTCACTAATCCCCTTTTTAGTAATCCAACGATTGGGAACAATTTTAGTTTTAAGCTATCTAAGAATTTAGATCTCATTAGCATAATAATCATCATGATTCTAAAAGCATTGCTTAAAACTATGGGTTTATCACATATTATAAAAATAGCACCATGTAGATAAATAAGTACCTTTAATTAAATAATACTTTTATTAATAAATGAATAAGATTGTTACAAAGTATATGCTTTATCATCATACATGATTGGCTTATATGCATACTACTTTCAATCTCCCACTTGCACTAAAGCAAATCACCATGATATCTCATACCCATCTTCTCTAAGTGACGATCAAATTATTGTTGTGTTAAAGTTTTAGTAAATGGATCTGCAATGTTGTCTTGAGAGTCCACACGCTCTAGGGTGACATCTCCTCTTTTAATGATCACTCTAATCAAATGAAACTGCCGCAACACATGTTTAGATTTCTGATGAGACCTGGGTTCCTTAGCCTGTGCAACAGCTCCGGTGTTGTCACAGAATAAAGGTACTGCTCCTTTAATGCTAGGAACCACACCAAGTTTAGTTATGAACTTCTTCATCCAAATAGCTTCCTTTGTCGTTTCACTTGCAGCTATGTACTCTGCCTTCGTCACTGAATCAGTAACTGTTTGCTGCTTGGAACTCTTCTAACTCATTGCGCCATAGTTTAAGGTAAACACATACCTCGAAACGAATTTACTGTCATCTTGGTCAGTTTGAAAACTTAAGTATGTGTATCCTTCTAGTTTCAATTCAGACCCACCATAGACAAGAAATACATCCTTAGTTCTTTTTAAGTACTTTAAGATGTTTTTCACTGCCTTCCGGTGTTCTTCTCCATGATTTGACTGATATCTTCTCGTTACACTAAGAGCATGAGTGACATCAGGTCTCGTACATCATACCGTACATAATAGATCTTATTGCTGAAGCATAAGGAATCTTACTCGTACAATTTCTCTCCTCAGGTGTCTTTGGGGCCTGTTTCTTGGAGAGATGTATTCCATAGCTCATCGGCATGAGACCTCTTTTGGAATCTTCCATGCTAAACCTCTTTAACATCGTCTCAATGTACGTTCCTTGGGATAAGCCAAGCATTCTTTTAGATCTATCTCTATAGATCTTTATCCCCAAAATATAGGATCCTTCTCCCAAGTCCTTCATGGAGAAGTGTTTAGATAACCAGATTTTAATCGACTGTAGCATAGTAATATCATTCCCTATCAGTAATATATCATCAACATATAATACAAGGAATGATACAGCGCTCCCACTAACCTTTTTGTACACACATGGTTCATCCCCATTTTTGATAAAATCAAACTCTTTGATTGTCTCATCAAAACGGATGTTCCACCTTCGAGAAGCTTGCTTCAATCTATAAATGGATCATTGCAGTTTACAGACTTGATTTGTTCCAACCATTGAAACAAATCCCTCTGGCTATGTCATATACACATCCTCGTCAAGATTCCCATTGAGGAAGGTCGTTTCACGTCCATCTGTCAGATTTCGTAGTCATAGTAAGCTGCAATCGCAAGAAAAATCTGAATGGACTTGAACATTGCTACTGGTGAGAAGGTTTCATCATAGTCAACACCTTGTCTTTGTTTAAAACCTTTCACAACCAATCAGGCCTTATAGGTCTCTACCTTGCCGTCCGCTCCAGTCTTTCTTTTAAAGACCCATTTGCACCCAATAGGCTTAATACCCTCAGGTGATGAAACTAAAGTCCATATTTTGTTCTCAAACATGGAGTCCATCTCGGATTTTATGGCTTCTTGCCATTTCTCTGAGTCTTTACAACTCATAGCCTGTTTGTAATTCAAAGGATCATCATTATCTATGATGCGTACCTCATCGTCATTCTCTATGATAAATCCATACCTATCATGTATCTTCGGTACTCTCCCAGATTTACGAATAGGGTGTGTTACAGTAGGTTCTTCCACTTGGTCAGGTACCCGACTTTGATCCGTAGTAATTTGTGGTTCATGAATTTCTTCAAGATATATCTTACTCCCACTGACCCCTTCGAGGATAAACTCATTTTCCAAGAAGGTAGCATGTTTCGCAACAAACACCTTTTGATCAATTAGCTGATAGAAATAATACCTTGATGTTTCTTTAGGGTATCCCACAAATCTACACTTATCGGATCTAGTCTCCAGCTTATCATTCTCAAACTTTTTGACATAAGCTAGACAATCCCAAGTCTTAACATGCTTAAGATTTTGTTTCCTCCATGTCCATATCTCATATGGAGTCTTTGGGACGGATTTGGTAGGTACCTTGTTAAGTAGGTATGCAGCCGATTCTAGGGCATAATCCCAGAAGGAAACTGGAAGATAAAACTCATTATGGAACAAACCATATCCAACAGTGTTCGATTTCTCTTTTTAGACACACAATTCATCTGTAGTGTTACTGGTGGAGTCCATTGTGAAATTATACCATTTTCTTTGAGACAATTGAGAAACTCACCGCTTAAGTATTCACCACCTCGATCCGAACAAAAATCTTAATACTCTTGCCAGTTTGTTTCTCTACTCCACTTTGAATTCTTTGATCTTTTCAAACGATTTAGATTTGTATTGTAAGACCCCAACTTTTTATGAATAAAAATTTAATTTTCTCTAATTATTATTCTAAATAGTAAGGTGATAAATTATTAAATGCTATAGTTATGGGTGATATGTACAAATTTTACAAAGTAAGCAAGTTGTCATAAAATATTCGTTGCGTCGAGGAATATTCGTTTGGTCGGAGAATATTCATTTTGTCAGAGAATATTCGTATGACAGCGCAATCATTGGTGGACCCCACAACGGGATCACTGTCGGATATAGAAAGCGACAGAAATAACCTTTTTATAAAAAATAACGGCAAAACTCGTACCGTTAAACTGATAGTAGTGTGCATACAAGCCAATCATGTATGATGATAAAGCACGTACTTTGTAAACAATCTTATTTATTTATTAATAAAATATTCATTTATTAAAGGCATTTAATTATCTACATGTTGCTGTTTTTATAATATGTAAATAACCCATAGTTTTAAGCAAAGCTTTTAGAATCATGATGATGATCATGCTAATGAGATCTAAATTCTTAGAAAGTTTTAAAACTAAAATAGTTCCCAATCGTGGGATTACTAAAAAGGGGATTAGTAAATCCGGATAGATTGGTACATATGTTGCTTGCTCATTGGATGAGGATGATTGATCTCATGATCATTTGTGTGGAGACACTAAAGCAAGTATGTAGGTGCTTATTGGAGAATAAGTTCACTGAACGTGATTCGCTATGGAATACCTAATGGAGTTTTACTCGCATGTCAATAGGAATTCCTAATGTGATAGTAGTACAAGTGATCCTTGGACTTGAGATCATCATAGTATCTTATATGTAACAAATTATACTTTGACTTATTCCTTAAGACCTTTTAAGGCATATATAGGGTATGCTTGGGTATAATGAGTTACATATGGAGATAATGAATGATCAATAAAGAATCTACCACCTCTAGTAAAAGAGGAGATATGTCCTATGTGATTCGTTAAATGACAACCCAGGAATCCTTGGCCAATGTGAAATAAAATTAGAAAGGAGTTTCTAATTTGCATTATTTGGAGTTGTGCATTTTCTAATCGAAATATATATAATTAAATAAAATAAGACTTGACAGTAAATCCATGTCTTATATTTAATTGGGACATTGAATGGTGGAAGGATTGAATTGTACGGAACTATTAACTCACAGGTTCTTTTATGATTAATGTTGAAATCTATATTATCTGGAAAGTCGTTGATCGCTAGGGAGGCTTATCCCTATTGTAGAATAAATATTATTTATTTAAATAGATTATTAGTTTAATTTATTTATTTAAATAAGATTAAAATTGTTTTAATTGATTTATTCACAACCGGTTTAATATGGAGAACCTAAAGGGTCACACCATAAAAGGAAGAATAAATATTTAAGAAGGTAATGGCATAATCGTAATAATGCATTAAGTATAATTAATTTAATCTATGGTGATAGAATAAATTAAATAGCTTAATGTTTATTATTTAATATTTTGGAAATATTAAATATAAATTAATAAGAGGAGTCTTATTAATATTATTACAATTATTATTATTTTAATTTCTAAAGGAGTTTAGTAATTAATTTAATATTAGTACTCTCATTTATTCCTAATAAGATTAGGAGACAAATTAATTAAATGAATTTAATTAATTATTTCCCATGTGGTGGGAAGCCTAAATTAATTAAAGGAGTTTAATTAATTAAAAGAAATCCCATGTCTAATAGGATTAGAAGGATTGACCAATGTCTATATAAGAGAAGTCTTATAATAGATATTAGATTGATGCAATTTTTATTGTTAGAGAGTACTCCTTTTCTATAGAGGATAGAAAACTAAGCCAACCACCCTCCTTCTTGATAATTCATCTTCCTTGGTGGATCACCTCTAGAGGCCAAACACTTGGGTGGCTAACGTTGATCAAAGGAAGGAATCTAACCCGGAAATTCAAGGAGATCACGAAGAACAAGGAGTTGAACTAGTACCTGTGGAAGCTTCGTTCTACAAGGGTATGATTCCATAACTTCTTATTTATCGTTTTAAATTAATAATTTGCATAAAGGATGATCCGGGTAATGGTTTTGTAGAAATTTTTAAACTCTGATATACCATGCTTCCGTTAATTTTTGCAATTTGATTGCGTCACGATTTCGTACAAACCCAACAGTGGCATCAGAGCCAAATCTTTATGCAATTATTAATTTATTTTTGATTTCATATACATATGGGTATGTATTTAAAATAATTTATTGGGCATAATTTTATTGTATAAAATTTTTTTTTTAAGAAAAAAAAATTGACTTTTTTTTGGGACGGATCACAATTTTTTTTTTGGGTGCTAATCTTGAATTCTGCAAAGAAAAGGTGTTGTCTCTTTCTTACTCCAAAAAGAAGGTGACCCATCAGGAATGTATTTTTTTTTAATAAACCTGCAGGACTCTTTTAATAAAAGAAGGTGACATCTTTTAAAAAAAAAAATATATGATATATTTATATATTATATTCTAAATAATTTTATAATTAAAATAAAGAGTTTATATTAATCTTGAAATTGGATTTCATGCAATTTAAAACTGCCCATTAAATGATACTCATATATATATGGAATGTTCATGAGATGAATATTTATTTATTGATATATATGGTGATATGTATGATAATAAATGGGGATTGATTATGGACTATTTGACCAATGTGATTGGATTTTATTTTAGTTGAATGCTTGAATGAATGGGTTTTATTAAATGGGGTCTGTGTACCTCGTCTTCTCTAATTTTTTTTTCTTGATGTAAAATTCTATCTTCCTCCTATGTATTTTCCCTTAACTGCTGATCAAGGTTTCTATTTAAATTAAATAGCTTAATGTAATAGAAATAGTTAGAATTATCTTGAAGAAATTAGAGACCAAGGAGCAAGGAGCGCGTGAAGACCTGTTTGTATGGAGCCCGGGTTTAAATGTAATAGTTATATTTAAATTTAAATTCTTGCACTCCTAGGTTTGACCTTTTGGTTCACTTGGTGGCTCTAGTGAACCAAACTAGAATAAAAGTCCATAATCAATCCGGGTAGAATATAATATTCTATATTACATGCTAAATATTATATATATTATATTTTATGCAAACATGCTTCGCATGTTTAATAAAATGACGCGTATTTTATATATATGTGTGCATGCGCGCTAAACAAGATAAGACAAATAATAACAAACCCCTCAAAGAAATAATATTAAGTCCGAAGCGTTCAAATGATATTTGGAATATCGAACGTCGCCTTCTAGCATGATAAATTAATAGAGTATTAAATATTTAATATGAGCTTGTTGTGCTATCCACAAGGCGAGTATTGCGTATTTAAGATGTTAATTAATCACATTTGATGCTTATCAAGAAAATTGAACGATCTAGTCTTGTTGTGCTATCCACAAGGACGAACATTTTTCTTTTTTGAATTTATGGAAGTGCTAGGCTGGACTTAACTTAAATCATTTTAGTTCGGATGTGCACACACTTGACCATTATGATTTAAGAGGCAAAATAAAAGGAATTACATGGTGATGTAATTGACAAGAGTTGTCTACCTATTTATTTGTATATCGCTTGTTGTGCTATCCACAAGGTTATATACATTTGAAATGGGATCCTTATTCTCACTAGCAAATCTTTAATTAGATGTTGCCGAACTATATAAGTGAGGGTAATATAGTTTGATGAAAATAGTGGGAGATACCAATTTAAAATAAAGACCTAAATTTATTTTGGTATGCAAAATTAATAAAATGAATGTTTGCTAAAATGTTGTTTTTCACAGGCAGAATTTTAAAAATGTCAAAATCACTAATTTCACTGCGAAGCATACTTGATGCTAATAAGCTTACCGGGCCGAATTATACGGACTGGCTAAGAAATCTGAGAATAGTTCTCACTGCTGAAAAGATTTTTTATGTCCTAAACTCACCTGTCCCTGGAACTGTTTCAGAAACAGCCTCTGAGGAAGAGATTGCCACCATTGTAAAGTGGCAAGATGATGCATCTGTGGCTCAATGCATCATGCTCGCATCCATGAATAACGAGCTTCAGCGTCAGCACGAAAATATGGATGCTCCTACTATGTTGATTCACCTCAAGGAATTGTATGGTGAACAAAGTAGGACTGCTAGATATGAGATATCTAAGGAGCTCTTCCGATCTCGAATGACCAAGGGCAAAGCGAACATAAAGGAACAAAAGAAATCTGATCCAGCTAGCAAAGGAATGTGCTTCCATTGCAACTAGCCGGGTCATTGGAAGAGGAACTGCAAGAAGTTTCTGGCAAAGAAGAAGCTTGGAGAAGCTTTGACTTCCAATCAAGGTTTGTTCATGATTGAAATTAATTTTTCAGAAAGTCAAAATTCTACTTGGGTATTGGATACCGGCTGTGGTTCTCACATATGTAATAATGTGAAGGGACTGGTCAGAAGTAGAAAGCTGAACAATGATGAGGTGATCCTACGAGTGGGGAATGGAGCAAAGGTTGCTGCATTAGCTGTAGGAACTTATTATTTAGCAATGCCTTCGGGCAAGTTCATTTATCTTAATAATTGTTATTATGTTCCGAATATTATTAAAAACATTATTTCAATTTCTGTATTGGATATGGAAGGATTTAACGTTGTTATAAAGAACAATAGTTGTTCTATTTATAAAGACGATGTTTTATATGGTGTTGGAAATTTGCGAAATGGACTTTATACACTTGACTTACAAGAAAATATTTTTCAAATTGAACAAACTAAGAAAAGGAAAAGAGATGATATTAATTATACCTACATGTGGCACTGTAGACTAGGTCATATCAATGAAACAAGATTATCCAAGTTGCATAAAGATGGGCCCCTCGAGCTATCTGATTATGAATCATATCCAACTTGTGAATCTTGTCTCATGGGTAAAATGACTAAATCTCCTTTTAGTGGAAAAGGAGAAAGAGTTACAGAGTTGTTGGCATTGATTCACACAGACGTTTGTGGACCTATGACAACAAGTGCACGGGGTGGGAATTCTTATTTTATTACTTTCACTGATGATCACTCAAGATTTGGATATGTGTATTTAATGAAATACAAGTCAGAATCATTTGAAAAGTTCAAAGAGTTCAGAAGTGAAGTAGAGAAACAAACGGGCAAGAGTATAAAGATACTTCGATCAGATCGAGGCGGAGAATACTTAAGCGGTGAGTTTCTCAATTGTCTCAAAGAAAATGGTATAATCTCACAATGGACTCCTCCAGGTACACCACAGTTAAATGGAGTATCTGAAAGGAGAAATCGAACACTGTTAGACATGGTTCGATCCATGATGAGTTTTACCGACCTTCCAATTTCCTTCTGGGGATATGCCCTAGAAACGGCTGCATACCTACTTAACAAGGTACCTACCAAATCCGCCCCAAAGACTCCATATGAGATGTGGAAGGGGAGGAAACCAAATCTTAAGCATGTTAAGACTTGGGGTTGTCCAGCTTATGTCAAAAAGTTTGAACATGATAAGCTACAGACTAAATTCGAAAAGTGTAGATTTGTGGGATACCCTAAAGAAACTGTAGGGTATTATTTCTATCATCCAACTGATCAAAAGGTGTTTGTTGCGAAACATGCTGTCTTCTTGGAAAAGGAGTTTATCCATGAAGGGGTCAGTGGGAGTAAGATATATCTTGAAGAAGTTCAAGAACCACAAATTACCACGGATCAAAGTCAGGTACCTGACCAAGTAGAAGAACCTACTATGCCACACCCTGTTCGTAAATCTGGGAGAGTACCGAAGATACCTGAGAGGTATGGATTCGTTATAAAGGATGACGATGAGGTACACATCACGAATGATGATGATCCATTGAATTACGAACAGGCTATGAGTAATAAAGACTCAGGAAAATGGCTAGAAGCCATGAAATCCGAAATGGACTCCATGTATGAAAACAAAGTATGGACTTTGGTTTCACCACCTGAAGGCATTAAGCCTATTGGGTGTAAATGGGTCTTTAAAAGAAAGACTGGAGTGGACGGCAAGGTAGAGACCTATAAGGCCCGACTGGTTGCAAAAGGTTTCAAACAAAGACAAGGAGTTGACTATGATGAAACCTTTTCACCAGTAGCTATGCTCAAGTCCATTCGGATTTTGCTTGCGATTGCAGCTTATAACGACTATGAGATCTGGCAGATGGACGTGAAAACGGCCTTCCTCAATGGAAAACTTGAGGAGGATGTGTATATGACACAGCCAGAGGGATTTGTTTCAAAGGTTGGAATAAATCAAGTCTGTAAGCTGCAACGATCCATTTATGGATTGAAGCAAGCTTCTCGTAGATGGAACATTCGTTTTGATGAGACAATCAAAGAGTTTGATTTTATCAAAAATGACGATGAACCATGTGTGTACAAAAAGGTTAGTGGGAGCGCAGTTTCATTCCTTGTATTATATGTTGATGATATATTACTGATAGGGAATGAAATTTCTATGCTAAAATCGATCAAAATAAAGTTGTCTAAACATTCCTCCATGAATGATTTGGGTAGAACATCCCACATTGGGGATATAAATCTGTATTAATAGATTTAAAAGGATGTTCGGCTTAACCCATGGAAACGTATATTCATTAGATGCTAAAGGCGTTTAGCATGGTAACTCCAAAAGGTGTCTCATGATGATGAGCCATGGAGTGTATCTCTCTAAAATTATCCTCAGTAAAAGAGAGATCGCATAAGTAACTATTATGTATGCAATGAAATATACAAGACTTGATGTTGATCAGTCATATTCTGGAGAAGATATCTGTGAGACAGTGATAAACATCTCAAAGTATTTAACTGACACTAAGGATGTCATCATGACACATGATGGGTCTGAATTAAACTAGAAGACTAAACAGACTCAAGTTTTCAGACTGACCAAGACGACAGCAAAATCCTCTTTATGGTAAGTCGTTACCTTAAAAGATGGTGCAGTAAATTGGAAAGGTTTCAAACAGCAAAAGTTGCTGGGTTAGTGACAAAGACAAAGTATATAACTGTAAGTGAAGCTGCAAGTTGATGTTTCGGATGAAAAGTTTATTACAGAACTAGGAATAGTTCCTAAGTCTCATCTTGAATCTAAACATGTGTTGCGGCACTTTGATTAAAAAAAAAAATCATTGAAAAAGGAGAGTGTAGACTTTCAAGACAACATTGCAGATCCATTTACTAAAGCTTTAACACAACAGCAGTTTGATCGTCACTTAGAGAAGATGGGTATGAGATACCATGGCGATTGGCTTTAGTGCAAGTGGGAGATTGATAGTAGTGTGCATACAAGCCAATCATGTATGATGATAAAGCACGTACTTTGTAAACAATCTTATTTATTTATTAATAAAATATTCATTTATTAAAGGCATTTAATTATCTACATGTTGCTGTTTTTATAATATGTAAATAACCCATAGTTTTAAGCAAAGCTTTTAGAATCATGATGATGATCATGCTAATGAGATCTAAATTCTTAGAAAGTTTTAAAACTAAAATAGTTCCCAATCGTGGGATTACTAAAAAGGGGATTAGTAAATCCGGATAGATTGGTACATATGTTGCTTGCTCATTGGATGAGGATGATTGATCTCATGATCATTTGTGTGGAGACACTAAAGCAAGTATGTAGGTGCTTATTGGAGAATAAGTTCACTGAACGTGATTCGCTATGGAATACCTAATGGAGTTTTACTCGCATGTCAATAGGAATTCCTAATGTGATAGTAGTACAAGTGATCCTTGGACTTGAGATCATCATAGTATCTTATATGTAACAAATTATACTTTGACTTATTCCTTAATACCCTTTTAAGGCATATATAGGGTATGCTTGGGTATAATGAGTTACATATGGAGATAATGAATGATCAATAAAGAATCTACCACATCTAGTAAAAGAGGAGATATGTCCTATGTGATTCGTTAAATGACAACCCAGGAATCCTTGGCCAATGTGAAATAAAATTAGAAAGGAGTTTCTAATTTGCATTATTTGGAGTTGTGCATTTTCTAATCGAAATATATATAATTAAATAAAATAAGACTTGACAGTAAATCCATGTCTTATATTTAATTGGGACATTGAATGGTGGAAGGATTGAATTGTACGGAACTATTAACTCACAGGTTCTTTTATGATTAATGTTGAAATCTATATTATCTGGAAAGTCGTTGATCGCTAGGGAGGCTTATCCCTATTGTAGAATAAATATTATTTATTTAAATAGATTATTAGTTTAATTTATTTATTTAAATAAGATTAAAATTGTTTTAATTGATTTATTCACAACCGGTTTAATATGGAGAACCTAAAGGGTCACACCATAAAAGGAAGAATAAATATTTAAGAAGGTAATGGCATAATCGTAATAATGCATTAAGTATAATTAATTTAATCTATGGTGATAGAATAAATTAAATAGCTTAATGTTTATTATTTAATATTTTGGAAATATTAAATATAAATTAATAAGAGGAGTCTTATTAATATTATTACAATTATTATTATTTTAATTTCTAAAGGAGTTTAGTAATTAATTTAATATTAGTACTCTCATTTATTCCTAATAAGATTAGGAGACAAATTAATTAAATGAATTTAATTAATTATTTCCCATGTGGTGGGAAGCCTAAATTAATTAAAGGAGTTTAATTAATTAAAAGAAATCCCATGTCTAATAGGATTAGAAGGATTGACCAATGTCTATATAAGAGAAGTCTTATAATAGATATTAGATTGATGCAATTTTTATTGTTAGAGAGTACTCCTTTTCTATAGAGGATAGAAAACTAAGCCAACCACCCTCCTTCTTGATAATTCATCTTCCTTGGTGGATCACCTCTAGAGGCCAAACACTTGGGTGGCTAACGTTGATCAAAGGAAGGAATCTAACCCGGAAATTCAAGGAGATCACGAAGAACAAGGAGTTGAACTAGTACCTGTGGAAGCTTCGTTCTACAAGGGTATGATTCCATAACTTCTTATTTATCGTTTTAAATTAATAATTTGCATAAAGGATGATCCGGGTAATGGTTTTGTAGAAATTTTTAAACTCTGATATACCATGCTTCCGTTAATTTTTGCAATTTGATTGCGTCACGATTTCGTACAAACCCAACAGTGGCATCAGAGCCAAATCTTTATGCAATTATTAATTTATTTTTGATTTCATATACATATGGGTATGTATTTAAAATAATTTATTGGGCATAATTTTATTGTATAAAATTTTTTTTTTTAAGAAAAAAAAAATTGACTTTTTTTTTGGGACGGATCACAATTTTTTTTTTGGGTGCTAATCTTGAATTCTGCAAAGAAAAGGTGTTGTCTCTTTCTTACTCCAAAAAGAAGGTGACCCATCAGGAATGTATTTTTTTTAATAAACCTGCAGGACTCTTTTAATAAAAGAAGGTGACATCTTTTAAAAAAAAAAAATATATGATATATTTATATATTATATTCTAAATAATTTTATAATTAAAATAAAGAGTTTATATTAATCTTGAAATTGGATTTCATGCAATTTAAAACTGCCCATTAAATGATACTCATATATATATGGAATGTTCATGAGATGAATATTTATTTATTGATATATATGGTGATATGTATGATAATAAATGGGGATTGATTATGGACTATTTGACCAATGTGATTGGATTTTATTTTAGTTGAATGCTTGAATGAATGGGTTTTATTAAATGGGGTCTGTGTACCTCGTCTTCTCTAATTTTTTTTTCTTGATGTAAAATTCTATCTTCCTCCTATGTATTTTCCCTTAACTGCTGATCAAGGTTTCTATTTAAATTAAATAGCTTAATGTAATAGAAATAGTTAGAATTATCTTGAAGAAATTAGAGACCAAGGAGCAAGGAGCGCGTGAAGACCTGTTTGTATGGAGCCCGGGTTTAAATGTAATAGTTATATTTAAATTTAAATTCTTGCACTCCTAGGTTTGACCTTTTGGTTCACTTGGTGGCTCTAGTGAACCAAACTAGAATAAAAGTCCATAATCAATCCGGGTAGAATATAATATTCTATATTACATGCTAAATATTATATATATTATATTTTATGCAAACATGCTTCGCATGTTTAATAAAATGACGCGTATTTTATATATATGTGTGCATGCGCGCTAAACAAGATAAGACAAATAATAACAAACCCCTCAAAGAAATAATATTAAGTCCGAAGCGTTCAAATGATATTTGGAATATCGAACGTCGCCTTCTAGCATGATAAATTAATAGAGTATTAAATATTTAATATGAGCTTGTTGTGCTATCCACAAGGCGAGTATTGCGTATTTAAGATGTTAATTAATCACATTTGATGCTTATCAAGAAAATTGAACGATCTAGTCTTGTTGTGCTATCCACAAGGACGAACATTTTTCTTTTTTGAATTTATGGAAGTGCTAGGCTGGACTTAACTTAAATCATTTTAGTTCGGATGTGCACACACTTGACCATTATGATTTAAGAGGCAAAATAAAAGGAATTACATGGTGATGTAATTGACAAGAGTTGTCTACCTATTTATTTGTATATCGCTTGTTGTGCTATCCACAAGGTTATATACATTTGAAATGGGATCCTTATTCTCACTAGCAAATCTTTAATTAGATGTTGCCGAACTATATAAGTGAGGGTAATATAGTTTGATGAAAATAGTGGGAGATACCAATTTAAAATAAAGACCTAAATTTATTTTGGTATGCAAAATTAATAAAATGAATGTTTGCTAAAATGTTGTTTTTCACAGGCAGAATTTTAAAAATGTCAAAATCACTAATTTCACTGCGAAGCATACTTGATGCTAATAAGCTTACCGGGCCGAATTATACGGACTGGCTAAGAAATCTGAGAATAGTTCTCACTGCTGAAAAGATTTTTTATGTCCTAAACTCACCTGTCCCTGGAACTGTTTCAGAAACAGCCTCTGAGGAAGAGATTGCCACCATTGTAAAGTGGCAAGATGATGCATCTGTGGCTCAATGCATCATGCTCGCATCCATGAATAACGAGCTTCAGCGTCAGCACGAAAATATGGATGCTCCTACTATGTTGATTCACCTCAAGGAATTGTATGGTGAACAAAGTAGGACTGCTAGATATGAGATATCTAAGGAGCTCTTCCGATCTCGAATGACCAAGGGCAAAGCGAACATAAAGGAACAAAAGAAATCTGATCCAGCTAGCAAAGGAATGTGCTTCCATTGCAACTAGCCGGGTCATTGGAAGAGGAACTGCAAGAAGTTTCTGGCAAAGAAGAAGCTTGGAGAAGCTTTGACTTCCAATCAAGGTTTGTTCATGATTGAAATTAATTTTTCAGAAAGTCAAAATTCTACTTGGGTATTGGATACCGGCTGTGGTTCTCACATATGTAATAATGTGAAGGGACTGGTCAGAAGTAGAAAGCTGAACAATGATGAGGTGATCCTACGAGTGGGGAATGGAGCAAAGGTTGCTGCATTAGCTGTAGGAACTTATTATTTAGCAATGCCTTCGGGCAAGTTCATTTATCTTAATAATTGTTATTATGTTCCGAATATTATTAAAAACATTATTTCAATTTCTGTATTGGATATGGAAGGATTTAACGTTGTTATAAAGAACAATAGTTGTTCTATTTATAAAGACGATGTTTTATATGGTGTTGAAAATTTGCGAAATGGACTTTATACACTTGACTTACAAGAAAATATTTTTCAAATTGAACAAACTAAGAAAAGGAAAAGAGATGATATTAATTATACCTACATGTGGCACTGTAGACTAGGTCATATCAATGAAACAAGATTATCCAAGTTGCATAAAGATGGGCCCCTCGAGCTATCTGATTATGAATCATATCCAACTTGTGAATCTTGTCTCATGGGTAAAATGACTAAATCTCCTTTTAGTGGAAAAGGAGAAAGAGTTACAGAGTTGTTGGCATTGATTCACACAGACGTTTGTGGACCTATGACAACAAGTGCACGGGGTGGGAATTCTTATTTTATTACTTTCACTGATGATCACTCAAGATTTGGATATGTGTATTTAATGAAATACAAGTCAGAATCATTTGAAAAGTTCAAAGAGTTCAGAAGTGAAGTAGAGAAACAAACGGGCAAGAGTATAAAGATACTTCGATCAGATCGAGGCGGAGAATACTTAAGCGGTGAGTTTCTCAATTGTCTCAAAGAAAATGGTATAATCTCACAATGGACTCCTCCAGGTACACCACAGTTAAATGGAGTATTTGAAAGGAGAAATCGAACACTGTTAGACATGGTTCGATCCATGATGAGTTTTACCGACCTTCCAATTTCCTTCTGGGGATATGCCCTAGAAACGGCTGCATACCTACTTAACAAGGTACCTACCAAATCCGCCCCAAAGACTCCATATGAGATGTGGAAGGGGAGGAAACCAAATCTTAAGCATGTTAAGACTTGGGGTTGTCCAGCTTATGTCAAAAAGTTTGAACATGATAAGCTACAGACTAAATTCGAAAAGTGTAGATTTGTGGGATACCCTAAAGAAACTGTAGGGTATTATTTCTATCATCCAACTGATCAAAAGGTGTTTGTTGCGAAACATGCTGTCTTCTTGGAAAAGGAGTTTATCCATGAAGGGGTCAGTGGGAGTAAGATATATCTTGAAGAAGTTCAAGAACCACAAATTACCACGGATCAAAGTCAGGTACCTGACCAAGTAGAAGAACCTACTATGCCACACCCTGTTCGTAAATCTGGGAGAGTACCGAAGATACCTGAGAGGTATGGATTCGTTATAAAGGATGACGATGAGGTACACATCACGAATGATGATGATCCATTGAATTACGAACAGGCTATGAGTAATAAAGACTCAGGAAAATGGCTAGAAGCCATGAAATCCGAAATGGACTCCATGTATGAAAACAAAGTATGGACTTTGGTTTCACCACCTGAAGGCATTAAGCCTATTGGGTGTAAATGGGTCTTTAAAAGAAAGACTGGAGTGGACGGCAAGGTAGAGACCTATAAGGCCCGACTGGTTGCAAAAGGTTTCAAACAAAGACAAGGAGTTGACTATGATGAAACCTTTTCACCAGTAGCTATGCTCAAGTCCATTCGGATTTTGCTTGCGATTGCAGCTTATAACGACTATGAGATCTGGCAGATGGACGTGAAAACGGCCTTCCTCAATGGAAAACTTGAGGAGGATGTGTATATGACACAGCCAGAGGGATTTGTTTCAAAGGTTGGAATAAATCAAGTCTGTAAGCTACAACGATCCATTTATGGATTGAAGCAAGCTTCTCGTAGATGGAACATTCGTTTTGATGAGACAATCAAAGAGTTTGATTTTATCAAAAATGACGATGAACCATGTGTGTACAAAAAGGTTAGTGGGAGCGCAGTTTCATTCCTTGTATTATATGTTGATGATATATTACTGATAGGGAATGAAATTTCTATGCTAAAATCGATCAAAATAAAGTTGTCTAAACATTCCTCCATGAATGATTTGGGTAGAACATCCCACATTGGGGATATAAATCTGTATTAATAGATTTAAAAGGATGTTCGGCTTAACCCATGGAAACGTATATTCATTAGATGCTAAAGGCGTTTAGCATGGTAACTCCAAAAGGTGTCTCATGATGATGAGCCATGGAGTGTATCTCTCTAAAATTATCCTCAGTAAAAGAGAGATCGCATAAGTAACTATTATGTATGCAATGAAATATACAAGACTTGATGTTGATCAGTCATATTCTGGAGAAGATATCTGTGAGACAGTGATAAACATCTCAAAGTATTTAACTGACACTAAGGATGTCATCATGACACATGATGGGTCTGAATTAAACTAGAAGACTAAACAGACTCAAGTTTTCAGACTGACCAAGACGACAGCAAAATCCTCTTTATGGTAAGTCGTTACCTTAAAAGATGGTGCAGTAAATTGGAAAGGTTTCAAACAGCAAAAGTTGCTGGGTTAGTGACAAAGACAAAGTATATAACTGTAAGTGAAGCTGCAAGTTGATGTTTCGGATGAAAAGTTTATTACAGAACTAGGAATAGTTCCTAAGTCTCATCTTGAATCTAAACATGTGTTGCGACACTTTGATTAAAAAAAAAATCATTGAAAAAGGAGAGTGTAGACTTTCAAGACAACATTGCAGATCCATTTACTAAAGCTTTAACACAACAGCAGTTTGATCGTCACTTAGAGAAGATGGGTATGAGATACCATGGCGATTGGCTTTAGTGCAAGTGGGAGATTGATAGTAGTGTGCATACAAGCCAATCATGTATGATGATAAAGCACGTACTTTGTAAACAATCTTATTTATTTATTAATAAAATATTCATTTATTAAAGGCATTTAATTATCTACATGTTGCTGTTTTTATAATATGTAAATAACCCATAGTTTTAAGCAAAGCTTTTAGAATCATGATGATGATCATGCTAATGAGATCTAAATTCTTAGAAAGTTTTAAAACTAAAATAGTTCCCAATCGTGGGATTACTAAAAAGGGGATTAGTAAATCCGGATAGATTGGTACATATGTTGCTTGCTCATTGGATGAGGATGATTGATCTCATGATCATTTGTGTGGAGACACTAAAGCAAGTATGTAGGTGCTTATTGGAGAATAAGTTCACTGAACGTGATTCGCTATGGAATACCTAATGGAGTTTTACTCGCATGTCAATAGGAATTCCTAATGTGATAGTAGTACAAGTGATCCTTGGACTTGAGATCATCATAGTATCTTATATGTAACAAATTATACTTTGACTTATTCCTTAATACCCTTTTAAGGCATATATAGGGTATGCTTGGGTATAATGAGTTACATATGGAGATAATGAATGATCAATAAAGAATCTACCACCTCTAGTAAAAGAGGAGATATGTCCTATGTGATTCGTTAAATGACAACCCAGGAATCCTTGGCCAATGTGAAATAAAATTAGAAAGGAGTTTCTAATTTGCATTATTTGGAGTTGTGCATTTTCTAATCGAAATATATATAATTAAATAAAATAAGACTTGACAGTAAATCCATGTCTTATATTTAATTGGGACATTGAATGGTGGAAGGATTGAATTGTACGGAACTATTAACTCACAGGTTCTTTTATGATTAATGTTGAAATCTATATTATCTGGAAAGTCGTTGATCGCTAGGGAGGCTTATCCCTATTGTAGAATAAATATTATTTATTTAAATAGATTATTAGTTTAATTTATTTATTTAAATAAGATTAAAATTATTTTAATTGATTTATTCACAACCGGTTTAATATGGAGAACCTAAAGGGTCACACCATAAAAGGAAGAATAAATATTTAAGAAGGTAATGGCATAATCGTAATAATGCATTAAGTATAATTAATTTAATCTATGGTGATAGAATAAATTAAATAGCTTAATGTTTATTATTTAATATTTTGGAAATATTAAATATAAATTAATAAGAGGAGTCTTATTAATATTATTACAATTATTATTATTTTAATTTCTAAAGGAGTTTAGTAATTAATTTAATATTAGTACTCTCATTTATTCCTAATAAGATTAGGAGACAAATTAATTAAATGAATTTAATTAATTATTTCCCATGTGGTGGGAAGCCTAAATTAATTAAAGGAGTTTAATTAATTAAAAGAAATCCCATGTCTAATAGGATTAGAAGGATTGACCAATGTCTATATAAGAGAAGTCTTATAATAGATATTAGATTGATGCAATTTTTATTGTTAGAGAGTACTCCTTTTCTATATAGGATAGAAAACTAAGCCAACCACTCTCCTTCTTGATAATTCATCTTCCTTGGTGGATCACCTCTAGAGGCCAAACACTTGGGTGGCTAACGTTGATCAAAGGAAGGAATCTAACCCGGAAATTCAAGGAGATCACGAAGAACAAGGAGTTGAACTAGTACCTGTGGAAGCTTCGTTCTACAAGGGTATGATTCCATAACTTCTTATTTATCGTTTTAAATTAATAATTTGCATAAAGGATGATCCGGGTAATGGTTTTGTAGAAATTTTTAAACTCTGATATACCATGCTTCCGTTAATTTTTGCAATTTGATTGCGTCACGATTTCGTACAAACCCAACATAAACTGTTGAAATACCCAGTGATAATAGTACACTAATACGCGTTGTTGCACAGTAGCACACGGTATTGCACAGTAACTCTGATTATTGATTCTTACGTATAAAGTCACTTAGTGTTCAATAATTGCCACAATAGTTGCTGCATAGTATCTCATATTATTGATTCAATTATTGTCACAGTATCATCTACACAATATTTTATATTATTAAATCAATAATTGACATGACACAGTTATTCATATTATTATTTGCATTATTGATAATGTCTAGAAAGTTCTGTCGAGGAAAGGGGTTAGGTTATTTAATTGCGCGCCAATAAGGAGAAATCCTTATCGGAAAGCCCCCTCTTTCCTGGGAACGATTTGGTTGTCAATATTGTGAATTATAATATTAATGATGAATAGTTGTTGAAAAAGTAAAAATGTGTTGATTAAAGATAAGTGAATTGTGATAAATATTTATTCAATTTTTGATATAAATAGAGGGGTTTGTCTTGAGGCGTTTGTTGTAAGTTTGGCTTATTATTCCATGGGGAGACGTGCTAATTTTATGAACCGTCGGTTGAAGTTTTAATATTAAATCAATATGGACCGTCGGTTGAAGCTTTAATAGTAAATCAATATGGACCGTCAGATTAAAGTTTTAATAGTAAATCAATCTGGACCGTGCGTGAATCAATTACTATTTAGTCCATTCTTTTATAAATAGAAGCTCATTTCTTCCTTCTTTCTCACCAATTCACTAAGCTATAGCGAGAGAAACTATAGAGAGAATAAGAGAGAAAGAAGAAGAGTATTCTGCTACTACACTATTGCAGTATCCAATCACTTACTAAGATAAAGGATTTTATTTTCTTTTAATACTCGTAAAGGTTGTCATTCTATTCCTTATTAAGCAGTGGGAATATCCTGTCTATGCGGATTACCGCATGATGGGTGATAATCTATTTGCAGTTTCTTATAATATTTCATTTCATATTCCAAAATCTAAACTTACTATTGCTTCTATAATTCCTAAAATGATTAGAAATTCCTTGAGGTTTGCTTCATCTAATATCATTTCACTGGAATATTGGTCTGAACTTTCTTATTAAATTTTAATCTTTTCATGTCGGGGTACTATTCATACGGGGTACTATTCATACGATACTATTTATACGGTACTATTCATACGGTACTATTCACAACAGAATTTAATTTTCTTTTCTTTGCCCAAGTTATCTTTTATGAATCTTATTCTTGAGATTGGATCTATGTTTGATCTTCATGTTGACAATTTGGACATTGTTGAACTCTGAATAAATTGAATTATAAATCTTTAATATTTATCCTTGATCTCACTTGATTCATTCTTTATATCATTTTCATAATCCTCAAACTTAAATTGTGCTGAAAGTTATCTTTGGCCCGTAGTGCAAAGATGAACTATTGATTGATGAATATTTTTGGCTCGTAGTGCGAAGATGAACTATTGATGACGAATATCTTTGGCTCGTACTGCAAAGATGGACAGGTGTTTAGCATGATCATGACCATTGGTGATATAAATGAATATCTTTGGCTCGTAGTGCAAAGATAAAATGTTGACTTGCATAATTATTGATTGGTGTTACAGGGATAAAATATTTTTGATGGACCTCTAACTCGTAGAAGATAGTTGACATCATTCTCTACTTGAATCTTCTAATGGATTGTTATTTTCTGTGACGCCCCGAAATTCCAGGATCGTCACGGGGTCTCTCGAATTCGGTTCATCACGTGCTCATGGTAATACATCACAATAATAATAACTAAATATCACACAATCACAGCGGAAAATCTATTCTAGAATAATTTACAATGATTTATTATAATTATTCTCCCAAGTCTCGCAACCTACAAAACTTAATAGATTACATAATAATATCAATTAACGACTTATTACATAATCTAACTTAAGCTTAAACATAATCAAATCCAGTCTTACTACATCATCTTAATACAATATTAAAATATTTAAAACATAACAGAGACAAGCTAGTTAGTAGCCTTGCCCTTGCCCTTATCAACTCCCGAAGGTTCGCCCTGCTCTGCCTTAACTGAAATGTTTTAGGGAAAGCAAGAATGAGCATAAATTGCTCAGCATGTAATATACAATAAGGGTTTGTAATATAATTCTCAATTCTTAAAAAGGGTATAGCAAGGTTTGATAATTCAAGGATAACAAGAATATCAACAGTTTTCAATAACAGTCGCTAAGGACAGAAGACTATCAATGTGATTCAATAATAAATCAATTGAAGATTTCAAATAACTGAATACTGAGCAGTCACTAAGAACCATGAACTTCTACTAGAATTAACAGTAATAAACTGAAAATCCAACAAAAATAGGTACAACAAGTGATCAGCCTAAAGTACCATCGTTATGCATAACAATCAATCATACCCAAGTGCGCACGTCGGTTCTCCGACAATTATGTATTCCCTTCAAAGAAGGTTGTTCTTCTTAGTCAAATACAAGATTGGGCTAATCAATTAGTTTGGGTCGCTTTTCAATAATATAAGTCTAGCCGAATCAAATGGCATAGACACTTTCACAATATTCAAGAACAATACTAAGTTCAACATGAATAATAGCTTTAATGAAATAAGAGTTCAAGTATGCTAATTCAATTCAAACGATTAAGTAGGAAACTAGTTCACAATATACAAAGATAGAATACTTGTATCCAAAGAGATAAGGTTTAGATACTCGCTTACGATAGCCGTTGAATAAAGTAATGCAAGGGTTTAGGATACTTGCCTTATGAGTAGTTTACTCACGTAAAGCTAGCCAACACTTTCGAATTCCTATCGTAATACACTTACGTATATATATGATATTCATTAGTCATATAATTTAACTTCACATTTTTTCTTCGAATATACGATCAACACATAAGCTAAGTTTTAACCTAGCTACACAGTTATATAGAATATAATTTCTATCCTTAACTTCCTCTTTTCTCAAGTTGATCATATTCATACATCATTACTATCATGTGAGACTACCACAATTAGTAAACATACTCGCATATTATTAATATCACATAAGACTACAAGCAATACTAAAATATATTTCATTTTAGCAAGTTATAGCATTCTCATAAGTTAACCGTCTAGTTCAAGTAACACATAACATATGATATCACAAAGTATGTACACATATTTAAAGGATACTTTCATCCTTGTTCAATCTTTCAAATTCCAATCATATATGATTTAGTTTTAATTCACGATCCCTAACGACTTAAGGTTATGCAGTGCCATGAATTTAAATAAGTTGTCATGCTTATCATTTAGAGATATAAAGTAGTCATATATTTTATTGACACGCATGTTCATATGTTTCTATGTCATGGATGTGTGATTCTAGCACTGTTACTAGTTCGTGACTTAATCAAACTCATGCTTGATTAACTTGCATTACATCTAACAAGTACGTATATGTATGATGCCTTCAAAGCATATTCAATCATGTTGAAAATATCAGAATGTAGAGTCCTAATATAACATGTCAAAGTCCACATGTAAAGCTTATGTTGTCATTAGTAAGGTTCACATGTCCACATTTTATTATGGAACCTTTATACGCGAGTTAGCATGCTTTTCATACATCCTCAAATCATACAAATATGCTTGCAAGGTCAGAATGTTAACATGGCAAGTATACATATCGAGTTCATTTTCAAATTCGAAGTTTGTTTATAAAACTCTAAGTTTATCTCAAACTATAAGTATGTGTGTAACTCTTAGTAAAACATGCTTACATTGTCTCAATATATCCATATAGGCATGCCAAGCTCATTAGTACACTTGTTCAAGTCCCATTAGTTATTTATACCATAACAGATTTCTAGCAGAAAGCAAGAACTAGATCCAGTAGCCGGCGCAGCTGCGCAGCGTCCCAGTTCAAAACTGGCGCAGCTGCGCAGCACCCTAGTATAACTAGGGCGCAGCTGCGCCGTTACTTGTACAGAGCTGGAAGCTCCGGCTTCGGCAGACAGCAACCCAATTCATAAAATTTATTTACGAAAATAATCACATTGTATTCCAACATGCTTATAAGTTTATTATAACAACTAAACAATTGTTCTATACCCCAATTACAACCCAATTCAACATGATCAAGATTTGAAACTTTGACAGTGAACAAGAATGAAGAATATGGAATTTAGAATTATACCTCTTGAAACTTAGTTTGCTTAGCTTCTAACTTTCTGTGATTGCTAGATTCTTCTTTGAACAACAAACACTCAAACTTCAATTCTCAGAATTTTATCAGACAAAACACAGCAACGTAAACTTAGTAACACAGCTGCCAATTTTTAGAGGAATTGTTATCTAGTTAATGGCTTTGCTCAAAGGTTAGAATTCATGAGGTATCAGAAGAGAACAATGGGTAATAAGGAGTTGCTAAACTACTCTTCCTCAGCCATATGCTTAGCCATCATCACCATGGAGTATAGCTACTCAAGTTTACGCAATGGGATTATGGCCACTGTTTGGCCACTGTTAGAGCAACTGATGCGTTTAAATTTCCTGCAATGTGATTAATTAGTTCAATTTAGTTACTATACTTTCCAAAAATGGGTTTTAATGTACAATTATTTCTATATTAGGAAAAATTAGGGATTACCTATGTACTCACATCATATAATCCATGTACATTTATTAATACCGGATATAATTTACTTGGATATAATCACATCACATTATCTTCTTTATTAAATTTTATTATTCCATTATATATATAAATAATCATCAATTATTATTTATATTCATGATATACTATTTTAATGTAATGATATACTATTTTAATGTATACTTACATACATATTGTCACATAGGCAATTTTAATGTCACAACACATCTTGCCTTATTCAATGAATGAAGGAACTTTATTAATTATTTATATACTTAAACTATACACACATACTTATATTATACAAGTTCACTTAGATTATATAATATATACTTTTAAGTCACAATGTACTTTTAACATGGCAATGTGGTATAATTAATTTACACATATATAATCCATGTCATATTCTTTTACTGTATATTCATATGTCACATAGGCATTATCATGTAACTCCCATAATTCAATAAGCCTTACCATATAGTAGTGTCATATTATACTTCACATAATACATAGTTAGCTAATATATGTTACACATTTAATTCGCATGCTTGCACATAGAATTACTCATCTTATTAATATTAATTAATAATATACACACATCCTTCATCAATTAATATAATTGTTAATCTCCATAACAATTTAATTAACCCTTATATGATTAATTATCACTTTAATATAACTCTTATTATATTTATAAACACGTTGCTCATTATTATTATTATATTTCTTGCAATAATAATAATCACATATTATTAATCAATCACAATTAATATCCCACAACAATTAATTAATATTCTATGATAACAATTAATTAATATTCTACAATTAATATAGATTAATTGTTTGCTTAATATAATCATTCTTATATTACGTCACTGTGCCACACAAGGCTATCAACGAGTTTATCGCAAACTCCACCAATTTCTCAATTATTATAATTATTCAATTTTTTATAATTGAATTAATTCATCTCATAACACAAAATTATTTATATTCAAATAAATTCTCATTTCCATTAATATATTTATTTAATAATATTAAGAAATTCTCGGGTATTACATTTTCGCTGCAGTTGTTGATCTAAAACTTATTGTCCATAATATTTTATCTGATTTATTATTGTTGAAGGCTAACGATAATGTATTCCTCATTATCTTAGTCATAATATTCTTTACTAAGCTAGTTGAGCTCACTCTTTTTCCTTTCATTGTTCTCCTCAGGAAATGAGAGTGTCGCTGGGACTAGTCGGGGAGTGGAGTAATGATCCGAGATATTTACTATAGAAGTCTTCACTATGTTGTAAAATAGTGTGACAATAACTATAATGATGACTTAATTTGAGCGTTGATATTTTCGTATTACATATGACATAATATTTGTATTGAAACTCACAGTTTATGTGTGGTCATATTTTGCACGATAGATTAATAGTTGCAAATAAGAAGATTTGTATTTGGATTCTGTACCATGTATTTTGGCGACTCAAAATGGGTTGTGTGGTCCTATTTTGGGGGCATCACAGTTAGTATCAGAGCTTAAGGATATGATCTCTGGTGGAGATCTGTGATTAGAACTAGGAGAGGAGAGACGAGTAAAACATTCGTTAGTGTGTTCTACCTAAGCTTATTGGTTATTTAATTGGTCAGTCAAAATATATGGATAATATGTGACATGTCAATTTCTTTAATTAACCCTTGTTTTGTGACAGTATTGGAGAAGGACATCTGAAAATATGGAGATAAGGAATGGAGCATATGAGACCATTAAGACACTGCCAATCAATAACCAGGATAATCTGCATCAGGAAGGCAATAATCCTCATGTAAACAACACCACTGACCAAATAATGAACGATGGGATGTTTAGGAGCTTTCTACAATTCATGTAAAACCAGACGAGAGAGACTCATATTCAAAATGCAGGTGGAAACAATGGTATCTCACGGCTGATCACTGCTAAGCAATTCAAGGAGTTGGGACCGCCGAAGTTTTTGGGAAAGCCAGGGCCACTCAAGGTAGAAGCTTGGATTAAGCAAATCACTAAAATATTTGATGTCCTGGGATGCACAGAGGAACAAAAGTTTCCCTTCGCCACCTTTATGTTGCGTGGAGAGGCAGATTACTGGTGGGAATCTGTGAAACGTACTCATCTTACCGCATTTTAGATGTCTTGGGTGAAGTTCCAAGAATTGTTCAACTACAAGTATTTTCCAGAAAGTATTCGTTATATGAAGGAGGTGGAATTCATCAAACTAGAACAGAAGAATATGACTGTATCAGAATACAAGGCCAAGTTTGTAGAATTATCCTAGTTTGCATCCCATTTGGTGGATAATGAGAAACGAATGACACGAATGTTTTTGAGAGGCTTGAAACCTGAAATTCGTCAATACCTCATTTATCATAAACTTTGTTTGTATTCAGATGTTGTGAATAGAGCTCAATTATTGGAGCGAGATAATGAGACTGTTCAACCAAAGGACAACAACCAACAACACGATATAGTAGTACCGGTGGCAACAGTCATTGGAACAATGATAACCAGCGTGGAGGAAATTATCATGCCAGAAATGGTAACCACTTCGGTGGTAATCATGGCCAAGATAATAGAAGAAGTGAGTTAAGTGAAAATTTCAAAAAGAGAAGATTCAAAAATGACGAAAAGATATCGGCAACAGCACCAGCACCATCACCTGTTTCTAGGGGAGGAGAACGATCACCGGTCGTATGTTATAAATGCAGACAAGACATCAGTTCAAATTGTACACAGCAACCCAAAGTGTGTTACAATTGCGAAAAGAAAGGTCACATAGCTCGAGTGTGCCCTATAGCAAAGTCAAGTCCAGCTGGGATGGTGACACCAATGGCTGTCCCAAACAAGTTAAAGTCGGTGGTTCAGGGGAAAGCTTTTGTCGTGACTTCCCAAAAAGTGAGGAACCCGAACGAAGTTATCACGGGTAAGCTAATCATAAACTCTTACGAAGTATATACCTTATTAGATACCAATTCTACCCACTCTTTTATTTCACCTACTTGTGCTCAACGTTGGAACTTGACCCCTAAGAAATTAGACTTTGACTTATCTGTTGAAACTCCGTTAGGAGAAACATTCGTTACATCCACAGTTTACAAATCTTGTTTGATTCAAATTGGCACCCTCACATTACCTGTTGATCTCATCTATTTGAAAATAATTGCATTTGATGTGATTTTAGGAATCGACTGGTTAACCACTCATCATGCTAAAATTGATTGTTTGCGTAAGGTTGTTAGCTTGTGACGAATGAGTCTATTGAGTTGTGATTTTGGGGACAGAATCCTTTTGAGGGAAGATTGTAACAAACAATATTTTTGTATTTTAATTTTAAATATTTATTGAATTAAATAAATATTTTAGTTAATTTATTTATTAAATTGAATAAATAATTGATGTGATTATGTGGTGGAGCAATTTAATTAAGAGTAATATATTAATTAGAATGATGTTTAACAATTGTGGTGAGGTTTTAATTTAATTGAGATAATTAAATTAGATGAATTGTTATGTGATAACTTGGTAATAATGATATAATGAATAATTATAGTAATGTCTAATTTAATTTAAATAATTAAATTTGAGAAGTATTAATTTGTTACATGAAATTATGATTAATAAATAAATTATGATTGTGTATAAATTTAATTTATGTGGAAAATTTATTTAATAAATTGATGTTAGCTTTAATTTAATTAAATTGAAATATTGAGATTTAATTAAATAAAGTGTGACATTTAAAACTATGTAGTAAAGGAGTTATTAAAATAAATTAAAAGGGTTTTAATTCAATTTTACCAAACAAGGCCCTTAAGTCTATTTTAATTTAGTTTTACCAAACAAGGCACTTGGTTTTTTAAAGTCTATTTTAATTCAGTTTTACCAAACAAGACCTAAGTCTTTTAAAATTCTATTTTAAATTAGTTTTGCCAAACAAACCTTAGTGGCTTTTGATTTTCAAAAATACATAACTTATATATATTTAATAAGGGATATTATGTATATGTCAGTTTATAATTTTATATCAGTTATATGTTATATACTATGTTAAGTTAGAAAAATAGAGTTAGAAGAAGAGTAGAGAGTTAGAGAGAAAAGAGAGAAGAAGAAAGAAGGAAGGAGAAAGCTCTGTGAATCAAAACAAGAACACATCATCATCATCATCATCATCATCTTTTTCTTCTTTTAAAATCAAAGGTAATAAGCTAACATCAAAATTATGAATTTATATTCTTTCTTGTTCTTCATATTTTTTACTTCTCTGTGTTGAAGTTTTCATGATAATCATATAAATATGATTTATGTATGTTGAATTGTATATATAAACTATTGTATATGATTTGTGTGAGTAATTAAACTGTTTAATTCATGTAAATATGATGAACATGAAGAAATCACGTTCATAGCAATTTACAATGAAATATTTTGAAAAATGGCTTCTTTGATATTAAAATTGATGTATAATTCATGCTATGTTATGTAAATTGATTATAGATTATGATAATATGTTAAGAAACTAAAATAACATTGTAAGCACTCGAAATTTTCCTTGCCCCAATACTAACACTGTAGGAGGGCAAAGCCATCAATCAAATAACCCCGGTACCGATACCGGGCTTCCAATCCAAATCTGACCACCAATGCAGATCATTCAGTTAAATCCGATCCCCAATATCGGTAAACCCAAATTTGATCACCAATATCGGTATTCTATCCAGCTCTGATCTTCAATCGGACCGTCAATCCAGTTCCGATGGTCAATCGGACCGTCAATCCAGCTCTGATCGTTAATTGGACTGTCAATCCAGCTCCGATCGTCAATCGGACCATCAATCCAGCTCTGATCCCCAATATCGGTAAACCCAAATTCGATCACCAATATCGGTATTCTTTCCAACTTCGATCTTCAATCGGATCGTCAATCAAGCTCCGATCGGCAATCGGACCGTCGATCCAGCTCCAATCGTCAATTGGACCATCAATCCATCTTCGATCGCCAATCAGACCCTCTATCCATCATTGATCTCCAATCGGACCGTCGATCCAGCTCCGATCGTCAATCGGACCGTCTATCATATCAACCCCGATCTTCGATCGGACTATCAGTTCAAACCCTGATCTCAATATCGGGCCTTCAAATCATCCTTGGCAGCAACCCGAGAGGTACAAATCAGCCTCGACAGCAAACTGAGAGGTACAAATCAGCCCCGACAGTAACCCGGGAGATACCGATCAATCCCGATCTCAATATCGGGCCGTCATGTCAGCCCCGACATCAACCTGGGTGGTACAGGTCAACCTTGACATCGACCTAGAACGTGTCAAGTCTTCCCCGATCTCTGCCCTGGAAGTACAGATCATCCCCGGCATCAATCCGGGAAGTGCAGTTCAGCCCCAAAGATGACCCTCGGAAGCCAAACTCACCAAAGTCCACCCCAGAAGGGGCAAAGCAGGTCATGTTATCAACTCTCAGTCGATTCGGTCAAACTCAAGCAGAATTGATGCCATCAAAGTCAGAATGAACCATAACGACGATCCCAAGTGTAAACAGCGCAAGACAGCTTAACGGATAAACTACGGGGAATCGAAGACCTGGTTATGAACCCATCTTCTTGGACCCAAAAAATGTTTTATCCGATGTCATTGCAACATTCTCGACGAGGGCTTTCCGAAAAGGTATCGCACGCCTCAAACAGACGCTCTGATCAAAAGTTAGAAAGTTTCGACTTCGACTGCGCGTTGTCCGGAGTGCACATACTTCGAGACGACAGAACCCAGCACTACGGGCCCCACTAGGGGAGCCGCACCTCTACTTATGATAGCAGTAGGCAGAGTGGAGGCTCCCTGGCCTATAAATAAAGGTGCCCCCCTTCATTTCAAAAAAACTCAAAACGCAGCGAAGCTTTGCAAGTTTGATTTTCTAACTTTTACACCTCTTCCAAACCCAAATATTTTCACTCTAACACGTAGATATACCCATATACTACCACATATCACAAAATAGCAGGTAGATTTGGATGTATAGAGCCTACGATTTGGCAAAAAGCCCGAGTAGCAGTCCATTGTAAGTATTTTCACGATCAGAAAGTGAATATTACTTCTTCGTCTTTTATACACTTGCACGTTAAGTTTTGTTTTCTAAAAATGCCCGGAACTTAGTTCTGTGGCCGTTTTTGTCAAAATTTGGTACATTTTTGTACATAAACTGATTTTCTGGCATTTCTACAACTCGAATTGACAATCCGTCAGCTCCAGCAGCTTCACTACACTAGCACACACGATTCTGGCAACTTCGTCGAACTAGGTTATCTTCCCAGTCCAGGTTTGGCCGTTTTTTGTATATATTTAACTGTATATATACTAACATTTTAATGCTATCAAGTTCGAATGCCAAATCCGAGGTAGTTTACGGCTTTTATATATATCTACGCATATCTGATCAATTTTCACCATAACTGGGTTCACTTCCTAGTATTGGTTGACTACATTTCTGTCAATATATATATATATATATATATATACATATATATTTCAATTCAAGTCCGGGCACCGGCGTGAAAACCCATCGCCCTTTTTATTATTTTTGCACTCTTCGCCATACTAGGTGATCTCCCGAGTCACTGGTTGACTACTTTTCTGTAATTTACATTCCAGTCTGGCCTGGACTATTTCGTGGCCTTTTGACTATTTTTGCACACTTCACTATTACTGGGTTATCTTCCCAGTCCCTGGTTGACTACTTCTCTGTATATTTATATTCAAGTTCGGCCTGGATCATTCTGTGGCCTTTTTACTGCTTTTATATATATTTATCCATATATAAGCAGCCTTCACCATCACTGGTCCTCTTTCCAGTCTTGGTTGACTACGTTTCTGTCAATATATATATATATATATATATATATATATATATATATATATATATATATATATATTTCAATTCCAGTCCGGGCACCGGCGTGAAAACCCATCGCCCTTTACAGCTTTTATATACATTTATATATATATATATATATATATATATTGCTTTACTCGCTTTCTATTCAACTGCTGCTTTAAATATTCATTTTATATGAATTGGAACTGACATATCTGCAAGCGGACTAGATTTATTTAAATCTCGTCAATTCTAGTTTTCAAACTGTTAAAAGTCTCTAAACTGAACCGGGAAGCTAGAATGGTTGAGATTTCCTTAAATCTAGCTTTTTTTCTAGTTTCAGCTTCAAAAGCAACCTCACGTCCCTTAGATCACTATATAGTGGGAACGAGATGCTACGGCCGTGCGAACAAGGATTTACTGAATGAATCCTCGATTCTGGCAATATTGGGATATTTATCTATTTCTGTACAAATTTAAACTTTGCAGGTTTTGGTTACTCATATATGAGCCTAGGAATCATGGGATTCACGATCAAAACGATCGAAATCTGATTCCCATGATGGACAAACTCTGATTTACAAATGTACCCTACTAGTTTTTCTGCAAAAATATACATGTAAACAGACCTTAAAACGGTTATCCGAATTTAAGGTCTCAATATAATAAAAAAATGTTGATTGTCGTGTCAGCGTCCCTACGATGGTTTTCATACCCATAAAAAGACCGACACTTGTATATTCTGTGGTCGAGGATGCTTCGCAGCCCGACAAATTACCATTCACATGCAGCCTTAAGGCTATAAAGACAAAATTGAAAGTATCAACAGGCTTCAATTCCTAGGTTTAATAAACCAGCTTTCACAATATCATTTTTAAATCAATCAAAAGAAAAGCTTTTCAAAGAAAATAAAATTAAATACTTTTGCAAGTCAAATCAAAGACTGATTTTCAAATCAAATCAAACCCTTCGTATATAGGTTTAACGAAGCAAAGCACTACTTTCAATCGATCAAATCAATAGGCCCAATTTTCAAACAGCATTCACTCACGCATTCCAGTTTTAAAAGGAAATATTAAAAAGATGCGGTACTGTGTTTACGCGGGAGTCGTGGGGTGCCTAACACCTTCTCCACACTTAACCAGGCCTCCGAGCTCAAACTTTGTTTTCAAAAGATCAAGTTTCGACAGTGTCCAGTAATTGGGCCTCTTTCAAATAAAACTCGGTTGAGTTGGTACAACCATTTCAAATCTACCAACTGGCGACTCTGTAAAACGTTCAAATTGTCGACATGATACATGTTGGACTTTCTCCTAAAAAAACCTTCAAAACCTTTTTCCTAAATAAAAAGAGTGAGGGTAGAGAGAACTTAGGAAAAGAGATTAAAAGACCCGGGTTGTGACCTGACCCGCGGATTTTTTAAACCAACGTCGACAGGTGGCGACTCTACTAGGGATAGTAGAGGGCTTAGGCCACTTTCAAATCTTTTCAAACATTTCCCTTTCAAAACTATTGAATGCGTGAAATTCTGCGTCTCCACAGTCAATGATTGAGTGAATGTTTGTCTTTATTGAATGTATGAATGTTGCGTCTTTACATTGAATGAATGTGAATGAATGCTTTTCTACTTTTTAGTACTTCGCACCCATATTTAGTGCTTCGCACCCATGTCATCATATGCACAACGGTGAGGCAAGATGTATGTGAATGTATGTTGTGTGTCCTTTTCACAAGGAGGAAAACCCGGTCGGTGATAAGTAATGTCTCTAGGGACGACTAAGTCTCTGGGGCTCATGAAAATGCACCATCCAGATTCGCTCCAGTTGAAAGATCGGATTAATTTCACCTCTAGTAGATTGTGATGATCTGGGAGCCTTCATGCCGAAACAAAAGCCGCGAGAGTAACCTAAGATAGGTCAGCCTATGATTAACAAAATTTGAAGGGAAGCTTCTTCATGCCTTCCTCTTTCAATTCCATGTTAAGTCTGTGATAACCCGAGAATTTATAAAATTTTAAATGATTAAATAAAGGTTAAATAATAAGACCTAGACTGGAAATAGAGTATGGATTTAAAAATTTTGTGAAGGACTTATATGGTTTTGTGTATTGTTTATATATTTATTTAACACATAAAGAGAGTTAAGAATGAAGTCTTGTAACCTAATATATATATTAGGTATGAAAATTAAATAACTTAAGGGTTATAATATGTAAGGATGTTAGTATTTAAAATTTTTACTAACCTAAGAGATTAATTTTATTATCTCAATGTATTAATTTTATAAAAGCAAGTCTAATTGGGTTAAGTAATTAAATGTATATGAGTATGGATTTGATTTACAAAGTGAGTAAATAGAACCCTAATTAAATAATTAGGATAGAATAGAATTATAAATAGTGGACTATGTTAATTTACATAGCCCAGATATTTTATTATCAAGCCCAAAGTAATTAATTGAAGCCCAAACTTTTGGCCCAAATAAAAAAGGGTCATGTTGAATATTTAATAAAGCATTATATAGCATAAAAAGAAAACAAAATTGAAGGGGAAAAAAGGCCACATTTGGCCAGTTATAATAAGGAAAGGAATGAGAGCATGTGAGCTCATCATTTGATTTACCAACTCCCACCAACTCCTTACCAACTCCCTTATGTGTCAAGCTCTCAATTTAACACTACATTTCTCCAAGTGTGCAAGCAAAGCAATCATAATAATGAGTGAGAGAGAGATAGCAAGGAGTGTGGTGGAATGGATATAGCTATACAAAATATACCTTTTCTTACACACAAAATCTATTTTTTTCTCTCTTTCCTCTCACATCCTATTTTGCTAGTAAAAGAAAACTAAAGAGAGAAAGAGAGGTGAGAGCCATTTCGGCTGGAGCAAGGAAGAGAAGGGAGGGGTTTTGCTCTTCCTTCTACTCTAGATTATCATCTATTTTGATAAATCAAGGAAAAATATCCACAAAGCAAAGGTATAAACACTTTTTACCAAAGTTATTTTTATTTGTTTGAATCCAAACTTGGATCTATAATTTCAAAACTCCAAAACCTTGGATCTATATGTATATAAGTGTGTTATGTGCAGATCTACCATTTTTTTATGATCAAAAGTTAGATCAAAAGCAAGAAAAAGGAACTATGTTTTAAAAAGTTAGAAAACTATAATTTTCATAGCATTAATTATATTTTTCTTGGATTTGGTGTAAGTTTGGTGTAATAGATCATGGATCATAGGTAGATCTTTGATCTTAAGGTGTATTAGTATGTATTATAATGGTTTATGATGTTTAATGTTTGGTTAATCAAGAGATCTAGGAAAATATCTTATAAAACACAAATATTAGAAAAACTATTTTTGGGGAAATTATAACTTGAAATTCAAACGACCATATCTCCTATTGTATTTTGAATTTTTGAGTGTGGTCAATTTTTTGAATTAGATCTAGAAGTCTTATAACTTTTCCAAGTGGAATTACTAAAAAATTCCATGTAGATTTCCGTCTAGACAGTTTTTAGCAAAGTAGAAAAAATCTGAAAAACCCAAAAAGCAATCAGTCCGGATTTTTGAAGGGTAGTGTTGGCCACTTAATTTGTGTAATAAATTCCAATATTTTGGGACATGAAAATATATGAGATAAAGTAGCTTGTGTATACAAATGAGCTCATTTTGACTTAAATTGAGCAAGTTATGACTATTTCAATATTTGCATATTTTTGACAAAAACTGCTATAACCGGAGTTCTATAACTCCGATGGCCACAAAATTTAAATTGGAGGCTCACGATAACATATGTAAGATCCCGCCAAGAGATGGGAATTTCTGGAGTTAAGCATGATATAGTAAATTTCTTAAAGAATTAACTAGAAATGGATTTTTGGAAAATACTTAAGGAAATTGAAAAATTCCAGAAAAATTATTTTTGTGTATGAAATACATGTATTTATGTATGGACAAAAGATAAAAAAATAATAAGATAATTTGGTTAAAAAAGAGAAATCCAGTTTGCTGGATTGGAATCTAGTTTGCTGGATTGCAATCTGGTTTGCTGGATTGAGCATCAAGTTGCTGGAATGATCTGTTTGGATAATCCAGGTTGCTAGATTAAAGAATTAGTGAATCCAGATTGCTGGATTGTAGGTAAGTTGAATCCAGGCTTGTTGGATTAGATGTCAGTTGAATCCAGGCTTGCCGGATTGGATGACTGTTGAATCCAGGCTTGCTGGATTGGAGGTCAGTTGAATCCAGTCTGCTGGATTGGAAAATAATTTACTAAATTAAAATTCAGTCTGAATCCAGGTTGTTGGATTAGGTATTCGACTTACTTAATTATAAAGGACTTATAAAATGAAAGATTAAGTGTTAATTCACAAGTTATATGATACAGTAGTGTTAAGTCTAAGGTAGTACCATCGTACTCTTTAATGGTTGATGTATAGTAGCTGGGCTAAACGATTCCTTCATATGGGGAAGGGATCTATGAATTAGTAACCGATCTAACTTACTGTGAATATAGTGTAGACTAAACGAAAACTAATTTGTTAGTTGTTTGTGGGAAACCTCTCAGTATACTATATTGAATATTATTAAAGACTCGATGTGTGCTAGGTTTAGACTTGTGTATATGTATAGTGTTAAGGTTATCTAATATTTGACTATGTGTTTAAATGTTAGATAGTTTACTTATAAGGTATGTTATGCTAATTGAAAGATCAATCTTATAACTGATAGGTCTTTTCCATAAAGCGATTAAATTAGATTGCGTAGCGGTAATCGACTGTGCAAGCAAGTTCCTATACTTTTTTATTGAGCAATTTTCCTAACTCGAACTTGAGTTGTTATTGTAAAGCATGTTCGTGAATAAATATTGTTGATTATTCACATCTATACTGATTATTAATTCGCACGTTGTGCATATTGTATATATTCCTCAGGTATGAAAGGCTGATCACCTTCATTACCATATTGTTCAGTTGAATTTATTCATGTTCATTGTTGGCTATTCAGCATTATTGATTCATGTTCTTTCACAATTCTTATATTGTTAAAAGTTTGTCAGCTTATTATTCTTTTCAATCATGATATATCTTCATTTGAACTTAAACTTGCTGGGCAAACTTATTGCTCACCCTTGCTATATCATGGTAAACATTTTAGATTAAAGAAGAAACTTCGGACACAGTCAAAGGCAAAGACAAGTTCCAGGATAAAATTATTATATGGTTAAAATGGTAATAGTATAGGATGCAAATGACATTGTATGTCGTGTAAGATATTGATTGCAGGTATTAAGTTAAGGTTACAGACCTTGGGAATTATGTTGTAAAAGTTATTATATAAATAATTTATGTTTATATCTTCCGCAATAGTTATAGAAATGATGTACCAGGTCCGAGGTTCTTGGGACCCAGATTTGGGGGTGTCACAAAGTCTCCAATTACCGAGGAGCACAATGTAAATATCACAATGAAAGATTTACTTTCTCTGTCAAAATACCATGTCATCCTGCCATCAAAACAACTAACCTCGGTTTTGCAGGATAAAATCTAAAAAACACATCATGCATCCTGTCCTTACCTACATCAGAGAATTGACACAACTACGTTTTGTTGTAGGTAAAAATTTGTCCTGTTACTAGGTCTAAATCCAAAGAACCCAGTCCATCCACGAACATGGCTTCTAGTGCTCAACCAGAATCCACCCCGGTATCCAGGGAAGAGTTCGAAGGTCTGAAAAATCAGATAGCCGAGTTAGCTGGTTTCTTACGAGAATAAAGCAAGGCCTTTAAAGGGAAACAATCTCAAGCTCACACAGAACCAGGAGCATCTGGCGGTAGTGCTGGCGGTCAAGAGACTGAAAAGGACGAAACTCAGATTCCTAGACCACAAAACCAGGATACAACCAACAAAACCCCTGAAATCACCCCCCTCGTCAAAGAACAGGAAGCTGGTGACATTATGAAAAAAGTATAACAAATGGAGGAAGCTCTCCGATTAATTAAAGGGATTCACTACAAGAAATTACACAAAAAATGACGCTAAAATTTGTCATATAAAATTCATTTTTCGTCACTAAAACAATTGGTGACGAGTGTTAATCGTCACGAAGACCGTCACTGTATGAGCGTGGTATTAGGTTTATTTGACAATATTTGATGTCGTCACTAAATATTTTAACTTATGGTGACGATCTACACCATTATCACTATAATTAATTACTTGTAGTGACGTTAATAGCGTTACTATTTGAATGACATTTTCGTCACTCTATATTATGTTTCGTCATCAAAACGTAGTACATTAAATGAAGAAAATCTTTCTTCGTCATTAAATGCTATTGTTTTAGTGACGAAAATATGTTACTCTATTATGTTTACAAATAATTAATGACAAACTATTATGTTGTCATCGAAAGAAAAATTGTGTGACAATAAATAATGTCATCAATTATTACAAACATGTCACTAAAAGGTTTCCCTCCAAAATTTGGTACGAAATTCTACCTCCAAAATAAATTGTGACGAAATTTTGTTAATTGTCATCAAATGTGTAAATTAGTGACAATATAAATAATTAATAGTAACAATATTAAAGGTCGTCACAAAAGCAAAAGTTTTAGTGACGATTATGAATTTCGTAATGATTAATTAACAAATTGTGACAAAATGTTGTGCGTGGCAAAAATATTCGTCATAAATGTGTGATTTCTTGTAGTGATTGGGGAATTCGGTAGTGTTAATTACACCGACCTCTGTATATTCCCCGTGGCTCGTTATCCCAAAAAATTTAAAACTCCTGACTTCGAGAAGTATGATGGAATGGGAGATCCTTGCACACACCTAAAAGTGTTCATCGGAGAACTCAGATCCTATGCGGAGGACGAGAAGCTTCGAATGCAGCTATTCCGGAAGAGTCTAAACGGATAGGAGAGAGCATGGTATGCTCGTCTGGACAACTCCAAAATCCAGAGTTGGGAAGAACTGGCCCACGCCTTCCTCGGTCAATATAACTTCCAATCTCAGTTGACGCCAGACAGATACCAAATTACCAAGATCAGGAAGAATAACACTGAATCATTCATAGAATATGCCCAGCGATGGAGACGGGTCGCATCACAAGTCACCTCAGCTATGACTGAATCTGAAATAGTCATGACCTTCATCGACATCCAAGAAGAGCCTTATTATGAGAGGGTCCTAGCAGGCATAGGAAAACCATTCTCTGAAATGATCAAGCATGGCGAAATGGCCGAATTGGGGCTCAAATCCGGGAAGATAAAAGATCTAACCGCCCTCGAAGCTGTCGCTGAGCATATCCAGTCCAAAAATTACTGGAGTAATCCCCGTAGGGTCCACAAGAAGAAAGACGAAGAAGTCTCCTTAGTGTTACAAGGACAAAATACAAGGGGCGAGTCAAACAGTATGCCCATCCAAATGAGGAATTATACCCCTTTTCAAAATCCAGCACAGCCTTCAATTCCTCCATTTCAGAAAAATATAGAGGTCAGGCACCGAAGAACTTTCACCCCTCTAGAGGATTCACTTAAGAACGTATTCAAACTTCTGACAGCCCAGAAGAAGATTGTTCAACTTCTTCCACCAACCAACACTAATGGACGGAATTTCAACCCAAGCAAGAAGTGTGCTTATCACTCTGGATCTCCAGGCCATGACACCTAAGACTGTTGGTCTCTCAAGCACAAAATACAAGACTTGATTGACAGTGGAGAGATTGTTGTCACGAAGCCTGAGCAACCCCATGTGCAGGACAATCCTCTGCTACAGCATAAAAAGGAGAATGTCAACATGATCAGCACCACAAATGGAGAAAGATCCAATTACCTCCGTTATGTGGGAGAATCAATTCAATCCAACAACACCAGCTCATATAGTTGGGAAGTTTTTGAAAGGCAATTTCTGATAAAGAAAGAAATAAAGTCTCTAAAGGAACAAATCGAGCAGTTAGCAGAACTGGTCGTTTACCAACATCAGCTCACTAGGAAGATGGTGAAACAAATCAACCAGTCCATTGTCGATCTTCCTCCCACACCAGAGATCACTTCCCCAAGAAATCAATACCAGTCTAATGAGAATGATCTTTGGGCAAACAGGGTGGCCGAAGAAGAGAATCTCAGAGCGGATGGGAAATTCCTATTTCAGAGGAACTTCACCAACCTAAATCAATCAATGGAAGAAATCCTTCAAATGCTAATCAACGAAGGAATGGTTGCAGACTTGTTACCTCCATTGAACCCTCGAGCCATAAAATTCAAACCTAACCAAATATGTCAGTACCATTCCCAGTCACTCGGCCATAATACTGAGAATTGCTGTTCACTTCGTAACCTAATTCAAGACATGATCAAAAATGGGGACCTGATAAGGGGAAATCAAATCCTCGATCTCCCAGATAATGACACTCTCTGGATCCCCATTGTATGGAACAGAACACAGTGGCTAGGCATATCCTGCGATAAAGAGTCAATCGTCACACCCTTGGTACTGACAGGGAAATAGGTTCAAGAAATACAAAATACTGTGAAGGTGGCTGCACCTCAGCCTCTAATCTTGCCTTTCAGACCTCAGTATCCAATCATCAGTCTGTAGAAGGTCCCATGAAACTATGAGAACAATGAAGGCTCCACTTCAAATAACATTACTGCTGTGCCGAAGGACAATTCCTTATACCTACCTCAGCGGGTAATCAAACCAGTCATCAAAGCAAAAGAGAAGGTGGCTGAAGAGAAAATCAAAGAGTTCCTCAACAAAATGGGACACAATGAAATCAAAATAGTGCAAAGCTTGGAGGACACACCTAAACAAGTGTCCATCCTCGACTTGGTCCTATCCTCAGAGGATCATTGCAACATTCTGGTGAAAGTACTAGAAGAAGCTCATTTACCATATACAGTGGATACCGAGAAATTCCGTCACATGATATAGCACATCTTCAATAGCAATGTGATATCTTTCACTGACGATGATATCCCGGCAGAGGGAACGGGCCACCACAAGTCTCTGCATATAGCTGTAATGTCCTCCGGATATGTGATCGGAGGTGTGCTCATCGATGAAGGATCATCCCTTAACATTTGTCCATACGATACTTTAGAAAGGATGAAGATCAATCCGAACCGGATCAAAACTAGTCATATGGTCATCCGGGCCTTCGATGGATCTCACCGACGGGCTATGGGGGAAATAGAGCTTCCTCTAGAGATTGGCCCACACACTTTTTATGTATCCTTCCAAGTGCTCAACATCGCCACAGGATAAAACTTATTGCTGGGCAGACCCTGGATCCACATGGCCTCCATCAACAACTCAAGTACATTATCAACGGCAGCCTCATCATAGTGAATGCAGAACCAGAGTACCCTACCTACATATATAGGGATATACCAGTGATCAGCCTAGATGAGGGAATTGAACCTGCCAGTTTTCAAGCTCTAGAGGTGAGCGATACTCAGTATCTACCTATCGGGGCACCAGCCCTAAAGCGTAAAGTCTCCACCGAAGTAATGACAGTGGGGCGAGAAATGGTATCTTCGGGTTTCCAACATGGAGAAGGGTTGGGAAAGGATAAGCAAGGTATCAAGATGCCAGTCCAAATCCCAAGTCAGACTGGGAGAGCAGGATTGGGATATTCAACCGGGTCAAGCCGCTGGAACCCACATAAACATCCCAAGGCTCATGTCTCCACAATTCTGATGCCAAAACTAACAAATATCAGATGGGTGAAACCTACGAGGAAAATCCCAATTACGGTATCAGCCATGCTATTTCCTTCAATCATACCAGTCCATAAAAGAAAAGCCCTCAAGCTTGAGGCTGACAGCGAAAAGGGAAAAGAAAAGATCATGTACGAAGGACGAGACCCATTCGCTAACATGAGGGTCATTACCAACTACAAGGGCATGAATGACGAACTTCCAGACAGCGATGACGAAGATCATGCCCAAATTCCTCGCATCAAGAAGGGAAAAGGGAGCAGTTCAAAGAAGAGCCCTGGCCCTATTATAAAGGATGTCTCGGTCATCATCCAAGATGAGACAGATAATCACAAATCCCTGATCCTCTCGGTTCATGAGGATCTGACCTTGGACAACTGGAGCAGTGTCCCTCGCCTCGATCGAAAAGGGTAAAGGGGCAGAAAGACCCAAGCATTGGATGTGGGTGTCTCTGTTGATGAGATGTCAACCTATCAAAATGACTACGACTTTGATGTAGAACTGAACTTTGACTTGATGGATATTGATCAAGAGGAGGAAGATGACTATGAGGTTCCCGAGGAGATCAAAGAATGGGTCGAAGACATACCTAAACCAAACCTCGACCAAACCACCACCATCAACATAGGAACCTCCAAAAATATCAAAGAAATCCAAATAGGTTCAGACCTCACACCCAATCAAAAAGCCGACCTGATCAAACTCATAAAATAGTACCAGGATGTATTTACATAGTCACATGAAGACATGATTGACTTATCCATTGATATTGTCATCCATCGAATGCCCATTAAAGATGGATTCAAACCAGTCAAGGAAAAGCTCAGGCGATTGAAACCTGAATGGAGTCTGAAAGTCAAAGAAGAAATTGTTAAATAATTCAAAGCCGGAATCATCATGATATCGACATACCTAGAATGGCTGTCAAACATAGTTCTCGTACCTAAGCCAGGAGGGAAGGTACGAGTCTGCGTGGATTATCGGGATTTGAACAAAGCCTGCCTCAAGGATAATTTCCCGGTACCGTTCATCCACATCTTGATTGACAATACTGCGTAGTATGGCGTGTATTCCTTCGTGGATTGCTTTGCTGGTTATCATCAAATAATGGTTGCTGAAGAGGACCGGGAGAAAATAGCTTTTATCACTCCCTGGGGAACCTTCTGCTATAGACAACTATCCTTCGGCCTTATCAATGTCAGAGCCAAGTATCAGCGAGCCATGAAGGCCCTCTTTCAAGATATGATGCACAAAGAAATAGAAGTTTATGTGGATGACATCATCATCAAATCCTGGAGGGAGGATGATCACATCGACCATCTCAGGAAGCTATTCAATAGGTTACGTAAGTATAACCTCAAGCTGAATCCCGCCAAATGTGCTTTTGGCGTCAAAGCAGGCAAGCTACTATAATTCTTGGTAAGCAATCGGGGCATCAAGCTCGACCCTGCCAAGATCAAAGCCATTACTGAAATGCCCGAACCTCGTACAGAGAAGGAGATACGGGGATTCCTGGGAAGGATCAACTTCATAAGCCAATTCATTTCCCAACTCACAGCAACCTGTGAACCCATCTTCAAGCTTTTAAGGAAGAATTCCTCCACCAAATAGAATGAGGATTGTCAAAAGCCTTCCTTGCCATTAAGAAGTAGTTGACCGAAGCACCTATTTTGGTACCCCCAAGGGATGGAGTTCCCTTGTTCATGTACCTGTCCGTCAATAACAACGCAATGTGTTGTATGTTAGGACAGAAGGATGATAGTAGTAAAGAAAGAGCTATCTACTACATCAGCAAAAGATTCAGCAGTGGTGAACAAAAGTACACCCTGATCGAGAAGACATGTTGTGCATTAGCATGGGCCGCCATAAGGTTGCAACACTATTTACATGGGCATACGACCTACCTCATATCCAGCATGGATCCACTTAAGTACGTATTCAACAAACCAATGCTGATTTGCCGACTGTCCAAATGGCAGTTGATCCTACAGCAGTTCG
The DNA here is from genome assembly GCA_020205555.1 of Panax stipuleanatus. Lineage (NCBI taxonomy): Eukaryota > Viridiplantae > Streptophyta > Magnoliopsida > Apiales > Araliaceae > Panax > Panax stipuleanatus. The sequence continues at coordinate 89,485,641 of CM035121.1, forward strand.
ACATTGTCTACATGACTCAGAATTCAATCAAGGGTCAAGGCATTGCAGATCAATTAGCTGAAGCACCTTCAAGAGGGTTCGAGCCCCTTGAGACATATTTCCCGGATGATGGGATCATGACAATTCAACAACCCCACTCAGAGAATAAAGTCCAACCATGGAAAATGTATTTCGACGGAGCGGTAAACATAGAAGATGCCAAAGTTGGGGAAGTCCTCATCTCTGGTGCAGGAAAGCAGTATCTTGTGGCTACCAAACTTCAATTTGGCAACACCAACAACACGGCCGAGTATGAAGGCTGTATAATGGGGTTGAAATTAGCCCAATCCATGTCTATCAAGCACCTACTCGTCTTCGGAGAATCCGAGCTGGTCATCAGACAAACCACGGGTGCGTATCTCTCTAAAGAACTGCATTTGCTGCCCTATCATCGACAGGTCCTCAAAATATCCAGGGAATTCGAAGACATAACCTTCGTTCATATTCCTCGGGGTCGGAATGACTTCGCTAATGCATTGGCAACGTTGGCTTCATTAATTCTCTTATCCGATAGGAGTGGATTTCCCAACATCAAGTTCATAATTCAGAAAGCCCCGACATATGGGAGTTACATTGGAGAAGTATCAGATGAAATACCTCCTATCAAGAAGCCTTGGTATCAAGACATCAAGGAATATCTTCGTGATGGATCCACACCCGCTGGGGCAAGTCAATCCGAGCGAAAGCGGATTCACAAAATGGCCATGAAGTTCTATTTGAGCGGAGATGCATTGTACAAAAGGGATACTGGAATAGGCTTGTTAAGATGCCTCGACAAAGAGCAAGCCCAAAGACTTATGGATGAAATCCATGGTGGAGTCTGTGGACCACACATGAGTGGTCATTTGCTAGCCAAGAAGATAATCAGAACATGCCATTATTGGATCTCTCTTAAGTCTAACTGCGACGATCACGTTAAGAGATGTTTTTAATGCAAAATACATGGAAATGCCATCCACGCTCCTCCGAATGAGCTGCACAACATGAGTTCACCATGACCTTTCTCCATGTGGGGAATGGATGTGATAGGTCCAGTGGAACCAAAAGCCAGCAATGGTCATCGATTCATCTTCACCATGATCGATTACTTCACCAAATGGGTTAAAGTAGCCTCCTTTCCCAAAGTCACAAAAGTGGTCATCATTAGTTTCATCAGAAACAATATCGTCTGTCGATATGGACAACTGGAGGTGATCGTATCAGACAACGCCAAGAACCTGAATAATCAAATGATGAAAGAATTGTGCAGTAAGTTCCACATCAAGCATCTCAATTCCGTCATCTATCGGGCCAAGATGAACGGCGCAGTCGAAGCGGCCAATAAAAACATCAAGAAAATATTGCAGAAAATGTCCGCCAATCACAAGGAATTGCCTAACCTGCTGCCTCTCACCCTGTTAGCATACAGGATGTCAATGCGCACCTCTACTAGGGCTACCCCCTATTCATTGGTCGATAGCATGAAGGTAGTCCTTCCCATAGAGGTAGAGATGGAATCCTTGCGAGTTATGATTGATGCTCAAATAGACGAGGATCAGTAGTTGCAAGACCAGTATCATCAATTGTCCTTGATAGATGAAAAGAGGGCTACATCCATTTTCCACGGACAGTTATACCAGCAAAGGATCGCCAGATCCTACAACAAAAATGTCCAAATCCGGCAATTCAAAGAAAATGACTTGGTGCTAAAGAAAGCCATGGCCAATCAGGATGAAGCCAAAGGAAAGTTTGCCCCAAATTGGGAAGGTCCTTTCATTGTCAAGGAGGTGTTGACAGGGGGACCTATCAGACTACAAGAAATGGATGGGAATGAATTTCCCTAACTCATCAATTTAGACACCATCAAAAGATACTACGTCTGAGACACATGCATACCCGCATCCGGGTCCTACGAATCAAATCAGGTTTGGTTTTTCACTAGAAAATTGGAACTACGAATGTCATGATCTCCCTACATCCGGGAGTACGTAGGCAGCCATTTTTGGTGCGGTCAAACCAAATAAAAAACTCAAAAACTCATCAAACCAAACTCAAAACCCAAGATAAAGACTTTTCAAACCTCTTTCCAACCAAACAGCCTGAACTACAAATGACCTGATCTCCCTCAACCCGGGAGTACGTAGGCAGCCATCTACGGCGCAGTTTGACCTTCAAGAAAACTAAAAAAATAAAAGACCAGTTCCAAGACACCAAAGACAAATAAAAACTAAATTTTATCAAGCTATCCTGGTCAACAGGCTCATCTGAGATACTCCCTGACATCTTAACTATCAGTCCATCAAGGAGAAGCTCAAGATACATCTACAACTGTAAGTCATGAAAGAAGTGGTAATCACTCAGCAATGACAGTACATTTCCAATCAAAGAAGTGAATCAAAATTATATTTCTCTGATATATAACACTGTTTAATATATATATATATATATATATATATATATAATGCCCTGTACATGATAAAAATAGCTGATCTAGTCTGTGCAGGAAAAATAAAGCTAGTCTAGGGACCCAAGGACAAGAGTGTCAGCAATGCTAGCATAGCATCTCTCTCTGAAGATGGGGGAGCAGCTGTAAGTGCAATCCACTCCACCTCCATACGACCCAGTACCTCCACAGCCATCTGCATCGTAGCACTGTGGTCATCCATATACGCACTCATCTCGGTGACCAAACCATGAGTGTAAGATCGAAGAGCAGAACTATCAGCAATGTGGAAATCACGGGAAGCTATAGCCTCATCCCTCTCCGCAAAAGCTGCATCTCGAGCAATCAAAGTCTCCTCGATCTCAACATATGTTGCATCTCTAGCCGAGGATCTCGTCTTGCTCCACAACAGCTGCATCTCTGGCAGATCGGAGCTCCTCCTGCTCAATCAATCTAGCATCCAAAGAGGCCCTGAGCCCATCTCTCACAGCCAAAGCTAAATCTTTGCCAGATAAGGCAGCCAACATCTGCGCTCTAGCCGAATCTCGCTCAAAGGTCATCCTAAATAGTGAGTCCGCTAAAGCCAGATCCGTTTCTACAGGAATAGCCGATAGATCACTCAGTAGAGCCGATGTCAAACTCGTGAAGAGCTCATCCTCAGTAGAAGAATCTGGATCCTCCATAGGCTCCTCCTCATCGGAGTCCACAATCAGAGATAAATGAGGCTCTGCTGCTGCAACTGCTGTCTCTGCCTCCAACTATGCAGAATACTCCAAAGAACGGCCCGGATGGCTACCAGAGAAATCAGCCCTCTCTCGATGAGTCCAACACTCATATACTCTAACCAAGTCGGCGGATGACATATATATAAAGCCGATATCCTCTGATCAGCAGACCCCTCAAAGTGGTGCAGACTCTGCTGCTGATCGAATTGATACATGACTGTCAGGGGATGATAAGTAGTCACCCCCATCAATCCTGCCAGGGGCAAATAATCTAGGCCAGAAGCATGGGTGATAAAGATATATGGGGATGCTAGCCTTGAGCATGGCAAGATCAAGAACGGATGCTCAATGTCCGACAGAAATGCCAACCATGACTCTGCATCAATGCACTCCGTAGGCTGAAAAGAGTAAACTGTGGATGTCTCGTGAGTAAAGAAAAAACCCTGAGGCCTAAAGAATCTAATCGGTCGTATATGGGACATCAGCCATATATACAGCAAGACCAAGCAACCCCTAAAAAACCCCTCTGGATGGGTACTACAATGTGTGGCGGGTCTAAATGTCTCAGCCAATATCATCAAAACGATGGTGCTACCCTGTTTAAGGGCCCGAACCACAACTACTAATCCCACGTCCAAATGATCCAAGAGAAATGGTATATAGACTTATGCCACAATACACATCAGCAAAATGTCTACTCTGGCCAAATGCCATGCACTACAAAAAAAAAGGTCATTGCCGACGGGCCACGCCGTCGTCAATGACCCTCCTGCCGTCGCCAATGACCTCATTGCCAACGGCAGTACCCGTCGCCCCTCCCATCGCCCCAGAGGTCGTCGCCCCTAGCCCCCGTCGCTCGCCGTCGGGAATTAAGTCATTGCCGACGGGGTCATTGCCGACGGCGTGCCGTCGGCGATGAGTTATTACCGACAGCACTAGCGACGGACATGCCATCAATAATTAAATTTTAGATACAGTCATTGCCGATGGCACTGCCATCACCAATGAGTGTATTTCCCTTCGCCAATGACCTATAGGTCATAGCCGACGGCACCCCGTCTCCAATGCCCCCGTCGCCAATGACCTGTTTAAAAAATAAATAAAAATTACAAAATTCCCCTTTTCATTTACATATACATAATTGTACCTGTTATAAATTAAAAAAAAAAATAATGACAATGCACGCATATCAATAACAATCATATCTTTTACTATCAACAATCAATATAGTTAGATACAAAACTCTATGTCTGTACAACTCAAAAGCTATATAAATACATACATGTAAGTCAAAATATAACATAAACTAACTATAACCTAAGATCAGGAATGTCAATGCCATCATCACCGCCATCTATCGTACGACCGCCAGTCCCATCGCCGGTCCCACCCTCCATAGTCTCATCAGCATCAGCCCGGCGGTCATCACCATCTCCTCTACGGGCATCGCTTGTGCCGCAGCCTCCACCCCCACGAGTCTCATCAACAAGACCCTACAAAAGTAAAATATTAATAACCAGTCAAAAATAGAGTATATTTAAATTATTTTAGTTTGTGTTCTACAAGTGTTGGCAGGTTTGGGAAACGGGCTGATAACTCGACCTCCGTATATCGGAATCGAGTCCTGTAAGTTGTAACGCGTGCCTAATACCTATGCGATGCTATGTCTGTGTTTGCGGGTCGTTTCGATGACCGAGGCGGGTTTCGGTCTCTTTTTTGGCTTTTTGCCTAAGTGTTGGCAAGTTTGGGAAACGGGCTGATAACTCGGCCTCCGTATATCAGAATCGAGTCCCGTAAGTTATAACGCGTGCCTAATACCTATGCGGTGCTATATCTGTGGATTTCAGGGTTTTCATTTTGGATTTCAAGGTTTTATCTTAAGTTTATCTTATGGGTTTTTATATCTGTCGGATAACTGTTTGATACGCAACTTTATATAAGCAATATAATTACAAATTTCATAAATTAAATAAGGAAATACATCAATAATTGTTTTTACCTGTTGAATATGTGGTGGGAAGATGATGGCCAAGACAACCGCACATACATGGATGGCCTCCTCCCGTACTACACCCATGAGGTCGTCAGCGGCAGCTGTAGGATCTATGGAGCCATGGACAACCTCCTGAGCCAGCTGGTAGATCCGCTCGCGTGATGGTGCGCCTGACTGCACAACACTGCTCGCCATGCACCCCTCTATAATTCGCCGGAAGAAATCATCGAATAATGAAGGGCCGGCGCCCGATCCACTCGCACCACTACCTCTAGTGGGTGGGCGCCGTCGTGATCTCGCAGCAGGGACTAGGGTGTAGGCTGGGACATGGGGAATGCCCATAACTCTACCCTTCTTTGGTCCCACTGTAGCCTACAGCCAGTCCTCCATCTCCTCATCCGCATGCGTAGAATCATCGACTGGAGTGTCACCTCTCTGGCTGCTTCGGGCCACAGCAAGGTCCTCGAATCATCCCTGAAAAAAACACATTAATAGATGATACGCAAAATATAAAACAAAAAAATACAAAAGAATGTCTGAATTTTAAATACATTCTAAATAAGAGAATTAAATAACTTACAGCAATGCGTTCTGCCTCAGGTGAGATATAACCACCTTCACCTTTCTTCTGGTGGGCGTGCCACCAAAACTCCAAGCGGGAGGGTGCATGGTTTAGACTCACCTCGAGTCTCTCCTGGTAGAGGTCGTACGACTAAGACCCCATGCAGTGCGAGAGACGACTCTGCTGTCGGGCAGCTGTACGCTGTGTCGACATCTTCTTGAAGGCCTCGCCGTCCCAAATGCTGCACATCTGGTCCCACACCGCAGCAGAGATGAAATCTGGCCGGACATCCTTAAGTGTCTGTCCATCAGCCATCTTCGTGTGGGCCATCTTCTTCCAGTCGTGGACCCACTTGTGCCAATTCATCTCCAAGTATTTATGTAGAACAGTCATGCCATGGGCTTCCTTCCCGTCCTCAAAGCGGTAATATCTCTGCACATTACACATTAAGAATCTTAGTAGAAAACATAAATCAAACTAACATATGAATGATCGAATGAATATAAAACTAACATATGAATGAATATAAAATGAATGAATGAATGAATATAAAACTAACATATAAATGAAAATAAAACTTAGTAGACAATATAAATCAAACTAACATCTGAATGAATATAAAACTAACATATATATGAATGAATGACATCTTACTTTAACTCAGCAATAATCAACTGGCGTGTGCGGTCATCCACATCCGCCCACCTCATCCACGGGCTTGAGAATCGATTACGGACGATCCCAAGCAACGTGTTCCTCGGCGTCGCGTCAAGGATACTACAATTAAAATTAATACATTTGCAAATTAGAAAGAATTTATAAGAACTAAATACTTATATTAATACTAAAACGGACTATAAAATTTACCTATTAGTCCTAACACGACAAATAATCGGCGCCTGGGGGGGATGCCCTAGCAAGCCACGTGCTAGTCCCCGCGGAGGCCTACCTCGATCACCTATGCAGTGAAATACATCATTATTTATATAAACGAATATAATGTCAGTACTATATAAAATAAAATATAATCAGTTGTATCCCAACAAAACATATAATTTTACTTGAAGATCCGGCCTGATCATCACCCCCACTACCTCCACGGCCCCCACGACCTGTACGCCCACCACGATCGCCATGTGGTGTACGCGCCATATGTATATATACTGTCAAATCATCAAAAAAATATTATTAGACATTCGTAAGAACAATATTTTTGAACAGTAACAAAGAGGATAACATACAGATACAACTAAAAGACTACAACATAAATAGTCATCCTAAAAGGATACAACATAAATAGTAACCTAAAACAACTAACACCAGATTTAGTAGATTAATATAAGTTGAAAATAATGATTTCACTACTAAAAACTATTACATTTGAATACAACTAAAGGGACACAAAGAGTACATACTCCTAATCATTTATATCGTCAAAGCCATCAATATCAGAATCGTCATCTTTGAGCAGTAGATCTTCAATATCGTTGTCATCACTATCTTCATCATCCTCAACGATTTCTTCAATTATATCTACCTCTTCAAGAACATCGTTTTCACTTTCGACAGCAACGACATCATCCTCTTCTTCACTAGACTCACTAATAATTGTCACATCAGCAGGTGTGACACTAATAGACTCGACTTGTAAAGGTTCATCGTCTGGACGAGGAGTTGTGCTGTGAAAACCACGGGCTTTGGTGGTTATAACAGCATACCATGGGCTTGCAAGAATCTTAACACTCCGTGCGTAGTACACCTATGTTGCTTGACTTGCTAAAATAAAAGGCTCGTTTGAGTTTAGTTTTGAGTTAACATTAACAGTCACCAGTCCTGAATTTTTATCTACTCTAACTCCATTCTCAACATCAAACCAATGACAATTGAAGCAAACTAACTCTTTCTGACCCCAATATTTGAGAACGACAACTTCTAGCAATCGTCCATACCAGTCATCCCAAAGATTGTCGTAGCAGCTACCTTTAACCACAACACCAGAATCAGAAGAAGCGACTTCCCCAATATCGCAGCACTTAAATCTGTAACCATTGACAATGCAACATGTATAAGTATCTACAGATCTTTCAGGGTCGTCGGCTATAAGCTTTAGCCGAATGTCAGCTAACTCATCTGTGAGGACCTAATGTACATGAACACAACATATTATAAAGTTAATTACGCCATAAGATTATGTCTATGATGGTAGATTCATTAAACTGCAAATCGGTTAAACTTACATGATCTTTAAACCATTGAACAAATTCTCTATTCCTCAAATTTTGCAAATCCCTATCCGATATAATCGGATTCGCTTCACATATCTCAGCATCATATTGACTGCAATATAGTTATATACTTAATTTGTATGGAAGGAACTTATAGGCGCAGTAACACAAGACATATATAGTTATGGCTACTTACTTAATGTCTGGCGCTACTTCATTTATGTTGACAAGTGCATACAATGTGGCAGCTGCATACTCACTATCGGTCAAGAATCGACTTTTTTTCCCCCCAAATGGTTGTACAAGATGACTAAAGGCCGTTAATTCTCCACTTTCCTCGTGCGTGACAGCCTCATTCCGACGTAAGCGATTGTGCCTCGTCTGAACATTCGCCTCAAAGTATAACAAGCAGAAATTAACAAGTTCCTCCATAACATAACTCTCAGCAATTGACCCCTCTACACGGGCTCTATTCTTCACCTTTTATTTTAGACGTCGCATATACCTATGTGTTATATATGCATGTATAAATTAGTAAACAAGAATGCACATTTCAGCGTATTAAAAACATTAATGTCATTACCTCTCGAATGGATACATCCATCTATATTGCACGGGACCGCCAAACTTAGCTTCGTATGGCAAGTGAATAGGCAAATGCTCCATTGAATCAAAAAATGATGGAGGGAAGATCATTTCTAACTTGTACATTATTTCCACTATCTGCATTTCCATTTTATCTATGTCTTTGAGTTGGAGCTCCGTTAAGCATAGATCTCTGAAGAAATTAGAAAGCTCCGTCAGTGCTTCAACCACACGTTTTGGTAACAAGTCGATAAATGCCACGGGGATCAACTTCTGTATGAATACATGACAATCATGACTTTTGAGACCCTGAAACTTCAGCTCTTCGACTTTACAACACCTTGCTATATTCGAAGAATATCCATCTGGGAACTTCAGTCCACTGATCCAATTACATATCAATAGCAACTGTTCCCTAGTCAAAGTATAATCAAGCTTTAGGCGTTACCGTCTTAGTACCCTCCTGATACAGCCACAGATGTTCCCTAATGTTCATTTCTACCAAATCAAGCCTCGACTTGTTGTTGTCCTTTGTTCTACCACTTGCATTTAGGACTGTATAAAAAATATTATCAAATACGTTCTTCTCAGTATGCATCGGATCTAAACAATGACGGATGCATAGTGTAGCCCAATAAGGAAGGTCAAAGAACATGGATCTGTGTGTCTAGTTGTGAACCTTGCAGTATCCATAAGCTCGCTCTAATCTGTGATTCTTCCCTGGAGGTGGAAATTTCAAGTGAGTAATCCAACTCAACACTGATGTCCCAGAAAGACGTCCAGGTACTTGACGTTTCTCTGTTTTTTGATTGAATTGTCTACTCATCCGTCGATAACGATGTTCAATGGGCAAAAACTGTCTGGATGTTGCAAAAAAATTCATTTTCCCCCCAAATTTGAGCCGCATAGCTTTAACTGACCCCATGCACACGGGACATGACAAGGCCCCGTGAGTCGACCATCCACTAATCATTCCTAACGTCGGGAAGTCATTTATGGTCCCCAGTAAAGCTGCCCTCATGTTAAAATTCTGTTTAAGAGATACATCATAAGTTTAAACCCCTTTATCCCACAACATCTTCAACTCATCAACTAACGGACTGAGGTATACATTGATGTCTTTACTCGGACTCTTATCACCTGGAATCAGTAAAGGCATGAACATGTAGGGATCTTTCATGCACATCGAAGGCGGGAGGTTATACACAACAATAATCACCGGCCAAGTAGAGTAGGGCTTGGTGTAAGGCCCATTAAACGGATTAAACCCATCAGTAGCAAGTCCAAGCCTAACATTGCGAACCTCTTCAGTAAACGAGGGGTGATTTTTATCAAAATTTTCCACTCAAGCCCATCTGCCGGGTGCGTCAGTTGACCTTCAACTATGTCCCGTGTAGAGTGCCATCTCATATACTCGGCAGTATGTGTTGACATAAACAACCGCTGAAGCCTCGGTGCAATGGGAAAGTAACGTAAGATCTTTATCTGCACGTCTTTTCCCTTTTTCTTGCGCTGTTCACAGTATCTACTTGTACCACAAATATCACATGACCTCTTATCTTTATTGACATCACCGTAATACAACATATAATCATTCTCACAAGCATCAATCTTCTCGTACCCTAGATTGAGCCTTTTGACCATTTTCTTCACATCATAGTACGACTCCGGTAACTTATTGCCAGCAGGTAAGCACTCCTTCACAATGTTTAGCAGTTCATTAAAACCTCTCTCGCTACAGTCGTGCTCGTTCTTGAAGTGTAAAAACTTAGTCACGGAAGATAAAACGGTGTGCTTTTCATGTCCGTCATACAATGGCATCACTGCTTCATGCAATAACTCATAGAAACCCTTAGCCCCGTCATTCGGCTCTTGCTCGATGCTACTGTCATCCCTGTCTATATTCCACTAGAAGTATGAACTAGCAGCTTCGACTATCATATTAGTACAGTCAAAGGTTTCGTCACCTCTAGATTCCAGTTCTGATTCATGTTCATCCAACCAGGTTTCCCCATGATAGATCCATGTCATATAACCCTGCTTGAACCCATACGCAAATAAGTAGTACATGACATCACTCCTTTCCTTCCACACTTCATCCACACACCTCTTACAAGGACATCTGATCTCATTGCCGCTGACTTGCTCAAACGCAAAATTGAGAAACTGTTCAACCCCACTACGGTACTCAGAGCTAAGCCCACTCTTATCAGTGGCTACTATACGTTCCATCCAACTTCAATCAACAAACATCTTGGACAACTGTCTGCTATATATATGGAAAGGTAGACAAACACAATCAAGTGTCCAAGTTAATGTTATATGTAAACTGTCCAAAAACCCAAAAGAGACCAAACACAACCGAAACAAACGAATCTATAACATTTATACTTTAACATAAGTGGAGACAGAGAAAATTGAGAGGTTCAAAATACCTTTTCAAACCAATATATGTCTGACTTTGGTTTACTTTTGCCATCATAGGGCTTGTCCTATAGTTTGGGGTTTGGCCCATTTACTTTGAACATTTCCTTTCTTTTTAATACAATTTAAATTTAGCAAAAAAAAGAAAGAAAGAAAGAAAGAAATGACAAGTACCAATCAAGAGGTTCAGTTGGATAATTAATATTTTGGTGCCACTCACCCTACAAACAAATGAAAGAAATTAATTGGGTAAGCAATTCAGCATTATGAAATAAAGATATTACCAATTTAATTTTTTTATAAAGTATTTTCTTTACTGTAAAGAGGGGTTTAAAATGTGTAAGGGATATACACCATAACTCATGTGGAGTAGGTTATGGACTAGCCTACAAATTTGTACTACATTTTGTATAATACTCCTAAGGTTTTTGATATATAATAGTTTTCTATTTTTCCTGCTACTGTGTTCAGTTATCAAACGAATTAGGAGCAGCATCATCAGTAAAGTTGCAACACTTGAATTTAGGAAATGACCTAGCTATACCATAATGACTATCAAATCTATGTAAAAGACAGTAGAAAAAAATAAGCATCTTGAATGAACTAAGGCAATACTAAGGTCCAACCGTTCAAGGTAGGAATTGGGGTGCCCTAAAAATTAATATTAAGAAAAAAACAATACATAAACAATCAAAAGAATGGTTTAATTTGGTCCACCTAAACGATATTTGTGATATATATATATAGAAGTGTTAAATGGAATTGAAAATTTTACCAAAATGAAGTGTAGAACAACTGTAGAATCAACTGGGGGCGAAATGGGGGCGAAATGATGAACGAGTTGCAGCAAACAGGGCGGAACATAGGCGGCGAACTGGGCGGCGAACTAGGCGGCTGATAATTTGGGCAAAAATGATGAGCGAGGAACTAGATTCAATTGGACAAATCAATTGAGCTAGCTGAGAATCAAAAGCTCTGATATGTTAGCTTAGAATCAATTGGGGCGAAATGGCCAAATTGCGAGAGAACGAGAAAATTAAGAGGGGGAATGAAAAATATAATCGTTGAAGTCGAACCAGGGTTTAAAATATAAGACTCATTCCCGACGGCATCCCCGTCGGTAATAACATTATCCCCGTCGCCAATGCGTTTTCCTTCCACCGAGAGAGTCTGGCGCCAAATAATAAGACCATTACCGACGGCATACATTGGCGACGACTAGACCGTCGACATTGAACTTATTCTCGACGGGGATTTTGCCGTCGGCAATGAGCCCGTCGCCAATGCCCCTAATTTTTGTAGTAATGCCTCTACTGAAATAATAAAATCTCCGACATGGCGATCATAGATGTCGAGCTCAGCCAAATCGATCGATTAGGAAATCAATCGAGATCACTTGTCCAGATACAATCTCGTCCCTGATCAAACTATGACAGAAACCGGACATAAGGGTAAATGGTCTCCTCATATCACTAATAGTCGTACGAGCACATGGTAAATCCAGAGCCAACCTAGTAAATCGCTCGTACTCCTCAAGAGTCGGCGTCAACTTATGCCGCACGAAGCGGAACACATATCTCTCAGGTATCCAAAAGGGTAAAATGCTATCAACAAATCCAGATGGCACCTGAAAATCTATGAGGGCCAATAAATTCCCCAATATGTGGTCCATTGTCCCTCTGACTGGGTAGGGAAGGCTCTCATACCATGACCTCAATGATGTGGCCACCTCAGACGGTGGTGAATGCTTAATACGGCTGACAGCAGATGACATCATCTGTAGCATCGTACCACAAGACCATCCAAAGGTCAAATCAAGTCGCAACTGTCTGAATGCATACACATGACATAATATATGCATGATGACAAATATACACATGATGCAAGAGATAGAAAAGATCATGAATATCTACAACAAGCTATCTACTACGGGCATCATCCATGTCTGATAATACAAAGCAGAAAGGAAAATACAGGGAAATGGGGCACCACCACCCAACTAATACAGTGGTCTATCAAAATAATGGCACAACTGCCAAATAGCCAAAACAGTGGCTGACCAAAAATATAGCTCCAATAGCTATCAGAGGAAGTCGAAGACATCAGTGTCAAAGCGATCGACCTGCTCCATCTCCTCAGTGGATACAAAATCGCTGCTATCAGGCATGTCTGGGCGATATGAGGGAGGATCTGCCACTACATAGCTACTGCTAAATGGACCAGAAGAAGGACCCGCTCCTGAGATGGATGGGTAAAAAGAAGTTACCTCTGACGTATCTCAGCCAAGGTGCCTGATAGATAAACGGGTCTGATCCAACTCCTTGGTCAGATCTGCTATATGGTCTGTATGAGTAGGCTCTCTAAGGCAAGCTATCCAGTCCATCATCATCACGGACCCTGGCACCATGTCCGCCATGAACTGGGTGGCACGAGTCTGAGCTCCAATAGTGCGAGGACTCCACCAATTGATAAATGTCTCCTGGCTGTACGGACCCTCTCATAAGGCAAAGCCATCTATGCCTTCCATAGGGATACCTGTCAATGGAACGGTCAATGGCCAATGATGCTAAGCTGGAGGAGCAATGGGAATGCGGATCTCCCTCGTAATGCTCCTAATGACACGCTCTCCAAGATAGAGCTCCCAGCCTCCCACCGTCAATAAAGGGACTCTGCACGTTGACAAAATAAACTCCCGACCAATAGGGACACCTCCCTCGAATCCGACGATCAAAAACTCAGAGGTATACGGCGTCCAGGTGATCGAACCTGCTGTCAAAAGCTCCAACTGCAAACGGTCGTGAGTGAATCTCTTAGCAACAGGGACCTCCATTAAAGTGGAGTGATGCAATCTCCATCCCCGAGGATAGGTCTCCAGACCTAGGGCAGAAGCGGGCCATAGGCAAGGAAGCCTCTCAAATGCCCAAAGTTGATCATGCAAATATCAAAAGTCCTCAGTGACCAAGACTGACAAAAATGAATGCTGAAATTGAAAAGGTACAGAAAGATGTACTCACCAACACAAATGGGTAAAATCCTAACCAAACCTCCGTCACATCCTTCGAAAGCATGCGCATGCCACGGAGAAAAATAGGCAAAGGTATAGGAGCCCCAATCATAGTCACTGAGGCGCTCTACATGTCGAGTGGCGCTAATCAAGGCAAATGACACAGTAGATGAGTTGTCCGCCACAAAATAGCTCCTGATGATCGACAAAAATAATCACCTCAAAATGCGATCTCTAGCCCTCTGATCATTAAGCAGGGGCTCCTGCAAAGTTCCATCCTGGGCATCTATACTCAAGGGACCAGATCGAACCGTCCGACCCTTGAATGCTGTGGCAGGGACTCGCAGCAGGGACCGGGTGATAGTGGGCATAATATCAGCCACGACAGGCACTAGCTCGCCCTCAAACTCAATGCCGGTAATAAATCTCCAATCCATAGGAGTCGTCATTACCTCGCAATCTAGCAGATGAAGGGACTGAGTCTAGTGGAACCAGCGCTCAGACAAAGCCCTCATATACCCCCAGGGGCAACGGCGGGGAAGGATTTAAAAAAAGGCCTGAAAGCCCCAGCCATCTATGATCTCCCTGTAATCCTCATGCAAAGTGTGATACAGGGAATGCACGATAAACCAGTTCCCTCGAGGCTGTGTAAAGCCAAGAACCTGCATCAAAAACCAACCCATGTCAAAAACCTGAGCCTCGAGAATGGCAAAAAGGAAGAAAAGAATCTAGAGAGAAGAAAAACTTCAAGTCACCTCGTTGGCATGAAGATATCTCGAAGGATGACGACTCAAGTCGCCCAATAACTCCTGCATCTGCACAACAATGCCAAGGACCTCCGTACGTGGAGCCTGAGCGGGAACAGGAGCAACAAAAGAAGCCTCCTCATCGTCAATATCAAGTGTCTGCTCGTCCTGTGCTGGATGAATCACTGCCTCCACCAATCTACGAGGCGTTCGAGCTGGACGAGGCTGAGGGACATCAGAAGCCCTCCTCCGTCTGATACCTGAGGATACCCTACTGGAACTACCATGTCTATCGTAATCCATCGCATACACCAATACTCCAAATCATATTAGAAAAGGTGTGGTAAGCCTAAAACCTGTGGCTTATCATTTTCAATCAGTCCAGCATATATCTCTAGGTCCTAAGACATGCATGGGTCGGTCGAAAATACCCAGTAAAGTCAAAACTGCATATTTTCAAAACCTAAAAGCTAAAAACTTGCATGGGTCAGTCAAAAATCCTTAGTATAGTTAAAAATGCATGTTTTTCAATGCCTAAGATTTTGGAAAACTTTTGCCAGAGTCTCCTTTGTAAAATGGACTGTCCACGTGCACACAAGCATGTCTAGGTGGCCATTCAGTACCACACCTACCCAAAAATAGAAACAATTCATATTTACGAAAAAAATCAAAAGTCAACCTCACATGGTAGCCAAATTACCATGGACATTTTTAGTTGAAAATCCAGGCTCACTAGGCCTCAAAAAGGATGACTAAACTAATCAAAAAGTGCAAAATAGTACTGTCTCAGAACCTGAATTTTCTTACATCCAAACGTGCATTACAGTAAGATATGCACACATATGTAGTTAGAAAATTTTTAGTAGGTCATATAGGCATACATTTTCCATACATTGCGTCTGAACGGACCCTAAGTGGTTCGCATGCTTTTAACGATCAAAACTTGTAAAAAAAGGACGTAAAAAGTTACATACGCTGCGCTGATCGTGTAGGAACTGACGGATTCAGAAAATAGCTGTCCAACCTCCGTAGATCTAAAAAAGAATATCAAAATTTGTTTGGAACTCAAAACTGAAACTTGAAAAATGAAAATCCCGCAGCCCATTAAATAGCCCAAGTGGATGCGGGCCAACCTGCGGCTGCTGCACCACCACCTGCGGTACCCCAGGGTGGATTCCACTCCCCTGGGCTCAGTCCAGTTCGGGTCAAAATGGAGTAATTATGTGCTGCCAAGTCAAATCCGAAGAAAAATCGCTACGCGATTGAGCGATTTGTCCTGAAAATCTGCGTTTAAGCAGCGGGAATCTAACAGAAAGGGAAACCCCACGAAGCCGTGTTCGGGGATCAACAAAGCAAACTAAGGAAAAATTACGCAGGAACTGCGCAAAACTATCAACAACTGCCACTTTCGGAGCGTCGGGTACAGACCGAGTCCAGTTATGCCATTGGCTCAGCCCTAGCGAAGTTCGGGTATAGAACAAAGCCAGTCTCTGCCGTTGGCTCAGCCCCAGCGAAGTTCTGGTACAGACCGAAGCTAGTTCAGCCGTTAGCTCAGCCCCAACAAAGTTCGGGTACAGATCGAAGCCAGTCTCAACCGTTGGCTCAGCCCCAGCGAAGTTCGGGTACAGACCAAAGCCAGTCTCAGCCGTTCACTCAGCCCTAGTGAAGTTCAGGTACAGACCGAAGCCAGTTCAACCAGTGGCTTAGCCCTAGCAAAGTTCAGGTACAGATCGAAGCCAGTATCAACCGTTGGCTTAGCCCCAGCGAAGTTTGGGTACTGACCGAAGCCAGTCTCAGCCGTTAGCTCAGCCTCTGCGAAGTTCGGGTATAGAACAAAGCCAGTCTCAGCCGTTGACTCAGCCCCAGCAAAGTTCGGGTACAGACCGAAGCCAGTCTCAGCCTTTGGCTCAGCCCCAGTGAAGTTCGGGTATAGACCGAAGCCAGTCTCAGCTGTTGGCTCAGCCCTAGCGAAGTTCGGGTACAGACCAAAACTAGTTTAGCCGTTGGCTCAGCCCCAGTGAAGTTCGGGTACAGACCAAAGCCTAATTCAGTCGTTAGCTCAGCAGCAGCGAAGTTCGGGTACAGACCGAAGCCAGTCTCAGCCGTTGGCTCAGCCCCAGCGAAGTTCGGGAACAGACCAAAGTCTAGTTAACCATTGGTTCCATTCCCGCAAAGTTCGGGTGCAGAGCAAAGTCAAGTTCAACCGTTGGTTCCATTCCAGCAATGTTTGGGTACAGACCGAAGTCAAGAGCAGCTGTTGGCACAACACTAGCGAAGCGTCGGGTACTGACCGATGACAGTTCAGCTGTTGGCGCAACCCTAGCGAAGCATCTGGTACTGATTAATACAGTTTAACCAATTGCTCAGTCCCAGCAAAGCATCGAGAATGATCCGGTGACAAAGGTAATTGTAGTAATCCATCACCAATGATGGAATCTGTTATACACATCCTCAAAAGAGAATGAGGTAAAAGGTTGGATATTCAGTTCCGTACTGCAAGCTGCCAAGTCAAACCTATCATCCGGATAAGCATCGAAAGATCCCAGCAAGGTGACTCGATACCTGAGAGATAACCCCGTCAGAGGAGCCTTCAAAAACACACAACGGCATCAGCCAATAGGAAATCTGCCCCCTGATAATGCTGACATATGCGGGAAACCATGGGTTTCAAACCATGGGAGCATAATATCATCCCCATCAGAGTTAAACAGGCTACCGTGAATCACGTCATCCCCAGCAGAAAATGACAAAAAAAAGTTTACGGTAACCTATCAATAATATCCAGGGCTGTCCGTGACAACTTTATCCCCAGCAGATAGATGACGTAAGCAACCGATAGCAGCCCCGTTCCACTCAAAGACACCCAGCCTTCGTAACGTCTTTGGCATTTATTTTATTTCCAGTGTCTACTACTCTTTATCCCGTCCATTCCATTATATTGCATGGACATGATAAAGAGGGGCATCTGTAGACACTCAAAATTTTCCTTGCTTCAATACTAACACTGTAGGAGGGCAAAGCCATCAATCAAATCAACCCCGGTACCGATACCGGGCAATGTCGATTATTCAGTTAAATCTGATCCCCAATATTGGTAAACCCAAATTTGATCACCAATATCGGTATGCTATCCAGCTCCGATCATTAATCGGACCGTCAATCCAGCTCCGATCATCAATTGGACCGTCAATCCATCTCCGATCCCCAATATCGGTAAACCCAAATTTGATCACCAATATCGGTATTTTATCCTGCTGCGATCTTTAATCGAACAGTCAATCCAGCTCCGATCGTCAATCAGACCGTTAATTCAGCTCCAATCGTCAATCGGACAGTCAATCCAGCTCCGATCTCCAATCGAACCATCGATCCGGCTCCGATCGCCAATCGGACCATCAATCCAACTCCGATCGTCAATCGAACCGTCTATCATATCAACCCTGATCTCTGATTGGACTATCAGTTCAAACCCCGATCTCAATATCGGGCCTTCAAATCAGCCTCGGCAACAACCATAGAGGCACAAATCAGTCCCGACAGCAACCAAGGAGATACCGATTAATCCCGATCTCAATATCGGGCCGTCAATCCACCCCGACATCAACCCGGGAGGTACATTTCAACCTTGACATCGACCTAGAATGTGTCAAGTCATCCCCGATCTCAGCCCAAGAAGTACAGATTATCCCCGACATCAATCCGGGAAGTGCAGTTCAGCCCTAGAGATGACCCTGGGAAGCCAAACTAACCAAGGACCACCCTGGGAGGGGCAAAACGGTTATTTTATCAACTCTCAGTTGATTTGATCAAACTCAAGCCGAATTGATGCCATCAAAGTTAGAATGAACCATAACGATGATCCCGAGTGCAAACAGCGCAAGACAGCTAAAAGGATAAACTGCGGGGAATCGAAGACCTGGTTATGAACCCATCTTCTTGGTCCCGAAAAATGTTTTATCCCATGTCATTGCAACACTCTTGGCGAGGGCTTTCCGAAAAGGTATCGCACGCCTCAAACGGATGCTCTGATCAAAAGTTAGAAAGTTTCGACTTCGACTGCGCATTGTCCGGAGTGCACGTACTTCGAGAAGATAGAACCCGGCACCACAGGCCCCACCAGGGGAGCCGCACCTCTACCTGCGGCAGCAACAGGTAGAGTGGAGGCTCCCTGGCCTATAAATAAAGTTGCCCCCCCCCTTCATTTCACAAAAACCCGATACGCAGCGAAGCTCTGCCAGTTCAATTTTTTGATTTTTACACCACTTTCAAACCCAAATATTTTCACTCTAACACGTAGATATACCCATATACTACTACATATCAGAAAATAACCGGTAGATTTGGACGTAGAGAGCCTACGATTTGGCAAAAAGCCGTGTAGCAATCCATTGTAAGTATTTTCACGATCAGAAAGTGAATATTACTTCTTCGTACTTTTATACACTTGCACGTTAAGTTTCGTTTTCTAAAAATGCCCAGAACTTAGTTCTGTGGCTGTTTTTGTCAAAATTTAGTACATTTTTGTACATAAACTGATTTTCTGGCATTTCTACAACTCGGATTAACGATCCGTCAGCTCCAACAACTTCAATGCACTAGCACACACGTTCTGGCAACTTCGCCGAACTAGGTTATCTTCCAAGTCTAGGTTTGGCCCTTTTTTGTATACATTTAACTGTATATATATTAACATTTTAATTCTGTCAAGCCCGGATGCCAAATCCGAGGTAGTTTATCGCTTTTATATATATCTACGCATATATGAGCGATTTTCAGCATAACTGGGTTCTCTTCCCAGTATTGGTTGACTACATTTCTGTCAATATATATATATATATATATATATATATATATATATATATATCAATTCTAGTCCGGGCACCGGCGTGAAAATCCATCGCCCTTTGTATTGCTTTTGCACTCTTCGCCATACTGGGTGATCTCCCCAGTCACTGGTTGACTACTTTTCTGCAATTTACATTCCAGTTTGGCCTGGACTATTTCGTGGCCTTTATACTATTTTTGCACACTTCACCATTACTGGGTTATCTTTCCAGTCCCTGGTTGACTACTTTTCTGTATATTTACATTCCAGTTCGGCCTGGATCATTCTGTGGCCTTTTTACTGCTTTTATATATATTTATGCATATATAAGCAGCCTTCACCATCACTGGTCCTCTTCCCAGTCTTGGTTGACTACGTTTCTGTCAATATATATATTTCAATTCCAGTCCGGGCACCGGCGTGAAAACCCATCGCCCTTTACAGCTTTTATATATATTTGTATATATATATATATATTGCTTTACTCGCTTTCTATTCAACTTCTGCTTTAAATATTCATTTTATATGAAT
This sequence comes from Panax stipuleanatus, assembly GCA_020205555.1. Lineage (NCBI taxonomy): Eukaryota > Viridiplantae > Streptophyta > Magnoliopsida > Apiales > Araliaceae > Panax > Panax stipuleanatus. The sequence continues at coordinate 89,505,722 of CM035121.1, forward strand.
TGGCACTGATATATCTACAGGCGAACTAGATTTATTTAAATCTCGTTAATTCTAGTTTTCAAACGGTTCAAAGTCTCCAAACTGAACCGGGAAGCTAGAATGGCTGAGATTTCCTTAAATCTAGCTTTCTTTATAGTTTCAACTTCAAAAGCAAACTCGCGTCCCTTAGATCGCTATCTAGTGGGAATGAGATGCTTCGGTCGTGCGAACCAGGATTTACTGAATGAATCCTCAGTTCTGGCAATATTGGGATATTTATCTGTTTCTGTAAAAATTTTAACTGTGCAGGTTTTGGCTACTCATATGTGAGCCTAAGAATCATAAGATTCACGATCAAAACGATCGAAATCTGATTCCCATGATGGACAAACTCTGATTTACAAATGTACCCTGCCAGTTTTTCTGCAAAAATGTACATGTAAACAGACCTTAAAACTGGTTATCCGGATTAAAGGTCTCAATATAATAAAAAATATTGATTGTCGTGTCAGCGTCCCTCCGATGGTTTTCATACCTATGAGGAGACCGACACTTGTATATTCTGTGGTCGAGGATGCTTCGCAGCTCGACAAATCACCATTCACATGCAGCCTTAAGGCTATAAAGACAAATTTGGAAGTATCAACAGGCTTCAATTCCTATGGCAGCGTAAGAGTTTGATAAACCAGCTTTCAAAACATCATTTTCAAATCAATCAAAAGAAAAGCTTTGCGAAGAAAATAAAAGTAAATGCTTTTGCAAATCAAATCAAAGACTGATTTTTAAATCAAATCAAACCCTTCGTATATAGGTTCAATGAAGCAAAGCACTACTTTCAATCGATCAAATCAATAGGGCCAATTTTCAAACAGCATTCACTCATGCATTCCAGTTTTAAAAGAAAATATTAAAAAGATGCGGTACTATATTTACGCGGGAGTCGTGGGGTGCCTAACACCTTCCCTACACTTAACCAAGCCCCCGAGCACAAATTTTGTTTTCAAAAGATCAAGTTTCGACAGTGTCTAGTAATTGGGCCTCTTTCAAACAAAATTCGGTTGAGCTGGTTCAACTATTTCAAATCTAACAACTGGCGACTCTGTAAAACGTTCAAATCGTCGACATGATACATGTTGGCCTTTCTCTTAAAAAAACCTTCAAAACCTTTTTCCTAAATAAAAAGAGTGAGGGTAGAGAGAACTTAGGAAAAGAGATTAAAAGACCCGGGTTGTGACCCGACCCGCGAAATTTTTAAACCAACGTCGACAAACATGATTTGAATTATGTGATTTGGTTTTAAAACAAAGTCACAGTGTTTATTTTGTCAAGAACACTTAATAATGGAGTTTTCTTCAAAATCTTGAAATTAAAGGTATTTAAGTAATTGTTGTGATGTTTATGTGTTAAAATATATTAGAAGCATAAAATTAAGATTTTTGTAAAGTTTTATATGGATTATGTGAGTTGAAATTTGAGTTTGATTAGAGAAAATAAGCCAAATTGACTTTTTCCTGCACTGTTCGCGAGGCTATTTGCGTCTGACAGTGACGTGGCATCGCAGCGCCAGTCCTGTGAGTAAACAGGGCGCTGCAGCGTCACAGCAGCACCTGGTGATGTGGCACGGCGCGATAGCGCCAATTCAGAGTGTAACTGAAGCACTGCAGCGCCAGGTTCGATTCCACAGAGCTGATGATGTGGCATGGCACGGCAGCGCCGGTTCCATGCTATTTCAATCGCACTGCAGCGCCGAGGCAGCGCCGTAACTCCAGCTGTAGTTCAGTATATGGCGCTGCAGCGCCACCTATGCAGTATAGCCAAAAAATTATATTTAAATCCACTTTGATTAAATAAATTATTAAAAGAAGAGAAGTCACCTTGGAGTGTGTAGACTCTCAAGACAACATTGCAGATCCATTTACTAAAACTTTAACACAACAGCAATTTGATCGTCACTTAGAGAAGATGGGTATGAGATACCATGGCGATTGGCTTTAGTGCAAGTGGGACATTGAAATTAGTATGCATACAAGACAATCATATATGATGATAAAGCATATACTTTGGAGACAATCTTATTTATTTACTAATAAAAGTATTCATTTATTAAAGGCATTTAATTATCTATATGATGCTGTTTTTATAATATGTAAATAACCTATAGTTTTAAGCAATGCTTTTAGAATCATGATGTTGATCATGCTAATGAGATCTAAATTCTTAGAAAGCTTAAAACTAAAATAGTTTCCAATTGAGGGATTACTAAAAAGGGGATTAGTAAATCCGGATAGATTGGTACATATGTTGCTTGCTCATTGGATGAGGATGATTCATCTCATGATCATTTGTGTGGAGACACTGAAGCAAGTATGTAGGTGCTTATTGGAGAATAAGTTGAAATTCAGATAAGGCACACTTAGAAGGGGGGTTGAATAAGTGTAGGAACAAACTATGACCAATTTTTAAACTTAAGTAATAACCACTGAATTCAACTTACTATTTTAACAAATGCAGTTTGCTGAATAAATACGGCCTACTGAATTAAATCTTTAACTTTGTTATTTAATGTAAACCACTAGCTGAATTTATAGGTTTGTAAAAACACTTAGTGTTAACAATTTATCTTAAGATAATGAAAATACTTAATGTTTTATTTATCAAAACAATTAAATATCTTTTTGTGAGCAAATAAGATAAAGCAATAAATAATATGAACACCAAAATTTTTTACGTGGTTCAGCTATTACCCTCTATAATAATAGCCTAGTCCACGTCCAATACCAACTAGTATTGGAGACTCAATTTAATTCTTTAAATTGACTCCTTTTACAAAACAGTTCAAAAACTTGAATTACAAAAATTCACTTGAGCACTTTTTTTCCTTGTGCACCGATGCACTCTTTAAGCACCTATGCTTCCTTGAACCTGTTTGTAAACAATTCTTAATCCACCCGGATTAAATTCCTTTAGACAACACTTAGTCTAAATCAAAATGAACTACAATTATAGAGGTCTAATGATCAAAGTAAATAATCAATTTAACAATTCAAGGCTCAACTAATGTATGCAATGATCAAATAATAAAAGATATCACCAGTTATAGCTCACGAAAATTAGCCGGAAGATATTCTAAAATTTAAATGCCCAGCAGCCTTGTAATAAATGCACTGAAAATGATAGAATAACTTTCCAAGTATGATAGTGCAAAATTAATTCGTGTGTTGTTTATAACTGAGATAACCCATTTGATTTTTCTACCCATAAAAATATTTATGTTGCTCTTCATAAAACAAATCAGTTTTGTTGTATGAGATCAAATTTATTTTCGTTAGAACCAATTTAGTCGAATAAGAAATATAATCAGTTTAAAAACAAATCCGTGAAAATCTCTTATATAACAAATCTGACTCCTTGAAAACTAATCTTCTTTAGTGTTAGTTTCGTAATTAAAATCAAGTGAATCTTAAACCAACTACTCAGGATAATCATGATATGTGTGTACCGAGGCTTATGTAAGCAAATCACTTAATTGATAGTAATCATGACTCTTAACAACCGCCACATATATATATCATACTGCTTTTTGAATAACCCAATATCTAAAAAATATGTTAATTCCGCAAAACATGTAAAGGGTTGATTATGATCTAATATTAATGGCATTAGATATAAATACTTCACCTTCCTAATAACCATTTTCAAGGATTAGCAAACATGGCAATATACAAAAAACTAACCACTTTAAATCGGACATTAATACCAGATAGCATTTTATTTTAAGCAGGCATATTAATCATGTTAAATGAACACATAAAATGTCCTAGAGCCTTGAATTGAAGAATTAAATATTTGCAATGAACTTACATTAAATTCTTAGGACACAAAGTCTTCAAAGCCTTTGATCATCAATGATCCTTTTATCAATTTCCTAAAATTTCACAGTAAATGATTTAGTACCAAAAATTCAAATCATCATCAAAACATTAAGGCTAGAATATGAACAAGTCAACATAAGTTCACTGAACGTGACTCGCTATGGAATACCTAATAGAGTTTTACTTGCCTGTTAATAGGAATTCCTAATGTGATAGTAGTATAAGTGATCCTTGGACTTGAGATCATCATAGTATCTTGTATGTAATGAATTATACTTTGACTTATTCCTTAAGACCCTTAGGGTATATCAAAGGGTATGCTTGGGTATAATAAGTTACATATGGAGATAATGAATGGTCAATAAAGAATCTACCACTTCTAGTAAAAGAAGAGATATGTCCTATGTGATTCGTTAAACGACAACCTAGTAGTCCTTGGCCAAGGTTGAATGAAATTAGAAAGGAGTTTCTAATTTGTATTATTTGGAGTTGTGCATATTCTAATCGAAATACATATAATTAAATAAAATAAAACTTGACAGTAATTCCATGTCTTATATTTAATTGGGACATTGTATGGTGGAAGGATTGAATTGTACGTTAACTATTTACTCACAGGTTCTTTTATGATTAATGTTGAAATCTATATTATCTGAAAAGTCGTTGATCACTAGGGAGGCTTATCCCTATTGTAGAATAAATATTATTTATTTAAACAGATTATTAGTTTAATTTATTTATTTAAATAAGATTAGAATTGTTCTAATTAATTTATTCACAACCGGTTTAATATGGAGAACCTAAAGGGTCACATCATACAAGAAAGAATAATTATTTAAGAAGGTAATGGCATAATCATAATAATGCATTAAGTGTAATTAATTTAATCTATGGTGATAGAATAAATTAAATAGCTTAATGTTTATTATTTAATATTTTAGAAATATTAAATATAAATTAATAAGAGGAGTCTTATTAATATTATTATAATTATTATTATTTTATTTTCTAAAGGAGTATAGGAATTAATTTAATACTAGTGCTCTCATTTATTCATAATAAGATTAGTAGACAAATTAATTAAATGAATTTAATTAATTAATCTCAATGTGGTGGGAAACCAAATTAATTAAAGGAGCTTAATTAACTAAATGAAACTCTATGTCTAATAGGATTAGAAGGGTTGACCAATATCTATATAGGATGAGTCTTATGTTAGATATCAGTTGATGCAATTCTAATTTTTGGAGAGTACTCATTTTCTATAGAGGATAGAAAACTAGGATTTAGCCAACCACCATCCTTATTGATAATTCCTCTTCCTTGGTGGATTACCTCTAGAGGCTAAACACTTGGGTGGCTAACGTTGATCAAAGGAAGGAATCTAACCCGAAAATTCAAGAAGATCACGAAGAACAAGGAGTTGAACTCGTACCTGTGAAAGCTTCGTTCTATAAGGGTATGATTTCATAACTTCTTATTTATCATTTTAAATTAATAATTTGCATAAATGATGATCTGGGTAATGATTTTGTAGAAAATTTTAAACTCTGATATACCATGCTTTCGCTATTTTGTGCAATTTGATTGCGCTACGATTTCGTACAAACCCAACAGTGGCATTAGAGTCAAACCTTTATGCAATTATTAATTAGTTTGATTTCATATATATATATGGGTATGTATTTAGAATAATTTATTGGGCATAATTAATTGTATAAAATTATTTTTTTATGAAAAAAAAAAACTAAAATCGAAACCATTCCGTTTTCTTTGCGTTCGCTGCTGAATTCGGTGGAAGGAAGGTGAGTCACGTTTTTCATCCAAAAAGAGAAGCTGACTTGATTTCAAAAAAAAAAGTGACCCTGCATTCACTTTACATATATATATATATATATATATATATATATATATATATATATATATATATATATATATTATATTAACATGTATATTACATATATATATATATAAACCGAATGTAATACATATATATATATATATGTATATATAATATTCTTAATAATTTTATAATTAAAATAAAGAGTATTTTAATCTTGAAATTAGATTTCATGCAATTTAAAATTGCCCATTAAATGATACTCATATATATATGGAATATTTTAATTCATGAGATGAATATTTATTTATTGATGCATATGGTGCTATGTATGATAATAAATGGGATTGATTATGAGACTATTGACCAATGTGATTGGATCTTATTTTAGTTAAATGCATGAATGAGTGGGTTTTATAAAATGGGGTCTGCGTACCTCGTCTTCTCTAGTTTTTTCTTGATGTAAAATTCTATCTTCCTCGTATGTACTTTCCCTTGACTGCTGATCAAGGTTTCTATTTAATTTAAATAGTTTAATGTAATAGAAATAGTTTGAATTATATTGAAGAATTGGAGACCAAGGAATGAGGAGCGCTTGAAGACCCGTTTGTAATGGAGCCTAGGTTTAAATGTAATTGTTATATTTAAATTTTATTTCTTGCACCCTTAGGTTTGACCTTGTGGTTCACTTGGTGGCTCGAGTGAACTAAACTAGAATAAAAGTCCATAATCAATCCCGATAGAATATAGTATTCTATATGTGCATACTAAGTATTATATATAAATATATATATTATATTTTATGAAAACATGCATCGCATGTTTAATAAAATGACGCGTATTTTATATATATATATATATATATATATATATATGAATGCGCGTTAAACAAGATGCAACTAATAATAACAAACCTCTCAAATAAATTATATTAAGTCTAAAGCGTTCAAAGGTATTTGGAATATCGAACGTCGCCTTCTAGCATGATAAATTAATAGAGTATTAAATATTTAATATGAGTTTGTTGTGCTATCCATAAGGCAAGTATTGCGTATTTAAGATATTAATTTAATAACATTTGATGATTATCAAGAAAATTGAACAATATTATTTTGTTGTGCTATCCACAAGGATAATATTTTTTTTTGAATTTATGGAAGTGCTAGGTTGGACTTAACTTAAATCATTTTAGTTCGGATATGCACACACTTGACCATTATGATTTAAAAGGCAAAATAAAAAGGAGTTACATGTTGATGTAATTGACAAAGAGTTGTCTACCTATTTATTTATATATCGTTTGTTGTGCTATCCACAAGGCTATATACATTTGAAATGGGATCCTTAATCTCACTAGCAAATCTTTAATTAGATGTTGCCGAACTATATAAGTGAGGGTAATATAGTTTGAAGAAAATAGTGGGAGATATCAATTTAAAAGAAGGCCTAATTTATTTTGGTATATAAAATTAATAAAATGAATATTTGCTAAAATGTTGTTTTTTCACATACAGAAATTTAAAAAATGTCGAAATTACTAATTTCACTGCGTAGCATACTTGATGCTAACAAACTGATCGAACTCAATTACACAGACAGGATAAGGAATCTGAGAATAGTTTTCACTGCTGAAATAATTTCTTATGTCATAAATTCACCTGTCCCTTGAACTGTTCCAGAATCAGCCTCTGAGGAAGAGATTGCCACCATTGTAAAGTGGCAAGATGATGCATCTGTGGCTCAATGCATCATGCTCGCATCCATGAATAACGAGCTTCAGCGTCAGCATGAAAACATGGATGCTCCTACTATGTTGCTTCACCTCAAGGAGTTATATGGTGAACAAAGTAGGACTGCAAGATATGAGATATCTAAGGTAGCTCTTCAGATCACAGATGACCGAGGGTATTGTCGTAGAGACTGATGTCCTAAGGGTGATCAATTTGATTGAATGCCTTGGACAACTTGGGTTCGTCACGGATGGGGAGTTGAGTCAAGACTTGGTCTTGGAGTCACTCCCCGAGACCTTTTCGCAGTTCGTTGTTAATTTCCACATGAATAAGTTAGATGTCAGCTTGCCTGAATTACTTAACATGTTGAAAACTGCAGAAGATCACTTCCCATCCAAGAAGGACCATGTCTTAATGGTGGATTCTTCTAAGAAAAGGAAGAGGCCCAAGGTATCTTCTGAAAAGAAGAAATCTAAGAAGGCTAAGGGAAAGGTGAACACAAAGGAAAAAAAAAAACCTAATCCAGCTAGCAAAGGAATGTGTTTTCATTACAACGAGTCGGGTCACTAGAAGAGGAACTGCAAGAAGTTTTTGGCAAAGAAGAAGCTTGGAGAAGTTTCGACTTCCAATCAAGGTTTGTTCATGATTGAAATTAATTTTTTAAAAAGTCAAAATTCTACTTGGGAATTGAATACAGGCTGCGGTTCTCACATATGTAATACTGTGCAAGGATTGGTCAGAAGTAGAAAGATAAGCAAGGATGAGGTTGTCCTACTAGTGGAAAATGGAGCAAAGGTTGCTGCATTAGCTGTACGTACTTATTGTTTAGCACTGCCTATGGGCAAGTCCATTTATTTAAATAATAATTATTTTTTCGAATATCATTAGAAATATTTTTTTTGTTTCCGTATTAGATATGGATAGATTTGACATTATAATAAAGAACAACAGTTCACTACAAGAAAAAGGTTTAATTCCGACGGATTTAATCTTGACGGAATGAATTCCCTCGGAATTACTATATTTTTGACGGAATGTTCTGTCGACTATAATTCAGTCGAAGTTAGTATATCCCTAACCGAATTCTGTCGGAGTTAGACACCATTATTGGCGCGAAGTATTCCCGCCAGCGCGCGTAGCAGATCCGTCGGGATTATGTTAAGATCGACGAAATAATCAGTCGAAAATAAATTAAAATCGAAGAAATTAATTCCGATCGAATTCCGTCGAAAATAATGTTTAAAACCTAGCTCGTCTTCTCCAGCCGCCTCATTCTGTCACTCTCTCATATCTCTCATTACTCCAGCCGCGACATTTCTCTCTCAGTCTCATCTCCAGCCGCCTCTCACGCCACCACCTTCGACCACCACTTCGACCGCCACCTTCGACGTCCTCCTTCAACCACCACCACCGACCACCAGCAGGTCCCTCCCTACCAACCCCCCTGGCGAATCAGTCTCTCTCTCTCTCACCTCTCACGCTAGCAACCACCTTCCTTCCACCGCCTCTGTCTCCTTCCGGCTCCGCCTCCAGCCGTCCCCTGCTCCGGCCTTCGGCTCCTCTCCTCCTGCAGTCTCCTTCCCTCCTCCCTCTAACCTCCTCCCTCCTCCCCCTAAAGTTGAAAGGTTAGCCTAATTTTGTTGCCTTAATTTGTTTCCCCAATTTGTTGCCCTAATTTGATTTGTTGGCATAAATTGTGATGGGCAGGTATGATTTTCCCCCAATTTTGTTCCCAATTTTGTTCATTGTATGCTTTAAACTGTTAGTGAATCTGTTGGCATAAATTGAAATTGGCAGCTAGAATTGTTGGTTGTTTCTCATTGTAAAATTAATGTGCAATTTTGATAATTAATGTGCAGTTTTGAATTGTTGGTTGTTTCTCATATATACTTCATTTTACTGTATTTTAGCATACTTGTTGGTTGTTTCTCATTGTAGTGAATTGGCAGCATACAACTTGTTGGTTGTTTCTCATTGAAGAATTAGCTTGTCATATTTGTTATATCCGACGGAATTTTCGACGGAATTTCTGTCAGAATTCAGCAATTGCAACATATATGGGCCCTTCTTTATTTTATTAATGTATAGTTAGTTTCTCAATACTAAAATACAGCAAAATGAAATGAACTAAGTAGCATTTACTTAGTTTTACACTAATAAAATAAAAAATAAATAAAAATTTAATTTAATTTAATTTAAGATAATACAATTTAAATAAATTAAAATATATAATATAATACAAATTAAATAAAATAAAATAAAAAATTGACTTAATTTTATTTAATTTAAGATAATAAAATTTAAATAAATTAATTAATATTAAATTATATAATATAATATAATCAAAAATTAAATAAAATTTAAAATAAAATAAAAAATTTAATTTAATATAATATAATTAAATTGAACTGAATTAAATTTAATTAATTTAACATAATATAATTTAAATAAATTAAATTATATTAAATAATATAATATAATACAATTTAAATTAAATTAAATTAAATTAATTTAATTTAAAATAAAATAAAAATATGATTTAATTTAATTTAAGGTAATAAAATTTAATCTAAAATAAAATAAAATAAATTGAATTGAATTTAATACAATTTAAATTAAATTAAATTATATAATATAATACAAATTAAATAAAAATTTTGACTTAATTTAATTTAAGATAATATAATACAAAATAAATTAAATTAAAATAATTAATTAATTAAACTGAGTAGCACTTACTTAGTTAATTTTTATCTTTGGAAAAATAAATTAAGTAGCATAAACTGAGTAGCACTTAGTTAATTTTTAATATTCGAAAAATAAATTAAGTAGCATAAACTGAGTAGCACTTACTTAGTTTATATCATTGAAAAAATAAGCTGAGTAGCATAAACTGAGTAGAACTTACTTAGTTTATATCATTGGAAAAATAAACTAAGTAGCATTTGCTTAGTTTTCCATAATTACAGTAAACTGCATATATACTTCATGTTGTAGTATTAATAGAGCTTAGAAACTCGTTTGACATTCACTCATTAGGAGTGAATGTCGAATAGTGCCCTGTTTGGGACTGTTACTGGATGTTACGTCTCTCACTTAGATCGGTGCCAATGCACATGGTGTGTTTTTATAAATTTTGAGGAATTTTCAGCTGATGTCTCTACATGTTCTCCGAGTGCATATTTCGACTAAGTTTTCTTGGTCTATTTCGTGTACTTGAAGACCATGGGGAGGTGCTGCCGAAATTTTCTAAAAATAGTAGAAACGTGCTCAAGATTGGCACTAGTGAGGAGATGCATCCAGGAACGGGATAGAAGCCTAACCCCTATAGAATGGAGTATATACTAGGTAAACTAAATTCATGCTTGGACCACATTCATGATTATTCTTGATTATTATGTGATTAATAAATTAAAATGTTCTTAAAAAATTTTGTATTCTAGTATTATAGATCCTGTCGCTAAGGCGACCTTACACGCCATCTGCCTGGCGCATCTCCCGACTAGCTGCATGCGATTTAGTCAGTACTCGTGTTACGATGCCGACTTTATAGTGACAGTGTTGCGGCAGTTTCACGTAAGTCGAATTACATATATTAAACCAATTTTCCAAGTTATTTACATATTGTTCAAATAATTAATTATGTGTACGTTATGTCCATTTGATAGAGGTATTACAGATAAGAGACTGGCATCATTGAGGTGGATGGCGACGCCATTATTATTGCACACATCTCGAAAGAACTATGACGACTGGTTGTACGAGATGCGACAGAGGGCAGTCCGGGAGGTAGAAGAATCGCCCGGGACTACTATACGACAGCATCAGTCGCCAGCAGTTTCAGATGCAGCATGGGCTGCCATGTGTACATACTGGGATGATGCTGCCTTCAAGACCAAGTCCGAGCAGATGAAGAAGAATCCAGGCCAGCTACGGGTTATACATACATCTGGCTCGCAGTCGTTTCAGGAGGTTAAGTCGGTATGTATTTATATTTAGTTTAGTTTAATATTAAACTGCAACTATAGTAAAGCTAGTGATATTAATTAATATACATAATTTAGGCCATGCGGAGTAGCTTGGGTCGACCTCCTACTATAATGGAGTTCTGGGATAGAGTCCATACGCCGAAGGAGTCTACTTCGGGGTCGACGATGTCTCCAGCAGTACTAGCTATATGGGTAATACATTTACTATAATAAATATTGTTTAGGATCATATTACGTAATTTATATGATGATACCAAGTTAACTCACATGTACATATATTAAATTACAGTACCAGTTTGAGAAGCTCCGCAACTAACGTATAGCGAAGTTGTAGGCTGCTAGGGGCGATGCTGAGACGTTAGATTCCACCATCCCTCTGCCCGAGATTAGTTTATCTCAGGATGAGGAGACGACTTTTTGGGTCGCGTCTCAGGATACTCCCACTAGCACTACCGGCCGGTATCGAGTGTTGGGGTTACCGAGGATACCAGCTTATACACTGCCTGGAAGTATAATATTTTAGTTTATTTCTTATTTATGAATAATTTAAACTTATAATATTATTCATGTTATATTTATTTTTGTTGGTTCTAGCCAGCGTCTGCGTTCGAGAGCCCCCATGGGACCATCACATACGGGCGCTGGCTTAAACGATGCTTTGTTCCAACGGGTTATGGCTGCGATGTCGGAAAGGTTTGAGACCGATCTGCTATTCCGTCGTCAGGACCTGCCCAGCTATTCTCGCCTCCATCAGCTTGCGCAGGACGTTGCAGCTGGTGCCACCGCCGAGAGTACGGGTATCCCTACGGAGCAGTTCGCCGCGATACGCGACGAGATTGTTCGGATGGTGGTTACCTTACTCATGGACGCGTTTGGGTCGATGCTGAGTCAGCCCTCAACTACTCAGGTATACTATTCGTTTTAAATTCAAGTATATGTTCTGCATGTTATTTAGTTTTTATTTAGTTATCTTTAACTGTATCATATATATGGACTAATGAGTTGCATATATTGTATCAACAGGGTGACGAGCGGACTGCCGAGCGGGTTGACGAGCGGTTGGACGACGACGACGATTTTTAGACTCCAGAGCAGCGTCGATGCCCGCCCGATGATCCTCCTCACACCGGGGGCTTTACTGCCTTGACTTGGTTTATATTATTCTATAGTTTAAATTATTTTTGACTTAGTTTACATTATTTTGTAGTTTACATTATTTTAAGTTACATTATTTTGTAGTTTACATTATTTTTGACGTATTATAGTTTAAACCTTGTCATTACTTTAGTTTGAAATATCTCTTTACTTTAGTTTTGTTTATGTTTGACATTTAGTTTAGTTTATCTTAATGGGATGTTTGATATACTTTAGTTTAGATTAATGGGATGTTTGACATTTTTACTTCTCATTTAGTTGATTTTTGACATATTGCTGGCCTTGGTAATTGTAATTCATGTTATTGGACCTTATTAAGTTGATGTGAATGTCGTTGGATAGTTAGTGTGCTGTTGGGAAAAATAAACAGGTTTACAGGTACAAAAATTGTGGGTTAAAATCTTGGATATAGACAAAACAAATAAAACATTAAAAAAATTACTATTCTCGATGGAATAGTGTTAACCTCGACGGAATTCCATCAGAATTAAGTCCCTTGCCATTTTGGCCAGACTGCCACGTTTCATGATTAGCCTCGACAGAATATGCTCGACGAAATCTATTCAGTCGATAATAGATTAAACTTGACCGAATATTCGGTCGAGGTTAGTTTCGTTGAGTGTAATTATCCCCTAATGAAATCTCGACGAACTTAATTTTGACGTGCTTATATTCGACGGAATTTTCGACCGAATATTTCGTCGGAATTAAGCATAACCTCAATGGATTATACTTAATTCCGATGGAATATTCCGTCAAAAATAACCTTTTTTGTTGTAGTGGTTGTTCTATTTATACTAACAATATTTTATATGGTGTTGGTAATTTGTGAAATGGACTTTATATACTTGACTTGCATAAAAATATATTTCAAATTGAACAAACTAAGAAAAAGAAAAAGAGATGATGTTAATTATACCTAAATGTAGCAGTGTAAACTCGGTCATATCAATGAAACAAGATTATCCAAGTTGTATAAGGATGGGCTCTTAGAGCTATTTGATTATGAATCATATCCAACTTGTGAATCTTGTCTCATGGGTAAAATGACTAAATCTCCTTTTAGTGGAAAAGGAGAAAGAGTTACAGAGTTGTTAGCGTTGGTTCACACAGACGTTTGTGGACCTATGACAACGAATGCACGAGAAGGGTGTTCTTATTTTACTGATGATCACTCAAGATTTGGATATGTGTATTTAATGAAATACAAATCTGAATCGTTTGAAAAGTTCAAAGAGTTCAGAAGTGAAGTAGAGAAACAAACGGAAAAGAGTATTAAGATTCTTCAATAAGATCGAGGTGGAGAATACTTAGGCGGTAAGTTTCTCAATTGTCTCAAAGATAAATGGTATAATCTCATAATGGACTCCACCAGGTACACCTCAGTTAAATGGAGTATCTGAAAGGAGAAATCAAACATTGTTGGATATGGTTCATTTCATGATGAGTTTTACCGATCTTCCAATTTTATTCTGGGGTTATGCCGTAGAAACGACTCATATCTACTATAAGGTCCCCTCGAAATCCATCCCCAAGACTCCATATGAGATGTGGACAGGGAGGAAACCTGGTCTTAAGCATATTAAGATTTGGGGATGTCCAGCTTCTGTGAAAAGGTTTCAAAATGATATATTTGGGATAAGATCTGATAACTACACGTTTTTGGGATATCCTAAAGAAAGTTTGGGATACTATTTCTACAATCCTACTGAGCAAAAGGTGTTTTTTGCAAAACACGTTGCCTTCTTGGAAAAAGAGTTTATCCTTGAAAGGCTAGTGGGAGGAAAATAGATCTTGAAAATTGGATAAACCTGTCCAAGTAGAGACACTTACTATACAACGCCCTATTCGTAAATCTAGAAAAGTACCGAAGATACCTGAAAGGTATGGATTTGTCATAGAGGATGACGATGAGGTACACATCATGAATGATGATGATCTATTTAATTACGTATATGCTATGAGTAATAAAGACTCAGGGAAAGGGTAGATGACCATAAAATCTAAAATGGATCTTTGAAGCAATACTCAAGTCCATTTGGATTTTACTTGTGATTGCAGCTTATGATTACTACATCAGGTAAAATGGAGGTGGAGGCGCCCTTCCTCAAATATTCAATATTAGAGGAGAATGTATGTACGATACAGCCAGATGGATTGGTTTTAATGGTTGAAGCAATTCATATATATGAGCTACAACAATCCTTTTATGGATTGAAGCAAGCTTCTCGTAGATGGAACATTCGTTTTAATGAGACAATCAAAGAGTTTGCTTTTATCAAAAACAAGGATGAACCATATGTATACAAGAAGGTTAGTGGGAGCGCTGTTTCATTCCTTGTAGTATATTTTGATGATATATTACTGATATGAATTGACATTCCTATGCTACAATCGATCAAAATAAAGTTGTCTAAACAATCCTCCATGAATGATTTGGGTAGAACATCCTATATTGGGGATATAAATATCTATAGATAGATTTAAAATGATGTCCGACTTAACCCAAGAAACGTATATTAATTAGATGCTAAAGGCGTTTAGCATTGAAAACTCCAAAAGGTGTCTCATGATGATGAGTCATGGAGTGTATCTCTCTAAAATTGTCCTCAATAAAAGAGAGATCGCATGAGTTACTATCATGTATGAAATGAAATATATGAGACTTGATGTTGATCAGTCATATTCTGGAGAAGATCACTGTAAGACAATGATAAACATCTTAAAGTACTTAGCTGACACTAAGGATGTCATCGTGATACATGATGGGTCTAAATTAAACTAGAGGACCATATAGACTCAAGTTTTCATACTAACCAAGACGACAATCAAATCCACTTTATGGTAAGTCGTTACCTTGAAAGGTGGTGTAGTGAATTGGAAAGGTTCCAAACAGCAAAAGGTTACTGGTTTAGTGACAAAGACAAAGTATATAACTGTAAGTGAAGCTGCAAGTTGATATTTCAAAATAAAAGTTCATTACAGAACTAGGAATAGTTCCTAAGTCTCATCTTGAATCCAAACATGTGTTGCGGCACTTTGATTAAAGAAATTATTGAAAGAAGAGACGTCACCTTGGACTGTGTAGACTCTCAAGACAACATTACAGATCCATTTACTAAAGCTTTAACACAACAACAGTTTGATCGTCACTTAGAGAAGATGGGTATAAGATACCATGGCGATTGGCTTTAGTGCAAGTGGGAGATTGAAAGTAGTATGCATACAAGCCAATCATGTATGATGATAAAGCATATACTTTAGAGACAATCTTATTTATTTATTAATTAAAGTATTCATTTATTAAAGGCATTTAATTATCTACATGATGCTGTTTTTATAATATGTAAATAACACATAGTTTTAGAAAATGCTTTTAGAATCATTATGTTGATCATGCTAATGAGATCTAAATTCTTAGAAAGCTTAAAACTAAAATAGTTCCCAATTGAGGGATTACTAAAAAGGGGATTAGTAAATCCGGATAGATTGCTACATATACTGCTTGCTAATTGGATGAGGATGATTGATCTCATGATCATTTATTTGGAGACACTAAAGCAAGTCTGTATGTGCTTATTGGAGAATAAGTTCACTGAATGTGACTCGCTATGCAATACCTAATGGAGTTTTACTTGCCTGTCAATGAGAATTCCTAATGTGATAGTATTACAAGTGATCTTTGGACTTGAAATTATCATAGTATCTTGTATGTAATGAATTATACTTTGACTTATTCCTTAAGACCCTTAGGATATATCAAAGGGTATGCTTGGGTATAATAAGTTACATATGAAGATAATGAATGGTCGATAAAGAATCTGTCACTTTTAGTAAAAGAAGAGATATGTCCTATGTGATTCGTTAAATGACAACCCAGTAGTCCTTGGCCAAGGCAGAATGAAATTAGAAAGGAGTTTCTAATTTTCATTATTTGGAGTTGTGCATTGTCTAATCGAAATATATATAATTAAATAAAATAAGACTTGACAGTAATTTCATGTCTTATATTTAATTAGGACATTGTATGGTGGAAGGATTGAATTGTATGGTAACTATTTACTCACGGGTTCTTTTATGATTAATGTTGAAATCTATATTATCTTGAAAGTTGTTGATCGCTAGGAAGGCTTATCCCTATTGTAGAATAAATATTATTTATTTAAATAGATTATTAGTTTAATTTATTTATTTAAAAAATATTAGAATTGTTCTAATTGATTTATTTACAACCGGTTTAATATGGAGAACCTAAAGGGTCATACCATAAAAGGAAGAATAATTATTTAAGAAGGTAATGAATAATCGTAATAATGCATTAAGTGTAATTAATTTAATCTGTGGTGATAGAATAAATTAAATAACTTAATATTTATTATTTAATATTTTAGAAATATTAAATATAAATTAATAAGAGGAGTCTTATTAATATTATTATAATTATTATTATTTTAATTTCTAAAGAAGTTTAGGAATTAATTTAATACTAGTACTGTCATTTATTCCTAATAAGATTAGGAGGCAAATTAATTAAATGAATTTAATTAATTAATCCCAATGTTGTGGGAAGCCAAATTAATTAAAGGAGTTTAATTAATTAAATGAAACACTATGTTTAATAGGATTAGAAGGGTTGACCAATATCAATATAAGAGGAGTCTTGTGTTAGATATCAGTTGATGCAATTCTAATTGTTGGAGAGTACTCCTTTTCTATAGAGGATAGAAAACTAGGGTTTAGCCAACCACCCTCCTTCTTGATAATTCCTCTTCCTTGGTGGATCACCTCTAGAGACCAAACACTTGGGTGGCTAATGTTGATCAAAAGAAGGAATCTAACCCAAAAATTCAAAGAGATCACGAAGAACAAGGAGTTGAACTCGTACCTATGGAAGCTTCGTTCTATAAGGGTATGATTCCATAACTTCTTATTTATCATTTTAAATTAATAATTTTCATAAAGGATGATCCGAGTAATGGTTTTGTAGAAAATTTTAAACTCTGATATACTATGCTTCCGCTATTTTGTGCAATTTGATTGCGCTACGATTTCGTACAAACCCAACAGACACTACCTGTGTGGGGGAAAGTAGAGATATATACAGATCATAAGAGCCTTAAATATTTATTCAGTCAAAAGGAACTCAATATGCGGCAACGACGTTGGCTTGAGCTATTGAAAGATTATGACCATACAATCCAATACCATCCTGAAAAAGTGAACGTGGTAGCTGACTCGTTGAAAAGAAGATCATTTACGGGAACAAGAGCGATGCTGTCAACACAAAGGCCCATTTTATATGACTTACAAAGGATGGAGATAGAGTTAAAGAGTCTAGAGACCCACGTGAAGATGACAAATATACGTGTAGAATCAACTTTAATTTATAAAGTTAAAGATGCTCAAGCTACAGACCCGAAGCTGATGAGTATGAAGAAGAAAGTATAAGATGGTGCTATTCAAGAAGCAATAATCGATGAAGAGGGAATACTTTGAGTCAACTCTAGACTTTGTGTTCCTAACAACTCTGATTTGAAGTAAAAATTAGGATAGAGGCACACAACACACCGTTTGCAACCCATCCTGGAAGTACCAAAATGTATCGTGATCTTCGATATACATTTTGGTGGAACAACATGAAGAGAGAGATCGCAGAGTTTATCTCGAGGTGTTTAACATGTCAACATATCAAAGCAGAGCATCAAGTGCCAAAATGTCCATTGCATCCACTTGAAATTCCAGAATGGAAGTGGGAACACTTTAACATGGATTTGGTTATGGGTCTTCCTAAGGTTTCTCAAGGCATAGTTGCAATTTGGGTCATTGTGGATAGATTAACCAAGCCTACTCATTTCTTGCCTATACGAGAAACTTATTCACTTGAACGTCTTGCTCGTATGTACATAAATGAGATTGTAAGACTGCATAGTATGCTGGTATCCATAGTTTCTGATTGAGACCCAAGATTCAATTCACTATTTTGGGTCAGCTTGCAGAAAGCTATGGGCACTGATTTAATTCAGTTTGGCATATCATCCTCAAACGGACAGGCAATCGAAAAGGACTATTCAAAATCTTCAAGATCTATTGAGACTCTGTGTTCTAGACTTCAAAAGAAGTTGGGACAAGTACTTACCATTGGTGGAATTCTCCTACAACAACAGTTATCAAGCAAGTATAGGCATGGCTCCATTCGAGGCGTTGTATGGACGAAAGTGTCATTCTCCAGTATGTTGGGACGAGGTGAGTGAGGCAACATTGTTGGGACCAGAGTTGGTACACATAACTAAGAAAAAGATTCAAATGATCCAACAACGTATACAAACAACACAAGATCGACAAAAGAGTTTTGTTGATCTTCATTGAAGGGACGTCGAATTCAATGTCGGAGACCATGCATTGTTACGTGTTGCTCCATGGAAAGGAGTTATGAGATTCGAAAAGAGAGGAAAGCTCAACCCAAGATTTATTGGTCCATTTGAAATTCTCGACCAAGTAGGAATTGTGGTCTATAGACTCGCCTTACCACCAAGCATATCTCGTGTTCATAACGTTTTTCACATATCTATGCTACGTAAATATGTGAAAGGCCCAAACCACATTATTGAATTAGAACCAGAGAAGATAACAGAAGATTTAACGTATGAGAAGGTATCTGTGACACCCCCAAATCCGGGTACTTCATTTCCACGGGATTTGGTATTCACTCTCTAAATAAAACATAACTAACTGCCTATAATTAAGGAATGCAAAATAAATTACAACCTTAGTAATAAAATTTTCCTTATAAAAGGATTACAACTTGTCAAAATGTTCCCTGGTTTCTAACCTTAAACAAACATCAAATGTGGAAAAATATAACATCGTATAATAGTTAAAGTCTTATTACAAAAATCATATCATAAATATGAACAATTCACTTGTTCATCTTGCCCTTGCCTTTGCTAGTTGACGGCTCATCAACTTTCTCAACTTTGGCTGAAATGATTATATATATGCAAGAATGAGCAAATAAAAGCTCACTTGAATAACAAACAATACAAATGACATATCACCAAATAAGTTCAACTAAATTAACTAACATTTCTATCATCGATAATCAAGAATTGAATATAAGATTTAGAATTCATTTGAGGATCACAAGACCTTAAACTATGTCCCAGGTTGTAAGTATTTCTATTTAGACCTTTAATAGTCGTTAGACTATATGGACTCTTAACTCGTACTTAGGGGGATCAGCTGTGACGCCCCCAAATCCGAGTTTCTCTCTTTCCTGGGATCCGGTGCAGTCACGATACTACTATTGTCAAACTATTACATCTTTTAATCATTAGTAAAAGAATACAACTTTGTTTATTATAATTTAGAATATAAATTTTATTTATATCCAAGATCTCGTCTTTACATCATATTCGATGTTACTAAAATGCGAAATAATTTAAACTGTTCAATATCCTCTTGCATAAAATCTTTTTATTGATTTCATAACTTTAAATCAATTACAATTCTTGAATCAACTATATAATATGATTCACTATATTCGAATTACCGTATAACGTTTACAACTCGACTTAATATCCTCTATGTATCAACTAATACATCTTTACAGTACGACAAGTTTTAAATAACGTATACAATTATCAAGTACAACTCTTAGAACCTAAACAGGGTTCAAACGATAATCTAAATAGTATTCTTCGTTGCGATACTATCTATCTTTATCAATCAAGAAGCACGAAATCTTTACTGTGAATCCTTAACCTGCAAAAGTGGTTATTTGCAAGAGTGAGCTTGACAGCTCAGCAATTCTAACAGTTTTTATGCATCGCATAGCATACAACATCATACTCAGTTCAT
This sequence comes from Panax stipuleanatus, assembly GCA_020205555.1. NCBI lineage: Eukaryota > Viridiplantae > Streptophyta > Magnoliopsida > Apiales > Araliaceae > Panax > Panax stipuleanatus. The sequence continues at coordinate 89,526,144 of CM035121.1, forward strand.
GCATTTATAAATAATTTATATTTACTACGCATGTTACTTTCACATAACAAGTATATCATCAAAGATCAACTTTCAATCTCATTTATATCTCATATATAGTTCATATATAAGTTCACATTATCACAGCATAATATAATTCAACTAACAGTTATTGAATTCATATATCAAATAGGAACTGAAAGACTTGCCTGATGCGTAGTTTAACAACTACGACTTAACTGCTTAAGGATATTTGCACTTCGTGTAATCCTACACAGTTATATTAATCACAGAGATCACACTCATCAGTTATATACATCCATATATCATCAATATAATAAGTATTATATTATTTTTCATCTTGGTTCTTAGAACCTTTGTTTCACTTTCTTATCGTATTCTTAGAATAATTATGTACGTATAAGTTTATTTTAACCTTACGTACTTACTACTATTCTTCACATACACATGCCCGTCTACCACTAATCTATTTTCATATAGCTAGTGTAGTCCATCTTTTGAGTTAATCATTCTCATATATCATTACTAACACATAAGACCATAACAAAGCAAATATACTCTATTAACCGTCGAAGTCGGATTCAAGTATTAACATATGATCTTACATAGCATGTATACCTATTAAAAGGCACTCCAATGATTGTTTAACCTTTCTAAGTTCAATCTTTCATGATATAGGTCCTAAGTCCATATTTCAACAATTTAAGGCCACTCGAGGTCATGAACACCTCAAAGTTCATCATGCTAGCTCTTTAAACACATAAAGTATTCATGTAACTCATGTTGGGCATGTTCATGAATATTCATATTTCATACATGTAACTATCATAGTTATTAGTTTAAAAACATGCTTCGTTTATCACTTTAAAACATGCTTGAACTCATGCTTGGTTAGTTGTCAATATATCCAATCACATACGAATCATATTTAGAGACGTAATAAACACAAACATGACATCTTAAATCTTTAGAATCTAGCTACTCATACTTAATGCAACTTGATTTGAAAATATATTCAAGTTCGCCTTTGAAATCATTTTAAACTTGAACGATACAATTTGACACATACAAGACAACTTTAAAGCTCTTATCATATGTAGTTAAGGCATGTTAACATCTTCACAAGATCAGAATGTTCATCATGTAGTATTCATGCATATTTGCTTTGATATATCAAGCTTTTTATTAAAAATATTTTCTAACACAAAGTCTAACAAGTTGGTCGTGAATATAATAACTATAATTCATAACTCATGCTCACTTACGTTTGAAATCAGTCATGTGTATAGACTACTAAGCTCAGAACTCATAGAACATAAGTTCCATCAAAGTTCGTTTTCAAAACTTTAAGTTTATTTTCAACTATAAGTTTCTTCATTAAGTTTGTATCTATCATGGTTATACATGCTCGTACTACGTCTATATACATATATATGTATGTTACTCATGCTCTTATGATTGCCTAATGTGGTACTACATGACGACATTCAATATGCTGCTTAACAGAAAAACAAAACTGGTTCCAGGACCCTGCGCAGCTGCGCTGCGCCCAGGTATTAACCCGGCGCAGCTGCGCCGGTGTCCGGCTACTTCAGGAATTGTTCTGCTTCAGCAGAAACCAATCCAAATCACAAATTTTCTCAACGAAATCCATTACAGCCATGTTATAAAATAATCATAACATGTTTATAGCCTTACATAACACTTAACAAACATATCTTAACTTAACAATTAAAATATCCATGCACAATTCAAGAATCAAAACTTAGATTTCCACAGAAAAGAAGAACATGAGTATAAAGGATTATACCTTTGCAAAAATATAAATTGAACTTGCTAATGCTACTATAGAAATCCTCCCTCAACTGTAAACCATCTTGCTAGCAATATACTCTCAATTCACACTTAACATAATTCTCAGCAATGAATTTAGAAGAAGGGAGACTATATTTATAGAAAACCCAAAACACAGTCCATAACTTTGCTCCCTAATTTAAACCAACGGGAATGAGAATTGCACAGTAGTTAAGAGGGAGTTGGTAGATAGTAGTTGAATTGAATCATGAAAACCACTCCCTTGCTTATCATTGCTATGAATGTTTGCTGAGTTTTATGGTTATAGGAATAGACTAGCTTGGAGTTTGTCCACGTGAGGAGGAGATGAGAGGGATTCTCACAAAGGGACAAAAAAATTCTCAGCATTGTAAAGGTAATATAACACTTAGGTTAATACATTCATACACATAATATATATACTATAGTGTATGTTCACATAGTATATTTTTAAGTCACAATGTCCCTTCTAAATACAATGTAACAAATTGGTATATACACCAACATATAATCCATGTACATTTCATTCTACCGGATATAATTCTTTCGGGTAGTACTTATTATAAAATGGTTATTATTTCAATTATAATAACTATTAAAATTATTATCAAATAACAATTGTTTATTGATATTGGTATATGATAATAGGGTATATCTCAAGGTCTACCCACCACTATTTAGTCACATAAGCAATATTATTATATAACTCTCTTAATGCAACCAATCATACTATATAGTTTATACATATAATATAGTCACATTAATGTTGCACTACCCTTTATATAACATATGTGTAACTACTATATGTTATATTTTTAATATCGCATGTTTGCACATAGGAATTAATAAATTACTTATCTTATCAATTAATTAATAATAATATTAATTAATCCATTTCTCATTAATCAATGAAATTATAATTTCCACACTAATTGATTAACACTTTATATGATTTATTATCACGTTAAATAAATATAAATCTTATTATATTTATAAATTATTTACTCATTAATCAACATATTATCAAATAATTAATTGATAATAGTATATTGCTCATAATAATAATTAATATTATAAGACAATATATCTCATTCCTTATCAATACAATTCCGATTATATCTATAATCAATTTTCTTATTATTATACTATCACTAGCCATAATAATAATAATTTAACATACTATTATAATAACAATTAATATAGATTAATTGTTTAATTAATAATTCTTCCATCCTTGAATTTAATTAATCGTCGGATCTATTATCGTTCCACACAAGACATTTCACAGAAGCTTACATCGAGCTTATTATCATTCTCAACACTTATTTATTTTCACCACACTTATTATTCTTTTAATATAATATTTGCGTGACTCAAGCACTTAAATGCTAAATTATCTCAATTAATTATACTTATAATAAGTACAACCTTTACGTTTATAGTAATTAATATATATACTCTATTAATTATTCAAATAATAATAATCACGATTAAATAATAACTTAAGTTATTTAATATATTAAAATAACTTAGTTTCCTTTCATTAATTAAACTCCCTTGAAAATACATTAGAAATTATGTATGTAGACATAACATAAAATATTATGTTTTCTCCAAATAAGCACATTCATTATTAGAAAATAATTTACTTATTGTCTCAAGATATTATAATTAATATAATATCTATTAGAAATAATCACATATACGGCACATGTACATTATATATAGAAAATAGGTAATAAGTTTATTTTCTATTATAATAATTTGTTTCCATCAATTTATTTACATAGAGCAAATACGTTTTAATATATTTACTATATTAATTAATCACACCTCATATAAAAACATATAAGGTAATATTATTATTCAAAAATAACATTTCCTCCTTTTATTAAAGTAATTCAATATTAAAAATTATTTTAATACCCTTTATTAGAAATATATAATAATTAGTTCTCTTTCTTTTCTATAAATTGTTCCCAAAACAATTTCTTCAAATCTTCATTTAAAGATATAATGATTTTCATTTCTCTTTAATAATGTATATATATATTTATTAACGTTATTCGTACATTAGACTTTCTCACATATTACCATTCTAAGTAATATATATAAAATGTAGCAACTATAATCATATATTCAACGCATATATTAATCCATAATATAACTCCCAACTTAAATTAACTAATATTTATTCTTATTAGTTAATTCCTTAACTAATTCATGCTTCACTATCCAAACCTATTCACGGATAGCTTAAGTGCTATTAATAACCTATACTATAAACATACTAGTTATTAATACACATACATAAGAATATGGTGATTATACATTGAGGATATTTAATGTCACCAACTTACTATGATAAAATAATTCTATAAATTATTTAATATCGATAGGAATTTATCCACTTCCTTTACCTCAATTGAATCGTCTCTAAAAAAATATATAATAATAATATATTTATTTATCACAAAATCACATATTACATAGTCCATATTACCCTATGTAATATATTACCACATACCACATACCTAATATCACATATATATATATATATATATATATTCTTATTCGAACCCATCTCGTAGTTTAAGAATTTTATTTATTAAATCTTTATTTAATAATTTCTAAAAATTCGGGTTCTTACATCCTCTCTCCTTATAAGGATTCCGTCCTCGGAATATCCGAAACATCCTCTACTCGGTGCCATTCCGAATATTACATATTCTCTTGAATAATTTTATTCATTCTCTTTTTGAAAGTTTTTATTATTATAACCTTCTCAATCGCATTCTACCATTTTCTCCTTTCTAAGGATCATTCTACTTACTACATTCATCCTTCAGAAGAATAAGAATCTTCCATGATTTTTCAATAATCGGGAAGTAGTATGAATAACTCAGATTTCAGATTATGCTGAGGGGTCACACAAGACCGTGAACTCTTCCACATTTACAAATGTCTCAACATGAGTCTCCACACTGTAAACTAGAATGTTTATCAATCACAAGGACTGAAAACACCCTCCACACGTACACTAGGTGGCTACCCTATTGTACTACTACGTTGAGCTGCAACGTAGCGTGCTGTAATGACTATATGAGTCATGTTCGTGACCACTGTCTCCGAAAATAGATTCCCGTTATAGGATTATTCAACTTAGCTTCTCAACTTCTACATCCGCACCAGATCAATCTGGTTTGGCACAAATACACAAGAATGCTTGAATTCTATAATCACTTTTCAACAGTCGCCTAGCCGAATCAATTAGCTTAGACTCTTATCAACAATTCGGACATCAATCGAAATAATTTAGTCAACTTTCATAATTTGAAAGAAAACCAAAAATCATTTTAGGATGTTAAACTGCCGCACCCACTTAATAGTACGTTGAAGATTTCGTTATTTTGTGACTTTGTCATACTACATCATACCATAATGGGCTGACGATCTTACGATCACTTCCGACACTAGGTTAGATTGCATTGATGACTCCATCATTTACCATCATACACCATATGATGCACATAGTCAAAATATATTTTGAAAGATTTTCAAATCATTTTTGTCTTAGCCGAAATAATTAGCTTAGACATACGAATAACGGTAGTATTTTTAAAACTAATTGGTTCAGTCACTTGACCCAATATTTTTCTCAAGAAAATCGAAGTACAAACACTAGCACGAAGTCAATAAATTTTGAAAATCTATTATAGCTAGAAGATTTTAGAAAAATCCAAATTTCTCCATCACTTCAATCTCTTACTACCATCAATGCTCACTATTCCAAAACTCTTATATAATACATCTATTCTCAGTACAGTTCACCAACTTACCACACCATAGGAAGCTCAAGAACTTACCACAATCATATGGGTTGAGGAACTTATCCTAGTCAGACCAAAATCGTTCATTCGCTGAGGGGTCCCACCATACGATTATGAGTCACGAACTTGTCATAGGCATGAGTCTTAAGAACTTCGCACCTAATCTTAATATTATATCTTAGAAATCTCTATCTATCAAAATAAATATGAGAAAAGAATCACCTTTTCACCATATGTAGAATGATACCCGACACTAATATTCCAACGATTATCAATGTGATGCACTTAGTGCAAGCACAAAATCTCTGCCCATACAAAAGTTTGTACAACTAAGCCATCACATGAGTCCTCAATGGAAGTCCAACACTTAACTCTATCTTACTCTATCACTTCCTTATTACGAACTTTCTAGGTTTCACCACATACAACTCCTCATGAGTTCATCTCGTACTTTTTATAGTACATTCTCTCATAGCATCAAGCTATACACACTTAGTCGTTACAGACTATCTATCATTTCACAGTTCAATCTGATCACGTCGTGATCATTGCTTTACCTCAGGGTTCTTTCCCTACTAACAACTAAACTCCATTTGAGTTCATTTTCACTATTTTTGTCATATACATCTTATAGACATCATCTTAATATTTTTATTACCGGAGTTAGGAAACTCCTGATTCTCATTCTCTAGATATTTCAAGATTCGTCTTTGAATCTTCACGTATATATTTTAATCTTTATATTTCCCTCTCTCAGGTTATAGTCTAAGGTACACTTACCTAAGGTTTATAACCTACAGCTTTGATACCAACCTGTGACGCCCCCAAATCCGGGTTCCTCTCTTTCCTCGGATCCGGTGCAGTCACGATACTACTATCGTCAAACTATTACATCTTTTAATCATTAGTAAAAGAATATAACTTTGTTTATTACAATTTAGAATATAAATTCTATTTATATCCAAGATCTCGTCTTTACATCATATTCGATGTTACTAAAATGCGAAATAATTTAAACTTTTCAATATCCTCTTGCATAAAATCTTTTTATTGATTTCATAACTTTGAATCAATTACAATTCTTGAATCAACTATATAATATGATTCACTATATTCGAATTACCGTATAACGTTTACAACTCGACTTAATATCCTCTATGTATCAACTAATACATCTTTACAGTACGACAAGTTTTAAACAACGTATACAATTATCAAGTACAACTCTTAGAACCTAAACAGGGTTCAAACGATAATCTAAATAGTATTCTTCGTTGCGATACTATCTATCTTTATCAATCAAGAAACACGAAATCTTTACTGTGAATCCTTAACCTGCAAAAGTGGTTATTTGCAAGAGTGAGCTTGACAGCTCAGCAATTCTAACAGTTTTTATGCATCGCATAGCATACAACATCATACTCAGTTCATGCATTTATAAATAATTTATATTTACTACGCATATTACTTTCACATAACAAGTATATCATCAAAGATCAACTTTCAATCTCATTTATATCTCATATATAGTTCATATATAAGTTCACATTATCACAGCATAATATAATTCAACTAACAGTTATTGAATTCATATATCAAATAGGAACTGAAAGACTTGCCTGATGCGTAGTTTAACAACTACGACTTAACTGCTTAAGAATATTTGCACTTCGTGTAATCCTACACAGTTATATTAATCACAGAGATCACACTCATCAGTTATATACATCCATATATCATCAATATAATAAGTATTATATTATTTTTCATCTTGGTTCTTAGAACCTTTGTTCCACTTTCTTATCGTATTCTTAGAATAATTATGTACGTATAAGTTTATTTTAACCTTACGTACTTACTACCATTCTTCACATACACATGCCCGTCTACCACTAATCTATTTTCATATAGCTAGTGTATTCCATCTTTTGAGTTAATCATTCTCATATATCATTACTAACACATAAGACCATAACAAAGCAAATATACTCTATTAACCGTCGAAGTCGGATTCAAGTATTAACATATGATCTTACATAGCATGTATACCTATTAAAAGGCACTCCAATGATTGTTTAACCTTTCTAAGTTCAATCTTTCATGATATAGGTCCTAAGTCCACATTTCAACAATTTAAGGCCACTCGAGGTCATGAACACCTCAAAGTTCATTATGCTAGCTCTTTAAACACATAAAGTATTCATGTAACTCATGTTGGGCATGTTCATGAATATTCATATTTCATACATGTAACTATCATAGTTATTAGTTTAAAAACATGCTTCGTTTATCACTTTAAAACATGCTTGAACTCATGCTTGGTTAGTTGTCAATATATCCAATCACATACGAATCATATTTAGAGACGTAATAAACACAAACATGACATCTTAAATCTTTAGAATCTAGCTACTCATACTTAATGCAACTTGATTTGAAAATATATTCAAGTTCGCCTTTGAAATCATTTTAAACTTGAACGATACAATTTGACAAATACAAGACAACTTTAAAGCTCTTATCATATGTAGTTAAGGCATGTTAACATCTTCACAAGACCAGAATGTTCATCATGTAGTATTCATGCATATTTGCTTTGATATATCAAGCTTTTTATTAAAAATATTTTCTAACACAAAGTCTAACAAGTTGGTCGTGAATATAATAACTATAATTCATAACTCATGCTCACTTACGTTTGAAATCAGTCATGTGTATAGACTACTAAGCTCAGAACTCATAGAACATAAGTTCCATCAAAGTTCGTTTTCAAAACTTTAAGTTTATTTTCAACTATAACTTTCTTCATCAAGTTTGTATCTATCATGGTTATACATGCTCGTACTACGTCTACATACATATATATGTATGTTACTCATGCTCTTATGATTGCCTAATGTGGTACTACATGATGACATTCAATAGGCTGCTTAACAGAAAAACAAAACTGGTTCCAGGACCCTGCGCAGCTGCGCTGGGCCCAGGTATTAACCATGTGCAGCTGCGCCGGTGTCCGGCCAGTTCAGGAATTGTTCTGCTTCGGTAGAAACCAGCCCAAATCACAAATTTTCTCAACAAAATCCATTACAGTCATGTTATAAAATAATCCTAACATGTTTATAGACTTACATAACACTTAACAAACATATCTTAACTTAACAATTAATATATCCGTGCTCAATTCAAGAATCAAAACTTAGATTTCCACAGAAAAGAAGAACATGAGTATAAAGGATTATACCTTTGCAAAAATGTAAATTGAACTTGCTAATGCTACTATGAAAATCCTCCCTCAACTGTAAACCATCTTGCTAGCAATATACTCTCAATTCACACTTAACATAATTCTCAACAATGAATTTAGAAGAAGGGAGACTATATTTATAGAAAACCCAAAACACAGTCCATAACTTTGCTCCCTAATTTAAACCAACGGGAATGAGAATTGCATGGTAGTTAAGAGGGAGTTGGTAGATAGTAGTTGAATTGAATCATGAAAACCACTCCTTTGCTCATCATTGCTATGAATGTTTGCTGAGTTTTATGGTTATGGGAATAGACTAGCTTGGAGTTTGTGCACGTGAAGAGGAGATGAGAGGGATTCTCACAAAGGGACAAAAAAATTCTCAACATTGTAAAGGTAATATAACACTTAGGTTAATACATCCATACACATAATATATATACTATAGTGTATGTTCACATAGTATATTTTTAAGTCACAATGTCCCTTCTAAATACAATGTAACAAATAGGTATATCTACCAACATATAATCCATGTACATTTCATTCTACCGGATATAATTCTTTCGGGTATTACTCATTATAAAATGGTTATTATTTCAATTATAATAACTATTAAAATTATTATCAAATAACAATTGTTTATTGATATTGGTATATGGTAATAGGGTATATCTCAAGGTCTACCCACCACTATTTAGTCACATAAGCAATATTATTATGTAACTCTCTTAATGCAACCAATCATACTATATAGTTTATACATATAATATAGTCACATTAATGTTGCACTACCCTTTATATAACATATGTGTAACTACTATATGTTATTTTTTTAATATCGTATGTTTGCACATAGGAATTAATAAATTACTTATCTTATCAAGTAATTAATAATAATATTAATTAATCCATTTCTCATTAATCAATGGAATTATAATTTCCACACTAATTGATTAACACTTTATATGATTTATTATCACATTAAATAAATATAAATCTTATTATATTTATAAATAATTTACTCATTAATCAACATATTATCAAATAATTACTTGATAATAGTATATTGCTCATAATAATAATTAATATTATAAGACAATATATCTCATTCCTTATCAATACAATTCCGATTATATCTATAATCAATTTTCTTATTATTATACTATCACTAGCCATAATAATAATAATTTAACATACTATTATAATAACAATTAATATAGATTAATTGTTTAAATAATAATTTTTCCATCCTTGAATTTAATTAATCGTCGGATCTATTATCGTTCCACACAAGGCATTTCACACAAGCTTACATCGAGCTTATTATCATTCTCAACAATTATTTATTTCCACCACACCTATTATTCTTTTAATATAATATTTGTGTGACTCAAGCACTTAAATGCTAAATTATCTCAATTAATTATACTTATAATAAGTACAACCTTTACGTTTATAGTAATTAATATATATACTCTATTAATTTTTCAAATAATAATATTCACGATCAAATAATAACTTAAGTTATTTAATATATTAAAATAACTTAGTTTCCTTTCATTAATTAAACTCCCTTGAAAATACATTAGAAATTATGTATTTAGCCATAACATAAAATATTATGTTTTCTCCAAATAAGCACATTCATTATTAGAAAATAATTTACTTATTGTCTCAAGATATTATAATTAATATAATATCTATTAGAAATAATCACATGTACGACACATGTACATTATATATAGAAAATAGGTAATAAGTTTATTTTTTATTATAATAATTTGTTTCCATCAATTTATTTACATATAGCAAATACGTTTTAATATATTTACTATATTAATTAATCACACCTCATACAAAAACATATAAGGTAATATTATTATTTAAAAATAACATTTCCTCCTTTTATTTAAATAATTCAATATTAGAAATTATTTTAATACCCTTTATTAGAAATAGATAATAATTAGTTCTCTTTCATTTCTATAAATTGTTCCCAAAACAATTTCTTCAAATCTTCATTTAAAGATATAATGATTTTTATTTCTCCTTTAATAATGTATATATATATATATATAAACGTTATTCGTACATTAGATTTTCTCACATATTACCATTCTAAGTAATATATATAAAAAGTAGCAACTATAATCATATATTCAATGCATATAGTAATTCATAATATAACTCCCAACTTATATTAACTAATATTTATTCTTATTAGTTAATTCCTTAACTAATTCATGCTTCACTATCCAAACCTATTCACGGATAGCTTAAGTGCTATTAATAACCTATACTATAAACATACTAGTTATTAATACACATACATAATAATATGGTGATTATACATTGAGGATATTTAATGTCACCAACTTACTATGATAAAATAATTCTATAAATTATTTAATATCGATAGGAATTTATCCACTACCTTTACCTCAATTGAATCGTCTCTAAAAAAATATATAATAATAATATATTTATTAATCACAAAATCACATATTACATAGTCCATATTACCCTATGTAATATAATACCACATACCACATACCTCATATCACACATATATATATATTCTTATTCGAACCCATCTCGTAGTTTAAGAATTTTATTTATTAAATCCTTATTTAATAATATCTGAAAATTCGGGTTCTTACATCAACCCTTTGTACCATGTATTGTGCACAAACTTCTTAATGCTTTCGCATTGTAATCCCCTATTAATAGGGTTGTTCATCTTAGCTTTAATTAACGAGTCCGTACCAAAGAAAATTTAATTTGGATAAACTCAAAGGGTAATTTAGAGTTCAACTATCGTCAACTAAGGAGTAGTTGAATCAACTTACAAAAATTTAAGAGTTCGATAACAAAAGAATTATGAAATAACTATGAGTCAATAGACATCATATTTAATAGTCATGCTTTAGAAATAAACTTAAATCATTTAAAAGATATAACAAAACCTTGCTTGAACAATTAAGTCAAGGTTACATTATTTTCAATGATGAACTTCAATAAAATACTTATCCAAAGCAGATTAAAAGAATTTACTCAATTGAAAGTAGAAAGGATAGAATAACTTGCATAAACATAATCGAGTTAGGGTAAGAACACTTGCTCAAATAAAAAGTAAGGAATAGGAAACTTGTTCAATTAAAAGAGTATAGTTAGAAAACTTGCCTCGTGCTTAAGCTAGCAATTATAAACTCGTTCCACAATTTATCCTACGTATACGTTATTAACAATAGTAACACAAATTAATTACCATATAACTACATCATATCTAAGTTAACTCACAATTCTTTAGTTATTAAGTTTAAATCATTAGTTATCACATAACAAGATCAAACCACACATTCACATCAAATTTAATAATCAACCAAATTATAATTTAAAATCATATATTTCATATTAAAAATATAATTTCATACTGTCCAATTAACATATAATTTTATTAACATGCTTTTATATTTACTACAATAACATTCTCACAAAATTGTACATTTAAATAAAATTTTCTGGCTATACTTCATAGGTGGCGCTGTAGCACCACATAATAAACTGCAATCGGCGCTGCAGCGCCATGCCACGTCATCAGGGCTCTGGGCCTGGCGCTGCAGCGCTCTAGTTACACTCTCAACTACCGCTGCCGCGTCATGCCATGTCAGCACGCTCCACTTCCTGTCTCGATGCTGCAACGCTGCAATTAACATACATAACTGGCGCTGCCGCGCCGTGCCATGTCACCAACTGCTGCTGTGGCGCTGCAGCGCCCAAATTATTCATAGGACTAGCACTGCGGTGCCACGTCACAGTAGGACGCAGACAGCCTGGCGAACTGTGCAGAAAAAAGCCAATGTGGCTTATTTTCTCGCATCAAACTCAAATTTTAACCCGTATAATACATATAAAACTTTACAGAACCATAACTTTATGCTTCTAACATGTTTTAACACATAGAAACATCACAACACATAATTAAAAACCTTTAATTTCATGATTTTGAAGAAAACACCATTGTTAAGTGTTCTTGACAAAAATAAACATTATGACTTTGTTTTTAAACCAAATCACATAATTCAAATAATGTTATTTTCATTTCTTAACATATTATTATAATCTAAACTCAATTTACATAACATAGCATGAATTAAACACCAATTTTAATATCAAATAAACCATTTTTCAAAATATTTCACTATAAATTGCTATAAACATGATTTCTTCATGTTCATTATATTTACATGATTTAAACAATTAGAATACTCATACAAATCATATATAATTGTTTATATATATATATATATATATATAATATAAAATATAACATGTATACACAAATTCTCATGAAAATCAAATTACAGAGAAGTAGAATATCTTTTTATGAAGAATAATGGAATTAGAAAACTTAAGGTTATATTACTACCTTGTTAGCTTTAGAGAAAGATGATGATGATGGCTTCCTCTTGTTTTCACATAGAATTCCCTTCTTCCTTCTTCTCTCTTTTCTCTCTAGTTTTCTTTCTCTGCTCTTTCTCTTTTCTTACTCTGATATTCTAACTTTCTAACTTAACGTAGTATAACATATAACTGACATATACATATAATTATATAATATAATAACTGACATATTCATAACATCCTTATTAAATATATATCAGTTATATATTTTTGAAAATCAAAAGCCACTAGGGCTTGTTTGGCAAAACTAATTTAAAAATAGATTTTTAAAAGACTTAAGCCTTGTTTGGTGAAACTGAATTAAAATAGACTTAAGGGCCTTGTTTGGTAAAATTGAATTAAAACCCTTTTAATTTATTTCAATAACTCTTTTACTACATAGTTTTAAATGTCACACTTTATTTAATTAAATCCTCATATTCTAATTTAATTAAACTAAAGCTAACATCAATTTATTAAATAAAATTACCACATAAATTAAATTGCTACACAATTATAATTTACTCTTTAATCATAATTTATTTAACAAATTAGTAAATCTCTAATTTAATTATTTAAATTAAATTAGACATTACTATAATTATTCATTAAATCATTATTACCAAACTACCACATAACAATTCATCTAATTTAATTATCTCAATTAAATTAAAACTACACCACAAAATTATTAAACCTCAATTTAATATTTAAACATCAATCTAATTAATATATTGCACTTAGTTAAATTACTTCACAACATAATAACATCAATTATTTATTCCACTTAATAAATAAATCCACTAAAATATTTATTTAATTCAATAAATATTTAAAATTAATATACAAAAATCTCGTTTGTTACAATCTTCCTATCTTGAAAGGATTTTGTTCCCAGAATCATAACTCAATAAACTCATTCGTCACATTCTTCCCCCTTTAAAAATTTTTTGTCCCCAGAATCGTTATATAAGAAATTAAACAAATAATTGGGGATTTGTTTTCATCATAACATCTTCGAGTTCCCACGTAGCTTCTTCAGCATTGTGGTTCCTCCAGATTACCTTAACAGAAGGTATCACTTTATTTCTAAGTATTTGCTCTTTCCTCTCAACTAGCTGAATATGAACTTCCTCATATGTTAAGTCTTTATCAAACTGTAATGACTCATACTCTATCACATGCTTGTAATCGTGTTTGTACGGTCGCAACACAGAATATGGAAAACGTTATGAATATGATCTAATCTTGGAGGTAACGCCACCTCGTAAGCTACTTCACCAACCCTTCGCAGTATCTCAAAAGGTCCAATGAATCTGGGACTCAGTTTCCCCTTATTGCCAAATCTAATCTTCCCCTTCCAAGGAGATACCTTCAGAAGAAGCTTCCCACTTCAAACTCTTGATTCTTACAATGACAATCAGAATATTTCTTATGTCTTTCCTGAGCAGCTACCAATCTCGTTCTGATCAGCTTCACGATCTTAGCAGTCTGTTGCACCAATTCTGGTCCTAACAGTTGTCGCTCACCAACCTCATCCCAATATAATGGAGTCCTGCATTTCTGTCGTACAATGCTTCGTAAGGCGGCATACCAATACTTGCATGGTAACTGTTGTTGTAAGCGAACTCCACCAACGATAGATGATCATCCCAACTTCCCTTGAAGTCCATAACATAAGCTCTCAACATATCTCTAAAGTCTGGATCGTTCTCTCACTCTGGCCATTAGTTTGAGGATACGCTGTACTCATTCGCAATTGCGTTCCCAAGCACTCCTATAATCGCTTCCAAAAATTCTACTTGAAACGCGGATCCTTGTCTGATACAATCGATACTGGAACACCGTGTCTAAAAATAATTTCCTTAACATAAAGCTTCGCCAATTGATCCAAATTGAATCTCATCTTGATAGGTAAGAAGTGCGCTGACTTCGTTAGTCGATCTACGATAACCCATACCGCATCAAAACCCTTCTGAGTCATTGGAAGACCAACCACGAAGTCCATCGTGATATGCTCCCACTTCCATTCTGGAATCTCCAGCGGTTGTAACAACCCACTTGGTCTCTGATGTTTTTCTTTGACCTTCTGGCATGTTAAACATTTTGCGACAAACTCAGCAACGTCTCTCTTTATATTTAGCCACCAAAAATGTTGTCGGAGATCCTGGTACATCTTCGTACTCGCAGGGTGAATCGAATATCTTGAACTGTGAGCTTTACTCAAAACTTCCTCTTTGACTTTTGGTACTGGCGGTACACAGATTCTTCCTTCAAATCATAGCAGTCCGACCGTATCAATCTTGAATCTTATCTCTTTACCATCGGTTATTCTCTTTCGGATCTTCTCACACTCCTCATCATGTAGTTGCGCTTCCTTCACCTTGTCCACCAAGGTTGAACCAGTGGTTACTTGAAACAGTTTCTCATCTGACTCCTTTAGATACTTAACTTCCAACTCCAACTTAGCCATCTCATCTACCAACTGTTCCTGAGCAGTTAATAACATTAACTTCTCTTGACCTTTTCTGCTTAAGGCGTCGGCAATGACATTCGCTTTACCCAGATGGTAGAGAATCTCGCAATCGTAGTCCTTGATAACTTCTAACCACCTTCTTTGGCGCATATTCAAATCTTTCTTTGCAAATATATACTTCAGACTCTTATAGTATGTATATATCTCACACTTCTCTCCATATAGGTAGTGTCTCCATATCTTCAGAGAAAACACTACTGTCACCAATTCCAAGTAATAGGTCCGATACCCTTTCTCATATACCTTCAGCTGACATGATGCATAAGTAATAACTTTGCCGTTCTACATCAGCACATAGCCTAATACTTTATGTGATGAATCACTATATACCAGAAAATTTCTTGTACTATCAGGCAATGACAACATAGGCGCAGTACTCAATCTCCTCTTCAGTTCCTGAAAACTTTCCTCACACTTTTTTGTCTAAATGAACTTCACTGTCTTTCGAGTTAAATTCGTTAACGGGGTTGCGATCTTGGAAAAATCTTGTATGAATCTTCTGTAGTAACCTGCCAGACCCAAGAAACTCCTCACTTCTGATGGTGTCTTTGGATGATCCCAATTCATCATAGCTTCAACCTTCGACGGATCTACTGAAATCCCATCTTTGTCAATCACGTGGCCAAGAAATTGCACACGTTCTAACCAGAATTCGCACTTTGAGAATTTTGCTTACAACTTCTCCCGTCTCAGCGATTCCAACGTCAGTCTCAAATGTTCAGTATGTTCCTCCTTAGTTTTGGAATACACCAAAATGTCATCTATGAACACCATTACGAACTTGTCCTGAAATGGCTTAAACACCCTATTCATTATGTTCATAAATGCAGCAGGTGCATTCGTTAGACCAAATGACATCACCAAGAACTCGTAATGTCCATACAGAGTTCTAAATGCCATCTTCGGTACGTCCTCCATCCTTAGCTTCAATTGATGGTACCCACTTCTCAAATCTATTTTCGAGAAGTATCTAGCTCCCTTTAGTTGATCGAACAAGTCATCGATCCTTGGTAAAGGATACTTATTTTTTATTGTGACTTTGTTCAACTCCCTATAATTAATGCAAAGCCGCATTGATCCTTCTTTATTCTTCACGAACAATATCGGCGCTCCCCACGACGATACACTCGGCTGAATATACTTCTTGTCCAGTAATTCCTGCAGTTGAACTATTAACTCCTTCATCTTTACCGGAGCCATTCTGTACGAGGCTTTTGAAATTTGAGCAGTCCCCGACGCTAAGTCGATCACAAACTCTATTCTCTATCCAACGAAAGTCCTGACAAATAGCTCGGAAATACATCCACAAACTCCTTAACAACTGATATCTCTTCCAACTTTGGACTCTCTTTACGAGTATCCACTATGTAGGCTAAGTAACCTACACAACCTTGCTTCAACACCTTCATGGCCTACAAAACCGTCAGATAACTCGCTTGTCTAGGTGATTTGCTGTCATAAAACACTACCTTCGACATAGTCATAAAGTTTACAAACTTCTTCTGGAAATCAATTACTGCCCCATGGTTGAACAACCAATCCATTCTCAGTATAACATCGAATTCCCCAAATTTTATCAAAATTAAATCTACCATCAGCTCATGACCCTTAATGACCAATCTACAATTCTTGTGTACAAACCTAACAGGAATAACCTCAATATTCTCAATCTCTATGTTCAAAGGGTAAATTAATTCATCCTTAAGAAAGTCTAAATTCTTAGTAAAGTCATCGGATACAAATGAACAAGTAGCACTCGAATCAAATAATACATAAGCATTAATGTTATTTATCGGAATGATACCTGACACCACATCCTTTGACTGCACAGCATCCTGCATGGTCATGTTGAATGTTATGGCGGTGGGTTGGCTCGTCTGCGGTGGTCCAGCGATAATCAAAGTACTGCCGCTGTTAGTTCCCCTTCCTCATGTCGACCCTCCAGCTGGTTTCATAGGGCAATCCTGGGCCATGTGATCATTAGACCCGCATGTGAAACAAGCTCCCTTCTTCGGGTTAGGACAATTCGGCGCAATGTGGCCTTCCTGACCACAGTTGATATATACCCGCCTTCCTTTCAAGCACACTCCAGTGTGATTGTTCCCACATGTAGCATATGTTTTAATTCTTCTCTTCTACTAGGCTTCCCTGTTAACTTCTGGTGGAAATACTGTCGTTCCACTTCCTCTTCTGATTGGTACCACTACCACCAGCCTTATTATCTGTCTCGTTCTTCTTCTTCTTCTTATTCTTCTTCTTCTTCTTCTTCTTCGTCTTCTTCAGATCTTGGTTATATTTGGTCAAGGCATCGCTTCCACCTTCTGCGATGATCGCCTTTTCCAACACTGTAGCAAATGTATTCAGCTAGAACATGGAGACCTCACTGTACAACAAAGGCTTAAATCCCTGCTCGAACCTTCTTGCTCTTCTGTCATCGGTACTGACCTGGTACATTGTAAACCTTGCCAGCTCGTTGAACTTTGCAGCACACTCTGGCACTGTCATCGCTCCCTGCTCCAGCTCTAGAAACTGAACCTCCATTTAGTTCTGCAAGCTTACCAGAAAGTACATTTCAAAGAACATCTCTTTGAATCAGTCCCATTCTATCACACCTTCTCTTCCTCGAGTCTTGTTAGCTTGCCACCAGTATCTAGCTTCCGACTTTAACATAAACGTAGCAAAAGCCATCTGTTGGTCGTCATTATTTTTGGCCACTGATAAGTGGTTTTATACCTACTTAACTAATAGTCAACTATGTTGGGTTTGTACGAAATCGTGACGCAATCAAATTGCAAAAATTAGCGGAAGCATGGTATATCAGAGTTTAAAAAATTTCTACAAAACCATTACCCGGATCATCCTTTATGCAAATTATTAATTTAAAACGATAAATAAGAAGTTATGGAATCATACCCTTGTAGAACGAAGCTTCCACAGGTACTAGTTCAACTCCTTGTTCTTCGTGATCTCCTTGAATTTCCGGGTTAGATTCCTTCCTTTGATCAACGTTAGCCACCCAAGTGTTTGGCCTCTAGAGGTGATCCACCAAGGAAGAGGATTATCAAGAAGGAAGGTGTTTGGCTTAACCTTAGTTTTCTATCCTCTATAGAAAAGGAGTACTCTCCAACAATCGGAATTGCATCATCTAATATCTATTATAAGACTCCTCTTATATAGATATTAGTCAACCCTTCTAATCCTATTAGACATAGGATTTCTTTTAATTAATTAAACTCCTTTAATTAATTTAGGCTTCCCACCACATGGGAATAATTAATTAAATTAATTTAATTAATTTGTCTCCTAATCTTATTAGGAATAAATGAGAGTACTAAATATTAAATTAATTACTAAACTCCTTTAGAAATTAAAATAATAATAATTGTAATAATATTAATAAGACTCCTCTTATTAATTTATATTTAATATTTCCAAAATATTAAATAATAAACATTAAGCTATTTAATTTATTCTATCACCATAGATTAAATTAATTATACTTAATGTATTATTACGATTATGCCATTACCTTCTTAAATAATTATTCTTCCTTTTATGGTGTGACCCTTTAGGTTCTCCATATTAAACCGGTTGTGAATAAATCAATTAAAATAATTTTAATCTTATTTAAATAAATAAATTAAACTAATAATTTATTTAAATAAATAATATTTATTCTACAATAGGGATAAGCCTCCCTAGCGATCAACGACTTTCCAGATAATATAGATTTCAACATTAATCATAAAAGAACCTGTGAGTTAATAGTTACCATACAATTCAATCCTTCCACCATACAATGTCCCAATTAAATATAAGACATGAATTTACTGTCAAGTCTTATTTTATTTAATTATATGTATTTCGATTAGAAAATGCACAACTCCAAATAATGCAAATTAAAAACTCCTTTCTAATTTCATTTCACCTTGGCCAAGGATTCCTGGGTTGTCATTTAACGAATCACATGGGACATATCTCCTCTTTTACTAGAGGTGGTAGATTCTTTATTGATCATTCAATATCTCCATATGTAACTCATTATACCCAAACATACCCTATATATGCCTTAAAAGGTCTTAAGGAATAAGTCAAAGTCTAATTTGTTACATACAAGATACTATGATGATCTCAAGTCCAAGGATCACTTGTACTACTATCACATTAGGAATTCCTATTGACATGCGAGTAAAACTCCATTAGGTATTCCATAGCGAATCACGTTCAGTGAACTTATTCTCCAATAAGCACCTACATACTTGCTTTAGTGTCTCCACACAAATGATCATGAGATCAATCATCCTCATCCAATGAGCAAGCAACATATGTACCAATCTATCCGGATTTACTAATCCCCTTTTTAGTAATCCCACGATTGGGAACTATTTAAGTTTTAAAACTTTCTAAGAATTTAGATCTCATTAGCATGATCATCATCATGATTCTAAAAGCATTGCTTAAAACTATGGGTTATTTACATATTATAAAAACAGCAACATGTAGATAATTAAATGCCTGTAATAAATGAATATTTCATTAATAAATAAATAAGATTGTTCACAAAGTACGTGCTTTATCATCATACATGATTGGCTTGTATGCACACTACTATCAATCTCCCACTTGCACTAAAGCCAATCGCCATGGTATCTCATACCCATCTTCTCTAAGTGACGATCAAACTGCTGTTGTGTTAAAGCTTTAGTAAATGGATCTGCAATGTTGTCTTGAGAGTCTACACGCTCCAAGGTGACGTCTCCTCTTTCAATGATCTCCCTGATCAAGTGAAATCGCCGCAACACGTGTTTAGATTTCTGATGAGACCTGGGTTCCTTAGCCTGTGCAACTGCTCCTGTGTTGTCACAGTAAATGGGAACTGCTTCTCCAATGCTAGGAACCACACCAAGTTCAGTTATGAACTTCTTCATCCAAACAGCTTCCTTTGCAGCTTCACTTGCAGCTATATACTCTGCCTCTGTCACTGAATCTGCAACTGTTTGCTGCTTGGAACTCTTCCAACTCACTGCGCCTCCGTTCAAGGTAAAAACATACCCCGAAATAGATTTACTGTCATCTTGGTCCGTTTGAAATCTTGAGTCTGTGAAGCCCTCAAGTTTTAATTCAGACCCACCGTAGACAAGAAAAATATCTTTAGTCCTTCTCAAGTACTTTAGGATATTCTTCACTGCCTTCCAGTGCTCTTCTCCAGGATTCGACTGGTATCTGCTCGTTACACTAAGTGCATGAGCAACATCCGGTCTAGTACATATCATACCGTACATGATAGATCCTATTGCAGAAGCATAAGGGATCTTACTCATACGGTCTCTCTCCTCAGGTGTCTTTGGGGCCTGTTTCTTGGAGAGATGTATTCCATGGCTCATTGGCATGAGACCTCTTTTGGAATCTTCCATGCTAAATCTCTTTAGCATTGCATCAATGTACGTTCCTTGGGATAAACCAAGCATCCTTTTAGATCTATCTCTATAGATCTTTATCCCCAAAATATAGGATGCTTCTCCCAAGTCCTTCATGGAGAAGTGTTTAGATAACCAGATTTTAATTGATTGTAGCATAGGAATGTCATTCCCTATCAGTAATATATCATCAACATATAATACAAGGAATGAAACTGCGCTCCCACTAACCTTCTTGTACACACATGGTTCATCGTCATTTTTGATAAAATCAAACTCTTTGATTGTCTCATCAAAACGAATGTTCCATCTACGAGAAGCTTGCTTCAATCCATAAATGGATCGTTGCAGCTTACAGACTTGATTTATTCCAACCTTTGAAACAAATCCCTCTGGCTGTGTCATATACACATCCTCCTCAAGTTTCCCATTGAGGAAGGCTGTTTTCACTTCCATCTGCCAGATCTCATAGTCGTTATAAGCTGCAATCGCAAGAAAAATCCGAATGGACTTGAGCATAGCTACTGGTGAAAAGGTTTCATCATAATCAACTCCTTGTCTTTGTTTGAAACCTTTTGCAACCAGTCGGGCCTTATAGGTCTCCACCTTGCCGTCCGCTCCAGTCTTTCTTTTAAAGACCCATTTACACCCAATAGGCTTAATGCCTTCAGGTGGTGAAACCAAAGTCAATACTTTGTTTTCATACATGGAGTCCATTTCGGATTTCATGGCTTCAAGCCATTTCCCTGAGTCTTTATTACTCATGGCCTGTTCGTAATTCAATGGATCATCATCATTCATGATGTGTACCTCATCGTCATCCTCTATAACGAATCCATACCTCTCAGGTATCTTCGGTACTCTCCCAGATTTACGAACAGGGTGTGGTATAGTAGGTTCTTCTACTTGGTCAGGTACCTGATTTTGATCCTTGGTAATTTGTGGTTCTTGAATTTCTTCAAGATATATCTTACTCCCACTGACCCCTTCATTGATAAACTCCTTTTCCAAGAAGGCAGCATGTTTCGCAACAAACACCTTTTGATCAGTTGGATGATAGAAATAATACCCTACAGTTTTTTAGGGTATCCCACAAATCTACACTTGTCGAATTTAGTTTGTAGATTATCATGTTCAAACTTTTTGACATAAGCTGGACAACCCCAAGTCTTAACATGTTTAAGATTTAGTTTCCTCCCCTTCCATATCTCATATGGAGTCTTTGGGGCGGATTTGGTAGGTACCTTGTTAAGTAGGTATGCAGCCGTTTCTAGGGCATATCCCCAGAAGGAAATTGAAAGGTCGGTAAAACTCATCATGGATCGAACCATGTCCAACAGTGTTTGATTTCTCCTTTCAGATACTCCATTTAACTGTGGTGTTCCTGGAGGAGTCCATTGTGAGATTATACCATTTTCTTTGAGACAATTGAGAAACTCACCGCTTAAGTATTCTCCACCTCGATCTGATCGAAGTATCTTTATACTCTTGCCTGTTTGTTTCTCTACTTCACTTCTGAACTCTTTGAACTTTTCAAATGATTCTGATTTGTATTTCATTAAATACACATATCCAAATCTTGAGTGATCATCAGTGAAAGTAATAAAATAAGAATACCCACCCCGTGCAATCGTTGTCATAGATTCACAAACGTCTGTGTGAACCAACGCTAACAACTCTGTAACTCTTTCTCCTCTTCCACTAAAAGGAGATTTAGTCATTTTACCCATGAGACAAGATTCACAAGTTGGATATGATTCATAATCGGATAGCTCGAGGAGCCCATCTTTATGAAACTTGGATAATCTTGTTTCATTGATATGACCGAGTCTACAGTGCCACATGTAGGTATAATTAATATCATCTCTTTTCCTTTTCTTAGTTTGTTCAATTTGAAATATATTTTCTTATAAGTCAAGTGTATAAAGTCCATTTCGCAAATTTCCAATACCATATAAAACATCGTCTTTATAAATAGAACAACTATTGTTCTTTATAACAACGTTAAATCCTTCCATATCCAATACAGAAATTGAAATAATGTTTTTAAAAATATTCGGAACATAATAACAATTATTAAGATAAATGGACTTGCCCGAAGGCATTGCTTAATAATAAGTTCCTACAACTAATGCAGCAACCTTTGCTCCATTCCCTACTCGTAGGATCACCTCATCATTGTTCAGCTTTCTACTTCTGACCAGTCTCTGCACAGTATTACATATGTGAGAACCACAGCCGGTATCCAATACCCAAGTAAAATTATGACTTTCAGAAAAATTAATTTCAATCATAAACAAACCTTGATTGGAAGTCGAAGCTTCTCCAAGCTTCTTCTCTGCTAGATACTTCTTGCAGTTCCTTTTCCAATGTCCCGGCATGTTGCAATGAAAGCACATTCCTTTGCTAGCTGGATCAGATTTCTTTTGTTCCTTTATGTTCACTTTGCCCTTGGTCATCCGAGATCGGAAGAGCTCCTTAGATATCTCATATCTAGCAGTCCTACTTTGTTCACCATACAACTCCTTGAGGTGAATCAACATAGTAGGAGCATCCATATTTTCGTGCTGACGCTGAAGCTCGTTATTCATGGATGCGAGCATGATGCATTGAGCCACAGATGCATCATCTTGCCACTTTACAATGGTGGCAATCTCTTCCTCAGAGACTGTTTCTGGAACAGTTCCAGGGACAGGTGAGTTTAGGACATAAGAAATCTTTTCAGCAGTGAGAACTATTCTCAGATTTCTTAGCCAGTCCGTATAATTCGGCCCGGTAAGCTTATTAGCATCAAGTATGCTTCGCAGTGAAATTAGTGATTTTGACATTTTTAAAATTCTGCATGTGAAAAATAACATTTTAGCAAACATTCATTTTATTAATTTTGCATACCAAAATAAATTTAGGTCTTTATTTTAAATTGGTATCTCCCACTATTTTTATCAAACTATATTACCCTCACTTATATAGTTCGGCAACATCTAATTAAAAATTTGCTAGTGAGAATAAAGATCCCATTTCAAATGTATATAACCTTGTGGATAGCACAACAAGCGATATACAAATAAATAGGTAGACAACTCTTGTCAATTACATCACCATGTAATTCCTTTTATTTTGCCTCTTAAATCATAATGGTCAAGTGTGTGCACATCCGAACTAAAATAATTTAAGTTAAGTCCAGCCTAGCACTTTCATAAATTCAAAAAAGAAAAATGTTCGTCCTTGTGGATAGCACAACAAGACTAGATCGTTCAATTTTCTTGATAAGCATCAAATGTGATTAATTAACATCTTAAATACGCAATACTCGCCTTGTGGATAGCACAACAAGCTCATATTAAATATCTAATACTTTATTAATTTATCATGCTAGAAGGCGACGTTCGATATTCCAAATATCATTTGAACACTTCGGACTTAATATTATTTCTTTGAGGGGTTTGTTATTATTAGTCTCATCTTTGTTTAGCGCGCATGCACATATATATATAAAATACGCGTCATTTTATTAAACATGCGAAGCATGTTTGCATAAAATATAATATATATAATATTTAGCATGCAATATAGAATACTATATTCTACCCGGATTGATTATGGACTTTTATTCTAGTTTGGTTCACTAGAGCCACCAAGTGAACCAAAAGGTCAAACCTAGGGGTGCAAGAATTTAAATTTAAACGTAACTATTACATTTAAACCCGGGCTCCATACAAACGGGTCTTCACGCGCTCCTTGCTCCTTAGTCTCTAATTTTTAAAGATAATTCTAACTATTTCTATTACATTAAACTATTTAATTTAAATAGAAACCTTGATCAACAGTCAAGGGGAAGTACATAGGAGTGAGATAGAATTTTACATCAAGAAAAATTAGAGAAGACGAGGTACGCAGACCCCATTTAATAAAACCCATTCATTCAAGCATTCAACTAAAATAAAATCCAATCACATTGGTCAAATAGTCCATAATCAATCCCCATTTATTTTCATACACATCACCATATATATCAATAAATAAATATTCATCTCATGAATTAAAACATTCCATATATATATGAGTATCATTTAATGGGCAATTTTAAATTGCATGAAATTCAATTTCAAGATTAAAATAAACTCTTTATTTTAATTATAAAATTATTTAGAATATAATATATAAATATATCATATTATTTTATTTTTTTAAAAAGTCACCTTCTTTTATTAAAAAAGTCCTGCAGGTTTATAAAAAAAGTCCTTTCCTGATGGGTCACCTTCTTTTTGGAGTAAGAAAGAGACAACACCTTTTCTTTGCAGAATTCAAGATTAGCACACAAAAAAATTGTGATTCGTCCCAAAAAAAATCTTTCTTTTTTTTTTCTTAAAAAATATAATTTTATACAATAAAATTATGCCCAATAAATTATTTTAAATACATACCCATATGTATATGAAATCAAAAATAAATTAATAATTGCATAAAGATTTGGCTCTGATGCCACTGTTGGGTTTGTACGAAATCGTGACGCAATCAAATTGCAAAAATTAGCGGAAGCATGGTATATCAGAGTTTAAAAAATTTCTACAAAACCATTACCCGGATCATCCTTTATGCAAATTATTAATTTAAAACGATAAATAAGAAGTTATGGAATCATACCCTTGTAGAACGAAGCTTCCACAGGTACTAGTTCAACTCCTTGTTCTTCGTGATCTCCTTGAATTTCCGGGTTAGATTCCTTCCTTTGATCAACGTTAGCCACCCAAGTGTTTGGCCTCTAGAGGTGATCCACCAAGGAAGAGGAATTATCAAGAAGGAGGGTGTTTGGCTTAACCTTAGTTTTCTATCCTCTATAGAAAAGGAGTACTCTCCAACAATCGGAATTGCATCATCTAATATCTATTATAAGACTCCTCTTATATAGATATTAGTCAACCCTTCTAATCCTATTAGACATAGGATTTCTTTTAATTAATTAAACTCCTTTAATTAATTTAGGCTTCCCACCACATGGGAATAATTAATTAAATTAATTTAATTAATTTGTCTCCTAATCTTATTAGGAATAAATGAGAGTACTAAATATTAAATTAATTACTAAACTCCTTTAGAAATTAAAATAATAATAATTGTAATAATATTAATAAGACTCCTCTTATTAATTTATATTTAATATTTCCAAAATATTAAATAATAAACATTAAGCTATTTAATTTATTCTATCACCATAGATTAAATTAATTATACTTAATGTATTATTACGATTATGCCATTACCTTCTTAAATAATTATTCTTCCTTTTATGGTGTGACCCTTTAGGTTCTCCATATTAAACCGGTTGTGAATAAATCAATTAAAATAATTTTAATCTTATTTAAATAAATAAATTAAACTAATAATTTATTTAAATAAATAATATTTATTCTACAATAGGGATAAGCCTCCCTAGCGATCAACGACTTTCCAGATAATATAGATTTCAACATTAATCATAAAAGAACCTGTGAGTTAATAGTTACCATACAATTCAATCCTTCCACCATACAATGTCCCAATTAAATATAAGACATGGATTTACTGTCAAGTCTTATTTTATTTAATTATATGTATTTCGATTAGAAAATGCACAACTCCAAATAATGCAAATTAAAAACTCCTTTCTAATTTCATTTCACCTTGGCCAAGGATTCCTGGGTTGTCATTTAACGAATCACATGGGACATATCTCCTCTTTTACTAGAGGTGGTAGATTCTTTATTGATCATTCATTATCTCCATATGTAACTCATTATACCCAAGCATACCCTATATATGCCTTAAAAGGTCTTAAGGAATAAGTCAAAGTCTAGTTTGTTACATACAAGATACTATGATGATCTCAAGTCCAAGGATCACTTGTACTACTATCACATTAGGAATTCCTATTGACATGCGAGTAAAACTCCATTAGGTATTCCATAGCGAATCACGTTCAGTGAACTTATTCTCCAATAAGCACCTACATACTTGCTTTAGTGTCTCCACACAAATGATCATGAGATCAATCATCCTCATCCAATGAGCAAGCAACATATGTACCAATCTATCCGGATTTACTAATCCCCTTTTTAGTAATCCCACGATTGGGAACTATTTAAGTTTTAAAACTTTCTAAGAATTTAGATCTCATTAGCATGATCATCATCATGATTCTAAAAGCATTGCTTAAAACTATGGGTTATTTACATATTATAAAAACAGCAACATGTAGATAATTAAATGCCTGTAATAAATGAATATTTCATTAATAAATAAATAAGATTGTTTACAAAGTACGTGCTTTATCATCATACATGATTGGCTTGTATGCACACTACTATCAAACTAAATTCAATTGTTGCTTAAAATCATGTGATATAGTCGCTTTTCATGCATTTTTGATTACTTTTGTAGGTTTCATGATTGGAACTCTTTTAGTGGCAATTGAGGCTAATAGGGATGTGAGGAGTGCTAAAAGGAACAAGGATGGGAAAGGAACAAATGTGCAGCAGCATCAGCAGAGAATGAGGATTGCAGCAGAAAACCAGAACAACTTAAGTAGCATGCATGATTTCAGACCAGCGCGGCCGCGCCTGGATCAAGGCTAAAATTAGCGCGCCCGCGCCTGACCTATCTCTCTCCAGCATGAAGCGCGGCCGCACCCAATTTGTACTGCTGGGACGCGCGGCCACGCCGGTCTAAATCTGACCACTGTTTGACTTTTCATCATTAGATTAGATAAGGTTTAGATTAGAAGTAGATATAGTCTAGATTATATTAGATCTGAAGATTGAAGCAATTGAATAGCATTGAAGATTCAAACTTGGAGCAAGAGAGATCAGATTTGCAATTTCTACTTATACTTTCTCTTTGACTTCTATTTGTATTCTTCTAATGTATATTCAATTTGTGGATGGTGGATTTGATTTAATCATGAATTAAACTCTATTTTGGGATTACAATGGATCTTATTGTGTAGTTTATCTTTATATGCTTTTTTGTTAGTCTTGTTAATCATTATTAGACGGTCTATTGTGATTTGTATTCCATTGTTTAATTGCCTAGCTATCAATTACCATGATAATCCATATGAAATTGAGAAATGAATTGTGGGTTTAGATTTGATCCTAATAGCTTGTGTTTGTGTGTTCTACATGGAGTTGGAATGCATGATTTATGCTTCGGATAGACATATACCGAACCACCGCTTGTAGTCATTTGAGAACTTATGCGTAAACCCTTATTATTGTTAAGTCACATAGACATATAGTGGTTTATATAATTTGGGTGTTCATGTGTATTCTATTATTTGTGAATTATATGTGATATGGACTTGGTACATCGAGAGATGGCCTTGTCTTGCTTTCGTGTTCTTGACTAACAATCTGTGATAACTAATTTGGCTTAAGAGGAAGTGTATTGATTTAGATGAAACAATAGGTGAAATTGTAGTCTCATATCTTTATTATCTAGTTTCATTCAAGGGATAGTTAGAATTAGTTTAATTGCACAGTATTAATCAATATATTAAATCTTTCGTTTAAATAAGATTGAAATGGTTATGGGTTAGTGCTTGGTGAATTTTATTAAGTAATTCTTCGTGGGAACGATACTCTACTTACTTTTTATTACTTGTTGACCGTGTAAACTTGCACGTATATATTGATCGAAAAAATGACCAACAAGTTTAAAATAACACATATATTACTTATTTGTTTGATGCTGATGTAATCAGATAACACACTTAAGTAACCAACGATTTGCTCAGTTTAAATAGTCATATACTTGTCTTCTGGTGGGAAATTATTGTTTTAATGAAAGACAGTTAGTAAACAATTAGTAATGACTAGGATTGCGCAAAAGGGGTAAACATGCTATATATAAAAAAATTAAATAAAACAAAAAGAGAAAAAGAAAAAAAGAAAAAAAAATAGAATGTGAATAAACACTTTGGCTAGTCATGTCCTGTGGCCTTTAATATTTGAGCAAGTACGCCCTAGGGGTGTCTTTACACCAAGCACCCTAAAGCTCTTTGGTTTGGGAGTCGTTGGTCGAAAGCTCGCTACACGAGTATCATTAAAAAGCCTAAGAGGGCTAGACATTGCACAATCAAGTGTAAACACAAGAAAGTGCAACAATTACCCTCGTGAGTAAATAAAAACATAATAAACCCCTTGTTGACTTTTAACTTAGTTGATGCCTACTCTTGGTTGGATCTTATTTTGTTTACTGCCTTTCTTGATTCAAAACTGTGTTTTTACCTCTAAGAAACATAGTATGTGGTGTATTTGTTTGGTAGCAAGTTTAATGGTTGCTAAGCACACACACACTACATCGGTGATGATAGGTTTTGATTTACAGAGTAATATGCTTTATAGCCTTATTTTTGGTTGGATTCTCTGTTTGGGTATCTTGTAGTTTCTCTGAGGCATTTAATGTGAGTTTCATATATGACTGATATTTGGATTCATTAGCCTGTTAGTTTAGGTTGCATACAATTTAGTAGTGCATTGCATTTTTGTTTTATTTTGTTTTGATCCTTGAGGACAAGCAACGGTTTAAGTTTGGGGGTATTTAATAAGTGGTTTTATACCTATTTATCTAATAGTCAACTAACTTCAATTGTTGCTTAAACTCATTTGATATAGTAGCTTTTCTTGTATTTTTGATTACTTTTGTAGGTTTTATGATTGGACCTCTTTTGGTGGCAATTGTGGCTAATAGGGATGTGAGGAGTGCTAAAAGGAACAAAGATGGGAAAAGGAACAAATGTGCAGCAGCAGCAGAGCAGGAGGATTGCAGCAAAAAACCAGAACAGCTGAAGCAGTCTGCAGGATTTTAGACCAGCGCGGCCGCTCCTGGATCAAGGGTAAAAGCAGCGCGCCCGCGCCTGACCTATTTCTCTCCAGTATGAAGCGCGGCCGTGCCAAATTTGTACTGCTGGGACGCGCGGCCGCACTGGTCTAAATCTGACTATAGTTTGACTTTTCACTTAAATGGATTTTAGCTTGGGGAAAGAGGCACTCGACTTGTAGGATATATATTAGGGCATATTTTCATCATATGAAGGGATTCCACCCTTTGGGATCACTAGCTTATATATATGTTCTTCTTTTTTCTTTAATTTCATCATTAGATTAGATAAGGTTTAGATTAGAAGTAGATATAGTCTAGATTAGATTAGATCTAAAGATTGAAGCAATTGAAGAGCATTGAAGATTCAAACTTGGAGCAAGAGAGATCAGATTTGCAATTTTTACTTATACTTTCTCTTTGACTTCTATTTGTATTCTTCTAATGTATATTCAATTTATGGATGGTGGATTTGATTCAATCATGAATTAAACTCTATTTTGGTATTGCAATGGATCTTATTGTGTGGTTTATCTTGATATACTTCTTTGTTAGTCTTGTTAATCATTATTGTCTATTCTGATTTGTATTCCATTGTTTAATTGCCTAGCTATCAATTAACGTGATAATCCATATGAAATTGAGAAATGAATTGTGGGTTTAGATTTAATCCTATTAGCTTGTGTTTGTGTTTTCTACATGGCGTTGGATGATTTGTGCTTCAGATAGACATATACCAAAGTACCACTTGTAGTCATTTGAGAACTTGTGGGTAAACCCTTATTATTGTTAAGTCACATAGACATATAGTGGTTTATACAATTTGGGTGTTCATGTGTATTCTATCATTTGTGGATTATATGTGATATGGACTTGGTACATCGAGAGATGGCCTTGTCCTGCTTTCGTGTTCTTGACTAACAATCTGTGATAATTAATTTGGCTTAACAGGAAGTGTATTGATTTAGATGAAATAATAGGTGAAATTATAGTCTCATGTCTTCATTATCTAGTTTCATTCTAGGGATTGCTAGAATTAGTTTAATTGCACAGTATTAGTCAATATATTAAATCATTCATTTAAATAAGATTGAAATGGTTATGGGTTAGTGCTTGGTGAATTTTATTAA
Source organism: Panax stipuleanatus (assembly GCA_020205555.1). Lineage (NCBI taxonomy): Eukaryota > Viridiplantae > Streptophyta > Magnoliopsida > Apiales > Araliaceae > Panax > Panax stipuleanatus. The sequence goes on from CM035121.1 coordinate 89,557,436, forward strand.
GTAATTCTTTGTGGGAACGATGCTCTACTTACTCTTTATTACTTGTTGACCTTGTATACTTGCACGCATATATTGGTAGGGAAAACGACTAACAAGTTTTTGGCGCCGTTGCCGGGGAGTTAGTTTAATAATTTTTGCCAACATTAGTTTCAATCAAATTAGTCTTAATTTAAACATTTTATTTTAGTTTTTAATTCTCTTCTTATATTTCTCTCTTTTCAGGTACCATGGATGACTTTGCTTATCAATGACCATACACGAGAATGACCCAACCAAGGGAAACAGGGATTGATGGACTCAACGCAATTTCGGCATTATCAGCACAGCTTGAGACACTTTCGAGGAAGTTGGATGTTCTTGTAGCCCAACAGAGTCGAAGTATAGCAGTTACTTGTGATTATTGTGCTGGTAACTATCCGAGTCATCAGTGCACCGTTAGTTTTGAACAAGTGCAGTATGGGGATGATTACCTTAACAACGATGCTCATCCCAATTATCATCAAGATTAGGGGTATCACCCAGATTCTTCATGGAGCTATCATTATCAAGACCAATACTGCATTTCGAGTCCAACATATGCACCAGAATTCACATATCAATCTCCATCTCCACAAGAAGAAAGATCTGAGGCTGAAGTAGAAGATTCAAGAGTGGAGGACTTGCTGGTCAAGTTCCTAGCGTTAACTAAGGAGACGATGATGAGTCAAGCAATGTCAATTCAAAATCTTCAGAATCAGATGGATCAAATGTTCATGGCATCAATTAAGGAGAAATTGATTGAGCAAGGGATGTCAATTCAAAATCTTCAGAATTAGTTATATCAAATGTTTAAAGCCTTGAACAACTGTCCTCAAAATAATTGGTGCTATGACATGGATTCTGAAACGGATGGAGATCCCGAGCTGTAAATGCAACTGGATGAGCCGCGAGAATTTGAAACTGAGGAGACAAATTGGGATAAGGAAGATGAGGCCATCAAAGATCTAAGTCACAACGAATATGAGTCGACCTTGCTAGTACCCCAAGTGCCTTCTCCGATAAAGTTCAAGAATCCAGTCAGTTTTGCTCACCCATGCCCCTTTGGTAGTCACGCCTACAGCAATGATCTGTATGATATAAGAGACAATACAATATTGAAGCTATGGTGGGCCAAGGAAGAGAAAATTGAAGAAGAGCCCGTTGTGTTTTACATGCCTCAATGCCCCAATCTGTTCATTAACACAACGGAGGAAGCGCCTAGCTATTTAATATTTGAAATTGGGAACTATTCTACAAGAAGCAAGCTAGGTGACTTAAAGTTAAAGGCTATCACCAATGGGAACCTCTCAAAGTATACGTCGGTTCTAATGGATGGAGGGTTCCTCAATTATCGTAGAGGAATTGGATAGCTTTGACAAGACGAAGTCCATCTAAAGGACGTTAAACCAAGCGCTCGATGGGAGGCACCCCTCCAAACTTTCTCCCTCCTTGTTTAATTCTCATTTACCTATTCGCTCATTTATCCCTTTATGTTTAATTCTTCAGACTTTTAATAGTTAATAATATTTTTGGTAGATTTAGTAGATTTAATAAATGTCTGTGTGCATACTTCAGGTTCAATCCAGCTAGCATCAAAGTCCATGATCAGAATAGTGGAAAAAGCTGCAGAATCAAGTTTCAGAGGAGAGCGCGGCCGCGCCAGAAATGGCCTATGATGACGCGCGGCCACGCCGCGATCAGATTATTTCAGTAACTTGTTTAAACTCGGCTAAACTAAACAGAAACACTCACTTCTCTTAAGCATTCGAACTCTCCTTTATCTCTAATTCCAAGCTCTGAATTCCTTCCTTCCTTTTATCTTCAATATTATTTCACCACATCATACTTACACATCCACTACTTAGCCCTAATTTTCAGTCATTATCAATTCCAGTAAACCCTAAACTACAATCCCACCCATCCACTCACCATCCCCATTCTAATTATAGTCGACCTGAATCCTTCCCGCATGCCTAACACACACCATCTATCATCTCCAATCTCTTCTCAAACTCCATTACCACTAAGCCCTAATTTCAGTCACACATTAGACCCTAGCATCCATCATCCTCAAATCCAACTCAAATCTGCAGCAGATTGGGGCAGTGTTTGTGTGAGTGAAGAAGATTGAACAATATCTGAAGCTTACATTCTCATTACCAATGGCTTATAAGCGTCTTCAACGCGAATCTTCGTCTACGGGCAGCGATTCTGAGTAGGGAGGGGGCGGCATTACCTTCGATGATCGCAAGTTTGTCAGTTTGGAGGCTCAGCAGTACTTCCACGATGCTTTAGTGGGTAGAACTTTTGTGTTGGAGCGTGGTCTAAAGCCAGATAGGAAGTTGGATAGGCATATGGCATCAATGATCAGAGGGAGGGGCTGGAATCTATTTGCTGAGGATCCAATGGCAGCACCTGTGACGAATGAGAATTTTGTACAGATATTTGAATATTTATTGAATTAAATAAATATTTTGATGATTTAATTATTAAGTTAAATAATTAATTCATGAATTTGTAGTAGATTAATTTAATTATATGTGTTACATTAATTAAATTAATGTGTAGTAATTTAATAGTTCAAATTATATATTTAATAGAGTTTATTTGATTAAATGAACTAATTAAATAAGCATAATGTTACTTTAATTAATTAATAATTAATTAGAAAATTAATGAATTGACGTAATTAATAAATAAAAATATTAATTATGTGACAATGTGAATTAATGTAAAGTTGTTATATTTTATTTGAATGGATTTAAATAAAATTAATTGGTTAATTAATAGTGTGACAATTAACTATATAGTAAATTAGTTAATTAAAATAAATAGAAAAGAAGAGTTAGGAGAAAGCCAAACAAGGCCTTAAGAGAAGTTAGTCCGTTTATACAACGGTAACATTATATAATACGTATACTTATTAGCCTAAGTCATTATCAGAGAAAGAAAAAGTTAGAAAAGTTCAGAGAAGTTTAGAGAGAAGAGAGGAAGGAATTGAGAGGAAAAGAAATTGGAGAGATCATTGAATTATCTTTGATTATATCATCTTCACTACTAAGGGTAATTCCTTCTTTAATTTTCAAAATCTAAATTTTCTCCAAAGTTTTCATTTACATACTTTAAGTTTTCTGTGAAAAACTAGTTTCATAATTAAGTTATGATATGGCTTTATCTATATTGGTGTGTGATTATAACATGTTTTATAATTGGTATAAATGATTTAAAATGATCAATTTTATTTAATTTAGCCTTAATTGGGTTTTTGAAAAAGTTATAGAGTTTTTGTACGTCTTTGTAAAAACTCTCTGTTAAGAATCATTTTGGGAAATTAAAGTATGAGGTTATCATATATGTGACCGTATATGTTAGTATTATGTGTTAGATCATGTATCCATGATTTACACTAATCACACCAAGAAATTTTGTTAAGAATTGGATTTTACGATGTACAGAGTATTGAATATGGGGAATAACCCATATGAGTGAAATAAATATTGTAATCATATGTTTATATTAAAATTGACACATGGTTATGATTGTATATGTTAAAACAAAGAAAATAAGATTGGAATGAACGGATTTGGTGTTATAACGAATCCGTAAGGAGAGATTTTATATTTTCTTCAAACTTGACAAAAGTTATGAAGAACAGTGAAATTTATGGTGTTAATTTGTATACTTTTAAGTGTTAAAATGTTAAGAATGTGTTAGAAGTGATATATAATGTCCCTGTGAAGTTTGTACTTCATGGGTAACACTATAAATCAGAGTAATAGTGTAAAATTTGAGAAAGTGTCCGAATTTCTGTGTTCTTCGCGAACTGGAAATTCTGGAATTCCGTAGCCTCGCGGCCGCGTCAGGTCTAAGGGTAAAAGTCGCGCGGCCGCGCCCGTCTGAAATTTTTGAAAAATTTGCTAAGTGTTGAATTTCGAGAAAAGTGTTTTGAATCTAATAAACATGAAGACATGTTGTATATATGATAAGATGTTAATATGAGTTTAATAATTTATGTTACATGAATAATTATTAAATTAATTACGTGACTTGAATTATTATTTGTAAAGTCTAAATAATGTGTTGTAAACATGAAGACATTGTTTTGAGTCTAATAAACATGAAGACATGTTATGTATGTGATAAGATGTTAATACAAGTTAATAATTTAAGTTATGTGATTAATTAATAAGTTAATTAATCAAAGTAAACCATTATTTGAAAAACCTAATAATGAGTTCGGAGAACACAGTTGTGAATCGATAAACATATCGAACATGTGATTAATTAATATTGTGAATGTGTTGATAGATAAGAGTAATTAAATAGTGAGTTATAATTGTAGCGTGTGCACGAGGCAAGTTTCTAAACCCTACTTTTAAATTGAGCAAGTTATATACTTAAATTCTATATCGAGCAAAGTATTTATTCTTGATTATTCAAGTTCAAAATTTCATACGAGATGTTATGATTCTTTTACAAGTATCATTTCAATATACAGTACTTATTCGATTGTATACCATTGAGAGGTTATTATTCAAATTGAATATCTTATATTGTTGAAACCTTTAAGACTAGCAACCCCTTAATGATTTGACTAGTCGATAGTTGATGAGTGTTCTAAATTCCAGAACTACTATTGAGTTATCCAAACCAAACTTTATTTGGTGCGGATTCTGATGTCAAACTGAGATGAACAACCCTATTAAAGGGGAATTGATGATACTTTAAGCGTTAAGATAGTGTGCACAGTATCGATACGAATGGCTGATCTCCCTAAGTACGAGAAGTAAAGTCTATAGTCTTATGACTGTTAAAGGTTTAAAGGTTAATATACTTGACAACCTAAGACTTAGTTCAAGGTCTTATGACCCTCAGAAGTAATTTGATTCTCGATTAATTATTCTTGATTCAAAAGTTGAGCTTTCTGTTATTCAGATTTCTTTGATTTCACTTGCATGTTATTATTGTCATATTTATATACTTGCGGACATTCGTGCTCACTCTTGCATAATAATATTGCAGCTAAGAATGAACAAAGTGATGAACCTTCTATTAGCAAGGGCAAAGGAAAAGCTAACAAGTGTTGAAGACTTGTGATGTTATTGAAATGTTAAAGTTCAAGACTTATGTGTATTTATTAAGACTTATTTGTTTACGTTTCCGCAACAGAGATTTAAGGTTAAGTATAACCTAGGATTGATTATGTATTTATTAATTCAGATGTTGTAACGATGATGGATTATTTATCTATTTAATGAATATTTATTATTATGGGTAGATAGTCATATGACATTTGAACAGTGAACACTAAATTTTGTGAAAATTAAGATACCGGATTTGGGGGTGTCACAACACCCATCTCTGTGGTGCAAGAGTTCTATGCCAATGCCAAGATCACACAGACTTATACAGTATTTGTGCGAGGCTGTCAAGTGTCCTTTGCAAAGGAGCGCATCAATGAACTATACCAGTTGCCGAACATTGCATTGGATCACCCTGACTCTATCTACGCTCGGGAGTGGGGCACTGAATTGGATGTTATCTATGCCTATCTGTGCAAATCGGGCACGACTTGGAAATTGAAGCAAGGCACAGATCAGAAGTTGTACTTCCCACATACCGCACTGAGAAAATACGGGAAGGCTTGGTACAGCTTCCTATGTTCGAATTTGATGCCAACACGACATCAGAATGAGGTCACCAAGGACAGAACGATCCTGCTGTATGGGATTTTCAAGGGCAAGAAGATTGATGTGGGGTACATCATTAATAACTCAATTCGTATATTTTTGAGAGGCGGTACTTCAGGGGGTATCCCACACGCATCTGTGATCAGCCGGCTATGTGCTATGCAGGGGGTTATGTAGGCCGATGCCGAGCCTATGCAGCTGCCCTATGAACACAATCAACTATGCTACCATCGAGAAGTACTCAGTGTGGAAAGGAGGTAAATCCTACCCTCAAGGAGCTGGATTCATTTTGCCCCGACAGAGTGAGCAGATAGAGGGTGGAGAAACTTCTGAGAGGGTGCTCGCAGAGCAGGCTGAATCGTCCCATGTAGCTCAAGATTTACTGGATAGGATGGAGCAGCCGTTATAGCGAAGGATGGATGCTATGAGCACAAACTTCCAGGCCTTCACGACTGATTTCTGTGGGGCATTTTCCCAAGCTTTTGGCCAGATGGGTGTGCAGGTGCAATTCCCTGTCTATGGATCGGTTGTTCCCTATCCCCTGCCAGACACACCACTGGAGTAAGCCGAGGAGGAAGACGATGACGAGGCTAACTAGGGGAGTTTGCTAACCTATATCTCCAATGAGGACATTGTAATTTTTAAGTTTGGGGGTATTAGGTTCATATTGCATCTAGTTTAGTTCATATCATATTGCATCTAGTTTAGTTCATATATATTGCACTTTAGTATAATTGCATAGTATTTAAGGCATATTTTTTTATAAAAAATTCAATTTTTGCATTAGGACATATTGCATGAATCCAAGTTTTCGGTTGGTTTGATATTCATTTGGCCTATGAAGAGATTGAAATTACATGATTTGTGAACAGTTTTGATGACTTAGGCTTGGTTGAAATGTCATAGCATGATGTAAATCCTTATCTGTTTGATGCTGATGTAACCAGATAACACTCTTATGTAACCAGTACGATTTGCTCAATTTAAATAGTCACATACTTGTCTTCTGGTGGGAAATTATTTTGTTAATGAAAGACAGTTAGTAAACAATTAGTAATAACTAGGATTGCGCAAAAGCTCAAGTTTGGGGGAAAACAAGGGGTATGCATGCTATATAAAAAACACAAAGAGAAAAAGAGAAAAAGAGAAAAAGAAAAGATAAAAAAATAGAATGTGAATAAACACTTTGGCTAGTCGAGTCCTGTGGCCTTTGATATTCGAGCAAGTACGCCCTGGGGGTGTCTTTACACCCAGCGCCCTAAAGCCTTTTGGTTTGGGAGTCGTTGGTCGAAAGCTCGCTACAAGGGTATCATTGAAAAGCCTAAGAGGGCTAGACATTGCACAGTCGAGTGTAAACACAGGAAAGTGCAAAAATCGCCCTCATGAGTAAATAAAAGCATAATAAACCCCTTGTTGACTTTTAACTTAGTTGATGCATAGTCTTGGTTGGATCTTATTTTGTTTACTGCCTTTCTTGATTCCAAACTGTGTTTTCCATCTAAGAAGCATAGTATGTGGAGTATTTATTCGGTAGCAAGTTTAATGGTTGCTAAGCACACACACATTACATCAGTGATGATAAGTTTTGATTTACAAAGTAATATGCTTTATGGCCTTGTTCTTGATTGGATTCTCTGTTTGGGTATCTTGTAGTTTCTCTGAGGCATTTCATTTGAGTTTTATATCTGACTGATATTTGGATTCGTTAGCATATTAGTTTAGGTTGTATACAATTTAGTAGTGCATTGAATTTTTGTTTTGTTTTGTTTTGTTCCTTGAGGATAAGCAACGATTTAAGTTTGGGGGTATTTGATAAGTGGTTTTATACCTACTTATCTAATAGTCAACTAACTTCAGTTGTTGCTTAAACTCATGTAATATAGTAGCTTTTCATGCATTTTTGATTACTTTTGTAGGTTTTATAATTCGAACACTTTTGGTGGAAATTGAGGCTGATAGGGATGTGAGGAGTGCTAAACGGAACAAGGATGGGAAAAGGAACCAATGTATAGTAGCAGCAGAGCAGGAGGATTGCAGCAGACAACCAGAACAGCTGAAGCAGCCTGCAAGATTTTTGACCAGCGCGGCCGCGCCTAGATCAAGGCTAAAAGCAGTGCGCCCGCGCCTGATCTATTTCTCTCCAGCATAAAGCGAAGTCGCGCCTAATTTGTACTGATGGGACGCACGGTCGCGCCGGTCTAAATCTGACCATAGTTTAACTTTTCACTTATATGGATTTTAGCTTGGGGAAAGAGGCACTCGACTTGTAGGATATATATTAGGGCATATTTTTATCATATGAAGGGATTCCACCCTTTGGGATCGCTAGCTTATATATGTTCTTCTCATTTCTTTAATTTCATCATTAGATTAGATAAGGTTTAGATTAGAAGTAGATATAGTCTAGATTATATTAGATTTGAACATTGAAGCAATTGAAGAGCATTGATGATTCAAACTTGGAGCTAGAGTGATCAAATTTGCAATTTCTACATATACTAACTCTTTGACTTCTATTTGTTTTCTTCTAATGTATATTCAATTTGTGCATGGTGGTTTTGATTCAATCATGAATTAAACTCTATTTTGGGATTACAATGGATCTTATTTTATAGTTTATCTTGATATGCTTCCTTGTTAGTCTTGTTAATCATTATTGGATTGTCTATTATGATTTGTATTCCATTGTTTAATTGCCTAGCTATCAATTACCGTGATAATCCATATAAAATTGAGAAATGAAATGTGGGTTTAGATTTGATCTTAATAGCTTGTGTTTGTGTGTTCTACATGGCGTTGGAATGCATGATTTGTGCTTCGGATAGACATATACCAAAACACCACTTGTAGTCATTTGAGAACTTGTGCGTAAACCCTTATTATTGTTAAGTCACATAGACATATAGTGGTTTATATAATTTGGGTGTTCATGTGTATTCTATCATTTGTGGATTATATGTGATATGAACTTGGTACATCGAGAGATGGCCTTGTCTTGCTTTCGTGTTCTTGACTAACAATCTATGATAATTAATTTGGCTTAACAGGAAGTGTATTGATTTAGATGAAACAATAGGTGAAATTGTAGTCTCATGTCTTCATTATCTAGTTTCATTCTAGGGATTGTTAGAATTAGTTTAATTGCACAGTATTAGTCAATATATTCAATCATTCATTTAAATAAGATTGAAGTGGTTATGGGTTAGTGCTTGGTGAATTTTATTAAGTAATTCTTTGTGGGAACGATACCCTACTTACTCTTTATTACTTGTTGACCGTGTATACTTGCACACATATATTGATAGGGAAAATGACCAACAGCCACATCGAAGAAATTTTCCATTTCCACTACCCACGTCTGGGCCTCTATCAGGTTCACATATCCTTTGAATCCCAGCGGTCCTACCACTTTGAATTCCTTTAACGTCGCCGCTTGTACTTGCGGCTAATTCGCAAGCGCTCCCGTCAGTAAATTCACTAGTTGCTGAACTGGATTGGCATTCGTCTCATCGTTTTATATTATTCGTAGAACCCTCTTGCTGTTGACGTACTAGTCTTCTTCTAGGAGGCATCTTTCTGTTAAGACATACTCTTATTAGATCCCTACTCATCTCTTAAATATTTAAGATCAACTTAACATTTAAAATGAATTAACACTTGAACACATAACACTTCAATAAACTTTGATATTTATTCATTCATAGTTTTTAAAACATAGAATAGATAGCATCTCTGCTATTTACATCATCTTTCCTAAACTGAAACAAGTTGCAGGATTACATCATCACGTTATCCCATTATTATCTCAAATTCTGGGATTTATATTTATTTATTATATAAGTAAACACATAGTTTATTACTCTACTATCTAGGCAAGTTAAGATGTCGCACAGCCTCTCCACGTTCTTCTTCCATTACTCGAAATACTGTTCTACGATCCACCATATACCACGGTAAATCCTTGAACTGAGCTGGGTAATAGAATACTCTATCCTGGGTCCTATCTATAGCCAAATGAAAAGCATAGTATGCCTCCTTCATCTTGGCCTTCTTCTCTTTAACCTTATCTTCTGTACGATCTGTATGTTGAGTAGCCTTCAAGCACGCATCCTCTGTTCTGGCACGCTTTGCTGACTCCTCTTTTATGTCGTTCTTCAGTTTCTCTAGCTCGGCTTGTGCATCATCTCTCTCTCCCCCTACGTGTACTAGATCCCATTCCACATTTCAAAGACGCTCGTCCAGATCTTGAATCGTCTCCTCCTTCTGCTGTATGGTAGTCTGACGCACATCCACCAGCTCTTCCTGATAGTAGTGTGCATACAAGCCAATCATGTATGATGATAAAGCAGGTACTTTGTAAACAATCTTATTTATTTATTAATAAAATATTCATTTATTAAAGGCATTTAATTATCTACATGGTGCTATTTTTATAATATATAAATAACCCATAGTTTTAAGCAATGCTTTTAGAATCATGATGATGATCATGCTAATGAGATCTAAATTCTTAGAAAGCTCTAAAACTAAAATAGTTCCCAATCGTGAGATTACTAAAAAGGGGATTAGTAAATCCGGATAGATTGGTACATATGTTGCTTGCTCATTGGATGAGGATGATTGATCTCATGATCATTTGTGTGGAGACACTAAAGCAAGTATGTAGGTGCTTATTGGAGAATAAGTTCACTGAACGTGACTCGCTATGGAATACCTAATGGAGTTTTACTCGCCTGTCAATAGGAATTCCTAATGTGATAGTAGTACAAGTGATCCTTGGACTTGAGATCATCATAGTATCTTGTATGTAATGAATTATACTTTGACTTATTCCTTAAAGTCCTTTAGGGTATATAAAAGGGTATGCTTGGGTATAACGAGTTACATATGGAGATAATGAATGATCAATAAAGAATCTACCATCTCTAGTAAAAGAGGAGATATGTCCTATGTGATTCGTTAAATGACAACCCAGGAATCCTTGGCCAAGGTAAAATGAAATTAGAAAGGAGTTTCTAATTTGCATTATTTGGAGTTGTGCATTTTCTAATCGAAATACATATAATTAAATAAAATAAGACTTGACAGTAAATTCATGTCTTATATTTAATTGGGACATTGTATGGTGGAAGGATTGAATTGTATGGTAACTATTTACTCACAGGTTCTTTTATGATTAATGTTGAAATCTATATTATCTGGAAAGTCGTTGATCGCTAGGGAGGCTTATCCCTATTGTAGAATAAATATTATTTATTTAAATAGATTATTAGTTTAATTTATTTATTTAAATAAGATTAGAATTGTTCTAATTGATTTATTCACAACCGGTTTAATATAGAGAACCTAAAGGGTCACACCATAAAAGGAAGAATAATTATTTAAGAAGGTAATGGCATAATCGTAATAATGCATTAAGTGTAATTAATTTAATTTATAGTGATAGAATAAATTAAATAGCTTAATGTTTATTATTTAATATTTTAGAAATATTAAATATAAATTAATAAGAGGAGTCTTATTAATATTATTACAATTATTATTATTTTAATTTCTAAAGGAGTTTTGTAATTAATTTAATATTAGTACTCTCATTTATTCCTAATAAGATTAGGAGACAAATTAATTAAATGAATTTAATTAATTATTCCCCATATGGTGGGAAGCCTAAATTAATTAAAGGAGTTTAATTAATTAAAAGAAATCCCATGTCTAATAGGATTAGAAGGGTTGACCAATATCTATATAAGAGGAGTCTTATAATAGATATCAGTTGAGGCAATTCCAATTGTTGGAGAGTACTCCTTTTCTATAGAGGATAGAAAACTAAGCCAACCACCCTCCTTCTTGATAATTTATCTTTCTTGGTGGATCACCTCTAGAGGCCAAACACTTGGGTGGCTAACGTTGATCAAAGGAAGGAATCTAACCCGGAAATTCAAGGAAAACACGAAGAACAGGGAGTTGAACTAGTACATGTGGAAGCTTCGTTCTACAAGGGTATGATTTTATAACTTCTTATTTATCGTTTTAAATTAATAATTTGCATAAAGGATGATCCGGGTAATGGTTTTGTAGAATTTTTTAAACTTTGATATACCATGTTTCCGCTAATTTTTGTAATTTGATTGCATCACGATTTCGTACAAACCCAACAGTGGCATCAGAGTCAAACCTTTATGCAATTATTAATTGTTTTGATTTTATATACATATGGGTATGTATTTAGAATAATTTATTGGGCATAATTTTATTGTATAAAATTATTTTTTTTATAAAAGAAAGGCCAAATCAGGACTTGCCGATTTATTTATTTTTTTTAAAAGGGGATGACGAGTTTTAAAGAGACTCACGTTCTTAAAGTCACTTTAAAATACAATAAAGTACCTGCAGGATTAAAGTGGCGAACTTGAATTTATTTCTAAAGTGGTGAACTTGCAGGTGATCATGGTATATTTTATATATATATAATGTACCTTAGTAAAAGTGAATCAACATCCTGGAAGATTTTCAATTCATTCATTAATTATATATATATATATATATATATATATATATAATAGTTAAGGTGATTCACTGAAGGTTACTTCGGTAATAATATATATATATATATATATATATATATTATTAATAATTTTATAATTAAAATAAAAAGTTTATTTTAATCTTGAAATTGGATTTCATGCAATTTAAAATTGCCCATTAAATGATACTCATATATATATAGAATATTTTAATTCATGAGATGGATATTTATTTATTGATATATATATGGTGATATGTATGATAATAAATAGGGATTGATTATGGACTATTTGACCAATGTGATTGGATTTTATTTTAGTTGAATGTTTGAATGAATGAGTTTTATTAAATGGGGTCTGTGTACCTCGTCTTCTCTAATTTTTTTCTTGATGTAAAATTCTATCTCCCTCCTATGTACTTCCCCTTGACTGTTGATCAAGGTTTCTATTTAAATTAAATAGTTTAATGTAATAGAAATAGTTAGAATTATCTTGAAGAAATTGGAGACCAATGAGCAAGGAGCGCGTGAAGACCCATTTGTATGGAGCCCGGGTTTAAATGTAATAGTTACATTTAAATTTAAATTCTTGCACTCCTAGGTTTGACCTTTTGGTTCACTTGGTGGCTCTAGTGAACCAAACTAGAATAAAAGTCCATAATCAATCCGGGTAGAATATAGTATTCTATATTGCATGCTAAATATTATATATATTATTTATGCAAACATGCTTCGCATGTTTAATAAAATGACGCGTATTTTATATATATATGTGCATGCGCGCTAAACAAGATGAGACAAATAATAACAAACCCCTCAAAGAAATAATATTAAGTCTGAAGCGTTCAAATGATATTTGGAATATCGAACGTCGCCTTCTAGCATGATAAATTAATAGAGTATTAAATATTTAATATGAGCTTGTTGTGCTATCCACAAGGCGAGTATTGCATATTTAAGATGTTAATTAATCACATTTGATGCTTATCAAGAAAATTGAACAATCTAGTCTTGTTGTGCTATCCACAAGGACGAACATTTTTCTTTTTTGAATTTATGGAAGTGCTAGGCTGGACTTAACTTAAATTATTTTAGTTCGGATGTGCACACACTTGACCATTATGATTTAAGAGGCAAAATAAAAGGAATTACATGGTGATGTAATTGACAAGAGTTGTCTACCTATTTATTTGTATATCGCTTGTTGTGCTATCCACAAGGTTATATACATTTGAAATGGGATCCTTATTCTCATTAGCAAATCTTTAATTAGATATTGCCGAACTATATAAGTGAGGGTAATATAGTTTGATGAAAATAGTGGGAGATACCAATTTAAAATAAAGACCTAAATTTATTTTGGTATGTAAAGTTAATAAAATGAATGTTTGCTAAAATGATTGTTTTCTTTCACATGCAGAATTTTAAAAATGTCTAAATCACTAATCTCACTACGAAGCATACTTGATGCAAACAAGCTTACCGGGCCGAATTATGAGGACTGACTAAGAAATCTGAGAATTGTTCTCACTGCTGAAAAGATTTCTTATGTCCTAAATTCAACTGTCCCTGAATCTGTTTCAGAAACAGCCTTTGAGGAAGAGATTGCCACTTTCAATAAGTGGCAAGATGATGCATCTGTGGCTCAATGCATCATGCTCGCATCCATGAATAACGAGCTTCAGCGTCAGCACGTAAACATGGATGCTCCTGCTATGCTGCTTCACCTCAAGGAGTTGTATGGTGAACAGAGTAGGACTGCTAGATATGAGATATCTAAGGAGCTCTTCCGATCTCGGATGACCGAGGGTACTGCCGTCGAGACTCATGTCCTGAAAGTGATCAATTTGATTGAACGCCTTGGACAGCTTGGGTTCGTCATGGATGGGGAGTTGAGTCAAGACTTGGTCTTGCAGTCACTCCCTGAGACCTTCTCGCAGTTTGTGGTTAATTTTCACATGAATAAGCTAGATGTCAGCTTGCCTGAGCTGCTTAACATGCTGAAAATTGCAGAAGGTCACTTCCCATCCAAGAAGAACCATGTCTTGATGGTGGATTCTTCCAATAAAAGGAAGAGGCCCAAAGTATCTTTTGAAAAGAAGAAATCCAAGAAGGCTAAGGGAAAGGGGAAAGAAAAGGAACAAAAGAAATCTGAACCAACTAAAGGAATGTGCTTTCATTGCAACAAGCCGGGACATTGGAAAAGGAACTGCAAGAAGTATCTAGCAGAGAAGAAGCTTGGAGAAGCTTCGACTTCCAATCAAGGTTTGTTTATGATTGAAATTAATTTTTCTGAAAGTCATAATTCTACTTGGGTATTGGATACCGGCTGTGGTTCTCACATATGTAATACTGTGCAGGGACTGGTCAGAAGTAGAAAGCTGAACAATGATGAGGTGATCCTACGAATGTGGAATGGAGCAAAGGTTGCTGCATTAGCTGTAGGAACTTATTATTTAGCAATGCCTTCAGGCAAGTCCATTTATCTTAATAATTGTTATTATGTTCCGAATATTATTAAAAATATTATTTCAATTTCTGTATTGGATATGGAAGGATTTAACGTTGTTATAAAGAACAATAGTTGTTCTATTTATAAAGACGATGTTTTATATGGTATTGGAAATTTGCGAAATGGACTTTATACACTTGACTTACAAGAAAATATATTTCAAATTGAACAAACTAAGAAAAGGAAAAGAGATGATATTAATTATACCTACATGTGGCACTGTAGACTCGGTCATATCAACGAAACAAGATTATCCAAGTTGCATAAAGATGGGCTCCTCGAGCTATCCGATTATGAATCATATCCAACTTTTGAATCTTGTCTCATGGGTAAAATGACTAAATCTCCTTTTAGTGGAAAAGGAGAAAGAGTTACATAATTGTTGGCATTGATTCACACAGACGTTTGTGGGCCTATGGCAACAAGTGCACGGGGTGGGTATTCTTATTTTATTACTTTCACTGATGATCACTCAAGATTTGGATATGTGTATTTAATGAAATACAAGTCAGAATCATTTGAAAAGTTCAAAGAGTTCAGAAGTGAAGTAGAGAAACAAACGGGCAAGAGTATAAAGATACTTCGATCAGATCGAGGAGGAGAATACTTAAGTGGTGAGTTTCTCAATTGTCTCAAAGAAAATGGTATAATCTCACAATGGACTCCTCCAGGTACACCATAGTTAAATGGAGTATCTGAAAGGAGAAATCGAACACTGTTAGACATGGTTCGATCCATGATGAGTTTTACCGACCTTCCAATTTCCTTCTGGGGATATGCCCTAGAAACGGCTGCATACCAACTTAACAAGGTACCTACCAAATCCGCCCCAAAGATTCCATATGAGATGTGGAAGGGGAGGAAACCAAATCTTAAGCATGTTAAGACTTGGGGTTGTCCAGCTTATGTCAAAATGTTTGAACATGATATGCTACAAACTAAATCCGAAAAGTGTAGATTTGTGGGATACCCTAAAGAAACTGTAGGGTATTAATTCTATCATCCAACTGATCAAAAGGTGTTTGTTGCGAAATATGCTTCCTTCTTGGAAAAGGAGTTTATCCATGAAGGGGTCAGTGGGAGTAAGATATATCTTGAAGAAGTTCAAGAACCACAAATTACCACGGATCAAAGTCAGGTACCTGACCAAGTAGAAGAACCTACTATACCACACCCTGTTCGTAAATCTGGAAGAGTACCGAAGATACCTGAGAGGTATGGATTCGTTATAGAGGATGACGATGAGGTACGCATCATGAATGATAATGATCCATTGAATTACGAACAGGCCATGAGTAATAAAGACTCAGGGAAATGGCTTGAAGCCATGAAATTCGAAATGGACTCCATGTATGAAAACAAAGTATGGACTTTGGTTTCACCACCTGAAGGCATTAAGCCTATTGGGTGTAAATGGGTCTTTAAAAGAAAGACTGGAGCGGACGGCAAGGTGGAGACCTATAAGGCCCGACTGGTTGCAAAAGGTTTCAAACAAAGACAAGGAGTTGACTATGATGAAACCTTTTCACCAGTAGCTATGCTCAAGTCCATTCGGATTTTGCTTGCGATTGCAGCTTATAACGACTATGAGATCTGGCAGATGGACGTGAAAACGGCCTTCCTCAATGGGAAACTTGAGGAGGATGTGCATATGACACAGCCAGAGGGATTTGTTTCAAAGGTTGGAATAAATCAAGTCTGTAAGCTGCAACTATCCATTTATGGATTGAAGCAAGCTTCTCGTAGATGGAACATTCGTTTTAATGAGACAATCAAAGAGTTTGATTTTATCAAAAACGACGATGAACCATGTGTGTACAAGAAGGTTAGTGGGAGCGCAGTTTCATTCCTTGTATTATATGTTGATGATATATTACTGATAGGGAATGACATTCCTATGCTACAATCAATTAAAATTTGGTTATCTAAACACTTCTCCATGAAGGACTTGGGAGAAGCATCCTATATTTTGGGGATAAAGATCTATAGAGATAGATCTAAAAGGATGCTTGATTTATCCCAAGGAACGTACATTGATGCAATGCTAAAGAGATTTAGCATGGAAGATTCCAAAAGAGGTCTCATGCCGATGAGCCATGGAATACATCTCTCCAAGAAACAGGCCCCAAAGAAACCTGAGGAGAGAGACCGTATGAGTAAGATCCCTTATGCTTCTGCAATAGGATCTATTATGTACGGTATGATATGTACTAGACCGGATGTTTCTCATGCACTTAGTGTAACGAGCAGATACCAGTCGAATCCAGGAGAAGAGCATTAGAAGGCAGTGAAGAATATCCTAAAATACTTGAGAAGGACTAAGGATATTTTTCTTGTCTACGGTGGGTCTGAATTAAAACTCGAGGGCTTCACAGACTCAAGTTTTCAAACAGACCAAGATGACAGTAAATCTATTTTGGGGTATGTTTTTACCTTGAACGGAGGCGCAGTGAGTTGGAAGAGTTCCAAACAGCAAACAGTTGCTGATTCAGTGATAGAGGCAGAGTATATAGCTGCAAGTGAAGCTGCAAAGGAAGCTGTTTGGATGAAGAAGTTCATAACTGAACTTGGTGTGGTTCCTAGCATTGGAGAAGCAGTTCCCATTTACTGTGACAACACAGGAGCAGTTGCACAGGCTAAGGAACCGAGGTCTCATCAGAAATCTAAACACGTGTTGCGGCGATTTCATTTGATCAGGGAGATCATTGAAAGATGAGACGTCACCTTGGAGCGTGTAGACTCTCAAGACAACATTGCAGATCCATTTACTAAAGCTTTAACACAACAGCAGTTTGATCGTCACTTAGAGAAGATGGGTATGAGATACCATGGCGATTGGCTTTAGTGCAAGTGGGAGATTGATAGTAGTGTGCATACAAGCCAATCATGTATGATGATAAAGCACGTACTTTGTAAACAATCTTATTTATTTATTAATAAAATATTCATTTATTAAAGGCATTTAATTATCTACATGGTGCTATTTTTATAATATGTAAATAACCCATAGTTTTAAGCAATGCTTTTAGAATCATGATGATGATCATGTTAATGAGATCTAAATTCTTAGAAAGCTCTAAAACTAAAATAGTTCCCAATCGTGAGATTACTAAAAAGGGGATTAGTAAATCCGGATAGATTGGTACATATGTTGCTTGCTCATTGGATGAGGATGATTGATCTCATGATCATTTGTGTGGAGACACTAAAGCAAGTATGTAGGTGCTTATTGGAGAATAAGTTCACTAAACGTGACTCGCTATGGAATACCTAATGGAGTTTTACTCGCCTGTCAATAAGAATTCCTAATGTGATAGTAGTACAAGTGATCCTTGGACTTGAGATCATCATAGTATCTTGTATGTAATGAATTATACTTTGACTTATTCCTTAAAGTCCTTTAGGGTATATAAAAGGGTATGATTGGGTATAATGAGTTACATATGGAGATAATGAATGATCAATAAAGAATCTACCATCTCTAGTAAAAGAGGAGATATGTCCTATGTGATTCGTTAAATGACAACCCAGGAATCCTTGGCCAAGGTAAAATGAAATTAGAAAGGAGTTTCTAATTTGCATTATTTGGAGTTGTGCATTTTTAATCGAAATACATATAATTAAATAAAATAAGACTTGACAGTAAATTCATGTCTTATATTTAATTGGGACATTGTATGGTGGAAGGATTGAATTGTATGGTAACTATTTACTCACAGGTTCTTTTATGATTAATGTTGAAATCTATATTATCTGGAAAGTCGTTGATCGCTAGGGAGGCTTATCCCTATTGTAGAATAAATATTATTTATTTAAATAGATTATTAGTTTAATTTATTTATTTAAATAAGATTAGAATTGTTCTAATTGATTTATTCACAACCGGTTTAATATAGAGAACCTAAAGGGTCACACCATAAAAGGAAGAATAATTATTTAAGAAGGTAATGGCATAATCGTAATAATGCATTAAGTGTAATTAATTTAATTTATAGTGATAGAATAAATTAAATAGCTTAATGTTTATTATTTAATATTTTAGAAATATTAAATATAAATTAATAAGAGGAGTCTTATTAATATTATTACAATTATTATTATTTTAATTTCTAAAGGAGTTTTGTAATTAATTTAATATTAGTACTCTCATTTATTCCTAATAAGATTAGGAGACAAATTAATTAAATGAATTTAATTAATTATTCCCCATATGGTGGGAAGCCTAAATTAATTAAAGGAGTTTAATTAATTAAAAGAAATCCCATGTCTAATAGGATTAGAAGGGTTGACCAATATCTATATAAGAGGAGTCTTATAATAGATATCAGTTGAGGCAATTCCAATTGTTGGAGAGTACTCCTTTTCTATAGAGGATAGAAAACTAAGCCAACCACCCTCCTTCTTGATAATTTATCTTTCTTGGTGGATCACCTCTAGAGGCCAAACACTTGGGTGGCTAACGTTGATCAAAGGAAGGAATCTAACCCGGAAATTCAAGGAGAACACGAAGAACAAGGAGTTGAACTAGTACATGTGGAAGCTTCGTTCTACAAGGGTATGATTTTATAACTTCTTATTTATCGTTTTAAATTAATAATTTGCATAAAGGATGATCCGGGTAATGGTTTTGTAGAAATTTTTTAAACTCTGATATACCATGCTTCCGCTAATTTTTGTAATTTGATTGCATCACGATTTCGTACAAACCCAACACTTCCAGCTCTCCGACTCTACCCTGCAGCTCAATGTTGCGGTCGTAGACTTCCTCGTACATCACAAAACTGATAGATTTAGGTGAAAATTCCTCTTCAGGATCCTCCTCCTCTTTTGAATCATCCTCATCGTCTTGGTCAAAGACTGGCTCATGCTCCTGACCCACTACTGTGATCAATAGAGATGGCTCTCTCTGAACCAGCTACTCCCAGACAGTCTGGATGTCTCGGGACTCCTCATCCCTAGGCATCTGGGGTAACTCCTCCTTATCCTGACTGGACTCTCCAACAATCGTCATCCTGACAACAAAATTTTAAGGTTTAATTATTACGTGATATCGATCGATACTCTTTGTGTACATAAACACAAGTACATAGCACATAAGGTAGTTTATTATTGTGATGCCCCGAAATCCGGCCTATTTTTCACACCCGAATTTCGTGCATTACGATACTTCCCATTCCATACATACATCATTATATCCTGAAAATACATGATATATTCACACATTCCCAGGTTCTATTACCTCAAAATGTTGCTTCATTAAAAATAATGGTAATTACATTATTCTTATCACATTACAAGTGTAACTTAACTAGTCACCATATCTATAGAATAGTTTTAATCTAACTATTCCCCAAGTCTCGACTTGATCTTCACGCTTGTTCATAACATGAACAGTACTTCATCTTGCGACGCCAATGGTATTCGCAACCTATAGAATCTCACCATAGCAAGACATCGATCCACTTGATCTTCATCAAGTCCTTTAACACATACTACCGTCGTTCGCTGAAAATGTTTTTTTATTTCAAGCAAGTGTGAGCATTCAATTGCTCAGCAAGTCATAGCAGTTGAATATTAACAACTCAAGAATTAACATTCTTTTAAGACTTCAATAACCGAACAATGGTTATGAAGCAGCTCGAATAATAGGAATACGTTCTGATTCCTATCATTTTAAAACATACATCACATATACTTTGTCAAAGTCTCATCCTTTTACCTCGTTCATACACATTCTGTCTGGCTAGAATCATTAGCACAGACTTAACAAGTACGATTCATGAATAAACCAAACTCTTTCATACTTAACAGTTCAATCACAGAACAGTTCATTTCACTTAACCATCAAAGTGTTAACATTGTGGCACATGGCCTCATAAATATTACCATCTTGAACAAATATCGCATGCACATATGAAATTTCTTCCACATATTCAACATCTGAGGAAGTTAAGAAACTAACATTCATATGAAAATGAATGAAGTTAGGAACTTGCATCAAGTAGAACTTGAGCAAGATTAGAAACTTGCCTTAGCGATGTGTACTGCTTACGCCTTATCGTTCATCACAATCCCTATAAAGCATATAGGAAACACATATCCAATTAGTCAAATACTTGACTTAAGCATTATCTTATACTTCTCTTTACTTCTTATGGTTCGTGTTCTTGTAATCTACGTCTACGCGACCAATCTTTACTTCATTCTTCCTATTATTTCATTACATTCCATTATCACGTCTGGTCCATACGACTCTGAACGTTTATCCAAGTTATTAACATTAACTCGGCTTTTCACATTATACGTTCTTCATTCTCTTATTACCGTTTATTACGGCTTATTACCAATCACATGCCAACATTCATTAACGTCTAAGTTATACAACCAATGTATACTTAGAACGTTCACTCAACGCCGATACTATTCGTGAGAAACATTCACGTATTCCTGCGTTCACGTTACTCGTCTCTTACTCTCATTCAACCATTACTTATGGTTTAAATTATATGTTTAAGTGTTACATTAAGTGAATTCTATGTTCACTTGAACTCTCATCAATTATCACTAAGTATGATGATCGACGAGATCTTAACTTGTTCTTCAACTTAAACTTTGGTTAATGTTTCCAAGCTTAAGTTCAATTACGTTTGTTCAACGTTTAACTCTCATAAACATTGATTAAACATGTTGTTTAAAGCTTACATTACATCACGTGCTAGCCCCTTAATTGATATGCAAAAGGTTAAGTACTTACTAGCAATGTCAGAATTTTCTGACATGCTGGCGCTGCAGTGCCAGATTTTCCTCTTGGAGTGGTGCTGCAGCGCTACCCCTCCAGAGATTTCTCCCAGGAGTGGTGCTGCGGCGCTGGTTTAAGCCTATTGGGTGGTGCTGCGGCCCTAGCCCTGCAGCTCAGAAAAATTTCTAAGTCTTTGAAAATTCTGAAATTCCCGAGTCCGTAACATTATCGTTATAACTCGGAATTGGTTCGTTCCAAAGCCAAAAGTTCACAAATGACATGCTCTACCATCCTATCAAGTCGGAATTCATTTTCAAATCCGTCGGCGAGAAATTCACCGATTAGTCCATTTTTACGTTTTCGTCAAACGTTCGCGAACGTTCGACGCTCGTTTCTTCGTTTTAACTCCGAATTCGTTCGTTCTTGTTCTCGCAAGTCTTGTTTACATAATTATACGTGTTGCAATCGAAAAACATCATTTCTGAATCACACGATGACTTTTGACTTTCATTCCAAGAAATTTTACGATTTCGACGCTTAACGTCTAATCGCATAAACTTCCATCGAATCTTTGTTACTTGATATTTTTACGTCAAACCAAATGGAATCAATCCATTGGTTGTTCCTTTATGATTCTAACCATATTAAACATCTAAGTTTTAATGGTTTTCTTCATTACGTTCTTCGTGTTCTTTGTGTTCTTCGTTCGTTCTTCTTCCGTTCTTCGTTCTTAATCAATGTTATGATTATGATTTTACGTTTTCTCGCATTCTAACGGTATAAGTTTGATAATTCAACTTATAACATCAGAGAGTTAATATAACTCTTCCGAATCATCCACTAACATCTTCTAACATCTTTTCGTTCATTAACCATTTCATTATGGTTTTAACTCATTTTTTTCCTTAACTTCTTAACCAATTACTCATGATTTTACTTGTTCTTGGTTCTTAGTGTTTTAAAGTCCACTAATACCAATCTCCATACTTCCTAACATGCATGCTTTGTCCATTTTTACTTCTCTATCAACCTTTAAAATTAAAGAAAGATGAAGATTAAGGTTTAACACTTATACCTTATAAGTGTTCTGGTCTCCTTAGACTTTGTTCTTGACAAATTCTTAGACTAGCTTCTCTACCTTCTTGGTTGCTCATCAAGCTCTTCTTTCTCTCTTCTCCTTCAATCTCTCAAGCTCTCTCTCCCTCTCTAGATATTGGTGGGATTTTCAAACAATGAAAAATAAAGGCCTAAGCCTTCTATTTATAGAAAAATCAAAGCTAAGGGTAGAATGGTCTTTAGGCAAGCAAAACCAAAGATAGTTTGGTCTTTGGACCAAACCTCCTCAACCCACCTCCTCTCCACTTCCCCCCCCCCCTTATGCAACCTATGTCTCCCCATGTACTAGCATGTGCTAGCACATGGCCTCCCATGTCACACCATGTGCCCATGGGTTTAAACCACCCATTTACTCGCCAGTTCATCCCACAGGTTTAATAATTAGATTTAATTCAAATAATATCCATTTTACTTCGTATAAAATTCGTATTATACGACGTATTAATTCTCTTATCATCCTCGTATTATACTCGTATAATAATTAGTATTATACGCGTATTCATTATGTATAATAATCATATATTATTACACATAATTATTTTATTCTTCACTTTCACTTTCACTTTCCCTAACCCTTAGAGTTTTAAGTCCACAAGCGAAAACTTCGCGAGCCATAAATGAAATATTATTACATATTCCATCTCGTCTTAAAATCCTATCATTACCCGTTTCTCGAAATTTCAAAATAAATTCCCTAGCAGAAACGGATGAATAGTGATTTTCGTCATTTCCTTCTCAAGAAAACTTTTCTCGGCTAACTTAACTTTTCACGGTATATTATCGTCAAATCTTTTGACAGAATGTCATTCCGACATTTTAAACTCCCAGAAAGGTTTAGGGTCCAAACCCTAACCTTAAACCCTAACTCTTAAGGTTAAACCCTAACCCTTAGGTCTATTTCGTCTTTTTCTCAGAAATATTTTTATTCCCGAAAATCTTTTATTTTCATCTTGAAAATTCATACTCGTTCATTCCAGCTCGTAGCCAAAATCCTCCTCATTTCTAATCATCCTATGTCATAGAATGATTAATATACATATATCACAGAATATAATCAATAAAAATTCATTTTATTAATTATTAATTCTTTAAGCTTAATTTCTGGACAATTCGATTTTCTGGGTTGTCACATTCTTCCCTCCTTATAAAAATTCCATCCTCGAAATTTCCCAAACCAAATCCATACCCAGATGCGTTATCCTTTCAACCCTTCGACAAAGAGTTAATCTTAACTCTTCTTATTTATGTTGAAAAAATCTCAACATACTAATTCGGTAGGTATTTATCTAGTCATTCCTTCTCATTTTCTCTTTTACATCCTTTCTCCCAAGGATCATTATCTTTTTATAGTTGTCAGATGATACATATCCTGACAACTATACTTCTAAAATCTCGAGTTATCACAATTATCTTGACTATCATCACTATCTTTTCGATCTCCTATAAGGCTACTACCAACTATACATAACCTAAAGCTTCGATACCAACTTGTGACACCCCCAAATTCAGGTACTTCATTTCCATAGGGTTTGGTGTTCACTATCTAAATATAACATAACTAACTGCCTATAAATAAAGAATGCAAAATAAATTACAACGTTAGTAATAAAATCTTCCTTATAAAAGGATTACAACTTGTCAAAATGTTCCCAGGTTTCTAACCTTAAACAAACATCAAATGCGGAAAAATAAAACATCGTATAACAGTTAAAGTCTTATTACAAATATCATATCATAAATATGAACAATTCTCTTGTTTATCATGCCCTTGCCTTTGCTAGTTGACGGCTCGTCAACTTTCTCAACTTTGGCTGTAATGATTATATATATGCAAGAGTGAGCAAACAAAAGCTCACTTGAATAACAAACAATAAGGATGACATATCACCGAATAAGTTCAACCGAATTAACTAACATTTTTATCATCGATAATCAAGAATTGAATATAAGATTTAGAATTCATCTGAGGGTTACAAGACCTTAAACTATATCCCAAGTTGTAAGTATTTCTACTTAGACCTTTAATAGTCGTTAGACTATATGAACTCTTAACTCGTACTTAGAGGGATCAACCCTTCGTACCATATATTGTGCACAAATATCTTAACGCTTTTGCATGGTAATCCCCTATTAATAGGGTTGTTCATCTCAGCTTTAATTAATGAGTCCGCACCAAAGAAAGTTTGGTTTGGATAAGCTCAAAGGATAATTTAGAGTTCAACTATCATCAACTAAGGAGTAGTTGAATCAACTTACAAAAATTTAAGAGCTCGATAACAAAAGAATTATGAAATAATTATGAGTTAATAGACATCATATTTAATAGTCATGCTTTAGAAATAAACTTAAAGCATTTAAAAGATATAACAAAACCTTGCTTGAACAATTAAGTCAAGGTTACATTATTTTCAATGATGAACTTCAATAAAATACTTATCCAATGCAGATTAAAAGAATTTGCTCAATTGAAAGTAGAAAGGATAGAATAACTTCCGTAAACATAATCGAGTTAGGGTAAGAAAACTTGCTCAAATAAAAAGTAAGGAATAGGAAACTTTCTCAATTAAAAGAGAATAGTTAAAAAACTTACCTCGTTCGTAAGCTAGCAATTATAAACTCGTTCCATAATTTATCCTACGTACACGTTATTAACAATAGTAACACAAATTAGTTACCATATAACTATATCACATCTAAGTTAACTCACCATTCTTTAGTTATTAGGTTTAAATCATTAGTTATCACATAACATGATCAAACCACACATTCACATCAAATTTAATAATCAACCAAATTATAATTTAAAATCATACATTTTATATTAAAAATATGATTTCATACTGTCCAATTAGCATATAATTTTATTAACATGCTATTATATTTATTACATTAACATTCTCATAAAAGTGTACATTTAATTAAAAAAATTGGCTATAATGCATAGGTGGCGCTACAGTGCCATATAATAAACTGCAGCCGGCGCTGTAGCGCTGTGCCACGTCATCAAGGCTCTGGGACCTGGCGCTGCAGCGCTCCAATTATACTCTGAACTGGCGCTGTCGCGCCATGCCACGTCAGCACGCTCCACTTTCGGTCTCGGTGTTGCAGTTAACATACATAATTGGCGCTGTTGCGCCGTGCCACATCACCAACTGTTGCTGTGGCGCTGCAGCGCCCAGTTTACTCATAGGACTGGCGCTGCTGCGTCACGTCACAGTAGGACGCAGACAGCCTCGCGAACTGTGCAGGAAAAAGCGAATTTGGCTTATTTCGTCACATCAAACTCAAATTTTAACCAATATAATACATATAAAACTTTACAGAATCATAACTTTATGCTTCTAACATGTTTTAACACATAGAAACATCACAACACATAATTAAAAACCTTTAATTTTATGATTTTGAAGAAAACACCTTTATTAAGTGTTCTTAACAAAAACAAACACTTTAACTTTGTTTTTAAACCAAATCACATAATTCAAATCATGTTATTTTCGTTTCTTAACATATTATTATAATCTAAACTTAATTTACATAACATAGCATGAATTAAACACCAATTTTAATATCAAAGAAACCATTTTTCAAAATATTTCACTGTAAATTACTATAAACATGATTTCTTCATGTTCATCATATTTACATGATTTAAACAACTAGAATACTCATACAAATCATATATAATAGTTTATATATATATATATATATATATATATATATATATACAATATAACATGTATACATAAATTCTCATGAAAATTAAATTAAAGAGAAGTAGACTGTCTTTTTATGAAGAACAATTGAATTAGAAAACTTAAGGTTAGATTACTACCATGTTAGCTTTAGAGAAAGATGATGATGATGGCTTCCTCTTGTTTTCACAGAGAATTCTCGTCTTCCTTATTCTCTCTTTTCTCTCTAGTTTTCTTTCTCTGCTATTTCTCTTTTCTTACTTTGATATTCTAACTTTCTAACCTAACGTAGTATAACATATAACTGACATATACATATAATTATATAATATAATAACTGACATATACATAATATCCTTATTAAATATATATTAGTTATATATTTTTTAAAATCAAAAGCCACTAAGGCTTCTTTGGCAAAACTAATTTAAAAATAAAATTTTAAAAGACTTAGGCCTTGTTTGGTGAAACTGAATATAAATAGACTTAAGGGCCTTGTTTGGTAAAACTAAATTTTAAAAATGTGTTGATTAAAGATAAGTGAATTGTGATAAATATTTATTCAATTTTTGATATAATAGAGGGGTGTCATGAGGCGTGTGTTGTAAGTTTGGCTTATTATTCCATGGGAAGACGTGCTAATTTTATGAATCGTCAGTTGAAGTTTTAATAGTAAATCAATCTGGATCGTCCGTTAATCAGTTACTATTTAGTCCATTCTCCTATAAATAGAAGCTCATTTCTTTCTTCTTTCTCACCAATTCACTAAGCTATAGAGAGAGAAACTATAGAAAGAGAATAAGAGAGAAAGAAGAAGAGTATTCTGCTACTACACTATTACAGTATCCAATCTCCTACTAAGGTAAGGGATGTTATTTTTTTTCAATACTCGTAAGGTTGTCATTCTATTCCTTATTAAGCTGTGGAAATAACTTGTCTACGTGGATTACCGCATGCCTGGTGAATAACCCTTCGTATTCAATCCTTATTAATCTGTGGAAATAACATGTCTACGCAAACTACAAGCATGTATGGTGAATAACCATTCGTATTCATTCTTTATTAAGTTGTGGGAATGATCTGTCTACGCGGATTACCGCATGACGGGTGAAAATCCATTTGTAGTTTCTTATATTATTTCATTTTATATTCCTAAATCTAAACTTACTATTGCTTCTATAATTCCTAAAATGATTAGAAATTCTTGAGGTTTGCACTTCATATAATATCATTTCACTATAATATTGGTTTGAACTTTCGTATTAAATTTTAATCTTTTCATGTCGGCGTACTATTCATCCGGGATACTATTTGTACATGTGATGCCCCCAAATTCTTGTAACATCTATTACAGGATATGGTGCTCATGATACAACATACATTATTATCTAACTACGTAAACACCAGAAAAATAATAATAATAATATAACTATTACATACTTATTCAAAATAAAATCCCAAGTCTTTACAACCTTTAACAAACAAAAACTTAAACTTAGCGTTTATCGATACATTACATCATATGCAAAAATATAAACTTATTACATAAGGTAACTAGCATCATTTCATCTTAGATTTTCAGTTGTCCTTGCCCGAGCCCTAAGCCTGTTCATCCTTAACTGAAAGGTTTAAGCAAGAATGAGCACAAATTGCCCAGCAAGTATATAAAGAAGTTTGAAAACATACATCAGGAGTAAAAACATCTGAATAGCTATAACAGTTGAAAGAATTATCAAGTGTTAAACAGGAATATCAAGAATAAGAATTTAAGAATTCTTAATATCATACTAAGGGGTGTAGAATACCCTGAACAATACTTTGTTTCATCGAAAAACCATCAGACGGTTTAACAATCAAATAGATTGCAAACGGTCTCTGCAAGTACTCCAGGTGATCAGCCTATCGTACCCTACATTGTGCACAAGTATAAAGTTTAAACTGCATAAGCATAAATGGGACTATATGCCCGACATCTGTTTGCCCGTTTATTCGGGTTGTTCATCTTAGTATTCATGCGAGACCGCACCAAAATAATTTGGATTGGTAAACATTAAATAGCTACAAAGGATTTGAATCATTTAAACAATATACTATGTTTGCATTAATAACATCTAGCTGGAACAAAAGCTAGAAAACACACTTGAATATAGTTCATTAAGGAAATAAGAACTTTAAAGCATAGCAATTGCAATAGGAACTGGATAATCATCAATAACATTTCGCAAAACAATTGAAGTTGTAGAACTTTAAGACAAAGGAACTTGTACGAATGATTAAATAATCACAAGTCCGAACTTACCGTCGCTTCAGTCAAATAAGTAAGGATTTATTAATTTCTTAATGGATATAAGGTTAGGAAACTTGCCTGGTACGTCTGCTATCGCTAACGCTAGCAATTAACCTTCACGTAACCTAATCATATGTGTCACGTTAAGAAATTAGGTTCTTGAACTCTAATTTGAAAGTAAAGGATTTCCTTTTAATTTTAATAGGATTATAAACTAACACGTAATCAAATACACTTCAATTACACAAGCAGGTTAGATTTTACAGGTCCAGGGGTTCAATATTAGAATATGAAAAAAAAAAATCTAAAAAATTTTCGGCCCGACCTGACCCAGCCCGACGCAAGCTGCGCAGGCTTAGGCCTTATGAGCTGCGCAGCTCTTCAGCCCAGAAATTTTCTTTGCAGTTTGAGCTGCCATCTTAGCGAATTAATTCCGATTAAACCATACATGATATGACCATGAAACTTGGACACAACATACTTCATATAGCATAACATTTTAAAAAAATAACACACACCAGAAATCAACATGTTAAGACCACAAACCAGCTGCCTTGAAAAACGTGCCAGAACAGGTTTTCACACTTAGACATTTTTTGGAAATTTCCAGAATCTGCAGATTTTTCTTATGAACATGCTTGCTTCCGATTTTCATATCTCTCTCAATTTAACTCCGTTTCTTATAAAATTTGGTCAGGTTGTACATGATACTACATACTATTTTATAAAATTATTACCTACCGTAAACGAGTCGCAAAAATCATGATTCTAAGGCTCCGAACAACCCGAAAATCACAGATTTAACTTTTAAACCAACTTTGACAAAAATCATGATTTTGATTCTAGCATGCAATGAACTAGTTCCTACTGTCCAGATCACATCTACTAACATATATACACATGTTACAATAATCAAACTCGCTAACTTTTCATGTTTTGATGAATTTAGCATCTTAGTGGCATTTTATCAAACATATAGCATACATGGCATCATTCTTTGAATTTCTATGAATTTGCAACATGATTACACCAAAATTTTCATTCTTATCTTCCACATCACAGTAATAGGTAATATCATGGCATCACAAAGTCCAAATCAACCGTTTACTATGATTATTAATGCACTTGTCCACTAATTTTCTCAAAAACATAGAAAATGATTTCATGCTTACCTTTTTTGACGAATTTCTTCCTTGTTTTAACTCTGATATTCCTTCTTCCTTGTTGGTTTAAACTCTCCAAAACTCCAGAAATCGTCAACCTCTCAAATTCTCATTCTAAATTTCTCTTTTTTTGCTCTCTTGGTGGAATTTTATCAAAGTGAAGGAGTATAGAGGTGGAGAGTATATATATATATTATAAGCATTGGTTTTCCTTACCTCTTCCATTCCAATCTCAGGAGTTACACAAGCTTGCAACAAATAACACAATTAAAAGAAATGAATAACTTGGGAGTTAGAGAAAATGAAAGAGTTTTAGTTTAAAGAGGATAATGAAGTACCCTCCTTATTAGTATTGTTATATACGTATATACTCCTCCATGTTGTCCTAATTCAATTGTCACCAAGTCCCCCCAGCTGCTGACTATATTTTAAAATATTATTATTAAATCCATTACATCAATTAATAAGCCATTTTGACCATTTTATCCTCCGAAGCCAAACGTTTCGATACTTATATTGTTTCCTACTAAAGTCGACGTTCTGGACGTCATGGGACTATCCGTTTCGTCAAATTCATATCCGAAATTTGTGGTTTACTTTTTCCCCAAAAAAGTCAACTGGTTGACTTTGACCAAAAAGTCAACCGTGACACATTTTTTGTGGTTACAGTCTATCCTAACTAATTTCGACGTTCCGGACTCAAATACGCAGTCCGCGTCTCTAAATTTCGCTCTGAACTACAACTCGTGTTTTAATACCATTCCACGAAAATAATAGAATTAATTCCATAACCAAATCAAATAGTTAAATTAATCTAAACCAACTATTTAAATCCTTCACATCACATAACTTAAAATAAACCACATACGTATAACACATATACATCTAATAAAAGAAATCACACAAGAGTTTCACATAAGTTCGTTTATTGATACTTAGTAAATTACATAATAATCTCGGATATTATAGTACAGTACTATTTATACGATACTATTCATGAGTACTAGTTCATAACGGAATTTAATTTTCTTTTCTTTGTCCAAGTTATCTTTTATGAATCTTATTCTTAAAATTGAATCCATGCTTTGATCTTCATATTGACAATTTGGACATTCTTGAACTCTGGATAAATTGAATTATAAATCGCTAATATTTATCCTTGATCTCACTTGATTCATTCTTTATATCATTGTCATAATCCTCAGACTTAAATTATGGTGAAAGTTATCTTTGGCCCGTAGTGCAAAGATGAACTATTGATTGATGAATATCTTTGGCCCGTAGTGCAAAGATGAACTATTGATTGATGAATATCTTTGACCCGTAGTGCAAAGATATAATATTGACTTGCATAATTATTGATTGGTGTTATAGGGATAAAATATTTCTGATGGACCTCTAACTCGTAGAAGATAGTAGACATCATTCTCTACTTGAATCTTCTAATGGAATGTTATTTTCGCTACAGTTGTTGATCTAAAACTTGTTGTCCATAATATTTTATCTGATTTATTATTTTTGAAGGCTAACGATAATGTATTATTCATTATCTTAGATATAATATTCTTTACTAGGCTAGTTGACCTCACCCTTTTCCTCTCATTGTTCTCATCAGGAAATGAGAGTGTCGCTGGGACTAGTCGGGGAGTTGAGTAATGATCCAAGATATTTACTATAAAAGTCTTCACTATGTTGTAAAATAGTGTGAAAATAATTATAATGAGAACTTAATTTGAGCGTTGATATTTTCGTATTGATTACGACATAATATTTGTAGTGAAACTCACAGTTTATGTGTGGTCGTATTTTGCACGATAGATTAATAGTTGTAAATAGAAAGATTTATATTTGGATTCTGTACCATGTATTTTAGCGACTCAAAATAAGTTGTGTGAACCTATTTTGGGGGTATCACTTGTATTTCATTAAATACACATATCCAAATCTTGAATGATCATCAGTGAATGTAATCAAATAAGAATACCCTCCTCATGCATTCGTTGTCATATGTCCACAAACATCTGTGTGTACCAACGCTAACAACTCTGTAACTCTTTCTCCTTTTCCTCTAAAAGGAGATTTAGTCATCTTACTCATGAGACAAGATTCACAAGTTGGATATGATTCATAATCAGATAGCTCTAAGAGCCCATCCTTATGCAACTTGGATAATTTTGTTTCATTGATATGACCTGAGTCTATAGTGCCACATAAAGGTATAATTAACATCGTCTCTTTTTCGTTTCTTAGTTTGTTCAATTTGAAGTATATTTTCATGCAAGTCAAGTACGTAAAGTCCATTCAATAATTTACCAACTCCATATAAAACATCCTTATTATCAATAGAACAAATATTGTTCTTTATTATAATATTATAACCATCCATATTCAATACATAAATAGAAATAATGTTTCTTATAATTGTTGGAACCAAATAACAATTATTTAAATTAATGGATTTGCCCGTAGGCAGTGCTAAACAATAAGTTCCTACAGCTAATGCAGTAACTTTTGCTCCATTTTCCACTCGTAGGATGACTTCATCCTTGTTCAGCTTTCTACTTCTGACCAGCCCCTGCATAGTATTACATATGTGAGAACCACAACCGGTATCCAATACCTAAGTAGAAGTTTAACTTTCAAAAAAATTAATTTAAATCATGAACAAACCTTGATTGGAAGTCGAAGCTTCTCCAAGCTTCTTCTCTTCCAGAAACTTCTTGCAGTTCCTCTTCTAATGACCCGGTTCATTTAAATGGAAGCACATTCCTTTGCTAGCTAGATCAGGGTTTTTTGATCCTTCACTTTCGCCCTGCCCTTAGCCTTCTTAGTTTTCTTCTTTTCAAAATATATCTTGGGCCTCTTCCTTTTCTTGGAAGAATTATCCACCAGTAAGACTTGGTTCTTCTTGAATAGGAATTGTCCTTCAGTAGTTTTCAACATGTTAAGTAATTCAGGCAAGCTAATATCCAACTTATCTATGTGGAAATTCACAACAAATTATAAGAAGGTATATGGGAGTGACTGCAAGATCAAATCATGACTTAACTCCCCATCCATGATGAACCCAAGCTGTCCAAGACGTTCAATCAAATTGATTATCTTTAGGACATGAGTCTCAACAGTAGTGCTCTCGGTCATCCGAGATCGGAAGAGCTTCTTAGATATCTCATATCTAGCAGTCCTACTTTGCTCACCATACAACTCTTGAAGGTGCAACAATATAGCAGGAGCATCCATAGTTTCATGCTGACGCTGAAGCTTGTTACTCATGGATGCAAGCATGATGCATTGAGCCACATATGCATTATCTTACCACTTCTTAAAAGTAGCAATCTCTTCCTCAGAGGCTTCTTCTGCAACATTTGCAGGGACATACGAATTTAGGACATAAGAAATCTTTTCTGTAGTGAGAACAATTCTCAGATTTCTTAACCAGTCCGTGTAGTTTTGTCTGGTTAATTTGTTAGCATCAAGTATGCTACTATGCAGTGATAGTGAGTGTGACATTTTCAAATTTTGCATGTGAAATAAAATAATATTTTAGCAAACATTCATTTAATTAATTACCAAAATAAATTAGGTCTTTATTTTTAATTGGTATCTCCCACTATTTTCTTCAAACTATATTACCCGCATAATATATAGTTCGGCAAATCTAATTAAAGATTTTCTAGTAAGAATAAGGATCTTATTTCAAATGTATATAGCCTTGTGGTGACACAACAAACTATATATAAATAAATAGGTAGATAACTCTTGTCAATTATATCATCATGTAACTCCTTTTGCCTCTTAGATTATTTTGATCAAGTGGTGACACATCAAAATTAAAATTATCCAAGTTAAGTCAAACCTAGCACTTTCATATATTCAAATAGAAAAATACTATCCTTGTGGTGACACAACAAAATAATATTGTTCAATTTCTTTATAAGCATCAAATGTGATAAATCAATATCTTAAATATTTAATACTCGTCTTGTGGTGACATAACAAACTCATATTAAATATTTAATAATTTATTAATTTATCATGCTAGAAGGCGACATTTGATATTCGAACTATCTTTGAACGCTTAGGACTTAATATAAAATCCTTGAGGGGTTTGTTATTAATTGTCTTATCTTGTTTAGCGCGCATGCACACATATATATAATATATGCATTGTGACGCCCCCAAATTCCAGGACCGCCACTTGGTCTCTCGAATTCGGTTCATCACGTGCTCATGGTAATACATCACAATAATAATAATTAAATATCATACGATCACAGCGGAAAATCTATTCTAGAATAATTTACAATGATTTATTATAATTATTCCCCCAAGTCTCGCAACCTACAGTACTTAATAGATTACATAATAATATCAGTTAACGACTTATTACATAATCTAACTTAAGCTTAAACACAATCAAATCCAGTCTTACTACATCATCTTCATACAATATTAATATATTTAAAACATAACAGACATAAGCTAGTTGGTAGCTTTGCCCTTGCCCTTATCAACGCCCGAAGGTTCACCATGCTCTGCCTTAACTGAAATGTTTTAGGGAAAGCAAGAATGAGCACAAATTGCCCAGCAAGTAATATACAATAAGGGTAAGTAATAAGATTCTCAATTCTCGAAAGGGTATAACAAGATTTGATAGTTCAAGAATAACAAGAATATCAACAGTTCCCAATATCAGTCGCTAAGGACAGGATAATATCAATATGATTCAATAATAAGTCAATTCAAGATTTCAGATAATTGAATACTGAGTAGTCACTACGGACTATGAACTTCTACTAGAATTGACAGTAATAAACTGAAAATTCAACAAAAACAGGTACAACAGGTGATCAGCCTAAAGTACCCTTGTTATGCATAACAATCAATCATACTCAAGTGTGCACGTCGGTTTTCCGACAATTATATATTCCCTTCAAAGAAGGTTGTTCTTCTCAGTCAAATACAAGATCCCGCACCAAATCAATTAGTTTGGGTTGCTTTTCAATAACATAAGTCCAGCCGAATCAAATGGCATAGACACTTTCACAATATTCAAGAACAATACTAAGTTCAACATGAATAATAGCTTTAATGAAATAAGAGTTCAAGTATGCTAATTCGATTCAACCGATTAAATAGGAAACTAGTTCGCAATACACAAGTTAGGATACTTGCATAGTAAAAAGTATAAGTTAGGAAACTTTCACAATCATAGATTTCCTTGCATAAAGTAAATGCGTCGGTTAGGATACTTGCACTTTAAAAGAGTGTAAGTAAGAGAACTTGCCTTTAGCGTAGTTTATCCACGAAAAGAAATCAACACTTTCGAATTCCTATCGTAATACAGTTACGTATATATATGATATTCATTAGTCATATAATTTAACTTCACATTTTCTCTTTGAATATACGATCAACACATAAGCTAAGTTTTGCCTAGCTACACAGTTATATAGAATATAATTTCTATCCTTAACGTTCCTTCTTTAGAGTTTAAACGCATTCTCATATTATATAAGATCTCAACAATTAGCAAACATGCTTGCATATTATTAATATCTCATAAGACCACAATCAATACTAAATATATTTCATTTTAGCAAGTTACGGCATCTCCTTAAGTTAACCGTCAAAATCGGGTTCAAGTAACATCATATAATATCACGTAGCATGTATTCATATACTTTACATGCTTGTATAACTTTTCCAAATCCAATCGTACATGGTATAGGTTCTTAAGTTAATACTTAAAGCCATTCAAGGACATGAACTCATATGGTCTAACATGGTCGCTTTTAAACACATAAGATATTCATATAACTTGTATTAGTCATGCTCATGAGTACTCGTATTGCATATATGTAGCTAGCATTGTTATTATCTTGAAAACATGCTTTGTTCATGCTAAACTTTAATCATGGCAACTAATCATGGTATATATACATGCATGACACATGAATGAGTCTAAAAGTACTATCACATGTGTTCATAAATGTCAAATTCTAATTCTCGTCATAACATACCAACGTTCACGTTCAAAGCTTATACTTTGTTAGTATAGTTCATTAATAAGGTCTATCATGTTCATGCTTCCTTATGAAACCCATATACACAAGTTAACATGCTTTTCATGTATTTCAAGGCCCTATAAACATGCTCGAAAAGTCGGAATGTATACATGGTCTTTACATGTCAATATCAACCTTCAAAACTTGTATTTTTGTTAGAAAGGTGCACTAGTTGGGTTCACATGTCCATATTATATCACGGAACCTATATACATAAGTTAGTATGCATTTCATGTGTTTCTAGGTCATACTAACATATCTCGAAAGTCAGAATATTAACATGCTTCATATATGTTAACGTCGTTCATGAAACTTTAAGTTCGTTTTCAAACTATATGTCGTTTGGTTAACCATGCATGCTAATATACTAAAACATGCTCACATTGCCTCATTAGGTTTATATATATGTATTAATCATGCTTCCATGCTTGTTTAAACAAAAATCAAACAATTAGTTCATAACAGTTTTGTTGCAGAATGCAGAAAAACTGAACACAGAGGCTGGCGCTGCGGCGCGGCTCAGCAGCTCACTACTGGCGCTGCGGCGCGAGTGGCGCTGCGTGCGGCGCTGCGGCGCGGGCTGCGGCGCGTGTGGCGCTGCGGCGCGGGCTGCGGCGCTGCGGCGTCGAGGCAGTTTTCTGCAGTTCAGACTGCAGCGAAATCCGACCAAAAACCTCCCATTTCATCGATTTCAACATACCCAAATGCTATTAGACTTGTTTAACTTACTAACACATACATATATGCTTATATAACAGTCAATAGCAATTATCAATTCCCAATTTTATGAACTCTAACTAATTTCACGAATTTCATGTATTTACAGAAATTAAAGAGGAACAATGGAAATGAAAGACTATTCAGTGGTTCTATCATGTGTGTATGTTCATATAACAATAATATAAGGGTTCTACAAACCAATCATGATCCAATTTGGCATAATCAAGAATTTCAACAAAACTCAGAGAACAACAATGGAGTTCTTTTGACAGAAAATGAAAGTGAAGAATATGGAAATTGTATTATACCTTCTGCTAGAGCTTATTGCTGCCTCACTCCCTCTTTAACTGATATATATATATATGGATACTCACTCTCTACTTTCCTTGCAAGAAATTCTCAGCAAAAGAAATGTGAAGGAGATGAGGCTATATTTATAGAACTCCCATTATACAGACAAAGCAATTGTATCCCATATCAAACTAACGGATTATAGGAATGCATGAAGGTTATCAAAGGGTAGGTAATTAGTGGTTGGATTCATCATGAATCCCACTCCCTCCACAATCATGAGCTATGAAATGCTAGTTGCTGAGTTTGGGGAGAAGAAGAAGGAATAGGCCTTAGCTGTATGTCAAGCACGTGAAGAGCAAAT
Source organism: Panax stipuleanatus (assembly GCA_020205555.1). Lineage (NCBI taxonomy): Eukaryota > Viridiplantae > Streptophyta > Magnoliopsida > Apiales > Araliaceae > Panax > Panax stipuleanatus. The sequence continues at coordinate 89,594,622 of CM035121.1, forward strand.
GGGACACTTAAAATGAGACAGTTGATTTAACTCCTCAGCATTTGCAAATACTACACTTGTATATACACACCATATACATATATATATATATGTACTCTTAGGTTATAATTTAAATCACAATGTACTTCACATAATGTAATAAGTGTAATTTACACACATATAATCCATGTACGTTTATCTTACTGATATAATACAATCGGATACTACCACATTACATTATATCATATATTATTAAATTGTATTAATCAACAATTATTTATAATATATCCATGATACATTATTTTACTGTAAACACACTCACCTTGTCACATAGGCATTATCATGTATTCCTAATATATAGTTTTAATATAACATAATCACATTATACTTCATGTAATATACAGTTTCTATGTGTAATATATTCGCATTGCATTATATAACATAGTTTATGTATATACATGCATGGTCACACTTAAGTGTCTCTCTACACTATATAATATAGTTGTATTCCATATACTTTATATATTCAAGTATTGCACATTTGTACATATCAATATAATTGTTAACCTCCATAACAATTTAATTAACCCTTATATGATTAATTATCACTTTGATATAAATCTTATTATATTTATAAACACGTTGCTCATTATTATTATGTTTCTTGCAATAATAATAATCACATATTATTAATCAATCCTCATTAGTATTTTATAACAGTTAATTAATATTCTTCGATTAACAATTAATATAGATTAATTGTTCGCTTAAATTAATATAATCATTCTTATATTACGTCACTGTGCCACACAAGGCAATCAACGAGTTTATCACAAACTCCACCAATTTCTCAATTATTATAATTATTCAATTATATATAATTGAATTAATTCATCTCATAACACAAAATCATTTATATTCAAATAAATTCTCATTTCCATTAATATATTTATTTAATAATATATGGAAATTCTCGGGTATTACATCCTCCCCCCCTTATAAAAATTCCGTCCCGGAATTGCTACAAGGTTACACAAATATATGGGAATAGTCCCTCATCATCCTATCTTCTAACTCCCACGTTGCCTCCTCGACATCGTGGTTACGCCAAAGTACTTTTACAGATGAAATAACTTTATTTCTCAAAGTTTGTTCTTTCCTATCTAATATTTGGACAGGAATTTCTTCATACGCCAAGTTCTTCTCCACTTGAATGGGCTCGTAAGAAATCACGTGCTTGTAGTCGGCCTTATACGGTCGCAACACGGAAATGTGAAACACGTTGTGGATGTGCTCCAGTTCGGGTGGCAACGCAACTTTGTATGCCACTTCGCCCACTCGCTTCAGTATCTCGAACGGTCCTATGAATCTTGGACTCAATTTTCCTTTCTTGCCGAAACGGATTTTTCCCTTCCATGGAGATACCTTCAAGAATACGAAACTGCCGACTTTGAAGTCTCGGTCCTGCCGATGCAAATCTGCGTATTTCTTCTGGCGATCTTGAGCTGCTACAAGTCTGGCTCTTATCACTGTCACCACGTCTGCGGTTTGTTGAACTAACTCTGGTCCGAGTATTCGTCGTTCTCCGACTTCGTCCCAACATAACGGCGTTCTGCACTTTCTCCCGTAAAGAGCTTCGTACGGTGGCATGCAAATACTCGCATGGTAGCTATTATTATATGCGAATTCTACTAAGGGTAGGTGGTCGTCCCAATTTCCCTTAAAATCCATCACACAAGTCCTAAGCATGTCTTCTAGCGTTTGTATTGTTCGCTCACTTTGTCCGTCTGTCTGAGGATGGTAAGCTGTACTCAACCTCAACTGCGTTCCCATTCTTTCTTGCAAACTCTTCCAAAAATTGGACGTGAAGCGCGGATCTCGATCAGAGACAATTGACACCGGCACTCCATGTCGTGAAATAATTTCTTTTACATATAGGCTTGCTAATTGGTTCAAACTGTAGCGGATCTTGATTGGTAGAAAGTGTGCGGTCTTCGTTAGTCGATCCACGATAACCCAAATAGCATCATAACCTTTCTGTGTAACTGGAAGTCCTACCACGAAGTCCATGGTAATATGCTCCCATTTCCACTCTGGTATTTCTAATGGTTGTAGTAAACCACTTGGCCGCTGATGTTCTGCTTTAACGCGTTGGCAAGTCAAGCATTTACTGACGCACTCTGCGACTTCCCGTTTCAAATTAGGCCACCAAAAATGTTGCCTTAGATCTCGGTACATCTTTGTGCCTCCCGGATGAACGGAATATGTCGTATTGTGTGCCTCGTGCAAAATCTCTTCCCTCAACTCGGTTACCGCTGGTACCCACACTCTCCTTTCAAATCTCAAAATACCGTCTTTATCCATTCGAAATTTTTCTCCCTCACTTTCTGTGATCCTTTTTCGGATTTTCTCACACTCTTCATCCTTTTCCTGAGCTTCCTTTACTCTATTCAACAACGTCGGACAAGCTTCCATTACAATTAACTTCTCACCAGACTTTTCTGGTCCTTTTACTTCTATCTCCAATTTCTCCATCTCTCTTATCAACTCTTCTTGAGTCGTCAAATTAAACAACTTCTCCCTTCCTTTCCTGCTCAGAGCGTCGGCAACCACATTTGCCTTTCCCGGGTGATAAAGAATATCGCAGTCATAGTCTTTGATTAATTCTAACCACCTTCTCTGCCGCATGTTTAACTCCTTCTGTGTGAAGATATATTTCAGACTTTTGTGGTCCGTGTATATCTCACATTTTTCTCCGTATAGATAATGTCTCCATATCTTTAACGCAAAAACTACTGCCGCTAACTCTAAGTCATGAGTAGGGTATCGTTTTTCGTAATCCTTCAATTGTCGTGACGCATATGCAATAACCTTGCCATGTTGCATGAGCACACAGCCAAGCCCCTTGTGCGATGCATCACTATACACCACAAAATTTCCCGCATCATCTGGTAATGATAACACAGGTGTTTCGCTCAATCTCCTTTTCAGTTCTTGAAAACTTTCTTCGCATTTGTCGGTCCATACAAATTTCACCGTCTTTCTAGTCAAATTGGTCAGCGGGGTTGCTATCTTAGAAAAATCTTGGATGAATCTTCGATAGTACCCAGCTAACCCTAGAAAGCTTCTCACCTCCGTCGGTGTTCTCGGTTGTTCCCAATTACTTACTGCTTCAACCTTTGCAGGGTCTACAGAGATTCCATTCTTATCCACCACGTGGCCTAAGAATTGAACCTTCTCCATCCAAAATTCGCACTTAGAAAATTTTGCATACATCTTCTCCTTCCTTAGTGCCTCCAAAACAATCTTCAGATGTTCGGCGTGTTCTTCCTCTGTCTTTGAGTAGATCAAAATGTCGTCGATAAAAACCACTACAAATTTATCCAAGTATGGCTTGAAAACTCGGTTCATCAAGTCCATAAATGCTGCCGGAGCATTAGTCAATCCGAATGACATTACCAAAAACTCGTAGTGTCCATAACGGGTTCGAAACGCAGTCTTTGGTATGTCCTCGTCCCTCACTTTCAGTTGATGATATCCTGTTCGTAGGTCGATCTTTGAGAAACACTTTGCTCCCTTCAGTTGATCAAATAAGTCGTCTATCCTCGGTAGCGGATACCGGTTCTTGATCGTTACTCTGTTCAATTCTCGATAATCGATACAAAGCCTCATCGATCCGTCCTTCTTCTTAACGAATAGTACTGGTGCTCCCCAAGGAGAAACACTCGGTCGAATGTAACCCTTATCCAATAATTCTTGCAATTGCATCATTAATTCCTTCATTTCTACTGGCGCCATACGATATGGAGCTTTCGAAATCGGTGCCGTTCCCGGTGCTAAGTCTATTACGAATTCGATTTCTCTGTCTGGCGGAAGACCAGGCAGATCGTCCGGAAACACGTCTTGAAATTCATTAACTACGGATATATCCTTAATTTCTACTCCCTTTTTCCGAGTATCAACGATGTAAGCTAAATAACCTACACATCCTTTCCTTAACAATTTCTTGGCCTGCATCATCGTAACGCAACACGATTGCTTAAGCGATGAGCTACCATAAAACACTACCTTAGACTTACTCGGAGTCTGAAGGTTCACACATTTGTTCTGACAGTCAATTATCGCAGCATGGTTATACAACCAATCCATTCCCAGTATTACGTCAAATTCTCCCAGTCTAATAGGAATCAAGTCTACGCTCAGTTCATGTTTACTAATATTTGCGCGACAATTTCGATAAACGTATTCTACAGGGATCACTTCCTTATTAGCAACTTCTATGATCAAAGGATTTTCTAATAGTTCTCGAGGTGTACTAAGTCTACTAGCAAATTCTTCAGATACAAAAGAACAGGTGGCACCCGAATCAAATAATACATAAGCATTTATATCATTGATTGGGATTATACCTGACACCACATCCTTCGCAGCCACTGCGTCTTGGACGGTCATATTAAAGGTTCTGGCGGTTGGGCGGTTGGATTGTGCCGGTCCACCGATCATCAGCTTGTTGCCTCCTTGCTGATTACTACCTCCGCCACTTCCCTTCTTTGGGCAGTCCTTAATTCGGTGCTCCGTCGAGCCACAAGCAAAGCATCCTTGTATCTTCTTTGGTTTCAAACAGTTGGGCGAGATGTGCCCTTCCTGTCCGCAGTTGTAGCAAGTGCCACGTCCCTTCCAGCACTCGCCCTGGTGATTCTTCCCACACTTCGGGCATCCTTCAGCCCTCTTCTTGAAACCTCCACGAAAATTCCCTGATTGATTATTATTGTTGTTTTTGTTGTTGTTGTTGTTCTCCCACTTTCTCTTTCCCAAGTTGCTTCCTCCGCTACTGCTTCCTCCCGTACGATTCTCTCCTCCAGTATTCTTTCCTTTCTTTTCTTTGTTATACAGACTTAAGGCCTCACTGCCACCTTCCGCAATGATTGCCTTCTCCAGTAATGTTGCAAAGGAATCAATTTGAAGAACTGATACCTTATTGAACAGCCACGGCTTCAACCCTTGTTCAAAGCGTCTAGCCTTCCTCTCTTCATCACCAACTTGGTGCTCCGCAAATCGCGCTAGTTCGTTAAACCTAGCCGCGTATTGCGCCACCGTCATCTCACCTTGTTTTAACTCTAGGAATTTCACCTCCATCCTATTCTTCATACTCTTTGGAAAGTAATTCTCGAAGAACAGTGTCTTAAACTTATCCCAAGCTATTATCCCTTCTCCAGCTCTTTGTTGATTAGCCTCCCACCAGTAGTTCGCTTCTCCCCTCATCATGTACGTGGCAAACACCGTCTTCTGATCTTCGCCTACGCTAGCTATAGTGAAAGCTTTTTCGATCTCTTTGATCCACGTTTGTGCGATGATTGGGTCGGTAGTTCCCTCGAACTCCGGGGGTCCTACACTCTTAAAGTCTTTAAAGGTTGTTACTGGCACAGTTTGAGGGTTCGGGCGAACGGGTTCATTGTTCCTTCCCCTTAAGGCTTCTCCTAACAAGTCTACCAGTTTCTGGATCGGGTCTACTTGTTCTCTCTCATTGTTAACGGATTCTTCGGGTGCTGTCAATCTACGTCTGGGCGGCATTATCTGCATCACAAGTTTTCATTTTATCATTATTCAAGTATATTACTTAAGTATTTCTTTTAATACTAAAAGAATAAATTTATAACACGTTTCTAAAATCAACTCCATTTATATTCATATGCCATTTCATTTTCATTACATGATTTTCCTAGCATACTGCTATAAATGTTATCATATATATCCCCTAATATCTCAAAAGACGGGGAATATACCAACCTACTACCATACTACCCCTCTAACAGAAGCTAACTCGGGGTTTACATCATCATCCCACATCTTACACAAAAGATCGAGATTACAACATAGCATATACAATACATAAAGACACAACTAGTACTACCACTAGACTGACTAAGGAAATCTCATCCCATCATCCCGCGCTCCACTGCGCTCTTGTACTCCAACTGTGCTATATACGCAAACAGCTCTCGGCTCAAGGTATGTAGAGTCTGTCCCTGTTCTGCCGGGTAGTGGTACACACCATCAATCACCCTTTCAAAAGCTGAACGGAACACATACCCCATCTTGTTCATCTTTCTCTTCTTGCACCTGACCTCGTCCTCAAGGTCGTCAGCTCTCTCATTGGACGCTTCCCACTTCTCCTCGAAGTGTAACCTATCCATCACCTCCAACTCTAGCTGAGTACGGAGTGCCTCTTTCTCAGTCTTCTCACTCAGCTCCCTCTGCTCAACCTCTTCTAGCTTCTCTGCCAAATATGCATTCCTAGCCACTGACCTGTGAAATAGAGTCCCCATTTGGATCCCTGCCTCCCTACGGTAGGCAATCTCCACTTCTAACTCTTGCATAGCCAGCTTCCTCTGGTGGTCCTCATCCCTCAGCTTCTGGAACTCAGACTCTCTCTCGTGGGCCTCTGCCTCCAGCTCCTGGACTCTGCAGTCTAACTCTAGGATCCGCTCCTCATATTCTCCTAGCATCTGCTCCTCTATAGTAGCCTCATCAGAGTCCTCTACTGGCTCATCCTCCATCGGCTCCTCCTCTGGATCAGTCTCTATCTCAATCTCGATCTCATCCTCGTCATCAAATTCGGATGGTGCAACTGCCTGCACTGGCACAGCCTCTAGAGGTGCCTCGTATACTACGTGTATATCCCTGGGCTCCTCCTCTGCACCTCTACTAGGTACCCCTGTGTCTGCCATCCTACACTCACAAACACAAGACAAGAAATAGCATCTCCATTAGAATGTTAAACAAAATATAAGTTCATTGTATAGAATGAAGTTACATTTCATAACAGACTAAGTCTCTCAAGGAAAACTCTACATGAGTTTTATCTCCTTCCTAACTTCTAAGTTCACCTAAGCTATAGTCTAAGGACACTCGTTCCTAAGGTTTATAACTACGGCTCTGATACCAACCTGTGACGCCCCCAAATTCCAGGACCGCCACTTGGTCTCTCGAATTCGGTTCATCACGTGCTCATGGTAATACATCACAATAATAATAATTAAATATCATACGATCACAGCGGAAAATCTATTCTAGAATAATTTACAATGATTTATTATAATTATTCCCCCAAGTCTCGCAACCTACAGTACTTAATAGATTACATAATAATATCAGTTAACGACTTATTACATAATCTAACTTAAGCTTAAACACAATCAAATCCAGTCTTACTACATCATCTTCATACAATATTAATATATTTAAAACATAACAGACATAAGCTAGTTGGTAGCTTTGCCCTTGCCCTTATCAACGCCCGAAGGTTCACCATGCTCTGCCTTAACTGAAATGTTTTAGGGAAAGCAAGAATGAGCACAAATTGCCCAGCAAGTAATATACAATAAGGGTAAGTAATAATATTCTCAATTCTCGAAAGGGTATAACAAGATTTGATAGTTCAAGAATAACAAGAATATCAACAGTTCCCAATATCAGTCGCTAAGGACAGGATAATATCAATATGATTCAATAATAAGTCAATTCAAGATTTCAGATAATTGAATACTGAGTAGTCACTACGGACTATGAACTTCTACTAGAATTGACAGTAATAAACTGAAAATTCAACAAAAACAGGTACAACAGGTGATCAGCCTAAAGTACCCTTGTTATGCATAACAATCAATCATACTCAAGTGTGCACGTCGGTTTTCCGACAATTATATATTCCCTTCAAAGAAGGTTGTTCTTCTCAGTCAAATACAAGATCCCGCACCAAATCAATTAGTTTGGGTTGCTTTTCAATAACATAAGTCCAGCCGAATCAAATGGCATAGACACTTTCACAATATTCAAGAACAATACTAAGTTCAACATGAATAATAGCTTTAATGAAATAAGAGTTCAAGTATGCTAATTCGATTCAACCGATTAAATAGGAAACTAGTTCGCAATACACAAGTTAGGATACTTGCATAGTAAAAAGTATAAGTTAGGAAACTTTCACAATCATAGATTTCCTTGCATAAAGTAAATGCGTCGGTTAGGATACTTGCACTTTAAAAGAGTGTAAGTAAGAGAACTTGCCTTTAGCGTAGTTTATCCACGAAAAGAAATCAACACTTTCGAATTCCTATCGTAATACAGTTACGTATATATATGATATTCATTAGTCATATAATTTAACTTCACATTTTCTCTTTGAATATACGATCAACACATAAGCTAAGTTTTGCCTAGCTACACAGTTATATAGAATATAATTTCTATCCTTAACGTTCCTTCTTTAGAGTTTAAACGCATTCTCATATTATATAAGATCTCAACAATTAGCAAACATGCTTGCATATTATTAATATCTCATAAGACCACAATCAATACTAAATATATTTCATTTTAGCAAGTTACGGCATCTCCTTAAGTTAACCGTCAAAATCGGGTTCAAGTAACATCATATAATATCACGTAGCATGTATTCATATACTTTACATGCTTGTATAACTTTTCCAAATCCAATCGTACATGGTATAGGTTCTTAAGTTAATACTTAAAGCCATTCAAGGACATGAACTCATATGGTCTAACATGGTCGCTTTTAAACACATAAGATATTCATATAACTTGTATTAGTCATGCTCATGAGTACTCGTATTGCATATATGTAGCTAGCATTGTTATTATCTTGAAAACATGCTTTGTTCATGCTAAACTTTAATCATGGCAACTAATCATGGTATATATACATGCATGACACATGAATGAGTCTAAGAGTACTATCACATGTGTTCATAAATGTCAAATTCTAATTCTCGTCATAACATACCAACGTTCACGTTCAAAGCTTATACTTTGTTAGTATAGTTCATTAATAAGGTCTATCATGTTCATGCTTCCTTATGAAACCCATATACACAAGTTAACATGCTTTTCATGTATTTCAAGGCCCTATAAACATGCTCGAAAAGTCGGAATGTATACATGGTCTTTACATGTCAATATCAACCTTCAAAACTTGTATTTTTGTTAGAAAGGTGCACTAGTTGGGTTCACATGTCCATATTATATCACGGAACCTATATACATAAGTTAGTATGCATTTCATGTGTTTCTAGGTCATACTAACATATCTCGAAAGTCAGAATATTAACATGCTTCATATATGTTAACGTCGTTCATGAAACTTTAAGTTCGTTTTCAAACTATATGTCGTTTGGTTAACCATGCATGCTAATATACTAAAACATGCTCACATTGCCTCATTAGGTTTATATATATGTATTAATCATGCTTCCATGCTTGTTTAAACAAAAATCAAACAATTAGTTCATAACAGTTTTGTTGCAGAATGCAGAAAAACTGAACACAGAGGCTGGCGCTGCGGCGCGGCTCAGCAGCTCACTACTGGCGCTGCGGCGCGAGTGGCGCTGCGTGCGGCGCTGCGGCGCGGGCTGCGGCGCGTGTGGCGCTGCGGCGCGGGCTGCGGCGCTGCGGCGTCGAGGCAGTTTTCTGCAGTTCAGACTGCAGCGAAATCCGACCAAAAACCTCCCATTTCATCGATTTCAACATACCCAAATGCTATTAGACTTGTTTAACTTACTAACACATACATATATGCTTATATAACAGTCAATAGCAATTATCAATTCCCAATTTTATGAACTCTAACTAATTTCACGAATTTCATGTATTTACAGAAATTAAAGAGGAACAATGGAAATGAAAGACTATTCAGTGGTTCTATCATGTGTGTATGTTCATATAACAATAATATAAGGGTTCTACAAACCAATCATGATCCAATTTGGCATAATCAAGAATTTCAACAAAACTCAGAGAACAACAATGGAGTTCTTTTGACAGAAAATGAAAGTGAAGAATATGGAAATTGTATTATACCTTCTGCTAGAGCTTATTGCTGCCTCACTCCCTCTTTAACTGATATATATATATATATGGATACTCACTCTCTACTTTCCTTGCAAGAAATTCTCAGCAAAAGAAATGTGAAGGAGATGAGGCTATATTTATAGAACTCCCATTATACAGACAAAGCAATTGTATCCCATATCAAACTAACGGATTATAGGAATGCATGAAGGTTATCAAAGGGTAGGTAATTAGTGGTTGGATTCATCATGAATCCCACTCCCTCCACAATCATGAGCTATGAAATGCTAGTTGCTGAGTTTGGGGAGAAGAAGAAGGAATAGGCCTTAGCTGTATGTCAAGCACGTGAAGAGCAAATGGGACACTTAAAATGAGACAGTTGATTTAACTCCTCAGCATTTGCAAATACTACACTTGTATATACACACCATATACATATATATATATGTACTCTTAGGTTATAATTTAAATCACAATGTACTTCACATAATGTAATAAGTGTAATTTACACACATATAATCCATGTACGTTTATCTTACTGATATAATACAATCGGATACTACCACATTACATTATATCATATATTATTAAATTGTATTAATCAACAATTATTTATAATATATCCATGATACATTATTTTACTGTAAACACACTCACCTTGTCACATAGGCATTATCATGTATTCCTAATATATAGTTTTAATATAACATAATCACATTATACTTCATGTAATATACAGTTTCTATGTGTAATATATTCGCATTGCATTATATAACATAGTTTATGTATATACATGCATGGTCACACTTAAGTGTCTCTCTACACTATATAATATAGTTGTATTCCATATACTTTATATATTCAAGTATTGCACATTTGTACATATCAATATAATTGTTAACCTCCATAACAATTTAATTAACCCTTATATGATTAATTATCACTTTGATATAAATCTTATTATATTTATAAACACGTTGCTCATTATTATTATGTTTCTTGCAATAATAATAATCACATATTATTAATCAATCCTCATTAGTATTTTATAACAGTTAATTAATATTCTTCGATTAACAATTAATATAGATTAATTGTTCGCTTAAATTAATATAATCATTCTTATATTACGTCACTGTGCCACACAAGGCAATCAACGAGTTTATCACAAACTCCACCAATTTCTCAATTATTATAATTATTCAATTATATATAATTGAATTAATTCATCTCATAACACAAAATCATTTATATTCAAATAAATTCTCATTTCCATTAATATATTTATTTAATAATATATGGAAATTCTCGGGTATTACATGCATCATATTAATTAACATGCGAAGCATGTTGCATAATATATAATATATATATATATATAGTATAAGCATTCATATAGAATACTATATTCTACCCGAATTGATTATGGACTTTTATTTTAGTTTGGTTCACTAGAGCCACCAAGTGAACCAAAAGGTCAAACCTAGGCAAGAATTAAATTTAAACATAACTATTACATTTAAATCCGGGTTGTGACGCCCCCAAATTCGGACAGCCACTGGTCTCTCGAATTCGGTTCGTCACGTTCTATAATCTAACACCATGATATTAATATTACGACTAAATGTCGCATCGCACAGTGGAATAATACACAACACTACTACCGAATAGATTATATTTAATTAATATAATTTATTCATGTCCCAAGGTTTCGTAACTTAAACATTGATTACATAGCTTAGACATAACTTAAGCATACATAACCTTAACAAGTACATAATAGAATAAGTTCTTATTACAATCATAAGGTTCTACATAATATTAAGCTACTCAGTAGCCTTTCCCTTGCCCTTGTCGACACCCGAGGGTCCGCCCTGCTCTGCCTTCACTGAAATATTTTAGGGAAAGCAAGAATGAGCAACAAGTTTACTCCGCAAGTAATATAGCAATAAGGGGTGAGTAATATAGTTTTCAAATCTCAAAAGGGTATAGCAAGGGGTGATAGCTCAAGTCAACAACAAATATCAGCAGTTCTCAGTAAAGTAGTTAAGGACAGAATAATATCAATATGATTCAATGCTAAATCAATTCAAGATAATTGAATATTGAGCAGTCACTAAGGACTATGAACTTCTACTAGAATTAACAAAAATATACTAATAATCCAATAAAACAAGTAAAACAGGAGATCAGCCTAAAGTACCCTACGTTATGCATATCGTTCAATCGTACTAAAGTGCGCACGTCGGTCTCCCGATAATATATAATTTCCCTTCAAAGAAGGTCGTTCATCTCAGTCAAATACAAGATCCCGCACCAATCAATTGGTTTGGGTTGCCTTTCAACAATATAAGTCTAGCCGAATCAAATGACATAGATCGTAACATTTATAAGTCCAAACTCAAGATTTAAAGTTCGAAGAATATAAATCGACTTTATCTTGTCCACGAAGTAACTAAGTTATGAAACATGATTCGCAATTTTGATAGTTTACTTGTACGACAATAATAGCATAAGCTTAATAAATGCTCAATAGAGAGTAAGGTTAGGAACTTGCTTACAATGTTCCTTGAATAAAGTAAACACAAGGATATGATACTTGCCTTTCGCGTCGATTATCAACTTATAGCTTACTAGCTCCCAACGAACTTATTTTATCCTATTCATGTATACACATTAGTCATATAAGTTCAATATGTACACCTACTATCTTGAGTTGCTTTGATACATAAGTGTAATTCATCAATACCAAACATATAATGTTAGTCTTCTCTTAGTCGTATGATCTCATATGTATATCATCACATAACATAAAAATCAGTTTCTAATACACTATAACATTAAAGAACATAGTTTGTCATCACATTTTGACTTCAAGGTTATAAACACTTATCGAATTCATGGTTCTATGTTAGCATATTCATTGACACTTTGAACACTGCATTGGACAAGTATTACAGATTATAATAACAGTACAAGCATGCATCAAATCTCATATCACAAATAGATCAGTTAGATAATACTGCAAGTTGGCGCGCCCGCGCTTGATTTGAACTAAGGAGTGGCGCGGCCGCGCTGCTCCTGGTTCAGATCAAGACAGGGCTGCCTCATCAGAAAACAGGCTTAACCCGACAATGAATTTAGACAACGATTTACGTAAAACACACAAGTCAGGATGTTTATAACTAGGTCCCCATATTGTCTTCAATATAGTTTGATATCCATTTTCGTTCAATCAAGGTTTGAAATGTTTAATTAATAATGTCTCTTACGTTTAATCGTTAAGCATATGCTAAAAGGTCACTAAGTACCATATACACATGTTTATGCTATTTTAGTCATGCATTTTATGTTCTATGTTCCACTTCTTTGAAATTTATTCTTAATCATGCTCAACTAGTTTATCGTGCATAGGACTAGTTAGGCATACATGGCAATCATGTTTAGAGGTATACGATATCTTATCACAATGGTCATAAATTTCAAATACTTGAAATGTAGTTATCAACAAAACTAGTTTTCAACTCTTTAAGGTTTCTCTTGAAGATCTCATATTAACCAAGCATGCAAAACTACTTTACTTACTATACCTCATGCTTGCATATACACATATCGAGAATACATAAGCACATGAACGAGTTCCTAACTCAAAAGTATATATGGTTTATCAAGTCCATATTGGAAACTCTAAGTCTTTTCCTTAGAGGGTCCTTAAAGCTACTCAAGCATGCCAAGTAATCCCACATGTCTTATATCATGCCTTCATATACCCATAAATAGATCATAAAGGCATGCTCACAAGTTCATAACTTAAGTGTATATAATTCATTAAGTTCGCTTTTGAATTCTAAGTTTATATTAGAATGCTATCAAACTTATTTAAGCATATAAGGTAAGTCCACATATATCATACTTTCATGCTTTCATGTTTACGTACAAATGTAATCAGACCATACTAGCACGTTCTCAAGTTAGAATTTAAAGTACACATAGTTTATTGAGTTTGCACAATGAAAACTCAAGTTCTCTTTTAAAATCAAGCTATGGTGAGTGATTATATGAAAGGCAATATAAACTAGCATGTCAGAGACTTGTATGGTCTTATTGAAGTTTAATTAGTATGCTCAATACATTAGAAGGCAAGAAAAATCACCAACTGATTCTGTAGAAGGGCGCGGTCGCGCCACTCCGGTTCCAGCCCAGACAGTTTACTGCTAGAGCAGAGCTTCAGCCAATTCTTACATTACTTCATGAAACAAGCTTGCTAACTATCACATTGCACCTATAAATGACTATATACTTTTACTAACCATGCTAGCACCATATCACATATCAATTTCAAGTATTTCATATTAATTTCTATGAATTGGAAATGCTAAATTTCAAGATATAATTAGGCATTATACCTCTTGAGTTTGAGCTTGAGCTTGAGCTTTCTAAGTTTGCTACCAATATCAGACTACTCTCACTTCACTCTCTCTATATCACTTAGCACAAATCCTAGCAACATCAATTGAATAGAGGAAGACTCTATTTATAGAATATTAATTATCCATACTATAGCTTTGCACAAGGAATTAAACCAAGAGATGAAGGAAGAAGATGATGGACAACCAATGTTTGGTGGAATAGTTGCCACCAACCACATCAACCCACTCCCCTTTGCCATCATTTGATTTCTAGCTTGTTGAAATTGAGAAGCAAGATGGTAGACTAGGCCATTGGGTAAACACGTGAATGAGAAATGAAGGAGAAATGAACACTCAATATAGGACAAGCTATTGTATCTCATCATTAGACATTTGAAACAATGCCACACACTATGCTTAATACACATATATGTACACCTTAGGTTATAAATATACACTTAGGGTATATATGGACCTAAAATGTCACAACAACATTACATGGAAGCACATTGGGGTACATGTATAAGTATTGATATATAATCCATGTACATTTTAATAATGTCAATTTATGATTTAATTGAATAGTGACATACTCCATTATCACAACCCTCATTATTATTATTTCAATTATGTTACTCATGGAATATCAATTATTTACATACTTTAACTTAATATTCCATATAGTATATGTTAACGTACTATCCCTATCACATGGTCACATAAGTCTCATTTATGTAACTCATACAACTCATTAATCTTATTATATAGTTTATATATATCACATAGTCTCCTATATTGTCACAATAAACTTCATATAATATATATTCTCATAAGTCTAACCATGTGACTCACTTCCTTTTATTATTTAGTTATATCCAAAATATCACATAATACTTTATATTATATAGTTGTAGATACTATACAATATGCGATTACATAACTTTACACTAAGCAATTAATTGAACAAACATAAATCCCAAATATTAATTAACCATTTATTCATTAATATGTTATTACTCATAATAACCATTAATTAATAATATATTATTAATTAATCATTTACTTATTAATTCCTTCTTTAATTAATTAAATCATCAATATTTCTCATCACTATGCGACACAAGGCATTCAATGAGCTTATCATAAACTCCACATTTTCTTCTCGATTATTATAAATTCAATCTGAAGTAATTGAGTTAACTCATCTCATAACTGTGACGCCCCCAAATCCAGGTACTTGAAACCCGAACTTGGTGCTACATGATATCATTTCTTTGAGCGGAATAATATTATAGAATAGATAAAAAAAAACTTAATTTACATATCAGAGTTGTCTAATCTCAGGTACACGACCTTTAAAACATTCATTACATGATAGATAGTAAATATTATCGTCCTAATAAAGTCTAACTATTACACAAGATACCATAAAACTTATTCTTGCAGCTTTCCTTTCCCTTTGTTTTTGCCAGAGCCTTCTAGTTGATCACGCTTAGCTGAAAATATTTAATTAAAGCAAGAATGAGCATTCATTTGCCCAGCAAGTAATAGCAGTTAATAAACTTCAGCTGAAAGAAATAATTATTTTCTTTGAGGTATACTTCTATAACGAATCAATAGTTGTGAAGTCTTTCGAAACATATCTTAATAACATATCAAATCGTTTAAAATTTTGAAACGATGTAGTGACTATAAATGCTGAGCGGTCAATGGACCAAGAACTTGTAATTGTCATTTTCGAAAAGATTTAAATAGAAATTTATCCGCAAACCACTCTAGTCTTACGGACATGTAGGGTGATCAGCCCGTTAGGTCCTGTATTGATCAATACTATCTGTTTAAACGATAAATGAGTTCACTCAGTTCGCCTTGGGCACATAAATAATTTCCGCATTACGGGTTGTTCATACTCAGTCTGGAGTCTTAACTAAACAATTCAGTTGGATGACTTTATCATAACCAATACTATTCAACAGTACAATTCAAACTATGTCTAGCCGAGTCAAATAGCTTAGACAGTCTTTAAACTATAAACACATACCAAAGTTTAATAGTATGTAACAGGATTTGTCATATCAAAGGATTTTTAGTTCAAGAGTTCTTGCATGAATATAACAGCTCATACAAGTGGGGACACTTGTATGATAAAAGACAATAATGAGATATTAATAAATAATAATCGAGTTGAATAATATTTCACAATATAAGAATCATTTCATAAACGTATCCTGGATATCATTACGGATATGAATAATTGACAATAATTATTCATGAATATGCTTTTCGCTTACTGAAATCCATCGAATAAAATAAATGCAATGAGTAAAGATACTTGCTCAATAAGAAATTGAGATAAGAAACTTGCTTACAAAGATTCATTGCATAAAGAAATTACAATAGTTAGGATACTTACCTTGATAGCTGATTACTGCTACGTAGTATAGCTTACGCTTTAATCTCTAATATGAAGTCCTATCATCAATAGAATTATTCTTTTAATTAGAATAATACAACTTAACACATAATACTGCTTATTTGCAGTCATTATACAGCTTAAACACGTTGTCACATATCCATAACAGTCTTTAAAGTATTTAAGAACAGTTACCAAGTCAAACTATGTAAGTCTAGTTTGATTTTGGTACTATTTCGGCATCCTAATTGCATTATCGGATAATTAACAAATTTATTTTTAATGAACTTTGTTCAAGAACTTAAATATTATATTAGATAATTTAATTATCATTTATAATATCTTTCCAAACATTGAAATCATTTATAATAATTTTTCAAACACTTATATCATTTTTGATGATTTAATTGTTAAATAATTTTATTATCATTAATATTTAAATAATTTTAAAATATTAATAAACTTCATGTCAACACTTTAAAAGTTATTTATTATAACTTGAAAATATTTTTGAAACCTTAATATTACCTTTAAATAATTTATAAGATATTAAAATTATTTTTAAATAATTACCATTAATATTTAAATATTAATATTATTCATATCAAAATATTAAAAGTTATTTATTATAACTTAAAATATCTTTAAAACATTTATTTCACCTTTAAATGATTTATAAAACATTAAAATCATTTTTAAATAATTTATTTAATATAATTAGTAAATAAATTTATTATCATTAATATTAAAATATTAATGAAATTCTTATCAAAATATTAAAAGTTATTCATTATAACTTAAAATACTTTTTAAAACGTTAATATCATTTTTAAAATATTAAAGTTATTTTTAACTAATTTATTTAATATAATTATTAAATAAATTGGATATCATTAATAAATTAAAATATTAATGAAATTTATGTCAAAATATTAAAAGTTATTTTTTATAACTTAAAATAATTTTTAAAACTTTATTATGAATTTTAATATTTATTTTCTATTTATTCTATAATTTTCGTCCAAAGTTGGGGTCCTCCACGGAAACGCTTGTAGACGAAAATATACATATCCAATTTGGGCACACTTGATATCGTTAGAACCATGACTTCCCGAGCTACGTTTTAGGCTCAAGAAACAGTCCATTTGGCCCGGTTAGCATCCTGAAAACAGACCACTACCGACTGACCATTACATGTCTTGTAAATATTTTCAGTTTTGGAGTCTTTTACAGAAACGCTCGTATCATGAGATCCACAACTCCGATTGAGGCCCAATCAGACTCGTTGGATCCGTATCTTCTTGAACTATAGTTTTCATTTATCAAACAGCAAATTACAATCTGTCTAGGTCCCAGAAATCAGGCCCAAAGTGACTGGTCTGCAAGGTTTTCTTCAATAGTTGGCTTATTTTCTAGATTTGGGGTCCTTAACAAAAATGCTTGTAAAACGAAATCTACAAATTGGATTTAGGTCCAATAGGTATCGTTGGAAATCTAACTTCCCTAACTACACCTTAGGCTCAAGAACCAACTGATATGGCCTGGTAATGACCCCTTAAAAAAGGACACTACCGACTGCCTTCTACAAGCCTTTATGTCATTTTCTGTTTTGGAGTCTCTTACGGAAACATTTATAAATAGAGATCTACAATTCCGATTTTAGTCCACTCGGTGTCATTGGAACCGTGACTCACTGAGTTACAACAAAAAAATAACAAACAATTTTTACAGAACACATAAAGTGCCGAATTGGGGTTGTTAGTTAGACTGTCCTCGAGTTTTGGCTAGTTTGAGGTAGTTTAGTAATTAATTCATAGATCCTTCATTTTTCATCCTTTTTAAGTGAATCAACTTGGGTAAGATTACTAACCCATAGATCTAACACTACCAAAAATAAAAGTCAGAAAACTCCTTTTAGATCTATCAACACAAAAGCCACTTTCACTACTTTTAAAACTTAACTTTCAACAAAATCTTTTCTTTCCATTTTAACTTCCATCAACCCATACAAAACCACAAGTTTCACTTATATAAGATCTAGCATCCTAACATGTTTCAAATCATTTACCACATGAACCCAAAGAATCTAACATAAAAATATATATAGCATACAAAAGGAAGCACTAAACTTGAATTTTATAATTTCTTACCTTGATCTTTGAGATGTTCTTCTTTTCCTACCAAAGTACGTGATAGATCTTGGGTTATCAAAGATCAACCCCCCCTCTCTTAGCACACCCTAGGCTGGTCAAAATTTTCAGCCTTCACTCTCTCTCCCTTTTTATTTTTCTTTTTGTTAGTAAGCTTGGAAATGAGAGAGGAAATAAGAGAGAAATGATGTGTATTTGATTTTTGTGTAATGTAATTAGATTGTAAGTATACAATGTATCACATGCCTTCTTAGCTTACTTTTCTTGCACACAAATATATAAGTGTTAGCTTCATTCTTAGGTTGACATATATGAGGAGTTGTTAGGAGTTAGTAGGATAAAAATCACATTTCACCACACTTGGACAAGGTAAATAAAAATTTGTATTCTCTCCCCAAAATAACCCCCATGTGGCCGGGTATACACTCCATTTCCTTCCATTTTATTTTATTTTATTTGCCAAATTAAGCTTAAGCAAATGACTACAATGCCCTTCTTCAAGTGGGCTAAACTTGGGCCATTCTTTAAATTCTTTTGGGCTTCTAATTTATTTGTTTGGGCTAGGTAAATTAATAAGACCCAAAACTTAAATTTCATTTTACCCTAATTAGTTACTTAGGGTTTCCATTCCATCCAAGTTGAAATTTAAAATATTTATTTTTATGCATTCAATCTCATAACCCAATGAGACATGTCTCAAATAGGTTTAAATTAATTAATAACTTGAGATAATAAAATTTATCTCTTAGGTTAGTATAATCTTTTATTAGCACATAACCACATTCCTTTATCATGCATGCATTCCCCTATTCACTTTGGTACTTAGTAAAAATAATATTGTTATATATATAAAAAAATTATACGCAAAATTTTTTATTTAATTGTATTGAAAGTATTGGGTTATTACATTCACCCTCCCTTATAAGGATTCCGTCCCCGGAATCACCGTCTCAAAACTATACACACAAGGGTAAATAATATACACATTCATTGCAAGTAGATCTCGATCAGATTCGATCGAACTGATAACCGAATTGAATAATAATTCACAATATAAGAATCATTTCATAAACGTATCCTGGATATCATTACAGATATGAATAATTGACAATAATTATTCATGAATATGCTTTTCGCTTACTGAAATCCATCGAATAAAATAAATGCAATGAGTAAAGATACTTGCTCAATAAGAAATTGAGATAAGAAACTTGCTTACAAAGATTCATTGCATAAAGAAATTGCAATAGTTAGGATACTTGCCTTGATAGCAGATTACTGCTACGTAGTATAGCTTACGCTTTTATCTTTAATATGAAGTCCTATCATCAATAGAATTATTCTTTTAATTAGAATAATACAACTTAACACATAATACTGCTTATTTGCAGTCATTATACAGCTTAAACACGTTGTCACATATCCATAACAGTCATTAAAGCATTTAAGAACAGTTACCAAGTCGAACTATGTAAGTCTAGTTTGATTTTGGTACTATTTCGGCATCCTAATTGCATTATTGGATAATTAACAAATTTATTTTTAATGAAACTTTGTTCAAGAACTTAAATATTATATTAGATAATATAATTATCATTTATAATATCTTTCCAAACATTGAAATCATTTATAATGATTTTTCAAACACTTATATTCTTTTTGATGATTTAATTGTTAAATAATTTTATTATCATTAATATTTAAATAATTTTAAATATTAATGAACTTCATGTCAACACTTTAAAAGTTATTTATTATAACTTGAAAATATTTTTAAAACCTTAATATTACCTTTAAATAATTTATAAGATATTAAAATTATTTTTAAATAATTACCATTAATATTTAAATATTAATGTTATTCATATCAAAATATTAAAAGTTATTTATTATAACTTAAAATATCTTTAAAACATTTATTTCACCTTTAAATAATTTATAAAACATTAAAATCATTTTTAAATAATTTATTTAATATAATTATTAAATAAATTTATTATCATTAGTATTAAAATATTAATGAAATTCTTATCAAAATATTAAAAGTTATTCATTATAACTTAAAATACTTTTTAAAACTTTAATATCATTTTTAAAATATTAAAATCATTTTTAACTAATTTATTTAATATAATTATTAAATAAATTAGATATCATTAATAAATTAAAATATTAATGAAATTTATGTCAAAATATTAAAAGTTATTTTTTATAACTTAAAATAATTTTTAAAACTTTATTATGAATTTCTAATATTTATTTTCTATTTATTCTATAATTTTCGTCCAAAGTTAGGGTCCTCCATGGAAACGCTTGTAGACGAAAATATACATATCCAATTTTGGCACACTTGATATCGTTAGAACCGTGACTTCCCGAGCTACGTTTTAGGCTCAGGAAATAGTCCATTTGGCCCGGTTAGCATCCTGAAAATAGGCCACTACCGACTGACCATTACATGCCTTGTAAACATTTTTAGTTTTGGAGTCTTTTACAGAAACGCTTGTATTATGAGATCCACAACTCCGATTGAGGCCCAATCAGACTCGTTAGATCCGTATCTTCTTGAACTACAGTGTTCACTTATCAAACACCAAATTACAATTTGTCTAGGTCCCAGAAATCAGGCCCAAAGTGACTTGTCTGCAAGGTTTTCTTCAACAGTTGGCTTATTTTCCAGATTTGGGGTCTTTAACAAAAATGCTTGTAAAACGAAATCTACAAATCCGATTTAGGTCCAATAGGTATCGTTGGAAAGATAACTTCCCGAACTACACCGTAGCTCAAGAACTAACTGATTTGGCCCTGTAATGACCCCTTAAAATAGCCACTACCGACTGCCTGCTACAAGCCTTTAAGTCATTTTCTGTTTTGGAGTCTCTTACGGAAATATTTATAAATAGAGATCTACAACTCCGATTTAAGTCGACCGGTGTCGTTGGAACCGTGACTCACTGAGTTACAATAGAAAAATAACAAACAATTTTTATAAAACACATAAAGTGCTGAAATGGGGCTGTTAGTCAGGCTATCCCCGAGTTTTGGCTAGTTTTAGGTAGTTTAGTAATAAATTCATAGATCCTTCATTTTCATCCTTTTTAAGTGGTTCAACTTGGGTAAGGTTACTAACCCATAGATCTAACACTACAAAAAATAATAGTCAGAAAACTCCGTTTAGATCTATCAACACAAATGCCACTTTCACAACTTTTAAAACATAACTTTCAACAAAACCTTTTCTTTCCATTTTAACTTCCATAAACCCATACAAAAACATAATTTTCACTTATAAAACTCAAGATCTAGCATCCTAACATGTTTTAAACCATTTATCACATGAACCCAAAGAATCTAACATAAAAATATATATAGCATACAAAAGAAAGCACTAAACTTGAATTTTTCAATTTCTTACCTTGATCTTTGAGATGTTCTTCTTTTCTTACCAAAGTATGTGATAGATCTTGGGTTATCAAGGGTCAAACCCCCCCCCCCCCCCCCTTATTAGCACACCCTAGGCTGGCCGAAATTTTCTGCCTTCACACTCTCTCCCTTTCTGTTTTTCTTTTTGTTAGCAAGCTTGGAAATGAGGGAGGAAATAGGAGAGAAATGATGTGTATTTGATTTTTGTGTAATGTAATTAGATTATAAGTATACAATGTATCACATGACTTCTTAGATTACTTTTCTTGCACACAAATGTGTAAGTGTTGGCTTCATTCTTAAGTTGACACATATGAGGAGTTGTTGGGAGTTAGTAGGATAAAAATCACATTTCACCACACTTGGACAAGGTAAATAAAAATTTGTATTCTCTCCCCAAAATAACCCCCATGTGGCCGGGTATACATTCCATTTCCTTTCAATATTGTTTTATTTTATTTGCCAAATTAAGCTTAAGCAAATGACTACAACGCCGTTCTTAAAGTGGGCTAAAGTTGGGCCATTCTTTTAATTCTTTGGGCTTCTAATTTATTTGTTTGGGCTAGGTAAACTAATAAGACCCAAAACTTCAATTTCATTTTACCCTAATTAGTTACTTAGGGTTTCCATTCCATCCAAGTTGGAATTAAAAATATTTTCTTTTATGCATTCAATCTCATAACCCAATGAGACATGTCTCAAATAGGTTTAAAATAATTAATAACTTGAGATAATAAAATTTATCTCTTAGGTTAGTATAATCTTTTATTAGCACATAACCACATTCCTTTATCATGCATGCATTCCCCTATTCACTTTGGTACTTAGTAAAAATAATATTGCTATATATATAACAAAAATTATACGCAAAATTTCTGATTTAATTGTATCAAAAATTTTGGGTTATTACAATAACACAAATATTTATATTCAAATAAATATTCGACTTTCATTAATATATTTATTTAATAATATTCAAAAATTCTCGGGTATTACACGGGCTCCATACAAACGAGTCTTCAAGCGCTCCTTGCTCCTTGATCTCCAATTCTTTAAGATAATTCTAACTAGCCCTATTACATAAACTATTTAATTTAAATAGAAATCTTGATCAGCACTCAAGGGGAAGTACATAGGAGGGAGATAGAATTTTACATCAATCAAAATTAGAGAAGACGAGGTACGAAGATCCCATTTAATAAAACCCATACATTCAAGCATCCAACTAAAATAAAATCTAATCGCATTGGTCAATAGTCCATAATCAACCACATTTATTATCATACATATCACCATATGCATCAAAAAATAAAACATTTAATATATACATTGATATCGATTTAATGGGCAATACTAGTTAGTTTCGAAATCCAATTTCAACTCTAATTAGTTATCATGGAATCCAATTCCAACTCTAATTAGTTAGCATGAAATCCAATTCTAATTAAAATAAATATCTTTATTTTAATACAATTTCAAATCTAATAAACTCCTTTATTAATCTGGAATTATAGAAAAACATATAATTTTAATTTTAATTAAAATAAACCTTTTATCTTAATTTAAAATAAAAAAATTTATTTTTCTGGGAAGTGGAGCTGCGGCACCGCTAAT
Source organism: Panax stipuleanatus (assembly GCA_020205555.1). Taxonomy (NCBI): domain Eukaryota; kingdom Viridiplantae; phylum Streptophyta; class Magnoliopsida; order Apiales; family Araliaceae; genus Panax; species Panax stipuleanatus. Next base: position 89,618,477 of record CM035121.1, read on the forward strand.
GAACTAGCATCTGGCGCTGCGACACCACGTCACCAAAAACCAAAACAAGCTGTTGGCGCTGCAGCACTGCTGAAGAACACCTTTTACACTGTAAACAGGTTGTAGACACTCAAAATTTTGCATTTCTGTTACTAACCCTGCAGGAGGGTAAAACCGTTATTTTCGTCCAGGTGACAATAACGGGATGTCAAGCAGCCCCGATGACAACCCCGGGATGTCAAGAAAAACCCCGGTCACTATACCGGGATGTCAAGTCAAACCCCAACAATACCGGGATGTCAAGTGAATCCCCGATGACAATATCGGGATGTCAAGCAGCCTCGGCGATAACCCCGGGATGTCAAGCTCAACCCCGGTCACTATACTGGGATGTCAGTCAAACCCCGACAACACCGGGATGTCAGTGAAGCCCCGGTGACAATGCCGGGATGTCAAGCAGCCACAGCGACAACCTCGGGATGTCAATCTCAACCCTGGTCACTATACCGGGATGTCAAGTCAAACCCCGGCAACACTGGGATGTCAAGTGAAGCCCCAGTGAGAATGCTGGGATGTCAGCAGCCCCGACGACAACCCCAGGATGTCAAGCTCAACCCCGGTCACTATACTGGGATGTCAAGTCAAACCACGGCAACACTGGGATGTCAAGTGAAGCCCCTATGATAATATCGGGACGTCAAACAGCCCCGTCGACAACCTCGGGATGTCAAGCCCAACACCGATCACTATACCAGGATGTCAAGTCAAACCCCGACAACACCGAGATGTCAAGTGAAGCCCCGACGACAACCCCGGGATGTCAATCTTAGTCACGGTCACTATATCGGGATGTCAAGTCGAACCTCGGCAACACCGGGAGGTTAAGTGAAACCCCGGTGACAACCTCGGGATGTCAGCAGCCCCGGCGACAACCCCGGAATGTCAAGCTCAACCCCGATCACTATACCGGGATGTCAAGTTAAACCCCGAAAACATCGGGATGTAAAGTAAAGCCCCGGGGACAATATCGGGATGTCAAGCAGTCCCGGCAACAACCTCGGGATGTCATACTCAACCCCGTTCACTATACTGGGATGTCAAGTCAAACTCCAAAAAAACCAGGATGTCAGGTCAAGCCCCGGGAGGTACAGGAGCCTTGACGACAACACTAGGAGATCAATGCAACCTTCGGAGACAACCCCGAAGCATCACATCATCCCAGAGATAACCCTGGGAGGCCAAATTAACCTCGGAGAAAATCCTAAGACGAACAGAGTTGGTTGGGATCAAAACCTCAGAGACAACGCCGAGAAAGCAGTCGAAGACCATGCTAGTACAGGAGACAACCCCTAGAGGGGCAAACCGGTCATTTTACCAACTTAAAGCCTATTTATGAATATATGCTAAATTGATGCAATGAAGGTCAGAAAGAGCCATAACATTGATCCCGAGTGGAAATAGCACAATACAGCTCAACGGATAAACTGCGAAGACACGAAGATCCGGTCATAAACCCATATTCTTGGATTCGAAAGAGGTTAAGTCCCATGTCATTGTGACGCTCTCAGTAAGGGCTTTTTGGAAAGGTATAGCATGCCTCAAACGGACGCTCTGATCAAAAGTTAAAAAGTTTTAAACCTGACATCGCGTTGCTTGGAGTGCACGTACTTCTAGACGACTGGACCCACCATGTGGGCCCCACCATGGGGTGCTGCAGGTAGACCAGTGACTGTCGCGGTTACACTTGCAACCATCGGGTCTTTAAATACAAGACCCCCTTGCTAAAAAAGAAGAAAAAACTAGAAAACGCTCTAAAACTCCGCCCATTTCATTTCCTAGCGCGACTTCTAGTACTCCAAACCAAGATTTTATTACTCTAACACGTAGGTATACTCATATACTACAATATACCAAAAATTAACCGGTGGAAACGTCCATTTGGAACATATGACGCGGATGTTTCTAAGAGGTTTAAAACCTGAAATACGTCAATACCTCATTTCTCACAAATTTTCTCTATATTCGGATGTAGTGAATAGGGCCCAATTGTTAGAACGAGATAGTGATTATATTCAACCAAGGGACAACAACCAAGGTCGTACCGGTGGTAGCAGTCATCGGAGCAATGACAACCAACGGGGAGGAAAGTATGACAGAAGCGGTAACCACTCCGGTAGTAATCGTGGCCATGATAGTAGAAAAAGTGAATCGGGGGGAGATTTCAAGAAGAGAAGGTACAACAATGAGAACGTGAAGACGTTGACATTAGCACCAGCATTAACTTTTCTAGGGGAGGAGAACGACCACCGGTCATATGCTATAAATGCGGGAAAGAGGGACACATCAGCCCAAACCTGCCCACAACAATTCAAAGCATGTTATAACTGTGGAAAAGAAGGACATATAGCTCGAGATTGTCCTGTAGCGAAACCAAGTCCAGCGGGGGTGGTGATTCTAAAGGCGGTTTTGGACAAGTCAAAGTCGGTGGTTCCTGGAAGAGCGTTTGTCGTGACAGCCCCAAACGCGAAGAACCCACACGAGGTGATTACGGCTAAGCTAATCATAAATTCTTGCGAAGTTTATACCTTGTTAGATACCGGTGCTACCCATTCTTTTATTGCACCTGCTTGTGCTCAACGTTTGAACTTGACTTCTGATAAATTAGACTTTGACTTATCTGTTGAAACTCCGTTGGGAGAAACCTTTGTTACATCCACAGTTTACAAATCTTGCTTGATTCAGATTGGCACCCTTACCTTACCTGTTGATCTTATATCCTTGAAAATACTTGCATTTGACGTGATTTTAGGAATTGACTGGTTAACCACTTACCATGCCAAAATTGATTGTTATCGTAATGTTGTTAGTTTTCATATTCCTAATCAACCTGTTGTGCGAATCCAAACCACCAAACAACTAAAATCAGTCAATATCATTTCAAGTCACAAAGCTATTCATTTATTGAAAAACGGATGTCAAGCTTTCTTAGCATATATTACTGATCTAAACTAGAATACGTTAGGTTTGAATGATAGTTCCGTTGTTAATGAGTTTCCTGATGTATTTCCCGAAGAACTTCCCGGTCTACCCCCAGAACGTGAAGTCGAATTCTTTATTGACCTTGAACCCGGTACGAAACCCATTTCTAAAACCCCATATCAAATGGCTCCTATTGAACTTCAGAAGTTAAAGGTCCAATTACAGGAATTATTAGACATCGATTTTATTCGTCCTAGTACGTCTCCTTGGGGAGCTCCTGTTTTATTCGTAAAGAAGAAAGACAGGAGTATTCGACTTTGTATTGACTATCGGGAGTTGAACCATGTCACCATTAAGAATAGGTATCCGCTACCTCGTATTGATGACCTGTTCGACCAGTTGCAAGGTGCACAATTCTTTTCAAAGATCGATCTTCGTTCTGGGTATCATCAGCTAAAGATTAAAACTGAGGATATTCCGAAGACTGCCTTCAGAACTCGGTACGGGCATTATGAATTCCTAGTCATGTCTTTTGGATTGACTAATGCTCCTGCTATTTTTATGGATATGATGAACCGTGTATTCAAGAAATATTTGGATCAGTTCGTTGTTGTCTTTATTGATGACATCCTCATCTATTCTAAAAGTCGTGAAGATCATGAGCACCACTTGAAGTTGGTACTTCAAAAGCTTCGTGAGAACAAGCTATATGCCAAGTTGAAGAAATGCGAGTTCTGGCTTGAGGAAGTAGCATTCCTTGGGCACGTGGTATCGAAATGTGGAGTATCTGTTGACCCGGCAAATATTGAAGCAATACAAAGTTGGGAGCAACCTAAGTCAGTGACCGAAGTACGAAGCTTTCTGGGCTTAGCTGGTTATTACAGAAGGTTCGTAGAGGTATTTTCTCGAATCGCTACTCCATTAACTCAGCTGACTTAGAAAGATACAAATTCGTTTGGAGCAAGGAATGCGAGAAGAGTTTCCAAGAGCTTAAGAGAAGACTTATCTTCGCACCTGTTCTGACAATACCATATGGTTCAGATGGATTTGTTATCTATAACGATGCTTCGGGCAACGGGTTAGGATGTGTTCTCATGCAACATGGGAAAGTCATAGCCTATGGCTTGCGATAACTCAAAGAATATGAAGGAATTATCCTACTCATGATCTAGAGGTGGCAACTGTCGTTTTCGCGTTGAAGATTTGGAGACATTACCTGTACGGGGAGAAAGTGGAGATTTATACGGATCATAAGAGCCTTAAATATTTCTTCACTTAAAAGGAACTCAACATGCGGCAACGACGTTGGCTTGAGCTGTTGAAAGATTATGATCATACCATCCAATACCATCCTGGAAAAACGAACGTGGTAGCTGACGCGTTGAGTAGAAGATCATACGCGAGAACGAATGCGATGCTATCAAGGCCTATTTTGTGTGATTTAAAAAGGATGGAGATAGAGTTCAACACTCAGGGGACCTATGCGATGATGTCAAGTATACGTGTAGAACCATCTTTGATTGATAAAGTTAAAGCTGCTCAAGCTACGGATTCAGAGCTGATGAAGATGAAGAAGAAGGTGCAAGAAGGTGCCATTCCAAAAGCAAGAATCGATGAAGAGGGAATACTTTGAGTCAACTCCAGACTTTGAGTTCCTAACGATTCCGACTTGAATGTATAGAATCATTATGGAGGCACACAACACACCGTTTGCAATCCATCCTGGGAGTACCAAAATGTATCATGATCTTCGACATACATTTTAGTGGAGCAATATGAAAAGAGAGATCACGGAGTTTATTTCGAGATGTTTAACTTGTCAATGTGTAAAGGCGGAGCATCAAGTGCCGAAGGGTCCATTGCAACCACTGGAGATTCCAAAAATGGAAGTGGGAACACATTACGATGGATTTCATTACGGGTCTTCCCAAGGTTTCTCAAGGCATAGATGCGATTTGGGTTATTGCTGATAGATTAACCAAGTCTGCTCATTTCTTGCCGATACGAGAGACTTATTCCCTTGAACGTCTTGCTCATATGTACGTGAATGAGATTATGAGATTGCATGGCATGCCAGTATCCATAGTTTAGGATCGTGACCCCAGGTTTACTTCCCAATTTTGGATCAGTTTGCAGAAAGCTATGGGCACGAATTTACTATTCAGTTCAACTTATCATCCTCAAACAGACGGACAATCAGAAAGGACTATTCACAATCTTGAAGATCTATTGAGACTCTATGTTCTAGACTTCAAAGGGAGTTGGGATAAGTACTTACCATTGGTGGAATTCTCCTACAATAACAGTTATCAAACAAGTATAGGCGGAGCTCCATTCGAAGCGTTGTATGGAAGAAAGTGTCGTTCTCCAGTATGCTGGGATCAGGTGGGTGAAGCAACATTGTTGGGACCGGAGTTAGTACGTATGACTACGAAAAAGATCCAAATGATCCGACAACGGATACAAACCGCACAAGATCGACAAAAGAGTTATGCGGATCTTCATCGAAAGGACGTGGAATTTAATGTTGGGGATCATGTATTGTTACGTGTTGCTCCATGGAAAGGAGTTATGAGATTCGGGAAGAGAGGAAAGCTCAACCCACGATTCATTGGTCCATTTGAGATCCTTGACCGAGTAGGAAATGTGGCCTATAGACTCGCTTTACCTCGAAGCATGTCTCGTGTTCATAATTTGTTTAACATATCTGTGTTGCATAAATATGTGAAAGATCCAAACCACATTATTGAGTTAGAACCGGACGAGATAGCTGAAGATTTAACGTACGAGGAGGTACCTGTCAAGATCTTGGATAGGAAGGAGCATGTCCTTCGCTCGAAAATTATACCTCAAATTAAAGTTTATGGAGAAAGCATGAATATGAGGAAATGACCTGGGAGTTAGAATCGGAAATGAAAGCGAGGTATCCTCACCTTTTTGACATACTAGGAACGTACGTCAATTTCGAGGACAAAATTTCATAAGGAGGGGAGGTTGTAAGACCCCAACTTTTATGAATAAAGATTTAATTTTTTTTATATATTATTTCGAAATAGTAAGGTGTTGATTTGATAAATGTGAAAGTTATGGGTGAAATGTGCAAATATTTCAAAATAAGCAAGTGGTTATAAAATATTCATTGTTCTCGGGAATATTCGTTGGGTCGTGGAATATTGTTGTTGTCGGGGAATATTCGTACGACGGCGCAGCTATTTGTGGGCCCCACAACAGAATAACTGTTGGATATAGAAAGCGACAGAAATAACCTTTTTATAAATAACGATAAAACTGTTACGGTTAAACTGTTGAAATACCCGGTGATAAAAATACAGTAATATGCGTTGTGCACAGTAGCACACGGTATTGCACAGTATTTCGAATTATTGATTCTTACGTAAGAAGGCACTTACTCAATTATTGTTACAGTAATTACTGTTCAATATTTTATAATATTAATTCAATAATTGTTACGTTGATATTTTATATGATTGATTCAATAATTGCTACCGTTGATATTTTGTATTATTGATTCAATAATTGTTACTGCACAGTATTTCACATTATCAACTCAATAATTCATATTATTTGAATAATATTATTAGATAGCATTATTGACAATGTCTAAGGAAGTTCTGTCTAGGAGGGGTTATTTAATTGCCCGCCAATAAGGAGAAATCCTTATCGAAAGGCCATCTCTTTCCTGGGAACGTCCTAGTTGTCAATATTATAGTCCTGCAATATTATTTGTGAATAATTAATTATTGATTTATATGATAAGGAAATATTTATTTTCTGGATATAAAAGAAGGAATTAGTGCTGATGTGTTTTTATCAGTATTTTGGTGTAGAAAATCATCCGTTTATGGATTTCGGCCATTTTCGGTTGGGAATTTGGAAAAACTTTTTTCTACAAAGTTGTAGAGAATTAAATTTCCTATGGAAAAAATATATCATTTGTATTTTTCTGATAAAAGGGCAATTGATTATGAGTTATTGAAGTTTCAGAAAATAAATGTTTTTTTATTAAAAACATGGGTGGGCCCCACTTTTGTTTTTTATGGCTTGTAAATGCTGAATTTTCAAATCTCACGAGGTGTGCGTATGAATTGGTGAAAGCCGCCGGTAGCAAAAGTCTACTTTGGCATCCTAAGCTTTTCATATAAATAGGGTGCTTAGTTAGAAATGAAAATCACACCAGAATCAGAAAATTTTCTCTCTATAATATCGAGCGTATTTTTGTGAGTATTTCGATACTTTCAGTGTTGTTATTCAGTGCAAGTTTTCTTCAGCCTTATATCCGATATTCCAGTCAGAAGTGCTATTCTTTTGAGGTAAGGGATGTTATTTTCTTTCGTAAATAATGTTATTCTTTTCAATATCATTATACCAAAATATTGACATGGATTTTATTATAAAATTCTTACTTTTTCCTTCGGGGCACTATTCACGTATACGGCACTATTCACGGAAAAATTAAATTTTCTTCTATTTGTTAAGGTTCCTATCTTGATTGGATCTAAGTTTTGAGCTTTATTCTTGAATTTTGCTCCACAATTGATTATTACGAAGTATTTTTGAATTGGATAAACTAAAATACAAATCCTTAATCTTTGTCCTTCATCCCAATGGATTCGTCCTTTAAAATATTTTCCATCATCCTCAATCCTAAAAGGTGATATAACTGAATATCTTTGGCCTGTAGAGCAAAGATGCATGATTACTTGATGAATATCTTTGGCCGTAGTGCAAAGATGGACAGGTGTTGAGATGAACATGACCACTGGTGATACAAATGAATATCTTTGGCCGTAGTGCAAAGATGAATATTTGATTTGAGATGTATATTGATTGATGTTACAGGGATAAAATATTGATGATGGACTTTTAAATCATAGAAGATAGTAGACTTCATTCTCTACTTAACTCTTCTAATGAATGGTTATTTTCGCTGCAAATATTGATCTAAAACTTGTTGTCAATAATATTTTATCTGAATTGTTGAAGACTAACGATAATTTATTTTCCATTATCTTAGTCATAATATTTTTTACTGGGCTAGTTAAGCTTACCCTTTTCATCTATTGTCCTTTTCAGGAAATGAAAATGTCGCAGGAACTAGTCGGGGAACAGAGTGATGGTCCGAGTTAGAGCAGTAGTAGTCCTCACTATTTCTAATAAATAGTGTGATAATAATTATAATGAGGACTTAGTTTGAATGTTAATATTTTCTACATATTTGTATTGACACTCACAGTTGTGTGGTCATATTTTGCATGACCGTGTGATATAAAAGATTGTATTTGAATTCTGTACCATGTATTTGGCGACTCAGAATGGGTTGGGTTGACTGGACCTATTATGGGGGGCGTCACACGTGGGTTAAGCAAATTACCAAGATATTTGATGTCTTGGGATGCACGGAGGAACAGAAGGTTCCATTTGCCACCTTTTTGTTCCGTGGAGAGGCAGATTACTAGTGGGAATTCGTGAAGCGTACCAAGCCTGCCGCACTCAAGATGTCTTGGGAGGAGTTCCAGAAACTATTCAATGATAAGTACTTTCTAGAAAGTATTCGTCATATAAAGGAGGTAGAGTTTATCAGACTGGAACAGAACAACATGACTGTGTCCCAGTACGAGGATAAGTTCGCGGAGTTGTCCAGGTTTGCACCTCATTCGGTGGAGAATGAGGAACGTATGACGCAGATGTTTCTGAGAGGTTTGAAACCCAAAATTCGTCAATACCTCATTTCTCACAAATTTTCTCTATATTCGGATGTAGTAAATAGGGCCTAGTTGTTAGAACGAGATAGTGATTATGTTCAACCAATGGACAACAACCAAGGTCGTACCGGTGGCAGCAGTCATCGGAACAATGACAACCAGCGGGGAGGAAAGTATCATGACAAAAGCGGTAACCACTCCGGTAGTAATCGTGGCCATGATAGTAGAAAATGCGAATCGGGAGGAGATTTCAAGAAGAGAAGGTACAACAATGAGAACGTGAAGACGTCGACATCAGCACCAGCATCAACTGTTTCTAAGGGAGGAGAATGACCATCGATCGTATGCTATAAATGCGGGAAAGAGGGACACATCAGCCCAAACTGCCCACAATAATTCAAAGCATGCTATAACTATAGAAAAGAAGGACATATAGCTCGAGATTGTCCTGTAGCGAAACCAAGTCCAGCGGGGGTGGTGATTCTAAAGGCTGTTTCGGACAAGTCAAAGTCGGTGGTTCCTGGAAGAGCGTTTGTCGTGACAGCCCCAAACGCGAGGAACCCACACGAGGTGATTACGGGTAAGCTAATCATAAACTCTTGCGAAGTTTATACCTTGTTAGATACCGGTGCTACCCATTCTTTTATTTCACCTGCTTGTGCTCAACGTTTGAACTTGACTTCTGATAAATTAGACTTTGACTTATCTGTTGAAACTCCGTTGGGAGAAACCTTTGTTACATCCATAGTTTACAAATCTTGCTTGATTCAAATTGGTACCCTCACCCTACCTGTTGAACTTATATCTTTGAAAATACTTGCATTTGATGTGATTTTAGGAATTGATTGGTTAACCACTTATCATGCCAAAATTGATTGTTTTCGTAAGGTTGTTAGTTTTAATATTCATAACCAACCTGTTGTGCGAATTCAAACAACCAAACCCCTAAAATCAATCAATGTCATTTCAAGTCATAAAGCTATTCGTTTATTGAAAAACGGATGTCAAGCTTTGTTAGCTCATGTCACTGATCTAAACCAGAATACGTTAGATTTGAATAATATTTTCGTTGTTAATGAGTTTCTTGATGTATTTCCCGAAGAACTTCCCGGTCTACCCCCAGAACGTGAAGTTGAATTATTTATTGACCTTGAGCCCGGTTCAAAACTAATTTCTAAAACCACATATCGAATGGCTCCTATTGAACTTCAGGAGTTAAAGGTCCAACTACAGAAGTTGCTAGACATCGGTTTTATACGTCCTAGTACGTCTCCTTGGGGTGCTCCTGTTTTATTCGTAAAGAAGAAAGACAGGGAGTATGCGACTTTGTATTGACTATCGGGAGTTGAACCATGTCACCATCAAGAATAGGTATCCGCTACCTCGTATTGATGACCTGTTCAACCAGTTACAAGGAGCACAATTCTTTTTAAAGTTCGATCTTCGTTCTGGATATCATCAGCCGAAGATTAAAACTGAGGATATTCCGAAGACTGCCTTCAGAACTCGGTACGGGCATTATGAGTTCATAGTCATGTCTTTTGGATTGACTAATGCTCCTGCTGCTTTCATGGATATGATGAACCGTGTATTAAGGAATATTTGGATCAGTTCGTTGTTGTCTTTATTGATGACATCCTCATCTATTCTAAAAGCCGTGAAGATCATGAGCATCAATTGAAGCTGGTACTTCAAAAGCTTCGTGAGAACAAGCTATATGCCAAGCTGAAGAAATGCGAGTTCTGGCTTGAGGAAGTTGTATTCCTTGGGCACGTGGTATCGAAACGTGAAGTATCTGTTGACCCGGCAAAGATTGAAGTAATACAAAGTTGGGAGCAACCTAAGTCGGTGACCGAAGTACGAAGCTTTCTGGGCTTAGCTGGTTATTATCGGAGGTTCGTAGAGGTATTTTCTCGAATTGCTACTTCATTAATTCTGTTGACTCGAAAAGATACAAAATTCATTTGGAGCGAGGAATGCTAGAAGAGCTTCTAAGAGCTCAAGAAGAGACTTATTTCGGCACCTGTTCTGATGTTACCATCTAGTTCAGATGGATTTGTCATTTATAGCGACGCTTCGGGCAAAGGGTTAGGATGTGTTCTCATGCAATATGGGAAAGTCAGAGCCTATGCCTCGCGACAACTCAAAGAATATGAGAGGAATTATCCTACTCATGATCTAGAGTTGGCAGCTGTCATTTTCGCATTAAAGATCTGGAGACACTACCTGTATGGAGAGAAAGTGGAGATCTATACGGATCATAAGAGCCTCAAATATTTCTTCACTCAAAAGGAACTCAACATGCGGCAACGACGTTAGCTTGAGCTGTTGAAAGATTACGATCATACGATTCAATACCATCTTGGAAAAATGAACGTGGTAGCTGACGCGTTGAGTAGAAGATCATATGCGAGAACGAATGTGATGCTATCAAGGCCTATTTTGTGTGATTTACAAAAGATGGAGATTGAGTTCAAGACTCCGGGGACCCACATGTTGATGTCAAGTATACGCTTAGAACCAACTTTGATTGATAAAGTTAAAGCTGCTCCAGCTACAAACCCGGAGCTGATGAATATGAGGAAGAAGGTGCAAGAAGGTGCTATTCCAGAAGCAAGGATTGATGAAGAAGGAATACTTCGAGTCAACTCCAGACTTTGTGTTCCTAACGATTCTGACTTGAAGTATAGAATCATGATGGAGGCACACAACACACCGTTTGCAATCTATCTTGGGAGTACTAAAATGTATCGTGATCTTTGACATACATTTTGGTGGAGCAATATGAAGAGAGAGATCGCGGAGTTTATCTAGAGGTGTTTAACATGTCAACGTTTAAAGGCGGAGCATCAAGTGCCGAAGGGTCTATTGCAACCACTTGAAATTCCAAAATGGAAGTGGGAACACATTACGATGGATTTCATTACGGGTCTTCCCAAGGTTTCTCAAGGCATAGATGCGATTTGGGTTATTATTGATAGATTAACCAAGTCTGCTCATTTCTTGCCTATACAAGAGACTTATTCCCTTGAACGCCTTGCTCATATGTACGTGAATGAGATTGTGAGATTGCATGGCATGCCAGTATCCATAGTTTCGGATCGTGACCCAAGATTCACTTCACGATTTTGGGTCAGTTTGCATAAATCTATGGGCACGGATTTACGATTCAGTTCAACATATCATCCTCAAACGGACGAACAATCAGAAAGGACTATACAAACTCTTGAAGATCTATTGAGACTCTGTGTTCTAGACTTCAAAGGGAGTTGGGATAAGTACTTACTATTGGTGGAATTCTCCTACAATAACAGTTATCAGGCAAGTATAGGCGTGGCCCCATTCGAAGCGTTGTATGAACGAAAGTGTCGCTCTCCAGTATGATGGGACGAGGTGGGTGAAGCAACATTGTTGGGACCAGAGTTAGTACAGATGACTACGAAAAAGATTCAAATGATCCGGCAACGGATACAAACCGCACAAGATCGTCAAAAGAGTTATGTGGATCTTCATCGAAAGGACGTGGAATTTAATGTTGGAGACCATGTGTTATTACGTGTTGCTCCGTGGAAGGGAGTTACGAGGTTTGGCAAGAGAGGAAAGCCCAATCCACGATTCATTGGTCTATTTGAGATCCTTGACCGAGTAGGAAATGTGGCCTATAGACTCGCTTTACCTCCAAGCATGTCTCGTGTTCATAATGTTTTTCATATATCCGTGTTGCGTAAATATGTGAAAGATCCAAACCACATTATTGAGTTAGAACCGGACGAGATAGCTGAAGATTTAACGTATGAGGAGGTACCTGTCAAGATTTTGGATAGGAAGGAGCATGTCCTACGCTCAAAAATTATACCTCAAGTTAAAGTTTTTTGGAGAAACCATGCTATTGAAGAAATGACCTGGGAGTTAGAATCGAAAATGAAACCAAGGTATCCTCACCTCTTTGACATACCAGGTACGTACGTCAATTTCGAGGACAAAATTTCATAAGGTGGGGAGGATGTAAGACCCCTGAATCTTATAAATAAAGATTTAATTTTCTTTATATATTATTTTAAAATAGTAAGGTGTTGATTTGATAAATGTGATAAGTTATGGGTGAGATGTGAAAATATTTCTAAATAAGCAAGTGGTTATAAAATATTCATTGTTGTGGAAGAATATTCGTTTGGTCGTAGAATATTCTTGTTGTCGGGGAATATTCGTACGACGGCGCAGCCATTTATGGGCCCCACAACGGAATAACTGTCGGATATAGAAAGCGACAGAAATAACCTTTTTATAAATAACGATAAAACTGTTACCGTTAAACTGTTGAAATACCCGGTGATAAAAATACAGTAATACGCGTTGTTGCACAGCAGCACATGGTATTGCACAATATTTTAAATTATTGATTCTTACGTAAGAAGGCACTTACTCAATTATTGTTACAGTAATTACTGTTCAATATTTTATACTATTGATTCAATAATTGCTATGTTGATATTTTATATGATTGATTCAATAATTGTCATTGCACAGTATTTCAAATTATCAAATCAATAATTCATATTATTTGAATAATATTATTAGATAGCATTATTGGCAATGTCTAAGGAAGTTCTGTCTAGGAGGGGTTATTTAATTGCGCTCCAGTAAGGAGAAATCCTTATCGGAAGGCCCCCTCTTTCCTGGGAACGACCTGGTTGTCAATATTGTAGTTCTGTAATATTATGGGTGAATAACTAATTATTGATTTATATGATAAAGATATATTTATTTGTGGATATAAAAGAAGGAATTAGTGCTGAGATATTTTTATCAGTATTTTTGGTGTCGAAAATCATCCGTTTGTGAATTTCGGTCATTTTCGGTTGGGAATTTGAAAAAACTTCCTTCTACAAAGTTGTAGAGAATTAAATTTCCTATAAAAAGGACATAAAATTTGTAATTTTCTGATAAAAAGGCTATTATTATGAATTATTAAAGTTTTAAAAATAAATGTTTTAATATATATATATATATATATATATTATATATAGAGCATGTGGGATTTTTGGTGAAAAAGTCTTTGATCAATCTTGGTATGCTGCCAACCTGCCAAACTTTGAAGAAATGCTCCGTTGGTTTCAAAAGTCTATTTTGGTGTCCTGACATTTTTCTATAAATAGGGTGCTTAGTTAGAAATAAAAATCACACCAGAATCAAAAAAAATTCTCTATAATATCGAGCGTATTTCTTGTGTGTATTTAGATACTTCGAGCGTTGATAACAATGCAAGTTTTCATCCACATAATATCCGATATTTAAGGTAAGAGATGTTATTTTCTTTCGTAAATGATGTTATTTTTTTCAATATCATTATACCAAAATATTGTCATGGATTTTATTATGAAATTCTTATTTTTTTCGTCGGGGTTACTATTCATGTATACGACACTATTCACATATACGGCACTATTCACGAAAAAAATTAAATTTTCTTCTATTTGTCCAAGTTTTCGGCCTGTTAAGGTTCCTATCTTTGATTAGATCCAAGTTTTGATCTTCATTCTTGAATTTTGTTCAACAAAATATTATTATGAAATATTCTTACTCTTGGATAAACTAAATTACGAATCCCTAATCTTTATCCTTTATCTCATTGGATTCATTATTTATATTATTTTTTATCATCCTCAGTCTTAAATGGTGATATAACTGAATATCTTTGGCCTGTAGGTCAAAGATGAATGATTACCTGATGAATATCTTTGGCCGTAGTGCAAAGATGAACAGGTGTTGAGATGAACATGACCATTGGTGATACAAATGAACATCTTTGGCCTGTAGTGCAAAGATGAATATTTGATTCAAGATGTATATTGATTGATGTTACGGGGATAAAATATTGATGATGGACTTTTAAATCATAGAAGATAGTAGACTTCATTCTCTACTTAACTCTTCTAATGAATTGTTATTTCCGCTGCGAATATTGATCTAAAACTTGTTGTCAATAATATTTTATTTGAATTGTTGAAGACTAACGATAATTTATTTTCCATTATCTTAGTCATAATATTCTTTACTAGGCTAGTTTAGCTCACCCTTTTCATCTATTGTCCTCTTCAGGAAATTAAAATGTCGCAGGAACTAGTCGGGGGATAGAGTGATGGTCCTGAGTTGGAGCAGTAGTAGTCCTCACTATTTCTAATAAATAGTGTGATAATAATTGTAATGAAGACTTAGTTTGAATGTTAATATTTTCTACATATTTGTATTAACACTCACAGTTGTGTGGTCGTATTTTGCACGACCGTGTGATATAAAAGATTGTATTTGAATTCTGTACCACGTATTTGGCGACTCAGAATGGGTTGGTATTGAACCTATTTTTGGGGCGTCACAATATGCTAGGGCATTCTCTAGCCCTTCTAGCTTTCTAGGTTCCGCATTGATTTGTGGGTGGCATCTTATCATGCTGGATACCTGAGCGGCAGGTTTTTCGTTTAGGCCTTCATGAGTTGACTCCTACCTTAGAGCAGTATGAGCGCCTTACAGGTTTGGCACTAGATCTGCCTTGCGCCCGGACAACCATCAGTGACATGAGGAAACCATTTATGACTATGTCGGGTCTGAGACGTAGAGTCGTCACTGAGGAGGTATTTCAAGACATGTGATATCCATTGACTTTCTGATCGATTGCTTTAGCCTGCTAGACAGCTACGATCGACACTCTGGCGATTTTAGTATTCCTGCATATGAGTGGCAGTTTACTCGCGTAGACGTTCTGCTGATGTGCGTCACAGCTTATGCGTATATGCCACTATATTTGGACCACTTAGATATTGGCTTGATGGTAGTCGTCCGTGCCCTCAGACAGGGTTGTACGATTTTGCCTATGATATTAGCCGAGACCCTGAGGTCGGCTACATTTTGCAGTACCCATCCAGAGTGGTTTTTTAGAGGTAGCCCTGTTCTGCTATATGTATGGCATATGATGCATTTGAGTCCAATCGGCACCTTCAGACAACATGAATACTGCTTTACCCATGAGGTAGCCATGTCCTACTGTTGGGTTTGTACGAAATCGTGATGCAATCAAATTGCAAAAATTAGCAGAAGCATGGTATATCAGAGTTTAAAACAATTTCTACAAAACCATTACCCGGATCATCCTTTATGCAAATTATTAATTTAAAACGATAAATAAGAAGTTATGGAATCATACCCTTGTAAAACGAAGCTTCCACAGGTACGAGTTCAACTCCTTGTTCTTCGTGATCTCCTTGAATTTTTGGTTTAGATTCCTTCCTTTGATCAACGTTAGCCACCCAAGTGTTTGGCCTCTAGAGGTGATCCACCAAGGAAGATGAATTATCAAGAAGGAGGGTGGTTGGCTTAGTTTTCTATCCTCTATAGAAAAGGAGTACTCTCCAACAATTGAAATTGCCTCAACTGATATCTATTATAAGACTCCTCTTATATAGATATTGGTCAACCCTTCTAATCCTATTAGACATGGGATTTCTTTTAATTAATTAAACTCCTTTAATTAATTTAGGCTTCCCACCACATGGGGTATAATTAATTAAATTCATTTAATTAATTTGTCTCCTAATCTTATTAGGAATAAATGAAAGTACTAATATTAAATTAATTACTAAACTCCTTTAGAAATTAAAATAATAATAATTGTAATAATATTAATAAGACTCCTCTTATTAATTTATATTTAATATTTTCAAAATATTAAATAATAAACATTAAGCTATTTAATTTATTCTATCACTATAGATTAAATTAATTACACTTAATGCATTATTACGATTATGCCATTACCTTCTTAAATAATTATTCTTCCTTTTATGGTGTGACCCTTTAGGTTCTCTATATTAAACCGGTTGTGAATAAATCAATTAGAACAATTCTAATCTTATTTAAATAAATAAATTAAACTAATAATCTATTTAAATAAATAATATTTATTCTACAATAGGGATAAGCCTCCCTAGCGATCAACGACTTTCCAAATAATATAGATTTCAACATTAATCATAAAAGAACCTGTGAGTAAATAGTTACCATACAATTCAATCCTTCCACCATACAATGTCCCAATTAAATATAAGACATGAATTTACTGTCAAATCTTATTTTATTTAATTATATGTATTTCGATTAGAAAATGCACAACTCCAAATAATGCAAATTAGAAACTCCTTTCTAATTTCATTTTACCTTGGCCAAGGATTCCTGGGTTGTCATTTAACGAATCACATAGGACATATCTCCTCTTTTACTTGAGGTGGTAGATTCTTTATTGATCATTCATTATCTCTATATGTAACTCATTATACCCAAGCATATCCTTTTATATACCCTAAAGGACTTTAAGGAATAAGTCAAAGTATAATTCATTACATACAAGATACTATGATGATCTCAAGTCCAAGGATCACTTGTACTACTATCACATTAGGAATTCCTATTGACAGGCGAGTAAAACTCCATTAGGTATTCCATAGCGAGTCACGTTCAGTGAACTTATTCTCCAATAAGCATCTACATACTTGCTTTAGTGTCTCCACATAAATGATCATGAGATCAATCATCCTCATCCAATGAGCAAGCAACATATGTACCAATCTATCCAGATTTACTAATCCCCTTTTTAGTAATCCCACGATTGGGAACTATTTTAGTTTTAGAGCTTTCTAAGAATTTAGATCTCATTAGCATGATCATCATCATGATTCTAAAAGCATTACTTAAAACTATGGGTTATTTACATATTATAAAAACAGCACCATGTAGATAATTAAATGCATTCAATAAATAAATATTTTATTAATAAATAAATAAGATTGTTTACAAAGTACGTGCTTTATCATCATACATGATTGGCTTGTATGCACACTACTATCAATCTCCCACTTGCACTAAAGCCAATCGCCATGGTATCTCATACCCATCTTCTCTAAGTGACGGTCAAACTGCTGTTATGTTAAAGCTTTAGTAAATGGATCTGCAATGTTGTCCTTAGAGTCTACACGCTCCAAGGTGACGTCTCCTCTTTCAATGATCTCCCTGATCAAGTGAAATCGCCGCAACACGTGTTTAGATTTTTGATGAGACCTTGGTTCCTTAGCCTGTGCAACTGCTCCTGTGTTGTCACAGTAAATGGGAACTGCTTCTCCAATGCTAGGAACCATACCAAGTTCAGTTATGAACTTCTTCATCCAAACAGCTTCCTTTGCAGCTTCACTTGCAGCTATATACTCTGCCTCTGTCACTGAATCAGCAACTGTTTGCTGCTTGGAACTCTTCCAACTCACTGCGCCTCCGTTCAAGGTAAAAACATACCCCGAAACAGATTTACTGTCATCTTGGTCCATTTGAAAACTTGAGTTTCTGAAGCCCTCGAGTTTCAATTCAAACCCACCTTAGACAAGAAAAATATCCTTAGTCCTTCTCAAGTATTTTAGGATATTCTTCACTGCCTTCCAGTGCTCTTCTCCTGGATTCGACTGGTATCTGCTCGTTACACTAAGTGCATGAGCAACATCCGGTCTAGTACATATCATACCGTACATGATAGATCCTATTGCAGAAGCATAAGGGATCTTACTCATACGGGCTCTCTCCTCAGGTGTCTTTGGGGCCTGTTTCTTGGAGAGATGTATTCCATGACTCATCGGCATGAGACCTCTTTTGGAATCTTCCATCCTAAATCTCTTTAGCATTGCATCAATGTACGTTCCTTGGGATAAACCAAGCATCCTTTTAGATCTATCTCTATAGATATTTATCCCCAAAATATAGGATGCTTCTCCCAAGTCCTTCGTGGAGAAGTGTTTAGATAACTAGATTTTAATCGATTGTAGCATAGGAATGTCATTCCCTATCAGTACTATATCATCAACATATAATACAAGGAATGAAACTGCGCTCCCACTAACCTTCTTATACACACATGGTTCATCGTCGTTTTTGATAAAATCAAACTCTTTGATTGTCTCATCAAAACGAATATTCCATCTACGAGAAGCTTGCTTCAATCCATAAATGGATCGTTGCAGCTTACAGACTTAATTTGTTCCAACCTTTGAAACAAATCCCTCTGGCTGTGTCATATACACATCCTCCTCAAGTTTCCCATTGAGGAAGGTCGTTTTCACTTCCATCTGCCAGATCTCATAGTCGTTATAAGCTGCAATCGCAAGCAAAATCCGAATGGACTTGAGCATAGCTACTAGTGAAAAGGTTTCATCATAGTCAACTCCTTGTATTTGTTTGAAACCTTTTGCAACCAGTCGGGCCTTATAGGTCTCTACCTTGCCGTCCGCTCCAGTCTTTCTTTTAAAGACCCATTTACACCCAATAGGCTTAATGCCTTCAGGTGGTGAAATCAAAGTCCATACTTTATTTTCATACATGGAGTCCATTTCGAATTTCATAGCTTCAAGCCATTTTCCTGAGTCTTCATTACTCATAGCCTGTTCGTAATTCAATGGATCATCATCATTCATGATGTGTACCTCATCGTCATCCTCTATAATGAATCCATACCTCTCAGGTATCTTCGGTACTCTTCCAGATTTACGAACAGGGTGTGGTATAGTAGGTTCTTCTACTTGGTCAGGTACCTGACTTTGATCCGTGGTAATTTGTGGTTCTTGAACTTCTTCAAGATATATCTTACTCCCACTGACCCCTTCATGGATAAACTCCTTTTCCAAGAAGGCAGCATGTTTCACAACAAACACCTTTTGATCAGTTGGATGATAGAAATAATACCCTAAAGTTTCTTTAGGGTATCCCACAAATCTACACTTATCGGATTTAGTCTGTAGCTTATCATTTTAAAACTTTTTGACATAAGCTGGGCAACCCCAAGTCTTAACATGCTTTAGATTTGGTTTCCTCCCCTTCCACATCTCATATGGAGTCTTTGGGGCAAATTTGATAGGTACCTTGTTAAGTAGGTATGCAGCCGTTTCCAAGACATATCCCCAAAAAGAAATTGGAAGGTCGGTAAAACTCATCATGGATCGAACCATGTCTAACAGTGTTTGATTTCTCCTTTCAGATACTCCATTTAACTGTGGTGTACCTGGAGGAGTCCATTGTGAGATTATACCATTTTCTTTGAGACAATTGAGAAACTCACCACTTAAGTATTCTCCACCTCGATCTGATCGAAGTATCTTTATACTCTTGCCCGTTTGTTTCTCTACTTCACTTCTGAACTCTTTGAACTTTTCAAATGATTCTGACTTGTATTTCATTAAATACACATATCCAAATCTTGAGTGATCATCAGTGAAAGTAATAAAATAAGAATACCCACCCCGTGCACTTGTTGTCATAGGTCCACAAATGTCTGTGTGAATCAATGCCAACAACTCTGTAACTCTTTCTCCTTTTCCACTAAAAGGAGATTTAGTCATTTTACCCATGAGACAAGATTCACAAGTTGGATATGATTCATAATCAGATAACTCAAGGAGCCCATCTTTATGCAACTTGGATAATCTTGTTTCATTGATATGACCGAGTCTACAGTGCCACATGTAGGTATAATTAATATAATCTCTTTTCCTTTTCTTAGTTTGTTCAATTTGAAAAATATTTTCTTGTAAGTCAAGTGTATAAAGTCCATTTCGCAAATTTCCAACACCATATAAAACATCGTCTTTATAAATAGAACAACTATTGTTCTTTATAACAACGTTAAATCCTTCCATATCCAATACAGAAATTGAAATAATGTTTTTAATAATATTCGGAACATAATAACAATTATTAAGATAAATGGACTTGCCCGAAGGCATTGCTAAATAATAAGTTCCTACAGCTAATGCAACAACCTTTGCTCCATTCCCCACTCGTAGGATCACCTCATCATTGTTCAGCTTTCTACTTCTGACCAGTCCCTTCACATTATTACATATATGAGAACCACAGCCGGTATCCAATACCCAAGTAGAATTTTGACTTTCTAAAAAATTAATTTCAATCATGAACAAACATTGATTGGAAGTCGAAGCTTCTCCAAGCTTCTTCTTTGCCAGAAACTTCTTGCAGTTCCTCTTCCAATGACCCGGTTCGTTGCAATGGAAGCACATTCCTTTGCTAGCTGGATCAGATTTCTTTTGTTCCTTTATGTTCACTTTGCCCTTGGTCATCCGAGATCGGAAGAGCTCCTTAGATATCTTATATCTAGCAGTCCTACTTTGTTGACCATACAACTCCTTGAGGTGAATCAACATAGTAGGAGCATCCATGTTTTCGTGCTGACGCTGAAGCTCGTTATTCATGGATGCGAGCATGATGCATTGAGCCACAGATGCATCATCTTGCCACTTTACAATGGTGGCAATCTCTTCCTCAGAGGATGTTTCTAGAACAGTTCCAGGTACAGGTGAGTTTAGGACATAAGAAATCTTTTCAGCAGTGAGAACTATTCTCAGATTTCTTAGCCAGTTCGTATAATTCGGCCCGGTAAGCTTATTAGCATCAAGTATGCTTCGCAGTGAAATTAGTGATTTTGACATTTTTAAAATTCTGCATGTGAAAAATAACATTTTAGCAAACATTCATTTTCTTAATTTTGCATACCAAAATAAATTTAGGTCTTTATTTTAAATTGGTATGTCGCACTATTTTTATCAAACTATATTACCCTCACTTATATAGTTCGGCAACATCTAATTAAAGATTTGCTAGTGAGAATAAGGATCCCATTTCAAATGTATATAACCTTGTGGATAGCACAACAAGCGATATACAAATAAATAGGTAGACAACTCTTGTCAATTACATCACTATATAACTCTTTTTATTTTACCTCTTAAATCATAATGGTCAAGTGTGTGCACATCCGAACTAAAATAATTTAAGTTAAGTCCAGCCTAGCACTTCCATAAATTCAAAAAAGAAAAATGTTCGTCCTTGTGGATAGCACAACAACACTAGATCGTTCAATTTTCTTGATAAGCATCAAATGTGATTAATTAACATCTTAAATATGCAATACTCGCCTTGTGGATAACACAACAAGTTCATATTAAATATTTAATACTCTATTAATTTATCATGCTAGAAGGCGACGTTCGATATTCCAAATATCATTTGAACGCTTCGGACTTAATATTATTTCTTTGAGGGGTTTGTTATTATTTGTCTCATCTTGTTTAGCGCGCATGCACATATATATATATATATATATATAAAATACGCGTCATTTTATTAAACATGCGAAGCATGTTTGCATAAAATATAATATATATAATATTTAGCATGCAATATAGAATACTATATTCTACCCGGATTGATTATGGACTTTTATTCTAGTTTGGTTCACTAGAGCCACCAAGTGAACCAAAAGATCAAACCTAGGAGTGCAAGAATTTAAATTTAAATATAACTATTACATTTAAACCCGGGTTCCATACAAACGGGTCTTCACGCGCTCCTTGCTCCTTGGTCTCCAATTTCTTCAAGATACTTCTAACTATTTCTATTACATTAAACTATTTAATCTAAATAAAAACCTTAATCAGCAGTCAATGGGAAGTACATAGTAGGGAGATAGAATTTTACATCAAGAAAAAAAATTTAGAGAAGACGAGGTACACAGACCCCATTTAATAAAACCCATTCATTCAAGCATTCAACTAAAATAAAATCCAATCACATTGGTCAAATAGTCCATAATCAATCCCTATTTATTATCATACATATCACCATATATATCAATAAATAAATACTCATCTTATGAATTAAAGCATTCCATATATATATGAGTATCATTTAATGGGCAATTTTAAATTCATTGAAATCCAATTTCAAGATTAAAATAAACTCTTTATTTTAATTATAAAATTATTTAGAATATAATATATAAATATATCATATATATATATATATCATATACATTTATATATATATTTGATATTACTGTATATATTATATATATTTATATAACGAATCAGGTTATATATATATATATATATATAATATAAATTCACATTTATTTTTTAAAAAGAAGTCACCTTCTTTAATTAAAAGAGTCCTGCAGGTTTATTAAAAGAGTCCTTTCCTGATAGGTCACCTTCTTTTTGGAGTAAGAAAGAGACAACACCTTTTCCTTGCAGAATTCAAGATTAGCACCCCAAAAAAAAAAATTGTGATTCGTCCCAAAAAAAAAAACGTCATTTTTTTTTCTTAAAAAAAATAATTTTATACAATAAAATTATGCCCAATAAATTATTTTTAAATACATACCCATATGTATATGAAATCAAAAATAAATTCATAATTGCATAAAGGTTTGGCTCTGATGCCACTGTTGGGTTTGTACGAAATCGTGATGCATTCAAATTGCAAAAATTAGCGGAAGCATGGTATATCAGAGTTTAAAAAAATTTCTACAAAACCATTACCCGGATCATCCTTTATGCAAATTATTAATTTAAAACGATAAATAAGAAGTTATGGAATCATACCCTTGTAAAACGAACTTCACAAGTACGAGTTCAGCTCCTTGTTCTTCGTGATCTCCTTGAATTTTCGGGTTAGATTCCTTCCTTTGATCAACGTTAGCCACCTAAGTGTTTGGCCTCTAGAGGTGATCCAACAAGGAAGATGAATTATCAAGAAGGAGGGTGGTTGGCTTAGTTTTCTATCCTCTATAGAAAAGGAGTACTCTCCAACAATTGAAATTGCCTCAACTGATATCTATTATAAGACTCCTTTTATATAGATATTGGTCAACCCTTCTAATCCTATTAGACATGGGATTTCTTTTAATTAATTAAACTCCTTTAATTAATTTAGGCTTCCCACCTCATGGGGAATAATTAATTAAATTCATTTAATTAATTTGTCTCCTAATCTTATTAGGAATAAATGAGAGTACTAATATTAAATTAATTACTAAACTCCTTTAGAAATTAAAATAATTATAATTGTAATAATATTAATAAGACTCCATTTATTAATTTATATTTAATATTTCCAAAATATTAAATAATAAACATTAAGCTATTTAATTTATTCTATCACTATAGATTAAATTAATTACACTTAATGCATTATTACGATTATGCCATTACCTTCTTAAATAATTATTCTTCCTTTTATGGTGTGACCATTTAGGTTCTCTATATTAAACCGGTTGTGAATAAATCAATTAGAACAATTCTAATCTTATTTAAATAAATAAATTAAACTAATAATCTATTTAAATAAATAATATTTATTCTACAATAGGGATAAGCCTCCCTAGCGATCAACGACTTTTCAGATAATATAGATTTCAACATTAATCATAAAAGAACCTGTGAGTAAATAGTTACCATACAATTCAATCCTTCCACCATACAATGTCCCAATTAAATATAAGACATGAATTTACTGTCAAATCTTATTTTATTTAATTATATGTATTTCGATTAGAAAATGCACAACTCCAAATAATGCAAATTAGAAACTCCTTTCTAATTTCATTTTATCTTGGCCAAGGATTCCTGGGTTGTCATTTAACGAATCACATAGGACATATCTCCTCTTTTACTAGAGGTGGTAGATTTTTTATTGATCATTCATTATCTCTATATGTAACTCATTATACCCAAGCATATTCTTTTTATATACCCTAAAGGACTTTAAGGAATAAGTCAAAAAAGTATAATTCATTACATACAAGATACTATGATGATCTCAAGTCCAAGGATCACTTGTACTTCTATCACATTAGGAATTCCTATTGACAGGCGAGTAAAACTCCATTAGGTATTCCATAGCGAGTCACGTTCAGTGAACTTATTCTCCAATAAGCACCTACATACTTTGTGACACCCCCAAATCCGTGTAACATCGATTACAGGACATGGTGCTCACGATACAACATACATCCTCATCTATCTAAGTAAATTCCAGCAATAATAATAGTAATATTATAACTATTACGTACTTACTCAAAATAAAATCCCAAGTCTTTACAACCTTTGATAAACCAAAACTTAAACTTAGCGTTTATCGCTACATTACATCATATGCGGAAATATAAACTTATTTTATAAGGTAACTAGCATCATTTCATCTTAGTCTTCCCCTTGTCCTTGCCCAAGCCCTCAGCCTTCTCATCCTTAACTGAAAGGTTAAGCAAGAATGAGCACAAATTGCCCAACAAGTATATAAAGAAGTTTGAAAACATACATCAGGAGTAAAAACATCTGTATGACAATATCTCAACAGTTGAAAGAATTATCAAGTGTTAAACAAGAATAATAAAGATAAGAGTTTAGAATTCTCCATAGCATACTAAGGGGTGTTAAATACCCTGAACATTGCTTTGTTTCATCGAAAACCATCAGACGGTTTAACAATCAAATAGATTGTAAACGGTCTCTGCAAGTACTCCAGGTGATCAGCCTATCGTACCCTACATTGTGCACAAGTATAAAGTTTAAACTGCATAAGCATAAATGGGTGTATATGCCCGACATTTTTTTGCCCATTTATTCGGGTTGTTCATCTTAGTATTCATGCGAGACCGCACCAAAGCAATTTGGATTGGTAAACATTAAATAGCTTCGAAAGATTTGAATTAAATCATTTTTCATCAATAATAACTAGCCGAAAACAAAGGCCAGGAAACATACTTAGAAACAGTTCGATAATGACATGAAACTTATAAGCATAGTTGTTAGAATAATAACTGAGTAATCATCGATAAGCTTGCAAGATAATTGAAGTTGTATAACTTCACAACAAAGGAACTTGCACGAATAAATAGCTAGCACAAGTCCAATACTTACCCTTACTGCGATAAAAATGAGTAAGGATTGAATAAATACCCAATAGAAATTAGGGTTAGGAAACTTGCCTGATACGTCTGCTATCGTTAAAGCTAGGAATTAACCTTCACGTAACCTAATCATATGTGTCACATTAAGCCATTAGGTTCTTGAACTCTAATTCGAAAGAAAATGATTTCCTTTCATTATAATTTCATTAATCAACTACCACGTATGCTATCATCAAACTAATTTAATCATATATCATGTTGCGTCATATAGATAAAGTGGTTCAATATGAGAATCTGAGTAAAAATAAGTTTCTGGAATTTTTCCCGGTCCGACCCGACCTGACCCGGATCAGACCCGAAACGGACCAACCCGGACCGGCGCAGCTGCGCAGCCTCAAGCCGTGTTACCGGCGCAGCTGCGCTGCCTGGAAAACCCGGAACCCATCTTTGAGTGGCGCAGCTGCGCATCGTTAAGCCCTATGAACGGCGCAGCTGCTCTGCTCTTCATGCCCAGAAAATTTTTGCAGTTTTGAGCAGCCATCTTAGCGAATTAATTCCGATTAAACCATACATGATATGACTATGAAACTTGGACACAACATACTTCATCTAGCATACTATTTTACAAAAATATCACATTCCAGAAAATAGCAAATTAAGACCACGAACCGGCTACCTTGAAAAGCGTACCAGGACAGGTTCTAACACTTGGAAAAATTCTGGAAAACCCAGAAATTTGCAAACTTTTATTTCCAACATGCTTGCTCTCGAAAATCATAACTTGCTGAATTTAACTCCGTTTCTTATGAAATTTGGTCAGGTTATACATCATACTACACAGTATTTTACAAAATTATTACACACACTAATCGGGTCATAGAAACCATGATTCCAAGGCTCCGAAAAACCCGAAAAGTCACAGATTCTATGTTAAGCCATATTTGACAAATTTTGTGATTTTGATTCTAGCATGCATGGGGTTGATTCCTACTGTCCAGACCACACATACTAATATATATACACGTAACCCAACCTTTAAATTCACTAAATTACCATGATTTGAACAATTTGACATCTAAGAGGCATTTTAGCAAACACTTAGCATGCATGGCATAAATTCATACGATTCAATGTGTAAGAGACATGAATTAAACCAGAACTTTCGTTCTCTACACCCACATATCAGTAACCAACATGAACATAGCCTCACAAAATCAAAACAAATCATTTGCAAGGTCTCATATGCATATTTTCTCATTTTTACTTAAGAACATGAAAAAGAGAGTTCATGGCTACCTCTTTGATGAATTCTTTTTGTTCGAATTCCTCTAATGACTCACTTTGCTTGGTTAGTCTCTGCAAACTCCAGAATTCGCCACCCTCTCAAGCTCTTTCCTCTCTCACTCTCAACTTCACTCACGGTAGGATATTTTACAAAAGAAAGAAATAGAATTTTAGGTGGAGAGTATATATAGAAATCATTAGTATAAGCTTCCCTTGCCTCTTCCATTCTCAATTCAGCAGTTACAACATTAAGTTAGAACATTAGTTTAGCAAATTAAATAAGAAGAATGTGGGGGTTAGAGAAAATGAAAGGATTTTTGGTTTTAAGGAGTAAAATGAAGTACTCCCTCCTTAGCTATATGTAATATACGTATACTCCTTCCCTTGTCCCAATTCGTGAGTCACAAGGGTCCCACCAGCTGCTGACTTGTACAACATAAAATATTATTATAATCAATTAAATAATCATTTTGACCATTTTGCCCCTCGTAGCAAAACGTTGCGATACTTATATCGATTCCTACTAAAGTCGACGTCCCGGACGTCATGGAACTATCTGTTTCATCAAAATCGTCTCTGAAATTCGTGGTTGACTTTTTACCCGAAAAAGTCAACCGGTTGACTTTGACCAAAAAGTCAACCGTGACACATTTTCGTGGTTACAGTCTAACCTGACTAAATTCGACGTCCCGGACTCAAATACGCAGTCCGCGTCTCTAAATTCCACTCTGATCTCAAAATCATGCTTTAAAGCCATCTCATGAAATTAATAGAATTAATTCCATACTTAACCTATTTAAATAGTTGAATTAAACTAAACCAATCATTTAAATACTCCTCATCACATATCATAAAATAACACATGTATGTATAATGCATATACATCTAAATAACAGAAAACACACCAAAATTTCACATAAATTCGTTTATTGATAATTGTTAAAAGACATAATAATCTCGGATATTACATTCACCCTCCCTTATAAGGATTCCGTCCCCGGAATCATTACATATCAAACAAAAAGACTAGGGTAGTTTTTCATCATTTTCTCCTCGAGTTCCCACGTAGCCTTTTCGGCGTTGTGGTTCCTCCATACTACCTTAACAGAAGGTATTATCTTATTTCTCAACACTTGTTCTTTTCTATCAATTATCTGTACTGGAACCTCTTCATAGGTTAGGTCCTTTTCAAATTGGATGGGTTCATACTCTATGACATGCTTGTAATCCCGTTTATAGGGTCGTAAAACTGATACGTGGAACACGTTGTGTATATGTTCTAACTCCGGAGGTAAAGCTATTTCATAAGCTACCTCACCGACTCGCCTTAACACTTCAAAGGGTCCTATGAATCTGGGACTAAGTTTTCCCTTCTTCCCAAATCTCATTTTCCCTTTCCAAGGTGAAACCTTTAGAAACACATAAGTGCCGACGTCGAAGTCTCGTTGTTGCCGATGTTGATCAGCATATTTCTTCTGTCGATCCTGAGCTATCACTAATCTCGCTCGTATTATTTTGATCACATCTGCAGTTTGCTGCACTAATTCTGGCCCTAGCAATTTACGCTCTCCCACTTCATCCCAGCACAATGGCGTTCTACATTTTCTTCCATATAAAGCTTCATAAGGTGGCATCCCAATGCTCGCGTGGTAACTATTGTTGTATGCAAATTCCACCAACGGTAGGTGGTCATCCCAGCTTCCTTTGAAGTCCATAACACATGCTCTCAGCATGTCCTCCAATGTTTGAATAGTTCTTTCACTCTGCCCGTCTGTTTGAGGATGATACGCGGTGCTCAACCTCAGTTGCGTTCCCATGCGTTCTTGAAAGCTTTTCCAGAAATTAGCTGTGAACCGCGGATCGCGATCTGACACAATTGATACAGGTACGCCGTGCCTGGAAATGATCTCCTTGATATAGAGCTTTGCCAACTGATCCAAGGTATATCTGATCCTAATTGGCAAGAAATGCGCTGACTTGGTCAATCGATCAACGATTACCCAAATTGCGTCGTAACCTTTTTGTGTATTCGGAAGTCCTACCACGAAGTCCATCGTGATATGCTCCCATTTCCATTCCGGAATTTCTAATGGTTGAAGTAACCCGCTCGGTCTCTGATGTTCCGCCTTAACTCTCTGGCATGTCAAACATCTGCTGACGCACTCTGCCACTTCTCTCTTCATATTGGGCCACCAATAATGTTGGCGAAGATCCTGATACATTTTTGTGCTTCCCGGGTGAATTGAGTAACTTGAGCTATGGGCTTCCTGCAAGATTTCTTCCTTTAATTCAGTTACCGCTGGCACCCAAATTCTCCTCTCAAACCTTAATAATCCATCACCACCCACATTGAACTTAAGCTCCTCTCCATCTAAAATTCTTCTCCTCACCTTCTCGCATTCTTCATCGCTGCTTTGTTCTTCCTTGATTTTGTCCAATAGAGTCGGTCAAACCTCCATTTCGAACAACTTCCCATCTGACTCGCTCGGACTCTTTACCTCAAGTTCCAAACTGGCCATTTCCCTAATCAACTCCTCTTGAGCCGTTAACATTGCCAACCTGCCACTGCCCTTTCTGCTTAGCGCATCTGCGACTACGTTAGCTTTCCCCGGATGATATAAGATGTCGCAATCATAATCCTTTATTAGTTCCAACCATCTTCTCTGTCTCATATTCAACTCCTTCTGCGTAAAGATATACTTCAGACTTTTATGGTCCGTGTATATTTCACACTTTACACCATATAAATAGTTCCTCCAAATCTTTAAGGAAAATACTACCGCTGCCAATTCCAGGTCATGGGGATATCCCTTCTCGTAATCCTTCAACTGACGTGATGCATACGCAATAACTTTACCATGTTGCATAAGCACACAACCAAGTCCTTTATGCGACGCATCACTGAAAATCACGAAATCACCTGTATCGTCTGGTAAAGACAACACCGGTGCCTCACTCAATCTTTTCTTAAGTTCCCGAAAACTTTCTTCACACTTCTCTGTCCAGACAAATTTGACCGACTTCTTTGTTAAATTCGTCAAAGTTCCTGCTATCTTCGAAAAATCATGGATAAACCGTCTATAATAGCCTGCCAGTCCTAAGAAACTTCTTACTTCAGTCGGTGTCTTTGGTTGTTCCCAATTTTGTACCACTTCCACCTTTGCTGGATCCACGGAGATTCCATCCTTGTCGATCACGTGACCCAGAAATTGAACTTTCTCCAACCAAAACTCACACTTTGAAAATTGTGCGTATAACTTATCCTTCCTCAATGCCTCCAATACCAACCTTAAGTGTTCAGCATGCTCCTCTGGAGTCTTGGAATAGATCAGGATATCATCTATGAACACAACTACGAATTTATCTAAGTATTGCTTGAATACCCGATTCATCATATCCATAAATGCCGCCGACGCGTTTGTTAACCCAAATGACATCACCAGGAACTCGTAGTGACCGTAACGAGTCCTGAATGCTGTCTTAGGAACATCTTCCTTCCTCACCCTCAACTGGTGATATCCCGTCCTCAAGTCGATCTTGGAAAAATATTTTGCTCCCTTCAACTGATCGAACAGATCATCTATTCTAGGTAACGGATACTTGTTCTTGATCGTCACTTTGTTCAACTCTCGATAGTCGATACAAAGTCTCATCGATCCGTCCTTCTTTTTCACAAATAAAACTGGTGCTCCCCAAGGAGACACACTCGGTTGAATATACTTTCTATCCAATAATTCCTGTAACTGTACCATCAGCTCTTTCATCTCTGCCGGTGCCATTCTGTATGGGGCTTTTGAAATAGGGGCCGTTCCCGATACTAAATTTATAACGAATTTGATCTCTCTATCAGGTGGAAGTCCTGGTAATTCTTCCGAAAATACATCCAAAAATTCATTCACTACTGGTATCTGTCCCATTCCTACACCTATTTTCCGTGTATCGACGATATGGGCCAAATATCCTACACTTCCCTTCCTTAGCAACTTCCTCGATTGCAACATCGTCAGACAACTCGAGTGTCTCGGCGACTTACCCCCGTAGAATACTACCTTAAACTGATTTAGAGTCATAAGATTTATACACTTCTTCTGGCAATCTATCATCGCTCCATGGTTAAATAACCAATCCATTCCTAGAATTACATCAAATTCCCCTAATTGAATCTGAATTAAATTCACAGGCAACTTATATCCCCTGATATCTACAACACAATTCCTATAGACATGGCTAACGGGAATGACTTCCTTATTAGCGACTTCTATGTTCAAAGGATATTCTAATTTTTCCTGGGGTATGTTTAATCTTTGGGAGAATTCATGGGATACGAAGGAACAAGTAGCACCCGAATCAAATAATATGTAAGCAGATATATCATTGACCGGAATGATACCTGAAACCACGTCATTGGATGCGACTGCATCCTGAACCGTCATGTTGAAAGTCCTTGCTGTTGGTCGATTCTGAGTTGGTGGTCCAGTAATTGTGAGATTTCCACCGCTTGGTCCCCTTCCTCCATTTCCTCCTGCCGAATTCTTCTTTGGGCAATTCCTTGCCTGATGATCCAATGCTCCACAATTGAAACATCCATTCCTCTTTGGTGCAGAGCAATTGGGAGAGATGTGCCCCTCTTGCCCGCAATTGAAACAGACATTCTTCCCTTTTAGACATGCACCCGAGTGATTCCTCCCACACTCCTTACACGCCTCAGTTCTCTTCTTTACTTCACCTGGTTTTCCCCTAGAGTTTCCCGAGTTAAAATTGTTATTGTTGTTGTTGTTCCACTTCCTCTTGTTTCCACCACTGCTGCTGCTACCTTCCCCGCGATTCCCTCCTTCATTCTTCTTCTTTTTCTCCTTATTAAACTTCATTAGGGCTTCACTTCCGCCCTCAGCAATTATAGCCTTCTCCAGGAGAGTCGCGAAGCTGTTCGTCTGCAACACCGAACGTCTACTGTATAACCATGGTTTGAGACCCTGCTCAAACCTCCTCGTTTTCCTCTCCTCAGTGTCGACCTGATGAGGCACGAACCTCGCCAGTTCGTTGAACTTTGCGGCGTACTGGGGTACGGTCATGTCTTCTTGCTTCAGCTCCAAGAATCGCATCTCCATACGACTCTGCATACTCGCAGGGAAATAGTTTTCGAAGAAGATCTTCTTAAACTCTTCCCAAGATATCACACCTTCTCCCGCCCTGATCTGGTTTGCCTCCCACCAGAAATTGGCTTCACCCTTCAGCATGTAAGTGGCGAAGATTGTTTTCTGATCATCTCCTACGCTAGCAATAGCGAACGCCTTTTCAATTTCCTTGACCCAAGTTTGGGCTTCGATAGGTTCGGTGGTTCCTTTGAACTCAGGTGGTCCCACGCTCTTGAAGTCTTTAAAGTGTGCCACCTGGCCCGCTGGAGGGTTATTGGTATTCGGGGTTCGATTCTGAAGTGCCCCAGCTAACATGTCGACAAATTGTTGCATGGGGTTCGGTGGACCCCCAGCATTACCGCCTGACCCTTCTGGTACTTGACGACGTCTTCCTCTAGCCATCTTTCTGTTTAAATAAACTTAATGTCATCATCTCATAACTTATTCCTACAGCATATATAATTCATATAAAACTTAATCATCACATCACATATTTAAATAACAGCATATTTATTTATAAATATAATACCCAAAGTATTTCATCGTCTTATGGCATCAAGCCATTTACATCACTTAAACCATCCTATTTAGTGAAACTGGAAACCAAGTTTTATTTCATAGATAAGCGTTCTACACGTTAGTAGCAAAAGTTTAACACCAACAAACTAAAGACCCCGCCTAATGGCGTCTTCATGCTCTTCATCCGCTATCTCTAGCACCAGCCCACGGCTTATGGCATGTCTAGACCGGTACTCCTCACGTGGAAAGTGATACACCCTATGCTGGAACCTCCCATGTGCTGTCTTAAACGCATACTTCATTCTATCCATCCTAACCTTCTTATCTCTTACCTCTCCTTCTAACTCGCCTGTTAGCTTCTCGGCCTGAACACGGCCTCTCCTCTCATCTCCCCAGAATGTGGTAATGATCTGCTTGTCAGTTTGGAGACTCTGAATCCTTAACTCTAGCCCATTAATGGTATGTCCCAAGTGGGTCCTGATAGCTTCTTTCTCGTCTTTCAGCCTGTTCGCCTTCTGACCTGCTGTTCGCAACTTGTCAGCCAGATCCCCGTTCCTAATTATCAGGTGGTGCACCAATGCCTCAAGCAATGCTGCAGCCTGCTGCTCCCCCTGATACAGTTCCTCCAACTCATGGACCTTGTCATCCAAATCTGTAATCCTATCCATCAACTCATCTAGTAAACCATCCTCAGGTGCTTCCTCGGAGTCCTCCTCGGGCTCCTCTTCCTCTTTAGGATATTCCTCTGGGTCTGACTCAGCCGCTGCCTCAGCTATAGGCTCAGGTACAGCTGTCACCAACTGCTCACTCACAACGTGAATATTTCTAACCTCCTCTTCTCCTGACATCCTACAATCAAGACAAAGAACTCAATTAGTATTTTAAAAATAGATATTAATTTTGTTTTTAGAAAAATAGCTTCGACACTACACTTAGAACTCTACGTGAGTTCATCTCCTTATTACCTCCACTAACTTCCCTAAGGTTATAGTCTAAGGTTCCCCACCTAAAGTTTATAACCTACGGCTTTGATACCAACCTGTGACACCCCCAAATCCGTGTAACATCGATTACAGGACATGGTGCTCACGATACAACATACATCCTCATCTATCTAAGTAAACTCCAGCAATAATAATAGTAATATTATAACTATTACGTACTTACTCAAAATAAAATCCCAAGTCTTTACAACCTTTAATAAACCAAAACTTAAACTTAGCGTTTATCGCTACATTACATCATATGCGGAAATATAAACTTATTTTATAAGGTAACTAGCATCATTTCATCTTAGTCTTCCCCTTGTCCTTGCCCGAGCCCTCAGCCTGCTCATCCTTAACTGAAAGGTTTACGCAAGAATGAGCACAAATTGCCCAGCAAGTATATAAAGAAGTTTGAAAACATACATCAGGAGTAAAAACATCTGTATGACAATATCTCAACAGTTGAAAGAATTATCAAGTGTTAAACAAGAATATCAAAGATAAGAGTTTAGAATTCTCCATAGCATACTAAGGGGTGTTAAATACCCTGAACATTGCTTTGTTTCATCGAAAACCATCAGACGGTTTAACAATCAAATAGATTGTAAACGGTCTCTGCAA
The DNA here is from genome assembly GCA_020205555.1 of Panax stipuleanatus. Taxonomy (NCBI): domain Eukaryota; kingdom Viridiplantae; phylum Streptophyta; class Magnoliopsida; order Apiales; family Araliaceae; genus Panax; species Panax stipuleanatus. The sequence continues at coordinate 89,652,489 of CM035121.1, forward strand.
GTACTCCAGGTGATCAGCCAATCGTACCCTACATTGTGCACAAGTATAAAGTTTAAACTGCATAAGCATAAATGGGTGTATATGCCCGACATTTTTTTGCCCATTTATTCGGGTTGTTCATCTTAGTATTCATGCGAGACCGCACCAAAGCAATTTGGATTGGTAAACATTAAATAGCTTCGAAAGATTTGAATTAAATCATTTTTCATCAATAATAACTAGCCGAAAACAAAGGCCAGGAAACATACTTAGAAACAGTTCGATAATGACATGAAACTTATAAGCATAGTTGTTAGAATAATAACTGAGTAATCATCGATAAGCTTGCAAGATAATTGAAGTTGTATAACTTCACAACAAAGGAACTTGCACGAATAAATAGCTAGCACAAGTCCAATACTTACCCTTACTGCGATAAAAATGAGTAAGGATTGAATAAATACCCAATAGAAATTAGGGTTAGGAAACTTGCCTGATACGTCTGCTATCGTTAAAGCTAGCAATTAACCTTCACGTAACCTAATCATATGTGTCACATTAAGCCATTAGGTTCTTGAACTCTAATTCGAAAGAAAATGATTTCCTTTCATTATAATTTCATTAATCAACTACCACGTATGCTATCATCAAACTAATTTAATCATATATCATGTTGCGTCATATAGATAAAGTGGTTCAATATGAGAATCTGAGTAAAAATAAGTTTCTTGAATTTTTCCCGGTCCGACCCGAACTGACCCGGATCAGACCCGAAACGGACCAACTCGGACCGGCGCAGCTGCGCAGCCTCAAGCCGTGTTACCGGCGCAGCTGCGCTGCCTGGAAAACCCGGAACCCATCTTTGAGTGGCGCAGCTGCGCATCGTTAAGCCGTATGAACGGCGCAGCTGCTCTGCTCTTCATGCCCAGAAAATTTTTGCAGTTTTGAGCAGCCATCTTAGCGAATTAATTCCGATTAAACCATACATGATATGACTATGAAACTTGGACACAACATACTTCATCTAGCATACTATTTTACAAAAATATCACATTCCAGAAAATAGCAAATTAAGACCACGAACCGGCTACCTTGAAAAGCGTACCAGGACAGGTTCTAACACTTGGAAAAATTCTGGAAAACCCAGAAATTTGCAAATTTTTATTTCCAACATGCTTGCTCTCGAAAATCATAACTTGCTGAATTTAACTCCGTTTCTTATGAAATTTGGTCAGGTTATACATCATACTACACAGTATTTTACAAAATTATTACACACACTAATCGGGTCATAGAAACCATGATTCCAAGGCTCCGAAAAACCCGAAAAGTCACAGATTCTATGTTAAGCCATCTTTGACAAATTTTGTGATTTTGATTCTAGCATGCATGGGGTTGATTCCTACTGTCCAGACCACACATACTAACATATATACACGTAACCCAACCTTTAACTTCACTAAATTACCATGATTTGAACAATTTGACATCTAAGAGGCATTTTAGCAAACACTTAGCATGCATGGCATAAATTCATACGATTCAATGTGTAAGAGACATGAATTAAACCAGAACTTTCGTTCTCTACACCCACATATCAGTAACCAACATGAACATAGCCTCACAAAATCAAAACAAATCATTTGCAAGGTCTCATATGCATATTTTCTCATTTTTACTTAAGAACATGAAAAAGAGAGTTCATGGCTACCTCTTTGATGAATTCTTTTTGTTCGAATTCCTCTAATGACTCACTTTGCTTGGTTAGTCTCTGCAAACTCCAGAATTCGCCACCCTCTCAAGCTCTTTCCTCTCTCACTCTCAACTTCACTCACGGTAGGATATTTTACAAAAGAAAGAAATAGAATTTTAGGTGGAGAGTATATATAGAAATCATTAGTATAAGCTTCCCTTGCCTCTTCCATTCTCAATTCAGCAGTTACAACATTAAGTTAGAACATTAGTTTAGCAAATTAAATAAGAAGAATGTGGGGGTTAGAGAAAATGAAAGGATTTTTGGTTTTAAGGAGTAAAATGAAGTACTCCCTCCTTAGCTATATGTAATATACGTATACTCCTTCCCTTGTCCCAATTCGTGAGTCACAAGGGTCCCACCAGCTGCTGACTTGTACCACATAAAATATTATTATAATCAATTAAATAATCATTTTGACCATTTTGCCCCTCGTAGCAAAACGTTGCGATACTTATATCGATTCCTACTAAAGTCGACGTCCCGGACGTCATGGAACTATCTGTTTCGTCAAAATCGTCTCCGAAATTCGTGGTTGACTTTTTACCCTAAAAAGTCAACCGGTTGACTTTGACCAAAAAGTCAACCGTGACACATTTTCGTGGTTACAGTCTAACCTGACTAAATTCGACGTCCCGGACTCAAATACGCAGTCCGCGTCTCTAAATTCCACTCTGATCTCAAAATCATGCTTTAAAGCCATCTCACAAAATTAATAGAATTAATTCCATACTTAACCTATTTAAATAGTTGAATTAAACTAAACCGACCATTTAAATACTCCTCATCACATATCATAAAATAACACATGTATGTATAATGCATATACATCTAAATAACAGAAAACACACCAAAATTTCACATAAATTCGTTTATTGATAATTGTTAAAAGACATAATAATCTCGGATATTACATACTTGCTTTAGTGTCTCCACATAAATGATCATGAGATCAATCATCCTCATCCAATGAGCAAGCAACATATGTACCAATCTATCCGGATTTACTAATCCCCTTTTTAGTAATCCCACGATTGGGAACTATTTTAGTTTTAGAGCTTTCTAAGAATTTAGATCTCATTAGCATGATCATCATCATGATCCTAAAAGCATTGCTTAAAACTATGGGTTATTTACATATTATAAAAACAGCACCATGTAGATAATTAAATGCCTTCAATAAATAAATATTTTATTAATAAATAAATAAGATTGTTTACAAAGTACGTGCTTTATCATCATACATGATTGGCTTGTATGCACACTACTATCAATCTCCCACTTGCACTAAAGCCAATCGCCATGGTATCTCATACCCATCTTCTCTAAGTGACGGTCAAACTGCTGTTATGTTAAAGCTTTAGTAAATGGATCTGCAATGTTGTCCTTAGAGTCTACACGCTCCAAGGTGACGTCTCCTCTTTCAATGATCTCCCTGATCAAGTGAAATCGCCGCAACACGTGTTTAGATTTTTGATGAGACCTTGGTTCCTTAGCCTGTGCAACTGCTCCTGTGTTGTCACAGTAAATGGGAACTGCTTCTCCAATGCTAGGAACCATACCAAGTTCAGTTATGAACTTCTTCATCCAAACAGCTTCCTTTGCAGCTTCACTTGCAGCTATATACTCTGCCTCTGTCACTAAATCAGCAACTGTTTGCTGCTTGGAACTCTTCCAACTCACTGCGCCTCCGTTCAAGGTAAAAACATACCCCGAAACAGATTTACTGTCATCTTGGTCCATTTAAAACTTGAGTCTGTGAAGCCCTCGAGTTTTAATACCCACCGTAGGCAAGAAAAATATCCTTAGTCCTTCTCAAGTATTTTAGGATATTCTTCACTGCCTTCCAGTGCTCTTCTCCTGGATTCGACTAGTATCTGCTAGTTACACTAAGTGCATGAGCAACATCCGGTCTAGTACATATCATACCGTACATGATAGATCCTATTGCAGAAGCATAAGGGATCTTACTCATACGGGCTCTCTCCTCAGGTGTCTTTGGGGCCTGTTTCTTGGAGAGATATATTCCATGACTCATCGGCATGAGACCTCTTTTGGAATCTTCCATCCTAAATCTCTTTAGCATTGCATCAATGTACGTTCCTTGGGATAAACCAAGCATCCTTTTAGATCTATCTCTATAGATCTTTATCCCCAAAATATAGGATGCTTCTCCCAAGTCCTTCATGGAGAAGTGTTTAGATAACTAGATTTTAATCGATTGTAGCATAGGAATGTCATTCCCTATCAGTACTATATCATCAACATATAATACAAGGAATGAAACTGCTCTCCCACTAACCTTCTTGTATACACATGGTTCATCGTCGTTTTTGATAAAATCAAACTCTTTGATTGTCTCATCAAAACGAATATTCCATCTACGAGAAGCTTGCTTCAATCCATAAATGGATCGTTGCAGCTTACAGACTTGATTTGTTCCAACCTTTGAAACAAATCCCTCTGGCTGTGTCATATACACATCCTCTTCAAGTTTCCCATTGAGGAAGGTCGTTTTCACTTCCATCTGCCAGATCTCATAGTCGTTATAAGCTGCAATCGCAAGCAAAATCCGAATGGACTTGAGCATAGCTACTGGTGAAAAGGTTTCATCATAGTCAACTCCTTGTATTTGTTTGAAACCTTTTGCAACCAGTCGGGCCTTATAGGTCTCTACCTTGCCGTCCGCTCCAGTCTTTCTTTTAAAGACCCATTTACACCCAATAGGCTTAATGCCTTCAGGTGGTGAAACCAAAGTCCATACTTTATTTTCATACATGGAGTCCATTTCGAATTTCATAGCTTCAAGCCATTTTCCCGAGTCTTTATTACTCATAGCCTGTTCGTAATTCAATGGATCACCATCATTCATGATGTGTACCTCATCGTCATCCTCTATAACAAATCCATACCTCTCAGGTATCTTCGGTACTCTTCAAGATTTACGAACAGGGTGTGGTATAGTAGGTTCTTCTACTTGGTCAGGTACCTGACTTTGATCCGTGGTAATTTGTGGTTCTTGAACTTCTTCAAGATATATCTTACTCCCACTGACCCCTTCATGGATAAACTCCTTTTCCAAGAAGGTAGCATGTTTCACAACAAACACCTTTTGATCAGTTGGATGATAGAAATAATACCCTAAAGTTTCTTTAGGGTATCCCACAAATCTACACTTATCGGATTTAGTATGTAGCTTATCATTTTCAAACTTTTTGACATAAGCTGGGCAACCCCAAGTCTTAACATGCTTTAGATTTGGTTTCCTCCCCTTCCACATCTCATATGGAGTCTTTGGGGCAAATTTGATAGGTACCTTGTTAAGTAGGTATGCAGCCATTTCCAAGACATATCCCCAAAAAGAAATTGGAAGGTCGGTAAAACTCATCATGGATCGAACCATGTCTAACAGTGTTTGATTTCTCCTTTCAGATACTCCATGTAACTGTGGTGTACCTGGAGGAGTCCATTGTGAGATTATACCATTTTCTTTGAGACAATTGAGAAACTCACCACTTAAGTATTCTCCATCTCGATCTGATCGAAGTATCTTTATACTTTTGCCCGTTTGTTTCTCTACTTCACTTCTGAACTCTTTGAACTTTTTAAATGATTCTGACTTGTATTTCATTAAATACACATATCCAAATCTTGAGTGATCATCAGTGAAAGTAATAAAATAAGAATACCCACCCCGTGCACTTGTTGTCATAGGTCCACAAACGTCTGTGTGAATCAATGCCAACAACTCTGTAACTCTTTCTCCTTTTCCACTAAAAGGAGATTTAGTCATTTTACCCATGAGACAAGATTCACAAGTTGGATATGATTCATAATCAGATAACTCAAGGAGCCCATCTTTATGCAACTTGGATAATCTTGTTTCATTGACATGACCGAGTCTACAGTGCCACATGTAGGTATAATTAATATAATCTCTTTTCCTTTTCTTAGTTTGTTCAATTTGAAAAATATTTTCTTGTAAGTCAAGTGTATAAAGTCCATTTCGCAAATTTTCAACACCATATAAAACATCGTCTTTATAAATAGAACAACTATTGTTCTTTATAACAACGTTAAATCCTTCCATATCCAATACAGAAATTGAAATAATGTTTTTAATAATATTCGGAACATAATAACAATTATTAAGATAAATGGACTTGCTCGAAGGCATTGCTAAATAATAAGTTCCTACAGCTAATGCAGCAACCTTTGCTCCATTCCCCACTCGTAGGATCACCTCATCATTGTTCAGCTTTCTACTTCTGACCAGTCCCTTCACATTATTACATATGTGAGAACCACAGCCGGTATCCAATACCCAAGTAGAATTTTGACTTTCTGAAAAAATAATTTCAATCATGAACAAACCTTGATTGGAAGTCGAAGCTTCTCCAAGCTTCTTCTTTACCAGAAACTTCTTGCAGTTCCTCTTCCAATGACCCCGCTCGTTGCAATGGAAGCACATTCCTTTGCTAGCTGGATCAGATTTCTTTTGTTCCTTTATGTTCACTTTGCCCTTGGTCATCCGAGATCGGAAGAGCTCCTTAGATATCTCATATCTAGCAGTCCTACTTTATTCACCATACAACTCCTTGAGGTGAATCAACATAGTAGGAGCATCCATGTTTTCGTGCTGACGCTGAAGCTCATTATTCATGGATGCGAGCATGATGCGTTGAGCCACAGATGCATCATCTTACCACTTTACAATGGTGGCCATCTCTTCCTCAGAGGATGTTTCTAGAACAGTTCCAGGGACAGGTGAGTTTAGGACATAAGAAATCTTTTCAGCAGTGAGAACTATTCTCAGATTTCTTAGCCAGTCCGTATAATTCGGCCCGGTAAGCTTATTAGCATCAAGTATGCTTCGCAGTGAAATTAGTGATTTTGACATTTTTAAAATTCTGCATTTGTGAAAAACAATATTTTAGCAAACATTCATTTTCTTAATTTTGCATACCAAAATAAATTTAGGTCTTTATTTTAAATTGGTATCTCCCACTATTTTTATCAAACTATATTACCTTCACTTATATAGTTCGGCAACATCTAATTAAAGATTTGCTAGTGAGAATAAGGATCCCATTTCAAATGTATATAACCTTGTGGATAGCACAACAAGCGATATACAAATAAATAGGTAGACAACTCTTGTCAATTACATCACTATATAACTCCTTTTATGTTACCTCTTAAATCATAATGGTCAAGTGTGTGCACATCCGAACTAAAATAATTTAAGTTAAGTCCAGCCTAGCACTTCCATAAATTCAAAAAAGAAAAATGTTCGTCCTTGTGGATAGCACAACAACACTAGATCGTTCAATTTTCTTGATAAGCATCAAATGTGATTAATTAACATCTTAAATATGCAATACTCGCCTTGTGGATAACACAACAAGCTCATATTAAATATTTAATACTCTATTAATTTATCATGCTAGAAGGCGACGTTCGATATTCCAAATATCATTTGAACGCTTCGGACTTAATATTATTTCTTTGAGGGGTTTGTTATTATTTGTCTCATCTTGTTTAGCGCGCATGCACATATATATATATATAAAATACGCGTCATTTTATTAAACATGCGAAGCATGTTTGCATAAAATATAATATATATAATATTTAGCATGCAATATAGAATACTATATTCTACCCGGATTGATTATGGACTTTTATTCTAGTTTAGTTCACTAGAGCCACCAAGTGAACCAAAAGGTCAAACCTAGGAGTGCAAGAATTTAAATTTAAATATAACTATTACATTTAAACCCGGGTTCCATACAAACGGGTCTTCACGCGCTCTTTGCTCCTTGGTCTCCAATTTCTTCAAGATAATTCTAACTATTTCTATTGCATTAAACTATTTAATTTAAATAAAAACCTTAATCAGCAGTCAATGGGAAGTACATAGTAGGGAGATAGAATTTTACATCAAGAAAAAAAAATTAGAGAAGACGAGGTACACAGACCCCATTTAATAAAACACATTCATTCAAGCATTCAACTAAAATAAAATCCAATCACATTGGTCAAATAGTCCATAATCAATCCCTATTTATTATCATATATATCACCATATATATCAATAAATAAATATTCATCTCATGAATTAAAACATTCCATATATATATGAGTATCATTTAATGGGCAATTTTAAATGGATTGAAATCCAATTTCATGATTAAAATAAACTCTTTATTTTAATTATAAAATTATTTAGAATATAATATATAATATATATATATATATATATATATATATATATATATCATATATATTTATATATATATTTGATATTACCATATATATTATATATATTTATATAACGAATCAGGTTATATATATATATATATATATATATAATATAAATTCACATTTATTTTTTAAAAAGAAGTCACCTTCTTTTATTAAAAGAGTCCTGCAGGTTTATTAAAAGAGTCCTTTCCTGATGGGTCACCTTCTTTTTGGAGTAAGAAAGAGACAATACCTTTTCCTTGCAGAATTCAAGATTAGCACCCCAAAAAAAAAATTGTGATTCGTCCAAAAAAAAAAACGTCATTTTTTTTTCTTAAAAAAAATAATGTTATACAATAAAATTATGCCCAATAAATTATTTTTAAATACATACCCATATGTATATGAAATCAAAAATAAATTAATAATTGCATAAAGGTTTGGCTTTGATGCCACTGTTGGGTTTGTACGAAATCGTGATGCAATCAAATTGCAAAAATTAGCGGAAGCATGGTATATCAGAGTTTAAAACAATTTCTACAAAACCATTACCCGGATCATCCTTTATGCAAATTATTAATTTAAAACGATAAATAAGAAGTTATGGAATCATACCCTTGTAAAACGAACTTCCACAAGTACGAGTTCAACTCCTTGTTTTTCGTGATCTCCTTGAATTTTCGGGTTAGATTCCTTCCTTTGATCAACGTTAGCCACCCAAGTGTTTGGCCTCTAGAAGTGATCCACCAAGGAAGATGAATTATCAAGAAGGAGGGTGTATGGCTTAGTTTCTATCCTCTATAGAAAAGGAGTACTCTCCAACAATTGGAATTGCCTCAACTGATATCTATTATAAGACTCCACTTATATAGATATTGGTCAACCCTTCTAATCCTATTAGACATGGGATTTCTTTTAATTAATTAAACTCCTTTAATTAATTTAGGCTTCCCACCACATGGGCAATAATTAATTAAATTCATTTAATTAATTTGTCTCCTAATCTTATTAGGAATAAATGAGAGTACTAATATTAAATTAATTACTAAACTCCTTTAGAAATTAAAATAATAATAATTATAATAATATTAATATTAATAAGACTCCTCTTATTAATTTATATTTAATATTTCCAAAATATTAAATAATAAACATTAAGCTATTTAATTTATTCTATCACTATAGATTAAATTAATTACACTTAATGTATTATTACGATTATGCCATTACCTTCTTAAATAATTATTCTTCCTTTTATGGTGTGACCATTTAGGTTCTCTATATTAAACCGGTTGTGAATAAATCAATTAGAACAATTCTAATCTTATTTAAATAAATAAATTAAACTAATAATCTATTTAAATAAATAATATTTATTCTACAATAGGGATAAGCCTCCCTAGCGATCAACGACTTTCCAGATAATATAGATTTCAACATTAATCATAAAAGAACCTGTGAGTAAATAGTTATCATACAATTCAATCCTTCCACCATACAACGTCCCAATTAAATATAAGACATGAATTTACTGTCAAATTTTATTTTATTTAATTATATGTATTTCGATTAGAAAATGCACAACTCCAAATAATGCAAATTAGAAACTCCTTTCTAATTTCATTTTACCTTGGCCAAGGATTCCTGGGTTGTCATTTAACGAATCACATAGGACATGTCTCCTCTTTTACTAGAGGTGGTAGATTCTTTATTGATCATTTATTATCTCCATATGTAATTCATTATACCCAAGCATACCCTTTTATATACCCTAAAGGACTTTAAGGAATAAGTCAAAGTATAATTCATTACATACAAGATACTATGATGATCTCAAGTCCAAGGATCACTTGTACTACTATCACATTAGGAATTCCTATTGACAGGCGAGTAAAACTCCATTAGGTATTCCATAGCGAGTCACGTTCAGTGAACTTATTCTCCAATAAGCACATACATACTTGCTTTAGTGTCTCCACACAAATGATCGTGAGATCAATCATCCCCATCCAATGAGCAAGCAACATATGTACCAATCTATCCGGATTTACTAATCCCCTTTTTAGTAATCCCACGATTGAGAACTATTTTAGTTTTAGAGCTTTCTAAGAATTTAGATCTCATTAGCATGATCATCATCATGATTCTAAAAGCATTGCTTAAAACTATGGGTTATTTACATATTATAAAAATAGCACCATGTAGATAATTCAATGCCTTTAATAATTGAATATTTTATTAATAAATAAATAAGATTGTTTACAAAGTACGTGCTTTATCATCATACATGATTGGCTTGTATGCACACTACTATCACCTACTCCTTCCATCCAGTAGAGTGTTCAGATGCAGCGATATGGTCGCCCTTTTTATAAGATATTGTGCATCCCTTTTCTATCTTGCCATGCTCAGGGCTTGTCTCCCATTACAGCTTCATCATTCATGCAGCCGACATGGATTATTTGCCCCTAGAGGGTCTGAGAGGGGTGACCACTTACCATCCACTGGCAGTCATAGGTCAGTTTACTCAGTTTTAGAGTCTCCACCACTTTGAGGGGCTATGGATAAGAGGATATCAGTTTCCTCTTTGTTGTCAGGTGACCTGGTCAGGACTTATGAGTGTTGGACTCACAAGGAGATGGCCGACTTCTCCGCTAGCCATCCGGATCAATCCCTAGAGTATTCTGCTAGGTTGGAGGCTGATATAGCAGCAGCTGTGGTTATCCAGACAGCTCCGAGCTTTGATTCAGATGAGGAGGAGCCTATGAAGGATCCTGATTCTCCCATAGAGGATGATTTGTTTACCGGCTTTATAGCGGCTTTAGTTAGTGACCCTCCGAGTATTACTGCTGGGATCAAGCTATTGCTGATTGATGAGTGCATAATATTCATTTATTTTTATTCCTTTATATTTAGTTTATTACATGTTTTATAGTGTATATGGACTAATTAAAATATTTATTGATTTCAGGAGGAATTAGAGCTAAAAGGGCTGAAATGATGAAAAAGGAATAAGTTTGTGGGTTTTTAAAATCCAACTCGGAAATTGAAGCAGCCTATTCATGGTTTGAGTTTTGGAATTAACAAGTGGGCCACGGTTGCATCACGTCACAATTTTATAAGAAGCTCACGAAATGGGCATTTATGATAAAGTGGGCTCAAGGATTGAGTAGCTTGCAAAAAGAGGGATTCTATTTAGTAGCAGCCACGTCACCAGCAAGCAATTAAAGGAAATTGGAGAAACTTGTGGGTCACGTGCTTGACTAAAGGAAATTGGAGCAGCTCATGGTCACGTGCTTGCAAGGAGAGAACATCATATATATGTATGATGTGGGCCACGTTGGGCAGCAGCATGAAAAGGGAGAGTTATAGCAATAGTTCGGCAATTAAAGAGCATGCAAAAAGGCTGGACAGTAGCCTCCCCCGCTGGGGCGGGGCTTGAAGCTTGAAGACCCCCGCTGGGGAGGGGAGGTGCGGGTCGGCAGCAGCTTTCCAGTCGAGACTCGGATTTTAGGCAATAACAAGGCAAATATTAGGGCCGCAATTCTTGTGTTATAAAAGAGACTTATAGGATCATATTAAGGGGATCCATTCTCTTATATTTTCACATTATTATTCATCTTTTATTTTAGATCTAGGATTGCTTGCAGACTTAGGAGCACGTCAGGATAGTTTCTTTATTCAGTTCTAAAGGGAGGTGGAACCTTGTTACAAGTAATTGATTAATTGAGTATTATTATTTATTCCTTCTTGTGTGAAATTTCATCTAATAATCTGTTTTCATTGATTGCATGCTAATTGATCTAATTAATTTGATATGGCCAATTGAGTTAATTTAATCATTATCATATGCTAGATTAAGATCGGTATTACGTGTAATTAATATCTGTCTTCATCACAAGTAGCAAATTAGTGATACTAATTGTGGACAAGCTTTTGTGTATTGCTAAGATTATCAAAAAATAAGTTAAACAAATCGAGCTTATGTGTTTGTTGCTTGGATTAGCCTAATTCTTTATTTCTTAATGCTTCTATCATATTAAATCTAGAAAGCTTGTTCTAGGTTGTATGCTAGTTGAATCTAGTTAAGAGCTTGTTTCATACAGTGAGTATCTAAGGAGAATTTCGGATAGCAGAGCTTATTGTTATCTAGGGTTAATAGTTTCATTGAAGGGTAAATAATAATAATTTTATTAATTGATTGATGTGCTCGGTGAAACTGAACTGCAGAACTGAAATTTTTACATATTTGGTTAATCTCATTATTTAATTCTATTTTTCTTAGTTTAAAAGAAATTCAAAAATCCCCCATATTTATTTTCTGTTAAAATAGTACAATAAATCTAAAACAAACTTACTATTTGCGGGATCGATCCTTGCTTACTACTGTGCGAATTATTTTAATTCGTGAAGTGAAAGTGAGGTTAATTCTGGAGTGTTAACGACAGCTCCCAAATTTTGGCACCGTTGCCAGAGAGTAATTGTGCGTTTTGTTTTTATTCTATTATTTCTTTTATTTTTGTTTTATGACTCGATCTTCTCAAGCTACTACATTAGATTTTGATCCAGAGATTGAGAAAACTGCAAGGACGCTAAGGAAGCAAAAAGTTCAACAGTCTACTGCAGATTTAAACGAGACTTCTGCATCATCACTGGGCCTCAACTTAGCTTTGGAATTACTTTCTGACAAATCATTCACTGAATCAAACGAAGAAGAAAATATGGTGGAGCCAAACAACAATAGGACATTGAAACAATTGGCTACTCCTAATCTTACTTATCAACCTTTGTGCATTGACTATCCTGCCCTAAATGCTGCATTTGAACTTAAATCCGGACTAATTCATCTTTTGCCTACTTTTCGTGGTCTTACAGGTGAAGATCCGTACAAGCATTTGAAGGAATTCCATGTGGTGTGCTCTACCATGAGACCACACGAAATTTTAGAGGAGCAAATCAAATTAAGAGCCTTCCCATTATCCCTAGCAGATTTAGCAAAGGATTGGTTGTACTATCTCCCATCCGGATCAATAAATTCATGGAGCGACATGAAAGGGCTATTCTTAGAGAAGTATTTTCCTGCTTCAAGAGTGGCTAACATAAGGAAGGAGATCTGTGGGATCCAACAATTTAGTGGAGAGACACTGTACGAGTACTGGGAGAGATTCAAGAAATTGTGCTCCAGCTGCCCTCCCCACCAAATCGATGAGCAACACTTGATTCAGTACTTCTACAAGGGACTGATACCAATGGAAAGAAGTATGATCGATGCGGCTAGTGGAGGAGCATTAGTAAACAAGACACCGGAGGCTGCAAGAAATCTGATTGCAAACATGGCTGCTAACTCACAACAATATGGAACAAGGAATGATCATGCTCCACAAAGGGTAAGTGAGGTAAGCACGAGTGAATTGGTACAACAGATTTCTAACTTAACTGCTGTGGTGCAACAATTAGCAACAGGAAACGTACCGGTTGTGAAGGCTTGCGGAATATTCTTAATGGCAGGGCATGCTACTGATTCGTGCCCAACATTGCAAGAGGATGAGAATGCACAGCAAGCCAATGTAGTAGGTAACTACCAAACACAACCAAAGAAGTATGATCCCTACTCAAACACTTACAATCCAGGCTGGAGAGATCATCCGAACCTCAGTTATGGAGGGAATAGGCCACCAACACAAGGAGTGTTCCCACCTAGGCAGCAAGGTTTCCAACCGACACAACCTCAGTACCAACCGCGACAAGCAGCTCCAGTCACTTCAGGAACATCCCTTGAAGACATGTTCAAAGCATTCATGACTCAGACACAACAGTTCCAATAGGAGACAAAAGCTTCAGTTCAAGATTTAAGAAACTAAGTAGGACAGCTGGCTACAACTGTGGGGATATTGGAATCTAGAGGCTTAGGAAAATTACCTTCTCAAACAGTAGTCAACCCAAGGGAGAATGCAAGAGCCATAACTTTGCGGAGTGGAACACAGTTATATACACCACCGGCCCTCGTAGAGTTTGAGGAGGAAGCAGCTAAGGAGGAAACAAAAAAATCTAAGGTACAACCTAACCCTCCTAATCAGCTTAAAAACATTCCTCTTCCCTTTTCTCCTAGAAATTCTAAAAGCTCTAAGAAAGATGAAAAAGAAAAAGAAATTCTGGAAACTTTTAGGAAAGTAGAAGTAAACATCCCTCTCCTTGATGTAATCAAACAAGTGCCAAGATATGAAATTTTTTTAAAAGATTTATGCACTAATAAAAGAAAATTACAAAATGATGAAAGAGTCACAGTTGGAGAAAATGTATCTGCTGTTCTTCAAAGAAAAATGCCTCCTAAATGTAAAGATCCAGGAATGTTCACAATCCCATGTAAAATAGGAAACACCAGATTTAAAAAGGCCATGCTAGATTTAGGAGCTTCAATTAATGTTATGCCTTTATCGATTTATGCCTCTTTAAATCTAGGTCCTTTGAAAAATACTGGTATGATTATTCAATTGGCAGATCGTACTAACACTTACCCCCGAGGGGTGATTGAAGATTTCTTAGTGCAGGTGAACGAGCTAATCTTTCCTGCAAATTTTTACATTGTGGACATAGAAGATGATACATCACCAAACCCTTCCCACATCTTGTTAGGAAAACCATTCTAAAAATAGCAAGAACCATGATTGATGTGCATAATGGGACCTTGACAATGGAATTCAATGGAGAAAAGATTTAATTTAACATCTATGATGCCATGAGGTACCCTAGTGATATAGGACAGGTTTTTACTATTGATTTGAGACTCCTTAGTGCATAAAGCTTTTGAACAAATATATAGGGATAGTTTGGAGGTTGTCATCACCAACAGTTTGGATATGGACAAGGAACATGAGATGGAGAAAACTCAAGACTTGAAGGAAATTGTGGCTGTACTACACTCATTGCCGAAATTCGCAGATAAGTATGCAATACATTCTATTCAATTATCTGTTTCTCATCAAAAGTTACTACCATCTGTTGTGCAAGCTCCAACCCTAGAATTGAAACAATTACCTGCACATTTGAAATATGCATATTTGGGGACTAATGATACTTTGCTTGTTATTATTGCTAGCAATCTAACCAAAATGTAGAAAGATAAATTACTGAGAGTCCTAAGGGACCATGTCACAGTTTTTGGTTAGACGATAGCGGATATCAAAGGTATTAGTCCTGCGATGTGCATGCATCGGATATTGTTAGAGGATGGAGCTAAGCCCACAAGGGACGTATAAACAAAATTTAATCCACCCATGATGGAGGTGGTGAAAAAAGAGGTGCTCAAACTACTTGATGCCGGTATAATTTATCCTATTTCCGATAGTCAATGGGTAAGTCCAGTACAGGTTATTCCAAAGAAATCCGGAATCACTGTTGTCAAGAATGATGATAATGAGTTAGTGCCCACACGGATGCAAACAGGATGGAGAGTGTGTATTGACTATAGGAAATTAAATGCTGTAACTAGAAAAGACCACTTTCCTCTCCCTTTTATTGACCAAATGCTAGAGAGATTAGTTGGGCATACTTATTATTGCTTTCTAGATGGTTTTTCAGGATATAATCAGATTGTGATTGCACCCGAGGACCAAGAAAAGACCACAATCACATGTCCCTTTGGCACATTTGTATACCGGCGTATGTCATTTGGACTCTATAATGCTCCCTGTACTTTTTAGAGATGCATGGTAAGCATTTTTTCAGATCTTCTAGAAAACTGCATTGAGGTCTTTATGGATGATTTCACAATACATGGTGATTCTTTGGATGCATGCTTAGATAATTTGAGTCGTGTTTTTGATAGATGCATGGAAACTAATCTTGTTCTAAACTGGGAAAAATATCATTTTATGGTAGAACAAGGAATAGTACTTGGTCATGTTGTATCATCTAAGGGTCTCGAAGTTGATAAAGCTAAGATAAATATTATTTCTACTTTGCCTTACCCCGTCAATGTGTGGGAGATTCGTTCTTTTCTTGGTCATGCAGGATTCTATCGAAGGTTTATCAAGGATTTCTCAAAGATTGCATTGCCCTTGTGTAAGTTGCTACAAAAGGATGTGGACTTCAAGTTTAATGATGAGTGCAAGGAGGCTTCTGATATTTTAAAGAAATTATTTACCTCTGCCCCTGTGATCCAACCACCGAATTAGAAGTTTCCATTTAAAATTATGTGTGACGCAAGCAACTATGCAGTGGGGGCTGTTTTGGGACAACGGATTGACAAAGTTATTCATGCCATCTACTATGCTTCTACAACTTTGAATGTGGCTCAAATAAACTATTCCACAACTGAAAAATAACTATTATCTGTGGTTTTTGCTTTAGATAAATTTCGATCATATCTACTTGGTACTAATATTATTGTTTATTCTGACCATGCTGCTCTCAGGTATTTGCTAACCAAGAAAGACTCTAAACCTACGATTATCAGATGGATTCTCCTTTTGCAAGTATTTGACTTGGAGATCAAAGATAAGAAAGGTGCAGACAACTTGGTAGCGTATCACCTGAGTAGATTGTTGAGAGACGAGGATGAACTACCTTTGCGTGATTCTTTCCCAAATGAGCATCTACTTTCCATCCATGCTGAAACTCCATGGTATGCAAATCTGGTGAACTATTTGGTAAGTGCATATTTTCCTAAAGAATTTTCCAAATCCTAGAAGGAAAAGCTAAAGAGTGATGCTAGACACTATGTTTGGGATGATCCATACTTATGGAAATTTTGTGCTGACCAGATAATTAGAAGATGTGTGCCAAATAATGAATTCCAATCTATTCTAGTTTTTTTGCCATTCTCATGCTTGTGGAGGATATTTTGGTCCAAAAAGAACTGCTAACAAAGTTTTGGAAAGTGGTTTTTATTGGCCATCACTTTTTAAAGATTCCTATCTATTTTGTAAAACATGTGATAATTGCCAAAGGACGGAGAATATCTCTCAAAGAAATCAAATGGCCCAAACTCCTATTTTAGTTGTTGAGATTTTTAATGTTTGGGGTATAGATTTTATGGGAACTTTTCCTTCATCCTTTGGGAATGTATATATTCTTTTGGCTGCTGATTATGTCTCAAAATGGGTGGAAGCTAAAGCCACTAGGACTGACGATTCTAAAGTTGTTGCAGATTTTGTCAGGACTAACATATTTGTCAGGTTTGGAGCACCACGGGCCATCATTAGAGATCGCGGAACTCACTTTTGTAATAGGGTATTAGCGGCTTTATTCAAGAAGTACAATGTTTTGCACAAGGTTTCTACATCCTACCATCCGCAAAGTAATGACCAAGTTGAGGTGTCCAACAGGGAGATCAAATCCATTTTGGACCCAAGCAGGAAGGATTGGAGTCTGAGACTAGATGATGCACTTTGGGCCTATCGAACTGCATTCAAAACTCCTATTGGGATGTCACCATATCAGATTGTGTTTGGGAAACCCTGCCACTTACCAGTTGAGTTTGAGCATAGGGCTTTTTGGGCAATCAAGCAATGCAACATGAGTTTGGAAGCAGCTGGATACACATGAAGTTGCAATTACAAGAGTTGGAATAATTGAGGAATGAAGCCTATGAAAGTTCGAAGATTTACAAGGAAAAGACCAATGCCTTTCATGATAAGCAAATTGTGCAGAAAACCTTTGTTGTGGGACAGAAAGTTTTGTTATATCATTCTCGGCTTAAGTTATTTCCAGGTAAATTGAGATCTAGATGGGTTGGTCCTTTTGTTATCACTAATGTGTTTTCTCATGGTGCAGTTGAGATTCATAGTCCAAGTACAGGAAAGATTTTTAAAGTGAATGGATATAGATTGAAACCGTTCTATGAGGGACATCATGTGGAAAATATTGAGATGGTGGAGCTAGATGATCCGGTCTATGAAGAATGAGAAGGGAGGCAAGATGTCGAGCCAAAGACGTTAAACAAGGGCAGCTGCTTGGGAGGCAACCCAAGAATTCAGATTTGATATTTCTATCCCTTTTCTTTTTGATTTGTTAGTTGTAGTTCTTTCTTCTTTGCATGATTTTCTTACATTGGGGACAATGTCAGGTTTAAGTATGGGGGGAAAGATTTATGTTTTTATTTTGTTTAGGGATATTGATCCGATTTTGATAAAAAATTTGAAAAATTGATGCCTTTTGAAATTTTTGAAAAATTAGGATTCCATGATTCTATTTGCCTATGTGTTCGAAGGTTAAGGTCAAAAATAGGAAATCAATGCTAAAATTCAAAATCTGTTTAATGCTTAATTAGTTAATGATTGAGAAAAACTAAGTCATGATCCATAGTAATTTATTTGAATTGAATTTGTGTCTAATGAGAACTTGAACATATGATATATACTTCGTTGGCGTAGTCATCTGTGAAGTTGTCTATGTGCACTAATCTCATGCTCTAGAACTATTGAACTGCTTATGCTTTTTGCAGGACCATGTGAAAAAAAATCAAAAAAGTTGAAAATTAAAGAAATTATCAAAAAAGAAGAAGTAAAAAGAAGTTATGTGGTGGGATGAGATGAGCGTAAAATGCACTCTCCTATAAACACGTGCGAATAAGTGAGATATAGCATAAAATGCACTCACTTATAAAAGAATGATTGAGGAAGGTGAAACGGAGCATAAAATGCATTCACCGGAAACAAAAAGTAAAATTAAAGGGTTCTGGTAAAAAAAATTAAAGCATGAAAATATGTTTTGAGTCTTGAGTGGTGTGCACGATTTTTGCTCCATGATAACTTTGTTGAGTAAGTGTGTGGATCATAGAAGAGTGCTTATGTGGTTACAATTTGACTTAATGAAATTCATTAGTGAAGTGGCAAGGTGGTTATCTTGAGTTGATTAATGAAACATTGATTATGTTTTTGTTGGTTTAGTGTTGATAATCATGATTTGATCTTGAAATCTTTTGACACTATCGTTGAATAGAATTTTTTTTAAAATCAAACTTTTGGTTTACACGAGGATGTGTAAAGGCTAAGTGTAGGAGAATTTAATGAGTGCATAATATTCATTTATTTTTATTCCTTTATATTTAGTTTATTACATGTTTTATCGTGTATATGGAATAATTAAGATATTTATTAATTTCAGGAGAAATTAGAGCTATAAGGGATGAAATGATGAAAAATGAATAAGTTTGTGGGTTTTTAAAATCCAACTCGGAAATTGAAGCAGCCTATTCACAGTTTGAGTTTTGGAATTAACAAGTGGGCCACGGTTGCATCACGTCACAATTTTATAAGAAGCTCACGAAATGGACATGTATGATAAACTGGGCTCAAGGATTGAGTAGCTTGCAAAAGGAGGGATTCTATTTAGTAGCAGCGACTTCACCAGCAAGCAATTAAAGGAAATTGGAGCAGCTTGTGGGTCACGTGCTTGACTAAAGGAAATTAGAGCAGCTCATGATCACGTGCTTGCAAGGAGAGAACATCATATATATGTATGATGTGGGCCACGTTGGGCAGCATCATGAAAAGGGAGAGTTACAGCAATAGTTCGGCAATTAAAGAGCATGCAAATAGGCTGGACAGTAGCCTACCCCGCTGGGGCGGGGCTTGAAGCTTGAAGACCCCAGCTGGGGCGGGGAGGCGCGGGTCGACAGTAGCTTTCCAGTCGAGACTCGGATTTTGGCCAATAACAAGGTAAATATTAGGGCCGCAATTCTTGTGTTATAAAAGAGACTTATAGGATCATATTAAGGGGATCCATTCTCTTATATTTTCACATTATTATTCATCTTTTATTTTAGATCTAGGATTGCTTGCAGACTTGGAGCATGTCAGGATAGTTTCTTTATTCAGTTCTAAAGGGAGGTGGAACCTTGTTACAAGTAATTAATTAATTGAGTATTATTATTTATTCCTTCTTGTGTGATTTTTTTTTCTAATAATCTATTTTCATTGATTGCATTCTAATTGATCTAATGAATTTGATATGGCCAATTGAGTTAATTTAATCATTATCATATGCTAGATTAAGATCGGTATTACATGTAATTGATATCTGTCTTCATCACAAGTGGCAAATTAGTGATACTAATTGTGGATAAGCTTTTATGTATTGCTAAGATTATCAAAAAACAAGTCAAACAAATCGAGCTTATGTGTTTGTTGCTTGGATTAGCCTAATTCTTTATTTCTTAATGCTTCTATCATATTAAATCTAGAGAGCTTGTTCTAGGTTGTATACTAGCTGAATCTGGTGAAGAGCTTGTTTCATACAGTGAGTATCTAAAGAGAATTTTGGATAGTAGAGCTTATTATTATCTAGGGTTAATAGTTTCATTGAAATGTAAATAATAATAACTTGATTAATTGATTGCTGTGCTCGGTGAAACTGAACTGCAGAACTGAAGTTTTTACATATTTGGTTAATCTCATTATTTAATTCTGTTTTTCTTAGTTTAAAACAAATTCAAAAATCCCCTAATCTTTATTTTCTGTTAAAATAGTAGAATAAATCTAAAACAAACTTACTCTCTGTGGGATCGATCCTTGCTTACTACTGTGCTAATTATTTAAATTCGTGAAGTGAAAGTGAGGTTAATTTTGGAGTGTCAACGACAGCTCCCACTGATTCACTAGCTCGGATGACTTTTGAGAGGGATCAGGCTAGGGCGCTGATGTAGACTGCCTTGTCTGGCCGGGATATAGCTTTTGCTGATAGAGATGAGGCTCGAGCTACTAGGGATGTAGCATTCATTAAGAGAGATAAGGCTCGATCTTCCCGAGATACTGCTTTTGCTAAGATTAAGGAGACTTTGGTTGCCCGGGATGCTGCCTTTATTGAGGGGGATGAGGCCATAGTTACCCGGGATGTTTATATTGCTGATAGCACTGCCCTTCGATCATATACACATGGCTTGGTTGTAGATATGAGTGCTTACATAGATGGTCATAGTGCCACTATGCAGATGGCCGTGGATGTTCTAGCCCGGATGGAGACTGAGGGTCATGAGCTTGCAGCTGCTCCTCTATCTTCTGAGAGGGATGCCATGTTTGCACTGTTATCCTGTTTGTCTATGAGTTCATAGACTAGCTTTATTTTTCCTGCACATACTAGATCAACCATTTTTGTCATGTACATGACACCATGTATATATTAAACAGTATTATATATCAGAGAAATATATTTTGATTCACTCCCCTGTTGGATATGTATTGTCATTGCTGAGTGATTACCACTTCTTTCATGACCTGCTGTTGTTGATGTATTATGAGCTTTTCCTTGATGGATTGACATTGAGATGTCGGAGAGTATCTCAAACGGGCTTGTTGACCAGGGATGCTTTATAGGATTTGGGTTTTATCAGGTCTCGGTGTCTTGGGACTGGTTTTTATTGGGTTTTTGTTTTTCTTGGAGGTTAAACTGCACTATGAATGGATGCCTACGTATTCCCGGGTGGAGACATAGTACCTTTTCAAGATGTCTGAGTTGATGAGCTGGGGAAATTTGTTCCCATCCATTTCTTGCAATCTGATAACTCCTCCTGTCAACACTTCTTTGACAATGAAAGGACCTTCCCAATTCGAGGTGAACTTTCCTTTGGCTTCATCTTGATTGGCCAGGACTTTCTTCAGTACCAAGTCATTTTCTTTGAATTATCAGATTCAGACTTTCTTGTTGTATGATCGAGCAATCCTTTGCTGATATAACTGCCCGTGGAAAATGGATGTATCCCTTCTTTCAACTATCATGGACAACTGGTGGTACCGTTCTTGTAACCACTAATCTTCCTCCATTTGAGCGTCTATTAACACTCTCAGAGACTCCATTTCTACTTCTATGGGAAGCACTGCTTCCTGTTATAGACCAATGAATATGGGGTAGCCCCAGTAGAAGTACGCATTGACATCCTGTAAGCCAACAGGGTTAGAGGCAACAGGTCAGGCCATTCTTTGTGATTGGCAGATATTTTCTGCATGATCTTCTTGATGTTCTTATTGGCCGCTTTGACAGCACCATTCATCTTAGGCCGATAGATGACGGAATTGAGATGTTTGATGTGGAACTTGCTGCATAACTCTCTCATCATCTGATTGTTTAGGTTCTTGGTGTTGTCTGATACGATTACCTACGGTTGTCCATATCGACACACGACATTGTTTCTGATGAAACCAATGATTGCCACTTTGGTGACTTTGGGAAAAGATGCAGCTTCAACCCACTTGGAGAAGTAATCGATCACGGTGAAGTTGAACCGATGTCCGTTGCTGGCTTTGGGTTCTATTGGCCCAATCACATACATTTCCTACATGGAAAAAGGCCATGGCAAACTCATGGTATGTAGTTCATTTGGAGGAGAGTGTATGGCATTTCCATGGACTTGGCATTCGTAGCATCTCCTGACGTGATCATCACAGTCAGCTTTGAGAGAGATCCAATAATGCCCGGTTCTTAATATCCTCTTGGCCAACAAATGACCACTCATATGTGGACCACAGACTCCACCATGTACTTTATCCATCAGTCTCTGGGATTGATATTTTCGAGGCATCTTAACAAGCCTATTCCAGTATCCCTATTATAGAGAGCATCTCCACTCAATAAGAATTTCATAGCCATTTTGTGAATCCGCTTATTTTCGGCTTGGCTTGCCCCAGCGGGTGTAGATCCATCTCGGAGATATTTCTTGATGTCTTGATACCAAGGCTGTTTGATAGGAGGTATTTCATCTGATACTTCCCCAATGTAATTCCCATATATCGGGGCCTTTTAGTTTGTGAATTTGATGTCGGGAATTCCTCTCCTACCAGATATGTGGATTAGGGAAGCCAAAGTTGTCAATGCATTCGCAAAGTCATTCCTACCTCGAGGGATGTGGATGAAGGTCTTGAGGGATGTGGATGAAGGTTATCTCTTCAAAATCCATGGACATTTTGATAACCTGTCGGTGATAGGGCAGCAAATGCAATTCTTTGGTGTGATACGACCCAGTGATTTGTCTGATAACCAACTCAGAATCTCCAAAGATGAATAGACACTAGATACCCATGGACTGGGCTAGTTTCAACCCCATTATGCAGCCTTTATACTCAGCCGTGTTGTTGGTGTTGACAAACTGCAACTTGGTAGCCACAAGATACTATTCCCCTGTACCAAAGACAATGACTGCCCAGCTCCGGCAGCATCCATGTTCACCGTTCCATCGAAATATATTTTCCAGGGTTAGACTGTATTCTCCTGAGGTATTTGTTGAATTTTCATGATTCCATCATCCAGGAAATAAGTTTCCAAAGGCTGAAAACCTTCGGACAGTGCTTCGGCCAACTAATCTGCAATGCCCTAGCCTTTGATGGACTTTTGAGTCACGTAGACAATGTCAAACTGTTGTAGAATTAACTGCCATTTGGACAGTCGATAATTCAATATTGGTTTGCTAAATACGTACTTTAGTGGATCCATTCGAGGTATGAGGTAGGTCGTGTGCCAATGTAGATAGTGTTGTACCCTCATGGCGGCCCATGCCAATGCACATTATGTCTTCTCAATTAGGGTATACTTATGTTCTTTGCTGTTGAATCTTTTGCTGATGTAGTAGATAGCTCTCTCCTTGCTACTATCATCTTTCTGTCCCAACATACAGCTCATTGTGTTGGCATTGACGGACAGGTACATAAACTGGGGAACCTCATCCCTTGGGGGTACCAAGACAGGTGCTTCGATCAACTATTTCTTGATGTCAAGGAAGGTTTTTGACAATCTTCATTCCATTTTATGGCGGAATTCTTCCTTAGCAGCTTGAAGATGGGTTTACAAGTTTCTGTGAGCCGGGAAATGAACCGGCTTATAAAATTAATTCTTCCCAGGAACCCCCGTATCTGCTTCTCTATTTGGGGCATGGGCATCTCCGTGATGGCTTTAATCTTGGCGGGATCCAGTTCAATGCCTCTATTGCTTACCAGAAATCCCAACAACTTACCCGATTTGACACTAAAAGAACATTTGGCCAGATTCAGCTTGAGGTTGTACTTACGCAACCTGTTGAACAACTTTCTGAGATTATTGATGTGATCGTCCTCCTTCTGGGATTTGACAATGATGTCATCCACGTAAACCGCTATCTCCATGTGCATTATGTTATGAAATAGGGCCATCATGGCTCGCTGATATGTGGCATCGGCATTGATGAGGCCGAAGGATAAACATCTATAACAGAAGGTTCCCCAGGGAGTGATGAAGGCTATTTTCTCCATGCCTTCTGCAGTGACCGTAATTTGATGGTAACCAGCAAAGCAATCCATAAAAGAATACATGCTATACTGCGCCGTATTGTCTATCATGATGTGGATAAAAGGCACTGGAAAGTTATCTTTGAGACAAGCTTTGTTCAAATCTTGGTAATTCATGCATACTCGTACCTTCTCTTCAGGCTTAGGCACGGGAACTATGTTCGACAGCCACTCTGGGTATGTTGATACCATTATGATGCCGGCTTTGAATTGCTTAACAACCTCTTCTTTAACTTTTAGACTCCACTCGGGTTTCAAACGCCTGAGCTTCTACTTAACTGGCTTGAATCCATCTTTGAGGGTAGTCGATGGATGACAATGTCAGTAGACAAGCCAAGCATGTCTTCATGTGACCATACAAACACATCCTTGAACTGAGTTAGGATTTCAATCAAGTCGACTTTTTGGTTTTGAGTGAGGTCTATGCCTATCTAGATTTCTTTGAGGTTTGCAGAGCTTCCGATATTGACAGTGGTGGTTTGATCAAGGTTTGGTTTAGGTTTTTCTTCAACCCATTCTTTGATCTCCTCGGGCACCTCATAGTCATCTATCTCCTCTTGGTCAATATCCATCAAGTCGAAGTTCAGTTCTACATCTAAGTTGTAGTCACTGTGATAGTTTGGCATCTCATCAGCAGTGACAAACAAATCCAATTCTGGAGTCCTGAAAACAAAATGCTTTCACTTTAATATATGAGACTGTTTAAACATACAAAGCATTTAGCAAAAGCATGATAAAAGTTATTGCTATAGCTGTGCAATAAAATAAGCAGTAAATGAAACCATATTTCAGGGCAGATGGACTCTCTGCCCTTTTACCCTTTTTGAATAAGGCAAGGGACACTGCTCCAATTGTCCAATGGCAGGCTCTTATGAATAGGTAGGATAAAGGAGTTGTGCTCATCTGTCTCATCTCTGATGACGACTGAGACATCCTTAAGATCAGGGCCGGGATTCTTCTTTGAACTGCCACCCTTCCTCTTCTTGATGTGAGTAATTCGGATATGATCTTCTTCATCACTGTCTGGGATATCATCATTCATACCCTCGTAGTGGATCAGAAAATACATGTTGGAAAATGGGTCTCGTCCTTTATTCAGGAACTTATCTTTTCCCTTTTTGCTTTCCCCCCAAGCTCTAGGGCTTTCCTTTCACTGATTGGTTTGATTAGAGGAAACAACATGGCTAACAAAACAGCAAGAATCTTCCTCATTGGCTTCACAAATTCAGCATCAGTGAGGATTGGCAATAGTATAGTGGAAGCAGAAACCTTTGGATGCTTGTGTGGGTTTTAATGGTTTGATTCGGATGAATAGCCCAATTCGACCTTCCCTGATTGGCTCGAGATTTGCACCGGACGCTTGATACCTTGCTGATTTTTCCCTAATCCTTCTCCAGGGCAGAAACCCAAAGATACCATCTCCTGCCCAACTTTTATTACTTCAGGAGAAACTTTTGGTTTCAAATCTAGTGCCCCAACAGGTAGGTATTGAGTATTGCTCACCTCTAAAGCTTGAAAACTAGCAGGTTCAATCCCTTCATCTAGATTGATCACCGGCATATCTCCCTGTATGCAGACATCGTATTCTAGTTTGACATTCACCGTGATTAGGTTGCCATTGATAATGTACTTGAGCTTCTAATGGAGGGTGGATGGAACTGCTCCTTCCATGTGGATCCACGACCTTCCCAGTAACAAATTGTATCCGGTGGTAATGTTGAGTACCTGGAAGGATATATAGAAAGTGTGGGGACCAATCACCAGTGGAAGCTCAATCTCTCCCATAGCCTCTCGGCGAGATCCATCAAAAGCCCGGATAACTATATGACTGGTACGGATCCGGTTTGGGTTGATCCTCATTCTTTCCAAAGTATCGTGGGGATAGATGTTTAGGGACGATCCTCCATCTATTAACACACCTCTGATCACATACCCTGATGACATTACTGCTATGTGCAGTGACTTGCGATGGCCTGTCCCCTCAGCGGGTATATCATCATCACTGAAAGATATCACATTACTGCTGAAGATGTACTCTATCCCATGACGAAATTTCTCAACATCCACTGTCCTTGGCATATGGGCTTCCTCCAGTACTTTCACCAGAATGTTACGATTATCCACCGAGGATTAGACCAGATCCAGGATGGACATCTGCTTAGGCGCATCCTTCAAGATTTGCACCATCTTGATCTCATTTTACCCCATTTTACTGAGCAATTCTTCAATCTCTTCTTCAGCCACCTTCCCTTTAGCTTTGATGACTGAATTGATCACCCGTTGAGGCAGGTACAAGGGATTTTCCTTGGATATGCTGGCAATATTGTTTGAGCTGGAACCTTCATCATTCCCATAATTCCATGAAACTCTCTTCAGGCTAACAATAGGATATTGTGGCCTGAAGGGCAATATTAGAGGCTCGGGCGTGACCACTTTCATAGGATTCTGTACTTCTTGGACCCCTTTCCCATGCAGTATTAAGGGTGTCACAACTATCTCCCTCTCACAAGAAATAACAACAACTATCTCCTGATTCCAATCTATGGGAATAAAGAGTTCTTCCTCACTAGGATAGCCATAGTCTTGATTTTTTTTTTATTAAATCACCTTTTTCAATCATATTTTTAATCAGGTGACGAAGCCCTCAGCAGTCTTCGGTGTCATGACCAGGTGCATTGGAATGATACTAGAAAATTTGATCAGGTTTGAATTTTCGTGATCGAGGGTTCACCGAGGGTAATAAGTCTGCAATCATCCTCTCATTGATCAGCATTTGGAGGATTTCTTTCATGGGCTAATTTAAATTGGTGAAATTCATCTAGAAAGTGAATTACCTATCAGCATGGAACTTTTCTTCCTTGGCCATCTTGTCGACCCAAGGTTCGCGTTCATGAAATCAGTAATGCTCCCTCATAGCAATGGGGCTAATTTCTGGGGTAGGAGGACTTGATTCATGCTAGTTGGTCTGATTTCTCAGTTGCCTGGTTACCTGATGTTGATACACGACCAAATCCGCTAACTGCCCAATCTGTTCCTTATTGGACTTGATTTCCTGTTCCATCAGGAACTGCCTTTCTGAGAGCTCCCCACTGTCTGGGCTATTGGTGCTTGATTGAGTTGACTCTCCAACATAACGAAGGTACTTGGATCCTTCTCCACTCTTCGTGCTAATGATGTTGACACTCTCCACTTTGTGCTGAGGGAGGGGATTATCCTGCATATGCGGTTGTTCTGGTCTGGTCACCACAATCTCTTCGTTGTCTATCAAGTTTTGGATTTTATGCTTGAGAGACCAACAGTCTTGTGTATCATGGCCCGGGGATCCATAATGGTATGCGCACTTCTTACTTGGGTCGAAATTCAGTCCATCGGTACTGGTTGGTGGAAGGAGTTGAACAATCTTCTTCTGTGCTGTCAACAATTTCAGCACATTTTCTAACGAATCCCCTAAGGGGGTGAGCGTTCTTCGACGTCTAGCCTCCGCAGTTTTCTGAAATGTAGGATTAGAAGGTTGGGCTGGAGCTTGAAAAGGGGAATAGTTCCTCCTTTGAATGGGCATGCTGCTCGAATCGCCCCTCTAATTCTGTCCCTACAATACTAAGGACACTTCTTCTTTCTTCTTGTGTACTCTTCGGGGATTACTCCCATAACTTCCAGATTGGATATGCTCGGCAACAACTTCAAAGGCGGTAAGATCTTTTATCTTCCCAGATTTCAGCCCCATTCAGCCATTTCTCCGTGCTTGATCATCTCCGAGAATGGTTTTCCTATGCCTGCTAGGACCCTTTCGTAACATAGAGCTTGTAAGAACCCGAATTTTCAGAATTTATATAATAAGAATTCAATAAATAAAATTCTTAAGGTATGCATTGGGTTTGAATATATATGTGTCTTATGAGGAAGGAAGTATGGTGTTACATAGGGTAATATGAACTATGTAATATGTGATTTTGTGATTAATAGATATATTATTAATATATATTTGTTATTTATCGTAGAGACAATTGAGTTAAGGTAAAGGAGGTGGATAAGATTTCTTATCGATATTAAATAATTTATAGAATTATTTTATCATAGTAAGTTGGTGATATTAAATATTTTTAATGAATAATCACTTTTTTCTTGAATAATATATGTACTAGTGAATAGTATGAGGTAATATAGGATATTGTTAGTACTTAAGCTATTCATGGATGAATTGAGATAGTAAAGCATGAATTAGTTAAGGGAATTAACTAACAAAAATACATATTGATTAAATTATATTGAATTGAAAGATTATATTATGGAATAATATAATGTGAATATTAAACCTTAATTAACTAAGGTGATATAGTACAGGGTTTAATTTACTTAAGGAAAGGAGTGAATTAATATATGTGTTGGATATGAAATTATAGTTGGTACTTTTATATATATTACTTAGAATGGTAATATGTGAGAAAGTCTAATGTGCGAATAACGTTAATAAATATATATACGTTACTAAAAGGAGATGGAAATCATTATATCTTTAAACAAATATTTAATATTTGAGATATGATTAAATGTATAGATTAAAAAAGTTTTGTTGGGGCAATTTATAGAAAGGAAAGAGAAATAGTTATTATATATTTATAATAAAGGATATTAAAATAATTTTTAATATTGAATTATTTTAATAAAAGGAGGAAATGTTATTTCTGAATAATATTATTACCTTATATGTTTTGTATGAGGTAATAGGTATAATTAATTAATATGGTAAATATATTAAAACATATTTGCTATATGTAAATAAATTGATGGAGATAATTTATTATAATAGAAAATAAACTTATTATCTATTTTCTATATATAATATATGTACATGTGCCGTACATATAATTATTTTTAATAGATATTATATTGAGAACAATATCTTGAGACAATAAGTAAATTACTTTCTAATAATGAATGTCTTTATTTGGAGAAAACATAATATTTTATGGCAAAATACACAATTTCTAATGTATTTTCAAGAGAGTTAATTAATGAAAGAAAACTAAGTTGTTAGTTTATCGTAGATATTAATGTTTAAATAATTAATAGAGTAAATCTTAATTATTCTAAGGTTATACATATTATAAGTGTATAATTAATTGAGGTAGCTTAACATTAAAATGCTTGAGTCACACAAACCTTATAATAAAAGAATATTAAGTGTGGTGGAGATAATAAGCTTAATATTGAGATTGTGAGAAATGCCTTGTGTGACCTTGTGTGACACGATAATAGATCCAATGATGAATTAAATTATTTAAGGATGGAAGAATTATTAATTAAATAATTAATCTATATTAATTGTTAGTTGCTATTATAATAGTATGTTGATTTATTATTATGGCCAGTGATAGTATAATAATAAGAAAATTGATTATAAATATAATCGGAATTGTGATTATTAAACTGATGAGGAATGAGATAAATTATCTTATAATATTGATTATTGATATGGGTAATATATTATTATCAAGTAATTATTTGATAGTATGTTGATTAATGAGTAAATGATTTAAAAATATAATAAAATTTATATTTATTTAATGTGATAATTAATTATATAAATATTAATTAATTGTTATGGAGATTAATAATTACATTGATTGATGAGGAACAAATTAATTAATATTATTATTAATTAATTGATAAGATAAGTCATTAATTAATTACCATTGAGAATAATAATATGTACACGAGTAGATTATATTTGTTCAATTAAATGCTATGTGCAAGCATGCATTAATTAAATGTATAATGTATAGTAGCTACCTATATGATATATGAAGTAATAATAAGGCCCAATTGAATTATATTTGGTATTAAGAAAATGTACATGAATTATATGTTGATATATCTATGAGTACCCCTACTTGATACATTGTAATTAGAAATTACATTTGCAATTTATTTATAACCTAAGTTATATGGGATGAAATGTATACATAAATTATATAACCTAAGTGTATATATTATATGTAGAGGTGTATAACCCAAGTGTGGAACTACATTTGCAAGTTGCTATTGCTGAGTTAGATTATTTGTCCCATAATGAGTGCCAATCTTCATCTCTTCCTCACGTGAAGCCTAAGTCTACTCCTATGTGCATCAAACTTAGCAATTTAAAGCTAATGATGGTGAGGGTGTGGGCTTCATGATGAGTTCCACCAACTCTTCACTAACTCTTTGTTAACCATCAAATTCTCATTCTAACCATTGGTTTGATTTTGGAGGTAATTGTATTATCTGTGTAACCAATTGTCTATAAATAGAGCCTTCCCTCTCCTTCATTTGATTGCTGAGGATTATATTAAGTGAATTGAGAGTGAGTTATTATAGCAGCATTATAAGTTTGGTTTAGCAGCAAACTGTTCTTTAGCAGAGGTATATTTCCATACATATGTTCCTCATTTCTGAAATTCCAAGTTCTTGATTATGTGAATTAGTGTTAATTGAATTGTGGAACATGTTTGTTAGATTGTTAAGTGTTATGTAAGTTAATAAGCTTGATCAAACTGTTATATGGCTGATACAGAAATGAATTCGTATGAAAATTTTGAGTTGGGTTGTTAAACTGCCGAAGCAGTTCAGCTCTATCTCTGGCCGCACACCTGCGCAGTTTTGCCAGTTTTGTACTGGCCAGCGGTGCAGCTGCACCAGGCCTAGTTTCTGGGTTTTGTTTTCTGTTGTAGTCTGTTCATTCTAGCTTGGTTGTTACCACTTAGAGCAAGCATGAGGACATGATAATATGCATATATGAATATCTTGGCGTATCATGATGCATGTATAACCATGTTAGTATGTATTATGGAAGAAAAACTTATAGTTTTTAAAGTAAACATATAGCTTCAAAAATGAACTTCGACATATACGTGTGATGTGTATATGCTGACTTTTGAGCATGATTGTATGGTTTAGATATGCATGTAATGTGAGTCTAAAGTATTGAGCATACACTAGACCACATGGTTTACGTTTAAACTAATTTAAAGGCCAAACTTAGATGTTTTGGAAAACTAAAGTGCATGAACATGGTAGGATAACATTATGATATTTATGGACATATGTGATAATGTCTTCAGCATTCCTTAGTTGGACTACATGTATTCATACTGTGTTAGAAATCATGAAAGTTAGTGAGCATGAATGAGGTATGAGTTAAGCTTGTTTAAAGCAATTAACAATGCTAGTTATGCGTATATGATAAAAGTATTTGTGAGCATGTGTCTTAACATTATTTTGATACCTCACATGTATACATGATGAACATAGTAGCCTTGCATGACTAGTTTAAGTGTGACAAGGATTTTGAAAGGTAAACTTAGAAAATTTAAATGACATGGTTATATAAAACCGGGGAATTATAATTTCGATAAGGTTTGAGGAATATAAGAGTATTATAGATCATGTATCTATGAGTTTTAAATATATGTCGAACACCTTTAGTTAAGTGTGTGATACATGTATATGAAGGATGGTAGTACGTATGTATGGTTAAGGTATATCTATACGTACATAATTATTCTAAGAATACAATGAGAGAGTAAAACGAGGTTCTAAGAACCAAGATATAACATAATGTAATACTTATTATTATATTGAGAATGTATGGATGTGTATAACTGACGAGTGTGAATCCACAATTATATAACTGTGTAGGATTACACGAAGTGCAGATATCTTTAAGCAGTTAAGTCGTAGTTGTTAAACTACGAATCAGGCAAGTCTTTCAGTTCCTATTTGATATATGAATTCAATAACTATTAGTTGAATTATATTATGCTGTGATGATGTGAACTTATATATGAACTGTATATGAGATATGTATGAGATTGAAAGTTGATCTTTGATAATATGCTTGTTATGTGAGAAGTAACATGCTTAGTAAATATAAATTGATTATAAATGCATGAACTGAGTATGATGTTATATGCTATGTGATGCATGAAAACTGTTAGAATTGCTGAGCTGTCAAGCTCACTTTTGCAAATAACCACTTTTGCAGGTTAAGGACTCACGGTAAAGACTACATGCTTCTTGATTGATAAAGTTAAATAGTATCGCAATGAAGAGTACTATTTAGATTATTGCTTGAACCATGTTTAGGTTCTAGGAGTT
Source organism: Panax stipuleanatus (assembly GCA_020205555.1). Lineage (NCBI taxonomy): Eukaryota > Viridiplantae > Streptophyta > Magnoliopsida > Apiales > Araliaceae > Panax > Panax stipuleanatus. Next base: position 89,684,853 of record CM035121.1, read on the forward strand.
GTACTTGATAGTTGTTTATGATGTTTAATACTTGTCGTATTGTAAAGATGTATTACTTAATACATAGAGGATATCAAGTTGAGATGTAAACGTTTATACCGAAATTCAAAAAAATGAATCATAATATAGTTTGATTCAAGGATATGTAATTGATTTAAGATACGAAATCAATAAAAGATTTTATCCAATAAGATTGAAAAAGTTTAAGTTATTCCGTATTTTTATAATATCTAACATGATATAAGACAAGAATGGTAAATGACCAAGATTGTAACTTGTAAAAGTTGGAGTCATTATACAAGATCCTGATAATGAAAAGAAAATTATATTCTGAATTGTAATAAAGCAAGTTTTATTCTTTAAGTTATGAATAAAAGATGTAATAGTTCGACGATAGTAGTATCGTGACTGCAACGGATTCGAGGAAAGAGAGGAACCCGAATTTGGGGGCGTCACAGAGCTTCTTGAATGTCGATGAAGGTCATGACTATCTTAGACTTAATCATAGGTGGGGTGACTTGTGCTGCTACCCACCTCCATCGTTGGGCATATTCTCTGAATAACTCAGTGTTTTGCTTTTTAATTTTGGTTATTTGATATCTATCTGGAGCCATCTGGGACTGAAAACTGTATTGATTGTGGAAGGCATGTGCTAACTCTTCCCAGCTCTAAATCTTTGAATTGTCCAGTCAGGCATACCAAGCTCTTGTTTATCTAGTGAGACTCTTTTGGAACAATTGCATTCTGAGCTTCTCGTCCTCTGCATAAGATCAGAGTTCTCCAATGAATACCTTCAAATGGGTGTAGGGATCTCCTAATCCATTATATTTCTCAAAATCATGGACTTGAAATTTTTCTGGATAACGAGCCCCTGGGAATATACATAAGTCTAAATAATTGACACTCCCAAATGCCCTAGTCCCTTTGATGGACTAGATTGTTTCTTCCATTTGTTGGACCTTCTTAAGAATATCACCAGCTTCCTGTTCTTTGTTAAGGGTGATGATTTCAGGGGTTTTGTTGGCAAGGTCCTTTTCTGAGACTCATGGGTTTGAGGATTCTTCTTTTCAGTTTCTGGACTGCCACCACGTGTAGACACTTTTATATGACCGGGTGTTTGTTTCCCTTGAAGGCCTTTGCTTTACTCTTAAAAAAAATGACCAATTCGGCTATCTGGTTCTTTAATCCTTCGAACTTATCCCTAAAGACAGGGGTAGATTCAGTTTGAGCACTTGAAGCCATGTCTGGAGATGGACTTAGTGCTTTCTTAAATTTTTATATGGTGACAAGACCAATTTTTACTTACAACAAACATAGGTGTGTTAATTTCTTGATGTAGGTATCAGCCGGATGCATGCCATGTAATGTGTTTATTTTTGAGGGTTTTTAATATTATCTTGCAAAATAGAGGTCAGTTGTTTTGATCACAGGATAGTATGACAGTATTCAAAATGAAATGTATATTTACATTATGAAATTTACATTTGGAATTTAGAAATTTGACATGGAAATGAAAGAGGAAGGCATGAAGAAGCTTCCCATTGGATTTGGTTAATCAGAGGCTGACCTATCTTAGGCTACTCTCGTAGTTTTTTGCGTGAAGGTCCCCAGATCATCGCAATCTACTAGAGAGGAAATTAATCCAGTCTTTCAATTGGAGCAGATCTGAGTGGTGGCTTTCCTGAGCCTCGCAGGATTAGCCTCCTTTGAGTCTAGTAATCAAACACCGACGGGTTCGCCTCCTAGTGGAGGAATCACACAACATATATTCACATACATCACGTCTCACCGTATGAAATGATGACATTGTACGAAGCACTAATATAAAGTAGTAGAGCATTCATTCACATCCATTCAATGTAAAACGCAGCATCCAGACACATGTAGATATAAAAGGAATTTTTGAAAAGATTTGAACGCGGCATAAGCCTTCTATAATCCCCAGCAGAGTCGCCACCTGTCGATGTCAGGAAAAAATTCGGTCAACTTTGGACTCGATCTTTATCTCTTCCTAAGTCTTGTTTGTTTTCTAACCTTATTGTCTTGTCTGTTTTATGAAAAGTGAAAAGGTTTTTTAGGAAAAGGCCAACATGTATCATGTCGACGATTTGAACGGTTTACAAAGTAGCCAGTTAGTAGATTTGAAATGGTTGTACCAACTCAACTGAGTTTTGTTTGCAAGTAGGCCCAATTAATGGACACTATCGAAACTTGATCTTTGAAATGAAAATTCTTAAGTTCGAGGGCTTGGTTAGTTGGGGGAAGGTGTTAGGCACCCCCCAACTCCCGTGAAACACGGTACCGCATCTTTTCAATATTTCTCTTTTTATTTGCAATGTGTGTGTGGATGCTAGAAGAAATTGGGCCTACGTTTGTTTGATTTGAAAGTATTGTTGTGCTTCGTTGAACCTATATACGAAGGGTTTGATTTGATTTGCAAAAAGTCATTTTAGACAAAATATGAAAATGATGTTTTGAAAAGGTTGGTTTTCAAACCCTAACACTCACGCAGGAATTGAAGCATGTTGATACTTCTATTTTAGCCTTCGGCACGATTGGAATAGTGATTGTCGGGCTGCGAAGCATCTTCGACCACAAAATATAGACAAGTGATGGTCTTCTCATGGGCATGACAGCTATCGGAGTGACTCTAGTACGACAAACCATTATTTCATTATGTTTGAGACCTTAAACCTGGATAACCGTTTTAAGGTCTTTCGGAAGTAAATTTAACAGAAAAACTAGCAGGGTACGTTTGTAATGTAGAGTTTATCCATCGTGGGAATCAGATTCTGATCAGTTTGATCATGAATCCCACGATTCTTAGGCTCACATAAGGAGGCCAAGTAAACCTACACATGACAGATATTCACAAACAATGTATATTTACATCTAGACGTCGCAAAAACAAAGGATTCATCAGTCAAATCCTTGTATGCGCTTAGCCAAAGCTTCTCGTTTCAGCCAGATATGGATCTAAGGGGCACGAGGTCGCTTTAATAAATAAAACTAGAAAGAAAACTAGATTTAGAGAAATCTTAGCCATTCTAGCTTCCTAATTCCGGTTGGACCTATTTTGAACCGTTTGAATGGTAGAAAGGGCTAGATTCAAATAAATGTAAACCGATAAATTTATGTTAAAACAAATTCATATCAAATGAATAATTTAAACAGATATTTAATTACAATGAATAAATAATATATATATATATATATAATTATATATATAAGTTGTAAAGGACGACAGATTTCCAATTTCAGGTCCGGACAGAAAATATATATATATATATATATATATATATATATATATATATATAAAAGTTGTAAAAGTACCATAAATTAATTTAGGCTCGACAGAAAAGTAAATATATATATATAAGCAATAAAATGCCACAAATTTGCAATCTAGGCCAAACGAAGTCAGAAAAATTTATATATATATATATATATATATATAGTTATATATACAAAAGCAGTAACTGCCACGAATTTGCAATCCAGGCTTGACAGAATTGAAAATTAGTATATATATAGTCAAATATATACATAATAAAGCCAAAAAGGCCACGAGTTAGCGAACCAGGCCGAGCAGATTAATATATATATATATATATATATATATATATATATATACATCAAAGCGATTAAAAGCCCCGGATCGATGATCCAGGTTGTGCAAATGCAAAAAACTGTATATATGTACTAAAATGTACTAAAAAGAAAACAAAAATGACCACGGAACTGAATTCCGGGCAAAACCAGAAGATGAAACCTTATGTGCACGTGTATAAATATGTAATGAAGTAGAAAACGAGTTCTGATCGTAAAAATACTTACAATGGACTGCTACATGGTCTTTTTGCCACTTGGTAGTCCTCAAATGAGGTGCAAACCTAGACAACTCCGCGAACTTAGCCTCGTACTAGGACACAGTCATGTTATTTTGTTCTAGTCTGATAAACTTTACCTCCTTCATATGACGAATACTTTTAGAAAAGTACTTATCATTGACCATTTTCTGGAACGCTTTCCAAGACATCTTGAGTGCGGCAGGCTGGGTACGCTTCACAGACTCCCACCAGTAATCTGCCTCTCCACGAAACATAAAGGTGGCGAATGGAACCCTCTGTTCCTCCGTGCATCCCAAGACATCAAATATCTTGGTAATTTGCTTAACCCACGTCTCTGCCTTGATTGGATCTGGCTTTCCTTGAAATTTTGGTGGTCCAAACTCTTTGAACTGCTTGGCAGTGACAAGTCGTGAGTTGTTATTATCTCCACCTGTATTTTGCACACGAGTTTCCCTCGTCTGGTTTTGCATGAACTGCAAAAAACTTCTAAACATCTCATCGTTTCTCGTCTGATCAGCGTTGTTTTCAGGATGAACATTGCCTTCTTGTTGCACGTTCTCCTGGTTGGTGATTAAAGGTGTCTCCATGGTCTCATTCACTCCATTGTTAATATTCTCAGCTGCCATTCTCAAATACTGCCATAAAACAAGGGTTAATTAAACAAATTAACATATCTCATAATAATCCTATGCTCCGACTGACCAATTAAATACCACAAAAGCTTAGGTAGGACATACTAGTGAAGGATTTACTCGTCTCTCCCCTCCTAGTTCTATTCCCCGATCTCCGCCAGAGATCATATGTGACGAACGAGAATTTTTTAAAGATATTTGAATATTTATTGAAATAAATAAATATTTTTAATGATTTAATTATTGAGTTAAATAATTAAGTCATGAATTTATGGTAGATTAATTTAATTATATGTGTTACATTAATTAAATTAATGTGTAGTGATTTAATAGTTCAAAGTATTTAATTAATTGAGTTTATTTGATTAATTAAATTAATTAAATAAGCATATGTTACTTTAATTAATTTAATAATTAATTAAAGAATTAGTGAATTAGCATAATTAATAAATAAAAATATTAATTATGTGACAATGTGATTTAAATGTGAATTATATTATTTTATTTAATTGATTTAAATAAAATTAATTGATTAATTAAAGTGTTACAATTAACTATATACTAAATTAGTTAATTAAAATAAATGAAAAAGGAATTAGGAGGGTTGCCAAACAGGGCCCTTGTGGGAGTTAGTAGTTGTTAAACAACGGTAATATTATATATACGTATATCTTGTATTGCCTAAGTTATTTTTATCAGAAGAAAATTTAGAGATTGTCAGAGAGAAAAAGGGAAGAAGGAATTGAGAAGAGATTGAGAGAAAGAAATTTGAGAAATCCTAAGTATTATCTGTGATTGTATTATCTGTTTTTCTCAAAGTCTTCATTACGTATATTTTTAAGTTCTGTGAAAATTGGGTTTCCCAATTGGGTTACGATATGGCTTTATCTATATGGTTATGGAATCATAACGTGTTTTTCTAACGTATAAACATGTTTTAAAGTAATCAGTTTGATTTAATTGGCCTTAATTGGGTTGTTAAGGATTTACAGCGTTTTCATGTACGTGTTTTGTAAAAGTCCTCTGTGAATGAAGAAAGTTGACAATTGATTGATTTCATGGATATATATATATATATATATATATATATATATAGTAACATATGTCCATGATATAATTTAGGCTATCCATTCATGATTCAAAGTGATCACACCAAGTAATTTTGTTAATAATTGGGTTTATGAAATTACAGAGTATTGAATATGGGTGAATAACCCATATGGGTTAAATTAATGATTGAATCATATGTTTATATTTAAATTGATACATGAATATGATTGTATATGTTAAAACAAAGAAAATAAAATTGGAATGAGTGGATTCGGTGTAGTAACGAATCCGCAATGAGAAATTTTATATTTTTCTGTAAAGTTTGCAAAATGTTGAAGAACGGTGAAATTAAAAGTGTTTAGATTGTGTAACTATGTGATTATGATTGTTAAGAACATGATATAAGTGTTGTATAATATTTTTATGAAGTTTATACTTCATGGGTAACGTTATTAATCAGTGTAATGATGTGAATTGGGAGAAAATGGGAGAAAATCTGTGTTCGTTCGCGAACTTCAGATTCTGAAATTCCGCAGTCGCGCGGCCGCGCCGGCTGCAAGGCAAAATGGCGCAGGGCCGCGCCTGCCCGAAAATTTTGAAAAAAATTGCTAAGTGTTGGAAATTTTTGAAATGTGTTTTGAGTCTAATGAACATGAACACATGTTGTATAAATATGATAAAATATTGATATGAGTTTAATAATTTATGTTATGTGATTAATTAATAAATTAATTACGTGACTTAAACTATTATTTGTAAAGGTTAAATAATGTGATATAAATATGAAGACATTATTTTAAGTCTAATAAATATGAAGGCATGTGATGTAAGTAATAAGTTATTAATACAAGTTAATAACTTAAGTTATGTGATTAATTAACAAGTTAATTAATCAACATAAACCATTATTTGAAAAAAAATCTAATAATGAGTTTGAAGAATATAATTGTAAATCAATAATCATATCGAACCTGTGATTAATTGATATTGTAAATGTGTGATAGGTAAGAGTAATTAAAGAAGTGAGTAATAACTGTAGCTTGCGCACGAGGCAAGTTTTCTATCCTTAACTTATTATTATTGTTGGGCAAGTTTCCTAAACTAAACTCTTTAAATTAAGCAATTGCTAAGCTTAATTACTATTGTTGAGCAAATTCTTACTCTTGAATATAAAAGTTTAGAATTTTACATGATATGCCATGATTCTTTTAAAAGTATCATTTAAGTGTACAATACTTATTCGATTGTATACCTTGAGAAGTTAATATTCAATTTGAATATCATTTATTGAGTTATCCAAACCAACTTTATTTAGTGCGAATTCTGATGTCAAACTGAGATGAACAACCCTAATATAGGAGATTAATGAAGATACTTTAAGCGTTAAGATAATGTGCTCAGTATCAGTACGAAGGGCTGATCTACCTAAGTTCGAGAAGTAAAGTCTATAGTCTTATGACTGTTAAAGGTTGGAAAGGTTAATATACTTGACAACCTAAGACTCGGTTCAAGGTGTTAATGACCCTCAGAAGTAATTTGACTCTCGATTAATATTCTTGATTCAAAAGTTGAGAAGTAATTTGACTCTTGATTAATATTCTTGATTCAAATGTTAAGCTTTCTGTTATTCAGAATTCTTTCACTCGCATGTTATTATTATGTCATATTTTTATACTTGCGGGCATTCGTGCTCACTCTTGCATAATAACATTGCAGCTAATAATGAACGAAGTGATGTACCTTCTAGTAGCAAGGGCAAAGGAAAAGCTAACAAGTGTTGAGGACTTGTGTTGATGTTAAGAATGTTAAAGTTCAAGATTTATGTGTAATGACTTAAGACTTATTTATTTACGTTTCCGCAACATAGATTTATGGTTAAGTTTAACCTGTGATTTATGATGTATTATTATTTCAGATGATGTAAGATGATGATTTATTTATCTAATAAATAAAATTCATTATTTATGGGTAGATAGTTGTATGATATTGGAACAGTGAACACCAAATTCTGTGAAAATTAAGATACCAAATTTGGGGGTGTCACATCATATCCCTAAGCTCTGATACCAACTGTGACGCCCCCCAGAATAGGTCCAGTCAACCCAACCCATTCTGAGTCGCCAAATACATGGTACATAATTCAAATACAATCTTTTATATCACATGGTCGTGCAAAATACGACCACACAACTGTGAGTGTCAATACAAATATTTATAAAATATTAACATTCAAACTAAGTCCTCATTACAATTATTATCACACTATTTATTAGAAATAGTGAGGACTACTACTGCTCTAACTCGGACCATCACTCTGTTCCCCGACTAGTTCCTGTGACATTCTCATTTCCTGAAGAGGACAATAGATGAAAAGGGTGAGCTCAACTAGCCCAGTAAAGAGTATTATGACTAAGATAATGGAAAATAAATTATCGTTAGTCTTCAACAATTCAGATAAAATATTATTGACAACAAGTTTTAGATCAATATTTGCAGCGAAAATAACCATTCATTAGAAGAGTTAAGTAGAGAATGAAGTCTACTATCTTCTATGATTTAAAAGTCCATCATCAATATTTTATCCCTGTAACATCAATCAATATACATCTCAAATCAAATATTCATCTTTGCACTACGGCCAAAGATATTCATTTGTATCACCAGTGGTCATGTTCATCTCAACACCTGTCCATCTTTGCAGTACGACCAAAGATATTCATCAGGTAATCATGCATCTTTGCTCTACAGGCCAAAGATATTCAGTTATATCACCTTTTAGGACTGAGGATGATGAAAAATATTTTAAAGGACGAATCCAGTGGGATGAAGGACAAAGATTAAGGATTCGTATTTTAATTTATCCAATTCAAAAATAATTCGTAATAATCAATTGTAAAGCAAAATTCAAGAATAAAGCTCAAAACTTAGATCCAATCAAAGATAGGAACCTTAACAGGCAACTTGGACAAATAGAAGAAGATTTAATTTTTTTCGTGAATAGTGCTGTATACGTGAATAGTGCCCCGACTGAAAAAGTAAGAATTTTATAATAAAATCGATGCCAATATTTTGGTATAATGATATTGAAAATAATAACATTATTTATAAAAGAAAATAACATCTCTTACCTCAAAAGAATAGTACTTCTGACTGGAATATCGGATATAAGGCTGAAGAAAACTTGCACTGAATAGCAACACTCAAAGTATCGAAATACTCACAAAAATACGCTCGATATTATAGAGAGAAATTTTTTTGATTCTGGTGTGATTTTCATTTCTAACTAAGCACCCTATTTATAGGAAAAGCTTAGGATGCCAAAGTAGACTTTTGCTACCGGCGGGTTTCACCAATTCATACGCACACCTCGTGAGATTTGAAAATTCAGCATTTACAAGCCATAAAAAACAAAAGTGGGGCCCACCCATGTTTTTAATAAAAAATATTTATTTTTTGAAACTTTAATAATTCATAATAAATTGCCCTTTTACCAGAAAAATACAAATGATATGTTCTTTCCATAGGAAATTTAATTCTCTACAACTTTGTAGAAGAAAGTTTTTCCAAATTCCCAACCAAAAATGGCCGAAATCCATAAACGGATGATTTTGCACACCAAAATACTAATAAAAACACATCAGCACTAATTCCTTCTTTTATATCCATAACATAAATAATTCCTTATCATATAAATTAATAATTAATTATTCACAAATAATATTGCAGAACTACAATATTGACAACCAGGTCGTTCCCAGGAAAGAGGGATCCTTCCAATAAGGATTTCTCCTTACTGGCGCGCAATTAAATAACCCCTCCTAGACAGAACTTCCTTAGACATTGTTAATAATGTTATCTAATAATATTATTCAAATAATATGAATTATTGAGTTGATAATATGAAATACTGTGCAGTGACAATTATTGAATTAATAATACAAAATATCAACGGTAACAATTATTGAATCAATCATATAAAATATCAACGTAGCAATTATTGAATTAATAATATAAAATATTGAACAGTAATTACTGTAATAATAATTGAGTAAGTGCCTTCTTACGTAAGAATCAATAATTCGAAATACTGTGCAATACCGTGTGCTACTGTGCACAATGCGTATTACTGTATTTTTATCACCGGGTATTTCAACAGTTTAACCGTAACAGTTTTACCGTTATTTATAAAAAGGTTATTTCTGTCGCTTTTTATATCTGACAGTAATTTCGTTGTGGGGCCCACAAATAGCTGCGCCGTCGTACGAATATTCCCCGACAACAAGAATATTCTACGACCAAACGAATATTCCCGACAATAATGAATATTTATAACCACTTGTTTATTTTGAAATATTTGCACATTTCACCCATAACTTTCACATTTATCAAATCAACACCTTACTATTTCGAAATAATATATAAAAAAAATTAAATCTTTATTTATTAAAATTGGGGTCTTACACCACGTCTCCGCCTTGATCGGATCAGGTTTTCCGAAAAACTCTGGTGGTCCCAATTCTTTGAACTGCTTGACAGTGACAATTCGCGTGTTGTTATTATCTTCACCTGTATTTTGCACATGAGTCTCCCTCGTCTAGTTTTGCATGAACTGCAAAAAGATTCTAAACTTCTCATCGTTTATCGTTTGATCAGTGTTGTTTTCAGGATGAACATTGCTTTCCTGTTGCACGTTCTCCTAGTTGGTGATTAAAGGTGTCTCCACGGTCTCATTCACTCCATTGTTAACATTCTCAGCTGCCATTCTCAAATACTGCCATAAAACAAGGGTTAATTAAACAAATTAACATATCACATATTAACCCTATGTTCCAAACGACCAAGTAAATAACAAATAAGCTTAGGTAGGACACACTAGCGAAGGTTTTATTCGTCTCTCCCCTCCTAGTTTTATTCCCAGATCTCCGTCAGAGGCCATATCCCTAAGCTCTGATGATACCAACTGTCATGCCCCAAAAATAGGTTCAATACCAACCCATTCTGAGTCGCCAAATACATAGTACAGAATTCAAATGCAATCTTTTATAACACAAGGTCGTGCAAAATACGACCACACAACTGTGAGTGTCAATACAAATATGTAGAAAATATTAACATTCAAACTAAGTCTTCATTACAATTATTATCACACTATTGATTAGAAATAGTGAGGACTACTACTGCTCCAACTCGGACCATCACCCTGTCCCCCGACTAGTTCATGTGACATTCTCATTTCCTGAAGAGGACAATAGATGAAAAGGGTGAGCTAAACTAGCCCAGTAAAGAATATTATAACTAAGATAACAAAGAACAATTTATCGTTAGTCTTCAACAATTCAGATAAAATATTATTGACAACAAGTTTTAGATCAATATTCGCAGCGAAAATAACAATTCATTAGAAAAGTTAAGTAGAGAATGGAGTCTACTATCTTCTATGATTAAAAATTCCATCATTAATATTTTATCCCTGTAACATCAATCAATATACATCTCGAATCAAATATTCATCTTTGCACTACAGGCCAAAGATATTCATTTGTATCACCAGTGGTCATGTTCATCTCAACACCTGTTCATCTTTGCACTACGGCCAAAGATATTCATCAGGTAATCATTCATCTTTGCTCTATAGGCCAAAGATATTAAGTTATATCACCATTTAGGACTGAAGATGATGAAAAATAATATAAATAACGAATTCAATGAGATAAAGGACAAAGATTAGAGATTCGTAATTTAGTTTATCCAAGTTCAAGAATATTCTATAATAATATTTTGTGGAACGAAATTCAAGAATGAAGATCAAAACTCGGATCCAATCAAAGATAGGAACCTTAACAGGCAACTTGGACAAATAGAAGAAAATTTAATTTTTTTCGTGAATAATGTCGTATACGTGAATAGTGCCGTATACATGAATAGTAACTCTGACAGAAAAAGTAAGAATTTCATAATAAAATCCATGACAATATTTTGGTATAATGATATTGAAAAGAATAACATCATTTACGAAAGAAAATAACATCTCTTACTTTAACAAGAGAGTAGTTTTGACCGAAATATCGGATAATATGTGGACGAAAACTTGCACTGTTATCAACGCTCAAAGTATCTAAATACTCACAAAAAATACGCTCGATATTATAGAGAGAAAATTTTCTGATTCTGGTATGATTTTTATTTCTAACTAAGCACCCTATTCATAGAAAAATGCTAGGACACCAAAATAGACTTTTGAAACCAACAAAGCATTTCTTCAAAGTTTGGCAGGTTGGCAGCATACCAAGATTGATCAAAGACTTTTTCACCAAAAATCCCACATGCTTTATATAATAAATATATATATATATATATATATATATTAAAATATTTATTTTTAAAACTTAAATAATTCATAATAATAGCCCTTATATCAGAAAAATACAAATTTTATGTCTTTTCTATAAAAAATTTAATTCTCTACTACTTTGTAGAAGGAAGTTTTTCCAAATTCTCAACCGAAAATGACCGAAATTCACAAACGGATGATTTTCCACACCAAAAATACTAATAAAAATACCTCAGTACTAATTCTTTCTTTTATATCCACAAATAAATATTTATTTATCATATAAATCAATAATTAGTTATTCACCCATAATATTACAGAACTACAATATTGACAACCAGGTCGTTCCCAAGAAAGAGGGGGCCTTCCGATAAGGATTTCTCCTTACTGGCGCGCAATTAAATAACCCCACCTAGACAGAACTTTCTTATACATTGCCAATAATGTTATCTAATAATATTATTCAAATAATATGAATTATTGATTTGATAATTTGAAATACTGTGCAATGACAATTATTGAATCAATCATATAAAATATCAACGTAGCAATTATTGAATCATTAGTATAAAATATTGAACAGTAATTACTGTAACAATAATTGAGTAAGTGCCTTCTTACGTAAGAATCAATAATTTGAAATACTGTGCAATACGGTGTGCTACTGTGCAACAACGCGTATTACTGTATTTTTATCCCTGGGTATTTCAACAGTTTAACGGTAACAGTTTTACCGTTATTTATAAAAAGGTTATTTCTGTCGCTTTCTATATCCGAGAGTTATTTCGTTGTGGGGCCCACAAATGGCTGTGCCGTCGTACGAATATTCTCCAACAATAAGAATATTCCACGACCAAACGAATATTCTCCGACAACAATGAATATTTGCACATTTCGCCCATAACTTATCACATTTATCAAATCAACACCTTACTATTTCAAAATAATATATAAAGAAAATTAAATCTATATTTATAAAATTCGGGGTCTTACACATATGTTCTACTGTTCCTCTGGCTATGAGAGGCATGCTGTTATACCATGACTGCAACGAAGATGCCACCAAAGCCGGCGGCGAAAGCTCAATACGGCTGACTGTGGATAACGACATCTGTTTCACCGTATCATAAGACCATCCAGGGGTCAAGTCTAAACTCACATGTCTAAATGCATATCCATAACATAATACATGCATAATGACAATGATAAAAATGATGCAATAGATAGGAAATATCATGTATATCTAGAATAAACAATCTATTGCAAGCATCATCTCTGTCTGCTATAAAAATACAAAATAAAAAGTATAGGGAAATGGGGCACAACCGCCCAACTACTAACAGAGGCCTATCAAAAGATATAGCAAGAAATGGGGCACAGCCACTGTAACTATTGAGATTTTATATTTAATTTTAAATATTTATTGAATTAAATAAATATTTTATGTGATTTATTTATTGAGTTAAATAAATAAATTATGTAATTTATGGAGTGATTTAATTAAGTGTATATATTAATTAAATGAATATGTAATATTTAATTTAATTAATGTATATTAATTTTATATTATAGTTCTAATTTAATTGAGATAATTAAATTAGATGAAATATGTGATGAAGTGTTACATGGATTATAATTAGCGAGTAATTATAATTATGTGGCAATTTTATGTGATTAATTGATGTTAGATTTTAATTGATTAAATTAGATGATTGATATTTAATTAATTAAAATATGACATTAAAGTATGTGTTAAATGATTTGTTAAAATAAAGAAAAGGATTTTTAAATTATTTTGCCAAACAAGGCCCTTGTATGTATTTGTTTTAAACCTATTCCTACCAAACATTGCCTTAGTAACTAAAATCTTTTTTTAAATAAATGGTTTGCCAAACATGACCTTATGGCTTTTAATATTCAAAAAAAATTATAACTGCTAATTATTTAATTTAGACATTATATATTTGTCAGTTACGTTGCATGTTATTATGTCTATTATATACGTATATTATATCAGTTATAATATATCTACTACGTTATTTCTAATCCTAAGTCTAACTAAGAACTAAGAAGAAAAGAAAGCAGAGAGAAGAAAGAGCAGAGAAGAGTTAGAGAAGAAGAGAAAAGAGGAAGAAGAAATTCTAGAATTAAACTCACATCACCTTCTCTTTCAACCTATTAACAAAAGGTATCATCTATAATCTCTAATTGTTATAGACTTCAGTTATATGTTTTTCATATTCATTCTCTGTTAAAAAAAAATAAGTTGTTATGAAGTTGTATAAACATGAATGGTATATATATAGATTGTGTTCATGTGTTGTTTATAGTGGGTTATATGCTATAAATGATTTTCAGAATTCAAAGTACTGTAAAAACAAGTTTTATTATATGTGAAAATAATGTTCTTATAGAAATTCATATATTTGGTTGATTTAGAGTAGAAATTTATGAATTATATATGTGAATTGTACAAATTGGTAGTTGTTACGTTATTAGCTTCTATAACAGAAATAATGTATGTATATAAAGTTGAATTGCTTGAGAAATTTTATTATAGTGACTTATTTTGTTAAAATATAAGTTTTTATGAAAATAGCCAAATTGGACTTTTAAAACCATTGATTCTTGTTGTTTAGAAGGTTTTGTATTTTAGAAGCATGTTATATATATGTATTATTAAATATGTATGATTTACAATGTCTACGTTACTGTAATTTTCTGTTTGTTGGCTTGTTTGGGTTAATCGGTAAAGCAGAGTGCTGTGGCTATCTGCGTCTGGCCGAGTTGCTGCGCAGCTGCACCGGCAGCAAGGCCAGGAGCAGCGCAGCTGTGCCGCTTGGCCTTCCCAGATTCTTTCCCTACGCAGCTGCGCCGGTTTCAAGGCAGCTGGCTGCGCAGCTGCGCCATGCTCTGTTCAGAGGCAGTGAATGCTAGTTATTTGTGCAGTGTTATTTTTAAGCTTAGTTTAATTATTCTATGACAATGAGCATGTATCTAACTGCTATAACATGTGTTATAATTTGAGAAAAAGGAAGTTTTGAAAACTTAGTATAGTATTTAAATGTTAAACTATAATTGTTTAATTGTAAAACAAATTACTTAATTATAATTTGATTAATTATAATTAAGAGTAAATGTTTAAATTAAATAATAATTTTTTTGAAATTATAAGGTATAGAAGTTGATTTATTTTAATCAATTAGATGTTAATTTAAATTATAATTTATATAATTATAATTTAATAAGTGCATGTTTAATTATGGATTAAAAATTGATAATTTCATGATTAATTATAATTTGTGTAATTATAATGCATGATATAGTTTAATTGATTATAAATTATAATTTATTTATAATTTAAAAGGTATTTATAATTTAAGTAATTATAATTTGATTAAGTGGTTGAATTAAAATTGTTTAGCTAAATACATAACTGATTTAATTATGTGAATATGTATGTGATGTAATTAACTATGCAATAGTTGATTATTATTATTTATTTAATTAGAGTGACTTAACCATGAGGGTTAACCACTTATGTGAATTAGTTATGTGTTAACTAATTTAGGTTATTGTGATTAAATATATATGTGTAGGAAGTATTAAAGTACGTGAATTGAGTGAAGTAGCTTGCGCTTGAGGCAAGTTTTCTAAACCCTGATCTTGTATTAATTTTTATACAAGTTTTATAGACCCTGATCTTGTATTAATTTTTATGCAAGTCTTCTACCCTAAACTTGTTAATTATATACAAATTCTTGAATTCATATATTCATTGTTGAGAATGTCCTTTCCATTTCTATATTGGACAATTTTTTATTTAATTGAAATGATCTTAACTTATTGTTCAAGTAAGATCCAGTTATTATTTTAAATGCTTTAAGTTGATTCTAAAGCATATGTTAGTTCATAATTCTTTTAGTTACGAATTATTGATAGTCGATTCAACTAATCCTTAGTTGATGAACGTGAATTCTAAATTACCCTTGTAAGCTTATCTAAACCAAACTTTCTTTGGTGCGGATTTGAATTCAAATTGCTGAGTTGAACAACCCTATTTACTAGGGGAGGTTACTACGCATAGCGTTAAGATGTTTGTGCACAATACATGGTACAAAGGGTTGATCCCCCTAAGTACGAGTTAAGGTCCATAGTCTTATTGGCTGTTAAAGGTTTAATTCGAAATATTTATAACCTAGGACAAGAGTTCAAAGGTCTTATGGCACTCAGATAAATTCTATTTTTGAATTGTAATTGCGATGAAAGAATTATTATTCAATTCTTTATTGTTGAAGAAAATCATATTATTCAGATTTTTTGAAAGATATCATTTCATGTATATATTATTGTTAAACTCCAGTGAGCTGTGGTTTGCTCACTCTTGCATTAAATAACAATTTCAGTTAAGGTTGATAACGCTGATGCTCCGTCTATAAGTAAGGGCAAGGAAAAGCAAAGCAAGTGAAGAATTGTTTTTATTTAATTGAGAAGGATTGTAATAAGACTTGAATGATATGTTTTTATTTCCGCAGTTTATTGTTTATGTCAAGGTTAGAGTAACCCTGAGATTGATTTTTAAGAAGGTTGTATCCCTTGTTTTAAGGGAGATTTTATTATTTTGAATAAAGATTGTAATTTATCTTGAGATATATTGGGTAGATGTTTGTTATAGTTAGAAAGTGAACACCAAATCATGTGGAAACGAAGTACTCGGATTTGGGGGTGTCACAGATTGGTATCAAAGCCATAGGTTATGAAACCTTAGGTGGGGAAAAACCTTAGGTAGTAGCCTTATGGTAAGATCAAAAAGATAGATGTGATAGGTAAAAGATAATAAACTACCTTATGTGCTATGTGTTTACATTATAGTATTCGAAGAGTGACGACTCGATATCACGTAATAATGAACTTTAAAATTCTTTTGTCAGGATGTCGAATGTTGGAGAACCTAGTCAGGCTAGAGAGGATGTACCTCAGGTGCCTAGAGAGGAGGAGCCCCGTGACATACATGTTGTCTAGGAGCAGCTGGTTAGGAGATAGCCATCTCCAGTGATCACCATAGCTGGTCGGTAGCATGAGCTGACATCTATTTCCAGAGAATGAGGACGAGGACTAGTCTGAATAGGAGGAAGAGGAGGAAGATGATCCCGAAGAGGAATTCCCACCTCACTCTACTAGTGCTGAGATGTACGAGGCAGTCTACGATAGCAATATGGAGCTTCATGGACGAGTATGAGATCTCGAGGAGACTATCCAGCAGCGAGACGAGACGATCGAGGAAATGGCAAGTGACCTAGGAGATGCACAGTGGAACCTGATACATATGGAGGTTGATAGAGATGTTGCTCGATTTGAACTAGCAAAGCTGAAGCAAGACATCTAGGAGGAGTCGAGGAAGCGTGCCAGAGCTGAAGAGTCAAGCTTGAGGGCTAATCAACGAGCCGATCGAGCTGAAGGTGAGGCTGAAGCCAAGAGAGCCAAGCTGAGGAAAATGGAATATACTTTTCATACAGCGATAGAGAGAGCTCAGGACCGTATTTTTTACTACCCAGCTCAGTTCCAAGGTTTACCGTGGTATGTGGTGGACCGAAGAACGACATTTAGGGTAATGGAAGAGGAATACAGAGAGGCTGTGCGACGTATTAATATGCATAGGCAGTAGCAGTAGTAGAGTTTTGTTTATGTATTGCTTTTTGTAATAAGTAATGTAAATCCTATAATTTGAGATAAGAAGGGGATGAGTTAATAATGTAATCCTGTAACTTTTCCAGTTCAGGAAGGATGATGTAAATGGCAGAAATGCTATCTGTTTGATGTTTTTTAACTACGACTAATGAATAAAAGAAATTTATTTGACGTGCTATGTGTTCTATTAGAATTGAGCCATTTAAACGTTTAAGTATGAACTTGAATACTTAATAGTTGAATAAAGGGTCTAATAATAATATTTTCTTAACAGAAAATGCCTCCTAGAAGAAGATCAATGCGTCAAAACCCCAAGGGTTCGACGACCAACAACAATAACGATGGGACGAATCCCAACTCGGTTCAGCAGTTGGTGAACCTGTTGACCGGAGCTCTTGCGAATCAGCCGCAGGTGCAGGGTACAACGTTCAAGGAATTCAAGGCAATAGGACCGCCTGAATTCAAAGGATCGACTAACCCTATCGAGGCTCAGACATGGGTTATGGAAATGGAGAAGGTATTCGACGTAGCCCGAGTAGGTGAAGACCAGAAGACAGCGTTTGTGGCTTTCATGTTGAAGTCGGATGCTAGTTTTTGGTGGTAGGCTAACAAGACCCGAGAGGGAGAGGGAGTCATCACGTGGGAACGTTTCAAGGAAATGTTCTACGAGATGTACTTTCCAGTAAGTTTGCAGGATCAGATGGAGGTCCAGTTCCTAGAACTTAAGCAAGGAGGGATGACAGTGTCTGAGTATGCCGCTAAGTTTAACGAGTTGGCCAGGTTCGCTACATACCAGGTTAGCACTGACGCTAGGAAAGCGAGAAGGTTTGAGCGGGGACTGAAGCCCTGGCTCCACAATAAGGTTTCCATGTTCCAGCTGAATACCTTTGCGGCGGTGCTGGAGAAAGCCATACTTGCTGAGGGAGGAAGCGAAGCGGTGATGAAGTTCAACCAAGATAAGAAGAAGAAGAATGAGGTAGAAACCAAAACTGGGGGTAGCAGCGCGGTGAACCAGAAGAGGAAATGGAATGACAACACCTTTCCTTGGAGTCAGCAAGGAAGCCAGCAGAAGAGGAAGTTCGAAGCATGTGCTACATACGGTAAGAATCACACTGGCGTGTGCATGAAGGGGAAGCGGGTGTGCTTCAACTATGATCAGGAAGGCCACATCGCGCCTAATTGCCCAAACCCGAAGAAGGGAGCTTGCTTTACATGTGGATCCAAAGATCACATGGCTCGCAATTGCCCAAAGAAGCTGACGGCAGGGTCAACAGTGAGCGGAGGGAATGGAAGCGGCAGTACCGTTACTATTGCTGCACCATTGCAAGCTGTTCGACCCACTGCACGGACATTCAATATGACGGTGCAGGATGCTGTGTAATCAAAAGACGTGGTGTCAGGTATTATTTCGATCAATAGTATAAATGCATATGTATTATTTGATTCGGGTGCTTCTTGCTCATTCATATCTGATGATTTTGCTAAAACCTTAGACTTACCTGTAGAGGAGTTAGTTTACCCTTTGAACATAGAGATTGCAAAAAGGGAGGTTATTCCTGTTAAGAGCATTTATAGGAACTATAGATTGGACATTAAGGGATAGGAGCTTAGAGTAGATTTGATTCCGATAAAACTTGGGGAATTCGACGTCATACTAGGTATGGATTGGTTGTTCAACCATGGGACGGTAATCGACTGTCAGAAGAAGTCGGTGAACCTTACGACTCCGTCGAAGTTGGTGTTCTATGGTAGCAAATCGCCTAGGCAAGTGAGTTGTCTAACGGTTATGCAAGCCAAGAAACTTCTGACGCAAGGCTGTGTGGGATATCTAACCTACATAGTATATACACGTAAGGAAAGCCCGAAGGTGGAGGAGATATCGGTAGTTAAGGAGTTTGTGGACGTTTTTTTGAGCGATTTGCCAGGACTTCCGCCAGATAGGGAGATAGAGTTTGTGATAGATCTAGCGCCGGGAACTGCTCTGATTTTGAAGGCTCCGTACAGAATGGCTCCAGTTGAGATGAAGGAACTGATGGTTCAAC
This sequence comes from Panax stipuleanatus, assembly GCA_020205555.1. NCBI lineage: Eukaryota > Viridiplantae > Streptophyta > Magnoliopsida > Apiales > Araliaceae > Panax > Panax stipuleanatus. The sequence continues at coordinate 89,704,447 of CM035121.1, forward strand.
TACAAGAATTGTTAAACAATAAGTATATCCAACCGAGCGTTTTGCCGTGGGGAGCGCCTGTTTTGTTTGTTAAGAAGAAAGATGGATCGATGCGTCTTTGCATTGATTATAGGGAGTTGAATAAAGTTACGATCAAGAATAGGTATCCTTTACCTAGGATCGATGACTTGTTTGATCAACTGAAGGGTGCGAGGTACTTCTCGAAAATCGATTTGAGAAGAGGGTATCATCAGTTGAAGGTGAGGAAGGAAGATATATCGAAAACGGCATTTAGAATTCGATATGGTCATTACGAGTTCTTGGTAATGTCATTTGGTCTCACGAATGCCCCAACTGCATTTTTGGACCTAATGAACAGGGTGTTCAAGCCATTTCTGGACAAGTTCGTGGTAGTGTTCATAGATGACATCCTGGTTTATTCCAAGACTGAGGAGGAGCATGCTGAACACTTACGACTAACCTTAGAAGCCCTGAGACGAGAGAAGCTTTATGCTAAATTCTTGAAATGCGAATTCTGATTGGAACGTGTGCAATTTCTTGGCAACGTGATCGACAAGGATGGTATTTCGGTGGATCCGTCGAAGGTTGAGGTCGTAATGAGTTGGGATCAGCCGAAGACGCCGTCTGAAGTGAGGAGTTTCTTGGAATTGGCAGGTTATTACCGTAGATTTATCAAAGACTTTTCTAGAATCGCAACTCCATTGCCGAATTTGACTAGTAAAATAGTTAAGTTTGTTTGGACGGAGAAGTGTGAGGAGAGTTTTCAAGAGCTGAAGAAGAGGTTGAGTACTGCGCCTGTCTTGTCTTTACCGGATAGTTTGAGGAATTTTGTGGTATATAGTGATGCCTCACATAAAGGATTAGGCTGTGTGTTGATGCAGAGTGGCAAAGTCATTGCCTATACGTCATGTCAGCTGAAGGATTACGAGAAGGGGTATCCGACCCATGATCTAGAATTGGCAGCAGTAGTGTTTGCCCTAAAGATTTGGAGGCACTACTTATATGGAGAGAAGTGTGAAATATACATAGATCACAAGAGTCTGAAGTATATATTTACCCAGAAGGATTTGAACATGCGTCAAAGAAGATGGTTGGAACTGATTAAAGACTACGATTGCGAGATACTTTACCATCCAGGTAAAGCTAACGTTGTTGCTGACGCTTTGAGCAGGAAAGGTCGGGAGAAGCTGAACGTGTTAACTGATCAAGATCGGTTGATAGAACAGATGGCTAGTTGGAGTTGGAGGTGAAGCTGCCGAAGGAATCGGATGAGATGTTGTTTCAAGTAACCACTGGTTCTACTCTAGTAGACAAAGTGAAAGAAGCACAACTTCACGATGAAGAATGCAAGAAGATTTGGAGGAGGATATGCTGAGAGCTTATGTGATGGACTTCAAAGGAAGCTGGGAGGATCATCTACCGTTGGTGGAGTTTGCCTACAACAATAGTTACCATGCGAGTATAGGCATGCCGCCTTACAAAGCACTATACAGCAGAAAATGTAGAACTCCTTTGTGCTGGGATGAAGTCGGTGAACGTCAATTATTGGGACTAGAATTGGTACAACAAACCGCCGAAATTGTGAAGCTGATCAGAACGAGATTAGTTGCTGCTTAAGACAGGCAGAAGAAGTATGTCGATTTACATCGACAAAACCGAGAATTCTTACCAGGAAGTTTTGTGTTCCTGAAAGTATCTCCCTGGAAGGGGAATATTTGATTTGGTAAGAAGGGAGAACTAAGTCTCAGATTTATTGGACCTCTCGAGGTACTACGAAAGGTGGGCGAGGTTGCTTACGAGATTGCATTACCTCCGGAGCTCTATAATATACATAATGTCTTTCATATTTCTGTGTTAAGACCTTACAAACACGATTATAAACATGTAATAGAATATGAACATCTGCTATTTGATAAAGACTTAACGTATGAAGAAGTGCCTGTTCAAATAGTTGATAGAAAGGAACAAGTACTTAGGAATAAAGTGATACCTTCTGTTAAGGTAATCTGGAGGAACCACTATGCTGAAGAAGGTACGTGGGAACTCGAAGATGTTATGATAAAATCTTATCCGCATTTATTTGCTTAGTTGTGTGTAACCCCTTATATACTGATTCTGGGGACAGAATCCTTTTAAGGAGGGAAAAATATAATAGAAGGAATTTTTTTTATGTGATTTTGGGGACAGAATCCTTTTAAGGAGGGAAGATTGTAACGATTGAGATTTTATATTTAATTTTAAATATTTATTGAATTAAATAAATATTTTATGTGATTTATTTATTGAGTTAAATAAATAAATTATGTGATTTATGGAGTGATTTAATTAAGTGTATATATTAATTAAAAGGATGTGTAATATTTAATTTAATTAATGTATATTAATTTTATATTATAGTTCTAATTTACTTGAGATAATTAAATTATATGAGATATGTGATGAAGTGCTACATGGATTATAATTAGCGAGTAATTATAATTATGTGGTAATTTTATGTGATTAATTGATGTTCGATTTTAATTGATTATATTAGATGATTGATATTTAATTAATTAAAATGTGACATTAAAGTATGTGTTAAATGATTTGTTAAAATAAAAAAAATGGATTTTTAAATTGTTTTGACAAACAAGGCCCTTGTATGTATTTGCTTTAAACCTATTTCTACCAAACATGACCTTAGTAACTAAAATCTGTTTTTAAATAAAAGGTTTTCCAAACATGACCTTATGGCTTTTAAAATTCAAAACAAATTATATATGCTAATTATTTAATTTAGACATTATATATTTGTCAGTTACGTTGCATGTTATTATGTCTATGATATACGTATATTATATCAGTTATAATATATCTACTACGTTAGTTCTAATCCTAAGTCTAACTAAGAACTAAGAAGAAAAGAAAGCAGAGAGAAGGAAGAGCAGAGAAGAGTTAGAGAAGAAGAGAAAAGAGGAAGAAGAATTTCTAGAATTAAACTCACATCACCTTCTCTTTCAACCTATTAACAAAAGGTATCATCTATAATCTCTAATTGTTATAGAACTCCGTTATATGTTTTTCATATTCGTTCTCTGTTAAAAAAAAAGTTGTTATGAAATTGTATAAACATGAATGGTATATATATAGATTGTGTTCATGTGTTGTTTATAGTGGGTTATATGCTATAAATGATTTTCAGAAATCAAAGTACTGTAAAAACAAGTTTTATATGTGAAAATAGTGTTCCTATGGAAATTCATGTATTTGGTTTATTTAGAGTAGAAATTTATGAATTATATATGTGAATTGTACAAATTGGTAGTTGTTACGTTACTAGCTTGTATATAAAGTTGAATTGCTTGAGAAATTTTATTAAAATGACTTATTCTGTTAAAATATGAGTTTTTATGAAAATAGCCAAATTGGACTTTTAAAACCATTGATTCTTGTTGTTTAGAAGGTTTTGTATTTTAGAAGCATGTTATATATATGTATTATTGCATATGTATGATTTAAAATGTCAACGTTACTGTAATTTTTCGTTTGTTGGCTTGTTTGGGTTAATCGGTAAAGCAGAAAGCCATGGTTGTCTGCGTCTGGCCGAGTTGCTGCGCAGCTGCGCCTGCAGCAAGGCCAGGAGCAGCGCAGCTGCTCCGCTTGGCCTTCCCAGAATCTTTCCCTGCGCAGCTGTGCCGGTTTCAAGGCAGCTAGCTGCGCAGCTGCGCTATGCTCTGTTCTGAGGCAGTGAATGCTAGCTATTTGTGCAGTGTTATTTCTAAGCTTAGTTTAATTATTCTATGATAATGAGCATGTATCTAGCTGCTATAACATGTGTTATAATTTGAGAAAAAGGAAGTTTTGAAAACTTAGTATAGTATTTAAATGATAAACTATAATTGTTTAATTATAAAATAAGTTACTTAATTATAATTTGATTAATTATAAGTAAGAGTAAATGTTTAAATTAAATTATAATTTTTGTGAAATTATAAGGTATAGAAGTTGATTTATTTTAATCAATTAGATGTTAATTTAAATTATAATTTATGTAATTATAATTTAATAAATGCATGTTTAATTATGGATTTTAAATTGATAATTTCATAATTAATTATAATTTGTGTAATTATAATGCATGATATAGTTTAATTGATTATAAATTATAATTTGTTTATAATTTAAAAGGTAATTATAATTTAAGTAATTATAATTTGATTAAGTGGTTGAATTAAAAATGTTTAGCTAAATACATAATTGATTTAATTATGTGAACATGTATGTGATGTAATTAACGATGTAATAGTTGATTATTATTATTTATTTAATTAGAGTGAGTTAACCATGAGGGTTAACCACTTATGTGAATTAGTTCTGTGTTAAATAATTTAGGTTATTGTGATTAAATATATATGTGTAGAAAATATTAAAGTACGTGAATTGAGTTAAGTAGCTTGCGATTGAGGCAAGTTTTCTAAACCCTGATCTTGTATTAATTTTTATGCAAGTTTTCTAGACCCTGATCTTGTATTAATTTTTATGCAAGTCTTCTAAACCTAAACTTGTTAATTATATACAAATTCTTGAATTCATATATTCATTGTTGAGAATGTCCTTTCCATTTCTATATTGGACAATTGTTTATTTAATTGAAATGATATTAACTAATTGTTCAAGTAAGATCCAGTTATTATTTAAATGTTTTAAGTTGATTCTAAAGCATATGTTAGTTCATGATTATGTTATTTACGAATTATTGATAGTCGATTCAACTAATCCTTAGTTGATGAACCTGAATTCTAAATTACCCTTGTAAGTTTATCCAAACCAAACTTTCTTTGGTGCGGACTTGAATTCAAATTGCTGAGTTGAACAACCCTATTTACTAGGTGAGGTTACTACGCATAGCGTTAAGATGTTTGTGCACAATACATGGTACAAAGGGTTGATCCCCCTAAGTACGAGTTAAGGTCCATAGTCTTATTGACCGTTAAAGGTTTAAATAGAAATATTTATAACCTAGGATAAGAGTTCAAAGATCTTATGACACTCAGATAAATTCTATTTTTAAATTATAATTGCGTTGAAAGAATTATTATTTAATTCTTTATTGTTGAAGCAAATCATATTATTCAGATTCTTTGAAAGATATCCTTTCATGTATATATTATTGTTAAACTCTAGTGAGCTGTGGTTTGCTCACTCTTGCATTAAATAACAATTTCAGTTAAGGTTGATAACGCTGATGCTCCGTCTAAAGTAAGGGCAAGGGAAAGCAAAGCAAGTGAAGAATTATTTTTATTTAATTGAGAAGGATTGTAATAAGACTTGAATGATATGTTTTTATTTCCGCACTTTATTGTTTATGTCAAGGTTAGAGTAACCCTGGGATTGATTTTTAAGAAGGTTGTAACCCTTGTTTTAAGGGAGATTTTATTATTTTGAATAAAGATTGTAATTTATCTTGAGATATATTGGGTAGATGTTTGTTATAGTTAGAAAGTGAATACCAAATCATGTGAAAACGAAGTACCCAGATTTGGGGGTGGCACAGCCACCCAATAGCTAAACAGAGGCCTATCAAAAGATATAGATAGAAAAGCTATCCGAATAGGTCTAGAATATCTGTCTCTAGGCTATTAACCTGCTCCAGCTCCTCTTGAGTCACAAAATCTCGGCCAGTGGGAATGTCCAGTCGATATAAGAGAGGATCAGCACATGCAAAGCTTCTAGAAAATGGACTTGATGAAGGGCCAGCTCTAGAGCTGGAAGGATCAAAAGAGTCTTCCTCGGATGGATCTCGGCCAAGTTGTCTGATGAACAAATGAGCCCTCTTCAACTGCTGGGTCAGTCTTGTAATTTGATCTAGATGAGTAAGATCTCGGAAGCAAGCTATCCAGTCTGTCATCGTCATAGACCCTGGCACCATGTCTACCATAAACTGGGTAGCACGAGTCTGAGCCCCAATAGTATGAGGACTCCACCAGCTGTGAAATGCCTCTTGGCTGTAAGGACCCTCGAACAAGGTGAAGCCATCTACGCCCACCAGTGGAATGTCTTTGAGTGGTTGAGCTAGTGGCCAATGATACCAAGCAGGAGGAATAAACGAAATGCGGATATCTCCCGTGGTGCTCCGAATAGCACGCTCTCCTAATTAGATCTCCCAACCTCCCTCTATCAAAAATGGAACTCGACGGGTGGACAATGCAAACTCTCGGCCAGTGGGAAAGCCGTCCTAAAAACCCAACTGTCAAAAGTCTGAGATATACGAGACCCACGAGATCGACCCAATAGTTAATAGCTATAGCTACAAGCGGGAGTGGGTGAATCCCTCAGCTATAGGGACCTCCGTTAATGTGGAGTGATGACAACGCCGTCCCTTGGGATAAGTCTCCAGGCCCAAGGTAGTGGCTGGGCGTAGGCAAGGTAGCCTCCTATATGCCCAAAACTGGCCATGCAAATATCAAAAGTCCTCAGTGATTAAGACTGACAAACACAGATGACAAAATCGAAAAGGTGCAAAAGAAATATACTCACTAGCAGGAAAGGGTAAAAACCTAGCCAAGCCTCCGTTACGCCCTCCGAGCGCATGCGCATCCCTCGGAGAAAATAGGCAAAGGTGTATGTACCGCAATCAAAATCACTGAGGCGCTCCTTGTATTGAGTAGCGCTGACCAGGGTGAAAGACACTATCGAGGAGTTGTCTGCAAGGAAGATGATCCCCAAAAACAATTGCCGAAGGATGCGATCTCTAACCCTCTGGTCATCAGACAGAGGCTCAGTTAAAGCCCCACTTTGGGTATCTACGCTCAAGGGACCAGAACGGACCGTCCGAACCTTGATGGTCGTCGCAGGAACTCCCAAGAGGGACCGAACGACAGTGGGGGAAATGTCAGCCACAATCGGCACTGGCTCACCTGCAAACTCTATCCCAGTGATGAACCTCCAGCCCATAGGCGTCATCATCACCTCGCAATCCAACAAATAAAGAGACTAGGTCTGGTGGAACCAGCGCTCAGATAAAGCCCTTAGATAACCCAAGAGGCTACGACGGAGAGGGATAGAAAAAATGCCTAAAACCCCCAGGTGTCAACAATGGGCTGATACTCCGGATGTAGAGTATGGTACTAAGGAATGGACATTGAACCAGATCCCATGGGCTGTGTCAAGCCGGGAACCTGCATCAAATAGCCAGTTCAGATCAAACCTAGGCCCTGAAAATGGCAAAAGAAAGTAAGAAAATCTAGAAGAAAAACTTCAATCACCTCGTTGGCATGAAGATATCTCGATGGATGGCGCCTCAAATCTCCCAAAAACTCCTAAAGCAAGCACCATAATGGCTGGAAGCTCCCCACGTGGAGCCTGAGCTGGGGCAGGATCAACAAATGGAACCTCTTCCTCGTCCACATCAATCGGTGGCTCATCCCGGATCGGACGAATCACCGACTCAGCCAACCTACGAGGCGGACGAGCCGGACGTGGCTGAGGAACATCAAAAACTCTCCTCCGCCTAACTCCTGAAGTGACTCTGCTAGCACTACCGGGTCTATCAGGATCCATAACCTAGACAAAGTCTCCAAACCACCTCAGAAAGGGTGATGTAAGCCTTAAACCTGTGGCTTATTAAATTAAAATAACTGCTTTATACATTTTTAAATCCTAGAGAGAAGCTCTTCCTTCACTCAAGGAACCCCTTTCCCACCACCTCTCCCGACCATCCTAACTTCCGCCGCCACCACCCCTTTTCATTCGGCCCACCCACTTTCCCCTCCCTCCCTTCTCCTCCTCTTCGGCCCACCATATTCCCTTTCCCGTCGGCCACTCTCATCTTGCTTAGGTCCTGTTCTAGTCTTACGGCGGCTGGTTTGGGATCCTTCCCGAAAATCTCTTTCCGATCAATTTTAGGCTAAGTCCGAGGGCTTTTGATTGTGGGCTTTTCTTTCTGATTAGTAGGGGGTATGGATTTCTATGTGCTGGGATTTGGAAGCAGATCTTAAGTGGAGTTTCTGCTAGGGGTTCTAGGTTTGGGATCTTAGATCTTAATGGCTTTGTGTTGGTGGTTGTTTCAGACACCCGACCCACCCATTCCCCCTTCTCTGGGCGGCTATGGATCTTGGTGTTTGGTTTTACAGTTGGATGGTTTTGGGGTTTTTGGGGTCCTTTGTGTTTCGTCCTTGGTCTAAGTTTTGTATGCCTCTTGTTTATCTTCCTGCTTATATCGGGGTACTGTGTGCTTCCTTGTGCCTCCGAACTGTTTACTTGCTTTTATTGATTATCTTTGTTTAAGCAGCTTTGGACGGTGGTCTCCATCCGATCAAGTTCCCTCCCTTCTCCTTCTTTTCTCCTTTCCGGCCCACCCATTGCTTGGATCTGGTAGGAGTTCTTAGGCGTAACAACCGGCCCACCTAGTTTCCTCTCCCCTTCATCCTTACGGCCCACCATTTATGATCTGTTCGGATGATTGGTTGGGTTGGGTTTCTCAAATCTTGTTATTTGCCATTGTTGAAGGGGTTTGGGTTTGATCCTTCTTCGGATTTCCTTTGCGGTGTTCCCGATCGGGGTATTTTCTTTTCTTTGCTTATTTTTAATGCTCCGATGGGATGTGGATGCACCTCCTTGGTCCAGCGTTTGTTGGTGTTGGGTGTTGATGGATTGTTTCCATGTTCTATTTCCCATCTGGACTTTGGACATATTGCTTAAATTCTTACGGGTTCTGCTTTGGATGGGTGTGTTACCGGAATTTGGGCTTTTGTTGCTGCCGGATCTGGGTTTCGCCGGGTTTCATGGCATCTTGGGGTTTTCGGTGGGTTTCCTTGTTTTGTCGTCGGCGTCTTATTGCTGTTGATCGGATCAGTTGCTGCAGTCGAGGCTGACATTATGGTCTGTCGGGGCCCACCTGCTAATTTGAATTTTGATTACAGCTGTTTGTTGCTCACGTGACATGTGCTTTTTGTCCAATCTGGGCCGGTTTTGTGGGCTGGCTCTTGTGGGCTGGTTTTTTGTTGTTATCTTTTGCTTAACCTTGGGTTGTAAGGAAAATTTAAAATTAGGTTAGGCACTTGGTTTCCTAGTCTTTTCTAGGTGTTTTAGTCCTCTCGGGAGAAGAGGTCTATGTTTGATCTTCATTGTAATATATTTAGTTTTTTGCTTTTTAATATACAAACAAATTTAGCAAAAAAAAATCCCCAGTAGAGTCAAAATTGCATATTCATTAAATACTCAAGCTTTTGAATTTTTTTTGCCAGAGTCTCTTTTGTAAAATGGATTGTCCGCATGCAAACAGGCATGACTAGGTGGTCATTCAGTAGCACACTTACCCGAAACAGAAATAGTTCATATTTATGGAAAAAAAATCAAAAGTAAACTCTCTGTGGCAGCTAAATTACTACATGCATTTTGAGTTGAAAATCCAGGCTCAATTGGCCTTAAAAAAGGATGAGTAAACTGATCAGAAAGGGCGTCATTTGACTGTCTTAGAAATCAAAATTTTTTACATCAAAATGTTCAGCACAGTCAAATATGCATATTTACTAAGTCTGAATTTTTTTATCAAGTTATATAGGCATACATAATTGATACATTGTGTTCAAATGCATATTACGTGGTTTATAACATTTTAACTGTCAAAACTTGAAAAGAAATGATGTAAACTTTACCAGAGATGTGCAGAACGTTTGTACGGTGACGGAATTTGAAAACATCTGCCCGAACTACGTAGATTTGAAGAAGAAAATCGGATTTCCATTAGGATTCAAACTTGAAATGAATCTGATAAGCCATGGCTACCCAACTTAAACTGGCAGGAGGGAGCAGCCCCACCTGCGGCTGTCGCACCCCTACATGAGGCTCCCTAAGGTGGGGCCCACCCCCTCCAAAAATAGAGTTTGTAGAAGTTGAAAAGTCAAATCCGGAAAAAAACTGCTACGCGATTGAGCAGATTGGCCTGAAATCCTGCGTTTAAGCGGCAAGGGCCTGACAAAGGGAAGAATTACATGTAATCCATTGGTTAAGACCCTGGAATGATACCCGAAGGCCACTGATGAAAACTGCTGAAAAACTACAAAAAAACTACTAAAAACTGCCGCTGTCAGAGCATTGAGAAGGTCCAACGGTATGAACAACAGGTTTCGAATGTATCAAGACATCCATATTGATCCGAGGGTGTGATTTGTCAGAAAGAGTACCCCTACGTCGAGAGTGATCAGGAATAACACTATTAGCCATTGGCGACAACTCGAGCAAAGCATCGGGAACGGTCTAATAGTGAAGCCGTTAAAGGCTACTTCAGCGAAGGTCAGAGGGTCTGACACTATCAGCCGTTGGCAACAACTCCAGCGAAGCATCAAGAACGGTCCAGTGGTATCAGCCATTGAAGGCTACTTCAGCGAAGGTCAAAGGGTCTGACACTATCAGCCGTTGGTGACAACTCCAGCGAAGCATCGGGAACGGTCCGTTGATATCATCCATTGAAGGCTACTTCAACGAAGGTCAGAGGGTCTGACACTATGAGCCGTTGGCGACTAACTCCAGCGAAGCATTGGGAACGGTCCGGTTGTATCAGCCGTTGAAGGATACTTCAGCGAAGGTCAGAGGGTCTAACACTATCAGCCGTTGGCGACAACTGTAGCGAAGCATCGAGAACGGTCAGGTGGTTTCGACCGTTGGAGGCTACTTCAACGAGGGTCAGATTGAATGACACTATCAGTCGTTGGCGATCACTCCAGCGAAGCATCGAGAATGAGCCGGTGATGAAAACAGCGTATAAGTTTATCCCCACAGATGACAGATGAGGAAGTCTATTATACAAATTCCCAGAGGGAGCATCGAGAAGGATCGGTGATTCAACCGACCGTTCCAAACTACCGTTCGAGTAGGCACTAAGAAGGTTCGGTGATGGTCAAACCCTGTAAACTACCGTTTGAGTCGGAATCGAGTCAAGGTCAATAGACCAGTGTAAACTATCAGTCGGGTAGACATCCACAGGAATGTAGGCATCAACTGTATGATAATTCAAACCGTTGGCGACAACTCCAACGTAGCGGCGGGAAAGGTCTGATGATGTAAACTAGTGTGAGCTATCATCAGGATAGGCATCGAAAATCTAAAGTGGAGTAACTCATCACAAAAAGAATATCCCCAGCAGAGAAGGAAGTCAGAAAGCTTATCTGAAGGCGGAGAGTGTTGATGACAACCCCAACGTCGAGTTTAAAAATGTCTAACGGCATCAGCCAAGAGAAAATCTTCCCAACAGAGAGTATCAACGAATGTGGTAAACCATTGGCCTCAAACCAATGTGGCACCAGGGGTTAGCACGGATAATGTTATCCCCAACAAAAAATAATGTAAACAACCAGTGATAGCCCTAACCCCTCTAAGGTATCTAATATTCATAACATATCAGTGCCATGCATTTCATTACATTTGCATCTGTCATATTTCCAGTGTCTAGCAATCTTTATCCTGTTCATTTCATTGCATCTCATAAACATGATAAAAAGGGGCATCTGTAGACACTCAAAATTTTGAATTCCTGTTACTAACCCTGCAGGAGGGTAAAACTATCTTTTTCCACACGGTGACAATATCGGGATGTCAAGCAGCCCCGACGACAAGCACGGGATGTCAAGCTCAACCCCGGTCACTATACCTGTGACGCCCCCAAATTTGGGTTTCAAATACCCAGATTCGGTCATCACGATCCAATACAAACATTCACCTTTAAACATCATACAATAACTAAATACGAAAAAAAAACGTATGTCGTTCATTAAAAAGGTGTTAATAGTCCCAAGAATTGATAACCTTAATACAACCTTACAATCATACCCTAGAATAACCATTAGGGTTTAAATTACATAAACAGTAATTAAACTAAGCATAAAACAAAGTCAGCTACTTGAAGTCTATTACTTCATCTTTTCTTTACCGTTGTCCTTCCCTGAAGTCTCGGGTTTAACTGCAATAAAAGTCATGATATAGCAAGAGTGAGCAACTAGTTTGCTCAACAAGTTTAAATACAACAATAAAGGATATATCATGATTAAAGGAAATCAACAATATGAATATCGGAAGCAAGGAGAATAATTACTTTTAGAATAATTGATAGACGAATAGACTTCGAACTATAAACGTCCAATGGAATCAGCCTCGCGTACTTGAGGGGATCAGCCTCGCGTACGCCATGTATATGCATAACATTCAACTCTGCTGTTTGTATCTTATATTAGATACGTGGGGTACTCCCCTACCATATAGGGGTGTTCTCTTCAGTCTAAGAATCCCTACCATCAATTGGCCTGGATATCTTTTATAAAAAATTCATGCAATTGTCTGACCGAACAAAGGTTCAGACTCTATCTGAAGCAGTTCATGAATTATAGAACTTTAAAATGATGTACAAGTCCAAGACTGTATGAACTCAAGTGCACCAAGTGCGAGTATCAATAAAATTGATGTGGAATAATTGTAAAGTAATTAAACCACCTAAAGCGTACTTGGAAATAAGGTCCAAGTGTAAATAAATAACTTGCAACACAATAATAACCTGCTCAATACAATATGAGAAGGATAGGAAACTTTCACAATAAAGAGTGTAAGTCAGGGAACTTGCATTAAATATAAAAATCAAATGAAGTTAGGAAACTTGCAATTAATAATACAAGAACGGGTTCAAGGAAACTTGCACAATAAAGAGTGAAGTTCAGAAACTTGCCTATTTGCTCAACTATAAATAATCTAGCTTTAATAAAATTGGGCTGGAACGACCTAACATTAACAAGTCGGTCTCTCAATTGGTATTGTGTAGACTGGTATGAGTTCACACTTAAAAGAATCTAATTATCATGCTACATCGTCATCTCATATAATCATATATCAGTAGTGATCAGACTCTGTTTAGCAGTCTAAGAAACCTTACAAGTCAATTGGCATGCTCACAAGTATTTATACCATTTATGCATGGCTAACATCATTTATTATTGTAAATCATGTCTTATTCATGCTTAACTAGTTTTCATGGCTTCTAACATAGTATGTATACATGTAGGCCAACTATGTGATGTTAAAGACACTATCATGTACGTCCAGAAATATCAAAATGTTATCCTACCATGCTCATGCAACTTTAGCTTTCCAAAACGTCCAAGTTTGTCTTTTGAATTAGTCTTAAACGTAAACCATATATTCTAGTGTAATTTCAATACTTTAGACTAACTTCTCATGTCTATTTAGACCATACGATCATTCTCACAAGATCAGAATACACACATGATACGTATATGTCAAAGTTCACTTTAACAATTCTAAGTTCACTTATAAACTATAAATCTTTTCATCAATAGTGTGTACTAACATAGTTATACATGCTCATGCTACATCAATGTACTCATATATGCACGTTAATCATTTCCTCATGCTTGCTTAAAGTGATACCACATGTTAGCACATAGCATAAACTAACAGAAATAGAAAATAGATTTAGGGCCTGGCGCAGCGCAGTACAAAACTAGCGCAGCTGCGCCGGGGCTCGGCCAGAAATAGAGCAGCTCTCTGCTCGGCAGAAGACAAAGCCAAACTCAAAATTTTCTTACGAAATTCATTCCAAACATACTACATTGCAATTCTAATATGCATATCAACTCATATAATACTTAACAAGTGTTCTCCAATTAATTTAACATCTAATTTAACATAATCAAAAATTTCACAATGAAGAATATGAATGGGAATATACCTCTGCTGATGAATTGAGCTGCTGCAAAAGTGATTTCTCTCAACTGATCTCTATCTCTCTATCTATATATCTCAGTGAACTCACACTTGCTTGAATAGAATTCTCAGCAATTCAAAAGAAGGAGAAGAGCTCATTATATAGGCAAATCAATATACAGTTCATAGCTTTGCTCACCATATCAAACTAATGGAAATAAGAATTGTATGATGGTTAAGAAGATGGGTTGGTAGAGTAGTTGAAGAACACTGTAATGCCCACTCCCCTCATGATCATTAGCTAGAAATGTTGAGTTTGAGAGAAGAGGTATAGACTAGCCTTCATGAGTTATACACTTGAGAGAGGAATTGGTCACTCAATTAGGGACAATTAACTCAGCAACTTGTATATAACACACTAAGATTATATATATATACCTACCATACTTACTTAGGTTATATAATATATACATTTTACATTTCATATACACTTAGGTTATAAATTAATTAGAGGGTACATATGGATAACATAATTAATAATAGCAAGTTGGGTTATACATATCCAAATATAATCCATGCACATTTCATTAATACCAAATATAATTCAATTGGGTACTATCATATTACATTATCCCAACACTATTATTATAGTACACATTAGCTTCCCCAATTCGTGATTAAATAAAAGATTGAATTAGTTAATTAAATAAATAGTCTAGTCTATTAGTATTTAAATTACTAAGTAGACTATTAAATATAAATATTAATATTGCTCATATTTATTAATCAATCTATACCATTAAATCCTTTCACTATATTCAAGTAAATAGAATATTTAATTACTAGCCATCCTATCAATTCTTTTGATATAAAAACCTTAGGGCTAGTCCACTAATTTAAATAAACCATTAGTGACTCCCTTTAAATTAATCCTAGCAATTATTCGCATAGGCACTAATTCACATAACCACATAACCACACAAGGTTTAAATAATCATACAAAACTAACTCATTAAAATTAAATCATATATATTTAATTAATAATAGAGTTTAAAAATTCACGGTCATTACATCCTCTACTCCTTATAAAAATTTTGTGCTCAGAATTGTAAAATAAGGTCACTCAAATAAAAATGGATATTTCGCTTTCATCTTCTCTTCTAGTTCCCACGTAGCTTCTTCGACTGCGTGATTCCTCCAGAGAACCTTGACGGAATGGATGATCTTATTCCTTAGCTTATGTTCCTTCCTATCGAGTATCTGGATAGGAACTTCCTCGTACGATAAGTCCTTCTTGACTTGGATGGGTTCATAGGAGATAACGTGCTTGTAGTCCGATTTATACGGCCGCAACACTGACATATGAAACACGTTGTGAATGTGCTCCTGTTCAGAAGGTAGCGCTACCTCGTACGCCACTTCACCGACTCGCCTCAGAACCTCGAACGGTCCTATGAACCTAGGGTTTAACTTGCCTTTCTTGCCAAAACAAATCTTCCCTTTCCAGGGAGATACCTTTAAAAACACAAAACTACCCTCTACGAAGTCCTGCTTTTGACGATGTAGATCAGCGTACTTCTTCTGATGGTCTTGAGCTGCTACCAGTTGATCTCTGATCAGCTTCACTGTATCTGATGTCTGTTGCACCATTTCAGGTCCTAGCAGTATTCGTTCTTCAACCTCGTCCCAACACAACGGTGATTTGCATTTTCTTCCATATAGCGCTTCATACGGTGGCATTCTGATACTAGCGTGATAACTATTGTTGTAAGCAAACTCTACCAGTGGTAAATGGTCATCCCAGCTGCCTTTTAAATCTATTACGACCGCTCGAAGCATATCATCCAAGTTCTGAATCGTTCGCTCACACTGGCCATCAGTTTGAGGATGATACGCCGTACTCAACCTCAACTGCGTTCCCAATCTCTCTTGTAGACTCCTCCAGAAATTTGATGTGAAGCGCGGATCTCTGTCAGATACAATTGATACAGGCACTTCATGTCGTGACACTATCTCTTTCACATAGAGCTTTGCTATTTGCTCTAGATTGTACCATATCCTGATTGGTAGAAAATTAGCAGACTTGGTCAGACAGTCCACGATTACCCAGATGGCGTCTAAACCCTTTTGCGTTGGTGGCAGGCCCACCACAAAGTCCATTGTGATGTGCTCCCACTTCCACTCTGAAATCTCTAACGGTTGAAGCAGTACGCTCAGTCGCTGGTGTTCTACTTTAACTTGTTGGCATGTCAGACACTTGCTGACGCACTCTGCTACCTCCCTCTTCATATTCGGCCACCAAAATTACTGCCGCAAATCCTGATATATTTTTGTGCTCTCGGGATGTACCAAGTACCTCGTGCTATTAGATTCCCGAAGGATTTCTTCCCTCAGTTCTCGATCCAACGGTACCCATACTCTCCCTTCAAACCTTAGCAACTTTGTGCTATCAATCTTATACTTAAGCTCCTCGCCTTCGATAATTCTCTTCTTTATTGAATCAAAATCCTCATCCTTTTCTTGAGCCTCCTTGATTTGATCCAATAGTATCGGGCTTGCTGTCATTGAAAATAATTTCTCGTCCGTCTCCATCGGATACTCAATCTCCAATTCCAGACGTTCAAACTCCTTTATCAACTCTGCCTGAGTTGTCAGCTTCATCAATTTTTCTCTGCCTTTTCTGCTCAAGGCATCTGCCACTACATTTGCTTTCCCCGGATGGTACAGAATCTCACAGTTGTAATCCTTGATCAATTCTAACCATCGACGCTGCCTCATGTTTAGCTCCTTCTAAGTGAAGATATATTTCAGACTTTTGTTATCTGTATATATCTCGCACCTCTCTCCATATAAATAATGCCTCCAAATCTTTAAGGTGAAAACTACCATGGCCAACTCCAGATCATGAGTCGGATAACCCTTCTCATAGTCATTCAGCTGACGTGACGCGTACGCAATGGACCTTGCCGTGCTGCATTAGTACACAACCAAGACCTTTGTGTGACGCATCACTGTACACTACAAAACCTCCAGTGTCGTCTGGTAAAGCCAACACCGGTGCTTGGCTAAGTCTCTTCTTCAGCTCCATGAAACTTTCCTCGCACTTTTTCGTCCAAACGAACTTTACCGTCTTTCTGGTTAAATTGGTCAACGGCGATGCTATCTTCAAAAAATCCTGGATGAATCTCCGATAGTATCCTGCAAACCCTAGGCAACTCCTGATCTCCATCGGCGTCTTCGGCTGGTCCCAATTGATAACAGCTTCCACCTTTGCTGGGTCTACCAAAACTGTACCCTCTGCAACCAAAATTCACACTTTGAAAATTTCGTGTACAGCTTCTCCCTTCTTAATGCCTCAAAAGAAATCCTTAGATGTTCAGCATGTTCTTCCTCCGTTACTGAATATACCAAGATGTCATCGATGAGTACGACTACGAACTTGTCTAAGTACTGCTTGAACACTCTGTTCATCATATCCATGAATGCCGCTGGTGCATTTGTCAGTCCAAATGACATTATCAAAAACTTAAAATGTCTATAACGAGTTCTGAATGCTGTCTTCGGGATATCCTTCTATCTCACCTTTAGTTGATGATAGCCCGTTCTCAAATCAATCTTTGAAAAGTATTTCGCTCCCTTGAGTTTATCAAACAGATCGTCTATCCTAGGCAGCGGATACCTATTCTTAATCGTGACTTTGTTCAACTCGCGATAGTCGATACAAAGTCTCATCTAACCATCCTTCTTCTTTACGAACAGAACTGGCGCTCCCCATGGTGGCACGCTCGGTCTGATATAACCCTTGTCTAACAGTTCCTATAATTGAACCATCAGCTCTTTCATCTCTGCTGGTGCCATTTGATATGGTCCCTTAGATATCGGTGTTGTTCGGTACCAAGTCAATTTTGAATTCTATCTCCCTATCTAGCGGTAATCCTAGAATTTCATCTGGGAAGACATCAGCGAATTCCCTAACGATAGGTATCTGACTCAGTTTGCCGTCGACACATTGAGTATCAACCATGTGAGCCAAACAACCTATACAACCCTTCCTAAGTAATCTCTTTGCTTGCATCATCGTCAGACAACAAGAGTGTCTCGGCGATTTACTACCATATAACACCACCTTTGACTTATTCGGAGTCTTAAGGTGTACACACTTCTTCTTACCTGATGACTGCTCCGTGAATCGATAACCAATCCATTCCAAGGATTACATAAAACTCCCCCAAGTGAATCGGTATCAAATCCACTTTGAGCCTAAATCCTCGTAATTCGGCATAACAGTTCCTATGAATGCATTCTACGGGGATAATTTCCTTGTTTGCTACTTCTATGTTTATAGGGTGTTCTAATTTCTCACGGGGTAAGTCTAACTGTTTAGCAAATTCTTGGGAAATAAAAGACCAGGTAGCACTCGAATCAAATAACACATATGCATTTATATTATTGATTGGGATGATACCTGACACCACGTCCTTGGACTCCACCGTATCCTGTACGGTCATGTTGAACGTGCGTGCCGTTGGTCTGTTGGCTTGGCTGGCTGGCCCTCCGATGCTCAGCCCGTTGTTGTTGCGGTTGCTGCTAGCTGCATCGCCCTTTCTCTTTGGGCAGTCCTTGATTTGGTGATCTGGGGCTCCACACGAGAAACACCCTTCCTTCTGTTTATTCGAACACTGAAGAGCCATGTGCCCTGGTTGTCATCAGCGATAACAGACGCTTCTTCCCTTCATACACTCCATGGAGTGGTTCCTCCCGCAGTTACTGCACTTCCCACTTTTCTTGGCCTCTCCCCCGGACTTGCTGCCCCGGAGGATTGGCTCTACATCTATTTATGCTTGTTGGGGTTGCTGCCTCTGCTGCTTCCCCCTTTCGGCCCTTCTTGACCGGTCTTCTTTTCTTGTTTAAATTGTGCTATGGCTTCATTGCCTCATTCTGCAATGATAGCCCTTTCCAGCAGTTCAGAGAAATTATTAATCTTCAACACAGCTACTGCTTTCTGCACCCATGGCTTCAATCCCAACTCGAATCTTCTTGCCTTCCTGGGCTCCGTGTCCACCTGATGTGGAGCAAATCGAGCCAACTCGTTAAATTTTGTCGTGCACTCTGCGACCGTCATACCACCCTGTTTCAGTTCCAGAAACTTAACCTCCATATCCTGTTACGTATTCTCCGGGAAGTAATTCTTGAAGAATAGTTCCTTAAATATGTCCCATAGAATAACCCCTTCGCCTTGCTCGTCCCTTATTGGCTTTCCACCAATAGTTAGCTTCGCCCTTCATCATGAAGGTGGCAAATCCCGTCTTCTGTGTTTTGGACACCCGTGCGACCTCAAACACTTTCTCCATCTCTTCCACCCGTGTTTGGGCTTCGATTGGGTCTAAGGTTCCCCAAAACTCCGGAGGTCCTACCAACTTAAAATCTTTGAAACTAGCCAAGTGATGCCCTGGCTGCCCTGCTGCTGGCGGGGGTCTATTTTGCATCTCCTCTGTTAACAGGTTAACAAAGTTCTACATTGGATCAGCATTCCCTCCTTCATTGTTAATGGATCCTCCCTCCTTTTGGTTTCGTGGTTTTCTTATAGGCGGCATGATCTGAGGAAAGGAAGAAAACTTAAGCTTATCGTTTTTACGTTCTATGCGATATGCTATTCAAGTTAGCATCTTAAAGTTATGACGTCCATCAATCATATTTGATTCAAGTAAAATAACTGCATTTATATTCATATACCACTGTTTTAATACAATATGATTCAACATTTGGCATCCTACTATAAATGCTCAAAGGCATAAACTGCCTACTACTAACTATCCTTTACTAAGCAAAAGGTGAGCATTCACTACTGCCCCCCCCCCTTAACACAACAAAAGTTGGGGTTGACTACCATCTTATGCATACATCAAAGCATATGGGTTTACAACATGAAACTATCCCTATTAAAACAAAAGTGGGACTATATCGAACATGCAAACAAATCAATGCCTGCTCCCGCTGCTGGAGGGCAGCTCCATCTAATTGGCGTCGAACTGCATAAAGGTGTTATCTAAAGCTCGCTCCAAAGTATATATCCTCACATCTTTGGCTTCCACTTCAGCCCTCAACTGTCCTAGCAGTAGCTCTCTCTGCTCTAGCCTCCTTTGCAACTCGGCTAACTCAGCCTGGGCTTGATAAGCAGCGTCCTTGTACTGTTGTTCAGTAATATGGAGGGTGTGGTTCTGCGCCTCCACTTGCTCAGCCCTAACCTCTAGCGCGACGTTCCTTGCCAGCAAATCTGCTATCACCTCATGCTCCATAGGCTCCTTACTAGAGTCCCTCGGCTCTTGGTCCACTAAATAGCTATCTTGACTCTCGTCAGCCATCCTATGACCATAATAAATCATCAACACAACTTCAGTACCACAATAAAATATATTCATTGATAAAATGAAATAATATTTTATTCAATATAACTAAAACTCGATGGATCTCCTCAAGCCATCACATACATACTCTATTTGAGTTTTCTACTAAGGTTATAAGCTAGGTTTTGAATTCCTAATGTTTATAACCTACAGCTCTGATACCAACCTGTGACGCCACCAAATTCAGGTCTCAAATACCCAGATTCGGTCATCACAATACAATACAAACATTCACCTCTAAACATCATATAATAACTAAATGCGAAAAAAAATAAGCGTACATCGTTCATTCAAAAGGTGTTACTAGTCCCAAGATTCGATAACCTTAATACAACCTTACAATCATACCCTAGAATAACCATTAGGGTTCAAATTACATAAACAGTAATTAAACTAAGCATAAAACAAAGTCAGCTACTTGAAGTCTATTACTTCATCTTTTCTTTCCCTTGTCCTTCCCTGAAGTCTCGGGTTTAACTGCAATAAACGTCATGATATAGCAAGAGTGAGCAACTAGTTTGCTCAACAAGTTTAAATACAGCAATAAAGGATATATCATGATTAAAGGAATTCAACAATATGAATATCGGAGGCAAGGAGAATAATTGTTTTTAGAATAATTGATAGACGAATAGACTTCGAACTATAAAAGTCCAATGGAATCAATAGATGATTGACCCTTTGGTTACTGGCTACAGAATATGTACTTGAGGGGATCAGCCTCGCGTACGCCATGTATATGCATAACATTCAACTCTGCTGTTTGTATCTTATATTAGATACGTGGGGTACTCCTCTACCATATAATGGTATTCTCTTCAGTCTAAGAATCCCTACCATCAATTGGCCTGGATAGCTTTTATAAAAATTTCATGCAATTGTCTGACCGAACAAAGGTTTAGACTCTATCTGAAGCAGTTCATGAATTATAGAACTTTAAAATGATGTACAAGTCCAAGACTGTACGAACTCAAGTGCACCAAGTGCGAGTATCAATAAAATTGATGTGGAATAATTGTAAAGTAATTAAACCACCTAAAGCATACTTGGAAATAAGGTCCAAGCATAAATAAATAACTTGCAACACAATAATAACCTACTCAATACAATATGAGAAGGTTAGAAAACTTGCACAATAAAGAGTGTAAGTTAGGGAACTTTCATTCAATATAACAATCAAATGAAGTTAGGAAACTTGTAATTAATAATATAAGAATGGGTTCAAGGAAACTTGCACAATAAAGAGTGAAGTTCAGAAACTTGCTTGTTTGCTCAGCTACAAATAATCTAGCTTTAATTAAATTGCGTTGAAGTGACCTAACATTAACAAGTTGGTCTCTCAATTAGTATTGTGTAGACTGGTATGAGTTCACACTTACACGAATCTAATCATTATGCTACATCGTTATCTCATATAATCATATATCAATAGTGATCAGACTCTGTTTAGCAGTCTAAGAAACCTTATAAGTCAATTGGCATGCTCACAAGTATATATACCATTTATGCATGACTAACATCATTTATTATTCTAAATCATGTCTTATTCATGCTTAACTAGTTTCTATGGCTTCTAACATAGTATGTATACATATAGGCCAACTAAGTGATGTTAAAGACACTATCATGTACGTTCAGAAATATCAAAATGTTATCCTACCATGCTCATACAACTTTAGCTTTCCAAAATGTCTAAGTTTGTGTTTTGAATTAGTCTTAAACGTAAACCATGTATGCTAGTGTAATTTCAACACTGACTAACTTCTCATGTCTATTTAGACCATACGATCATGCTCACAAGATCAGAATACACACATGATACGTATATGTCAAAGTTCACTTTAACAATTCTAAGTTCATTTATAAACTATAAATCTTTTCATCAATAGTGTGTACTAACATAGTTATACATGCTCATGCTACATTAATGTACTCATATATGCACGTTAATCATTTCCTCATACTTGCTTAAAGTGATACCACATGTTAGCACATAGCAGAAACTAATAGAAATAGAAAATAAATTCAGGGCCTGGCGCAGCTATGCTGCGCCCTAGTACAAAACTGGCGCAGCTGTGCCAGGGCTCGGCCAGAAATAGAGCAGCTTTCTGCTCGGCAGAAGGCAAAGCCAAACTCAAAATTTTATTACGAAATTTATTCCAAACATGCTACATTGCAATTCTAATATACATATCAACTCATATAATACTTAAAAAGTGTTCTCCAATTACTTTAACATCTATTTTAACATAATCAAAAATTTGAAAATGAAGAACATGAATGGGAATATACCTCTGCTAATGATTTGAGTTGCTGCTAAAGTGATTTCTCTCAACTAATCTCTATCTCTCTATCTATATATCTCAGTGAACTAACACTTGCTTGAATAAAATTCTCAACAATTCAAAAGAAGAAGGAGAAGAGCTCATTATATATGCAAATCAATATACAGTTCATAGCTTTGCTCACCATATCAAACTAATGGAAATAAGAATTATATGATGGTTAAGGAGATGGGTTGGTAGAGTAGTTGAAGAACACTGTTATGCCCACTTCCCCTCATAATCATTAGCTAGAAATGCTGAGTTTGAGAGAAGAGGTATAGACTAGCCTTCATGAGTTATACACGTGAGAAAGGAATTGGTCACTCAATTAGGGACAAAGCAATTAACTCAGCAACTTGTATATAACACACTAAGGTTATATATATATATATATATATATATATATATATACCTACCATACTTACTTAGGTTATATAATATATACACTTTACATTTCATATACACTTAGGTTATAAATTAATTAGAGGGTACACATGGATAACATAATACATAATAGCAAGTTGGGTTATACATATCCAAATACAATCCATGTACATTTCATTAATACCGAATATAATTCAATTGGGTACTATCATATTACATTATCCCAACACTATTATTATAGTATACATTAGCTTCCCCAATTCGTGATTAAATAAAAGATTAAATTAGTTAATTAAATAAATGGTCTAGACTATTAGTATTTAAATTACTAAGTAGACTATTAAATACAAATATTAATATCGCTCACATTTATTAATCAATCTATACCATTAAATCCTTTCACTATATTCAAGTAAATTAAATATTTAATTATTAGCCATCCTATCAATTCTTTTGATATAAAAACCTTAGGACTAGTCCACTAATTTAAATAAACCATTAGTGACTCCCTTTAAATTAATCCTAACAATTATTCGCATAGGCACTAGTTCACATAACCACATAACCACACAAGGTTTAAATAAGCATACAAAACTAACTCATTAAAATTAAATCATATATATTTAAATAATATTGGAGTTCAAAAATTCACGGTCATTACCATACCGGGATGTCATGTCAAACCCTAGCAACACCGGGATGTCAAGTGAAGCCCTAGTGATAATACCGGGATGTCAAGCTCAACCCCGGTCACTATACCGGGATGTTAAGTAAACCCTGGCAACACTGAGATTTCAAGTGAAGCCCCAGGGACAATGTCGGGATGTCAAGCAATGCCGACGACAACCTTAGGATGTCAAGCTCAACCCTGGTCACTATACGGGAATGTCAAGTCAAACCCCGACAACACCGGGATGTCAAATAAAGCTTCAGTGATAATACCGGGATGTCAAGCAGCCCCGACGACAACCCCGGGATGGCAGGCTCAACCTCGGTCACTATATCGGGATGTCAAGTTAAACCCCGACAATATCGAGATGTCAAGTGAAGCCCCGGTGACAATACCGGGATGTCAAGTAGCCCCGACGACAACCCTGGGATGTCAAGCCCAACCCTAATTACTATATCGGGATGTCAAGTTAAACCCCGGCAACACCGAGATGTCAATTGAAGCCCCGGTGACAATGCCGGGTTGTCAAGCAGCCCCGACGACAACCCCGGGATGTCAAGCTCAACCCCGATCACTATACCGGGATGTCAAGTCAAACCCCGGCAACATTGGGAGGTCAAGTGAAGCAACGGTGACAACCCTAGGATGTCAAGCAGCCGTGGCGACAACCCCGGGATGTCATGCTCAACCTCGATCACTATACTGGGATGTCAACTCAAACCCCGACAACACCGGGATTTTAAGTGAAGCCCCAGCGACAATACCGGGATGTCAAGCAGCCCCGGCGACAACCCCGGGATGTCAAGCTCAACCCCGGTCTTTATACCGGGATGCCAAGTCAAACCCCGATCAAACTGGGATGTCAAATCAAGCCCAGATTACAACCCGTGAGGTACAGGAGCTCCGACAACAATACCGGGAGATCAATGCAACCTTCGGAGACAATTTCGAAGCATCACATCATCCCAAGAGACAACCTTGGGAAGCCAAAGCAACCTCAGAGACAACCCTGAGGACAAATAGAGTTGGTTGAGATCAAAACCTCGGAGACAACCTATAACGATTGAGATTTTATATATTAAATGTTAATATTTATTGAGTGAATAAATATTTTATGTGATTTATTTATTGAGTTAAATAAATAAATTATGTGATTTTGTGGACTGATTTAATTAAGAGTAATATTTAATTTAATTGATGTGTATTGATTCTATAATATAGTTCTAATTTAATTGAGATAATTAAATTAGATGATTATGTGTTGAGTGTTACACGAAATATAATTAGTTCGTAATTATAATTATGTGGCATTTTTATATGATTTATGGATGTTAGATTTTAATTAATTAAATAAGAGTGTTAAAGATTTAATTAATTAAAGTGTGACATTAAGGTATGTGTTAAAATGATTTATAAAAATAAAGAAAAGAGTTTTTAAATGATTTGTAACCAAACAAGGCCCATACTTTTGTTTTAAAAAGCTTTTGCCAAATAGAGCCCTTGCACTACCTTTAAACCTAATTTTACCCAAACAAGACCTTAGCACTAAAATCTGTTTTTAATAAAAGGATTGCCAAACTAGTCCTTGTGGCTTTTGAAATTTTATAACAGCTAATTTAATTATATTATTAAGTGTAGTTAAGTATATGTGTTATTACCTATCAGTTATATAGTACGTAAATTTTATTCTAGCCTAAGTCTAAAACTAAGAAGAAAGGAGAGAAAGAGCATAGAAGAAAAATAGAGAAGAAGAAAGAAGAAGAAGAATTGCTAGAACTCACCATCATCGTCTTCCACTCTCATAGCAAAGGTTATAATCTTTACCCTTATAACCATAGAATCAATTCATATGTGTTGTATTTCTTCTTTGTCAAATTAGGTTTTTATGAAATTGTATAATCATGAATTTTATATGTATATATGGTATTCATATGTTCTTCATATGTAATTGTATGCCATGAAAGGATTTTCAGAATTCAATTGTTGTAAAAACAAGTTTTTAAAGTTATGTTCTTCAATCTTTCATAGTTTTAGAATTTTCTGTAAAAATCTTTGTGTGAAAGTTTTTGATTTTGATATATGTATAGGATGTGTACATATATATATATATATATATATATATGTTTACATATGATTTTTATAGTGGTTTAGGTGTTTTAATTCACAAAGATATGATGAACATGGAGAAATCATGTTCATATTTATTATGAAATTATTTTGAAAATAGTTCTTAAATCATCAAAGAGATTGATGAAAGCATGAAGTTATGTGTAATATGTGATATAACATGATATGATACGAGTTATATAGTTGTTTCAACAATTCAATCTATGAAATTTTGATAAATAAGAGGAATTGTGCTCATAGTGATTTTCTATAAATTTATCTTTGAAAAATGGCGTTGAAACTATCAAATTGATGTTTGATTATGGGTTATTGTTTAAATTGATCATGTATTATATTAGTATGTTAAGAATAGGAGTTATTACAATTGGAATTAGTTGAATTGATTGAAAAACGAATTCGTAGTAGCAATTTTCGTCATGATTGAAAAACGAATTCGTAGTAGCAATTTTCGTCAAGAACGCTTAATCTTGTAGTTTTCTTAGAAAATTATAAAATCTTGGTTTTGATTATGTGATGTATGGATTTTATATATTATGATCATGTTAAAGAGTTTAAAATATTATTTGTATCAAGTTTTATGTTTATCATGTTGAGAAAAATCGAATTCGGTGTTAAGAAATAAGCCAAATTGGCTTATTTCTCTTCCAGTTCGCGAACCAGCCCCTTCACCTGACCAGGGACCCGCCCCAGCGAGGCTATTACCCTTGGGGGACCCGCCCTAGCCGGGGGTTCTTGCTGTCCGGGAAATTTAGTTTTTGGTTTTTGAGTTTTCATGCCCTGTTTGTTTAGCTAACTTATTTCTATGACTTGATAAGTGTAATAGGTAATAAGATAACATGTTTTTGATGTGTTTAAGATAGATTGAAGTTGTATATGAATGTGTTACATGTGTATGAGTGTGTTAATTTCATAACGTACGCGACACGATTCATTGCGTTATAATCTTATGAATGCATGTCGTGAATATAGACTCACGTATTTGACTAGTTAGCAACCTATATTGTAAACAACCTATATTGTAAACAACGTTGTGAGTTGGACTTGAGTATGAAGTTAGACGGTTTAAACGTTGTAGTTGAATACTAATAGGCGCTTTAAATGTAATACAATGTGTAGGGTAATTGTGGAAGTGGTTATAGTTATTAAAGTGTAGTTTGCACTTGAGGCAAGTTTTCTATCTCTAAACTTGTTATTTAAATTGTGCAAGTTCTCTAATTCTTATTCTCGTACATTAAGCTAGTTTCCATTTCAGTACTTGCTATTTACTTTGTACAAGCCTTGTTGTATTATAATATTCCTAATACATAAATATTGAAGCATTATTAAGGTATTGTGATCTTGACTTAGTTGTTCAAGCAAGATCTACTTATTCTTTCAGTTACTTTAAGTTATTTCTAAAGCATGCCTACTTATTATGTAGTTTATTGTCATATCCTACAATTGGTTCATGATTTTTATATTATTGACTTGTTAAAGTACTATGAATCGATTCAACTACTCCTAGTTTATGATAGTTGAAACTTCAAAGTTCCTTTACCTATCCAAACCAAACTTTCTTTGGTGCGGACTTGTATTCAAATACTGAGAATGAACAACCCTATTTACTAGGGTACATTTATGCAAAAGCGTAAAGATGGTTGTGCACAATTCATGGTACAAAGGGTTGATCCCCCTGAGTACGAGT
This sequence comes from Panax stipuleanatus, assembly GCA_020205555.1. Taxonomy (NCBI): domain Eukaryota; kingdom Viridiplantae; phylum Streptophyta; class Magnoliopsida; order Apiales; family Araliaceae; genus Panax; species Panax stipuleanatus. The sequence continues at coordinate 89,731,726 of CM035121.1, forward strand.
TAAAGGTCCATAGTCTTATTGACTGTTGAAGGTTTAAATAGAAATATTTATAACCTAGGACATAGTTCAAGGTCTTATGACCCTCAGATGATTCTATATTCGAATTCTACGTATTGGTGAAAGAATTATAATTCAATTCTTTATTTTGATGAAAGTAAAGTTATTCAAACTCTTTTGAAACTATTCACTTATGTCATATCACGGTTGTATTTCAAGAGAGCTTTTGTTTGTTCACTCTTGCATATTTTATCACCCCTTGCAATGGAAACCAAGAATGTTGACGTACCGTCAACAAGTAAAGGAAAAGGAAAGATAAGTAAGTGAAGGCTTGTGGTTTCAAGTTTCTTTTATAATAAGTCTTAGTTGACAATGTTTTATTTTTTTGCATTTGTTTGTTTGATGTTAAGGTTTAGATAACCCTAGGATTTTATATTGTACAAGTTGTAATCCTTTTTCAAGGAAGATTTTATTTAAGTTTTATGAAGGTTGTAATTTACTTTGCAATTCTTTATTATTGGGTAGATATATGTTTTAATTTAGATAGTGAACACCAAATCATGTGGAAATGAAGTACCCCGATTTGGGGGTGTCACACAGCCCCGAGAAAGCAGTCGAAGACCATGCCAGGTACAGAAGACAACCCCTGGAGGGGCAAAACTATCATTTTACCAAATTGAAGCCAATTTGGTAAAAATCATACCGAATTGATGCAATGAAGGTCAGAAAAAGCCATAACATTGATTCTGAGTTAAAACAGCACAATACAGCTCAACGGATAAACTACGAAGAAACGAAGATCCGGTTATAAACCCGTCTTCTTGGACTCGGAAGAGGTAAAGTCCTATGTCATTGTGACACTCTCGGCAAGGGCTTTCCAAAAAAGTGTAGCACGCCTCAAACGAACGCTCTAATCAAATGTTAGAAAGTTTTAAACCTGACATTGCGTTTCTCAGAGTGCACGTACTTCGAGAAGACAGAACCCACTATGTGGGTCCCACCATGGGAAGCCGCAGGTAGACCCGCGACTGTCGCGGTTAAACCTGCAACCATCAGGTATTTAAATAGAAGACCCCCCTTGCAAAAAAAAAAGAAAAAAATAGAAAACGGTCTGAAACTCCGCCCATTTCGTTTCCTACGTCCGACTTCTAGTACTCCAAGCCTAGAGTTTATTACTCTAACACGTAGGTATACTCATATACTACAACATACCAAAAATTAACAAGTGGAAACGTCCATTTGAAGCCTTCTAAGTGGCAAAAAGCTCGTGTAGTAGTCCATTGTAAGTATTTTTACGATCAGAACTCGTTTCCTACTTCAGTACGTATTTATACATGTGCACGTAAAGTTTCATATTCTTGTTTTACCCGAAACTCAGTTCCGTGGCCGTTTTTGCTTACTTTTTAGTACATTTTAATACATATATACGTTTTTTTGCATTTGCACAGCCTAGATCGTCGATCCGAGGGTTTTAATCGCTTTTATGTGAATATATATATATATATATATATGTATTAATTTGCTCGGCCTAGGGTCGCTGACTCGTGGCCTTTTTGGCTTTATTATGTATATATTTGACTATATATATACTAATTTTCAATTCTGTCAAGCCCGTATTGCAAATTCGTGGCAGTTACTGCTTTTGTATATATAACGATATATATATAAATCATTCTGACTTCGTTTGGCCTGGATTGCTAATTCGTAGCCTTTTATTGCTTTTATAAATATATATATATATATATATGTATATATATATATATATATAAAAGCTGTAAAACAGCCACGAATTAATTCAGGCTCGACATAAAAGTATATATATATATATATATATATTTACACTCCAGTTGAGCCTGAAGAAATTCATGGCTCTTTACCGCTTTTATACATATATATATATTTACATTCTGTCAAGCCTGGATTATTTCGTGGCTCGTTTACGGCTTATATATATATATATATATATATATATATATATTTTTGTTCGGGCCTAGGATTGGAAATCTGTCGCCCTTTACAACTTATATATATATATTTATATTTATATTTTCTGTCCGGGCCTGAAATTGGAAATCCATCGCCCTTTACAGCTTATATATATATATAATTATATATATATATTATTCATTGTGTATAATATCTGTTTCAATTATTCATTTGATATGAATTTATTTTAACATAAATTTGTCGGTTTAGATTTATTTGAATCTAGCCCTTTCTACCTTTCAAACGGTTCAAAATAGGTCCAACCGAAACCGGGAAGCTAGAATGGCTAAGATTTATCTAAATCTAGTTTTCTTTTTAGTTATGTTTATTAAAGCGACCTCGCGGCCCTTAGATCCATATCTAGTGGGAACGGGAAGCTTTGGCTATGCGCATATAAGGATTTGACTGATGGATCCTTTGTTTTTGCGATGTCTAGATGTAAATATATATTCTTTGTGAATATATGTCATGTGCAGGTTTACTTGGCCTCCTTATGTGATCCTAGGAATCGTGGGATTCATGATCAAACTAATCAGAATCTGATTCCCACGATGGACAAACTCTATATTACAAATGTACCCTGCCAGTTCTTCTGTAAAAATGTACATTCAAAAGACCTTAAAATGGTTATCCGGGTTTAAGGTCTCAAACATAATGAAATAATGGTTTGTCGTGCTAGAGTCACTCCGTTGGTTGTCATACCCATGAGAAGACTGACACTTTTCTATATTTTGTGGTCGAGGATGCTTCGCAGCCCGACAATCACCATTCCAATCGTGTCGAAGGCTAAAATGGAAGTATTAACATGCTTCAATTCCTACGTGAGCGTAGGGGTTTGAAAACCAACCTTTTCAAAATATCATTTTCATATTTTGTCTAAAAGGACTTTTTCCAAATCAAATCAAACACTTCGCATATAGGTTCAACGAAGCACAACAATACTTTCAAATCAAACAAATGTAGGCCCAATTTCTTCCAACATCCACACACACATTGCAAATAAAAAGATAAATATTGAAAAGATCTAGTACCGTGTTTCACGGGAGTTGGAGGGTGCCTAACACCTTCCCCCCACTTAACCAAGCCCTCGAACTTAAGAATTTTTATTTCAAAGATCAAGTTTCGACAGTGTCCAGTAATTGGGCCTACTTGCAAACAAAACTTGTTTGAGTTGGTACAACCATTTCAAATCTACAAACTGGCAACTCTGTAAACCGTTCAAATCATCGACATGATACATGCTGGCCTTTTCCTAAAAAAGCTTTTCACCCTTCATAAAATAGACAAGGCAATAAGGGTAGAAAACAAACAAGACTTAAGAACAGAGAAACATCAGGTCCAAAGTTGACCGAATTTTTTTTCGACGTCGACACAGGTGCTGCAGCGCCGGGTTCGCCAATTCCCTGACTCGGACTGGTGTTGCGGCGCAAGCACCGCAGCGTTGCTGGGCAGATTCAATTTTTCTAGTTCCCAAATTGTGCAGTTATTCTCCAAAAACATGATTCCTAGTTAACTATTATGTCCAATTAAATTGTTCAAAACACATATCAATATATATATATATGAAATTAAAATAATTAATAACTCGCATAAAGGTTTGGCTCTGATGCCACTGTTAGGTTTGTAATAATCAAAGTAGCAGAAGCATGGTGAAAACAGATTTTAAAATTTTGCAAATCTTATACCCGGATCATCCTTTTTGCACAATTATTAATTAAACGAAAGAGAATAAATTATAGAATCATACCCTTGTAGAACTAAGCTTCCACAGGTACGATTCAATTCCAAATCTTTCGTGATCTCCTTGAGTTCTCTGGGATTGATTCCTTCCATTGATCAACGTTAGCCACCTAAGTGTATGACATCTAGAGGTGTACCACCAAGGAAGAAGAGTTGTTCAAGAAGGTGGGTGTTTGGCAAAACCCTAATTCTATCTCTATAGAATGTGTATACTCTCCCAACTCTTGGAATAGTGTAAAGTGTCACCTTATTCCATAATAAGACTTTTTTATTTATAGATGTAGGCAACCCTCTCAAACCATTTAGGCATATGGTTTCATATTAATTAATTAAACCTTTTAAATTATTAGGCTTCCCAATCCTATTGTGAATAATTAAACTCATTTAATTAATTAGCCTCCTAATCTTATTAGGAATATATTAGAAAGATAGAGTATCTTATTAATTAAATCCCAAACTACTTTAGGAATTAAATAATAATAATAATAATAAGACTCCTCTTATTAATTTATATTTAATATTTCCAAAATATGAAATACTAAATATTAAGTTATTTAATTTATTCTATCACCATAGATTAAATTAAACATACTTAACTTATTATTACGATTATGACATTAGCTTCTTTAATAAATATTCTTCCTTTTATGGTGTGACCCTTTAGGTTCTCCATATTAATCTGGTTGTGAATAAATCAATTAGAACAATTCTAATCTTATTTAAATAAATAAATTAAACTAATAATTCATTTAAATAAATAACATTTATTCTACAATAAGGGTAAGCCCCCTTAGCGATTAATGACTTTCCAGATAATATAGATTTCAACATTAATCATAAAAGAACCTTTGAGTAAATAGTTACCGTACAATTCATTCTTTCCACCAGACAATGTCCTAATTAAATATAAGACTTGGATTTACTATCAAGTCTTATTTAATTTAATTATATGTGTTTCGATTCTAAAATGCTTAACTCCAAATAATGCAAATTAGAAACTCCTTTATAATTTTATTCGGCCTTGGACTACTGGGTTGTCATTTATCGAATCACATAGGACATTCTCTTTTTTTACTAGAAGCGGTATATTCTTTTCTTTTACTTAAGGAATTAGTATTGATAGACAAGTAAAACTCCATTAGGTATTCCTTAGTGAGCCATGTTCAATGTACTTATTCTCCAATAAGCACCTACATACTTGCTTTAGTGTCTCCACACAAATGATTATGAGATCGATCATCCTCATCCAATGAGCAAGTCAACGTATGTACCAGTCTATCTGGATTCACTAATCTCCTTTTTAGTAATCCAATGATTAAGAACTATTTTAGTTTTAAGCTATCTAAGAATTTAGATCTCATTAGCATGATCATCATCATTGTAGACGCTCGAAATTTTGCATTCCTGTTACTAACCCTACAGGAGGGTAAAATTGTCTTTTTCCTTTCGGTCACAACTCGAGAGGTACAGCATCCCCGATAATAACCCCGGGATGTTAAGCTCAGCCCCGATCACTCTACCGGGAAGTCAAGTCAAACTCCTGCAACACCGGGACGTCAGAGAAGCCCCGGTGACCATACCGGGATGTCAAACAGCCCCGATGACAACCCTGGGATGTCAAGCTCAGCCCCGGTCACTATACCGGGATGTCAAGTCAAACCCTGATAATACCGGGATGTCAGTGAAGCCCCGGTGACCATACTGGGACTTCAAACAGCCCCGGTGTCATCCCCGGGATGTCAAGCTCAACCCCGGTCACTATACCGGGATGTCGAGTCAAACTCCGACAACACCAGGATGTCAAGAGAAGCCCCGGTGGACATATCGGGATGTCAAGCAGCCCTAGTGACTGTAATACCTATGAATTTTATGAATAAATATTAATATTGATAATAATAAGAATGTGAATATTTATTTTATATAAATGTTTATATAGCATGAAGTGAGTAACTCAACTAAATTAAATTGAATTTATGATAATTGAGAAAATGTGGAGGAGTATGATGAGCTCGTGGAATGCCTTGTGTGGCACGATGATAGAATTTACGACGATTTAATTAAATTAAAGAAGAAATTAATAAGGGAATGATTAATTAATATTATATTATTAATTAATTGTTATTATGAGTAAATGATTAATTAATATAATAGATTAGTGTTTATTCAATTAATTGCTATGTACAATAATATGTAATGATTAATTTCATGTTATGGTTCCTACATCTATTTAGTATACAATAAAGTGTGTCATTGCAAGATAACTATATAATATAGGAAACTATATGGTAAAGTGAAATAAGTCACATGAGTTGCATAAATGGGCCTATGTGACAATATGTTATGTGTGGTACATTAATATGTACTTTATGAAGAATATTAAATTACACTAAATAAATAATTATTATTTCAATAATTAAGTATATTTTATAATAAAGTTTATGATGATGTGGATTGATAATACTCAATTAAATTATATTCGGTATTATAAAAATGTACATGGATTATATAATGTGTATAAATATATACCCCCAACTTGCTACAATGTAATATTATTATCTCATTAAAAGTCCATGTATACACCCAATTGAATTAAAAAACTAGGTATACCTATATATACATTTATGTAAGAAAAATGTGTATATGTATAATAAACCTAATGTATGTGGTGTTATTACACTTCCAAATGCTGAGTTCTAATTTAGCCTTGTCCCTAATTTAGAGTCCCATTTCTCTTCTTCATGTGTATTGCTAATAGCATAGCCTTTTATCCTTCCTTGCATTCCTCAACTAGCTAATGATGGTCATGATGAAGAAGGGAGTGGGTGATGGGGGTTGTTGGCCACTATTTCACCAAACTTTGAATAACTATTGGCTTATTCTTCCTCCTCTTGGTTTAATTCATGGTGTAAAGGCTTGGCATGGTTAACCAATTCTCTATAAATGGCAAGCTTCCCTTCTCATTTTATTTTGCTAAATTGTTTGCTAAGTGATATAGAGAGAGTGAGGATATTGATATAGAGTATAATCTAAAAATTGAGAGTAAGCCTTGTTCAATTCAAAGCCCAAGAGGTATAAATCTTACATTGTGTTCTTAGTTTTGAGTTCAATGATTCATAGAAATTTGTATGATTTAATTGAAATTGGTTATGTGAGATGGTGTTAGCATGTTAGTATAGTTTATATACATGTTAGAGATGTAAATGTGATTGTTAGCAATCATGATTCCTGAATAATTATGGAACTTAGCTGAAGCTCTGCTATTGCAGAAAGCATTCTGGTCTGGACACGGACGCGCCACTCCTTAGTACAAATAGGGCGTGACCGCGCCCATCTGCAGAACTAAATGATGACTTTTGTGGTTTCTGTAATGTGAAACATGCTAGTTTACTTAATTAAGCCTACATAAGTCCCTGACATGCTAATGTAGGTGGCCTTGCATGTAATCATTTACCATAGCTTGGTTTTGATGACTTTCTAAAGGAAACTTGGAGTTTTCAAAAATAAACTTAATGAACTAAGTACACTTTAAGTTCTGAACTTGTGAGCATGCTTACGTGGACTAGTTATGTGTGTACATGAGCATGATATACAGTATGTGAAGTTACCTTACATGATTGGTTGGTTTAACATGAGGTTTCAAAGAAAACGTAAGAGTTTGGAAAACTAATGTTGTTGGTAACTACCTTATGCACATTCTGAAATTTATAACTACTAAGATAGGACATGATATGCCTCTAGACATGATGGACATATACACCTATTTAGCTATGAGCATGTGAACTAATCGAATATGGTTTCAAATGAGTCTAAATGTAGTAGAACTATGCTTCCTTGAATTATATGACTAGAATAACTCGATTATGTATGATTAAGGTACTTTGATCTCATTGCATATGTATAATGACTAAACGTGAGAAACTTTGTTAATCAAACACGTTAAACTTGTTAAGCGAAAGTGATAACGAACTATGTTTAAGGCAAGATATAAGAATCAAACCTAGTTATAAACTTCATGACATGTGTGTTTCACATGTATCATCGTCTAAAGTGCATTAAGAGAAGAGCTTGGTTTTTGTAGGAGCAGGCCCTTCCTAGTTTGAACTGGGAGAAGCACGGCCGCGCCACTCCCTAGTTCAAACCAAGCGCGGCCTCGCCACCCTGCAAAATGGACAGAGCATGTTAGTTGTAATCTAAAATTTGATGCATGCTTGTATTGTTATACTAATCTGTTATACATGTCTAGTAAAGTATTCAAGTGTTAATGAGTATGTTATGATGAAACCATAGAATTGATAAGTGTTTATAATCTTTCAAACGCTAAGTCAAACAAAGATTTTGAGTTATGTTAATCGATTAGTATCTTACAAACTGATTTTGTGCTATATAAATGTAAAGTATGTAATAACATACGTATAGGATTGTACGTCTAAGTTAGACTCTTATGTATGTGTTTAACTTACATCTCAAGTATATGTATACAATGAACGTAACTAATGAATATCCTATATACGTAACTATGTTATAATAGGATTCGAAAAATATTGATTAGCTAGACATTTGTAAACTACGCATAAGGCAAGTATCCTAACCGACGCATTTACTTTTTGCAAGTATTCAAACCTTACTCTTTATTAAGCATTACTTAAGCTTGTACTATTACTGGTCGCATAAGTAAACAATTGAAAGTATGATTCTTGTCTTATAAATTAATGCTTCATAGCTTAAGGTAAAGTCTGTTTATATTCTTCGAACTTTGATTTCAAGTATTGAACTTATAATTGTTCTTATATACATTAAAAGAGCGGTCTATGCTATTTGATTCGGCTAGACCTATATCATGAATTTAAAAGCAATCCAAACCAATTGTTTGGTGCAAAATCTTATAATTTACTGAGATGAACAACCCTCATTGAAGGGAAAACTATATATTTGTCGGGAGACCGACGTGTGCACATGAGTACGATTAAATGTTATGCATAACGTAGGGTACTTTAGGTTGATCATCTGTTGTACTTGTTTTTGTTGAACTATCAGAATATTACTGTTAATTCTAGTAAGAGTTCATAGTCCTTAGTGACTGCTCAGTGTTCATTAGTTTGAAATCTCGAAATGATTAAACCTTGAATCTTATTGATATCTTTCTGTCCTTAGTGACTGTTATTGAGAACTATTGATACTTCTTGCTATTCTTGAACTATCATTCACTATTGTACCCTTGGGATTCAAAAACTATATTATTCACCCTTATTGTTATATTACTTGCTTAGCAAACTTGTTGCTCATTCTTACTTTCCCTAAAATCATTTCAGTTAAGGCAGAGCAAGGAGGACCCTCGAGCACTGATAAGGGCAAGGGCAAGGGCAAGGCTACAGAGTAGCTTTGTACTTAATTAGAAATATTATGATCATGTAATAAAACTTTATTCGTATTATGTATTAGTTATGTTAAGTTATGTTTAAGCTATATATGAGATGTTTAAGTTACGAGACCTTGGGGCATGAATAATTATATTAAATAAATGTAAGTTATTCTATTATTTCGTTGCGTGAGATGTTATTGTGTTATTAGATTATAGAACGTGATGAAACAAATTCGAGACGCGAGTGGTCCGAATTTGGGGGTGTCACATGTGACACCCCCGAATCCGGGTCCTCTGACCCCGGTCCGGTCGCCACGATACAATACTAACATCCACCTCTAACAACATACGATAACTAAAAATGCGAAATATAATAAACATACGTCGTTCATTCAAAAGGTGTTACTAGTCCCAAGATTCGATAACCTTAATACATTAATACAAATATACCCTATAATAAACATTAGGGTTCATATTACATTAACAGTAGTTAAACAAATCACAAAGACAAAGTCTGCTCCTTGCAAACCATCCTAAATCTTTCCTTTACCCTTGTCCTTCCCTGAGGGATCAGGCTTAACTGCAATATAAGTCATGATATAGCAAGAATGAGCAACAAGTTTGCTCAGCAAGTTTAAATACAACAATAAAGAATATATCATGATGAATGAAAAAAATATCTGACAATGATTTCAACAAAATGAAAATCTTGAAGGTTCAACAATATGAGTATTTGAACGATTCAACAATATGAATATTAGAATAATTCAATAATATGAATATTTGTAAGGTTCAACAACTTGCAAGATTCAACACTATGAACATCTAAACAATTCAACAATATGAATATTAAAAGCAAAGGTAATAATTGCCTTTAGAATGACTGATAGTCGAGTAGACTCTGAACTATAACTTTCCAATGGGTTCAATAGCTAATTGACCCTTTTTGGAATTACTGGCTTCTGGCTACAGAAACTTAGTACCTCGAGGAGATCAGCCTCGGGCACAACGTGAATATGCATAACACTTAAATCTGCTTACTCGTATCATATATATTAGATACCTGGGCACACTCCTATATATGAGGGGTGTTCTGTTCCGTCTAAGAATCCTTACCATCAATTAGTTTGGATAGCTTCAAAGAAAACTTCATACACTAGTCTGACCGAGTAAAGGTTCAGACTCTTACTGATATAGTTCAAGAAATTAGGACCTTGGATAATGTACAAGTCCAAGACTGTACGAGCTCAAATGCACTAGGTGCGGACATCAATAATATCAATGTGGATTAATTGATAAATAATTAAACCACTAAATAACATGCTTGGAAATAAAGTTCAAGCAATTAAGTAAACAACTTTCGATTCAATAATAACCTACTCAATACAATATGAGAAGGATAGAGAACTTGCACAAAGTGAAGTTTAGAATTTGCACAATATAGGAATTTGTGTAAGTTCGGGGAACTTGCACAATACTCAACGTGTGAAGTTCGGGGAACTTGCACAGTACTCAACATGTGAAGTTCGGGGAACTTGCACAATAATAGATTCCTTGCATAAAATAAATGCATAGACTTAGACACTTACAACATCAAAGAGTGAAATTCGGGGAATTTCACCATAATAGATCCCTTGCATAAAGTAAATGCATAGGTTAGGACATTTGCTGACAACGCTCTTTGAGTAAAGTAAACACAAAGATAAGATACTTGCACAATATACGAGTTTGTATAAGTTTAGAGAACTTGCATAATAAAGAAACGAAGTTCGGGAATTTGCAAAATAACCACGGTGTGAAGTTCGGGGAACTTTCACAATACTAAAAATGTGAAGGTCGGGGAACTTTCACAATACTCAAAATGTGAAGTTCGGGGAACTTTCACAATACAATAATAACTTGCTCAATACAATATGAGAAGGATAGGAAACTTTCACCAAAAACAAGTGAAGTTTAGAAACTCGCTTACACGGTTCATTGAATAAGGTAGTACAAGAATTTGGAATACTTGCACAATAGGGTCCGGATACTTGTACAATAAATAAGTATAAGTTGAGAAAACTTGCTCAAATAAAAGTGTAGTTCAGGAAAACTTGCAATATAATAATACCCTGCTCAATATAAAATTGAGTAAAGTTAGGGAGACTTGCACAAATAATAAGTGTAAGTCAGGGAAACTTGCTCAAATATAACTTGAGGAAGATAGGGAACTTGCAAATAATACAATAACGGGTTCAAATGTACTTGCACAATCAAAGAGTGAAGTTCGGGAACTTGCCTGTTAGCTCAGCTACAAATAAATTCTAGCTTTAATAAAACTGCGTTGGAACGACCTAGCATTAACAAGTCGGCCTCTCCAATTAGTATATATAAACTAATATAAGTTCACACATACAAGACTCTAGTCATTATATAATTCTATCACGTAGTTCACGTAAGTCAATCTAATCCTGTCTTAGATTTAATAATTTTAGATTGTCTAGTTCTTAAGCATCAACACAGGCTTGAACACATAGCACTTCCAGTTACTGATATAAATCAACACATATGTTTATCTAACTCAAGTTCGAAAGCTAATATATTCATTTATGTCCACTTCAAGACCACATGTTTGTATGTCGGATATTCACATACTTTAAACAATATAAATTCAAGCTTCTAAAGTCATGTTATCAAATAACAAGGTTAAACAATACTTAATATGTATGCTCGAGTATACTACACACATATACTTTAATCATCATAACTCATGCCTTAGGAATCCACTTTCTATGAGTATGAATGCATAGTTGAAATCTATGTTTAACCAAGTGCGGTTCATGTTAATATGTCTATAGGCATAATGACATCCTAATAAACATGCTTGCATGATCATAATACAATTCACATGGTATTTGATGCTATTATTTATCAAATCTTAAGTTCTCCTTCAAAAGTATACTAAATCCACAAAGGTCATTTAGTACATGTAAAGCATCGCAATCTATCCTTCGTATGCAATTTAAACACATATCTAAACCTTGTAACGTTCCCTTATGGTAAGAATTTAAAAGATACTAGTCTTGGCCAAGTTCATGTTCAATGCTCACGTTTCGTTAGTAAGTTTTCCCTAATGAGGTCTAACATGACCGTGCACATTTTTAAACATGTATATACCAATTAACATGCTCTTCATGCCTATCTAGGTCATACTAACATGCTTTCCAAATTAGAATGCATACACAATATCTATATGTTAAAGTTCACCTTTGAAACTTATATCTTTCGTTAGAATTGTTCAATAGTGGGGTTCACATGCTTATATTATATTATAAAACCAGTATACCTAGGTCAACATGTCTCCCATACAATTCTAAGTCATGCTATCATGCTTGCAAGGTCAGAATGTACATATGCTAAGTTTACGACAAAGTCCACTTTAACTAGTCTAGGTTCATTTATAAAACTATAAAGCTTTCTTTCCATAACATGTACTACATGGTAAAAATTTTTGTATGTAGACATCAAGGAACAAATATATATATATATATATATATGAGTTAAACTGACTTGCATGCATGTCCAAATTAATTCCAACTGTTATCACAGCAGCTTAACAGAAGTAGAAAACAAAAACTGGATTGCAGGGCCTGCGCAGCTGCGCTGCTACCAGGCATATACCCGGCGCAGCTGCGCTGCAACCAGGCATATACCCGGCGCAGCTGCGCCGGTTTCTGATCCAGCCAAGACTGAACTGCTTCGGCAGTTCATCAACCTAACCCAAATTTTTTCCAACGAAAACACTTTAAGCATGAAATGATACCATTATAACTCCATATACCACTTAACAAACACAATTCAATTATCATCAATTCATGCTTAACTCGAAAATCAATCACTTAGCAATCTCAGACAAAAAATTTAAGATCATGGAAGCAATAGGAATTATACCTCTGTATTTGCTTTGCTGCTATACTAATTCACCCTCACTGATATCTCTAATGCATATATGTTCTCAAATTAACTAAGGAAAAATCTCAGCAATGAATTTGTGAAGAAGAGAAGAACTCTTATGTAGGAAATTCAATACACAGTTAATGCTTTTGTTCACCAATTCAAAACAAAGGATAGCAAGATTACATAATGGATAAGAAGAAGTTGGTGATAGTTGGTAGATTCAATCATGAATCCCACATCTCTTACAATCATGAGCTAGCTTGTGAGGAAATTGAGAAGATACAGTGTAGTGTAGTAGCCATGTGGGTTCACGTGTGAAGAATGAAGAGAATGGGCTCTCAATTTGGGACAACCAAATGAATCTCAGCAAATGGAAGTAACTTGGATGAGCAATATAGTATACTAATGTAATATATATTTATATAGTATATACTTAAGCTACATGTATCCATTCCATATACATCTAAATGGGAACTACAATGTTATTTCTAATGAACAAATAATGATAAAATGCATCAAGTAAGTTATATACATATAATCCATGTACATTATATAAACACCAAATATCAAGCAATTGGGTATTATTACTATCACCATGGTTATCATTATAATTATAATAACTTAATAAAATCATTATCAAATAACAATAGTTAATTGATATTAATATAATATAATAGGGTATACATAGTAATGTCTATCCATACCTATCATGTTACTTAAGGAATTATATATAACTCATCTAATACAATTAATCTTACCATATAGTCCCTACATACAATGTAAGCCACATTAATATGTCACATAGCACCTTATACAATATATAAAGGTAATTACCTTATACCAAAGGTTTAATATAACACATACTTGCATATAACAATTAATCAAGTAAATATAATATTATTATATTTATTTATCTCCTACTCATTAATTATTATTTACTCATAATAATAATAAATCAACACATAATCAATTAATTACTCTCAGTTCATTAATTATTATTTATTCATAATAATTATTAATTAACAACAATAATAATTTCATACGGTATTAATTAATTACTCAAATATAAATGATTAATCACGATTAAATCTCTACATTATATTCAAGAAATTTGAATATATAATTACTAACACTTTTATCAATATTCTGATATAAAAGTCTCAAGGTTAATCTACTAATTAAAATAACTATTAGTGATTCCCTTTAATAAAAATCCTAGCATTTATTCGCATAGGTTAAATTCACATAAGCACATAACCACATAAGGTTTAAATAAGTTTAAAAAAATTAACTCCTAAAATTTTTAAAATCACACATAAAATTAATAAGGAGCTTAAAATTCCTGATCGTTACATCACAGGTTGGTATCAGAGCTGTAGTTATAAACTTTAAGAGCAAGAGTCCTTAGATTATAGCTTTAGGAGAACTTAGGAAATAGAAAGGGATGAAACTCATGTAGAGTTTTCCTAAAGAGACTTAGTGTGTTATGAAATATAATTTCATTCTATACAATGAACTTATATTTTATTTAACATTCTAATGGAGTTTGTTGTTTGTTGTCTTGTGTTTGTGGTTGTAGGATGACAGACATGTGAGAGCCTAGTAGAGTGGCCGAAGAGTAGCCCCGAGAAATACATGTCATATATAAGGCATCTTTAGTGGCTAAACCTGTGCAGGCAGTTGCATTGTCCAAGTTTGACGACGAGGACGAGATTGAGGTGGAGTCTGATCCAGAAGAAGAGCCTATGGAGGACAAGCCCATGGAGGACTCTGACGAGGCTGCTATCGAGGATAGGATGTTGGGAGAGTATGAGGAGCAGATCTTAGAGTTAAACTGCAGAGTTCAGGAGCTAGAGGCTGAGGCTTAAGAGAGAGAGACCGAGTTTCAAAAATTGAGGGACGAGGACCACCAGAGGAAGTTAGCGATGCAGGATTTGGAGGTAGAGATTGCTTACCGCAAGGAGGCAAGAATTCAGATGGGGACTCTGTTTCACAAGTCGGTATCTAGGAACGTTGACTTGGCGGGAAAACTAGAAGAGGTTGAGCAGAGAGAGTTGAGCGAGAAGGCAGAGAAGGAGGCTCTCCGTACTCAGCTAGAGTTGGAAATGAAGGACAAAATTCACTTCGAGGAGAAGTGGGAAGGAGCTAACGATAGGGCAGAGGACCTAGAGTGTAATACCCGAAAAATAAATAAATAAATAAATGACATTTTTTAAAATTTTGTTCTAAATATTTTAATTGGGCTTATAAATATTAATAAATGACGAATAACTTAATTTGGTAAAATTGGGCTTTTCTTGTTTTTGGGTCAAGTTGTATTTAATTTATGTGGACTATAACAAATAAGGAATTTTATTAATTTGGGTCCTTTAAAATTAATTGGGTCTAATTTATATATGTATTATTAAAATAATAAGATATATAAACAATAATGAAAACCTAACTGCTACTTTACATCTGATCATACGAATTGGGGAGCAGAGCAAAGAAAAAAAAAGAATACGACTATGGGCGGAAAACTGAATAAGAGGTGCTCGATACTTCCGAACAGGGGAGTAAATTGGCATGTATGACTACAACTTGAGAAGTATTCATCTGTGATGCGTCTTTATTGTAAACCATTATAATAATAATAACTACAATATAAGCCTAATGGATTTTGGGACAACAAATAGTTTTCATGGATAATTTTGGTAATTGTAGGAGATGTCTTTATTTAATTTTTATAATAATTAAATTGATTTTAATGATTACTACACCCGAGGGTATCATTCGAATTACATCAGTATGTATTTGACAATACTTATTAGATTTGTGTAAATCAATACTAAATATTTTATCAATACTAAACTTGGCTGCATAATAATAATAATAATAATAATAATAATAATAATAATATTAATATGAGTTTGTAAAAAGGGTTAAAGATGGAGAGAATAATTTTGCAAACGTACTTATAATTAACTAATTTATTCTTTTAATTAGTTCGGATGGAAGGAATTTAGCGAGTCAAGTTTGGAATATAAAATTGGGTATTACATTGCTTAATCCAGGTACGAATTCCGTACTCCTTCAGCGATAATCTTTTTTAATTTTGTTATGTTCATTTTGCTTTTTGTTTAGATTTTTGGTCTATTGTTTCACATGATCATTCATTCTCAAATTCATGTGATGATTTCGTTTTAGCGTTAATATTTGGAACTCATATTTGTACTCTTTAGACTAGTGTATCATGTCTAGAGTTCAGTTCGATATTTGTAGTAATTTACATGTTAATATATTTTTGGAGACTTTGTTGTTGATTCGTTTCGATTTAACATATACGCATTAGAACCCCTTTGTGTTGATATAATGTCGTATGTGTTGTGACATAATATTTTATTAGAATATATCGCAGGGTATACCTGAGCTATAATCACCTGTGGAGGTACCACATGCATGTCCTCTTGGTACCGAGGCATTACACCTTCCGTGGCGGTGTGATATGTCCACGACGTTAACGTTTTGTGCTCTGGTGGGAGTTGGCCATTTGGTGTTTTGTTGTGAGAGGCGTATGGGTCGACCCTAGTTTTTTGTTCTATTCTGTTCTGCGGATTGGCGATGTTTCTGTCAAACACGCCTTCCAATTTGCATGCATCTGGATCCGGCCGGTCCAATGTATGTTGTGCTTGTGTGGCACTATTTTTATTGTCTGTGTGGCACTATTTTGATTGCCTGTGTGGTATTATATTGACTTGCCTGTGTGGCAAGATATATTTCTGTGAGCTCGGTATGAAAAAACACCCAGTCATTTTATTCAGCCTATTATTTCGTTGTAGTAGTTTTGTTCGTTACGGTTCACTTCATTATTTGAGTTATTTATTTCGTTTCATTATTCTTGTATTCTATATCCGTACTGGGCATTTGGCTCATGCTGTGTTTTTCTTCCGGCAGGTAATTAGGGGGATCAAGGGCAAGTGTGATGAGAGCTCCATTCATTCCAATGGTTTAGAAATATTTTGTTTAGGCTTGATAGATTAATTTATTTGAAGTTGTAATAATTACCTTAGATTGTGGTTTAGACCAGTTTGACATTTATTCTGGTTTGCCTTTTGATATTTATTGGTTTTGAAGACTATTCCTTTGTGGTTTAGAGCGTTATTATGATTTCTTCAGTTATGCTGTGTTTTGAGTAACCTCTCTTTCTATTTCGGAAAAGGGGTGTTACATAGAGGATGAAGTAAGGTGTAAGAAGAGGAAGGTAAACAAGATGGGTTATGTTTTTCTCTTGGACATAGAGAAGGTGATTGATGGTGTATACCACTACCCAGCGGAGCAGGGACAAACCCGACACACTATGAGTAGGGAGTTGATGGCATACATAGCACAGATAGAGTACAAGAGCACTGTGGAGCTCGGAATGATGGGATGAGACCCATTACCCTAGTAGTAGTAGTAGTAGTAGTAGTAGTTACTTTATGTGATGTAATCCTAATCTTTTGTGTAAGATATGGGATAGATATGTAAACCCCGAGTAGGCTTATATTAGAGGGGTAGTATGTTTGTGTTTTCCCCATCTCTTGTGATATTAGGGGATAGATGTTGACATTTATAGAAGTATGCTAGGGATGATCATATGATGTAATGACTTGGCATATGAATATAAATGTTCTTATTTCAGAAACGTGTTATAAAAGTTTATTCCTTTTTGGCATTAAAGAAATACTTGAGTAATATAAGTAAATAATAAGAATGAAATTTTGTGATGCAGATAATGCCGCCCATATATAGACTAACTGCACTAGAGGAGTCAGTTAACAACGAGAGAAAGCAAGTAGATCCCATTCAGAAATTAGCTGATATTTTAGGGGAGGCTCTTTGGGGAAGGAACAATGAACCCATTCACCCCAATCCCCAAGTAGTTCCAGTTACAAACTTTAAGGAATTTAAAAGTGTAGGACCTCCAGAGTTTGAAGGCACTACCGATCCGATCATAGCACAAACATAGATCAAGGAAATAGAGAAGGCCTTCACCATCGCTCGGGTAGGTGAAGATCAGAAGATGGTGTTCGCTACCTACATGATGATGGGTGAAGCAAACTACTGGTGGGAGGCAAATCAGCAAAGAGCAGGAGAAGGGATTGTAGTATGGGATATATTCAAGACTCTGTTCTTCGAGAACTATTTTTCGAAGAGCATGAAAAATAGGATGGAGGTGAAATTCCTAGAACTTAAGCAAGGAGATATGACGGTGGCGCAATACACGGCTAAGTTCAATGAGCTAGCCCGGTTTGCAGAACACCAAGTAGGGGATGAAGAGAGGAAAGCCAGATGATTTGAGCAAGGAATAAAACCTTGGTTGTTTAACAAGGTGTCGGTTCTTCAGATTGACTCATTTGCCACGCTGTTGGAGAAGGCTATCATTGTCGAGGGAGGCAGTGAAGCCTTAAGTCTGTATAACAAAGAAAAGAAGGGCAATAACACTGGGTGAGAAAGCCGTGAAGGAAGCAGCAGCGGGGGAAGTAACTTAGGAAAGAGGAAGTGGGAGAATAACAACAACAACAACAACAACAACAACAACAACAACAACAAAAATCAGTCTGGAAATTTTCATGGTAAGAAGAGGGCTGAGGGATGCCCGAAGTGTGGAAAGAATCACCAGGGTGAGTGCTAGAAGGAGCGAAGTACATGCTACAACTGTGGCCAGGAGGGACACATTTTACCCAACTGCCCGAAGCCAAATAAGATCAAGGGGTGTTTCGTTTGCAGCTCAACCGAGCACCAGATCAAGGATTGCCTGAAGAAGGGGAACAATGGAGGAAGTGGCCAGCAAAGGGGAGGCAGCAAGTTAATGATCGGCGGACCAACGCAAACCAACCTCCTAGCCGCCAGAACCTTTAATATGACAGTCCAAGATGCAGTTTCTGCGAAGGACGTGGTGTCAGGTATTATCGCAATCAATAATATAAATGCTTATATATTATTCGATTCGGGTGCTACCTGTTCATTTGTGTTTGAAGAATTTGCTAGTCGGTTAAAATTACCCCGAGAACGATTAGGAAATCCTTTGAACATAGAAGTTGCAAATAAGGAAGTAATCCTTGTAGGATTCATATACCAAGATTGTCGCGCAAATATTAGAGATCATGAACTGAGCGTAGACTTAATCCCGATTAGATTAGGACAATTTGACATAATACTGGGAATGGATTAGTTATGTAACCATGCTACGATAATTGATTGTCAGAAAAAAAGTGTGAACCTTCAAACTCCAAATAAGTCTAAGGTAGTGTTTTATGGTAGCTCATCGCTTAAGCAATCTTGTTGTCTTACAATGATGCAGGCCAAGAAATTATTAAGGAAAGGATGTGTAGGTTACTTATCTTACATTGTAGATACTCGAAAAAAGTGAATAGAAATTAAGGATATATTCGTAGTGAGAGAATTCCAAGATGTATTTCTGGATGATCTGCCTGGTCTTCCACCAGACAGCGAAATCGAATTCGTAATAGACTTAGCACCGAGAACGACACCGATTTCAAAAGCTCCATATCGTAAGGCGCTAGTAGAAATGAAAGAATTGATGATACAATTGCAAGAGTTATTGGATAAGGGTTACATACGGCCAAGTGTGTCCCCTCGGGGAGCACCGGTATTATTTGTTAAGAAAAAGGACGGGTCGATGAGGCTCTGTATCGATTATCAAGAATTGAACAGAGTAACGATCATGAATAGATATCCGTTACAGAGGATAGATGACCTTTTTGACCAATTAAAGGGAGCGAAGTGTTTCTCCAAGATAGATCTGTGAACAAGTTATCACCAATTGAAGGTACGGGAGGAGGACATTCCAAAGATGACATTTTGAACCCGTTATGCGCACTACGAGTTTTTGGTAATGTCATTCGAATTGACTAATGCTCCAGCAGCATTCATGGACTTGATAAATTGAGTCTTCAAGTCATACTTGGATAAGTTTGTGGTAGTTTTCATCGAAGACATCTTGATCTACTCGAAGACGGAAGAAGAGCACGCCAAACATCTGAATATGGTTTTGGAAGCGCTAAGGAAAGAGAAAATGTATGCGAAGTTTTCAAAGTGTGAATTTTGGATGGATAAGGTTCAATTCTTAGGACACATGGTAGATAAGGATGGAATTTCAGTAGACCCTGCAAAGGTGGAGGCAGTGAGTAATTGGGAGCAGCCGAAGACACCAACAGAGGTAAGAAGTTTCTTAGGGTTAGATGGGTACTATCGAAGATTCATCCAAGACTTTTCTAAGATAGAAACCCCGTTGACCAATCTAACGAGGAAGACGGTAAAGTTCGTATGGACGGAGAAATATGAAAAAGTTTTCAGGAGCTGAAAAAGAGATTAAGCGAAGCGCCTGTATTATCATTACCAGACGATGCGGGTGGTTTCGTGGTGTATAGTGATGCATCGCACAAGTGACTTGGTTGTGTGCTCATGTAATATGGCAAGGTCATTGCGTATGCATCACGATAATTGAAGGATTACAAAAAATGATACCATACTCACAACTTAGAGTTAGCGTCAGTAGTTTTTGCGTTAAAAACTTGGAGACATTATCTGTACGGAGAGAAATGTGAGATATACACGGACCACAAAAGTCTAAAATATATCTTCACACAGAAAGAGTTGAACATGCGACAAAGAAGGTGGTTAGAATTGATCAAGGATTATGACTGCAATATTCTTTATCACCCGGGGAAGGCGAACGTAGTTGCCTACGCGCTAAGCAGAAAAGGACGGGAGAAATTGTTTCACTTGACAACTCAGGAGGAGTTAATAAAGGAAATGGAGAAATTGTAAATAGAGATAAAAGGACCAGGAAGGTCTGAAGAGAAAGTATTCGTGATGAAAGCTCGTCCAACCTTATTGGATATAGTAAAGGAATCACAAGAGAAGGATGAAGAGTGCGAGAAAATAAGAAAGATGATCACATAAAATGAAGAAGAAAGATTCAAAATGGATAAAGACGATATCTTGAGATTCGAAGGGAGAGTGTGGGTTCCAGCAGTAACCAAATTAAGAGAGGAAATTTTGCACGAGGCACATAATACGACGTATTCCGTTCATCTAGGAGGCACAAAGATGTACCGGGATCTGAGGCAATATTTTTGGTGGCCCAATTCAAAATGGAAAGTCGCAGAGTGCATCAGTAGATGTCTTACTTGCCAACGGGTCAAAGCAGAGCACTAGAGGCCTAGTGGTCTACCTCAACCGTTGGAAATACTAGAATGGAAATAGGAGCACATTACGATGGACTTAGTGGTAGGACTTCCAGTTACGCAGAAAGATTATGATGCCATTTGGGTTATGGTGGATCGACTAACAAAGATAACTCATTTCCTACTGATCAAGATCCGATATAGTTTGAATCAGCTAGCGAGTCTGTACGTAAAGGAAATTATTTCACGACATGGAGTGCCAATGTCAATTGTCTCTGATCGAGATCTGCGCTTCACGTTAAACTTTTGGAAAAGCTTACAAGAGAGAATGGGAACACAGTTGAGGTTGAGTACTGTTTATCAACCTCAGACGGATGGACAGAGTGAGCGGACGATACAAACGCTGGAGGACATGCTTAGAACTTGCATGATGGACTTCAAGGGAAATTGGGACGATCACCTACCCCTAGTAAAATTTGCATATAACAATAGTTACCATGCGAGTATCGGTATGCCACCGTACGAAGCTCTTTACGGGAAAAAATGCAGAACACCGTTATGTTGGGACGAAGTCGGAGAATGACAAATGTTGGGGCCAGAATTAGTGCAACAAACCGCAAATGTGGTGACAGTAATAAGAGCAAGATTGGTAGCAGCTCAAGATCGCCAGAAAAAGTACGCCGATTTGCATCGACAAGATCGGGACTTTAAAGTCGGTAGTTTTGTATTTTTAAAGGTATCTCCCTAGAAAGGAAAGATACGATTCGGTAAGAAAGGGAAATTGAGTCTGAGGTTCATAGGGCCATTCGAGATATTGAAGCGAGTGGGCGAAGTGGCATACAAAGTTACATTACCACCAAAACTGGAGCACATCCACAACGTGTTTCACATTTCCGTGTTGCGTCCGTACAAGTTCGACTACAAGCACGTGATTTCCTATGAGCCCATTCAAGTAGAAAAGAATTTGGCATATGAAGAAATTCCTGTCCAAATATTAGATAGGAAAGAGCAAACACTAAGAAACAAAGTTATACCTTCTGTAAAAATACTTTGGCGTAACCATGATGCCGAGGAGGCTACGTGGGAATTAGAAGATAAGATGAGGAAAGACTATCCCATCTTTTTGTGTAACCTTGTACCAATTCCGAGGATGAAATTTTTATAAATGGGGGAGGATGTAAAATCCGTGAATTTTATGAATAAAAATTAATATTGATATTAATAAGAATGTGAATATTTATTTTATATAAATGTTTATATAGCATGAAGTTAGTAACTCAATTAAATTAAATTGAATTTATGATAATTGAGAAAATATGGAGGAGTAAGAGGAGCTCGCGGAATGCCTTATGTGGCACGATGATGAAATTTACGACGATTTAATTAAATTAAAGAAGAAATTAATAAGGGAATGATTATTTAATATTATATTGTTAATTAATTGTTATTATGAGTATATGATTAATTAATATAATAGATTAGTGTTTGTTCAATTAATTACTATGTACAATAATATGTAATGATTAATTTCATATTTTGGTAGCTACATCTATTTAGTATACAATAAAGTGTGTCATTGCAAGATAACTATATAATATAGGAAACTATATGCTAAAGTGAAATGAGTCACATGAGTTGCATAAATGGGCCTATGTGACAATATGTTATGTGTGGTACATTAATATGTACTTTATGAAGAATATTAAATTAGACAGAATAAATAATTATTATTTCAATAATTAAGTATATTTGAAATAATAAAGTTTATGATGATGTGGATTGATAATACTCAATTAAATTATATTCGGTATTATAAAAATATACATGGATTATATAATGTGTATAAATATATACCCCCAACTTGCTACAATGTAATATTATTATCTCATTAAAAGTCCATGTATACAACCAATTGAATTTAAAACCTAGGTATACCTATATATACATTTATGTAAGAAAAATGTGTATATATATAATAAACCTAATGTATGTGTTGTTATTACACTTCCAAATGCTGAGTTCTAATTTAGCCTTGTCCCTAATTTAGAGTCCCATTTCTCTTCTTCATGTGTATTGGTAATAGCATAGCCTTTTCTCCTTCCTTGCTTTCCTCAACTAGATAATGATGGTCATGATGAAGAAGGGAGTGGGTGGTGGGGGTTGTTGGCCACTATTTCACCAAACTTTGAATAACCATTGGCGTCTTCTTCCTCCTCTTGGTTTGATTCATGGTGTAAAGGCTTGGCATGGTTAACCAATTCTCTATAAATGGCAAGCTTCCCTTCTCATTTCATTTTGCTAAATTATTTGCTAAGTGATATAGAGAGAGTGAGGGTATTGATATAGAGTATAATCTGAAAATTGAGAGCAAGCCTTGTTCAATTCAAAGCCCAAGAGGTATAAATCTTACATTGTGTTCTTAGTTTTGAGTTCAATGATTCATATAAATTTTTATGATTTAATTGAAATTGGTTATGTGAGATGGTGTTAGCATGTTAGTATACTTTATATACAAGTTAGAGATGTAAATGTGATTGTTAGCAAGCATGATTCCTAAATAATTATGTAACTTGACTGAAGCTCTGCTATTGTAGAAAACATTCTGGTCTGGACACGGAGCGGCGCGGCCGTGCCACTCCCTAGTACAAACAGGGCGCGACCGCGTCCATCTGCAGAACCAAATGTTGACTTTTGTGGTTTCTGTAACAGTGAAGTATGCTAATTTAACTTAATTAAGCCTACATAAGTCCCTGACATGCTAGTGTAGGTGGGCTTGCATGTAATCACTTACCATAGCTTGGTTCTGATGACTTTTTAAAGGTAACTTGGAGTTTTCAAAAATAAACTTGATGAACTAAGTACACTTTAAGTTCAGAACTTGTGAGTATGCTTATGTGGACTAGTTATGTGTGTAGATGAGCATGATATATAGTATGTGAAGTTACCTTGCATGATTGGTTGGTTTAACATGAGGTTTCAAAGAAAACTTAAGAGTTTGGAAAACTAATGTTGTTGGTAACTACCTTATGCACATTCTGAAATTTATAACTACCAAGATAGGACATGATATGCCTCTAGACATGATCGACATATACACCTATTTAGCTATGAGCATGTGAACTAATCGAACATGGTTTCAAATGAGTCTAAACGAAGTACAACTATGCTACCTTAAATTATATGACTAGAATAACTCGAACATGTTTGATTAAGGTACTTTGACCTCATTGCATATGTATAATGACAAAACGTGAGAAACTTTGTTAATCGAACACGTTAAGCTTGTTAAGTGAAAGTGATAACGAACTATGTTGAAGGCAAGATATAAGAATCAAACCTAGTTATAAACTTCATGACATATGTGTTTCACATGTATCATCGTCTAAAGAGCATTGCGAGAAGAGCTTGGTTTCTGCAGGAGCAGGACCTTCCTGGTTTGAGCAAGTATCCTAACCGACGCATTTACTTTATGCAAGTATTCCAACCTTACTCTTTATTGAGCATTACTTAAGCTTGTACTATTATTGGTCGTATAAGTAAATAGTTGAAAGTATGATTCTTGTCTTATGAATTAATGCTTCATAGCTTAAGGTAAAGTTTGTTTATATTCTTCGAACTTTGATTTCAAGTATTAAACTTATAATTGTTCTTATATACATTAAAAGAGCAATCTATGTTATTTGATTCGGCTAGACCTATATCATGAATTTGAAAGCGATCCAAACCAATTGTTTGTTGCGAAATCTTATAATTGACTGAGATGAACAACCCTCATTGAAGGGGAAACTATATATTTATTGGGAGACCGACGTGCGAACATGAGTACGATTAAATGTTATGCATAACATAGGTTACTTTAGGCTGATCACCTGTTATACTTGTTTTTGTTAGATTATCAACATATTACTGTTAATTCTAGTAAGAGTTCATAGTCCTTAGTGACTGCTCAATGTTCATTATTTTGAAATCTCAAAATGATTAAACCTTGAATCTTATTGATATCTTTCTATCCTTAGTGACTGTTATGGAGAACTATTGATACTTCTTGCTATTCTTGAACTATCATTCACTGTTATACCCTTGATATTCGAAAACTATATTATTCACCCTTATTGTTATATTAGTTGTTGAGCAAACTTGTTGCTCATTCTTGCTTTCCCTAAAAACTTTTCAGTTAAGGCAGAGCAAGGCGGACCCTCGGACACTGATAAGGGCAAGGGCAAGGCTATAGAGTAGCTTTGTACTTAATTAGAAATATTATGATGATGTAATAAAACCTCATTCGTTTTATGTATTAGTTATGTTAAGTTATGTTTAAGTTATGTATGAGATGTTTAAGTTACGAGACCTTGGGGCATGAATAATTATATTAAATAAATGTAAGTTATTCTATTATTTTGTTATGTGAGATGTTATTGTGTTATTAGATTATAGAATGTGACGAACTGAATTCGAGACGCGAGTGGTCCGAATTTGAGGGCGTCACAATGACAACCCCGGGATGTCAGGCTCAATCCCAGTCACTATACGGGGATGTCAAGTCAAACTCTGGCAACACCGGGATGTTAAGTGAAGCCCCGGTGACCATACCGGGATGTCAAGTCAAACCCTGGCAACACTGGGATGTCAAGAGAAGCCCCGGAGACTATACAGGGATGTCAGGCAGCCCCGCTGACAACCCTGGGATGTTAAGCTCAACCCCGATCACTATACTGGGATGTCAAGTCAAACCCCGACAACACTGGGATGTCAAGTGAAGCCTCGGTGACTATTTTGAGATGTCAAGCAGCCCTGGTGACAACCCCGAGAGATCAATCCAACCTTTAGAGACATCTCCAAAGCATAACATCATCCCTAGAGAAAACCCTGGGAAACCAAGTCAGCCTCGGAGACAACCCTGAGGACAAATAGAGTCGGCTGTTGGGTAAAATCTAGTTATGCACAACACACAAGTATACGTGGTCAACAAGTAATAAAGTGAAAGTAAAGTATCGTTCCCACGAGGAATTATTTAACAAGAATCACCAAGTACTAACCCGTAACCAACTCAATCTTATTTAAACTAATGAATTTCGATATATAATTAAACTACTTCTAACTACCACTAATTACCACTAGTTAATTAAGATTACGGAGATTTAAAATCACAACTTCACTTATTGCTTCATTTAAATTAACATACTTCTCATCAATTATTCTCTCTATTCTGAATTGTTAATCAAGAACACGAAAGTAAATATAACCACCTCTCGATGCATCATACCATACTCACTCAAATCCACATATGATAGAATTAAGCAAGACACCCTGTTTAACTAATCCACTATATTTCTATGTGAATTACAATTAAAAAGGATTTAATCACAAGTTCTCTATCAGATTACATATGGCGTAAAGGAATATCTCTATCTTAAACACGAATCATAATTTCCATCTATGCAGAAATCACAAACACATGCTATTATGATCAGATCTAAATCTATACTCCTCAATCAATTTCATATAGACTATCACGGTAATTCATAATGAGTCAATTAAACAATTATTCCAAATCATAATAGACAATTCACAATAGTAGCTCACAATAATTAATAGAGAAGCATATTAAAATAAATTACACAATAAGATCCATTGCAATTTCAAACAAAGAATTAGTTCATTGTCATTGAATTAAAACTAAGAATCCACACTTGAATACACATTAAAAGATAAGAAAAAGATTAAGGAAAAGAATTGAATATGTTGCCGGCAAATTCGTCCTCCTTCTTGCTCTTGACTTGGATCTCCAATGGCTTCAATATGCTTCAATCTCCAAATCCCCTTTCAACTAGGGTTTATTATTTAATGGAAAACTAAATTAAAACTAATCTAATAATAATGATAAAACTAAACTAATAATAGTCCTTAAGTTAATATTTAATATCCTATATATCTAATATTCCAGGCTACTCCGCCCACTTCCTAATTAAATAAGATATAATATACATTATATACCTAAATTACACTCCTGTTGCAAACAGGTCAAGTCCCCCCTTTTTTTCCGCACAAGGCTAAGTCCCATATATATATATATGTATATTATAATCGTAGCCCACTTATCAATTGAAGCCCCCACAATCCACGTCATCGGTCAAGTCCCTTATTATAGCCTTCATGCTGCTTGTGTCACCTTTAATATCCCAGCAATAGCCACCTTAGACCTTTTAATTCCTTATTGTAGTATATCCGCATAGGACAAGGAATTATATGTGTAGCAGCCTTGGAAGTAGGAAAGGATTCTGAGCTGCTTCCGTGCGTGGCTCTCCTTTCTGATTTATATCATGCTTTCCTTCAGACTCCCTTATACACTATCCAAATAAGAAAAAGACTCAGTATATTTTCTGTCGCGTCCCCGCCCTAGCGGGGAGTCTTCAAGCCACACACCCCGCCCCAGCGAGGTTGGGTACTGCCCAGCCGGCTCAAAAGTTCCAAGACCCATGATATTTTATTCATGCTGATTCCATGAGCTACTTCCGTATGTTGCATGGCTTTTGCCATATATATATGCTGCTAATCTCTTTGCAAGCTACTGCAATGATGGGCCCATGATACTTATCCTACTTACATGATTAAGTGGCTATTGTCCATCCTTTGCCAGTTGCATTTTAATGTGACAAATAGAATCCCTCCTCAAGCATGAAAGCCTTTACATGTGCAAATTGAATTGAATCAGTGGCCCACTTACTATTGCTTATATTTGGCTGCTGATCTCTGGCCCACATATATATACGCCGCCGAAGTTGAATTGAATTGTTTGTGGCCCATATTATTTGAGAATGACGTGAATTAATTGTCCAATTGGGTCACTCCAATAGGCTTTGTATGTGCGTTTGTCCTGTTTCCACATTTTAGCTCTAATTCTGTTGGTCCACTAAATGAATGCAAATTTATCCTTTAAAGCTCCTTTTTCAATTCCTGCACATAAAAGTATAAATCGAGGTAAAATGATAGTAAAATCACTTGAAAACCTTAAGACTCAAGCTATTAAGACTATAGATTAGTGGGTATTAAACCCACTCATCATCGGCTGGGATAAAAACCTCAAAAATAACCCCGAGAAAACAGTCGAAGACCGTGTCAGTACAGGAGCTAACCCCTAGAGGGGTAAAATAGTTATTTTGCCAACTTAAAGCCAATCCAATCAAAATCAAGCCGAATTGATGCAATCAAGGTCAGAACGAACCATAACACTTATCCCGAGTGAAAACAGCACAATCAGCTCAACGGATAAACTGTGAAGAAACAAAGATCCGATTATGAACCCGTCTTCTTGGACTCGAAAAAGGTTAAGTCCCATATCATTGTGACGCTCTCGGTGAGGGCTTTCCAGAAAGGTATAGCACGCCTCAAATAGACGCTCTATTCAAAAGTTAGAAAGTTTTGAACCTGACATCTCGTTACTTTAAGTGCACGTACTTCAAGATAAAGGGACCCACCGGGTGGGGCCTGCCACGTGGAGCTGCAGGTAGACCCGCTACCATCGGGTCTTTAAATACAAGGCCACCCCTTTGCCGACAAAGAAGAAAAAAATAGAAAACGCTCTGAAACTTCGCCAATTTAGTTTTCTAGCCCGACTTCTAGTACTCCAAACCCTGATTTTATTACTCTAACACGTAGGTATACTCATATACTACCACATACCAAAAATTGAACGGTGGAAACGTCCATTTGAAACCTACCAAGTGGCAAAAATCCCGTGTACCAGTCCATTGTAAGTATTTTTATGATCAGAACTTGTTTCCTACTTTATTGCATATTTAGACACGTGCACGTTAAGTTTCATCTTCTGATTTTTCCTGGAACTCAGTTCCGTGGCCGTTTTGCGTACTTTTTAGTACATTTTAGTACATTTATGTGTTTTCTTGCTTTTGCAAAGCCCGGATCGCTGATCCGTGGCTTTTAATCGCTTATATATATATATATATTTATATCAACTTTTTCGGACTCGGTCGCTGACTCGTGTCCTTTTTGGCTTTATTATGTATATATTTAACTATATATATACTAAATTTTCAATTCTGTCAAGCTCGGATGGCAAATCCGTGGTAGTTATTGCTTTTATATATATAACTATATATATATATATAAATTTTTCTGACTTCATTTGGCCTGGATTGCTAATTCGTGGCCTTTATTACTTTAATATATATATATATATATATATATATATATATACTAACTATATATATATTAGCATTTATATTTTAGTTTGGCCTGGATTATTTCGTGGCCTTTTTATCCCTTTTATAAATATATATATATATATATATATATTTCAATTTTGTTGAGCCTGGATCATCCCATGGCCCTTTTACAGCTTTAATATATATATATTTACATTCAGTCAAGCCTGGATTACTCCGTGGCTTTTTACAGCTTTTTTAAATATATATATATATATATATATATATATATATATATATTTCTATTCTAGTCCTGGCATATGATTTTAAATCCGTCGCCCTTTACAGCTTTTATATATATATATGTATATATATTTTCATTCTGTCAAGCATGGATTACTTCGTGGCTTTTTACAGTTTTTATAAATATATATATATATATATATATATATTTACATTCCAATACGGGCCTGAAAGTGAAAACCCATCGCCCTTTACAGCTTTCGTATATGTATAATTATATATATATATATATATATATATATATTCTTTATTCATTGTGATTAAATATTTGTTTCAAATATTCATTTGATATAAATTAGCCCTGATATTCATTTGGCGAACTAGATTTCTTTAAATCTAGCCCTTTCTACCTTTCAAACGGTTCAAAATAGGTCCAACCAGAACCGGGAAGCTATAATGGCTAAGATTTATTTAAATCTAGCTTTCTTTCTAATTTTATTCATTTTAAAGCAACCTCGCGACCCTTAGATCGCTGTCTATTAGGAACGAGAAGCTTTGGCTACCCACATGCAATGATTTGACTAATGAATCCTTTGTATTGCGACGTCTAGATGTAAATATACATTTTCTGTGAATATTTGAGCTGTGTAGGTTTTCTTGGCTTCTCTGTGTGAGCCTTGGAATCGTAGGATTTATGATCAAAATGATCAGAATCTGATTGCCACGATGGACAAACTCCACATTACAAATGTACCCTGCCAGTTTTTCTATAAAAATGTACATCAGAAAGATCTTAAAATGCTTATCCGGGTTTAAGGTCTCAAACATAATGAAATAATGGTTTGCCGTGCCAGAGTCACTCCGATGGCTGTCATGCCCAGGAGAAGATCGACATTTTTTTATATTTTATGGTCGAGGATGCTTCGCAACCCGACAATCCCCATTTCAATTGAGCCAAAGGCCGAAAAGAATAAAAAACGGAAGTATCAATAGGCTTCAATTCCTATGTCAGCGAAACTATTTGAAAACCAACCTTTCAAAATATCATTTTCATATCTTGTCTAAAAATAGACTTTTGCAAATCAAATCAAACCCTTCATATATAGGTTCAACAAAGCCTGTCAATACTTCCAAATAAAACAAACGTAGGTCCATCCAGCATCCACACACACATTGAAAATAGAAAAGAAAATATTAAAAAGATGCGGTACCTTGTTTCACGCGAGTCGGGGGGTGCCTAGCACCTTCCCCCCACTTAACCAATCCCCTGAACTTTAGAATTTCGGTTTCAAGATCAAGTTTCGACCGTGTCCAACAATTGGCCCTACTTTCAAACAAAACTCGGTTAAGTTGGTATAACCATTTCAAATCTACCAACTGGCGACTCTGTAAACAGTTCAAATCGTCGACATGATACATGTTAGCCGTTTCCTAAAAAGCCTTTTCACGCTTCATAAAACAGACAAGGAAATAAGGGTAGAAAGCAACAAAACTTAGGAAGAGAGAAAGTTTCGGTCCAACTCGATAAGATATTTTTCCCAACGTCGAAAGGTGGTGACTCTGTTGGGGACCGGTAGAGGGCTTAGGCCGCATTTAAATCTTTTCAAAATTTCCTTTTATATCTGCGTATGTGTGGATGCTGCGTTTTACATTGAATGGATGTGAATAAATGCTTTACTGCTTTATGTTAGTGCTTCACACAAATGTCATCATTTCATATTGTGGGACATGATGTATGTGAATGTATGTTGTGTGATTCCTCCACCAGGAGGCGAACCCGTCGGGTGTTTGATTACTGGACTCAAAGAAGACTAATTCTGCGAGGCTCAGGAAAGGCACCACTCAGATCCGCTCCAATTGAAAGACCGAATTAATTTCCCCTCTAGTAGATTGCGATGATCTGGGGACCTTCATGCCAAAAAACCGCGAGAGTAGCCTAAGATAGCCCAGTCTCTGATTAACCAAAACCGAAGGGAAACTTCTTCATGCCTTCCTCTTTCAATTCAAATGTCAATTTTTCAATGTCAAGATTTAATGTAAATATACATTCTATGTCATGTAAATCTTATCATGCTATCCTGTCATTAAAATAACTAACCTTTGTTTTACAGGATAAGATTAAAAAACCCTCAAAAATATATAAAATTTGCATGCATCCGACCAATACCTACCTCAAGAAATTAACACACCTACTTTTATTGCAGGTAAAAATTGGTCCCGTTACCAGGTCAAAATCTAAGAAAGCACTAAGTCCATCCCCAAACATGGCTTCCAGTTCTCAACCTGAATCCACCCCTGTTTCTAGGGAAGAGTTTGAAGGATTGAAGAACTAGATAGCATAATTGGCTTTTTCTTTAAAGAATAGAGCAAAGGCCTTCAAGGCAAACAAACAACCGGTCATACGAAATCCTCCACACCCGATGGGAGTCAAGACACCGAAAAGAAAGACACTCAAATTCTTGATCCCCAGAACCAGGATATGACCAACAAAACCCCAAAAATCACGAACTTCAACAGAGATCAGGAATCTGGTAACATCCTGAAGAAGGTCTAACAGATGGAAGAAACTATCCGGTCCATTAAAGGGACTAAAGCATTTGGCAGTGTCAATTGTTTATACTTATGTATATTCCCAAGGGCTCGTTATCCAGAAAAATTTCAAGTCCTTGATTTTGAGAAATATGATGGATTAGGAGATCCCTACACCCATTTGAAGGTATTCATTAGAGAGCTCGGATCCTATGCAGAGGACGAGAAACCCAAAATGTAATTGTTCTAGAAAAGTCTGACCGGAGAGGCTAGAGCCTGGTATGCCCTACTGGATAATTCCAAAATTCACAGCTGGGAAGAGTTAGCACATACCTTCCTCCATCAATATAACTTTCAGTCTCAGATGGCTCTAGACAGATATCAAATCACCAAAATCAAAAAGAAAAACACCCAGTCATTCAAAGAATATGCCCAACAATGGAGGCGGGTGGAAGCACAAGTCACCCCACCTATGGCTTAGTCTAAAATAGTCATGACCTTCATCGACATTCAAGAAGCTCCGTATTACGAAAGGGTCCTAGCTGGCATAGGAAAACCATTCTCGGAGATGTTCAAACACGGTGAAATGGCAGAAATGGGGCTCAAATCTGGGAAGATAAAAGATCTTACTGCTTTAGAAGTTGTTGCCCAACATATACAATCTCGGAGTTATGGGAGTAATCCCCTTAGAGAACATAAGAACAAAGAAGAAGAAGTGTCCTT
This sequence comes from Panax stipuleanatus, assembly GCA_020205555.1. Taxonomy (NCBI): domain Eukaryota; kingdom Viridiplantae; phylum Streptophyta; class Magnoliopsida; order Apiales; family Araliaceae; genus Panax; species Panax stipuleanatus. The sequence continues at coordinate 89,764,572 of CM035121.1, forward strand.
AGTATAGCAAGGACATAATCAAAGAAGCGATTCGAGCAGTATGCCCATTCAAAGGAGGAACTATTCCCCTTTTCAAGCTCCAGCCCAACCTTCGAATCCTCCATTTCAGAAAAATCTGGAGGTCAAACGTCGAAGAACGTTCACCCCTTTAGGGGATTCACTCGAGAATATGCTAAATTTGCTAACAGCACAGACGAAGATTGTTCAACTCCTTCCACCCACCAATACCGGTGAACGGAATTTCGACCCAAGCAAAAAGTGTGCATACCATTCTGGATCTTCGGGCCATGTTACAGAAGACTGTTGGTCTCTCAAGCACAAAATACAAGACTTGATAGACAATGCAAAGATTGTGATGACCAAACCCGAGAAACCGCATGTGCAAGATAATCCCCTCCCTCAGCACAAAGAGGAGAGTGTCAACATGATTAGCACAAAGATTGGAGAAGGATCCAAGTACCTTCGTTATGTTAGAGAGTTAACTCAATCAAGTACCAATATCCCAAACAGTTGGGAGTTCTCGGAAAGGCAGTTCCTGATGGAATAAAAAATTAAGTCCATTAAGGAATAGATTGGACAGTTGGCAGATCTGGTCATATATCAGCATCAAATAACCAGACAGCTGATAAATCAGACCAACCAGCATGAATCAAGTCCTTCCACCCAGAAATTAGCCCTATTTCTATGAGGGATCATTACCGATTTCATGAACATGAACCCTGGGCCAACAAGGTGGCCAAGGAGGAAAAGTTCCAGACTGATAGGGAATTTGCCTTCCAGAGGAATTCACAAATCTAAACCAGCCGATGAAGGAAATTCTCCGGGTGTTGATCAATGAGGGGAAGGTTATGGATTTGTTACCCCCGGTGAACCCTCGATCCAGGAAATTCAAGCCTGACAGGATCTGCCAGTATCATTCCAATGAGCCCGATCATGACACCGAGGATTGCTGGGGACTTCATCACCTGATTCAGAATATGATTGAAAATGGTGAGTTGATAAAAGGAAACCAAGATTGTGGTTTCCCCAATGATGAAACACTCTTTATTCCCACGACATGGAATCAAGTAACAGTGGCGATTATTTCTTGTGAGAAGGATCTAGCCATCACACCCTTAATACTGCAAGGGAAAGGGGTCCAAGAAGCACAGAATCCTGTGAAGGTGTCTGCACTCGAGCCTTTAATATTGCCTTTTAGACCCCAGTATCCTGTCATCAGTCTGAAAAGAGTCCCATAGAATTATGGGAATGATGAAAGTTCCACCATAAACAATATTGCCAGCATATCCAAGGAGAATCCATTGTACCTGCCTCAGCGGGTGATCAATTCAGTCATCAAAGCTAAACAGAAGGTGGTTGAAGAAAAGATTGAAGAATTCCTCGTCAAAATGGGGCATAATGAGATCAAGGTGGTGCAAAGCTTGAAAGAATCACCCAAGAAGATGTCCATCTTGAACCTGGTTTTATCCTCGGTGGATCATCACAACATTCTGGTAAAAGTACTGGAACAAGCCTATCTGCTAAGGACAATGGATGTTGAGAAATTTCGTCACATGATAGAACACATCTTCAACAATAATGTGATATATTTCACAGACAATGATATACCCGCAGAGGGGACTGGCCATCGCAAGTCACTGCACATAGCAGTGATGTCATCAGGGTACGTGATCGGAGGTGTGCTAATAAATGGAGGATCGTCCCTAAATATATGTCCTTACGACACCTTGGAAAGGTTAAAGATCAACCCAAACCGGATCAGAACCAGTCATATGGTTATTTGGGCTTTTGATGGATCTCGCCGAGAGGCTATTGGAGAGATTGAACTTCCACTAGAGATAGGTCCCCACACTTTCTATGTATCCTTCCAGGTACTTAACATTACCACTGGATACAACTTGTTGCTAGGAAAGCCATGGATTTACATGGTAGGAGAAGTTCCATCCACCCTCTATCACCAGCTCAAATACATTATCAATGGCAACCTAACCACGGTGAATGCCGAACCAGAGTACCCTGTCTGCATACAGGGAGACATGCCGGTGATCAGTCTGGATGAAGGGATTGAACCTGCAAGTTTTTAAGCATTAGATGTGAGCAATACTCAGTACTTACTAGTTGGGGCAACAGCCTTGAAACCAAAGGTCTCCCCCAAAGTAATGACGGTTGGGCAGGAGATGGTATCTTTTGGTTTTCGCCATGGTGAAGGGTTAGGAAAAAATCAGCAAGGAATCAAGAGCCCGATGATAATCCCGAGTCAATTAGGGAAGGCCAGATTGGGCTATTCCTCCGGATCGAACCATCGAAACCCACACAAGCACCTAAAGGTTTTTGGTTCCAGTATACTATTGCCAAACTTCACTGATGCCGGATTTATGAAGATAATGAGGAAGATTCCTGTCACTGTATCAGCCATGTTGTTGCCTCCAATCATATTGATAAGTGAGAGAAAAGCCCCAAAGCCTGATGGGGAGAGCAAAAAGGGAAAAGAAAAGTTCATGTACTAAGGACGAGACCCATTTACCAATATGTATTGCCTGATGCACTACGAGGGGATGAATGATGATATCCCAGACAGTGACGAAGAGGATCAGATCCAAATTCCTCGCATCAAGAAGGGGAAGGGAGGCAGTTCAAAGAAAAATCCTGGTCCTGATTTGAAGGATGTCTCAGTCATCATCCGAGATGAGGCAGACGAGCACAATTCCTTGATCCTCCCTATTCATGAGGATGTGACCCTGGACAACTGGAGCAGCGTCTGTGACGAGTGCATGATATTCATTTATTTTGATTTCTTTATGCGTAGTCTATTGCATGTTTAGTTGTTAACAAGGGCTTAATAGGTTTGTTTATGGGTTTCAGGTTAAAATGGAGATAAAACGAGGAAAATGGGAAGATTATTGTTAGCTATTCCTTAGCTTTTCGTAACATCTTGAATCGTCCTGATTGATGAGAAGCGAACCGATGGGAAACCGGGGTTGAAAGGTAAAATTTTAGCATTTTAGAGGAGCAACACCCGCCGGAATGAAGCTAGAGGGTCAAATTGGTCATTTTGGTAAAGAAAATCATTAAAAATCATCAGAATGGCATTTTCGTAAATATGGGGTCTCAGTCCAGACCCTAGGCGCTTGAATCAGTACAAATTCAAGAGCCTAGGTTCTTGACCTTGCTAGCACATTCTGAGTTCAAGCGCTTAGGCGCTTGAATCAGTTTAAATTCAAGGGCCTAGGCGCTTGGGCACGGCCAGACTTGGAATTTTGCTGCTATGAAGAATTCTAAGCCAAAAAGGATTCTGAAGAGTTGATTTGGAGAAGGATCATCAAAGAGCTAAAAAAGGGGAAGAATACACAAGGATTTGGGGAGTTAGATTCCATTCCATTAGATTAGTTTATACATAGATCATCTTCTACATTCACCTAAACCCTAGTTTTGGGGAATCAAATCATATCAAGCAAAACTACTCAATTCAATTCTGAAGGGATGTTGAACCTTATTCATAATTAACGGTTTGAGCAAGTTTACTTTATTTTCTCTTTCGTATGTGAGATTTATTCTGATTATCTACATAAACTTTCTTGTATGCTATACTATCTGATTAATTTGATATGGCTAGTTAGATTAATCTGATAAATATCATCTGCTAGATTAAGATATATATTAAGCAAACGATGTATGTCTAATAATAAGTAGAAATTAATTATACTTGATTGTGGACAAGCTTTTGGGTATTGTTAAGGTTTTCAGAAGACAAGTTAAATAATTCCTGATTGTGCAATTGTTGCTTGGAACAATCTAATACTCATTCTTAATGCTTCCATTGTATTAAATCTAGACTGATAGTTCTGGGTTATATGATAGTTAGGATCTTTTGTTAGCGATCGTCGCATTAGATTTATACAGAAGGAGAATTTCGGATAATTAGCGATCGCGGTTATCTAGGGTTGTTAATCTCATTGAAGGATAAATATTGTAAAACTTGATTAGTCCATAATTGTGAAAAGGTGATACTGAACTGAAGAATTGAAGATTTTTACTTATTGATATTTCTTCTAAATTTACTTTTGTTAATTTAGTTATTCAAAATAAAACCCCCAATTCATTGGAAAATAATTTGATAAATATAAAACAATACACTCTCTGTGGGATCGATCCTTTCTTGTTACTATACTAATTCTTGAGTTAGTAGAATAGGAATAAGGTTAATTTTGGAGTGCTAATGACAGCTCCCAGTCCCTTGCCTGATTCAAAAAGGGTAAAAGGGTAGAGAGTCCATTTGCCCTGTAACATGGTTTCATTTACTGATTATTTTTTGTTGCACAGCTATATAAGTAACTTTTGTCATGCTTTGCTAAATGCTTTGTATGAATAAACAGTTTCTTATATTAAAGGGAAAGCATTTTATTTTCAGGACTACATAATTGAATTTATTTGTCTCTGCTGATGAGATGCCAACCTTTCACAGTGACTACAACTTTGATGTAGAACTGAACTTCGACTTGATTGAGATTGATCAAGATGACTATGAGGTGCCCGAGGAGATCAAAGAATGAGTCGAAGACAAACCCAAACTAATCCTCGACCTAGCCACCACTAATGTCAATATCAGAACCTCAAAAAACCTCACAGAAATCCAGATAGGCCTAAACCTCACACAAGACCAAAAAGCCTACCTGATTGAACTCCTAACTCAGTTCGAGGATGTGTTTGCATGGTCACATGAAGACATGGTTGGCTTATCCACTGATATTTCCATCCATCGAATGCCCATTAAAGCTGGATTCAAGCCAGTTAAGAAGAAGCTCAGGCAATTAAAACCTGAATGGAGTCTGCAAGTCAAAGAAAAGGTTATCAAACAATTCAAAGTCGACATCATCATGGTATCATCATACCCGGAGTAGCTGTCAAATATAGTTCCCGTGCCTAAGCCAGGAGGGAAGGTACTAGTCTGCGTGGATTATAGGGATTTGAACAAAGCTTGTCTCAAAGACAACTTCCTAGTGCCTTTTATCCACATCCTAATAGACAATATGATGCATTACGACATGTATTCTTTTGTGGATTGCTTTGCTGGTTACCATCAAATTATGGTCGCTGAAGAGGACAGGAAGAAGACAGCCTTCATCACTCCATGGGGAACCTTCTGTTACAGACGTTTATCTTTCATCCTTATCAATTCTGGTGCCATATATCAACGAGCCATGATGGTCCTATTCCACGACATAATGCACAAGGAGATAGAGGTCTATGTGGATGACATCATTGTAAAATCCCGGAAGGAGGATGACCACATCAGCCATCTCAAAAATCTTTTTAATAGGTTGCGTATGTGACACTCCCAAATCCAGGTACTTCTGTTCCATATGATTTGGTGTTCACTTTCTAACAAAAACATACATCTACCCAATAATAAAGAATTGCAAAGTAAATTACAATCTTCGTAATACTTAAATAGAATCTTCCTTGATCAAGGATTACAACTTGTCTAAATAAAATCCCAGGGTTAACTAAACCTTAACATTAATCAAATAAATGCGGAAATAAAACATAACCAACTAAGTCTTATTACAATCAAAACTTGAAACAACAAGCCTTCACTTGTTCATCTTTCCTTTTCCTTTACTTGTTGACAGTATATCAACATTCTTGGTTTCAACTGCAAGGGGTGATAAAACATGCAAGACTGAGCAAACAAAAGCTCACTTGAAATACAACAGTGATATGCACATAAGTGAATAGTTTCAAAAGAGTTTGAATAACTTTACTTTCATCAAAATAAAGAATTGAATTATAATTCTTTCATTAATACGTAGAATTCGAATATAGAATCATCTGAGGGTCATAAGACCATGAAATATGTCCTAGGTTATAAATATTTCTATTTAAACCTTTAACAGTCATTAAGACTATGGACCATTAACTCGTACTCAGGGGGATCAACCCTTTATACCATAAATTGTGCACAACCATCTTAACGCTTTCGCTTAAATGTCCCCTAGTAATTAGGGTTGTTCATTCTCAGTATTTGAATACAAGTTCACACCAAAGAAAGTTTGGTTTGGATAGATAAGAGAACTTTGAAGTTTCAACTAGCATCAACTAGGAGTAATTGAATCGACTCACAGTACTTTAATAGTTCAATAATATAGGAATCATGAACCAATTTCAAGATATAGAACAAATCTACATAATAGATAGGCATGCTTTAGAATTAACTCAAAGCAACTGAAAGAATAAGTAGATCTTGCTTGAACAACTAAGTCAAGATCACAATACCTCAATAATACTTCAATATTTGAGCATTAGGAATAATAGAATACAACAAAGTTCGGATGAAGTAAACAACAAGTTCGAAATGGAAACTTGCTTAACTAGAAGACTTGCATAATTTAAATAGCAAGTTTAGGTTAGAAAACTTACACAATAATAAGTTTAGAGATAGGAAACTTGCCTCAAGCACAAGCTACACTTTAATAACTACAGTCACTTCCACAATTACCCTACACACTATATTACGTTTAAAACGTCTATTAGTATCCAACTACAATGTTTAAAACATCTTACTTCATATCCAATTCCAACTCACAATGTAATTTTACCACATTGGTTGCTAACTAGTCAAATACGTGAGTCTACATTCACGACATGCATTCCATAAGCTTATAACGCTATCAATTGTGTTGTGTACCTTAAGAAAGCAACACACCCACACACATGTAACACATTCATGAAATACTTCAATCAATCTTAAACACATCAAAAACATGTTATCTTATTACCTATTTCACTTTCCAAGTCATAGAAATAAGTTAGCTAAAAAAACGGAGAATAAAAACTCAAAAACCAAAAACCAAACTTCCCGGATAGCAACATCCATTGGGGCAGGTCCTCCAAGGGCAAAAGCCCCACTGGGGCGGGTCCTCACTCTGGCACAGAGGCTGGTTCGCGAACTGGTGGGGAAATAAGCCAATTTGGCTTATTCCTTCACACCAAATTCGATTTTTCCCAACGTAATAAACATGAAACTTGATACAAATAATATTTTAAACTCTTTAACATGATTATAACATATAAAATTCATACATCACATAATCAAAACAAAGATTTCATGATTTTCAAAGAAAAATATAATATTGAGCGTTCTTGACAGAAATTGCTATTACGAATTCGTTTTTTAATCAATTCAAGTAATTCCAATTGTAATAACTTCTATTCTTAACATACTAACATAATACATGATCAATTTTAACAATAACTCAAAATCAAACATCAATTTGATAGTTTCAAAAGCCATTTTACAAAAATTAATTCATAGAAAATCACTATAAACACCATTCTTCTTATTTATCAAAATTTCACGAATTGAATTGTTAAAACAACCATATAACTCATATATAATCATGCTAATCACATATTACACATAAATTCATAGTTTTCATCAATTTCTTTGACAATTTAAAAACTATTTTCAAAATAACTTCATAATAAAACACTATGAACATGATTTCTTCATGTTCCTCATATCTTTGTGAACTAAAACACTTAAACCACTATAAAAATCATATGTAAACAAATATATAAATATATATATGTGCACATCCCATACATATATCAAAATCAAGAACTTTCACATAAAGAGATTTTTACAAAGAAGTCTAAAACCATGAAAACATAGAAGAACATAACTTTAAAACTTGTTTTTACAACAATTATTTTTTGAAAATTCTTTCATGGCATAAAATTACATATAAAAACATATGAACACCATATATACATATAAGATTTATGATTATGAAAATCTAATAAACACAAAACATATGAATTAATTATAAGGGTTAAGATTATAACCTTACTAGTTTGAATTAAGAGAGAGATGGAGATGATGAAAGCTCTCCTCCTGTTTTCTCAAGGTTTCTCTTCTTCTTCTTCTTCTTCCTCTTCTTCTTCTTCTTCTTCTTCCTCTTCTTCTTCTCTAATAACTCTCTCTAACCCTTCTCTTGTTTTCTTTCTTTGTTTTGTTTTCTAAAACTAACGTACTAACTTGTAGTATATACATATAATATATAATACAAGTAATATATAAAATATTTAACTCCTTATAATTATTACATATACTAATTACTAGTTAATACATAGGTTACACCAACTTGAATTTGAAAAGCCTAAGACCAAGTTTGGCAAACCCTTTATTTTTAAAAATAACTTAATAGCTAAGGCCTTGTTTGAAAAAATAAGATTAAACAAGTACAAGGGCCTTGTTTGGTAAAACCACTTAAAACCCTTTTCCATTATTTTAATAAATCTTTACTCCATAGATTAAATACTACACTTATTTAATTAAATTACAACATTCTTATTAAATAAAAGTTACCATTAATTAATTAATTAAAATTGCACATAATACCAAATTGTTACACAATTGTAATCCTTTTATTAAACATAATTCATGTAACAAATTATTATCAACACTTAGCACATAACATTAAATCTAATTCAATTATTCTCAATTAAATTAGAATTATGCTACACCATTATTAACACATCAATTTAATTAAATATTACTCTTAATTAAATCAGTCAACACAATCACATCATTTATTTATTTAACTCCATAAATAAATCATATAAATTTTTATTCACTCAATAAATATTAAAACTTAATATATATAAAATCTCAATCGTTACAATCTTCCCTTCTTAAAAGGATTCTGTCCCCAGAATCACAACATAAAAAAAAATTCTCATAAAAAATTCTCATCTGTTACATTCTTTCCTCCTTAAAAGGATTCTGTTCCCAGAATCGATGTATAAGGGGTTACACAAATCAATTAAACAAATAATTAAGGATACGATTTCCTCATTACACTCTCGAGTTCCCACGTGGCTTCTTCAGCACTATGGTTCCTCCAGAATACCTTAACAGAAGGTATCACTTTATTCCTAAGTACTTGCTCCTTGCTATCAACTATTTGAACAGGAATCTCTTCACAAGTTAAGTCTTTATAAAATTATAAAGGCTCGTATTCTATTATATGTTTATAGTCGTGTTTGTAAGGTCGTAACACAGAAATATAAAAGGCATTATGTATATTCTCAAGCTCTGCAGGTAATGCTACCTCGTAAGCAACCTCTCCCACCTTTCGTAGTACCTCGAAAGGTCCAATAAATTGGGGACTCAGCTTCCCCTTCTTGCAGAATCGAATCTTCCCCTTCCAGGGAGATACTTTCAAGAAAACGAAGCTTCCTGGTAAGAATTCTCGGTTCTATCGATGTTGATCGACATATTTCTTTTGTCTGTCCTAAGTAGTAACCAATCTTGTTCGGATCAGCTTCATAATTTCAGCAGTTTGTTACACCAATTTCGGTCCCAACAATTGGTGTTCACCGACTTCATCCCAGCACAAAGGAGTTCTGCATTTTTTGTCGTATAAAGCTTCGTAAGGTGGCATGCAGATACTCACGTGGTGACTATTATTGTAGTTAAAATCCACCAACGGTAGATGATCCTCCCAGCTTCCCTTAAAATCCATCACGTAAGCTCTCAGCATATCCTCAAGCGTCTGAATTATTCTCTCGCTCTGGCCGTCGGTTTGAGGATGGTATGATATACTCATTCGCAATTGCGTTCCCATACACTCCTGCAATCGTTTCTAGAAATTCGACGTAAAACACAGATCTCTGTCTGACACAATCAACACTGGAACACCGTGTCGAGAAATAATCTCCTTAACATACAGCTTCGCTAATTGTTTTAAGTTATACTTAATCCTGATTGGTAGAAAGTGGGTTGACTTCGTCAGTCGATCCACAATCACCCAAATTACGTCAAATCCCTTCTGAGTCGCTGGAAGACCAACCACGAAATCCATCGTGATATGTTCCCACTTCCATTCTAGATTATCTAACGGTTGCAGCAATTCGCTAGGTCTCTGGTGTTTTTCCTTGACTTTCTGATAAGTTAGACATTTCGCAATGCACTCAGCAACATCCCTCTTCATATTCGCCGACTAGAAATGATGCCTAAGATCCTGGTACATCTTCGTACTCCCTGGGTGAATTGAATACCTTGAACTGTGAGCTTCACTCAAGATCTCCTCCTTAACTTCTGGTACTAGCGGTATCCAGATTCTACCTTCAAATCATATTAGTCCCTCATTGTCGATTTTGAACTTAAACTCTTCGCTATCAGTTATTCTCTTCCGAATATTCGCATATTCCTCATCGCGAAGTTGTGCTTCTTTCACTTTGTCTACCAGAGTAGAGCCAGTAATTACTTGAAACAACTTCTCATCCGATTCCATCTAAAACTTCACTTCCAGCTCTAATCTAGCCATCTTCTCTATCAACTGATCCTGATCTGTTAACATATTCAGCTTCTTCCAACCTTTTCTACTCAAAGCGTCGGCGACAATGTTAGCTTTACTCGGATGATAAAGTATCTAGCTGTCGTAGTCTTTGATCAGTTACAACCATCTCCTTTGGCGCATGTTCAAATCCTTCTGGGTAAAGATATACTTCAGACTCTTATGATCTGTGTATATTTCACACTTCTCTCCATATAAGTAGTGTCTCCAAATCTTTAGAGCAAACACCACTGCCGCCAATTCTAAGTCATGGGTTGGATACCCTTTCTCGTAATCCTTCAGCTGACATGATGCATAAGCAATAACCTTGCCGCTCTGCATCAACACACAGCCTAAACCCTTATGTGTGGCATCATTATATACCACAAAATTCCACATACTATCCAGTAAGGACAACACCGGCACAGAACTCAACCTCTTCTTTAATTCCAGGAAACTTTCCTCACACTTTTTTGTCCACACAAACTTAACTATTTTACGAGTCAAATTTGGCAATGGAGTTGCGATCTTGGATAAATCTCCAGTAATAACCTGCCAATCCCAAGGAACTCCTCACTTCAGACGGCGTTTTCGGCTGATCCCACTTCATTACCGCTTCAACCTTCGACGGATCTACAGAAATACCATCCTTGTTGATCACGTGGCCAAAAAATTGCACACGTTCCAACCAGAATTCGCACTTCGAGAATTTTGCATAAAGCTTCTCTCGTCTCAGCGATTCTAAGGTTAGCCTTAAATGTTCAGCGTGTTCCTCCTCGGTCTTGCAATAAACCAAGGTGTCATCTATGAACACCACTACGAACTTATCTAGAAATGGTATAAAACACCCTATTCATTAGGTCCATAAATGCCACCAAGAACTCGTAATGACCATATCGAGTCCTAAAAGTCATTTTCGGTATATCTTCCTTTCTCAACTTCAAATGATGATACCCGCTTCTAAAATCAATTTTTGAGAAGTATTTAGCACCCTTCAGTTAGTCGAACAAGTCATCGATCCTAGGTAAGGGATACCTATTCTTGATCTTAACTTTATTCAACTCCCTATAATCAATGCAAAGACGCATTGTTCCATCGTTCTTCTTAATGAATAAAACTGGCGCTCCCCAAGGCGAAACGCTCGGTTGAATATACTTCTTGTCCAGTAATTCTTGTAATTGAACCATCAGTTCCTTCATCTCAACTGGAGCTATTTGGTATAGGAGCCTTCGAAATTAGAGCAGTTCCTGGCGAAGTCTTGGCAAATTGCTCAAAAAAACATCCACAAACTCCTTAACCACCGATATCTCTTCTACCTTCGGGCTCTCCTTACACGTATCTACTATGTAGGCTAAATATCCTACACAGCCTTGCATTAAAAGTTTCCTGGCTTGCATCACTATCAGACAACTCGCTTGTCTAGGCAATTTACTACCATAGAACACTACTTTTGACGGAGTCGTAAGGTTTACTGACTTCCTTTGACAGTCGATTACCGCCCCATGGTTGAACAACCAGTCCATCCCCAATATGACATCAAATTCCCCAAGTTTAATCGAAATCAAATCTACCCTCAGCTCCTGACCCTTAATGTCTAATCTACAGTTCTTGTATACTAACCTCACAAGAATGACTTCCCTATTTGCTATTTCTATGTTCAAGGGATACGTTAACTCCTCTATAGGTAAGTCTAGGGTTTTAACAAAATCATCAGATATGAATGAACAAGTAGCACCCGAATCAAATAATACATATGCATTTATACTATTGATCGAAATAATACCTGCCCCCACATCTTTTGATTGCATCTCGTCTTGCACCGTCATGTTGAATGTGCGGGCAGTAGGTTGAACAGCTTGCAATGGCGACGGTCTGGTAATAGTCAGAGTGCTGCCGCTGCCATTTCCTCCATTCCCTGTTGACCCTGCCGCTGGCTTCTTAGGGCAATTATGAGCCATGTGATCCTTGGATCCACATGTATAGCAAGCTCCCTTCTTCGGGTTTGGGCAGTTCGGCGTGATGTGGCCTACCTGACCACAGTTGTAGCACATACGCTTCCCTTTTATGCACACTCCAGTGTGAGTCTTCCCACATGTATTACATGCTTTGAGCTTCCTCTTCTGTTGGCTTCCCTGCTGACTCCCAGTAGAGGCACTGTCATTCCACTTCTTTTTTTGATGGATAGCTATGCTACCACCAGCCTTGTTTTCCGTCTCAATCTTCTTTTTCTTATCTTGGTTGAATTTAGTCACGGCGTCGCTCCCTCCTTTAGCTAGAATGGCCTTTTCCAGCATAGCTACAAACGTGTTCAGCTGGAACATAGAGACCTTGCAGTAGAGCCAGGGTTTCAGTCCCCGTTCAAACCTCCTCGCCTTCCTAGCGTCCATGCTGACCAGGTAAGTATCAAACCTGGCCAACTCGTTGAACTTTGTGGCGTATTCCGACACTGTCATTCCTCCTTGCTTAAGCTCTAAGAATTGGACCTCCATCTAGTCCTGGGAAGTACATTTCATAGAACATTTCCTTGAAATGTTCCCACGTTATGACTCCTTCTCCCTCTCGGGTCTTATTCGCCTGCCACCAGAAACTAGCATCTGACTTCAACATAAAAGTCGCGAATGCCATTTTCTAGTCTTCACCAACCCTAGCCACATCAAAGACCTTCTCCATTTCCATAACCCACGTCTGTGCATCTATGGGGTTTGTCGATCCTTTGAACTCCGGCGTTCCTACTTCCTTAAACTCTTTGAACGTTGTGGCCTGCACTTGTGGCTGATTGGCCATCACTCCTGTCAGCAGGTTCACTAATTGCTGAACTGAGTTAGGGTTTGCTCCATCATTATTGTTGTTGTTATTCGTCGAACCCTCAAGGTTTTGATGTGTTGGTCTTCTTCTAGGAGGCATTTTCTGTTAAGAAAAATTAATATAAGCTCCTTTATTCAATGCTTAAGTATTCAAGTTAAACTTAAGCAATCAAATAATTCAGTTCATATATGAACACATAGCACATCAATAAACTTCTTTTATTTATTACTCGTAGTTTTAAAAAAAACATCGGATAGAAAGCATTTCTGCTATTTACATCATCTTTCCTGAACTGGAATAAGTTACAGGACTACATCATCACTTTATCCCATTATTATCTCAAATTATGGGATTTACATTTATTTTTTACAAAAGGAAACACATAATTTAAAAGTGTTAATGTCTAGGCATATTAAGACGTCGTACAGCCTCTCTATGTTCTTCCTCCATCACCCGAAATGCTGTCCTTCGGTCCACCGCATACCATGGTAACCCTTGGAACTGAGCTGGGTAATATAAGATACGGTCCTGGGCCCTATCTATGGCCGTATGGAAAGCGTATCCTGTCTCCCTTAGCTTGGCTCTGTTGGTTTTGGCTTCATCTTCAGCTCGATCGGCTCGTTGGGTAGCCCTCAAGCTTGTTTCCTCAGCTCTGGCAAGCTTCGTCGACTCCTCTTGGATGTCTTGCTTCAGCTTAGCTAGCTCGGCTCATGCCTCGTCTCTATCATTCTCTACGTGTATTAGCTTCCACTGCATTTCTCCTAGGTCACTAGCCATATCCTCGATAGTCTCGTCTCACTACTGGATGGTTTCTTCGAGTTCTCCGACTCAACCATAAAGCTCCACATTACTATCGTAAATCGGGTCGTACATGTCAGCACTAGCAGAGTGAGGTGGGAATTCCTCTTTGGTATCCTCTTCCTCCTCTTCAGACTCGTCCTCGTCCTCTTTCTCTGGAATCAGTGTTAGCTCACGTTCCCGACCAGCTACGATGATCACTAGAGATGGCTCTCTCCTAACCAGCTGCTCCTAGACAACATGTAACGACCATGAATTTTAAACTCCTTATTTATTAAATATGTGATTTAATTTTAACAGGTTAGTTTTGTGAGTTTATTTAAACCTTATGTGGTTATGTGAATTGGTGAAATGGTTAAGGGGAGTCACTAATAGTTTATTTAAATTAGTGGACTAGCCCTGAGACTTTAATATCAGAAAATTGATAGGATTATTAATAATTAAATATTCAAATTATTTGGATATAGTGGCAAGAGTTGATCATATTGATTAGTTGCAATTATGAGTAAATATTTGATAATGTAACAATTATTATGAATAAATAATAATTAATGAATGAGAGATTAATAAATATAATAATATTATATTTACTTGATTAATTATTTCATACAAGCATGTGATAAGTAAACCTTACAATATATGGTAGTTAACTATATATTGTATATATAGTACAAGGTGACGTATTAATACGTCTACATATTATATATGTAGACTATATAGTATGATTAATTACATTATGTGAGTTACATATTATTGCTTATGTAACATGATAGACATTAATATATAACCTTATTACCTTATATTAATATCAATAACCAATTGTTAACTGATAATTATTCCATTAAGTTATTATGATAATAACGGTTATGGTAATAAATAATGAACAATACACAATTGTATTATATTTAGTGTTAATAGAAAATGTACATGGATTATATGTATGTATACTACTTGATATATTATATCAACATTTGCTCATTAGAAGTAACATTATAATATACTATGTGTATATATATTATACTATCTAGTGTATTTATTATGTAACAAGTATGGGACATATATGATATATACCCATTTGCAAGATTACTGAGTTTACATTGTCCCATAATAAGAGCCATTTCCTCTTCACGTGAGAAGCTAGGTAGCCTACACTATGTCTACTCCTTCTCTCAAATTCATCAATTGTAGCCATAATCATGAGATGGGGAGTGGGATTCATGAGTGGAATCACCAACCCTCACCAACTCTTTCTTGTCCATTGTACATTCTTGCAATCCTTTGATTTATTTTGAAGGAGAATTGCATTGACTGGTTATTGAATTATCTATATAATGAGCTCCCTCCTTCTCATTTACACTTGCTGAGATTTTCATGTAAGTGTAGAGTTGATAGTGAGTGAGATATCAGTAAGGGAGATTTGTTAGTTCAAGCAAACCAATTACAGAGGTATATCATGTTCTTCATTTTCTGATAAATTTCTAATCTTTGATTCTTGGAATTAAGCATGTAATTGTTGATAATTGATTTGGAATATGTTGTTTAGTGTTATACAAGATGTTAAGCATGTTCGAATTGCAATGTGTTATGTTAGAATCAATTTTCGTAGAAAAATTTCTGAGTTGGGCCTAAGTTCTGCCGTTGCAGGGCAGCTACTGTCACTGGCCAACAGCCTGCGCAGCTGCGCCAGTTATGTACTGGCAAGCGGCGCAGCTGCGCCAGTACCAGCTTCCAGATTCTATTTTTTGTTAAGTGCTGTGACATACTAACATGTGATATACCATTGAAACAAGCTTGTGAACAAGATTTGAATGTAGATAATAGTACAATGACACGATATAAGTATGTAATCGTTGATGCTATACGTATATGTCATGACCATGTTAGTACAAAAAGCATATGTTTTAAAAGAAAACTTGTAGTTTCGAAAGAGAACTTGTTACGAACATATCGTGTATGCATTCTAAAATTATGAACATGATAGTATGGTTTATATTTACTTGAAATGCATGTTTAAAGTGTGTTCACACACTAGCATACGTGATTGCAAGATTCTAGTGATTTCAAAAGAGAAACTTAAGACTTTTGAAAACAAACCTGACCAAGACTTGAGTCTTTTAGATTCTGACCATATGAGAACACTTATGTGGCTTTGATGTGTGTTTCAAATACATATGAGTTATATGTCAAGGTGCCTTGCATGTACTTAGTGGACTTAGTATATTTTTGAAAGAGAACTTAAGATGTGAAAGTAAATAACATCAAATACCATATGAATGATATTATGATCATGCGAGCATGTGTATTAAAGTTCATTAACATAGGCCTCGTTTGATCAAAGTGTAAATTTCGCATATGCACATATTTATAAGAAATGAATTTCTGAAGCATGAACTACGTGATTAAAGTATATATGTGTAGTATACTCGAGCATACATATTAAATACTGTTTAGCCTTGTTACGTGATAACATGACTTTAGTAATCAACTTTGAAGCATGCACTTGTATTAGTTAAGTATGTGAATTACCGGCATGAAAACATGACTTTAAATTGGATTAGGATGAGCATGCTAGGTTTTCAAACTTGAAATTATAATCATAAAGCATGTGTGTTGATTAAAAATAAGTAACTTGAAGTACTATGTGTTCAAGCCTATATTGATGCATAGAAACTAGATAATCTAAAGTTATTAAATCTATGACATGATTAGATTGACTTACGTGAATTATGGATAGATTTATATGATAAGCAGATTCTTGTAAGTATAGACTCGTATTAGTTTACACATGCTAATTGGAATATCGACTTATTAATGTTAGGTTATTTCAGCGAGATTTAATTAAAGCTAGAACTTAATTGTAGCTGAGCTATCAGGCAAGTTTTCTAACTTCATTTAATTGTTATATTGAATGCAAGTATTCTAAATTCTTGCACTACCTTATTCAATGAATCGTGTAAGCGAGTTTCTTAACTTCACTTAATTTGAATGCAAGTTCCCTAACTTTATTCAAATTTATATTGAGCAAGTCTCCGAACTTCACTCTTTGGTTGTGCAAGTTCTCTTACACTCTTTATTGTGCAAGTTCATATCCTTCTCATATTGTATTGAGCAGGTTACTATCGTATTGACAGTTAATTATTTAAAGCTTGAATTTTATTTTCAAGCATGCTATTAGGTGGTTTAATTACTTTAAAATTATTCCACATCGATATTATTGTTATTCGCACTTGGTACACTTAAGTTCGTACAGTCTTGGACTTGTACATCATTTAAAGTTCTATAATTCTTGAACTGTGTCAGATAGAGTCTGAACCCTTGTTCGGTCAGACAATTGAATAAAATTTTATAAAAGCTATCCAAACCAATTGATGGTAAGGATTCTTAGACTGAAAGAACACCCCTTATATGATAGGGGAGTACCCCATGTATCTAATATAAAGATACATACAGCAGAGTTGAATGTTATGCATATACATGGCGTACGCGAGGCTGATCCCCTCAAGTACTTATTCTGTAGCCAGTAACCAAAGGGTCAATCAGCTATTGATTCCGTTGGAGTTTTATAGTTCAAAAGTCTACTTGACTATCAGTTATTCTAAAAGCAATCATTATCCTTGCTTTCGATATTCATATTGTTGAATTCATTATCAGACATTTTCTATTCATCATGATATATCCTTTATTGTTGTATTTCAACTTGCTGAGCAAACTTGTTGCTCATTCTTGCTATATCATGACTTATATTGCAGTTAAGCCAGAGACTTCAGGGAAGGACAAGGGTAAAGGGAAGATGTAGGATTAGTTTGCAAGGAGCAGCTTTATCTTTATGTTTAATTAATTTACTGTTATGTAATATGAACCCTATTGACTATTCTAGGGTATGTTTGTATGTTGTATTAAGGTTATCGAATCTTGGGACTAGTAACACCTTTTGAATGAACGACGTACGTTTATTATATTTCCGCATTTTAGATATCGTATGTTGCTTAGAGGTGGATGTTTATGTTAGATCGTGACGACCGGACCGGGGTCAGAGGACCCGGATTTGGGGCTGTCACACAACATAGATGTCACGGGGCTCTTCCTCTATAGGCACCCGAGGTATATCCACTCTAGCTCGACTGGATTCTCCAATGTTCGTCATCCTGACAAAAGAATTTTAAAATTTATTATTATGTGATATCGAGTCGTCACTCTTCGAATACCTAAACGTAAACACATAGCTCATAAGGTAGTTTATTATCTTTGCCTATCACCACTATCTTTTCAATCTTCATATAAGGCTACTACCTAAGGTTTTCCCCCCACCTAAGGTTCATAACCTATAGCTTTGATACCAACCTGTGACACCCCCAAATCCAGGTACTTCGTTTTCACATGATTTGGTGTTCACTTTCTAACTAAAACATACATCTACCCAATAATAAAGAATTACAAAGTAAATTACAATCTTTGTAATACTTAAATAAAATCTTCCTTGATCAAGGATTACAACTTGTCCAAATAAAATCCCAGGGTTAACTAAACCTTAACATTAATCAAATAATTGCGGAAATAAAACAAAACCAACTAAGTCTTATTACAATCAAAACTTGAAACAACAAGCCTTCACTTGTTCATCTTTCCTTTTCCTTTACTTGTTGACAATATGTCAACATTCATAGTTTCAACTGCAAGGGGTGATAAAACATGCAAGAGTGAGCAAACAAAAGCTCACTTGAAATACAACAGTGATATGACATAAGTGAATAGTTTCAAAAGTGTTTGAATAACTTTACTTTCATCAAAATAAAGAATTGAATTATAATTCTTTCATTAATACGTATAATTCGAATATAGAATCATCTGAGGGTCATAAGACCTTGAACTATGTCCTAGGTTATAAATATTTCTATTTAAACCTTTAACAATCATTAAGAATATGGACCATTAACTCCTACTCAGGGGGATCAACCCTTTGTACCATTAATTATGCACAACCATCTGAAAGCTTTCGCATAAATGTCCCCTAGTAATTGGGGTTGTTCATTCTCAGTATTTGAATACAAGTCCGCACCAAAGAAAGTTTGGTTTGGATAGATAAGGGAACGTTGGAGTTTCAACTATCATCAACTAGGAGTAGTTGAATCGACTCACAGTACTTTAATAGTTCAATAATATAGGAATCATGAACCAATTGCAAGATATAGAACAAATCTACATAATAGATAGGCATGCTTTACAAGTAACTCAAAGCAACTGAAAGAATAAGTAGATCTTGCTTGAACAACTAAGTCAAGATCACAATACCTCAATAATACTTTAATATTTGAGCATTAGGAATAATAGAATACAACAAAGTTCGGACGAAGTAAACAAGTTCGAAATGGAAACTTGCTTAACTAGAAGACTTGCACAATTTAAATAACAAGTTTAGGTTTGAAAACTTGCACAATAATAAGTTTAGAGATAGGAAACTTGCCTCAAGCGCAAACTACACTTTAATAACTACAGTCACTTCCATAATTATCCTACACATTATATTACGTTTAAAACGTCTATTAGTATCCAACTACAACGTTTAAACCATCTTACTTCATATCCAAGTCCAACTCACAATGTAATTTTACCACATTGGTTGCTAACTAGTCAAATACGTGAGTCTACATTCACAACATGCATTCCATAAGATTATAACGCTATCAATCGTGTTGTGTACCTTAAGAAAGTAACACACCCACACACATGTAACACATTCATGAAATACTTTAATCCATCTTAAACACATCAAAAATATGTTATCTTATTACTTATTTCACTTTCCAAGTCATAGAAATAAGTTAGCTAAACAAACGGGGCACGAAAACTCAAAAACCAAAAACCAAACTTCCCGGATAGCAACATACCCCGCTGGGGCGGGTTCCCCAAGGGCAAAAGCCCCACTGGGGTGGGTCCTCCCTCTGGCACAGAGGCTGGTTCGCGAACTGGTGGAGAAATAAGCCAATTTGGCTTATTCCTTCACACCAAATTCGATGTTTCCCAACATGATAAACTTGAAACTTGATACAAACAATATTTTAAACTCTTTAACATGAGTATAACATATAAAATCCATAAATCACATAATCAAAACCATGATTTCATGATTTTCGAAGAAAAACACAATATTAAGCGTTCTTGACAGAAATTGCTATTACGAATTCGTTTTTCATTCAATTCAAGTAATTCCAATTGTAATAACTTCTATTCTTAACATACTAACATATTACATGATCAATTTTAGCAATAACTCAAAATCAAACATCAATTTGTTAGTTTCAAAAGCCATTTTTTAGAAATTAATTCATAGAAAATCACTATAAACACCATTCTTCTTGTTTATCAAATTTTCATGAATTGAATTGTTAAAACAACCATATAACTCATATATAGTCATGCTATATCACATATTACACATAACTTCATGCTTTCATCAATTTCTTTGACAATTTAAGAACTATTTTCAAAATAACTTCATAATAAAACCCTATGAACATGATTTCTTCATGTTCCTCATATCTTTGTGAACTAAAACACTTAAACCACTATAAAAATCATATGTAAACATATATATATAAATATATATATGTGCACATCCCATACATATATCAAAATTAAGAACTTTCACACAAAGAGATTTTTACAGAGAAGTCTAAAACCATGAAAACATAAAAGAACATAACTTTAAAACTTGTTTTTACAACAATTGTTTTTTGAAAATCCTTTCATAGCATACAATTACATATGAAAACATATGAACACCATATATATATATATACATATATATATATATATATCAGATTCATGATTATGAAAACCTAATAAACACAAAATATATGAATTGATTATAAGGGTTAAGATTATAACCTTACTAGTTTGAATTAAGAGAGAGATGGAGATGATGAAAGCTCTCCTCTTGTTTTCTCAAGATTTCTCTTCTTCTTCTTCTTCCTCTTCGTCTTCTCTGATAACTCTCTCTAACCCTTCTCTTGTTTTCTTTCTTTGTCTTGTTTTCTAAAACTAACGTACTAACTTGTAGTATATACATATAATATATAATACAAGTAATATATAAAATATGTAACTCCTAATAATTATTACATATACTAATTACTAGTTAATACATAGGTAACACCAACTTGAATTTGAAAAGCCTAAGACCATGTTTGGCAAACCCTTTAGTTTTAAAAACAGCTTAATAGCTAAGGCCTTGTTTGGAAAAATAAGATTAAACAAGTACAAGGGCCTTGCTTGGTAAAACCACTTAAAACTCTTTTTCATTCTTTTAATAAATCTTTACTCCATAGATTAAATGCTACACTTATTTAATTAAATTATAATATTCTAATTAAATAAAAGCTAACATTCATTAATTAAATAAAATTGCACATAATACCAAATTGTTACATAATTTTAATTCTTTTATTAAACATAATTTATGTAACAAATTATTATCAACACTTAGCACATAACATTAAATCTAATTCAATTATTCTCAATTAAATTAGAATTATGCTACACCATTATTAACACATCAATATAATTAAATATTACTCTTAATTAAATCAGTCCACAAAATCACATCATTTATTTATTTAACTCAATAAATAAATCACATAAAATATTTATTCACTCAATAAATATTAAAACTTAATATATATAAAATTTCAATCGTTACAGCGCAAGTACAACCTAAAGCTGAATCTAGCCAAATGTGCTTTTTGTGTTAAATTGGGCAAGTTGTTGGGATTTCTAGTAAGCAATAGAGGCATTGAGCTTGATTTCACCAAGATTAAAGCCATCACGGAGATGCCAGTACCCCAAATAGAGAAGGAGATACGCGGGTTCTTGAGAAGGGTCAATTTCATAAGCTAGTTCATTTCCCAGCTCAAAGCAACGTGTGAACCCATCTTCAAGCTACTAAGGAAGAATTCCTCCACGAAATGGAATGAAGAACGAGCTTCAACATCAGCATGAAAACATAGATGCTCCTACTATGTTGCTTCACCTCAAGGAGTTTTATGGTGAACAAAGTAGGACTGCTAGATATGAGATATCTAAGGAACTCTTCTGATCTCAGATGACCGAGAGCACTGCCGTTGAGACTCATGTCCTAAGGGTGATCAATCTGATTAAACGCCTTGGATAACTTGGGTTCGTCATGGATGGGGAGTTGAGTCAAGACTTAGTCTTGCAGTCACTCCCTGAGACCTTCTCAATGTTTGTAGTAAATTTCCACATGAATAAGTTAGATGTCAGCATGCCTGAATTACTTAACATGTTAAAAACTACAGAAGGTCACTTTCTATCCAAGAAGAACCATGTCTTAATGGTGGATGATTCTTCTAAGAAAAGGAAGAGGCCTAAGGTATCTTCTGAAAAGAAGAAATCTAAGAAGGCTATGGGCAGGGCGAAAGTGAAGGATCAAAAGAAACCTGATCCAGCTAGCAAAGGAATGTGCTTCTATTGCAATGAGCCTGGTCATTGGAAGAGGAACTGCAAGAAGTTTTTGGCTGAGAAAAAGCTTGGAGAAGCTTCGAATTCCAATTAAAGTTTGTTCATGATTGAAATTAATTTTTCTAAAAGTCAAAATTCTACTTGGGTATTGGATACCAACTGTGGTTCTCACATATGTAATATTGTCCAGGGACTGGTCAGAAGTAGAAAGCTGAACAAGGATGAGGTTGTCCTACGAGTGGGAAATGGAGCAAAGGTTGTTGCATTAGTTGTAGGCACTTATTATTTAGCATTGCCTACGGGCAAGTCCATTTATTTAAATAATTGTTATTTTGCTTCAAATATCATTAAAAACATTATTTCTATTTTTGTATTAGATATGCATGGATATGACATTATAATAAAGAACAACAGTTGTTCTATTTATAATAACAATGTTTTATATGGTGTTGGTAATTTGCGAAATGGACTTTATATACTTGACTTGCATGAAAATATATTTCAAATAGAACATACTAAGAAAAGGAAAGGAGATGATGTTAATTATTCCTATATGTGGCACTGTAGACTTAGTCATATCAATGAAACAAGATTATCCAAGTTGCATAAGGATGGGCTCTTAGAGCTATCTGATTATGAATCATGTCCAACTTGTGAATCTTATCTCATGGAATGACTAGATCTCCGTTTAGCGGAAAAGGAGAAAGAGTTACAGAGTTGTTAGCATTGATTCACACAGACGTTTATGGGCCTACGACAACGAATGCACGGGGAGGGTATTCTTATTTTATTACTTTCACTGATGATCACTCAAGATTTGGATATGTGTATTTAATGAAATACAAATCTGAATCATTTGAAAAGTTCAAAGATTTCAGAAGTGAAGTAGAGAAACAAACACGCAAGAGTATTAAGATTCTTCAATCAAATCGAGGTGGAGAATACTTAAGCGGTGAGTTTCTCAATTGTCTCAAAGATAATGGTATAATCTCACAATAGACTGCACCAGGTACACCACAGTTAAATGGAGTATCTGAAAGGAGAAATCGAACATTGTTGGACATGGTTCGTTCCATGATGAGTTTTATCGATCTTTCAATTTCATTCTGGGGTTATACCCTAGAAACGGCTGCATACCTACTTAACAAGGTGCCTACCAAATCCGCCCCAAAAGACTCCATATGAGATATGAAAAAGGAGGAAACCAAATCTTAGGCATGTTCAGACTTGGGGTTGTCCATCTTATTTCAAAAAGTTTGAAAATGATAAGCTACAGAATAATTCCGACAAGTGTAGATTTGTGGAATACCCTAAAAAAACTTTAGGGTATTATTTCTATCATCCAACTGATCAAAAGGTGTTTGTTGCGAAATATGTTGCCTTCTTAGAAAAGGAGTTTATCTATGAGTCAGTGGGAGTAGGATATATCTTGAAGAAGTTCAAGAACCACAAATTACTATGGATCAAAGTCAGGTACCTGACAAAGTGGATGAACCTACTGTACCACACCCTATTTCTAAATCTGTTAGAGTACCAAAGATACCTAATAGGTATGGATTCGTCATAGAGAATGACGATGAGGTACGCATCATGGATGGTGATGATCCATTGAATTATGAACAGGCTATGAGTAATAAAGACTCAGGGAAATTTCTTGAAGCCATGAAATTCGAGATGGACCCCATGGATGAGAACCAAGTATAGACTTTGGTTTCACCAGCTGAAAACATTAAGTCTATTGGGTGTAAATGGGTCTTTAAAAGAAAGACTAGAGCGGACGGCAAGGTAGAGACCTATAAGGCCCGACTGGTTGCAAAAGGTTTCAAACAAAGACAAAGAGTTGACTATGATGAAACCTTCTCACCAGTAGCTATGCTCAAGTCCATTCGGATTTTGCTTGGGATTGCAACTTATTACTACTATGAGATCTGGCAGATGGACGTGAAAACGGCCTTTCTCAATGAGAAACTTGAGGAGGATGTGTATATGACACAACTAAAGGGATTTGTTTCAAAGGTTGGAACAAATCAAGTCTGTAAGCTGCAACGATTCATTTATGGATTAAAGCAAGCTTCTCGTAGATGGAACATTAATTTTGCTGAGACAATCAAAGAGTTTAATTTTATCAAAAACGAGGATGAACCATGTGTGTACAAGAAGGTTTGTGGGGGCGCTGTTTTATTCCTTGTATTATATGTTCATGATATATTACTGATAGGGAATGACATTCCTATGCTACAATCGATTAAAATCTGGTTATCTAAACATTTCTCCATGAAGGACTTGGGAGAAGCATCATATATTTTGGGGATAAAGATCTATAGAGATAGACCTAAAAGGATGCTTGGCTTATTCCAAGGAACTTACATTTATTTAATGCTAAAGAGGTTTAGCATGGAAGATTCCAAAAGAGGTCTCGTGCCGATGAGCCATGGAATATATCTCTCCAAGAAACAGGCCCCAAAGACACCTGAGGAGAGAGATCGTATGAGTAAGATTCCTTATGCTTCAGCAATAGGATCTATCATGGATGGTATAATATGTACTAGACCGGATGTCGCTCATGCACTTAGTGTAACAAGCAGATATCAATTGAATATAGGAGAAGAGCACTGGAAGGCAGTGAAAAATATCCTAAAGTACTTACGAAGGACTAAGGATGTATTTCTTTTCTACGGTGGGTCTAAATTAAAACTCGAGGGCTTCACAGACTCAAGTTTTTAAACAGACCAAGATGACAGTAAATCTATTTCGGGGTATGTCTTTACCTTAAACGGTGGCGCAGTGAGTTGGAAGAGTTCCAAGCATCAAACAGTTGTTGATTCAGTGATAGAGGCAGAGTACACAGCTGCAAGTGAAGCTGCAAAGGAGGCTATTTGGATGAAGAAGTTCATAACCAAACTTGGTGTGGTTCCTAGCATTGAAGGAGCAATCCCTTTGTACTATGGCAACACCGGAGCTATTGCACAGGCTAAGGAACCCAGGTCTCATCAGAAATCCAAACACGTGTTGCGGAGATTTAACTTTGTTAGTTCCCAGAGGTACAATAGTTATCTAGAAGGGGGTTGAATAGATATTTTAAAAAAATTTCCTTCAAAATACTTATCAGATTTGTTAATAACTTAACCACAGCGGAATATATAATTTATTTTTTCCCCTTAAGATAAACCAAGTTTATAGGTGATAAGCAGTTATAGCAGTTTATGACAAATATAGCAGTTATAGCAAATATATCAGACATAGTGATTTTAAGTGGTTCAGAGCACTCAAGGCTCCTAGTCCACTCTTATACTCCACGAGTAGGAAATCTACTAAGGATATCTTTACAATCTTTGAATCACTTTTAATTTCTTCAAGACCAGCAGTCTTGGACCTTCTTAGTTCACTTAGAAATCTTCAAATCCAGCGGACTTGGAATACACTTGATTAAGAGTTGAGTTCTTGGGTAGTGCTACTCAGTTGCAGTTAAGCACACGTTCAAAAAAACTGAGTAGCTGAGCAACCTTTCCTTCAGGATCGTAGTGTTTAGACGTTGAGTGTTCTTGAGCTTTTTAGTTCTTGCTTGCTTAGTCTGAATCTCTGTCTGATTTTCTTATGAAGGAGTCTTTGAAATGTTTCCGTTGATGGCATCCTTTGTAGCATTTAATGCTTCAGACATTTTTGAGCACTGATGTTGACTTCCTGGGATTATGGGGTTTTGTCGTCTGGCCCACTGACACAACAGACTGCTTTCTCACTTAACACCTGAAAAGGTGTTTTCAGCAGACATGCAGTCTTTTCCTTAGCTTATTATATACGCTTCTTCGATACATATTAAGGAAGAGTGTTGGATCATTGGGACTCCCGAAATGTCAACGTTCATAAGCCTTTCTTCATTTGTTATACTTCCTTCATCAGATGGGCAGAACTTTGATGCTTCTAAAGCTAACTGAAGAAACACCACGATCGTTGTCTTTGTACCATGATCGTTGTGTGTTGTTGTGCTCATGCATGATTCAGTCTTGATCGTAGAGAACACTACAATTTCTCTTAAACTTTGATAGACTACGATCTCTACTTTCTTGTCTAGCAGACTCCACATTTCTGAGAGCTGACTGTGAATTTGACTGTGTGAGAGGTGTTTGGGTTTGGTGTTTGGGAGAGGAGTTTGGCTCAGGGTCTGATTTATATGGCTCGATGATTTGATTTGGTGACTCGATGGGCTTGGGGTTAGGTTATTGTTCGACGAGCATGAATCTTTGTTTGATGATCAGATTAGGTGGCTCAATAGTCATGGTGTCATGTAGTTGTTCAACGATTATAAACTGTTGCTCGATGACCACAGAATCACTAACAGTTGGCTCGACAATAAGGGAAAGTTGGTTATTTGGTTCATCAGTTACAGAGTTTTGGGAATCTGTAACGGGAAACTAATTCAGTGGGTGTAGAACCACTTCCAACCATCTTGGTAGTTCATAAAACTGGTGGAAGTTTGATAGAGCGCAGTGGTTAACTATGAAAGAGATGGGAATAGAGTGTACCTCATGCTCAGTTTCTGAAGATTATTGATTAGTGATCAGCTTCTGAGCAAAGTTGAGGTTGCTTGGGAATCCATGGGCTAGCACTAAAATTGCTGGATAAGCTTTGAATGCCCAGAACATGTGATCCCAAGAGTTGAGAATCATGGCTTTGTGATAGGACATCATGGGCAATTAGAAGAACAATTGATTGTAGTTGGCTCTCCTTTCTCCTCCCCAGCCCACTACAGTAATCTCAACTTCTTCATCTTCCTCTTATTCTTCTCTGTCTTCATCACCTTCATTTCAAATTTCCACCACATCCATCATCTCCGCATCTTCCCTTTGTTCTTCAGCACTCTCCATCTGCACAGCTTCAATGCTTTCCATCTCTATAGCTTCAGAGACTACGATTTCTTGAGTGTAGGACCCCAACTTTTATGAATAAAGATTTAATTTTATTTATATATTATTTCGAAATAGTAAGGTGTTGATTTGATAAATATGAAAGGTTATGGGTCAAATGTGTAAATATTTCAAAATGAGCAAGTGGTTATAAAATATTCATTGTTGTCAGGGAATATTCATTTGGTCGTGGAATATTCGTGTTGTCGGGGAATATTCGTACAATGGCGCAGCTATTTGTGGGCCCCACAACCGAATTACTGTCGGATATAGAAAGCGACAGAAATAACCTTTTTATAAAATAACGGCGTAGTTGTTACCGTTAGTACTGTTGAAATACCCGGTGGTTAAAATACAGTAATACGCGGTGTGCACAATATTGCACAGTATTTCGATTTATTAATTCTTACGTAAGAAGTCACTTACTCAATAATCGTTACAGTAATTACTGCTTCAATATTTATATTATTGATTCAATAATTGCATGATATTTTATTGATTCAATAATTGCTACCGTTGATATTTTGTATTATTGATTCAATAATTGTCACTTGCACAGTATTTCAAATTATCAACTCAATAATTTATATTATTTGAATAATATTATTAGATAGCATTATTGACAATGTCTAAGGAAGTTCTGTCTAGGAGGGGTTATTTAATTGCGCGCCAGTAAGGAGAAATCCTTACCGGAAGGCCCCCTCTTTCCTGGGAACGACTTGGTTGTCAATATTGTAGTTCTGTAATATTATTTGTGAATAATTAATTATTAATTTATATGATAAAGAAATATTTATTTTGTGGATTTCGGCCATTTTCGGTTGGGAATTTGGAATGATTAAAAAGCGTTGATTAATTGTGTGATGAGTAACATAACCATTAGAGGAATTTATGGTGATATTTGGCATTTTGTAAGTTGGGACCCATAGGTCATCATCTAAGAGTCACTTTCGTAAATAGTAACTCAAATAGTAACTTGCCTCTTTGTTTTTCCAAGAGTTATTTGCCTCTTCGTTTTTTCAAGAGTTATTTGCCTCTTCGCAAATAGTAGTTGCCTCTTCAATATTTCCAGGAGTCATTTTGGACATTCATTAAAGCCAAGGGCCACTTTCAGTTCTTTTATAAATAGAAGTTCAATTCTTCATTATTTCTCACCACCAATTCACATAGTTATACAGAGAGAAGCTTTAGAGAGAGAATAAGAGAGAAAGAAGAAGAGTATTCTGCTACTACACTATTGCAGTATCCAAACTTCTACTAAGGTAAGGGGTATTATTTCATTCGTATTTGTAAGGGATGTTATTTTCTTTCGTAAACGATGTTATTCTTTCCTATGTCATTATACCAAAATATTGTCATGGATTTTATTATGAAATTCTTACTTTTTCCGTCGGGGTTACTATTTACGTTTACGGCACTATTCACGTATACGGCACTATTCACGAAAAAATTAAATTTTCTTCTATTTGTCCAAGTTGCTTGTTAAGGTTCCTATCTTTAATTAGATCCAAGTTTTGAGCTCTATTCTTGAATTTTGCTCCACAAAGTATTATTATGGAGTATTTTTGAACTTGGATAAATTAAAATACGAATCCTTAATCTTTGTCCTTTATCTCACTAGATTCGTTAATTATAATATTTTTCATCATCCTCAGTCCAAAATGGTGATATAACTAAATATCTTTGGCCTGTAGAGCAAAGATGAATGATTATCTGATGAATATCTTTGGCCGTAGTGCAAAGATGAATATTTGATTCGAGATGTATATTGATTGATGTTACAGGGATAAAATATTGATGATGGACTTTTAAATCGTAGAAGATAGTAGACTTCATTCTCTACTTAATGAATTGTTATTTTCGCTGCGAATATTGATCTAAAACTTGTGTCCATAATATTTTATCTGAACTGTTGAAAACTAACGATAATTTATTTTCCATTATCGTAGTCATAATATTTCTTACTGGGCTAATTGAGCTCACCCTTTTCATCTATTGTCCTCTTCAGGAGATGAGAATGTCGCAGGAACTAGTCGGGGGACAGAGTGATGGTCCGAGTTAGAGCAGTAGTAGTCCTCATTATTTCTAATAAATAGTGTGAGAATAATTGTAATGAGGACTTAGTTTGAATGTTAATATTTTGTATATATTTGTATTGATACTCACAGTTGTGTGGTCGTATTTTGCACGACCGTGTGATATAAAGATTGTATTTGAATTCTGTACCATGTAATTGGCGACTCAGGATGGGTTGGGTTGACTGGACCTATTCTGGGGGCATCACAGTTGGTATCAGAGCCATAAGTAAAGAGCCCCGAGCCTCTATCTGGTGACTTCCTGTGTATGGGGGATGCACCGATGCCAGACTCTCCATAGGGGACGCCATTCTGCGGTGGCAAACTGATAGGTGCCATTGTGAGGTGCTATCCAATGTGGGGATACGAGTCACAGTTGGTATCAGAGCTTAGGGATATGATCTCTGGCGGAGATCGGGGAATAGAACTAGGAGGGGAGAAACGAGTAAATCCTTCACTAGTATGTCCTACCTAAGCTTATGTGGTATTTAATTGGTCAGTCGGAGCATAGGGTTAATATGTAATATGTTAATTTGTTTAATTAACCCTTGTTTTATGGCAGTATTTGAGAATGGCAGCTGAGAATGTTAACAATGAAGTGAATGAGACCGTGGAGACACCTTTAATCACCAACCAGGATAATGTGATGTTAGGATAAGAAGAAATTAGAAATATCCATGTGGTGAGTGAAGAATTAATAGTTGTACCCGAGCTAGTCGCAGAGGTAGCAGCTGAGAGTGAGGAAGAAAAGGAACATGAGGAGGAGGATTTGTTAGGAGAATTTTATGATCGAAATGTTAAACTGCAAGATCGTATTCCTGAGTTAGAAGAGTAGAGTGAAGAATGACAGACAGCCGTGGAACAAAGGGATACAACAATTCAAGAAAGGGATACAGAAAATCAAGATTTTGCTACTCGATATGCGAGGTTTGAACAGAAGCTCTCTCTGGCAGAACATATGATATTAGAGCTGGAATCTAAAAATGCAAATGTCAACGATCAGCTGAAAGAAGAAGCAACTGAACGAGTGAGAATTGAAGATGCATGGGTAAAAGCCGCATGGCGCGTTGATATTTTAGAATGAGACATCCGATTTAAGAAGGCTAAAATAGACGACATGGATTTTACTTTTTGGACAGCAATTGGGAGAATCCAACATCGAGTTTGGAATTACCCTGTGCATAGCGGTCAATCCCAATTCGATATGGATCGATGAGTATGATAGTAGTGTGCATACAAGCCAATCATGTATGATGATAAAGCACGTACTTTGTAAACAATCTTATTTATTTATTAATAAAATATTCATTTATTAAAGGCATTTAATTATCTACATGTTGCTGTTTTTATAATATGTAAATAACCCATAGTTTTAAGCAATGCTTTTAGAATCATGATGATGATCATGCTAATGAGATCTAAATTCTTAGAAAGTTTTAAAACTTAAATAGTTCCCAATCGTGGGATTACTAAAAAGGGGATTAGTAAATCCGGATAGATTGGTACATATGTTGCTTGCTCATTGGATGAGGATGATTGATCTCATGATCATTTGTGTGGAGACACTAAAGCAAGTATGTAGGTGCTTATTGGAGAATAAGTTCACTGAACGTGATTCGCTATGGAATACCTAATGGAGATTTACTCGCCTGTCAATAGGAATTCCTAATGTGATAGTAGTACAAGTAATCCTTGGACTTGAGATCATCATAGTATCTTGTATGTAACAAATTATACTTTGACTTATTCCTTAAGACCTTTTAAGGTATATATAGGGTATGCTTGGGTATAATGAGTTACATATGGAGATAATGAATGATCAATAAAGAATCTACCACCTCTAGTAAAAGATGAGATATGTCCTATGTGATTCGTTAAATGACAACCCAGGAATCCTTGGCCAAGGTGAAATGAAATTAGAAAGGAGTTTCTAATTTGCATTATTTGGAGTTGTGCATTTTCTAATCGAAATACATATAATTAAATAAAATAAGACTTGACAGTAAATCCATGTCTTATATTTAATTGGGACATTGTATGGTGGAAGGATTGAATTCTACGGTAACTATTTACTCACAGGTTCTTTTTGATTAATGTTGAAATCTATATTATCTGGAAAGTCGTTGATCGCTAGGGAGGCTTATCCCTATTGTAGAATAAATATTATTTATTTAAATAGATTATTAGTTTAATTTATTTATTTAAATAAGATTAAAATTGTTTTAATTGATTTATTCACAACCGGTTTAATATGGAGAACCTAAAGGGTCACACCATAAAAGGAAGAATAATTATTTAAGAAGGTAATGGCATAATCGTAATAATGCATTAAGTATAATTAATTTAATCTATGGTGATAGAATAAATTAAAATGCTTAATGTTTATTATTTAATATTTTGGAAATATTAAATATAAATTAATAAGAGGAGTCTTATTAATATTATTACAATTATTATTATTTTAATTTCTAAAGGAGTTTAGTAATTAATTTAATATTTAGTACTCTCATTTATTCCTAATAAGATTAGGAGACAAATTAATTAAATGAATTTAATTAATTATTCCCATGTGGTGGGAAGCCTAAATTAATTAAAGGAGTTTAATTAATTAAAAGAAATCCCATGTCTAATAGGATTAGAAGGGTTGACCAATATCTATATAAGAGGATTCTTATAATAGATATTACATGATGCAATTCCAATTGTTAGAGAGTACTCCTTTTCTATAGAGGATAGAACACTAAGCCAAACACCCTCCTTCTTGATAATTTCTCTTCCTTGGTGGATCACCTCTAGAGGCCAAACACTTGGGTGGCTAACGTTGATCAAAAGAAGGAATCTAACCCGGAAATTCAAGGAGATCACGAAGAACAAGGAGTTGAACTAGTACCTGTGGAAGCTTCGTTCTACAAGGGTATGATTCCATAACTTCTTATTTATCGTTTTAAATTAATAATTTGCATAAAGGATGATCCGGGTAATAGTTTTGTAGAAATTTTTTAAACTCTGATATACCATGCTTCCGCTAATTTTTGCAATTTGATTGCGTCACGATTTCGTACAAACCCAACAGTGGCATCAGAGCCAAATCTTTATGCAATTATTAATTTATTTTTGATTTCATATACATATGGGTATGTATTTAAAATAATTTATTGGGCATAATTTTATTGTATAAAATTATATTTTTTAAGAAAAAAAAAACTTTTTTTTGGGAAGAATCACAATTTTTTTTTTTTGGGTGCTAATCTTGAATTCTGCAAAAAAAAAGGTGTTGTCTCTTTCTTACTCCAAAAAGAAGGTGACCCATCAGGAAAGGACTTTTTTTTTAATAAACCTGCAGGACTCTTTTAATAAAAGAAGGTGACATTTTAAAAATAAATAAATAAATATGATATATTTATATATTATATTCTAAATAATTTTATAATTAAAATAAAGAGTTTATTTTATTCTTGAAATTGGATTTCATGCAATTTAAAATTGCCCATTAAATGATACTCATATATATATGGAATGTTTTAATTCATGAGATGAATATTTATTTATTGATATATATGGTAATATGTATGAAAATAAATGGGGATTGATTATGGACTATTTGACCAATGTGATTGGATTTTTATTTTAGTTGAATGCTTGAATGAATGGGTTTTATTAAATGGAGTCTGCGTACCTCGTCTTCTCTAATTTTTTTTCTTGATGTAAAATTCTATCTCCCTCCTATGTACTTCCCCTTGACTGTTGATCAAGGTTTCTATTTAAATTAAATAGTTTAATGTAATAGAAATAGTTAGAATTATCTTTAAAAATTAGAGACCAAGGAGCAAGGAGCGCGTGAAGACCCGTTTGTATGGAGCCCGGGTTTAAATGTAATAGTTATATTTAAATTTAAATTCTTGCACTCCTAGGTTTGACCTTTTGGTTCACTTGGTGGCTCTAGTGAACCAAACTAGAATTAAAGTCCATAATCAATCCGGGTAGAATATAATATTCTATATTGCATGCTAAATATTATATATATTATATTTTATGCAAACATGCTTCGCATGTTTAATAAAATGACGCGTATTTTATATATATATGTGCATGCGCGCTAAACAAAGATGAGACAAATAATAACAACCCCCTCAAAGAAATAATATTAAGTCCGAAGCGTTCAAATGATATTTGAAATATCGAACGTCGCCTTCTAGCATGATAAATTAATAGAGTATTAAATATTTAATATGAGCTTGTTGTGCTATCCACAAGGCGAGTATTGCGTATTTAAGATGTTAATTAATCACATTTGATGCTTATCAAGAAAATTGAACGATCTAGTCTTGTTGTGCTATCCACAAGGACGAACATTTTTCTTTTTTGAATTTATGGAAGTGCTAGGCTGGACTTAACTTAAATTATTTTAGTTCGGATGTGCACACACTTGACCATTATGATTTAAGAGGCAAAATAAAAGGAATTACATGGTGATGTAATTGACTAGAGTTGTCTACCTATTTATTTGTATATCGCTTGTTGTGCTATCCACAAGGTTATATACATTTGAAATGAGATCCTTATTCTCACTAGCAAATCTTTAATTAGATGTTGCCGAACTATATAAGTGAGGGTAATATAGTTTGATAAAAATAGTGGGAGATACCAATTTAAAATAAAGACCTAAATTTATTTTGGTATGCAAAATTAATAAAATGAATGTTTGCTAAAATGTTATTTTTCACATGCAGAATTTTAAAAATGTCAAAATCATTAATTTCACTGCGAAGCATACTTGATGCTAATAAGCTTACCGGGCCGAATTATACGGACTGGCTAAGAAATCTGAGAATAGTTCTCACTGCTGAAAAGATTTTTTATGTCCTAAACTTACCTGTCCTTGGAACTGTTTCAGAAACAGCCTCTGAGGAAGATATTGCCACCATTGTAAAGTGGCAAGATGATGCATCTGTGGCTCAATGCATCATGCTCGCATCCATGAATAACGAGCTTCAGCGTCAGCACGAAAATATGGATGCTCCTACTATGTTGATTCACCTCAAGGAGTTGTATGGTGAACAAAGTAGGACTGCTAGATATGAGATATCTAAGGAGCTCTTCCGGTCTCCAATGACCAAGGGCAAAGCGAACATTAAGGAACAAAAGAAATCTGATCCAGCTAGCAAAGGAATGTGCTTCCATTGCAACGAGCCGGGTCATTGGAAGAGGAATTACAAGAAGTTTCTGGCAAAGAAGAAGCTTGGAGAAGCTTCGACTTCCAATCAAGGTTTGTTCATGATTGAAATTAATTTTTTAGAAAGTCAAAATTCTACTTGGGTATTGGATACCGGCTGTGGTTCTCACATATGTAATAATGTGAAGGGACTGGTCAGAAGTAGAAAGCTGAACAATGATGAGGTGATCCTACGAGTGGGGAATGGAGCAAAGGTTGCTGCATTAGCTGTAGGAACTTATTGTTTAGTAATGCCTTCGGGCAAGTCCATTTATCTTAATAATTGTTATTATGTTCCGAATATTATTAAAAATATTATTTCAATTTCTGTATTGGATTTGGAAGGATTTAACGTTGTTATAAAGAACAATAGTTGTTCTATTTATAAAGACGATGTTTTATATGGTATTGGAAATTTGCGAAATGGACTTTATACACTTGACTTACAAGAAAATATATTTCAAATTGAACAAACTAGGAAAAGGAAAAGAGATGATATTAATTATACCTACATGTGGCACTGTAGACTCGGTCATATCAATGAAACAAGATTATCCAAGTTGCATAAAGATGGGCTCCTCGAGCTATCCGATTATGAATCATATCCAACTTGTGAATCTTGTCTCATGGGTAAAATGACTAAATCTCCTTTTAGTGGAAAAGGAGAAAGAGTTACAGAGTTGTTGGCATTGATTCACACAGACGTTTGTGGGCCTATGACAACAAGTGCACGGGGTGGGTATTCTTATTTTATTATTTTCACTGATGATCACTCAAGATTTGGATATGTGTATTTAATGAAATACAAGTCAGAATCATTTGAAAAGTTCAAAGAGTTCAGAAGTGAAGAAGAGAAACAAACGGGCAAGAGTATAAAGATACTTCGATCAGATCGAGGTGGAGAATACTTAAGCGGTGAGTTTCTCAATTGTCTCAAAGAAAATGGTATAATCTCACAATGGACTCCTCCAGGTACACCACAGTTAAATGGAGTATCTGAAAGGAGAAATCGAACACTGTTAGACATGGTTCGATCCATGATGAGTTTTACCGACCTTCCAATTTCCTTCTGGGGATATGCCCTAGAAACGGCTGCATACCTACTTAACAAGGTACCTACCAAATCCGCCCCAAAGACTCCATATGAGATGTGGAAGGGGAGGAAACCAAATCTTAAGCATGTTAAGACTTGGGGTTGTCGAGCTTATGTCAAAAAGTTTGAACATGATAAGCTACAAACTAAATCCGAAAAGTGTAGATTTGTGGGATACCCTAAAGAAACTGTAGGGTATTATTTCTATCATCTAACTGATCAAAAGGTGTTTGTTGCGAAACATGCTGCCTTCTTGGAAAAGGAGTTTATCCATGAAGGGGTCAGTGGGAGTAAGATATATCTTGAAGAAGTTCAAGAACCACAAATTACCACGGATCAAAGTCAGGTATCTGACCAAGTAGAAGAACCTACTATACCACACCCTGTTCGTAAATCTGGGAGAGTACCGAAGATACCTGAGAGGTATGGATTCGTTATAGAGGATGACGATGAGGTACACATCATGAATGATGATGATCCATTGAATTACGAACAGGCTATGAGTAATAAAGACTCAGGGAAATGGCTTGAAGCCATGAAATCCGAAATGGACTCCATGTATGAAAACAAAGTATGGACTTTGGTTTCACCACCTGAAGGCATTAAGCCTATTGGGTGTAAATGGGTCTTTAAAAGAAAGACTGGAGCGGACGGCAAGGTGGAGACCTATAAGGCCCGACTGGTTGCAAAAGGTTTCAAACAAAGACAAGGAGTTGATTATGATGAAACCTTTTCACCAGTAGCTATGCTCAAGTCCATTCGGATTTTGCTTGCGATTGCAGCTTATAACGACTATGAGATCTGGCAGATGGACGTGAAAACGGCCTTCCTCAATGGGAAACTTGAGGAGGATGTGTATATGACACAGCCAGAGGGATTTGTTTCAAAGGTTGGAATAAATCAAGTCTGTAAGCTGCAACGATCCATTTATGGATTGAAGCAAGCTTCTCGTAGATGGAACATTCGTTTTGATGAGACAATCAAAGAGTTTGATTTTATCAAAAATGACGATGAACCATGTGTGTACAAGAAGGTTAGTGGGAGCGCTGTTTCATTCCATGTATTATATGTTGATGATATATTACTGATAGGGAATGAAATTTCTATGCTAAAATCGATCAAAATAAAGTTGTCTAAACATTCCTCCATGAATGATTTGGGTAGAACATCCCACATTGGGGATATAAATCTGTATTAATAGATTTAAAAGGATGTTCGGCTTAACCCATGGAAACGTATATTCATTAGATGCTAAAGGCGTTTAGCATGGCAACTCCAAAAGGTGCCTCATGATGATGAGCCATGGAGTGTATCTCTCTAAAATTGTCCTCAGTAAAAGAGAGATCGCATAAGTAACTATTATGTATGCAATGAAATATACAAGACTTGATGTTGATCAGTCATATTCTGGAGAAGATCTCTGTGAGACAGTGATAAACATCTCAAAGTACTTAACTGACACTAACGATGTCATCATGACACAAGATGGGTCTAAATTAAACTAGAAGACTAAACAGACTCAAGTTTTCAGACTGACCAAGACGACAGCAAAATCCACTTTATGGTAAGTCGTTACCTTAAAAGGTGGTGCAGTAAATTGGAAAGGTTTCAAACAGCAAAAGTTGCTGGGTTAGTGACAAAGACAAAGTATATAACTGTAAGTGAAGCTGCAAGTTGATGTTTCGGATGAAAAGTTCATTACAGAACTAGGAATAGTTCCTAAGTCTCATCTTGAATCTAAACATGTGTTGCGGCACTTTGATTAAAAAAAAAAATCATTGAAAGAGGAGAGTGTAGACTCTCAAGACAACATTGCAGATCCATTTACTAAAGCTTTAACACAACAGCAGTTTGATCGTCACTTAGAGAAGATGGGTATGAGATACCATGGCGATTGGCTTTAGTGCAAGTGGGAGATTGATAGTAGTGTGCATACAAGCCAATCATGTATGATGATAAAGCACGTACTTTGTAAACAATCTTATTTATTTATTAATAAAATATTCATTTATTAAAGGCATTTAATTATCTACATGTTGCTGTTTTTATAATATGTAAATAACCCATAGTTTTAAGCAATGCTTTTAGAATCATGATGATGATCATGCTAATGAGATCTAAATTCTTAGAAAGTTTTAAAACTTAAATAGTTCCCAATCGTGGGATTACTAAAAAGGGGATTAGTAAATCCGGATAGATTGGTACATATGTTGCTTGCTCATTGGATGAGGATGATTGATCTCATGATCATTTGTGTGGAGACACTAAAGCAAGTATGTAGGTGCTTATTGGAGAATAAGTTCACTGAACGTGATTCGCTATGGAATACCTAATGGAGATTTACTCGCCTGTCAATAGGAATTCCTAATGTGATAGTAGTACAAGTAATCCTTGGACTTGAGATCATCATAGTATCTTGTATGTAACAAATTATACTTTGACTTATTCCTTAAGACCTTTTAAGGTATATATAGGGTATGCTTGGGTATAATGAGTTACATATGGAGATAATGAATGATCAATAAAGAATCTACCACCTCTAGTAAAAGAGGAGATATGTCCTATGTGATTCGTTAAATGACAACCCAGGAATCCTTGGCCAAGGTGAAATGAAATTAGAAAGGAGTTTCTAATTTGCATTATTTGGAGTTGTGCATTTTCTAATCGAAATACATATAATTAAATAAAATAAGACTTGACAGTAAATCCATGTCTTATATTTAATTGGGACATTGTATGGTGGAAGGATTGAATTCTACGGTAACTATTTACTCACAGGTTCTTTTTGATTAATGTTGAAATCTATATTATCTGGAAAGTCGTTGATCGCTAGGGAGGCTTATCCCTATTGTAGAATAAATATTATTTATTTAAATAGATTATTAGTTTAATTTGTTTATTTAAATAAGATTAAAATTGTTTTAATTGATTTATTCACAACCGGTTTAATATGGAGAACCTAAAGGGTCACACCATAAAAGGAAGAATAATTATTTAAGAAGGTAATGGCATAATCGTAATAATGCATTAAGTATAATTAATTTAATCTATGGTGATAGAATAAATTAAATAGCTTAATGTTTATTATTTAATATTTTGGAAATATTAAATATAAATTAATAAGAGGAGTCTTATTAATATTATTACAATTATTATTATTTTAATTTCTAAAGGAGTTTAGTAATTAATTTAATATTTAGTACTCTCATTTATTCCTAATAAGATTAGGAGACAAATTAATTAAATGAATTTAATTAATTATTCCCATGTGGTGGGAAGCCTAAATTAATTAAAGGAGTTTAATTAATTAAAAGAAATCCCATGTCTAATAGGATTAGAAGGGTTGACCAATATCTATATAAGAGGATTCTTATAATAGATATTACATGATGCAATTCCAATTGTTGGAGAGTACTCCTTTTCTATAGAGGATAGAACACTAAGCCAAACACCCTCCTTCTTGATAATTTCTCTTCCTTGGTGGATCACCTCTAGAGGCCAAACACTTGGGTGGCTAACGTTGATCAAAGGAAGGAATCTAACCCGGAAATTCAAGGAGATCACGAAGAACAAGGAGTTGAACTAGTACCTGTGGAAGCTTCGTTCTACAAGGGTATGATTCCATAACTTCTTATTTATCGTTTTAAATTAATAATTTGCATAAAGGATGATCCGGGTAATGGTTTTGTAGAAATTTTTTAAACTCTGATATACCATGCTTCCGCTAATTTTTGCAATTTGATTGCGTCACGATTTCGTACAAACCCAACAGAGTAATGATTCAAATCATGGATCAGGAGTGTGACGAAGCAGTTGAGGGTGGAATGAGCTGCATAGCAAAGTCAAGACTAGTTGGGATAGTGACACCAAAGACTGTCCCAGACAAATCAATGTCGGTGATTCCTGTAAGAGCGTTTGTCGTGACAGCCCAAAATGCGAGGAACCCACACTAGGTGATTATGGGGAAACTAATCATAAACTCTTGCGAAGTTTACACCTTGTTAGATACCGGTGCTACCATTCTTTTATTTCACCTACTTGTGCTCAACGTTTGAACTTGACTTCTGATAAATTAGACTTTGACTTATCTGTTGAAACTTCGTTAGGAGAAACCTTCGTTACATCTACAGTTTACAAATCTTGCTTGATTCAGATTGGTACCCTTACCTTACCTGTTGATCTTATATCTTTGAAAATACTTGCATTTGACGTGATTTTAGGAATTGACTGGTTAACCACTTACCATGCCAAAATTGATTATTTTCGTAAGGTTGTTAGTTTTCATATTCCTAATCAACCTGTTGTGCGAATCCAAACCACCAAACCACTAAAATCAGTCAATATCATTTCAAGTCACAAAGCTATTCGTTTATTGAAAAACGGATGTCAAGCTTTCTTAGCTCATGTCACTGATCTAAACCAGAATACGTTAGATTTGAATAATATTTCCGTTGTTAATGAGTTTTCTGATGTATTTCACTAAGAACTTCCCGGTCTACCCCCAGAATGTGAAGTTGAATTCTTTATTGATCTTGAGCCTGGTACAAAACCCATTTCTAAAACCCCATATCGAATGGCTCCTATTGAACTCCAGGAGTTAAAGGTCCAATTACAGGAATTGTTAGACATCGATTTTATTCGTCCTAGTACGTCTCCTTGGGGTGCTCCTATTTTATTCGTAAAGAAGAAAGACGGGAGTATGCGACTTTGTATTGACTATCGGGAGTTGAACCATGTCACCATCAAGAATAGGTATCCGCTACCTCGTATTGATGACCTGTTCGACCAGTTGCAAGGAGCACAATTCTTTTCAAAGATCGATCTTTGTTCTGGATATCATCAGCTGAAGATTAAATCTGAGGATATTCCGAAGACTGCCTTTAGAACTCGGTACGGGCATTATGAGTTCTTAGTCATGCCTTTTGGATTGACTAATGCTCCTGCTGCTTTCATGGATATGATGAACCGTGTATTCAAGGACTATTTGGATCAATTCGTTGTTGTCTTTATTGATGACATCCTCATCTATTCTAAAAGCCGTGAATATCATGAGCACCACTTGAAGTTGGTACTTCAAAAGCTTCGTGAGAACAAGCTATATGCCAAGCTGAAGAAATGCCAGTTTTGGCTTAAGGAAGTAGCATTCCTTGGGCACGTGGTATCAAAACGTGGAGTATCTGTTGACCCAACGAAGATTGAAGCAATACAAAGCTGGGAGCAACCTAAGTCGGTGACCGAAGTACGAAGCTTTCTCGGCTTAGCTGGTTATTATCGGAGTTTCGTAGAGGGATTTTCTCGAATCGCTACTCCATTAACTCAGTTGACTCGGAAAGATACAAAATTCATTTGGAGTGAGGAATGCGAGAAGAGCTTCCAAGAGCTCAGGAGGAGGCTCATTTTGGCACCTGTTTTGACAATACCATTTGGTTCGGATGGATTTGTCATTTACAGCGATGCTTCGGGCAAAGGGTTAGATGTGTTCTCATACAACATGGGAAAGTTATAGCCTATGCCTCGCGACATCTCAAAGAATATGAGAGGAATTATCCTACTCATGATATAGAGTTGGCAGCTGTCGTTTTCGCGTTGAAGATCTGGAGACATTACCTGTACTGGGAGAAAGTGGAGATTTATACGGATCATAAGAGCCTTAAATATTTTTTCACTCAAAAGGAACTCAACATGCGGCAACGACGTCGGCTGGAGCTGTTGAATGAATCATACCATCCAATACCATCCTAGAAAAGCGAACGTGGTAGCTTACGCGTTGAGTAGAAGATCATATGCGGGAATGAGTGCGATGATGTCAAGTATACGCGTAGAACCAGCTTTGATTGATAAAGTTAAAGTTGCTCAAGCTACAGATCCGGAGCTGATGAAGATGAGAAAGAAGGTGCAAGAAGGTGCTATTCCAGAAGCAAGAATCGATGAAGAAGGAATACTTCGAGTCAACTCCAGACTTTGTGTTCCTAACGATTCTGACTTGAAGCATAGAATCATGATTGAGGCACACAACACACCGTTTGCAATCCATCCTCGGAGTACCAAAATGTATCGTGATCTTCGATATACATTTTGGTGGAGCAATATGAAGAGAGAGATCGCAGAGTTTATCTCGAGGTGTTTAACGTGTCAACGTGTCAAGGCGGAGCATCAAGTGTCAAAGGGTCCATTGCAACCACTTGAGATTCCGAAGTGGAAGTGGGAACATATTACCATAGATTTTGTTACGGGTCTTCCCAAGGTTTCTCAAGGCATGATGTGATTTGGGTTATTGTTGATAGATTAATCAAGTCTGCTCATTTCTTGTCGATACGAGAGACTTATTCCCTTGAACGTCTTGCTCATATGTACGTGAATGAGATTGTGAGATTGCATGGCATGCCAGTATCCATAGTTTTGGATCGTAACCCCAGATTTACTTCACAATTTTGGATCAGTTTGCAGAAAGCTATGGGCACAGATTTACGATTCAGTTCGGCTTATCATCCTCAAATAGACGGACAATCAGAAAGGACTATTTAAACTCTTGAAGATCTATTGAGACTCTATGTTCTAGACTTCAAAGGGAGTTGGGATAAGTACTTACCATTGGTGGAATTCTCCTACAACAACAGTTATCAGGGAAGTATAGGCGTAGCTCCATTCGAAGCATTGTGTGGGAGAAAGTGTCGTTCTCTAGTATGCTGGAATGAGGTGGGTGAAGCAACATTGTTAGGACCGGAGTTAGTACGTATGACTACGAAAAAGATCCAAATAATCCGACAACGTATATAAACTGCACAAGATCGACAAAAGAGTTATGCGGATCTTCATCTAAAAGACGTGGAATTTAATGTTGGGGACCATGAGTTATTATGTGTTGCTTCGTGGAAGGGAGTTACGAGGTTTGGCAAGAGTGGAAAGCTCAATCCACGATTTATTGGTCCATTTGAGATCCTTGACCGAGTAGGAAATGTGGCCTATAGATTCGTTTTACCTCCAAGATTGTCTCGTGTTCATAATGTTTTCCACATATCTGTGTTGTGTAAATATATGAAAGATCCAAACTGCATTATTTTGTTAGAACCAGATGAGATAGCTGAAGATTTAACGTACGAGGAGGTACCTGTCAAGATCTTGGATAGGAAGGAGCATGTCCTACGCTCGAAAATTATACCTCAAGTTAAAGTTTTGTGGAGAAACCATGCTATTGAAGAAATGACCAGGGAGTTGGAATCGAAAATGACAGCGAGGTATCCTCACCTTTTTGACATACCAGGTACGTACGTCAATTTCGAGGACGAAATTTCATAAGGAGGGGAGGTTGTAAGACCCCAACTTTTATGAATAAAGATTTAATTTTCTTTATATATTATTTTGAAATAGTAAGGTGTTGATTTGATAAATGTGAAAGGTTATGG
The DNA here is from genome assembly GCA_020205555.1 of Panax stipuleanatus. Taxonomy (NCBI): domain Eukaryota; kingdom Viridiplantae; phylum Streptophyta; class Magnoliopsida; order Apiales; family Araliaceae; genus Panax; species Panax stipuleanatus. The sequence continues at coordinate 89,807,674 of CM035121.1, forward strand.
GTGGAATGTGCAAATATTTTAAAATGGGCAAGTGGTTATAAAATATTCATTGTTGTCGGGGAATATTCGTTTGGTCGTGGAATATTCGTGTTGTCGGGGAATATTCGTCCGACGGCGCAGCTATTTGTGGGCCCCACAACGGAATTACTGTCGGATATAGAAAGCGACAGAAATAACCTTTTTATAAAATAACGGCGTAGTTGTTACCGTTAGTACTGTTAAAATACCCGGTGGTTAAAATACAGTAATACGCGGTGTTGCACAGTAGCACACGGTATTGCACATTATTTCGAATTATTGATTCTTACGTAAGAAGCCACTTACTCAATAATTGTTACAGTAATTACTGTTAAATATTTTATATTATTGATTCAATAATTGCATGATATTTTATTGATTCAATAATTGCTACCGTTGATATGTTGTATTATTGATTCAATAATTGTCACTGCACAGTATTTCACATTATCAACTCAATAATTCATATTATTTAAATAATATTATTAGATAGCATTATTGACAATGTCTAAGGAAGTTCTGTCTAGGAGGGGTTATTTAATTGCGCGCCAGTAAGGAGAAATTCTTATTGGAAGGCCCCCTCTTTCCTAGGAACGACCTAGTTGTCAATATTGTAGTTCTGTAATATTATTTTTTAATAATTAATTATTAATTTATATGATAAGAAAATATTTATTTTGTGGATTTCGGCCATTTTCGGTTGGGAATTTGGAAGGATTAAAAAGCGTTGATTAATTGTGTGATGAGTAACATAACCATTATAGGAAGTTATGGTGATGTGTGGCATTTTATAAGTTGGGACCCATAGGTCATCATCTAAGAGTCACTTTCGTAAATAATAACTCAAATAGTAACTTACCTCTTTGTTTTTCCAAGAGTTATTTGCCTCTTCGTTTTTTCAAGAGTTATTTGCCTCTTCGCAAATAGTAGTTGCCTCTTCAATATTACCAGGAGTCATTTTGGACATTCGTTAAAGCTAAGGGCCACTTTCAGTTCTTCTATAAATAGAAGTTCAATTCTTTAATATTTCCCACCACCAATTCACAGAGTTATACAAAGAGAAGCTTTAGAGAGAGAATAAGAGAGAAAGAAGAAGAGTATTCTGCTACTACACTATTGCAGTATCCAAACTTCTACTAAGGTAAGGAGTATTATTTCTTGCGTATTTTTAAGGGATGTTATTTTCTTTCGTAAACGATGTTATTCTTTTCCATATCATTATACCAAAATATTGTCGTGGATTTTATTATGAAATTCTTACTTTTTCCGTCAGGGTTACTATTCACGTGTACGACACTATTCACGTCTACGGCACTATTCACGAAAAAAAATTAAATTTTCTTCTATTTGTCCAAGTTGCTTGTTAAGGTTCCTATCTTTAATTGGATCCAAGTTTTGAGCTCTATTCATGAATTTTGCTCCATAAAGTATTATTATGGAGTATTTTTGAACTTGGATAAATTAAAATGCGAATCCTTAATCTTTGTCCTTTATCTCACTGGATTCGTTAATTATAATATTTTTTCATCATCCTCGGTCCTAAATGGTGATATAACTGAATATCTTTGGCCTGTAGAGCAAAGATGAATGATTACCTGATGAATATCTTTGGCCGTAGTGCAAAGATGATAGGTGTTGAGATGAATATGACCAACTGGTGATACAAGTGAATATCTTTGGCTTGTAGTGCAAAGATGAATATTTGATTCGAGATGTATTTTGATTGATGTTACCGGGATAAAATATTGATGATGGACTTTTAAATAGTAGAAGATAGTAGACTTCATTCTCTACTTAATGAATTGTTATTTTCGCTGCGAATATTGATCTAAAACTTGTGTCCATAATATTTTATCTGAACTGTTGAAAACTAACGATAATTTATTTTCCATTATCGTAGTCATAATATTTCTTACTGGGCTAATTGAGCTCACCCTTTTCATATATTGTCCTATTCAGGAAATGAGAATGTCGCATGAACTAGTCGGGGGACAGAGTGATGGTCCGAGTTAGAGCAGTAGTAGTCCTCATTATTTCTGATAAATAGTGTGAGAATAATTGTAATGAGGACTTAGTTTGAATGTTAATATTTTGTACATATTTGTATTGATACTCACAGTTGTGTGGTCATATTTTGCACGACCGTGTGATATAAAGATTGTATTTGAATTCTGTACCATGTATTTGGCGACTCAGGATGGGTTGGGTTGACTGGACCTATTCTGGGGGCGTCACATTGAGGGGCAGAGGGGACTATGTGAGTATCTTCTTGTAGCTCCCCCTCAGCTGTAGCATTCTCTTGCTCAGGTGCTTAGAGAGACTCTCCCTCAGCTGGAGCACTTCCTTGTTCAGATGCTTCAAGAAGCTCCCCCTCAACATGAGCTGTACTCTCCTCAATGACTTCGGACAGCTCCTTCTCAGCATGAACCATAGCCTGAACAGATGCCGTAGGGGTTACTGCACTGTTAAGGTTGGCTATCACGTCAGCAATGATCCTGGTCTCATTCAAGGACTCATTTTGAGTAGCAGGTGTTCGAGGCTCAGATCTTGGTTCAACCTGTTCAGCAATAATTCTTCTTTCTTCCTTTTTCAAGGCTTCATCATTGACAAGAATATATTTCTTAACAAGCTTTTTCTTTATCCTCCTGGGCTCAGCCACAGCCTCAACACTTTCTTCAACTTCAGCTCTGACAGTTTGTGAAGGCTGAGAGACTATTGCAGCATCCTTCTCTTGAATGATGGTAAGTCTAGACTCCACGATTGGTAATGACTCCACAATCGTGGTGAGTGAAGACTTCTTTGATCTATGGCTGCATTTCTTCTTCTGAGGCTTAGAGCTTCCTTCAGCTTTATCCTCACTATGCTTCTTCTTCTTCTTCTCTTTCAGAACTTCTTCTGGTGATTCGGTCACTTCCAGAGTGAGTTCCCTTTGAGTGATAACACTTAGAATTTGAGTACCAGGACCCCCTTGGGGTACATCAGTGGTATAGCCTTGGGGCTCTTCTTCCATCTAAACACATTCTCTCAATTTACTCTTCCCTTTGCTCTTTCTAATCAAAGTAGAGGGTTCTTCTTAGTTGACTTCTTCTTCTTCAGCTTCATTTACCACAGACATGTTTCCCTGCATATCTGGTTTCTTCTTCACATCACCACTCCTTCCACTTGATTCAGACATCATCTTCACGTTTTTTGCAGGGTTCCTCTTCTAATTTTGAAAAAGTTGTTGGGTCAACTTTCTGTTGGGGTTGATGGGTGTACCTTCCTTGTCTCCCATTTTGTCTTCCAGAGCAGATTGAAAAATAATGCTTATGAATCTCCCATAGAGCATTTTGCTTTAGCTCTTTATCTTCTTCGAACTGAGAATCCATTTCCCAATCCATCCCAGGAGTAGGGCTCCATAATTGATTTGGGATTTAAAGCAGATAGCTGTCATAATCTTCGGTTGGTTCTCATTCACAGAGCCGTGGCCAGAGCTCTTGCAGCATATGCATTTCCCAATAATATCAGCCAGAAACTCGTACTTCTGGGGAAATTCTTTCTTCTTGTAGCCCTTGCTACCTTGAGCCTTCTTGTGGTGCATCCTCATCAGTCCTTCATGAAAGTCGATGTGGCCCGCTTTGGTTTAAACCCTAGGGCCAGGTTTATATCTTTAGCTCCGAGCCGAATCTGTACATCCTTGAGCTTTGAAGTGATGACATCATATTCAAAGACCCTATTGCAGTAGAACTCTTCACCAGCTTTTGGGTAAATCCTTGTACTTATGCTTAGAGCTTCTTTGAGACCAGCTCTCTTCAGAAGAGATAAAATTTTGTGAAACTATGGGTCAGCTGTCTTGAATTCGTCGAAGTATAGTTGGTAACCAGATACAACATTGGAAATAGCCATTGATTACTATGATTTTCCTGAGAAGAACAAAAATTAGCTAAACGTTCTAAAAGCTAGGGTTTTTTTGAGAAAGGGAGATGAATGAGCTTTTCAAATTCTAAGGTGAACTGACAAAAGACATTTCAAAATGTATTTATAACTTCCCTCCTCACGATCTGCAAAGTGGGGCAAGTGTCGAGTTCTGCATGGCTCCAGGATTTTAAGTCATATGAAAAGTACTGATTTGCCCTTAGCTCCCCCTGAGCTAGTGTATCATTCTGGATGACTACGATTGTCGAGGCTGCTCCGTGATTGTTGAGTTCACTGCTGAACCTGCTCCACGATCGTTGTCTCTACGGGTTCTTGTGATGCATTATGAATCAGCATCTCTTTTGGGTTAAGGTTGCTCAGGAAGGGCCAACCTCTTAGTCTAAAACTAAGGGTCAGGTTAGTCTTATTTCGATATGCTTAGTCCTAGAATGCATGATAGGATTATGTGTTATTGCTATGGCACTTATGTTATCACAGTGAACAGGTATAGACTTGAAATCAAAACCATAGTCTTCTAGCTGGTTCTTCATCCATAGGATTTGAGCACAGCAACTGTCTACAGCAATGTATTCAGCTTCTGCTGTTGAAGTTGATACTGAATTTTGCTTCTTACTAAACCAGGACACAACTCTATTTCCTAGCAGTTGACAAGTGCCACTGGTACTTTTTCTATTAATTTTACAGCCTGCAAAATCAGCATCTGAATATCCTATCAGTTCAAAGGAGGACTCCTTGGGATACCAAAGTCCCAAGTGAGGTGTACCTTTGAGATACCTGAAAATCTTTTTTACAGCAGTTAAGTGTGATTCTTTAGGATTGGCTTGAAATCTAGCATAAATGCATGTTGCAAACATTATATCTGGTCTACTGGCAGTTAAGTACAGAAGAGAGCCTATCATACCTATGTATTGAGTACTGTCAATGCATTTACCTTTCTCATCTTTGTCAAGCTTAGTTGCTGGAGCAATTGGAGTTTTCATGGGAGAGGTTGGTTCCATGCCATACTTCTTAAGTAAGTCTTTAATGTACTTGGCTTGGTTAATGAAGATACCTTCATCAGTCTGCTTCACTTGCAGTCTAAGGAAGAAATTCAACTCACCCATCATGCTCATTTCGAACTTGCTCTGCATAAGCTTGGCAAATCTCTTGCACAGATTTTCATCAGATGAACCAAAGATAATATCATCTACATATATTTGGACTAGTAGAACTTTATCTTTGTACTTCCTAAGAAATAATGTGGTATCTACTATGAAGAAATTCAACTCATCCATCATATGCTCATTTCGAACTTGCTCTGCATAAGCTTGGCAAATCTCTTACACAGATTTTCATCAGTTGAACCAAAGATAATATCATCTACATATATTTGGACTAGTAGAACTTTATCTTTGAACTTCCTAAGAAATAATGTGGTATCTACTCTACCTCTAGTGAATCATTTTTCAATAAGAAAGTTAGTCAGTGTTTCATACCATGCTCTAGGTGCTTGCTTAAGTCCATATAAGGCTTTGTCTAGTCTATAGACATAATTAAAGAGAGTTGGATTGATGAAACCTGGAGGTTGCTCCACATATACTTCTTCTTGAAGTTCACCAATTAGAAATGCACTCTTGACATCCATTTGGAAGACTTTGAACTTCCTATGGGCAGCAAAGGCAAGAAATATCCTAATAGCTTCTAGTCTGGCAACAGGTGCGAAGGTCTCGTCGTACTCGATGCCTTCTTCTTGTGAATAACCTTTGGCCACTAGTCTTGCCTTGTTCCTTGTGATCACCCTATATTCATCCATTTTGTTTTTGAAGACCCATTTGGTGCCAATGACTGGGTGATTCCTTGGTCTAGGAACTAGTCTCTAGACTTTTCTTCTTTCAAACTGATTCAACTCCTCTTGCATGGCTTCTACCAACTCGAATCTTCCATTGCATCTTCTATCTTCTTGGGTTATATTTGGGACAGAAAGCTCAGATAGAAACACTCATTCTGGGTGGCAGATCTCGTTTTGATTCTTACATTTAGATCTCCAATAATCAGGTCTTGAGTGTGATCTCTTGCCCATCTGTTCCATGTTGGAACATCTGTTCTGGTGCCTTCTTGTCTGAATTCTTCAAGATCAACTTCTGTCTCTTATTGCAGAGGTTCATCGTCTGGTGTAGCTCTCTCCACGATCTCTTCTTCAGGCTCGACGATTCCATCTTCTGGGGCTTTGATCGTAGTGTTGGGATGGACCACCTCATTTGTGGTGTCTGGATCGTCGATCGCAGTGCCTTGTGGTACAAACTTGTCTAAGTCTGCTTCATCAAAGATGATGTGAATCGAGACTTCAACACATAGAGTCTTCTTGTTGAACACTCTACAGGCCTTGCTGTCTGTGGCATATCCAAGAAAGATTCCTTCGTCTGACTTGGGTTGAAACTTAGTCAGATATTTTTTCCATTATTGAGAATATAGCATACACAGCCGAACACATGGAAATAACTGATGTTGGGATTTCTTCCTCTCCGCATCTCGTAGAGAGTCTTTTTTTGTGTAGAGTGAACAAGAGACCTATTTTGAGTGAAGCACGCAGTGTTGATAGCTTCTGCCTAGAAGTATTTAGGCAGATGAGCTACTGCTAGTAGAGTTCTTCTTGCTTCGATTAATGTTCTGTTCTTTCTTTCAGCTACTCCGTTTTGCTATGGAGTTCGTGGAGCTGAGAAGTTGTGACTGATGCTGTTGTCTGCACAGAACTGATCCATCTCAGAGAAGTCGAACTCTCTTCTATAATCACTTCTTATGGCCTTGATCTTTTATCCTTTTTTATTCATCACCAGTTTGAACATCTTGATCAGTCGAGAGCTTGTTTTGTCTTTAGAATTTAAAAAGAACACCCATGTGAATCTGGTGTAATCATCCACTACGACCAGTGAGTATCTCTTCCCTCCAAGGCTTACAGTCAGAATTGTCCTGAAAAGATCCATGTGAAGTAACTGTAGAAGCTTATCAATTGAGTTGACTGCTTTGCCTTTGAATGAGCTTCTTGTTTGCTTTCCAAGCTGACAGGCGTTGCATGGCCTTTCATTGATGAAGCTTAGCTTGGGTAAGCATGCTACTAGATCTTGGGAGGCAAGTTTGGACATACTTTTTAAGTTGAGATGAGACAACCTTCTATGCCATATCTAATTCATTTCTTCAGAGGCTTTAGCAAGAAAGCAGATTGTATCATCAGAACTCAGTTGAGCAAGATTGACATTGTAGACGTTTCCTTCTCTTGTTCCGGTTATCTTTATAGAAGAGGTCTTCAGATGTCTGACTTGACACTGATTGTTGAGGAAAGTGACTTGATGACCCTTATCGCAAAGTTGGCTAATGCTCAAAAGATTATGTTTTAGTCCTTCCACATAGGCTACTTTGCTGAAGGACACTGCACCATTCCCAGCTGAGCCATATCCTCTTGTCTTGGCAGAGCTGTTGTCTCCAAAGATGATTGTTGGTCCTTTTTTCTATGTGAAGTTAGAGAGGAGGGCTTTGTTCCAAGTCATATGCCTTGAGCATCCACTTTCCAGAGACCAAGTTGTGATCATGGAGCTCGGTTCCTGCAGTAAGGTTAAGCTTTCATTTTGGTACCCAGACTTGCATGGGTCTTACTTTGTTAGTACCCTAGAAAACCCAGATTTGCTTGACTCACTACAAGAAAAGAGGCTATCAGCGACCAAAGGTATCAGCGACCGCAATATTCGGTCGCTAGTAGTGGCATCAGCGACCGCCTTTGGCGACCATGTTGAAATCTGGTCGGTAGTTTATATCTGCGATCGCCAGCGGTCGCATGTGTGTTTATGCAGCCTAAAAATTGGCGTGAATTGCTCGCGGGCTTTTCTTCAGCGACCACGAAGTTACAGCGACGGCATGCGGTCGCTGGTAGATCCACATCATTAAAAACTAGCGACCGCAGGCGGTCGCTGAAAGCGGTCGCTGATCCTTTTAAATGTTCTCAGCAACATGCGTGGACAACAGACGCGAAACATAAAGAAAAAGAGGGAGACAGAGAAGGCGAGAAGAGGGAAAAGGGGGAAAAGAATAGGGAGAAGAAGAAGAAGGGTTTCTGCCGCCCATTGCTACCGCCTCACCGCCACCGCCCGCTGCTACCGCTACCGACACTTAGGTATATATTAGTTATACTATGAATGATTTTGTTATACAATGAATGATTAATTTGGGTAATGTATACATATATGCATTGATATATTGCTATGAATATATATATATATATATATATATATATATACATATATACATGTTACTATATTGATTTGTTGCTATGAATATGTATATATATGTATACATAAATTTGATTAATTTGGTGTATGTATATACTCTATGTTTAAGAACCCTTAATTAGGTTTAATTTGGATAATTAGATTTAATTTGGGTAATTAGGTTTAATTTGGGTAATTAGGTTTAATTTGGGTAATGTATACAATATCTATATTCTTTGTAACATTACTAAGTTACCATTTACTTAGTTTTCAAGTAATAAATAAATAAAAATTAAATTAAAATAACATGATATAATATTTGACACATGCATTACTTAGTTTCTCTCATACTAAATTTAGTAACATTTAATATTTGACATATAATATATATTAAATATGATTAAATATATAATTAAATTAAATTATAATATCATATAAATAGAATATTAAACTTAAATAATATAAAATATATTATTATAATATAATATAGTAAAATATTATATTAAACTAATATAATATGGTGTTGTGTTTGAACCCCACTTAATCCAAATTCTAAAAATTCCAAATAAAACAGGGAATAGCTATCAAACAAGCAAGTTTCGCACTTTGTCAATTATCATATGGTGTTGTGTTTGAACCCCATCTATTAGACTGAATCCATTAACTGCTGGTTCAGAATCCATCAACTACAAAGTTTGTCCAAAATATACCAACAATTAGTTCATGGGACATCTTGCATAACAGAGCAGCTAGAAAAAAGTGCCTAATACTTTCAGGTACAAAACACAATCTTAATATAACCCACTACAAACTTGCTTCAAAAAAGAATAAGAAAATGACTGACATCCAAAAGAATAAAGCATCGCGGATGAACTGCCTTGCCGAGTCTTCTCTATGTAAGCTCCTCTTCTTCACATATAAAGCATAAACTATTAGTATCAAATATAAAGGGTTATCTAGGAAGCAAAATTAATTAAACACTAAACAAAAAGAACAAGAATGAAATTGATCTAGTTGGACTGTTATATTGGCAAGATGTTATAGGTTCAAGGGGCCTAGGTTATGTCAACAAGAATAATCTATGATCCTATAGAAGAACTATGACTAATTAAGTTAGGATTCTACTAGCTATATCATAAATCCAGCCAGGACGAAAGTATTCAGACAAGAGAATTCAATGCGTCGCCAATCAACTAGTTTCCTTTGAAGCTTGAAGATGGGAGAAGTATGGTTTGAACATGTATGGTTGGAGTTGTGTTGTTGTTTGAACACCCTCAAACAATAACAACTTACATGTATGTTAAAATGTTAATCATACACGTGTATATGCTCAAGTCATATGTTTACAATTATGCTTAAATATTAATCATATGCTTACAAGTATTGTCAAGTCATATGCTCACAAGTACGCTCAAGTCATATGTTTATAAGTATGCTTAAATGTTAATCATATGCTTACAAGTATGCTCAAGTCATATGCTTACAAGTATGCTCAACTCATATGCTTACAAGTATGCTCAAGTCATATGCTTACATAAAGATACATATATATGTATTTATATGCATCATAAATGACATTGGGCTGAATTGTAAATATCTAACAAGGGGATACAATAATTCTTGTTTGCAATAGGTACTGTGGTATCATGGACCTTTATTCAGACCGTAGTTGGATGAGAAAATGAAAGTCAAGTTCCCAGATAGGTGCTACAGCTGAATTTAGAACTGGTTGTCAAGTGTTTCTGGATTATGCATATAGTCACCCGGAATGTGTGAATGGTCAGAACAAGATAAGATGCCCTTGTTTGAAGTGTAAAAATCAAAATTATATTGACAGAGACATAGTAAACTATCATTTACTTATTTCTGGGTTCATGAGAAATTATGAAGAATGCTGGTGGGCACATGGGCAGAGAAGAGATAGTGGCTATGCACAAGTACACACTCCGGGCAGCAGTACCCATCATATGAATGCCATGGTTCATGATATTGCAGGGCCGAATTTTGATTGGGAACAAGGTAGAGAGCAACCTATGAATTCTGATGCCAAAGCGTTCTTTAAGTTGTTAGACTAGGGTAGCGAGCCGTTGTGGCATGGTTGCACCAAGCACACTACATTGTCTGCAGTGGCGACATTACTTAACATCAAGGCTGATCACAACATGAGCCATGAGTGTTTTGAGTCGCTATTGAAGGCCATTAAGAGTATGTTGCCTGACGATGAAAAATTACCCGATAACTACTACTACTGTAAGAAAATGGTGAAGAAGTTGGGTCTTGGATACCAAAAGATCGATGTCTGTTCGAACGATTGCATGTTGTTTTATAAGGAAAATGAACAAAAGACAAGGTGCACGCTTTGCAGTCATGATCGGTTCAGGCCTAATAAAGATGGTGTGACTACAAAAAAGACAAGTATACCTTTTAAGATTTTAAGGTATTTTCCGATTACGCATCGGTTAAAATGGTTGTACATATCTTCAAGAACAGCTGAACATATGACTTGGCATGCGAAATCTCCAGCTAAAGATGGAGAACTTAACCATCCCGCAGATGGGCAGGCTTGGAAGGATTTTAACTTAGCACATCCTGGGTTTGCATTGGAACGTAGAAATGTGAGGCTTGGCTTGTCCACTGATGGATTCAACCCGTTCGGCCACTCAGCTGTTCCATACTCCTGCTGGCCTGTGATTGTTACTCCGTACAACTTGCCTCCTTGGATGTGCATGAAACAACCATACTTGTTTCTTGCACTCGTGATTCCTGGTCCCAAGAGTCCTGGAAAGAACCTTGATGTTTACTTGAGACCTCTTATAGACGAGTTGAAGGTATTATGGTAGGATGGAGTACATACTTGGGATGTTTCCACAAAAATAAATTTCAACCTTAAGGCAGCAGTTATGTGGACTATAAGTGATTTCCCTGCCTATGGTATGTTAGCTGGATGGAGTACACACGGGAAGTTGGCTTGTCCGTATTGTATGGACCATACAAAGTCTTTCAATCTATCAAAAGGTGGAAAGCCTTACTGGTTTGACTGTCATCGTCGTTTCTTGCATGCTAGACCACCCGTTTCGAAGAAATAGAGAACACTTCAGGAAAGGGAAAGTAGAGAATGATATGCCTGCACCGCGATTGTCGAGGACGGAGATGCGTGACCGTGTGATGAGATTGTCGGTCATTCCATTCAGTAAGATTGTTGCCTCAAACATAATCAATGGGTTTGGCGAGTCTTATAATTGGGTTCGGAGAAGCATCTTTTGGAACTGCCTTATTGGTCTACAAATTTGATTCGTCATAATCTAGATATGATGCATAATGAGAAGAATGTGTTTGACAATGTTTTTAACACCGTAATGAATGTTCTGGGAAAGACGAAAGATAATGATAAGGCACGGTTGGACATGAAAGATATTTGTAAGCGTCCTGGATTAGAACTTTATGAATCTCCTCACGGTCGGACGGTCAAACCGTATGTAAGATATACATTGTCCAAAAAGCAAGTTGAAGATGTGTGCACATGGATTAAGACTCTGAAACTACCAGATGGATATGCCTCAAACATTGCAAGGTGTGTCACAGGTGGGAAATTACAAGGGATGAAGAGTCATGACTGCCATGTGTTCATGGAGAGACTCATGCCTATAACATTTCGGGATTTACTTGATAAACCAATATGGGATGCTTTGACTGAACTTAGTCGTTTCTTCAGAGACATATGTTCAAAAACGTTAAATGAGAAGGACATGTCTGTACTTGAGAAGAACATCGTTGAGATCACATGTAAGCTTAAAAAGATATTCCCACCTGGTTTTTTTGACTCCATGGAACATTTGCAATTCCATCTACCCTATGAAGCTCATGTTGGTGGTCCAGTTCAATATAGATGGATGTACCCTTTCGAGAGGATGATGGGAAACCTTAAGAGGAAGGTGAAGAATAGAGCTTACGTCGAGGGGTCGATATGTGAGGCATATAGTTTCGATGAGATATCTACGTTTGTCTCAGACTATTTTCCCGATGAAGTCTTGACAAAGGCCAATCGAGTCCCGAGACATGATGATGGGGGCAATGTTAAACTAAATGGTCGGTTTTCTGTATTTGGTCTACCGGGACGTGCTTATGGAAAAGGGTGGCGCATATTTCTCTCTTAGCAAGAATTAGATGCTGCACATACTTACATTCTTCTCAATTGCGAGGAGATTGTCAAATTTGTGAGGTATACATTCCAATATGTTAACATTTATAAAATTATATGCTAATGTTAATAAAATTGTATAGATCATACGATGACGAGTTAAAAGCAAATCAGCCAAGCATCACTGATAAAGATATTCATGTCAGTCGAGATAAAAAATTTCACTTTGGCTAAAGGACAAAGTAAGTGAAGTTAATTAAGTACGACATATATAATAGTAATTTATGAATTCATTTAATTTAAATTCATTTTTGTAGGCTCTTAATGTGGGAACCATTCCTCCAAATATACAAGTCCTAGCTATGGGCCCATACAGGAACCAAGTCAGCCGCAATGGTTACAAAATAAATGGCTGTGAATTTTATACAAAGACATATGCTCGAGGTAAAAGAAAATGAACACTGGAGTTTGTGTCCAAGGAGATTGTTACAATGAGCTTGGTCGTGCCTTTTATGGAGAGTTGGAGGAAATCATAGAGTTGTCGTACAAGGGCACTTACGGGGGTCAGATTAATTTGTACAAGTGTCGTTGGTTTGATTCAGAAAAGGGATACGTGTTGACAGACATTGAATCGTTGATATTAACCTCCATAGGTCTGCGTACGCCCACGAATCATTTGTGTTGCCTACTCAAATAGTATAAGTATACTAAACTCCTAGTGCTGTTAGAAAAAGGGATAGACCGCCTACAGATTGGCAAGTTGTAATTCATACTCCCGCGCGAAATCGCATCCAATTAGTAGACGGAGAGTTCTACCAAGAGGAGATGCTTTATCGACCTTCAATAATAAATGTGGAGGACAACAATGAAGTAATCCAGTCAGAGGTTGGAGATGAACCTGATGAACTGGATCTCGAGTCAGTACATGTGCCAGATGACATTGATACTGAGGAGAAAGAGTTATTGATTGACACTGACACTGAATATGAAGAAAATGATGGTTATGAATCTCCAATACATATACAAGGAGATTCTGCCTCAAACAGCGATTAGGGTGAGAAATGTATTTTTAGTTTTACTTGTATTACATACAATTACATATATACACTTACCGCAGTTATACCTTTCATTCATAGTTAACTAGTTCATTCAATTATCTGTCATTATTGTCCTTTTATGCAAGGTTTTACATACAATTATATATATACACTCACCTCCATTGTTCCTTTCATTCATAGGTGTCGTAGTTAACTAATTCATACAATTATCTATCATTATTGTTCTTTTATTCAAGGTATATGTTAATATATCATATAACTCCTACTAACATCCGTTAATTTTGTATGTATAGATGACTTTTGAAGTCCCGCTGAAAAAGCGTGGCTTGTGTCGGAGGCCTAATCAGGTCCCGAATGCCCCGAGTAATCCGGATGACCGGATTCTTATACAGATCAGACCTCCTCTGGACATCACGTACGTTATCTATCTATTTCATATATAATCATTTTATAATAAGATCATTAATGTTGTAGTTATATACTAATTTTTTCTTGGTTTGTATATTAATTGTTTATATTAGTAGGAATTTTCAAGATACCAAGATTGTGAAGTGCATTTCACAGTTATGCTTACAAAACTAGGCCTACGCCAGTGATTACGTGGGCGGCCACACCTCTCGCCTATAAGGATGCAGTTTGGGCTGAATTTCAGGTCTATTTTATTTAATTTTGAAAGATAATATAATTAATATGTATATATTGTTTTGGATTATATATCATCATCCATAATATTATTATTATTTTTTATTTGCAGAAGAGGTATAGATGGGACGACGCACATGCATCAATAATACAGACATTATTCTGGCAAAAGTGCGCCGTCCGAACAAAGGATAACCTGAACAAGGAATGAATAAAAGCCTTGAATAATGCATCGATCGACCATCCAGGGGAGGGTGCGCAGCACATGCACGTGTATAGCCCCTGGTCGTGTGCGCCTGACATATGGGCAGGGATGTGTGAGGTGTGGCGAGATGAGGCCTGGGTGAAGAGACGCAAGACTGCCGCCGCTAACAGAACCTCAGGTGTACCTGAAGGCGCCAAGGCAAAAGACACGTATAGGGGCGGTAGTATATCACAGCTGCAATATATTGCTACACGGGTACGTATTTTGCAAATGTCAATCATTATGTATACATTATTATATCACATGTTTACATATTAATATACGAGCATGTTTTATATAGGAGACTCAGTCTCAGGGTGAGCCCATTCCTTGGCTGGATGTGTACGTGGCCACCCGCGATGGTTTGCCTGAGGCTGTGTAGATAGCGGTAATTTTTTTTTTATAACTTTATATTTTCGTCATTAATTAATTATTAAGTATTTTATATTTATTTTTAACAATTTGATTATTTGTATGCTGGCAGGACACTTATAAGAGCCTAATGAACGAGCGTTATCCTTAAGGCACCCCGCGGCTGTCGATTGATCAAGAATTGTGGGAGAGGGCATCAGTTGTGAAGAAAAACTACGTCAAAGGCCAAGGACAACAACGACGACTGAGTATCAGCGGCACGGGCAGCTCTGCTACTCAGTCTACTAAGTCCTCGTGCACTCCGACGCCGCACATTCCTGCTAATTGTGTGAGAGCAATATGTCAAGATCGAAATCTTCTCATTACACTAGGCGGACATATGCACTCCCTGAGTCCTGAGGATCTAGCAGAGGCAGTGGCTAGAGCAGCAGAGCATCAGGATATATGAGGTAATCTTGTCATTATTTAGGTTTCATGTTATTGTAATACATTAGAAAGGCTACGGTCGTTTTTTGGTTTTCGTATATGTTTAACGTGTTTTCTTCTTTAATTTGTTACAGCCTCATTCTGTCTATCGATATTTGATGAGGCCCAGACATTTGTATTCTCATAATTTCTCAGCCGTTGTTCTACATTGTATATATTGACTATTTTTTTACTAAATGATTGAATGTACAAGCGTTTCACGGATTTGAATTTTAATTTGAATGTAATTGTCTTTGTGTTGGTTTTATTAAGAATGAATGAATGTAATTGTCATTCAGTGGCATACTGAATGAATGAATAAATGGATTTGGATTGTATATAATTGCTGTGAGTTGGGACAGGTACAAAACAGGTCAACTTTTTTGGGATATAAGCAGGTACAAAATTAACCTTTTTTAACAGTAGTATCAGCGACCGCGTACGGTCGCTATTACATATCTGCGATCGAAATGTCATTTTCCTGTGTAGCGACCGCAGCCGGTCGCTGTTGAAGGCGACTGCAAGCGGTCACTGATACTGGTCGCTGACACGTGGATCCACGTCATGACAGAGGCTGATGTGGCCTGAATAATCTAGCGACCGTATCGGTCGCTAATAGCTGTCGCTGATAGTGCAGTCGCGGAAAGTGGTCGCCAATTGACTTGTAGCGACTAGATTTACTGCGACCCGTATCAGCGACCGCATGCGGTCACTGATATGCGGTCACAGATAGCCTGTTTTGTTGTAGTGACTTTGGGTCTATTATACAGAGGATTATAATAGCATACTGCAGTCTTATGATCATATCTATCACATACAAAGCATCTAGAATGATGCATGCTTGTGCGTGTGTGTGTGGATTCTTTCGTCATTTGGACTTGTGTGGATACTCGGTGGCCTTTTCCTTATACTGGTTCTTCTTTTTCCATGCAGCCTTGTGATTCAGAGCTTGCGATGAGTGAATCTCAAATCCACAATTCATTCCTAGTTGGTTCGTGGGGCCGGTTTTACTTGACTCCACGACCCTTCAAGGTTGGAGAGTTGTGACTGAATTACTCTTCACTTTTATGAATCCCAGGCGAGCATGGGATCCTTGATGTCTTGAGACATGACTTGGATCAGAAGAGCAAGGATGCATTAGTTCTTCCTTCTTTGTGGATTTCACAAATGTAATGCCTCTATTAAAATTTGAGGCACTGCTAATGTTAGTTTCCTTGAGTTTTTCCACACATGGTTCTGAGGTAGATTCCATAAAACCTAAACCTGTTCTGTCAGATGCACTTCTCTGACTAGAGATCAGGGAGTCCATGGATGTAGAAGACCTATTCTACATTAAGATTGTCTTTTCTAGCTCCTCAATCTTAGAGGTTAGATTTAACTCTCTTTGTGTGATGATTTCATTGGCATGTCTTACGAGTTTATTCTCAGCCTCAAGTTTTGAGAGAGAGGTAGTACTTAGTAGAGTCGTCTCTAGTTCTACTTGAACTTTCTCTTTCTCTTTTTGAAGAAGAGAATAATCTTTAGACAGAACTTTGAACCACTTCATGTATTGATGCAGATCAGATGTTATGCCATGTAGTGCAGTTCTTAGATCATCAATGTCTACATTAGAAGAGTTAAAGTCAAATACCTCATTGATACTTACTTCGTGATGGTCAGTGCTCTTTTTGCCTTTTGCATCTTTGGCCATCAGACACAGATTGGCTATTTGTGTCTCTTCATCATTTCCTGACTCAGGGTTTGTGTCATTGTTTGAGCCACTCCACGATCCTCTGGTAACAAGTCCTTTATCTTTCTTCTAAAGATTTTTGTAGCCTTTAAACTCCTTCTTTGGATTTATTTTCCTCTTCAGCTCCTCTCTAAGAGGTTTGTTGCAGTTTGTAATGAAATGGCCAGGCTTCTTGTAGTTATAGCATAAGTTGTTGATCTGCTCCTGGCTGCTATTGTTGAATCTCATAGGTCTGCTGCTTTTGCCTTTGCACATAAACTTTTTGAGTCTTCTGACCAGCATTGTTATGTCCTCATAATTATCTTCCTCAGAGTCAGATTCATTTTCATCATAAGCTTTGGTGGTGGCTTCTGTTGCCTTGAGTGCAACTCCTTTATCCTTCTTTCTTCCTTCAGATAGAGTCTCTGCTCATTGAATCTGCTGTAGTTCATAGGTAAGAAGTTTCCCCTAAAGTTGTTGAACTGTCATTTTATGGAGGTTCTTTGATTCTCTGAATGCAATGGTTTTGACATCCCATTTGCTTGGTAAGGACCTCATGAACACGATGATAAGATCTTTGTTTGGATAGATCTTTCCAAAAGCTCGAACAGAGTTGAGCAGCACGTTGAATCTTTCGTTTATGGAAGTGACGTTTTCTCCTGGTACATGGGCAAACATCTCATACTATTGAGTCAGAAGAGATTGCTTATTTTCTCTGACTTCTTTTGTTCCTTCGTGCATAATGAGCAGTGGTTCCCAGACTTCCTTGGCAGTTTTGCTGTTGACAACATTTTCGAACAGATCATCTTCTAAAGACTGGAACAAAATATTTTTGGCTTTTTTGTCTAGTTGGAAAATTTTCTTCTCATTGTCAGTCCATTCTGATTTGATCTTGACCTGCATTCTGTTTGGATCTTCTAGAGTTGGTGCAAGCTTTGTTGGAATATAGAGCCCATTCAGAACGATTTCAAATAGATCGTCATCTATCTATTCAATCCATGTAGGCTTGCATACGAACTTTCCAGTTGGAAAATTTGTCTTTGTTGCACATTGGTGGCTTGATGCCTCCACCAGTCTTAGAATCGCTTATCAGGTGTGCCATCAGATCTACTCAAGCTTTGTTGGATAGTTGAGAGAACCTGCTTTGATACCAATTGTTAGTTCCTAGAGGCACAATAGTTATCTAGAAGGGGGGTTGAATAGATATTTTAAAACTTTTTCCTTTTCAAAATACTTATCAGATTTGTTAATAACTTAACCACAGCGGAATATATGATTTAATTGTTCCCCTTAAGATAAACCAAGTATAGGTGATAACTAGTTATATCAGTTTATGACAGATATAGTAGTTATAGTAGATATATCAGACACAGTGATTTTAAGTGGTTTAGAGCACTCAAGGCTCCTAGTCCACTCTTCTACTCCACGAGTAGGAAATCGACTAAGGATATCTTTACAATCTTTGAATCACTTAGATTCCTTTAAGACCAACAGTCTTGGAACTTCTTAGTTCACTTAGAACTCTTCAAGTCCAGTAGACTTGGAATACACTTGATTGAGAGTTGAGTTCTTGGGTTGTGCTACTCAGTTGCAGTTAAGCATACGTTCGAAAAAACTGAGTAGTTGAGCAAGCTTTCCTTCAGGATCATAGTGTTTAGACGTTGAGTGTTCTTGAGCTTTTTAGTTCTTGCTTGCTTAGTTTAAATCTCTGTCTGATTTGCTTATGAAGGAGTCTTTGAAATGTTTCCGTTGATGGCATCCGTTGTAGCATTTAATGCTTTAGACATTTCAGAGCACTGATGTTGACTTCCTGGGAATATGGGGTTCTGCAGTCTGGCCCACTGACACAGCAGACTGCTTTCTCACCTAACACCTGAAAAGTTATTTTCAGCAGACATGAAGTCCTTTCATTACCTTGTTCTATACGCTTCTTTGATACATACTAAGGATGAGTGTTGGATCATTGGGATTCCCGAAATGTCAACGTTCATAAGCCTTTCTTCATTTGTTTTACTTCCTTCATCAGATGGGCAAAACTTTAATGCTTCTGAAGCTAACTGAAGAAACACCACGATCGTTGTCTTTGTACCATGATCGTTGTGTGTTGTTGTGCTCATGCATGCTTTGATAGACTACGATCTCTACATGCTTGTCTAGCAGACTCCACATTTTCGAGAGCTGACTACGAATCTTGACTTGGCTCGGCAAGCGCTCAGACTGTCTCCACGATTCTGAGAGTGGCTTCCACGGTACTCCAAGACTCTGCCTTGGCTTCTGCAATCTCTCGGCTGGCTCGACAGACTACGATTTTGTTGAGGCCTTTCTATTACATTTCAAGAGATCAACATAATAGATTTGATCTTTCTTCTATACATTCATTTACAGAGCACAGATCAGCTTAACAATTTTGACCTTCCATCTAAGTCCTTGTACATATGTTCTTTGAAGGACTTTATATATAAGCATATGTGTTTACTTTCAACATCAAATTTGAATATGCAATTCCCAACACACTTGATCAGGGAGATCATTGAAAGAGGAGATGTCACCTTGGAGCGTGTAGACTCTCAAGACAACATTGCAGATCCATTTACTAAAGCTTTAACACAATAACAGTTTGATCGTCACTTAGAGAAGATAGATATGAGATACCATGGCGATTGGCTTTAGTGCAAGTGAGAGATTGAAAGTAGTATGCACACAAGCCAATCATGTATGATGATAAGACATATACTTTGGAAACGATCTTATTTAGTTATTTAAAAAAATATTTATTTATTAAAGGCATTTAATTATCTACATGATGCTATTTTTATAATATGTAAATAACCCATTGTTTTAAGCAATGCTTTTAGAATCATGATGTTGATCATGCTAATGAGATCTAAATTCTTAGAAAGCTTAAAACTAAAATAGTTCCCAATCGTTGGATTAATAAAAGGGGGATTAGTAAATCCGGATAGATTGGTACATATGGTGCTTGCTCATTGGATGAGGATAATTGATCTCACGATCATTTGTGTGGAGACACTAAAATAAGTATGTAGGTGCTTAGTGGAGAATAAGTTCACACAACGTGACTCGCTATGGAATACCTAATGGAGTTTTACTTGTCTGTCAGTAGGAATTCCTAATGTGATAGTAGTACAAGTGATCATTGGACTTGAGATCATCATAGTATCTTGTGTGTAATGAATTATACTTTGACTTATTTCTTAAGACTCTTAGAGTCTATCAAAGGGTATGCTTGGGTGTAATAAGTTACATATGAAGATAATGAATGGTCAATAAAGAATCTACCACTTCTAGTAAAAGAAGAGATATGTCCTATGTGATTCGTTAAATGACAACCCCATAGTCTTTGGCCAAGGCAAAATAAAATTAGAAAGGTGTTTTTAATATGCATTATTTGGAGTTGTGCATTTTCCAATCGAAATACATATAATAAAATAAAATAATACTTGACAGTAATTCCATGTCTTATATTTAATTGGAACATTGTATGGCGGAAGGATTGAATTGTACAATAACTATTTACTCACAGGTTCTTTTATGATTAATGTTGATATCTATATTATTTGCAAAGTCGTTGATCGCTAGGGAGGCTTATCCTTATTGTAGAATAAATATTATTTATTTAAATAGATTATTAGTTTAATTTATTTATTTAAATAAGATTAGAATTGTTCTAATTGATTTATTCTTAACCGGTTTAATATGGAGAACCTAAAGGGTCATACCATAAAAGGAAGAATAATTATTTAAGAAGGTAATGGCATAATCGTAATAATGCATTAAGTGTAATTAATTTAATCTATGATGATAGAATAAATTAAATAGCTTAATGTTTATTATTTAATATTTTAAAAATATTAAATATAAATTAATAAGAGAGTCTTATTAATATTATTACAATTATTATTATTTTAATTTCTAAAGGAGTTTAAGAATTTATTTATTATTAGTACTTTCATTTATTTCTAATAAGATTAGGAGGCAAAATAATTAAATGGGTTTAATTAATTAATCCCAATATGTTGGGAAGCCATTAATTAAAGGAGTTTAATTAATTAAATGAAATCCTATGTATAATAGGATTAGAAGAGTTGACCAATATCTATATAAGAGGAGTCTTATGTTATATGTTAGTAGACGTAATTCCTATTATTGAAGAGTACTCCTTTTCTACAGAGAATAGAAAACATTGGTTTAGCCAACCACCCCCCTTCTTGAACAATTCCTCTTCCTTGGTGGATCACCTTTACAGGCCAAACACTTGGGTGGCTAACGTTGATCAAAGGAAGGAATCAATCCAGGAGATTCAAGGAGATCATGAAGAGCAAGAAGTTGAACTCGTACCTGTGGAAGCTAGTTTCTACAAGGGTATGATTCTGATTTGTCTTTCTCTTTCTATTGATTGTTAATTGAGCACAAAGCATGATCTTGGTGAGGATTTGTATAAAATTTTTAAAACCTTATTTGTCGCGCTTTCGCCCTTATTGTGTAATGTGA
The DNA here is from genome assembly GCA_020205555.1 of Panax stipuleanatus. Taxonomy (NCBI): domain Eukaryota; kingdom Viridiplantae; phylum Streptophyta; class Magnoliopsida; order Apiales; family Araliaceae; genus Panax; species Panax stipuleanatus. Next base: position 89,828,981 of record CM035121.1, read on the forward strand.
TTACATTTATGCGTTACATACAAACCCAACAATTTGCTTTTTGACTGACCCTGTGCAAGATTCGTTTTCTTAGGCTTAAGTTACCCATGTAACGAGTGTTAGGCCGGTGACTCCCAAACAAGACGGCTTTAGGGCACCAGGTGTAAAAACACCACTCAGGCTTAATTACTCGAGTAACCTAGGCCACGATTCGGATATGCTCAGGTCTTGCCTTTTTCTCCTTTGCAATGCTCATTTTCTTAGGCAATAAATTACCTATGTACCGAGCGTTGGGCCGTTGTCTCACAAACCATACGGCTTTAGAACACCATGTGTAAAGACACCTTTCAGGCTTAATTACTCGAGTAACTCAGGCCACGATTAGAGACATTAGGTTGGCCATTACTTATTTTGATCTTCGCATTAATTGTCATCGATGTCGCCTTAGTTTCATACCCCACAATTAAGATTAAGGGCAACCGCAAATTGCAGACATCCAAATAACGCTTTAAACTAGGATTTCATGTCTAATCAAAATAATTTTAGTTCTCTAATCGTACCCAGGATTTTTGATCCACGGATGCTTATAAAAAATCATTCAATTCATAACAAGCCAAATAAATTTTACTCTTTTTAAAATTTGTTTCTAAGATTCTAATGCAATAGTTATCTATACTTAAAATGTATATCATCGCTAATGTATGGAGATAGAAAACAAATAAATGGATCAAAGAGTTGTACCTAGCATTTGGATCATTGTATTCTAAGAAAATTATGATTGGAAAATACCAAGTGATCGTACCGGATTGCCAATGAAATGATATGAGAGAAACTCTGATGATGACGTCGTATGCTGATGGGATCACAGTATAAGTGCCAACTTGCATTTTCCCTTTTGGGATGGTCGATGAATGCCCTAGTGTCGAGTTGTCGTTGTCTTCGACATTTCCCCAGTCTCATTTTTTATAAGGGTCCCAATATCGGGTTGTCGTTGATTCTGAAATTGCCCCAGTCTTGCTTGTCGTCTGGAGTAGTCGTTTTGTTGTGTTTGACGCATGGGTTGAGAAGATGCCAAGATCGCAAGAGTCTTCTACCTTATGAACCACATGGTGAACAGGTCGAGGTGAGCTTTGACGTTTAGGTTCCCCAATTCTCGCTTCTGATTTATAGGTGCACTTAGCTTTGATGACGCTTTTCCCTCAAACTTGAGGAAGGCTTTGTTAGGTTTGTAAGATTCATGAACGCAATCAAATTGCAAAAATAAACAGAAGCATGGTAAATCAGAGTTTTAAAATTTTACAAACCATATACTCGGAAGATCATTTATGCACAATTATTAATTAAACTGAAATAGATGGATATTAGATTCATACCCTCGTAGAAACTAGCTTCCTCATGTACGAGTTCAACTCCAATTCCTTTTCGCATTCAACTTGAATCCAACGGATTGATTCCTTCCTTTGATCAACATTAGCCACCCAAGTGTTTGGCCTCTAGAGGTGATCCACCAAGAAAGAATAAGAATTGAAGAAGAATGGTGTTTGGCTAAACTCTATCGAGTTTTGAAAGGTTTTGCAATATGGCCCAATTACTGGACTCTGTTTAATTGGTCTTGGAAACTGAGATTTCATTGAGTTCGGGGGCTTGATTAAGCAGGGGGAAGGTGTTAGTCACCCCCCGACTTCCGTGAAACACGGTTACCGTGCTTTTAATTCCCTAATTTGTGTGTATGTGTGTGTATTGCAGTAATTGGGCCTAAGTGCTTTATTTGAAAGTAGTGATGTGCTTCGTTGGACTTGTATACGAAGGGTTTGATTTATTTGAAAAGTCCATTTTTAGACAAGATATGAAAGTGGTGTTTTGAAAGGTGGTTTTCAAACCCTTTCGCTTGCATAGGAATTGAAGCCTTTTGATACTTCCATTTTATTTCATATTCGGCTTATCTTGATTTTATTTGAGATGCGAAGCATCTTTGAAAATAAATATATATATATATATATATATATATATATATATGTGTGTGTGTGCGTATGTGTGTGTCGGGCCTCTTATGGGCATAAAAGCCATCAAAGTAACCTGAACACCACACATAGGATTTCAATTATTACGGGGACCTTCAATCCGAATAACCGTTTTAAGGTCCTATTTTTACAATTACAAAATTTGCAAGCTGGCGATACAACTTAACCATGTCCATCGTTAGAACCGAATTTAGATCCATGAATTGAATCATAGATCCTGTAGCTCATAGGCTCATAGAATATAAAAAATATAGTCTGCATAATGAATATATCGCAATAAACAATAAAACTATACTAGACGTCGTTAAACGAAAGATTCATTAGTCAAATCTTCGTACGCGTGTAGCCGTGGCTTTACGTTTCCTCTAGATACGGATCTAGGGTCCCGTAATTACCAATTATTTATAAACTAGAAAGAAAACTATATTTAAATAAATCTTAACCATTCTAGCTTAATATTTCTAGTTTGGCAACTTTTGAACTTGTTAAAAGCTAGAAATGGCTAGATTTATATAAATCTAGTCAACACATGTTAAATATTGCAGATTTACATCATATGAACGTCTACAATTAATATTTCACAATAATTAACTATATATATATTTAATATATATATAATAAAGCAAGAAAAGCCACAAATTTAAAATCCAAGCAAACTGAATAGTATAAATATATATATATATATATATATATACATATATACATATATATATATATATATATAAATCAGTAAAAAGCCACGAATTTGCAATCCAGGCCCAACTATTATATATAAATCAAAATATATGTATTTATATATATAGATATATATATATATAAATATATATATATATATATATATATATATAATAACGCAAAGAAAAGCTAGAAACGATATTTAAACCGTAAAACTAACTAACATACATATATATTACTCATATATATGTGTATTAATAAGAAAAAAAAGAGAATTTAAAGAAACCTTACGGCCTTGCACGAGAATAGCTATCAAACGGCTTTAAACGCCCTTAGACTAGATTTTCACCTGTAAAAACTTGAAATATTGCAACAGATGTGTATATGAAAGCTTACAAATGGAGTTTACAAGTTTGAAAGCAAGATCAGAGCAATTTCTAGCACGAAATCCCTCCTTTTTCTCTCTTCTCTCTCTTTCTCTTTCTTTTTTCTTCATTATCTCCTTTTTTCTTCTTTCACAAGCTGGTGGGAGGCTTGTATATAAATCCACGACTTCCGAAGGTAGACCTACACATTCCGCAGGTACACCTGAGGAAGTCCCTAGTGGGTCTCGCCAACTCGAAGTATGTGCAATCTTTATCGACGTACAGTCTGCAGAAACGTTCATAACTTGAAATTCGGGAATCCGATGGAGATGTGTCATACCATTCCGGAAAGCTCTCTCCGAGAGCTACGTAATGACATAGGGCTTGCCCTTTAACGAATTCAAGAAAATAGGTCCATGACCGAAATGGCATCTTCGAGTCTTCGCGGGTGGTCTGTTGAGCTATTTTACGTAGTTCACGCTCGAAAATGCTGCAATGGCTCGTTGTAACCATTCTTGCAGATGTGTTTATGGTTGTTGAAGTTGACTTGTCAAAATGATCATTTTTCCCCTCTAGGTGTTATCTCCAGGGTTGACGGGGCTTTTGGCTGTTTCCGGGGTTGTTTCTGAGGTTTGATTGCAACAGATTCTGTCTTTTCTCAGGGTTGTCTCCGAAGATTGATTTGTTTTCCCGGTGCTGTCGCCATGGGTCTAGTTTGATGATTTCCCGATGCTTTCGTCGAGGGTCTGGTTTGATGATTTAATCCTCCAAGGCTATTTTTGGAGCATAAAAAGACACTTTTGCCCTTCTGCATAACAGGAAATGAAAATTTTTGAGTGTCTACAGATGCCCCTCTTTATCATGTTTATGCAATGTAATTGAATGAACATGATAAAGATTACTAGACACTTGAAATATAACAAGATTAAATGATGCTATGCAATGCAGCAGGATATGATGTTATGGATGCTAAATATTTTTGTTTAGAGTTATTTCCAACGATATTCTATCACTGACTGCTCCCTCCATTTCTACTGAGGATGAATTTGTCAACGATGGCCTTCACTTAACTGTCTTAATGTCTACTCTTTACCCAGGTTTTTCTCACCGAACTTTCTCGATGCCTAGTCGAACGGTAGTTTAAAGAGCTTTTTAATCACCGAACCTTCTCGATGCTATGCTAGGTTGAGGCCAACGGTTAAAGATATCGATCAGTGCTATGGAGACTGATTAGACGAATTATTGTAGAGATGTTTTCAAGATCTTTGTGGGGATGATTTCTATGGTTGATACCATTGAACCTTTCTGAATTCAACGTCGGGGTTGTCACCAACGTTCTTTTTCTTCAGATATGCTTTTTACCTTTACCTCCACTGAGGATATTCCTCTTCCACGAGTGACCTCACTAGGGGTTCCCGATTCCTATCCTGATGGAAGTTTCCATAGGTTTACATTATCAGATCCTTCCTAATGCTACGGTGGGGCTATCACCAACAATTTGGATTTCTATCCAATTGATGTCGATGTTGCTGTCGGGGATAGAGCTTGCAATGATAACATCTTCTCAATGCCTACTGATAACCACATAATTCATATATTTTATTATCCCTAATTTTGTTCTTTTAATTATATTAGTTTATTAAAGTAATATGTTTTATTTTATTTTGTAGGGTTTAATATTTATTGCAATAAAGTCAAAATCTTTGTGATCAAGCGATATTTAATGCTTTTAATCATGTAAGAAATATCCAAGAAGAATCCTGCAAGGAGAAGGAAAGAGGTGGAACAATCTTGGTGTGCAAGTCAAATCCAACAAGGGAAAGGAAAGCCTATCTAGAAGATCTCTTTATCTAGAAGATCTCTTTCAGAAGTTGATTGCCACTAGGAAGTTGAAACCTGCATGGAAAGGGAACAAAAGTGTCCAAGTTCAATGAATCTAAATTAGGGTTCAAAGTTATTTTCCCTATAAATTAAAGGGAAGGGGGATTAGGTATTGTATTAGTTTAGGTTAGGAGTAGAAGTAGATTAAATTATTTTTTTCATTGTACGCTTGTTAGAGAATCGTCAATAAAGGGAGTTTTTTTTATTTATTTTTAATCTTTTTCTTCTTCTTTATTTTAGTTAGTTAATCTATTTTTCATGTCTAGCTAATTTTTTTATATCTAGGATGCAGATGAAATTAAAAATTTATTCATGATAATATTTTTCATCTCTTCTATTATTTATGCTTTTATGTTAAATTGATTTCGCCTTCATGTTTCGTTATTGAAATACCTTCATTTTATAGTTCTTATGTAATTTTAAATTAATTAAGAGGTTTTGATAGATTATTGTTAAGATATGAGTTTTTCATAATCCATGCTTGCTCGAAGAAGTTTTTATGGGTTATAGTTAATCTTTAAATTTTCATAGTCTATGCTTACCGACGTTAATTGTAAAATTACTAAATTAAAGGGAAGGGGGATCAAAATCATAGTTGAGTTATAAAAATAGAAGAGATTGAATTATATGTTATTTTTATTATTTAATATATTCGAATTCGTAGATTGCTTCCTCAATATTAGTTTTCATATTCTAGTTAATCAATTCTCAATATTTATTTCTAATTCGCCTAAAATAGATATTAAGGATATATTAAAATTAATCTAGTCTGTGGGTTCGACCTGTACTTACCAGTTCTTCAATTTGACATTGTGCACTTGCAATTACATATTTTTATCACATCAAGTTTTTGGCGCCGTTGCCGGGGACTAGAATAAAAAAAAAATTCCTTAATTTTTATTTATTCGAATTAGTTTTTCACTCTAATATTTTTTTTATTTTTCAGGATTATTGAAGTGAATCGAAGGAGCGAGAAGATAAAGATTTTGTTGCTGCGCTTTCTTTGGTACTTCGTATCTTCATTTTTTTAATAAAAAAAAGTAGTTTAGTTTTTTTATTAATATTTTTTTTATTTGCCGCATTCATGCATTCACTCACGTAGAGCACATCTTGTTAGGTTTTTATTTTTTTTGTCAAATATAAATTGTGGTGATTACTGGAGGATTGAGGTACGTCAAATTTCTCCTTCTTTCGTAATTCACATAGTTTTAGGACATTTTATTTGTTTATAGTTATTTTTTTTATTTATGCATTTTCATCTTTAATCTAACATTAAGGGCACAACCTATAACAAGATAAGGTGGGGATTTCATCACCCTTCCTTGGCCCACAAACAACCCAACTTGCATTTTGCATAACCTTGACCTAATAAAATCAAGTAGACGTTGGCCCCTAAGACTCTCGAGCTCAATTAGGACAAGAAACTCCAAGTGGAGACTGAATTTTAAATTAATCAAACTACTGGTGTCTAGGCAAGTGGTTCAAAAGGTAAACGCCTAAAGATTGTGTGGTTATTCAATTAGTCACCGTATCTACGGAGAGTCCCACCTTTCTTACACTTACTTGGCTAGTGGTGTGATTAATTTCAAATTTTATGGATCTTAAGGTGTAACTTGGAACAGTTAGGAGCTGTCTAAATTTTATTTAGGTTAACCATAGAATTAGGATTTTATTTTATTTTATTTTTTTCGTGACTTTCGTGGTTAGTTGTTTATGCGTTTTGTGATTTGTGGAAAGATGGATTCTTATTATAGTTGGAATAATAATTTTGCTTGGAATCAAGAACCCTATAAAATTTTTAATACACACCAAGTAAATCAATTTTTTCCAACTTATGAAAATCCTTATCTAAGTTCGTATCCATATCCATATCCATATCCATATCCATATTCGGATCTAGAACCTCAATATACATAAGAATTATCAAATGAAGAAGAGCAAAGACTTAGTGCCTTAGAGAAAATTATGGAAGTCTTATTGGAAAATCAATTTAGCATGGATCAAACTATATCTCGTCTAGAAATTCAAATGAGTCGATTAGCCACCATATTAAATGAACAAGAGGTGGATGAATTTTCTAGTAACTATGAGGTTAATTTTGAAAATCTTGATGGTTGTGGAACTGATGAGGAAAATGAAAATTTTGTATTCAATTCTACACAATTTGAGTCGAGCGAATTTGAGGAGTCTAAAAAGTATGAGTGTATACTTAAAAGTGATCATGTCACATTTAATGAGTCGGTTGAAAAAGTCTATAAGCCTAAAGCTCCATACCCTGAAAGAATTATTCCTAAAAAACCATCTAGTGATTTTTGGACAAACCCATTAAAATAAACATGATCCAAGAGTTGTCCATAACCCAAGAAATAATTGAAAATAGACTCTTGATTGAAAAAGATCCAATTGATTTTTTCTTAAATCACCTTGAAAAAAATTGGAATGAATCTGAATATTTAGATAAGGCCAATGAGCTGTTGAGATCCACTACAAATAAGTCAACTAAAGTATAACATGTATTTGAACCAATTCTTCCATCATTTGAACATGTTAGTGAAAGTTTTCTTGAGGTAAATTTTAAGCATAATTCTGATGAAAATTCTTACTATTTTCAATTTTCGAAACCTCCAGAAAATCATGGCAGGACCACACTCACTTACCCATTTGTATCATTCATGTATAGTCACATAATTTTTAAGATTTATAAAATTTGTAGATATGTACATTTGTTTTCCTTCTCACCACATTTTCTTTTAGAACAAATGCCCCGCATACAAGGTACAATTCTTTCACATCTTTGTTCTCTTTTCTTCATTTGCATACATTGAGGACAATGCATGATTTAGGTATGGGGGAGTTTGTTTGTATTATTGTATTAGATTTTTTTATAGGAACATATAGAAAATAAAATAAAAAATTGATAAAAATTGAAAATTTTGTTTGACTTTTATGAGTTGAATGAATTCTAGTAAGTGTCGGTGGAGCAAAACTCATGAGTGAGATTGAAAGATTTAGAACTCTTGAATCTTTAATTAGATACTAAATCTTAGTTTGAAATACCATATGGAATAAAATTGATTTCGAAAGCATTTTTGCACTACACATTTGCACAAATTCTTAAATAGTTGTGGGGTATAAACTATGATTCGAGTAATTTTAGAAAAAGAAAAAAAGTAGAAAAAGAATTAAATTACTGCTTCAATGTCCATTGAACGAAATAACTGGGTATCCAAGCCTTAGGAAGCATCGATATTCACGCTGAAAAGTATGATGAATATAAGCAGCTTGACTAGTCTAATTTGTGGCCTTTGTTACTCTAGTTAGCTTAGGGGTGTCTTTACACCTAGTGCCCTAAAACTAACTGGTTTGGGAGTCATTAGTCCAACGCTCGCTACATGGGTAACTCTGAAAAAGCCGAAGTAATGAGACATTGCACAAGTCGAGAAAAAAATTCCAAAAAAATGGAAAAAAAGGAAAAAGAAAGAAGAAAAAGAAAAATGAGTTTGCTTGATTTTCATGGTCAAAATCCCTACTAACAGTTACATCACATACACATGCATGCATCACATGGGATTAATTTAATGAAGGATGGTGTCTAAAATGAAGATTGAGTATTTTTGATAAGGTAAAAGTGTGATTTTGAATTAAATCTTACTTATGTATAATGCCCATAGATATTTAGAAGTTTTCTTTCAATTCCATAATTTGTTGAACCCAAAAATAATTTTTAAATTTTGTGGGTATATTCACTGCAAACTCTCACGAGACACAACTCGTCCACTTGGGGTAATCTTGAGGTTTAAAGGCTTGTTGCACATGCTAAGTGCAATCATGTTTCCTACGAAAATGGGATAGTATAATTTTTATTTTATTTTATTTTTATTTTACTCGAGGACGAGCAAAAAGCTAGGTATGGGAGTATTTGATAGACACATAATTCATATATTTTATTATCCCTAATTTTATTCTTTTAATTATATTAGTTTATTAAATTAATATGTTTTATTTTATTTTATAAGGTTTAATATTTATTGTAATAAAGTCAAAATCTTGGTGATCAAGCGATATTTAATGCTTTTATTCATGTACGAAATATCCAAGAAGAATCCTGCAAGGAGAAGGAAAGAGGTGGAACAATCTTGGTGTGAAAGTCAAATCCAACAAGGGAAAGGAAAGTCTATCTAGAAGATCTTTTTATCTAGAAGATCTCTTTGAGAAGTTGATTGCCACTAGGAAGTTGAAACCTGCATGGAAAGGGAACAAAAGTGTCCAAGTTCAATGAATCTAAATTAGGGTTCAAAGTTATTTTCCCTATAAATTAAAGGGAAGGGGGATTAGGTATTGTATTAGTTTAGGTTAGGAGTAGAAGTAGATTAAATTATTTTTTCATTGTACGCTTGTTAGAGAATCGTCAATAAAGGGAGTTTTTTTATTTATTTTTAATCTTTTTCTTCTTCTTTATTTTAGTTAGTTAATCTATTTTTCATGTCTAGCTAATTTTTTTATATCTAGGATGCAGATGAAATAAAAATTTATTCATGATAATATTTTTCATCTCTTCTATTATTTATGCTTTTATGTTAAATTGATTTCGCCTTCATGTTTCGTTATTGAAATACCTTCATTTTATAGTTCTTATGTAATTTTAAATTAATTAAGAGTTTTTGATAGATTATTGTTAAGATATGAGTTTTTCATAATCCATGCTTGCTCGAAGAAGTTTTTATGGGTTATAGTTAATCTTTAAATTTTCATAGTCTATGCTTACCGACGTTAATTGTAAAATTACTAAATTAAAGGGAAGGGGGATCAAAATCATAGTTGAGTTATAAAAATAGAAGAGATTGAATTATATGTTATTTTTATTATTTAATATATTCGAATTCGTAGATTGCTTCCTCAATATTAGTTTTCATATTCTAGTTAATCAATTCTCAATATTTATTTCTAATTCGCCTAAAATAGATATTAAGGATATATTAAAATTAATCTAGTCTGTGGGTTCGACCTGTACTTACCAGTTCTTCAATTTGACACTGTGCACTTGCAATTACATATTTTTATCACATCAAGTTTTTGGCGCCGTTGCCGGGGACTAGAATAAAAAAAAAAATTCCTTAATTTTTATTTATTCGAATTAGTTTTTCACTCTAATATTTTTTTTATTTTTCAGGATTATTGAAGTGAATCGAAGGAGCGAGAAGATAAAGATTTTGTTGCTGCGCTTTCTTTGGTACTTCGTATCTTCATTTTTTTAATAAAAAAAAGTAGTTTAGTTTTTTTTATTAATATTTTTTTTTATTTGCCGCATTCATGCATTCACTCACGTAGAGCACATCTTGTTAGGTTTTTATTTTTTTTGTCAAATATAAATTGTGGTGATTACTGGAGGATTGAGGTACGTCAAAATTTCTCCTTCTTTCGTAATTCACATAGTTTTAGGACATTTTATTTGTTTATAGTTATTTTTTTTATTTATGCATTTTCATCTTTAATCTAACATTAAGGGCACAACCTATAACAAGATAAGGTGGGGATTTCATCACCCTTCCTTGGCCCACAAACAACCCAACTTGCATTTTGCATAACCTTGACCTAATAAAATCAAGTAGACGTTGGCCCCTAAGACTCTCGAGCTCAATTAGGACAAGAAACTCCAAGTGGAGACTGAATTTTAAATTAATCAAACTACTGGTGTCTAGGCAAGTGGTTCAAAAGGTAAACGCCTAAAGATTGTGTGGTTATTCAATTAGTCACCGTATCTACGGAGAGTCCCACCTTTCTTACACTTACTTGGCTAGTGGTGTGATTAATTTCAAATTTTATGGATCTTAAGGTGTAACTTGGAACAGTTAGGAGCTGTCTAAATTTTATTTAGGTTAACCATAGAATTAGGATTTTATTTTTATTTTATTTTTTTCGTGACTTTCGTGGTTAGTTGTTTATGCGTTTTGTGATTTGTGGAAAGATGGATTCTTATTATAGTTGGAATAATAATTTTGCTTGGAATCAAGAACTCTATAAAATTTTTAATACACACCAAGTAAATCAATTTTTTCCAATTTATGAAAATCCTTATCTAAGTTCGTATCCATATCCATATCCATATCCATATCCATATTCGGATCTAGAACCTCAATATTCACAAGAATTATCAAATGAAGAAGAGCAAAGACTTAGTGCCTTAGAGAAAATTATGGAAGTCTTATTGGAAAATCAATTTAGCATGGATCAAACTATATCTCGTCTAGAAATTCAAATGAGTCGATTAGCCACCATATTAAATGAACAAGAGGTGGATGAATTTTCTAGTAACTATGAGGTTAATTTTGAAAATCTTGATGGTTGTGGAACTGATGAGGAAAATGAAAATTTTGTATTCAATTCTACACAATTTGAGTCGAGCGAATTTGAGGAGTCTAAAAAGTATGAGTGTATACTTAAAAGTGATCATGTCACATTTAATGAGTCGGTTGAAAAAGTCTATAAGCCTAAAGCTCCATACCCTGAAAGAATTATTCCTAAAAAACCATCTAGTGATTTTTTGGACAAACCCATTAAAATAAACATGATCCAAGAGTTGTCCATAACCCAAGAAATAATTGAAAATAGACTCTTGATTGAAAAAGATCCAATTGATTTTTTCTTAAATCACCTTGAAAAAAATTGGAATGAATCTGAATATTTAGATAAGGCCAATGAGCTGTTGAGATCCACTACAAATAAGTCAACTAAAGTATAACATGTATTTGAACCAATTCTTCCATCATTTGAACATGTTAGTGAAAGTTTTCTTGAGGTAAATTTTAAGCATAATTCTGATGAAAATTCTTACTATTTTCAATTTTCGAAACCTCCAGAAAATCATGGCAGGACCACACTCACTTACCCATTTGTATCATTCATGTATAGTCACATAATTTTTAAGATTTATAAAATTTGTAGATATGTACATTTGTTTTCCTTCTCACCACATTTTCTTTTAGAACAAATGCCCCGCATACAAGGTACAATTCTTTCACATCTTTGTTCTCTTTTCTTCATTTGCATACATTGAGGACAATGCATGATTTAGGTATGGGGGAGTTTGTTTGTATTATTGTATTAGATTTTTTTTATAGGAACATATAGAAAATAAAATAAAAAATTGATAAAAATTGAAAATTTTGTTTGACTTTTTATGAGTTGAATGAATTCTAGTAAGTGTCGGTGGAGCAAAACTCATGAGTGAGATTGAAAGATTTAGAACTCTTGAATCTTTAATTAGATACTAAATCTTAGTTTGAAATACCATATGGAATAAAATTGATTTCGAAAGCATTTTTGCACTACACATTTGCACAAATTCTTAAATAGTTGTGGGGTATAAACTATGATTCGAGTAATTTTAGAAAAAGAAAAAAAGTAGAAAAAGAATTAAATACTGCTTCAATGTCCATTGAACGAAATAACTGGGTATCCAAGCCTTAGGAAGCATCGATATTCACGCTGAAAAGTATGATGAATATAAGCAGCTTGACTAGTCTAATTTTGTGGCCTTTGTTACTCTAGTTAGCTTAGGGGTGTCTTTACACCTAGTGCCCTAAAACTAACTGGTTTGGGAGTCATTAGTCCAACGCTCGCTACATGGGTAACTCTGAAAAAGCCGAAGTAATGAGACATTGCACAAGTCGAGAAAAAAATTCCAAAAAAATGGAAAAAAAGGAAAAAGAAAGAAGAAAAAGAAAAATGAGTTTGCTTGATTTTCATGGTCAAAATCCCTACTAACAGTTACATCACATACACATGCATGCATCACATGGGATTAATTTAATGAAGGATGGTGTCTAAAATGAAGATTGAGTATTTTTGATAAGGTAAAAGTGTGATTTTGAATTAAATCTTACTTATGTATAATGCCCATAGATATTTAGAAGTTTTCTTTCAATTCCATAATTTGTTGAACCCAAAAATAATTTTTGAATTTTGTGGGTATATTCACTGCAAACTCTCACGAGACACAACTCGTCCACTTGGGGTAATCTTGAGGTTTAAAGGCTTGTTGCACATGCTAAGTGCAATCATGTTTCCTACGAAAATGGGATAGTATAATTTTTATTTTATTTTATTTTTATTTTACTCGAGGACGAGCAAAAAGCTAGGTATGGGAGTATTTGATAGACACATAATTCATATATTTTATTATCCCTAATTTTATTCTTTTAATTATATTAGTTTATTAAATTAATATGTTTTATTTTATTTTATAAGGTTTAATATTTATTGTAATAAAGTCAAAATCTTGGTGATCAAGCGATATTTAATGCTTTTATTCATGTACGAAATATCCAAGAAGAATCCTGCAAGGAGAAGGAAAGAGGTGGAACAATCTTGGTGTGAAAGTCAAATCCAACAAGGGAAAGGAAAGTCTATCTAGAAGATCTTTTTATCTAGAAGATCTCTTTGAGAAGTTGATTGCCACTAGGAAGTTGAAACCTGCATGGAAAGGGAACAAAAGTGTCCAAGTTCAATGAATCTAAATTAGGGTTCAAAGTTATTTTCCCTATAAATTAAAGGGAAGGGGGATTAGGTATTGTATTAGTTTAGGTTAGGAGTAGAAGTAGATTAAATTATTTTTTTCATTGTACGCTTGTTAGAGAATCGTCAATAAAGGGAGTTTTTTATTTATTTTTAATCTTTTTCTTCTTCTTTATTTTAGTTAGTTAATCTATTTTTCATGTCTAGCTAATTTTTTTATATCTAGGATGCAGATGAAATTAAAAATTTATTCATGATAATATTTTTCATCTCTTCTATTATTTATGCTTTTATGTTAAATTGATTTCGCCTTCATGTTTCGTTATTGAAATACCTTCATTTTATAGTTCTTATGTAATTTTAAATTAATTAAGAGTTTTTGATAGATTATTGTTAAGATATGAGTTTTTCATAATCCATGCTTGCTCGAAGAAGTTTTTATGGGTTATAGTTAATCTTTAAATTTTCATAGTCTATGCTTACCGACGTTAATTGTAAAATTACTAAATTAAAGGGAAGGGGGATCAAAATCATAGTTGAGTTATAAAAATAGAAGAGATTGAATTATATGTTATTTTTATTATTTAATATATTCGAATTCGTAGATTGCTTCCTCAATATTAGTTTTCATATTCTAGTTAATCAATTCTCAATATTTATTTCTAATTCGCCTAAAATAGATATTAAGGATATATTAAAATTAATCTAGTCTGTGGGTTCGACCTGTACTTACCAGTTCTTCAATTTGACACTGTGCACTTGCAATTACATATTTTTATCACATCAAGTTTTTGGCGCCGTTGCCGGGGACTAGAATAAAAAAAAATTCCTTAATTTTATTTATTCGAATTAGTTTTTCACTCTAATATTTTTTTTATTTTTCAGGATTATTGAAGTGAATCGAAGGAGCGAGAAGATAAAGATTTTGTTGCTGCGCTTTCTTTGGTACTTCGTATCTTCATTTTTTTAATAAAAAAAAGTAGTTTAGTTTTTTTTATTAATATTTTTTTTATTTGCCGCATTCATGCATTCACTCACGTAGAGCACATCTTGTTAGGTTTTTATTTTTTTTGTCAAATATAAATTGTGGTGATTACTGGAGGATTGAGGTACGTCAAAATTTCTCCTTCTTTCGTAATTCACATAGTTTTAGGACATTTTATTTGTTTATAGTTATTTTTTTTATTTATGCATTTTCATCTTTAATCTAACATTAAGGGCACAACCTATAACAAGATAAGGTGGGGATTTCATCACCCTTCCTTGGCCCACAAACAACCCAACTTGCATTTTGCATAACCTTGACCTAATAAAATCAAGTAGACGTTGGCCCCTAAGACTCTCGAGCTCAATTAGGACAAGAAACTCCAAGTGGAGACTGAATTTTAAATTAATCAAACTACTGGTGTCTAGGCAAGTGGTTCAAAAGGTAAACGCCTAAAGATTGTGTGGTTATTCAATTAGTCACCGTATCTACGGAGAGTCCCACCTTTCTTACACTTACTTGGCTAGTGGTGTGATTAATTTCAAATTTTATGGATCTTAAGGTGTAACTTGGAACAGTTAGGAGCTGTCTAAATTTTATTTAGGTTAACCATAGAATTAGGATTTTATTTTTATTTTATTTTTTTCGTGACTTTCGTGGTTAGTTGTTTATGCGTTTTGTGATTTGTGGAAAGATGGATTCTTATTATAGTTGGAATAATAATTTTGCTTGGAATCAAGAACCCTATAAAATTTTTAATACACACCAAGTAAATCAATTTTTTCCAATTTATGAAAATCCTTATCTAAGTTCGTATCCATATCCATATCCATATCCATATCCATATTCGGATCTAGAACCTCAATATACACAAGAATTATCAAATGAAGAAGAGCAAAGACTTAGTGCCTTAGAGAAAATTATGGAAGTCTTATTGGAAAATCAATTTAGCATGGATCAAACTATATCTCGTCTAGAAATTCAAATGAGTCGATTAGCCACCATATTAAATGAACAAGAGGTGGATGAATTTTCTAGTAACTATGAGGTTAATTTTGAAAATCTTGATGGTTGTGGAACTGATGAGGAAAATGAAAATTTTGTATTCAATTCTACACAATTTGAGTCGAGCGAATTTGAGGAGTCTAAAAAGTATGAGTGTATACTTAAAAGTGATCATGTCACATTTAATGAGTCGGTTGAAAAAGTCTATAAGCCTAAAGCTCCATACCCTGAAAGAATTATTCCTAAAAAACCATCTAGTGATTTTTTGGACAAACCCATTAAAATAAACATGATCCAAGAGTTGTCCATAACCCAAGAAATAATTGAAAATAGACTCTTGATTGAAAAAGATCCAATTGATTTTTTCTTAAATCACCTTGAAAAAAATTGGAATGAATCTGAATATTTAGATAAGGCCAATGAGCTGTTGAGATCCACTACAAATAAGTCAACTAAAGTATAACATGTATTTGAACCAATTCTTCCATCATTTGAACATGTTAGTGAAAGTTTTCTTGAGGTAAATTTTAAGCATAATTCTGATGAAAATTCTTACTATTTTCAATTTTCGAAACCTCCAGAAAATCATGGCAGGACCACACTCACTTACCCATTTGTATCATTCATGTATAGTCACATAATTTTTAAGATTTATAAAATTTGTAGATATGTACATTTGTTTTCCTTCTCACCACATTTTCTTTTAGAACAAATGCCCCGCATACAAGGTACAATTCTTTCACATCTTTGTTCTCTTTTCTTCATTTGCATACATTGAGGACAATGCATGATTTAGGTATGGGGGAGTTTGTTTGTATTATTGTATTAGATTTTTTTTATAGGAACATATAGAAAATAAAATAAAAAATTGATAAAAATTGAAAATTTTGTTTGACTTTTTATGAGTTGAATGAATTCTAGTAAGTGTCGGTGGAGCAAAACTCATGAGTGAGATTGAAAGATTTAGAACTCTTGAATCTTTAATTAGATACTAAATCTTAGTTTGAAATACCATATGGAATAAAATTGATTTCGAAAGCATTTTTGCACTACACATTTGCACAAATTCTTAAATAGTTGTGGGGTATAAACTATGATTCGAGTAATTTTAGAAAAAGAAAAAAAGTAGAAAAAGAATTAAATTACTGCTTCAATGTCCATTGAACGAAATAACTGGGTATCCAAGCCTTAGGAAGCATCGATATTCACGCTGAAAAGTATGATGAATATAAGCAGCTTGACTAGTCTAATTTTGTGGCCTTTGTTACTCTAGTTAGCTTAGGGGTGTCTTTACACCTAGTGCCCTAAAACTAACTGGTTTGGGAGTCATTAGTCCAACGCTCGCTACATGGGTAACTCTGAAAAAGCCGAAGTAATGAGACATTGCACAAGTCGAGAAAAAAATTCCAAAAAAATGGAAAAAAAGGAAAAAGAAAGAAGAAAAAGAAAAATGAGTTTGCTTGATTTTCATGGTCAAAATCCCTACTAACAGTTACATCACATACACATGCATGCATCACATGGGATTAATTTAATGAAGGATGGTGTCTAAAATGAAGATTGAGTATTTTTGATAAGGTAAAAGTGTGATTTTGAATTAAATCTTACTTATGTATAATGCCCATAGATATTTAGAAGTTTTCTTTCAATTCCATAATTTGTTGAACCCAAAAATAATTTTTGAATTTTGTGGGTATATTCACTGCAAACTCTCACGAGACACAACTCGTCCACTTGGGGTAATCTTGAGGTTTAAAGGCTTGTTGCACATGCTAAGTGCAATCATGTTTCCTACGAAAATGGGATAGTATAATTTTTATTTTATTTTATTTTTATTTTACTCGAGGACGAGCAAAAAGCTAGGTATGGGAGTATTTGATAGACACATAATTCATATATTTTATTATCCCTAATTTTATTCTTTTAATTATATTAGTTTATTAAATTAATATGTTTTATTTTATTTTATAAGGTTTAATATTTATTGTAATAAAGTCAAAATCTTGGTGATCAAGCGATATTTAATGCTTTTATTCATGTACGAAATATCCAAGAAGAATCCTGCAAGGAGAAGGAAAGAGGTGGAACAATCTTGGTGTGAAAGTCAAATCC
Source organism: Panax stipuleanatus (assembly GCA_020205555.1). Classification (NCBI taxonomy): domain Eukaryota; kingdom Viridiplantae; phylum Streptophyta; class Magnoliopsida; order Apiales; family Araliaceae; genus Panax; species Panax stipuleanatus. The sequence continues at coordinate 89,846,518 of CM035121.1, forward strand.
AACAAGGGAAAGGAAAGTCTATCTAGAAGATCTTTTTATCTAGAAGATCTCTTTGAGAAGTTGATTGCCACTAGGAAGTTGAAACCTGCATGGAAAGGGAACAAAAGTGTCCAAGTTCAATGAATCTAAATTAGGGTTCAAAGTTATTTTCCCTATAAATTAAAGGGAAGGGGGATTAGGTATTGTATTAGTTTAGGTTAGGAGTAGAAGTAGATTAAATTATTTTTTTCATTGTACGCTTGTTAGAGAATCGTCAATAAAGGGAGTTTTTTTATTTATTTTTAATCTTTTTCTTCTTCTTTATTTTAGTTAGTTAATCTATTTTTCATGTCTAGCTAATTTTTTTATATCTAGGATGCAGATGAAATTAAAAATTTATTCATGATAATATTTTTCATCTCTTCTATTATTTATGCTTTTATGTTAAATTGATTTCGCCTTCATGTTTCGTTATTGAAATACCTTCATTTTATAGTTCTTATGTAATTTTAAATTAATTAAGAGTTTTTGATAGATTATTGTTAAGATATGAGTTTTTCATAATCCATGCTTGCTCGAAGAAGTTTTTATGGGTTATAGTTAATCTTTAAATTTTCATAGTCTATGCTTACCGACGTTAATTGTAAAATTACTAAATTAAAGGGAAGGGGGATCAAAATCATAGTTGAGTTATAAAAATAGAAGAGATTGAATTATATGTTATTTTTATTATTTAATATATTCGAATTCGTAGATTGCTTCCTCAATATTAGTTTTCATATTCTAGTTAATCAATTCTCAATATTTATTTCTAATTCGCCTAAAATAGATATTAAGGATATATTAAAATTAATCTAGTCTGTGGGTTCGACCTGTACTTACCAGTTCTTCAATTTGACACTGTGCACTTGCAATTACATATTTTTATCACATCAAGTTTTTGGCGCCGTTGCCGGGGACTAGAATAAAAAAAAAATTCCTTAATTTTTATTTATTCGAATTAGTTTTTCACTCTAATATTTTTTTTATTTTTCAGGATTATTGAAGTGAATCGAAGGAGCGAGAAGATAAAGATTTTGTTGCTGCGCTTTCTTTGGTACTTCGTATCTTCATTTTTTTAATAAAAAAAAGTAGTTTAGTTTTTTTTATTAATATTTTTTTTATTTGCCGCATTCATGCATTCACTCACGTAGAGCACATCTTGTTAGGTTTTTATTTTTTTTGTCAAATATAAATTGTGGTGATTACTGGAGGATTGAGGTACGTCAAAATTTCTCCTTCTTTCGTAATTCACATAGTTTTAGGACATTTTATTTGTTTATAGTTATTTTTTTTATTTATGCATTTTCATCTTTAATCTAACATTAAGGGCACAACCTATAACAAGATAAGGTGGGGATTTCATCACCCTTCCTTGGCCCACAAACAACCCAACTTGCATTTTGCATAACCTTGACCTAATAAAATCAAGTAGACGTTGGCCCCTAAGACTCTCGAGCTCAATTAGGACAAGAAACTCCAAGTGGAGACTGAATTTTAAATTAATCAAACTACTGGTGTCTAGGCAAGTGGTTCAAAAGGTAAACGCCTAAAGATTGTGTGGTTATTCAATTAGTCACCGTATCTACGGAGAGTCCCACCTTTCTTACACTTACTTGGCTAGTGGTGTGATTAATTTCAAATTTTATGGATCTTAAGGTGTAACTTGGAACAGTTAGGAGCTGTCTAAATTTTATTTAGGTTAACCATAGAATTAGGATTTTATTTTTATTTTATTTTTTTCGTGACTTTCGTGGTTAGTTGTTTATGCGTTTTGTGATTTGTGGAAAGATGGATTCTTATTATAGTTGGAATAATAATTTTGCTTGGAATCAAGAACCCTATAAAATTTTTAATACACACCAAGTAAATCAATTTTTTCCAATTTATGAAAATCCTTATCTAAGTTCGTATCCATATCCATATCCATATCCATATCCATATTCGGATCTAGAACCTCAATATACACAAGAATTATCAAATGAAGAAGAGCAAAGACTTAGTGCCTTAGAGAAAATTATGGAAGTCTTATTGGAAAATCAATTTAGCATGGATCAAACTATATCTCGTCTAGAAATTCAAATGAGTCGATTAGCCACCATATTAAATGAACAAGAGGTGGATGAATTTTCTAGTAACTATGAGGTTAATTTTGAAAATCTTGATGGTTGTGGAACTGATGAGGAAAATGAAAATTTTGTATTCAATTCTACACAATTTGAGTCGAGCGAATTTGAGGAGTCTAAAAAGTATGAGTGTATACTTAAAAGTGATCATGTCACATTTAATGAGTCGGTTGAAAAAGTCTATAAGCCTAAAGCTCCATACCCTGAAAGAATTATTCCTAAAAAACCATCTAGTGATTTTTTGGACAAACCCATTAAAATAAACATGATCCAAGAGTTGTCCATAACCCAAGAAATAATTGAAAATAGACTCTTGATTGAAAAAGATCCAATTGATTTTTTCTTAAATCACCTTGAAAAAAATTGGAATGAATCTGAATATTTAGATAAGGCCAATGAGCTGTTGAGATCCACTACAAATAAGTCAACTAAAGTATAACATGTATTTGAACCAATTCTTCCATCATTTGAACATGTTAGTGAAAGTTTTCTTGAGGTAAATTTTAAGCATAATTCTGATGAAAATTCTTACTATTTTCAATTTTCGAAACCTCCAGAAAATCATGGCAGGACCACACTCACTTACCCATTTGTATCATTCATGTATAGTCACATAATTTTTAAGATTTATAAAATTTGTAGATATGTACATTTGTTTTCCTTCTCACCACATTTTCTTTTAGAACAAATGCCCCGCATACAAGGTACAATTCTTTCACATCTTTGTTCTCTTTTCTTCATTTGCATACATTGAGGACAATGCATGATTTAGGTATGGGGGAGTTTGTTTGTATTATTGTATTAGATTTTTTTTATAGGAACATATAGAAAATAAAATAAAAAATTGATAAAAATTGAAAATTTTGTTTGACTTTTTATGAGTTGAATGAATTCTAGTAAGTGTCGGTGGAGCAAAACTCATGAGTGAGATTGAAAGATTTAGAACTCTTGAATCTTTAATTAGATACTAAATCTTAGTTTGAAATACCATATGGAATAAAATTGATTTCGAAAGCATTTTTGCACTACACATTTGCACAAATTCTTAAATAGTTGTGGGGTATAAACTATGATTCGAGTAATTTTAGAAAAAGAAAAAAAGTAGAAAAAGAATTAAATTACTGCTTCAATGTCCATTGAACGAAATAACTGGGTATCCAAGCCTTAGGAAGCATCGATATTCACGCTGAAAAGTATGATGAATATAAGCAGCTTGACTAGTCTAATTTTGTGGCCTTTGTTACTCTAGTTAGCTTAGGGGTGTCTTTACACCTAGTGCCCTAAAACTAACTGGTTTGGGAGTCATTAGTCCAACGCTCGCTACATGGGTAACTCTGAAAAAGCCGAAGTAATGAGACATTGCACAAGTCGAGAAAAAAATTCCAAAAAAATGGAAAAAAAGGAAAAAGAAAGAAGAAAAAGAAAAATGAGTTTGCTTGATTTTCATGGTCAAAATCCCTACTAACAGTTACATCACATACACATGCATGCATCACATGGGATTAATTTAATGAAGGATGGTGTCTAAAATGAAGATTGAGTATTTTTGATAAGGTAAAAGTGTGATTTTGAATTAAATCTTACTTATGTATAATGCCCATAGATATTTAGAAGTTTTCTTTCAATTCCATAATTTGTTGAACCCAAAAATAATTTTTGAATTTTGTGGGTATATTCACTGCAAACTCTCACGAGACACAACTCGTCCACTTGGGGTAATCTTGAGGTTTAAAGGCTTGTTGCACATGCTAAGTGCAATCATGTTTCCTACGAAAATGGGATAGTATAATTTTTATTTTATTTTATTTTTATTTTACTCGAGGACGAGCAAAAAGCTAGGTATGGGAGTATTTGATAGACACATAATTCATATATTTTATTATCCCTAATTTTATTCTTTTAATTATATTAGTTTATTAAATTAATATGTTTTATTTTATTTTATAAGGTTTAATATTTATTGTAATAAAGTCAAAATCTTGGTGATCAAGCGATATTTAATGCTTTTATTCATGTACGAAATATCCAAGAAGAATCCTGCAAGGAGAAGGAAAGAGGTGGAACAATCTTGGTGTGAAAGTCAAATCCAACAAGGGAAAGGAAAGTCTATCTAGAAGATCTTTTTATCTAGAAGATCTCTTTGAGAAGTTGATTGCCACTAGGAAGTTGAAACCTGCATGGAAAGGGAACAAAAGTGTCCAAGTTCAATGAATCTAAATTAGGGTTCAAAGTTATTTTCCCTATAAATTAAAGGGAAGGGGGATTAGGTATTGTATTAGTTTAGGTTAGGAGTAGAAGTAGATTAAATTATTTTTTTCATTGTACGCTTGTTAGAGAATCGTCAATAAAGGGAGTTTTTTATTTATTTTTAATCTTTTTCTTCTTCTTTATTTTAGTTAGTTAATCTATTTTTCATGTCTAGCTAATTTTTTTATATCTAGGATGCAGATGAAATTAAAAATTTATTCATGATAATATTTTTCATCTCTTCTATTATTTATGCTTTTATGTTAAATTGATTTCGCCTTCATGTTTCGTTATTGAAATACCTTCATTTTATAGTTCTTATGTAATTTTAAATTAATTAAGAGTTTTTGATAGATTATTGTTAAGATATGAGTTTTTCATAATCCATGCTTGCTCGAAGAAGTTTTTATGGGTTATAGTTAATCTTTAAATTTTCATAGTCTATGCTTACCGACGTTAATTGTAAAATTACTAAATTAAAGGGAAGGGGGATCAAAATCATAGTTGAGTTATAAAAATAGAAGAGATTGAATTATATGTTATTTTTATTATTTAATATATTCGAATTCGTAGATTGCTTCCTCAATATTAGTTTTCATATTCTAGTTAATCAATTCTCAATATTTATTTCTAATTCGCCTAAAATAGATATTAAGGATATATTAAAATTAATCTAGTCTGTGGGTTCGACCTGTACTTACCAGTTCTTCAATTTGACACTGTGCACTTGCAATTACATATTTTTATCACATCAAGTTTTTGGCGCCGTTGCCGGGGACTAGAATAAAAAAAAAATTCCTTAATTTTTATTTATTCGAATTAGTTTTTCACTCTAATATTTTTTTTATTTTTCAGGATTATTGAAGTGAATCGAAGGAGCGAGAAGATAAAGATTTTGTTGCTGCGCTTTCTTTGGTACTTCGTATCTTCATTTTTTTAATAAAAAAAAGTAGTTTAGTTTTTTTTATTAATATTTTTTTTATTTGCCGCATTCATGCATTCACTCACGTAGAGCACATCTTGTTAGGTTTTTATTTTTTTTGTCAAATATAAATTGTGGTGATTACTGGAGGATTGAGGTACGTCAAAATTTCTCCTTCTTTCGTAATTCACATAGTTTTAGGACATTTTATTTGTTTATAGTTATTTTTTTTATTTATGCATTTTCATCTTTAATCTAACATTAAGGGCACAACCTATAACAAGATAAGGTGGGGATTTCATCACCCTTCCTTGGCCCACAAACAACCCAACTTGCATTTTGCATAACCTTGACCTAATAAAATCAAGTAGACGTTGGCCCCTAAGACTCTCGAGCTCAATTAGGACAAGAAACTCCAAGTGGAGACTGAATTTTAAATTAATCAAACTACTGGTGTCTAGGCAAGTGGTTCAAAAGGTAAACGCCTAAAGATTGTGTGGTTATTCAATTAGTCACCGTATCTACGGAGAGTCCCACCTTTCTTACACTTACTTGGCTAGTGGTGTGATTAATTTCAAATTTTATGGATCTTAAGGTGTAACTTGGAACAGTTAGGAGCTGTCTAAATTTTATTTAGGTTAACCATAGAATTAGGATTTTATTTTTATTTTATTTTTTTCGTGACTTTCGTGGTTAGTTGTTTATGCGTTTTGTGATTTGTGGAAAGATGGATTCTTATTATAGTTGGAATAATAATTTTGCTTGGAATCAAGAACCCTATAAAATTTTTAATACACACCAAGTAAATCAATTTTTTCCAATTTATGAAAATCCTTATCTAAGTTCGTATCCATATCCATATCCATATCCATATCCATATTCGGATCTAGAACCTCAATATACACAAGAATTATCAAATGAAGAAGAGCAAAGACTTAGTGCCTTAGAGAAAATTATGGAAGTCTTATTGGAAAATCAATTTAGCATGGATCAAACTATATCTCGTCTAGAAATTCAAATGAGTCGATTAGCCACCATATTAAATGAACAAGAGGTGGATGAATTTTCTAGTAACTATGAGGTTAATTTTGAAAATCTTGATGGTTGTGGAACTGATGAGGAAAATGAAAATTTTGTATTCAATTCTACACAATTTGAGTCGAGCGAATTTGAGGAGTCTAAAAAGTATGAGTGTATACTTAAAAGTGATCATGTCACATTTAATGAGTCGGTTGAAAAAGTCTATAAGCCTAAAGCTCCATACCCTGAAAGAATTATTCCTAAAAAACCATCTAGTGATTTTTTGGACAAACCCATTAAAATAAACATGATCCAAGAGTTGTCCATAACCCAAGAAATAATTGAAAATAGACTCTTGATTGAAAAAGATCCAATTGATTTTTTCTTAAATCACCTTGAAAAAAATTGGAATGAATCTGAATATTTAGATAAGGCCAATGAGCTGTTGAGATCCACTACAAATAAGTCAACTAAAGTATAACATGTATTTGAACCAATTCTTCCATCATTTGAACATGTTAGTGAAAGTTTTCTTGAGGTAAATTTTAAGCATAATTCTGATGAAAATTCTTACTATTTTCAATTTTCGAAACCTCCAGAAAATCATGGCAGGACCACACTCACTTACCCATTTGTATCATTCATGTATAGTCACATAATTTTTAAGATTTATAAAATTTGTAGATATGTACATTTGTTTTCCTTCTCACCACATTTTCTTTTAGAACAAATGCCCCGCATACAAGGTACAATTCTTTCACATCTTTGTTCTCTTTTCTTCATTTGCATACATTGAGGACAATGCATGATTTAGGTATGGGGGAGTTTGTTTGTATTATTGTATTAGATTTTTTTTATAGGAACATATAGAAAATAAAATAAAAAATTGATAAAAATTGAAAATTTTGTTTGACTTTTTATGAGTTGAATGAATTCTAGTAAGTGTCGGTGGAGCAAAACTCATGAGTGAGATTGAAAGATTTAGAACTCTTGAATCTTTAATTAGATACTAAATCTTAGTTTGAAATACCATATGGAATAAAATTGATTTCAAAAGCATTTTTGCACTACACATTTGCACAAATTCTTAAATAGTTGTGGGGTATAAACTATGATTCGAGTAATTTTAGAAAAAGAAAAAAAGTAGAAAAAGAATTAAATTACTGCTTCAATGTCCATTGAACGAAATAACTGGGTATCCAAGCCTTAGGAAGCATCGATATTCACGCTGAAAAGTATGATGAATATAAGCAGCTTGACTAGTCTAATTTTGTGGCCTTTGTTACTCTAGTTAGCTTAGGGGTGTCTTTACACCTAGTGCCCTAAAACTAACTGGTTTGGGAGTCATTAGTCCAACGCTCGCTACATGGGTAACTCTGAAAAAGCCGAAGTAATGAGACATTGCACAAGTCGAGAAAAAAATTCCAAAAAAATGGAAAAAAAAGGAAAAAGAAAGAAGAAAAAGAAAAATGAGTTTGCTTGATTTTCATGGTCAAAATCCCTACTAACAGTTACATCACATACACATGCATGCATCACATGGGATTAATTTAATGAAGGATGGTGTCTAAAATTAAGATTGAGTATTTTTGATAAGGTAAAAGTGTGATTTTGAATTAAATCTTACTTATGTATAATGCCCATAGATATTTAGAAGTTTTCTTTCAATTCCATAATTTGTTGAACCCAAAAATAATTTTTGAATTTTGTGGGTATATTCACTGCAAACTCTCACGAGACACAACTCGTCCACTTGGGGTAATCTTGGGGTTTAAAGGCTTGTTGCACATGCTAAGTGCAATCATGTTTCCTACGAAAATGGGATAGTATAATTTTTATTTTATTTTATTTTTATTTTACTCGAGGACGAGCAAAAAGCTAGGTATGGGAGTATTTGATAGACACATAATTCATATATTTTATTATCCCTAATTTTATTCTTTTAATTATATTAGTTTATTAAATTAATATGTTTTATTTTATTTTATAAGGTTTAATATTTATTGTAATAAAGTCAAAATCTTGGTGATCAAGCGATATTTAATGCTTTTATTCATGTACGAAATATCCAAGAAGAATCCTGCAAGGAGAAGGAAAGAGGTGGAACAATCTTGGTGTGCAAGTCAAATCCAACAAGGGAAAGGAAAGTCTATCTAGAAGATCTTTTTATCTAGAAGATCTCTTTGAGAAGTTGATTGCCACTAGGAAGTTGAAACCTGCATGGAAAGGGAACAAAAGTGTCCAAGTTCAATGAATCTAAATTAGGGTTCAAAGTTATTTTCCCTATAAATTAAAGGGAAGGGGGATTAGGTATTGTATTAGTTTAGGTTAGGAGTAGAAGTAGATTAAATTATTTTTTTCATTGTACGCTTGTTAGAGAATCGTCAATAAAGGGAGTTTTTTTATTTATTTTTAATCTTTTTCTTCTTCTTTATTTTAGTTAGTTAATCTATTTTTCATGTCTAGCTAATTTTTTTATATCTAGGATGCAGATGAAATTAAAAATTTATTCATGATAATATTTTTCATCTCTTCTATTATTTATGCTTTTATGTTAAATTGATTTCGCCTTCATGTTTCGTTATTGAAATACCTTCATTTTATAGTTCTTATGTAATTTTAAATTAATTAAGAGTTTTTGATAGATTATTGTTAAGATATGAGTTTTTCATAATCCATGCTTGCTCGAAGAAGTTTTTATGGGTTATAGTTAATCTTTAAATTTTCATAGTCTATGCTTACCGACGTTAATTGTAAAATTACTAAATTAAAGGGAAGGGGGATCAAAATCATAGTTGAGTTATAAAAATAGAAGAGATTGAATTATATGTTATTTTTATTATTTAATATATTCGAATTCGTAGATTGCTTCCTCAATATTAGTTTTCATATTCTAGTTAATCAATTCTCAATATTTATTTCTAATTCGCCTAAAATAGATATTAAGGATATATTAAAATTAATCTAGTCTGTGGGTTCGACCTGTACTTACCAGTTCTTCAATTTGACACTGTGCACTTGCAATTACATATTTTTATCACATCAAGTTTTTGGCGCCGTTGCCGGGGACTAGAATAAAAAAAAAATTCCTTAATTTTTATTTATTCGAATTAGTTTTTCACTCTAATATTTTTTTTTATTTTTCAGGATTATTGAAGTGAATCGAAGGAGCGAGAAGATAAAGATTTTGTTGCTGCGCTTTCTTTGGTACTTCGTATCTTCATTTTTTTAATAAAAAAAAGTAGTTTAGTTTTTTTTATTAATATTTTTTTTATTTGCCGCATTCATGCATTCACTCACGTAGAGCACATCTTGTTAGGTTTTTATTTTTTTTGTCAAATATAAATTGTGGTGATTACTGGAGGATTGAGGTACGTCAAAATTTCTCCTTCTTTCGTAATTCACATAGTTTTAGGACATTTTATTTGTTTATAGTTATTTTTTTTATTTATGCATTTTCATCTTTAATCTAACATTAAGGGCACAACCTATAACAAGATAAGGTGGGGATTTCATCACCCTTCCTTGGCCCACAAACAACCCAACTTGCATTTTGCATAACCTTGACCTAATAAAATCAAGTAGACGTTGGCCCCTAAGACTCTCGAGCTCAATTAGGACAAGAAACTCCAAGTGGAGACTGAATTTTAAATTAATCAAACTACTGGTGTCTAGGCAAGTGGTTCAAAAGGTAAACGCCTAAAGATTGTGTGGTTATTCAATTAGTCACCGTATCTACGGAGAGTCCCACCTTTCTTACACTTACTTGGCTAGTGGTGTGATTAATTTCAAATTTTATGGATCTTAAGGTGTAACTTGGAACAGTTAGGAGCTGTCTAAATTTTATTTAGGTTAACCATAGAATTAGGATTTTATTTTTATTTTATTTTTTTCGTGACTTTCGTGGTTAGTTGTTTATGCGTTTTGTGATTTGTGGAAAGATGGATTCTTATTATAGTTGGAATAATAATTTTGCTTGGAATCAAGAACCCTATAAAATTTTTAATACACACCAAGTAAATCAATTTTTTCCAATTTATGAAAATCCTTATCTAAGTTCGTATCCATATCCATATCCATATCCATATCCATATTCGGATCTAGAACCTCAATATACACAAGAATTATCAAATGAAGAAGAGCAAAGACTTAGTGCCTTAGAGAAAATTATGGAAGTCTTATTGGAAAATCAATTTAGCATGGATCAAACTATATCTCGTCTAGAAATTCAAATGAGTCGATTAGCCACCATATTAAATGAACAAGAGGTGGATGAATTTTCTAGTAACTATGAGGTTAATTTTGAAAATCTTGATGGTTGTGGAACTGATGAGGAAAATGAAAATTTTGTATTCAATTCTACACAATTTGAGTCGAGCGAATTTGAGGAGTCTAAAAAGTATGAGTGTATACTTAAAAGTGATCATGTCACATTTAATGAGTCGGTTGAAAAAGTCTATAAGCCTAAAGCTCCATACCCTGAAAGAATTATTCCTAAAAAACCATCTAGTGATTTTTTGGACAAACCCATTAAAATAAACATGATCCAAGAGTTGTCCATAACCCAAGAAATAATTGAAAATAGACTCTTGATTGAAAAAGATCCAATTGATTTTTTCTTAAATCACCTTGAAAAAAATTGGAATGAATCTGAATATTTAGATAAGGCCAATGAGCTGTTGAGATCCACTACAAATAAGTCAACTAAAGTATAACATGTATTTGAACCAATTCTTCCATCATTTGAACATGTTAGTGAAAGTTTTCTTGAGGTAAATTTTAAGCATAATTCTGATGAAAATTCTTACTATTTTCAATTTTCGAAACCTCCAGAAAATCATGGCAGGACCACACTCACTTACCCATTTGTATCATTCATGTATAGTCACATAATTTTTAAGATTTATAAAATTTGTAGATATGTACATTTGTTTTCCTTCTCACCACATTTTCTTTTAGAACAAATGCCCCGCATACAAGGTACAATTCTTTCACATCTTTGTTCTCTTTTCTTCATTTGCATACATTGAGGACAATGCATGATTTAGGTATGGGGGAGTTTGTTTGTATTATTGTATTAGATTTTTTTTATAGGAACATATAGAAAATAAAATAAAAAATTGATAAAAATTGAAAATTTTGTTTGACTTTTTATGAGTTGAATGAATTCTAGTAAGTGTCGGTGGAGCAAAACTCATGAGTGAGATTGAAAGATTTAGAACTCTTGAATCTTTAATTAGATACTAAATCTTAGTTTGAAATACCATATGGAATAAAATTGATTTCGAAAGCATTTTTGCACTACACATTTGCACAAATTCTTAAATAGTTGTGGGGTATAAACTATGATTCGAGTAATTTTAGAAAAAGAAAAAAAGTAGAAAAAGAATTAAATTACTGCTTCAATGTCCATTGAACGAAATAACTGGGTATCCAAGCCTTAGGAAGCATCGATATTCACGCTGAAAAGTATGATGAATATAAGCAGCTTGACTAGTCTAATTTTGTGGCCTTTGTTACTCTAGTTAGCTTAGGGGTGTCTTTACACCTAGTGCCCTAAAACTAACTGGTTTGGGAGTCATTAGTCCAACGCTCGCTACATGGGTAACTCTGAAAAAGCCGAAGTAATGAGACATTGCACAAGTCGAGAAAAAAATTCCAAAAAAATGGAAAAAAAGGAAAAAGAAAGAAGAAAAAGAAAAATGAGTTTGCTTGATTTTCATGGTCAAAATCCCTACTAACAGTTACATCACATACACATGCATGCATCACATGGGATTAATTTAATGAAGGATGGTGTCTAAAATTAAGATTGAGTATTTTTGATAAGGTAAAAGTGTGATTTTGAATTAAATCTTACTTATGTATAATGCCCATAGATATTTAGAAGTTTTCTTTCAATTCCATAATTTGTTGAACCCAAAAATAATTTTTGAATTTTGTGGGTATATTCACTGCAAACTCTCACGAGACACAACTCGTCCACTTGGGGTAATCTTGGGGTTTAAAGGCTTGTTGCACATGCTAAGTGCAATCATGTTTCCTACGAAAATGGGATAGTATAATTTTTATTTTATTTTATTTTTATTTTACTCGAGGACGAGCAAAAAGCTAGGTATGGGAGTATTTGATAGACACATAATTCATATATTTTATTATCCCTAATTTTATTCTTTTAATTATATTAGTTTATTAAATTAATATGTTTTATTTTATTTTATAAGGTTTAATATTTATTGTAATAAAGTCAAAATCTTGGTGATCAAGCGATATTTAATGCTTTTATTCATGTACGAAATATCCAAGAAGAATCCTGCAAGGAGAAGGAAAGAGGTGGAACAATCTTGGTGTGCAAGTCAAATCCAACAAGGGAAAGGAAAGTCTATCTAGAAGATCTTTTATCTAGAAGATCTCTTTGAGAAGTTGATTGCCACTAGGAAGTTGAAACCTGCATGGAAAGGGAACAAAAGTGTCCAAGTTCAATGAATCTAAATTAGGGTTCAAAGTTATTTTCCCTATAAATTAAAGGGAAGGGGGATTAGGTATTGTATTAGTTTAGGTTAGGAGTAGAAGTAGATTAAATTATTTTTTTCATTGTACGCTTGTTAGAGAATCGTCAATAAAGGGAGTTTTTTTATTTATTTTTAATCTTTTTCTTCTTCTTTATTTTAGTTAGTTAATCTATTTTTCATGTCTAGCTAATTTTTTTATATCTAGGATGCAGATGAAATTAAAAATTTATTCATGATAATATTTTTCATCTCTTCTATTATTTATGCTTTTATGTTAAATTGATTTCGCCTTCATGTTTCGTTATTGAAATACCTTCATTTTATAGTTCTTATGTAATTTTAAATTAATTAAGAGTTTTTGATAGATTATTGTTAAGATATGAGTTTTTCATAATCCATGCTTGCTCGAAGAAGTTTTTATGGGTTATAGTTAATCTTTAAATTTTCATAGTCTATGCTTACCGACGTTAATTGTAAAATTACTAAATTAAAGGGAAGGGGGATCAAAATCATAGTTGAGTTATAAAAATAGAAGAGATTGAATTATATGTTATTTTTATTATTTAATATATTCGAATTCGTAGATTGCTTCCTCAATATTAGTTTTCATATTCTAGTTAATCAATTCTCAATATTTATTTCTAATTCGCCTAAAATAGATATTAAGGATATATTAAAATTAATCTAGTCTGTGGGTTCGACCTGTACTTACCAGTTCTTCAATTTGACACTGTGCACTTGCAATTACATATTTTTATCACATCAAGTTTTTGGCGCCGTTGCCGGGGACTAGAATAAAAAAAAAATTCCTTAATTTTTATTTATTCGAATTAGTTTTTCACTCTAATATTTTTTTTATTTTTCAGGATTATTGAAGTGAATCGAAGGAGCGAGAAGATAAAGATTTTGTTGCTGCGCTTTCTTTGGTACTTCGTATCTTCATTTTTTTAATAAAAAAAAGTAGTTTAGTTTTTTTTATTAATATTTTTTTTATTTGCCGCATTCATGCATTCACTCACGTAGAGCACATCTTGTTAGGTTTTTATTTTTTTTGTCAAATATAAATTGTGGTGATTACTGGAGGATTGAGGTACGTCAAAATTTCTCCTTCTTTCGTAATTCACATAGTTTTAGGACATTTTATTTGTTTATAGTTATTTTTTTTATTTATGCATTTTCATCTTTAATCTAACATTAAGGGCACAACCTATAACAAGATAAGGTGGGGATTTCATCACCCTTCCTTGGCCCACAAACAACCCAACTTGCATTTTGCATAACCTTGACCTAATAAAATCAAGTAGACGTTGGCCCCTAAGACTCTCGAGCTCAATTAGGACAAGAAACTCCAAGTGGAGACTGAATTTTAAATTAATCAAACTACTGGTGTCTAGGCAAGTGGTTCAAAAGGTAAACGCCTAAAGATTGTGTGGTTATTCAATTAGTCACCGTATCTACGGAGAGTCCCACCTTTCTTACACTTACTTGGCTAGTGGTGTGATTAATTTCAAATTTTATGGATCTTAAGGTGTAACTTGGAACAGTTAGGAGCTGTCTAAATTTTATTTAGGTTAACCATAGAATTAGGATTTTATTTTTATTTTATTTTTTTCGTGACTTTCGTGGTTAGTTGTTTATGCGTTTTGTGATTTGTGGAAAGATGGATTCTTATTATAGTTGGAATAATAATTTTGCTTGGAATCAAGAACCCTATAAATTTTTTAATACACACCAAGTAAATCAATTTTTTCCAACTTATGAAAATCCTTATCTAAGTTCGTATCCATATCCATATCCATATCCATATCCATATTCGGATCTAGAACCTCAATATACACAAGAATTATCAAATGAAGAAGAGCAAAGACTTAGTGCCTTAGAGAAAATTATGGAAGTCTTATTGGAAAATCAATTTAGCATGGATCAAACTATATCTCGTCTAGAAATTCAAATGAGTCGATTAGCCACCATATTAAATGAACAAGAGGTGGATGAATTTTCTAGTAACTATGAGGTTAATTTTGAAAATCTTGATGGTTGTGGAACTGATGAGGAAAATGAAAATTTTGTATTCAATTCTACACAATTTGAGTTGAGCGAATTTGAGGAGTCTAAAAAGTATGAGTGTATACTTAAAAGTGATCATGTCACATTTAATGAGTCGGTTGAAAAAGTCTATAAGCCTAAAGCTCCATACCCTGAAAGAATTATTCCTAAAAAACCATCTAGTGATTTTTTGGACAAACCCATTAAAATAAACATGATCCAAGAGTTGTCCATAACCCAAGAAATAATTGAAAATAGACTCTTGATTGAAAAAGATCCAATTGATTTTTTCTTAAATCACCTTGAAAAAAATTGGAATGAATTTGAATATTTAGATAAGGCCAATGAGCTGTTGAGATCCACTACAAATAAGTCAACTAAAGTATAACATGTATTTGAACCAATTCTTCCATCATTTGAACATGTTAGTGAAAGTTTTCTTGAGGTAAATTTTAAGCATAATTCTGATGAAAATTCTTACTATTTTCAATTTTCGAAACCTCCAGAAAATCATGGCAGGACCACACTCACTTACCCATTTGTATCATTCATGTATAGTCACATAATTTTTAAGATTTATAAAATTTGTAGATATGTACATTTGTTTTCCTTCTCACCACATTTTCTTGTAGAACAAATGCCCCGCATACAAGGTACAATTCTTTCACATCTTTGTTCTCTTTTCTTCATTTGCATACATTGAGGACAATGCATGATTTAGGTATGGGGGAGTTTGTTTGTATTATTGTATTAGATTTTTTTTATAGGAACATATAGAAAATAAAATAAAAAATTGATAAAAATTGAAAATTTTGTTTGACTTTTTATGAGTTGAATGAATTCTAGTAAGTGTCGGTGGAGCAAAACTCATGAGTGAGATTGAAAGATTTAGAACTCTTGAATCTTTAATTAGATACTAAATCTTAGTTTGAAATACCATATGGAATAAAATTGATTTCAAAAGCATTTTTGCACTACACATTTGCACAAATTCTTAAATAGTTGTGGGGTATAAACTATGATTCGAGTAATTTTAGAAAAAGAAAAAAAGTAGAAAAAGAATTAAATAACTGCTTCAATGTCCATTGAACGAAATAACTGGGTATCCAAGCCTTAGGAAGCATCGATATTCACGCTGAAAAGTATGATGAATATAAGCAGCTTGACTAGTCTAATTTTGTGGCCTTTGTTACTCTAGTTAGCTTAGGGGTGTCTTTACACCTAGTGCCCTAAAACTAACTGGTTTGGGAGTCATTAGTCCAACGCTCGCTACATGGGTAACTCTGAAAAAGCCTAAGTAATGAGACATTGCACAAGTCGAGAAAAAAATTCCAAAAAAATGGAAAAAAAGGAAAAAGAAAGAAGAAAAAGAAAAATGAGTTTGCTTGATTTTCATGGTCAAAATCCCTACTAACAGTTACATCACATACACATGCATGCATCACATGGGATTAATTTAATGAAGGATGGTGTCTAAAATGAAGATTGAGTATTTTTGATAAGGTAAAAGTGTGATTTTGAATTAAATCTTACTTATGTATAATGCCCATAGATATTTAGAAGTTTTCTTTCAATTCCATAATTTGTTGAACCCAAAAATAATTTTTGAATTTTGTGGGTATATTCACTGCAAACTCTCACGAGACACAACTCGTCCACTTGGGGTAATCTTGGGGTTTAAAGGCTTGTTGCACATGCTAAGTGCAATCATGTTTCCTACGAAAATGGGATAGTATAATTTTTATTTTATTTTATTTTTATTTTACTCGAGGACGAGCAAAAAGCTAGGTATGGGAGTATTTGATAGACACATAATTCATATATTTTATTATCCCTAATTTTATTCTTTTAATTATATTAGTTTATTAAATTAATATGTTTTATTTTATTTTATAAGGTTTAATATTTATTGTAATAAAGTCAAAATCTTGGTGATCAAGCGATATTTAATGCTTTTATTCATGTACGAAATATCCAAGAAGAATCCTGCAAGGAGAAGGAAAGAGGTGGAACAATCTTGGTGTGCAAGTCAAATCCAACAAGGGAAAGGAAAGTCTATCTAGAAGATCTTTTTATCTAGAAGATCTCTTTGAGAAGTTGATTGCCACTAGGAAGTTGAAACCTGCATGGAAAGGGAACAAAAGTGTCCAAGTTCAATGAATCTAAATTAGGGTTCAAAGTTATTTTCCCTATAAATTAAAGGGAAGGGGGATTAGGTATTGTATTAGTTTAGGTTAGGAGTAGAAGTAGATTAAATTATTTTTTTCATTGTACGCTTGTTAGAGAATCGTCAATAAAGGGAGTTTTTTTATTTATTTTTAATCTTTTTCTTCTTCTTTATGTTAGTTAGTTAATCTATTTTTCATGTCTAGCTAATTTTTTTATATCTAGGATGCAGATGAAATTAAAAATTTATTCATGATAATATTTTTCATCTCTTCTATTATTTATGCTTTTATGTTAAATTGATTTCGCCTTTATGTTTCGTTATTGAAATACCTTCATTTTATAGTTCTTATGTAATTTTAAATTAATTAAGAGTTTTTGATAGATTATTGTTAAGATATGAGTTTTTCATAATCCATGCTTGCTCGAAGAAGTTTTTATGGGTTATAGTTAATCTTTAAATTTTCATAGTCTATGCTTACCGACGTTAATTGTAAAATTACTAAATTAAAGGGAAGGGGGATCAAAATCATAGTTGAGTTATAAAAATAGAAGAGATTGAATTATATGTTATTTTTATTATTTAATATATTCGAATTCGTAGATTGCTTCCTCAATATTAGTTTTCATATTCTAGTTAATCAATTCTCAATATTTATTTCTAATTCGCCTAAAATAGATATTAAGGATATATTAAAATTAATCTAGTCTGTGGGTTCGACCTGTACTTACCAGTTCTTCAATTTGACACTGTGCACTTGCAATTACATATTTTTATCACATCAAGTTTTTGGCGCCGTTGCCGGGGACTAGAATAAAAAAAAAATTCCTTAATTTTTATTTATTCGAATTAGTTTTTCACTCTAATATTTTTTTTATTTTTCAGGATTATTGAAGTGAATCGAAGGAGCGAGAAGATAAAGATTTTGTTGCTGCGCTTTCTTTGGTACTTCGTATCTTCATTTTTTTAATAAAAAAAGTAGTTTAGTTTTTTTTATTAATATTTTTTTTATTTGCCGCATTCATGCATTCACTCACGTAGAGCACATCTTGTTAGGTTTTTATTTTTTTTTGTCAAATATAAATTGTGGTGATTACTGGAGGATTGAGGTACGTCAAAATTTCTCCTTCTTTCGTAATTCACATAGTTTTAGGACATTTTATTTGTTTATAGTTATTTTTTTTATTTATGCATTTTCATCTTTAATCTAACATTAAGGGCACAACCTATAACAAGATAAGGTGGGGATTTCATCACCCTTCCTTGGCCCACAAACAACCCAACTTGCATTTTGCATAACCTTGACCTAATAAAATCAAGTAGACGTTGGCCCCTAAGACTCTCGAGCTCAATTAGGACAAGAAACTCCAAGTGGAGACTGAATTTTAAATTAATCAAACTACTGGTGTCTAGGCAAGTGGTTCAAAAGGTAAACGCCTAAAGATTGTGTGGTTATTCAATTAGTCACCGTATCTACGGAGAGTCCCACCTTTCTTACACTTACTTGGCTAGTGGTGTGATTAATTTCAAATTTTATGGATCTTAAGGTGTAACTTGGAACAGTTAGGAGCTGTCTAAATTTTATTTAGGTTAACCATAGAATTAGGATTTTATTTTTATTTTATTTTTTTCGTGACTTTCGTGGTTAGTTGTTTATGCGTTTTGTGATTTGTGGAAAGATGGATTCTTATTATAGTTGGAATAATAATTTTGCTTGGAATCAAGAACCCTATAAATTTTTTAATACACACCAAGTAAATCAATTTTTTCCAACTTATGAAAATCCTTATCTAAGTTCGTATCCATATCCATATCCATATCCATATCCATATTCGGATCTAGAACCTCAATATACACAAGAATTATCAAATGAAGAAGAGCAAAGACTTAGTGCCTTAGAGAAAATTATGGAAGTCTTATTGGAAAATCAATTTAGCATGGATCAAACTATATCTCGTCTAGAAATTCAAATGAGTCGATTAGCCACCATATTAAATGAACAAGAGGTGGATGAATTTTCTAGTAACTATGAGGTTAATTTTGAAAATCTTGATGGTTGTGGAACTGATGAGGAAAATGAAAATTTTGTATTCAATTCTACACAATTTGAGTCGAGCGAATTTGAGGAGTCTAAAAAGTATGAGTGTATACTTAAAAGTGATCATGTCACATTTAATGAGTCGGTTGAAAAAGTCTATAAGCCTAAAGCTCCATACCCTGAAAGAATTATTCCTAAAAAACCATCTAGTGATTTTTTGGACAAACCCATTAAAATAAACATGATCCAAGAGTTGTCCATAACCCAAGAAATAATTGAAAATAGACTCTTGATTGAAAAAGATCCAATTGATTTTTTCTTAAATCACCTTGAAAAAAATTGGAATGAATCTGAATATTTAGATAAGGCCAATGAGCTGTTGAGATCCACTACAAATAAGTCAACTAAAGTATAACATGTATTTGAACCAATTCTTCCATCATTTGAACATGTTAGTGAAAGTTTTCTTGAGGTAAATTTTAAGCATAATTCTGATGAAAATTCTTACTATTTTCAATTTTTGAAACCTCCAGAAAATCATGGCAGGACCACACTCACTTACCCATTTGTATCATTCATGTATAGTCACATAATTTTTAAGATTTATAAAATTTGTAGATATGTACATTTGTTTTCCTTCTCACCACATTTTCTTGTAGAACAAATGACCCGCATACAAGGTACAATTCTTTCACATCTTTGTTCTCTTTTCTTCATTTGCATACATTGAGGACAATGCATGATTTAGGTATGGGGGAGTTTGTTTGTATTATTGTATTAGATTTTTTTTTATAGGAACATATAGAAAATAAAATAAAAAATTGATAAAAATTGAAAATTTTGTTTGACTTTTTATGAGTTGAATGAATTCTAGTAAGTGTCGGTGGAGCAAAACTCATGAGTGAGATTGAAAGATTTAGAACTCTTGCATTTTTAATTAGATACTAAATCTTAGTTTGAAATACCATATGGAATAAAATTGATTTCAAAAGCATTTTTGCACTACACTTTTGCACAAATTCTTAAATAGTTGTGGGGTATAAACTATGATTCGAGTAATTTTAGAAAAAGAAAAAAAGTAGAAAAAGAATTAAATAACTGCTTCAATGTCCATTGAACGAAATAACTGGGTATCCAAGCCTTAGGAAGCATCGATATTCACGCTGAAAAGTATGATGAATATAAGCAGCTTGACTAGTCTAATTTTGTGGCCTTTGTTACTCTAGTTAGCTTAGGGGTGTCTTTACACCTAGTGCCCTAAAACTAACTGGTTTGGGAGTCATTAGTCCAACGCTCGCTACATGGGTAACTCTGAAAAAGCCGAAGTAATGAGACATTGCACAAGTCGAGAAAAAAATTCCAAAAAAATGGAAAAAAAAGGAAAAAGAAAGAAGAAAAAGAAAAATGAGTTTGCTTGATTTTCATGGTCAAAATCCCTACTAACAGTTACATCACATACACATGCATGCATCACATGGGATTAATTTAATGAAGGATGGTGTCTAAAATGAAGATTGAGTATTTTTGATAAGGTAAAAGTGTGATTTTGAATTAAATCTTACTTATGTATAATGCCCATAGATATTTAGAAGTTTTCTTTCAATTCCATAATTTGTTGAACCCAAAAATAATTTTTGAATTTTGTGGGTATATTCACTGCAAACTCTCACGAGACACAACTCGTCCACTTGGGGTAATCTTGGGGTTTAAAGGCTTGTTGCACATGCTAAGTGCAATCATGTTTCCTACGAAAATGGGATAGTATAATTTTTATTTTATTTTATTTTTATTTTACTCGAGGACGAGCAAAAAGCTAGGTATGAGAGTATTTGATAGACACATAATTCATATATTTTATTATCCCTAATTTTATTCTTTTAATTATATTAGTTTATTAAATTAATATATTTTATTTTATTTTATAAGGTTTAATATTTATTGTAATAAAGTCAAAATCTTGGTGATCAAGCGATATTTAATGCTTTTATTCATGTACGAAATATCCAAGAAGAATCCTGCAAGGAGAAGGAAAGAGGTGGAACAATCTTGGTGTGCAAGTCAAATCCAACAAGGGAAAGGAAAGTCTATCTAGAAGATCTCTTTATCTAGAAGATCTCTTTGAGAAGTTGATTGCCACTAGGAAGTTGAAACCTACATGGAAAGGGAACAAAAGTGTCCAAGTTCAATGAATCTAAATTAGGGTTCAAAGTTATTTTTCCTATAAATTAAAGGGAAGTGGATTAGGTATTGTATTAGTTTAGGTTAGGAGTAGAAGTAGAAGTAGAAGTAGAAGTAGAAGTAGATTAAATTATTTTTTTCATTATACGCTTGTTAGAGAATCGTCAATAAAGGGAGTGTTCTTATTTATTTTTAATCTTCTTCTTCTTTATTTTAGTTAGTTAATCTATTTTTCATGTATAACTAATTTTTTTATATCTAGGATGCAGATGAAATTAAATAATTATTCATGATAATATTTTTCATCTCTTCTATTATTTATGCTTTTATGTTTAATTGATTTCGCCATCATGTTTTGTTACTGAAATACCTTCGTTTTATAGTTCTTATGTAATTTTAAATTAATTAAGAGGTTTTGATAGATTATTGTTAAGATATGAGTTTATCATAATCCATGCTTGCTCGAAGAAGTTTTGATGGGTTATAGTTAATCCTTAAATTTTCATAGTCTATGCTTGCCCACGTTAATTGTAAAATTACTAAATTAAAGGGATGGGGGATCAAAATCATAGTTGAGTTATAAAAATAGAAGAGATTGAATTATATGTTATATTTATTATTTAATGGATTCGAATTCCTAGATTGCTTCCTCATTATTAGTTTTCATATTCTAGTTAATCAATTCTCAATATTTATTTCTAATTCGCCTAAAATAGATATTAAGGATATATTAAAATTAATCTAGTCTCTGTGGGTTCGACCTGTACTTGCCAGTTCTTCAATTTGACACTGTGCACTTGCAGTTACATATTTTTATCACATCACCTACTCGAACGGTAGTTTACAACGGTTGATCTGAACTTATTTGATTTGTTGAACGGTAGTTTGCAGGGTTTGACCATCATCGAACCTCTTCGATGCCTACTCAAACGGTAGTTTACAACGGTCGGCTAAACTGATTTGATTTAATACCTACTTGAACGGTAGTTTGCAGGGTCTGACCATCACTGAACCTCCTCGATGCCTACTCAAACGGTATTTTACAACGGTCAATCTGAACTGATTTGATTCAATGCCTACTCGATTGGTAGTTTGTAGGGTTTGACCATCATCAAACCTCCTCGATGCCTACTCGAACGGTAGTTTACAACGGTCGGATTAACTGATTTGATTTAGTCAGAGATCTTGTGTATAACAGATTCCATCATCGGTCCTTCCCGATGGAGATAGTTTTCCATTGCCGTCCTGGTGATGTTTTTCGGATGCCATGCAGGGTTGATGTCAGTGTCTTGTAATGTCAGACCCGCTGATCTTGGCAGAGATAGCTTTTAATAGTTTACAATATCGGTCCTTTCCCGATGCTGCGTCGGGGTTGTATCCGACGCTTTGCAACCTCAGATGTTCTGATCTTTGCTGAAGTGACTCTCAACGGCTTACACCACCGGACCATTCCCGATGTTACATTGGGGTTGTTGCCAACTCTTCATACTGTCAGGTACTTGATCTTTTGTCGAAGCAGTTTTCAATAGATTTCATCACTGGACCCTTCCCCGATGCTACGTTAGAGCTGTTACCAACGGTTTGAATCACCGAACCATCCCCCGATGCTATGCTGGAGCTATTACCAACGGTTTACAGAAAAGTTCAGACTTCGACGTTTGAAGCTCTGGTTTAGGGTTTCAGGCCCTTTCTGCTCGATCGTGTAGAACCTTTTTTCCTGATTTAAATTTTCAGCTTCCAGGAGACCTGCCAGACCTCAAATCGGACCGAACCAGAGGGGTGGGACCCACCCTAGACTTCTACAGGTAGACCTGCGGATTCTGCAGGTATACACGCGGAAGCCTGCGGGTGGTTTTATATCCCCCAGGCCCTTTACAAGTCATTTTCAATTTGAACTTCCAAAAGAAATCCGGCCCTTCCAACTTAGATCTACTCATTTCGACCAGCTTTTTCTGAAATGCATCACCGCACAATTGTTATGCACATTTTAGGTAATGTTTACATCCATTCTTTTCACGTTTTAATCGTTAGAATGTTAGATTTCACGTATTATGGGTTTAAACGTAATGTATCAAATATGTATGCATAGATGACGTAATAAAAATGAACAGGCTTGATAAATACTTGTGTTTTACCATGTTAAACATTTCGGTATAAAAAATTTTCATTTTTGGGACATTCAATTGGCGCCCTTTTTGGCTGGTTTATTCATCCTATTTGAGGACAAATGAGCCTGAATTTTCAAATAAACATACACATAGTAATTTAGCTGTCATGATGAACTTAATTTTGATTTTTTTCATATATATATGAAATGCTCATGATTTGGGGTTGCTGTACTACTAAATGGCCACCTAGTCATGCCTATGTGCATGCGGATAGTCCATTTTATAAAGGAGACTCTGGCAAAAAAAATTCACGAGTCTGAACATTCTAAAGTGCATGCATGTTTAACTTTGCTGGGGATATATGTAATACCCTAGAATTTTATAAATAATTATAGAATTTAAAGCAAAGGTAATTGCAATTATTTTTGTGTAAGTATATATATATATATATATATATATATATTTATATATTTATGTGTGTCATATGATTAATAATGCAATATAAATTGAATCAAGTATGAAATGATTAAGAATTATGTTGATGATAATGATAAGTTTAATTAAGATTAAGTGTTAAGACTTGTGTGGCATAATTAAATTCTTATTTGGACTAGTTGGGTCATGATTTAATAAAGTATTAGACTTAGGTTATATCCAAGCCCAACATTATTAATGTGTCATGCTTGCAAGAGTTAGGAGGTGTGGCCCAAACAATATAGGTGCTAGGTTAATGTTAGGGTCCATGTGCATTAGTATTTGTGCCTAGCCCAATTTAAATTAACTTGAGAATTAAGCCAATGTGTAATATATGGATGATGGATATATGTATACATATATATATATAAGTATATATGTATGTGGGAGTATAATAGGGGTATATATATATATATGTGTGTGTGTGTGTGTGTGTATAAGGGTCATGTAAGCTAAGCATGGTGTGCAAAAGAAAAATAAAATGTGACATAGAGCAATAGAACCCCCCATAACCAAACCACCCCCCTCCCCTAGACTAGAATGCTCATTTTTGTGCCTTAGATAAGCTAACAAGAAAGACCTATGTGGTGGAAATGATGGTGTAGCCCAATGGCTAGTAGTACCATGAATAGGTTTATTGGTGAAGCTTTCACCAACACCCCTTCTTCCATTGTGTAATAACCTAGTGAATTGGACAATGATTTTCCTATAAATAGGAGTCTTATATTGGTGTTAGAAGTTTTCCTTTTCAATTGTTTAGTGTTGGAAGATATAAAGAGCTAGAGAGAGTTGAGAGAAAAAGAATAAACTTAGAGAAGTTCTTGTGAGTTGGTGGTCCAAGAGGAGCACTAGAAGGAAGAAAAAAGGTGGAGGCATACTCAAAGTTCCTAGCCAAGAGAAAGAAGGTCATCAAGAGGTAGGATCACCATTTAACTTCATCTTATACTTGTCAAGCTAAGTTAATGCAGATAGAAAAGCATGCAAGCATGAAACCTAGCTTAGGTGGTGTTTGATAAAATTAATTGTTAAGATCTGAATAGTTTAGACATATGAATAATATAGAGTATCTGAATAAAATTGTATATGAATGAAAAAATATTGTTTGATAATTACTTTTTTCAAAATGTCTGAATAACATGTTTTTACTATTTTAACCCTATAAAAAATAATAATAATACTCATATTACAATACTTCTTCTTCCCCAGCCTCCCTCCCTCCCCCCGCCTTCGCCCCTCCCCCTCCCTCCGCCTCCCTCCGCCCTCCCTCTCCTCCCGCCCCCTGCCCCTCCTCCCGCCCCCCTTCTCCTCCTCCCGCCCCTCCCTTCTCCTCCCCTATCCCCGCCGTCCTTCCTCCGCCTCCCCCCTCCCTCCCCCTCCTCCCCCCTTTCTCCTCCTCCCGCCCCCCTTTTTCCTCCTCCCGAGCCCCTCCCTTCTCCTCCTCCTGCAAATTTAGTGGTAGATCTGGTAGTGGCGGTGGTGGCAGTGGTGGAGGTGGTGTTAGATCTGGTAGTCGTGGTGGTGGCGGTGGTGGCCGTTGTGGCGGTGGTGGCGGTGGCGCCGGTGGTGGTGAGATCTGGTAGTGGTGGTGGTAAATAGAAAGGAGAATAATAATATTGAGGAGGGTATTTTTGTCTAAAAAATAGTCAAGCTCATTCAGACATGGCTCTTAATAATTTAGACTTAATTTTGTAGCTTAACCGGTTAGAGGCATTAAGAGGTAACAAAAAAACACAGCCACCTGCCTCTTACTGAATATGAGGCAGTCTATTAAGAGGCAATAAGTGATAAACAAACAACACCTTAGTATACTTGTTAACATAAGATGCGTAGTTAAATATCATAAAATGTATAAGCCTTATATATGATCCAAAAATGTTATGCTGAGCCTTTATAAAATACGGACATAACCCAAGTGGAATCATAGTAATCGGACATAAAACGAACCCGTAGCGAAACTTTTCGTAAAGCATGTCAAAATGTATACCCTAGCTTGTAAAAGCAATAAATCTAATTAAATAAACATTTTAGAAAATTGTCCAATATACCACATATTGAAGATATGCAAGTTTATGAGATAATGGAAGTGGTTTCAACTCATTTAGATGTAAAATGAACAAGTTATGCAATATTGAATCAAAAGAGGTAAAAGAAAATGTTGAGAAATTTTCATGTCTACGCAATCTATCGGGCCGGCGCTGTCGCGCCGCCCAGAGAGCTATATCAGGCGCTGCAGCGCCATTAGCTTTTTCGTTCTGCAGGACCGGCGCTGTCGCGCCGTCCTTAGTGTTAACCTCAGGGCCGCAGCGCCACAACCGGGTAGGGTTTCTGTAGAGCCGACGCTGCCTCGCCATCTGTAGTACTAAACCCGGCGTTGCAGCGCCAGGCCCGTTTCACAGGTGACCCGAATCCGGGTCAAACCTAGTCAGGTCATGGTGAGTTGGGTCGGGTCAAACTGGACCAAAAACTTAATTTTTCTAAAACTACAATAATAATTAATTACATAATAATAATACTTAATTAGATTAATATTAAGAGATTTTATTAATCAAATATAATTAAACAATTAAAGTAATTTAATTGTGCATTAATTAAATACAATTTGTGATTTAAAAGTTAAAGACTTATTTTACTTGAAGAAGATTAAACAATTAAAATAATTTTAATTGTAAATCAATAAGTAATAATTCTAATATTTAGGATTACTTTAAAGTTCCTAAATTATAAACAATTAAAACTAAATAAGATTTTAATTGTGAATTGAATAAACAATTAAGATAATACTTGATTGTAAAATAATAAAACTTAAACTATTTGATAATAGTAAAGACTATTTCTAATTGTGTAAATTAATCAAGTGTTAACAATTAAAGTGACATTAATAAACATTTTAATTGTGAATGATAATTACTAAATAATTAAATACTTTCGAAGATTATTTAATTGTGAACCAATGATACATGAATATCCCTAACTAATTATGATTAAGGGAATTACTCAGAGAATAATTAAATGAAGTACAAGATTAAAGATGAAGCGAAAGAGATAACGATTCAGAAGAAACAATAATAATTGCTTTGAGAAGTCTTAGATACCTAAGGCTAGTGTGTTAGACCAATTTAGGTTTATATATTTTATGTGTTGATAGAGATTAGCCGTTACGATAACAATAGGTTAATCACGGGATAAGGAGTCGAAGTCGGAATTAATCAACGACTCAGGCAAGTATCCGAACTACACTCTTTTATTGAGCAAATATTCGAACCTTACTCTTCATTGAACACGTACTTAAGCTTGTACTATTATTGATCGACGAGTAAATAATTGATAATATGATTCTTGTCTTATAAATTAATATTTCATAGCTTGATTTAAATCACGATTATATTCTTCGAATCATGTTGCAACTATTGAACTTATAAATTGTTCTTATATACGTTGTAAAAGTTATCTACACCATTTGATTCTGCTAGACCAATGTCATGAATTAGAAAGTGATCCAAAACAATTACTTTGGTGCGGAATCTTATAAATCGACTAAGATGAACAACCCTCATTGAAGGTGAAACTATATAACTGTCGGGAAATCGACGTGCGCACCAATAGCATGTGAATGTTATGCATAATGTAGGGTAATTTAGGCTGATCACTTGTTGTACTTGTTTATATCGAAATTTTAGTTAAACACTGTTAATTCTAGCAGAAGTTCTTGGTCCTTAGTGACTGCTCAGTAGTAAACGTTATCTTGTGGAAAAACGTTCAACCCTTTAAATCCTTTTGATAATGCTTTGGTCATTAATGACCTTCTGTTTACAATTGAAATGACAGTTTTAGAACTATCGATATTCTTTGTTTACAATATTATTCCTTAAACTCTTGAGTTATCTTTTGAAATCATACCTTGGATATTATTAAGCTTTATAATTATGCTTACCCTTATTCCTATATTACTTGCTGAGCAAATTTGTTGTTCATTCTAGCTTTTCTTAAATATTTCAGTTAAGGCAAAACAGTGTGGACCCTCTGGCACAGATAAGGGCAAAGGCAAGGATACGGCGTAGCTTTGTTCTCCATTAGAATTATTGTTATGTTGTAATAAGACTTATTTCATATTATGTATTAAGTTATGTTTAAGTTAGTTATGGTTGCGAGACCGTGGGACGCGAATATTTATATTAAATCATTGTAAATTATTCTATTATTTTGTTACATGAGATTTTAGTATGTTATTAGAAATAGATCGTGATGCACTGAATTCGAGATATGAGTGTCTGAATTTGAGGGCGTCACAGGTTGGTATCAAAGCGTTAGGTTATAAACCTTAGGAGCGAGAATCCTTAGACTATAACCTTAGAAGAACTTAGAAGATAGAAGGAGATAAAACTCATGTAGAGTTTTCCTAGAGACTTAGTGTGTTATGAAATATATTTTCAATCTATATAATGAACTTATGTTTTATTTGACATTCTAATGGAGTTTGTTGTTTGTTGTCTTGTGTTTGTGGTTGTAGGATGACGGACTTGGGAGGACCCAGTAGAGTAGTAGAGGAGGAGCCGAGTGATATGCACGTAGTGTATGAGGCACCTTTGGTAGCCGAACCCGTTCAGGCAGTAGCACCATCCGAGTTCGATGACAAGGATAAGATAGAGGTAGAGTCGGATCCTGAGGAGGAACCTATGGAAGACAAGCCCGTGGAAGATTCTGACGAGACTACGTTCGAGGATAGGATGCTAAGAGAGTATGAGGAGCGGATTTTGGAGTTAGATTGTCTAGTTGAGGAGTTAGAGACTGAGGCTTAAGAGAGAGAAAGACTGAGATGCAGAAACTGAGGGATGAAGACCATAAGAGGATGTTGGAGATTCAAGAGATGGAGGTGGAGATTGCATATCGCAAGGAAACGGAAATTCAGATGGGAACCCTTTTTCATCGTTCGATAGTTAGGAACGTGGATTTGGTGGGTAAGCTGGAAGAGTCCGAGCAGAAGGAGTTGAGTGAGAAAGCTTTGAAGGAGGCTCTTCACACTCAGCTTGAGCTAGAAGTCATGAAGAGGATTCACTTAGAGGAGAAGTGGGAGGAAGCCAACGATAGAGCTAAGGACTTAGAGGATGAGATAAGGTGCAAGAAGAGGAAGATGAACCGAATGGGCTATGCTTTTCGCACAGCTATAGAGAGGTTAATAGATGGTATGTACCATTATCCGGTGAAACAAGGGCAGACCCGTTACACCTTAGTAGAGACATGATGGCTCACATGACTCAGGTAAAAGTCCTAATCAACAAAATTGGGTAAAAGTCCTCCACTCACCGGACCCCCTCGCGTGGATATGTAACAGCAGATTGATAGCAAACTCTTCATCAATTACTGCTACTATATAAGAAAAAAGTTAAAACTAATCTCCCCTTTATTTATCTCTTTTTTTTCTTTACTCTTAATTCAATCTCTCCCCCATTTTTCAATATCTCTTTGATTCTCATAAATCTAAATTAGTCTCTCTATTTCTTTACAATATTGAGAGAGAATATATCTTCCTCGTCTTATTTGTAGTTTTACTGAAAATTTTGTCCAAATTTATTTACATATCTTTCTTGGGGATTATTGTGTGATTTAGGTTGGTAAAAGTCTTTCTCATAGTGTTCATCTTTATAAGTGTGAACTTAAAATGTTTCTAAGTGTTGTACTTTAACAGTTGTTGCTGAACCTTGATTTGCTTGAAAAAATCGATGAGATTTTGTTGCGTACTTGCATTGATTTGAAAGTCTACTTTAAGTTTGGGAAAGTCCACAAAAGAAATGTGGATTCCTGATTTATGGCTAAGGGAAGTAACCTTAATCTTGCTGAGTTTTTCATTACCAAAGTTAGTAAGTTAATAGAGGTAACAATGTTGATAATGTAATTCTTGGTTTCCTTTTCCTAATTTATCTTTGCGGCATTAAATATTTTCCTATCCCAAAATCAGTGAACAACGAAGTAGAGATGATCTTTAGATATATTGAATCAGTAACTGGATGGTTGCTATAACTTTATCATTTTATTGAGTTAATAAATTAAGGGAATAAATGTATCATTTTATTTTAATATTACTATTTTCAGGAGTTTATTTTTTAAGTGGCATAGTGCATCTCAAGTGTTTGATGAAATGAGGCTAAGTTTATTTTTATAGGTTCGTATGGATCATGGGTCATACTTATATTCTTTAGAAGATAGCTGTTTTGTCAATCTAGGATTTAAGTTTGCGGATTTTTGTTTTTGTTTCTTTGATCAAGAACTCTATTTAGATCATCCGTCTGGGTTTTCGTTGCCTGAGAAAGAGACTTTGACTTTGAGTTGATTATCATGAAGTGATCAATAACCTAATGGAATTTGCTACAATGAGGAAGAAGTTAGGGAATGAAAAATATTTGACCTTGGAACAATTTGAGGTGGGCGTGCATCTCTTTTTCAATATATGAGTATCGATCCATTTTTATAATCCTCTCATATAGCTTATGTGATAACCTGAAAATTTATAAGATCTTAAACGATTAAAATAAAAGGTTAAATGATAAAACCTAGATGGGAAGTTGAGGAATAATTTTAAATTATTAAAGAAGAATCTATATGGTTTACTATTAAATGAGAATATAGAAAATATGGGTTACACAATTTCTAAACCCTAGAAAAGAATTTAAATATACTTGAAGGAATATTAAGAATAAGGTTATGTAACCTAATACATATATTAGATATGATAATTAAATAACCTAAAGGGTTATAATATGGGAGAATGTTAGTATATAAAAATATATACTAACCTTAAGATATTTATTTTATACATCTCAAATAATTAATTTTATAACCAAGTCTAATTGGGTTATGAGATTAAAAAGGCATGAGTAAAGTATTTATTTACAAAAGTGTGTAATGGAACCCTAATTAAATGATTAGGGTAAAAATAAAATTAAAAGTATTGGACTATAATAATATCATAGCCCAAAAATTTAAATAGAGTTCAAGTGAATTAAGATTTAATGGACTAAGGAGAGTAAGTAATTTAAGTAGCCCAATAAGTAGCCCAATTGTTTATTTAAGCATTGGACTTGTAACTAATTGATTTAATAGCAATTAAATTATTAAACTAGCCCAATATATCGTTTATGAGACAAGTATTATGATGGCACAATTTAATTAATGGTGGAAGCCCAAGTGCATTTTTGTTACTAAGTAAATTAAGAAAAAGGAGCAAGCTCAAAGAAATTAAATGAAAGCCCAAGACCTTAGCCCAAGTGGGGGGGATATTTTGGACATTAAGTAAGTTAAAAGCATAAAAGGAAACAAATTTTGGGCAGGGTAAGGCCACATTGCCAGATGACACAAGAAAGGAAAGGAGAAGAGTATGTGATGATTGCTTTGTTTTTGTGGTGGACAATTGGCTGCGTGGCAACCATTGAGAGGAGCCAACAAGTGAAGCATAAATAAAATGAAATGGATGGGCAAATGGAGGGCCAAGTGGCCTGGTAGGGAGAGAAGAAATAAGGGGGAAGGAATGTGATGATGAGATTGTTTTAGTTGGTAGATTAACTTTTTAGGTGTTAGCTTTTGAATGGGCCAACACTTTATCCTTGCTTGCAAGCAACCACTTAAATCATGAAAGAAAAAGCGAGAGAGGATAATGAGTGGTGGAGAGAATAATTATATAGATACAATATATCTCTTCATTTTTTTTAGCCATAAAAGTCTTTTATTTTTTTCTCTTTCCTCTCATTATTGCTAAGCTAGTGCAATAAACCCAAAAGAGAGAGAGAGAAAGGAGGGAGCATTCGGCAGACTTTGAGGGAGTAGAGGAGAGTTATTCCTTCATTCCATCAAGAGATTAAGCTACCATAAAAAATGAAGGAAGATTACACATAAAAGGTATAAACCCTAACTATAATATAGTTTATTCTTCTATTTGATTTATTTTTGATAAAATAAAGATCTAAGATTTTAAAACTCATAAACCTTAGATCTACTTGTTAATAAATAGTATATGTTTAGATCTAACCCTTTTAAAGATCAAAAGTTAGATATAAAGTATGAAATAAAAACTAGGTTGTTCAAAAAGTGAGAAAACTTAAATTTTCTTAGCCTTGATTGTGTTTATCTTGTGTTTGATGAATATTTGGTGAAATAGATCGTGGATCATGATAAATCCATGAGTATATGAGGTATTAGTAGGTATATGATGAGTTATGTTGGTTATTATGTGAGAGTATGAAAGTTTTCTTAGAAATCATCAAGTATTAAAAATTAGATTTTTGTAAAAATAAAGTATGAAATGGAAAGGACCATATCTCTCATTCTATTTCGAATTTTTGAGTGTGGTCAATTTCTAGAGTTATATCTATGAGTCTTCTAACTATTCCAAATGGAATCACTGAAAAAGGAGTTATAGATTTTCATGTGGACTGATTTTAGCAAAGGACGCCAAAGCTGAAAAATGACAAAAAGTTGTTGCAAGTATTTTCCAGGGGCAGTTTCGTCCACTTAATTTGTGAAAAAAATTCCAATATTTTGGGCATTCCGACTCAATTTGAGCAAGTTATGACCATTTAAATATTTGCATTTTTCCGACAAAAATCACAATAACCGGAGTTGTATATCTCCGTTGGCCACGAAATTTAAACTGGAAGCTCACATTAACATGTTTAAGATCCCGTCAAGAGTTGGGAATTTCTGGAGTTAAGCGTGAGGTAGCTAATTTCTTAAGGAATTAACTAGAAATGAATTTTTGAAAAATACTTAAGGGAGTTGGAAAATTCCAGAAAAATTGTTTCTGTTTATAGATTATATGTATATATGTGTGGCCAAAGGATAGAAAAATAATAAGTTGATTTGGTATTTTCGTTGAAAGGATATTTCAGCTTCCTGAAATGAACAATTCAGGGTGCTGAAACGAAAACTGAAATGTCTGGAAGAGATGTCAGTTTTGTTTCAGCTTGCTGAAATGGAAACTGAAAAGGGTAGGAAGGGAAATCAGTTTGGTTTCAGTTTGCTGAAATGATATATTTAGTCTTATGAATTCATAAATAGTTTACCGAGTTATAATAAGAACTTATAAATAAACGAGTAAGTGTTAAGTCTAAGGTAGTGCAATCGTACCTTTAATGGTTGATATATAGTAGCTGGGCTAAATGATTCCTTAAGAGAGTGGAGGTATATATGAATTAGTAACCGATCTAACTCATTGTGAAAACAGTGTAGACGAGATGGAAATAAATTTATTGGTTGTTTGTGAGAAACCACTCAGTATACTATACTGGATACTATTAAAGACTCGATGTGCGCTAGATTTAGACTTGTAAATAAGTATGGTGTTAAGGTTATCTAATATTTGACTATGTGGTTAAGTGTTAGAAGGTTTACTTTTAAATTAAATGTATTATGAGATAAGTATGTTATACTAATTAAAAGATCAATCATATAACTGATAGGTCTTTTCAATAAAGCGATTAAATTAAATTGTGTAGCAGTAATCGACGATACAGGCAAGTTCCTATACTCTTTTATTAAGCAAGTTCTCTAACTCAAATTCGAGTTGTTATTGTAAAGCATGTTCGTGATTAATCATTGTTGATTATATCACATCTATGATTTATTGATTCCCACGTTGTGCATGTAGTATATGTTCATCAGGTATGAAAGGATGATCACCTTCATTACTATATTGTTCAGTTGAATTTATTCATGTTCATTATTGGCTATTCAGTATTATTGGTTCAGTCATTCAGTTATGGAAATTAATTCATGTTCTTTCACAATTCTTATATTGTTGAAAGTGTGTCAGCTTATTATTCCTTTTCAATCATGATATATCTTCTTTTGAACTTAAACTTGTTGGGCAAAATGTTTGCTCACCCTTGCTATATCATGATAACCATTTCAGATTAAGACGAAACTTCGGACACAGGTATAGGCAAAGATAAGTTCCAGGATTGGATTATTCTACGGTTAAAATTGTAATATTATTGGACGCAAATGACATTGTATATCGTATAGGATATTGAATGCAGGTAATCATTTAAGGTTAACAGTCCTTGGAAATTATGTGTAAAAGTTTATTGTATAACTAATTTATG
Organism: Panax stipuleanatus; assembly: GCA_020205555.1. Taxonomy (NCBI): domain Eukaryota; kingdom Viridiplantae; phylum Streptophyta; class Magnoliopsida; order Apiales; family Araliaceae; genus Panax; species Panax stipuleanatus. The sequence goes on from CM035121.1 coordinate 89,880,465, forward strand.
TTTATATCTTCCGCAGTTGTTATAGAAATGATGTATCGTAACGCACCATGTCCGAGGTTCTGGGGACCCGGATTTGGGGATACTACATTTGGTATCAGAGCTGTAGGTTATAAACCTTAGGTAGGGTTACCTAAGGCTATAACCGCAAAGATGAGGAATAGGAATAAACTCAAATAGAGTTTACGTGATAAGAGATGAATTCAGGAAATTCGTATCAAGTAATGAGGGAGCTAGGAATAGTGGGATTTCGATTGAGGACTCATGTGATATTTGAGCTATACAAACCTTTGTATGGGCGGGGGTTTTGTGTCTGGTCTAACGACTACTTAGTTTATCACATTGATAATCATTGAAATGTTGGTGTCGCGCTATTCGCTATATGTATGATGAGAGGGTGATTCTTTTCTCATGTGTATAACGGATAGGTAGAGAATATAAGATTAGGTGCGAGTTCTTAAAACTCATACTTATGGTAAGTTTGTGACTCATAATCCTATGGTATGTTTTTGAACCAATAAGTGTATGGACAGTTCCTGATTGGTTCTTGGACTACGTGTTGCTAGGACAAGTTTCTAAAATGAAATTATTATGAAAAGATCCAAAACTCATAACGTGTGGTATGTTTGATGAACTATACTAGGTATAGAAAAGTTGTGGATAAAGAATTGGGGATTTTTTGTATAGTATGTTTTAAGTATGATAGAATAGATAGAATTACTAAGCAATTGATCATAAGATGAATTGAAGTTGTTGGTGGAAGCATAGGTATTTCAAATCTTCTAGCTGTGCTAGACTTCTAAATTTTTAACATCAAGCAAAATTCCCACTGATGTGTCTTTAAAAATATAACTAAATTTTTGTTATCAGCAACATATGTTTACAATTATGTAGAAGTGCACTTCGAATCATTAACACATCGTTACCTGTTGCGGCATGATAACACCAAAAATGATTTTTCAATGGTTTTGAACTATTTAAAGAAGAGTCTATGCTAATTATTTCGGCTAGACAAAAATGATTTGAGTTGTCAAAATATATTTTATATATCCTTAATGTATAATGGAACCTGGTGCAGAGATGATAAAATGATGGAGTTCTCAATACAGAATTACCTAGTGTTGGATATGATCTAAGGATCTTCAGCCACTATAGTACGATGTAGTATGACAAAGTCACAAAAATGACGGAATTCTCAAACGGACTGTAAATACAATGCGGTATCATGATGTCATTAAATGAATTTCAGGATTTTAAAGATAAATTATTGCCAAAGGAATTAAATGAAAGCCCAAGACTTTAGCCCAAGTGGGGGGGGGGGGATATTTTGGACATTAAGTTAATTAAATCATAAAAGGAAATAAATTTTGGGCAAGGGTAAGGCCACATGGCCGGATGACACAAGAAAGGAAAGGAGAAGAGTATGTGATGATTGCTTTATTTTTGTGGTGGACAATTGGCTAGGTGGAAACCATTGTAAAAATAAAGTATGAAATGGAAACGACTATATCTCTCATTCTATTTTTAATTTTTTAGTGTGGTCAATTTTTAGAGTTAGATCTATGAGTCTGCTAACATTTTCAAGTGGAATCACTAAATATGAGTTATAGATTTTCATGTTTACTGATTTTAGCAAAGGACACCAAAACTGAAAAATGGCAAAAAGTTGCTGCAAGTATTTTTAAGTGGCAGTTTCGTTCACTTAATTTATGAAAAAAATTCCAATCTTTTGGGATAATAAAATATATGAGATAAACTAGCTTTTGTCCAAAAATGAGCTCATTCCGACTTAATTTGAGCAAGTTATGACCATTTCAATATTTGCGTTTTTTTCGACAAAAATCGCTATAACCGGAGTTGTATAACTCCGATGGCCACAAAATTTAAACTGAAAGCTCATGTTAACATGTGTAAGATCCCGCCAAGAGTTGAGAATTTCTGGAGTTAAGCGTGAGGTAGCTAATTTCTTAAGGAATTAACTAGAAATGAATTTTTGAAAAATACTTAAGGGAGTTGAAAAATTCCAGAAAAATTGTTTATGTATAGATTATATGTATATATGTGTGGCCAAAGGATAGAAAAATAATAAGCTGATTTGGTATTTTCATGAAAAGGATATTTCAGCTTCCTGAAATGAACAATTCAGGGTGCTGAAATGAAAACTAAAATGTTAGGAAGAGATGTCAGTTTTATTTCAGCTTGCTGAAATGGAAACTGAAAAGGGTAGGAATGGAAGACAGTTTGGTTTCAGTTTGCTGAAATGATATATTAAGTCTTATGAATTCATAAATAGTTTACCGAGTTATAATAAGAACTTATAAATAAACGAGTAAGTGTTAAGTCTAAGGTAGTGCAATCGTACCATTTAATGGTTGATATATAGTAGCTGGGCTAAACGATTACTTCAGAGAGCGGAGGTATATACGAATTAGTAACCGATCTAACTCACTATGAAAATAGTGTAGACGAGATGGAAACAAATTTATTGGTTGTTTGTGGGAAACCACTCAGTATACTATACTGAATACTATTAAAGACTCGATGTGTGCTAGATTTAAACTTGTGAATAAGTATGGTGTTAAGGTTATCTAATATTTGACTATGTGGTTAAGTATTAGATGGTTTACTTTTAAAGTAAGTGTATTATGAGATAAGTATGTTATAGTAATTGAAAGATCAATCTTATAACTGATAGGTCTTTTCAATAAAGCGATTAAATTAGATTGCGTAGCGGTAATCGACGATACAAGCAAGTTCCTATACTCTTTTATTGAGCAAGTTCTCTAACTCAAATTTGAGTTGTTATTGTAAAGCATGTTCGTGATTAATCATTGTTGATTATAACACATCTATGATTTATTGATTCCCACGCTGTGCATGTAGTATATGTTCATTAGGTATGAAAGGATGATCACCTTCATTACTATATTGTTCAGTTGAATTTATACATGTTCATTATTGGCTATTCAGTATTATTGGTTCAGTCATTCAGTTATGGAAATTGATTCATGTTCTTTAACAATTCTTATATTGTTTAAAGTTTGTCAGCCTATTATTCCTTTTCAATCATGATATATCTTCTTTTGAACTTAAACTTGTTGGGAAAAATAGTTGCTCACCCTTGCTATATCATGATAACCATTTCAGATTAAGACGAAACTTCAGACACAGGTAAAGGCAAAGACAAGTTCCAAGATTGGATTATTGTACGGTTAAAATTGTAATAGTATTGGACGCAAATAGCATTGTATGTCGTATAGGATATTGAATGCAGGTAATCAGTTAAGGTTAACAGTCCTTGGAAATTATGTGTAAAAGTTTATTGTATTAACAATTTATATTTATATCTTCCGTAGTAGTTATAGAAATGATCTATCGTAACGCACCATGTCCGAGGTTCTGGGGACCCGAATTTGGGGACGCTACATTTGGTATCAGAGCTGTAGGTTATAAACCTTAGGTAGGGTTACCATAGGCTATAACCGCAAAGATGAGGAATAGGAATAAACTCAAATAGAGTTTACTTTATAAGATATGAATTCAGGAAATTCATTATTAAGATAATAAGATCGTAAAATAAAACAATCTTAAGAAAGGGAAGAATCGTAATATAACACGATTATAAGAAAAGGTCATAACGTGATCTGATAAGGTCATAGGAGGACAGATGATCAATCATTTGATTGAAAACTTTATAGCAAAATTGTTGTACGACAATTGTACTATGAAATTGTACTATGAAAACTCAGGAAAGAGTTGTACAATTGTAGATACATATTAAATGAAATTCGTATTGAGTAATGAGGGATCTAGGAATTTCGATTGAGGACTCATGTGATATCTGAGTTGTACAAACCTTTGTATGGGCGGGGGTTTTGTGTTTGGTCTAACGACTACTTAGTTTATCTTATTGATAATCATTAAAATGTTGGTGTCGCGCTATTCGCTATATGTATGATGAGAATGTGATTCTTTTCTCATTTGTATAACGGATAGGTAGGGAATATAAGATTAGGTGAGAGTTCTTAAAACTCATACTTATGGTAAGTTTGTGACTCATAATCCTATGGCATGTTTTTGAACCAATAAGCGTATGAACAGTTCCTGATTGGTTCTTGGACTACGTGTTGCTAGGATAAGTTCCTAAACTCATATTATTGTGAAAAGTTCCTAAACTCATAGTGTGTGGTATGTTTGATGAACTATACTAGGTATAGAAAAGTTGTGGATGAAGAATTGAGAATTTTTAGTATAGTAAGTTTTAAGTATGATAGAATAGATAGAATTATTAAGCAATTGATCATAAGATGAATTGAAGTTGTTAGTGGAAGCATAGGTATTCCAAATCTTCTAGCTGTGCTAGACTTCGAAATTTTTAACATCAAGCAAAATTCTCACTGATGTGTCTTTAAAAATATAAATGAATTTTTGTTATCAGCAACACATGGTTACAATTATGTAGAAGTGGACTTCGAATCACTAACACATCGTTACTTGTTGCGACATGATAACACCAAAAATAATTTTTCAATGGTTTTGAACTATTTAAAGAAGAGTCTATGCTAATTGTTTCGGCTAGACAAAAATGATTTGAGTTGTCAAAATATATTTTATATATCATTAATGCATAATGGAACCTGGTGTAGAGATGATAAAATGATGTAGTTATCAATAAAGAGTTACCTAGTGTTGGATATGATCTAAAGATCTTCAGCCACTATGGTACGATGTAGTATGACAAAGTCACAAAAATTACGGAATCCTCAAACGGACTGTAAATACAGTGCGGTATCATGATGTCATAAAATGAATATCAGAATTTTAAAGATAAATTATTGCCAATTGAATTTGGCCAGATACATGTTTTGATTGATGTTCGAATTATTAGTATATGTCTAAGCTATTTGATTCAGCTAGACAAATGTTTATGAAAATTCAAGTATCTCTTTGAGAATTTATCCCTAGCTAAATTGTTTTGGTACGAACTCTTATGCTAAGTCTGAGGTGAACAACCCTGAATAAGGGAGATATGCCGATTTGATAAAATAATCCAATCTAGTAGAGCAACTAGTAGCTAAACAAGATTAATACGTTATGTATGACGTAAGCGTACGATAGACTAATTACCTAAAGTACTAGCATCGGTAGTTTACCTTTTTTGTGATTGTAAATATACCTAGTAATTTATTATTTTTCGGTGTGAATACCGTTAAAAGTATGTGTTCATGGTCTATATGACCCCTCAGTAGGATTTAAATTTTTTTAACTCCTTAGAGAGAAGTCTCGGTAGAAAGTAATGATAGAATAGTTCCTCATAGAAGGAAGCCGTATGTTCTCATTAAGGGAGAATGAAATCAGATAAAGTTAACGTTGAAATCCTAGTTTTGATGAATTAAAGTAGAGATTAGTAGGCTGTAATTTCGAGGACGAAATTCTTAGAAGAAGGGGTGAATGTGACAACCCAAAAATTTATATGATCTTAAATGATTAAAATAAAGGTTAAATGATAAAACCTAGATGGGAAGTTGAGGACTTAAAGAAGAACATATATGGTTTACTATTAAATGAGAATAGAGAAAATATATGTTCCAAAATTTTTAAACCCTAGAAATGAATTTAAATATACTTGAAGGATTATTAAGAATAAGGTTATGTAACCTAATACATATATTAGGTATGGTAATTAAATAACATAAGGGATTATAATATGGGGGAGTGTTAGTATATAAAAATATATACTAACCTTAAAATTTTTATTTTATATATCTCAAATAATTAATTTTATAACCAAGTCTATTTGTGTTATGAGGTTAAAAAGGCATGAGTAATGAATTTTTTTATAAGAGTGTGTAATGGAACCCTAATTAAATGATTAGGATAAAAATAGAATTAAAAGTATTGAACTATAATAATATCAAAGCCTAAGAATTTAAATAGAGTTCAAGTGAATTAAGATTTAATGGACTAAGGAGAGTAAGTAATTTAAGTAGCCCAATAAGTGGCCCAATTATTTATTTAAGCATTGGACTTGTAACTAATTGATTTAATAGCAATTAAATTATTAAACTAGCCCAATATATCATTTATGAGACAAGTATTATGATGACCCAATTTAATTAATTGTAGAAGCCCAAATGCATTTTTGTTCCAAAGTAAATTAAGAAAAAGGAGCAAGCTCAAAGGAATTAAATGAAAGCCCAAGACTTTAGCCTAAGTGGGGGGATATTTTGGATATTAAGTAAGTTAATTAAAGCATAAAAGGAAACAAATTTTGGGCAAGGGTAAGGCCACACGGCCGGATGACACAAGAAAGGAAAGGAGAAGAGTATGGGATGATTGCTTTATTTTTGTGGTGGACAATTGGCTAGGTGGAAACCATTGTAAAAATGAAGTATGAAATGGAAACGATCATATCTCTCATTCTATTTCGAATTTTTTAGTGTGATTAATTTTTGGAGTTAGATCTATGAGTCTTCTAACATTTCCAAGTGGAATCAATAAAAAAGGAGTTATAGATTTTCATCTTGACTGATTTTAGCAAAGGACGCCAAAACTGAAAAATAACAAAAAGCTGCTGCAAGTATTTTCCAGGGGAAATTTTGTTCACTTAATTTATGAAAAAAATTCCAATCTTTTGGGACAAGCAAATATATGAGATAAAATAGCTTGTGTCCAAAAATGAGCTCATTCCGACTTAATTTGAGCAAGTTATGACCATTTCAATATTTGCGTTTTTTCGACAAAAATCCCTATAATCGGAGTCGTATAACTCCGATGGCCACAAAATTTAAATTGAAAGCTCACGTTGACATGGGTAAGATCCCGCCAAGAGTTGGGAATTTTTGGAGTTAAGCGTGAGGTAGCTAATTTCTTAAGGAATTAACTAGAAATGAATTTTTGAAAAATACTTAAGGGAGTTGAAAAATTCCAGAATTTTTTTTTGTGTATAGATTATATGTATATATGTGTGGCCAAAGGATAAAAAATTAATAAGCTGATGTGATATTTTCATGAAAAGGATATTTCAGCTTCTTGAAATGAACAATTCAGGGTGCTGAAACGGAAACTGAAATGTTAGGAAGAGATGCCAGTTTTGTTTCAGCTTGCTGAAATGGAAACTGAAAAGGGTAGGAAGGGAAGACAGTTTGGTTTTAATTTGCTGAAATGATATATTAAGTCTTATGAATTCATAAATAGTTTACCGAGTTATAATAACAACTTATAAATAAACGAGTAAGTGTTAAGTCTAAGGTAGTGCAATCGTATCCTTTAATGGTTGATGTATAGTAGCTGGGCTAAACGATTTCTTCAGAGAGCGGAGGTATATACGAATTAGTAACCGATCTAACTCACTATGAAAACAGTGGAGACGAGATGGAAACAAATTTATTAGTTGTTTGTGGGAAACCACTCAGTATACTATACTGAATACTATTAAAGACTCGATGTGTGCTAGATTTAGACTTGTAAATAAGTATGGTGTTAAGGTTATCTAATATTTGATTATGTGGTTAAGTATTAGATGATTTACTTTTAAAGTAAGTGTATTATGAGATAAGTATGTTATACTAATTGAAAGATCAATCCTATAACTGATAGGACTATTCAATAAAGAGATTAAATTAGATTGCGTAGCAGTAATTGACGATACAGGCAAGTTCCTATACTCTTTTATTAAGCAAGTTCTCTAACTCAAATTCGAGTTGTTATTGTAAAGCATGTTCGTGATTAATCATTGTTGATTATATCACATCTATGATTTATTGATTCCCACGTTGTGCATGTAGTATATGTTCATCAGGTATGAAAGGATGATCACCTTCATTACTATATTGTTCAGTTGAATTTATTCATGTTCATTATTGGCTATTCAGTATTATTGGTTCAGTCATTCAGTTATGGAAAGTGATTCATGTTCTTTCATAATTCTTATATTGTTGAAAGTTTGTCAGCTTATTATTCTTTTTCAATCATGATATATCTTATTTTGAACTTAAACTTGTTGGGCAAAATGGTTGCTCACCCTTGCTATATCATGATAACCATTTCAGATTAAAACGAAACTTCGGACACCGGTAAAGGCAAAGACAAGTTCCAGGATTGGTTTATTGTACGGTTAAAATTGTAATAGTATTTGACGCAAATGGCATTGTATGTCGTATAGGATATTGAATGCAGGTAATCAGTTAAGGTTAACAGACCTTGGAAATTATGTGTAAAAGTTTATTGTATAAACAATTTATGTTTATATCTTCCGCAGTAGTTATAGAAATGATGTATCGTAACGCACCATCTCCGAGTTTTTGGGGGCCCGAATTTGGGGACGCTACATTTGGTATCAGAGCTGTAGGTTATAAACCTTAGGTAGGGTTACCTTAGGCTATTACCGAAGAGATGAGGTATAGGAATAAACTCAAATAGAGTTTACGTGATAAGAGATGAATTCAAGAAATTCATTATTAAGATAAGAAGATCGTAAAATAAAACAATCATAAGATAGGATAGAATCGTAATATAACACGATTATAAGAAAAGGTCACAACTTGATCTGATAAGGTCATAGGAGGACAGATGATCAACCGTTTGATTGAAAACTTTATAGCAAAATTGTTGTACGACAATTGTACTATGAAATTGTACTATGAAAACTCAGGAAAGAGTTGTAGAATTGTATTTACAGATTAAATGAAATTCGTATCGAGTAATGAGGGAGCTAGGAGTATTTGGGATTTCGATTGAGGACTCATGTGATATCTGAGTTATACAAACCTTTGTATGGGCGGGGGTTTTGTGTTTGGTCTAACGACTATTTAGTTTATCACATTGATAATCATTGAAATATTGGTGTTGCGCTATTCGCTATATGTATGATGAGAAGGTGATTCTTTTCTCATTTGTATAACGGATAGGTAGAGAATATAAGATTAGGTGCGAGTTCATAAAACTCATACTTATGGTAAGTTTGTGACTCTAAATCCTATGGTATGTTTTTGAACCAATAAGCATATGGACAGTTCCTGATTGGTTCTTGGACTACGTGTTGCTAGGATAAGTTCCTAAACTCATATTATTATGAAAAGTTCCTAAACTCATAACGTGTGGTATGTTTGAAGAACTATACTAGGTATAGAAAAGTTGTGGATGATGAATTGAGGATTTTTAGTATAGTAAGTTTTAAGTATGATAGAATAGATAGAATTATTAAGTAATTGATCATAAGATGAATTGAAGTTGTTAGTGGAAGTATAGGTATTCCAAATCTTCTAGCTGTGCTAGACTTCAAAATTTTTAACATCAAACTAAATTCGCACTGATGTGTCTTTAAAAATATAAATGAATTTTTGTTATCAACAATACATGGTTACAATTATGTAGAAGTGGACTTCGAATCACTAACACATTGTTACCTGTTGCGGCATGATAACACCAAAAATGATTTTTCAATGATTTTGAACTATTTAAAGAAGAGTCTATGCTAATTATTTTGGCTAGACAGAAATGATTTGAGTTGTCAAAATATATTTTATATATCATTACTGCATCATGGAACTTGGTGCAGAGATGATAAAATGATGGAGTTATCAATACAGAATTACCTAGTATTGGATATGATCTAAGGATCTTCAGCCACTATGGTACGATATAGTATGACAAAGTCACAAAAATGACGGAATCCTCAAACGGACTGTAAATATAGTGTGGTATCATGAAGTCATAAAATGAATTTCATGATTTTAAAGATAAATTATTGCCAATTGAATTTGGCCAGATACATATTTCGATTGATGTTCGAATTATTAGTATATGTCTAAGCTATTTGATTCAGCTAGACAAATGTTTATGAAAATTCAAGTATCTTTTTGAGAATTTATCCCTAGCTAAATTATTTTGGTACGGACTCTTATGCTAAGTCCGAGTTAAATATACTTGAAGGATTATTAAGAATAAGGTTATGTAACCTATTATATATATTATGTATGGTAATTTAATAACCTAAGGGGTTATAATATGGGGGAGTGTTAGTATATAAAAATATATACTAACCTTAAGATTTTTATTTTATATATCTCAAATAATTAATTTTATAACCAAGTCTAATTGGGTTATGAGATTAAAAAGGCATGAGTAAGGAATTGTTTTACAAAAGTGTGTAATGGAACCCTAATTAAATGATTAGGGTAAAAATAGAATTAAAAGTTTGCACTATAATAATATCAAAGTCCAAGAATTTAAATAGAGTTCAAGTGAATTAAGATTTAATGGACTAAGGAGAGTAAGTAATTTAAGTAGCCCAATTGTTTATTTAAGCATTGGACTTGTAACTAATTGATTTAATAGCAATTAAATTTATAAACTATCCCAATATATCTTGTATGAGACAAGTATTATGATGGCCCAATTTAATTAATGGTGGAAGCCCAAGTGCATTTTTGTTACTAAGTAAATTAAGAAAAAGGAGCAAGCTTAAAGGTATTAAATGAAAGCCCAAGACTTTAGCCCAAGTGGGGGGGGGGGGTATATTTTGGACATTAAGTAAGTTAATTAAAGCATAAAAGGAAACAAATTTTGGGCAAGGGTAAGGCCACATTGCCGGATGAAACAAGAAAGGAAAAGAGAAGAGTATGTGATGATTACTTTATTTTTGTGGTGGACAATTGGCTAGGTGGAAACCATTGTAAAAACAAAGTACGAAATGGAAACGACCATATCTCTCATTCTATTTCAAATTTTTTAATGTGGTCAATTTTTTGAGTTAGATCTATGAGTCTTCTAACTTTTTCAAGTTGAATCACTAAAAAAGGAGTTATAAATTTTCATTTTTACTGATTTTAGCAATGGACGCCAAAACTGAAAAATGACAAAAAACTGCTGCAACTATTTTCCAGGGGCAGTTTCATTCACTTAATTTATGAAAAAAATTCGAATCCTTTGGGATATGAAAATATATGAGATAAAATAGCTTGTGCCCAAAAATGAGCTCATTCCAATTTGAATTGAGCAAGTTATGATCATTTTAAAATTTGCGTTTTTCCGACAAAAATCGCTATAACCGGAGTCGTATAACTCCGATGGCCACAAAATTTAAACTGAAAGCTCACGTTAACATGTGTAAGATCCCGCCAAGAGTTGGGAATTTCTAGAGTTAAGCGTGAGGTAGCTAATTTCTTAAGGAATTAACTAGAAATGAATTTTTGAAAAATACTTAAGGGAGTTGAAAAATTCCAGAAAAATTATTTTTGTGTATAGATTATATGTATATATGTGTGGCCAAAGGATAGAAAAATAATAAGTTGATTTGGTATTTTTAATGAAAAGGATATTTCAGCTTCTTGAAATGAACAATTAAGGGTGCTGAAATGCAAACTGAAATGTTAGGAAGAGATGTCAGTTTTGTTTCAGCTTACTGAAATGGAAACTGAAAAGGGTAGGAGAGGAAGACAGTTTGGTTTCAGTTTGCTGAAATGACATATTAAGTCTTATGAATTCATAAATAGTTTACCGAGTTATAATAACAACTTATAAATAAACGAGTAAGTGTTAAGTCCAAGGTAGTGTAATCGTACCCTTTAATGGTTGATGTATAGTAGCTGGGCTAAACGATTCCTTTAGGGAGCGAAGGTATATACGAATTAGTAACCGACCTAGCTCACTGTGAAAATAGTGTGGACGAGACGAAAACAAATTTGTTGGTTATTTGTGGGAAACCACTCAGTATACTATAATGAATACTATTAAAGACTCGATGTGTGCTAGATTTAGACTTGTAAATAAGTATAGTGTTAAGGTTATCTAATATTTGACTATGTGGTTAAGTGTTAGATGGTTTGCTTTTAAAGTAAGAGTATTATGAGATAAGTATATTATACTAATTGAAAGATCAATCTTATAACTGATAGGTCTTTTCAACAAAGCGATTAAATTAGATTTGCGTAGCAGTAATCGACGATACAGGTAAGTTCCTATACTCTTTTATTGAGCAAGTTCTCTAACTCAAATTCGAGTTGTTATTGTAAAGCATGTTCGTGATTAATCATTATTTATTATATCACATCTTTGATTTATTGATTCGCACATAGTGCATTTAGTATATGTTCATCAGGTATGAAAGTCTGATCACCTTCATTACCATATTATTCAGTTGAATTTATTCATGTTCATTGTTGGCTATTCAGTATTATTGGTTCAGTCATTCAGTTATAGAAATTGATTCATGTTCTTTCACAATTCTTATATTGTTGAAAGTTTGTCAGCTTATTATTCCATTTTAATCAGGATATATCTTTTTTTGAACTTAAACTTGCTGGGCAAAATGGTTGCTCACCCTTGCTATATCATGATAACTATTTCAGATTAAGACAAAACTTCAGACATAGGTAAAGGCAAAGACTAGTTCCAGGATTGGATTATTGTACGGTTAAAATTGTAATAGTATTGGATGCAAATGGCATTATATGTCGTATAGGATATTGAATGCAGGTAATCAGTTAAGGTTAACAGACCTTGGAAATTATGTTTAAAAGTTTATTGTATAAACAATTTATGTTTATATCTTCCGCAGTAGTTATAGAAATGATGTATCGTAATGTACCATGTCCGAGGTTCTGGGGACCCTGATTTGGGGGCGCTACAGCTTGGGGGCGCTACAGCTTAAATTATTTAAGGAGTGTATGGAAAGTAGATTAGGTAATAGCTATCCTCTTTAAGTGAGTTTGAATATTAAGGTATACATTGAAGGATATTTGGTGTGTATTTTGAAGATGTTTCTCTATTTTCTGTATGTGTGTATTTTTTGTGTTCCGTCTTTTGTAAAGTTAACTAATTATACATTGTTATGATGATTTTGGGTTTGAAATGATGGTTGATGATTGTAAGTTTTGTAGACATGTTTAGATTTTTCTGGACATTTATTTTTAAAGGATACTCTACCGAAATTTCTTGAAATTAGTAGCAACTAGCTTGATGTTTTGGTGGTGATATGTGTTGATAATTGAGTTTGTATTAATTTTCTATATGTGTGTATTTTTTGTGTTTCGTCTTTTGTAAATTTAACTAATTATACATGGTTATGATGATTTTGGGTATGGAATGATGGTTGTTTTGGTGGTTTGGATATGTATTGATGATTGTAAGTTTTGTAGACAGGTATAGATTTTTCTAGATATCTATTTTTTAAGGAAACTCTGTCGAAATTTCATGAAATTAGTAGCGACTAGCTTGATATTTTGGTGGTTGGATATGTGTTGATGATTGAGTATGTATTAATTATTGTGGTGGTATGGTGAATTATGATAATTGTTATGTCATGGGCAATTACTAGTTAGATAATAAGAATGAAATTTTGTGATACAGATAATGGCGCCCAGACGTAGACTAACTGTACCAGAGGAGTCGGTTAATAACGAGAGAGAGCAAGTAGATCCTATACAACGAATAGTCAACTTGTTAGGAGAAGCCCTTTGGGGAAGGAACAATGAACCCGTTCACCCCAATCCCCAAGCGTTACATATAACTAACTTCAAGAACTTTAGGAGCGTAGGACCTCCAGAGTTTGCGGGTACTACCGACCTTATTGAGGCGCAAACGTGGATCAAGGAGATAGAGAAAGCCTTCGCCATTACTCGTGTAGGTGAAGATTAGAAGACTGCGTTAGCTACATACATGATGAGGGGTGAAGTAAATTATTGGTGGGAGGCCAACCAACAGAGAGAGGGAGAAAGAACCATAGCCTGAGATAGGTTCAAAACTTTGTTCTTTGAAAATTACTTCCTGAAGAGCATAAAGAATGGGATGAAGGTGAAGTTTCTAGAACTAAAACAAGAGGAGATGACAGTGGCGTAATATGTGGCTAAGTTCAATGAGCTCGCCCGATTTGCAACACACCAGGTAGAGAATGAAGAAAGGAACGCAAGACGCTTCGAAAAAGGACCGAAATATTGGTTGTTCAACAAGGTGTCAGTTCTCCAAATCGACTCGTTCTCCACACTGTTGGAGAAGGCCATCATTGCGGAAGGAGGTAGTGAGGCCTTGAGTCAGTACAACAAGGAAAAGACGAACAAGAATACCGGAGGGGAGAGCAGTGGAGGAAGTAGTAGCGGAGGAAGAAATCTTGGAAAGAGGAAGTGGGATAACAACAATAACAAAAAAATAACAATCAGTTGGGAAACTATTAAGGAGGGTTTAAGAAGAGGGACAAGGGATGCCCGAGGTGTGGAAAGAACCGCTAGGGAGAATGCTGGAAAGGATGCAGTGTTTGTTACAACTGCGGCAAGGAGGGGCACGTTTCACCAAACTGCCCAAAGACGAAGAAGATCAAAGGATGCTTTACTTGTGGTTTAACTGAGCATCAATTCAAAGACTGCCCGAAGAAAAACAGCGAAGGAAGTGGCCAACAAGGAGGAGGTAGTAAGTTGATGATCGGAGGACCGACGCAATCCAACAGACCAATTTCCAAAACCTTTAACATGACTGTCCAGGACGCAGTGGCTGTGAAAGATGTGGTGTCAGGAATTATCCCAATCAATAATATAAATGCCTATGCATTATTTGATTTGGGTGCTACCTATTCATTTGTGTCTGAAGAATTTGCTAGTCGATTAAACTTACCCCAAGAACGATTAGGAAATCCTTTGAACATAGAAGTCGCAAATAAGGAAGTAATCCTCGTAGAATTTGTTTATCGAAATTGTTGCGCAAACATTAGATATCACGAACTAAGTATAGACTTGATTTTGATTAGGTTAGGGGAATTTGACGTGATACTAGGAATGGATTGGTTGTATAACCATGCTGCAATAATTGACTGTCAAAACAAAAGTGCTAACCTTCAGACTCTAAATTGGTCTAAGGTGGTGTTTTATAGTAGCTCATCGCTTAAGCAATCATGTTGTCTTATGATGATGTAGGCCAAGAAATTGTTAAGAAAATGATGTGTAGGTAACTTAGCTTACATTATAGATACTCAGAGAAAGGGAGTAGAAATAAAGGATATATCCATGGTGAGAGAATTTTAAGACGTATTTCCTGACGATCTGCCTAGTCTTCCGCCAGACAGAGAAATTGAATTCTTAATAGACTTAGCACCGGGAACTGCACCGATTTTGAAAGCTCCCTATCGTATGGCGCCAATAGAAATGAAGGAATTGATGATACAATTGCAAGAATTGCTAGATAAGGGTTATATACGGCCGAGTGTGTCTCCTTGGGGAGCACCAGTGTTGTTTGTTAAGAAGAAGGACGGATCGATGAGGCTTTGTATCGATTATCGAGAATTGAACAGAGTGACGATCAAGAATAGGTATCTGCTATCGAGGATAAATGACCTTTTCGACCAATTGAAGGGAGCGAAGTGTTTCTCAAAAATAGACCTACGAACGGGTTTTCACTAGTTGAAGGTACGGAAGGAGGACATACCAAAGATAGCATTCCGAACCCGTTATAGGGACTACGAGTTTTTGGTAATGTCATTTGGATTGACTAATGCTCCGGCAGCATTCATGGATTTGATGAACCGATTTTTCAAGCCATACGTGGATAAATTCGTAGTAGTTTTCATCGACGACATCTTGATTTACTCAAAAACCAAGGAAGAGCACGCCGAACATCTGAAGATGGTTTTGGAAGAGCTAAGGAGAGAGAAAATGTACGCAAAATTTTCAAAGTGTGAATTTTGGATGGAGAGAGTCCAGTTTCTAGGACACGTGATTGACAAGGATGGAATTTCAGTGGACCCTGAGAAGGTAGAAGCAGTAAGTAATTGGGAACAGCCGAAGACGCCAACAAAGGTTGTGACGCCTCCAAATTTGGGTTCCCTAACCTCGGGTTTGGTGCTCATTGTCCATCATACATATCACATCTAACTACCCATTCATTAATGAAAAACATCATTCATTACATATTTTTAATAAAAACATACTTATATCGTTATCCAATGTTAACTAACCTTAATATAACTTACATACCCTTATATATTCAAAAGGTTTACATAAATAATTTACATAATGTAACATAACCATTAAAAGTTGACAATAAATACTCCTTAGCCTTGTCTTTGCCTTTGTCCCTGTTAGAACCTTCTGCTACCTCGGTCTTAGCTGAAATATTTTATTTAAGCAAGGGTGAGCAACGAGTTTGCTCAGCAAGTTAAAGTATACAATAAATGATATATATCATGAATAGAAAACTCTAGCTTCTATAGAACTTCAACAATAATCAAAGGATTTCGAAGTACTTGAATAATAATTCAATCTCAATAATAAAACTTTCTCAAATTTCATACTGAATAACATATCAAGGATGAAAGAGTAAAATTCTTTCAAAGATTCAATAATATTCAAGTGAATAAGAAGAATTAACAATACTGCAACAATATTCAATAAAGTGTGATATTCCCAGATTTCATGCTGAGTGATCACAAAAGGATCATGAACTAATAGAGGAATTATTAGTTATTAAAACTAAATTACCCCAAGGATATAGGTTAGTTATAAAAACTAAACTTTACTCCTCTACAAGTACCTGAAGCGGCCAACTCCATTGTACTTTATATTATGCATAATACTCAATAATAGCGCATGGGTCATTTTACTACAATAAAGTTTATTCATCTCAGTCTTACATCAAGAGTCCGTACCACAACAATATGGTTTAGATGGCTTTCAAAAAATATTATGATTTTAACATATAATATCAATATTGATCTAGCCGAAATCAATGACATAGATCTTCCAATAAATTAGTTCATAAGAAATAGAACATTTAATGTTTTAACAAATATTAGTCTCGCTAAAAAAATTAGCTGAGACATGACTTATAAACAGTTCAAATAATAGAACAAGAACCAATTGCATTACGTGTGAATAACAATAATCATTATAGATGTGAATAACTAACAATAATTATTCACTAATCACGCTTAGAAATTAATAACTCAAGTTGAGTTGGGAAATTTGCAATAAATGCGAATATTCAATAATAATCTTAGATGTGGAATAATCAACAATAATTATCCACTACCATGCTTGAAAAATAATAACTCGAGTTTAAGTTAGAGAACTTGCCTGATTCGTTGACTACTGCTACGCAATTTAAGTTAACTTCTTTTGTAAAACCTATCATTAATAAGATCGATATCTTAATTAGCATCATATATCTTACTCATAATAATTTATCTAACATGTTATTATATAATCAATCATTAGATAACACTATACGAATACACAAGTCTAAACCTTGCACACATCGAGTCTTTAATAGTATTCAATATAGTATACTGAGTGGTTTTCCCACAAACAACCAACAAATTAGTTTCTGTCTCGTCTATATTGCTTTCACAGTGAGTTAGATTGGTTACTAATTCGTATATACCTCTGCTCCCTAAAGGAATTGTTTAGCGCAGATACTATACATCAACCATTAAAGAGTACGACTATACTACCTTAGACTTCACACTTACTCGTTCATTTATAAGTTCATATTATAACTTGATAACTATTTATGAATTCAGGAGACTTAATATATCATTTCAACAAACTGAAACCAAACTGTCTTCACTTCCTAACCTTTTCAGTTTTCATTTCAGCAAGCTAAAACAAAACTGACTTCTCTTCACGACATTTCAGTTCCCATTCAGCATCCTGAATTGTTCATTTCAGGAAGCTAAAATACCCTATTCACTAAAATACAAAATCAGCTTATTATTTTTCTATCCTTTGGCCTAACATATATACATATATTTCATAAACAAAAAGTATTTTTCTGTAATTTTTCAACTCCCTTTAGTATTTTTCAAAAATTCGTTTTTAGTTCGTAGCTTAAGAAATTAGCCTTATCATGCCAAACTCCAAAAATTCCTAAATCTTGGTGGGATTTTACACGTGTTAACATGAGCTTCCAGTTTAAAGTTCGTCGTCATCGAAGTTATAGAACTCATGTTATAGCAGTTTTCGTCGGAAAAATCCAAATATTGAAATGGTCATAACTTGGTCAATTTAAGTCGGAATGAGCTCATTTTTGGAAACAAGCTACTTTATCTCATATATTTTCATGTCCCAAAATATTGGAATTTATTACATTACTTAAGTTGCCGAAACTGCCCTTGGAAAGTTTGGACAGCCTACTTTTTGTCATTTTTCAGTTTTTGCTTCCTTTACAAAAATCAGTCCATACGGAAATCTACAATGTATTTTTCAGTGATTCCACTTGGATCTATTAGAAGACTCATAGATCTAATTCTAGAAATTAACCACACTCAAAAATTCAAATAAAATGAGAGATATGGTCATTTGAATTTCATACTTTGTTTTTACAAAAATCTGATTTTCAACTATTGGTGATTTTTAAGAAAACTTTCATATTCTCACATAATACCAACATAGCTCATCATAATACCTACTAATACCTCATATACTCATGGATCTACTATGATCCATGATCTATTTCATCAAACAATCATCAAACACAAGATTAAACACAACCAAAGCTAAGAAAAATTAAGTTTTCTATATTTTGAACAACCTAGTTTCTATTTCTTAGTTTCGATCCAACTTTTGATCCACAAAAGAGTTAGATCTAAACATAAAACACTTTTAAACATATAGATCTAAGATTTTTAACCTCAAGATCAAAACTTCATACTATCAAAAATTAAATAAAAACAAAAAGAAAATTAGACTACATAAGTAGGAATTTTGTTTATACCTTTGTTTTTCCTTTCTCTTCTTCTTCCTAAACCTTGATTAGGAACTATAAAACTTTGAAAAACTCTCACTCTCCCCTACCCTCTCTTATCCGACTCTCTCTATTCTCTCTCTCTCTCTCTTAGTTGCTTTCTTTAGTTAGCTAATACAAATGAGAGGAAAGAGAAAAATTAAAGGACTTTTGTTATTAGTAAATATGTAGAGATATACATTACATATATCTAACATATATCTCCCAATATCTCTCTCTCTCTCATACTCATTATTATTTAGCTTGCTTGCACTCCTAGATTACTTGTGGGTTTGGTGAAAAGATAAGAGCAAAACAAATGCTTGACACCTTGCAAAGTTAAGTAGGAGTAGGTAATTACCATCATTACAATCCTCCCCCCTTTCTTTCCTCTCTAAATTTCGGCCAAGAGGCCTTCTTGGGCCCATTTTGTTTTCTTTTTTAAGGCCCATTTAGCTTATTAAATGTCCAAGAAGCCCCCTCCCACTTGGGTTAAAAGTTGGACCACTCTTTTAATTCTTTGGGCTTGCAAATAAGCATAGTTTATACTTTTTAATTTTTATCCTCTCCTAATCATTTAGTTAGGTTTTCTTACACACATTTGTAAGTTAGTTTCTTACTCATATATCTTTAATTTCATAACCCAATTAGACTTGCTTTACTTAAGTTATAAAATTAATTAATTGAGATGTATAAAATAAATCTCTTAGGGTTAGTACATATTTTTAAATACTATCATTCTCTTATATAATAACTCATTAGGTTATTTACTTATCATACCTAATGTATGTATTAGGTCACATAACTTTATTCTTAATTCTCTTTACCAAATAAATGTATACACATTATATGATGTATATTTATTCAATCACGTACATAATTCACATATGTCATAACATATTCCCCTAGTGTATTAACTTAATAGCCCTAATTGATTTAATAAGTTATAAACACTCACATATTAATATCAATAATTAATTACTTGAAGATTGTAAATCCTTTTAATTTAATAATCAAGGCTAACATTCAAGCTATGTTAACACTACGATTCTTCCTTGGCGTTGTGAGCATTTCGTTGAGGCCTTAGTTCTGCAGACTACGATCTTGCTTTGGTTCTGCAGACACTACGACTCCGAGATCAGATCAACTAACAGACTACGATTTTTGCCTTAACACTTACTATCCCTGTCTGATCTGGCTCGACTACGATCTCTGCCTCTGATATGATCAGTAGACTCCACTACTTCAAGTGTGGTCTACGATTCTTGACTTAGCTTTGGCAGGCGCTCGGTCGACTTTTAGACAGGCTATCTCTACAATTCTGAACATGACTTCCTCAGCAGAATACGGCTCTGAGAAAGCTCTTCTCGACACACTACGATCCTGCCTCGTCTCTCCTGGCAGACTACGAACTCCGAGATCTACTATCCTTGCAGACTATGATTTCGCCTTGATAGTTCTCGAGTCTTCCTTGTCTCTCCTGGCAGACTACGATGGCTGGTGCAGTGCTCGACAATCAGACAGGCCTATCTATTACATTATATAAGATCAACCTAACAAGCTTGATCTTTCTATATTTAGTCCTTGTACATCATTTCTTTTTAAGGACTTCACAAAGCTGTTTTGTTTATGTAGGATCAACCTAACATATTTGATCAATTCATTCTAAGTCCTTTTACATATATTCCTATTATCTATCAAAGGACTTTACAGCTTTCATCAATGCAGACATATTTGCATATTCATTCATTTATATCATAATCAAATCTTATAAAAATAGGAATAACATTCTCATGAATATTCCTAACATCTCCCCTATTTGATTATGACAAAAACAATCAGTGCATATGCATAAGATGAATGAATCTTAATATACAGTGAGCAGCTGTATTTCTAAAGAAGATAATCATGAATGTCATTAATGATAATATAAAATTACATAATGTATGACACTCTACATCCTGGATCCAAAATATACCTAACTAGATAGAAATTTACCTTTTCTTCTTCATTTTCTGCTCCATGTATGTCTCCAGGATGTCTCTGTTGATCAGCTACTCATCTTTCTTTTCTTCTTTTTCTTCTTTCCTCTACTCCCCCTCAGATGCATGCTCCATTGCTTCATTCTGCTCTAGTTCTGGTTCAGGTGCATGCTCTTCTTCTTTGTCTTCTTTTTTCTCATGCTCCCCCTCAGATTCTATCTTCATAGGGTCATCATCTTTTGGCTCCCCCTCAGATGATGACACCTTCTCTGCTGCTGCTGCTGCTTTGTTCTTCTTCTTCCTTTTCTTGTCCTTCTTTGCTCTACTGCTGCTTCTGCTCTTTCTCTTCTCTTCTGCCTTCATTCTTCTCTCTTTGCTCTTCCTTGAATGTCTCTTTTTCTCCCCCTTTTTGTCATTAATCACTTGGGAAATCTGTTGGACATTAGCCATAAGCTGCTCCATCAGATAAGATGAGTTTCCAACCTCAATCTTGAGTTCTTGTTGACTTAGCTCCAACAGTAGGGAGAGAGTCTGATTCAAAGAGTCAATCTTGTCAGAGAGAGACAGGATATGCTCTTCATTAGCCTTCTGAGCTCGTAGAGCTTCTTCCTTCTGATCACTCATAGTCTTCAAATAGATTTGATCTCTCTCTTTGAACTTGAGAGATATATCTGATATCATGTTATTACACAACTATCAACTAGTTTTTTTTTTCTCTCTCTCTCTTTGGTGTTAGTGGAAATCTCAAACAACCAAATAATGAAGGGGAGGCTCCCATATTTATAGAGGTTGCAAGAGTTGGGGTAGTTTGGTCATTAGGACCAAACCTCCTCAACCCCTCCCCCCTTCACATGCCCACCATGTCCCTCCATGTACTAGCATGTGCTAGCATATGGGCACCTTATGCCCCACATGCCACCCAACATGAGTTGTGGGTTGACCCATGGGTTAAACCCACCCGTTTACCCACTAGTTCGACCCACGGGTCAATTATTTGAAATTATTCAAATTCAATTTAAATTCAACGTACTTACTCCGTATAAAATTCGTATTATACGTCGTATTAATTCTCGTATCTTCTCCACTTCATTCTCAAACGATACCTCGTATTATGCACGTATTTCTTTCGTATAATAATCATTTATTATTACACGGAATCAATTCATTATTTCACATTTCACTTTCCCTAACGCTTAGGATTTTAAGTCCTTACGCAAAAACTTCGCGAGCCATAAATAAAATATTATTACATATTCCACCTCGCCTCGAAATCCTATCATTACGCGTTTCTCAAAATTTCAAAATAAATTCTCGAACAGAAACGGATGAATAGTTATTTTCGAACTTTTCTTTTGAAAAGACTTCTTCGTGGCTAACTTAACTTTTCACGGTAGATTATAGTCAAATCTTTCGACAGAATGTCAATCTGACATTCCAAACTCTCAAAAGGGCTCAGGATTACATGAACCCTAAACCTTAAGGACAAAACCTAACCCTTAGAGTTTGATGAATAGTGTCTATTTCGTCATTTTCTCGAAAAGACATTATTTTCATCTTGAAAATTCACATTCCTTATTTCTAGCAGAAAGCCAGAATACTAACCATTTCAAACTTCTCTAGGTCATAAATCGACCCTTAATTCGCTTACTCAATTTAATAAGGAAATAAATCGAATTTTACCCAATAAATCAAATAAAATCCCTTTACATAATTGTTCGATTTTCTCAGGCGTTACATTCTCCCTCCTTATAAGCATTCTATCCCCAGAATTTTAATATAAGTTACTCAAACAAATGAGGATAAGCCTTCCTCATCTTGTCCTCGAGTTCTCACGTTGCTTCTTCAACATCGTGGTTCCTCCATATCACCTTCACCGAAGGTATAACTTTAGTTCTCAAAACTTGTTCATTCCTATCAATAACTTGAATAGGAATCTCTTCGTACGTTAAGTCCTTCTCGACTTGAATTGGTTCATACTCGATTATGCCCTTGTAATCCGACTTTTAGGGATGCAATACCGATACGTGAAAAAAGTTATGGATATGCCCCAGCTCTGGAGGTAATGCTATCGCATAAGCTACCTCTCATACCCTTTTCAGAACCTCAAAAAGTCCTATGGACCTAGGGCTTAACTTTCCTTTCTTCCTAAAACGTATCTTCCCCTTCCTGGGTGACACCTTCAAAAATGCATACGAAGAACCGACTTCGAACTCTCTATTCTTTCGATGTAGATCAAAAAACTTCTTTTATCTATCTTGAGCTGCTACTAGTCGCATTCGTATTAACTTAACCACTTCCGCCATTTGTTGCACCATTTCAGGACCCAACATATGACGTTCTCCCACTTCATCCCAATAAAGTGGCGTTCTACATTTCCGTCTGTATAACGCTTCGTAAGGCGGCATGCCTATACTAGCGTGATAACTGTTGTTGTAGGGGAACTCTACCACTGGTAGATGATCATCCCAACTACCCTTGAAATACATAACACAAGACCTTAACATGTCCTCTAGCATTTGGATTGTTCTTTTGCTTTGCCCATCTGTCAATGGATGATACGCCGTACTCAACCTTAGTTGCGTTCCCATCTGCTCTTGTAAATTTCTCCAAAAATTTGAAGTGAATCGCGGATCGCGATCGGACACAATTGAAATTGGAACTCCATGTTGGGAGACAATCTCCTTAACATAAAGTTTAGCTAGTTGGTCCAGGTTGTACCTGACCCTTATCGGCAAGAAATACGCCGACTTTGTCAAACAATCCACTATTACCCAAATAGCATCGTAACCTTTCTGCGTCGTTGGAAGCCCTACCACAAAGTCCATAGTGATATGCTCCTACTTCCATTCCGGAATCTCCAATGATTGTAACAAACCACGGGGTCTTTGATGTTAGGCCTTAACCTTTTGACAAGGTAAGCACCTACTCATATATTCTGCTATCTCCCACTTCATATTAGGCCACCAAAAATTGGTTTGAAGGTCTTGATACATCTTGGTACTACCAGAATGAATCGAGTACCTCGAGTGATGAGCTTCATCCATGATCTCTTTTTTCAATTCTGGCTCACTTGGAACCCAAATTCTTCCTTCAAACCTCAATAACCCTTGGTTATCAAGATTGTAAGTACTTTCGGTACCGTCTGCGTGTTGGGTTTGTACGAAATCGTGATGCAATCAAATTGCAAAAATTAGCGAAAGCATGGTATATCAGAGTTTAAAAAAAAATTCTACAAAACCATTACCCGGATCATCCTTTATGCAAATTATTAATTTAAAACGATAAATAAGAAGTTATGGAATCATACCCTTGTAAAACGAAGCTTCCACAGGTACGAGTTCAACTCCTTGTTCTTCGTGATCTCCTTGAATTTTCGGGTTAGATTCCTTCCTTTGATCAACGTTAGCCACCCAAGTGTTTGGCCTCTAGAGGTGATCCACCAAGGAAGATGAATTATCAAGAAGGAGGGTGGTTGGTTTAGTTTTCTATCCTCTATAGAAAATGAGTACTCTCCAACAATTGGAATTTCCTCAACTGATATCTATTATAAGACTCCTCTTATATAGATATTGGTCAACCCTTCTAATCCTATTAGACATGGGATTTCTTTTAATTAATTAAACTCCTTTAATTAATTTAGGCTTCCCACCACATCGGGAATAATTAATTAAATTCATTTAATTAATTTGTCTCCTAATCTTATTAGAAATAAATGAGAGTACTAATATTAAATTAAGTATTGAACTCCTTTAGAAATTAAAATAATATTAATAAGACTCCTCTTATTAATTTATATTTAATATTTCTAAAATATTAAATAATAAATATTAAGCTATTTAATTTATTCTATCACTATAGATTAAATTAATTACACTTAATGCATTATTACGATTATGCCATTACCTTCTTAAATAATTATTCTTCCTTTTATGGTGTGACCCTTTAGGTTCTCTATATTAAACCGGTTGTGAATAAATCAATTAGAACAATTCTAATCTTATTTAAATAAATAAATTAAACTAATAATCTATTTAAATAAATAATATTTATTCTACAATAGGGATAAGCCTCCCTAGCGATCAACGACTTTCCAGATAATATAGAGTTCAACATTAATCATAAAAGAACCTGTGAGTAAATAGTTACCATACAATTCAATCCTTCCACCATACAATATCCCAATTAAATATAAGACATGAATTTACTGTCAAGTCTTATTTTATTTAATTATATGTATTTCGATTAGAAAATGCACAACTCCAAATAATGCAAATTAGAAACTCCTTTCTAATTTCATTTTACCTTGGCCAAGGATTCCTGGGTTGTCATTTAACGAATCACATAGGACATATCTCCTCTTTTACTAGAGGTGGTAGATTCTTTATTGATCATTCATTATCTCCATATGTAACTCATTATACCCAAGTATACCCTTTTATATACCCTAAAGGACTTTAAGGAATAAGTCAAAGTATAATTCATTACATACAAGATACTATGATGATCTCAAGTCCAAGGATCACTTGTACTACTATCACATTAGGAATTCCTATTGACAGGCGAGTAAAACACCATTAGGTATTCCATAGCGAGTCACGTTCAGTGAACTTATTCTCCAATAAGCACCTACATACTTGCTTTAGTGTCTCCACACAAATGATCATGAGATCAATCATCCTCATCCAATGAGCAAGCAACATATGTACCAATCTATCTGGATTTACTAATCCCCTTTTTAGTAATCCCACGATTGGGAACTATTTTAGTTTTAGAGCTTTCTAAGAATTTAGATCTCATTAGCATGATCATCATCATGATTCTAAAAGCAGTGCTTAAAACTATAGGGTTATTTACATATTATAAAAACAGCACCATGTAGATAATTAAATGCCTTTATAAATGAATATTTTATTAATAAATAAATAAGATTGTTTACAAAGTACGTGCTTTATCATCATACATGATTGGCTTGTATGCACACTACTATCATTGCGATCTTCTCCCTTATTCTTTCGCACTCCTCAGTTTTGAGTTGCACTTCTTTCACCTTTTCTACGATAGTAGGTTGAACCTCTATTGCAAACAGTTTCTCCCCTTCCTCACTAGGGCATCGAACTTCCAATTCCATTCTTGCCATCTCTGTTATCAACTCATTTTGAGCTGTTAACATCGACAGCTTCTCCCGACCGTTTCTACTAAAGGCGTCGGCGACCACGTTCGCCTTTCCTAGGTGATACAAGATTTTGCAATCGTAATCCTTTATCAACTCCAGCCATCTTCTCTGCCTCATATTCAATTCCTTCTAAGTGAAGATATACTTCAGACTTTTATGGTCTGTGTAGATCTCACACTTCTCTTTGTACAGGTAATGGCTCCAAATCTTCAAGGCAAAAACCACTGCTGCAAGTTCAAGGTCATGAGTAGGATAATTCCCCTCATACTCCTTCAATTGCCTAGACGCATACGCAATAACTTTCCCATGCTATATGCGCACGCAACCCAGTCCTTTATGTGAAGCATCACTATACACTACAAAATTCCCCGTCTCATCCGGTAAAGCTAATATCAGTGCTTGACTTAATCTTTTCTTCAGCTCTTGAAAGCTGTCTTCACACTTCTCTATCCACACGTATTTCATCGTCTTTCTGGTCAAATTTGTTAATGGAGTAGCTATCTTCGAGAAGTTCTGAATGAACCTCCGACTAGTAACCCGCCAACCCCAGGAAACTCCGCACCTCAGTCGGCATTTTCGGTTGTTCCCAGTTAATTACGGCTTCTATTTTCACTGGATCAACTGAAACTCCTTACTTATCAATAAGGTGCCCCAAAAACTGCACTCTTTCTAACCAAAATTCACACTTAGTGAATTTCGGATATAACTTCTCTTTTCTTAGTGCTTCCAACACTAATCTTAAATGTTCAGCGTGATCCTCCTTTGTCTTGGAATAGACTAGGATATCATCAAGGAACACCACAACAAACTTGTCCAAATATTTCTTGAACATTCTATTCATCATGTCCATGAATGCGGCTGGCGCATTCGTTAACCCAAATGACATCACTAAGAACTCGTAATGGCCGTAAAGAGTCCTAAATGTTGTCTTAGGTACATCTTTCGCTCTAACCTTCAATTGGTGATACCCTGTCCTTAAATCTATCTTCAAAAAATATTTTGTCGCTCTCAACTGATCAAAGAGATCATCGATCTTGAGCAATGGGTATTTATTCTTTATCGTATGCTTGTTCAACTCTCTATAGTCGATACAAAGCCTCAACGATCCATCTTTTTTCTTTACATACAATACCGGCGCTCCCTATGGAGAGACACTCGGTTGAATGTACTTCTTGTCCAACAGTTCTTGCTACTAAATCATTAACTCTTTCAATTCCACTGGCGCCATATGATATGGTACCTTCGATACTGGTGCCGTTCCAAGAGCAAGGTCAATAACAAATTTGGTCTCCCTGTCAGGTGGAAGACCTGGCAAGTCACTCAAAAATACATCCGCATACTCACTGACAATAGGTATCTGTTCCAACGTTGCTCCCAATCGTCGGATATCAACAACATGGCACAGGTAACCTTCACATCCCTTCTTCAACAACTTTCTGGCTTGCGTCATGGTTAGACAACAATAACGTTCCGGTGATTTACTACCGTAGAACACAACCTTAGGTTTCTTAGAAACCCGAAGGTTCACACTCTTATTTTGGTAATCTATCATCGCCCTATGGTTAATCAACCAGTCCATTCCGAGAATTTCATCGAATTCTCCAAATTTTATCGGTATTAAATCTACCGATAATGTGTTACCTCTAATGTCTACCCAACAATTCTTGTGAATAGAATCCACAGGAATTACCTCCTCGTTTGCTACCTTAATGTTCAAAGGTATCGCAAGCTTTTTGGGGAGTAATTCCAGTCGTTCAGCAAACTCGGATGCTATGAACGAACACGTTGCACCCGAATAAAATAGTGCATAAGCATTTATGTCATTGACCAGAATGATACCTACTACGACGTCGCTTGATGCTATCGTATCCTGGACCATCATATTAAACGTACGGGCAGTCGGTCTACCCTGTGATACTGTACCACCACTTGCTAGCTTACCAGTGCCATGCACCCTTTCCACCATCCGAACCCTTCTTTAGACAGTTATGTGCCATGTGATCCATAGATCCACACACAAAACACCCGCGACTCTTCTTAGGACTGGGACAGTTAGGCAAAATATGGCCCTCCTATCCACAGTTATAACAAACTGCCTTTCCCTTGAGGCAGCCTCCTGAATGAGCTTTACCACAAGTCTTACATGTCTCCAGTTTCCTCTTGGGAAACTCTTGCTTTACCCCGGTATTCCCAGAGTTGAAACCCTTCCTCTTTTGGCCACTCCCGCTGGCCCCCTCGACTTTGACTGACACCTTCGTCCTAGCCTTATTCTTCTTCTCTTTGTGGTACAAGGTCAACGCCTCACTACCACCCTCGGCTATAATAGCCTTCTCCAACACAGCTCTAAAGGTAACACTTTGAAGAACTGGTATTCGGTTATAGAGTCAGGGTTTCAGTCCCTGCTCGAACTGGCGTGCCTTCAGCAATTCTGTGTCCACTTGGTGTGGAGCAAACCTTGCCAGTTCATTGAACCTGGCTGCATATTGGGGAACCGTCATTTCCCCATGTTTCAGTTCTAAGAACTTAATTTCCATCCTCCCCTACACACTCAGGGGAAAGTAGTTCTCAAAGAACAACTCTTTAAATCGCTCCCACGCAACCACGTCTGTTCCGGCCCTACTCTGGTTGGCCTCCCACCAATAGTTGGCCTCATCCTTCATTAGATAGATCGCAAAAGAAGTCTTCTGTGCCTCACCAACATTTGCAATAACAAATGCCTTCTCAATCTCCTTCACCCAACCTTGGGCAGCTATAGGGTCCGTAATTCCATTGAACTCAGGTGGACCTATCACTTTGAACTCCTTAAAGGTAGTCCCTCGACCTACCATAGGATTCGCGCGTACGGTACCTCTCGTTTGATGGAGAGCCGTCGCTAATATATTCACAAATTCCTGCATCGGGTGATCATTCCCATGCTCTTCCTCACTACGAGGTTCTTTATCACGATTTCTGTGTCGTCTTCTTGGCGGCATTTTCTGCTAATACGAAACACATTCATTATTACTTACTTCTTTCTTTGGTTATTATTAATAATCAAATAAGAACTCAATCATATTGACAAGCACTTCAATAAACTCGTATATTAAAATGCTTCTTCGTGGTATAACACCACACTGTACATTACATGGCTTCTGCCATTTACATTACCATCCGGCGTTTACTTCCAAAAGTTGGGATTTACAAAAGACTACCCTTATCTATACAAAAGAGGGTTTTACGTCATTACTAGCTATACACGTATTTACATAGCTATTTACATCGCTATCTCTTCTATATATACCACGGAACTACATCTGCAACACTGCATTCATGTAATCTGCATCTGTGACGCCCCCAAATCCGGGTTACCTGACCCCCGAGTTTGGTGCTCACGATCCAACATTTAAATATCATCTAACTACACATTTATCTATGAATAGAAATATACATATCATTAACTTATATTTATAATACATTATCCTAGGTTTTCTAACCTTAACATAACAAATATACCCTTTGATATACAAAAAGGGTTATACAAAACAATATAATAAATATGTTCATTATAACTACTCCAGCAATACACCTTTGCCTTTGTCTTTCTCTGCCCCTCCGGCTACCTCGTTCATAGCTGAAATATTGTATTTAAGCAAGGGTGAGCAACAAATTTGCTCCGCAAGTTAAATCATACAATAAATTATAAGAATCAAGAATATAAGACTATCAATTCGATAGAATATCTCCAAAGTTCAAAGGACTTTGAATTAGCTGAATAAAGCGTTATTCAATAACAAGACTTTCTCGCATTTTAGGCAAAACAATAATTTGATAGTGAAAGAGTAAAATGCTTTTGAAATTGCTCAATTGAATAACAAGAATCAATTCTACGCAATAACAAAGTGGAATATTATCCATATTTTTTTAAGCTGAGCGACCCCACAGGATCTTCAACTTCTCGAGTAACTATCAAAGGTTTTACTTTGAAGTACCCAGGTGTATCAGATAACCATAAAGATTAAATCATACCCCTTCGCAAGTATATAAAGTGATCAGCTTCATTATACCCTATATTATGCATAATACTTACACGCGCGCAACGGCCGAATATACGACCACAAAGCCCCTTTTTATATAAAAAGGTTGTTCTTCTCAGTCTTATAACCAGAATTCAAATCACAACAACGAAATACAATGATTTTAATATCTAATCGCTTTCTCGATCTATTCGGAAAAATTGGCATTGATCTGTCAATAATAATTGAGTTCTCTTCTCGAACCTATCAAGTTTCAACAAATATTTGTCTAGCCAAAACAATTAGCTACGACATATCTCAAAACGATTCAATAATAGACAAAAATTAACTGTACTATTTGCAATCAATAATAACTTCTACGGATGTGTAAAATCAACAACAATTATTCCCCAAGCATAATCTCAAAATCAATAATTCAATTTGAATTAATAAATATGCACTAACTGCGAATAATCAACAATAATTCTCAGACGTGGTATAATCAGCAATAATTAACCACCACTATATTTGAAAAGTAATAACTCGAGATTGAGTTAAGGAAACTTGCCTGATTCGTTGACTACTGCTACGCAATTTAAGTTAACTTCTTTTGTAAGACCTATCATTAATAAGATCAATCTCTTAATTAGCATCAAATATCTTACACATCGCATGAAATCACATAATCAATCATTAAAGAGTACACATATACTACCTTAGACTTAACATTTACTCGTTCATTTATAAGTTCTTAATATAATTTGATACACTATTTATGACTTAAGTATACTTAATGTATCATTTCAGTTTCCATTTCAGCAAGCTAAAACAAAACTGACATCTCTTCTGACATTTCAGTTTCTCATTTCAGTAACCTGAAATGTTTATTTCAGGAAGCTGAAATACACTATTCACAAAAATACAAAATCAGCTTATTATTTTTCTATCTTTTGGCCAATCATATATACATATATTCCATACACAAAAAGAATTTTTCTAGAATTTTTCAACTTAAGTATTTTCCAAAAATCCATTTCTAGTTAATTCTTTAAGAAATTAGCTACCTCACGCTTAACTCCAGAAATTCCCAACTCTTGGTGGGATCTTCCACATGTTAACGTGAACTTCCGGTGTAAATTTCGTGGCCATCGGAGTTATAGAACTTCAGTTATAGCGTTTTTCGTCGGGAAAACCCAAATATTGAAATAGTCATAACTTGCTCATTTTAAGTCGGAATGAGCTCATTTTTGGACACAAGCTACTTTATAAAATATATTTTCGTGTCCCAAAAGATTGGATTTTATTACATTAATTAAGGTACTTAAATTTCCCTCACAAATTTTGGACAGCCTACTTTTAGGCATTTTTCAGATTTTGCTTCCTTTGCTAAAATCAGTCCATACAAAAATCTACAACTCCTTTTGAAGTGATTCCGCTTGGAAAAGTTTGAAGACTTGTATATCTAACTCCAGAAATTGACCACACTCAAAAATTCAAAACAGAATGAGAGATATGGTCGTTTCCATTTCATACTTTGTTTTCTCAAAAATCTGTTTTTCAACCTTTGCTAATTTTTAAGAAAATTTTCATATTTTCACATAAAACCAACATAGCTCATCATAATACTTACTTGAACCTCATATACTCATGGATCTAACATGATCCATGATCTAATTCACCAAATAATCAACAAACACAAGATCAAACACAACCAAAGCTAAGAAAATTTTGATTTTCTATCTTTTGAAAAAATATAAACTCATATTTTACACTTTAAATATAACTTTTGATCCATAAAATGGTTCAATCTATACATGAAACACTTTTAAACATATGGATCTATGGTTTTAAACCTTAAGATCATATTTTTACAAAAATCAAAACTCAAATCATAACAAAAGGAAAAAAACTATAAAAGTAGAAATCTTTTATACCTTAGCTAGTTCTTCCTCTTTTTCTTCCTATGTTTGATTAGGAAACTATAAAACTAAGAAGAACTCTCCCTCTCTCTACTCTCTATGGTGACCGAATTTCTTGGCTTTCCCTCTTTCTCTTGCTTGGTTTCTATTGCTTCTTTCTTTCTTTCTTTTACTTTCTCTCTCTATCTTTCTTTTCTTATCTTTATTTTTTTTCTTCCTTTTTTCTTTTCATCCTCACCCAGCCACTTGGCTTGCTTATATTCTCATATCCAATTCATGTTGCTTGCAAGTAATCTTCTCAAGTGTTGGCCCAATAATTGATTAACACCTCAAAAGTTATTTACCTACTAAAGTAAACATCAATCATTGCATACATCTCACTTATCTCCTCTCTACCATAACCGGCCATGATGGCCTTGTCCACCCATCCATTTTGTCTTTATTATACACTTGTCTAATGACTAGAATACCCATCCTTAATTTGGGCTTAAGTCTTGAGCTTCCATTTAATTAATTCTTTGGGCTTGCTCCTTTTTCTTAATTTACTTACCAACTAAAATAAACTTGAGCCTCCACTATAAATTGAATTGGGCCAATATAATACTTACCCCATACATGATATATTGGGCTAGGTTAATAATTCTATTGCTATTAAATCAATTTAGCTACAAGTCCAATGATTAAATAAACAATTGGGCTACTAATTAATTCTTTGGGCCTTAAAATCAACTTAGTCCCACACTTCTAATCTTTTTATCTTACCCTAATCATTTAGTTAGGGTTTCCATTACACACCTTAGCAAGTTAATTCCTTACTCGAATATCTTTAATTTCATAACCCAATTAGACTTGCTTTACTTAGGTTATAAAATTAATTATTTAATATGTATAAAATAAATCTCTTAGGGTTAGTATATTTTTTTTTAAATACTATCATTCTCTTATATTATAACCCATTAGGTTATTTCATTATCATACCTAATATACATATTAGGTTACATAACTTTATGCTTAACTCACATATACACTTATATGATTCAAATACTTCCTTAAAAAAAATTATTCGTAAAAATTACACATATGATCATGTGAAATTCTCGGTCCTTATAGCATCGGCCATACTGGCCACAATGTCCCGACTAATAGTATGCCGAGTCTGTCCTTCCTCCATAGGATACTCAGCAATATGCTGCTGGTAATCCTCATGCGAGCACCTATGAATATAGGTCATCCACCCTATCTTCTGCTTCTTGTCCAGAAGCTCAGTTTTTAATTCATGGACCTCCAATTTCAAGTCCCGAACTTTATTTTTGGCCAACACTTTCTCATCATGCTCAACCTCCCAGAAGATCTCCATATCTTCCCTGTCTTCTACTACGTCATCGACCACCTTCTTGAGGTCACGGACCTCCTTACTCAATTGGACATTTCTGTTCAATATTGCTATGAACAATAGTTTCATGGACTCCTCCGGTGTAAACTCTTCCACATTCTCAGTAGGCAGTACCGTATTACTCGGCACTGACTCAACCTCTTCCTCCGACATACCGTCGAACAATGACGCGAAGTCAAAGTTGTCGGAATGTTCAGATGGGTCTTCTTCTTCTATATCAGTCCCCTCTAAGATTACCACAGGTATCTCTGCTACGAGCATAGGTACCACCTCTACAAAGTTGACTGAATCCTCGCTAACCTCATGTATTTCATTATTCATGCTCATTATTCATGTTGTCTACATAAAACATAAATAACTGGATTAGTATACAATTAAATATGAACATTATAAATCACATTTAATATATTTATGGTTACTTTCTTCTTTCACAACTCTACTTCCTTCTCTCAATACCCGGGTAAAGTTTACATACTTCTAACTTCTACTTCTCTTCTCTAAGTTATAACCGAAGGTTCTTACCCTTTAAGTTTTGTAACCTACGGCCCTGATACCAACCTGTGACGCCCCCAAATTTGGGTACCTTTAAACCCTGGACCAGGTGCTATACGGTACTACATTGTACTCTTACATTCCATAGAAACACCTCAATATCACGCATGAATTTACTAAACATACATTCTATTCATTATTTCCCATGTTCTCGATAACCATTACATTGTTCTGTGTCATAATATCAGTAATTACAGTACTAATACTATATTATTACAAAGGTTTCTACTTGTCCATCTTGGACTTGCCTTTGTCTTTCCCGGATCATTCAGTCCGTTCATTCCTCGCTGAAAACATTTAGTTTAAGCAAGAGTGAGCATAGCAGCTCAGCAAGTTAACATTTTATCTTGAAACCACAAAATTAAGAATTATATCTATTCCACTTTAATAGTTGTACAATAGCTATGAAGTACTTCTGAACAATCAAATATTGTTTTGATTTCTTTAAAACCATTCCCAAGAAGATATAGTCTCTTTGGAATCTTGCCTGGTCAAAGACCACGAACCAACACTTGATTCCCAGTTTTAAAAAAAAGGACAACTCGACACTAAGGCCGTAAGCCCGATATATCTTACAAGCACATCTAGGTGATCAGCCTGTATTACTCTATGTTGATCAACATTAATTTATTAAACGTGTTTACATTTACTCATTGGCAACCTCGCGTGCCCGTCGAATTAATGACGTAAAAACATTTTTCTTTCACTCTCAGGTTCCCATGAGAATCCTTACCAATCACTTGGCATAGGATAGCTTCAATATATATATATATATTCTGGAAAGATTTGTGGAAACACACCAAAATATATTTACTTTTTAGTCTAGCCGAAACAATTGGCATTGACCATTTAACAATATCTTTTATGCATAAGAAATTACGCACAATGACCTCTTGTATATCCATAATAGACAAGAGTTAGAACATTTGTATCAAGTAGAACCTGAACAAAGTTAAGGAACTTTCATTCATCATAAAGTATGAACGAAGTTAGAACACTTACCTTCACATCTCTTAGGCTTTAAGGTACGCTACTTGGTCTTTACCACTTCTACAAGCATCACACATAGTATACCAATAAGAAAACATAATCGATATACAATGCATTTGCCTAACTTCTCCTTCTTATATAACTTAATCGAAACGTTAAACTAATAACATTCGTTTAGATCATTTAACATTCATTACGGCTTATTAATCAATCCTATATCATAACCCGAACTCCCATCAATCATCACTAAGTATAACAATCGATGAGATCATAGCTTGTTCTTTAACTCAATCTTTGGTTCACGGTTTACGTTTCCCAAATTCAAGTTTGTTTACATTTGATTAACGTTTTAGTTCTCATAAACCCTTAATTAAACATGTTGTTTAAAAGGTATACATTCATCTCATTCATTTTTTACTAACCCTTTAATCCCTATGGAAATAGGTTAGGTAAACAACCAACTTAGTCAACATTTTTCCAAGACTAGCGCGCCCTGCGCCAACTTTACACTACAAGTGGCGCGCCTCGCGCTTCCCATTAAGGAAATCCCCAGATCGGCGCTAGGCTTGTCTTTCAGAAAATTTTCTAAGTTAAGAAAATTTATGAAATTCCCGAGTCCGTAACGTGATCGTTATAACTCAGAATTGGCTCGTTCCAAAGCCAATAGTTCACCAATGATATACTCTATCATCCTATCAAGTCGGAATTCATTTCTGAATCCGTCGGCGAGAAATTCACCGATTTGTCCGTTTTCACGGGTTTGATAAACTTTCGCTAACGTTCGACGCTCAATTCTTTGTTTTAAGTCGAATTCAATCTGTTCTTGTTCTCGCAAGTCTTATTTAGCTAAATACACATGTTACAATCAAAAACCACCATTTTTGAGTCACACAGTGACTTTTGACTTCTAATTCTAGAAAAGCACACTTTCGACGATTATCGTCTAATCGCGTAACTTTCGTCGAATCGTTGTTTTTCGTTATTTTTACTTCAAACCAATTGGAATCAATCCAATAGTTGATTATTACTAATTCCAAAAATTTAAAACAATTAAGTTTTCATGGTTTCACCTATTCATTAGTCTATTTTCAATGAATTCACTAAGTTCCTTTTTAGACCTTAATGAGTTCTTATTACTTCATTATGCATGGTTCATTAGGTTTCCTAAGTCCCCATTACTCCATCCTTATAACTTCTCCATAGCCATAACTCATTTATCACTTCTCTATTGAAATAGTTATTGAAAGAATAAGAGAGTTTTACAAATTTTCTTATGTTATACCTTGAGTGTTCTTGGTTAAGCTTGAGAATGGAGACTCAAAGTTCTTCTTATCTTCTTGGTAGATGGAAGTTATTACACAACTATCAACTAGCTTCTTCTTTCTCTCTTTGGTGTTAGTGGAAATCTCAAACAACCAAATAATGAAGGGGAGACTCCCATATTTCCAGAGGTTGCAAGAGTTGCGGTAGTTTGATCATTAGGACCAAACCTCCTCAACCTCTCCCCCCTACATATGCCCACCATGTCCCTCCAAATGCTAGCATGTGCTAGCACATGGGCACCTTATGCCCCACATGCCACCCAACATGGGTTGTGGGTTGACCCATGGGTTACCCGTTTACCCAACGGTTCGACCCACGGGTTAATTATATTAAATTATTCAAATTCAATTTAAATTCAACGTATTTACTCCATATAAAATTCGTATTATACGTCGTATTAATTCTCGTATCTTCTCCACTTCATTATGCGTATTCCTTTTGTATAATAGTCATTTATTATTACACGAAATCAATTAATTATTTCACATTTCACTTTCCGTAACGCTTAGGATTTTAAGTCCTTACGCGAAAACTTCACGAGCCATAAATGAAATATTATTACATATTCCACCTCGCCTCGAAATTATATCATTATGCATTTCTCAGAATTTCAAAATATATTCCCAAACAGAAATGGATAAATAGTGATTTCCAAACTTTCTTCTGAAAATACTTCTTCGTGCCTAACTAAACTTTTCACGAAAGATTACCGTCAAATCTTTTGACAGAATGTCAATCTGACACTCCAAACTCTCAAAAGAGCTTAGGGTTACATGAACCCTAACCCTTAGAGTCAAAACCTAACCCTTAGGGTTTGATAAATAGTATCTATTTCATCATTTTCTCAAAAAGACTTTATTTTTATCTTGAAAATTTACATTCATTATTTCTAGCACAAAGCCAGAATACTAACCATTTCGAACTTCTCTAGGTCATAAATCGACCCTTAATTCGCTTACTCAATTTAGTAAGCAAATAAATCGAATTTTACTCAATAAATCAAATAAATTCCCTCTACATAATCGTTCGATTTTCTCGGGCGTTACAAGGGAGAAGGAAGAAGAGAAGAGAAAAAGATTTCTCTATGAAAACAAAGAAGTTTTCCATCATCTTTTTCTAACTAAAAAGGAATTCAAGGTATAATTCTAGTTTTAAAGTTTTAGTTTTTGCTTTTGTTCTTAGTTCTCTGTAAATTGATGTTGATAATCAATTGTTGAAAATATGGATATTGTATGTTAATTTGTTGATATAATATGTTCTATGAGAATTGTATGTAATATAAAGTTGTTTAATTCATGAAAACATGATGAATATGAAGAAATCATGTTCATAGTAAGTTACAATGAAGTATTTTGAAAAATGGCTTATTTGATACAAAAATTATTGTTAAATTCTTGCTATAATATATAAATTGATTGTAGATTGTGATAGTATGTTAAAAAATGAAAACATGATTTAAATAAAGTAATTTGGTTAAAAAAAATAATTCACAGTGATTGTTTTTGTCAAGAACGTGTAACAATGGAGTTTTTTCAAAAACATTGAATTAAAAGGTTTTAAGTTGGTTGTTATGATGTTTATATGGGTAAAATCATGTGAGAAGCATTAGTTTATATTTCTGTAAAGTTTTGTATAATTTATATCAGTAACATTTGTTGTTTGAGCAAAGTTGTTAAGCTAAATTGACTTTTTTTTGTGTTTTTCGCGAACCTGTCTGCGTACTACTAAGTCGTGGCGCCGCAACGCATGTTATGTGAGTAAACAGAGCATTGTTGCGCCATAGCGGTGTCTGGTGACGTGTCACGGCGCCGCATCGCTGGTTCTGTGTGTTAACTGTCACGCCGCAGCGCCGAGATCGGACTGCAGAGCCTGATAACGTGTCATGGAGCTGCAATGCCGGTCCCATGCTATTTCACTGGCGCTGCAGCACTGAGGCTGAGTCGTATCGTAGGATGTTGTTCATTATGTGGCGCTGCCACACCACTTGGGCAGTTTGGCCAGAGATTATTATTTAAGTGTACAATTTTTGAGAATATTAATCTAACGATTATAAAAACATGTTAATGATATTTTATATTGATTAAACAGTATGTAATCGCATTCGTAATATGAGATTGACAATTTTAAATTGTAACTTGATTAATTATTAACAAGTTTAAGTTTGACGTGGATAATAAAAAAAAGTATGGTTTGATAATATTATGTACTAACCAATGATTAAACCTAATGACTAAAAGTTGTAAGTTAACTTAGATTGGTTAACTAATTATGTGACTTAGCTTTGTGATAACTAATTCATGTTGCTATTGTTAATAACATGTGCGTAGGATAATTGAGGAACGAATTACCAATTTGCTAGCTTACGCACGAGGCAAGCTTTTCTATCATTTCTTGTTTACGTTTAAGCAAGTTCTTTAACCTTATTTCCATATTGAACAAGTTTCTAATTTAGTTTCCTTACTGAAAAAAGTTTAACCTTGGCTTATTATTATCGTTCAAGCAAGGATTATCGTATCTTTTAAATGATTTTAAGTTTACTTCTAAAGCATGACTTTTAAGTATAGTGAATATTCGTTTGTGACTCATAATTATTCCATAACCCTTTTGTTATCGAACTCTTAAGTTATTATTAAGTTTTGACTCAACTACTCCTTAGTTGATGATTGTTGAACTCTAAATTACCCATTGAACTAATCCAAACCAAACTTTATTTGGTGCGGACTCGTTAGTTAAAGCTGAGATGAACAACCCTATTATAGGGGATTATTATGCGAAAACGTTAAGCTGTTTGTGCACAATACATGGTACGAAGGGCTGATTCTCCTAAGTACGAGATAGAAGGTCCATATAGTCTAACGACTGTTAAATGTTTAAGTAGAAATACCTATAACCTGGGACATAGTTCAAGATCTTGTGACCCTCAGATGAATTCTAAATCTTATTTTTAGTTCTTGATTATCGACGATAGAGAATGTTATTCAATTCGATTTAACTTATTCAGTGACAGTATTATGTTATCCTTATTGATTATTATTTCAAGTGAGTTTTTATTTTGCTCACTCTTGCATATATAACCATTGCAGCCAAAGTTGAGAAAGTTAACGAGCCGTCAACCAGTAAGGGCAAGGGCAAGATGAACAAGTGATGAAGACTTGTTCAACTTATTATGTGGTTTATGTAACAAGACTTAATTTATTATATGATGTTTTATTTTTGCACTTGATGTTGTTTTAAGGTTAGACACCTTGGAACGTTTGACGATTATGTAATCCTTTTATGAGAAAGATTTTAATTAAGGTTGTAATTTATTTTGCATTCCTTTATTCATAGGCAGTTAGTTATGTTTTATTTAGATAGTAAACACCAAATCCTGTGGAAATAAAGTAACCGAATTTAGGGGTGTCACAAAAACCTTTGTGTATTCATACTCAGGCTTACCTTTGAATCTGTACCAAATCAATTGGCATATGATAGCAACATTATGAATATTTTGAAAGATTTGTGGAAAAATCAATGAAAATACTTTAAATCTCAGTCTAACAGAATCAAATGGCATCGACTATTCAATAACAGTTCATGCATAGGAAATTATGCATATTGACAGCTTGTCCAACTTAAAGGGTACACAAGAGTTTAGAAAACTTGTCTCAAGCGTCTTCAAACTTTTAAGTCTACTTTACTTGGGTCTTTACAGATTCTACATGATATAAACACATATCATACCAATTAGGTTACCACAATTGATGTGACGCCCCAGAACAGGTCTAGTCAACCCAACCCATTCTGAGTCGCCAAACACATGGTACAAAATCCAAATACAATCTTTTATAACACAAGGTTGTGAAAAATATGACCAGACACTGTGAGTGTCAATACAAACATCTAAAAAATATAACATTCAACTAAGTCCTCATTACAATTATTATCACACTATATAAAAATAGTGAGGACTACTACTGCTCTAACTCGGACCATCACTCTGTCCCCCGACTCGTCCCTGCGACATTCTCATTTCCTGAAGAGGACAATAAATGAAAAGGGTGAGCTCAACTAGCCCAGTAAGAATATTATGACTAAGATAATATAGAACAATTTATCGTTAGTAGTCAACAAATCAGATAAAATATTATGGACCACAAGTTTTAGATCAACAACTGCAGCGGAAATAACCATGCATTAGAAAAATTAAGTAGAAAATAATGTCTACTATCTTCTATGATTTGAAAGTCCATAATCAATATTTTATCCCTGTAACATCAATCAATATATATCTTGAATCAAATATTCATCTTTGCACTACGGGTCAAAGATATTCATCAGGTAATCATTCATATTTGCACTACAGGCCAATGATATTCATCAAATAATCATCCATCTTTGCACTACAGGGTAAAGATATTCTTTTGTATCACCATTTAAGATTGAAGATGATGAAAAATATTTTGAAGAACGAATCCAATTAGATAAAGGACAAAAATTAGAGATTCGTAATTTAGTTTATCCAAGTTTAAGAATACTCCATAATAATTAATTGTGGAGCAAAATTCAAGAACGAAGATCAAAACATGGATCCAATAAAAGATAGGAACCATAATAGCCAACTTGGACAAAGAAAAGAAAATTTAATTTTTCTGTGAATAGTACCGTATTAGTGAATAGTGTCGTATACGTGAATAGTGCCGTATACGTGAATAGTAACTCCAATATGAAAAGGTAAAAATTTCACAATAAAATTCATACCAATATTTCGGTGTCATGATATTGAAAAAAATAACATTATTTTTGAAAAAAAATAACATCCCTTACCTCAAAAGAACAGTACTTCAAAATGGAATATCGGATATAATACTGAAGGAAACTTGCACTGAATAGTAACACTCAAAGTATCGAAATACTCACAAAAATATGCTCAATATTATAGAGAGCGAAAACTTCTGATTCTGGTGTGATTTTCAAATTCTAACTAGGCACCCTATTTTTATAGAAAAATGCTTAGAACGCTAAAACATAAAATTTAATAAAATAATATTTAAATTTTTTTTTCACGCCCACTCTTGTCTAAAATCCATCAGCCACCAGTGGGGCCCACCTCCCATTAAAAAAACATTTTTCTTAACAAAAATATTTTTTACCCCAAAAATCACATCCAACCCAAAATTCTAGAACTTCATTAATTCATGAAAAATAACCATTTTATCATAAAAATACAACTTTTATGTCCTTTTCATAGGAAATTTAATTATCTACAACTTTGTAGAAGAAAGTTTTTCCAAATTCCAAACATAAATTGTCCGAAATCGACAAACGGATTATTTTCCACACCAAAATACTGATAAAACACCTCAACGCTAATTCCTTCTTTTATATCCATAAAAATAAATATTTTCTTATCATATAAATCAATAATTAATTATTCACAAATAATATTACAGAACTAAAATATTGACAACCAGGTCGTTCCCAGGAAAAAGGGGGTCTTCCGATAAGGATTTCTCCTTACTTGCACGCAATTAAATAACCCCTCCTAGTAAGAACTTTCTTAGACATTGTCAATAATGTTATCTAATAATATTATTCAAATAATATGAATTATTGATCTGATAATGGAAAATACTGTGCAGTGACAATTATTGAATTAACAATAATATAAAAATACAGTGCAATACCGTGTGCTACTGTGCAACAACGCGTATTACTTTACTTTGCCCATCGGGTATTCCAACAGTGTTAACGGTAACAACTACGCCGTTATTTATAAAAAACCTATTCTTGTCGTTTTTTTCATCCGACAATTTTTCGCTGTGGGGCCCACAAATGGCTGCGCCGTCGTACGAATATTCTCCGACAGCAAGAATATTTCACGACCAAACGAATATTCTCCGACAACAATGAATATTTTATAACCACTTGCTTATTTAAAATATTTACGCATTTTACCCATAACATTCCACATTATCAAATTAACCCCTGACTATTTCAAAATAATATATAGAGGAAATTTAATTTTTTTTTTCATAAAAGTTGGGGTCTTACAACCTCCCCTTCTTATGAAATTTTGTCCTCTAAATTGACGTGCGTACCTGGTGTTTTGAAAAGGTGAGGATACCTCGCTTTCATTTTCGATTCCAACTCCCAGGTCATTTCCTCAATAGCATGGTTTCTCCACAAAACTTTGACTTGTGGTATAACCTTTGTGCGTAGGACATGCTCCTTCTTATCCAAAATCTTGACAGGTACCTCCTCGTACGTTAAGTCTTCGGCTATCTCGTCCGGTTCTAACTCAATAATGTGACTCGGGTCTTGCACATATTTACGTAACACAGATATGTGAAACACGTTATGAACACGAGACATGCTTGGAGGTAATGCGAGTCTATAGGCCACATTTTCTACTCGGTCAAGAATCTTAAATGGACCAATGAATCGTGGATTGAGCTTTCCTCTCTTGCCAAACCTCGTAACTCCCTTCCATGGAGCAACACGTAACAACACATGGTCCACAACATTAAATTCCACATTCTTTCGATGAAGATCCGCATAACTCTTTTGTCGATCCTGTGCCGTTTGTATATGTTGTAAGATTATTTGAATCTTTTCTGTAGTCATACGTACCAACTCTGGTCCCAACAATATTGCCTCACCCACCTCATCCCAACATACTGGAGAACGACACTTTCTCCCATACAACGCCTCGAATGGAGCCACGTCTATACTTGCCTGATAACTGTTGTTGTAGGAGAATTCCACCAATGGTAGGTACTTATCCCAACTCCCTTTGAAGTCTAGGACACAAAGTCTCAATAGATCTTCAAGAGTTTGAAAAGTTCTTTCCGATTGCCCGTCCGTCTGAGGATGATATGCCGAACTGAATCGTAAATCCGTGCCCATAGCTTTCTGCAAACTAACCCAAAATCATGAAGTAAATCATGGGTCACAATCCGAAACTATGGGTACTGGCATGCCATGCAACCTCACAATCTCATTCACGTACATACGAGCAAGTCGTTCAAGGGAATAGGTCTCCCGTATCGGCAAGAAATGAGCAGATTAATCTATTAACAATAACCCAAATCGCATCTATGCCTTGAGAAACCTTGGCAAGACTCGTAACGAAATCCATGGTAATGTGTTCCCACTTCCATTTCGGAATCTCCAGTGGTTGCAATGGACCCTTCGGCACTTGATGCTCCGCCTTTACACGTTGACAAGTTAAACATCTCAAAATAAACTCCGCGATCTCTCTCTTCATATTGCTCCCCCAAAATGTATGTCGAAGATCACGATACATTTTGGTACTCCCAGGATGGATTGCAAACGGTGTGTTGTGTGCCTCCATCATGATTCTATACTTCAAATCAGAATCGTTAAGAACACAAAGTCTGGAGTTGACTCAGAGTATTCCTTCTTCATTGATTCTTGCTTCTGGAACCGCACCTTCTTCTTCATCTTCATCAGTTCCTGATCCGTAGCTTGAGCAGCTTTAACTTTATCAATCAAAGCTGGTTCTACGCGTATACTTGACATCATCGCACTCGTTCCCGCATATGATCTTCTACTCAACGCGTCAGCTGTAACGCCCCCAAAATTCATACAATATAACTCTCGACATCAGTCGTTAACAATACCTCCTTATTCAGACTTTACATCATTAATCAATGATACAATCACTAAAAATACTGAATATTTAAAACTTTGATATTATTCCTTCTTTATTATCCCTGAATCTCAACCTTTATCATTACATAACTTTGATTCAACTTTATTTCATGAATCGCTTCGTCAGAGTTATTATAAACTAAACCTTACAACCACATTCAATAACCCTTATACATCGGTAAAATTTAAACTTTACAACTCAACATCTGTTAAGTATACATTATCAAATACCTTATCTGAAACCTTAAACAGGGTCCAAAATAATAACAATTCAGCCAAAGTATATAAATCTTCATGCATTACATCTAATTCATTTCTTTCAAGTAGCACATAGCATTACCTTGAATCCTTAACCTGCAAAAGTGATTATTTGCAAGAATGAGCTTGACAGCTCA
This sequence comes from Panax stipuleanatus, assembly GCA_020205555.1. Lineage (NCBI taxonomy): Eukaryota > Viridiplantae > Streptophyta > Magnoliopsida > Apiales > Araliaceae > Panax > Panax stipuleanatus. The sequence continues at coordinate 89,924,542 of CM035121.1, forward strand.
GCAAGATCTAACAACTTTCATGCATCACATAGCACATAAATACATGCTCAACATACATCTCATAATAATTAAAGTAACATGGCATACATACTTTACATCATATAACAAATATAAAAATTGAGTTCCTTACTCAATCAACATTCTTTAATCAATCAATGTAGTCATAAATTGACTTTAACATTTCATGCTTACAACATATATACAACATATCATGCTCTTTGCAAGACAATTTAAAACAGTTCATCATCAAGTGCACGTAGAGAATAGGAACTGAAAGACTTGCCTTGATCATTGTTTACCAATAATAGCTTAACAACTTACAAATATCTGCACTTCACGTGCCCTACACAATTATATAATCATGCACATCAATTATTAGTCACATAGCAATGCATATCAGTTGTAATGTAAACTTTACTCTACATCTCATAACCCTTCCTATTATCAATATAAAATGTTCAATTTGATTGTGTTAACTATTGACTTATATTTCACTATATTTCTTTTTCGTAATATTCGAAATTCATTCAAGTGTTTAAGTCTTGCTAGGACTACTTATTGGTTTTATACTAACACCATTTCATATCTTATAATGTTCATTTTATTTGACTTAAAACACTTTTTACATTCAATAATACTTGTCACGGCGTTTCGGTGTTCATTCGTCACCCGCCCAAATTGTCTCTCTTGTGCATGCTTAGTGTGCTTATGCAACTAATCTAATACATCATTTATTAATTTTAAACATCATTATTTTTACTAACATTTATGTTTTATAACATAGGACAACATCTTTTAGCGTCCGAAGCACTACACTTGCATACGTGCATGCCCGACACCCTCCGATTGCCTCCGAATACATATCAGTCCCAAAAATGACCATTTTAACCCTACAGACCTCAAATTGAAAAACTTAAAGAATGAAAGTTGTAGGTCTACTCGTTCTCGTTCCAGATCATCTTGAATCTCTTCAATCGGAGTTCGTATGAAAACGTTATGGTTGTTTTACCACAACAGGTTAAAATAGTATTTTTTTTTCTGACCATGACCGGCGCAGCTGTGCCTCAAATGGCCTTGGGGGCTGCGCAGCTGCGCCACAAGGGGCAGAGGGAGGTTCCAGGCTTGGTTCTTCTCAAATTTCTGACCCTTTCCTCCTTCTGATCTTCATAAATCAAGCTACACACATCCGATTGAGTCCGTTTTCGACTCTATGGATTCGTAATTCATAGAACTACACATCTACATGATAATTATAACATTTCAAAAACATTAACAATTCATTATAAGGGTTCTAATTTAGTGTTCATGCAACTTTTTCATGTTTTACACATATTTAGCGAATTCGTTCACTACGAATTTATTTTACATTCGTTTTAACTCGTTCAACTTGGGTTGTTTTCATTTTTTTGAGTACTATCATAATACATCATCAATTTATAGTTTAGAGTATGAATTCTAAACCAATTTTGACTCCAAAATAGACAATGTAATATATATAAAAACCACAACTCAAATTCTTCAATTTCAAACATGCTTTCATGATTTCGATACTTCAAAAATCATCTATAGACAACATATAACAAATTATGTAATCCCAATACACATAAAACTAATTTCTCAACAAATTAACCATAGAACTTCAATTACAGAGAACTTAGAAAACAAAACTAAGAACTCGAAACATTAAACTAGATTGTTTACCTTTAATTAGCTAAATGATTAGAGAAGCTTGATTAATCTTCTTCCTCTTCTTTGACTCTCAGAATTTTCTTCTCAATTACAGAGAATTCTCTCAGTTTCTCTATTCCTCTCTTCTATGTTCTTAACCTTAGAAAAATAAGTTACGTATATTTACTTAGCCCTCAGTTACACAAACCAAGATTCTCAGCAGTTAGAAAATACAAAGGGTCTCTAGGCCATGTTTGTCTAGAACCCAAAATCCCTTTTTAATTTATTTTAATATTCCTCTATTATATGGTACATTTGTCACACATAACCAAACCAATCTTATAATTTCATATTAAGTTACATTGGGTTTATTAATCACTTAAGTTATCAAATCACTCCTTATCAACATAGTAAATTTATTTAACAAATCATTCATCCTCTAATTTAATTATTTAATTAAATTAGAGCATTGTCATTCCATTAGCGTAATAAAATACGCACCGATTATAAAATTGTTTATCATCAATTTACTTAATATCATCATACATGAATAAATTATTCCATAATAATTTCCATCAAATATTTACTTTATTTAATAAATATGTCAACTAAAATATTTATTTTACTCGATAATTATCTTAACTATTTATGAAATTCTCAATCAAATTACATTAACATATTACATTTATATGTAACACATTACCCTCTCATTTTATTAAAATAAATATATTCACATTAATTCACTATTTTAATTAAGTGAGTTACTCTCATTATTTATGAAATTTAATTCATAATAAATTCATTACCACAAGGCATATAGTCAAATTATATTATTCAATAATATATCTTTCAACTTAATTAAATTAACTTAATTCTCTTTTCAAATAATTTCATTTCCATTCTTTAATAGTTAAAATAAATTAACTACTAAACCTCATTCCTCCATCATATGAATATATATATATATATATCTTCTATATTCACACCACATCATATACTTCACCACATATAACACATATCCAAACTCAAAACATCTCGTAATAAGAATTTTATTTATTAAATTCTTATTATAATAATTTTTGAAAATTCGGGTTGTCACATCAGCTACCACGTTCGCTTTTCCAAGATGGTATTGGATGGTATGATCGTAATCTTTCAACAGCTCAAGCCAATATCGTTGCCGCATGTTGAGTTCCTTTTGAGTGAAGAAATATTTAAGACTCTTATGATCCGTATAAATCTCCACTTTCTCCTCGTACAGGTAGTGTCTCCAGATCTTCAACGCGAAAACGACTGTTGCCAACTCTAGATCATAAGTAGGATAATTCCTATCATACTCCTTGAGTTGTCGCGAGGCATAGGCTATGACTTTCCCATGTTGCATGAGAACACATTCTAACCCTTTGCCCGAAGCATCGCTGTAGATAACAAATCCATCCGAACCAGATGGTATTGTCAGAACAGGTGCCAAGATAAGTCTTCTCTTGAGCTCTTGGAAGCTCTTCTCGAATTCCTCGCTCCAAATGAATTTTGTATCTTTCCGAGTCAGCTGAGTTAATGGAGTAGCGATTGGAGAGAATCCCTGCACGAACCTCCGATAATAACCAGCTAAGCCCAGAAAGCTACGCCCTTCAGTCACCGACTTTGGTTGCTCCCAACTTTGTATTGCTTCAATCTTCGCCGGGTCCACAGATACTCCATGTTTCAATACCACGTGCCCAAGGAATACTACTTCCTCAAGCCAGAACTCGCATTTCTTCAGCTTGGCATATAGCTTATTTTCACGAAGCCTTTGAAGTACCAGCTTTAAGTGGTGCTCATGATCTTTATGACTTTTGGAATAGATGAGGATGTCATCAATAAAGACAACCACAAATTGATCCAAATACTCCTTGAATACACGGTTCATCATATCCATAAAAGCAGCATGAGCATTAGTCAATCCAAAAGACATGACTAGGAATTCATAATGCCCGTACCGAGTTCTGAAGGCAGTCTTTAGAGTATCCTCAGTTTTAATCTTTAGCTGATGATATCCAGAACGAAGATCGATCTTTGAAATGAATTGTGCACCTTGCAGCTGGTCGAACAGGTCATCAATACGAGGTAGCGGATACCTATTCTTGATGGTGACATGGTTCAACTCCCGATAGTCAATACAAAGTCGCATACTCCCGTCTTTCTTCTTTACAAATAAAACAGGAGCACCCCAAGGAGACGTACTAGGACGAATGAAACCGATGTCCAACAACTCCTATAATTGGACCTTTAATTCCTAGAGTTCAATAGGAGCCATTCGATATGGGGTTTTAGAAATGGGTTTTGTACCGGGTTCAAGGTCAATAAAGAATTCAACTTCACGTTCTAGGGGTAGATCGAGATGTTCTTCGGGAAATACATCAACAAACTCATTAACAACAGAAATATTATTCAAATCTGACGTATTTTGGTTTAGATCAGTGACATGAGCTAAGAAATCTTAACATCCATTTTTTAATAAACGAATAGCTTTGTGACTTGAAATGACATTGACTGATTTTAGTGGTTTGGTTGTTTGGATTCGCACAACAGGTTGGTTATGAATATAAAAACTAACAACCTTACGAAAACAATCAATTTTGGCATGGTAAGTGGTTAACCAGTCAATTCCTAAAATCATGTCAAATGCAAGTATTTTCAAAGATATAAGATCAACAGGTAGGGTAAAGGTACCAATCTGAATCAAGCAAGATTTGTAAATTGTAGATGTAACGAAGGTTTCCCCTAATGGAGTTTCAACAAATAAGTCAAAGTCTAACTACTCAGGTGTCAAATTTAATCGTTGAGCACAAGTAGGTGAAATAAAAGAATGGGTAGCACCGGTATCTAACAAGGTGTAAACTTCACAAGAGTTTATGATTAGCTTACCCGTAATCACCTCGTGTAGGTTACTCGCGTTTTGGGCTGTCACGATAAACGCTCTTCCAGGAACAACCGACTTTGACTTGTCTGAAACTGCCTTTGGAATCACCACCCCCGCTGGACTTGATTTCGCTACAGGAAAATCTCGAGCTATATGTCCTTCCTTTCCACAGTTATAGCATGCCTTGAATTGTTGTGGGCAGTTTGGGCTGATGTGTCCCTCTTTCCCGCATTTATAGCATACTACCGGTGGTCGTTCTCCTCCCCTAGAAACAGTTGATGCTGTCGACGTCTTCACATTCTCATTGTTGTACCTTCTCTTCTTGAAATCTCCCCCCGACTCAATTCTTCTATTATCATGGCCACGATTACCACCGGAGTGGTTATTGCTTCTGTTATACTTTCCTCCCCGCTGGTTGTCATTGCTCCGATGACTGCTGCCACCGGTACGACCCTGATTGTGGTCCCTCGGTTGAACAGACTCATTATGCCACTCTAATAATTGAACCCTGTTCACAACATCTGAATATAAAGAAAATTTATGAGAAATGAGCTATTGACGTATTTCGGGTTTCAAACCTCTCAGAAACATCCGCGTCATACGTTCCTCATTCTTTACCAAATGAGGTGCAAACCTGGACAACTCCGCGAACTTAGCCTCGTACTAGGGCACAGTCATGTTCTTTTGTTCTAGTCTGATAAACTCTACCTCCTTCATATGACAAATACTTTCAGGAAAGTACTTGTCATTGAACAGTTTCTGGAACGCTTCCCAAGACATCTTGAGTGCGGCAGGCTGGGTACGCTTCACAGACTCCCACCAGTAATTTGTCTCTCCACGGAACATAAAGGTGGCGAATGGAACCTTCTGTTCCTCCGTGCATCCCAAGACATCAAATATCTTGGTAATTTGCTTAACCCATGTCTCTACCTTGATTGGATCTGGCTTTCCCTGAAACTCTGGTGGTCCCAACTCTTTGAACTGCTTGGTAGTGACAATTTGCATGTTGTTATTATCTCCACCTGTATTTCGCACACGAGTCTCCCTCGTCTGGTTTTGTATGAACTGCAAAAAGCTTCTAAACATCTCATCGTTTATCGTCTGATCAGTGTTGTTTTTAGGATGAACATTGCCTTCCTGTTGCACGTTCTCCTGGTTGGTGATTAATGGTGTCTCCACGGTCTCATTCACTTCATTGTTAACATTCTCAGCTGCCATTCTCAAATACTGCCATAAAACAAGGGTTAATTAAACAAATTAACATATCACATATTAACCCTATGCTCCGACTGACCAATTAAATACCACATAAGCTTAGGTAGGACATACTAGTGAAGGATTTACTCGTCTCTCCCCTCCTTGTTCTATTCCCCGATCTCCGTCAGAGATCATATTCGTAAGCTCTGATACCAACTGTGACGCCCCAGAATAGGTCCAGTCAACCCAACCCATTTTGAGTCGCCAAACATATGGTACAGAATCCAAATACAATCTTTAATAACACAAGGTCGTGAAAAATACGAATAGACACTGTGAGTGTCAATACAAACATCTAGAAAATATAAACATTCAACTAAGTCCTCATTACAATTATTATCACACTATATAAAAAAAGTGATGACTACTACTGCTCTAACTCAGACCATCACTCTGTCCCCCGACTCGTCTCTGCGACATTCTCATTTCCTAAAAAGGACAATAGATGAAAAGGGTGAGCTCAACTAGCCTAGTAAAGAATATTATGACTAAGATAATAAAGAATAATTTATCGTTAGTATTTAACAAATTATATAAAATATTATGGACCACAAGTTTTATATCAACAACTGCAGCAAAAATAACCATGCATCAGAAGAATTAAGTAGGAAATAATGTCTACTATCTTCTATGATTTGAAAGTCCATAATCAATATTTTATCCCTGTAATATCAATCAAAATATATCTTAAATCAAATATTCATCTTTGCACTACGGACCAAAGATATTCATCAGGTAATCATTCATCTTTGCACTAAAGGCCAAAGATATTCATCAAATAATCATCCCTCTTTGCATTACAAGCCAAAGATATTCTTTAGTATCACCATTTAAGACTGAAGATGAAGAAAAATATTTTGAAAAACGAATCCAGTGAGATAAAGGACAAAAATTAAGGATTCGTAATTTAGTTTATCCAAGTTCAAGAATACTCCATAATAATTAATTGTGGAGCAAAATTCAAGAATGAAGATCAAAACTTGGATCCAATCAAAGATAGGAACCATAATAGACAACTTGGACAAAGAAAAGAAAATTTAATTTTTCTGTGAATAGTACCGTATTCGTGAATAGTGTCGTATACGTGAATAGTGCCGTATACGTATAGTAACTCCAATATGAAAAGGTAAAAATTTCACAATAAAATTCATACCAATATTTCGGTGTCATGATATTGAAAAAAATAACATTATTTTTGAAAAAAATAACATCCCTTACCTCAAAAGAACAGTACTTCAAAATGGAATATCGGATATAATACTGAAGGAAACTTGCACTAAATAGTAACACTCAAAGTATCGAAATACTCATAAAAATACGTTGATATTATAGAGAGAGAAACATTCTGATTCTGGTGTGATTTTCAAATTTTAACTAAGCACTCTATTTATAGAAAAATGATTAGAAGGCCAAAACAGAAAATTTAATAAAATAATATTAAATTTTTTTTTTCACGCCCACCTCTTGACTAAAATCCATCAGCCACCAGTGGGGCTCACCTCCCATTAAAAAAATGTTTTTCTTAAAAAAAATATTTTTAACTCCAAAAATCACTTCCGACCCAAAATTCTAGAACTTCAATAATTCATTAAAAATAACCCTTTTATCAAAAAAATACAAATCGAATGTCTTTTTCATAGGAAATTTAATTATCTACAACTTTGTAGAAGAAAGATTTTCCAAATTCCAAACATAAATTGTCCGAAATCTACAAACGGATGATTTTCCACACCAAAATACTGATAAAAATACCTCAACACTAATTCCTTCTTTTATATCCACAAAAAATAAATATTTTCTTCTCATATAAATCAATAATTAATTATTCACAAATAATATTACAAAACTACAATATTGACAACCAGGTCGTTCCCAGGAAAAAAGGGGTCTTCCGATAAAGATTTCTCCTTACTGGCGCGCAATTAAATAACCCCTCCTAGTCAGAACTTTCTTAGACATTGTCAATAATGTTATCTAATAATATTATTTAAATAATATGAATTATTGATCTGATAATGAAAAATACTATGCAGTGACAATTATTGAATTAACAATAATATAAAAATACTGTGCAATACCGTGTGCTACTGTGCGACAATGCGTATTACTTTACTTTACCCACCGGGTATTCCAACAGTGTTAATGGTAACAACTACGCCGTTATTTATAAAAAACCTATTCTTGTCGTTTTCTTTATCCAACAGTTTTCGTTATGGGGCCCACAAATGGCTGCGTCGTCGTACGAATATTCTCCGACAGTAAGAATATTCCACGACCAAACGAATATTCCCCGACAACAATGAATATTTTATAACCACTTGCTTATTTAAAATATTTGCGCATTTTACCCATAACATTCCACATTATCAAATTAACCCCTGACTATTTCAAAATAATATATAGAGGAAATTTAATTTTTTATTCATAAAAGTTGGGGTCTTACAATTGATACACATTGTGTAAACTATCTTCTCCTTCTTGCATTGCTTAGCCAAATTATTAAACTAATAACATTCGTTAAGTTATTTAACATTAGTTACGGCTTATTAGCATTCATATGTCATAATCCGACACTCGTCGATCATTGTTTAAGCACAACGACGACGAAACCCTAATCGTCGGACACATTTTCCCCGAATTACCGTTATCGGACTTCGTATAGAAATTACATAAGTTTTATCTTCATTTCTTATCATTCTCATACCACACACCTCTATTACATACCATATAACCTTAAGGTGCGCGTTAAACTCGAATACGACTCACGGTTTACGTTTTTGGATTTCGAGTTTTAAGTTTAAATACTTTTAATCAACGTTAAATTCCTAAAGAATTCTCTCTTCACATATATTAAGTATATACTTGCCCCATAATTACCACGCGAAAAGTAGGGTTAACAAATGTCCGCGTCAGAAAAATTTGAGTTAAGGGCGCTGTGGCGCCAAACTCAGTTCACACAGCCGCGCTGCGACGCCGGCTGGCAGGGGCCAACTACCCGAGTAGGCGCTGCAGCGCCAACTTACAAGGCATGGGCGGCGCTGCGGCGCCGGCCATGAGCCTTTGAAATTTTATTAAGTTTTTCAAATTATGAAATTCCCTAGCTCGTAACTCGATCGTTATAAGTCGAAATTGGCTCGTTCAAAACCCATTATCTCACATATCTCAAATACTTCAATTATATCAGGATAGAATATGTTTCTGAATCCGTTAGAGATAAATTCACCGTTTAAAATTTTATTACGCGTTCGTTAAACGTTCGTGAACGTTCATAACTCGTTTCTTCGTTTTAAGTCTGAATTCAACCATTCATGAGTCCACGACTCTTAAATACATAGTTCTTTAATACGCCATCAAAAACCTATGTTTTTGACTTAAACAACGACTTTTGACTATAATTCCGGGAATTCTACGATTTCGACGATTAATGTCTATTCTCGTAAATTTCGCAATAACTTCGTTACTCGAGATTTTTACGCCAAAGCAAATAGAATCAATCCATTGGTTCATCATCTAGGTTCCTAACCAACAATAAGCATCTAACTTACACACGATGGTTTTCAATTTGTCCATCAACAATAAGCTCTAAGTTTTGATGGTTTTTCATCATTAAATGCTTAATCAATCTTTATGATTTCACTTGTTTATGGTTATTAATGTTTTAAAGTCCATTAATATCCACCTTATCACTTCGTATGATACATGATCCACCAATAATTACTTCTCTATCAATTAAGTATTGAAGGAAGATGAAGATTAAGGTTTGAATGATTATACATCTTGGTGTTCTAGCTTGTTCTTGAGTTTGCTCTTAATTATCTTCCTTTCTCCTTTGATTCTTTGTTATAGCTCCCTTATCTCTCTCAATCTCTTTTTCTCTAAGTGTTAGATGATTTAAACAACCAACAAATAAAGTTAAGCTCCTCCTTATATGGTTGCAAGAGTTAGGGCATTTTAGTCTTTTCCCCATCAAACCTCCACAACTCCACCTCCTTACTATTCACCAAACCTCCTTAGGAGTCTTGGCCATCAAGTTGGCCGGCTATGTGTCTTCATGGGCCCCCCATGGGTTGTCCCAAAGGTTTTACCCACCTGTTGACCCATCGATTCGACCCACATTCGGTTCTTGGTTCGGGCTTAGAATTAATTCAAATTGGGCCTATTCTTGGGCTTGATTTAAATTATCATTGGGCCTTGATATAATTCATCATTAGGCCTAACTCATTGGTCCAATTGGCTTGACCAAGTCTAAGTCCATTGGTTAAGTCCATTAAGACTTATCGTATTCCTATCGTATAATCCTCATATTCTCTTCGTATATACTACATATCGTATTATGCGTCATATTAATTTTTGTATTATACTAGTATAATAACTAGTATTATACTCGTATTCCTCACGTATAATAATCATTGTTATTACACTTAACCATTTCTTCTTAGAATTTCATGTTCCCTAACCCTTAGAGTTTTAAGTCCTCAGGTGAAAACTTTGTTTGCCATAACTGAAATATTATTGGATATTCCGTCTCGTCTTAAAATCCTATTATTACGCATTTCTTGGAAATTCAAAGATAATTCTCGAGCAGAAATGGATGAATAGTATTTTTACGGATATTTCTCGAAATTTTTTTATTTTCGTCTTAGAAATTTAAATCATTTAATTCTAACTCAAAGCCAGAATCCTAACCACATTCGCACATTATAGGTCATAGAACGACCTTTAAACAGCTTACTCACTTAAATAAACATATAATTTCATTTAATTCATATAATCAAATAAAATTATATTTACATAATAATCTGATTTTCTCGGGCATTACAACAATGGTTATGAAGCAGCTTGAATAACAGGAATAATTCTGATTCCTATTATTTTAAAATATCAATAACATTTATCTTCCCATATATATATTAATAACAACATCTCATATAACAATTCTAGGACTTAACACGTCCTATATAAATACATATGTGAAAAGAATCACCTTTTCGACATATATATACAAAAACACAACACAAACCGAGTTCTCATCAGTTATCAATATAGTAAAATGAGTGGCTCCCCACCTAAAACTAATGAATTATTTTCCCGTCTCATCTACACTGTCTTTTTAGTGAGCTAGATCGGTTTCCTAACTCATCTTAAACATCTTCCCATACAAAGGAGTTGTTTAACTCAATCACTACAAGCTAATGATTAAAAAGCACGACTGTACATACACTTTAAACTCAATTACCATCTTCACCTTCGTCCAGCCGAAATAATCAGCATAGACTCATTCTTAACACAGTTCATGGTTAAACAAAACTTTTACAACTTGAATGATTCAATCACAGAACAGTCACCTAAAAAGCACAAAGTGCAAAAATTTGGGACATAACACCATTCATAATAAAGATCTTATACAAATATCACACATTTATATATAGATAGAAACTTGCTCAGTTACAACATTTAAGTAAGTTCAAGAAACTTGCACAAAATAATATTATGTACAGGTTTAGGAAACTTGCATTTAATTCAACTATACGAATGAAGTTAGGATACTTGCTCAATTAAAATTCGAGCAAGTTTAGGAAACTTGTCTTATGTGCTGCTTACAGCTTACGTTATACTACTCTTTTTATGTCCTATATATATCAAATAAGGATCACACACCAATTAGTTACTTAACGTCGTTGATTATCGGCTGACATTAACTTTAATCATTTATTTCCATGTCTGTGTTGTTAGACTCGGAGCACTTTTCAAGTTCGTTAACAATCGACTCGATTTTTCGACGTTTACACGTCCTACAATTGACTTTGTTATGCTACGTCTAAACCATACACTTGTGTGTATGCTAAGTACATTCATCTTACTCGCACACTAAACGTCTTCATTGTTTTAAGTGTTTTACGCTTACATTATTTACCTTTTACACTTACATTCAACCATTACGTAAGGTTTTAATCATTTGTTATGGTGATACATTAGTATAACATTCATGTTCATTACCATTCTATACGAACACCCAATCTTTGAGTTCAAAATATCGCGTCACTGGGCTTTGACCCGACCCGGCGCTGCGGCGCTCAGATTTGGCCTTCAGCATGGCGCTGCGATGCCACCATTTTTCCCAACTACTGTACCTGGGGGCTACGGCGTCCAAATGAACTATAAATCTGACATTGCGGCGCCAATCCGAATTTCCAATTTTTTAAGTTAAAGTGTTATGCAATGCTTCCTGCACATACTTCCGCACCTCGTAACTTTCTCACCCGACATCGGAATGAGTCCGTTCTTCAGGCATTGGAAAGCTTGCAACATCCTCTTCAAATTCCACTAGACAGAATAATTTTCCCAAATTTCTAACAAGCCTAGAAAATGGCTCAAAAATTATTCATCACTCAGTTTTTCAACTTCGCATTCTTAACGTTTATTTTTCATATCTTCGTAACTTACTCATCCAAAGCCGTAATGAGTTCGTTCTTGAGCCTACAACTCATGTTTTATACGTTTTACAACAATTTCATGAAACCTTAATTATTTGAAATCACTAACTTGCATTATAAATTCATCCAAAAATCATACCGAACTAGGATTTTGACGATTAACGTCTTTTACTCAAATTTTCGCCATAACTTCATAATAGCACGTTTTTAATCCTTTCCACTTGGAACATTTCAATAACTCATACACATTTACGTCCTTCTTCTCAGATACTAAAAACTAACTTACGAATAAAGGTTTTAAATTTGACCATCAAAAATAATTATCACGTTTTCATTCGTTCTTTGTTTAGCTCGTTCTTTCAACTTCGATTTCACTTTGCATACATTTATTAGTAATTTAAGTCCACTAATTATTTCTTATTTCTCCGGATCACTCATAATTCATATGAATCATTCAACCACTAACAAAGCACTTCATAACTATATGAAAAACTTTAAAAGACATGGACGAAGTTAAGGTTCAAGTTCTCATTTTTTATATATATTAGCATGGTTACATATATAACCATAATTTTCCACCATCTTGTACTTCCATTTTCTATAAGCTATGTAATTATACATATATAACTTAAAAGAATGGATTAAATCTAGGAATTATTACCTTTCTCAGTTCTTCTTCTTTCTAATTCAAACAAGTACGAAGGCTTGCTCCCTTCTTCACGAAAGCTACTTGCTAGCTTTTCTCTTCCTTTTCTTGCTCTTCCACCCGAGCTCTCTCTCTCTCTATCTCTCTCTATCTCTCTCTCTCTCTCTCTCTCTCTCTCTTCCTTTCTCAATCTCTCTACAGTTTCTGTTGGGTTTGTACGTAATGCAATCATGCAATCAAATCACATAAATAGGGCGGAAGCGCGAAACATAGGTTTTCAAAAATTTATGCAAACCCATAACTATAATCATTCTTGCGCATTAATTATCAGTCAATACATAGAAGGAGAAGATGGAATTATACCTTTAAAGATCCAAGCTTCCTCAGGTACAAGTTCTACTCCTTTGATTCCTCTGTAGTGGCTCCTTCCCTTGATTAATGTCAGCCACCCAAATGTTTGGCCTCTAACGGTGATCCACCAAGGAAGATGAAGAACTCAGGAAGATGGGTTAGTGGCTATTCACGTACCTTATTTCTGATATAAGACTCTCTTATATAGATATTAGGCTAACCCTTCTAATCTAATTAGAATAGAATTTTATTTAATTAATTAATTAAACACTTTTAATTAATTTATATCCTAATCTTATTAGGATTGAGAGAGAGTACTGATATTATATTAATTCCTAAAATTTATTTAGAATTAAAATAATAATAATAATAATAATAATAATATTAATAAGACTCCTCTTATTAATTTATATTGAATATTTCTAAAATATTAAATAATAAATATTAAGCTATTTAATTTATTTTATCACCATAGATTAAATTAATTATACTTAATGCATTATTACTATCATGTCATTTTCTTCTTAAATAATTCTTCTTCCTTTTATGGTGTGACCCTTTAGGTTCTCCATATTAAACCGGTTGTGAATAAATCAATTAGAACAATTCTAATCTTATTTAAATAAATAAATTAAACTAATAATTTATTTAAATAAATAATATTTATTCTACAATATGGATAAGTCTCCCTATCGATCAACGACTTTTCAGATAATATAGATTTCAACATTAATCATAAAAGAACCTGTGAGTTAATAGTTACCGTACAATTCAATCCTTCCACCATATAATGTCCCAATTAAATATAAGACATGGATTTACTGTCAAGTCTTAATTTATTTAATCATATGTATTTCGATTAGAAAATGCACAACTCCAAATAATGCAAATTAGAAACATCTTTCTAATTTCATTCTACCTTGGCCAAGGATTCCTGGGTTGTTATTTAACGAATCACATAGGACATATCTCCTCTTTTACTAGAGGTGGTAGATTCTTTATTGATTGTACATTATCTCCATATGCAACTCATTATACCCAAGCATACCCTATATATGCCTTAAAAGGCCTTAAGGAATAAGTCAAAGTATAATTCGTTACATACAAGATATTATGATGATCTCAAGTCCAAGGATCACTTGTACTACTATCACATTAGGAATTTCTATTGATAGGCGAGTAAAACTCCATTAGGTATTCCATAGCGAGTCACGTTCAGTGAACTTATTCTCCAATAAGCACCTACATACTTGCTTTAGTGTCTCCACACAAATGACCATGAGATTAGTCATCCTCATCCAATGAGCAAGCAACATATGTACCAATCTATCCGGATTTACTAATCCCCATTTTAGTAATCCCACAATTGGAAACTATTTTAGTTTTTAAGCTTTCTAAGAATTTAGATCTCATTAGCATGATCTCATCATGATTCTAAAAGCATTGCTTAAAACTATGGGTTATTTACATATTATAAAAACAGCACCATGTAGATAATTAAATGCCTTAAATGAATATCATATTAATAAATAAATAAGATTGTTTACAAAGTATGTGCTTTATCATCATACATGATTGACTTGTATGCACACTACTATCAATCTCCCACTTGCACTAAAGCCAATCGCCATGGTATCTCATACCCATCTTCTCTAAGTGACGATCAAACTGCTGTTGTGTTAAAGCTTTAGCAAATGGATCTGCAATGTTGTCTTGAGAGTCCACACGCTCCAAGGTGACGTCTCCTCTTTCAATGATCTCTTTAGTCAAAGTGCCACAACACATGTTTTAGATTCAAGATGAGACTTAGGAACTATTCTTAGTTCTGTAATGAACTTTTCATCCGAAACATCAACTTGCAGCTTCACTTACAGTTATATACTTTGTCTTTGTCACTAAATCAACAACCTTTTGCTGTTTGGAACCTTTCCAATTTACTGCACCACCTTTTCAAGGTAACGACTTACCCTATAGTGGATTTACTATCTTCTTGGTCAGTCTGAAAACTTGAGTCTGTTTAGCACTCTAGATTTATTCAGACCCATCACGTGTCATGATGACATCCTTAGTGTCAGTTAAGTACTTTGGGATGTTTATCACTGTCTCACAGTGATCTTCTCCAGAATCTGACTGATCAACATCAAGTCTCGTATATTTCATTGCATACATGATAGTAACTCATGCGATCTCTCTTTTACGGAGGACAATATTAGAGAGATACACTCCATGGCTCATCATCATGAGGCACTCTTTTGGAGTTTGCCATGCTAAACGCCTTTAGCATCTAATGAATATACGTTTCCTTAGGTTAAGCTGAACATCCTTTTAAATCTATTAATACAGATTTATATCCCCAATGCTGGATGTTCTACCCAAATCATTCATGGAGGAATGTTTGGACAACTTTATTTTGATTGATTTTAGCATAGGAATTTCATTCCCTATCAGTAATATATCATTAACATATAATACATGGAATGAAACAGCGCTCCCACTAACCTTCTTGTACACACATGGTTCATCCTCATTTTTGATAAAATCAAACTCTTTGATTGTCTCATCAAAACGAAAGTTCCATCTACGAGAATCTTGCTTCAATCCACGAATGGATTGTTGTAGCTCATATATATGATTTGTTTCAATCATTGAAATAAAAACCATCTGGCTGTATCATACATACATTCTCCTCTAATAATGTATATTTGAGGAAGGGCGTCTCCACGTCCATTTTGCCAGATTAAGTAAAAATAAGCTGCAATCGCAAGAAAAATTCAAATGGACTTGAGCATAGCTTCCAAATCCATTTTAGATTTTATGGTCATCTACCATTTCTCTGAGTCTTTATTACTCATAGCCTGTTTGTAATTCAATGGATCATCATCATTCATGATGTGTACCTCATCGTCATCCTCTATAACGAATCCATACCTCTCAGGTATCTTCGGTACTCTTCCAAATTTACGAACAGGGTGTGGTACAGTAGGTTCTTCTACTTGGTTAGGTACCTGACTTTGATCCGTGGTAATTTGTGGTTCTTGAACTTCTTCAAGATGTATCTTACTCCCACTGACCCCTTCATGGATAAACGCTTTCTCCAAGAAGGCAGCATGTTTCGTAACAAACACCTTTTGATCAGTTGGATGATAGAAATAATACCCTACAGTTTCTTTAGGGTATCCCACAAATCTACACTTATCAGATTTAGTCTGTAGTTTATCATTTTCAAACTTTTTGACATAAGCTGGACAACCCCAAGTCTTAACATGCTTAAGATTTGGTTTCCTCCCTTTCCACATCTCATATGGAGTCTTTGGGGCAGATTTGGTAGGTACCTTGTTAAGTAGGTATGCAGCCGTTTCTAGGGCATAACCCCAGAAAGAAATTGGAAGGTCGGTAAAACTCATCATGGATCGAGCCATGTCCAACAATGTTTGATTTTTCCTTTCAGATACTCTATTTAACTGTGGTGTACCTGGAGGAGTCCATTGTGAGATTATACCATTTTCTTTGAGACAATTGAGAAACTCACCGCTTAAGTATTCTCCACCTCAATCTGATCGAAGTATCTTAATACTCTTGTCCGTTTGTTTCTCTACTTCACTTCTGAACTCTTTGAACTTTTCAAATGATTCTGATTTGTATTTCATTAAATACACATATCCAAATCTTGAGTGATCATCAGTGAAAGTAATAAAATAAGAATACCGACTCCGTGCACTTGTTGTCATAGGTCCACAAACGTCTGTGTGAATCAATGCCAACAACTCTGTAACTCTTTCTCCTTTTCCACTAAAAGGAGATTTTGTCATTTTACCCATGAGACAAGATTCACAAGTTGGATATGATTCCTAATCGGATAGCCCTTGGATAATCTTGTTTCATTGATATGACCGAGTCTACAGTGCCACATGTAGGTATAATTAATATCATCTCTTTTTCTTTTCTTAGTTTGTTCAATTTGAAATATATTTTCTTGTGAGTCAAGTGTATAAAGTCCATTTCGCAAATTTTCAATACCATATAAAACATCGTTTTTATAAATAGAACAACTATTGTTCTTTATAACAACGTTAAATCCTTCCATATCCAATACAAAAATTGAAATAATATTTTTAATAATATTCGGAACATAATAAAAATTATTAAGATAAATGGACTTGCCCGAAGGCATTGCTAAACAATAAGTTCCTATAGCTAATGCAGTAACCTTTGCTCCATTCCCCACTCGTAGGATCACCTCATCATTGTTCAACTTTCTACTTCTGACCAGTCCCTGCACAGTATTACATATGTGAGAACCACAGCCGGTATCCAATACCCAAGTAGAATTATGACTTTCAGAAAAAATAATTTCAATCATAAACAAACCTTGATTGGAAGTCGAAGCTTCTTCAAGCTTCTTCTCTGCTAGAAACTTCTTGCAGTTCCACTTCCAATGTCCCGGCTCGTTGCAATGAAAGCACATTCCTTTAGCTGGTTCAGGTTTCTTTTGTTCCTTTTCTTTCCCCTTTCCCTTAGCCTTCTTGGATTTCTTCTTTTCAGAAGACACCTTGGGCCTCTTCCTTATATTGGAAGAATCCACCATCAAGACATGGTTCTTCTTGGATGAGAAGTGACCTTCTGCAGTTTTCAACATGTTAAGCAGATCAGGCAAGCTGACATCTAGCTTATTCATGTGAAAATTAACCACAAACTGCGAGAAGATCTCAGGGAGTGACTGCAAGACCAAGTCTTGACTCAGTTCCCCATCCATGACGAACCCAAGCTGTCCAAGGCGTTCAATCAAATTGATTACCTTTAGAACATGAGTCTCGACATCAGTGCCCTCGGTCATCCGAGATCGGAAGAGCTCCTTAGATATCTCATATCTAGTAGTCCTACTCTGTTCACCATACAACTCCTTGAGGTGAAGCAGCATAGCTGGAGCATCCATATTTACGTGCTGACGCTGAAGCTCGTTGTTCATGGATGCGAGCATGATGCATTGAACCACAGATGCATCATCTTGCCACTTATTGAAAGTGGCAATCTCTTCCTCAGAGGCTGTTTTCGAAACAGATTTAGGGATAGTTGAATTTAGGACATAAGAAATATTTTCAGTAGTGAGAATAATTCTCAGATTTCTTAGCCAGTCCTCATAATTCGGGCCGGTAAGCTTATTTGCATCAAGTATGCTTCGTAAAGAGATTAGTAATTTTGACATTTTTAAAATTCTGCATGTGAAAAGACAACATTTTTAGCAAACATTCATTTTATTAACTTTCATACCAAAATAAATTTAGGTCTTTATTTTAAATTGGTATCTCTTACTATTTTCATCAAACTATATTACCCTCACTTATATAGTTCGACAACATCTAATTAAAGATTTGCTAGTGAGATGAAGGATCCCATTTCAAATGTATATAACCTTGTGGATAGCACAACAAGCGATATACAAATAAATAGGTAGACAACTCCTGTCAATTACATCACCATGTAACTCCTTTTATTTTGTCTCTTAATTCATAATGGTCATGTGTGTGCACATCCGAACTAAAATGATTTAAGTTAAGTCCAGCCTAGCACTTCCATAAATTTAAAAAAGAAAAATGTTCGTCCTTGTGGATAGCACAACAAGACTAGATCGTTCACTTTTCTTAATAAGCATCAAATGTAATTAATTAACATCTTAAATACTCAATACTCGTATTAAATATTTAATACTCTATTAATTAACCATGCTAGAAGGCGACGTTCGATATTTCAAATATCATTTGAATGCTTCAGACTTAATATTATTTCTTTGAGGGGTTTGTTATTATTTGTCTCATCTTGTTTAGCCCGCATACACACACACACACACACACACACACACACACACACACACACATATATATATATATATATATATATATAATACGCGTCATTTTATTAAACATGCGAAGCATGTTTGCATAAAATATAATATATATATATATATATAATATTTAGCATTCAATATAGAATACTATATTCTACCCGGATTGATTATGGACTTTTATTCTAGTTTGGTTCACTAGAGCCACCAAGTGAACCAAAAGGTCAAACCTAGAAGTGCAAGAATTTAAATTTTAAATGTAACTATTACATTTAAACCCGGGCTCCATACAAACGGGTCTTCATGCGCTCCTTGCTCCTTGGTCTCCAGTTTCTTTAAGATAATTATAACTATCTCTATTACATAAACTATTTATAATTAAATAGAAACCTTGATCAGCAGTCAAGGGGAAGTACATAGGAGGGAGATAGAATTTTATACCGAGAATAAAACCAGAGAAGACGAGGTACGCAGACCCCATTTTATAAAACCCATACATTCAAACATTCATCCAAAATAAAATTCAATCACATTGGTCATAGTCCATAATCAATCCCTTTTATTAACATACATATCATCATACGTATCAATAAAACTTATTCATCTCATGAAAATAAATTCATTCCATATATGTATTAATATCAGTTAATGGGCAAAAGTTTGCTAAATTTTGTTTTTGGAAAAATAAACTCCTTTATTTCATTAAAAAACAATTCCAAATTAAACTCTTTAATTTAGCAATTCTGAAATCTCATTTCATATAAATAAACATCTTTATTTTAAACTTTTATTTATTAATTAAATAAACCATTCATTTAATTAAATAAAACAAAAAAAAATTCAGATTCTGTTAGTGGCGCAGCTGTGCCAGTAATATAAAAGGAACCGGCGCAGCTGCGCAGCATGAAAACCAGGCCAAGACACCGGCGTAGCTGCCCAGCAAGAAGGACTTGCACCTGCACAGCTTCTCAGAATCAGAAAAAAATTTGTTGCCCAGAACTCGATCCAATCGCATATCATACATGCATGGAATCACATAAACTAATAATTAGCACAAGATTGGCTCTGACACCACTGTTGGGTTTGTACGTAACGCAATCATGCAATCAAATCACATAAATAGGGCGGAAGCGCGAAACATAGGTTTTCAAAAATTTATACAAACCCATAATAATGATCATTCTTGTGCATTAATTATCAGTCAATACATAGAAGGAGAAGATGGAATTATACCTTTAAAGATCCAAGATTCCTCAGGTACAAATTTTACTCCTTTGATTCCTTTGATTCCTCTGTAATGGCTCCTTCCCTTGATCAATGTCAGCCACCCAAATGTTTGGCCTCTAACGGTGATCCACCAAGGAAGATGAAGAACTCAGGAAAATGGGTTATTGGCTTAACCCTTGTTTCTATCTCTATAGAATATGTGTACTCCCAACCTTTGGAAAAATTCACGTACCTTATTTCTTATATAAGACTCTCTTATATAGATATTAGGTTAACCCTCCTAATCCAATTAGAATAGGGTTTTATTTAATTAATTTATTAAACACTTTTATTTAATTTATATCCTAATCTTATTAGGATTGAGAGAGAGTACTGATATTATATTAATTCCTAAACTCCTTTAGAATTAAAATAATAATATTAATATTAATATTAATATTAATAAGACCCCTCTTATTAATTTATATTTAATATTTCTAAAATATTAAATAATAAACATTAAGCTATTTAATTTATTCTATCACCATAGATTAAATTAATTATACTTAATGCATTATTACTATCATGTCATTTTCTTCTTAAATAATTCTTCTTCCTTTTATGGTGTGACCCTTGAGGTTCTCCATATTAAACTGGTTGTGAATAAATCAATTAGAACAATTCTAATCTTATTTAAATAAATAAATTAAACTAATAATTTATTTAAATAAATAACATTTATTCTACAATAGGGATAAGCCTCCCTAGCGATCAATGACTTTCCAGATAATATAGATTTCAACATTAATCATAAAAGAACCTGTGAGTTAATAGTTACCGTATAATTCAATCCTTCCACTATACAATGTCCCAATTAAATATAAGATATGGATTTACTGTCAAGTCTTAATTTATTTAATCATATGTATTTCGATTAGAAAATGCACAACTCCAAATAATGCAAATTAGAAACCTCTTTCTAATTTCATTCTACCTTGGCCAAGGATTCCTGGGTTGTCATTTAACGAATCACATAGGACATATCTCCTCTTTTACTAGAGGTGGTAGATTCTTTGTTGATCATGTATTATCTCCATATGCAACTCATTATACCCAAGCATACCCTATATATACCTTAGAAGGCCTTAACGAATAAGTCAAAGTATAATTCGTTACATACAAGATACTATGATGATCTCAAGTCCAAGGATCACTTGTACTACTATCACAATAGAAATTCCTATTGACAGGCGAGTAAAACTCCATTAGGTATTCCATAGCGAGTCACGTTCAGTGAACATATTCTCCAATAAGCACCTACATACTTGCTTTAGTGTCTCCACACAAATGACCATGAGATCAGTCATCCTCATCCAATGAGCAAGCAACATATGTACCAATCTATCCGAATTTACTAATCCTCATTTTAGTAATCCCACAATTGGGAACTATTTTAGTTTTTAAGCTTTCTAAGAATTTAGATCTCATTAGCATGATCTCATCATGATTCTAACAGTATTTTGCTTAAAACTATGGGTTAATTACATATTATAAAAATAGCACCATGTAGATAATTAAATGCCTTAAATAAATATTTTATTAATAAATAAATAAGATTGTTTACAAAGTATGTGCTTTATCATCATACATGATTGGCTTGTATGCACACTACTATCAGTTTCTTCTCTTAGATTTTAGGAATTGGTAGAATGAATGAAGAAATGAGTTCTATTTATAAGCTAGGCAAAGTTAGGGCATAATGGTCATTAAGCCACCAAATATCACCCAAGACTTGGCCCTTAAGCTTCTCTTAGCTTCTCCCATAAGTTTCCTTAACCTAACAACCATCTAACTAACTAACCGTGGTTAATTGGTGGGGAATGGGATGACAAGCTTCTCTTGCAAGCACTTCCCTCCCATTTGTCCATTCACTTAGTTAGGGTTTGCTTATCCTAACTAGGTCTTTTTCACTTAGTTCAGTTATTTCAATCAATTTAGTTAGCCGCAATTGTTAACTTTGACTTTTTTCTTCATATTGTATAATTTTTCTATTATACACGCATTATACTTCGTATTATTCTCGTGTTATACTTCACATTATTCTCGTATTATACTTTGTATTATTCTCGTATTATACTTCGTTAACTTTTCATAATTCGATACATTTGCTAAAAAAATGCGTTTTTCGTTTTCAAATTTTATTGGATATTTCGTCTTTCCTCGCCTTATTAACATTAGCATGTTCTTCGAAAAATTGAAAAAACGCAAAAGCAATTTTGGGTGAATAGTGTTTTTACGTTTTTTTCTCGAATTTTTTTATTTTCTTATATGAATCTCAAACTCGTAAATTCTAACACGCAAACACATTCTAGGTCATAATATGACCTTTAAACACATAACACATAATATTATCAATATAAACTTATTTTATTAAATTATTATTCTTAAATCTAATTTACAAAACTATTCGATTTTTCGGGTCGTCACAACTACTGCTCGAAGATACCGATTCTGATATTGATGAATTTGATGATATAAATGATTAGGAGTGTGTACTACTTATGTCTTTTTAGTTATATCCATATGTAATAGTTTGTAGTAGTGCAATCATGATGATGTAACTTATATTATTCTACTAATTAAGGTGCAAATTTATTGTGATTACAAATGTCTTATAATTTTCTGTTGATGTCTTTATAATTATATACATATAGCCTGTACACCACACAACGATCGTGGTGGGCGTGCCGTGGGAGCTGTCGTTTAGCACTCCAAAATTAACCTTACTCGTATTCTACTAACTCAAGAATTAGTATAGTAACAAGCAAAGATCGATCCCACAAAGAGTGTATTGTTTTATATTTATCCAATTATTTTTCAATGAATTGGGGGTTTTGTTTCAAATAAATAAATTAAGTCAAAGAACCCAATGAATATAGAAGTTGCAAACAAAGAAGTGATTCCTGTAGAGTTTATCCATAAAAATTGTAGTGTGGAAATAAGGGGACATAAGTTAAGCGTGAATTTGATTCCGATTTTCTTAGGAGAATTTGACGTTATCCTAGGGATGGATTGGTTGTTTAACCATGAAGCAGTTATAGATTGTCAGAAGAAGAGTATACACCTTAAGACACCAAATAAGTTTAAGGTTGTATTTTATGGTAGCAAGTCGCCAAGACAAACAAGTTGTCTGATGATGATGCAGGTCAGGAGGATGTTACGAAAAGGATGTGAAGGTTATTTGCCTCATGTAGTGGATACACGGGTTGTGAATTCGAACATGGGGCAGATACCTATAGTTAATGAGTTTGGGGATGTATTTCCAGAAGAACTTTCGGGACTTTCGCCAGACAAAAAGATAGAGTTTGTGATTGATTTAGTACCGGGGATAGCACGGATATCGAAAGCACCATATAGGATGGCTCTGGTAGAAATGAAAGAGTTGATGATCCAGCTACAAGAGTTGTTGGACGAGAAGTACATCCAACCTAGTGTATCTCCGTGGGGAGCATTGGTGTTGTTTGTAAAGAAGAAAAACGGTTCGATGAGGTTGTGTATGGATTATAGAGTGTTGAATAAGGTGATAATCAAGAACAAGTATCCGTTAACGAGAATACACGATCTGTTTGATCAACTTAAAGGAGCGAGATATTTTTTGAAGATTGACTTAAGGACTGGTTACCATTAGTTGAAGGTGAGGATGGAGGATGTACCAAAGACAGCATTTAGAACTCGTTACGGTCATTATGAGTTCTTAGTGATGTCGTTTGGACTGACAAATGCACCAGCTACTTTTATGGACTTGATGAACAAAGTATTTAAACCGTACTTGGATAAGTTTGTGGTTGTGTTCATTGACAATATTTTGGTGTATTCAAAGACTGAAGAGGAGCAAGCCGAACATCTGCGGATTGTATTGGAAACATTAAGAAAAGAGAAACTATATGCTAAATTTTCAAAGTGTGAGTTCTGGTTGAAGAGGGTTCAGTTTTTGGGACATGTCATTGACAACGAGGGAATTTCTGTTGATCTAACAAAAGTAGAAGGGATGAAAAATTGGGGACAACTGAAGACACCAACAGAGGTCAGACGTTTTTTGGGATTTGCAGGATATTACCGAAGGTTTATTCAGGATTTCTCAAAAATAGCGACACCATTGACTAATCTGACGAGGAAGACTGTTAAATATGTGTGGACAAAAAAGTGTGAACAGAGTTTTCAGGAATTGAAGAAAAGGTTAAGTGAAGCACCTTTGTTATCTTTACCAGATAGTACGGGGGGTTTTACAGTGTATAGTGATGCGTCACACAAGAGACTGGGTTGCGTATTAATGCAGAATAGTAAAGTCATTGCATCCTCGTCCTGGCAATTAAAGGACTTTAATAAGGGATACCCTACCCATGACCTAGAATTGGTTGTGGTAGTGTTTGCCCTTAAGATTTGGAGGCATTACCTCTACGGAGAAAAGTGTGAGATATACACAGACCACAAAAGTCTGAAGTATATCTTTACGCAAACGGAGTTGAACATGAGGCAGAGGAGATGGTTAGAATTGATCAAGGATTATGATTGTGATATTCTATATCTTTTTTTTTTTGCTAAATGTGATATTCTATATCATCCAGGGAAAGCCAATATAGTAGCAGATGCTTTAAGCAGGAAAAGCCGAGAAAAGTTATTCGTATTAACAGAACAAGAAGAATTAGTAAGGGAAATAGAGAAATTGGTGTTTGAGGTGAAAAATCCGAAGAATTAGAATAGAGTAATAGAAATGGAAGCAAGTCCGACTTTATTAGACAAGGTGAAAGAAGCACAAGAACATGATGAAGAATGCGATAACATCAAGAAGCGGTTAGCTGAAGGCGAAGAGTTGAAGTATAAGATTGACGGTACTGGATTGCTGAGATTTGAAGGGAAAATTTGGGTACCTGCAGTACCAGAATTAAAAGAAGAGATTTTATAAGAAGCGCACAATACGAGATATTCAATACACCCAGGAAGCACGAAGATGTATCAAGATTTGCGTCAACATTATTGGTGGCCTAACATGAAGAGAGAGGTTGCTGAATGCGTCAGCAGATGTTTAACTTGTCAGAGAGTTAAGGCAGAGCATCAACGACCAAGTGGACTATTAAAGCCGTTGGAAATTCTGGAATAGAAATGGGAGCACGTCACGATGGATTTTGTGGTAGGATTTCCAGCGACACAAAAAGGTTATGATGACATATGGGTGATTGTTAATCGTCTTACAAAGTCAGCACACTTTTTGCCGATCAGGATAAAGTATACTTTGGATCAGTTAGCCAAATTGTATATCAAAGAAATAATTTCGAGACATGAAGTGTTATCCGCGCATCACGTCAAACTTTTGGAGGAGTCTTCAAGAAAGAATGGGGACACAACTAAGGTTAAGTACCGCGTATCATCCAAAGACAGATAGGAAAAGAGAGAGAACTATTCAAACACTAGAAGACATGTTCAAAGCTTGTGTGATGGACTTCAAAGGAAGCTGGGAAGATTATCTTCCATTGGTGGAGTTTGCCTATAACAATAGTTATCACGCAAGCATTGGAATGGCACCGTATGAAGCCATATATGGGAGGAAATGCAGAACACCCTTATGTTGGGATGAGGTAGGTGAACGAAGACTGTTGGGGCCAGAATTGGTGGCAGCAGACCATGGAGATCATCAAAGTGATAAGAGCTCAGCTGGTAGTAGCTCAGGATCGATAAAAGAAGTACGCAGATCTTCATCGCAAGAAAAGGGACTTTGGAGTGGGAAGCTATACATTTTTGAAAGTATCTCCTGGAAGGGGAAGATAAGATTTGGCAAGAAAGGTAAATTGAGTCTGAGATTTATTGGACCGTTTGAGATACTGAAGAAGATAGGTAAAATGGCGTACGAGGTAGCTCTACCTCCTGAACTGGAACATATTCACAATGTGTTTCATATGTCAGTGTTGCGTCCGTACAAGCCGAATTACAAGCATGTGTTATCATACGAGCCGATTCTAGTCGAGAAGGACTTATCGTACGAGGAGATTCCTGTAGAAATTTTAGATAGGAAATAGCAGAAATTAAGGAATAAGGTTATACATTCTGTCAAAGTTCTGTGGAGAAACCACAATGCTGAGGAAGCTACGTGGGAACTTAAGGAAAAGATGAGAAAAAATATCCAAATCTTTTTGAGTAACCTTAGGAAAATTCCAGGGACGGAATTCTTATAAGTAGAGGAGGTAATAACCAAGAATTTTTGTGTTGCATTGTAAATAAATATATTAATTAATCTGTGATATATTATAGATGACTAAGTGATTATGTGAATAATATAATATAAGTATTTAAAGGAAGTCTCACTAATAAGTTAAATAAGTTAGTGGACTAACCTAAGTATTTTAATAATCTAAAAAATTGATTTAAGGTGTTAAACCCTAATTACATACTCAATATAATTGAACTCAGCAAGTCTAATTAGGTTATGTAAGTGAATTAATATTATTGATAGATATGAATATGTAAATATCAATAATAAGGAGCATTAACTCAAGAAATAATAAATTAAGAAGAGTAAGTAATTTAAACAGGCCAAATTATTTATATACGCATTGGACTTGTAGATAAATTGATTTAAGAGCAATTAAATTATTAAGCTAGCTCAATATAATATGTATAGGGCAAGTATAATAATGGCACAATTTAATTATGGGTGGAAGCCCAAGTTCATTTTAACTAGTATGCAAATTAAGAAAAAGTGCAAGCCCAAAGGAATTAAAATGAAAGCCCAAGCTTGGCCCATTTTAGAAAGGATATCTTAGTCATTTAATAAAGCATATAATAAAATCAAAAGTGGGAGATAAGGAGGCCACATGGCCGAAAATGAGGAGAGGATAAAAGGGGGAGAATGTGATGATTATGCTTACTTTATTAGCTAACTTACTTTTTAGGTGTTGTTTTTCTAATGGGCCTACACATTTGTTTATACTTGAAAGTTACTACTTTCATCATGATGAGAGAGAGAGAGGGATTGCAAGATGTGGAGATAAAGTATAGGTATATGTTATATATCTATATCTTTTATCTTTAACTAAATTAAGTATAACTTTTTATTTTGTTTTATTTCATTTCTTAAGCAAAAGAAAGAGAAAACAAAGAATAGAGAGAGAGAGAGAGAGAGAGAGAGAATTCGGTGGGAGCAAGGAGAGAAAAGGAAGAGAGCTTGATCCTAAATGCACCCAGGATTTATAACTTATTACGGTTGGAGAAGAAGAGAAGCTAGAAAATCAAGGTATAAAACTAATCTTTAAGCTTTATTCTTTTTTCTTTCAATGATTTAATGGAAAAGGGGTTTTATGATTTGAAAGTTTAAAACTCTTTAATCTATGTGTTTTCTATGGATTCAAGTATGGATCTAACTAATTTAAGTGTTAGAAAGTGGATCAAAAGGAAAGAAATGAAACTAGGTTTTTAGAAAGCTAGAAAATCCTAGCTTTCTCTCCTTTTGATCAACTAGTATGTTAGATCTACACCTTCTTTTCATGATTCGTCGAAGAGATGTGCTAGATATCTGTGTTGACTAAAAAATCCTAGTGGTAGCACTCAAAAATCAAGTGTTGAACAGTTGTGGTGTGGGTTTTAGTCAAAACAGTCCATGTAGAGGACAAAAGAGGTAAAAAGTTTTCTGATCAGTTTTTCCCAAGGGCATTTTTGTTAACTTTTTTTGTTTTAAAAATTCAATGAAAATTTGGAGGGTTAATATCAGAGGTTATGTAGATCCTGTAAAATTTGAGAATTTTTGGCCATAGGGAATGAGAGTTATGGATTTTACGGCCAATGACTTTTTTTTAGAAATCTAACAGAATAACTCTCTGTGTGTAAGTCCAAACATTATGAAATTTTTACTGGAAGTACTTGTATATAACAGAAGCATACCCTAAAAATTTCAAAATTTGTGGAGATAATTTTGATTTATGAAAAATCTGACAATATTTGGCTATTTTTAACTATTTAAATATAGTAAATGGATTTTAAAAATTTCCAGAAAAATAAATTTTCATGAGAGGATTATATTTAGTTGTTTTCCAGAAAAGAAATGGTTTTAGAGATGTTTTGCTAATTTTCTTATAAATGATGGTATATGGATAAATGAAATAACTTAAATATATGATGTGAAAATTATGAAAAATACGATTTTACGACTTGAGACCCTTAAGCATGGTTTAAGCATATTTTTGAGGAAGGTTTTGGGTCGGTTGTGAAGAGTTGTTACGTTTATGGCATTTTAGAAGGTTTAAACGGATTAATTAATGAAATGAAAACAATTAAAATAAATTGTTTATAATTTAATAAATGACTTAAAATATTTTTACATGGCTAATGATATTGGATTGAAATATTATTAGTAATATTTGACTTAAATATTATTAAAGGGTTAATAACATTAACTTGATATATTATTAATAATTAATAATATTAAACGAGAAATTAAAATAAAGAATTAAGTTGTTTTTTTAAATATAGTTGTTGAATTTGGTATTCAAGGAACTCTATTATGTATGTAATAGACTAAAAAGAAAATTTAGGGTACTGAATTGGATTTCGAGTTGCTGAAATAATTTCGATTTACTGAACTTGATTTTGGTTTGTTGAAATAGTGATTTTAGGATGCTGAAATGTAATCTGGTTTACTTAAATAGTATTTTTAGTTTACTGAAATGTTATCTAGTTACTAAGATAACATATAAAGGAAAAACTTATAAGTATAAGTTATGACATGATTAAAAGATTATCAAAGTATAATTGTAGTACTAAGACTTCAATGTAACGTCTAATACATAACTATATGTTTGAATGTTAGACAATTTAATATAAGATGATGAGATTATAAGTGAGATATATTATGACTAATTAAAAGATCAATTATAGGTCTTTTCTCTAAGAAGTTAAAGTAGATTGCATAGCAGTAGACTACGATTGAAGCAAGTTCTTTAACTCAAACTTGAGTTATATTTTCAAAGCATGTTAGTGAATAATTATCGATGATTATTCACATCAATATTAATTATTGATATTCGCACTTTGTGCATATTGAATTCCTGTTCTATTATTATTGAATTGTGAATTAGTTAAAGATCTTTCATTCATGAACTGTTTATGATATGGATCTATGCTAGTTGTATCAGCTAGATCAAGCATGTTTAAATTTGTAAACTCAAATATATTTTAAAAGCAGTGCCTAACTAATTGAAATGGTAAGGACTCATGACTAAGAAAAAGAACAGTTTTATTAAAGCATTATTGGAAAACAATTGTTTCTAGTATACTAAGTGATTATGCATATTTTACCCGGTATGAAAGGCTAATCCCCTTGATTACACAAACTTATTAAAAAGACCTGTTTAAATACTGACAACCTTAGTATATGTTCATGGTTATTTCAAACCACTCAGCCTCTGATATTCAATTATTCGAATATTCAGTTATTAAGATTTAATTCATGTTCTTTCACTATTCATTTATTTGATTGAACTTCAAAAGATAAATTCTTTTCTAATAATGATATATCTCCTTCATATTTAAACTTGCTAAGCAAATTAGTTACTTACCCTTGCTATATCATAACATTTATTTCAGCTAAGCCCAAAGGTTCGAGTAAGAAAGACAAGGGCAAGGGCAAGATCCAAGAATAGTGAATACGAGTGTTTATGTATTATGTTATACTATGTTTAATGATTATGTAAACCTTTTGTGTTACTATATGTAATTAAGGTACTTTTAAGTTAAGGTAATAGACCTTGGGATATTGTATAAGACTTTATTGTAATGAACAATATATGTTTATTATTCCCATCTAAGGTTTATTCTTTTAACCTTTATTTTATTCATTTAAGATGTTATAAATTTTTAGATTGTCATAGAACAAGCCGAGTTAGCAATAACGTTCTGAGTCATATATACCGGACGTTGTAAGATATGAAATGAGAATTAATTTAACGAACATTATAGTTTTAATTGTTCGGATAAGTTAAGTTTAAGTTGTGGTACAATCGTAGCCTGTAATGGTCGATATATGGTATCAGAGCTAAACGATTCCTTCAGAGAGCGGAGGTATATACAAACTAGCAACCGATCAAACTCGTTGTAAAAGACAATGTAGATGAGACAGAAAACTAGTTTGTTGGTCGTTTGTGGGAAACCACTCAGCGTACTATATTGAACACTGTTAGAGACTCGATGTTTGCTAAATATAGGTGGTATGAGAAGAAGATAAGAATGTATTATCATAAAAGGTAATCGTAAGGTTGTGACATTTTTGTATGTCATAATAACCGATGGAAAGAAAGTAAAGTTGGTCGCGTAGACTTAAATTACAAGAACGCCAACTCTAAGAAGTAAAGTTAAGTTTAAACCAATGCATAAGTCATAAATATGACTAATTGGTATGTGTTTTTTCTTATGTGATACATAGGAATTTCGATTGAGCAGTTCAGCGTAAACTATAAGTTGTAGCTGTGCATAAGGCAAGTTTCCTAGCTTCATTCATTTTTATATGAATGCTAGTTTCTTAAACTTTCCAAGATGTTGAACTTGGGAAGTTTTACCTATGTACAAGTGTGTGATATTTGTACAAGGTGGTAGAATGTATGAAGCCTCGTGCCACAATATTAACACTTCGGTGTTTCTGTGAAATGAACTGTTCTGTGATTGAACTGTTTCATGTTAAGAAGTTTTATTTATTCATGAACCGTTATTGTTAAGTTTATGCTATTGATTCTAGCCAGACAACATGTTAATCAAAGAGTAGATGTGATAACCAGAAAAATCGGATTGTCCAAAAATTAATTTTAAAGAATTATTAATTAATAAAATGAATTTTTATTAATTATATTCTGTGTTATGTGGTTATTAGTCATTCTATAACATAGGATGATTAGAAACAGGGATGATTCTGGCTATGAGCTAGAATGAACGAGTAAGAATTTTCAAGATGAAAATAAAAAAAAATTGGGAACAAAATTTTTTTTGAGAAAAAGACGAAATAGGCAATATTCACGTGTTGAAACCTTAGGGTTAGGGTTTGAGAACCCTAAGCTTTTTTGGGAGATCGAGATGTCGAAATGACATTCTATCAAAAGATTTGACGATAATATGTCGTGAAAAGTTAAGTTAGCTGATTAAAGTTTTTTTCGAAAAACGCACAGAAATATGACAGAATAAAAACGACAAAAAGTATTTTCATGCACTTTTCATTCGTTTAACTACGTTAGAGGAAAACGTGAAGGAAAATTCGTAACGTTAAAAAGTGTTTTTCAGTTTTTTGAAGTTTCAAAGAATGCGTAAAAGGTATTCTGTAGACGAAAGACGGAATATCCAAAAATATTTTGATTCCGAGAAAGTTAGTTTTTCGAACTGTCGGACGAATTTCGAAAGACGAAACAAGAAGCTTCTAGGAGAAGCCTCGTGAATAGTAAGGAGGTTGGTTAAGGAGGTGGGAATAATAACTTTTGGGCCTAAAAGACTATTTTGCCCCTCATCTTGCAAGGCTTATAAAAGGAAGCCTCAGCCTTCACTTTTCTTAGTTTAAAAAACACCAACAACTTGAGAGAGAGAGAGAGAAAGATTTCGGATGGAGTAAAAAAAAGGAGAAGATTGAAAATCTAGCACGAATTGCAAGCTTTGTCAAGAGGAAGAGAATTAATGAAGGAAGGTTATCAAAAACCTAACTTCTAAGTTATTTTCTTTAAATTTTCTATGTTAAACACATAGCTTAAAGAAAAGAAAAGTAAAAGATGTTAGAAGATGTTAATAGACGATCCGGATGAGTTATGTGAACTCTCCAATGTTATAAGGAAGAATCATCAAACTTATAACGTTGAAATACGAGAAGACGTAAAATCATAATCATAATATTAATTAAGAACGAAGAACGAACGAAGAATGAACAAAGAACACGAAGAACGTGAAGAACGCGATAATTGAAAACCATCGTAAGTTAGATGTTTATGTTTGGTGAGGATCATAGATGAATAACCAATGGATTGATTCCATTTGGTTCCGAGTAAAAATATCGAGTAACGAAGTTATGGCAAAGTTTACGAGATTAGACGTTAATCGTTGAATCGTAAATTTTCCCGGAATAAAAGTCAAAAGTCGTCGTTTAATTCAAAAACCTTGGTTTTCAATGGTGTAACATATAATTAGGTAAATAAGACTTGGGAGAGAAAGAACGAATGAATTCGGAGTTAAAACGAAGAATTGAGCGTTGAACGTTCACGAACGTTTAACGAACGCGTAAAAATGGACGAACGGTAAATTTCTCGACAACAGATTTAGAAATGAATTTCGACTGGATGGAATTGTAGAACATAAGATATGTGAACGATTGGCTTTGGAACGAGCCAATTTCGAGTTATAACGATCACGTTATGAGCTCGGGAATTTCAAAAATTGAAAAACTTATAAAAAATTTTAAAGGAGCAGGGTCGTTGCCGCAGCACCGCCCAAGCTTTAGTAAATGGTGTCGCAGCGCCAGATCCGAAAGCCAGGCAATGCAAGCTAGCGCTGCAGTGCCTAGTTTGACCCTTAGGGTGGTTCCGCAGCGCCCTTAAGCGAAAAATTTATGTCACGTATATTTTATAACCTAACTTTTTACATGGTAATTGTGGGGCAAGTAAATGATTAATATTCATGAAGAGAGAACCCTTAAACAACATGTTTAAGGATGGTTTTAAGAATTAAACGTTGAATAAACGTATTTAAATTTAAAACTCGAAATCCGAAAACGTAATCTGTGAATCGTAGTCGAGTTTAATGCGCGGCTTAAGGTTGCATGATATGTAATAGAGGTGTGGCATACGAGAATGTTAATAAACCGTAACGAACGGTAATAAGACAATGAAGAATAACGTATAACGTTGTACAAGCCGAGTTAACAATAATAACTTGGATAACGTTTTGAGTCAAATGGACCGGACGTTGCAAGATATGAAATGAAGATTAACTTAACGAACATCATAGTTATAATGGTTCGAGTAAGTTAAGTCTAAATTGTAATGCAGTCGTAGTCTATAACGGTCGAGATATGTTATCTGGGCTAAACGATTTCGTCAAAGAGCGATGGTTAATAAGAACTAGCAACCGATCTAACACATTGTGAAAGACAGTGTAGACGAGACGGGAAACTAGTTTGTTGGTTATTTGTGGGAAACCATTCAGTGTACTATATTGAATACTGTTAGTGACTCGATGTGTGCTAAGTGTAATGTTATTAAAAGAATAGAAGAAATGAATATGGGGGTTGGTCGCGTAAACTAAGATTACAAGAACGCGAACCATAAGAAGTAAAGTGAAGTTTAAACCAATGCATAAGTCAAGTATTTGACTAATTGGTATGTGTTATGCCTTATATGATACATCAGAATTTCGATGAGCAGTTCAGCGTAAACCGTTAGCGGTAGCTGTGCGAAGGCAAGTTTCCTAACTTCATTCATTTTTATATGAATGCTAGTTTCATAAACTTTCCCAGATGTTGAACTTGGTAAGTTTTACCTATGTACAAGTGGGTGATATTTGTACAAGGTGATAGTATGTATGAGGCCTTGTGCCACAATTTTAACACTTTGGTGTTTCTGTGAGATGAAATGCTCTATTATTGAACTGTTCAATGTGAAAGAATTCAGTTTATTTATGAACTGTTCTTGTTAAGTCTATGTTGATGATTCTAGACAGACATAATATGTATAAAAAAGGTATAAGAATAAAAGTATGACAAAGCATATGTGATGTATGTTTTAAAATGATAGGAATCGGAGCGTATTCCTATTATTCGAGCTACTTCATAACCATTGTTCGGTTATCGAAGTCTTAAAAGAATTTTGATTCTTGAGTTGTTAATATTCAACTGCTATGACTTGCTGAGAAATTGAATGCTCACACTTGTTTGAAATAGAAATATTTTCAGCGAACGACGATAGTATGTATTAAAGGACCATGTGAAGATCAAGATGATCGATGTCCTGCTATGGTGAGATGCTATGGTTACGAGTACCATTAGCATCACAAGATGAAGTACTGTTCATGTTATGAACAAGCATGAAGATCAAGCCAAGACTTGTAGAATAGTTAGCTAAAACTATTCTGTAGATATGATGATTAGTTAAGTCACATTTGTAAGATGATATGAATAATGTAATTATCATTATTTGTAATGAATGAAAATTTTAAGGTAATAAAACCTGGGAATCGAATGGATATATCATTAGTCTTCAAGATATAATGATGTATGTATGGAATGAGAAGTACTAGTAACGTACGTAATCCGAGTGTGAAGATAGACCAGATTTTGGGGCGTCACAGTAGAAGAATGAAAGTATTTCAAAGTGAATGTGACTAATGTCTTAAAATGATAGGAATCCGAATATATTCCTGTTATTCGAGCTGCTGCATAACCTTTATTCGATTACTGAAGTCTTAAAAGAATTTTAATTCTTGCTTTGGGTGTTATTCAACTGCTATGACTTGCTGAGAAATTGAATGCTCACACTTGCTTTAAATAAAAACATTTTCAACGAATGATGTTAGAAGGAACTAAAGGATCCCGTAAAGATCAAGCTGACCGGTGCCCTACTGAAGTGTCATTCGTTATTTGAATGAGCGTGAAGACTCAAGCCTAAACTTGTAACGTAGAATAGTTGATTAAACTGTAGGTTAGTTTAATGAACTGTTATGTATCCTTTGTGGCGGATGAAAGTCACTCTTGTAAGAAATAAGGAATAATGTAATTATCATTATTTGAATGAATGAAAGCTTTAAGGTAATAGAACCTGGGATTTTACAGATGTATGTTGTTATATGTAGTTATATAATTATGTACGTTTGGAATGAGATGTACTCGTGATGTACGGAATCCGGGTGTGAAGATCGGATTTCGGGGCGTCACATAAAGTCCATTAAGAACTTATCTCATTCCTATCGTATAATTCTCGTATCCTCTTCATATATAATTTGTATGATATTCGTATTATACGTCGTATTAAATTCATGTAGTACTCGTATAATAACTAGTATTGTACTCGTATTCGTTATGTATAATAATCATCATTATTACACTTAACCATTTCTTCTTCGATTTCACTTTCTCTAACCCTTAGGGTTTCAAGTCCTTGGGTAAAAACTTCGTTTGCCATAATCAAAATATTATTAGATATTCCATCTTGTATACGTTTCTCGAAAATTCAAAAATAGTTCTTGAGCAGAAACGAATGAATAGTGATTTCTCAAAAATTTCTCAGAAAATCTTTATTTTAGTCTAGGAAATTCAAATTATTTAATTCCAGCACAAAGCCAGAATCCTAACCACATTCGCATCTTCTAAGTCATAGAATGACATTTAAACATCTTACTCACTTTAATAAACATTTATTATAATTTTATTCAATAAAATCAAATAAAAATTATTTATATAAAAGTCCGATTTTCTCGGGCGTTACAATGTTCTTGAGAACCTGCTCTGATATCACTTGCGATTTCCCAGAGGCACTTACATCTAGAAGGGGTTGAATAGATCTTTAAAAACTTTTGATTAGTTAAAAGATATTACCAAGAAATTTGTTAATCAGATTAATTAAGCACAATATAATATAATGTTTGAAAAATCCCCTTAAAGATTAAAAAGAAATCTCAGTTCTGAATTTAGCTAGGTAAGCAACCTTAAATAATATAAACAAGTAGATAGAAAGTAAGAACAATAAAGTAAAGACACAAAAAATTTAAGTGGTTTGGAGACTGAATAACTCTTAATCCACTATTCTACTCCACGAGTAGAAAATCCACAAAGAGTTTAGTCACACATATAAGGACACTCTACCCTCTTTAAGCCTCGCAGACTTGGATATTTATTCACTTAGACAAGGATACTAAGACCTTTTCAATTCCAGCAGACTTGTTTGAATATTGTTGAGAGGTACTGCTAAGATGGCGTTAAGCTTTTCTTCTCAAGTACTTAGCAGCTTGAACTAGATATTCAAAATCGCAGAGTGTGTTGGGAATTGCATATTCAAATTTGATGTTAAAGGTAAATATATATGCTTATGTGTAAAGTCCTTCAGAGAATTAATGTACAAGGACTTAGATGATAGATCAAATTGTTAGGTTGATCTGTGCCTTAACGTTTATCATTCTGTAAATGAATGTATAGAAAAAAGATCAAAACTGTTAGGTTGATCTTTTGAGATGTAATTGTTAGGCCTCAACAGATTCGTAGTCTGTCGAGCCAGCCAAAAGTTTGCAGAGGCCAAGGCAGAATCGTGGAGTATCGAAGAAGTTTTTCCAGAATCGTAGTCTATCTTGGAAGCCACACTCAGAATTGTGGAGATAATCCGAGCGCCTGCCCAGCCAAGTCAAGAATCGCAGTCAGCACTCAGAAACGTGGAGTTTACAAAGCAAGCAAGTGGAGATCGTAGTCTATCAGAGTTTAAGAGAAATCGTATTGTTCTCTACGATCAAAGCTGAATCATGCACGAGCACAATAAGACACAACGATCATGGTACAAAGATAATGATCATAGTGTCTTTCCAGTCAGCATCAGAATCGTCTATCTGATGAAGGAGGAAGTATGACAAATGGAGAATGGATTATAGCTGTTGACATTTTGGTAGTCCCAATGATTCAACATTCATCCTTAGTATGTATCAAAGAAGCGTATTAAAAAAGCTAAGAAAAGGACTGCATGCCTGCTAAAAACACCTTTTCAGGTGTTAGGTGAGAAATCAATCTACTGTGTCAGTGGGCTAGGCGCTAGAACAGCAGATTTGCAGGAAGTCAACATCAGTGCTCAGAAACGTCGGAAGCATTTAATGCTGCAACGGATGCCTTCAACGAAAACATTTCAAAGGATCCTTCATAAGCGAATCAGACATAAATTCAGAAAAAAAGCAAGCAAGAACTAAAAAGCTCAAAAACACTCAACGTCCAAACTCTACGATCCTGAAGAAAAGCTTGCACAGCTACTCCGTTCTTTAGAACTTATGCTTAATAGCAACTGAGTAGCACAACCCAAGAACTCATCTCTCAATCAAGTGTATACCAAGTCTGCTAGACTTAAAGAGTTCTAAGTGAACTAAAAAGTTCCAAGATTATTGGTCTTGAAGGAATCTGAGTGATTCAAAGATTGTAAAGATATCCTTAGTGGATTTCCTACTCGTAGAGTAGAAGAGTGGACTAGGAGCCTTGTGTGCTCTGAACCACTTAAAATCACTGTGTCTGATATTTGCTATAACTGCTGTATCTATTATAAACTGCTATAACTGCTTATCACCTTTAAACTTGGTTCATCTAAAAGGAAAACAAACAAATCATATACTCCGCTGTGTTTAACAAACCTGATAAAAGCTTGTCCACAATCAAGTATCATTAATTGCTACTTATGATTAGACATACATCGTTTGCTTAATATATATCTTAATCTAGCAGATGATATTTATCAGATTAATCTAACTGGCCATATCAAATTAATCAGATAATATAGCATAAAGAAATTTGTGTAGATAATCAGAATAAATCTCATATACGAAGGAATAAATAAAGTAAACTTACTCAAACCGTTAATTATGAATAAGGTTCAACATCCCTTCAGAATCGAATTGAGTAGTTTAGCTTGACATGCTTTTATTCCCCAAAACTAGGATTTAGATGAATGTAGAAGATGATATAAGATGATCCCCTTTATATTGGGTCTTACATGTCTTTATAAAGTCTAAAAAAATCCCTGAAAACCTAAAAGTTTGCAATCCAAATCGTATTAGAAGTCTGCCAAAAACTTTCCAAAACTAGAAATTACTGTTTTCTTGCCGACAATCTCGCCGGGGCGCATTTTCCTTCATAAAAACTCGCCGGGGCAAAGTTTGGCAGAGAAAACTCGTCGGGGCGAGTTTCCATTTTCTGCTGCGATATCCTTTGGTAAAATGAGCATAACTTCTGATCCAGAAAGAGTTACGGGGCTTGCTACCTATCAAATCGAAGCTCTTACAAGATCTACAGCTTTCATTCATTGAGCATTGACAAATTCTGACTGGATCAAGGCTGAAATCGGCTCCAAGTGACTGCTATATAAATTTCAACTTCCAAACTTTGATGTTTCAACTTTCGCTTGGTAAAAAGGTCATAACTTTTTCAAATGAACTCCGATTGGGACGATTCAAGATGTTACAAAAAGCTAAGAAATAGCTCTACAATAAAATCTAAGTCCCAAGCCAAGACCATGAATCCAAATTAGCATTAAAAACCCAACAATCTTCCTATTTTCCTTATTTCAGCTCCATTTTTTACCTGAAACCCATAAACAAACCTATTAAGCCCTTGTTAACAACCAAACGTGCAATAGACTACGCATAAAGGAATCAAAATAAATTAATATCATGCACTCGTCAAATTCCGCCACACTTAGCTTTTACACGTCCTCATGTAAACCAAACCCAAGGTTATGTTATCATTCACATAATTCTATCCAACCATAGTATCAAAAAGTTCAAGTTAAAATTCATGAATATCAATACTTATCAACAGAAACCCGATTAGCATCTCATTAATAAATTCACGACTACTAACCTTATCACCGCACCAATGAATTTCATCAAATAGAACTGTATCCACATAAGTATCTATCCGACAATCCACATACTCACCCAACTTAGTTATCATGGAGCAAAAACCACACACACTAACTCATAACTCAAAACAAATTTTCCTGCACTTTGCCTTACTTTTTGTAGAAGTTTTTTTATATCCCAAATGACTATATTTTGATGTTTTATTGTATTCTTCCTTTTCTTGACGTTTGCAATGTCTCCTTTTCTTAGGTTTTTTAGTGTTACCCAGGTAATGAGCTTTCCACCAACGACTCCAAAACCAGATGGTCTTTGGGCGCTGGGTGTAAAGACACCCCTAGGGCTTACTCATTCAAGTAACAATGGCCATAAAAGTCGACTAGTCATGCTACTTTTATCCATCACACTT
This sequence comes from Panax stipuleanatus, assembly GCA_020205555.1. NCBI lineage: Eukaryota > Viridiplantae > Streptophyta > Magnoliopsida > Apiales > Araliaceae > Panax > Panax stipuleanatus. The sequence goes on from CM035121.1 coordinate 89,963,854, forward strand.
TTTAGAGTGAATACCGATGCTTCCCAAAGCTTGGATACCCAGTTAATTCATATAATGGACATTGTAGTAAAGTTTCACTATTTTTCCATACATCAATTTTATCATCAATTTTTTTTTCACTTTTCATGCATTTTTCTTTTCAGAAGGTTCTTTTATTATTGACATAAGCAGTGAAAATAGCTCTAAAGCAAGAAATTAGTGCACATAGACAACTCAACATATAACTTAGTCAACTAAGCATGCTTCACATATTCAAGTACTCATGCATCAACAAATTCAATTCAAATCAAGTACACTGGTTACAGACTTAGTTTTCATCATTCATTGATCAACTAAATACCAACAGATCTTGAAATTAAGAATCAATTTTCAATTTGTGACTCTAACTCTTCAACACTTTGGTGAATAAAATCATGGAACCAAGCAAAAATTTCAGCAGATTTCCAAATTCTAGGCAAATTTTAGACTATTATACCTAAAAAAACAAAGAAAACTAAAATTCTAAAATTCCATCCCCCACACTCAAACCTTACATTGTCCTCGATGTAAGAAAATCATACAAAGTATAAAACTACTATAACTAACAAATTAAAAAGAAAAAGGATAGAAAGATCAAATCTGAATTCTTGGGTTGCCTCCCAAGCAGCAACCCTTGTTTATTGTCATTGGTTTGACATCTTCCCTCTCATTCTATGTAATTGGACTTGTGAACTGCAAGCGGACTGGTAACAGTTTTAGCTCTAAATTAGGAATATTTTGTACTTCATGATCCTGCTCCTTTCCAGCCATCAAATCACCCTTGTATAATTGTATTCGATCAAAAGATTCCTGCACTGAATAGTGCATAACATCAGCAGTAAAAACAAAATTAATATTACCAAGATACCTTTTAGCTTCATAAATGTCGAACTGGACATTTGCTTCATTCAATTCCATGGTGAAGGTTCAATGGTGTTCATCACTTAGTGTCTTCGCTGTTTGCACCAATGAAGTTATACCATCCATATCTTCCTTGTAAAAATCTATAGAAATTATCAAGTCGTCCTCTTGTTCCTCCTCATCAAACTCCATAATGGCTTTGGACACCACATTTTCACACATGGCACTGCTGCATGTCTCTGAAGTAAGCACAGACTCCTCTTATTTCCATATCTCTGCAACACTTCTCAAAGTAATTTCATTTACATTATCTCTAGGTGTAACAATAATTTGAGAAGGTAACTTCTTTGAGCCTTGAGAATCCAATCTACTAACTGTGGTAGCCAGTTGACCCACTTGGATCTCCAGATTATGAATGGAAGTCCGTGTCTCTTGCTGGAATTGTTGTGCTTGATTTATGAAAGCTTTGAACATATCCTCAAGGGATGGTGCAGAATTGGTAGGTACTGCTTCGAGATATGTTTGCATTCGTGGTGTAACGCCCGAGAAAATTGAATGTTTATGTAAATGAATTTTATTTGATTTATTGAATAAAATTTTCTTATTTGTTTATTTAAATTGAGTAAGCAAATTAAAGTTTGATTTATGACCTAGAGAAGTTAGAAATGGGTAGTATTCTGGCTTGGTGCTAGAAATAATGAATGTGAATTTTCAAGACGAAAATAAAGTCTTTTTGAGAAAAAGACGAAATAGGCACTATTCAACCCTTAAAGTTAGGGTTTGACCCTAAGGGTTAGGGTTGGAGACCTTAGGCCATTTTAAGAGTTCGGAATGTCAGAATGACATTCTATTGAAAGATTTGGCGATAATATACCGTGAAAAGTTAAGTTAGCCGAGAAAAGTTTTCTCGGGAGGAAAAGTACGAAAATCGATATTCATTCATTTCTGAACGAGAATTTATTTTGAAATTCTGAGAAATGCGTAATGATATGATTTTAAGGCGATGTGAAATATGTAATAATAATTCATTTATGGCTCACAAAGTTTTCACGTAAGGACTTAAAATCCTAAGCGTTTGGGAAAGTAAATCAATGATTAAATTGATTACGTATAATAATAAATGATTATTATATAAAAGGAATACGCGTATAATACGAGGTATTATACGAGAATAATACGGAGAGGATACCATAATTATACGACGTATAATACAAATATTATCCGACGTATAATATAAATATTATACGAAGTAAATACGTTAAAATGAATTGAATTGGAATTAATTTGAATTAAAGTTAATAAGTTTAACTCGTGGGTCGAACCGTTAGGAAAACGAGTGGGTTAAACCCATGAGGCAACCCAAGGGGCAACCCAAGGCCACATGGGTGGACAGGTGGGCACAAGGTGCCTATGTGCTAGCACATGCTAGCATATCTGGTGAGGAGGTGGAGTTGAGAAGATTTGGTCTAATGACCAAACTACCCCAACTTTTGCCAATTCTATAAATAAAGGGCTTGGCCTTCATATTTTTGTTGTTTGAGAAATCCTACCAACTTAGAGAGAGAGAGAGAAGAAGAAAGCTTGTGCCTTGCCTAGTCAACTCACTAACCAAGAAGCTAAGAAACTTTTGAGTCTCCATACTCAAGCAAACAAGTAACAAGAAAGGTATAACCATTAGAAAATTGTATAGATTCTCTTCTTCTTTCAATAACAATTTTGGTAGAGAAATGTTTGAGGAAAGCATGAACCCTAAAAAGTTATAAGAATGGCTTAATGAGCGACTAAGAACCTTAACAAGCCATGCATGATAAGTTAATAAGAACTCATTAAGGTCTAATGAAGAACTTAGTGAAATAGTAAGAAATGGCATAATGATTATGATAAACAATGAAAACTTAATTGTTTTGAATGATAAGAATTAGTAATAATCAACTATGGGATTGATTCCCATTGGTTTGAAGTAATAATAACGAAGAACGAAGATTCGGCAAAAGTTACGCGATTAGACGATAATCATCAAAAACGTACTTTTCTCGGATTAGAAGTCAAAAGTCATCGTGTGCGTCAGAAATGATGGTTTTCAATTGCAACATGTGTAATTAGGTAAATAAGACTTGCGAGAATAAGAACGGATTGATTTTGACTTAAAACGAAGAATTGAGCGTCGAACGTTCACGAACGTTTTACGAAAACGTAAACATGGACTAATCGGCAAATTTCTCACAGACGGATTCAGAAATGAATTCCGACTGGATAGGATGATAGAGCATATCATTTATTAACTTTTGGCTTTGGAACGAGCCAATTCTGAGTTATAACGATCACATTACGACTCAGGAATTTCAGAAATTTCCACGACTTAAGAAGTTTTTCTGAAATGAAGGGACCGCGCCGCCGCGCCGCCCAATAGACTTAAACCGGTGCCTCCACGCCACTTCGAGGAGAAATCTCTGCATGGCTAGCGTCGCAGCGCCGCCCAGCAAGGCAATGCTGGCACCGCAGCGCCAACATGGCAGAAAGTTCTGACATTGCTAGTAATTACTTAACTTTTTGCATGTCAATTAAGGGGTTAGTAAGAGATGAATGTATACCCTTTAAACAATATGTTTAACCAAGTGTTTATAGAAATTAAATGTTAATCGAACGTAAGTAAACTTAAGATTGGAAACATAACACGTTAACCAAAGATTTAGTTAAGAAACAAGTTAAGGTCTCGTCTATCATTATACTTAATGATGATTGATGAGAGTTAGGTTATAACACATACATGTTAATAAGCCGTAATGAGCATTAAATAACTTGAACGAATGTTAATTAGTTAAACGATTCTGTTAAGTTATACAAGAAGGAGAAGTTAGGCAAATACTTTGTATATCAATTACGAATTCTCATTGGTATGCTCTGTATTATGCTTTATAGACGTTGTAAAGACTGAGTAAACTACGTGTAAAGTTTTAAAAGATGCAAAGGCAAGTTTCCTAACTTCGTTCATACTTTACTATGAATGCAGGTTTTCTAAACTCTTGTCTATACGTTATGGTTGGACAAGAGGTCATTGTGCATAATTGCTTATGCATGAACTATTATTGAATAGTCGATGTCATTTGATTCGGCTAGACTGGTACTTAGCGTATTTTGGTGGATTTTTCCACAAATCTTTCTAAAATATATACAATGTTGTGATCCTATGCCAATGGCTTGGTACGGATTCTCAGGTAATTCTGAGCATAAATAAAACAAAGGTTTTAAACGTCGTTAATTTGACATCCACGTGAGGTTGCCACCAATTAAACGTAAACACGTTTAATGTATGAGTGTTGATCAACATAGAGTACTATAGGCTGATCACCTGTAGTCAAGGGATTGCACCATCGAGGTCATGCCGATGCCTTCAATGGGTTATAGCCAACAGATTACATTATCGGGGATTTGTCGACCTGCGTTGGAGTTATCATCAACGGATTACATCATCGGGGATTTGCCAACTTGTGTTGGGGGTTGTTGTTAACAGATTACATCATCGGGGATTTGCCGACCTGTGTTGGGGTTGTTGTTAACGGATTACATTATCGGGGATTTACCGACCTACGTTGGGGTTGTTGTCAACAGATTACAATTATCGGGGATTTGTCATCCTGCGTTGGGGTTGTTGTCAACGGATTACATCATCGAGGTTTTGCCGACCTGCGTTGGGGTTGTTGTCAGCAGATTACATCATCGGGGTCATGCCGATGCCTTCACTGGGTTGTAGTCAATAGATCACATTATCGGGGTCATGCCGATGCCTTCACTGGGTTGTAGCCAACGGATTACATTATCGGGGGTCGAGCCGACGCCTTTACTGATTCATTGTCGGTGGATTACATCATCGGGGGTTGAGCCGACGCCTTCACTGATTCGTTGTCGATGGATTACATCGTCGGGGCTCGAGCCGACGCCTTCACTGATTCGTTGTCAGTGGATTACATCATCAAGGGTCGAGCCGATGCCTTCACTGATTCGTTGTCGGTGGATTACATCGTCGGGCGTCGAGCCGATGCCTTCACTGATTCGTTGTCGGTGGATTACATTGTAGGGGGTCAAGCCAATGCCTTCACTGATTCGTTATCGATGGATTTTGAGATGTAGTCTTGATTTTGACTGATTTCTGGTCATCCGGCATTCAACGTCGGGATTTCTGATCTTCGCCGAACTTCTACTGTTTCAAAGGGTTTTTTAGGGTTTTTAGGGTTTAAAATCGTCCCAAAAAGGTATCATCTTACATAATGTAACCATGGTCAAGGCTGCCAGTGATCGGGCTTATACCCTCGGGAGGCCTCATTTTCACATGCTATTCAAAATTCTTTGTTTTCTCTCTACAAAATCGAGCCCCACTTCACATTTACTCGATTTTGGCTTGATTTAGAGCGATCCGCCACTGTACACCTCTTTTATGTACTATGGCTAACGTCTAGACTCTGTTTTTTCGTGTTTTCATTTGCGAAAACCTGTATTTCCAATATTAAATGCATTATATCTAACATGTATGCATAGATAGCTAGATAAACATGTTTATGATACAATGTATGCTTACAGATCATCTTATGGACCATATGGATGCGTATATTATCATTTATCAGTTAATCTAGACATGCATTGTATCCATGTGTTAAAATAACCGTTTAAATTTATGTTTACATGCTTGGTTGTGATGGTATACCCTCATAGGGTGATTTAATACATGCTTCGGGCATTTGGATAGTCCATTTTATAAAGGAGACTCTGGCAAAAAATAATTCAAGAGCCAAACGTCAGGGTCCTAGATATATTTATAGATATGCTAGGATGCAATTAAAATAACGTACAAATATAATGGCACATGTAGGACATGCATGATGTGATGACCTAAATTATATTTCATGGATTTAATTAGAAATTTGAAAAGGGTAAGAATATACCTGACTTGGCTTTGATTCCTACGAACTCATTGTTCAGACATAGATTCTGCAGGACCCAGTCATTCTACATCCCATCTGGTTTTAGCTGGAGTTCACCGATGAAGAGCTCCTTCTGATGTTCTTGTTCTCCGGATTATCAGACGGGTACAGCGATTGACGGAGCCAGCTTTTTGACCTGGTGGGGATGACCATCCTCCCGTGGATGAGGAGGATATCCCTGAGCCTGAGGTTTCGCCTCAGGCCCCCGTTGTGCCTAGATTTTTTCCCGGTATTGAGGTAGATGTCCCTGATTTGCTGGGTACGGATCTGAGCCGCCATCCCTCCATTCACTTGCAGGAGAATGAGGTACGTGATTAATCTATTTTCATTTCTCCTTTCTGACATCGACGAGTTTTCTTAACCTTGAGGTCATGCAGGTTCTGGAGTTTACCCAGCCCAGGGGTAACTTGTTCAGCATATACGCTCTGTACCACTCGCTACATCCAGAGTACAGGACAGTTATGGATTCTTGGGGATTTGAGGCTTTCTTCACCATTGCTCGCCGTCGCTGCCCTTGGGGATATATGCGAGCTTTGTCCGAGCGATGGTTTCATCAGAGTCAACCTCTCCATCTGCTGGACTGCGAGGTTGTGATTACTCTCATGGATTGGAGGTACATCACCGGTTTAGAGTTTACCAGGGACAGAGTGCCCTTGGAGACGACCATCACTTTGACCATGGTGCGTACCCTCCTAGGGTTTTCTTCTAAGGAGCGGGCCTTCAAGGCTCGCATTGTCTGGTCGGGGAACCTGAGCGTCGACGCTGCTCGAGGTACCCTACAGCAGTAATTGCCTGCCGATTTAGCGGAGAGGGATCGCATCTTACAGCGTCTATTCCTGACCATCCTGAGGGGTTGTTTCATTGCGAACAACTCCTCCACTGTTCCCTTTAGCTTGGTAGGGACCGTTTCTAGACGTAGACCGCATTGGGGACTACGATTGGGGATCGTTTACAGTCGTTCTCTTCCTGCATTGGATGCGACTGTGATACAAGGGATTTACCGATGCCTGGGTCGGATTCTACCCGTTTCTTCTGGTAAGTCCTTTTGACCGAATTTCTTTTGTTTGATTTTTGATTAGTTTATCTTCTTCCCACAACTAATGGAGGGTTATTTTGCATTGACAGTTCTGGGCTTATGAGAGGCTTCTATGTCTTTGCCCCATAGCTATCTTGGGTTTGGACACTTATCCACGGGAACGTAGATGGCATCAGTCTACTCTGTCGGAGGTCTCGATCGCGGAGGGCTTTACCCATGCCCGTCTTAAGTTGGAGACATTGGTAGCTGAGGACATAGTGTGGATCCCATATTTCGGAGAGGACTTGTCCAAGGGATTTGAGGATGGTTTGCCGACAGGGCCAGAGTTTCATTTATCTACTCGTCGGATTCCATTCCTTTTTGATGGAGGTTGGGAGCTCTACCTCGGGGAGCGCACTTTTTGATGTATCACTGGGGATATTCGCCTTCCTTTTCTTCCCCCAGCTCAGTGCTTTTGGCCTTTATCTTTGTCGCCTACATCGATTCCCACTATGGGGTATGATGGTTTTTACTTATCCGACTATCCGATCACTTCTGAGGACTTTATCGCTTGGTGGGGGCCACACACTATAGAAGCTCAAACCCGGGCTCCCCAGTTCTTGGGAGAAATGGTTCCAGGGTCCCTTATGATGAAGGACTGGATATCATGTTTTCAGGAGCCCTCTCATCAGGCTCAGATTGCTGATTAGAGACTTCAGTTGGAGCAGCTGTTGGCATACTATCATTACAATGGTTTGGACCCCTCCTTAGCTAGTACTTTTGCTGCTCAGGATCATGAAGCTGGACCATCAGGCAGTTGTAGCTCTCATGGTGTTGGACCCTCAGGTATCGGTGGCTTTCAGGATAGGGATGATCCTTTTACTTGTCACCCGGATATGCAGGAGACACCTTATCGCTTGGATCAGCAGGATGTGCCCACTCCAGGTGGACCACCCCAGGTTGACCATTTTGATGATACCACCACTTTCCTGGATGATTTTAACTAAGCGACGAGCCTATAGGTCATCTGTTAGTCATTGGGCGCTTGTGCCCCAGTATCCTGTACTTTTTATTTTTTAGTTTTCACATGTATCATAGGTATGACAGTGATGTTTATGAAAATAATGTACTTGGCAAATATCTATGTATGATGCTTTCTATTTATTCATCGCACATGCTATTTTATCACTTGTTATGATGCATGCTTCACATATATTTAAATGATTGGATGGAGATTAACCCCTGTATTGTCTTATTGACATAGTTTTTACAGATGTCGTCCTCTACTGTGGTGCGCCTGGACCACCTTCCTCCTAGCCATGTAGCTATCAGTTTGAGGGTTTGGTATGACCAGTTGCCATATGCTGACCGTGTCACCGTCAGCCGCATATTGGGCCATTCCCTGTCTCTATTGTCCGTTCAGGTTCCAGAGGGATTTATTGCTGGGATATTTATGTATTGGATTCCTGAGCGCCACGTCTTCCAGTTTGGCTCAACAGAGTTGACTCCTACTTTGGAGGAGTATAGTCGCATCTCTGGACTGTCGATGGAGGGGCTATGTGCTCTGATGGCATTGGGCCATATACGCCGCCAGTTCAGGACGATGACTGGACTTAGGAGGGCAGTTGTGTTGTCCGAGGTGGGTGGTAGCCACGTTATCTCCATGGACTTTATGATTGGTCACTTTCCTTCTGCTGATAGTTTTGCCGTTTATCATGGCGATTTTGCCATTTCAGAGGAGCGATGGCACATTTCCCGAGTGGATGCCCTGGTTATGTGCCTCATAGCCTATCTATACAAGCCATTCTATACTGACCATCTGGATGTGGCGATGTCAATGGCAATTAGGGCTCTCAGAGATGACTTTACTATACTTTCCCTTATCTTGGCAGAGACATTGATATAAGCTTCTATCTACCGTAATGTAGAGGATCAGGAGTTCAGAGGTAGCAACGTGCTCCTATACATCTGGTTTATGATGCACCTCAGACCGACCGGGCGAATTCGCTATCACGGATTTTATTTTGGACATGGCTTGTCTCAGGTCTACTCATATCGACTGACTTCATGAGTCGATGAGGCGTCCTGGACTTCATTTTTGGGTGCCATGGAGGAGCTTTTTGCAATAGTTATGTATTCGGGTTATTGCTCCTTTCTGAGTTTCATCACCCATGTATCCGACTTGGATTTCCTTCCATTAGCGGGTTTAACGTGTGTGACGACCTATCATCCTCTAGCGGTGATGGGTTAGTTTGATCAGTACCAAGAGGTCCATGTATTTGAGGGGACTGAGGATTATTGCTTCCCCATCTGCTCAGTTACCGAGGTTGATCTGGCTTGGGTTTATGGATTCTGGTCTCATCGACAGACGGTGGAGTTTAGATACTGCCATCCTGGTCGATTTGCAGAGTACTCAACTTGGCTAGAGTCAAATTTGGCACCAGATACGGTAGACTAGATTAAGACAGGGTCTTTATCCGAGGATGATGTTAGATCTACAGACGGTGAGGAGCCCATGGAGGATCCTATATCTCTGACTAAGGATTCTTTATTTGCAGAGTTGACAACTTCTCTAGTGAGCACCGTCCCGCGTTCAGCCTCAGTTTCCATAGAGGCGATGGATAGACAGCTTCACTTGGTGACTTTTGAGAAGGATTAGGCTCGAGCTCTTATGTATGCCACCATAGCTGGTCAGGATACTGCTATCGCTGAGAGAGACACAGCCCGTGCTTCCAGAGACCAAGCCCTTGTTGACAGAGATGCGGCCTAGACTTTCTCATATGGACTCATTGGTCACGCACAAGGTGTAGTGCAGAGTCAGGAGGATGTTTTTCATATGGCAGCAAAGATGCTGAGACGGGTTGAGATACTAGAGCACAAACTCAGAGATGCTCCCTCAACTGTAGAGATTGCTGGATATCTGGCTATGTTGGCCAGTCTTAAGGCCGATTTATAGTTCTATTTTATTTCCCTGTATAGACTTTGTTATTATCACTTGTCATAGGTTACAATCAACTTTTGTATTCTAAACAATTGTATATATAACAAGAAACAAGTTTAGTTCACTTCCCTTGTTTGAGCATTTCTAGCCTTGTCCACTGTTACCATTTTTGCTTCAAGATTTATTATGTCGACATAGAACTGGTCTCGTCATGTGGCATCAGATTCGGCGAGAGTGATGCTGAGATGTCGCTAGGTCTTCTCCGCATGAGCCGTCGATTAGGTGGGCTTTATGGATAAGGTTTTGATTTCTGTATAGGTTAGGATTTTGAATAATAGGAAAGTGTTTGGATTTTTTGAAGGTTAGACCGCACCATAAATGGCTGCCTACGTACCCCCACAGCTGGGAGATCAGGTCTTTCGTAGTTCAGGCTCAGACCTGAAAAGTTTGAAAAGGGATTTATTTGGGTTTGAGTTTGATTTGATATGATTTTGATATTTTTGGTTTGAGTTGATAAATTCTGATTTGATTTTTCAAGGCTTAGTCCGCACCATAAATGGCTGCCTACGTACTCCCACAGATAGGAGATCATGTCTTTCGTAGTTCAGGCTCAGACCTGAAAAACTAGACTTGATATTTTTTCTTTTTTTCTTCTTTTTTTCTTTTTTTTCTTTTTCTTCACTTTTTTTCCAAGACAAAGTATTCCAGTTTGAAAGCGAAAGGGGTCTCAGACATAATACCGTTTCACCGAATCGGAATTAATCAATTGCGGGAAATCCTCACTGTCCATCTCTTCCAATTTCAAAGCTCCACCCGATAGGATTGCTTTAACAAGAAAGGGCCCATCCCAATTTGGGGAAAATTTTCCCTTAGTTGCATCCTGGCCTGGAATGATCTTCTTCAGCACCAAATCATGCTCTTTAAATTCTCATGGTCGCATCTTCTTGTTATAAGAACGTGACATTCGCTGCTGATAGAGTTGACCGTGGAAGATAGCCGCGGCCCTCCTTTCATCTATCAGGGATAACTAATCGTATCGATCTTGTATCCATTGGCTTTCCTCTATCTGGGCATCTAGCATCACTCTCAGTGATTCCATCTCCACTTCGACAGGAAGTACAGCCTCCATACCATATACTAGTGAGTAGGGTGTTGCCCCATTCGAGGTTCGAGTCGACGTTCGGTATGGAAGTAGAGTTAATGGCAACAGATCCGGCCATTCTCGGTGATTTCCTGACATCTTCATCATTATCTTCTTGATGTTCTTATTAGCTGCTTCCACCGCGCCGTTTATTTTCAGACGATAAATAACCAAGTTGAGGTGTTTGATATTGAACTTACTGCATAGTTCCCTCATCATCTTGTTATTCAAATTCTTTGCGTTGTCTGATATGATAACCTCGGGTTGTCCATACCGACAGATGACGTTGTTTCTAATGAAACTAACGATGACCTCCTAAGTGACCTTGGAGAAAGAAGCTACTTCCACCCACTTCGTAAAGTAGTCAATCATAGTGAAGATGAATCAATGATCGTTACTGGCTTTAGGCTCAACTAGTCCTATCACGTTCATTCCCCACATGGAAAAAGACCATGGTGATGTCAGGCAATGTAGCTGATTCAGAGGTGTGTGAATAATGTTGGTGTGGATCTGGCATTGATAGCAACGCTTGACATGATCATCGCAATCTGCTTTGAGAGATATCCAGTAGTGTTCTGTCCTCAGTTGCTTCTTGGCAAGTAGTGGTCCACTCATATGTGCTCCGCATACTCCACCATGTACTTCATTCATAAGTCATTGGGGTTGATCTCGGTCTAGACATCTCAGAAGGCTTACACCTGGGTCTCTCTTATAGAGAGCATCTCCACTTAGGTAGAAATTCATGGCCATTTTTTGTATTCGCTTCTTCGCGGCATGACTCATCCCTGCAGGGGTTGACTGATCTCACAAATATTGTTTAATATGGTGGTACCAAGGTGGTCCAGCAGGTGCTATCTCATCTGATATTTCCCCTACATTGTTTCCATATGACGGTGTATTCTGCACGATGAACGTGATGACAGGCATTCCCCCTTTTGCTGACAGGTTCACCAGTGAAGCTAATGTGGCCAATGCAGTGGAAAAATCATTTCGATTCCAGGGGATATGTATGAAGGCAATGTCTTCAAATTCCCCTTCCAATCTGAGGACATGTCGATGATACGACAGTAGATGTCGTTCCTTGGTGGTGTATGCCCCGGTAGACTGTCTGATAACTAGCTTCGAATATCCAAACACCGCTAAACGTTTTACTCCATGGACTGAGCAAGTTTTAACCCCACAATGCACCCTTCATATTCTGTGATATTGTTAAGGTTATTGAAATTCAACTTGGTAGCCACGGGGTATTGATCTCCCGTAATAGATACCAGGATTGCCCCGGCTCCAGCGCCTTCAGCGTTTGATGCGCCGTAAAAATACATTTTCCAAAATTGACCTTGATCCTCCTTATCGATCAGTTGAACAGTCAACACTTCCTCCTTCGGGAAATATGTTTCCAGAGGCTCAAAACCCCCTGCTGGTGCGGCCGACATGTGATCCACAATCCCTTACCCTTTAATTGACTTTTGGGTTACATAGATGATGTCGAACTGTTGAAGGATCAACTGCCACTTAGATAAAAGTCAGTTCAGAATCAGCTTGCTGAAGATGTATTTCAAAGGATCCATCCTCGAGATGAGATAAGTGGTATGGCCGTGTAGCTAATGTTGTAACCTCGTGGCTGCCCAAGCTAATGCACATCAGGTTATTTCTATTAGGGTATATTTTTGTTCTCCGCTGCTGAAGCATTTACTGAGATAATAAATCGCTCTTTCTTTCCCCATGTCATCCTTCTACCCCAGTAGGCAACCTATAACATTGGAGTTGATCGAGATATACATGAACAACAGAATTCGATCCCTCGGGGGTACCAAAATAGGTGCTTTAATCAACTTCTTCTGGATGGTGTGGAAAGTTTTTTGGCAGTCTTCATTCCATTTTTCAGAACAGTTCTTCCTTAACAGTTTAAAAAAGGGTTCACAAGTTGCTGTCAACTGCGATATGAACCGGCTGATGAAGTTTATACTTCCCAAGAAACCTCGGATTTCCTTCTCAGTCTTTGGCTCTGGCATTTCCGTGATGGCTTTGATTTTGGCAGGATCTAATTCAATGCCCCGGTTGCTCACGAGAAATCCCAGTAGTTTGCCGAATTTCACACCAAAAGCACATTTCTCTGGGTTTAACTTCAAATTGAACTTGGGGAGTTGTTCAAACAACTTCCGAAGATGAGCGCAATGGTTATCAGCCTGTCGGGACTTTATGATGATATCATCCACATACACATTGATTTTTTTGTGCATCATGTAGTGGAATAAGGTCATTATGGCCCTTTGATAAGTAGCACCAGCATTGGTAAGGCCAAAAGCTAGTCTTCGATAACAAAAGGTTCCCCAAGGGGTAATGAAGGCAGTCTTTTCCCTGTCTTCTTCAGCAACCATAATATGGTGATATCCAGCAAAGCAATCAGCAAAAGAATACATCTCGAAGTGTGCAGTGTTGTCGATTAATACGTGGATGAACGGCACTGGGAAGTCATCTTTAATGCTGGCTTTATTAAGATCTTGATAATCTACACATACTCGTACCTTTTCCCCAGATTTTGGCACTGGGACCACGTTGGACAACTATTCAGGGTACGTTGACACCATAATGATTCTCGCTTTGAACTGCTTGATAATTTCTTCTTTGACATTCAGGCTCCATTCTGGTTTCAACCGTCTCAGTTTTTGCTTGACTGGTTTGAACCCTTCTTTAATTGGTAGTCGATGGACAACTATATCGGTGGATAGACCTATCATGTCTTCATAAGACCAGGCAAAAACATCCTTGAATTGGGTTAAGAGTTGTATTAGTTATTTTTCTTGGTTAGAGGGAAAGTTGGTCCCTATCTGTATCTCTTGGAGATGGTCAGGGGTTCTGATATTTATGGTGGTGGTTTGATCAAGGTTGGGTTTAGATTTATCTTCAACCCGTGCCTTGATTTCCTCAGGCACCTCATCATCATCCCCTTCCTCTTGCTCAATTTCCATCAAGTCAAAGCCCAATTCTATATCGAAATCGTAATCATTACTCAAATTTGGCAAGTCATGGACGTGGCTAGAAATATGAAAATTTGGAAACCTGAGACAAAAACTTGATTGTTAAATATATACAAGTAGTCGTCAATTACAAAAAGATTCATCAGTTAATATGACAATAAGCAATAACAAGCTACAGATGAAATAAAATAGACATAAATATAGATAAAGGTAGAGCTCCATGTTAACGGTTACTTCCTGGTTTTTACCCTTTCCGAACGATCTGTGGGGTGATCATCCAATTGCTGGTTATGAGATCCTGGGGAGTTGCAGAAATAGACGCGCTACTGGAGTCGTCGGCGTCTTCTAGGATGGCCATAACTGGTTTGGAACTGGTCCCTGGATCCTCGTTTGGGATGTTTACATTTCCCCAGTTAAGGACCGGGAGGATGGGTTGATCACTTGACAAATCTACTCCGCTGGACTTCTTCAGGTCCTCTTCAGAAAGGCAAAAATTGCTCATGAATTGCAACTGAATCTCCTCCAGAAACTTCTTATCTTTGGCCTTTCGGGCCGCATCCTTGAGAGGCTTTTCATCCCCAACCTGCTGATGTCCGCTCTGATTGACTTTAGGAATCAGAAGACTTGAGATAATGACAGGGATCTTCTTTAATGGTTCTTTAAATTTGGCTTCAGTGAGGTTTGGCTTCAGGTGAATCATATGATTAACTAGCTTGTGCTTGTGAGGATTCTGATGTTTGGATACACCAGAATATTCTAGTCCAGCCTTTCCCAACTGCGTGGGTATACGGATTGGGTTCCTGATTCCTTGTCCATTCCTCCCCAATCCTCAACCTAGTCGATGACCTCGGGAAAGCATCTCTTGGCTAATTTCCATCACCTCTGGAGATATCCGGGGAATTAAGATCGGCGCCCCCACAGAGTTATATCGCGGATTACTTATTTTGAAGGCTTGAAAACTGGCGGGCTCGACACCTTCATTCACGCCGATCTAGGGCATATCTCCCAAATCATGAACAGAGTAATCAGGTTCTGCACAAACAGTCACCAGATTGCCGTTGACGATATATTTCAATTGTTGATGAAAAGTTGAAGGGACCGGGCCAGCCATATGGATCCATGGTTGTCCCAACAACAAATTATACCTGGTAGTGATCTTCAGGATTTTGAAAGGTATGTTGAAAGTGAAAGGGCCAATTTCCACAGGAAGTTTAATCTCCCCCACGGTATCCCTTCTTGATCCGTCAAAAGCTCGTACCACCACATGGCTTTCCCGAATCCGGTTTGGGTTGATCTTCATCTTCTCCAGAGTATCCTGTGGACAGATGTTTAAGGACGATCCTCCATCGATTATCACGCCACCTACCACATATCCTGATGAAACGACAGCGATATGCAATGGTTTGTGATGCCCATTTCCTTCGACTGGTATATCGTCATCGGTGAATGATATCACATTACTGTCCAGTACATGGCTGATCAGGTGCTGAAATTTCTCAGTATCGATAGTCTTGGGTAAGTGTGCTTCCTCCAATAATTGGATCAGAATTTGACGATGGTCTTCAAAATCTAATACCAAATCCATGATGGAGATTTGATGGGGTTCAGCTTCCAACTGCTTCACCGTCCTTACTTCCCCGCGCATCTTATAAAGGAA
Source organism: Panax stipuleanatus (assembly GCA_020205555.1). Classification (NCBI taxonomy): domain Eukaryota; kingdom Viridiplantae; phylum Streptophyta; class Magnoliopsida; order Apiales; family Araliaceae; genus Panax; species Panax stipuleanatus. The sequence goes on from CM035121.1 coordinate 89,979,441, forward strand.
ATCTGAGATCTTTCTGGTCGATACCTTCCCTAATACCTTGGTTACCAGTTTCGCCAAACGCCCCGGGAGGTAAAATGGATTCTCCCTAGGTATGATGGCGGTACCTTCTCCGTAATTCCACGGTACCTTCTTCAGGCTAAGAATTGGAAGTTGCGGCCCAACATCAGGGGTTTCAGCGCTGGTATCTCGAGAGTGGCTTTAGTTTCTCTGCTCATATATTCCTTTGCTGGTTATGGGTCCGCCAGACATTCCTTCCATGCAAAGGATAACCGCTACCATACCCTCCAAATTCCTCGGTCCTCGAGGGTAGTTTAACTATTCCTCAGAGAAGATCTCAGCTTTGTTCATTAATTCCAGTTCTCCTGATTCAATCAAGTTCTGGATTAAATGTCACAGGGCACAATATTCCTCCGTGGCATGCCCAGGAGCATTTGAATGGTAGAGGCAGGATCTAGAAGGATCGAAACACTTCCATCGTAGATCTGGGGGTGGCAGAAATTTTTGTGATTTTTCAATCCTCGATCAAGGTACAAAGAATTTCCTCCCTAGATTGCCTCAAAGGGGAGAATTTTCCTTTTGGCAACAAATTCTCGTCGGCTCTGCAATCTAGCTTCTCGAGCTATCTTTTCGGTCCATTTGTTCTGCTCCTGGCAGTGAATTTGATCCCTTCTGGAGGTTAAAACATCTTGGACAGATATGGGTCGGTTAGCCTAGGTAGGACCTAGTCTATTAGCTGTTGGGTCAACTGGTGTTGGTATACAACCAATTCTGCCAACTAATCCACTTGCGTCTTGATTGAAGCCAGGTCTTGTTCTACTCCATACTTTTCTTCAAGGTACCCCCAAATTGTAGGGTTATGTGCAGAGGGTAACTCTCCCATCATCCTCAGGTATTTGCGGTTTTCCCTGCTTCCGACACTGATCATGTTGACTCTTTCCTCCGCATGCTGAGGCAGAGGGTTGTTGTTGACATTTGGTTTCTCAGCTGCTTTGACTATAATCTCCCCGTTGTTAATCAAATTTTGAATTTATGCTTTAACAGTCAAACATTCTTGAGTATCAGGCCCCGGTGAGTTGGAATGGTAGGCACATTTCTTGCTGGAATCGAATTGCCTTCCGTTTAGATCGAAAGGTGGAACGAGCTCAACGATCTTCTTCTGGGCGATCAGTAGTGCTAATATATTCTCCAAGGAGTCTCCCAAAGGAGTGAATATCCTTCTTCGCTTGTTTTCCCCAACTTTCACTGCTGTAAAATTTTGAGAATTCGCTGGATGAGAGTTCTGCCTTTGGATAGATTAGTTAGGACTCTTGTTAGCAAATTATCCCTGTAATATTAAAGAGACATATTCTTCCTTTCTCTTTGATACTCTTTTGGGAGTGCTGGCATAATTTCTCGACTATATGTGCTCGGCCACGGCTTCCAAAGCAGCGAGGTCCTTAATTTTTCCAGACTTCAAACCCATTTTAGCCATTTCCCCATGTTTGATCAATTCGGAGAAGGATTTCCCTAACCCGGCGAGGACTCTCTCATAGAAAGGGGCTTCTTGTATATCAATGAAGGTTGTCACCATCTCACCTTCATCAATTGGTGGTTTGACTTGGGCTGCCATTCACCTCCACCGTTGTACGTATTCTTTGAACGATTCATTGCCCAGCTTTTTAACATTGGTAACCTGGTAGCGATCAGGTGCCATCTGGGACTGGAAACTATATTGGTTGAGGAAAGCTTGGGCCAAATCTTTCCAACCTCTAACTTTGGAATTGTCTATCCATGCGTACCACGTTCAGGCATCACCGGTAAGGCTCTTCTGAAACAGTTGCGTCCAGAGGTTTTCATCCTCGGCTTAAGTTCCAAGTTCACCTATATAGACTTTCAAGTGAGTGTATGGGTCTCCCAGTCCGTTATATTTCTCGAACTCGGGGAATTGAAATTTATTCGGGTATCTCGCCTTTGGGAAAATACACAGATCCGAATAATTTACAGCTTCCGTGGGATCCTGCCCCTTTCATAAACTAGATATCGTCCTCCATTTGTCTACCTTTCTTCCTAATTTCTCTAGTGTCTTTGTCCTCCCGGAGGTCTATGATTTCCTGTGTTGTCTTCTGGATCGGGGCCTCCTTGGGTACTTCAACATCAAGGGGAGATATAGGTGTGGGCATTTGGGTATCACCTTCCTTTTCGGGTAATTTTATGTCTCTTTGCACAGAGGATTCAGTCGGACTCTTGTGCTTAGATTCTTGAGATACTTTGCACTACTCTTTTAACAGGGTCGTCATCTAGGTCATCTGTTTCTTAAACTCCTCAAATTCATCTCGAAATATAGGGATATGTTCAGATGAACTTCCTTCATCCATCTTGAACGGTGGTGAACGGGATTTCTTTGCTCGAATCGAGTTCTAGGACCAATCTGCACAAAAACTGATATCTAGTTTAGACTGGATATTGGTGGACAAGGATGCATGTTATGCTATGCATCAGTTTAATGGGTTTTTTAATCTTTTCCTGCAACACAACGAGTTAGTCGAATTGATGACATAATAGAAAGATATATGTATGATAGTTTCAGATGATTGCCATTTATATACTCGAAAAATTAAATAGGGCATGAAGAAGCACACCGCGCGTTTGGTTTATCAGAGGCTGACCTATCTTAGGGTTACTCTCACGGGCTGTTTGAAATTGGTTCCCAGATCTTCGCAATTTATTTGATGAAAACATCAATTTTTTAATTGGAGCGGATCTAAGTGGTGCCTTTCCTGAGCCTCACAATGGAAACACCCAGAGAAGTCCAGTAATAAACAATCGACGGGATTCCTCCTAATGGAGGTACCACACAACATACATTCACGTCCTCACTGCATGTAATATGATGACATTGTGCGAAGCACTAATATATTGTGCGAGGCATTAATACAAAATGCTAAAAGATTGATACACACAGAGATCATTCACATAAGATGTATATGCAGAATGACATCAAAAAGTTTGATCGCGGCTTCCCTCTTTGATCCCCAGTAGAGTCACCACCTGTCGACGCCCGAAAAAAATCCTGCTCCTTTTTGTTGAAGGAAAAGTCTTTTTCTTTGGTTTTGTTTCCCTTCCTCTCTTATCCGGGGGAAAAAGAGAGGAATGCCCATATTTCCTAAATTAATATTATTCTACCCTTTCGCTTTCGCTATGCCTTTGGGGATTCCGTTTAAAAGGTGAATTTTTAGGAAATTGGTACCGACATAAGTGTCGACAATTTTGAAAAGATTGAATTTATTTTGATGATTAGAGCGAATAAGACAGAGTCGCCAGTTGGTATTGTTTAAATGGATGTACCAACTCATCCGAGTTTTAATGGTTTTTCGCAAGATGGTCCAATGCATGACTCCAAAAGATTGGTCTTTAAATCTAAGATTCGTGGAATCCGGGGGCTAGGTTAAGCGGGGGGAAGGTATTAGGCACCCCCTGACTCCCGTGCAAGCACGGTACCGCATCTTATTGATTTTTTATGCATAAAGTGTGTATGTGTGTGTGTATGTGTGTGTGTGTGCTTTATTTTGAAAGCTTTATTAGTTTTTTCTAAGTCTTTATTTTGGGTGACTTGAAAGTACTGTTGTACCTCTTTTACGCCTAGGTACGAAGGATTTGATTTGATAAAAAGTTTATTTTTAAACAAGATATATGAATTGAAATGAGGTTTTAGATAGTAAGATTTTCAAATCCTTTGCCCGACTAGGAATCGAGGACTTCGATAATTCCTTTTATTCTTTACGTTTATTACGTGATCTACCCTGAATCACTTTATTATGATTGAAAGCTCTTTGCGGTTTTATTAGAAATCATTTTGATGATATGCATGCAAAAGCGTTAAAAAGGGTCGAATCATCGTCGGGCATGTAAGCCATCTCGATGAACCGAGCTCCCGCAATCAAGGTTTTCACTATCACGGGATCTTGAATCCGACTTCTCAGGACTAACCCCTCGAGCTCGTTTTCAAGATCCAAATATTACATATGCAACGGTATTTACGCCATTAAAACATTACAACATAAAAATCAGTCCATCGTGAGAATCAAGTCGGATCCATTCGGGGATCTAAACATCAGGATTCCTAGGTTCACATTATTTATGCGGGATTAAATATATACAATGTCCTCGACTTTGATATTAGGTGATTTCATTGGTTGAAATTATCATTTTGAGCCATTTCGGACCCCTTTCGCCTCTAAATATATATTTAGGATTATACGGGGTAACCAAGATCATTTAAAGCAATAAATCCATAGATCTACCATGAATTTAAGCCACTCTAGCCCATGGGTTAAAGCTTCATGCTTAATAACCTCTCAAAGGCTAGATTTGGCTTAAACCTAGGTAGATCTAGCCTCTGCGGTCAATTTACAACGTAATAAGCACAATATAACCAATAAAAACGTAATATCTACCAACTATTACACAATATACTTAAAATTCAACAAGTTTAACTTTATTCAAACAAGATATATCATTAATCTAGTATTTGAACAACATTTAGAAAGAAACGAAGCTAGAAAGTGCGTTGTTTCACCTTGGGGGCCTGAAAAAATGTTTTAACTCCCGTGGCCAACGTGGAACACTCCCGGGGCTTCAAATAGATACTAGATGAGATGATTATGCTTCAAGTTGGTGTTCTTAAGTTCCACCCGAGCCTCTCTCTCTAGAATGTCTTTCCTCTCTCTAAAATTGTTATCTCTCTTTTTTACAAATGAGCTAATGTGGGTGTTTTAATCTGCCTGAGCCAACCGCATACATACATGTGGACAGCCGCATGTATGGATGCAGGCTAGGCTAGGTGGGCCCCACAAGCTCGGCAGGTGTTCCTTCGATCCTAGTTTGGTAGAAGTTGACCTCCCCCGCTCGATCTTTCGGACAGTCTTCGATGAACGCAGCAGGAGAAGATTGAGTCATACTGAATTAGGGTTCGGGAAGTCTATACTCGTGGCTGAGATATATCCTCCAAGTGTAGATATTAGTTAGCTGGCTCATCTCCGATGGCACATCTTTCGAGGTTTGCTGAGGTGGTTTTCGATGATCACTGTCTCAGCTCGTCGATCCTCGCTTGGTTCGCGATAAGTTCGGACGTCATTAGTCCTTTGCATCACTCCGGGGTTGTCTCCGAGATGATTTGGCTCTTTTGCCCTACTTCGGGGTTGTCTCCGAAGTACAATGACGCTTTTGCCTTTCTGCAAGGTTAGTACAAAGAAAGCAAAATTCTGAGTGTCTACACTAGTCAAGCTGCTTTTATCCATCACACTTTTCAGCATGAATACTGATGCTTCCCGAGGCTTGCATACCCAGTTAATTCATATAATGGACATTGAAGCATATTTTCACTATTTTTCCATACATCAATTTGATCATCAATTTTTTTTCATTTTTTTTCTTTTCACAAGGATCTTTCATTGACATAGCAGTGAAAACAGTTCTAAAGCAAAAAATTAGTGTACATAAACAACTCCACATACAACTTAGTCAACTAAGCATGCTTCACATATTCAAGTACTCATGCATCAATAAATTCAATTCAGATCAAGTACACTGGTTACTGACTTAGTTTTCAACATTCATTGATCAACTAAATACCAGCAGATCTTGAAATTAATCATCAATTTTCAATTTGTGACTCTAACTCTTCAGCACGTAGGTGAATAAAATCATGGAACGAAGCAAAAATTTCAGCAGATTTCCAAATTCTAGCAAATTTTAGACTATTATACCTAAAAAACAAAGAAACCTAAAATTGAAAATTCTTTCCCCCAAACTCAAACCTTACATTGTCCCCAATGTAAGAAAACCATGCAAAGTAAAAAACTACTACAACTAACAAATTAAAAAGAAAGGGGATAGAAAGATCAAATCTGAATTCTTGGGTTACCTCCCAAGCAGTTGCCCTTGTTTATTGTCATGGGCTTGATATCTTCCCTCTCATTTTATGTAATTGGACTTGTGAACTTCAAGTGGACTGGTAACAATTTCAGCTCTAAATTAGGAACATTTTGTACTTCATGATCCTGCTCCTTTCCAACCATCAAATCCTCCTTGTATAATTGTATTCGATCAAAAGATTCCTGCACTGAATAATCCACAACATTAATAGCAAAAACAGATTTAACATTACCAAGATACCTTTTCGCCTTATATGCGCTGAACTGGAACTTTGCATTATCTAATTCCATATTAAAGGTTCGATGGTGTGTATCACTCATTGTTTCTGTTGGTTGTATTGATGGAGATGAATCCTCATCTTTCTTGTAGAGGTCTGCAGAACTTATCAAATCATTCCCCTCTTCCTCTTGTTTCTTCTCTTTATCAAATTCTATATTACTGTCTGTTCCTGAAGTAAGCACCGAATCCTCCTGCTCCTCTTCGTCACATCCCATTACACTTAAGTTCTCAACAAATTGATGATTTAACTTTCCGAATCCTTGACATTCCAAACTACTAACTATGGTAGCAAGTTGACTCATCTAATTCTCTAACCTGTGGATAAAATTCGTTGTCACTTGTTGGAACTGTTGCGTCTGATTCATGAAAGCTTTGAACATATCCTCCATAGACGTTCCAGAATTAGCAGGTACTTCGTAGCTCAAGTTGGGATGGTCTCTCCATCTGGGATTGTGAGTTTCTGCCCAAGGATCATATTGATGCTGATGATGTCCTAAGAATGTTCACACGACATTGACGTGTTGCACAATTTCATCCTCATGCAATATTGGACAAGCATCACTGGTACGTCCTGACCTTGAGCAAATTTCACACTCTTTTGCAACTTTCATATTCCCTGTAGCCATTTGACGAATTTAGAAATTTGTTGTCCAATATTACTTGCACTTACCCCATTTACCCTTTGAGGTGTATGATCCATCCTAGTTCCATATAGCTGCGAGTTAGCTGTCATGTTTGCAATTAAGTTCCTTGCAACTTCTAGAGTCTTGTCTACCAGTGCTCCTCCACTTGTTGCATCAATCATGCTTCTATCCATTGGTAGCAACCCCTCATAGAAGTACTGAATCCAGTGATAGTCATCGATTCCATGAGGTGGACAGCTGGAACATAACTTCTTGAACCTTTCCCAATACTCATAGAGATTCTCTTCGTTAAACTGCCTTATTCCACATATCTCCTTCCTTATGTTAGCAACTCTCGAAGTAGGAAAGTACTTCTCCAAGAATAACTTTTGCATCTTAGGCCATGATCGTATTGATCCTGAAGGAAGATAGTACAACCAGTCTTTAGCCAAATCTGCTAATGAGAACGAAAAAAGTCTAAGCTTTATCTGCTCCTCTGTCAGTCCTTGTGATTTCATTGTGGAACACACCACATGGAACTCCTCTATATACTTATATGGATTTTCACCTGTAAGACCACGAAAAATATGCAAAAGGCAAATTAGTCCAGAGTTAAGTTCAAAAGCAACATCTAAAGTAGGATATTCAATACACAAGGATGGTTGATCAAGGTCAGAAGTAGCCAGTTCTTTTAAAGTTCTGTTATATCGTGGCACCTCCATCTTTTCCTTTTCAAGTGTTGGAACAAGAGCTTCTTCTGTATCTGTAATTTTCTCTATCTCTTGATCAAAATTTAAGTCAATGGATTGAGAGGATTGAGTCATAAAACAAAAATAAAAAATAAAAAATGAAAAACAAAGAATAAACAAAAACAAATAACACTCCCCGACAACGGCGCCAAAATTTGGGAGCTGTCGTTAGCACTCCTAAATTAATACTTTACTTCTACTCTACTATCACAAGAATGAGTATAGCAATAAGCAAGGATCGATCCCACAGAGAGTGTATTATTTTATATTTATCCAATTATTTTCCAATGAATTGGGGTATTTTTTTTTAATAACTAAATTAACAAAAGTAAATTTAGAAACAATATCAATAAGTAAAAATCTTCAATTCTTCAGTTCAGTATCACCTTTTCACAATCATGGATTAATCAAGTTTTACAATATTTATCCTTCAATGAGATTAACAACCCTAGATAACTGCGATCGCTAATTATCCGAAATTCTCTTTATGTGTAAATATAATGCGATGATTGCCAACAAAAGATCATAACTATCATATAACCTATAACTATGAGTCTAAATTTAATACAATAGAAGCATTAAGAATGAGAATTAGATTGTTCCAAGAAACAATTGCACAATCAGGAATTATTTAACTTGTCTTCTAAAAATCTTAACAATACCCAAAAGCTTGTCCACAATCAAGTATCATTAATTGTTACTTATGATTAGACATACATCGTTTGCTTAATATATATCTTAATCTAGCAGATGATAGTTATCAGATTAATCTAAGTAGCCATATCAAATTAATCAGATAGTATAGCATACAAGAAGTTTATGTAGATAATCAGAATAAATCTCACATATGAATGAATAAATAAAGTAAACTTGCTCAAACCGTTAATTATGAATAAGTTTCAACATCCCTTCAGAATTGAATTGAGTAGTTTAGATTGGCATGCTTTGATTCCCCCAAAACTAGGGTTTAGATGAATGTAGAAGATGATATATATAAACTAATCTAATCTAATGGAACATATCTTCCATATATGATCCTCTCTAACCCTTAAATAGCCTCTTATTCGCAGCCCAACATGCAGCCTTTCGTTTCGTCCAAATCCTATTCGAACAAGGACACTTTTCTTTCCTAGCCGTGCCTACCCGCCCCAACGGATATTATGCCTTGACACACCCTCCCCGGCGGGTGTTCTTGCTGTTCGGCCAGCTCTAAGTCCTCCCCGGCGGAGGTTTATACTATGAAATCCGCCCCGACGGGTATTGCTCAGGCGCCTACTGTGACAACTTGAGAATTTATAAGATTAATAAAATCTTAAATGATTAAATAAAGGTTAAATAATAAGGCCTAGACTGGAAATAGAGTATGGATTTAAAATTTTTGTGAAAGACTTATACGATTTTGTGATTATATGTGTGTACAGTATGTGGTTAAGGGTTAAGTATGAATCAGGTAAAGGGTAACATGGAAAAACCCTAATTTTAAATTGATAAACCCTAATTCAGTTGATGAAAAGCCTAATTACGGATAAAGATTCGATAGTTAATACAGTTATTATAATTGTATCTATGATTGCGTGTGTGTATATATAGTAAGGGATTAATGATCAAATATTGATCAGATAAGGTATAACCTTAGCAAACCCTAATGATAGATTAGAAAACCTAATCTGCAGTTAGAAAGCCCTAATTTCTTATTCGGGAATCCTAAACCCTAATTTGTAAACCTTAATGGTGATTAGTAAACTCTAATGTTATTTATCAAACCCTAAGGGTTAAATTTTATGGGAAATATAGGAAATAACCGAACTACCCTTAAAATTGTGTGGAAAATTATTAGAATACCCTTTTGGAGGCGAAATGACCGAACTACCCTTAAAATTGTCTGAGAAATTATTAGAATACCCTTTTTGAGGCGAAATGACCAATTACCATTAAAATTATATGTAAAATGACCAAAATACCCTCCAATCCATGTGAACTTAAATCAACCAATCAGAGAAGAGATGATGCAAGCATGACATCAGCATTAAAGAAACACAAAAAGTGATGTCATCATGATGTTATCATCATGATGTCACCGAGGGACTAAAGTGCAATTAATGAGGTATTAAAGTATAATTAACCAGGGTACCAAACTGTAATAAGCCGGGGGCAAACTATAAAAAGCCGAGCCCTTAACGTGCAATTATTGAAACTATATTTTTTTATAAATAGGAGTCATTTCTCTTCATTTTTCTAAAACCAAAAATATGGTTAGAGAGAGAGAGAGGAGAATTTTGGTAGAAAGTGAGGAAAGTTTTGGCGAGTTTCAAGATTTCAAAGGATTAGTTAAAGCTTGCAACTCCAAGAGCTATTTACTCTTGTGGTTATTATGTTCATTATTCTTTATATATTTAGTAAAAAAATATACTTTTACAAACAGTTATAATGCCCAAATTATTTGAAGCAAATAGTACAAAAGTCCTATTTATAAGCAAATATAATGTCCGATTTATTTCTCTTATAAAGTAAAAAATATATTTTTATAAGCAGTTATAATGTCCAATTTATTTCACTTATAAAGTAAAAAATATACTTTTATAAGCAGTTGCTATGTCCGATTTTTTTCAAGTATTTAGTAAGAATACTCATGTTATAAGCAGTTATAATGCTGAAATTATCTCAAATAGAATAGTAGAATATTAATTTTATAAAGCAGTTATAATGCTCAATTTATTTCAAATATAGTACACGAATATTCATTTTTACAAGCATTTATAATGCTCAATTTATTTAAATATTAATGATATTAAATTTATTTAATAATTATATTAAATAAATTACTTAAAAATGATTTTAATATTTTAAAAATTATTTAAAATGATATTAAAGTATTAGAAAATATTTTAAGTTATACTGAATAACTTTTAATATTTTGGGATGAAATTACATTAATAAATTAATATTAATGATAATAAATTTATTTAATAATTATATTAAATAAATTATGTAAAAATAGTTTTAATGTTTTAAAAATCATTTAAAGGTAATATTAAGGTATTAAGAATATTCTGAGTTATAATAAATAACTTTTAATATTATGACACGTATTTCATTAATATTTAAACTTAATTAAATATTAATGATAATGAAATTATTTGGGATTTAAATCATTTAAAAATGGTATTAATGATTGAAAAATCATTATAAATGATAATGATTAATTGAAAATTATTATGAGCTATTGAAAAATGTTATGACTAATAATTAAATTATCTAAGATAATTGTGAAGCAGTTAAGTAGAGTTTAATTGAAAATAAACTCGATAATTATTCGATAGAGTAATCGGGACGTCGAAATAGTACCGAACTCAAATCGTACTAAAATACGTTGACTTGATATTAGGTCTTATGTGTTTTAATGAATGTTAGGGATATGTGCTTATGTGTTTAAGTTGTATTATTACTGTAATTAACAGTAGTATATGTAATGATATTATTCTGATTGAGTGATCGATATTATCAATATTAGGTCTTTCAGATGAAGCTAAAATAGATTGCGTAACAGTAATCGACGGTTCAGGCAAGTTCTCGAACTATACTTTTAATTAAGCAAGTTCCTTAACTCTAACTTGAGTTATTATTTTTCAAATACAGTAGTGGATAATTATTGTTGATTATACCATGTCTATAATTTATTGATTCGCACGTTGTGCATGTTGTATATATATGTTCATTAGGTATGAAAGGCTGATCACCATCATTACCATTTGGTCCAGTTACAGTTGTTCATGTTCATTTTGGTCATTCATCATTATTGTCTCAGTCATTCATTTATGGAAAAATTAATTCATGTTCTTTCACCAATATTATATTGTTGAAAGTTTGTCAGCTTATTATTCTTTTCAATCATAATATCTTCATTTGAACTTAAACTTGCTGGGCAAACTTGTTTCTCACTCTTGCTATATCATGATAAAAATTTTAGATTAAGACAAAACTTCGGACACAAGAAAAGACAAGTTACATGATGGAATTATTGTACGGTTAAAATGGTAATAGTATTGGATATATATGACATTGTAAGTCGTGTAGGATATTGAATGCAGGTATTAAGTTAAGATTACAGACCTTGGAAATTATGTTGTAAAAGTTATTGTATAACAATTTATGTTTATATCTTCCGCAATAATAATAGAAATAATATATCGTAACGTACCAGGTCTGAGGTTCAGGGGACCCAGATTTGGGGGCGTCACAGTTGGTATCAAAGATGTAGGTTATAAACCTTAGGTAGGGGTACCTTAGGCTATAACCACAGAGATAAGGAATAGGAATAAACTCAAATAGAGTTTAAGTTCTAAGCAATGAATTTGGGCAATGTATTAATAAGTCAATAAGATTCAAAGAAGAATCCTGACAAGTAATAAAGATCAAGAGTTACCTAACTCTGATGATAAAGATGAACAGTAGTAATGAATAGATAGAGTCTAAAAGACTAAAAGTATAAAGGGAAAGAAGATCGTAAAATAAAACGATCATAACATAGGAAAGAATCGTAATATAATACGATTATAATATCAGATTACAACGTAATCTGATGAGGTCATAAAAGGACAGATGATCAATCAAATGATTGAAGACTTTATAACAGAATTGCTATACGAATATGGTACTATGAAATAGTACGAGTTAAACTCAGGAAAGAGTTATGAATTGTAGATACGGATTAAATGAAATTCGTATTGAGTATAGAGGGAGCTAGGAATATGTGGGATTTCATGTAAGACCCCAACTTTTATGAATAAAGATTTAATTTTCTTTATATATTATTTTGAAATAGTAAGGTGTTGATTTGATAAATGTGAAAAGTTATGGGTGAAATGTGCAAATATTTCAAAATGAGCAAGTGGTTATAAAATATTCATTGTTGTCGGGGAATATTCGTTTGGTCGTGGAATATTCTTGTTGTCGGGGAATATTCGTACGACGGCGCAGCTATTTGTGAGCCCCACAACGGAATAACTGTCGGATATAGAAAGCGATAGAAATTACCTTTTTATAAATAACGGTAAAACTATTACGGTTAAACTGTTGAAATATCCGGTGATAAAAATACATTAATACACGTTGTGCACAGTAGCACACGGTATTGCACAGTATTTTGAATTATTGGTTCTTACGTAAGAAGTCACTTACTCAATAATTGTTACAGTAATTACTGTTCAATATTTTATATTATTGATTCAATAATTGTATGATATTTTATGGTTCAATAATTGCTACGTTGATATTTTATATCAATAATTGCTACGTTGCTATTTTATATGATTGATTCAATAATTGTTACCGTTGATATTTTGTATTATTGATTCAATAATTGTCACTGCACAGTATTTCACATTATCAACTCAATAATTCATATTATTTGAATAATATTATTAGATAGCATTATTGACAATGTCTAAGGAAGTTCTATCTAGGAGGGGTTATTTAATTGCGCGCCAGTAAGGAGAAATTCTTATCGGAAGGCCCCCTCTTTCCTGGGAACGACCTAGTTGTCAATATTGTAGTTCTGTAATATTATTTGTGAATAATTAATTATTGATTTATATGATAAGGAAATATTTATTTTGTGAATATAAAAGAAGGAATTAGTGTTGATGTGTTTTTATCAGTATTTTGGTGTGGAAAATCATCCGTTTATGGATTTCGGATAAGTTATGTTTGGAATTTGGAAAAACTTCCTTCTACAAAGTTGTAGAGAATTAAATTTTCTATGGAAATGACATAGAATTTGTATTTTTCTGACAAAAGGGCTATTTATTATGAATTATTGAAGTTTTGAAAAATAAATATTTTTTTAAATAAAATGGTGGGCCCCACTTTTGGTTGTTGTGGAAAAATTTTTGAATTTTCAAATCTCACGAGGTGTGCTGGTTAAGCCGCCGGCGCAGAAAGTCTACTTTGGCATCCTAAGCTTTTCCTATAAATAGGGTGCTTAGGTTAGAATTGAAAATCACACCAGAATCAGAAGTTTTCTCTCTCTATAATATCGAGCGTATTTTTGTGAGTATTTAGATACTTTGAGTGTTGCTATTCAGTGCAAGCTTTTTTCAGCCATATATCCGATATTTCAGTCAAAAGTACTATTCTTTTGAGGTAAGGGGTGTTATTTTCTTTCGTAAATGATGTTATTCTTTTCAATATCATTATACCAAAATATTGTCGTGGATTTTATTATGAAATTCTTACTTTTTCCGTCGGGGTTACTATTCACGTATACGATACTATTCACGAAAAAATTAAATTTTCTTCTATATGTCCAAATTGCTTGTTAAGGTTCCTATCTTTGATTGGATCTAAGATTTGAGTTTTATTCTTTAATTTTGCCCCACAATTGATTATTACGAAGTATTTTTGAATTGGATAAACAAAAATATGAATCCTTAATCTTTGTCCTTTATCTCACTGGATTCGTTCTTTAAAATGTTTTTCATCATCCTCAGTCCTAAAAGGTGGTATAACTGAATATCTTTGGCCTGTAGAGCAAGGATGAATGATTACCTGATGAATATCTTTGGTCGTAGTGCAAAGATGGACAGGTGTTGAGATGAACATGACCACTGGTGATACAAATGAATATCTTTGGCCCGTAGTGCAAAGATGAATATTTGATTTGAGATGTATATTGATTGATGTTACAGGGATAAAATATTGATGATGGACTTTTAAATTATAGAAGATAGTAGACTTCAATCTCTACTTAACTCTTCTAATGAATTGTTATTTCTGCTACGAATATTGATCTAAAACTTGTTGTCAATAAACTTTTATCTGAATTGTTGAAGACTAACGATAATTTATTTTCCATTATCATAGTCATAATATTATTTATTGGGCTAGTTGAGCTCACCCTTTTCATCTATTGCCCTCTTCAGGAAATGAGAATGTCGCAGGAACTAGTCGGGGGACAGAGTGATGGTTCGAGTTAGAGCAGTAGTAGTCCTCACTATTTCTGATAAATAGTGTGATAATAATTGTAATGAGGACTTAGTTTGAATATTAATATTTTCTATATATTTGTATTGACACTCACAGTTGTGTGGTCGTATTTTGCACGACCGTGTGATATAAAAGATTGTATTTGAATTCTGTACCATGTATTTGGCGACTTAGAATGGGTTGGGTTGACTGGACCTATTCTGGGGGGCGTCACAGTTGGTATCAGAGCTTAGGGATATGATCTCTGGCAGAGATCGGGGAATAGAACTAGGAGGGGAGAGACGAGTAAATCCTTCACTAGTATGTCCTACCTAAGCTTATATGGTATTTAATTGGTCAGTCGGAGCATAGAGTTAATACGTGATATGTTGATATGTTTAATTAACCATTGTTTTATGACAGTATTTGAGAATGGCAGCTGAGAATTTTAACAATGAAGTGAATGAGACAGTGGAGACACTTTTAATCACCGACCATGAGAACGTGCAACAAGAAGGCAATGTTCATCCTAAAAATAAAGCTGATCAGACGATAAACGATGAGATGTTTAGAAGTTTTTTGCAGTTCATGCAAAACTAGACGAGGGAAACTCGTGTGCAAAATACAGGTGGAGAAAATAACAACTCGCGACTTGTTACTGCCAAGCAGTTCAAAGAGTTGGGACCACCAAAATTTCAGGGAAAGCCAGATCCAATCAAGGCGGAGACGTGGGTTAAGTAAATTACCAAGATATTTGATGTCTTGGGATGCACGGAGGAACAGAAGGCTCCATTCGCCACCTTTATATTTCGAGGAGAGGCAGACTACTGGTGGGAGTCTGTGAAGCGTACCAAGCCTGCAGCACTCAAGATGTCTTGGGAGGAATTTCAGAAACTGTTCAATGACAAGTACTTTCTTGAAAGTATTCGTCATATGAAGGAGGTAGAGTTTATCAGACTGGAACAAAATAACATGACGGTGTCCCAGTACGAGGCTAAGTTCGCGGAGTTGTCCAGGTTTGCACCTCATTTGGTGGAAAATGAGGAACGTATGACGCGGATGTTTCTGAGAGGTTTGAAACCCAAAATACATCAATACCTCATTTCTCACAAATTTTCTCTATATTCAGATGTAGTGAACAGGGCCCAGTTGTTAGAAGGAGATAGTGATTATATTCAACCAAGGGACAACAACCAAGGTCGTACCGATGGCAGCAGTCATCAGACCAATGACAATCAGCGGGGAGAAAAGTATGATAGAAGCGGTAACCACTCCGGTGGTAATCGTGGCTATGATAGTAGAAAAAGCGAATCGGGAGGAGATTTCAAGAAAAGAAGGTACAACAATGAGAATGTGAAGACGTCGACATCAGCACCAACATCAACTATTTCTAGGGGAGGAGAACGACCACCGGTCGTATGCTATAAATGTGGGAAAGAGGGACACATCAGCCCAAACTGCCCACAACAATTCAAAGCATGCTATAACTGTGGAAAAGAAGGACATATAGCTCGAGATTGTCCTGTTGCGAAACCAAGTCCAGCGGGGGTAGTGATTCCCAAGGTGGTTTCAGACAAGTCAAAGTCTGTGATTCTTGGAAGAGCGTTTGTAGTGACAGCCCAAAACGCGAGGAATCCACACGAGGTGATTACGGGTAAGCTAATCATAAACTCTTGCGAAGTTTACACCTTGTTAGATACCGGTGCTACCCATTCTTTTATTTCACCTACTTGTGCTCAACGTTTGAACTTGACTTCTGATAAATTAGACTTTGACTTGTCTGTTGAAACTCCGTTGGGAGAAACCTTTGTTACATCCACAGTTTACAAATCTTGCTTGATTTAGATTGGAACCCTTACCTTACATGTTGATCTTATATCTTTGAAAATACTTGTATTTGACGTGATTTTAGGAATTAACTGGTTAACCACTTACCATGCCAAAATTGATTGTTTTTGTAAGGTTGTTAGTTTTCATATTCCTAATCAACCTGTTGTACGAATCCAAACCACCAAACCACTAAAATCAATCAATATCATTTCAAATCACAAGGCGATTCATTTATTGAAAAATGGATGTCAAGTTTTCTTAGCTCATGTCACTGATCTAAACCAGAATACGTAAGATTTGAATGATATTTCCGTTGTTAATGAGTTTCCTGATGTATTTCCCGAAAGAACTTCCCGGTCTACCCCCAGAACGTGAAGTTGAATTCTTTATTGACCTTGAACCCGGTACAAAACCCATTTTTAAAACCCCATATCAAATGGCTCCTATTGAACTTCAGGAGTTAAAGGTCCAATTACAAGAACTGTTAGACAACGGTTTTATTTGTCCTAGTACGTCTCCTTGGGGTGCTCCTATTTTATTCGTAAAGAAGAAAGACGGGAGTATGCGACTTTGTATTGACTTTCGGGAGTTGAACCATGTCACCATTAAGAATAGGTATCCGTTACCTCATATTGATGACCTGTTCGACCAGTTGCAAGGAGCACAATTCTTTTCAAAGATCGATCTTCGTTCTGGATATCATCAGCTGAAGATTAAAACTGAGAATATTCTGAAGACTGCCTTCAGAACTCGGTACGGGCATTATAAGTTCTTAGTCATGTTTTTGGATTGACTAATGCTCCTGCTGCTTTCATGGATATGATGAACCGTGTATTTAAGGAATATTTAGATCAATTCATTGTTGTCTTTATTGATGACATCCTCATCTATTCTAAAAGCTGTGAAGATCATGAGCACCACTTGAAGTTGGTACTTCAAAAGCTTCGTGAGAACAAGCTATATGTCGAGCTAAAGAAAGGCTAGTTTTGGCTTGAGGAAGTAGCATTCCTTGGGCACGTGGTATCGAAACGTGGAGTATCTGTTGACCCAACGAAGATTGAAGCAATACAAAGTTGGGAGCAACCTAAGTCGGTGACCGAAGTACAAAGCTTTCTGGGCTTAGCTGGTTATTATCGAAAATTTCGTAGAGGGATTTTCTCGAATCGCTACTCCATTAACTCAGTTGACTCGGAAAGATACAAAATTCATTTGGAGCGAGGAATGCGAGAAGAGCTTCCAAGAGCTCAAGAGGAGGCTCATTTCGGCACCTGTTCTGACAATACCATTTGGTTCGGATGGATTTGTCATTTTACAACGATGCTTCGGGCAAAGGGTTAGGATGTGTTCTCATGCAACATAGGAAAGTCATAGCCTATGCCTCGCGACAACTCAAAGAATATTAGAGGAATTATCTTACTCATGATCTAGAGTTGGCAGCTGTCGTTTTTGCGTTGAAGATCTAGAGACATTACCTGTACGGGGAGAAAGTGGAGATTTATACAGATCATAAGAGCCTTAAATATTTCTTCACTCAAAAGGAACTCAACATGCGGCAACGACGTTGGCTTGAGCTATTGAAAGATTACGATCATACCATCCAATACCATCCTGGAAAAGAGAACGTGGTAGCTGACGCGTTGAGTAGAAGATCATATGCGGGAACGAGTGCGATGATGTCAAGTATACGCGTAGAACCAGCTTTGATTGATAAAGTTAAAGCTTCTTAAGCTACGGATCCGGAGCTGATGAAGATGAAGAAGAAGGTGCAAGAAGGTGCCATTCCAGAAGCAAGAATCGATGAAGAGGGAATACTTCGAGTCAACTCCAGACTTTGTGTTCCTAACGATTTTGACTTGAAGCATAGAATCATGATGGAGGCACACAACACACCATTTGCAATCCATCTTGGGAGTACCAAAATGTATCGTGATCTTCGACATACATTTTGGTGGAGCAATATGAAAAGAGAGATCGCGGAGTTTATTTCGAGATGTTTAACGTGTCAACGTGTAAAGGCGGAGCATCAAGTGCCGAAGGGTCCATTGCAACCACTGGAGATTCCGAAATGGAAGTGGGAACACATTACGATGGATTTCGTTACGGGTCTTCCCAAGGTTTCTCAAGGCATAGATGCGATTTGGGTTATTATTGATAGATTAATCAAGTCTGCTCATTTTTTGCCGATGCGAAAGACTTATTCCCTTGAACGTCTTGCTCATATGTACGTGAATGAGATTGTGAGATTGCATGGCATGCCAGTATCTATAGTTTCGAATCGTGACCCCAGATTTACTTCACGATTTTGGATCAGTTTGCAGAAAGCTATGGGCACGGATTTACGATTCAGTTCGGCTTATCATCCTCAAACAGGCGGACAATTAGAAAGGACTATTCAAACTCTTGAAGATCTATTGAGACTCTGTGTTCTAGACTTCAAAGGGAGTTGGGATAAGTACTTACCATTGGTGGAATTCTCCTACAATAACAGTTATCAAGCAAGTATAGGCGTAGCTCCATTCGAAGCGTTGTATGGGAGAAAGTGTCGTTCTCCAGTATGCTGGGATGAGGTGGGTTAAGCAACATTGTTGGGACCGGAGTTAGTACGTATGACTACGGAAAAGATCCAAATGATCCTGCAACAGATACAAACAGCACAAGATCGACAAAAGAGTTATGCGGATCTTCATCGAAAGGACGTGGAATTTAATGTTGGGGACCATGTGTTATTACGTGTTACTTCGTGGAAGGGAGTTACGAGATTCGGGAAGAGAGGAAAGCTCAACCCATGATTCATTAGTCCATTTGAGATCCTTGACCGAGTAGGAAATGTGGCTTATAGACTTGCTTTACCTCCAAGCATGTCTCGTGTTCAAAATATTTTTCACATATCTGTACTTCGCAAATATGTGAAAGACCCAAACCATATTATTGAGTTAGAACCAGACGAGATAGCCGAAGATTTAACGTACGAGGAGGTACCTGTCAAGATCTTGGATAGGAAGGAGCATATCCTACGCTCAAAAATTATACCTCAAGTTAAAGTTTTGTGGAGAAACCATGCTATTGAGGAAATGACCTGAGAGTTGGAATCGAAAATGAAAGCGAGGTATCCTCACCTTTTCGACATACCAGGTACATACGTCAATTTCGAGGACAAAATTTCATAAGGAAGGGAGGTTGTAAGACCCCAACTTTATGAATAAAGATTTAATTTTCTTTATATATTATTTCGAAATAGTAAGGTGTTGATTTGATAAATGTGAAAAGTTATGGGTGAAATGTGCAAATATTTCAAAATGAACAAGTGGTTATAAAATATTCATTGTTGTCGGAGAATATTCGTTTGGTCGTGGAATATACTTGTTGTCGGGGAATATTCGTACGACGGCGCAGCTATTTGTGGGCTCCACAACAGAATAACTGTCGGATATAGAAAGCGATAGAAATTACCTTTTTATAAATAACGGTAAAACTATTACGGTTAAACTATTGAAATATCCGGTGATAAAAATACAGTAATACGCGTTGTGCACAGTAGCACATGGTATTGCACAGTATTTTGAATTATTGATTCTTACGTAAGAAGTCACTTACTCAATAATTGTTACAGTAATTACTGTTCAATATTTTATATTATTGATTCAATAATTGCATGATATTTTATTGGTTCAATAATTGCTACGTTGATATTTTATATCAATAATTGCTACGTTGCTATTTTATATGATTGATTCAATAATTGCTACTGTTGATATTTTGTATTATTGATTCAGTAATTTTCAATACACAGTATTTCACATTATCAACTCAATAATTCATATTATTTGAATAATATTATTAGATAGCATTATTGACAATGTCTAAGGAAGTTCTGTCTAGGAGGGGTTATTTAATTGCGTGCCAGTAAGGAGAAATTCTTATCGGAAGGCCTCCTCTTTCCTAGGAACGACCTGGTTGTCAATATTGTAGTTCTGTAATATTATTTGTGAATAATTAATTATTGATTTATATGATAAGAAAATATTTATTTTGTGGATATAAAATAAGGAATTAGTGCTGATGTGTTTTTATCAGTATTTTAGTGTGAAAAATCATCCGTTTATGAATTTCGGATAAGTTATGTTTGGAATTTGGAAAAACTTCCTTCTACAAAGTTGTAGAGAATTAAATTTTCTATGAAAAGAACATAGAATTTGTATTTTTCTGACAAAAGGGCTATTTATTATGAATTATTGAAGTTTTGAAAAATAAATATTTTTTAAATAAAATGGTGGGCCCCACTTTTTGTTGTTGTGGAAAAATTTTTGAATTTTCAAATCTCACGAGGTGTGCTGGAGAAGCCGCCGATGCAGAAAGTCTACTTTGGCATCCTAGGCTTTTTCTATAAATAGGGTGCTTAGGTTAGAATTGAAAATCACACCAGAATCAGAAGTTTTCTCTCTCTATAATATCGAGCGTATTTTTGTGAGTATTTAGATACTTTGAGTGTTGCTATTCAGTGCAAATTTTCTTCAGCCTTATATCCGAAATTCTAGTCAGAAGTACTATTCTTTTGAGGTAAGGGATGTTATTTTCTTTCGTAAATGATGTTATTCTTTTCAATATCATTATACCAAAATATTGTTGTGGATTTTATTATGAAATTCTTACTTTTTCCGTCAGAGTTACTATTCACGTATACAGCACTATTCACGAAAAAAAAAATTAAATTTTCTTCTATATGTCCAAATTGCTTGTTAAGGTTCCTATCTTTGATTGGATCTAAGTTTTGAGCTTTATTCTTGAATTTTGCTCCACAATTGATTATTACGAAGTATTTTTGAATTGGATAAACTAAAATACGAATCCTTAATCTTTGTCCTTTATCTCACTGGATTCGTTCTTTAAAATGTTTTTCATCATCCTCAGTCCTAAAAGGTGATATAACTGAATATCTTTGGCCTGTAGAGCAAAGATGAATGATTACTTGATGAATATCTTTGGCCGTAGTGCAAAGATGGACAGGTGTTGAGATGAACATGACCACTGGTGATACAAATGAATATCTTTGGCCCGTAGTGCAAAGATGAATATTTGATTTGAGATGTATATTGATTGATGTTACAGGGATAAAATATTGATGATGGACTTTTAAATTATAGAAGATAATAGACTTCAGTATCTACTTAACTCTTCTAATGAATTGTTATTTCTGTTGTGAATATTGATCTAAAACTTGTTGTCAATAATATTTTATCTGAATTGTTGAAGACTAACGATAATTTATTTTCCATTATCTTAGTCATAATATTCTTTACTGGGCTAGTTGAGCTCACCCTTTTCATCTATTGTCCTCTTCAGGAAATGAGAATGTCGCAGGAACTAGTCGGGGGACAGAGTGATGGTTCGAGTTAGAGCAGTAGTAGTCCTCACTATTTCTGATAAATAGTGTGATAATAATTGTAATGAGGACTTAGTTTGAATATTAATATTTTCTACATATTTGTATTGACACTCACAGTTGTGTGGTCGTATTTTGCATGACCGTGTGATATAAAAGATTGTATTTGAATTCTGTACCATGTATTTGGCGACTCAGAATGGGTTGGGTTTACTGGACCTATTCTGGGGGGCGTCACATTTCAATTGAGGACTCATGTTAGCAGCTAAGTTGTATGATTCCTTGTATGGGCGGGAATTTATGCTTGATTTTAGGATCACTTAGCTTCCTATATTGATATAGTGGTTGAGTTGAACAATTCTTTGTATGGGCAGGGAGTTGTCCTTGGTGTAACAACCGCTTAGCTTCCTATATTGTTTAGCGGCTGAGGTTGACCAATTCCTTGTATGGGCAGGGGATTGTGTTTGGTTCGACAACCACTTAGTTTGTTATATTGATAATCATTGAAATGTTGGTGTCGCGCTACTCGCTATATATATGTTGAGAAGGTGATTCTTTTCTCATGTGTATAACGGAAAGGTAGAGAATATAAGATTAGGTGCGAGTTCTTTAAACTCATACGTATGGTATGTTTGTGACTCATAATTATATGATGGAACCGCTCAGCAAATGGACGATTTTGGTCTGACTAGGATAAGTTCCTAAACCCATATGATTGTGGAAAGTTCATGAACTCATAATGTGTGGCATGTTTGATGAACTGTACTGGGATATAGAATAATGTGAATGGGAAATTGAGGATCATAGGAATAGATAGATTTATTAAGAAATGGATCAGCATAGAAAGTGAAGTTATTGGTGGAAGCATAGGTATTCCAAATCTTCTAACTATGCTAGACTTCGAAATTTTTGAAATCAAGCTAAATTCGCACTAATGTGCCTTTACAAATATAAATGAATTTTTATTATCAGCAACACATGGTTACAATTGTGTAGAAGAGGGATTCGTACGACTAACACATCGTTACCTGTTGTGGCATGATAACACCAAAAATGAAGTTTTGTTATCCTCAAAATATGGTTACAAGTGTGTATGTGTGGACTTCGGGACCCTGACACATCATTACATGTTGAGGTATAATAAAACTGATTTTCAAAGATTTTTGAACTGTTTAAAAGTAAAGTCTATGCTAATTGTTTCGGCTAGACAAAAAATCACTTGAAATAACAAACGTATTTTTTTTTATTTATCAATGCATCATAGAACCTGGTGCATGGATGATAAAAACGATGGAGTTATTAATGCAGTATTGTCGAGTGTTGGATGTGATCTAAAGATCGTCAACCCACTATAGTATATTGTTGTATGACAAAGTCACAAAATGACAGACTCTTCAACAAACTGTAAATACAGTGTGGTATAATGACGTCATAAAATAATTTTTAGAATTTTTTAAAAAAGTCAAGTGTCAATTAAATTTGGCCATACACACGTTTCGATTGATGATAGAATTATTGGTATATGTCTAAGCTAAATGATTCAGCTAGACAAATATTTATGAAAATTCAAGTATCCACCACTGCAATAAGATGAATAGATGACACTTAAACCACAACATTTTTATAAAAAATGTTGTGGTTTATTTTTTTATGACGCTTTTCGAAGAAAAAAAAACGTTGTGATTTGGCATAAGGGTTTTAAATAAATAACGTTTTCTTAAGAAAACGTTATCATTCGAAAAAACTTATATAATTTTGTGATTATATGATTTTGTGATTATATATGTGTACAGTATGTGGTTAAGGGTTAAGTATGGATAAGGTAAAGGGTAACATGAAAAAATCCTAATTTTAAATTGATAAACCCTAATTCAGTTGATGAAAACCCTAATTACGGATAAAGATTTGATAGTTAATACAGTTATTATAATTGTATCTATGATTGTGTGTGTGTATAGTAAGGGATTAATGATCAAATGTTGATCAGATAAGGTATAAACTTAACAAACCCTAATGGTAGATTTAATCTTCAGTTAGGAAACCCTAATTTCTTATTCGGGAATCCTAAACCCTAATTTATAAACCTTAATGGTGATTAGCAAATCCTAATGTTATTTATCAAACCCTAAGGGTTAAATTTTATGGGAAACATAGGAAATGAACGAACTACCCTTAAAATTGTGTGAAAAATTATTAGAATACCTTTTTGGAGGCGAAATGACCGAACTACCCTTAAAATTATGTGAGAAATTATTAGAATACCCTTTTAGAGGCGAAATGACCGAACTACCCTTAAAATTGTCTGAGAAATTATTCGAATACCCTTTTTGAGGCGAAATGACCAAATTACCCTTAAAATTATATGTGAAATGACCAAAATACCCTCCAATCCATGTGAACTTAAATCAACTAATCAGAGAAGAGATGATGCAAGCATGACATCAGCATTAAAGAAACACAAAAAATGATGTCATCATGATGATATCATCATGATGTCACCGAGGGACTAAAGTGCAATTAATGAGTTACTAAAGTGTAATTAACCAAGGTACCAAACTGTAATAAGCCGGGGGCAAACTGTAAAAAGCCAACCCCTAACGTGCAATTATTGAAACTATATTTTCTTATAAATAGGAGTCATTTCTCTTCATTTTTCCAAAACCAAAAATATGGTTAGAGAGAGAGAGAGAGAGGAGAATTTTGGTAGAAAGTGAGGAAAGTTTTTGGCGAGTTTCAAGATTTCAAAGGATTAGTTAAAGCTTGCAACTCCAAGAGCTATTTACTCTTGTGGTTATTATGTTCATTATAATTTATATATTTAGTAAAAAAATATACTTTTACAAGCAGTTATAATGCCCAAATTATTTTAAATAAATAGTACAAAAGTCCTATTTACAAGCAAATATAATGTCCGGTTTATTTCTCTTATAAAGTAGAAAATATACTTTTATAAGCAGTTATAATGTCCATATTATTTCTCTTATAAAGTAGAAAATATATTTTTATAAGCAGTTGTTATGTCCGATTTTATTCAAGTATTTAGTAAGAATACTCATGTTATAAGAAGTTATAATGCTGAAATTATCTCAAATAGAATAGTAGAATATTAATTTTATAATGCTCGATTTATTTCAAATATAGTACACAAATATTCATTTTTACAAGCATTTATAATGCTCAATTTATTTAAATATTAATGATATTAAATTTATTTAATAACTGTATTAAATAAATTACTTAAAATGATTTTAATATTTTAAAAATCATTTAAAATGATATTAAAGTATTAGAAAATATTTTAAGTTATACTAAATAAGTTTTAATATTTTGAGATGAAATTTTATTAATAAATTAATATTAATGATAATAAATTTATTTAATAATTATATTAAATAAATTATGTAAAAATAGTTTTAATGTTTTAAAAATCATTTAAAGGTAATATTAAGGTATTAAGAATATTCTGAGTTATAATAAATAACTTTTAATATTATGACATGTATTTCATTAATATTTGAACTTAATTAAATATTAATGATGATGAAATTAGTTGGGATTTAAATCATTTAAAAATGATATTAATGATTGAAAAATCAATATACATGATAATGATTAATTGAAAATTATTATGAGCTATTGAAAAATATTATGACTAATAATTAAATTATCAAAGATAATTGTTAAGCAGCTAAGTATAGTTTAATTGAAAATAAACTCGATAATTATCCGATAGGGTAATCGGAACGTCGAAATAGTACCGAACTCAAATCGTACTAAAATAGTTTGACTTGATACTAGGTCTTATGTGTTTTAGTGAATGTTAGGGATATGTGCTTATGTGTTTAAGTTATATTATAACTGTAATTAACAGTAGTATATGTAATGATATTATTCTAATTGAGAGGTAGATATTATCAATATTAGGTCTTTCAGATGAAGTTAAAATAGATTGCGTAATAGTAATCGACGGTTCAGGCAAGTTCTCGAACTATACTTTTAATTAAACAAGTTCCTTAACTCTAACTTGAGTTATTGTTTTTCAAACACAGTAGTGGATAAGTATTGTTGATTATACCACGTCTATGCTTTATTGATTCACACGTTGTGTATGTTGTATATGTTCATCGGGTATGAAAGACTGATCACCTTCATTACCATTTGGTTCAGTTGTAAGACCCCAAATTTTATGAATAAGATTTAATTTTCTTTATATATTATTTTGAAATAGTAAGGTGTTGATTTGATAAATGTGATAAGTTATGGGTGAAATATGCAAAGTTTACAAAGTAAGCAAGTGGTTATAAAATATTCGTTGTGTCGGAGAATATTCGTTTGGTCGAGGAATATTTTTTTTATCGGAGAATATTTGTACGACGGCGCAGTCATTGGTGGACCCCACAATGGAATGAATGTCGGATATAAAAAGCGACAGAAGTAACCTTTTTATAAAAATAACGATAAAACTGTTACCGTTAGTGCTGTTGAAATATCCGGTGGTTAAAATACAGTAATACACGGTGTTGCACGGTAGCACACGGTATTGCACAGTATTTCGAATTATTGATTCTTACGTAGGAAGGCACTTACTCAATTATTATTACAGTAATTACTGTTCAATATTTTATATTATTGATTCAATAATTGCATAATATTTTATTTGTTCAATATTTGCTACGTTGATATTTTATATCCATAAGTGCTACTTTGCTATTTTATATTATTGATTCAATAATTGTCATTGCACATTATTTCAAATTATCAAATCAATAATTCATATTATTTGAATAATATTATTAGATAGCATTATTGGCAATGTATAAGGAAGTTCTGTCTAGGAAAGGGGTTGATTAATTGCGCGCCAGTAACGAAAAATCCTTATCGGAAGGCCCCCTCTTTCCTGGGAACGACCTAGTTGTCAGTATTGTAGTTCTGTAATATTATTCGTGAATAATTAATTTTTGATATATATGATAAGGAAATATTTATTCAATGTGGATTTAAATGGAGAAATTTTTAACATGTGACATTTGTTGAAAGTTGGTATTTTATCTTGTTCGATAAAATAATTCATTCAAATATATTATTATAATATTACATTATAGTAGTATGATGTGATTATATAATAGTATAATTTTTATAATTTGAATGGTAACATTATTATAGTAAATTCATGGTATAAAAGTTAAACGAGGTGGAAGAGTGCAAATTGAATTTGAACTCTTATGATGCAAACAATGATGTCATCAGAGCGATGAGGTAAGCAATGATGTTATCAGAGCGATGAGATAAGCAATGATGTCATAAATCGATGATGTAAGCGATGATGTCATAAATTATGACAAAAAGATTATTTTACCCTTACTCTGTCGAGCCTATAAATAGAAGCTCATTTCTTCATTATTTCTCACCAATTCACTAAAGCTATAGAGAGAGAAAGTATAGAGAGAATAAGAGAGAAAGAAGAAGAGTATTATGCTATTACGCTAGTGCAGTCTACAAATTTTAAGGTAAAGGGTATTATTTCTTTCGTATTCATGAAGAGAGTTATTTTTTTTCAATACTCATAAGGGTTGTTATTCCATTCTTTATTAATCTGTTGAAATAACATGTCTACGCGGACTACCGCATGCATGGTGAAATCTTGTTGTTATTCCATTCTTTATTATTCCGTGGGAATAACCTGTCTACGCGGACTACCGCATGCCTGGTGAATAACCCTTCGTATTCAGTTGTTATTAAATTGTGGAAATAATCTTTCTGAGCGGACTACCGCCAGATGGGTGAAAATTCATTTGCAGTTTCGTATATTATTTCATTTCAGATTCCTAACTTTAAACTTACTACGGTAAGTATTGCTTCTATAATTCCTGAAATGATCAGATATTACTTGAGTTTTGCGCTTCATCTAATATTATTTCATTTAAATATTGGTCTGAACTTTCTTGTGAAATTTTTATCTTTTCATGTCGAGTTACTATTCACGGGATACTATTCATGGTAAAAAAAATTTATTATTTTTTCTTCCAAATCATCTTTGATTGGATCCAAGTTTTGATCTTCATTCTTGAACTCTGGATAGATTCTCTAATATTTGTCCTTTATCTCACTGGATCCGTTATTCGTATTATTTTTCGCCATCCTCAGTTCTAAATGGTGATATAACTGAATATCTTTGGCCTGTAGTGCAAATATTAATAATTATATGATGAATATCTTTGGCCTGTAGTGCAAATATTAATAATTATATGATGAATATCTTTGGCCTGTAGTGCAAAGATGAATGATTACCTGATCAATATCTTTGGCCGTAGTGCAAAGATGGACAGGTGTTGAGATGAACATGACCAACTGATGATACAAATGAATATCTTTGGCCCGTAGTGCAAAGATGGATATTTGATTCGAGATGTATATTGATTGATGTTATAGGGATAAAATATTAATGATGGACTTTTAAATCAAAGAAGATAGTAGACATCATTCTCTATTTAACTCTTCTAATGAATTGTTATTTTCGCTGCGAATATTGATCTAAAACTTGTTGTCCATAATATTTTATCTTATTTATTGAAGGCTAACGATAATTTGTTTTTCATTATCTTAGTCATAATATTCTTTACTGGGCTAGTTGAGCTCACCCTTTTCTTCCATTGTTCTCTTCATAAATAGAGAATATCGAGGGTACTAGTCGGGGAATGGAGTGATGGTCCGAGTTAGAGCTGTAGAAGTCCTCACTATTTTTTTTATTTAAAATAGTGTGATAATAAATATAATGAGGACTTAGTTTGAATATTAATATTTTCTACATGTCTGTATTGACACTCACAGTTGTGTGGTCGTATTTTGCACGACCGTGTGATATGAAAGATTGTATTTGAATTTTATTGAGTGTATTTAGCGACTCAAAATGGGTTGAGTATTGAACCTATTTTGGGGGCGTCACTGTTGGTATCAGAGCTTAGGGATATGATCTCTGGCGAAGATCTGGGAATAGAATTAGGAGGGGAGAGATGAGTAAAACCTTCGCTAGTGTGTCCTACCTAAGCTTAATTGTTATTTAATTGGTCGGTTAGAACATAGGGTTAATATGTGATATGTTAATTTGTTTGATTAACCCTTGTTTTGTGGCAGTATTTGAGAATGGCAGCTGAAAATTTAAATAATGGAGTAAATGAGACCGTTGAGACACCTTTAGTCACCAACGAGGAGAACGTGCAATAGGAAGGCTATACTCCTTCTGTAAACAACCCTACCGAAGAAATGATAAATAACGGGATGTTTAGAAGCTCTTTGTAGTTCATGCAAAACCAGACGAGGGAGATTCGTGTTCATAATACTGGTGGAAATAACAACTCGCGGCTTGTCACTGCCAAGCAGTTTAAAGAGTGGGGACCACAAGAGTTTCAGGGAAAGCCAGATCCAATCAAGGCGGAAAATTGGATTAAGCAAATTACCAAGATATTTGATGTCTTGGGATGCACGGAGGAACAGAAGTTTCCATTTTCCACCTTTATGCTCCGTGGAGAGGCAGATTACTGGTTGGAATCTGTGAAGCGTTCCCAGCCTGCCGCACTCAAGATGACTTGGGGGGGCATTCCAGAAACTGTTCAATGACAAGTACTTTCCAGAAAGTATTAATCACATGAAAGAGGTAGAGTTTATCAGACTAGAATAGAACAACATGACTGTGTCCCAGTACGAGGCTAAATTCTCGGAGTTATCCCGGTTTGCACCTCATTTGGTGGAGAATGAGGAACGTATGACGCGGATGTTTCTAAGAGGTTTGAAACCCGAGATTCGTCCATACCTCATTTCTCAAAAAATTTCTCTATATTCGATGTAGTGAACAGGTCCCAGTTATTAGAACGAGATAATGATTATGTTCAACCAAGGGACAACAACCAGGGTCATACCGGTGGCAGCAGTCATCGTAACAATGACAAGCAACGGGGAGAAAAATATCATGACAGAAGTGGTAACCACTTCGGTGGTAATCATGGCCATAATAATAGAAGAAGCGAGTCGGGGGGAGATTTCAAAAAGAGAAGATTCAACAATGATAACGCAAAGACGTTGATAGCAATACCAGCATCAACTGTTTCTAGGGGAGGCGAACGACCACCGGTAGTATGCTATAAATGCGGGCAAGAAGGACACATCAGTCCAAACTACCCACAACAATTCAAGGTATGTTATAACTGTGGAAAGGAAGGACATATAGCTAGAGAGTGTCCAGTTGCGAAACCAAGTTCAGCGGGGGTGGTGATTCCAAAGGCTTTCCCGGACAAATCAAAGTCGGTAGTTCCTGGAAGAGCATTTATCGTGACTGCATTTATCGTGACTGCCCAAAACACAAGAAACCCGAACGAATTTATCACGGGTTAGTTAATCGTACACTTTTGCGAAGTCTATACCTTATTAGATATCGGTGCTACCCATTCTTTTATTTCACTTGCTTGTGCTCAACGTTTGAACTTGACTTCTGAGAAATTAGACTTTGACTTATCTGTTAAAACTCCGTTGGGAGAAACCTTCATTACATCTACATTTTACAAATCTTGCTCGATTCAAATTGGTACCCTCACCCTACCTGCTGATCTTATATCTTTGAAAATACTTGTATTTGATGTGATTTTAGGAATTGACTGGTTGACCACTTATCATGCCAAAATTGATTATTTTTGTAAGGTTATTAGTTTTCATATTCCTAACCAACCTATTGTACGAATTCAAACAACCAAACCACTAAAATCAATCAATGTTATATCAAGTCATAAAGCTATTCGTTTATTGAAAAACGGATGTCAAGCTTTCTTAGCCCATGTCACTGATCTAAACTAGAATACATTAGGTTTGAATGATATTTCTATTGTTAATGAGTTTTTTGATGTATTTTTCGAAGAACTTCCTAGTCTACCCCCAGAACGTGAAGTTGAATTCTTTATTGACCTTGAGTCCAGTACAAAACCCATTTCTACAACCCCATATCGAATGGCTCCTATTGAACTCCAGGAGTTAAAGGTCCAACTACAGGAGTTGTTAGACATCGGTTTTATACGTCCTAGTACGTCTCCTTGGGGTGCTTATGTTTTATTCGTTAAGAAGAAAGACGGTAGTATGCGACTATGTATTGACTATCGGGAGTTAAATCATGTCACCATCAGGAATAGGTATCCGTTACTTCGCATTGATGACCTATTCGACCAGTTGCAAGGTGCGTATTTCTTCTCAAAGATCGATCTCCATTTTGGATATCATCAGATAAAGATTAGAACTGATGACATCCCAAAGACTGCCTTTAGAACTCGATACGCGCATTACGAATTTCTACTTATATCTTTCGTATTGACCAATGTCCATGCTGTGTTCATGGACATGATGAACCGAATATTTGAGAAATATTTGGATCATTTCGTGGTTGTTATTATTAATGACATCCTAATATACCCTGAAAGTCTCAAATATTTTTTCACCGAGAACGAATTCAATATGCGACAACGACGTTGGCTTCAGCTGTTTAAAGATTACGACCATTCCATTCTATACCATTCTGGGAAAGAGAACGTGGTAGCTGACGCGTTGAGTAGAAGATCGTATGCGGGCACGAGTGCTATGCTGTCAACACAAAGTCCTATTTTGTATGTCGTACAAAAGATGGAGATAGAGTTCAAGACTCCGGGGACCCATGCGATGATATCAAGTATACGCGTAGAACCAGCTGTGATTTATAAAGTTAAAGCTGATCAAACTACAGACCCGGAGCTGATGAATATGAGGAAGAAGGTGCAAGAAGGTGCTATTCCAGAAGCAAGAATTGATGAAGAAGGAATACTTCGAGTTAACTCCAGACTTTGTGTTCCTGACAATTCTGATTTGAAGTATAGAATCATGATAGAGGCACACAACACACCGTTTGCAATCCACCTTAGAAGTACCAAAATATATCGTGATCTTCGACATACATTTTGGTGGAGCAATATGAAGAGAGAGATCACGGAGTTCATCTTGAGGTGTTTAACATGTTAACGTGTCAAGGCAAAGTATCAAGAGCCATATGGTCTGAAGATCCCCGAGCCTCTCGCTGGTGACTTCTTGTGTGGGATGAACCGAAGCCAGACTTTTCGTAGGAGATGTCGTTTTTGTGTGGTGGCAAACTAATAGGTACCATTGTGAGGTACTATGGTTGAAACATCATGAGAGTCACAGTTGGAATCGAAGAAATGACCTGGGAGTTAAAATCAGAAATGAAAATGAGGTATCCTCATCTCTTCGACATACCAGGTACGTACGTCAATTTTGAGGAAGAAATTTCATAAGGAGGGGAGGTTGTAAAACCCCAAATTTTATGAATAAGATTTAATTTTCTTTATATATTATTTTGAAATAGTAAGGTGTTGATTTGATAAATGTGATAAGTTATGGGTGAAATGTGCAAAGTTTACAAAGTGAGCAAGTGGTTATAAAATATTCGTTGTGTCGGGGAATATTCGTTTGGTCGAGGAATATTCTTTTTGTCAGAGAATATTTGTACGACGGCGCAGTCATTGGTGGACCCCACAACGAAATGAATGTCGGATATAGAAAGCGATAGAAGTAACCTTTTTATAAAAATAGTAGTAAAACTGTTATCGTTAGTACTGTTGAAATACCCGGTGGTTAAAATACAGTAATACGCGGTATTGCACGGTAGCACACGGTATTACACAGTATTTTGAATTATTGATTCTTACGTAGGAAGGCACTTACTCAATTATTGTTATAGTAATTACTGTTCAAAATTTTATATTATTGATTCAATAATTGCATAATATTTTATTTGTTCAATATTTGCTACGTTGATATTTTGTATCCATAAGTGCTACTTTGCTATTTTATATTATTGATTCAATAATTGTCATTGCACATTATTTCAAATTATCAAATCACTAATTTATATTATTTGAATAATATTATTAGATAACATTATTGGCAATGTCTAAGGAAGTTCTGTCTAGGAAAGGGGTTGATTAATTGCGTGCCAGTAAGGAGAAATCCTTATCGGAAGGCCCCCTCTTTCCTGGGAACGACCTGGTTGTCAGTATTGTAGTTCTGTAATATTATTCGTGAATAATTAATTTTTGATATATATGATAAGGAAATATTTATTCAATGTGGATTTAAACGGAGAAATTTTTAACATGTGACATTTGTTGAAAGTTGGTATTTTATCTTGTCCGATAAAATAATTTATTCAAATATATTATTATAATATTACATTATAGTAGTATGATGTGATTATATAATAGTATGATTTTTATAATTTGAATGGTAACATTATTATAGTAAATTCATGGTATAAAAGTTAAACGAGATGGAAGAGTGCAAATTGAATTTGAACTCTTATGATGCAAACAATGATGTCATCGGAGCGATGAGGTAAGCAATGATGTCATCGGAGCGATGAGATAAGCAATGATGTTATAGATCGATGATGTAAGCGATGATGTCATAAATTATGGCAAAAAAGACTATTTTACCCTTACTCTGCCGAGCCTATAAATAGAAGCTCATTTCTTCATTATTTCTCACCAATTCACTAAAGCTATAGAGAGAGAAAGTATAGAGAATAACAGAGAAAGAAGAAGAGTATTCTGCTATTACGCTAGTGCAGTCTCCAAATTTTAAGGTAAGGGGTATTATTTCTTTCGTATTCATGAAGAGAGTTATTTTTTTTCAATACTCATAAGGGTTGTTATTCCATTCTTTATTATTCTGTTGGAATAACCTGTCTATGCGGACTACCGCATACATGGTGAAATCCTGTTGTTATTCCATTCTTTATTATTCTGTGGGAATAACCTGTCTACGCGGACTACCGCATGCCTGGTGAATGACCCTTCGTATTCAATTGTTATTAAATTATGGAAATAATCTTTCTGAGCGAACTACCGCCAGACGGGTGAAAATTCAATTGCAGTTTCATACTGTTTCATTTCAGATTCCTAACCATATATTGTTTCATTTCAGATTCCTAACTTTAAACTTACTACGGTAAGTATTGCTTCTATAATTCCTAAAATGATCAGATATTACTTGAGTTTTGCGCTTCATCTAATATTATTTCCCTAGAATATTGGTCTGAACTTTCTTGTGAAATTTTTATCTTTTCATGTCGAGTTACTATTCACAAGTTACTATTTATGGGGTACTATTCACGATAAAAAAATTTCTTTCAAATCATCTTTGATTGGATCCAAGTTTTGATCTTCATTCTTGAACCCTGGATAGATTCTCTAATATTTGTCCTTTATCTCACTGGATCCGTTATTCGTATTATTTTTCATCATCCTCAGTTCTAAATGGAGATATAACTGAATATCTTTGGCGTGTAGTACAAAGATGAATAATTATGTGATGAATATCTTTATCCTGTAGTGCAAAGATGAATGATTACCAGATGAATATCTTTGGCCGTAGTGCAAAGATGGACAGGTGTTGAGATGAACATGACCAACTGATGATACAAATGAATATCTTTGGCCCGTAGTGCAAAGATGGATATTTGATTTGAGATGTATATTGATTGATGTTACAGAGATAAAATATTGATGATGGACTTTTAACTCAAAGAAGATAGTAGACATCATTCTCTACTTAACTCTTCTAATGAATTGTTATTTTCGCTGCGAATATTGATCTAAAACTTGTTGTGCATAATATTTTATCTGATTTATTGAAGGCTAACGATAATTTGTTTTTCATTATCTTAGTCATAATAATCTTTACTGGGCTAGTTGAGCTCACCCTTTTCTTCCAATGTTCTCTTTAGGAAATGAGAATATCGCGGGTACTAGTCGGGGAATGGAGTGATGGTCCGAGTTAGAGCTGTAGAAGTCCTCACTATTTTTTTTATTTAAAATAGTGTGATAATAAATGTAATGAGGACTTAGTTTGAATGTTAATATTTTCTACATGTCTGTATTGACACTCACAGTTGTGTGATCATATTTTGCACGACCGTGTGATATGAAAGATTGTATTTGAATTTTATTGAGTGTATTTGGCGACTCAAAATGGGTTGAGTATTGAACCTATTTTGGGGGCGTCACATCAGTTACAGTTATTCATGTTCATTTTGGCCATTCATCATTATTGTCTCGGTTATTCATTTATGGAAAAATTGATTCATTTTCTTTTACCAATATTATATTGTTGAAAGTTTGTCAGCTTATTGTTCTTTTTAATCATGATATATCTTCATTTGAACTTAAACTTGCTGGGCAAACTTGTTGCTCACTCTTGCTATATCATGATAAAATTTTTAGATTAAGACAAAACTTCGGACACAGACAAAGGCAAAGACAAGTTCAAGGATGGAATTATTGTACGGTTAAAATGGTAATAGTATTGGATATATATGACATTATAAGTAGTATAGGATATTGAATGCAGGTATTAAGTTAAGGTTACAGACCTTGAGAATTATGTTGTAAAAGTTACTCCCTCCATCCCATAATAACTGTCGTTTTAGAAGAATTTTTTTTTCCAATTTATTTGTCGTTTACAACTTTCTAGGAGAATAAATTATTTACTTTCCTATATCACCCCTACCTTCTCTCATTGTCCCAAGAAATTCTCTCCCTTGTATTAATAGTTTTCAACTTCCCATAAAGGGGTAGTGATGGAATTTTACACAAATTTTAATTAATAAATGATAGCATTAAATGACTTTCTTAATCCATGTGCATGAAGCTAAAATGACAGTTATTATGGGATGGAGGGAGTATTTTATAAACAATTTATGTTTATATTTTCCGCAATAATTATAGAAATAATGTATCGTAACGTACCAGGTCCAACGTTCTGGGGACCCTGATTTGGGGGCGTCACACCTGCGACATCCTTTGGTAAAATGAGCATAACTTTTGATCTAGGAAGAGTTACGGGCCTGCTACCTATCAAATCGAAGTTGTCAACGAGATCTACAACTTTCATTCTTTGATCATTGACAGATTCTGACTGGATCAAGGTTGAAATCAGCTCCAAGTGACTGCTATGTAAATTGCAACTACCAAACTCTGAGGTTTCAATTTTCGCTTGGTAAAAAGGTCATAACTCTTTCATTTGAACTTCGATTGGAACGATTCAAGATGTTATGGAAAGCTAAGGAATAGCTGTACAATAAAATCCAAGTCCCAAGCCAAGACCATGAATCCAACTTAGCATTAAAAACCCAACAATCTTCCTTTTTTCCTCGTTTCATCTCCATTTTAACCTGAAACCCATAAACAAACCTATTAAGCCCTTGTTAACAACCAAACATGCAATAGAATACGCATAAAGGAATCAAAATAAATGAATATCATGCACTCATCAGACATCGATGATAATTAATGCGAAGATAGAAGATAAGTGATGGCGAACCTAATGGCTCAAATCGTGGCCTAGGTTACTCGAGTAATGAAGCCTAAGGGATGTCTTTACACCTGGGGCCCTAAGGCCATCTGGTTTGGGAGTCACCAGCCTAACGCTCGCTACATGGGTAATTTAGAGCTTAAGAAAACAAGCATTGCGAGGGGGAAGAAGGTGAGACCAGAGCAGATTCAAATCGTGGCCTTGGTTACTCGAGTAATTAAGCCTGAGGGGTGTCTTTACACCTGGTTCCCTATAACCAACTGGTTTGGGAGTCACCGGTCCAACGCTCGCTACATGGGTAATTTAAGCCTAAGAAAACGAATCTTGCATAGGGTCAAGCAAAGAGCAAATAGATTAGACCGCCTGACTTATCTCGAAGTGTGGCCTTTGTTACTCGAGCAAGTAAACCCGAAGGGGTGTCTTTACACCTAATGCCCTAAAGCCGTTTGGTTTGGGAGTCATTTATCCAAAACTCGCTACATGGGTAACTCTGAATAGCCTAAGAAAGCGAGACAAGTTAAGCGAGGAGGAAAAAAAAGAACAAAACTCAGAGTTAAGAAAAAATTTGCTAGATCAGAACGAGATCATCTAAAGTCATGGAAAGGAAACCCCTGCTAAGGGTTGCGTCAATCATAGTGCACATGTTATATGACGTTAATTCTGCAAAGAACGATATTTAGAGCGAAGACGAAGTATCTTTTATAAAGGGAGATAAGTCTTTTCAATCTAATCTTACTCATGAACAATGACCATGGATGCTTAAAAGTTTTCTTGCGATTTCATAACTTGTTAAATGAAAAATTCCTTAAAATGAAAGATATAAAAAATAACCTTAGCGATTTACGACTTGCTTAAAGAAAAATTAATTTTCATACTCAATTTCAAGATCTTTAGTGATAAGATAAAAATACAGCGATTACATGTTAAGTGGCAGACCCGATGAACATTCAATTTTATGAACTTTAACTTCATATGCCTTATTGATGAGATTATACTAATTTTTCTCAAAGTTATCCCCTACGGCCCGAGTCGTCAAGCTTTTGGTGCATTTTGTTATTCGTCTGATGTGCAGGATATAGCTCACTCTTGACATGGTCAACAAAGCGAGTTTCTTATATTCCCCGACATAACATGCGAAAGGGCTGGGGCATTTTACGATTCAATGAAAAGGAAGGAGCTTAAGGCAGGACCAAGCTTCTCATCAAAAGAAATGAGAGGACTTCTGGAAGAAATTACAATGACATGAGCTAGCGACGACAAAAGAAAGGAAAAGTTCCTTGAAGATCTTTATCCGAGGAAAAAACCAACCCCACATCTGTAAAACAGTAGTAAAAGACCACACAGGGGTCAATCCTAACTCATAATTTATAAATGTGAATCTATGACAAATAATGCATGCATCATAACATATACAGTGAATGAAAAGCATTCTATATACATCTCTGCGAAATACATAAAACTGTATACATCAAATATCATCTATGTCCTACAAATAAAAGTAAAAAGTACAGGGAAATGGGGCACAAGCGCCCGTCAACTAACAAAAGGCCTAGCAAATGAAATCAACATCATCAATTATATCAACTTGCGCCAAGTCCTCCTAAGTCGAGGCCTCTGCAACAAAGTTTAAATCTGCATAGTGAGAAGACCGGCCGCATCCTCTAAGAACGTCAACGGCACCCGGGTCATCAGTCAAGCCAATATCTAATCCAGCGGGGTCACAAGTAAAAACTCGCCCCATTTATAATCAATGGTGTAATCCGTTGGCAACAACTAAACGCAGATCGACAAAACCCCGATGGTGTAATCTGTTGGCAACAACCCAACGCAAATCAGCAAAACCCCGATGGTGTAATCTGTTGGCAACAACCCAACGCAAATCAGCAAAACCCCGATGGTGTAATCCGTTGGCAACAACCCAACCCAGATCGACAAATCCCAGATGATGTAATCCGTTGGCAACAACCCAATGCAGATCGATAAATCTCCGATGATGTAATCCGTTGGCAACAACCCAATGCAGATCGGCAAAATCCCTTATGATGTAATCCGTTGGCTACAACCCAACGCAGATCGGCAAATCTGCGATGATGTAATCCGTTGGCAACAACCCAACACAGGTCGGCAAATCCCAGATGATGTAATCCATTGGCAACAACCCAACAAAGATCAGCAAATCCCCGATGATGTAATACGTTGGCAACAACCCAACGCAGGTCGGTAAATCCCCGATGATGTAATTCGTTGGTAATAACCCAATGCAGATCGGCAAATCCCCGATGATGTAATCCATTGGCAACAACCCAATGCACATCGATAAATCCCCGATGACGTAATCCGTTGGCAACAACCCAACGAAGATTGAAAAATCCCCGATAATATAATCCGTTGGCTATAACCCAATGAAGTCATCGGCTTGACCACGATGATGTAATCCATTGGCTATAACCCAATGAAGGCATCAGCATAACCCCGATGATGTAATCCGTTGGCTACAACCCAGTGAAGGCGTCGGCTCAACCCTAATGGTGTAATCCATTGGCAACAAACTAGTGAAGGCATCGGCATAACCCCGATGGTGTAATCCGCCGGCAACGAACTAATGAAGGCATCGGCTCAATCCCGATGGTGTAATCCATTGTCTACAACCTAGTGAAGGCATCGACATAATCCAGATGATATAATCTATTGGATAAACCAAAGCAGGTCGGCTCAGCCTCGATAAGGTAATCTATTTGCTACAACCCAGTGAAGGCGTCGGCTTAACCCCGATGACGTAATCCTTAACTTCCCCATTATGAGTGAGTAACCCTTTTATAATTTTACATATCATTACATGTTTTATACATGACATTGCATCATCAGACATATCTTGTCATGAATTCTCCCTGTCTATAATCTTTGTCGTGTTCATTCCATTACATTACATTAATATGACAAAGAGGCGCATTTGTAGACACTCAAAATTTTGCTTTCTTTGTACTAACCTTGCTTAAGGGCAAAAGCGTAATTTTACTTCAGAGATAACCCCGAGGTAGGGCAAAAGTACCAGGTGATCCCGTAGACAACCCCGTGAATGATTTAAAGGACCAATGACGTCTGAACATATCGCAAACCGAATGAGGATCGCCAAGTAGAGAGAGTGTCCACCGAAAACTACCTCAGCAAACTTCGGACTGCGTGCTATCAAAGATAAATCAGCTAACTGCCGTCTGGAACCGAAAGATATATCTCAGCTACCAGCATCATCTTTTCGAACCCTGATTTAGTCAGACTCAATCTTACTCCGCAGCATTCTGCAAAGACTTTTTAAAAGTTTAGTCTGTGTAGGTCTACTTTTTCCAAATCGAGACCTAAGGCACGTATTTCGAGGCAATTATACACGTGGGTCCCAGCCTCAAATGTATCTGCTCTAGCCCCATCCATATATGAGGCTAGCCAAATGTATGGTTGAGGCTTGCTCAAACAGATTAAAAGAGCAATATTCAACTCATTTGAAGGAAAAAGAGGAAGAACTTAGAGAGAGAAAGTCACTTTTAGAGAGAGAAGTCTTCGGGTGGGACTTATATATACCCACTTTGAGTTATTTTCTCTTGTTTAGTATCTACTTGGAATCCCGAGAGTGTTCTAAGTTGATCCCAGGTGATAAAACTCTTGTTCATTTATCCCCCAATGTGAAAAAATGCTCTTTTCGGCTTCGTTCTTTGTAAAAGTTATTTAATATACTAGATTGATGATATATATTGTTTAAATCTAGTTAAACTTGTTGTTTTCTAAGAATATTGTGTAATAGTTGATAGATATTGCATTTTTATTGGTTATATTGTGCTTATTGCATTGTAAATCGAGTACGGAGGCTAGATCTACCTAGATCTAAGCCGAATCTAGCCTTTGAGTAGTTATTAAGCATAAAGCTTTAACCCTTGCACTCCTCGATCAATCTTATTCAAATTTCATTCTTTTCAGCTTCAAGTCCATTCTAACCCTCATACCTGCACTATAAACACAAAATACCAAAAGTAATACGAATAATACCTAAAAACTTACAATATAACAAGCTAAACGAGATCAATTCATAGGTTTACAACCTACTCATCACTAAGGCATACATTTGGAGGCAACCAGACACATGGGGCCCAGCCTTAAGTGTATCTGCTCCAGCCACATATATGGTTGTGGCTGTAATATTTTGTCTATATCAGCAGCCAGCAGCTCATAAACACAAAAAAGAGGAAGAACTTAGAGAGAGAAAGTCATATTTAAAGAGAGATAGAGAGAGAGCCTCGGGTGAGACTTATACATACAAACTTGGAGCAATTTTCTCTTGTTTATCATCCACTTGGAGCCCCCGGGAGTGTTCTACGTTGATCACAGGAGTTAAAACGCTTGTTCACGCGTCCCCCAAGGTGAAACAACATATTTTCTAGCTACATTCTTTGTAAATGTTATTCAATATACTAGATTGATGATATATCTTGTTTAAATCTAGTTAATCTTGTTGTTTATAAGCATATTGTGTAATAGTTGATAGATATTATGTTTCTATCAATTATATTGTGCTTATTGTGTTGTAAATCGATTACGGAGGCTAGATCTACCTAGATCTAAGTCGAATCTAGCCTTTGAGTGGTTATTAAGCATGAAACTTTAACCCGTGTGCTAGATCAGCTTAGATCCACGGTAGATCTGCTTATGTATTGCTTTAAATGGTCCCAGTTACCCCGTATATCCCTAGATTTGTATCTAGAGCCGAAAGGGGTCCGAAATATCTTGAAACGGTGATTTCAACCGATGAAATCATCTAATATCAAGTCTAGGACATTGTACATATGTATTCCCGTATAAATAATGTGAGCCTATGAATCCCAGTGTCGAGATCCCCGATTGGATCCCGACTTGATTCCCACGATGGACCAGTTTTTGTGATGTAATGTTTAAATAATGCAAAAATCATTGTATATTTAATATTTGGATCTTGAAGATGAACTCGAGGGGTTCC
The DNA here is from genome assembly GCA_020205555.1 of Panax stipuleanatus. Classification (NCBI taxonomy): domain Eukaryota; kingdom Viridiplantae; phylum Streptophyta; class Magnoliopsida; order Apiales; family Araliaceae; genus Panax; species Panax stipuleanatus. The sequence continues at coordinate 90,020,571 of CM035121.1, forward strand.
CGAGAAGTCGGATTCAAAATCCTGTGATAGTGAAAACTTGGATTGTGGGTGCTTGGATTCATCAAGATGGCTTACATGCCCGATGATGATCCGACCCTTTTTGGCTCTTGTAGCATGCATTTTCACTAAAAGGATTTCCAATAAAACCACAAAGAGCTTTCAATAAGAATAAAGCGATTCGGGGTATATCGCCTTATGAACGTAAAGATAAAAAAAAAGAAAGTACCGAAGTCCTCGATTCCTAGTCGGGCAAAGGATTTGAAAACCTTATTTTCCAAAACATCATTTCAATTCATACATCTTGTTAAAAATGAACTTTTTGTCAAATCAATTCCTTCGTACCTAGGCACAAAAGAGGTACAACACTACTTTCAAATATCCCAAAATAAAGACTTAGAATAAAATAAGTAAACTTCAAATAAAACACACACACTCACATACACACACACACACACACACACACACTTTATGCATAGAAAATTAATAAGATGTGGTACCGTGTTTTCACGGGAGTCGGGGGTGCCTAACACCTTCCCCCCGCTTAACCTAGCCCCCGAATTCCACGAACCTCGGGTTTCAGATCAATCTTATGGAGTCACATATTGGACCATATTGTGAAAACTTTCAAAACTCGGATGAGTTGGTACATCCATTTAAACCATACCAACTGGCGGCTCTGTCTCATTCGATCCAATCATAAAATAATAAATCAATCTTTTCAAAGTCGTCGACACTTATGTCGGTACCTCTTTCCTAAAACCTCACCCTTTCAATAAAATCCATAGACATAGCGAATGAAAAATGGTAAAACAAAAGAACACAAACTTAGGAAAGACGTACATTATAAATTTTTTCCCGACGTCGATAACCCTCCCCGTGCATTCGTTGTCATTGGTCCACAAACGTCTGTGTGAACTAACGCTAACTACTCTGTAACTCTTTCTCCTTTTCCACTAAAAGGAGATTTAGTCATTTTACTCATGAGACCAGATTCACAAGTTGGATATGATTCAAAATTAGATAGCTCTAAGTGCCCATTCTTATGCAACTTAGATAATCTTGTTTCATTGATATGATCGAGTCTACAGTGCCATATATAGGTATAATTAACATTATCTTTTTTCCTTTTCTTAGTTTGTTCTATTTGAAGTATATTTTCATGTAAGTCAAGTATATAAATTCCATTTCGCAGATTACCAACACCATATAAAACATTGTCTTTATAAATAGAACAATGTTGTTCTTTATTATAATGTCAAATCCTTTTATATCTAATACAAAAATAGAAATAATGTTTCTAATGATATTCAGAACAAAATAACATTTATTTAAATAAATGGACTTGCCCATAGGCAGTGCTAAACAATAAGTGCCTACAGCTAATGCAGCAACCTTTGCTCTATTTCCCACTCGTAGGATGACCTCATCCTTGTTCAGTTTTTTACTTCTGACCAGTCCCTGAAAAGTATTATATATGTGAGAACCACATCCGGTATCCAATACCCAAGTAGAATTTTGACTTTCTAAAATTTAATTTCAATCATGAACAAACCTTGATTGAAAGTCGAAGCTTCTCCAAGCTTCTTCTCTGCCAGAAACTTCTTACAATTCCTTTTCCAGTTACCCGGCTCGTTGCTATGGAAACACATTCCTTTGCTAGCTGGATCAGGTTTCTTTTGTTGCTTTTATATTCACCTTGCCCTTAGCCTTTTTAGATTTGTTCTTTTCAAAAGATACCTTGGGCCTCTTCCTTTTTTTGGAAGAATTCACCATTAAGACATGGTTCTTTTTGTATGGGAAGTGACCTTCTACAGTTTTTAACATGTTAAGTAATTGGCAAGCTGACATCTAACTTATTCATGTGGAAATTAACAACGACCTGCGAGAAGGTCTCAGGGAGTGACAGCAAGACTAAGTCTTGACTCAACTCCCCATCCATAACGGACCCAAGCTGTCCGAGGCGTTCAATCAGATTGATCACCCTAAGGACATGAGTCTCAATGGCTGTGCCCTCGGTCATCCGAGATCGAAAGAGCTCCTTAGATATCTCATATCTTGCAGTCCTACTTTGTTCACCATACAACTCCTTGAGGTGAAGCAATATAGTAGGAGCATCCATGTTTTCATACTGACGCTGAAGCTCGTTATTCATGGATGCAAGCATGATGCATTGAGCCACAGATGCATCATCTTGCCACTTTACAATGGTGTCAATCTCTTCCTCAAAGGCTGAATCTGGAACAGTTTCAGGGACAGGTGAATTTAGGACATACGAAATCTTTTCAGCAGTGAGAACTATTCTCAGATTCCTTAACCAGTCCGTGTAATTCGGCCCTGTTAGTTTATTAGCATCAAGTATGCTACACAGTGAAATTAGTGATTTTGACATTTTTAAATTTCTTCATGTGAAAAGACAACATTTTAGCAAACATTCATTTAATTAATTTTATATACTAAAATAAATTAGGTCTTATTTTAAATTGGTATCTCCCACTATTTTCTTCAAACTATATTACACTCACTTATATAGTTCGACAACATCTAATTAATGATTTGCTAGTGAGATTAAGGATCTCATTTCAAATGTATATAGCCTTGTGTGTGCATAACAAACGATATATAAATAAATAGTGTCGACGCCGGGAAAAATATTATTGAGATGTCCGTCTTTCCTAAGTTTGTGTTGTTTGTTTTACCCTTTTGTGATTCGCTATGTCTACGGGTTTTATTTCAAGGGTGAGGTTTTAGGAAAAAGATACCGACATAAGTGTCGACGACTTTGAAAAGATTGATTTATTATTTTATGATTGGACCGAATGAGACAGAGCCGCCAGTTGGTATGGTTTAAATGGATGTACCAACTCATTCGAGTTTTAATAGTTTTGGCAATACGGTCTAATATGTGACTCTATAAGATTGATCTGAAACCCGAGATTTGTGGAATTCAAAGGCTAGGTTAAGTGGGGGGAAGGTGTTAGGCACCCCCCGACTCACGTGAAAACACGGTACCACATCTTATTGATTTTCTGTGCATAAAGTGTGTGTGTGAGTGTGTTTTATTTTGAAAGCTTTATTCATTTTTATTCTAAGTCTTTATTTGGGGTTATTTGAAAGTAGTGTCGTTCCTCTTTTGCACCTATGTACGAAGGATTTGATTTAGTAAAAGTTCATTTTTAGACAAAATATACATGTGATATGATATTTTGGGAAAACACAAGGTTTTCAAATCCTTCGCTCGAATAGTAATCGAGGACTTTTTATACATCCTTTTATTTAACTTTACATTCATAAGGTGATCTAACCTGAATCACTTTATTCTTTATGAAAGATCTTAGTGGTTTTATTGGAAATCATTTTAGTGAAAATGTATGCTAAAGTGCCAAAAAGGGTCGAATCATCATCGAGTATGTAAGTCATCTCGATGAAACCGAGCACCCACAATTAAAGTTTTCACTATCACGGGATCTTGAATCCGACTTCTCGGGACTAAACCCTCGAGTTCGTTTTCGAGATCCAAATATTACATATACAATGATATTTACGTTATTTAAACATTATATCATCAAAACCGGTCCATCGTGGGAATCAAGTCGGGATCCAATCGGGGATCTCAACACCGGGATTCCTAGGCTCACATTATTTATGTGTGAATACATATATACAACGTCCTTGGCTTTGATATTAGATGATTTCATCGGTTGAAAACATCGTTTCAAGCCATTTCGGACCCCTTTCGCCTCTAAATACAAATCTAGGGAAATACGGGGTAACCAGGACCATTTAAAGTAATAAATGCGTAGATCTACCATGGATCTAAGCCGATCTAGCACACGGGTTAAAGCCTCATGCTTAATAACCACTCAAACGCTAGATTCGGCTTAGATCTAAGCAGATCTAGCCTCCGTAATCAATTTACAACACAATAAACACAATATAACCGAAAGAAACGTAATATCTATCAACTATTAAATAATATGCTTATAAATAACAAGATTAACTAGATTTAAACAAGATATATCATCAATCTAGTATATTGAACAACATTTACAAAGAACGTAGCTAGAAAGTGTGTTGTTTCACCTTGGGGGACGCGTGAACAAGCGTTTTAACTCCCGTGATCAACGTAGAACACTCCCGAGGCTCCAAGTGGATGATAAATAAGAGAAAATTGCTCCAAGTTCGTATGTATAAGTCTCACCCGAGGCTCTCTCTCTCTCTAAATATGACTTTCTCTTTCAAAGTTCTTCCTCTTCTTTGTGTGTATGAGCTGCTGGCTGCTGATATAGACGAAATATGGCAACCGCAACCATACATGCTGCTGGAGTAGATACACTTAAGGCTGGGCCCCACGTGTCTGGTTGCCTCAAAATCCGTGCCTTTGGTCTCAGTTTGGTGAAAGTTGAGCTTCGCAGACTGAGCTTTCAAAAAGTCTTTGCAAAATGCAACAGAGTAAGATTTAGTCTGACTAGATCAGGGTCCGGGAAGATGATGCTGGTAGCTGAGATATATCTTCCAATTCTAGACTGCAGTTAGCTGGCTTATCTTTTATGGTACATAGTTCGAGGTTTGCTGAGGTGGTTTCCGGAGGACACTGTCTCAGCTTGGCGATCCTATTTTGGTTCGTGATATATCGGGACGTCATTGGTCTTTTGCATCATTCACGGGGTTGTCTTCGGGATGACCTGGTACTTTTGACCTACCTCAGGGTTGTCTCTGAAGTAAAATTACGCTTTTTCCCTTCTGCAAGGTTAGTACAAAGATATTAAAATTTTGAGTGTCTACAGATGCCCCTCTTTGTCATGTTTATGCAATGTAATGGAATGAACAAGACAAAGATTACTAGACACAGAGAATGCATGACAAGGTATATCTGATGATGCAATATCATGTATAACAGATGTAATAATATATGAGATTAGACAAGGGTTATTCCCCAGCTAGGGAAATTAAAGATTATGTCGTTGTGGTTAAGTCGACATGCGCTGGGTTGTAGCCAACGAATTGTACCATCGGGGTTTGGCCAATCTGCGTTGAGTTGTTACCAACAGATTACACCATCGGGTTTTGTCGATCTGCATTGGGTTGTTGCCAACGGATTACACCATCGGGGTTTTTCCAATCTGCGTTGGATTATTGCCAACAGATTACACCATCGGGGTTTTGCTTATCTGCCTTCACTAGTTTGTTGCCAACTGATTACACCATCGGGGTTGTGCCGATCTACGTTGGGTTGTTGCCAACAGATTACATCATCGGGGATTTGCTGATCTGCGTTGGGTTATTACCAACGAATTACATCATCGGGGATTTGCCGATCTGCGTTGGGTTGTTACCAATGGATTACATCATCGGGGATTTGCCGACCTGCGTTGGGTTGTTGCCAACGAATTACATCATCAGGGATTTGCCAATCTGCGGATCTGCGTTGGGTTGTTGCCAACGGATTACACCATCGGAGTTTTTCTGATCAGCCTTCACTGGTTTGTTGCCAACTGATTAGACCATCGGGGTTGTGCCGATCTGTGTTGGGTTGTTGCCAACGGATTACATCATCGAGGATTTACCGATCTGCGTTAGGTTGTTGCCAACAAATTATATCATCAGAGATTTGCCAATCTGCGTTGAGTTGTTACAAACGGATTACATCATCAGGGATTCACCGACCTGCGTTGGGTTTTTGCCTACGGATTACATCATCGGGGATTTATCGGTATGCGTTGGGTTGTTGCCAACAGATTACATCATCGGGGATTTACCGACTGCGTTGGGTTGTTGCCAATGGATTACATCATCAGGGATTTGCCGATGTGCGTTTGGTTGTTGCCAACAGATTACATCATCGGGTACTTGCCAACTTGCGTTGGGTTGTTGCCAACAGATTACACCATCGGGGTTTTACCGATCTACGTTAGGTTATTGCCAATGGATTACATCATCGGGGGTTTTCTGACTTGCGTTGGGTTATTGCCAATGGATTATACCATCGGGGTTTTGCCGATCTGCGTGGGGTTGTTGCCAACGAATTACACAATTCGGGGTTTTGCCGACCTGCATTGGGTTGTTGCCAATGGATTACAACATCGAGGATTTGCCGATCTGTGTTGGGTTGTTGCCAACGGATTACATCATCAATTATAAAAAGGGTGAGTTTTTTACTTGCGACTCGCTGGATTAGATATTGGCTTTACTGATGACCAGGGTGCCGCTGACGTCCCTGGAGGACGCGACCCGCTCTTTCACTACTCAGATTTGAACTTCGGTGTAGAGGCCTCGACTTAGGAGGACTTAGCGCAGGTTGATATGCTAGATAATGTAGATTTCATTCATTAGGCCTTTTGTTAGTCGTTGGGCACTTGTGCCCCATTTCCCTGTACTTTTACTTTTATTTGTAGGACAGAGATGATATTTGATGTATACACTTTTATGTATTTCGTAGAGATGTATATATAATGCTTTTCATTCACTGCATATGTCATGATGCATGCATTATATGTCATGGATTCACATTTAAAAATTATGAGTTAGGATTGACCCCTAGGTGGTGTTTTGATACTATTTTACTGATGAGGCGTTAGTTTTTTCCTCTGGTAAAGATCTTCAAGGAACATTTCCTTTCTTTTGTCATCGCTAGCTCATGTCATTGTAAATTTTTTCAGAAGTCCTCTGATTTCTTTTGATGAGAAGCTTGGTCCTGCCTTAGGCTCCTTCCCTTTCATTGAATCACAAAATGCCCCAGCCCTTTTGCATGTTGTACCAAGGATTATAAGAAACTCGTTTTGTTGACCATGTTAAGAGTGAGCAATATCCTGCACATCAGACGAACAACAAAATGCACCAAAAGCTTGACGGCTCGGGCCATCGGGGATAACTTTGAGAAAAATTAGTATAATCTCATCAATGAGGCATATGAAGTTAAAGTTCATAAAATTGAATGTTCATCGGGTCTGCCACTTAACACGTAATCGTTGTATTTTTATCTTATCGCTAAAGATCCTGAAATTGAGTATGAAAATGAATTTTTCTCTAAGCAAGTTGTAAATCGCTAAGGTTATTTTTTATATCTTTCATTTTAAGGAATTTTTCATTTAACAAGTTATGAAATCGCAAGAAAACTTTTAATCATCCATAGTCATTGTTCATGAGTAAGATTAGATTGAAAAGACTTATCTCCCTTTATCAAAGATACTTCGTCTTCGCTCTAGATATCGTTCTTCTCAGAATTAACGACATATGACATGTGCACTATGATTGACGCAACCGTTAGCAGTGGTTTCCCTTCCATGACTTTAGATGATCTCGTTCTACTCTTGTAATTTTTTCTTAACTCCAAATTTTTTTTCTTTTTCTCCTCGCTTAACTTGTCTCGCTTTCTTAGGCTATTCAGAGTTACCTATTCAACGAGTTTTGGACCAATGACTCCCAAACCAAACGGCTTTGGGGCATTAGGTGAAAAGACGCCCCTTAGGGTTTAGTTGCCTAATGAAAAAAGGCCACACTTCGAGATAAGTCAGGTGATCTCATCTATTTTCTCTTTGCCTGACCATATGCAAGATTCATTTTCTTAGGCTTAAGTTACCCATGTAGCGAGCGTTGGGCCGGTGACTCCTAAACCAGACAGCTTTAGGGCACCAGGTGTGAAGACACCCCTCAGGCTTAATTAGTCGAGTAACCCAGGCCACGATTCGAATCTGCTCAGGTCTCGCCTTTTACCTCCTCACAATGCTCGTTTTCTTAGGCACTAAGTTACCCATGTAGCGAGCGTTAGGCCGGTGACTCCCAAACCAGACGGCTTTAGGGCACCAGATGTAAAGACACCCCTCAGGCTTAATTACTCGAGTAACCCAGGCCACGATTCGAGACATTAGGTTCACCATCACTTATCTTATAGCTTTGCATTAATTGTCATCGATGTCGCCATAGTTTTATACCCCACAATAAGAGTTAGGGTAACCGTAAAGTGCAGGCATGCACATAAGGTCGATTCTGCTCCAAAAAGCATTTTGAACTAGGATGGCGTGCCTAATCAAAAGGTTGAATAGTCTTAATTCTCTAATCGTTCTTGTGATTCTCGCTCCACGGATGCTTATTAGAATTAATCTATTCATAATAAGTTAAACAAAATCTTCTCTTTTAAAACCTTTTTCTAAGATTCTAATGCAAGATTGATCTATACTTAAACTGGCTATCATCGCTAATGTATATCATCGCTAATGTATGGAGATAGAAAACAAATAAATGGATGAAAGAGTCGTACCTCGCATGTGGATTATTATATTCTAAGAAAATTATGATTGGAAAATACCAAGTGATCGTACAGGATCGCCGGTGAAATGATATAAGAGAAACTCTTATGATGACGTCGCATGCTGATGGGATCGCATTATGGGTGCTAACTTGCATTTTCCCTTTTGGGATGGTCGATGAATGCCCCAGTGTCTGAGTTGTCGTTGTCTCCGACATTGCCCCCGTCTTGTTTGTTGTAAGGGTACCAATATCGAGTTGTCGTTGATTTTGAAATTGCCCCAGTCTTGCTTGTCGTCTAGAGTAGTCGCTTTATTATATATTTGACAGATGGGCTGGTAAGATGCTGAGATCACAATAGTCTTTTACCTCTTAACCCACATAGTGAACAGGTAGTAGATATTGTCTTTGATGTTTGGGTGCCCCAATCATCGCTTCTAGCTTGCAGGTGCACTTGCTGTAATCTTCTCTTCATATTTCGCATCGCTTTGTTTTGTATCTGTACTTACTGATGATCATGCTTGACATATCGCTGTGTTTCTCAATTCATGTTATCGCTTTGGCTTTGATGTTTGATGTCGAGAGGCCCTTAGATTTCACTGAATTGGATCTAAGAGCTCAGCTTGGTTTATGATGTATAAGTTTCAACCAGGCTTGATTCGATCTGTAAGGCTTGATTTGTGGCTTTTATCTTGGAGTGCAGGTCATCAGATATGAGATAGACTTTATCACGTTGGCCATTTATGTACTTCTGTAGGTCAAAAGGAGATCAAGTCTTCTCACACTTTCGGGGTTGATGAGTTGATGAAGAGTCGCATCCTAGGATCGCTGAATGTAAGGGTTAGACCGTGCCATCACTAGCTGCCTACGTACTCCCATGAAAGGAGATCAGGTCTTACGTAGTTCACGCCTGGCCTGAACAGTTAAAAAGGGTTTATTTGGGTTTGAGCTTGGTTTGATGGTGTTTTGATTTTTGATTTGATTTGGTTTGACCGCACCATAAATGGCTGCCTACGTACTCCCGCAGATGGGAGATCAGGTCTTTCGTAGTTCAGGCTCAGACCTGAAAACTAGACTTGAGATACTTTACACTGTTCTTGAGATACTTTACATTGCTCTCTTAACAGGGTGGTCATCTCAGCAATCTGTTTCTTAAACTTCTTGAATCCTTCTCGAGATACCGGGCTGGGTTCTGACGAACTTCCTTCAGTCATTTGGACTGGTGGAGAACGGGCCTTCTTGGCTCAAAATCAAGTTCTAGGACCAATCTGCACAAAATCGATATCTAGTTTAGACTGGATATTGGTGGACAGGGATGCATGATATGTTATGCATTAGTTTAATGGTTTTTTAATCTTTTCCTGTGTAACAAAGGGTTAGTCAATTTGATGACAGGATAAGAAAGATGTACAAATGTCAATTTCAAGATGATTGCCATTTATATACGTGGAAGAGTAAATAAGGCATGAAGAGACACACCACGCATTTGGTTTATCAGAGGCTGACCTATCTTAGGGTTACTCTCACGGACTTTTTGAAATTGGTTCCCAGATCTTCGCAATTTACTTGATGAAAACATCCATTTTTCAATTGGAGCATATCTGAGTGGTGCCTTTCCTGACCCTCACAATGGAAACACCTAGAGGAGTCCAGTAATAAACAACCGATGGGATTTCCTCCTAAAGGATGTACCACACAATATACATTCACATACATTTACGTCCTCACCGTATGTAATAGGATGACATTAGGCGAATCACTAATATATTGTGCGAGGCACTAATACAAAAAATGCTTAAAGATTGAGACAATTTATCACACACAAAGATCATTCACACAAGATGCACATGCAAAATGAAAATCAAAAAGATTGGACGTGGCTTAAGCCCTCTTTAATCCCCAGCAAAGTCGCCACCTTTCGACACCGGGAAAAATATTATTGAGATGTCCGTCTTTTCTAAGTTTGTGTTGTTTGTTTTACCCTTTTGTGATTCTCTATGTCTACGAGTTTTATTTAAAGGGTGAGGTTTTAGAAAGTGATACCGACATAAGTGTTGACGACTTTGAAAAGATTGATTTATTATTTTATGATTGGACCGAATGAGACAGAGCCGCCAGTTGGTATGCTTTAAATGGATGTACCAACTCATCCGAGTTTTAATAGTTTTCGCAATATGGTCCAATATGTGACTCTATAAGATTGATCTGAAACCCGAGATTCGTGGAATTCGGGGGCTAGGTTAAGCGGGGGGAAGGTATTAGACACCCCCCGACTCCCGTGAAAACACGGTACCACATCTAATTGATTTTTTATGCATAAAGTGTGTGTGTGTGTGTGTGTGTGTGTTTTATTTTAAAAGCTTCTTTCATTTTTATTCTAAGTCTTTATTTAGGGTTATTTGAAAGTAGTGTCGTTCCTCTTTTGCACCTATGTACGAAGGGTTTGATTTAGCAAAAGTTCATTTTTAAACAAAATATACATGTGATATGATATTTTGGGAAAACACAAGGTTTTCAAATCCTTCGCTCGAATAGTAATCGAGGACTTTTGATACTTCCTTTTATTTAACTTTACATTCATAAGGTGATCTACCTCGAATCACTTTATTCTTTATGAAAGCTCTTTGTGGCTTTATTGGAAATTATTTTAGTGAAAATGCATGCTAAAGCGCCAAAAAGGGTCGGATCATCATCAGGCATGTAAGCCATCTTGATGAAATCGAGCACCCACAATTAAAGTTTTCACTATCACTGGATCTTGAATTTGACTTCTCGGGTCTAACCCCTCGAGTTCATTTTTGAGATCCAAATATTATATATACAATGATATTTGCGTTATTTAAACATTACATCATCAAAATCGGTCCATCGTGGGAATCAAGTCAGGATCCATTCGTGGATCTCAACACCGGGATTCCTAGGCTCACATTATTTATGCTAGAATACATATGTATAATGTCCTCGGCTTTGATATTAGATGATTTCATCGGTTGAAATCACCGTTTCAAGCCATTTCGAACCCCTTTTCGCCTCTATATACAAATCTAGGGATATACGGAGTAACCGGGACCATTTAAAGCAATAAATACGTAGATCTACCATGGTTCTAAGCCGATCTAGCACACGGGTTAAAGCTTCATGCTTAATAACCACTCAAAGGCTAGATTCGACTTAGATCTAGGTAAATCTAGCCTCCGTAATCGATTTACAACATAATAAGCACAATATAACTGATAGAAACATCATATCTATCAACTATTACACAATATGCTTATAAACAACAAGATTAACTAGATTTAAACAAGATATATCATCAATCTAGTATACTGTACAACATTTACAAAGAATGTAGCTAGAAAGTGTGTTGTTTCACCGTGGGGGACGCGTGAATAAGCATTTTAACTCCCGTGATCAACGTAGAACACTCCTGGGGCTCCAAGTGGATGATAAACAAGAGAAAATTGCTCCAAGTTCGTATGTATAAGTCTCACCCGAGGCTCTCTCTCTCTCTCTAAATGTGACTTTCTCTCTCTAAGTTCTTCCTCTTTTTTGTGTTTATGAGCTACTGACTGTTGATATAGACGAAATATGGGAGCCGTAACCATACATGTGGCTGGAGCAGATACACTTGAGGTTGGGCCCCACGTGTCTGGTTGCCTCCAAATGTGTGCCTTAGTGATGAGTAGGTTGAAAACCTATGAATTGATCTCGTTTAGCTTGTTATATTGTAAGTTTTTAGGTATTTTTCGTATTACTTTTGGTATTTTGTGTTTATAATGCAGGTATGAGGGTTAGAATGGACTTGAAGCTGAAAAGAATGAAATTCGAACAAGATTGATAGAGGAGCGCTGACCGCGCCATAGCTAGGGTAATTGGAGAGCGGATCGCGCTTATGGAGGAAGACATACTGTATGAGTAGCGCTTCCAACTTAGCTACAAGAGGAATTCACGCACTGACCGCGCTGGTTCGGGATCAAGTTACTGTAGGACGGGCACTGACCGCGCGGCTATAGAAAGGAATCATGCGCTGACCGCGCGACTCTAACTGCCTGACAGGATTTAGGTTATTTTTAGAGCATAAGTTGAGCAAGAATAGGATTGGGACTTACTCTAATTATATTAGGGTTTGTCTAGGCTATAAATAGGAGTTATTTTATTATGTTTTACCTATCTTTTATTCTATATTCTCTTGGATTGCTTGGAGGCTACAAACCCTTATTTTGAAGATTCAAGTATATCAGGCTAAGTTCTTTATTTCAATTCTGAAGGGATGTTGAACCTTAGTATCAATTTATGGTTTGATTAAGTTTATAATATTTATTCTTTCATATTGAGATTTATTCTGATTATCCATATAAACTTTCATGTATGTTATCCAATTGACTAATTTGGTTTCTGCAGAATTAAATTAGTAAATTGATATCATCTGTTAGATTAAGACATATTTTAAGCAAACAAAGTGTGTCTAATCTAAGTAACAATTAATGATATTTTATCGTGGTCAAGCTTTGAAATATTGTTAAGATTTTCAGAAAACAAGTTAAATAATTCTTGATTGTGTAATTATTGCTTGGAATAATCGAATTCTCATTCTTAATGCTTCTATCATATTAAATCTAGACTGATAGTTCTAGGTTGTATCTTAGTTAGAATCTTTTGACGGTGATCGTCGCATTAGATCTACACATAATGAGAATTTTGAGTAATTTGCGATCGTGGCTATCTAGGGTTATTAATCTCATTAAAAGGGTAAATAGTATAATAACTTGATTAATTTATAATTAAGAAAAGGGGATACTGAACTGAAGAATTGAAGCTCTTTTAGTCAATGATATTTTCTCATTAATTCACTTTTGTTAATTAAAATGTTCTCACTAAAAACCCCAATTCATTGGAAATCATTGGATAACTAAAAGACAATTCACTCTCTGTGAGATCGATCCTTGCTTATTACTATACTAATTCTTGAGTTACTTGATTAAAGAGTAAGGTAAATTTTGTAATGCTAGACGACAGCTACCAAATTTTGGCGCCGTTGCCGGGGATTGTTATTTGTTTTTTTTATTCGATTGTTTTCATGTTTTTTTTATGCCTCGATCCTCTAGCTCTCTTGATTTGAAATTTGATCCATAAATAAAAAGAACCGCGCGAAGGCTTAGGACGGAAGCTCAAAAAAACTAAGGTTCACTTGCAGATTCCGAAGAACCTCCATCACCGGGCCTCAACATCGCACTCACACTACTTTCGGACCAATCTTCTTCAAGCGAATCAGAAGAGGAGATGGCGGTGCCAAATAACAGGACTTCGAAGGAGTTGTCAACTCTTAATCTTACTGAACAACCCCTTTGTATTGAATATCCTGCTTTGAATGCTGCGTTTGAACTAAAATATGGACTAATTCACCTTTTGCCTACTTTTCGTGGTCTTACAGGTGATGATTTGTACAAGCATTTGAAGGAGTTTCATTTTGTGTGCTCGACCATGAAGCCACACAATATTACGGAGGAGCAAATAAAGCTGCGAGCTTTCCCTTTCTCACTGGTGGACTTAGCAAAAGATTGGTTGTATTATCTCCCCTCGGGATCAATACAATCATGGAACGACATGAAGAGGCTATTTTTGGTGAAGCTCTTTCCTGCTTTGAGAGTAGCCAATATACGGAAGGAAATTTTCGGAGTCCGACACTTCAGTGGTGAAATGATGTATGAGTACTAGGAGAGATTCAAGAAGCTTTGCCCCAGCTGTCCACCTCACCAGTTTGACGATTAACACCTATTCATCTACTTTTTTGAAGGACTCATACCGATGGATAGGAGTATGATCGACGCTGCTAGTGGAGGAGAATTAGTGGATAAAACACCAGAGGCTGCAAAGAATCTGATTGCAAACATGGCCGCTAATGCACAACAAAATGGAACAAGGAATGATTATCCAGCACAAAGGGTTAGTGAGGTAAGCACAACCAATGTAGAACAACAGATTTCTGACTTAACTGCTTTGGTGAAACAATTAACTACAGGTAACATACCGGTTGCACAAGCTTGCCAAATCTGTTTAATGGCGGGGCACCCTACAAATGCATGCCCGACATTACAAGAGGAAGATAATACACAGCAAGCTAATGCAGTGGGAAATTACTAAGCACAGCCACAGAGGAAATATGACCCTTTCTCTAACACATACAATCCAGGATAGAAGGATCATCCTAACTTTAGTTATAGGGGTACTAGGCCGCAGGCACAAGGGTTTTACCAAGTTAAACCATAGTTTTAGCCGAATTAGCCACAGTACCAACCCAGACCAGCAGCACCGGACAATCCTGGAACATCCTTGGAGGACATGTTCAAGGCGTTCATACAACAGACAAAACAGTTCCAACAAGAGACAAAGTCTTTCATCCACAGTTTGGAGAGTCAAATAAGCCAATTAGCCACTACTGTAGGTCGGTTGGACTCTCAAGGTTCAGGGAAGCTTCCATCACAAACTGTCGTGAACCCAAAGGAGAACGCCAATGCCATAACCTTGCGGAGTGGAAAATAGATGGATACACCTAAAGCTACAGTTGAGTTAGAGGAAGAGCAAGAAAAGGAGGAACCTGAGAAAACTAAGGTATATCCTAAACCTCCTTGTCAGATTAATGATATTCCACTTCCCTTCCCTCATAGAAATTCTAGAAATTCAAATAAAAATGAACAAGGTAAAGAAATTCTAGAAACTTTTAGTAAGGTAGAAGTGAACATTCCTTTACTTGACGCAATTAAACAAGTGTCATGGTATGTAAAAAATTTTAAAAAATTGTGCACTAATAAACGTAAATTGGAAAATGATGAGAAAATGATAGTTGGGGAGAATGTATTAGCTGTTCTGCAAAGAAAAATGCCTCCTAAATGTAAAGATCCAGGCATATTTACGATCCCATGTAAAATAAAAAACACTAGATTTGAGAAGGCTATGCTAGACTTAGGTGCTTCAATAAATGTGATGCAATTATCTGTTTAAAAGTCTCTGAATCTTGGACCATTGAAAAATACTGATGTTATTATTCAATTGGCTGATCGTACTAACACCTACCCCCGAGGGGTAGTTGAAGATGTCTTGGTGCAGGTGAACGAACTAATCTTCTCTTGCAGATTTTTACATATTGGATATGGAAGATGATACATCCCCAAAACCATCACACATCTTGCTAGGAAGATTTTTCCTAAAGACAGCAAGGACTATTATTGATGTTCACAACGGGACCTTGACAATGGAATTTGATGGCGAGAAGATCCAATTCAACACCTATGATGCCATGAGGTACCCTAGTGATATTTGTCAGGTTTTTGCAATTGATGTGTGTGACTCTTTAGTGCAAGAAACTTTTGAGCAAATTCAGAGAGACAGTTTGGAGGTTACTATTTCCAGCAATTTGGACATGGATGGAATGTATGAACTTGAGCACAGTCAAGAATTGAAGGAAACTGTGGCTGCACTACATTCATTGCCTAAACACACAGATAAGTATGCAGTTCAATTAATTCAATTACCTGTAACTAATCAAAAACTATTACCATCAGTGGAGCAAGCTCCAACTCTTGAATTGAAACAATTACCTGCACACTTGAAATATACATATTTAGGGTCTAATGAAACTTTACCTGTGATAATTTCTAGTAATCTAACTAAACCTCAGGAAGAAAAATTGTTGAGAGTCCTTAGGGACCACATCACAGTGTTTGGTTGGACTATAGCAGACATCAAGGGTATTAGTCCCGCGATGTGCATGCATCAAATTTTGTTAGAGGAAGGAGCTAAACCGACAAGAGATGCACAGAGACGGTTGAACCAACCGATGATGGAGGTAGTGAAGAAAGAGCTAATTAAATTGCTTGATGCAGGAATCATCTACCCCATCTCCGACATTCAATGGGTAAGTCCGGTGCTGGTAGTTCCTAAGAAATAAGGTATCACGGTTGTCAAGAATGACAATAATGAGTTAGTGCCCACACGAATGCAAACAGGTTGGAGGGTGTGTATCGATTATAGGAGATTGAATACTGTAACTAGAAAAGATCACTTTCGCCTTCCTTTTATTGATCAAATGTTAGAACGATTAGCTGGGCATTCTTACTATTGCTTTCTAGATGGGTTTTCAGGTTATAACCAGATTCTGATCTCCCCCGAAGACCAGGAAAAGACCACATTCACTTGTCCCTTTGGAACCTTTGCTTATCAGAGAATGTCCTTTGGACTTTGCAATGCCCTATGTACTTTTCAGAGATGTATGGTGAGTATCTTTTCAGATCTTTTAGAAGAATGCATTGAAGTCTTTATGGATGATTTCACAGTTCATGGTGATTCATTAGATGCCTGTTTAGATAATCTGACACGTGTATTGGATAGATGTTTAGAAATAAACCTTGTGCTAAATTGGGAAAAATGTGACTTTATGGTAGAACAAGGAATTGTACGTAGTCATGTAGTGTCAGTTAATGGTTTAGAAGTTGACAAAGCTAAGATTGACCAAGTCCCTCTTGGCTCAATGGTAAAATAACTACTCATAAAGCTTTGAGTCCAAGAGATCTTGGGATCCATTCCTACCCAAGGCAGGAATGTTAAGATTTCAGCTTAAATTAGCAAAAAAAATTAAAAATAAAGCTAAGATTGATATTATATCTGCATTGCCTTACCCCATCAGTGTGCGGGATATACGTTCTTTTCTTGGGCATGCAGGATTTTATCGCAGCTTTATCAAAGATTTTGCCAAGATAGCATTGCCCTTATGCAAGTTGCTTCAGAAAGATGAGGAATTCCAGTTCAATGATGAATAAAAGGAGGCTTTTGATACCTTGAAGAAATTATTGACGTCAGGCCCTTATTATTCAACCACCAAATTGGAAGTTCCCATTCGAGATAATGTGTGATGAAAGCAACTATGCTATCGGCGCCGTATTGGGCCAAAAGATTAACAAAGCTGTCCATTCCATCTACCATGCTTCAAGAACATTGAATGTAGCTCAGATAAACTATTCAACAACGAAAAAAGAACTCTTATCTATTGTATTTACTTTAGAAAAATTCAGATCATATTTACTTGGTACTAAAGTGATAGTTTATTCTGACCATGTTGCTCTCAAGTACTTGCTGACCAAGAAGGAATCCAAATCGCAAATCATAAGATGGATCTTGCTGCTGCAAGAATTCGACTTGGAAATAAAAGATAAGAAGGGTGCGGACAACTTAGTAGAGGATCACTTGAGCAGAATCCTAAAGAAGAAGGAAGCACTACCATTGCATGACATGTTTTCGGACGAGTATCTACTTACCATTGGCAACACAACTCCCTGGTATGTTGATATTGTGAATTATTTGGTAAGTGCGTATTTACCAAGTGAATTTTCTAAATCCCAGAAACAAAAGCTTAGGAGTGATGTAAAACATTATGTGTGGGATGACCTATATTTGTGGAAATTTTGTGCTGATCAGATAGTTAGACGTTGTGTACCTGATATTGAATTCAACTCTATTCTAACTTTCTGTCATTCCTATGTTTGTGGAGGTCATTTTGGACCTAAGCGCACAGCACGTAAGGTGTTAGAGAGTGGTTTCTTTTGGCCCTTTATTTTCAAAGACTCTTATTTATTCTGTAAATCATGTGAAAATTGTCAAAGAACTGGTAATATAACTCAAAAAAAATTAAATGCCACAAAACCCTATTCTAATTGTTGAAATCTTTGATGTTTGTGGTACTGATTTTATGAGACCCTTTTCTTGTTTCCTTTGGTAATGTTTACATATTACTGGCAGTTGACTATGTTTCAAAATGGGTGGAAGCTAAAGCCACAAGGACTGACGATTCTAAAGTTGTTGCAGATTTTGTCAGGACTAATATTTTTGTCAGGTTTGGAGCTCCATGGGCTATTATAAGTGATCGCGGAACTCATTTCTGTAATAGGGTGTTAGCAGCTCTGTTGAAGAAGTACAACGTTCTTCACAGGGTCTCTACATCCTATCATCCGCAAAGCAATGGCCAAGCTGAGGTATCCAACCGAGAGATCAAGTCCATTTTGGAAAAGGTAGTCAACCCGAATAGAAAAGACTGGAGTCTTCGATTAGAAGATGCACTATGGGCCTATAGGACGGCATACAAAACTCCGATTGGTATGTCGCCGTATAGGCTAGTGTTTGGGAAACCATGCCACCTACCAGTAGAGCTGGAGCATAAAGCTTTCTGGGCGATCAAGCAATGCAATATGAACATGGATCAAGCTGGGCGTCAATAGGAAATTGCAGTTACAAGAACTCGAGGAGTTGCGTACCGAAGCGTATGAGAGTTCTAAATTGTACAAGTCAAAGAACAAAGCTTTCCATGATAAACAATATTGAGAAAGACTTTCACTGTGGGATAGAAAGTTGATCTTTTTAATTCACGTTTAAAATTATTTCCAGGAAAGTTGAGTTCTCGGTGGGAAGGACCATTTGTTGTCACTAATGTATTTCCTCATGGTGCAGTAGAAATCAAAAATCCCAAGACAGGAAATGTTTTAAAAGTAAACGGCCATAGGTTGAAGTCGTTTCTAGATAACAGTCAGGTTGAAGACGTTGAGATAGTGACACTAAGGGAGCCAGTTTCTGGATAATTGAATGAAGTTCAGTCGAGCTAACGACGTTAAACAAGGGCAGCTGTGTGGGATGCAACCCATAATTTTTATAACATATTTGTAATGGGTATTATTTTTATTAGTGAAACATTTTTTTTAGAATTTTAGGATTCTGATAGTTGATTCATAATTATACAGAAAGAAGAAGAACAAAAGGCTAAAATTTCAAGATTTAAGGGAGGCGCTGGCCGCGTGCCAAACGGCGCTGAGCGTGCATACCATACAGAAACAAATCCAATGTCTGGCTCAGGCAGACGCTGAGCGCACGTCAAAAGGCACTGACCGCGCAGGCTATGCTGAAAAAGTTAAAGGATTTGACACGACCATGCGCTGAGCGCCTTGGCGGGCGCTGACCGCGCCTTGGTGGGCGCTGACCGCGCCTTATGGCTGACTTATATTCCAATTTGAAATCTAATCGAGTTCGTGCACCCAAAATCGTTTGCCCCCTTTCCATTTCTCTTTCTACTTCCTAATCTCCTTTTCCTACTCTACTTTCACCGAAAAACCTTCATCTCTTATCATACAAAAACCTAAACCCAGTACACCAATATACTCCCTACACTTCTAAAATCGCACAAACTCCAATTCTCTCTCCTAAATTTGTCCAACCCTCCCACAACATCTCAAACTCTCCATCAATCACCATATTCGATATCATCAATTAACATCTCATATCACCATACACTCTTCTTCCTATCCATCTCATCTTCACAAAGGGAAAACATCACAAGCAAGGTTAAAAGCATAAAAAGGTAACAAATTATTGTTCTTACTTATTGAATTTACTATAATCATCAATTTTGATGGTTTTTGCTATACTTGTGATTGGGATACTTTGGGTTACTGAAGACCCAAGGTTCTTTGTTAATAATTTGTGGATTAGATTGTGATAGCAAAGAAGTAGGTTTGGGGGAAAAAGAAGGGTGCACGCCAAATGTTCGTCAAATTGTCCAACTCAACTTTTGTGTGCAAACTCTCTAGTCATGACATCAAAATGGCCAAGGACTTCAACATCTAATGTTCGCCCACCTTCTGACACCTCTAAGTTCATGAGCGAAACAACGGCGGCCCGTTACAACACCGTGCTTTCCAAGAAGTCTCTTATTCCAGAACGGGGGTTGGCACCCGATGCTAACCTAAATAGTGACATGGCGCTGATGATCGTCAAGAGGCAATGGTTTCAGCTAGTGGAACAACCACGACCCGCAGTGCTCAACATTGTCAAGGAGTTCTATATTAACGCTATAGAGCATGAAGGGCAGGTTGTGCAAGTCAGGGACAAATCATTTTCTTTCCACCACCGGGCGATCAATGAGAACTTTGGGTTGGATACAACGATGGATGACGGCAATGAAGATAACCTCCCAAGCTTGGACGAGATAATTGTTTGCCTATGCAAACCCGGCACAAAGTGGGTCACCAAGCCTGGGACGGACATCAAAGTTACGTTTCCCCATTCCGATTTGAGTAGATATGGAAAAGCATGGTACGCTTTCATATGTGCTAGGCTCATGCCTTCAACCCATCAGTCAAATGTCACGGTGGAAAGAACACGCCTTCTCTACGAGATCGTCCATTCGTGGTATGAAAGGCTGAATGTTGTGAAATTCTCTCCGGTGGATGTCGGAAAGTGTATCTAACAGTCCATTGATAGGGCATTGCGTGGCAGCACAATAGGCGGATTATTACATGAATTTCTCATCACTGACTTATGACGAAAGGCAGGAGTCCAGTGGGATGCTTCAGAGCCTGTTCAGTAGCCCACGGGGGCCATAGAACACAAGAATATCCTCACCTACAGAGAATGGAAGGGCGGATTGTCACATCCTCGGGGCGAGGGCTACATAATGGTATACCACCTTCCACATTGCCTTCACTGCCGCCAGCCACAGCAGAAGCCTGCCCATTGACAACAAGGAGTCGAAAGCAGATGCTCCGCCTTGCCCAACGCAAAGACCAAATGTATGCCTACAACATGGCACGTTCACGGCATTAGCGGATGCATTCTCCCGCATCAATCCAAATGAGCAAGTCCATCTTCCAAATCCTACCACTCTATTTGCCTACCCTCCTTCGGATGATGAAGGATCTCAAGACGAGCATTGACTCGTCTTGCAGGGAAGTCCTCGTGCTTAAACTTTTTCTTTACACGTAATGAGGACATTTCCTAAATTAAGTTGGGGGGGTATTCTATATTTTTTGTGTTTTTGCATACTGGGTTATATATAGTTCATATTCATATAAAAAAAATATTTGCATTCATGTAGGAATTTGTTAGGTTGCATAAAGATTAAGCAAATAAACCTTGTTAGTTATGATGAAAGCTAATGAGGAATTTGATTTATGACTTGCATGCCTAAATTGATCATCATGAGTTGGCTAATTTTGACCATAGGAACTTCATAACATAAGTTTGGTGTTTTCTAAAAATCAAACACACCAACTGATTTTCAATTATAAAAAGGAAATAAATGCAAGATAAAACATTGGCATATATTCATTCGATCATGGATTAAGATTAAACAGTGGCTTACACATAAGTTTGGGGGAAATAATGGCTCAAAAGAAAAGAAAAGAAAAGAAAAATCAGAAAAAGAAAAAAATAGTTCTGGAATAAAAATCTTAGATGGCTTAGTTCAATTTCGTGGCCTTTGTTACTCGGACAAGTAAACCCTAGGGGATGTCTTAACACCTAGCGCCCTAAAGCCTTCGGGTTTGGGAGTCGTTGGCCTGAAAGTCCGTTACATGGGTAGCATTGAAAAGCCTAAGGGAACTGAGCATTGTATAAGTCAGACTTAAGAAATAATTAGTGAGATGGAGCATTAAAATGCACTCACTTGATATAAAGAGCTTGGTTCAAAATGTTGATTTCCCTCGTAGATGTATGTTATTGAAGGTTTTGAATGTTTTACATATGTATGACTTTATCTATGTTGATCATTGTTATTGTTGGAGTCATGTTGGACACACACGCACAGAAATATGCAAATCTTATGTTTGTGAGGTGAGGATGTGAAAAGTTAGGTTAATATGTGATGTAATATTAATGGCATAATAGTTATTTATCTCTAAGGCATATGATTCATCCAATTACCATGGTTATTGTTCGATCTCTGTAGTTGCATTCATCGTAGATTAGTATTAGTAGCATTGTGTTTGCTTGAGGATAAGCAATAGTTCAAGTTTGGGGAAATTTGATGAGTGGGTTGAAAACCTATGAATTAATCTCGTTTAGCTTGTTATATTGTAAGTTTTTAGGTATTGTTCATATTACTTTTGGTGTTTTGTGTTTATAATGCAGGTATGAGGGACTTGAAGCTGAAAAGATTGATAGAAGAGCACTGACCGCGCCATAGCTAAGGTGATTGGAGCGCGAACTGCGCTTATGGAGGAAGACATGTTGTATGAGGAGCGCTGCCAGTGCAGCTACAAGAGGAATTCATGCGCTGACCGCGCTGGTTTAGGATCAAGTTGTTGTATGACGGGCACTGACCGCGCGGCTATAGAAGGGAATCATGCGCTGACGTGCGACTCTGACTGCCTGACAGGATTTAGGTTATTTTTAGAGCATAAGTTGAGTAGGAATAGGATTGGGAATTACTTTAATTATATTAGGGTTTGTCTAGGCTATAAATAGGAGTTATTTTATTAGGTTTTACCTATCTTTTATTCTATATTCTCTTGGATTGCTTAGAGGCTACAAACCCTTATTTTGAATATTCAAGCATGTTAGGCTAAGTTCTTTATTTCAATTCTAAAGGGATGTTGAACTTTAGTATAAATTTATGGTTTGATTAAGTTTATAATATTTATTCTTTCATATTAAGATTTTTTCTGATTATCCATATAAACTTTCATGTATGTTATCCAATTGACTAATTTGGTTTTTGCAGAATTAAATTAGTAAATTGATATCAACTGCTAGATTAAGACATATTTTAAGCAAACGAAGTGTGTCTAATCTAAGTAGCAATTAACAGTATTTTATTGTGGTCAAGGTTTGAAATATTGTTAAGGTTTTCAAAAGACAAGTTAAATAATTCCTGATTGTGTAATTATTGCTTGGAATAATCTAATTCTCATGCTTAATGCTTTTATCATATTAAATCTAGGCTGATAGTTCTAGGTTGTATGTCAGTTAGAATCTCTAGTTGGCGATCGTCGCATTAGATCTACACATAAGGAGAATTTCGGGTAATTTACGATCGCGGTTATCTAGAGTTATTAATCTCATTGAAAGGGTAAATAGTATAATAACTTGATTAATTCATAATTGAGAAAAGGGGATACTGAACTGAAGAATTGAAGCTCTTTTACTCATTGATATTTTCTCATTAATTCACTTTTGTTAATTAAACTGTTCTCACTAAAAACCCCTAATTCATTGGAAATCATTGGATAACTAAAAGAAAATTCACTCTCTGTGGGATCGATCCTTGTTTATTACTATACTAATTCTTGAGTTAGTTGATTAAAGAGTAAGGTAAATTTTGTAGTGCTAGATGACAGCTACCACTTATGTCTCGGTTTGGTGAAAGATAAGCTTCGCAGATCGAACTTTCGAAAAGTCTTTGCGGAATGCGGCGGAGTAAGATTGAGTCTGACTGGATCAGGGTCCGGTAAGATGATGCTAGTAGTTGAGATATATCTTTAGGTTCCAGACTGTAGTTAGCTGGCTTATCTTTGATGGCACGTAATTCGAGGTTTGTTGAGGCAGTTTTCGACAGACACTGTCTCAGCTTGGCTATCCTCGTTTGGTTCGCGATATGTCTGGACGTCATTGGTCCTTTGAATCATTCACGGGGTTGTCTCCGGGATGACCTGGTACTTTTGCCCTACCTCGGGGTTGTCTTCGAAGTAAAATTATTCTTTTGCCCTTCTGCAAGGTTAGTAGTACAAAGAAAGCAAAATTTTGAGTGTCTAAAAATAGGTAGACAACTCTTGTCAATCACATCAATATGTGACTCCTTGTAGTCTGCCTCTTAGATCATAATGGTCAAGTGTGTGCACATCCGAACTAAAATGATTTAAGTTAAGTCTAACCTAGCACTCCATATATTCAAAAAAGAAAAATATTGTCCTTGTGTATGCACAACAAAACAGTATTGTTCAATTTTCTTTGTAAGCATCAAATGTGATTAAATTCATATCTTAAATACGTAATACTCGCCTTGTGTGTGCACAACAAACTTGTATTAAATATTTAATACTCTATTAATTTATCATGCTAGAAGGCGACGTTCGATATTCCAAATATCTTTGAACGCTTTAGACTTAATATAATTTCTTTGAGGGTTTTCTTATTATTTGTCTCATCTTGTTTAGCGCTCATGCACACACACACACACACACACACACACACACACACACACACACACACACACACACACACACACATATATATATATATATATATATATATATAATACGCATCATTTTATTAAACATGCGAAGCATGTTTGCATAAAATATAATATATATATATATATATATATATATAATACTTAGCATGCACGTATAGAATACTATATTTTACCCTGATTGATTATGCACTTTTATTCTAGTTTGATTCTCTAGAGCCACCAAGTGAACTAAAAGGTCAAACCTAAGAGTGCAAGAATTTAAATTTAAACGTAACAATTACATTTAAACCCGGGCTCCATACAAACGGGTCTTCACGCGCTCCTTGCTCCTTGGTCTCCAATTTATTCAAGATAATTCTAACTATTTCTATTACATTAAACTATTTAATTTAAATAGAAACTTTGATCAGTAGTCAAGGGGAAGTACATAGGAGGGAGATAGAATTTTACATTCAGAAAAAAATCAGAGAAGACGAGGTACGTAGGCCCCATTTAATAGAACCCATTAATTCAAGCATTTAACTAAAATAAAATCCAATCATATTGGCCAATAGTCCATAATCAACCCCATTTATTATCATACATATCACCATACGCATCAATAAATAAATATTCATCTCATAAATTAAAACCATTCCATATATATATGAGTATCATTTAATGGGCAATTTTAAATTGCATGAAATCCAATTTCAAGATTAAAATAAACTCTTTATTTTTAATTATAAAATTATTAAGATTAATATATATATATATATATATATATATATATATATATAATATTAACCACGTGGGAAGATTCCTTGTTAACTATTATATATATATATATATATATATATATATATATATATATATATATAATATTAACTTTTCGTGAAGCTTTGAATTCATTCAAGAATAAGATCCTTTTTAGATTCCTTGTTAACTATTATATATATACGATAAGGATCTTAGGCTCACCCAACTAAAAGCTCACCCAAACTCATCCCCCTTTAGCTACGGATCGGATGACGGTTCGTCCGTCGCTATATATACAACCGTCGTCTATATGTTGTCTGTCGCTATATGTTGTCCGTCGCTAAAAGCTAAGACGACGACTATATATATAGCGATGGACCAAACCGTCGTCCGGTCCGTCGCTAAAGGGGGGTAAGTTGGGTGAGCTTAAGATCCGGACCGTATATATATATAACTATTATATATATATAATATTAACTTTTCGTGAAGCTTTGAATTCATTCAGGATACTTACTATAATATATATATAGTAACGAAAATCCTTTTGAAACCTGCAGTAGCTGATTTCCTTCTGTATCACATGATCCCAAGTTACTTTCCCTTTTTTTTTAAAAGCGTGACTCACCAAAACAAACCACGTGAGTCTCCCTTTAAAAAAAATCGGCAAGTTCCTTTTTAATTTTTTAATTTTTTTCTTTCATAAAAAAATAATTTTATACAACTAATTATGCCCAATAAATTATTCTAAATAAATACCCATACATATATGGAATCAAAACAATTAATAATTGCATAAAGGTTTGGCTCTGATGCCATTGTTGGGTTTGTATGAAATCATGGCGCAATCAAATTGCAAAAATTAGCGGAATCATGTTATATCAGAGTTTAAAAAATTTCTGCAAAACCCTTACCCAGATCATCCTTTATGCAAATTATTAATTTAAAACGATAAATAAAAAGTTATGGAATCATACCCTTGTAGAACAAAGCTTCCATAGGTACGAGTTCAACTCCTTGTTCTTCGTGATCTCCTTGAATTTCCAGGTTTGATTCATTTTTTTTTATCAACGTTAGACACCTAAGTGTTTGGCCTCTAGAGATGATCCACCAAGGAATATGAATTATTCAAGAAGGAGGGTGGTCGGCTAAACCCTAGGTTTCTATCCTCTATAGAAAAGGAGTACTCTCCAACAATTGGAATTGCATCAACTGATATCTCTTATAAGACTTCTCTTATATAGATATTAGTAAACTCTTCTAATCCTATTAGACATGGGGTTTTATTTAATTAATTAAACTCCTTTAATTAATTTAGGTTTCCCACCACATTGGGAATAATTAATTAAATTCATTTAATTAATTTGGCACCTAATCTTATTAAGAATAAATGAGAGTACTAATATTAAATTAATTCTTAAACTTCTTTAGAAATTAAAATAATAATTGTAATAATATTAATAAGACTCCTCTTATTAATTTATATTTAATATTTTCAAAATATTAAATAATAAACATTAAGCTATTTAATTTATTCTATTACCATAGATTAAATTAATTACACTTAATGCATTATTACGATTATGTCATTACCTTCTTAAATAATTATTCTTCTTTTTATGGTGTGACCCTTTAGGTTCTCTATATTAAATAGGTTGTGAATAAATCAATTATACAATTCTAATCTTATTTAAATAAATAAATTAAACTAATAATCTATTTAAATAAATAATATGTATTCTACAATAGAGATAAGCCTCTCTAGCGATCAACGACTTTCTAGATAATATAGATTTCAACATTAATCATAAAAGAACACGTGAGTAAATAGTTACCGTACAATTCAATCCTTCCACCATATAATGTCCCGATTAAATATAAGACACAGAATTACTGTCAAGTCTTATTTTATTTAATCATATATATTTCGATTGAAAAATGCACAACTCCAAATAATACAAATTAAAAACTCCTTTCTAATTTTATTCTGTCTTGGCCAAGGACTATTGGGTTGTCATTTAACGAATCACATAGGACATATCTCTTCTTTTACTAGAAGTGGTAGATTCTTTATTGATCATTCATTATTTCCATATGTAACTCATTATACCCAAGCATACCCTTTGATATACCCTAAGGGTTTTTAAGGAATAAGTCAAAGTATAATTGATTACATACAAGATACTATAATGTTTTCAAGTCCAAGGATCACTTGTACTACTATCACATTAGGAATTCTTATTGATAGGCAAGTAAAACTCCATTAGGTATTCCATAGCGAGTCACGTTTAGTGAACTTATTCTCCAATAAGCACCTACATACTTGCTTTAGTGTCTCTACACAAATGATCATGAGATCAATCATCCTCATCCAATGAGCAAGCAACATATGTACCAATCTATCCGGATCTACTAATCCCCTTTTTAGTAATCCAACGATTGGAAACTATTTTAGTTTTAAGCTTTCTAAGAATTTAGATCTCATTAGCATGATCAACATCATGATTCTAAAAGCATTGCTTAAAACTATGGGTTATTTACATATTATAAAAACAACATCATGTACATAATTAAATGTCTTTAATAAATGAATACTTTTATTAATAAATAAATAAGATCATTTACAAAGTATATATTTTATCATCATATATGATTGGCTTGTATGCATACTACTTTCAATAGGAAAGTGTTACATTTAAATTGAAACTAACACGTAAATAATACTTACAAATGAATCGGTTAGTACCACGAAGCGGAAGCTGTTAAAACGAAATGTCGAATCTACAAGTAACACCACGAACACAACTACTACGATCCTTATAGAGTATAGAGTATAGAGTTATTACTAGCAACAATGTGAACGAACTAAAATGTTCATACCAAGTACACCCAAGCCTATTGATGGAAGCTTGGAAATACTAGAGAGAGTATTTAGAGAGAAAACTGTATGGGAAAAATAATACTATATTTTTCCTTAGCCCTACACTCTACATGAATCAATATTTAACGATGAAACCCAATTAATATTGGATAAGTCTACAACTGACTAAATCAGGAGAGTTATTTCATATAGAGTCATAACCATATCAAGAATTATCTAAAATACTTCCAAGTTATACGGGACTCTTCCAATCCCAATTGGGTTATCCAATATCCATACCCAATTGGATTTCCATGATACACGGGTCCGACGTAGATTAATTACTTACATCTCCCACTCAGACATTTGGGTAATAAAATTACGAACTCATCTCAAATTAATCATCTCTAGATTTCCTCGTACAGGTGCCTTGGCGTGCGACTGACGAGAAATAAATGATATCAATTGCGACAGCTCATATACTAAGTCTCTATCATAACTAATGCCGACGTCGGAAAAAATCTTGATTTCTTTTCTTCAATATATCTACCCTTTATGTTTTCTATTTGGATTCATTTGATCTGAGGGTAAGATTTTCCGAAAAAAAATGACATATAATGTCGACGATTTTGAAAAGATTGATGTCATTGGTCCGAATTAGACAGAGTCGCCAGTTGATATGATTTAAATGGTTGTACCAACTCAACCGAGTTTTGAAAGATCTTACAATATGGCCCCATTACTGGACTTTATTTAATTGGTCTTGGAAACCGAGATTCATAGAGTTCGGGGGCTTAATTAAGCGGGGGGGAGAAGGTGTTAGGCACCCCCCCCCCCCCAATTTTCGTGAAATACGGTTACCGCGTGTTTTTAATTCCCTAATCATTATGTGTGTGTGTGTGTGTGTGTTGCAGTTAATTGGGCCTAAGTGCTTTATTTGAAAGTAGTGTTGTGCTTCGTTGGACCTATATACGAAGGGTTTGATTTATTTAAAAAGTCCATTTTTAGACAAGATATGAAAGTGATGTTGTGAAAAGAGATTTCAAACCATTTCGCTCGCATAGAAATTGAAGTCTTTTGATACTTCTATTTTATTCTATATTCGGCTTGATTTGATTTTATTCTCGAGATGCGAAGCATCTTTGACAAAATAATATATACATAGGTGTCGGGCTCCTTTTGGGCATGAAAGCCATCGAAGTGACCCAAACACCACAAACAACGCTTTTACTATGTTGAGACGTTAAATCCGAATAACCATTTTAAGGTCCCTTTTATTTACATTTACAAAAAGGCTTGCAAGCTATATATACATTTCAAATTTGTCCATCATGGGAATCGAATCTAGATCCATGCCATTAATCGTAGAATCCCGTGATTCCTAGGCTCACAAAATATTATTTAAAAGCTTGCATGCCAGATATATGGGACTAGAATGCAAATTAAAACCTAGACGTTGCAAAACAAAAGATTCATCAGTTAAATCCTTTCATGCACATAGCCAAGCTTCCCGTTCCCTCTATATACAAATCTAGGGTCGCGTAGTTGCTTAATATTTACAAAACTAGAAAGAAAACTAGATTTAAATAATTCTTAGCCATTCTAGCTCCACGGTTTCAGTTTTACAACTTTTGAACCGGTTAAAAGTTAGATATGGCTAGATTTAGATAAATCTAGTCCACAAACTCTACATTAGTACAGATTTACATCAAATAAATAGTTAAAACTGATATTTAATCAAATTAAATAACTAATATCTATATATATATATATATATATATATATATTACTTATATATGTATATATATTAAAACAGGAAAAAACTTTATATATATATATATATATATATGCTTAGATATATATTAAAGCTGAAAAAACCACGGATTAACAATTCAGGCCAAACGAATTAATATAAATATATATGATTATATATATATATATATAAGCAGTAAAATGCCACAGATTAGCAATTCAGGCCTAATGACACTTATATATATAAGTATATATATATATATATAAGTATATATATATATATATATATATATATATATATTAAAGCAGTAAAAAACTTCAGATCAAAAGAAATCTCACAGCATGTAGTGAGGGAGGCTTTAAACTGCTTTTGAAGCTTGAAAACTCTGTTCCCACCGGTTAAAACTTGATATTTTAGTATATATACTTATAGGCGTGTTTACAAAGAACAATATTGGAATTTAGAACAGTGATGGAAGGGTTAATAGCTAAAACGGGCATAATTTCCTCTTTTTTCTTCTTTTTTTCTCTTTCTTTTTTGCTGATGGAGGGGTCTATTTATAGACCAAAGGAGCCTGCAGCTGTCGATCTACCTGCTGCTGACCCGGGTGGGCTCGGGCTCGGGCTCGTGGGTCCCGTCGTCTCAAAGTACATGCACTCCGATCAAAGCGTTATCTACTTAAACCTTCATAACTTTCAATTCAGGAATCCGGTGGAGGCGTGCTATACCTTTCCGGAAAGCCTTTTCCGAGAGCTACACAATGACATGGGATTTGACCTTTTTTGAATCCCGAAAGATGGGTCCATGACCAGATCTTTGAGTCTTCGCTGTCCGTCCATTGAGCTATCTTGTGCTGTTTTCACTCGGGATCGACGTTATTGTTCTGCATGACCTTCATGGCAGTGATTTGACTTGATTTGATTTTGAGTTTTCCAAATGACTGTTTTGCCCATCCGGGGGTTATCTATAGGGTTTTCGGGACTTTCGACTATTTCTCGGGGTTGTCTTCGAGGTCTGATCCCAGCCGATTCTAATCTTCCTCAGGGTCATCTCCGAGGGTTGGTTTGATATCCCGAGGTTGTCTTTGGGGATTAATTTAATGCTTTATGGTTGTCTTCGAAGGTTGAAGGTTGACTTGATCTCTCGGGGTTGTTATCGGGGTTTGACTTAATCTCCCGGGGTTGTCGTTGGGGTTTGACTTGATCTCCCGGGATTATCGCCAGGTTTGACTTGATCTCCCGGGGTTGTCGCCGGGGTTTGACTTGATATCCCGGGGTTATCTTCGGGATTTGACTTGATCTCCCGGGGTTGTCGTCAAGGTTTGACTTGATCTCCCGGGGTTATCGTCGGGGTTTGACTTGACCTTCTGGGGTTGTCGTCGGGGTTTGAATTGATCTCCTAGGGTTATCGCCGGGGTTTGACTTGATCTCCCACTGTTGTCCCCAAGGCTTGACTTGATATTCTGGGATTGTCGCCAGGGTTAGACTTGATCTCCTGAGGTTTTCGTCGGGGTTTGACTTGAGAAGATGTTGAAAAATAATATAAGGAACGAATACAATGAGATAAAGAACAGATTAAGAATTCATAATTTAGTTTATCCAAGTTCAATAATACTCCGTAATAATCAATTGTGGAGAAAAATTCAAGAATGAAGTTCAAAACTTGGATCCAATCAAAGATAATTTAGATTAAAAAAATAATAATATTTTTTTGCCGTGAATAGTAACTCGTGAATATTAACTCGTTATGAAAAGATGAAAATTTTCATAAAAAGTTCAAACCAATATTCTAGTGAAATGATATTAGATGAAACGCAAAACTCAAAGAATTTCTGATCATTTAAGGAATTATAGAAGCAGTACTTACCGTAGTAAGTTTAAATTTAAGAATATGAAATGAAATATTATCACTTTCATAATATGGAATATAAAAAATAATAATTTTCTTTATGAATATTGAAAGGAAATAACATCGTTTACGAGAAAAATAATATCTTTTACCTTAGTAAAATACTAGATCTGACTGAAATATCGGATATTATGTTGCGAAAAATCTTGCATCGTAATCCACACTTAAACTATCCTTATACTCACAAGAAATACGCTCGATATTATAGAGAGAAAATTTTCTGATTCTGGTGTGATTTTTATTTCTAACTAAGCACCCTATTTATAGAAAAATGCTAGAACACCAATGTTGACTTTTGAAACCACGGATGAAATTTCAAGCACCACATTTTGGAAAAACTCTCCAGCACACCAAGGAAGAAATAATGATAGTTGCCCACATGTTTATTTACATAATATATATATATATATATATATATATATATATATATATATTAAAATATTATTAAAAGAATTTCAATTCTATTTTTTTTCTCTTCCATCTCATTTTATTTTTATACCATAAAAATAATGTAATCATTTAAATTATAAAATTATATTATTATATTATCACATTATACTATTATAATGTAATATTATAATAATATATTTGAATAAATATTTTATCGGAGAAGATAAAATATCAACTTTCAACAATTGTCTCTTTTGCTAAAAATTCCTGCATTTATATCAAAATTGAATAAATATTTAATTATCATTTTTATCAATAATTAATTATTATTCACAAATAATATTACAGAATCATAATAATGGCAACCAGGTCGTTCCCAAGAAAGAGGGAGCTTTTCGATAAGGATTTCTTCTTACTGGCGCGCAATTAGATTAACTAACCCCTTTCCCAGACAGAACTTTCTAGACATTTCCAATAATGTTGTCTAATAATATTATTCAAATAATATGAATTATTGATTTGATAATGTGAAATACTGTGCAGTGGTTACGGTGACAATTATTGAATTAATAATATAAAATATCAATGGTAGCAATTATTGAATCAATCATATAAAATATCAAGGTAGCAATTATTGAATCAATAATATAAAATATTAAACAGTAATTACTGTAACAATTATTGAGTAAGTGACTTCTTACGTATGAACCAATAATTCGAAATACTGTGCAATACCGTGTGCTACTGTACAACAACGCGTATTACTGTATTTTTATCACCGGGTATTTCAACAGTTTAACGGTAATATTTTTACCGTTTATTTTATAAAAAGGTTATTTCTGTCACTTTCTATATCTGACAGTTATTCTGTTGTGGGGCCCACAAATGGCTGCGCCGTCGTATGAATATTCCCCAACAAAAATTATATTCCACGACCAAACGAATATTCCACGACAACAATGAATATTTTATAACCACTTACTTATTTTGTAAAAATTCCACATTCCACCCATAACTCATCACATTTATCAAATCAACACCTTATTATTTCAAAATAATATATAAAGAAAATTAAATCTTTATTCATAAAATTTGGGGTCTTACAACCTCCCCTCCTTATGAAATTTCGTCCTCGAAATTAACGTACGTTTCTGGTATGTCGAAGAGGTGAGGATACCTTGCTTTTATTTCTGATTCTAACTCTTAGGTCATTTCCTCGATATCATGGTTCCTCCACAAAACTTTAACTTGAGGTATAACCTTTGAGCATAAAACATGTTCCTTCTTATCTAAGATCTTGACAGATACCTCCTCGTACGTTAATCTTCGACTATCTCGTCTGGTTCTAACTCAATAATGTGGTTTGGGTCTTTCACATATTTACGTAGCACGAATATGTGAAAAACATTATGAACACGAGACATGGTTGGAGGTAAAGCGAGTCTATAAGCCACATTTCCTACTCGGTCAAGAATCTCAAATGGACCAATAAATCGTGGGTTGAGCTTTCCTCTCTTCTCGAATCTCGTAACTCCTTTCCATGGAGCAACACGTAACAACACATGGTCTCCGACATTGAACTCCACGTCCCTTCGATGAAGATCAGCATAACTCTTTTGTCGATCTTGTGCAGTTTGTATACGTTGCAGGATTATTTGAATCTTTTTCGTAGTCATACGTACTAACTCTGGTCCCAACAATGTTGCTTCACCCACCTCGTCCCAGCATACTGTAGAACGACACTTTCGTCCATACAATGCCTCAAATGGAGCCATACCTATACTTTCCTGATAACTGTTATTGTAGGAGAATTCCACCAAACGGTAAGTACTTTTCCCAACTTTCTTTGAAGTCTAGAACACAGAGTCTCAATAGATCTTCAAGAGTTTGGATAGTCCTTTCCGATTGCCCGTCCGTTTGAGGATGATAAGCCGAACTGAATCATAAATCCGTGCCCATAGCTTTCTGCAAACTGACCCAAAATTGTGAAGTGAATCTTGGGTCACGATCCAAAACTATGGATACTGGCATGCCATGCAATCTCACAATCTTATTCACGTACATACGAGCAAGACGTTCAAGGGAATAAGTCTCCCGTATCGGCAAGAAATGAGCAAACTTGGTTAATCTATCAACAATAATCCAAATCGCATCTATGCCTTGAGAAACCTTGGGAAGACTAGTAACAAAAACCATGGTAATGTGTTCCCACTTCCATTTTGGAATCTTAAGTGGTTGCAATGAACCCTTTGGCACTTGATGCTCCGCCTTGACATGTTGACACGTTAAACACCTCGAGACAAACTCCGCGACTTCTCTCTTCATATTGTTCTACCAAAATGTATGTCGAAGATCACGATACATTTTGGTACTTCCAGGATGGATTGCAAACAGTGTGTTGTGTGCCTCCATCATGATTTTATACTTCAAATCAGAGTCGTTAGGAACACAAAGTCTGGAGTTGACTCAAAGTATTCCTTCTTCATCGATTCTTGCTTCTGGAATAGCACCTTCTTCTTCATCTTCATCAGCTCCGGGTCTGTAGCTTGAGCAGCTTTAACTTTATCAATTAAAACTTGTTCTACGCGTATATTTGATATCATCACGTGGGTCCCCGGAGTATTTAACTCTATCTCCATCCTTTGTAAATTATTCAAAATGGGTCCCCGTTTATTTTATAAAATGGTTATTTCTGTCGCTTTCTATATCCGACAGTTATTCCGTTGTGGGGCCCACAAATGGCTGCGCCGTCGTACGAATATTCCCCGACAAAAAGTATATTCCACGACCAAACGAATATTCCCCGGCAACAATGAATATTTTATAACCACTTACTTATTTTGTAAAAATTGCACATTCCACCCATAACTCACCACATTTATCAAATCAACACCTTATTATTTCAAAATAATATATAAAGAAAATTAAATCTTTATTCATAAAAGTTGGGGTCTTACAACCTCCCCTCCTTATGAAATTTCGTTCTCGAAATTAACGTATGTTCCTGGTATGTCGAAGAGGTGAGGATACCTCGCTTTCATTTCTGATTCTAACTCTCAGGTCATTTCCTCGATATAATGGTTCCTCCACAAAACTTTAACTTGAGGTATAACCTTTGAGTGTAGAACATGTTCCTTTTATCTAAGATCTTGATAGGTACCTCCTCGTACGTTAATCTTAAACTATCTCGTCTGGTTCTAACTCAATAATGTGATTTGGGTCTTTCACATATTTATGTAGCACGAATATGTGAAAAATATTATGAACACGAGACATACTTGGAGGTAAAGCGAATCTATAAGCCACATTTCCTACTCGGTTAAGAATCTCAAATTGACCAATAAATCGTGGGTTGAGCTTTCCTCTCTTCCTGAATCTCGTAACTCCTTTCCATGAAGCAACACGTAACAACACATGGTCTCCGACATTGAACTCCACGTCCCTTCTATGAAGATCAACATAACTCTTTTGTTGATCTTGTGCAGTTTGTATACATTGCCGGATTATTTGAACCTTTTCTGTAGTCATACGTACTAACTCTGGTCCCAACAATGTTGCTTCACCTACCTCGTCCCAGCATACTGTAGAATGACACTTTCGTCCATACAACACCTCAAATGGAGCCATACCTATACTTGCTTGATAACTGTTATTGTAGGAGAATTCCACCAATGGTAAGTACTTTTCCCAACTTCCTTTGAAGTTTAGAACACAAAGTCTCAATAGATCTTCAAGAGTTTGGATAGTTCTTTCCGATTGCCCGTCTGTTTAAGGATGATAAGCCGAACTGAATCGTAAATTTGTGCCCATAGCTTTCTGCAAACTGACCCAAAATAGTGAAGTGAATCTTGGGTCACGATCCGAAACTATGGATACTGGCATGCCATGCAATCTCACAATCTCATTCACATACATACGAGCAAGTCGTTCAAGGGAATAAGTCTCCCGTATCGACAAGAAATGAACAGACTTGGTTAATCTATCAACAATAACCCAAATCGCATCTATGCCTTGAGAAACCTTGGGAAGACCAGTAACGAAATCCATGGTAATGTGTTCCCACTTCCATTTTGGAATCTCTAGTGGTTGCAATGGACCCTTTGGCACTTGATGCTCCGCCTTGACACGTTGACACGTTAAACACCTCGAGATAAACTCCGCGACTTCTCTCTTCATATTGTTCCACCAAAATGTATGTCGAAGATCACGATACATTTTGGTACTTCCAGGATGGATTGCAAACGATGTGTTGTGTGCCTCCATCATGATTTTATACTTCAGATCAGAGTCGTTAGGAACACAAAGTCTGGAGTTGACTCGAAGTATTCCTTCTTCATCGATTCTTGCTTCTGGAATAGCACCTTTTTACACGTTCATCTTCATCTTCATCAGCTCCGGGTCTGTAGCTTGAGCAGCTTTAACTTTATCAATTAAAGCTGGTTCTACGCCTATATTTGATATCATCACGTGGGTCCCCGGAGTATTTAACTCTATCTCCATCCTTTGTAAATCATTCAAAATGGGTCTTTGTGTTGTCAACGTCGCACTCGTTCCAGCATATGATCTTCTACTCAACGCGTCAGCTACCACGTTCGCTTTTCTAGAATTGTATTGGATGGTATGGTCATAATCTTTCAACAGCTCAAGCTAATGTCATTGCCGCATGTTAAGTTCCTTTTGGGTGAAGAAATACTTGAGGCTCTTATGATCCGTATAGATCTCCACTTTCTCTCCATACAGGTAGTGTCTCCAGATCTTCAACGCGAAAATGACTGCTGCCAACTTTAGATCATGAGTAGGATAATTCCTCTCATATTCTTTAAGTTGTCGTGAGGCATAGGCTATGCCTTTCCCATGTTGCTTGAGAACACATCCTAACTCTTTGCCCAAAGCATCGTTGTAGATGACAAATCTATTCGAACCAGATGGTATTGTCAGAACAGGTGTTGAAATGAGGAAATGAGTCTCCTCTTAAGCTCTTGGAAGCTCTTCTCGCATTCCTCGTTCTATACGAATTTTGTATCATTCCGAGTCAGCTGAGTTAATGGAGTAGCGATTCGAGAAAATTCTTCCACGAATCTTCGATAATACTCAGCTAAGCCCAAAAAGCTACGTACTTCTGTCACCGACTTAGGTTGCTCCCAACTTTGTATTGCTTCAATCTTCGCCGGGTCAACAGATACTCCATGTTTTGATACCACGTGCCCAAGGAATGCTACTTCCTCTAGCCAGAACTCGCATTTCTTCAACTTGGCATATAGCTTGTTATCACGAAGCCTTTAAAGTACCAGCTTCAGGTGGTGCTCATAATTTTCACGGCTTTTGGAATAGATGAGGATGTTATCAATAAAGACAACCACAAATTGATCCAAATATTCCTTGAATACACTGTTCATCATATCCATGAAAGCAGCAGGAGCATTAGTCAATCCAAAAGACATGACTAAGAATTTATAATGCCCTTATCGAGTTCTGAAGGCAGTCTTCGGAATGTCATCAGTTTTAATCTTTAACTGATGATATCCAGAACGAAGATCGATCTTTGAAAAGAATTGTTCACCTTACAACTGGTCGAACAAGTCATCAATACGTCGTAACGGATACCTATTCTTGATGGTGACATGGTTCAACTCCCGATAGTCAATACAAAGTCGCATATGTTGGGTTTGTACGAAATCGTGACGCAATCAAATTGCAAAAATTAGCGGAAGCATGGTATATCAGAGTTTTAAAAAAAATTTACAAAACCATTACTCGGATCATCCTTTATGCAAATTATTAATTTAAAACGATAAATAATAAGTTATGGAATCATACCCTTGTAGAACGAAGCTTCCACAGGTACTAGTTCAACTCCTTGTTCTTCGTGATCTCCTTGAATTTTCGGGTTAGATTCCTTCCTTTGATCAACGTTAGCCACCCAAGTGTTTGGCCTCTAGAGGTGATCCACCAAGGAAGATGAATTATCAAGAAGGAGGGTGTTTGGCTAAACCTTAGTTTTCTATCCTCTATAGAAAAGGAGTACTCTCCAATAATTGGAATTGCATCAACTGATATCTATTATAAGACTCCTCTTATATAGATATTGGTCAACCCTTCTAATCCTATTAGACATGGGATTTCTTTTAATTAATTAAACTCCTTTAATTAATTTAGGCTTCCCACCACATGGGGAATAATTAATTAAATTCATTTAATTAATTTGTCTCCTAATCTTATTAGGAATAAATGAGAGTACTAATATTAAATTAATTACTAAACTCCTTTAGAAATTAAAATAATAATAATTGCAATAATATTAATAAGACTCCTCTTATTAATTTATATTTAATATTTTCAAAATATTAAATAATAAACATTAAGCTATTTAATTTATTCTATCACTATAGATTAAATTAATTACACTTAATGCATTATTACGATTATGCCATTACCTTCTTAAATAATTATTCTTCCTTTTATGGTGTGACCCTTTAGGTTCTCTATATTAAACCGGTTGTGAATAAATCAATTAGAACAATTCTAATCTTATTTAAATAAATAAATTAAATTAATAATCTATTTAAATAAATAATATTTATTCTAAAATAGGGATAAGCCTCCCTAGCGATCAACGACTTTTCAAATAATATAGATTTCAACATTAATCATAAAAGAACCTATGAGTAAATAGTTACCATACAATTCAATCCTTCCACCATACAATGTCCCAATTAAATATAAGACATGAATTTACTGTCAAGTCTTATTTTATTTAATTATATGTATTTCGATTAGAAAATGCACAACTCCAAATAATGCAAATTAGAAACTCCTTTCTAATTTCATTTTACCTTGGCCAAGGATTCCTGGGTTGTCATTTAACGAATCACATAGGATATATCTCCTCTTTTACTAGAGGTGGTAGATTCTTTATTGATCATTCATTATCTCCATATGTAACTCATTATACCCAAGCATACCATTTTATATACCCTAAAGGACTTTAAGGAATAAGTCAAAGTATAATTCATTACATACAAGATACTATGATGATCTCAAGTCCAAGGATCACTTGTACTACTATCACATTAGGAATTCCTATTGACAGGCGAGTAAAACTCCATTAGGTATTCCATAGCGAGTCACGTTCAGTGAACTTATTCTCCAATAAGCACCTACATACTTGCTTTAGTGTCTCCACACAAATGATCATGAGATCAATCATCCTCATCCAATGAGCAAGCAACATATGTACCAATCTATCCGGATTTACTAATCCCCTTTTTAGTAATCCCACGATTGGGAACTATTTTAGTTTTAGAGCTTTTTAAGAATTTAGATCTCATTAGCATGATCATCATCATGATTCTAAAAGCATTGCTTAAAACTATGGGTTATTTACATATTATAACAACAGCACCATGTAGATAATTAAATGCCTTTAATAAATGAATATTTTATTAATAAATAAATAAGATTGTTTACAATGTACGTGCTTTATCATCATACATGATTGGCTTGTATGCACACTACTATCAATCTCCCACTTGCACTAAAGCCAATCGCCATGGTATCTCATACCCATCTTCTCTAAGTGACGATCAAACTGCTGTTGTGTTAAAGCTTTAGTAAATGGATCTGCAATGTTGTCTTGAGAGTCTACACGCTCCAAGGTGACGTCTCCTCTTTCAATGATCTCCCATATCAAGTGAAATCGCCGCAACACGTGTTTAGATTTTTGATGAGACCTTGGTTCCTTAGCCTGTGCAACTGCTCCTGTGTTGTCACAGTAAACGGGAACTGCTTCTCCAATGCTAGGAACCATACCAAGTTCAGTTATGAACTTCTTCATCCAAACAGCTTCCTTTACAGTTTCACTTGCAGCTATATACTCTGCCTCTGTCACTGAATCAGCAACTGTTTGCTGCTTGGAACTCTTCCAACTCACTACACCTCCGTTCAAGGTAAAAACATACCCTGAAATAGATTTACTGTCATCTTGGTCCGTTTGAAAACTTGAGTCTGTGAAGCCCTCGAGTTTTAATTCAGACCCACCGTAAACAAGAAAAATATCCTTAGTCCTTCTCAAGTATTTTAGGATATTCTTCGCTGCCTTCCAGTGCTCTTCTCCTGGATTCGATTGGTATCTGCTCGTTACACTAAGTGCATGAGCAACATCCGGTCTAGTACATATCATACCGTACATGATAGATCCTATTGCAGAAGCATAAGGGATCTTACTCATACGGGCTCTCTCCTCAGGTGTCTTTGGGGCCTGTTTCTTGGAGAGATGTATTCCATGGCTCATCGGCATGAGACCACTTTTGGAATCTTCCATGCTAAATCTCTTTAGCATTGCATCAATGTACGTTCCTTGGGATAAACCAAGCATCCTTTTAGATCTATCTCTATAGATCTTTATCCCCAAAATATAGGATGCTTCTCCCAAGTCCTTCATGAAGAAGTGTTTAGATAACCAGATTTTAATCGATTGTAGCATAGGAATGTCATTCCTTATCAGTAATATATCATCAACATATAATACAAGGAATGAA
Source organism: Panax stipuleanatus (assembly GCA_020205555.1). Classification (NCBI taxonomy): domain Eukaryota; kingdom Viridiplantae; phylum Streptophyta; class Magnoliopsida; order Apiales; family Araliaceae; genus Panax; species Panax stipuleanatus. The sequence continues at coordinate 90,061,001 of CM035121.1, forward strand.
ACTGCGCTCCCACTAACCTTCTTGTACACACATGGTTCATCATCGTTTTTGATAAAATCAAACTCTTTGATTGTCTCATCAAAACGAATGTTCCATCTACGAGAAGCTTGCTTCAATCCATAAATGGATCATTGCAGCTTACAGACTTGATTTGTTCCAACCTTTGAAACAAATCCCTCTGGCTGTGTCATATACACATCCTCCTCAAGTTTCCCATTGAGGAAGGCCTTTTTCACGTCCATTTGCCAGATCTCATAGTCGTTATAAGCTGCAATCGCAAACAAAATCCGAATGGACTTGAGCATAGCTACTGGTGAAAAGGTTTCATCATAGTCAACTCCTTGTCTTTGTTTGAAACCTTTTGCAACCAGTCGGGCCTTATAGGTCTCTACCTTGCCGTCCGCTCCAGTCTTTCTTTTAAAGACCCATTTACACCCAATAGGCTTAATGCCTTCAGGTGGTGAAATCAAAGTCCATACTTTGTTTTCATACATAGAGTCCATTTCGGATTTTATAGCTTCAAGCCATTTCCCTGAGTCTTTATTACTCATAGCCTGTTCGTAATTCAATGGATCATCATCATTCATGATGTGTACCTCATAGTCATCCTCTATAACGAATCCATACCTCTCAGGTATCTTCGGTACTCTTCCAGATTTACGAACAGGGTGTGGTATAGTAGGTTCTTCTACTTGGTCAGGTACCTGACTTTGATCCGTGATAATTTGTGGTTCTTGAACTTCTTCAAGATATATCTTACTCCCACTGACCCCTTCATGGATAAACTCCTTTTCCAAGAAGGCAGCATGTTTCACAATAAACATCTTTTGATCAGTTGGATGATAGAAATAATACCCTAAAGTTTTTTTAGGGTATCCCACAAATCTACACTTATCGGATTTAGTCTGTAGCTTATCATTTTCAAACTTTTTGACATAAGCTGGGCAACCCCAAGTCTTAACATGCTTAAGATTTGGTTTCCTCCCCTTCCTCGTTAAGTAGGTATGCAGCCGTTTCTAGGGCATATCCCCAGAAAGAAATTGGAAGGTCGGTAAAACTCATCATGGATCGAACCATGTCCAACAGTGTTCGATTTTTCCTTTCAGATACTCCATTTAACTGTGGTGTACCTGGAGGAGTCCATTGTGAGATTATACCATTTTCTTTGAGATAATTGAGAAACTCACCGCTTAAGTATTCTCCACCTCGATCTGATCGAAGTATCTTTATACTCTTGCCCGTTTGTTTCTCTACTTCACTTCTGAACTCTTTGAACTTTTCAAATGATTCTGACTTGTATTTCATTAAATACACATATCCAAATCTTGAGTGATCATCAGTGAAAGTAATAAAATAAGAATACCCACCCCGTGCACTTGTTGTCATAGGTTCACAAACGTCTGTGTGAATCAATGCCAACAACTCTATAACTCTTTCTCCTTTTCCACTAAAAGGAGATTTAGTCATTTTACCCATGAGACAAGATTCACAAGTTGGATATGATTCATAATCAGATAACTCAAGGAGCCCATCTTTATGCAACTTGGATAATCTTATTTCATTGATATGACCGAGTCTACAGTGCCACAAGTAGGTATAATTAATATCATCTCTTTTCCTTTTCTTAGTTTGTTCAATTTGAAAAATATTTTCTTGTAAGTCAAGTGTATAAAGTCCAATTCGCAAATTTCCAACACCATATAAAACATCGTCTTTATAAATAGAACAACTATTGTTCTTTATAACAACGTTAAATCCTTCCATATCCAATACAGAAATTGAAATAATATTTTTAATATTCGGAACATAATAACAATTATTAAGATAAATGGACTTGCCCGAAGGCATTGCTAAATAATAAGTTCCTACAGCTAATGCAGCAACCTTTGCTCCATTCCCCACTCGTAGGATCACCTCATCATTGTTCAGCTTTCTACTTCTGACCAGTCCCTTCACGTTATTATATATGTGAGAACCACAGCCGGTATCCAATACCCAAGTAGAATTTTGACTTTCTGAAAAATTAATTTCAATCATGAACAAACCTTGATTGGAAGTCGAAGCTTCTCCAAGCTTCTTCTTTGCCAGAAACTTCTTACAGTTCCTCTTCCAATGACCCGGCTCGTTGCAATGGAAGCACATTCCTTTGCTAGCTGGATCAGATTTCTTTTGTTCCTTTATGTTCACTTTGCCCTTGGTCATCCGAGATCGGAAGAGCTTCTTAGATATCTTATATCTAGCAGTCCTACTTTGTTCACCATACAACTCCTTGAGGTGAATCAACATAGTAGGAGCATCTATGTTTTCGTGCTGACGCTGAAGCTCGTTATTCATGGATGCGAGCATGATGCATTAAGCCACAGATGCATCATCTTGCCACTTTACAATGGTGGCAATCTCTTCCTCAGAGGCTGTTTCTGGAACAGTTCCAGGGACATGTGAGTTTAGGACATAAGAAATCTTTTCAGCAGTGAGAACTATTCTCAGATTTCTTAGCCAGTCCGTATAATTCGGCCCGGTAAGCTTATTAGCATCAAGTATGCTTCGCAGTGAAATTAGTGATTTTGACATTTTTAAAATTCTGCATGTGAAAAACAACATTTTAGCAAACATTCATTTTATTAATTTTGCATACCAAAATAAATTTAGGTCTTTATTTTAAATTGGTATCTCCCACTATTTTTATCAAACTATATTACCCTCACTTATATAGTTCGGCAACATCTAATTAAAGATTTGCTAGTGAGAATAAGGATCCCATTTTAAATATATATAACCTTGTGGATAGCACAACAAGCGATATACAAATAAATAGGTAGACAACTCTTGTCAATTACATCACTATATAACTCCTTTTATTTTGCCTCTTAAATCATAATGGTCAAGTGTGTGCACATTCGAACTAAAATGATTTAAGTTAAGTCCAGCCTAGCACTTCCATAAATTCAAAAAAGAAAAATGTTCGTCCTTGTGGATAGCACAACAAGACTAGATCGTTCAATTTTCTTGATAAGCATCAAATGTGATTAATTAACATCTTAAATATGCAATACTCGCCTTGTGGATAGCACAACAAGCTCATATTAAATATTTTATACTCTATTAATTTATCATGCTAGAAGGCGACGTTCGATATTCCAAATATCATTTGAACGCTTCGGACTTAATATTATTTCTTTGAGGGGTTTGTTATTATTTGTCTCATCTTGTTTAGCGCGCATGCACATATATATATATATATATATATATATATATATATATATATATATAAATACGGGTCATTTTATTAAACATGCGAAGCATGTTTGCATAAAATATAATATATATATAATATTTAGCATGCAATATAGAATACTATATTCTACCCGGATTGATTATGGACTTTTATTCTAGTTTGGTTCACTAGAGCCACCAAGTGAACCAAAAGGTCAAACCTAGGAGTGCAAGAATTTAAATTTAAATATAACTATTACATTTAAATCCGGACTCCATACAAACGGGTCTTCATGCGCTCCTTGCTCCTTGGTCTCCAATTTCTTCAAGATAATTCTAACTATTTCTATTACATTAAACTATTTAATTTAAATAGAAACCTTGATCAGCAGTCAAGGGGAAGTACATAGGAGGGAGATAGAATTTTACATCAAGAAAAAAAAATTAGAGAAGACGAGGTACACAGACCCCATTTAATAAAACCCATTCATTCAAGCATTCAACTAAAATAAAATCCAATCACATTGGTCAAATAGTCCATAATCAATCCCCATTTATTATCATACATATCACCATATATATCAATAAATAAATATTCATCTCATGAATTAAAACATTCCATATATATATAAGTATCATTTAATGGATAATTTTAAATTGCATAAAATCCAATTTCAAGATTAAAATAAACTCTTTATTTTAATTATAAAATTATTTAGAATATAATATATAAATATATCATATTTATTTTTTAAAAAGAAGTCACCTTCTTTTATTAAAAGAGTCCTGCAGGTTTATTAAAAGAGTCCTTTCTTGATGGGTTACTTTTTCTTGGAGTAAGAAAGAGACAACGCCTTTTCTTTGCAGAATTCAAGATTAGCACCCAAAAAAAAAATTGTGATTCGTCCCAAAAAAAAAATCATCATTTTTTTTCCTTAAAAAAAATAATTTTATACAATAAAATTATGCCCAATAAATTATTTTAAATACATACCCATATGTATATTAAATCAAAAATAAATTAATAATTGCATAAAGGTTTGGCTCTGATACCACTGTTGGGTTTGTACGAAATCGTGACGCAATCAAATTGTAAAAATTAGCGGAAGCATGGTATATCAGAGTTTAAAAAAAAATTACAAAACCATTACCCGGATCATCCTTTATGCAAATTATTAATTTAAAACGATAAATAATAAGTTATGGAATCATACCCTTGTAGAACGAAGCTTCCACGGGTACTAGTTCAACTCCTTGTTCTTCGTGATCTCCTTGAATTTTCGGGTTAGATTCCTTCCTTTGATCAACGTTAGCCACCCAAGTGTTTGGCCTCTAGAGGTGATCCACCAAGGAAGATGAATTATCAAGAAGGATGGTGTTTGGCTAAACCTTAGTTTTCTATCCTCTATAGAAAAGGAGTACTCTCCAATAATTAGAATTGCATCAACTGATATCTATTATAAGACTCCTCTTATATAGATATTGGTCAACCCTTCTAATCCTATTAGACATGGGATTTCTTTTAATTAATTAAACTCCTTTAATTAATTTAGGCTTCCCACCACATGGGGAATAATTAATTAAATTCATTTAATTAATTTGTCTCCTAATCTTATTAGGAATAAATGAGAGTACTAATATTAAATTAATTACTAAACTCCTTTAAAAATTAAAATAATAATAATTGTAATAATATTAATAAGACTCCTCTTATTAATTTATATTTAATATTTTCAAAATATTAAATAATAAATATTAAGCTATTTAATTTATTCTATCACTATAGATTAAATTAATTACACTTAATGCATTATTACGATTATGCCATTACCTTCTTAAATAATTATTCTTCCTTTTATGGTGTGACCCTTTAGGTTCTCTATATTAAACCGGTTGTGAATAAATCAATTAGAACAATTCTAATATTATTTAAATAAATAAATTAAACTAATAATCTATTTAAATAAATAATATTTATTCTAAAATAGGGATAAGCCTCCCTAGCGATCAACGACTTTTCAAATAATATAGATTTCAACATTAATCATAAAAGAACCTATGAGTAAATAGTTACCATACAATTCAATCCTTCCACCATACAATGTCCCAATTAAATATAAGACATGAATTTACTGTCAAGTCTTATTTTATTTAATTATATGTATTTCGATTAGAAAATGCACAACTCCAAATAATGCAAATTAGAAACTCCTTTCTAATTTCATTTTACCTTGGCCAAAGATTCCTGGGTTGTCATTTAACGAATCACATAGGATATATCTCCTCTTTTACTAGAGGTGGTAGATTCTTTATTGATCATTCATTATCTCCATATGTAACTCATTATACCCAAGCATACCATTTTATATACCCTAAAGGACTTTAAGGAATAAGTCAAAGTATAATTCATTACATACAAGATACTATGATGATCTCAAGTCCAAGGATCACTTGTACTACTATCACATTAGGAATTCCTATTGACAGGCGAGTAAAACTCCATTAGGTATTCCATAGCGAGTCACGTTCAGTGAACTTATTCTCCAATAAGCACCTACATACTTGCTTTAGTGTCTCCACACAAATGATCATGAGATCAATCATCCTCATCCAATGAGCAAGCAACATATGTACCAATCTATCCGGATTTACTAATCCCCTTTTTAGTAATCCCACGATTGGGAACTATTTTAGTTTTAGAGCTTTCTAAGAATTTAGATCTCATTAGCATGATCATCATCATGATTCTAAAAGCATTGCTTAAAACTATGGGTTATTTACATATTATAACAACAGCACCATGTAGATAATTAAATGCCTTTAATAAATGAATATTTTATTAATAAATAAATAAGATTGTTTACAAAGTACGTGCTTTATCATCATACATGATTGGCTTTTATGCACACTACTATCAGCATACTCCCGTCTTTCTTCTTTACGAATAAAACAGGAGCACCCCAAGGAGACGTACTAAGACGAATAAAACCGATGTCTAACAACTCCTGTAGTTGGACCTTTAACTCCTGAAGTTCAATAGGAGCCATTCGATATGGGATTTTAGAAATAGGTTTTGTACCGGGTTTAAGGTTAATAAAGAATTCAACTTCACGTTCTGGGGGTAGACCGGGAAGTTCTTTGGGAAATACATCAGGAAACTCATTAACAACAGAAATATCATTCAAACCTGACATATTCTGGTTTAGATCAGTGACATGGGCTAAGAAAATTTGACATCCATTTTTCAATAAACGAATAGCTTTATGACTTGAAATGACATTGATTGATTTTAGTAGTTTGGTTGTTTGGATTTGTACAACAGGTTGGTTAGGAATATGAAAACTAACAACCTTACGAAAATAATCAATTTTGGCATGATAAGTGGTTAACCAGTCAATTCCTAAAATCGCGTCAAATGCAAGTATTTTCAAAGATATAAGATCAATAGGTAGGGTGAGGGTACCAATTTGAATCAAGCAAGATTTGTAAACTGTGGATGTAACGAAGGTTTCTCCTAACGGAGTTTCAACAGATAAGTCAAAGTCTAATTTCTCAGAAGTCAAGTTCAAACGTTGAGCACAAGTAGGTGAAATAAAAGAATGGGTAGCACTGGTATTTAATAAGGCATAGACTTCGCAAGAGTTTATGATTAGCTAACCCGTGATCACCTCATTCGGGTTCCTCACATTTTAGGCATTCACAATAAACGCTCTTCCAAGAACCACCGACTTTGACTTATCCGGGACAGCCTTTGGAATCACCACCCCCGCTGGACTTGGTTTCGCTACAGGACAAGCTCGAGCTATATGACCTTCTTTTTCACAATTATAGCACACCTTGAATTATTGTGGGCAGTTGGGACTGATGTGACCCTCTTGTCCGCATTTATAGCATACAACCGGTGGTCGTTTTCCTCCCCTAAAAACAGTTGATGCTGGTGCTGCTGTCGACATCTTCACGTTCTTATTGTTGTACCTTCTCTTCTTGAAATCTCCCCCCGACTCACTTCTTCTATTATCATGGCCACTATTTCCACCGGAGAGGTTACCGCTTCTGTCATGATACTTTTCTCCCCGCTGGTTGTCATTGTTCCGATGACTGCTGCCACCAGTATGACCTTGGTTGTTGTCCCTTGATTGAACATAATCATTATCTCGTTCTAATAATTGGGCCTGTTCACCACATCTGAATACAAACAAAGTTTGTGAGAAATGACGCACTGACGAATTTCGGGTTTCAAACCTCTCAGAAACATTCGCGTCATACGTTCCTCATTATCCACCAAATAAGATGCGAACCAGGATAACTCCACTAACTTAGCCTCGTAATGGGACACAGTCATGTTGTTCTATTCTAGTTTGATAAACTCTACTTCCTTCATATGACGAATACTTTCTGGAAAGTACTCGTCATTGAACAGTTTCTGGAACTCCTCCCAAGACATCTTGAGTGCGGCAGGCTGGGTACGCTTCACAGATTTCCACCAGTAATCTGCCTCTCCACGAAACATAAACGTGGTGAATGGAAACTTCTGTTCTTCCGTGCATCCCAAGACATCAAATATCTTGGTAATTTTCTTAACCCACGTCTCTACTTTTATTGGATCTGGCATTCCCTGAAACTCTGGTGGTCCCAACTCTTTGAACTGCTTGGCAGTGACAAGCCGTGAGTTGTTATTATTTCCACCTGTATTATGAACACGAGTCTCCCTCGTCTGGTTTTGCATGAATTGCAAAAAGCTTCTAAACATTCCATCATTCATCGTTTGATCGGTGGTGTTGTTTACAGGTGGAATATTGCCTTCCTGTTGCACGTTCTCCTGGTTGGTGATTAAAGGTGTATCAACGGTCTTATTCACTCCATTGTTTATGTGACACCCCCAAATCCAGGTACTTCAATTCCACGGGATTTTGTGTTCACTGTACAAATATCATCTATCTATCTACCCATAAAAAATGCAAACCATGCAATAGATAGAAATAAATCCTCCCCTTATGGGGTTACAACATCTAAATATAAATACATCAATCCCAGGTCATACTAACTTTAAATCTCAAATGCGAAACATAAAAAATTAAATAGTCTTACACAACTTTAACATAAGTCTTAAACAATAACATATCAAATAAACAACAAGTCTTCATCACTTGTTGACCTTGCCCTTGCCTTTGCTAGTAAAAGGCCCTTCGGACCTTTTGTTCTTAACTGCAATGTTATTATTATGCAAGAGTGAGCACGGTTGCCACAAGTATAACAATATAACAACAATATAATAACATGCGAGTGAATCAAAGACTTCTGAATAGGAAACTCGGCTTTTGAATCAAGAATGAACAACAAAAATCAAAAGAACATCTGAGGGTCATAAGACCTCGAACTATGTCCTAGGTTGTAAAGTGTTTATACTTTAAACATTTAACAGTCATAAGACTATGGACTCTACTTCTCGTACTTAGGGGGATCAGCCCTTAGTACCATACTGTGCACAATATCTCAACGCTAAAGCGTAAATAATCACCTATATAGGGTTGTTCATCTCAGTTTGACATCAGAGTCCGCACCAAAGGAAGTTTGGTTTGGATAGGCTCAATAATAGTTCTAGAATTTAGAACGCTCATCAACTATGAACTAGTCGAATCAATAAGGGTTCGCTAGTCTTACAAGGTTCAGCAATAAATGATATTCAAATTGAATAATAACTTCTCAAGAGTATACAATCGAATAAGTATTGTATAACTGAAGTAACACTTAAAGGAATAGTAATATCTCATATGGAAATCTCAACTTGAATAAACAAAGATAAGAACTTGCATCATGATAGTATTTCAAGAATAGAAAACTTGTTTAATAAAAGTAAACTTTGAATTTAGTAACTTGCTTGACATAAGAATAAGGAATAGAATGCTTATTCAATTTAAAGAGTTTAGATAAGGAACTTGCTTAACGATAGTAAGTTAGGGATAGAATACTTGCCTCTTGCACAAGCTACAAATATAATTTTAATTCACTTCCTCAACGTCCTACACATTACATTATGTATATGACATCGATTAGTTTTCATAACTACCATGTTTAACTGTTGAACTATTCACTTAAGTTCAAATTACAACTTGGTTTATAATATTACTCAATGGCTAACCACATAACATGAATGTAACTCACAACATGCATATCACACATGTATAACCCTTTAAACAATTATAATCAAGTTTTACAATTACGATATTCAAGTTCGTATTTAGTTTGTTAACTAGAACTTTCACATTATCTCATATATGTCAATAACTTAGTTTATTAATCATGAACTTCAAATCATATAATATTCATGTATGTAACTTAGAACAACATCTTTTATTATAGAGAACACTGCACTTGTGTGTGTGCATGTCCGAAGCCCTCCGATTGCCTCTGAATAAGCATCAGTCACAAAGATGGCTATTTTTACCCATTTTAACGATTTCAAATCGAAAAATTTAAAGAATGAAAGTTGTAGGTCTACTCATTATCTTTTCGAATCATCCTGAATCGCCTTAATCGAAGTTCGTATGAAAAGGTTATGCTTATTTTACTACAGGAGGTCAAAATAGAAATTTTTCTCTACACTACCCCCGCTGGGGCGGGGGTTAGGCCCACTGGGGTGGGTGTGGTGCTACATGGGGCCAGCTAGGACGGGTCTAGAGCCGCTGGGGAGGGCGTGCCTTGGCGGTTTAACCCCAATTCGCGATTTTGACAATTTGTAGCCCAAATACTCCAATTTAATGCAAATTAAACTAACACAGTGATTTTTATGAAGTATGAACTTCATAGAAACATCATACAATATTACTAACATGTTTTTATCATCTTCTTCTTCAATTCATAATTCTCTCTCAATTATTCTCTCAAACCTTCTATCTTTTCTCTCTGATAAAAGATATCAATATAGAAACTGATATGATATGTAATATATGTATAGATATATAATACGTATATATTATATAACAGATACGTAAGTGGTAAGTGGTCAGTTAATCCCATAATGGGTTAACTACCCCAACTTCTCCTAGGGCCATGTTTGGCTAATGATAAGAGTTCTTTTTCATTTATTTTAATTACATGCTTATTATATAGTTTAATGTCACACTTCTAAGTAATCATATAATCATATTTAAATAAATTAAATAAAATATCATAACTCCACATTAAATTATATTATCACATAATTAAAATTCTCCTTTATTAATTATGTCAATTCTTTAAATCTCTAATTAATCATTAATTAATTAGAATAACATTATGCTTATTAAATAATTCATTTAATCAAATAAACTTAATTAAATACATACTTTGAATATAAAAAATCTCCACATTAATTTAACTAATGTAACAACACATATAATAAAATTAATCAACCACGAATTCATCAATTAATTATTAAATTCAATAATTAAATCATCGAAAAAATATTTATTTAATTCAATAAATATTCAAATTCATGGGTCGAATACCCCTTCTCATAGTCTTTCAGTTGTCGTGATGCATACGCAATGACCCTGCCGTTTTGCATAAGCCCACAGCCAAGTCCTTTGTGCGACGCATCACTATAAACCATAAAATTTCCTGTATTGTCCGAAAGAGATAACACAGGTGCTGAACTCAACCTCTTCTTAAGCTCTTGGAAGCTTTCCTCACACTTCTCCATCCAAACGAACTTCACCGATTTCCTAGTCAAATTCGTCAATGGAGTTGCGGTCTTGGAAAAGTCCTGAATGAATCTTCTATAATAGCCCGCCAATCCAAGAAAACTTCTTACTTCTGACGGCTTTTTGGGCTGATCCCAGTTCATCACAGCTTCGACTTTAGAGGGATCTACCGAAATTCCGTCCTTGTTGATCACATGTCCAAGAAATTATATTCTTTCAATCTAGAATTCACATTTTGAAAATTTGGCATACAACTTCTCTCTTCTCAACGCATCTAATGTTAACTTCAGATGTTCTACATGTGCTTCCTTGGTCCTCGAGTATACCAAAATGTCGTCGATAAAGACCACCATGAATTTGTCCAAAAATGGCTTGAACACTCCGTTCATTAAGCCCATAAATGCTGCAGGAGCATTTGTCAGACCGAATGACATCACCAGAAATTTGTAGTGACCATATCGAGTCCTAAATGTTGTCTTCGGGACATCCTCTGGCCTCACCTTCAGTTGATGATAACCACTCCTCAAGTCTATCTTCGAAAAGTATCTTGCTCCCTTCAATTGGTCAAACAGGTCGTCGATCCTCGGTAATGGATATCTATTCTTAATCGTGACCTTATTCAGTTCTCTGTAGTCGATGCAAAGCCGCATCGTCCCGTCCTTCTTCTTCACAAACAACACCGGCACTCCCCATGGCGATACACTCGGTTGGATGTACTTCTTGTCTAATAACTCTTGCAGTTGTACCATTAAATCTTTCATCTCTACCGGAACCATCCGGTACGGTGCTTTTGATATTGGAGTCGTTCCTGGCACTAAATTGATCACAAACTCAACCTCCCAGTCTGGTGGAAGTCCTGGAAGATCATCCGAAAATACGTCTATGAAGTCCCTCACGACTGGTATATCTTCCAATTTTGGGTTCTCTTTACGACTATCGACTATGTAAGTTAAATATCCTACACAGCCTTGTCTTAACAACTTCCTGGCTTGCAACATCGTCAGACAACTCACTTGTCTAGGCAACTTGCTGCCATAAAACACAACTTTTGACGGAGTCATAAGGTTAATACATTTCCTCTGGCAATCAATTACAGCCCCATAATTGAATAGCCAATCCATTCCCAGGATAACATCAAATTCCCCAAGCCTAATCGGGATAAGATCTACGTTCATAATGTTACCCTTAATATCCACCTTACAGTTCTTGTGTACGCACTTAACAGGGATCACTTCTCTATTCGCAATTTCTATGTTCATAGGGTATTCTAACTCGTCCATAGGTAATTCTATGTTCTTAGCAAAGTCATCGGATATAAATGAACAAGTAGCACCCGAATCAAATAGTACATACGCATTAACTTTATTGATCAGAATGATACCTGACACCACATCGCGAGACTGCACAGCATCCTGCACTGTCATGTTGAAGGTCCTGGCGGTTGGTCGGTTGGTCCCGTGATAGTTAGAGCACTTCCACCGCTGTTTCCCTTGTTTCCTCCTGATCCTGCCCCTTCAGATCCCTTCTTGGGACAGTCCCTTGCCAGATGGTCCTTTGAGCCGCAAGTGAAGCAAGCGCCCTTCTTTGGGTTAGGGCAGTTAGGTGCTATGTGGCCTTCCTTACTACAATTGTAACACACTCGTTTTCCCTTCATACAGACCCCCAGGTGAGCTTTCCTGCAGGTCGGATAAGCTTCGATCCTCTTCTTCTGACCTCCTTGCTTATTTCCATTTGATGAGTTATCGGTCCACCTCCTCTTCTGATTGTTACTTCCCCCGTGTTGCTACCACTAGCCTTGTTAACTCCTTCACCTTCATTCTTCTTCTTTTTCTGATCTTGGTTATACTTTGTAACAGCGTCACTCCCGCCATCAGCGAGAATGGCCATCTCTAGCACCCTAGCAAAAGTGTTTAATTGGAACATTGACACTTTGCTATACAACCAGGGCTTCAGGCCCTGTTCAAACCTCCTTGCCTTCCTCTGATTGGTGTGCACTTGATACGTGGCAAACCTAGCCAACTCATTAAATTTCGCCGCATACTCTGGTACGGACATATTCCCCTATTTCAGCTCTAGAAACTGAATCTCCATTTGATTTTGCGAGCTGGTCGGAAAATACATCTCGAAGAACATCTCTTTGAACCTCTCCCAGGTAGTCACACCTTTTCCTCCCCAGACCTTATTTGCTTACCACCAATAACTTGCTTTGGATTTCAGCATGAACGTTGCGTAGGCGGTTTTCTGGTCTTCTCTAACTCTGGCGACGTCAAAAACTTTCTCCATCTCCATAACCAATGTTTGAGCTTCTATCGAGTTTATGGTGCATTTAAACTCTGGCGGTCCCACCGCCTTGAAGTCTTTGAACGTTGTGTTCGGTGGAGTTTGAGGTTGGTTGTTAATCGCTCCAGCAAGTAAGTTCGCCAACTGCTGAACGCGGTTAGCATTGGCGTTGTTGTTGTTATTGTTTGTTGACCCCTCTTGGGTCTGTTGACGGTTAAGTCGTCTTCTTGGCGACATTTTTCTGTTATGAAATACGCTTATTAGATCTTTATTCAATTCTCTAAATATCTAAGGCTTAACTTAAACATTTAGACACAATCAGTCAACACATTATCTCACATAAACTCTGATATTTTATTAAATCAAAAGTTTTAACATAACACGATAGCATCACTGCTATTTACATCAACTATCCCGAGATCAAGAATCTACAGGATTTAAAACATAAAATATTCCTCTGTTTATAAACACATTGGAATTTACATTATTAACTACCAGATAGGTTTCACAAAAATCAAATGTTCCTATCACTGCTCATTAAGGTGACGAATAGCTTTGCCACGCTCTTCTTCCATAATCCAGGACATCATCCTGCGATCTAGCATGTACGATGGTAGTCCTTCGAACTAAATTGGGTACCTCATAACCCGATCCTGGGCCTCGTCAATTGCATACTGAAGCGTAGAGTACGTCTCCTCAAGCTTGGCCTTCTTCGCCCGACAGTTGTCTTCTGCGAGATCTACTCGTCGTGATTCCCTTACCCAGGCCTCCTCTGCTATGGCCATCTTCAATTCCTCCATTTTGTCTGACTTCTGCTCGGTTTGGCCCTTATCATGAGCCAAATCCCACTCTACATTTCCCAAACGTGTGTGAAGAGCCTCAACCTCTCCATCCCTCAGCTCGATGGTAGACTGTTGAGTAACCGACTGCTCCCTCAACTCTTGAACAGTCTCCCTCAGCTCCTGAACAGTATCACGTAACTCTATGTTACTGTCATACAGCTCGTCATACATCTCAGCACTGATAGAGCTCGGTGGGAAATCTTCAGGATCTTCCTCCTCCTCTTCGGCTGTCTCAGCCTGAACCTCAATCTCCTCAGGGTCTTCCTCAGAGTCCTCCTCTGAATCAGATACCAGTACATACTCCTGACCAATGACTGTGATCAAGGGTGATGGCTCTCGTCGAACTAACTGCTCCCAGACTACGTGGATGTCTCGGGGTTCCTCCTCTCTAGACACTAGGGGTACAAGGTCCCTGGACTGACTAGGTTCTCTAGCATCCGTCATCCTGACAAATAAAATTTTAAGTCTTAGTTATTACGTGATGCTAATCGATACTCGAGTATATAAGTATAAGCACATAGCACACAAGGTAAGTTATTATCTTTCTTAGAACTCAATAAGAGTTATCATTACTATGTTCTCGATCTCTAAAAGGCTACTATCCTAAGGTTTTCCCCAACCTAAGGTTCATAACCTACAGCTTTGATACCAACCTGTGACACCCCCAAATCTGGGTACTTCAATTCCACGAAATTTGGTGTTCACTGTACAAATATCATCTATCTATCTACCCATAAAAAATGCAAACTATGCAATAGATAGAAATAAATCCTCCCCTTATAGGGTTACAACATCTAAATATAAATACATCAATCCAAGGTCATACTAACCTTAAATCTCAAATGTGAAAATATAAACAATTAAATAGTCTTACACAACTTTAACATAAGTCTTAAACAATAACATATCAAATAAACAACAAGTCTTCATCACTTGTTGACCTTGCCCTTGCCTTTGCTAGTAGAAGGCTCTTCGGACCTTTCGTTCTTAACTGCAATGTTATTATTATGCAAGAGTGAGCACGGTTGCCCACAAGTATTCAATATAACAACAATATAATAACATGCGAGTGAATCAAAGACTTCTGAATAGGAAACTCACCTTTTGAATCAAGAATGAACAATAAGAATCAAAAGAACATCTGAGGGTCATAAGACCTCGAACTATGTCCTATGTTGTAAAGTGTTTATACTTTAAACCTTCAACAGTCATAAGATTATAGACTCTACTTCTCGTACTTAGGGGGATCAGCCCTTAGTACCATATTGTACACAATATCTCAACGCTAAACCGTAAATAATCCCCTATACAGGGTTGTTCATCTCAGTTTGACATCAAAGTCCGCACCAAAGGAAGTTTAGTGTGGATAGGCTCAATAATAGTTATAGAACTTAGAACGCTCATCAACTATGAACTAGTCGAATCAATAAGGGTTCGCTAGTCTTACAAGGTTCAGCAATAAACAATATTCAAATTGAATAATAACTTCTCAAGAGTATACAATCGAATAAGTATTATATAACTGAAGTAACACTTAAAGGAATAGTAATATCTCATATGAAAATCTCAACTTGAATAAACAAGGATAAGAACTTGCATCATGATAGTATTTCAAGAATAGAAAACTTGTTTAATAAAAGTAAACTTTGAATTTAGTAACTTCCTTGACGTAAGAATAAGGAATAGAATGCTTATTCAATTTAAAGAGTTTAGATAAGAAACTTACTTAACGATAGTAAGTTAGGGATAGAATACTTGCCTCTTGCACAAGCTACAAATATAATTACAATTTACTTCCTCAACGTCCTACACATTACATTATGTATATGACATCGATTAGTTTTCATAACTACCATGTTTAACTGTTGAACTATTCACTTAAGTTCAACTTACAACTTGGTTTATAATATTACTCAATGGCTAACCACATAACATGAATGTAAACTCACAACATGCATATCACACATGTATAACCCTTTAAACAACCATAATCAAGTTTTACAATTACGATATTCAAGTTCGCACTTAGTTTGTTAACTAGAACCTTCACATTATCTCATACATGTCAATAACTTAGTTTATTAATCATGAACTTCAAATCATATAATATTCATGTATGTAACTTAGAACAACATCTTTTATTATCGAGAACACTACACTTATGTGCGTGCGTGTCCGAAGCCCTCCGATTGCCTCTGAATACGCATCAGTCACAAAGATGATTATTTTTACCCATTTTAACGATTTCAAATCGAAAAATTTTTAAAATGAAAGTTGTAGATCTACTCGTTATCTTTCCGAATCATCCTGAATCGCCTTAATCGGAGTTCGTATGAAAACGTTATGCTTAGTTTACTACAGGAGGTCAAAACAAAAAAATTTCTCTACACTACCCCCGCTGTGGCTGGTGTGGTGCTTCATGGGGCCCATTGGGACAGGTCTAGAGCCGCTGGGGTGGGCGTGCCTTGGCGGTTCAGCCCCAATTCACGATTTTAACAGTTTTTAGCCCAAATACTCCAATTAAATGCAAATTAAACTAACACAGTGATTTCTATGAAGTATGAACTTCATAGAAACATCATACAATGTTACTGACATGTTTTTATCATCTTAAATCATGCAATTACTTGAATTAAATCATGAAATTTAACCATTCTTGGTGTTCTTGACAGTTTTGAAGAAAAACACGAAAATCATTGTCATGGATTCGTTATAACTCCGAATCCGTCCGTTCAAAGTTTGTTTTCTTTGTTTTAACATGTATAATCATAATCCATTATCAAATCTAAGTTAAACAACCAATTTAAAGCATACAAATTGTATATAAGGCCATATATACGTGTTCTTCATATTTTTCATACTCTGTAATTCATGAAACTTTGATTAAAGCATGTTTACATGAAATTGATTACTCTAATTCATGAATATATGATATAAAAATATGTTATTAACATATAATAACACATATATGATCATATCTTAAGTTAATCATAAAAATCATTCTTCACAGAGAACTTGAAAACACTTTTTATGGAGAAAACATAAGAACGTGTGTAACGCCCCCAAAATAGGTCCAATCCACCCAACCCATTCTGGGTCGCCACGAAAATACATTCAACAAAAATTTTAAATATAAATCTTTAAATTCTAACTTTTAAACTATCGTACAAAATACGACCACAATTAAACTGTGAGTTTCAATACAAATACAGTGCCCATATTCCAAATCAATAATACGTTACAGAAAGGTACAATCAATAACTGTTTTAAGAATTAAAATCTTTGGAAAATGCTCAAGAAAACCTTCGTACATGGGAGGCCATACTTCTAAGTTATCATATGACTTGAGAATTATCCTTGGTTGACCCAATAAACCCCAAAGAAAAATGAGAAGATTACTATCATATTCTTTCCAATGGTGGGTCTTCTCTTGCCATATAATTATTTTCATTGTCTCCAATTGAGAATTATATTTCAACCAAACTCCACTATTATATAGATAGTGCTCATAGATATAATCAGCAAGTGGATGTGCACAACCATGTCTTATGATAACCCGAAGTCGTAGGTGATTAGACATCTTGTATGATAGTGGCAAAACACCCTTCCAAAGTTGGGTTCACCTCAGCCTATTTGGTTCACCAAAATCAACTGTTAAAATGACGTATAATATACGACACACACATTTTAAATTCTCAATATAATTTCTCTCGTATTGTTTTATGGAAAACCTCAAAAACTATAGACCATCGTTCTATTCCCCTGTTATCCCTACTCGACCCCGTTATACTCTTATTACCTGAAAGGAATTGTGAAGCAAAAGGGTGAGCACAAATAGCCCAGTAAAGAATATCATGACTAAAGATAATTAAATTATCAATTATCTTCATCAGTAATAAATCAGAGATTTATAATATATGGTAGATGATAAAACTTTTCAACCATAGTTGCAGCGGAACGAGCAATCCATTAGAAGAGTCAAATAGACCATAATGTCTATTATCTTCTTCATGTTAAAAGTTCACCAACAATGTTTTATCCCTGTAACCTCAATCAACAGTTCCTGTTCATAATCATGTGAATAATTCATAATCATAATTGTGTTGCTAAATTCCTCTTCGCACCCAGGACGAAGATAATATTCATCACCTGTCTTTAGCTGAAACACCAAAGATCATGGTTATACCAAATCACAGTTCCTATTCATATTCATGATAATAAATTCATCTTTGCACTATGGCCAAAGATATTCATCAATCAACAATTCATCTTTGCACTACAGGCCAAAGATATTCACAAATCAACAGCTCATCTTTGCACTACAGGCCAAAGATATTCATCAATAGTTCATCTTTGCACTACAGGCCAAAGATATTCATAAATCAACATATCATCTTTGCATTACGGCCCAAAGATATTCATAACTCAACAACTCATCTTTGCACTACAGGCCAAAGATATTCAGTTATATTACCATTTAGGACTGAGGATGATGAAAAATATTATAATTAACGAATCTAGTGAGATAAAGGACAAAGATTAAGGATTCACATTTTAATTTATCCAAGTTCAAAAATACTCCATAATAATACTTTGTGGAGCAAAATTCAAGAATAGAGCTCAAAACTTGGATCCAATTAAAGATAGGAACCTTAACAAGCAACTTGGACAAATAGAAGAAAATTTAATTTTTTTTCGTGAATAGTGTCGTATACGTGAATAGTGTTGTACACGTGAATAGTAACCCCGACGGAAAAAGTAAGAATTTCATAATAAAATCCATGACAATATTTTGGTATAATGATATGGAAAAGAATAACATCATTTACGAAAAAAAATAACATCCCTTACAAATACGAAATAAATAATACCCCTTACCTTAGTAGAAGTTTGGATACTGCAATAGTATAGCAGCAGAATACTCTTCTTCTTTCTCTCTTATTCTCTCTCTAAAGCTTCTCTCTGTATAACTTTGTGAATTGGTGGTGAGAAATAATGAAGAATTGAACTTCTATTTATAAAAGAACTGAAAGTGGCCCTTGGCTTTAACGAATGTCCAAAATGACTCCTGGTAATATTGAAGAGGCAACTACTATTTGCGAATAGGCAAATAACTCTTGAAAAAACGAAGATGCAAATAACTCTTGGAAAAACAAAGAGGCAAGTTACTATTTACGAAAGTGACTCTTAGATGATGACCTATGGGTCCCAACTTACCAAATGCCACATATCACCATAACTTCCTTCGAGTGTCGGCAACTTCCTCTAACGGCTATGTTACTCATCACACAATTAATCAACGCTTTTTAATCCTTCCAAATTCACAACCGAAAATGACCGAAATCCACAAAATAAATATTTTCTTATCATATAAATAAATAGTTAATTATTCATAAATAATATTACAGAACTACAATATTGACAACCAGGTCGTTCCCAAGAAAGAGGGGGCCTTCCGATATGGATTTCTCCTTACTGGCGCGCAATTAAATAACCCCTCCTAGACAGAACTTCCTTAGACATTCTCAATAATGCTATCTAATAATATTATTCAAATAATATGAATTATTTATTTGATAATGTGAAATACTGTGTAGTGACAATTATTGAATCAATAATACAAAATATCAACGGTAGCAATTATTGAATCAATAAAATATCATGCAATTATTGAATCAATAATATAAAATATTGAACAGTAATTACTGTAACAATTATTGAGTAAGTGACTTCTTACGTAAGAACCAATAATTCAAAATACTGTGCAATACCGTGTGCTACTGTGCACAACCGCGTATTACTGTATTTTAACCACCGGGTATTTCAACAGTACTAACGATAACAACTACGCCGTTATTTTATAAAAAGGTTATTTCTGTCGCTTTCTATATCCGACAGTAATTCCGTTGTGGGGCCCACAAATAGTTGCGCCGTTGTACGAATATTCCCCGACAACAAGAATATTCCACGACCAAACGAATATTCTCCGACAACAATGAATATTTTATAACCACTTGCTCATTTTGAAATATTTGCACATTTCACCCATAACCTTTCATATTTATCAAATCAACACCTTACTATTTCGAAATAATATATAAAAAAAATTAAATCTTTATTCATAAAAGTTGGAGTCTTACAACGTGAATTATAACAATGGAGATGAAGAAATTACCCTTGCTACTTTGTTTAGATGATTCAAACATGATTAAGATCTTCTCTACTTCTTCTTCAATTCACAATTCTCTCTCAATTATTCCCTCAAACCTTCTATCTTTTCTCTCTGATAAAAGATATCAATATAGAAACTGATATGATATGTAATATATGTATAGATATATAATACGTATATATTATATAACAGATACGTAAGTGGTAAGTGGTCAGTTAATCCCATAATGGGTTAACTGCCCCAACTTCTCCTAGGGTCATGCTTGGCTAATGATAAGAGTTCCTTTTCATTTATTTTAATTACATGCTTATTATATAGTTTAATGCCACACTTCAAAGTAATCATAAAATCATATTTAAATAAATTAAATAAAATATCATAACTCCACATTAAATCATATTATCACATAATTAAAATTCTTCTTTATTAATTATGTCAAATCTTTAAATCTCTAATTAATTATTAATTAATTAGAATAACATTATGCTTATTAAATAATTTATTTAAACAAATAAGCTTAATTAAATACATATTTGAATATAAAAATTCTCCACATTAATTTAACTAATATAACAACACATATAATAAAATTAATCTACCACGAATTCATCAATTAATTATTAAATTTAATAATTAAATCATCGAAAAAATATTTATTTAATTCAATAAATATTCAAATTAAATTACAAAAATCTCGTTCGTCACAGTTTAGATTTTCAGCTGCCATTCTTAAATAGTGCCATAAAACAAGGGTTAATTAAATAAATTAACATATCACATATTAACCCTATGTTCCAACCGACCAATTAAATAACAATTAAGCTTAGGTAGGACATACTAGCGAAGGTTTTACTCGTCCCTCCCCTCCTAGTTCTATTCCCAGATCTCCGCCAGAGATCATATTCCTAAGCTCTGATACCAATTGTGACGCCCCAAAATAGGTCCAATACTCAATCCATTCCGAGTCGTCAAATACATGGTACAGAATCCAAATACAATCTTTTATAACATACGGTCATGCAAAATACGACCACGCAAACTATGAGTTTCAATACAAATCGTATATAATACGAAATATAAACACTCAAATTCAGTCCTCACTAATTACAATCAATATCACACTATTCTACAAAATAGTGAGGACTGTTACTGCTCTAACTCTGACCATCACCCCGATCCCCGACTAGTTCATGCGACATTCTTATTTCCTGAAGAGAACAATGGAAGAAAATGGTGAGCTTAACTAGCCCAGTAAATAATATTATGACTAAGATAATGAAGAGTAAATTATCGTTAGTATTCAACAAATCAGATAAAATATTATGGACAACAAGTTTTAGATCAACAACTGCAGCGAAAATAACAATTCATTAGAAGAGTTAAGTAGAGAATGATGTCTACTATCTTCTATTATTTAAAAGTCCATCATCAATATATATCTCGAATCAAATATTCATCTTTGCACTACGACCAAAAGATATTCATTTGTATCATCAGTGGTCATGTTCATCTCAATACCTATCCATCTTTGCACTACGGGCCAAAGATATTCATCAGGTAATCATCTTTGCACTACAGGCCAAAGATATTTATCAAATAATCATTCATCTTTGCACTACAGGCCAAAGATATTCATTTGTATCACCATTTAAGACTAAGGATGATGAAAAATAATATAAGAAACGAATCCAGTGAGATAAAGGACAAATATTATGGATTCGTAATTTAGTTTATCCAAGTTCAATAATACTCCGTAATAATCAATTGTGGAGCAAAATTCAAGAATGAAGTTCTAAACTTAGATCTAATCAAAGATAATTTAGGTAAAAAAAAATTAATAATATTTTTTTTACCGTGAATTGTAACTCGTGAATAGTAACTCGTTATGAAAAGATGAAAATTTTCATAAAAAGTTCAGACCAATATTCCAGTGAAATGATATTAGATGAAGTACAAAACTCAAAGAATTTCTGATCATTTCAGAAATTATAGAAGCAATACTTACCGTAGTAAGTTTAAATTTAAGAATATGAAATTAAATATTATCACTTTAATAATATGGGATATGAAAGAAAATAATATTTTTTATGAATATTGAAAGAAATAACATCGTTTATGAGAAAAATAATATCATTTACCTTAGTAAAATACTAGATCTGACTAGAATATCGGATATTATGTTGCGAAAAATCTTGCACCGTAATCCACACTCAAACTATCCTTATACTCACAAGAAATACGCTCGATATTATAGAGAGAAAATTTTCTGATTCTGGTGTGATTTTCATTTCTAACTAAGCACCCTATTTATAGGAAAATGCCAGAACACCAATGTTGACTTTTGAAACCACGGATGAAATTTCAAGCACCACATTTTGGAAAAACTCTCCAGCGCACCACGGAATAAATAATGCTAGTTGCCCACATGTTTATTTACATAATATATATATATATATATATATATATATATATTAAAACATTATTAAAAGAATTTCAATTCCATTTTTTTTCTCTTCCACCTCATTTTATTTTTATGCCATAAAAATAATGTAATCATTTAAATTATAAAATTATATTATTATATTATCACATTATACTATTATAACGTAATATTATAATAATATATTTGAATAAATATTTTATCGGATAAGATAAAATATCAGCTTTCAACAATTGTCTCTTTTGCTAAAAACTCCTCCATTTATATCAAAATTGAATAAATATTTACTATTTATTTTTATCAATAATTAATTATTATTCATAAATAATATTATAGAATAACAATAATGAAAACCAGGTCATTCCTAGGAAAAAGGGGGCTTTCCGATAAGGATTTCTCTTTACTAGCGCGCAATTAGATTAACTAACCCCTTTCCTAGACAAAACTTTCTAGACATTGTTGTTGGTCGTTTTACCGATCAATATATTCGTGCAAGTATACACGGTCAACAAATAATAAAGAGTAAGTACAGATATCGTCCCACAGAGAATTAAGTGATAAAAGACACAAATCCACTAGCACATAATTATTTCAGTCTTATTTAAACGGGCGGTAAAGAGATAGAATTAAAACTAAGTTAACTAGGCAAGGAATTGAACTTACTAAGCAATTCTAGAGTAGAATTAGATAATAAAGATAAGAGATTCCAATTTCCCCTAATAATTCGTCTAAGTCGACACACTCCCAAGTCAGGTCAAATTAATCATTATAGTTATTAGCCGAGAACACGAAAGTGGGAGTAGGACATCTTTCGATGCACCTAAACCGTATCACGTGCAATCCACATGTGATAAACACACGTGAACACCCACATTACTTAAACCACTATATGTCTATGTGATTTACAAATAAATAGGGTTGAAGGTCAAGTTCTCTATTGGCTATAGGCGGCGCTTCGGTATATGTCTATCCTAAGCACAAATCATAAGTCCAACGCTATGTGAACCTAAAATCGCCCGCTACTGTGATTGGATCTAAACCTATATTTCGTCTTTCAATCCCACATAGGTTATCACAGTAATTGGTTGCAACACAATTAAGCAATTAAAGAATACATCGCAATAGATAAGCACATAGCAATCAAATAAGACCAACATGGAAGGGAAATCAACATGGACTACTCAAAAGGTTCCATTGGAACCTCAAAATAGATTTAAGGCATAGACAACCCAAATATATTATCCACAAGTACAATATACATCATCCGAATATAATTTTAATACAAGGAGAGTAAGAGATAGAGAAATGCAAATCTTGTGTCTTCTCCACGTGTTGGATCTTTGATGATATTCCTTGCTTCAATCTTCTTTAACTAATCTAACCCTAGAAACTACACTAACTAATTAACCATAATCTAACTCTAAACTACTCCTAATCTACACTAACAAGAAATGAAAAGAGAAAGGAATGGAAAAGCTAGGGCTAAGCTAAGGGAGAGCTCCCTCTTGGAGATTTTGAACAAATGGGGCTTAAAAGCCCTTATATCTCTGCCTTCTTCCGCTCAATAAATCAAAAAGTCAAAGTCTGGCCGAAAATAGACTGGCGCGACCGGGCGAGGAATAGGCTTGGATGGGGTGCGGCCGCGCGGGCAGGAAAGTTGGGCCTCTGGCTTTGGAGATTGGCGCGGGCGCGAGTGCCTGCTGCCTTAACCCGGTGCTGCAGCGCGGGCCTTTAATGCTGGTTTTTCTGCTACTTTTTGCTGCACTTGGTTTTGCCACTCCCCTTCCTTGCGCTCTTGCACTTTTAGCCTCGCAACATCCTCATCTATCAATGCTCTTTCGCCATGCTACCAGGCCTTCCTTTAAGCCGTCTGCTGTGTTTTGCCCCTTTTAGCATTCTTTTGCCCGTTTAAGCTCAATTCACACCCGGAGAGTTCCTAAACATAAACACTGCAAAACAAAGGAAAAATATATTAAACGCATAGGATTACTTGAGTTTAAGCAACAGAATGAGCTGGCTACTACCGAATAAGTGGTCATAAAGACCACTTATCAAATATCCCCAAACTTAAACGTTGCTTGCCCTCAAGCAAGCAAGATAAAACTAAACAACATATGCAATGCAGTATATACAATGTATGCAACTTACGCTATCATGAATGCAAATCCAAGTTCTAGTCAATATTGAACTTCAAAGCAATGCCTCAGAAAAACCACAAGATAGTCAAACCGATAAGCTACCCAAGACAAGACCATAAGGCATATTCTTGCAAATCCAAAACTGTCAGCACTGATGTATTGTGCGTTGTGTGCCTAGCAACCAGTATACATAGTTTCAGAAAAATAACTCACATACTATGCTTCTTAGGGGGAAATTAAGTTTTAACTCAAGGAAAGCAGTAAATCATATAAGTTCTAACTAAAACCATGTATTACTAAAGTTAAGAGTCAACAGGGGGTTTTCATTAAGCTTTTATTACCCACGAGGACGTATTCGCACTTTCTCGTGTACACAATCGACTGTGCAATGCCTAGTTCTCGTAGGCTTTTCAATGATATCCATGTAGCGAGCTTTTGACCAACGACTCCCAGACCAGACGGCCTTAGGGCACTGGGTGTAGAGACACCCCGAGGGTTACTTGCTCGAATATCAAAGGCCACAGAACTCGACGTAGCCGAAGTGTTTATTCTATTTTTCTCTTTTTCTGAATCCTTTCTTTTGTTTTGTTTTCTTTTTCATTTTCGCAGAGGAGTGCGTCTTACGCTCCATCTCCCCGCTTAGCATGTAATCCCCATGTTTCCCCCAAGCTTAAGCTTTTAACAGACTTAGTTGTTATCATATAATCACTGATTCTTTCGATAAAACACAAATTTCCCACCAGAAGACAAGTATGTGAACATTTAAACTAAGCATGTCATGGTGGTTACTCTATCGTGCTAACCGGTTACACAGTATCTGACAGATAAGGATTTACATATATGACCATGAAATCAAGCTTAAGTCTCCAATCAGTTCAAAAATCGAGTGATTTTAGTTTCCTCATAGGCTAAATACGTAACTAACCAACTGAAACTGGATTCATGCAGTATGCTCTAACACAGAATGCAAAACAAAAGAAAATTTTAAAATTTTTACAAATTTTTAACTAAATACAACCTACATGCACTACATGAACTGACACAACATGAAATGAACTACCTACATGCAAAAACAACACCAATATAAACAACACAATATGCAAAATGAAATGACTATACTATATGCAAAATAAAACCACTAACCCCAAACATGAATAATTCAATGTCCTCATTGAAGGTAAAGGTAAAAAGAAAGGAACTCCCCTATTTTGGCTTGTGGTCGGAGCCGTCCTGTCAATATGCTCGTGAACTAAGATGGAGGACTCGGACTGTGCTGATGGCATCCTCTCAGAAGTTTCCCCGTCTCTCTCTGCTCTTGGTAAAATAAACCCCGCTCAACACTATACTTAACGAACCAACCCAACTCAATATCAATCTTGCTCTGCTAATGATCCCACACTCAATGTCTCAATTGATCATGTTGAGAGGATGAGGTTAATGGGAATTGGTACTTTAGATTGAGGAGGTAGGAGGTTTTCAAAACTAAGGCTTTTAGTGGGTGGGGGATTGAATGAGATGGAAGAGATGGGGGATTGCATTAAGGAACTTGAGGGTTTGGGATAAGAGGGACTGTGGCTTGGGTGCTGCTGATAATTGACATGAAGCGGTGCCCCCAAAAGCTGCCAGAATTTTCCTTAAGTCAGCTCAGTCTGTGAGAGGCGCGGCCGCGCGCCAGCTCAGGCATATCCAGGCGCGGCCGCGTGGCATGCCAGATCCTGTTTTCTGCAGAATTTTTCTAGGCACAGAGGCTATGGCATTTGAACTTTGCTCCCAAGCAGCTTTTAACCTGAAATATGCATACAAGGCTTATTAAGCCCTATTAAACCATCAAAAGTTAATACTTAATATTTACATCAAGAGAATTAAACATGGAAAGATATATGCATTTAAATTCCCAAAAATTCTCTATGTGCGTAAATGTAACATGCTCGTGATTCAAAAATGTGCAATAAACGTTTAAATCCCAAAAATAGATACATCAATGCCTAAGTCCAAAAAAATGTAGGCATGGAACTCCTAATTCTACGAGGATTCAATTTTTTTTTAACTAAGTTAAACTACGAAGAATTAAACAAAGGGGAGGGAAATATGATAGAAAGAAGGTCATGGAGAAATAAACAAGTAGGGAGAGAGAGAAATGATGGGGTGCCTCCCATCGAGCGCTTGATTTAGAATCCTCTAGCTGGACTGTGTCTTACCCCTGCTATCCGACTCCCCGACGATATTGGAGAACCCCTCCATCCATCAGAACTACAATGTGCTTTTGGAGGCTTCCCAACTAGAGGAGGACTCGGAATTAAACTACCTAGCATTTGATATGAATGAGAATTCCCTATACTGAAGGTCAGGGAGCTAGGCATAGGTTCCGTTGTGCTTGTGACAAGATAGGGGCATGGAGATTCACACAGCGCAACGGGCTCTTCTTCTATTCTCTCTTGTGCTGATCACCATGGTTTCGAGAATACGGACTCTCTTATGTCATCGAGATCCGACTTTGTAATGTGGCTACCAAGGGGGCAAGGGTGTGCAAACTTCACTGGCTTTTCCGACTTAGGCGGAGGAGGCTCTTGGGGGATTGTCACTGTTGGTTCACATTCATACTCTACAACCCCAATTGGCTCCTCAATATCCATTGCCTTTCGCTCGTCCAGTTCCAAGTGCACCTCAGGCTCTTCATCAGTCTCTGCATCCATCTCATAGCACCAATCTTTCTGAGGGTCATAACTCACGACTTCAGTCATTGGAGGCACAAAATCTTGCACTGTTGTCTCTTGTTCACATACCTCCTCCTTCCTTAATTTCGTGCTAATTTGCTCTACGCAAGTCTGAAGATCCTCAATCGATTGCTCTTGTTCGACCAAGATCTCCTTTGTTGATGCTAATGAGCTACCCCACATAGTGTCCAATCCTTCCTTTTCTGTTTCAACCACGGACTCCCTGTATTGAGGCTCACTAGTAGAAGCATAGTTGATTGGGGCCATCTGATATTGAAAATTTTGGTTTGATGGTTCCTGGCTCCCAAATAACTCCTCTTGGTATTCTGAGCTTGCATACATGAAGTCCATTTTTGACTGTTCTACTTGTAAACATGGGGATTGATAAGTGGGTTCGGGTGCATAATTTGGACTTGGCTTGCATTGTTCTTGATAACTCACAGTATGGGTTTGCCCTTGCTCATCCTCTATCATCAAGGCCCTACTAATTTGTTCTGCCCAGTTCTGGATATTCTTGACTGACTTCTGTTGCTCAATCAAGATGTCCTTCAGTGATATGTCACCTCCTTCCTCCAAGCTTACATTTTCTATGTCACCCTCAAAATTGTGTTGAGGCTATTAAACTGGAGTCTGGAATGTGCATTCTGGGGCATAAACGGGATTTGGATCCCAATATTGGTCTTGATAATAGTCTGATGAAGGGTTTGCTAAAGGGTCTGGGTGATACCCCCAACCTTGCTGATAAATGGGATAAGGCTCATTGTAGGAGTACTCACCCCCATACTGCTCCTGTCCATAACTGATAGGCTCCTGATGGCTCGTGTAGCTCCCAGCACTATAACCATAAGTAACTGCTGGCTCTCGACTCTGTTGGGCTAAAACAGTATCCAACTTCCTCGAGAGAACCTCTAGTTGTGCTGAAAGTGAAGCAATTGGGTCGCCGCCATCATTCCCTACTTCCCTTGGTTGCTCTTGCTTTGTGTAGTTCTATGGATAGAAATTTAGATCCATTGTACCTGAAAAGAGATTATAGGAAGAGAATTAAACAAAAATAAAAATGTTTAAATTTAGACTAATGTGATTGAAACTAATGTCGGCAAACAGTTATCTAATTAATTCCCCGGCAACGGCTCCAAAAACTTGTTGGTCGTTTTACCGATCAATATATTCGTGCAAGTATACACGGTCAACAAGTAATAAAGAGTAAGTACAGATATCGTCCCACAGAGAATTAAGTGATAAAAGACACCAAACCACTAGCACATAATCATTTTAGTCTTATTTAAATGGGTGGTAAAGAGATAGAATTAAAACTAAGTTAACTAGGCAAGAAATTGAACTTACTAAGCAATTCTAGAGTAGAATTAGGTAATGAAGATAAGAGATTCCAATTTCCCCTAATGATTCGTCTAAGTCGACACACTCCCAAGTCATGTCAAATTAATCATTATAGTTATTAGCCGAGAACACGAAAGTGGGAGTAGGCCATCTTTCGATGCACCTAAACCGTATCACGTGCAATCCACAGGTGATAGACACACGTGAACACCCACATTACCTAAACCACTATATGTCTATGTGATTTACAAATAAATAGGGTTGAAGGTCAAGTTCTCTATTGGCTACAGGCTGCGCTACGGTATATGTCTATCCTAAGCACAAATCATAAGTCCAACACCATGTGAACCTACAATCGCCCGCTACTGTGATTGGATCTAAACCTATATTTCGTCTTTTAATCCCACATAGGTTATCACAGTAATTGGTTGCAACACAATTAAGAAATTAAAGCATACATCGCAATAGATAAGCACATAGCAATCAAATAAGACCAACATGGAAGGGTAATCAATATGGACTACTCAAAAGGTTCCATTGGAACCTCAAAATAGATTTAAGGCATAGACAACCCAAATATATTATCCACAAGTACAATATACATCATCCGAATATAATTTTAATACAAGGAGAGTAAGAGATAGAGAAATGCAAATCTTGTGTATTCTCCACGTGTTGGATCTTTGATGATATTCCTTGCTTCAATCTTCTTTAACTAATCTAACCCTAGAAACTACACTAACTAATTAACCCTAATCTAACTCTAAACTACTCCTAATCTACACTAACAAGAAATGAAAAGAGAAAGGAATGGAAAAGCTAGGGCTAAGCTAAGGGAGAGCTCCTTCTTGGAGATTTTGAATAAATGGGGCTTAAAAGCCCTTATATCTCCGCCTTCTCCCATTCAATAAATCAAAAAGTCAAAGTCTGGCCGAAAATAGACTAGCGCGGCCGCCCGAGGAATAGGCTTGGATGAGGCGCGACCGCGCGGGCAGGAAAGTTGGGCCTCTGGCTCTGGAGATTGGCGCGGGCGCGAGTGCCGGCTGCCTTGACCCGGCGCTGCAGCGCGGCCTCTGATGCTGGTTTTTCTGATGCTTTTTGCTGCATTTGGCTTTGCCACTCACCTTCCTTGCACTCTTGCACTTTTAGCCTCGCAACATCCTCATCTATCAATGCTCTTTCGCCATGCTACCATGCCTTCCTTTAAGCCGTCTGCTGTGCTTTGCCCCTTTTAGCATTCTTTTGCCCGTTTAAGCTCAATTCACACCCGGAGAGTTCCTAAACATAAACACTGCAAAACAAAGGAAAAACATAGTAAACGCACAGGATTACTTGAGTTTAAGCAACAGAATGAGCTGGTTACTATCTGAATAAATGGTCATAAAGACCACTTATCAATTGCCAATAATGCTGTCTAATAATATTATTCAAATAATATGAATTATTGATTTGATAATGTGAAATATTATGCAGTGGTTACTGTGACAATTATTGAATCAATAATATAAAATATCAACGGTAGCAATTATTGAATCAATCATATAAAATATCAACGTAGCAATTATTAAATCAATAATATAAAATATTAACAGTAATTACTGTAACAATTATTGAGTCAGTGACTTCTTATGTAAGAACCAATTATTCGAAATACTGTGCAATATCGTGTGCTACTGTGCAACAATGCGTATTACTGTATTTTTATCACCGGGTATTTCAACAGTTTAACAGTAACAATTTTACCGTTTATTTTATAAAAAGGTTATTTCTGTCGCTTTCTATATCCGACAGTTATTCCGTTGTGGGGCCCACAAATGGCTGCGCCGTCGTACGAATATTCCCCGACAACAAGAATATTCCACGACCAAACGAATATTCCCCGACAACAATGAATATTTTATAACCACTTGCTTATTTTATAAAAATTGCACATTCCACCCATAACTCACCACATTTATCAAATCAACACCTTATTATTTCAAAATAATATATAAAGAAAATTAAATATTTATTCATAAAAGTTGGGGTCTTACAATCGGTCCTCCCCGAGGAAGAGTTTTCCACGGTTTCCATCATTGGATCTTTTACGATGCTTCGTTGGAGTCATCGCCAATGGTTTGCAATATCAAATACTTTAACCTTCGTTGGAGCAGTTCTCAACGACTTTCATTACCAGAACTTTCCCAATGCTACGCTGGAGTTGTCGCCAACGGTTTGCAATATCAGATACTCTGACCTTCGTTGAAGTTTTTCTCAACGACTTTATCATCGGATATTTCCCGATACTACGTTGGAGTCGTCGCCAATGATTTGCAATATCAGACGTACCTGATATCTCTGTTGGGGGTATCTTTCTGATAAGTTATACACTTGAACAAATCTGGATACTTTGACATATTTAAAACCAACGGTTCATGAAATCGGACCTTCCTGATTCTTTGATAGAGACAGTTTTCAATAATCTTCATCATCGGCTTTGCAAATACCATATTAGGGCTCATACCAATGGCTTTCATGAAGATCTTTTTTCATTAGAAGTTTGGTGCCTGAATTCAGGGTTTCAGGCTTTTTTTGCTCAATCACGTAGCACTTTTCTCCCTGATTTGACTTTTCAGCTTTCGGGAACTTCGTTTTAACTTCAATTGGATCAAATCGGAGGGGTGGGGCCCACCTTCGGTGGTTGCAGGTCTACCTGCGGCAACCGCAGGTAGAGCCGCAGCTCCTCGCAGTTTTATTTAGTCCCCCCGTTCCTTTCACAAGTCATTTTTAAGTTGAGCTTTATAGAGAATCCAAAAATTCTTCTTCAGATCTACTGAGTTCGGGCTGTTTTTTGTAAAATTCATCACCGTACAATCTTTTTGCACAACTCTGGTAACGTTTACATCCTTTCTTTTCAAGTTTTGACTAGTAGAACGTTAGATTTCATATAGAATGCTTTTAAACACAATATAGCGAATATGCATGCTCATATGACTTAATAAAAATTATCAAACTTAGTAAATGCTTATATTTTACCATGCTGAACGTATTGATGTAAACAAAATTGATTTCTGAGACAGTCATTTGGCGCCCTTTTTTGCTACTTTATTCATCCTATTTGAGGAATAATGAGCATGGGTTTATCAAAAAAAAATGCACAAGGTAATTTGGCTGCCATTGTGACTTACTTTTAATATTTAATATCTATATCTTTGTTATTAGGTTGGTGTGCTACTGAATGACCACCTAGTCATGCCTACATGCATGTGGATAGTCCATTTTACAAAGGAGACTGGCGAAATTTTTTCGTGAGCCAAAGCATTTTAATGAACATGCAATTTTAACTCTACTGGGATGTATGTAAAACTAATGCATGCTTTAGGACTTAGACTATGCATGAAACCATGATTTAATAAGCTTTAAGTTTGAAACTTACCTCACCCTTTCTGAGGTGATTTGGAGATTTTGTTCAGGTTATGGATTCAAATATATCGAGCAGTTCTTGCAGGGTCTCTGCAGGTGTGAGGAGGAGAGCTTCTGATGTCCCTCAGCCTCGTCCAGCCCAACAGCCTCGCCGGTTGACTGAGTCGGTGATTCGCCCTGTCCTGGGTTGATAAGCCGAATGCCGAGGAAGAGGAGAAGGATGTCCCTATTGTGGATCCCGCAACTTCTTCTACTACCCCGTATCGGGATCTTTCAGCTATCAACATGACAATTCCAAATCTTTTGGACGATTTGAGACGCCATCCTTCGATCTGCCTCCATGCGAATGAGGTAACAAAAGTTTTTATTCTGAAATTTCTTCCTTTTTCCATTTTCGGGACAATGGCTTAATCTTGATTTTAAATTTGATGCAGGTTCCTGACATCAATCAGCCCATGGGGAACTGGTTTAGTATTCATTCCTTGTACCAGACCCTCCATCCGAAGTACTAGGCCATCGTCCACTCTTGGGGTTTCGAGGCTTTCTTCTCTATTCCTCCCCATCGTTACCTTTGTGGTTATCTGCGGGCTCTATCTGAGCTCTTGTTCCACCAGACTCAGTCTCTTAATTTATTGGACTGTCAGGTGATGAATTACCCCTATGGACTGGCGGTTCATCACAGGGTTGGAGTTTAAAGGTGAGCTGGTGCCTTTGGTGACTGATATTTCACCTGCTGCAGCTCGATCCCTTTTAGGAGTTCCTGCTATGGCCCTCAAGGGTCGGACTGTCCGCTCTGGGCTCTTGAGTGTGGATGCCATGATTAGGGGTTTGACTGAGCCTCTGTCTGATGATCAGAGGGTTAGAGATCGCATTCTTCGGCGACTGTTCTTGGTCATCATCATGGGTTGTTTCATAGCGGACAACTCCTTGACGGTCTTTTTTGCTTTGGTTAGCGCAACTCGTGATGTGGAACGCATCAAGGATTTTGACTGGGGCTCATTCACCTTTGCCTATTTCCTTCGTGGGATGCGCC
This sequence comes from Panax stipuleanatus, assembly GCA_020205555.1. Classification (NCBI taxonomy): domain Eukaryota; kingdom Viridiplantae; phylum Streptophyta; class Magnoliopsida; order Apiales; family Araliaceae; genus Panax; species Panax stipuleanatus. The sequence goes on from CM035121.1 coordinate 90,094,255, forward strand.
TACACTCTGAGGGCGTGACGCAGGATTGGCTAGGCTTTTACCCATTTCTGTTGGTGATTAATCTCGTTTTCATCTTTTAATATCCCTCATTTGGGTTGCCAATCTTTATCACCAAGGACATTTGATCTTTGCATTTTTAGTTTTGGGCATATGAGAGGCTCCCTTGCCTACGCCCGGCTACTACTCAAGGTCTGGAGACCTATCCACGAGGACGATGATTGCATTATTCCACCTTTACAGAGGTCCCTGTGGCAGAAGGGTTTACTTATTCCAACTTGCAGTTGGAGTTATTGACCGCCGCTGTTATCATGTGGGTTCTTTACACCCCTGATCATCTGACAGTCGATTTTGAGCATGGATTTCTGACCGGGGTAGAGTATGTGTTATCCACTCGCGGATGCCTCTCTTGACTGATGGATGCTGGGAGCTTTACTTGGGAGAGCGTGCTATTAGGAGCATCACAGGGGAGATTCGTATTCCATTCTTTCCTCCTGCTAGACGACATTAGTCCCTATCTCAGCCGGTTGTAGACATTCCCATGATAGGCTCGGATATCTTCACATTATTAGAGGGTTATATCACTTAGGAGGCTTTCTACAGCTGATGGTTTCCTCGCACCATTGGGGCTCAGACCCGTTCCACTCAATTCATGGCAAACATAGTTCCTGGATTTGTGATGATGACAGACTGGATTGCCTGCATTTGAGAGCCCACTCACTTGGAGCAGATTACCAGCTTGACCCAGCGATTGGACCGAGCACACTTTTTCATCAGGCACCTTGGCAGAGATTCTTCGGAGGCAGATTCTTTTGATCCATCCAATTTCGGTGCTGGCCCCTTAGGTGGTCCATATTCTGGCAGTTTTACTAGCGCAAATCCCCTTCTCTATCGACCCGACATCCCTTATGGCAGAGATTCAGTGACTCAGAAGGAGTTGCAGCAGGTTGATCGACTGGGTATTATAGATTTCTTTTGATAGGTTTCTCGCTATATCTTTTGATAGGCCTCTGTTAGTTGTTGGGTGGCTGTGCCCCATTTCTCATTTTCTCTTTTGATAGGCCTCTGTTAGTCATTGGGCAGTTGTGCCCCATTTCCCTATACTTTTTATATTTTCTTTTTAGTGGCAGACATAGATGATGCTTTTATTAGATAGTGTATTTAGCAATGTATGTATAATATCTCCTATCTATTGCATCCTATTATCATTTATCATTATCATTTATCATGATGCATTCATTATGTTATGGATATGCATTCATATAGGTGAGTTTAGCATTGACCTCTGGATGGTCTCATGATACAGTTCTACAGATGTCTTCATCCACCGTCAGTCTGATTGAGCACACTCCACCCACATTGATAGCCTCCTCTTTGAGATTATGGTATGATAATTTGTCTCCCACAGATAAGGCGACAATTGATCAGATGTTGAGACATTTCATGGCCATCCTGGCGTTCCAGGTACCACTGGGCTTTATAGATGGCATGCTATCTTGTTGGATACTTGAGAGACAGGTCTTCAGGTTTGGTATCCACGAGCTGACTCTTACGTTAGAGGAGTATGAGCGCATTACTTATTTTTCGTTGGATCAGCCTTGTGCTAGGATGGCCACCGGTGATATAAGGCGACAATTTATGACACTGACTGGCTTATGACACAGAGTTATCGTGGATGAGATCACTTCAGGGCATGCGATGTCCTTAGATTTCTTGATTGATCAATTTGGATTGCTGGACAGCTATGTACGACACTCAGGAGACTTCACTATCACTGCAGGTGAGTGACAGATTGCACGCGTAGATATTTTGTTGATGTGCATCACAACTTACTTGTATATGCCGCTATATATGGACCATCTGGACATTGGTCTGATTACCATGGTTCGTGCTCTTAGAGAAGGTTGTACCATCTTGCCCATGATATTTGTGACGCCCCCAAATTCAGGTACTTGAAATCCGTACTTGGTGCTACATTGTAAGACCCCAAATTTTATGAATAAGATTTAATTTTCTTTATATATTATTTTGAAATAGTAAGGTGTTGATTTGATAAATGTGATAAGTTATGGGTGAAATTTGTAAAGTTTACAAAGCAAGTGGTTATAAAATATTCGTTGTGTCGGGGAATATTCGTTTGGTCGAGGAATATTCGTTTTGTCGAAGAATATTCGTACGACGGCGCAGTCATTGGTGGACCCCACAACGGAATGAATGTCGGATATAGAAAGCGACAGAAGTAACCTTTTTATAAAAATAACGACAAAACTATTACCGTTAGTACTGTTGAAATACCCGGTGGTTAAAATACAATAATACGTTGTTGCACAGTAGCACACGGTATTGCACAACGGAATGAATGTCGGATATAGAAAGCGACAGAAGTAACCTTTTTATAAAAATAACGACAAAACTATTACCGTTAGTACTGTTGAAATACCCGGTGGTTAAAATACAATAATACGTGGTGTTGCACAGTAGCACACGGTATTGCACAATACTTTGAATTATTAATTCTTACGTAGGAAGACACTTACTCAATTATTGTTACAGTAATTACTGTTCAATATTTTATATTATTGATTCAATAATTGCATAATATTTTATTGATTCAATATTTGCTACGTTGATATTTTATATCAATAAGTGCTACTTTGCTATTTTATATTATTGATTCAATAATTGTCATTGCACATTATTTCAAATTATCAAATCAATAATTTATATTATTTGAATAATATTAATAGATAGCATTATTGGCAATGTCTAATGAAGTTCTGTCTAGGAAAGAGGTTGATTAATTGCGCGCCAGTAAGGAGAAATCCTTATCGGAAGGTCTCCTCTTTCCTGGGAACGACCTGGTTGTCAATATTGTAGTTCTGTAATATTATTTGTGAATAATTAATTTTTGATATATATGATAAGGAAATATTTATTCAATGTGAATTTAAACGGAGGAATTTTTAACATGTGACATTTGTTGAAAGTTGGTATTTTATCTTGTCCGATAAAATAATTTATTCAAATATATTATTATAATATTACATTATAGTAGTATGATGTGATTATATAATAGTATGATTTTTATAATTTGAATGGGAACATTATTATACTAAATTCATGGTATAAAAGTTAAATGAGGTGGAAGAGTGCAAATTGAATTTGAACTCTTATGATGCAAACAATGATTTCATCGGAGCGATGAGGTAAGCAAGGATGTCATCGGAGCGATGAGATAAGCAATGATGTCATAAGATCGATGATGTAAGCGATGATGTCATAAATTATGGTGAAAAGATTATTTTACCCTTACTCTGCCGAGCCTATAAATAGAAGCTCATTTCTTCATTATTTCTCACCAATTCACTAAAGCTATAGAGATAGAAAGTATAGAGAGAATAAGAGAGAAAGAAGAAGAGTATTCTGCTATTACACTAATGCAATCTCCAAATTTTTATATTATTTCTTTCGTATTCATGAAGAGAGTTATTTTCTTTCAATATTCGTAAGGGTTGTTATTCCATTCTTTATTATTCTGTTGGAATAACCTGTCTACGCGGACTATCGCATGCATGGTAAAATTCTGTTGTTATTCCATTCTTTATTATTCTGTGGGAATAACCTGTCTACGCGGACTACCGCATGCCTGGTGAATAACCCTTCGTATTCAGTTATTATTAAATTGTGGAAATAATCTGTCTGAGCGGACTACCGCCAGACGGGTGAAAATCCAATTGCAGTTTTGTATATTATTTCATTTCAGATTCCTAACTCTAAACTTACTACGGTAAGTATTGCTTCTAGAATTCCTGAAATGATCAGAAATTCCTTGAGTTTTGCGTTTCATCTAAATATTATATCACCGGAATATTGGTCTGAACTTTCTTGTAAAATTTTTATCTTTTCATGTCGAGTTACTATTCACGAATTACTATTCACGAGTTACTATTCACATAGTACTATTCACGGTATAAAAAAAATTTTTTTCCAAATCATCTTTGATTGGATCTAGATTTTAATCTTCATTCTTGAACTCTGGATAAATTCTCTAATATTTGTCCTTTATCTCACTGAATTCGTTATTCGTATTGTTTTCATCATCGTCAGTCCTAAATGGTGATATAACTGAATATCTTTGGCCTGTAGTGTAAAGATGAATGATTACTTGATGAATATCTTTGGCCTGTAGTGCAAAGATGAATGATTACCTGACGAATATCTTTGGCCCGTAGTGCAAAGATGGACAGGTGTTGAGATGAACATGACCAACTGATGATACAAATGAATATCTTTGGCCGTAGTGCAAAAGATGAATATTTGATTCGAGATGAATATTGATTGATGTTACATGGATAAAATATTGATGATGAACTTTTAAATTATAAAAGATAGTAGACATCATTCTCTACTTAACTTTTCTAATGAATTGTCATTTCCGCTGCAGCTGTTGATCTAAAACTGGTTGTCCATAATATTTTATCTGATTTGTTGAAGACTAACGATAATTTAATCTTCATTATCTTAGTCATAATATTCTTTACTGGGCTAGTTGAGCTCACCCTTTTCTTCCATTGTTCTCTTCAGAAAATGAGAATATCGCGGGTACTAGACAGGGAATGGAGTGATGATCTGAGTTAGAGCTGTAGAAGTCCTCAATATTTTTTTTAAAAAATAGTGTGATAATAAATGTAATGAGGACTTAGTTTGAATGTTAATATTTTCTACATGTCTGTATTGACACTCACAATTGTGTGGTCGTATTTTGCACGACCATTTGATATGAAAGATTGTATTTGGATTCTGTACCATGTATTTGGTGACTCAGAATGGGTTGAGTATTGAACCTATTTTGGGGCCGTCACATACACGATACCAATCATTCGAACTACTTACTATATTACAAACTTAAAAATTATCAAAGTTATCTAATCCCCAGGTATGGCTACCTTTAAGTACATCGTTACATGATAGATAATATAATATCATAATACATAACTCCAGTTATTGCAATTAACACCTTATAACCTAGTCCTTCAACTTTCCCTTTCCCTTGTCCTTGCCAGAATCTTCTGGTCGATCACGCTTAGCTGAAAACATTTAATTTTAAAGAAAGAATGAGCATTTAATTTCTCAGCAAGTAATTGTAATAATAAATATCAACTGAAAGAAATAAATTTTTTCTTTGAAGAGTACTTCTACAAGGAATCAATAGTTGTGAAGCCATTTAAAACAATTCATAATAACATATCAAACCGTTTACAAATTTTAAAACGACGTAGTGACTATACATGCTGAGCGGTCAATAGACCTTGAACCATTATTTTTCAAGTTTGAAAAGGTTTGTATAGAAATTCATCTGCAAACCGTCATGACTTACGGACACGTTGGGTGATTAGCCTGTATGCCCTTTATTGATCAACACTGCTTAATAGAACGACAATTACGTTCATCATAACCGCCTTTAGCGCAAAAAAATTTCCTAATTACGGGATGTTCATACTCAATCTGGAGTCCGAACTAAAATAATTTAGTTGGACGGCTTTATCATAAACATTAATATTCAATGATACATTTATAACTATGTCTAACCAAGTCAAATAGCTTAGATAGCTTTTAAACCATGAATACATATCGAAATTCAATAGTATGTATCAAAACTTCTTCAAATACAACAGTTTATACAAGTGAGGACACTTGCATAACCAAACATAGCTTACAAAGAACAGAACAACTTTCGATTATATATGAATCATATAAAGACAATAATAAAATACTGGTATTCAATGAATATTGAATACTGTTCAAGAACTGGCTTGCACATAATTAAAAGCTATGTATAGAATATTTGCATAATAAAAGAGTATAAAAACTTGCTTACAAGATCCATTGCATAAAGTAAATGCAAGGGTTATGATACTTGCTCAATAAAAATAGAGGTAAGAAACTTGCCTTGATCGCTGCTTACTGCTACGCAATATAGTTTTAATCTTTAATATAAAGACCTATCATTAATAAAATTATTCTTTCAATTAGAATAATACATCATAACGAATAATACTACTATTTACAGTCATCATACATCTTAAACACATTATCATATATTAACATCGATCGTTAAAACATATAAGAACAGGTATCACGTCAAACTATTTCAATCTGGTTTGATTTCGGTATCAATTCGATGTCTCGATTGCATTATCGGATAATTATCGAGTTTATTTTCAGTAAAACTTTATTTTAAAGCTTCAATATTATTTTAGATAATTCACTTATCATGTATAAATTTTTCGAAAGCTCATAATAATTTTTTAAAAATTGTTATCATTTATAATGATTTTTCAAACATTAATATCATTTATAATAATTTAATTGATAAATAATTTCATTATCATTAATATTTAAATAATTTAAAATATTAATAAAAATCCATATCATCATATTAAAAGTTATTTATTATAACTTAAAATATTTTTAGAACCTTAATATCACCTTTAAATGATTTTTTAAATATTAAAATTATTATTAAATAATTATCATTAATATTAAAATATTAATGTAATTAATATGAAAATATTAAAAGTTATTTAGTATAACTCAATTTTGTTTTTAAACCATAATATCATTTTTAAATAATTTTTAAAATATTAAAATTATTTTTAAATAATTATCATTAATATTAAAATATTAATATAATTCTTGTTAAAATATTAAAAGTTATTTAGTATAACTCAAAAATATTTTTAAAACCTTAATATCATTTTTAAAATATTAAAAACATTTTTAAATAATTATCATTAATATTAAAATATTAATGTAATTCATGTCAAAATATTAAAATTATTTTTAAATAATTTATTTAATACAATAATTTAATAAATTTATTATCATTAATATCAAGATATTAATGAAATTTATATCAAAATATTAAAAATTATTAATTATAACTTAAAATATTTTTTAAAACATTAATATCATTTTTAAATAATTTTTAAAATATTAAAATTATTTTTAACTAATTTATTTAATATAATTATTAACTAATTTTATTATCATTAATATTTAAATAATTTAAAATATTATTGAAATTAATGTCAAAATATTAAAAGTTAATTTTTATAACTTAAAATAATTTTTAAAACTAAATTATGAATTTTTAATAATTATTTTCTATTTATTTAAATTAATTAACTAATTTTCATTAAAACTGTCGCTAAAGGCTTTAGTGAGAAAAACTGTCGCATTAGGTGTTCTTCATCAATGAAAGAACACGCTTGGTCAATGCCTTGGGGGCTACTTTGACCATGAATAATTTCCATTTGGTTATGTTTCTAGGCATGAGAGTGTATCATTGATGTAGTATTGATGTAATACTATAAATGTATAACAATATCTGGGTCTAACTACATCATACAATGAAGATATAAGTGGTCAAACCACCCACGTTAGACTGTTCTTCATTTTCTGAAATTTCACTACAAGAAAATCAGCTATTTTCGACGGATGTATCCTCAACGGAATAGATTCAGTCGGAATAACGTTATTTCTGAAGGTATATTTCGTCGAAAATAAGTCCCTCGAAACTAAGGTATCTACGACGAAATTCTGTCGAAGATAGTTGTACCCCAGTGGCGCCAGACTTTCCGCCAGCGCGAAAGCTAGGTTCGACGAACTAAAGTTATTTTCGAAGGAATATGGCGTCGAAGATAAGCTATTTCCGAGGGACTTAATTCCGACGGATATTCCGTCAAAAATAACGATTAAAACCTAAATCAGATATCTTCTTCTCCAGCGCCTCCTTCATTTTCATTTTCATTTTCGTACGCCCAGCCTCTACCTCTCCTCCTCCTCCCCCCACCCTCCCCCTGCCATCAGTCCCCCCACTAACTCCCCCCGGCACAGCCCCTACTCCTTGCCTCCTCCGCTTCTGCCACCGCCTCCTCCGCACCTCCTCCCTGTTCCGGCGCCGACCAAAGCTTCCTTGTTCGCCGCCTCCTCCGCCCCTGCCTACCTCATCCCTCTATCTCACTCTCTATAAGTATGAATTTTTCATTCATTAGTTAAGGTTAATTGTGAAACTGAAATTGGTGAATTAGTTAGGGTTAATTCATGTTGCTTATATGTCAGATTTTGAAATCGGGACATTCTGAAATTGAAATTGGGACAATCTGAAATTGGGACAATTTGATATTGAGAATGCATGTATATTTTTTAGAATCTGAAATTTTCTGAACTTTGTTCAATAATTGTTCTTGATTTGAAATTGGATTTGATATGCTGCAATTTGGGTTGAAGCAATTGAAAATTGATTTGCAGCAATTTGGGCTTGATAATTACTGCAATTTGGGTTTGTCCTAATTGGTTTATGTTTAAGAATGGCTCAACATGTTCATTTACTGCAATTTGGGTTTGTCCTAATTGATTTTCTGCAATTTGGGTTTGATATTTACTGCAATTTGGGCTTGATAATTATTGTTGTTGGAATGTGATATTTGATATTTCCGACGGAATTCCCAACGAAATTTCTGTCAGAATTCTGCAATTGCAAAATTTGTGAGCCATATAAGTATATTTATTTATTATTTAATTAGTTTTCTAATATTAAAATAAACTAAGTAGTATTTACTTAGTTTCTTACTACTAAAATTAAATTAAATTAAAATAATTTGAATAAAAATAAATAAAATAAAGTTATAAATTATAAATTATAAATAATAAATAATAAATAATTAAATTAAATTAAGTTAAATACAATTAAATACTATTAATTACAATACAAAACAATAAAATAAAATAAAAATTAAATTAAATAGGTTCCGTGTCGAATAGGAGCCGTGTCGGATAGGTTTCGTACCGATCCGGTCTTTCGCCTTTAGTAGTTGTCTAGCAGTTCTCGTCTGCACCAGGTTTCTCAAGAGGTTATAGTAGGTCCTCCGCAAAGAGTACAAGATTACCGCTGGAGCAATTCGACGCTTTCAGCAGCGAGATGCTTCGGATGGTGATTACCCTCTTAGAGGAGGCTTTTCGTCCGCCCCCGCCTACTCAGGTATTCTTATTATTTATACTATTTTCAATTAAGGCTATCTTGTTAATTCTCACATATATACGGACTAATGAGTTTTATTTATAATTCTTTCAACAAGGTGGCGATTACGAGCGGATTGACGATGACGACCAGGAGGACCGCCGAGATTTTCAGACACCAGACGGGCGTCGTCCACCTCTGCCTGATGATGATACTATTACTATATTATAGTTCATTAGTATTTATGTTATTCATTCTAGTTCATTAGTACGTCTTTATGTTATTCATTTGTAGAACATTTGTACATATTGTAGTTTATATAGTTGCGTCCGTATAATGAGATTACGTTGTATTCATTCATTTGTAGAAAATTTGTATTCATAACTTTGTAGAACATTTGTAGCTTATATTTGTTTTCGTTGTTGAAGCTTATTTGTTATCAAATAGTCGATTATGTTTGTTGTTGCGAAGTGATACAGGTTTTTAGCATTACGTTGAATATTTGAATGTGAAATATATTATTGTCAGTCTGTATTGGGATAAAACAGATTACAGGTACATAAATGAGTTTAAATACCTGAGAATTGCATTTTTTTTAAATTAATTAAAAAAAATTCCTTACTTTTAACGGAATAGTCTATGTCCGACAGATACTCCGTCGGATTTAAGGCCCAGACCAATTTCAAAAAAATAAGCATTTTTTATTTTTTTCGTCGAAACTACCTTAATTTCGAGGGAATATTCCATCGAGAATGAATTTTAAAATTTTCTATATAATTTAATTTTTCGTCGAAGTTAAGGTATCTCCGAGAGAATAATTCGTCATACATAATTGGTCTTATTCTCGACTGAAGTATTCCGTCGAACTATTCAGTCGAAGATAACCTACTCTCGACGGAATGGTTGCCTCGCAATTAGATCGTCGAAGATGGGCTATTTTCGACGAAAATTCCGTCGGTCATATGTCAGTCGAAGATTAAAAAGCTTGACGAAATTTACGACGGAATTTATCTCTGACGCAATTATATACGAGAGAACTTCCGACAGAATATTCCCTCGAAAATAAGCTATGTCCGACGGAATAATAGTATTTTCGAGGGAATATTCCGTTAGAATTAAGGCTTTTTCTTGTAGTGTTTCCAGATTTGCAGTCAATGTTGAGCAGCCTACTTTGAGCTTTAATAATTTTGATTCTTTGTGTTATCTAAGTGATCCAGTGTCACACTCTTGTAGTAGACATGTCAAGATACAAAAGTGATACACTGGCTTAGCCCAACAACATCACAAATGCAAGATCTATCTTGGTCAAACAGCCTGTCAAAACTTGTTCTTCAATTTTTTGGAATTTTCAGAAAATTGAATTTTCAGTTTGGTCAACCCATATTTGACAATTAATAACTTAAATCCTGGTTAGATGTCATGGATTTGTAGTAAATATGTCAGAGTATAAAAGTGATACACTTAGACAAGCTAACATCACAAAATAGAAGATCTAAGCCTTCAAAACTCTTGTCAGACCACTATTTGGGTTTTTTGGGTTTTTCAGAAAATTTTCGTGTCTGGTCAATGGGTTTTGACCGTGAATAATTTGAAATCTAGACATGCTATGGTCATGATTTCACTTCCAGTTTACTCTACTCATGTCATACTACAACAAGGATACACTTAACAGATCTAAACATTAACAGATCAAGATCTACAGACCCTGACATTTGACTGTCAGGCCATATTTTTAGGGTTTATCCATATTTCTAAAATCTCCATTTTCATGCATTTAAATGTTATGGATCCATGATCTAACAACCCAGATCACTAAATAACATAACATACAACATATTTAAACACAAACATAAAATCTACCTAAGCATGCAAGATCTAGCTTAGGGTTAGGGTTTATATCTTCTTAAACAAATTTCTTGATTTCCTTTTCTGATCTGATCTTGGATGGTTATGGGGTGTTCTTGGCTTATCTTTGGACTGAGTTTCTTACTCAAATTTCATGGGATGGAGAGAAAGAGAGTCTTGGCTATAGAAAAATAAAGTAAGGCTTTTCTTCTCTTTTTCTTTCTTTACAAATCTAATTTTTTTCATTCATTGCATATGGCTGGTATAGGTGTCCAAATATGGCTGATTGGAATGAATTTTGAGCACATGGTGTATCTAGAGTTGGTGAGCCAAAATATTTTGGCAAGATCTAGACTCCGCCTCGTTAAAGAAAGTAAAAAAAAATGGTATTTTGGTCTTTTCTCAAATAAATTTAAAGGCATTCTTGCAATTTGACCTAACCCTTAGGGTTTGCTAATTAGATTTAGGATTTTCTAATTAGGATTTAGAATAGAAAATTAGGGTTTCTAAATTAGAAAGTAGGTTCCTAATTGCATTAGGATTTGCAAATTAGGATTAAAGTTTCCTAATTAACATAGGGTTTGCAAATTAGGATTAGGGTTTCTTAATTAGGTTTATAACTAATAACACTTATCCTTAATCACATAAATACAAACACCTATAATTCTTTAATACAATTATATTAATATATGTATTAATTTTCAAATCCCTATTTGAAATACAGATTAGGGTTTCTAAATTTAACATTAGGATTTCTAATGTTATACCTTAACTGATCAATATTTAACATTAATCACATACTGTACATACTTATTATTCTGAAATATAATTATAATTGTATTAATATTCAAATCCCTATTTAAAATCCAAATTAGGGTTTTGAATACTATCGATCTTAGCTTTCCTTCTTAGTCAACTTATAATAATTAAATTGACTAACATGTTTAAGTCATATCGTATATGTTCAAAATATTACTGATAATAATAAAAATAAAAATAAAATTCATTCGTAAAAATATAATCGTTTAAAATTTTCGGTCCTTACAATATTGGCGGAGACCTTGAAGTCGGCCATATTTTGTCATACCCATTCTGTAGGGTTCTTCAGGCGGAGTGTCGTATTATTATACGTGTGGTTCATGACCCATTTGAAACCGATCGGCACTTTTAGACATCATAGGTACTGTTTTACTCATAAGATAACCATGTCTTATTCTTTTCAACCGGCTGAGTGTACAGATGCGGCATCTTGTTGGCTTTCCTGATGACGATCAAGGACCCATTTATGATTTTGTCTTGTTCGAGACTCAGCTCTCCTTATAGCTTTATTACTCATGCAGTTGGCATGGATTAACTACCCCTGACTGGTTTGAGAGGGGTGACCACATATCATCCACTGGCTGTCATGGGACAGTTTGATCAGTTTCAAGATTCGTACCACTTTGATGGGGCTTTGGATCAGCGACTATCAACTTCGTCTCTGTCAGCCGATGACTTGACCAGGATTTATGATTATTGGACTTGTCGCGAGGTGGCTGATTTTTTGACTAGTCATCTGGGTCGTTCTTTTGAATACTCTGCATGTCTGGAGGCAGACATTGCATCGGATGTAGTTTCACTCAAAATCGAGTATTGATTTTGATGAGGAGGAGCCTATGGAGGACCCTAATTCTCCTATTGAGGATGAGTTATTTGCTGGTTTGACAGCAGCTTTGGCCAGTGACCCCCTAGCACTTCTACTGTCGTGGATCCATCTCTTGTAGAGTCTTTAGTTCGGATGACCTTTGAGAGAGATCAGGCTAAAGCACTGATGTTGACAACCCTTTCTAGCAGGGATGCTGCTTTTGTTGAGAGGGATGATGCTCGAGCTACTCGGGACGCAGCTTTTGCTGAGAGGGATAATTCTCGTGTAAGTCCCCAACTTTTATGAATAAAGATTTAATTTTCTTTATATATTATTTTTAAATAGTAAGATGTTGATTTGATATAATGTTATAGTTATGGGTGATTTGTGCAAATTTTAAAAAGTAAGCAAGTTGTCATAAAATATTCGTTGTGTGATGGAATATTCGTTTGGTCGGAAAATATTCTTTTTGTCGGAGAATATTTGTACGACGACGCAATCATTGGTAGACCCCACAACGGAATAATTGTCGGATATAAAAAGTGACAAAAAAAACTTTTTTATAAAAATAACGGCAAAACTTTTACTGTTAAACTGTTGAAATATCCGGTGATAAAAGTACATTAATACGTGTTATTGCACAGTAACACACGATATTACACAGTATATCTGATTATTGATTCTTATGTAAGAAGTCGCTCAATATTTCATTCAATAATTTCTACAGTAGTTGCTGCATAGTATCTCATATTATTGATTCAATTATTGTCACAGTATCATCTGCACAATATTTTATATTATTAAATCAATAATTGTCACGACACAGTTACTCATATTATTTAATATTATTAGTTAGCATTATTGACAATGTCTAAAAAATTCTGTCAAGAAAAGGAGTTAGATTATTTAATTACGCGCCAGTAAGAAGAAATCCTTATCAGAAAGCCCCATCTTTTTTCTAAGAACAATCTGGTTGTCAATATTGTGAGTTATAATATTAATGATAACTAATTGTTGAAAGATTGTGTTAATTAAATATAAGTGATTTGTGATGGATATTTATTCAATTTTTGTTATAAATAGAGGAGTTGTTGTAAGTTTGGCTTATTGTTCCATGGACCCCTACGTGCCAAATTATTCAAACCGTCGGCAGAAAATTATTTCAATTTTTATTTTATTATTATTATAATAGTAATAAAACATAAAACTCTTTATACAAAACAAAAAACTTTTTATAATATATATAAAGTTGTTTGTTTTATTAGAATATAAATAGAATATATTAAATTACATATAAAGTTTTTATTTTATTAGAATATTTTATTACATAGTGTTGCATAGTAAAAATCAAAAAAATCAAACGAATTCGTCCTTGAATTCGTTACTGTTGATCCGTGATTATTTTTCTTAAATAGTACCCTGCAATTCTCTTATAAATAGGATGCTTAGTTAAGAAATGAAAATCACACCTAAATCAGAGAATTCTTCTTCTATAATATTGTGCGTATTTCTTTCTAGTATAAGAATACTTTGAGTGTAGCTTATAGTGAAAGATTTTCTCAAAAAAATCTCCGCTATACCAGTCAGATTTAGTCTCCTACCAAGGTAAAGGATATTATTTTCTTTCAATACTCGTAAGGGTTGTCATTCTATTCCACATAATCTCCGCTATAATGTCTACGCGGACAACCACATGCATGGTGAATAAACCTTTGTATTCATTCTTTATTAAGTTATGGAAATGATCTGCCTACGCAGAATACCGCATGACGGGTGAAAATCTATTTGCAGTTTCGTATATTCTTTCATACTCATATGGGATATGACTTCTTTTGTACTCGTTAAGGGATATCGTTTTCTTTCATATTTCTCCATTTATGTTACGAAATTATTGCTTGTTTCCATAATCTTATTATTAAATGGTGAAAATCCCTGAAATTAGTAGAATATCCTTGAGTTTTGCGATTCATCTAATATCATTTCACTAGAATATTGGTCTGAACTTTCTTATCAAATTTTAATATTTTCATGTCGAGGTTCTATTTATACGAGGTACTATTCATACGGTACAATTCATACAATACTATTCATACGGTACAATTCATACGGGATACTATTCATAGGGTACTATTCAAGATAAAAATTGATTTCTTTTCTGTCCAAATTATTTTTGATATATGAATATCATTCATGAATTTTACTCCACAATTGATTATTATGTTGACAATTTGAACATTCTTGAAGTTGAATAAATTAAATTACAAATCTCTAATATTTATCCTTGATCTCACTTGATTCGTTCTTTATATTATTTTTCATCATCCTTAGTCTTAAATTGTGGAAAAAATTATCTTTGGCCCGTAATGCAAAGATAAACTATTAATTGGTATGATTATGACTAAGAACTGTGTATTGGTATAATCATAACATTTGGTGTTACAGATAAAGGCTTGGGATGAGAGTTATCTTTGGCACGTAGTGCAAAGATGGATTGTTATTTGGCATGATCATGACCATTGGTGATACAAATGAATATATTTGGCCGTAGTGCAAAGATAAAATGTTGACTTGCATATTTATTGATTGGTGTTACATGGATAAAATAATTCTGATGCTCCTCTAACTTGTAGAAGATAGTAGATATTATTCTCTACTTGACACATCTAATATATTACTATTTTCATTGCAGTTGTTGATCTAAAACTTGTTGTCCATCATATTTTATCTGATTTATTATTGTTGAAAGCTAACAATAATTTATTCTTCATTATCTTAGTCATAATATTCTTTACTGGGCTAGTTGAGCTAACCATTTTCTTTCAATGTTCTCTTCAGAAAATGAGAATATAGCTGGGACTAGTCGGGTAATGGAGTGATGGTCCGAGATAGAGCTGTAGTAGTCCTCACTATTTTGTAAAATAGTGTAATAATAATTGTAACGATGACTTAATTTGAGCGTTGATATTTTCGTATTATATACAACATAATATCTGTATTGAAGCTCACAGTTTGTGTGGTCGTATTTTGCACGACAATTTAATATAATAAGATTTGTATTTGAATTCTGTACCATGTATTTGACAACTCAAAATGGATTGTGTGGACCTATTTTGGGAGTGTCATAGTTGATATCAGAGCTTAGGGATATGATTTCTGGCGAAGATCTGGGGCTAGAACTAGGAGGGGAGAGACGAGTAAAACCTTCGCTAGTGTGTCCTACCTAAGCTTACTTGTTATTTAATTGGTCGGTCGAAAAATAAGGATAATATGTGACATGTCAATTTCTTTAATTATATCTTGTTTTATGGCAGTATTTGAGAATGACATCTGAAAATCCGGAGATGAGCAATGGAGCATATAAGACCATTAAGACACTGTCAATCAATAACAAAGATAATGTGCATCAGGAAGGCAATAATACTCATGTAAACAACACCACCGACCAAATGATGAACGATGGGGTGCTTAGGAGCTTCCGAATGATGATCCGAACGAGCACATTGTCAGTTTTATAGAAATCTGCGATACCTTCAAGTGCAACGGAGTTTCAGATGATGCTATCAGATTAAGGCTATTTCCGTTCACACTAAGAGACAAGGCAAAGGGATGGCTCCATTGTCTACCACCAGGATCAGTCACCATATGGAACGATTTGGCATAGAAATTTCTGGCTAAGTTCTTCCCTCCTTCAAAGACACATAAATTAAGAACGGAGATATCTTCATTTGTACAGCTACAAGGAGAGCCATTATATGAAGCATGAGAGAGGTACAAAGAGCTGTTGAGAAAATGCCCTCATCACGGACTACCGCATTGGATGCAGATAAACACATTCTACAACGGGTTAGGAAGTCATATACGGACTAGCATCGATGCAGCCTCAGGTGGAGCTTTTCTGGCAAATAAATTTGAGGAGGCATGGGACTTGATAGAAATAATGGCTATAAACAACAATCAGTGGTCGACTGAGAGAATGACTCAACCCAAAGCGGCAGGTATTTTGGAAGTGGACACTATGACAACTCTCTCAGCACAAATAACAGCATTATCGAAGAAGATGGATGTCATATCTACGGGAAATGTGCAGCAGGTAGCATTTATATGTGAGCTTTGTGTAGGTGAGCATCCGAGAGAATAGTGTGCGATCAACCCAGCTTCATACAGTTTGTGGGTAGCTATAACAGGCAACCCAACACTTATCAGAATGCATATAATCAGGGGGCAAGGAACCATCCTAATTTTTCATGGAGCAAAAATCAGAATCAGCAGCAGGCTCCACGACCATCATACCTCCCTGATTTTTAGAATCAACATCAACAGTCAGTTCCACCTTCAAGAGAAAAAGACAGATTTCGAGGAGCTAATGGCCAAATACATAACAGGAAATGAAGCGGCAATGAAAACTCAGGCGGCTGCGATCAAGAATTTGGAAACTCAGGTGGGACAGATTGCTAGTGCATTGAACAGTAGACCCCAAGGAACCTTGCCGAGTGACACAGAAAAGAATCTGAGGGGAGGTCATGAACAATGACAAGCTGTTACACTTCGGAGTGAAAAACAGTTAGCCGACCAGAATTTAGAGAAGCCAATGACGGATGAGCAAGTTGAGACAAATGTGGAAGAGATAGTGGAAGTTAAAGGAGAAAAATCTGCGGTAAAGGAACAGGTTGTTACACCGATAGTCTACCCACCACCACCATTTCAACAACGGATTTGAAAACAAAAATTAGAGAAACAGTTTACTAAATTTCTGGAGGTGTTCAAAAAGCTACACATCAACATTCCTTTCGCGGAGGCATTAGAGCAGATGCCTAGTTATGCAAAGTTCATGAAGGATATTTTGTCAAAGAAAAATAAATTAGAGGACTTCAAAACTGTGGCACTAATGGAGGAATGTAGTGCGATTTTGTAAAAGAAGCTTCCACCAAAATTGAAAGATCCGGGTAGTTTCACCATCCCATGCAAAATAGGGAGTTTAGCCTTCAACAAATGTCTGTGTGGCTTAGGTGCAAGTATAAACCTCATGCCACTTTCAGTCTATACTCAGTTAGGTTTACTGGCACCCAAACCCACAAACATCTCCCTACAGTTGGCAGATATATCGGTAACATATTCACGGGGAATTGTTGAAGATATTTTGGTAAAAGTAGACAAGTTCATCTTCCCAGTGAACTTCATCATATTAGACTATGAAGAGGATAAGGATATTCCAATAATCCTTGGGCGACCATTTTTGGCAACCGGCAGGACTCTCATTGATGTTCAAAAAAGAAAGTTGACCATGAGGGTTCAAGATCAAGAGGTAATCTTCAACGTGTTTAAGGGCATGAACTTCCCCAAAGAGGATGAGGAGTGTTTTCGGATGGATATAATCGATAGAGTGGTGGGACTTGAACAACATCGGATATTGAGTACTGACCCGTTAGAATCTACATTGATTGGAGACTGTGATGGAGATGAGCCAGAGTTATTAGAATATTTGCAGTTGTTAGAGGCACATCCTAGAGTGAGCAGGTTCAAATTATCGTTTGACCCATTGGAAGCAGCAGGAACTTTATCAGCAAGGATGAAACCATCTCTGGAGGAACCACCTACACTAGAACTCAAACCCTTACCCGACCATCTCAGGTATGCGTATTTGGGTAATTCATCTACTTTACCTGCTATTATTGCATCTGCGCTTAACGAATTGCAGGAAAGTAAGCTGCTACGAGTTCTGAGGGAATACAAGTCTGCTATTGGATGGACTATCACGGACATCAAAGGAATCAGCCCTTCATTCTGTATGCACAAGATTCTGATGGAGGATGATGGAAAGCCAACAGTGGAACAACGAAGGAGGCTCAACCCAATCATGAAAGAGGTAGTGAAGAAGGAAATCTTGAAATGGCTGAATGCTGGAATTATCTACCCAATTTCAGACAGTGCATGGGTGAGTCTTGTTCAATGTGTCCCGAAGAAAGGTGGTATGATAGTAGTAAAGAATGAAAACAGCGAGCTGATACCGATAAGGACAGTGACTGACTGGAGGGTTTGCACAGACTACAGAAAGCTAAATAAGGCAACCAGAAAGGATCATTTCCCCTTGCTGTTTATTGATCAGATGTTGGACAGACTAGCTGGACATGAGTACTACTGCTTGCTAAATGGGTATTTAGGATACTGACCGATGCACAGTTAAACTACACAACCACTGAAAAGGAATTACTTGCGGTTGTGTACGCGTTTGATAAGTTTCTTTCATATTTGGTGGGGACTAAGGTGGTGGTATACACAAATCACTCGGCCATCCGGTATCTAGTTGCAAAGAAGGACGCAAAGTCGAGACTGATTCGCTGGATTTTGCTCCTACAAGAGTTTGATTTAGAGATTAAAGATCGGAAGGGGACAAAAAATCAGGTGGCTGATCACCTTTCACGATTAGAGAATCCGAACCAGGACGAAACAGACAAAGTAGTGATCAATGAGTCGTTTTTCGATGAACAATTATTTTTGATCCACGGCGAGTTCCCGTGGTATGCGGATTTTGCAAATTACTTGGAAAGCAACATTCTCCCACCAAATTTGACGCGCCATCAAAAGAAAAAAATTCTTACACGACGTGAAGTGGTATATGTGGGATGAACCTTATCTATTCCGACAATGTGCTGACAGAATGATTCGGCAGTGTGTGCCAAAAAATGAAGTAGAAAGTATATTACAGGCATGCCACACCTCATTATATGAGGGACACTATGGGAGTGAGAGAACGGGTGTGAAAGTTCTCCAAGCAGGGTTCTACTGGCCCACATTGTTCAAAGACGCACATCAGTACGTGAAAAACTGTGATAGATGTCAACGAGTGGAAAATATTTCGAAGCAGAACGAGATGTCACTCAACATAATTTTAGAAGTCGAGATTTTCGATTTATGGGGACTAGACTTCATGGGACCATTTCCGTCCTCGTTCAGTAATTTGTATATCCAATTGGCAGTCTACTATGTGTCAAAATGAGTGGAGGCAGTTGTACTACCGACGAATGATGCAAAGGTGGCTTTGAAATTCTTGCAAAAGAATATCTTCACACGATTTGGTACCCCGAGGGCAATCATTAGTGATGAAGGGAGCCATTTCTGCAATAAGTACTTCACCGCTCTTTTGACTAAATATGAAATCAACAACAGAATCGCCACAGCCTATCACCCTCAGACGAGTGTCCAAGCCGAAGTATCTAACCGAGAGGTGAAGAGAAACTTGGAAAAGGTCGTGAATCCGAATCGAAAAGATTGGTCGTTGAAACTAGACGACGATCTGTGGGCATATCGGACCGCTTATAAGATCCTAATCGGCATGTCTCCATATCAGTTGGTCTATAGAAAGGAGTGTCACCTTCCGGTGAAACTCGAGCATAAAGCTTATTGGGCGATCAAGAAACTCAACTTTGATCTATCAGCAGCAGGGGATAAAAGGCTTTTGCAAATCAATGAGCTAGATGAATTTCGCCTTCAAGCATACAAGAATTCAAAGTTGTATAAAGAAAAGGTCAAGGGATACTCCATCTTCACCATAAATGTATTTTTCATCTTCACTTTCATCCATCTGGTGATGATGTTGTATGGGACTTTTGTTGTTTGCAGCCTTGTCAATCTGCTCGGTACAGAGAATAAGAAAAAAGTACATTAAAATGATAATTTTACAAAATATACAACTTAACATGTGCTGTAATGAGTTGCAAGCAACCTGAAAGCAGCAATAAAGAATGAATAGTCGCCCCTTTCGACTTGGTAAGCTGTAAACAAAATTTAATAACTCAAAATTATTGTTACCGTAAATTAACCTACTCATAAAAATTGTTAAATGCACGAATATACATGCAGCATTATCAAACGGAATCATTATTTAGCAAAAAAAAAAAATTGGAATCATTGAAATGTGTAGTAAAATTATAGATTATAGATTTGCACAACCAATGGAAGCACATTTGTTATAGATAGATACACAACGATGGACAGCCTTGAGAAAATGATAATCAAGGAATTAGTAACATGTCATTATTGAGTTCTTCATTAAAACTACAATCAGTAAAGAGCATAAATATTCTTTTATTCTATTCATTTTTTGAATTTTTACGAACATTCCAGTGTATACGCAAATTGGAAAGGGAACATGCCAAAGATAAAAAATGCCAAAATGAAGGACAATGATATTAGGACACCAGTAATATGAAACAGGCCAGCACAAAATGCTCAGGCAATCACATGGTACACAACACACCCCTACCCACTGCTGTAACAAAAACTAGCTAGTAGTAGTAGAAGAAGATTCTCTGCATAGGAACGGATGATGTATGAGGATGGTGCTTTTTCTTCATTCAAGTCCTACAAGATACAAAGCCTCAAAATTGTTCCCAACTATAAAATTACCCTTACACCCAACCAAAATTTTTTAGATTTCTGTAGTCTGCATATGAGTTTGAGATTAAACAAATTGAATAGCAACTTTAACAAAGTAAAACCAACTAAAAGTTAAACTCAGAGGGTAACAACTAGAATTATGATAAAACAAATGAAAAACATAACTAGCCAAAACATAATTTAAAATAAAATTCCTTTCATATATCAAATTATACTTTACCAATTAAACACATTAAAATTCCAAAAAAAAATTAGTCTTTATAGCCCCAAACAAATAAACAGAAATATATATACCACCAAAAACAAAAATATACCAATACTACAGCCAGGGTATATTGTTAATTTCACATTAAGCTCAATCTGGTAGGATAAAAGTTCAAGTCAAATGATTCATTGTTCAATTCTAGCCCAAGGTATATATATCTACTATCAGATTGGTGTGTGTGTGTGTGTGTGTGTATATATATATTCCAAATATACCTATTCTCAGATTGGTATATATGCACCAACAATAACAAAAATATACTATATATATTTCTTGTGTAAATAAATATGAAGAGTGATACATCTCTTCAATTTATAGGTTATAATTCAAGTAAATATTAATTAAATTACAAACAAAAGAATACAAAATGAAGGTCAAATTAGCAAAAAAAATGAAGGTTAAATTAATGAAGTAATGAGTACCCCTTCCATTCCAACAAAAGAAGAACTCCAATTTAACTATCAAATCTCTCTTTCAAAACCCATCAAGCAATTGTCCTAATTGTCCCAACCATACTTCAATAAAGTTGAAGCAGTATTCCTTAACAACCCACTTGAACAATACTTTTCTATACTTTTCAAAAGAATACTTCAGGTACAAAAGTTGTGTAAGGAAATGTCTGCTGTAATACTTCAGGTACAGTAATTGTCCCAACCATACTTCAATAAAGATGTGCAATATTTTGTTCACCTTGTTATTAAGTTGGTGAAATAGCAGCAGATCATTGTTGAAGAGAGGCACACCGAATGTTGTTAAATGTCTTAGTTGTATCTTTCTTGCTATTTTGTTTAATGAAAGTATATATGCCTATGAAGAAGACTTTTATACTATGATTGTTACATTCTGAATAAGTGGGTGGACAATTCTTTCGAAAGTAGGGGCATCTTATAATCAAATATGTAGGAAGTACCAAGATTGATTTTATTTTAAACCGTCATAGATGACCTATAGAAAAAGAAATTACATATCACTAAAATGGGAGGTGCGGATCAACTGATATCTATTGTTTGCATTCAGCACCTGTTCGCCTTGTAGTCTATGGAAAGTTATAAAATGCACTTGCCTAGAAAAAAATATTACGACATTTATTTAATTCACACCTACTGATTTTTATGTAATATGTTGCTACTACGGAACAAATCAGAAAGAGCCTACGCAAGGGGGTGGGAGGAATCCAAAATAAAAAATCAAAGAAAAGATAACAATATTCACCTTAAGTAGTAATTCCTTAACAACCCACTTGAATAATAGATCATTCAACATATAATAAAAGGTTGGTGCTGAGACAACCCACTTGTTTTGTTGTGTTCCGCTTCTCATCATTATACATAACTCCTCGTAATTGATCCTTCCATCCTACAAATTACAAAGGAATTGGTCATAATACATGCTTCCGAAATGAAGTTTCAAGTCTTAGTTTGGAAACCACTTACATTATCAGTATCCACTTCTGAGATTATTTCCTTGATGGTGGCTTCATCACCCATTCAATACTTTTTCATTGCAGATTCTAGTTCATCTCTAGTAATGAAGCTATAATAAAAAACACAAGACATGAAGTTAATACTCCAAATTATATACTTTAATTTTATTTCAAATCCAATTGATTTTGACTATTTAACGAGTGCCGGAGTATATTGGTAAATAAGTTGGACAAATTTTGCAAGAAAATTCACCAAGTCAAGATATAAACATACACTAAACAGTAAGAGAAGAAATGTTAACTCGTGTAACAGTTGAGCCAATCCTAGTTGAAAATATGGTGAAGATGATGGCATTACCCATACGTAATTGTTATTAATCAAGCTTAATTACTGAAGTATTGGACATGGATAATATTATCACACAAAATACTGATCAAATGCAAGTAGCAAAAGAAGTCTAGACTATCAGGACAATATGAGAAGTACAAGCAAAGAAAAATTCTGAACTTACCCGCTACTATCCTTGTTGAAATACTGAAATGCTTTATAAAGATGCTCGTCCATTTCGAGCTTGTGCCTATGCATTGTAGCAGTAATAAAATCGATGTAGTCAATCGTGCCATTTCCATCCACATCAGCCTGAAATGCAGGGCAAACTTAGAATATTATACAGTTGAGCAGTTTGGTTTGGGAGGCAGGGGATAAACAGGTAGACCCAACAATCTAATAATCATTGGGTTCACAACAACTTACAGCTTCCATAAGTTGCTGAACTTCGGTTTTTGATAGCTTTGAACCTAACCGTGCCAGTCTTGACTTCAATTCTTCATAGGTGATTGTGCAACTCTTGTCGGTGTCTATGTTTGTGAACATTACTTTAAGACCTTTGATTTCCTCTTCGGATAGACTTGCTGTAATGACCTGCAGAAAGTTTCAAAACGCAACAAATTCATGAGAAGATTGAGAGATTTGGGGTTTTTGGGTTAGGGCAGAGAGTGAGACGCGATTTGGGGTTTTGGGTTAGGGCAGAGAGTGAGACGCGATTTGAGTGCCCTAGATGAGCAGCGCTAGCTTGGATCCGGCAAGGATGTTTAAACGAGATTTGCGATGAAGATTTGGCTATGAAATTTGGCAACGAAGAAAGAAAGAAAAGAAGAAATTGAGAGCCCAAGATCTGAGATTTAGAGATAAGAAAAAGTGCGGCTAAAATGATATTGAAATGATATTGATTTGGAGAAAAAGGTGGGAGCGAAAGAGCTGATATTTGGGGGAAAATTACGGATTCTATATTGGTCATTAGGGGTTAAACAGATATATATAAATTCGGATACAGTAATATCCGTATTCATTTATTTTCGGATACCTTTAAATTGAATACGGATAATATTCATTTTTTTTCGAATACGAATAATATCTACTTTTTTCGAATACGGATGCGGACTAATAAGAATTTTTCGATTTTCATTTACAGCCCTAACTATAACTAGCTAGAATAAAAAAAATAATGAATTTTAAAATATAGTTTATTAATGAATGAATGTTAATTTATTTATTTTTAATAAATAATTTAAATACAATAATCAAGGTTCTAAATTACAATTCAAATAAGTTTTCATCATTTTTGAAATCTTAAATTTCAAAATGAATGCTCTACTTATTAATGTTTAGATGTCCATTTTATGTGTGTGAAATAATACTGTAGTGTGTATAAATATTTATAATTTATAATTAGATTCAAAAATTTACATTAAATATTTAATTATTTTTTCTCAAATACTTGATTAAAACTTTAATAATATATTTATGAGAACTTTTATTTATAATTTATCTTCAATACATAGATTACAATTTACGTAGTTATAAAAAGTTTATTTTATTTTATTATATTTATGGATAGTGCGAGTTATAATGTATATGTGACAACTTACAACTAGTTAATCCAACTTGATCTAAAATTTACTTTGGACTTACTTTAAATATTTGGACTTTTTATTTTTAAATAATTGGGCAAATGAAAGTGATAAATACTCCCTCCATTCGAAAATTCATAAACGTGAATTAATTATTTAACTCCCTTCTAGATTAATTCTAAATTAATTCAGACTTAACCCATTTTAACAATAAAATTATATTGTTCATTGTTCCCACCTCCCAATATTGCAAGTAAATTTTAAAAGTAAAAAACTTATAACAAGCTAATAACTATAGTTTTTTTTTTAGTATATAATTTTCTTGGTAAATGATACATTTTAGATATTTTAACTTTATAATAGTAAAAATCTATTAACTATACTTAAATCAATTTATTTTAGTTTATTAATATTAGAATAAAAGTTATTTTCTACTTTTTAGAAGTGAAATGATATATTTTTAAAATAACTTTCGTATGATAATGAAAACTAATTATTTTATATAAGGAATGCCACTTAAAAAAAATTATTTTGCTTATTATATAATATATATATATATATATATAAGTTATTTAGATACGAATTCTGAATACGGATTCGAATTTGGATATCTGCTGGATATATTTACGGCCGGACGTTAAACGAATACGAATATGCCTATATCCGTATTCGTATTCGTTTATTTGCGGATACCTTTAAACCAAATACGAATATATCCATTTTTTTCGAATATGAATAATATCCGCTATTTTTTGAATACGGATGCGGACGAATACGAATTTTTCGATTACCATTTACAGCCCTATTGGTCACATGTGTGGCTCATAAAATACAAAATTAGTCACGTCACAAACTTTCGCCGTGAATAATCTAGTAGTCACGGTGAGCAAATCGTATCTAAATTCATAAATAAAAATAGTCACGTTAACTACAAACCACCGTGACCAAAAAATTTCATATCGATATTAGTCCCGGTGAATCACCGTACCTAAACTTAACTACCTAATCCCATAACCATTACCCTTAAAGATATTTTTTTGTCAAGAATTTTGCTGCCACCGTGTCCCTTTATTTTTTTCTCAACCGTGTCCAAAGGTCATTTTTGTACTAGCGTTTGTGACAAACTAGTATCTCGTCATATAAAATTGATATTTGTGACAATAAAAATTGTCATGAACTATTAATTTTTCGTCTTTACAAAATTTGCCTCCAAAATTTATTTTAAAAAAATTGCTTCCAAATAAAAATGTGACGATATTACGTACTTTGTCACTAAATATAAGCATTTATTAGGAATCATTGTTGTCACTTAACCACTCATCTAATTAGTGACGAATGAGTCTCTCATCATATAAAGTTGGTATTTATGACAATAAAAATTGTCATAAATTATTATTTTTTCATCTTTACAAAATTTGCCTCCAAAATTTTTTAAATTTTTTTTGCCTCCAAATAAAATTGTGACAATATTACGTACTTTGTCACTAAATATAAGAATTTATGACGAACCATTTTTGTCACTTATCCACTCATCTAATTAGTGACGAATGAGTCTCTCGTCATATAAAGTTGGTATTTGTGACAAAAAAAGATGTCATAAATTATTATTTTTTCGTCTGTAAAAAATTTCCCTCCAAAATTTTCCAGAAAATTTTTGCTTCCAAATAA
Source organism: Panax stipuleanatus (assembly GCA_020205555.1). NCBI lineage: Eukaryota > Viridiplantae > Streptophyta > Magnoliopsida > Apiales > Araliaceae > Panax > Panax stipuleanatus. The sequence continues at coordinate 90,120,404 of CM035121.1, forward strand.
AATTGTGATGAATTTGTATTTGGCGTCGCTAAATGTGAACATTAGTGACGAAATCATATTTGTCACTAAATTTTACAAATAATTAATGACAAACTATTACATTGTCATCGGAAAAAAAATTGTGTGACAATAAATACTGTCATCAATTATTACAAACATGTCACTAAAAGGTTTCCCTCCAAAATTTTGGTACGAAATTCTACCTCCAAGATAAATTGTGACGAAATTTTGTTAACTGTCATCAAATGTGTAAATTAGTGATGATATAAATGATTAATAGTAACAAAATTAAAGGTCGTCACAAAAGTAAAAGTTTTAGTGACGATTATAAATTTCGTAATTATTAATTAACAAAATGTGACAAAATGTTGTGCGTGGCAAAAACATTCGTCATAAAATGTGTGATTTCTTGTAGTGATGGGAGGCAACCCATCCTTTACTTTCATTTTTCATAAATAGATATTAATTAAGTGTAATCATGCATATTAGGTAGTAATTTGTTATTAAAATGCTTGTTCTAACAATTGCAAGATTGTTCGTGTAGAAATAGGCCAAGTGCAAGACTATTCAAACCAATCCTCAGTGGGGCAAACATTAAGGAACTAAGGGGAGTCTTTTCAAGCATATCCAGCAGAAAAATGCAGGAAAAAGTTCAATTCTAATATTCCCCATGCATACTGCCCGCCCCCCGCGGGCTTCCCAAGCACAAAACGCAAGCCCCGGCGGGGGTTCGGCAGATTTGGTTTTTAAAAACACAATTCAACACTTTCTTTAGGCCATTCCAACATAAAAGCTCAAGCCCTAAGAACAAAAATTACCTCCAAACTCCATCTTGATTGTCTCCAAAGCTTCAATCGACTGGAATTCCAAGCACCAATGAATCATTCATGAACATCAATCACATCCCCCAATCTATCATCATCTAGCACCAATCATGGTATGCAATCTTAGTTTCCCCTTTTGGTCAAGAGTTTGCATGCTAAGTTGGGAATTCTAGTTGTGGACTGTGATTTTCGAAGAAAGTTCTGTACTTGCGTTTATATCTTGCCTGAGTTGGTTGTGTGAGACAAATTTGGGGGAAAGCAAAGGAACAAACATCACCAACATCAAGCGACATTGTTATTGCCCTCCATCTGTTTGACAAAAAGCCACAACCAAAACTCTTCAGAAAGTAGTTGATTTTGAGCAATTGAATAACATGCCACCACGCGCACCTAAGAGACAGAAGGGTGAGGAATCGTTCACCCCTGCTAGGACATTTGATAGAAGGAAATTCCGCAGTGAGGCCGCCGCCGACATATTTGATTATTTGGCGGGAAAGAAGCTAACCCCCGAGGGTGGCCTCCGGCCAGATGCGTCGGATGGTGAGATGTCACTACAGATTCTAGATTAGAGTTGGGACACTTTCAAGGATCAGCCCGACGCGGCAGTGGTGGCCGTAGTGAAAGAGTTCTATGCGAACGCCGAGGACATATCCCCGTTTAAGGCATTTGTCCAGGGGAAAATGGTTGATTTCAGTGCCGCGGTGATCAATGATTTCTACAATCTACAACCGCTGGCAATTTGTCAGTATGTTGAGCTCAGAGATAGGGGACCTGATTACGATAAAATCCTCACAGAGATATGCAAGCCGAACACAGTGTGGACAAGAGGCAAGAAAGGGGGCACGTTGATCATGAGCTCAAGCTTAAGCCTCTATGGGAAAGTTTGGTCTTTGTTCCTCTGTGCCAAGTTCTTTCCTTCGACACATACAAACGAGATCACTAAAGAAAACATCTCCATGTTGTATGCTATCCTTAAAGATTTCAACATCGACATTGGGTCAATCATCAGTTTCTCGATTTGCCGATGTTTGAGAGGGTTAATGTCGGGAGGTTTGCCACATCCATCCTTGATCACCGGGTTGTGCCGCCGTGCTGGTGTAAGGTGGGCGGAAGATGAGCAGACTCAGCAGCCACTACAGCTACTAGACACGAGCATGATTGCCAAATTTGAACGCTGGAAGGTGGCACCGGCACATCCCCGCGCGTGACGCCCCCAAATTCAGACCGTCACTGATCTCGAATTCGGTTCATCACGTACTAATTCTAATAACAACTAAAATCTCAAATAATGGAATAACAGAATAATTTACATTGATATAACATAAATATTCTCGTCCCAAGTCTCGAAACTATTACTAATACACTTCATAACTTAAACCAAACATTTCTTAATACATAACATTTAAATAAGTCTTAATATAACATAACGAAAACATCCTAATATAGAAAAGCACAGCTACTCCATAGCCTTGCCTTCGCACTTGTCCTGTCCTGGGGTTCCACCTTGCCCTGCCCTAACTGAAATGTTTATGGGAAGCAAGAGTGAACAACAAATTTGCTCAGCAAGTAATACACCAATAAATGTGAACAGGAATATATACAGTTCTAAATCTCAAGGATAGAACGGTAATTAATCGCTCAGGATTTCAAATAAGAGTGTTGTGAACAAAATAAATAGCAATGACTTCCAAATCTATTCCGTGAAGTTGAATAAGGACCACTACGGGTCGAGAAGTTATTAAAAGTTTCAAAAGTTTCAACAATTTCAAGTGAATGAATAGATATCACTGAGTGTCGCTGTAGACCAAAGATTAATAAAGAATCCAATGAATTCAAAGTTTCAAGTTAATGAATACTGGATACTGAGTGGTCGCTAAGAACCACGAACTTCTACTAGAATCACCAAAAATATTTTTGGTAACCCAACCAAGTACAATTAGGGGATCAGCCTGTCGTACCTGGAGTTATGCATAACCTGTCACACCACTGTCGGCACCCCGACTATATATTTCCCCTTTTTACAAGGGTTGTTCAACTTAGTCAATTTATAAGAGTCCGCACTAAGGCAATTGGTGTGGATCGCTTTCTAATTCATGATATTGGTCTAGCCGAATTAAATGGCGTAGACAATTTCAACAATGTATATAAGAACAATTTATGAGTTCAATACTCGCAACAGTACGACCAAAGTTAGTACAAGCTCGAATATGTGTTCAATAAGGAGTATGAATCAAATACTTGCTCAAAAAAAGAGTAGTCAGATACTTGCAATTAATATACAAGAACGGTTTCAAGGAAGCTTGCACAATGAAAGAGTATAAGTTAGGGAACTTGTTTACGACGTTCCTCGAATAAGTAACCACAAGGATAGAATACTTGCAACACAATAAAAGTAGGGTTCAGATACTTGCAATATAAATGAGTGTAAGTCAGGAAACTTGCCTTATGCGTAGTTTATCCTCGTTAAATAAATCGACACTTTTGAATCCCTATCGTAATATAGTTACGTATATATATATATATATATATATATATGATATCCATTAGTCATATAGTTTAACGTTATACTTTATCTCATATATACCATCCACATATAAGTCAAATCTTTAACCTTACTATACAGTCATATATAGTATCATATTTAATTCACAAGTCTTGACTAATATACCTTTATCCTCAACGTTCCTCTTTTTGAGTTTAAATATATTCTCATATCATTAACATCTCATAATCAATACTAAATATATTTTATTTTAGTAAGTTATGGCATTTCTATAAGTTAACCGTAAAAATCAGATTCAAGTGTCAACATATGATATCACATAGCATGTATTCAATTTAAAGGATACTTTCATGCTCGTTCAACCCTATCACGTTCAATTTACATGATATAGGTCCTAATTCATGGTTCCTAACGACCTAGGGTTATACAACGCCATGAATTCACATAAGTTATCATGCTTGTAATTTAAACCTATAAGGTAGTCATATAACCCAAGCTAGGCATGCTCACGAGTATTCACATCACATATATATAACTAGCACCGTTATTGGTTTGAAAACTTAATCAACCTCATACTTGATTAACTCGCATTATTTTTAACAAGTATGTGTACATACATGATATATTAGCGATGTTATTACACTATGATCATGCAACTTAGTTTGCAAAAAGTCCGAACTTTGCTTTTGAAATCGTTACGACTTACTCATGTATGCTAGCGTAAACTCAACACCTTATATTCACATTGCATGGGTAGTTAAGTCAAATTTACATGCTCACAAGGTTAGAACATCTCTCATATGGTATTCATAGATATTAGTTTCAAATATATTAAGTTTCCTTTGAAAAACCATTTAGTTTAAAGTTAAACAATTGGACACGAGCAAGGAAACTATGTATTACTAATCATGCTAGCTTATGGTCATAATTAGTCATATAAGTATATTATCATGCTCATATGATCAAAATATGAATATCATACTTATATGTCGAAGTCCATTCTCAACGTATACTTTCCTTTAGTTAAATATTCACTATTAAGATCCACATGCTCAAGTTATAATATGACACCTAGATACACAAGGTAATACACCTTTCATGCATCTCTACATTATACTAACACGCTAGCACAAAATCAGATTACATATATGATACCTACATGCTAATGTTCACCTTTGAAACTTAAATTTTAGTTTAGAAATGTCCGCTAGTGAGGCCCGTATGTTCATGTTACATTATAAAACGCATATACGTAAGTTCACATGCTCTTCATGCATTTCTAGGTCACACTAATATGTATCAAAATCAGAATATAATCATGCTTCATATATGTTGACGTTCGTTCATGAAACTTTAAGTTTACTTCAACACTATATGTCGTTTCATAATTCTTGCATGCAATCATAGCCAAATCATGTTTACGTTATCTCCATATACTCATATAAGTATGTCAAACCCATTAGCATGCTTGTTTAGGTAGTATAAACACATTAGTACTTAACAGCCTTGAAGCAGAAATAGAAAACAGGATCCAGTAGCCGGCGCAGCTGCGCTGCGCCACAGTGTATAACCGGCGCAGCTGCGCTGCGTCCGGACTGAACCAGAATGTTCCCTGCTTCGGCAGCAGCTAGGCCAAATCACCTACGAATTTGCTATTAGATTAGCTACATTTCCTTTCTAACATTTATATTAGCTTATATGACAACCAATTAACAGTATCAAATCACCAAATTATGAACTCCAACTCAAATCAAGAATTGAAATTTTTACGAAAATTGCAGAAACAGAAAATGAAAATAAAGAACAAAGAAGCTATATTGTAATTCTAACATGTATATAAGTCCATATAACAACTAACAAGCTTTCTATAATTCAATTAGCATGTATTGCATCCATAATCAAGAAGCTTGGAATTATCAGAGAACAAGAAATGAAGAACATGGAATTTGGGATTATACCTCTGCAATCACGAATTGGACTAGCTGCTACTGATTCTCCCACTCTAGAATGATTTTACTAATTTATGTATGCTCTCAATTAAATATTTAAACACAATCTTAGCAATTGAAATATGAAGAAGGAGAGCTTAAATATATAGAGAAGTGAATGTCTAGACAATGCTTTTCCCTCCCAAATCAAACCAACGAGATTTTGTATTGTATGGAGGTTAATGGAGAGTTGGTAATTAGTTGGTGAAATCAATCATGATTCCCACTCCCTTGTTCATCATGAGCTATGAAATGCTGAGTTTGAGGAAGAAATAGAGAAGTAGACTAGCTTGAGCTTGCACACGTGAAGTGAGAAAGAGACTCTCAATTTGGGACAAGGCTTAATAACTCAGTATTTGCAACACACATCACTTAATTTATTATACACACATATCATATACTTAGTTTATAATTTGAGTCATAATGTACTTTAATTTAGACAATAAGGTATGTAGTAAAATAATTTACACATATAAAATCCATATACACTTGGGTCCTCATAAAATAATATTGCAAGGTAATAAGTTGGAATACATATAATCCATGTACATTTTGTTAATACAGGATATAAGTTACTCAGATATTATCACATTACATTGTCTCCTTTATTATTAAATTTTACTATCCAACAATTGTTTACAATATATCCATGATGTATTATTTTAATGTATACTCACATTGTCACATAAGCATCATGATGTATTCATAGCATATAGTTTCAATATGTACAATCACATTGCATCATATAATATAGTTTTAATAAATCTTAATATATGGTTTCTATATATAGTATAGTCACATAAATGTCGCACTACATTATATAATATAGTTGTATCCCATATATTTTATATATTTAATTTCGCATACATGCACATAACAATTAATATAATCTCATTATATTAATGACTTAATTATTTGTTTTATAATGACAATTAATTAATTAATAAAATATTAATCAATTCCTTCCTCATAGATTAATGAAGTTATTAATCTCCATATTAATTAACTAACATTTATATGATTAATTATCACGTTAATATAAATTTTATTATATTCATAAACAAATTGCTTATTATCATTATATTATTCGCGATAATAATAATTAACACATTATCAATTAATCATTATTAATATTCTATTTTCTCATAATAGAAAGTAAATAACAATTGATATCGATTAATTATTCACGTAGTAATTCCCTCATGACTTTACCCTTATCAATTATTATTATACGATAAATAATCACATTCTCCAATACAAATCTTATTATATTTATAAACTATTTTCTTAATATTATACTATTACTTACAAAAATAATAAATCAACAGATTATTATTATATTTCTCATAATAATAATTAAGAATTAATATAGATTAACTGTTCACTTAATAATTCATTTACTCTATAACTGATTATTATTCATAATAACACTTAATAACATTATTGTATGATTAACTATCACATGTATTGCACTCCACAAATAATCAATTAAATATAACTCTTATCATATTCATCAATTACTTACTCGTAAATATTTTGTTATTTATAATAACATATTATTAACAATTACTCATTAGTAGGCTATTTACTAATCACAATGATTAATTAACAATGTAATATTAATTAATCCTTCACTTATCGATTTCCCTCTTGAATTAATTAAACCATCATCTTTTCCATTTTCATGCCACACAAGGCATTCTACGAGTTCGTTGAATTCCTCCATATTTCCTTCTAGATTCAATTTAATATAATCAAATTACTTTTCTCATAACTCATAAACATTTATGTTCCAATACGTATTCGTTTTCTTATTATATCAAATAAAAGAAAAATTTTAATTATTCATGAAATTCACGGTTCTTACACCGCGGCCTAGGCTTCATTTTTCTTTCAGACGCGGATGCGAAGGAGGACGAGGCCATGGATACGGATTATGTGCCGCCTGAGGAGGATGCATTGGAGGAAGACCGACTGCCTGAAGAGGGAGAGGCAACTACATCGAGCACTCCTCGCTCGGCGAAGTTTATATTTCGTTCCCAGTTCAGAGCTCTTCAGCAGCAGTTAGATGAGCAGCGCCGGTGGATGACAGAAAGAAAGACCGGCTGGCGGCGAGGCAAAGCCACATGTTCGACATGCAGAACAATTTCAATGTCGCGGTTGCTGAGGTATTTGCTAGACTAAACACATTCGCCGACCCATTCCAGTTCCCGACTCCACAGCCACTGCCCGGTTATCGACCTTCAGATTCTGATGTGAAGGAGGTTGAGCCGGATACATGAGTTGTCAGGGAAGTCCTTTATGCTTTAATTGCTTTATTTTTCATCATTGAGGACATTGTGCTATTTAAGTTTGGGGGTGTGGATATTATTCATCGTAATATGGTTAGAACTTGCAGCTAGTTAGTTTTGCATATAGTTAGTAGTAGTTAGTACTTACATGAGTAGTTTAATTGCATGAGTAGTTTAGTTAAGTGTTTTTATGCTTATTAAAAAAAATGAAAAATCAAAAAATATTAAAAAGAGTCGTTAATTAGGATTTCATGAGTTGAGTATTTCAGTTTGTATGAAGTAACCTTAGCCAGTGATGAGACTGGACTTACATAAAATTTGAACAGTAATGATAACTAGGACATATATGTAATTTCAGACCTTTACATTAACCGTTGCCTGTTTGACACTGTTGTACTGGTTAGCACGTTAGGATAGCAATGTAGTCAACTTGGGTCGAATAGTCACATAATGGACGTCTTAAAGGCAATTGGCCTATAATGACAGAAATTTACTGAATTGATAGTAAGGACTAAGATTAGGTAGAAACCTAAGTTTGGGAGAAAATATGGGAGCTATCTAAAAGAAAATAAAATGAAAAACAAAATTGGAAAATATAAAAAAGAAAAAAAAATGGTGAATAAACACCGTGACTCGTTTGGTTTCGTGGCCTTTGATACTCGAGTAAGTAAGCCTTAGGGGATGTTTTTACACCCAGCGCCCTAAAGCCATTTGGTTTGGGAGTCGCTGGTCGAAAGCTCGCTACACGGGTATCACTGAAAAGCCTAAGGGAACTAAATATTGCACAGTCATGAGTAAAGTAGATGTACGGGAAAACGAGCAAAATGCCCCGGTAAATGAATAAAGATAGAAAATCTCCCATATTGATTTTCGGCTTGGTTGATGTTAAGTCAAGGTTGCATTATCTTGTTTGCACGATTTCTTGATTTAAAGCTGTATTTTCTTTCTAACACACGTATTAGGTGATATATTTGAATTGTAGTTGATAATATTGTTGTTGAGCACACACACACTGCAGTGGTGTTAACAGGTATTGATTCATAGATTGGTTTGAACTGCGAATATGTCTTTGGTTGGATTTTTTGTTTATATCTGTTGCTATTTCTCTGAGGCAATACTGGTTAACTTTGTATTATCTGACAGTTGCATTCGTAGGCATTCTATTTATTTGCACGTTCATTGTTTTGCTTGTGGACAAGCAAATTCTCAAGTTTGGGGATATTTGATGAGTTGGTTTTATACCTACGAATCGATGTCCTTTATAGATTGATTCTTAGCTACTTCAAGTAGTTTTTGTATCATTTTACTTTGTTTTGGTCGTGTTGATTGCAGGAAGGGGACTGATGGGAAACCGGGGCTTAAAGGCAATATTTCAGCATATCATGGAAAAGTGATACCCACTGGGGCGGGCCTCATAAGGTATAACCACCCGCCGGGGCGGGGGTGCAGAAAAGTCCATCAGGGAAATTGGATGCCCGCTGGGGCAGGTGTCAGGAGAGTAAAACCCCCACTGGGGCAGGTGTACGGCAGCAAAGATGGTAGTTTCCTTTTATAATTGGGATTCTGCAGCAACAAAGATTGTTTTTGGCTTGTTGTCAGGAGAGGATAAAAGGCTATCAGAGAGGCTATTACAGACACACTTAGACAGATTTCAAGCCCTAGTTCATGAGTTTTAACATAGACAGAGAATTGAAGCACAGTTGAAGCACAAAGAACACAAGGATCATAAAGAAGAGTGGTGATACAATTCTAGAGCTTAGTTTCTCTCTTCCTTTATACCTTGTATTCATAATGTTTTACACTTTGTGGATTATGGTTTTGTATTTATTCATGATGAACTAAATTCTTATTTAAGCCTATAACGGATCTTATTATGTAACGGAGGATTGAATTGCTTTCAATTTAGTTTATGAATATTATTTCCAGGTTATTTACAATGTGTTGTGCATAACTTATATAGTTGATTGATCACCAATTATTTGTTATCCCATATAAATTCGAGAGATGATATATGGGATTAGAACTGGACATAGTAACGTATGTTTATGATTTCTACCGTAGTTAGGATTCATAATTCATGTGTAAGATAGAGATATCTATGCATCATATATAATCTGAAGAGAACTTGATTATAAACCTTTTTCAATTATAATTCACATAGAGATATAGTGAGTTAGTTAATTAAGGTGTCTTGCTTAATTCTATCATTTGTGGATTTGAGTGAGTATGGGTGTAATGCATTGAGAGATGGTTATATCTGCTTTTGTTTTCTTGGTTAATAATATGGAGTAATTGATATAAACTGAAGGAAAGTATATTATCTGAAGTGAAGTAATAAATGAAGTTGTAGGCTTAATTCTCCAAAACTTGTTAAAATCTTGAATTAGTGTTAATTTTGGTCTAAGTAGTTGTTTATTATAAAAATCATCAGTTAATCATTAGTTTAATAAAGCTGAAATAATATAAAATTGGTACTTGTATGAATAAATTGGAATTATTGTCTCTGTGGGTACGATACTTGATCTTATCATTGTATTACTTGTTGACCACATGCACTTGCGTGTAGCGCGTATAGATTTTACTCAACATAAAACAAGTCCTCCTACACTAGAAATTAGTCCTATTGCTATGAGGGACCATTATCGATTTTATAAGCATCAACCCTGGGCCGATAAGGTGGCCAAGGAGGAGAAGTTTCAAGCAGATAGGGAGTTTGCCTTTCAGAAGAACTTCACTCATTTGAACCAGCTGATGAAGGAAATCCTCCAAATATTGATAAGTGAGGGGATGGTTACAGATTTGTTACCCCCCGGTGAACCCTCGATCTAGAAAATTCAAGCCTGACAAGATCTGTCAGTACCATTCCAATACGCCGGTCATGACATCGAGGATTGTTGGGGACTTCATCACCTGATTCAGAATATGATTGAAAGCGGTGAGCTGATAAAAGGGAATCAAGACTATGGCCTCCCTGATGAGGAAACACGCTTTATTCCCATGGCATGGAATCAGGGAACAATGGTTGTTATTTCCTGTGAGAAGGAGCTAGTCGGAACACCCTTAGTACTGCCTGGAAAAATGGTTCATGAAGTACTGAATCCTGTGAAGGTAGTTGCGCCCAAACCTTTAATACTGCCTTTAAGACCGCTGTATCCTGTTATCAGTCTGAAGAGGGTCCCATGGAACTATGGGAATGATCAAGGTTCCACATTAAATAACATTGCCATTATATTAAAGGAAAATCCATTGTTCCTGCCCCAGCGGGTGATTAATCCAGTTACCAAGGCTAAAGAAAAGGTGCTGAAGAGCAGATTAAAGAATTCCTCAGCAAAATGGGGCATAATGAGATCAAGTTAGTGCAAAGCTTGAAGGATGCACCCAAGTAGATGTCCATCTTGGACCTGGTTTTATCCTCGGTGGATCATTGCAACATTCTGGTGAAAGTACTGGAAGAAGCATATCTGCCAAGGACAGTGGATGATGAGAAATTTCGTCATATGATAGAACACATCTTCAATAGCAATGTGATATCTTTCACTGATGATGATATATCCGCGGAAGGGACAGGCCATCATAAGTCACTGCACATAGCAGTGATGTCATCAGGGTACGTGATCAGAGGAGTGCTAATAGATGGAGGATCGTCCCTGAACATCTGTCCCTACGATACCCTGGAAAGAATGAAGATCAACCCAAACCAGATTAGAACCAGTCATGTGGTTATCCGAGCTTTCGATGGGTCTTGCCGAGATGCTGTGGGAGAGATTGAGCTTCCGCTGGAGAATGGTCCACACACTTTTTATGTATCCTTCCAGGTACTCAACATCACCACCAGATACAACTTGTTGCTGGGAAGGCCGTGGATCTACATGGCAGGAGAAGTTCCATCCACCCTCCATCAGCAACTCAAGTACATTATCAATGGCAACCTAATCACGGTGAATGCCGAACTAGAGTACCCTATCTGTATACAGGAAGACATATCGGTAATTTATCTGGATGCAGGATTTGAACATGCAAGTTTCCAAGCATTGGAGGTGAGCAATACTCAATGCCTACCAGTTGGGGCACTGGCCTTGAAACCAAAAGTCTCCCCCGAAGCGATGACAGTGGGCCAGGAGATGGTATCTTTGGGTTTTTGCGCTAGAGAAGGGTTAGGGAAAAATCAGTAAGGTATCAAAAGTCTGGTGCAAATCCCTAGCCAGTCAGAGATAGCCGGGTTGGGCTATACATCCGGGTCAAACCATCGGAATCCACACAAACATCCGAAGGCACATACTTCCACCATACTACTGCCAAACCTCACTGATGCCGGATTTGTAAAGCCAATGAGGAAGATTCCTGCTGTTGTGTCAGCCATGTTGTTTCCTCCAATCATACCGGTAAGTGAGAAGAAAGCCTCAAAGCTTGAGGTGGACAGCAAAAAGGGAAAAGAAAAGTTTTTGTATAACACGTGTGTTCTCATACACTACGAAGGTATGGATGATGATATCCACAACAGTGACAAAGAGGATCAGATTCAAATTCCTTGCATCAAGAAAGGAAAGGGGGGAAGTTTAAAGAAAAACCCCGGCCCTGATCTGAAGAATGTCTTAGTCATCATCAGAGATGAGGCAGTCAACCACAAATCTTGTATCCTCCCTATTCATGAGGATCTGATCCTGGACAACTGGAGCAGCGTCCCTTGCCTCATTCAAAAAGGGTAAAAGGGTAGAGAATCCATCTGCCCTGTAACATGGTTTCGTTTACTGCTTGTTTTTTTGCACAGCTATAGCAGTAACTTTTATCATGCTTTGCCAAATGCTTTATATATTTAAGCAGTTGAATATATTAAAGCGAAAGAATTTTGTTTTCAGGACTCCAAGATTGGATTTGTTTGTCCCTGCTGATGAGATGTCAACCTGTCACAATGACTACAACTTTGATGTAGAATTGAACTTCAACTTGATGGAGATTGATCAAGAGGAGGAAGATAACTATGAGGTGCCCGAGGAGATCAAAGAATGGGTCGAAGACAAACCCAAACCAAACCTTGAACAAACCACCACTGTCAATATCGGAACCTCAGAAAACCTAGAAGAAATCTAGATAGGCCTAGACCTCACCAAAGATCAAAAAACAGACCTGATTGAAATATTAACATAGTTCCCGGATGTGTTTGCATGGTCCCATGAAGACATGATCGAATTGTCTACTGACATTGTCATCCATCGACTCCACATCAAGGATGGATTCAAGTTAGTCAAGCAGAAGCTCAGGCGATTGAAATTTGAATGGAGTCTGAAAGTCAAAGAAGAAGTTGTCAAACAATTCAAAGCAGACATCATCATGGTATCAACATACCCGGAGTGGCTGTCGAACATAGTTCCAGTGCTTAAGCCCGGAGGGAAGGTACGAGTATGCTTGGATTACCGGGATTTGAACAAAGCTTGTCTCAAAGATAATTTCTCGGTACCTTTTATCCACATCCTGATAGACAGTACGACATGTATTCTTTTGTGGATTGCTTTGCCGGTTACCATCAAATTATGGTCGCTGAAGAATACAGGGAAAACACAACTTTTATCACTCACTGGGAACCTTCTGCTATAATTGTCTATCATTCGACCTTATAAATGCCAATGCTATATATCAGCGAGCCATGATGGCCCTATTTCATGACATGATGCATATGGAGATAGAGGTTTATGTGGATGACATCATCGTAAAATCCCGGAAGGAAGACGATCACATCAACTATCTCGGGATGCTATTCAACAGGTTGCGTAAGTACAACCTCAAGTTGAATCCAGCCAAATGTGATTTTGGCGTCAAATCGGGCAAGTTGTTCGGATTCCTAGTGAGCAATAGAGGCATTGAGCTGGATCCTGCCAAGATTAAAGCCATCATGGAGATGCCCGTACCCCAAATAGAGAAGGAGATACACAAGTTCCTGGGAAGAATCAGTTTCATAAGCCGGTTCATTTTCCAGCTCACAGCAACTTGTGAACCCATCTTCAAGCTACTAAGGAAGAATTCCTCCACAAAATTGAATGAAGATTGCCAAAAAGCCTTCTTTGCCATCAAGAAGCAGCTGATCGAAGCGCCTGTCTTGGTACCCCCGAGGGACAGAGTTCCCTTGTTTATGTACTTGTCCATCAATGCCAACGCAATGGGTTATATGCTGGGACAGAAAGATGATAGTAGCAAGGAGAGAGCCATCTACTACATCAGCAAAAGATTCAGCATCGACGAACAGAAGTACACTCTGTTGAGAAGACATGATGTGCGTTAGCATGGGCCTCCATGTGGTTGCAACATTATCTGTATTGGCACACGACCTATCTCATATCCCGCATGGATCCACTAAAATACGTATTCAATAAGCCAATGTTGAATTGTCGATTGTCCAAATTGTAGTTGATCCTCCAACAGTTCGACATTGTCTACGTGACTCAGAAGTCCATCAAGGGTTGCAGATCAACTAGCCGAAGCACCGTCATGAGGTTTTGAGCCTTTGGAGACTTATTTCCCGGATGATGGGATCATGACAATTCAACAAATCAGACAGTAAAATACAGTCCAACCTTGGAGAATGTATTTCGATGGAGCGGTAAACATTGAAGGTGCCGGAGCCGGGGCAGTCCTCATCTCTGGTGCAGGAGAACAATATCCTATGGCTACCAAGCTTTAGTTTGTCAACACCAACAACATGGCTGAGTATGAAGGCTGCATAACGGGGTTAAAACTAGCCCAGTCCATGGATCCAGCGTTTATTAGTCTTTGGAGATTCTGAGTTGGTCATTAGACGTTGGGGCGTATCATACCAAAGAATTGCATTTGCTGCCCTATCACCGGTAGGTCACCAACATATCCATACATTTTAAAGAGATAACCTTTATCCATATCCCTTGAGGAAGGAACGACTTTGCAAACGCGTTGGCAACATTGGTTTCCCTGATCAACGTATCGGGTAAGAGGAAAATTCCCGACATCAAATTTATAAAACAAAAGGACCTGACATACGGGAATTACATTGGAGAAGTATCAGATGAAATACCTCCTATCAATCAACCTTGGTATCAAGACATCAAGGAATATCTCCGAGATGGATCTACACCAGCTGGGGCAAGCCAAGTCAAGCGAAAGTGGATTCATAAGATGGCTATAAAGTTCTATCTGAGCGGAGATGTACTCTATAAAAGGGATGCTGGAATAGGCCTCTTAAGATGCCTCGATAAAGAGCAAGCCTATATATTAATGGATGAAGTCCACAGTGGAGTCTGCGGTCCACACATGAGCAGTCATTTGTTGGCCAAGAAAATATTAAGAACAGGGAATTATTGGATCTCTCTCAAAGCTGACTGTGATGATCACGTCAGGAGATGCTATCAATGCCAAGTCCATGGAAATGCCATCCACGCTCCTCCAAATGAGCTACACAACATGAGTTCGCCATGGTTTTTCTCCATATGGGGAATGGATGTGATCGGGCCAGTAAAACCCAAAGCCAGCAATGGACCTCGATTTATTTTCACCATAATCGATTATTTCACCAACTGGGTTGAAGCTACCTCTTTTCCTAAAGTCACCAAAAAGGTCATCATTGGTTTCATCAAAAATAATGTTGTCTATCGATATGGACAACCGGAACTGATAGTATCAGAAAATGCCAAGAACTTAAACAATCAGATGATGAGAGATTTATGCAGCAAGTTCCATATCAAGCATCTCAATTCCTTCATCTACAGGCCCAAAATGAATGGTATTGTCGAAGCGGCCAATAAGAACATCAAGAAGATCATGCAAATTTTTTTTCCATTCACAAAGGATGGCCTGACCTGTTGCCTCTGACTCTGTTAGCATACATGACGTCAATGCGCACATCTACTAGGGTTACCCCCTACTCGTTGGTCTATGGTATCGAAGTAGTACTTCCCGTTGAAGTAGAGATGGAGTTCTTGTGAGTGTTAATAGACGCTCAGATGAAAGAAGATCAGTGGTTGCAAGATCGGTACCACCAGCTGTCCCTGATAGATGAAAAGAGGGCTACATCCATTTTCCACGGGCAGTTATATCAGCAAAGGATAGCTAGATCATACAACAAGAAGGTCTGAATTCAGAATTTCAAAGAGAACGACCTGGTACTGAAGAAGGTTATGGCCAATCAATACGAAGCCAAAGGAAATTTCGCCCCGAATTGGGAAGGTCCTTTCATTGTCAAAGAAGTGTTGACGGGAAGAGCTATCAGATTGCAAGAGATGGACGGGAGCGAATTTCCCCAACTCATCAACTCAGACACCATAAAAAGGTATTATGTCTGAAACACATGCCTGCCATCATCCTGGTCCTGTGAATCGATCAAATCAGTTTCGGGTTTCATTAGAGAATCGAACTACGAATGACCTGATCTCCCTCATCCCGGGAGTACGTAGGCAGCCATTCTTGGTGCGGTCAAACCAAACAAAAAAAATTCAAACACCCATCAAACCAAACTCAAAAGAAACACTTCTCAAACCTCTCACACAAAACTTGAACTACGAGTGATCTGATCTCCCTTCACCCGGGAGTACGTAGGTAGCCGTTCATGGTGCGATACGACCTTCAAAGAAAAAAAACTAATAAAAACTAGTCCCAAGACACCAAAACCTTTATAAAACCAAAAATTTATCCTATCCTCCTGGTCAACAGACCCGTTTGAGATATTCTCTGACATCTCACTGTCAATCCATCAAATACAAGCTCATAATACATCTACAACAACAAGTCATGAAAGAAGTGGTAATCACTCAGGAATAACAATACATATCCAACAGGGAAGTGAATCAAAATATATTTCTCTGATGTATAATACTGTTTGATATATACACTGTGTCCTGTACAAGATAAAAATGGCTGATCTAGTATGTGCAGGAAAAATAAAGCTATTCCATGAACCCGTGGCCAAGCGGGATAACAATGCCAATATGGCATCTCTCTCTGAAGATGGAGGAGTAGCTGCAAGCTCAATACTCTCAGCCTCCATACGAGTAAGAACATCCACTGTCATCTGCATAGTGTCGCTATGGCCATCTATGAAAGTGCTTATATCTGCCACCAGACTATGCGTATACGATCGGAGTGTTGTGCTGTCTGCAATATAGACGTCCCGGGTAGCTATAGCCTCATCCCTCTAGGCATAAGCGGCATCTCGGGCTACTAAAACCTCCTCAATATCCTCAAAGGCTGCATCTCTGACAGATCAGACCTCATCTTTCTCCTCAAGAGCTGCATCTTGGGTAGATTGAGCCTCGTCTCTCTCAATTAGTGCTGCATCCCGAATAGCCCGAGCCTCGTCCCTGGAAACAAGAGCTGTATCTCTGCCAGATAGAGCAGTCAACATCAATGCCCTAGCCTGATCACTCTCAAAAGTCATTCGATCTAGTGAATTAGCAATAGCTGGATCTGTGCCGGCAGGAATAGTCGGTGGATCACTAACTAACGGTGTTGTCAGACCCATAAATAAATCGTCCTCCGTGGAAGAATCAAGATCCTCCATAGGCTCCTTCTGATCTGAATCTATGATTGGAGCTAACTGGATAACCATAGCTGCTGCTATATCGGACTCTAACCAAGCCGAATACTCTAGGGATCAATCTGGATGGCTAGTAGAGAAATTAGCCCTCTCCTTATGAGTCCAACACTCATAAATCTTGATCAGGTCAGCTGATGATACAGATGAATCTGATATCCGCTGATTAACGACCCCCTCAAACTGGTGTAGGCTCTGGAACTGATCAAACTGACCCATAACTGCCAACAGATGGTAAGTGGTCACCCCTCTCAATCCCGCTAGGGGAAAATAATCCCTGCCAACTGCATGGGTGATTAAGTTGTATGGGGAGACCAGCCCTGAGTATGGCTGGATCAAAAAGGGATGTTCAATATCTGATAAAAAGGCCGACCATATCACTGCATAGGAACACTTCGCTGGCTGGAAGGAGTAGGACAGGGCTATCTCATAGGTAAAGCAATACCCATGGTGTTTGAAGGTGCCAATCAAATACAAATGTGTCATGAGCCATACATACAGCAGGACAGAGCTACCTCTAAAAAACCCCTCTGGATGGGTGCTACAAAAGGTAGCCGACCTCTAGGTCTCAGCCAGTATCATAGGTAGAATAGTACTACCCTCTCTAAGGGCACGGACCACATACATCAAGATAATATCTAAATGGCCCAAATATAGTGGCATGTATACGTAGGTCGTGACACATATCAACAAGACGTCTATCCAAGCCAAATGCCACTCATCTGCCGAAATGATAAAATCCCCAGAGTGGTGATCATAGCTATCTAGCCGGCCGAAGCGATCGATCAGAAAGTCGATAGAGATCACATGTCCTGAAATGATCTTATCAGTGACTAATTTATGTCTCAAACTCGACGTACGCGTGAATGGTCTCCTCATATCGTTGATAGCTGTGCAAGCGCAAGGCAGGTCTAGTGCTAAACCTGTAAGCCGTTCATACTCCTCTAGGGTCAAGGTCAACTTGTGCAGTCCAAAGCGAAAAACCTGCTGCTCAGGTATCCAGCAGGATAAAATGTCGTCTACAAATCTGTATAGAACCTAGAAATCTAGAAGGGCCAAAGAATACCCCAGCATCTGATCTACTATCCCTCTAGCTATATGGGACAGACTATCATACCAAGCCCTCAATGAGGATGCTACCAAAGATGGTGGTGAGTGCTCAATGCGGCTGACTGTAGATGACGACATCTGTATCACCGTATCATAAGACTATATAAGGGTCAAATCTGAACTCACCTGTCTAAGTGCATAACCATGATATAATATATGCATAATAACAATGATAAACATGATGCAATAGATAGGAAATATCATGCATATCTAGAATAAACTATCTACTGCAAGCATCATCTCTGTCTGCTCATACAATACAAAATAAAAAGTACAAGGAAATGGGGCACAGTCGCCCAACTACTAACAGAGGCCTATCAAAAGATATAGCGAGAAGAGCTATCAAAAGAGGTCCAGAATGTCTGCATCCAGGCTATTAACCTGCTCCAGCTCCTCCGGAGACACAAAGTCTCTGCCAGTGGGAATGTCCGGTCGATACAAGGGAGGATCAACACATGCAAAGCTGCTAGAAAATGGACATGATGAGGGGCCCGCTCTAGAGCCGGAAGGAGCAAAAGAGTCTGCTTCAGATGGCTCCCGGCCAAGATGCCTGATGAACAAATGCACCCTCTTCAACTGCTGGGTTAATCCTATAATCTAGTCCAGATGAGTAGGATCCCGCAAGCAAGCTATCCAGTCTGTCATCATCACAGACCCCGGCACCATATCTGCCATGAACTGGGTAGCACGAGTCTGAGCCCCAATGGAACGAGGACTCCACTAGCTGTGAAATGCCTTTTGGCTATAAGGACCCTCTGACAGGGTGAAGCCATCTAAGCCCACCATAGGAATATCTGTTAGTGGCTGAGCTAATGACCAATGATGCCAAGCAGGAGGAACAAAGGGAATGCGGATCTCTCCCGTGGTTCTCTGAATAGCACGTTCTCCTAAATAGAGCTCCCAACCTCTCTTTGTCAAAAATGGAACTCGGCGGGTGGATAATGCAAACTGTCGGCCAGTGGGAAAGCTGTCCTCAAACCCCACAGTCAAAAATTCTGAGGTATACGGGACCCATGAGATAGATCCGACCGTCAATAGCTCAACCTGCAGGCGGGAGTATGTGAATCCCTCAGCTACAAGGACCTCCATCAATGTGGAGTGATGCCAGCGTCGTCCCCGAGGATAAGTCTCCAAGCCCAGAGTAGTGGTAGGACATAGGCATGGAAGCCTCTCATATGCCCAGAACTGGCCATGCAAATATCAAAAGTCCTCAGTGATAAAGACTGACAAACATAAATGAGGAAATTAAAAAGGTACAAGAGAGATGTACTCACCAGCAGGAATTGGTAAAACCCTAACAAAGCCTCCGTTACGCCCTCTGAGCGCATCCGCATCCCTCGGAGAAAATAGGCAAAGGTGTAGGTACCCCAATCAAAATCACTAAGGCGCTCCACGTACCGAGTGGCACTGACCAGGGCAAAGGACACCGTCGCCTGATGATCACTAAAAACAGTCACCGCAGGATGCGATCTCTAACCCTCTGATCATCAGGCAGAGGCTCAAGCAAAGCCCCACTCTGGGCATCTACGCTCAAGGGACTAGAAAGGACCGTCCGACCCTTGATGGCCGTCGCAGGAACTCCTAAGAGGGACCGAACGGCAGTAGGTGATATGTCTGCCACAACCGGCACTGGTTCACCTACTAACTCTATCCAGGTGATGAACATCCAGTTTATAGGGGTTATCATCACCTTGTAATCCAACAAATGGAGAGACTGAGTCTGGTGGAACCAGCTCCCAGATAATGCCCTCAGATAACCCTAGGGGCAACGGTGGGGAAGGATAAAAAAGAACGCCTGAAACCCCCAGGTGTTAACAATGGCCCTGTACTCCGGATACAGGGTATAGTACAAAGAATGCACATTAAACCAGTTCCCCCAGGGCTGAGTAAAGTCGGGAACCTACATCAAAAAGCTCCCCCCATATTTAGCATGTTCCCTGAAATGGCCAAACAAAGAAAGAAAGAGAATACAAAAGGAAAACTTCAGTCACCTTGTTGGCGTGAAGGAATCTCAATGGATGGCACCTCAAATCTCCGAGCAGCTCTTGAAGTGGCACCACAATGCCTGGAAGCTCCAGTACGTGGAGCCTGACTTGGGACGGGATCAACAAAAGGTGCATCCTCGTCGTTGACATCAACCGGCGGATCAACTCAGAAAGGACGAATCACTGACTCAGCCAATCTGCGAGGCGGTCGGGCTGGTCGTGGCTGAGGAACATCGGAGACTCTCCTCCGTCTAACTCTTGGAACGACACTGCTAGCACTACCGGGTCTATTTAGCTCCAAAACCTGGACTAAAGTTTCCAAAACACCTCAAAAACGGTGAGGTAAGCCTAAACCTGTGACTTATTAAATTAAAGCATTATTTTATGCATTTTTATGTCCTAAAACATGCATGGGTCAGTCAAAATTCCCAGTAGAGTCAAAATTGCATGTTTATTAAATGCTCAGGTTTTTGAATTTTTTTTGCAAGAGTCTCCTTTATAAAATAGATTGTCCGCATGTACACAGGCATGACTAGGTGGCCATTCAGTAGCACGCCTACCCAAAAATAGAAACAGTTCATATTTATGAAAAAAATCAAAAATAAACTCCACATGGTAGCTAAATTACCACATACATTTTTAGTTGAAAATCCAGGCTCACTAGGCCTCAAAAAAGATTAGAAAATTGATCAAAAAGGGCATCAATTGACTGTCTCAAAATTCAAATTTTCTTACATCAAAACGTGCATTACAGTAAAATATGCATACTTATGAAGTCAATTTTTTTATCAAGTCATATAAGCATGCATATTTGATACATTGCGTTTAAAAGCACACTACGTGGTTTATAACATTCTAACGGTCAATACTGGAAAAGAAAGGATGTAAACGTTACCTGAGATGTGCAAGACGTTTGTGCGCTGACAAAATCTAAAAAAAGCTGCCCGAACTCCGTAGATCTTAGAATGAAAATCGAATTTCCTTTGGAATTCAAAACCAAAAATAAATTTGAAAAGGCACGGGAGCTCAACTTAAACTCATAGGAGGGAGCAACCCCACATGCGATTACCGCACCTCTACCTGTGGCTCCCTAAGGTGGGGCCCACCCCCTCCAGCTTGGTCTAGTTTGAGTGAAAACGGAGTTACAGGAGCAAAAAAGTCAAATCCAAGAAAAAACTGCTACGCGATTGAGTGAATTTTCCTGAAATCCTGCGAATGAGCGGCGAATTCTTGACGGAAAGAAGAACTTCATGGAAGCCATTGGTTATCATCCCGAAGCGATATCCGGGGATCAATGATTAGAACAGCTGAAAAACTACTGAAAAATGCTAAAAACCGTTGAAAACTGTCGCTGTCAGAGCATCGGGAAGGTCCGACAGTATGAACGACAGGTTCTGATTGTATTAAGACATCCAGATTGATCTGAGGGTAGGATTTGTCAAAAAGAGTACCGCCATGTCAAGATTAATCAGGTTTGACATTTCAGCCACTAGCGACAACCCCAGTGAAGCATCGGGAATGGTCCGATGATATCAACAGTTGAAGGCTACTTCAGCGAAGGTCAAATTGCCTGACATTTCAACTGTTGGTGACAACCCCAGCGAAGCATCGGGAACGGTCCGGCGCTTTCAGCCGTTGAAGGCTACTTCAGCGAATGCCAGATTGCCTGACATTTCAGCTACTAGCAACAACCCCAACGAAGCAAAGGGAACGGTCCGGTGATATCAGTCGTTGAAGGCTACTTCAGCGAAGGTCAGATTGCCTGACATTTCAGCTGCTGGCGACAACCCCAGCGAAGCATCGGGAACTGTCTGGTGATATCAGCCGTTGAAGGCTATTTCAGCGAAGGTCAGATTGCCTGACATTTCAGATGCTGGCGACAACCCCATCGAAGCATCGGAACTGTCCGGTGATATCAGTCGTTGAAGGATACTTCAGCAAAGATCAGATTGCCTGACATTTCAGCTGCTGACGACAACCCCAGCGAAGCATCGGGAATGATTCAGTGATATTAGCCGTTGAAGGCTACTTCATCGAAGGTTAGATTGCCTGACATTTCAGCTGTTGGTGACAACCCCAGCAAAGAATCGGGAACGGTCTGGCGATATCAGCCGTTGAAGGTTACTTCAGCGAAGGTCAAATTGCCTGACATTTCAGCTGCTGGCGACAACCTCAGCGAAGCATCTTGAATGGTCTGGGGATATTAGCCGTTGAAGGCTACTTCAGCGAAGGTCAGATTGCCTAACATTTCAGCCACTAGTGACAACCCCAGCAAAGCATTGGGAACAGTCCTAATTATATCAGCCGTTAAGGGCTACTTCAGCGAAGGTCAGATTGGCTAACATTTCAGCCGCTGGCGACAACCCCAGTGAAGCATCGGGAATAGTCTGGTGATATCAGCCGTTGAAGGATACTTCAGCAAAGGTCAAATTGCCTGACATTTCAGCCATTAGCGACAACCCTAGTGAAGCATCAGGAACGATCTGGTGATATCAGCCGTTGAAGGCTACTCCAGGAAAGGTCAGATTGCCTGACATTTCAGCCGCTGGCGACATCCCCAACGAAACATCGGGAACGGTCCGGTGATATCAGCTGTTGAAGGCTACTTCAGCGAAGGTCAGATTGCCTGACATTTCAGCTACTGGTGATCGCCCCAGCGAAGCTTCTGGAAAGGTCCGGCGATATCAGCCATTGAAGGCTACTTTAGCGAAGGTCAGATTGCCTGACATTTCAACTGCTGGCTAAAACCCCAGTGAAGCATCAGGAATGGTCCGGTGATATCAGCCGTTGAAGGCTACTTTAGCGAAGGTCAGATTGCCTTACATTTTAGCCGCTGGCGACAATCCTAGAAAAGCATCAGGAATAATCCGGGGATATCAGCTGTTGAAGGCTACTTCAGTGAAGGCCAGATTGACTGACATTTCAGCTGCTGGTGACAACCCCAGCGAAGCATCGGGATTGGTCCAGTGATATCAACCGTTGAAGGATACTCAAGAAAAGGTCAGATTGCCTCACATTTCAGCCGCTGGCGACAACCCCAGTGAAGCATCGGGAACGATCCGGTGATATCAGGCATTAAAGGCTACTTCAGCGAAGGTCAGATTGCCTGACATTTCAGCCACTGGAGACAACCCCAACGAAGCATCGGGAATGGTCTGGTGATATCAACCATTCAAGGCTACTTCAGCTAAGGTCAGATTCCTAGACATTTTAGCCGCTAGCGACAACCCCAGTGAAGCATCAGGAACGGTCCGGTGATATTAATCGTTGAAGGCCACTTCAGCGAAGGTTAGATTACTTGACATTTCAGCCACTGGCGACAACCCCAGCGAAGCATCTGGAATGATCCGGTGATCTCAACCGTTGAAGGCCACTTCAGCGAAGGTAAGATTGCTTGACATTTCAGCCGCTGGCGACAAATCCAGCAAAGCATTGGGAATGATCCGGTAATCTCAACCATTGTAGGCCACTTCAGCGAATGTCAGATTGCCTGACACTATCAGCCATTGGCGATAACTCCAGCAAAGCATCGGGAATGAGCCGGTGGCAAAAATAATATATCATTTTATCCCCATAGAGGACAGATGATGAAATCTATTTTATAAATCCCCAAAGGGAGCATCGAGAAAGATTCGGTGGTGATCGAGACATTGCAAGATGTCATTCGAGTAGGCGTTAAGGGAATTCAGCAAAGGATATCAAGGATAACGTTATCCCCAGCAGAAAATGACGTAAACAGTTAGTGATAGCCCCATCCCCTCGATGGTATCTAACATTCATAACATATCATGCTATGTATTGCATTACATTTGCATTTATCATATTTCCAGTGTCTAGCAATCTTTATCCTATTCATTTCACTGCGTTGCATAAACATGATAAAGAGGGGCATCTGAAGACACTCAAAAATTTTCACTATTGTTGTAGACACTCAAAATTTTTTGTTCCTGTTACTAACCCTGCAGGGGGAAAAATCGTCTTCTCAGCCCCGATCTCAATACCGGGATGTCAACTCAGCCCCGGTCTCAATACCGGGATGTCAACTCAGCCCCGGTCTAAATACTGGGATGTCAACTCAACCCCGGTCTTAATATCGGGAAGCCAACTCAGCCCCGGTCTCAATACCGGGATGTCAACTCAGCCCCGGTCTCTATACCGGGTTGTCAACTCAGCCCCAGTCTCAATACCAGGATGACAACTCAGCCCCGGTCTCAATACTGGGATGTCAACTCAGCCCCGGGCTCAATACCGAGATGTTAACTCAGCCCCGGTCTCAATGCTTAGATGCCAACTCAGCCCCGGTCTCAATACCGGGATGTCAATTCAACCCCGGTCTCAATACCGAGATGCCAACTCAGCTCCGGTCTTAATATCGAGATGTCAACTCAGCCCCAGTTTTAATACCGGGATGCCAACTCAACCCCAATCTCAATACCTGGATGGCAACTCAGCCCTGGTCTCAATACCGGGATGTCAACTCAACCCCGGTCTCAATACCGGGATGTCAAGTAAAACCTTGGTCACAACCTGGGAGGTACAGTAACCCCGGCGACAACACCGGGAGATCCTGTTCAGGCCCTGGTCATAACTAGGGAGGTCAGGTCAAGCCCCGGTCACAACCTGGGAAGCCAAATCAACTTCAAATACAACCCCGAAGCATCTCATCATCCCCAGAGACAACCCTGGGAAACCAAGTCAACCTCAGAGACGACCCTGAGGACAAACAGAATTAACTAGGATCAAAACCTCGGAGACAACCCCATGAAAATAGTCGAAGACCGTGCCAACCTAGGAGACAACCCCTGGAGGGGAAAAATGGCCATTTTACCAACTTGAAACCAATTCGGTCAAAGTCAAGCTGAATTGATGCCATCAATGTCAGAAAAAGCCATAACATTAATCCCGAGTGAAAACGAAAGAGCCATAACATTGATCCCGAGTGAAAACAGCAGAAGACAGCTCAACGGATAAACTACGAAGAAACGAAGACCCAGTTATGAACACGTCTTCTTGGACTCGGGTCTAGTCCCATGTCATTCTGAAACTCTTGGCGAGGTCTTTCTGGAAAGGTAGCACACCTCAAACGGACGCTTTGATCAAAAGTTAAGAAAGTTTCGAATCTAACCTCGCGTTTCTCAGAGTGCACGTACTTCGAGGCAACTGGACCCACCATCTGGGGCCTGCCATGTGGCGCTGCAGGTAGACCCACGGCTTCCACGGGTAGGCCCGCTTCCATCGGGTCTTTAAATAGAAGTGCACCCCCTAGCCAACAAAAGAAAGAAGAGAAAACGCTCTGAAACTCCGCCCATTTCGTTTCCTAGCCCGACTTCTAGTACTCCAAACCTAGATTTTATTACTATAAAACGTATGTATACTCATATACTACAACGTATCAAAAATTAACAGGTGGAAACGTCCATTTGAAGCCTACCAAGTGGCAAAAAGCCCGTGTAGCAGTCTATTGTAAGTATTTTTATGATCAGAAAGTTCCTACTACTTCATTGTGCATTTATACACGTGCACGTTAAGTTTCATTTTCTCATTTTGCACGGAACTCAGTTCTATGGTCGTTTTAGCGTACTTTTTAGTATATTTTAGTACATTTACTCGTTTTCTTGCATTTGCAGAGCCTGGATCGTCGATCCGCGACTTTTAATAGCTTATATATATATATATAAATATATACCTTGGCTTTCTCGGACTGAGTTATGGACTCGTGTCCTTTTGGACTTTATTATGTATATATTTAACTTTATATATACTAACTTTTCAATTCTGTCAAGCCCGGATGACAAATCCGTGGTAGTTACTGATTTTATATATATAACTATATATATATATATATATATATAATTTTTTGACTTCATGTGGCCTGGACTTTGACTTCGTGGCCTTTTTATTGCTTTAATATATATATACTAACTGTATATATATTAACTTTTACATTTTCGTTTGGCCTGGATCATTTCGTGGCCTTTTTACCGCTTTTATAAATATATATATATATATATATATATATATATTTACATTTTTGTCCGGGCATAGGATTGCAAATCCGCAGCCCTTTACAGCTTATATATATATATATTTACATTTTGTCGAGCCTGGATTATTTTGTGGCTCATTTACAGCTTTTATAATATATATATATATATATATATATATATATATATTTATATTCCGTCGAACCTGGATTATTTCGTGGCTCTTTACAGCTTTTACACACATATATATATATTTCCATTCTGTCAAGCCTGGATTACTCCGTGACTTTTTACAGCTTTTATAAATATATATATATATATATATATATATATATTTCCATTCCAGTCCGAGCATAGGATTTGAAATCCGTCGCCCTTTACAGCTTTTATACATATATATATATATATATTTCTATTTTGTCAAGCCTGGATTACTTCGTGACTTTTTACAGCTTTTATATATATATATATTTACATTCCAGTACGGGCCTGAGAGTGAAAACTCATCGCCCTTTACAGTTTTCATATATATATATATATATATATATATTCTTTATTCATTGTGATTAAATATCCGATTCAATAATTCATTTGATATGAATTTGTTTTAATATCAATTTTGCAAGTTAGATTTCTTTAAATCTAACCATTTCTACCTTTCAAACGGTTCAAAATAGGTCCAACCGGAACCGGGAAGCTAGAATGACTAAGATTTACTTAAATCTAGCTTTCTTTCTAGTTTTATCCAGTATATAAGCAACCTCGCGACCCTTAGATCGTTATCTAGTGGGAACGAGAAGCTTTGGCTACGCGCATGCCAAGATTTAATTGATGAATCCTTGGTTTTTGCGACGTCTAGATGTAGATATACATTTTCTGCGCATATTTGAGTTGTGCAGGTTTTCTCGGCTTCCCTCTGTGAGCCTAGGAATCGTGGGATTCATGATCAAACTGATCAGAATCTAATTCCCACGATGGACAAACTCCACTTTACAAATGTACCCTGCCAGTTTTTCTGTAAAAATGTACATCCGAAAGACCTTAAAATGGTTATCCGGGTTTAAGGTCTCAAACTTAATGAAATGGTGGTTTGTCGTGCTAGAGTCACTCCGATGACTGTCATGCCCATGAGAAGACCGGCACTTGTAAATATGTTTTGGTCGAGGATGCTTCGTAGCCCGACAATCACCATTCAAATTGAGCCAAAAGGCTGAAAAGATAAAAAATAGAAGTATCGACATGCTTCAATTCTTATGCTAGCGTAAGGGTTTGAAAACCTACTTTCAAAATATCATTTTAATATCTTGTCTACAAAAGGATTTTTTCAAATCAAATTAAAACCTTCGTATATAGGTTCAACGAAGCACGACAATACTTTTAAAACAAACAAACGTAGGCCCAATTTCTTCCAGCATTCACACACACATTGCAAATAGAAAGGGAAATATTGAAAAGATGCGGTACCGTGTTTCACTGGAGTTGGGGGGTGCCTAACACCTTTCCCCCACTTAACCAAGCCCTCGAACTTAGAATTTCGGTTTCAAAGATTAAGTTTACATAGTGTCCAACAATTGGGCCTACTTGCAAACAAAACTTAGTTGAGTTGGTTCAACTATTTCAAATCTACCATTGGCGACTCTGTAAACCTTTCAAATCGTCGACATGATACATGTTGGCCTTTTCCTAAAAAACTTCACCCTTTCATAAAACAGAAAAGGTAATAAGGGTAGAAAAAAGACTTAGGAAAAGAGAGATTCTGTCCAACTCGACGATATTTTTTCCCGACGTCGACACTCATTTCTCATAAACTTTTTTGTATTCAGATGTTGTGAATATGGCTCAATTATTAGAGCAAGATAATGAGACTGTTCAACCAAAGGACAACAACCGACAATACGATAATAGTCGTACCGGTGGCAACAGTCATCGGAACAATGATAACCAGTGTGGAGGAAATTATCATGCAAGAAATGGTAACCACTTCGGTGGTAATCATGGCCAAGATAATAGAAGAAGTGAGTCAGGTGGAAATTTTAAAAATAGAAGATTCAACAATAACAACGGAAAGACATCGGTAGCAGCACCAGCACCAACAACCGTTTCTAAGGGAGGGGAACGACCACCGATAGTATGTTACAGATGCAGACAAGAGGGACACATTAGTCCAAATTGTACACAACACTCCAAAGTGTGTTATAATTGAGAAAAGGAAGGTCACATAGCTCGAGTGTGCCCTATAGCAAAGTCAAGTCTAGCTGGGATGGTGACACCTAAGGCTGTCCTAGATAAGTCAAATTTGGTGGTTCAGGAGAGAGCTTTTGTCGCGACTTTCTAAAAAGCGAGGAACCCGAACGAAGTTATCACGGGTAAGCTAATCATAAATTCTTGCGAAGTCTATACCTTATTAGATACCGGTTCTACCCATTTTTTTATTTCACATGCTTGTGCTCAACGTTTGAACTTGGCCCCTGAAAAATTAGACTTTTATTTATCTGTGAAACTGTGACACCCCAAAATCTGGGTTCCCTAACCTCGGGTTTGGAGCTCACGATCCATCATACATATCACATCTAACTACCCATTCATCAATGAAAAACAACATTCATTACATTACTAATACAACTTACCATAATATCCCAGGTTAACTAACCTTAACACAACTTGCATACCCTTAGCTATTCAAAAGGTTTACATAATTAATTTATATAATGTAACATAACAATTAAAAATCAATAATAACTACTCCTGAGCTTTGCCTTTGCCTTTGTCCCTATTAGAACATTCTGCTACCTCGGCCGTAGCTGAAATGTTTTCTTTAAACAAGGGTGAGCAATGAGTTTGCTCAGCAAATTAAAGTATACAATAAAAGATATATATCATGAATAGATGTAATACCTGAGAATTTCCTAATATTATTAAATAGATATATTAATGGAAATGAGAATTTATTAGAATATAAATGATTTTGTGTTATGAGATAAATTAATTCAATTATATATTAAATTGAATAATTATAATAATTGAGAAATTTATGGAGTTTGCGATAAACTAGTTGATAGCCTTGTGTGGCACAATGATGAGGATTATTAATGATTATATTAATTAACGAATGAATTGTTAAGTAAATAATTAATCTATATTAATTGTTAATTGCTATTGTAGAATATTAATTAATGGTTATGGAATATTAACTGTGATTGATTGATAATACGTGATTATTATTATTGCAAGAAATATAATAATAATAAGCAATGTATGATATTTAATCATATAAATTAATAATCAATGAGGAATGGATTAATTAATATTATCGTTAATTAATCAATGAGATGAATAATTTGTTTATTTGACATTATGAATAATAAAATAAATAAGTAAGTTACTAAAATGATGAGATTATATTGACTTCTATGGGTAAATGTGCAATACTTGAATATATAAAGTGTGGAGAAACACTTAGGTGTGACCATGCAAGTATACATAAACTATGCTATATAATGCAATGTGAATATATTACACATATGGACCATGTATTAAGATTAATTAAACTATGTGAGCTACATGATTAATACCTATGTGACAATGTGAGTAAGTATACATTAAAATGATATATCATGAATATATTGTAAACAATTATTGAATTAATAGAATCTAATAATGAATGAGATAATGTAATATGGTAATATTTGATTTGAATTATATCCGGTAAAACAAATGTGCATGGATTATATGTGTGTAAATTACACTTATTACAGTATGTGAATTACATTGTGACATTAAATTACAACCTAAGTGTAGATATTATGTATAAGTATATAACATAAGTGTTGTATGAATCCATATTGACCAATGGCTGAGCTGCATTCTCTTGTCCCATAATAAGAGTCACATTTCATTCTCTTCACGTGGAAAACTCCAAGCTAGTCTACTGCCTCTTCTCTCAAAATCAACGTTCTAGCTATCATGATGAACAAGGGAGTGGTATTGATAATGAGTTTCACCAACTAATTACCAACTCTCCATTAACCTCTATACAATACAAAATCTCGTTGGTTTAATTTGATGTATATATGCATTGTCTGTATTTTGGTTTCTCTATAAATACAACCCATCTCCTTCTAAATTGATTTGCTGAGAATTTCTAAGAGAAGAGAGTATACTGTGATTGTCTATTTAGTTGAGAAGGAATTTCTATAGTAGCATTAGCAAGCCCAAACCATTAACAGAGGTATATTAAGCATTCCTTGTTCTTCATTTTTCAGTTTCTGTCAAAATTCCAATTCTTGATTATGGATGAAAAACATGCCAAATGGATTATAGAAAGCTTGTTTAGTTGTTATAATAAACTTATAAGCATATTGAAATATAATGTGGTTATTTTCGTGAGGAAATTTTGTGAATTGGGTTGATGTTTTCCGAAGCAGGAGCTTCCAGCTCTGTACAGGTAACGGCGCAGCTGCGCCCTGGTTATACTGGGGTACTGCGCAGCTGCGCCAGTGCTGGACTTGTGTTTTGCTGGCCAAGGCCCTGCGCAGCTGCGCTAGTTTTGAACTGGGATGCTGCGCAGCTGCGCCGGTCACTGGTTCCAGATTCTGCTTCTGCTTAAGGAACTGTTATGTGCTACTTGCTAATATGACTTAGATAAAGCATGCTAGCTTGTGTAACATACATATATAAACATATCGAGACAATGTGAGCATGTTTTACTAAGAGTTGCATGCATACTTATAGTTTGCGATAAACTTAGAGTTTTATAAACAAACTTCGAATTTGAAAATGAACTCGATATGTATACTTGACATGTTAACATTCTGACCTTGCAAGCATATTTGTATGATTTAAGGATGTATGAAAAGCATGCTAACTTATGTATATAGGTTCTGTGATACAATATGAACCTAACTAGTGCACATTTATAACGGAAGCGTAGAGTTTGAAAACAAAATTTGATAAATTATATTCATGTTGATATTCTGATCTTATAAGCATGTTTATATGGCCATGAAATGCATGTCGGACATGATAACATATATATATAGATAGCATGGACATGTTAGGCCTTATTAGCAAGCTTTACTAATGAAAATATGAGCTTTGAACGTGAACTTTGATATGTTATGTCGAGAATTAGAATCTGATAATTTTGAACGTGTTTGATGGTAATCTTAGACTCACTAATGTATTATACATGTATGCCTACCATGCTAGATATCGTGAAAACAAGATAGGCCTAAATGAAGCATGTATTCAAACTAATAACTACGATAGTTACATGAATACTCATAAGCATGCCTGGAATGAGTTATATACTCGCCTCATATGTTTAAGATAAACATGATAGCTAAGGTGATATCACATGTTAATGATTGAATCCGATTGTTGACGGTTAACTTATAAGTAATGCTATAACTCGCTAATTTGAATATGTTTACTATTTGTGGTAGTCTCACATGATAGTAATGATGTATGAAAATGATTAACTAGAGAAAAGAGGAAAGTTAAGAATAGAAATTAGATACTAAATAATTGTGTAGCTAGGATAGAACTTAGCTTGTGTGTTGATCGTATATTCGAAGATATAATGTGAAGTTAAATTATATGACTAATGAATATCATATATATATATACGTAACTGTATTACGATAGGAATTCAAAAGTGTTGATTTGCTTTTCGTGGATAAACTACGCTAAAGGCAAGTTCTCTAACTTACACTCTTTTAAAGTGCAAGTTTCCTTACTTATACTCATTTATAAGTGCAAGTATCTTAGACCTTCGTGTTTTACTGTATTCAAGGAACGTGGTAAGCAACTTCTTAACACTACTCTTTATTGAACATTCAATTGGCTTATGCTATTATTGTCGTACGAGTAAACTCTTGAGATTAAATTCAGATATTACGAATCATATACTTCATGAATAGGATAAAAGTCGAACTATATTCTTCGGACTTTAAATCTTGAAATTAATTTATAGTTGTAGGATCTTGTAATTCATTGAGAAGAACAACCTTCTTTGAAGGGAATATATAATTGTCGGAGAACCGACGTGCACACTTGAGTATGATTGATTGTTATGCATAATGATGGTACTTTAGGCTGATCACCTTTTTTGTTGGATTTTCAGTTTATTACTGTTAATTCTAGTAGAAGTTCATAGTCCTTAGCGACTGCTTAGTATTCAGTTATCTTGAAATCTTGAATTGATTTATTATTGAATCACATTGATATTATTCTGTCCTTAGCGACTGTTATTGAAAACTGTTGATATTCTTGTTATCCTTGAACTATCAAACCTTGTTATACCCTTTCGAGAATTGAGAATCTTATTACTCACCCTTATTGTATATTACTTGCTGGGCAATATGTGCTCATTCTTGCTTTCCCTAAAACATTTCAGTTAAGGCAGAGCATAGTGAACCTTCGGGCGTTGATAAGGGCAAGGGCAAAGCTACCAACTAGCTTGTCTCTTTTATGTTTTTAAATATTTTAATGTTGTATTAAGATGATGTAGTAAGACTGGATTTGATTATGTTTAAGCTTAAGTTAGATTATGTAATAAGTAGTTAATTGATATTATTATGTAATATATTAAGTACTGTAGGTTACGAGACTTGGGGGAATAATTATAATAAATCATTGTAAATTATTCTAGAATAGATTTTCCGCTGTGATTGTGTGATACTTAGTTACTATTATTGTGATGTATTACCATGAGCACGTGACGAACCAAATTCGAGAGACCCCGTGACGGTCCTGGAATTTGGGGGCGTCACAGGTTGGTATCAAAGCTGTAGTTATAAACCTTAGGAACGAGTGTCCTTAGACTATAACTTAGGCGAACTTAGAAGTTAGGAAGGAGATAAAACTCATGTAGAGTTTTCCTGGAGAGACTTAGTCTGTTATGAAATGTAACTTCATTCTATACAATGAACTTATGTTTTATTTAACATTTTAATGGAGTTGCTGTTTGTTTGTCATGTGTTTGTGATTGTAGGATGACAGACACAGGTGTACCTAGTAGAGTGGCAGAGGAGGAGCCCAGGGATATACATGTAGTATATGAGGCACCTCTAGAGGCTACACCAGTGCAGGCTGTTGCACCGTTCGAGTCCGACGACGAGGACGAAATTGAGATAGAGTCTGATCCAGAGGAGGAGCCGATGGAGGACGAGCCGATGGAGGATGAGCCAGTAGAGGACTCTGATGAGGCTACCGTAGAGGAGCAGATGCTAGGCAAGTATGAGGAGTGAATCTTAAAGTTAGACTGCAGGGTTCAGGAGCTGGAGGCAGAGGCCCAAGAGAGAGAGTTCGAGTTCCATAAACTGAGGGACGAGGACCACCAGAGGAAGCTGGCCATGCAGGAGTTAGAGGTGGAGATTTCCTACAGTAGGGAGGCAAGGATCCAGATGGGGACTCTGTTTCATAGGTCGGTAGCAAGAAATGTAGATCTGGCAGGGAAGCTGGAAGAAGTAGAACAGAGAGAATTGAGTGAGAAGACTGAGAAAGAGGCACTCCGTACTCAACTAGAATTGGAGGTGATGGATAGGATACACTTCGAGGAGAAGTGGGAAGCGTCCAATGAGAGAGCTGACGACCTAGAGGACGAGGTCAGGTGCAAGAAGAGAAAGATGAACAAGATGGGGTATGTGTTCCGTTCAGCTTTTGAGAGGGTGATTGATGGTGTGTACCACTACCCGACAGAACAGGGACAGACTCTACATACCTTGAGCCGAGAGCTGGTTGCGTATATAGCACAGCTGGAGTACAAGAGCGCAGTGGAGCGCGGGATGATGGAATGAGATTCCCTTAGTCAGTCTAGTAGTAGTTAGTAGCATATATCTTTATGTGTTGTACATTCTATGTTGTAATCCCGATCTTTTGTGTAAGATGTGGGATAATGATGTAAACCCCGAGTTAGATTATATTAGAGGGGTAGTATGGTAGAAGGTTGGTATATTCCCCGTCTTTTGTGATATTAGGGGATATATATGATAACATTTATAGCAGTATGCTAGGGAAATCATGTAATGAAACGATTTGGCATATGTATATAAATGAAGTTTATTTCAGAAATGTGTTATAAATTTATTCTTTTGTATTAAAAGAAATACTTAAGTAATATACTTGAATAATAATAAAATAAAAAATTTGTGATGCAGATAATGCCGCCCAGACGTAGATTGACTGCACCTGAGGAGTCAGTGAACAATGAGAGGGAACAAGTAGACCCAATCCAGAAACTGGTAGACTTGTTAGGAGAAGCCTTAAGGGGAAGGAACAATGAACCCGTTCGCCCAAACCCTCAGACTATGCCAGTAACAACCTTTAAAGACATTAAGAGTGTAGGACCCCCGGAGTTCGAGGGAACTACCGACCCAATCGTCGCACAAACGTGGATCAAGGAGATCAAAAAAGCTTTCACTATAGCTAGCGTAGGCGAAGATCAGAAGACGGTGTTTGCCACGTACATGATGAGGGGAGAAGTGAACTATTGGTGGGAGGCTAATCAACAAAGAGCTGGAGAAGGGATAATAGCTTGGGATAAGTTTAAGACGCTGTTCTTCGAGAATTACTTCCCGAAGAGTATGAAGAATAGGATGGAGGTGAAATTCCTAGAGTTAAAACAAGGTGAGATGACGGTGGCGCAATACGCGGCTAGGTTTAACGAACTAGCGCGATTTGCGGAGCACCAAGTTGGGGATGAAGAGAGAAAGTCTAGACGCTTCAAACAAGGGTTGAAGCCGTGGCTGTTCAATAAGGTATCAGTTCTTCAAATTGATTCCTTTGCAACATTACTGGAGAAGGCAATCATTGCGGAAGGTGGCAATGAGGCCTTAAGTCTGTATAACAAAGAGAAGAAAGGAAAGAATGCTGGAGGAGAGAATCGTACAGGAGGAAGCAGCAGTGGAGGAAGTAATTTGGGAAAGAGAAAGTGGGAGAATAACAACAACAATAATAAGAACAACAATAATCAATCAGGGAATTTTCATGGAGGTTTCAAGAAGAGGGCTGAAGGATGCCCAAAGTGTGGAAAGAACCACCAGGGTGAGTGCTGGAAGGGTCGCGACACTTGCTACAACTGCGGACAGGAAGGGCACATCTCGCCAAACTGTCCGAAACCAAAGAAGATCCAAGGGTGTTTTGCTTGCGGCTCAACGAAGCACCGAATTAAGGACTGCCCAAAGAAGGGAAGTGGCGGGGGTAGCAATCAGCAAGGAGGCAACAAGCTGATGATCAGCGGGCCGGCACAATCCAACCGCCCAACCGCCAGAACCTTTAACATGACCGTCCAGGACGCAATGGCTGCAAAGGACGTGGTGTCAGGTATAATCCCAATCAATGATATAAATGCTTATGTATTATTTGATTCGGGTGCCACCTGTTCTTTTATATCTGAAGAATTTGCTAGTAAACTTAGTACACCCCGAGAACGATTAGAAAATCCTTTGATCATAGAAGTTGCTAATAAGGAAGTGATCCCTGTAGAATACGTTTATCGAAATTATCGCGCAAACATTAGAGAACATGAACTGAGCGTAGACCTAATTCCTATTAGATTGGGAGAGTTTGACGTAATACTTGGAATGGATTGGTTGTATAACCATGCTGCGATAACTGACTGTCAGAACAAATGTGTGAGCCTTCAGACTCCAAGTAAGTCTAAGGTAGTGTTTTATGGTAGCTCATCACTTAAGCCATCGTGTTGCGTTACGATGATGCAGGCCAAGAAATTGTTAAGGAAAGGATGTGTAGGTTATCTAGCTTACATCGTTGATACTCGGAAAAAGGGAGTAGAAATTAAGGATATATCCGTAGCTAATGAATTTCAAGATGTGTTTCCGGACGATCTGCCTGGTCTTCCGCCAGACAGAGAAATCGAATTAGTAATAGACTTAGCACCGGGAACGGCACCGATTTCGAAAGCTCCATATAGTATGGCGCCAGTAGAAATGAAGGAATTGATGATACAATTGCAAGAGTTATTGGATAAGGGTTACATTCGACCGAGTGTTTCTCCTTGGGGAGCTCCAGTGTTATTCGTTAAGAAAAAGGACGGATCAATGAGGCACTTTATCGATTATCGAGAATTGAAAGAGTAACGATCAAGAATCGATATTCGCTACCAAGGATAGACGACCTGTTTGATCAACTGAAGGGAGCAAAGTGTTTCTCGAAAATTGACCTACGAACAGGATATCATCAACTGAGAGTGAGGGATGAGGACATACCAAAGACTGCATTTCGAACCCGTTATGGACACTACGAGTTTTTGGTAATGTCATTTGGATTAACTAATGCTCCGGCAACATTTATGGACTTGATGAATCGAGTTTTCAAGCCATACTTGGATAGATTTGTAGTGGTTTTTATTGACGACATTTTGATCTACTCGAAGACAGAGGAAGAACACGCCGAACATTTGAAGATTGTTTTGGAGGCACTAAGGAAGGAGAAGATGTATGCGAAGTTTTCTAAGTGCGAATTTTGGATGGAGAAGGTTCAATTCTTAGGCCACGTGGTGGATAAGAATGGAATCTCAGTAGACTCTGCAAAGGTCGAAGCAGTAAGTAATTGGGAACAACCGAGAACACCGACGGAGGTGAGAAGCTTTTTAGGGTTAGTTGGGTACTATCGAAGATTTATCCAAGATTTTTCTAAGATAGCAACCCCGTTGACCAATTTGACTAGAAAGACGGTGAAATTTGTATGGACCGACAAATGCGAAGAGATTTTTCAGAGGTTGAAGAAGAGATTGAGCGAAGCGCCTGTGTTATCACTACCAGATGATGTGGGAAATTTTGTGGTGAATAATGATGCATCGCATAAGGGACTTGGCTGTGTGCTTATGCAGCACGACAAAGTCATTGCGTATGCATCACGATAACTGAAGGATTACGAAAAACGATACCCTACTCACGACTTAGAGTTAGCGGCAGTAGTTTTTGCGTTAAAGATATGGAGGCATTATCTATACGGAGAGAAATGTGAGATATACACGGACCACAAAAGTCTGAAATATATCTTCACACAGAAGGAGTTGAACATGCGCCAGAGAAGGTGGTTAGAATTAATCAAAGACTATGACTGCAATATTCTTTATCACCTGGGGAAGGCAAATGTGGTTGCCAACGCTCTGAGCAGGAAAGGAAGGGAGAAATTATTTAATTTGACGACTCAAGAAGAGTTGATAAGAGAGATGGAGAAATTGGATATAGAAGTGAAGGGACCCGAGGGGTCTGAAGAAAGGTTGTTTGTGGTGGAAGCTCATCCGACATTGTTGGATAGAATAAAGGAAGCCCAGGAAAAGGATGAAGAATGTGAGAAAATCCGAAAGAGGATCACAGAAAATGAGGAAGAGAAATTTCGAATAGATAAAGACTGTATTTTGAGATTTGAAGGAAGAGTGTGGGTACCAGCGATAACCGAGTTGAGGGAAGAGATTTTGCACGAGGCACACAATACGACATATTCCGTTCATCCGGGAGGCACAAAGATGTACCGAGATCTAAGGCAACATTTTTGGTGGCCCAATTTGAAACGGGAAGTCGCAGAGCGCGTCAGTAGATGTTTGACTTGCCAACGCGTTAAAGCAGAGCATCAACGGCCAAGTGGTTTACTACAACCGTTAGAAATACCAGAGTGGAAATGGGAGCATATTACGATGGACTTCGTGGTAGGACTTCCAGTTACGCAGAAAGGTTATGATGCTATTTGGGTTAACGTGGATCAACTAACCAAGACCGTACATTTTCTACCAATCAAGATCCGCTCCAGTTTGAATCAGTTAGCAAGCTTATACGTAAAAGAAATTGTCTCACGACATGGAGTGCTTGTGTCAATTGTCTCTGATCGAGATCCGCGCTTCACGTCCAATTTTTGGAAGAGTTTACAAGAGAGAATGGGAAGACAGTTGAGGTTGAGTACGGCTTACCATCCTCAGACAGATGGACAAAGTGAGCAAACTATATAAACACTGGAGGACATGCTTAGAACTTGCGTGATGGATTTCAAGGGAAATTGGGACGACCACCTACCCTTAGTCGAATTTGCGTATAATAATAGTTACCATACGAGTATCGGCATGCCACCGTACGAAGCTCTTTATGGAAGAAAGTGCAGAATGCCATTATGTTGGGACGAAGTCGGAGAGCGACGAATACTCGGACCAGAGCTAGTGCAACAAACCGCAGACGTGGTGACAGTGATAAGAGCCAGATTAGTAGCAGCTCAAGATCGCCAGAAGAAATATGCAGATTTGCATCGACAGGACCGAGACTTCAAAGTCGGCAGTTTCGTATTCTTGAAGGTATCTCCCTGGAAGGGAAAAATCCGTTTCGGCAAGAAAGGAAAATTGAGTCCGAGATTCATAGGACCGTTCGAGATACTGAAGCGAGTGGGCGAAGTGGCATACAAAGTTGCGTTACCACCCGAACTGGAGCACATCCACAACGTGTTTCACATTTCCGTGTTGCGACCGTACAAGGCCGACTACAAGCACGTGATTTCTTACAAGCCCATTTAAGTGGAGAAGAACTGGCATATGAAGAGATTCCTGTCCAGATATTAGATAGAAAGAGCAAACCTTGAGAAATAAAATTATTTCATCTGTAAAAGTACTTTGGCGTAACCACGATGTCGAGGAGGCAACGTGGGAGTTAGAAGATAGGATGATGAAGGACTATCCCCATCTATTCGTGTAACCTTGTAGCAATTCCGGGACGGAATTTTTATAAGGGGGGGGGGGAGGATGTAATACCCGAGAATTTCCTAATATTATTAAATAGATATATTAATGAAAATGAGAATTTATTAGAATATAAATGATTTTGTGTTATGAGATGAATTAATTCAATTATATATTAAATTGAATAATTATAATAATTGAGAAATTTATGGAGTTTGCGATAAACTCGTTGATAGCCTTGTGTGGCACAATGATGAGGATTATTAATGATTATATTAATTAACGAATGAATTGTTAAGTAAACAATTAATCTATATTAATTGTTAATTGCTATTGTAGAATATTAATTAATGGTTATGGAATATTAACTGTGATTGATTGATAATACGTGATTATTATTATTGCAAGAAATATAATAATAATAAGCAATGCATGATATTTAATCATATAAATTAATAATCAATGAGGAATGGATTAATTAATATTATCGTTAATTAATCAATGAGATGAATAATTTGTTTATTTGACATTATGAATAATAAAATAAATAAGTAAGTTACTAAAATGATGAGATTATATTGACTTCTATGGGTAAATGTGCAATACTTGAATATATAAAGTTTGGAGAAACACTTAGGTGTGACCATGCAAGTATACATAAACTATGCTATATAATGCAATGTGAATATATTACACATATGGACCATGTATTAAGATTAATTAAACTATGTGAGCTACATGATTAATACCTATGTGACAATGTGAGTAAGTATACATTAAAATGATATATCATGAATATATTGTAAACAATTATTGAATTAATAGAATCTAATAATGAATGAGATAATGTAATATGGTAATATTTGATTTGAATTATATCCGGTAAAACAAATGTGCATGGATTATATGTGTGTAAATTACACTTATTACAGTATGTGAATTACATTGTGACATTAAATTACAACCTAAGTGTAGATATTATGTATAAGTATATAACATAAGTGTTGTATGAATCCATATTGACCAATGGCTGAGCTGCATTCTCTTGTCCCATAATAAGAGTCACATTTCATTCTCTTCACGTGGAAAACTCCAAGCTAGTCTACTGCCTCTTCTCTCAAAATCAACGTTCTAGCTATCATGATGAACAAGGGAGTGGTATTGATAATGAGTTTCACCAACTAATTACCAACTCTCCATTAACCTCTATACAATACAAAATCTCGTTGGTTTAATTTGATGTATATATGCATTGTCTGTATTTTGGTTTCTCTATAAATACAACCCATCTCCTTCTAAATTGATTTGCTGAGAATTTCTAAGAGAAGAGAGTATACTGTGATTGTCTATTTAGTTGAGAAGGAATTTCTATAGTAGCATTAGCAAGCCCAAACCATTAACAGAGGTATATTAAGCATTCCTTGTTCTTCATTTTTCAGTTTCTGTCAAAATTCCAATTCTTGATTATGGATGAAAAACATGCCAAATGGATTATAGAAAGCTTGTTTAGTTGTTATAATAAACTTATAAGCATATTGAAATATAATGTGGTTATTTTCGTGAGGAAATTTTGTGAATTGGGTTGATGTTTTCCGAAGCAGGAGCTTCCAGCTCTGTACAGGTAACGGCGCAGCTGCGCCCTGGTTATACTGGGGTACTGCGCAGCTGCGCCAGTGCTGGACTTGTGTTTTGCTGGCCAAGGCCCTGCGCAGCTGCGCCAGTTTTGAACTGGGACGCTGCGCAGCTGCGCCGGTCACTGGTTCCAGATTCTGCTTCTGCTTAAGGAACTGTTATGTGCTACTTGCTAATATGACTTAGATAAAGCATGCTAGCTTGTGTAACATACATATATAAACATATCGAGACAATGTGAGCATGTTTTACTAAGAGTTGCATGCATACTTATAGTTTGCGATAAACTTAGAGTTTTATAAACAAACTTCGAATTTGAAAATGAACTCGATATGTATACTTGACATGTTAACATTCTGACCTTGCAAGCATATTTGTATGATTTAAGGATGTATGAAAAGCATGCTAACTTATGTATATAGGTTCTGTGATACAATATGAACCTAACTAGTGCACATTTATAACGGAAGCGTAGAGTTTGAAAACAAAATTTGATAAATTATATTCATGTTGATATTCCGATCTTATAAGCATGTTTATATGGCCATGAAATGCATGTCGGACATGATAACATATATATATAGATAGCATGGACATGTTAGGCCTTATTAGCAAGCTTTACTAATGAAAATATGAGCTTTGAACGTGAACTTTGATATGTTATGTCGAGAATTAGAATCTGATAATTTTGAACGTGTTTGATGGTAATCTTAGACTCACTAATGTATTATACATGTATGCCTACCATGCTAGATATCGTGAAAACAAGATAGGCCTAAATGAAGCATGTATTCAAACTAATAACTACGATAGTTACATGGATACTCATAAGCATGCCTGGAATGAGTTATATACTCGCCTCATATGTTTAAGATAAACATGATAGCTAAGGTGATATCACATGTTAATGATTGAATCCGATTGTTGACGGTTAACTTATAAGTAATGCTATAACTCGCTAATTTGAATATGTTTACTATTTGTGGTAGTCTCACATGATAGTAATGATGTATGAAAATGATTAACTAGAGAAAAGAGGAAAGTTAAGAATAGAAATTAGATACTAAATAATTGTGTAGCTAGGATAGAACTTAGCTTGTGTGTTGATCGTATATTCGAAGATATAATGTGAAGTTAAATTATATGACTAATGAATATCATATATATATATATATACGTAACTGTATTACGATAGGAATTCAAAAGTGTTGATTTGCTTTTCGTGGATAAACTACGCTAAAGGCAAGTTCTCTAACTTACACTCTTTTAAAGTGCAAGTTTCCTTACTTATACTCATTTATAAGTGCAAGTATCTTAGACCTTTGTGTTTTACTGTATTGAAGGAACGTGGTAAGCAACTTCCTAACACTACTCTTTATTGAACATTCAATTGGCTTATGCTATTATTGTCGTACGAGTAAACTCTTGAGATTAAATTCAGATATTACGAATCATATACTTCATGAATAGGATAAAAGTCGAACTATATTCTTCGGACTTTAAATCTTGAAATTAATTTATAGTTGTTGAGATCTATGCCATTTGATTCGGCTAGACTTATATTATTGAAAAGCGACCCAAACTAATTGATTGGTGCGGGATCTTGTAATTGACTGAGAAGAACAACCTTCTTTGAAGGGAATATATAATTGTCGGAGAACCGACGTGCACACTTGAGTATGATTGATTGTTATGCATAACGATGGTACTTTAAGCTGATCACCTGTTGTACCTATTTTTGTTGGATTTTCAATTTATTACTGTTAATTCTAGTAGAAGTTCATAGTCCTTAACGACTGCTCAGTATTCAGTTATCTTGAAATCTTGAATTGATTTATTATTGAATCACATTGATATTATTTTGTCCTTAGCAACTGTTATTGAAAACTGTTGATATTCTTGTTATCCTTGAACTATCAAACCTTGTTATACCCTTTCGAGAATTGAGAATCTTATTACTCACCCTTATTGTATATTACTTGCTAGGCAATTTGTGCTCATTCTTGCTTTCCCTAAAATATTTCAGTTAAGGCAGAGCATGGTGAACCTTCGGGCGTTGATAAGGGCAAGGGCAAGGCTACCAACTTGCTTGTCTCTTTTATGTTTTTAAATATTTTAATTTTGTATTAAGATGAAGTAGTAAGACTGAATTTGATTATATTTAAGCTTAAGTTAGATTATGTAATAAGTCGTTAATTGATATTATTATGTAATCTATTAAGTACTGTAGGTTGCGAGACTTGGGAAATAATTATAATAAATCATTGTAAATTATTCTAGAATAGATTTTCCGCTGTGATTGTGTGATATTTAGTTACTATTATTGTGATGTATTACAATGAGCACGTGACGAACCAAATTCGAGAGACCCCGTGACGGTCCTGGAATTTGGGGGCGTCACAATAGAAGAGTCTAGCTTCTATAGGACTTCAACAATAATCAAAGAATTTCAAAGTAGCTGAATAATGATTCATTTTCAATAACAAGGCTTTCTCAAATTTCATGCTGAGTGATCATACATGCATCATGAACTAGTAGAGGAATCATTATTTATTAAAACTAAATTACCCCTGGAATATAAGTTAACCGTAAAGATTAAATCATATTTTATGTAGTACATAAAGTAATCAGCTTCATTGTACTTTATATTATGCATAATACTCAATAATAGTGCATTGGGTCGTTTTACGACAATACAATTTTTTCATCTCAGTCTTACATCATGATTTTGTACCACAACAATATGGTTTGGATTGCTGTCAAAGAAATACTATGATTTCAACATATAATATCAATATTGATCTAGCCGAATTCAATGGCATAGATCTTCCAATAATAAATCAGTTCATAATAAATAGAACGTTTCATGCTTTAACAATATATTAGCCTCGCCAAAATAATTAGCTTAGACATGGCTCATAAATAGTTCAAATAATAGAACAATAATCAATTGCACTATGTGTGAATAACAATAATCGTTATAGATGTGAATAACTAACAATAATTATTCACTAATCACGCTTTGAAATTAATAACTCAAGTTGAGTTAGGAAACTTGCAATAAATGCGAATATTCAATAGTAATCTTAGATGTGAAATAATCAACAATAACTATCCACTACCATGCTTGAAAGATAATAACTCGAGTTTGAGTTAGGGAACTTGCATAAACGAATAACAAAAATCATTATGGATGTGAATAATTAACAATAATTATTCACGAACATGCTTTGAAATTAATAACTCAAGTTTAGATAGAAAACTTTCTTACAAGATCCATTGCATAAAGTAAATGCAAGGGTTAGGATACTTGCCTTTATCGATGCTTACTGTTGCGCCGTTTAAGTGTTAACAAAAACAGACACAAAAACACGTGCAAGTGTACACGGTCGGCAAGTAATAACTCGGTAAGTCGAGATCGTCCCACAGAAAACGGAGTCAGGCCTAATCTATTATGCAACAGTCCATTAGTTATCTATGTCTGCTTAAACAGTTGTCACAGTGTTCTTTAATTAATTATCCTAAATTTTAACTAAACTTAACCAATTAATAAACAAGGGGTTCAAATTAGAGGGATATGGGATCCTAACTTCATCTAAAGCGTCACCTAGGTTAACCACACCACAAATCATACACGGATAATCATATAGAGACGCTAGTCGGGAGAACGGATGTGAGACTTGACTATCTTTCAATACACCAAGTCCAAATCATATAATGTCCACAATTAAGATAGAAATCACATGAACATCGGCAAAGCCTAAACCACTATATTTCTATGCGATTTACAAACCAAACCAATTTACGCACAAACTCCCCTTAGACTACATACGGCCATACAGTATATTTCTATCCGGCTAGCGAATCATAAAACTCAACCAAAGCAAGTTTCAGAAACATATGCTAACATGGAGAAATCTAAGTTTACACTTCATTTTTCAAGTTTATATAAACTATTAGAGTAGATGTTGATCAAGCATCTAGGCATACAAACAACCATGTTAGGCAAACCACATATTATCATCCATGTATATCAAAGAGACATAAACCCTTGGTTTAGCAATTAGAATCCATTAGAATCCCATAATGGAAGTTAGTTCAACACTGAACCTCCCACCATTATAGGATTCAAACCAAGCATTGAGCAACTAGGAAATGAGAGAAACAAGAGAAAGAAAGTGTAGAATTGTGGTTTCCCCCTTTCAATAGAAGATAACAAACTCAAGTCTGGACCACAAATGAGTTCCAAGATGAACCCTAGAAAATGCATTACTAGTAGAGTAAGAAGGAAGAAGAAGAGAAGCCTCTTGGACCTTCACACTCTCTAACCTAGAATATAGGAACACAACTCTATGCTAATAAAATGAAGTCTGATAAT
The DNA here is from genome assembly GCA_020205555.1 of Panax stipuleanatus. Lineage (NCBI taxonomy): Eukaryota > Viridiplantae > Streptophyta > Magnoliopsida > Apiales > Araliaceae > Panax > Panax stipuleanatus. Next base: position 90,165,334 of record CM035121.1, read on the forward strand.
AATGATAAGTGATACTATGTTCAAAGCAACCACAAAGCCTTATACACGATTACACTCAGCAAACTAAAATTAAAGTTAGCAACTATGACCGGCGCGGGCGCGCGGGCTCTAGCTTTACTTGCGGCGCGGCCGCGCGCTTCTCCAGAGTAGTCCTCTGGCTCTGGCACTCGGCGCGGGCGCGCGGGCTGCCCTTACTTTCTTGGCGAGGCCGCGCGAGTACTTTTCTGCTGCTGGTGCAATCTTGTTGTGGCTGCTTTCTTGTGAAATCCTTTACTCATTCTTTTGTGCTTCTTTTTCCTTCACTTGGCCTGCATCAAAGCCATCATCACATGCCCCTCACCTCTTACCATCTTCATACCAAGCCCCCATCTGCTTCACATAGGTTCTCGCTTGCTTTTGCCCATACCATTCCACCTTGTCCGTCTCCATGCCAATCTACCCGCCTTGTTGCCGAGTTTATACTATATGTTCATTTTCATGCCATACCACGCCTTTATCACACTGTTTCCTGTCTTTTGGAGTTTCCTACCTAAAACATGCAAAGCAAAGATAAACGCATTAAAAGACACTAAAGTGTTTGAGTTTAAGCCATAATCAGAGTAAGATGGCGTCCAATAAGTAGGTATAAAACCTACTTATCACTTACTGCTACTCAATATAGTTTTATCTTTAATACAAATACATATCCTTAATAAGATTATTCTTGCAATCGGTATATCACATTATACTTCACAATACTATTACTTTATAACTAAATTATCTAACATGTAATCACATAATCAAACATTAGATAACACCTTAATACCATACGTATTCACCATTCTAAACTTAGCACACATCGAGTCTTTAACAGTATTCAATATAGTACGCTGAGTGATTTCTCATAGACAACTAATAAAATAGTTTCCCGTCTCGTCTACACTTTTTTTACATAGCGAGTTAGATCGATAGCTAGTTCGTATATACCTCCGCTTCCTGAAGGAATTGTTTAGCCCAGATACTATATATCAACTATTAAAGACTACGAATGTACTACTTTAGATTTAACACTTACTCTTTTATTTATAAGTTCTTATTTATAACTAGTAAACCATATAACCAATTATAAATAAAACTCATTGTACTATAAATGAAATAATTTCAGCATTATAATTGTTTACAAAATAAATATTCATCAACTATATTTAAAATAAATTGAGCATTATAACTGCTTGCAAAATAAATATTCGTTTACTATGTTTGAAATAAATCGAGCATTATAACTGCTTTATAAAATAAATATTCGTACTAAATACTTGAAGAAAACCGAACATAATAACTGCTTACAAAAGTATATTTTCTACTTTATAAGAGAAATAAACCGGACATTATAAGTGCTTGTAAATAGGACTTTTGTACTATATACTTAAAATAATTTGGACATTATAACTGCTTGTAAAAGTATATTTTTACTAATTATATAAAGAAGAAAGAAAATAATAACCACTAGAGTAAATACCTCTTGAAGTTGCAAGCTTTAACTAATCATTTGAAATCCTGAAATTAATCTAACTCACAAGAATTCTCTCTTTCTAATTCTAGATTATAACTTTGTTTTCTTGAAACTTGCTTTGAAAATGAATAGAATGGCCTGCAATTTATAGGAAAACATAGTTTCACTAATTGCACGTTAGGGGCTTGGCTTATTACAGTTTGCACCTAGTTTATTACAGTTTGGTTCATAGGTTAATTATACTTTAGTACTTCATTAATTGTACCTTAGTCCCTCAAAATATCCACTAGGTGACATCATCATAACATCATCATGATGACATCATCTTTGTGTTTCTTTAAGGATGATGTCATGCTTGCATCATCTGTGTTTCTTTAAGGATGATGTCATGCTTGTATCATGCTTGCATCATCTATTCTCTGATTGGTCGATTTAAGTTCACATGGATTGGAGGGTATTTTGGCCATTTCACAAATAATTTTAAGGGTAATTTAGTCATTTCATATATTTTTCTTAAATTTTAACCCTTAAGATTTGCTAATTAGCATAAGAGTTTGCAAATTAGGGTTAGGATTTTCTAATCTTAAATTAGGGTTTCTAAATGAATATTTGGGATTCTAACTACACATTAGGATTTTCTAATTAAACATTAGGGTTTCCTAATTAAGTTTATATAATTGTATTCCATCTAATCAGTACTTAACACTAATCACATAATGTACATACACATAATCTTAAATACAATTATAATAATATTTGTATTAATATACAAAGCCCTATTCAAATTAGGGTTTTGATTCGTTATTCACCTTTACCTCCTTGACATTTCTTAGTCAATAAATAAATTGACCATCTTTCTAAATTCATATCATGAATGCTCAAAATATTACTGATAACAATAAGAATAAAAATATAAAAAAATTATTCGTAAAAATATAATCGTATAAAATTATGGGTCCTTACATTCTCCCCTCCTTATAAGAATTCCGTCCCCGGAATCACTATAACCTTACTCAAATTATGTCTATCCTTAGACACTTATTTATTAAACAATCAATTTTTCTTAAATTACTCTCCTCGTATTTAATACTTCATTTATTATTTCCTATCCCAATTTAGGGCAGAAAGTCTGTGCTTAACTCAAGTCTCGTTTAACTTGGTATAGCTCATATTTACCTATTGTATTTAGGTATCAACATCATATTCACAATGGTATTCCTTTAATATATTAAGCAACTTGTGCTTTCTCTCACTCTACTTGGGAACGTCTAAGGTTTACCATGGACCACATGAGTATTCTTGTGTTCTAATAACTTTTTAAAGTTATACCATCAATTCTTTTATTTCTATATATGTGATATGAACCTATAACTCGTATATCAACCTGTAACTCGAACCGATAAAGGAATAGTACCTCGCTGTGATATTTATCAAATAAATCACACACGGTAATACCAACTTGTAACTCGAATCCATAAAGGAACAGTATCATATAGTGATATCTATAAACTAATACGTGCGCAATTATATTACTAATCAAAATTTTACCTGACACTATCTTTCGAAGTGATTACATCCTGAATCGTCATGTTAAACGTGTGTGTCGTTGGACTTTCTGGCTGATCTAGTTCTTTAATCATCAGTGTTTCACTGCTGTTTCCTTTGTTATTGCTTCCTTTCTTTGCATTCTTCTTTGGACAATTACGGGCATGATGGTCTAACGAGCTACATGAAAAATAACCTGGCAATTTCTTCGGATTTGGACAATTGGGATAGATGTGTCCCTCTTGACCACAGTTAACGCACATTCCTTTTCTCTTCAAACATATTCCTGGATGATTCTTACCGCAAACTGTACATGTCTCACCTCTCTTCCTACTTTTTCCTGACTTGTTTCCCGTTTGAGTATTGTCATTCCACTTACGCTTGGTAGAGTTTCTGCCTTCACTACTATTTACCTTATTACCTACTTCAACCTCCTTATTCTTTTGTTCTTGATTATACTTTGATACGGCTTCACTTCCTCTCTCGGCGATAATCGCCTCTTCCAATAGAGTCGAGAATTAATCAATTCGCAGTACATTTATCTTGTTGAATATCGATGGTTCCAGTCCGTTCTTAAAACGTCTCGAGCCTTGAGTTCCTCGGTGTTCACTTGATGTGGAGAGAACCTTGTTAGCTCGTTGAACTTGACGAAGTACTCCGACACTGACTGTGACGCCCTCAAATCCGGGTCCCTTGAACCTCGGACCTGGTACGTTACGATACATCATTTCTATAACTATTGCGGAAGATATAAACATAAATTGTTTATACAATAAACTTTTACACATAATCCCCAAGGTCGATAACCTTAACGTATTACCTTGATTCAATATTCTACTCGACATACAATGTCATTAGTATATAATACTATTATAAGTTTTATCTGTACGATAAACCAATACTGGAACTGTCTTTGACTTTTCCTGTATCCGACGTATTCATCCTAATCTGCAATGTTTATCATGATATAGCAAGGGTGAGCAACAAGTTTGCCCAGCAAGTTTAATTTCAAGAAAAGATATATCATGATTGAAAAGAATGAACAATAAGCTGGCTGACTTTCAATAATATAACCATTGTGAAATAGCATGAATCAAATTTACATAACTGATCGACCGAGACAATAAAAATGATTGGTCAATAAGGAACATGAATAAATTCAACTGAACAATATGGTAATAAAGGTGATCAGCCTTTCATACCTGATGAACATATGCAACATGCACAACGTGTGAATTAATAAATCATAGACGTGATATAATCAACAATGATTAACCACTATATGAAAGAATCGTTCAAGAAAACTTGCCTTTATCGCCGACTATTGCTACACAATCTAGTTAGCTTCATCTGAAGACCAAATATTGATAATATCGATCTCCTAATTAGAATAATATCATCGCAATAACTATTGCTAATTACAGTTATAAAATAACCTAAACACATTATCACATAATCCTATCGGTCAACAGAACACATAAGACCTAGTATCAAGTCAAACTATTTCAGTCTTAGTTGAGTTCGGTACTATTTCGACCTCCCGATTGCCTAATCGAATAATTATCGAGCCTAATATTAATAAGACTCTACTTAAACACTATAATATTAACTTAGATAATTTAATAATCAGTCAAAATATTTTTCACAAGCTCATAATAATTTTTAAATAATTAATACCATTTATAATGATTTTTCAATCAATAATATCATATTTAAATGATTTAAATACCAAATAATTCCATTATCATTAATATCTATTTAATTTCAAATATTAATGAAATACATGACATAATATTATAAGTTATTTATAATATTTCAAAGTATTTTTAATACTTTAATATCGCCTTAAAATGAATTTAAAATATTTAAAAATTATTATTAAATAGCTGCCATTAATATTAAAATATTAATGTAATTCATGACAAAATATTAAAAATTATGTTTTATAACTTAAAACATTTTTCATAACCTTTAAATCATTTTTAAATGATTTTTAAAACATTAAAACTATTTTTACATAATTTATTTAATACAATTATTAAATAAATTTATTATCATAATATTAATCTATACCTTCATTTGATTACTATTTAATATTAATTAAATAGTAATTAATTAATTACTTTTAGTTCTTATTTAATTAATAAATAATAGCCAAATAGATCTATCCATTATTTAATAGTAATTAGATAATGAATAATTAAATTATTATTTGTCTTTAATTATTATTTAATATTAATTAAATAATAATTAATTAATTACTTACTATCTGTCATTAATTATTATTTAATATTAAATAAATAATAATTAATTAATTACTTATCCTTGAATAATAGATAATCAATTCACTTCATAATTTTTTAATTATTCTTTCTTATTAATTTAGGAATAATTAATTATTATTTGCTCTTATTTATTATTTAATATTAATTAAATAATAAACAATTATTTTATAAATTCTTATATCAATGTAAGTAAGTAATTACATTATTATTACCTAATCTTACTTCAACATTCTTTAATCATTATTTAATATTAATTAAATAATAATTAATCAATTTATTAATCTCTAATTATTATTTAATCACAATTAAATAATAACTAGTTACTTTATTAACATTAACTTTATTTAATTATCATTTAATATCACTTAAATCATAATTAAATAATTAATTACATTTAATTTTGTATGTAATTAATTTGCTAACCATTTAATGGCTTTAAATAATTATTTTTAATAATTAATCACTTCCACTTATTTACGATTATGCCATTCTCGTCCACAATTTTCAGATTTGGTGTCCTTTACGGAAACGCTTGTAAAACAAAATGTACAACTCGGAATTAAGTTCCGTTAGAGGCATTGGATTCATAACTCCTTATGCTACAGTTTTCATTTATCAAATACTCAATTTGGAGTTGTTTTGAGTTCAGAAATTTGGACCGAAGTGGCTGATCAGTTTTGATTTTTTCCAACTTGACCCTCTTGTACTAAAACAATCATAACTTTTTCGTTTTAAAATTTTTGTGAGCGATTCTTGAGCTCAAGCGAAGCTAACTTCCGGTACTACAACTTTTGTTCTTGGACCATCTTCAAATTCCAAGCACAAAATTCTAGAGAATTCGTGGAAGGGAACTGCCCCGAATTTTCTAGACAGATTCGACTCTACTACTTTGAAATGTCATAAATTTTTGCTATGAAGTCGGAATTAGTCCGTTTTGGAGTCTATGGAAAGCTTATTCAGTTTACTACAACATACCAAAAGCCCAGAAGTTTCTGAACAATCTAGCTAATCCCAAAATTTTCTTTTAGGGGCAGCAGTGTACTAATTTTCTAAAGCTTAAAAACTATTTTGCTTTTCTTTCTTTTGATCAAACTTTTAACACCTAAAATGTCTAGATATACTCATAAAACACTTTAAAACTTGTATATATATGGTTTTAGAGTTCAAGAAACATAACTTGATATTTCATCAAAAACAAATCAAATAAAATACATAAACTAATATTTAGAGTTTGATTTTTATACCTTTCTTCCTTATTGATATCTTGTTCTTTCTTCCTCTCTCTTCTTCCTCTTCCCCATAGCTGGTCCCTCTCTCTTCTTTCTTTCTCATGGGCTGCCGACCACTACCTCCTCTCTCTCCTTTCTATTTCTTTTGCTAGCTTTACTTTCTCTCTCTCTAATCTTTGAGGTTACTTGCAAATCTATCCAACATATTTTCTCTTTCTCTTTTCTATCTTCTATTTTCTCTTTGCTATCTTATGTGATCTTAGGAGATATGCAAGGTGGCAACTTATTTTAGCATGTGATAATACTCCCTCCTTGCCTTGCCGGGTACATGCACCTCCTATTGCCCATATTTGTATTTTATTTTATTTGCTAAATTTGCTTATTAAAATGACATAAAAGTCCCACAATAATTGGACCAAAACTTAGGCCATTTAAATTATTGTTTGGGCTTTCTAATTAAATTATTTGGGCCATAAGAATAACATAGTCCAACACACTAATTTTATCTTATCCTAATTATTTATTAGGGTTTTTATTCCACTCCTTTTGTAATTTAAATACTTACATACATAAATTTAATTATATGCAACCCAATTAGGTTTTCTTTAACTAGGTTAATATAACTAATTAATTATGATAATAAAAATAAATCTCTTAAGTTCATTTACTAGTACATAATTTAAATACTAGCAAACTTATTTAATTTTTTTACATTACTTAAAAAAATTTAAATCAAACCGTATAGGTTCTTTAAATTTTTTAAATCATTCATCTATTTTCAATCTAGGTTTTATTCTTTATCCTTTAATTTAATCATTTAAGATTTTATTAATCTTACAAATTCTCGGGTTGTCACACTGACATGTGCTCCTACTTCAGATTTAGAAATTGTACTTCCACATTTTTCTTTATACTCTGATAAGTGGTTTTTATGACCATTTATTCAGATATTAACTAGCTTGTTTTATTGCTTAAACTCAAGTATTGTTGTGCTTTTCATATGTTTTTACTTTGTTTTGTAGTTTTCTCTATTTGGAACTCTCTTGGTGCATAATGGGCTCAAAAGGATGAAAGAATGCTAAAAAGAGAATTTGGAGCTAAAATATTGAAACAGGACAACTCAACACGGATTCCAAAGGGGCCACACACATGGCTTTCATACATTCCTAATGAGGAGGGATTCTATTTGGTTTTATTAAGACGAGCAGCTCACAAAATTAGCAATTATAGACGTGGGCCAGAGATTTATAGCAGCCAAGACTTAGCAGCAAGCTACATGCAAAAATTCAGCGGCTGGACAGTACGTACCCCCGTTGGGGCGGGGTGGTGGCAGTGGCTCAAGACTTTCCTTTGCTGATTCGGATGGGGCAATTGGAGAGATAAGGGGCCGGCTACTTTTCTTTTTCGTCTCGGAGTATGGGCTATCAATTGCAATGTTATATGGGCTACGGATATGTATATTATACGGTCATGCCTCCCTTCTTTGGGACGCACTGCACCGGGCTCACCCAGGGGCTATCTGATATTGGATAAATTATTCCTGCATCCAACCACTTAAGGATCTCCTTTTTGACCACCTCTTTCATGATTGGGTTCAATCTTCTTTGCTGCTCTACTGAAGGCTTGCTCTCATTCTCTAAGAGTATTTTATGAATGCAGTAAGCGGGGCTGATCCCCTTTATGTCAGCTATGGTCCATCCAATAGCTGATTTATACTCTCTAAGGACCCTCAACAATTTACTTTCTTGGTCGGATGATAAGGCAGCAACAATGATAACTGGTAATGTAGAAGATTTTCCCAGATAGGCATATCTTAAATGGTCTGGAAGAGGTTTCAGGTCAAGTGTGGGAGCCACCTCTAAAGAAGGCTTTAGTCGCTCTGAGGACTCCCCCATTTGTCTTAGTGGTTCGATGGGAACTTTAAATTTGCGCATGTGCGGCACTGTATTTAACATCTGGATGCATTCTAACACATCTGTCTCTTCTATGTCTGAGTCTCCTAGCAGAGCACTCTCCAACGGATCCACACTCAGCAAGTGTTCAGATTCTTCCTGCAGTATTCTGTCGACAGTATCAATTCTGAAGCACTCTTGCTCACCTGTGGGAAACTTCATAGCCTTAAAGACATTAAATGTCACCTCTTGGTCTTGAACCCTCATAGTCAGTTCTCCCTTTTGTACATCTATTAGGGTTCTCCCTGTGGCTAGAAACGGTCTCCCCAGAATAATTGGGATATTTTTATCTTCCTCAAAGTCCAGAATTATAAAGTCTGCAGGAAAAATGAATTTGTCAACCTTCACCAACACATCCTCAACAATGCCTCGGTAGCTAGTTCATATATACCTCCGCTCCCTGAAGGAATTGTATAGCCCAGATACTATACATCAACTTTTAAAGAGTACGACTGTACTATTTTAGATTTAACACTTATTCTTTTATTTATAAGTTCTTATTTATAACTAGTAAACCATATAATCAATTATAAATAAAACTTCTTGTACTATACATGAAATAATTTCAGCATTATAATTGTTTACAAAATAAATATTCATCAACTATATTTAAAATAAATTGAGCATTATAACTGCTTGTAAAATGAATATTCGTTTTCTATGTTTGAAATAAATCGAGCATTATAACTACTTTGTAAAATGAATATTCGTACTAAATACTTGAAGAAAATCGGACATAGTAACTGCTTATAAAAGTATATTTTCTACTTTATAAGAAAAATAAATCTAACATTATAACTACTTGTAAATAGGATTTTTGTACTATATACTTAAAATAATATGGGCATTATAACTGTTTGTAAAAGTATATTTTTACTATTTATATAAAGAAGAATGAAAATAATAACCACTAGAGTAAATACCTCTTGAAGTTGCAAGCTTTAACTAATCCTTTGAAATCTTGAAATTAATCTAACTCACAAGAACTCTCTTTCTAATTCTAGATTATAACTTTGTTTTCTTGAAACTTTCTTTGAAAATGAAGAGAATGACTTGTTATTTATAGAAAAACATAGTTGCACTAATTGCACGTTAGGGGCTCGGCGTATTACAGTTTGCACCCGACTTATTACAGTTTGGTACCTATGTTAATTACACTTAAGTACCTCATTAATTGCACCTTAGTCCCTCAAAATATCTACCAGGTGACATCATCATGATCACTTTATCATGATGACATCATCTTTGTATTTTTTTAAGGATGATGTCATGCTTGCGTTATGCTTGCATCATCTGTGTTTCTTTAAGGATGATGTCATGCTTGTATCATGCTTGAATCATCTCTTCTCTGATTGGTCTATTTAAGTTCACATAGATTGGAGGGTATTTTGGTCATTTGATAAATAATTTTAAGGGTAATTTAGTCATTTCACATATTTTTCTTAGATTTTAACCATTAAGATTTGCTAATTAGCATAAGAGTTTGCAAATTAGGGTTAGGGTTTTCAAATCTTAAATTAGGATTTCTAAATGAATATTTGGGGTTCTAACTACACATTAGGGTTTCTTAATTAAACATTAGGGTTTCCTAATTAGGTTTACATAATTGCATTCCATCTAATCAGTACTTAACACTAATCACATAATGTACATACACATAATCTTAAATACAATTATAATAATATTTGTATTAATATACAAAGCCCTATTCAAATTAGGGTTTTGATCCGCTATTCACCTTTAGCTCCTTGACATTTCTTAGTCAATAAATAAATTGACTATCTTTCTAAATTCATATCATGAATGCTCAAAATATTACTGATAACAATAATGATAATAATATAAAAAAATTATTCGTAAAACTATAATTGTATAAAATTATGGGTCCTTACATTCTCCCCTCTTTATAAGAATTCCGTCCCCGGAATCACTATAACCTTACTCAAATTATGTCTATCCTTAGACACTTATTTATTAAACAATCAATTTTTATTGAATTATTCTCCTCGTATTTATTACTTCATTTATTATTTCCTATCCCAATTTAGGGTAGAAAGTCTGCGCTTAACTCAAGTCTCGTTTGACTTAGATCAACATCATATTCACAATGGTATTCCTTTAATATATTAAGAAACTTGTGCTTTCTCTCAATCTACTTGGGAACCTCTAAGGTTTACCATAGACCACATGAGTATTCTCGTGTTCTAATAACTTTTTAAAGTTATACCATCAATTCCTTTATTTCTATATACGTGATATGAACCTATAAATCGTATATCAACCAGTAACTCGGACCCATAAAGGAATAGTACCTCGCCGTGATATTTATCAAATAAATCACACACGGTAATACCAACTTGTAACTCGAATCCATAAAGGAACAGTATCATATAGTGGTATCTATAAACTAATACGTGCGCAATTATATTACTAATCAAAATTTTACTTGACACTATTTCCTTCGTAGCGACTACATCCTGAATCGTCATGTTAAACGTGCGTGTCGTTGGACTTCCTGGCTGAGCTAGTTCTTTAATCATCAGTGTTTCACTGCTGTTTCCTTTGTTATTGCTTCCTTTCTTTGTATTCTTCTTTGGACAATTACGGGCATGGTGCTCTAACGAGCTACATGAAAAATAACCTGTCAATTTCTTCGAATTTGGACAATTGGGATAGATGTGTCCCTCTTGACCACAGTTAAAGCATACTCCTTTTCCCTTCAAACATATTCCTGGATGATTCTTACCGCAAACTGTACATGTCTCACCTCTCTTCCTACTTTTCCTGACTTGTTTCCCGTTTGAGTATTGTCATTCCACTTACGCTTGGTAGAGTTTCTGCCTTCACTACTATTTACCATATTACCTCCTTCAGCCTCCTTATTTTTTTGTTCTTGATTATACTTTGATACGACTTCACTTCCTCTCTCGGCGATAATCGCCTCTTCCAATAGAGTCGAGAATTAATCAATTCGCAGTACATTTATCTTGTTGAATATCGATGGTTTCAGTCCGTTCTTAAAACATCTCGCGCCTTGAGTTCTTCGATGTTCACTTGATGTGGAGCGAGCCTAGCTAGCTCGTTGAACTTGACGAAGTACTCCGACACTGACATGTGCTCCTGCTTCAGATTTAGAAATTGTACTTCCATATTTTTCTTTATACTTCCCTTCCTAGGCGGCATTATCTAGTTAAACAAAATCTATTATTACTTCGAGTTTCCTTATATGTTATATCTTTTAAGTGTTTTAAAATATAACATGTAATGTAAACTCTGACAATCACAACATTGAATTAACTAATTCCACTTGCTGCATTATTCAAATTCAATTTGCTGAGTTAACACATTCAGCTTGCTGAATTAACAAATTATCAATTAGACAACTTACTATCTATATTCTCAATTTTATCTACTTAATCAAACATATAATCATATCACTATATTCATATTCATTTAAATAGTACTTAGTACTTTCATCATACAGTGCATATTGCAACAAACATTTACTATACCTTTTTGACATAAGTCGGGATTCATTACTACAACTTTATACAAAAAGTTGAGATATACAAAAGTTATCTTGATAGTCATACAAAAGTGAATATTATACTCATATATATATATATATATATGTATATATATTTACATATACCTACTCATCGTCTAGGATACTATATTCCTAACATATTATCTTACTGCAAAAGATTCTACTGCTCATATACTTAATCTTTCTTCCGTCCACTTCCTTCACATGTCTTCATCTTAGAACAATTTTTAAATCTATAACCCATTCCACCACATGAAAAACATCCTCCTTTCCTTGGCTTAGAGTAATTTGGTGAAATATGTCCTCCTTGTTCGCAATTATAACACACATTCTTACCCCTTATACATTTCCTTAAATGGTTCTTTCCACACTTGTCACATGCTTGTTTCTTCTTTAACTAGGAATTCCCTAAGTTGTTGTCACTGTTGTTGTTCCTTTTCTTTTTATTAACCCCTTTTATTTTCTTATAAACATCTTTAGCCAATACATTGCACTCAACTCTCCTTCTATTGACTTGTGCCTTCAGATCATTTCGTTCTTCTGTCGTCTTGCGCAATGCCCTTTCGTCTTCCACAATTCCTCTAGGAGGAACACCTTAGTCCTTAGTTCTTGAACTTCCGCGGATGCTTGACCTTCTTCGATTACTACTATGTCTTTTTCTCCATCTTCAACCTTTATTTCGGGCTCCAACTTAGTTTCTTTGGAATATACTTCTTCCTCTTCATTCAGCTCCATCTCGGGGTATTCGTCATGATCATTTCCTAGATTTACCATAGGTTCCCCTTTTTGGACCTTCTCATCTATCTCTTAAAACTTCTTCAACTGACTCACTCTGAGCTGGCACCTCGGCTAATGGCATTGGTGCAGCTGCTAACACCTCCATAGCCATCTCATCATCTTCTGACATCCTTCAATCAGTTTTAAATAACTTAATTAGTACATTGTCATTAAACACAATCCCTCAACACTAAGTGTCCACAAATCTTATTATTGACGAATTTCCTTAATTCATCACTTAGAACTCTAAATGAGATTCCCCTATCCTTCTTATGGTTATATTCCTAAGGCTATTCGCCACCCCCCCACCTAAGGTTTATAACCTACAGCTTTGATACCAACTTTTGACGCCTCCAAATCTGGGTTCCCTAACCTTGGGTTTGGTGCTCACGATCCATCATACATATCACATCTAACTACCATTCATTAATGAAAAACATCATTCATTACATTAGTAATACAACTTATCATAATATCCCAGGTTAACTAACCTTGACATAACTTACATATCCTTAGCTATTCAAAAGGTTTACATAACGTAACATAACAATTAAAAATCAATAATAACTACTCTTGAGCTTTTCCTTTGCCTTTTTCCCTGTTAGAACCTTCTGCTACATCGGCCTTAGCTGAAATATTTTATTTAAGCAAGGGTGAGTAACGAGTTTGCTGAGCAAGTTAAAGTATACAATAAATGATATATATCATGAATAGAAGAGTCTAGCTTCTATAGGACTTCAACAATAATCAAAGAATTTTGAAGTAGCTGAATAATTATTCATTTTCAATAACAAGACTTTCTCAAATTTCATGCTGAATAACATATCAGGGATGAAAGAGTAAAATTCTTTCAAAGATTCAATAATATTCAAGTGAATAAGAAGAATTAACAATACTGTAACAATATTCAATAAAGTGGGATATTCCCAGATTTCATGCTGAGTGACGAGTGCATGATATTCATTTATTTGATTCCTTTATGTGTAGTCTATTGCATGTTTGGTTGTTAACAAGGGCTTATTAGGTTTGTTTATGGGTTTCAGGTCAAAATGGAGATAAAACGAGGAAAGCGAAAAGATTTTTGGGTTTTTAATGCTAAGTTGGATTCATGGTCATGGCTTGGGACTTGGATTTTATTGTAGAGCTATTCCTTAGCTTTCCGTAACATCTTGAATCGTCCAAATCGGAGTTCATATGAAAGAGTTATGGCTTTTTTACCAATCGGAAGTTGAAACCTCAGAGTTTGAAAGTTGCAATTTACATAGCAGTCACTTGGAGCCCATTTCAACCTTGATCCAATCCGAATCTGTCAATGCTCAAAGAATAAAATTTGTATATCTCGTTGACAGCTTCGATTTAACAGGTAGCTGGCCCTGTAACTCCTTTCGGATTAAAAGTTATGATAGTCTTACCAAAGGACGTCGCAGCAGAAAATAAACCTGCGCGGACCGTGCCTAAAATGGCCTAGGAGCAGCGCGGGGCACGCTAGTACACCAGATTTTCTTACATTGTAGCACGGGGCTCGTCCAAAATAGCCTAGAAGCAGCGCGGGGCACGCCGGCAGCTGGGAGACATCTTATTTAGGTGTTTTAGTGTCCAAAGTTGAGTTGTAATAGGATTTTGGGATGCTTAAAGTGTTATGGTTTCTCTTAGGACTATAAATACTTGATTATAACTTGGATTTGGGGGGATATTGGATCTAGGAATTCTTGGAGGCTATTCAAACCCTAGTTTTGGAGAATCAAAGCATGTCAAGCTAAACTACTCAATTCAATTCAGAAGGGATGTTGAACCTTATTCATAATTAATGGTTTGATCAAGTTTACTTAATTTATTTCTTCATATATGAGATTTTTTCTGTTTATCTACATAAACTTCTTGTACACTATACTATCTTATTAATTTGATATGGCCAGTTAGATTAATCTAATAAATATCATCTACAAAATTAAGATATATATTAAGCAAACGATGTATGTCTAATCATAAGTAGCACTTAATGATACTTGATTGTGGACAAGCTTTTGGGTATTGTTATGGTTTTCAGAAGACAAGTTAAATAATTCCTGACTGTGCAATTGTTGCTTGGAACAATCTAATTCTCATTCTTCATGCTTCTATTGTATTAAATCTAGACTGATAGTTATGGGTTATATGATAGTTAGGATCTTTTGTTGGCGATCGTCGCATTGGATTTATACATAAGGAGAATTTTGGATAATTAGCGATCGCGGTTATCTAGGGTTTTTTTTTTGGCTAATTTAAGCTGAAATCTTAACATTCCTGCCTTGGGTAGGAATGGATCCCAAGACCTCTTGGACTCAAAGCCTTATGAGTAGTTGATTTACCATTGAGCCAAGAGGGACTTGGTGGTTATCTAGGGTTGTTAATCTCATTGAAGGATAAATATTGTAAAACTTGATTATTCCATGATTATGAAAAGGTGATACTGAACTGATGAATTGAAGATTTTTACTTATTGATATTTCTTCTAAATTTACTTTTGTTAATTTAGTTATTCAAAACAAAACTCATAATTCATTGGAAAATAATTGGATAAATATAAAACAATACACTCTTTGTGGGATCGATCCTTGCTAGTTACTATACTAATTCTTGAGTTAGTGGAATAGGAGTAAGGTTAAATTTTGGAGTGCTAAACGACTTCTCCCAAATTTTGGTGCCGTTGCCGGGGAGTGTTATTTGATTTTGTTTATTCTTTTTTTTTTTTCATTTTTTTTATTACGTTATTTTTATTTTATGACTCAATCCTCTCAATCTATTGACTTAAATTTTGATCAAGAGATAGAGAAAATTGCAGATATAGAAGACCTTTTGTTCCAACACTTGAAAAGGAAAAGATGGAGGTGCCAAGAAACAACAGAACTTTAAAAGAACTGGCTACTCCTGACCGTGATCAACCATCCTTGTGTATTGAATATCCTACTTTAGATGTTGCTTTTGAACTTAACTCTGGACTAATTCGTCTTTTGCCTATTTTTTGTGGTCTTACAGGTGAAAATCCATATAAGCATCTAAAGGAGTTTTATGTGGTGTGTTCCACAATGAAATCACAAAGAGTGATAGAGGAACAGATAAAGCTTAGACTTTTTTCGTTCTCATTAGCAGATTAGGCTAAAGACTGGTTATACTATCTTCCTTCAGGATCAATACGATCATGGACTGAGATGCAAAAGTTATTCTTGGAGAAGTACTTTCCTGCTTCGAGAGTTGCTAATAGAAGGAAGGAGATATATGGAATCAGGTAGTTTAAAGGAGAGGATCTCTATGAGTATTGGGAAAGGTTTAAGAAGTTGTGTTCCAGCTATCCACCTCACGGAATAGATGACTATCACTTGATTCAGTACTTCTATGAGGGGTTGTGACCAATGGATAGAAGCATGATTGATGCAGCAAGTGGAGGAGCAGTGGTAGATAAGACTCCAGAAGTTGCAAGGAACTTAATTGCAAGCATGGCAGCTAACTCGCAGCAGTATGAAACTAGGATGGATCATACACCTCAAAGGGTAAATGGGGTAAGTACAAGTAATATTGAACAACAAATTTCTAAATTAACTGCTTTGGTTCGTCAAATGGCTACAGGGAATATGCAAGTTACAAAAGAGTGTGGATTTTGCTCAAAGGCATGACATACCAGTGATGTTTGTCCAATATTGCATGAGAATGAAATTGTGCAACACGTCAATTATGTGGGAACATTCTTAGGACATCATCAGCATCAACATGATCCTTGGGCAGAAACTCACAATCTCGGATGGAGAGATCATCCCGATTTGAGCTACGAAGTAGCTGCTAATTCTGGAACATCTATGGAGGATATGTTCAAAGCTTTCATGAATCAGACACAACAGTTCCAACAAGAGACAAGGACTTCTATCCACATGTTGGAGAATCAGATGAGTCATCTTGCTACCATAGTTAGTATTATGGAATCTCAAGGTTTAGGGAAGTTAACTACTCAGTTTGTTGAGAACTTAAGTTCAATGGGATGTGACGAAGAGGAGCATAAGGATTCGATGCTTACTTCAGGAACAGACAGTAATATAGAATTTGATAAAGAGAAGGAACAAGAGGAAGAGGGGAATGACTTGATAAGTTCTGCAGATCTCTACAAAAAAGAAGTG
Source organism: Panax stipuleanatus (assembly GCA_020205555.1). NCBI lineage: Eukaryota > Viridiplantae > Streptophyta > Magnoliopsida > Apiales > Araliaceae > Panax > Panax stipuleanatus. Next base: position 90,182,306 of record CM035121.1, read on the forward strand.
GATTCATCTCCATCAATACTCCCAACAGAAACAATGAGTTATACACACCATCGAACCTTTACCATGGAATTAGACAATGCAAAGTTCCAGTTCAACACATATAAGGCTAAAAGGTATCTTCGTAATGTTAAATCTATTTTTGCTATTGATGTTGTGGATTATTCAGTGCAGAAATATTTTGATCGAATATAATTATACAAGGAGGATTTGATGGCTGGAAAGGAGCAGGATCAGGAAGTACCAAATGTTCCTAATTTAGAGCTGAAACTGTTACCAGTCCACTTGAAGTTCACAAGTCCAATTACATAAAATGAGAGGGAAGATGTCAAGCCAATGACAATAAACAAGGGCAGCTGCTTGGGAGGCAACCCAAGAATTCAGATTTAATCTTTCTATCCCTTTCCTTTTTAATTTGTTAGTTTTAGTAGTTTTCTACTTGGCATGATTTTCGTACATTGGGGACAATGTAAGGTTTGAGTATGGGGAGAGAATTTTAGATTTTAGTTTTCTTTGTTTTTTAGGTATAATAGTCTAAAATTTGCTAGAAATTGGAAATCTGCTGAAATTTTTGCTTGGTTCATGATTTTATTCGCCTAATTGTTGAAGGGTTAGAGTCACAAATTGAAAATTGATGCTTAATTTCAAGATCTGTTGGTATTTAGTTGATCAATGAATGTTGAAAACTAAGTCAATAACCAGTGTACTTGTAATAGACGAGAATTAATTTAAATTTTTTTTTTTTTTGTGATTCTGGGGACAGAATCCTTTTAAGGAGGGAAGATTGTAACGATTGAGATTTTATATAATAATTTTTAATATTTATTGAGTTAAATAAATATTCTATGTTGTAACGGGACGAAATTTTTTATTGAACCGTGATTCTGGGGACAGAATCATTTTAAGGGGGGAAAGATGTGACGAACGAGATTTTGTAATTTAATTTGAATATTTATTGAATTAAATAAATATTTTTTGATGATTTAATTATTGAGTTAAATAATTAATTGATGAATTTGTCGTTGAATAATTTAATTATATGTGTTACATTAATTAAATTAATGTGAAGAATTTTTATATTCAAATGATATATTTAATTGAGCTTATTTGATTAAATGAATTAATTAATAAGCATAATGTTATTCTAATTAATTTAATAATTAATTAGAGATTTAATGATTTAACATAATTAATACATAAGAATTTTAATTATGTGACTATGTGATTTATTGTGGAATCATGCTATTTTATTTAATTGATTCAAATAAGATTAATTGATTAATTAGGAGTGTTACAATTAAACTATATAATAGTAAGTTATTAGATTAAATGGGAAATGGACTCTTTAGGCTTTGCAAACATGGCCTTATAGGAGGTTGGTTAGTTAACCCATAGTGGGTGTTAACTGACGACCCATGTATTCATGAATTCTTTTCATGTAAACATTATATACACTAGTTCTATTTGATATTCATATCAGAAGAAACAAACTTAGAAAAAGTTAAGAGAAAAATTGAGAGAACTTTGAGAAAGAGTTGAAGAGATCAAGGATTGTAGAAATCAAAAGAGAGTTCATCATCATCATAAACTAGCAAGGGTAATTCCTTCATCTTTAAGTTTAATTTCATGTTTTTCCATTAACGTATCTTTGAGTTCTCTGTAAAAACAGAGTTTGTGATTACTACATAAAGTGATGATATAAGTGTTACTAATTAGACATAACATGTTTTCTATCGTATATTCATGTTTTAAAACAGTCAATTTCATATAAATATGTATTAATTTAATTCTTGTGAAGTTACAGAGTTATGTTTTCCCATGTACGTGTTTTAGAGGTTCTCTGTGTATGGGAAATTATCAACGCTTGATTATATGTCTATATATATATTATTGATGTCCATAACATATTATATGCCATATATGCATAACTTTCAGTGATCACACCATAGAATTTTGTTTAAATTGGGTTTTCAAAAAGCTGAGTGTAGAAATTTTATATATAGCCCATATGGCCCTTACGTACAAAATCTACACGCCTTATACGTTTATTTAACTTAAATTGACACTTGCATATAATTGTGTACTTTTAAACGAACAAAATGGAAGTTAAACGAACGGATTCGGTGTTATAACGAATTCGTAATTTTAAATTTCTTATTTTCTTTCAAAACTTTACAAAGTATGAAAAACAGTGGGATTGAATGCTTTAATTGGTGTAATTACGTGAATTAAAACCTTAGAATCATGCTAGGAACATTGTGAAATGTTTCTGTGAAGTTTTTACATTATGGGTAGCCTTAAAATTCATTACGTTAGTTTAATTTGGATTTATTTGGGATGTTCTGTGTTCTTCGCGAACTGCAAAAATCTGGTTCTGCGTAGCTGCGCGGCTGTGTCGCTTCAAGGTATACTTGGAGCCCGCCCGCGCTGTGACTCGCGGTCGCGCCGATCCAAAGGTTAACTGGCGCGCGGCCGCACCCCCTGTAGAATTTTGAAAATTTTTCTAAGTGTTCAAGATTTCTAAGATGTGTTTTAAAAACCTAATGTGATGAACATGAAGGCATGTTAAGCATATAATAAGATGTTAATAACCTATATTACATGAGTAATTAATAAGTGAATTAATGACGTAAACCGTTATGTGTAAAGTCTAATAACGTGTTCTAAGATCGACTTGTGATTCGATAAGCAAATCAAACTTATAATTAATTATGTTGTGAATGAATGGTTATGTAGGACTAATAAAGGGCGTGAATTATAAATTGTAGCTTGTGTAAGAGGCAAGTTTTTTAAACTCAAACTTTACTTTTACATTGATCAAGTTTATTTACCCTAACTCTATTATGATCAAGCAAGTATCTTATCCCTAACTTATTGTTATTAAGCAAGTTCCTAACTTTATTTTCATTGAACAAGCTTTCTAAATTCAAGGTTATCGATTGAGCAAGTTCTTATCCTTGTTTATTCAAGTTAAGATTTTCATATGAGATATTGTTATTCCTTTAAGTATTACTTCAGTTATACAATACTTATTTGATTGTATACTCTTGAGATTTATTGTTCACGTTGAATATCGATGTTATTGTTAAACCTTATAAGACTAGCGAACCCTTATTGATTCGACTAGTCCATAGTTGATGAACGTTCTAAATTCTAGAATTTTTATTGAGCTTATCCAAACCAAACTTCCTTTGGTGCGGACTCTGATGTCAAACTGAGATGAACAACCCTTTAATAGGGGATTATTTACACTTTAGTGTTGAGATATTGTGCACAGTATGGTACTAAGGGCTGATCCCCCTAAGTACGAGAAGTAGAGTCCATAGTCTTATGACTGTTAAAGGTTTAAAGTATAAACACTTTACAACCTAGGACATAGTTCAAGGTCTTATGACCCTCAGATGTTATTTTGATTCCTGTTATTTTACCTCGAGTCAAAAGTTGAGTTTGTTTATTCAGATGTCTTTGATTCACTCGCATGTTATTATATTGTTGTCATATTATTATACTTGTGAGCAATCGTGCTCACTCTTGCGTAATAATAACATTGCAGTTAAGAACGAAAGGTCCGAAGAGCCTTCTACTAGCAAAGGCAAGGGCAAGGTCAACAAGTGATGAAGACTTGTTGTTTATTTATATGTTTATGTTTCAGTTTTATGTTAAAGTTGTGTAAGACTTATTTATTTGTTATGTTCCGCACAGATGTTTAAGGTTAGTATGACCTGGGATTGATTATGTATTTCTGTTCAGATGTTGTAACCCCATAAGGAGAGGATTTATTTCTATCTATTGCACGGTTTGTATTTATTATGGGTAGATAGATAGATGATATTTGTACAGTGAACACCAAATCCCGTGAAATTGAAGTACCCGAATTTGGGGGTGTCACATTTGTGAATTATTTATTGAGTTAAATAAATAAATTATGTGATTTATGGAGTGATTTAATTAAGTGTTATATATTAATTAAATGAATGTGTATATTAATTCTATATTATAGTTCTAATTTAATTGAGATAATTGAATTAGATGAATTATGTGATGAAGTGTTACATGAATTGTAATTAGCGAGTAATTATAATTATGTGGCAATTTTATGTGATTAATTGATGTTAGATTTTAATTGATTAAATAAGAATATTAAATATTTAATTAATTAAAGTGTGACATTAAGGTAGGTGTTAAAATGAATTATTAAAATAAAGAAAAGAGTTTTAAATGGTTTTAACCAAACAAAGCCCTTACATTTGTTTTTAAACCGTTTTACCAAACAATGTCTTAATACTAAAATCTGTTTTTATAAAGTACTCTTGCCAAACAAGCCCTAGTGGCTTTTGATTTTTGAAAATTCTGTAACTGATGAATGTTTATTAGGAGAGTTAATTGTCAGTTATATATTATATGGATATCCTATATCTATTAGTATACGTTTACATGATACGTTAGTCTAAACTACGTTAGAGAGAATATCAGTTTAAGAGAGAAAAGAAAGAACAGAGGAAGAGTTAGAGAAGAGAGAAGAAGAATAGAAGGAAGAGCTTAAGCAAGCATCATCATCTTCTTCACTAACGATTAGCAAAAATGTTATAATCTATAATTTTACTCTTACAATTATAGAGCTCAATCTATATGTTCCTTGTATTTTATTCTCTGTCAAAAGTTGAGTTTTCATGGAAGTGTGTAATCATAAATTTTATATATATGTATTGTGTTTATGTGTTATTATTGGTGATTGTATGCTATAAAGGATTTTCAGAAATCAAATGGTTGTTAAAATATGTTTTAATGAATAATATATGTTCATATGGAGTTCATGTATTTGGTTGAGTTTTAGAGTAAAAGTTATGATTTAATTGTTGCTAATAGATCTATTTAGAATTTCTTGTGATGCTATCATCAACTACGGATATAATGCATGTATTAAAAGTTGAATTAGTTGAGAAATTTAATTACAATGAATTGTTTAATGAAAATTATGAGTTTGGGAGAAAAATGATTTTCTCAAGTTTTTATTTAAAATTAAGTGTTTTAATCTTGTAATTTGATGTCTTGATATGTTAAAAGTGAGTTAGAAGCTTTATATGATGTTTTTGTAATGTTATATGAATTGATCTTTGGCTGAATTGAGAACTTGATGTGGAGAATTAAGCCAATTTGGTTTTTCTCGGCACTGTTCTTAAGCTGCTCTGTTTCTGTCCGCGTGCTGGCGCAGCTGCGCAGGCAGCAAGGGCAGAAGCGGCGCAGCTGCGCCTGCTGAGTTTCTCAGGTTTGACGCCTGCGCAGCTGCGCCGGTGTCAAGGCAAAGGGTAGCGCAGCTGTGCCGTTGCCTGATCAGAGGCAGTGAGTTGGTTTGATTAGATTGTGCAGTCTTATTTGATAGCCTAAATTAAGTTGGTTATGATGATAAGTATGTATTCAGTGACTATAACATATGATTAACATGAAGTTGACAATTTCATAATTTGAGAAAAAGAAGTTTTGAAAACCTTAATATAGTATTTAAATTAAGTTATAATTGTTTAATTGTAAAATAAGTTACTTAATTATAATTTGATTAATTATAATTAAGAGTAAATATTTAATTTAAATTATAATTCTGTAAAATTATAATGTATAGAAGTTCATTTATTTTAATCAATTAGATGTTAATTTAAATTATAATTTATGTAATTATAATTTAATAAATGCATGATTATTATAAATAAATTCATGATTAATTGTAAATTATGTAATTATAATGCATGATGTAGTTTAATTGATTTTAAATTATAATTGTTTATAATTTAAGAGATAATTATAATTTAAGTAATTATAATTAGATGAAGTGTTTAAATTATAATTGTTTAAATTATAATTTAGTTAAACACATAATTGATTTAGTTATGTGAGCATGCATATGTGATGCTTAATTGTTATTTAATTAGAATGAGTTAACCATGAGGGTTGACCAATTATGTGAGTTAGTTATGTGTTAACTAATTTTAGGTTATTGCGATTAAATATATATGTGTAGGATGTGTTAAGAACGTGATTGAGTTAAGTAGCTTGCACTTAAGGCAAGTCTTTTAAACCCTAAACTCGCTATTTCTACGCAAGTTTCTTTGAGTTCATATATTCATTGTTGAGAATGTCGTTTTCATTTTTGTACTGGACAATTATTTACTTAACCGAAGAGATCTTGACTTATTGTTCAAGTAAGATCCAGTTTATTATTTTAAATGCTTTAAGTTTACTTCTAAAGCATATATTAATTCATAATTCTTTTATTTATGAATTATTGAAAGTCGATTCAACTAATCCTTAGTTGATGAACGTGTGAATTCTAAATTACCCTTGTAAGCTTATCCAAACCAAACTTTCTTTGGTGCGGACTTGAATTCGAATTACTGAGTTGAACAACCCTAATTATTAGGGGAGGTTATTACGCATAGCGTTAAGATGTTTGTGCACAATACATGGTACAAAGGGCTGATCCCCATAAGTACGAGTTAAGGTCTATCGTCTTATTGACTGTTAAAGGTTTAAATAGAAATATTTATAACCTAGGACAAGAGTTCAAAGGTCTTATGACCCTCAGATAAATTCTATATTCGAATTTTAATGTTGATAGAGAATTATTATTCAATTCTTTATTGTTGAAGTAAGCTAAGTTATTCAGATCTTTTTAAAGATATCCTTTCATATATTTATTATTGTTAAACTCTAGTGAGCTGTTGTTTGCTCACTCTTGCATTAAATAACAATTGAAGTTAAGGTTGATAACGTTGAGGCCCCGTCTACGAGTAAAGGCAAGGGAAAGATGAACAAGTGAAGACTTGTTTAATTATTTTGAAATGATTGTAATAAGACTTTTATGTCATATTTTTATTCCGCACTTTATTGTTTATGTCAAGGTTAGATCAGTAACCCTGGAATTGTTTTTAAGGTTGTAACCCTTGTTTTAAGGGAGATTTTATATAAAGATTGTAATTTATTTTGAGATATGTTGGGTAGATGTTTGTTATAGTTAGAAAGTGAACACCAAATCATGTGGAAACGAAGTACTCGGATTTGGGGGTGTCACAGTACTTAATTGATTTGAATTGAATTTATTGATGCACGAGTACTTGATTATGTGAAGCATGCTTAGTTGACTAAGTTGTATGTGGAGTTGTCTATGTGCACTAATTTTTTGCTTTAGAATTGTTTCACTGCTATGTCAATAAAATATCCTTGCGAAAAAAAATGAAAAAAAAATTGATGATGAAATTGATGTATGGAAAAATAGTGAAAAATCTGCTTCAATGTCAATTATATTTAAATGGGTATCCTGTAATACCAGAGAATTTCCGACTATTGTTCAATGAATATATTAATGAAAATCGAGTATTTATTTGAATATAAATATTTATGTGTTGTGACAACCAGAGATTTTATAAGATTAATAAAATCTTAAATGAGGAAATAAAGGTTAAATAATAAGACCTAGACTGGGAATAGAGTTATGGATTTCAAAATTTTTATGAAAGACTAATATAATTGTGTGATTTTATGTGTGTACAGTATGTGGTTAAGGGTTAAGTATGAATTAGATAAAGGGTAATATGGGAAAACCCTAATGTTATATTAAGAACTTTAATATTCAGATAAGAAACCCTAACTATTGGTTTGAAACACTAGTTTAGTTGATGAAAATCCTAACCCCAATTAGGAATAGGGATTTGATAGTTAATACAGTTATTAAAATTGTATCTATGATTGTGTGTTTGTATAGTAAGGTGATCAAATGTTGATCAGATAAGGTATAACCTTAGTAAACCCTAATGGTAGATTAGAAACTCTAATCTGCAGTTAGAAACCCTAATTCCAACTTTGAAAACTCTAAATCCTAATTTATAAACCCTAATGGTGATTAGCAAACCCTAATATTATTTATCAAACCCTAAGGGTTAAATTTTTAAGGAAAATATAGGAAATGACCGAACTACCCTTAACATTGTGTGGGAAATTATTAGAATACCCTTTTGGAGGCGAAATGATCGAACTACCCTTAAAATTATGTGGGAAATTATTAGAATACCTTTTTGGAGGCGAAATGACCAAATTACCTTTAAAATTATCTGGGAAATGACTAAAATACCCTCCAATCCATGTGAACTTAAATCAACCAATCAGAGAAGAGATGATGCAAGTATGATATCATCCTTAAAGAAACACAGATGATGCAAGCATGACATCAGCATTAAAGAAACACAAAAGGTGATGTCATCATGATGATGTCATCATAATGATGTCATCATGATGTCATCGAGGGACTAAAGTGCAATTAATAAGGTACAAAAGTGTAATTAACCAGGGTACCAAACTGTAATAAGCCGAGGGCAAATTGTAAAAAGCCGAGCCTCTAACGTGCAATTATTGAAACTATGTTTTTCTATAAATATGAGCCATTTCTCTTCATTTTTTTCAAAACCAAAATATAGTTAGAGAGAGAAAGAGGAGAATTTCGGCTAGAGAGAGAAAGAGAGAGGAAAGTTTTTGAGTTTCAAGATTTTAAATGAGTAGTTAAAGCTTGCAACTCCAAGAGATATTTACTCTTGTGGTTATTATGTTCATTATTCTTTATATATTTAGTAAAAAAATATACTTTTATAAGCAGTTATAATATCCAATTTATTTCTCTTATAAAATAGAAAATATACTTTTATAAGCAGTTATAATATCCAATTTATTTCTTTTATAAAGTAGAAAATATACTTTTATAAGCGTTTGCTATGTCCGATTTTCTCCAAGTATTTAGTAAGAATACTCATGTTATAAGCAGTTATAATGTTGAAATTATCTCAAATAGAATAGTAAAATATTCATTTTATAAAACAGTTATAATGCTCGATTTATTTCAAATATAGTACACGAATATTTATTTTTACAAGCATTTATAATGCTAAATTTATTTAAATATTAATTATATTAAATTTATTTAATAATTATATTAAATAAATTACTTAAAATAATTTTAATATTTTAAAAATCATATTAAAGTATTAGAAAATATTTTAAGTTATATTGAATAACTTTTAATATTTTGGGATGGAATTTCATTAATAAATTAATATTAATGATAATAAATTTATTTAATAATTATATTAATTAAATTATGTAAAAATAGTTTTAATGTTTTCAAAATTATTTAAAAGTGTTATTAAGGTATTAAAAATACTCTAAGTTATAATAAATAACTTTTAATATTGTGACATGTATTTTATTAATATGTGAACTTAATTAAATATTAATGATGATGGACTTATTTGGTATTTAAATCATTTAAAAATGATATTAATGATTGAAAAATTATTATAAATGATAATAATTATTTAAAAAATGTTATGACTAATAAGTAAATTATCTAAAATAATATTGAAGCGTTTAAGCAGAGTTTTATTTAAAATAGACTCGATAATTATCTGATAAGGCAATCGGGACGTCGGGATAGTACCAAAATCAAATCGGACTGAAATAGTTTGACTTGATACTGGGTCTTATGTGTTTTAGTGACTGTTAGGAATATGTGATAAGTGTTTAAGTTATACTATGACTGTATTTAGCAGTGATATATGTTATGATATTATTCTAATTGAGAGATCGATATTATTAATTATAGGTCTTTCAACTTAAGATTAATTGGATTGTGTAGCAGTAATCGACGGTATAGGCAAGTTCCTGAGCTATACTTTTATTAAGCAAGTTCCTATACTCTTTTATTGAGAATTTTTCTTAACTCGAACTCGAGTTGTTATTGTAAAGCATGTCCGTGGTTAATCATTGTTGATTACACCACATCTTTGATTATTGATTCGCACGTTGTGCATGTTGCATATGTTCATCAGGTATGAAAGGCTGATCACCTTCCTTACCATTTGGTTCAGTTAAATTTGTCCATGTTCATTGTTGGCCATTCATTATTATTGTCTCGGTCATTCAGTTATGTAAATTGATTCATGTTCTTTCACAATTATTACATTGTTGAAAGCTTGTTAGCTTATTATTCTTTTCCATCATGATATATCTTCATTTCAACTTAAACTTGCTGGGCAAACTTGTTGCTCACCCTTACTATATCATGATAAAACTTTTAGATTAAGACGAAACTTCGGATACAGGTAAAGACAAAGACAAATTCCAGAATTGGGTTGTGTTGCAGTTAAAATTGTAATAGTATTGGTGGCAGATGGCATTATAAGTCATGTGGAATATGAACATGTGTATTAAGTTAAGGTTACCGACCATGGGAGTTATGTGTAAAGTTTATTGTATAAATAATTTATATTTATATCTTCCGTAGTAGTTATAAAAATGATGTATCGTAAGGTACCAGGTCCGAGGTTCTGGGGACCCGGATTTGGGGGCGTCACATGTGTCATGAGATGAGTTAACTAAATTACTTCAAATTGAATTTATAATAATTGAGAAGAATGTGGAGTTTATAATAAGCTCATTGAATACTTTGTGTGGCACAGTGATGAGATATATTGATGATTTAATTAATTAAAGAAGTAATTAATGAGTGGATAATTAATTAATAATATATTATTAATTAATGGTTATTATGAGTAATAGCATATTAATGAATAAATAGTTAATTAATATTTTGTGGTTAATGTTGTTCAATTAATTGCTAAGTGTAAAGTTAGGCAATCATATATTGTATAGTAACTACAACTATATAATATAAAGTATAATGTGATGTTTTGCTATAACTATGTAATATAGGAACTATATAATAAAAGAAAGTGAGTCACATGGTTGGATTTATGAGAATACATGTTACGTGTACATTGTGTAATATGGAACCAAACTATATTATATAAAGTGTAATGTGACACTACAAGAGACTATGTGATATATATGAGAACTATATAATAAGATTAATGAATTGTATGAGTTACATGAAGGTTGCTTGTGTGACCATGTGATAGGTATAGTACATTAATGTATACTATATGGAATATTAAATTAAAGTATGTGGATAATTAATATGTATTTCAATAAGTAATATAATTGGAATAATAAAGTTAATAATAATGTGGTGGGTCACCACTCAATTAAATAATAATTTGACATTATTACATTATACATGGATTATATATTAATGTGTATACATGTACCCCAATTTGCTACCATGTAGTATTGTTATATCATTAAAGCCCATGTATGCACCCAATTGAATTTCAAAACCTAAGTATACATATATGTTATTTAACTTAAGCATATATTGTATGAATATAGATATAACCTATAGTATGTAATACTAGTTCATTCCCATTTGGCAAATGCTGAGTTCTTATTCTTGTCCCACAATGAGAGTCCCTCATTCTCTCCTCACGTGAAGAGCAAAAAGGCTAAAAGCCTATTCCTTCTTCTTCTCCCAAGCTCATTCTAGCTCATCATGCTATGGGGAGTGGCCTTCATGATGATTATCAACAACTACCCACCAACTCCTCCATTGCCCAACATGTCTCCTCATCTTCTATTGGATTCAATCCATAAGGTAATGGTTTGACATGGTTAATAATTCTCTTATAAATACCAAGCCTCTCTTCTTATTTGATGTTAATAGAATTGTTGTTAAGTGTTGTAAGAGTGAGCTGAGAGAAAATTCTGAGATTGAGGGGAAGTTCTACCCAATTCAAAGCTCAAGAAGGTATAATGCTTTAATTATACCTTGTAGTGTAGCATTTCCAATTCATAGGGATTAGCATGAAATACTTGAAATTGATATGTGATAAGGTGTTAGTATGGTTAGCAAAGTATATAGATATGCTATATGTGCAATGTGATAGTTAGTAAGCATGTTTCATGAGCAAAGTGTGAAGAATGGCTGCAACTCTGCTTTAGCAGAGAACTTTCTGGTCTGAAACTGGAGTGGCGCGGCTGCGCCACTCCCTAGTACAAACAGGGCGCGGTCGCGCCCTTCTGCAGAACTGAGTGACAATTTTTATGTCCTTTGAAACAATGAAGCATGCTACTTGAACTTAAAAAAATGCCTATTTTTGTCCATAACATACTGACAGAGATGACCTTTCATATTACCACTTATCAAGTTTGAGTTTCCAAAGAGAACTTGAGTTTTCAAGTGTAAACTCAATTAGCCATGTAGGCTTTAGATTCTGAACTTAAAGACCTACTATTATGATCTGATTTCACATGTACATGAATATGAAACATAGTATGTTTACCTTGCATGCTTAAATGATATGATAGCATGCTAATAGAAGTTTAGAGTTTCATATACGAGCTTAATGAACTATATATACTTGAGCCATGAACTTGTGAGCATACTTAGGTAGTATGATTATACAAGCATGAAATATGATGTGCGTAATAGCTTTGCATGCTTGATGGATTAATATGTGATTTTTAAGAGAAACCTTGAGATTATGAAAACTAGTTTTGTTGATAACTACATTATAAACATTCTAAAATTTATGATCGTTATGATAAGATATTAAATGCTTCTTAGCATGATTGCCATGTATGCCTAACTAGTTGAGCATGATTTAAAACAAGTTTCAAAGAAGTGAAACATAGAACATGAAATGCATAATTAAAATAGCGTGAACATTTGTATATGATACTTAGTAACCTCATGACATATGTATAGCAATTAAACGTAAGAGATGTTGTTACTTGAACACTTAAAGTCTCGATTAGATAAGGATGGATAACGAACTATAATATGGGAGTGAACTTAGTTATCAGACTCCTGACATGTGTTTTGCATAATCTTTCATATATGTACAAGTCGGGATGCGCTGGAATTCTGCAGGAACAACCATGTCTTGGTCTGCACCAGGAGCAGCGCGGCCGCTCAACTCTTTAGTGCAAACCAAGCGCGGTCGCGCCACATTGTAGAGAAGTCTGACTGTTTTGATTACAATCTGAACTTGGGACATTTTTATGTGGTGGTCCTAATCTGTAATACGTGTCCAGAACATTATTCAAGTGTCAATGAGCATGCTAAACAATGAAACTATATTAAGTTGACAAAGTGTTTATAAACTTCAAATGTTAAGTATAAACGATGGTTACGAACTACGTCAATTGGATTCATAGTGACTTATAATCTGATTTCATGATACATATGTTAAGTACGTAATGACGTATGTATAGAGTTACAATACTAAGTGTGAACCATATGTGTATACTTGATTTACATATCAAGTTTATGTGATCGAAGGTTTATAACTAATGAATATCCTATATACGTAAATATATTATAATAGGATTTGAAAAGCGTTGATAAGCTATACTCTGGTAAACTACGCTTAAGGCAAGTTCCCTAACTTACATTCTTTTATTGTGCAAGTTTCTAACCCTACCCTTTATTGAGCTATTATTGTCGTATAAGTAAACTTTTGGAATTGCGATTCATGTATTATAACTATATACTTCATGGATAAGATAAAAGTCGATTTATATTCTTCAAACTTTAAATCTTGAGTTTGAACTTATGATTGCTCTTATATACCTTGAAAGAGTGGTCTATGCCATTTGATTCGGCTAGACTTATATCATGATTAGAAAGCTGTCCAAACCAATTGATTGGTGCGGAGTCTTATATTGACTGAGATGAACAACCTTCTTTGAAGGGAAATTATATTTGTCGGGAGACCGACGTGCGCACTTGAAGTACGATTGAATGTTATGCATAATATAGGGTACTTTAGGCTGATCACCTGTTGTACTTGTTTTTGTTGGATTATCAGTATAATTCTGTTAATTCTAGTAGAAGTTCATAGTCCTTAGTGACTGCTCAGTATTCAATTATCTTGAATTATTAAATTGATTTAGCAATGAATCATATTGATATTATTCTGTCCTTAGCAACTGTTATTGAGAACTGTTGATATTTCTTTCTATCCTTGAACTATCATACCCTGCTATACCTTTTTGAGATTCAAAAACTGTAGTACTCACCTTATTCTTATATTACTTGCTGAGCAAACTTGTTGCTCATTCTTGCTTTCTCTAAAATATTTCAGTTAAGGCAGAGCAGTGTGGGCCCTCGGGCATCGACAAGGGCAAGAGCAAGGCTACCGACTAGCTAGCCCCTTTTATGTTCTAAATATTATGATGTTGTATTATGTCTTTTAAGATGATGTATTAAGACTGAATTTGAGTTATGTTTAAGCTTAAGTTAGATTACGTAATAAGTCGTTATTTGATATTATTATGTAATCTATTAAGTACTGTAGGTTGCGAGACTTGGGGAAATAAATATAATAAATCATTGTATATTATTCTAGATTATCCGCTGTGATTATATGATTTTAGTTATTATTGTATTATCGTAAGAAAGTGACGAACTGAATTCGAGAGGCCCTGTGGCGGTCCGTATTTTGGGGGCGTCACATATCCAAGCCTCGGGAAGCATCGGTATTCACGCTAAAAATTATGATGGATAAAAGAAGCTTGACTAGTCGACTTTTGTGGCCTTTGTTACTTGAATGAGTAAGCCCTAGGGGTGTCTTTACACCCAGCTCCCTAAGACCATCTGGTTTGGGAGTCGTTGGTGGAAAGTTTGTTACATGGGTAACACTGAAAAGCCTAAGAAAAAGAGACATTGCACATGTCAAGAAAACGAAGAATACAAGAAAACATCAAAATATAGTCATCTGGGATATAAAGAATGTTCTTCGAAAAGCAAGGCAAAGTGCAGGAAAATTTGTTTTGAGTTTTGAGCTAATGTGCGTGGTTTTTGCTCCATGACAACTAAGTTGGGCAAGTATGTGGATTGTGGGATAGATACTTATGTGGATGTAGTTCGATTTGATGAAATTCATTGGTGAAGTGATAAGGTTAGAAGTCATGAATTAATTAATGAGATATTAATCGGGTTTCTGTTGATAAGTATTGATATTCATGAATTTTAACTTGAGCTTTTTGATACTATGGTTGGATAGAATTATGTGAATGATAACATAAACTAGGGTTTGGTTTACACGAGGACGTGTAAAAGCTAAGTGTGGGGGAATTTGATGAGTGCATGATATTCAATTATTTTGATTCCTTTATGCGTAGTCTATTGCATGTTTGGTTGTTAACAAGGGCTTATTAGGTTTGTTTATGGGTTGCAGGTCAAAATGGAGATGAAACGAGGAAAGCAGAAAGATTGTAGGGCTTTTAATGCTAAGTTGGATTCATGGTCTGGGCTTGGGACTTGGATTTTATTATAGAGCTATTCCTTAGCTTTCCATAACATCTTGAATCGTCCAAATCGGAGTTCATATGAAAGAGTTATGGCCTTTTTACCAAGCGAAAGTTGAAACCTCAGAGTTTGGAAGTTGCAATTTACATAGCAGTCACTTGGAGCCAATTTCAACCTTGATCCAAATAGAATGTGTCAATGCTCAAAGAATAAAAGTTGTAGATCTCGTCGACAGCTTCAATTTGGCATGTAGCAGGCCCTGTAACTCCTCCCGGATCAAAAGTTTTGATAGTTTTACCAAAGGATGTCGCAGTAGAAAATAGACCTGCACAGACCGCGCCTAAAATGGCCTAGGAGTAGCGTGGGGGGCGCCTGGCAGCGGGGAGACATCTTATTTAGGTGTTTTAGTCTCTAAAGTTAAGTTGTAATAGGATTTTGGGATGCCTAAAGTGTTATGGTTTCTCTTAGGACTATAAATACTTTATTATAACTTGGATTTGGGGGGATATTGGATCTAAGAATTCTTGGAGGCTATTCAAACCCTAGTTTTGGAGAATTAAAGCATGTCGAGCTAAACTACTCAATTCAATTCTGAAGGGATGTTGAACGTTATTCATAATTAATGGTTTGATAAAGTTTACTTTATTTATTTCTTCGTATGTGAGATTTATTCTGATTATCTACATAAACTTCTTGTACACTATACTATCTTATTAATTTGATATGGCCAATTAGATTAATCTAATAAATATCATCTGCTAAATTAAGATATATATTAAGCAAACGATGTATGTCTAATCATAAGTAGCACTTAATGATACTTGATTGTGGACAAGCTTTTGGGTATTGTTAAGTTTTTCAGAAGACAAGTTAAATAATTCCTGATTGTGCAATTGTTGCTTGGAACAATCTAATTCTCATTCTTCATGCTTCTATTGTATTAAATCTAGACTGATAGTTCTGGGTTATATGATAGTTAGGATCTTTTGTTGACGATCGTCGCATTTGATTTACAGATAAGGAGAATTTCGGATAATTAGCGATCGCGGTTATCTAGGGTTGTTAATCTCATTGAAGGATAAATATTGTAAAACATGATTAATCCATGATTATGAAAAGGTGATACTGAACTGATGAATTGAAGATTTTTACTTATTGATATTTCTTCTAAATTTACTTTTGTTAATTTAGTTATTCAAAACAAAACTCATAATTTATTGGAAAATAATTGGATAAATATAAACAATACACTCTTTGTGGGATCGATCATTGCTTGTTACTATGCTAATTCTTGAGTTAGTGGAATAGGAGTAAGGTCAAATTTTGGAGTGCTAAACGACTTCTCCCAAATTTTGGTGCCGTTGCCGGGGAGTGTTATTTGATTTTGTTTATTCTTTGTTTTTCATTTTTTTTATTATGTTATTTTTGTTTTATGACTCAATCCTCTCAATCCATTGACTTAAATTTTGATCAAGAGATAGAGAAAATTACAGATACAGAAGAACCTTTTGTTCCAACACTTGAAAAGGAAAAGATGAAGGTGCCAAGAAACAATAGAACTTTAAAAGAACTGGCTACTCCTGACCGTGATCAACCATCCTTGTGTATTGAATATCCTACTTTAGATGTTGCTTTCGAACATAACTCTGGACTAATTCGTCTTTTGCATATGGTCTTACAGGTGAAAATCCATATAAGCATCTAAAGGAGTTTTGTGTGGTGTGTTCCACAATGAAATCACAAAGAGTGATAGAGGAGCAGATAAAGCTTAGACTTTTTCCGTTCTCATTAGCAGATTAGGCTAAAGACTGGTTATACTATCTTCCTTCAGGATAAAGACGATCATGGACTGAGATGCAAAAGTTATTCTTGGAGAAGTACTTTCCTGCTTCGAGAGTTGCTAATATAAGGAAGGAGATATATGGAATCAGGCAGTTTAACGGAGAGAATCTCTATGAGTATTGGGAAAGGTTTAAGAAGTTGTGTTCCAGCTGTCCACCTCACGGAATCGACGACTATCACTTGATTCAGTACTTCTATGAGGGGTTGTGACCAATGGATAGAAGCATGATTGATGCAGCAAGTGGAGGAGCACTGGTAGATAAGACTCCAGAAGTTGCAAGGAACTTAATTACAAACATGGCAGCTAACTCGCAGCAGTTTGAAACTAGGATGAATCATACACCTTAAAGGGTAAATGGGGTAAGTACAAGTAATATTGAACAACAAATTTTTGAATTAACTGCTTTGGTTCGTCAAATGGCTACAGGGAATATGCAAGTTACAAAAGAGTGTGGATTTTGCTCAAAGGCATGACATACCAGTGATGTTTGTCCAATATTGCATGAGAATGAAATTGTGCAACACGTCAATTATGTGGGAACATTCTTAGGACATCATCAGCATCAACATGATCCTTGGGCAGAAACTCACAATCTCGGATGGAGAGATCATCCCGATTTGAGCTACGAAGTAGCTGCTAATTCTGAACATCTATGGAGGATATGTTCAAAGCTTTCATGAATCAGACACAACAGTTCCAACAAGAGACAAGGACTTCTATCCACATGTTGGAGAATCAGATGAGTCATCTTGCTACCACAGTTAGTATTATAGAATCTCAAGGTTTAGGGAAGTTAACTACTCAGTTTGTTGAGAACTTAAGTTCAATGGGATGTGACGAAGAGGAGCATAAGGATTCGATGCTTACTTCAGGAACAGACAGTAATATAGAATTTGATAAAGAGAAGGAACAAGAGGAAGAGGGGAATGACTTGATAAGTTCTGCAGATCTCTACAAGAAAGAAGTGGATTCATCTCCATCAATACACCCAACAGAAACAATGAGTTATACACACCATCGAACCTTTACCATGGAATTAGACAATGCAAAGTTCCAGTTCAACGCATATAAGGCTAAAAGGTATCTTCGTAATGTTAAATCTATTTTTGCTATTGATGTTGTGGATTATTCAGTGCAGGAATATTTTGATCGAATACAATTATACAAGGAGGATTTGATGGCTGGAAAGGAGTAGGATCAGGAAGTACCAAAAGTTCCTAATTTAGAGCTGAAACTGTTACCAGTCCACTTGAAGTTCACAAGTCCAATTACATAGATTGAGAGGGAAGATGTCAAGCCAATGACAATAAACAAGGGCAGCTGCTTAGGAGGCAACGCAAGAATTCAGATTTGATCTTTCTATCCCTTTCTTTTTTAATTTGTTAGTTTTAGTAGTTTTCTACTTTGCATGGTTTTCTTACATTGGGGACAATGTAAGGTTTGAGTATGGGGGAGAGAATTTTAGATTTTAGTTTTCTTTGTTTTTTAGGTATAATAGTCTAAAATTTCCTAGAAATTGGAAATCTGCTGAAATTTTTGCTTGGTTTAATGATTTTATTTGCCTAATTGTTGAAGGGTTAGAGTCACAAATTGAAAATTGATGCTTAATTTCAAGATCTGTTGGTATTTAGTTGATCAATGAATGTTGAAAACTAAGTCAATAACCAGTGTACTTAATTGATTTGAATTGAATTTATTGATGCATGATTACTTGATTATGTGAAGCATGCTTAGTTGACTAAGTTGTATGTGGAGTTGTCTATGCACTAATTCTTACTTTAGAACTGTTTTATTGCTATGTCAATAAAAGATTCTTGCGAGAAAAAAAAATGAAAAAAAAATTGATGATGAAATTGATGTATAGAAAAATAGTGAAAAATCTGCTTCAATGTCCATTATATTTAACTGGGTATCCTGCAATACCCGAGAATTTTTGAATATTGTTAAATGAATATATTAATGAAAATCGAGTATTTATTTGAATATAAATATTTATGTGTTGTGACAACCCGAGAATTTATAAGATTAATAAAATCTTAAATGAGTAAATAAAGGTTAAATAATAAGACTTAGACTAGAAATAGAGTTACGGATTTCAAAATTTTTGTGAAAGACTAATATAATTGTGTGATTTTATGTGTGTACAGTATGTGGTTAAGGGTTAAGTATGAATCAGAGAAAGGGTAATATGGGAAAACCTTAATGTTATATTAAGAACTTTAATATTCAGATAAGAAACCCTAACTATTGGTTTGAAACACTAGTTTAGTTGATGAAAATCGTAACCCAAATTAGGAATAGGGATTTGTGGTTAATACAGTTATTAAAATTGTATCTATGATTGTGTGTTTGTATAGTAAGGTAGTAATGATCATATGTTGATCAGATAAGGTATAACCTTAGTAAACCCTAATGGTAGATTAGAAACTCTAATCTGCAGTTAGAAACCCTAATTTCAACTTTGGAAACCCTAAATCCTAATTTATAAACCCTAATGGTGATTAGCAAACCCTAATATTATTTATCAAACCCTAAGGGTTAAATTTTTTAAGGAAAACATAGGAAATGACCGAACTACCCTTAACATTGTGTGGGAAAATTATTAGAATACCCTTTTGGAGGCGAAATGACCAAATTACCTTTAAAATTTTCTGGGAAATGACCAAAATGCCCTCCAATCCATGTGAACTTAAATCAACCAATCAGAGAAGAGATGAAGCAAGCATGATGCAAGCATGATGCAAGCATGACATCATCCTTAAAGAAACACAGATGATGCAAGCATGACATCAGCATTAAAGAAACACAAAAGGTGATGTCATTATGATGATGTCATCATGATGTCATCGAGGGACTAAAATGCAATTAATAAGGTACTACAGTGTAATTAACCAGGGTACCAAACTATAATAAGCCGGGGGCAAACTGTAAAAAGCCGAGCCCCTAACTTGCAATTATTGAAACTATATTTTTCTATAAATAGGAGCCATTTCTCTTCATTTTTTTCAAAACCAAAATATAATTAGAGAGAGAAAGTGGAAAATTTCGGCTAGAGAGAGGAAAGTTTTTGAGTTTCAAGATTTCAAAGGATTAGTTAAAGCTTGCAACTCCAAGAGGTATTTACTCTTGTGGATAATTCTTTATATATTTAGTAAAAAAAATATACTTTTATAAGCAGTTATAAATCCAATTTATTTCTCTTATAAAGTAGAAAATATACTTTTATAAGCAGTTATAATATCCAATTTATTTCTCTTATAAAGTAGAAAATATACTTTTATAAGCAGTTGTTATGTCCGATTTTCTTCAAGTATTTAGTAAGAATATTCATGTTATAAGTACAATATTTATTTTACAAAGCAGTTATAATGCTTGATTTATTTCAAATATAGTACACGAATATTCATTTTTACAAGCATTTATAATGCTAAATTTATTTAAAATTAATTATATTAAATTTATTTAATAATTATATTAAATAAATTACTTAAAAATAATTTTAATATTTTAAAAATCATATTAAAGTATTAAAAAATATTTTAAGTTATATTGAATAACTTTTAATATTTTGGGATGGAATTTCATTAATAAATTAATATTAATGATAATAAATTTATTTAATAATTATATTAAATAAATTATGTAAAAATAGTTTTAATGTTTTAAAAATCATTTAAAAGTGTTATTAAGGTATTAAAAATAATCTGAGTTATAATAAATAACTTTTAATATTGTGACATGTATTTCATTAATATGTGAACTTAATTAAATATTAATGATGATGGAATTATTTGGTATTTAAATCATTTAAAAATGATATTAATGATTGAAAAATCATTATAAATGATAATAATTATCTGAAAAATGTTATGACTAATAAGTAAATTATCTAAAATAATATTGAAGCGTTTAAGCAGAGTTTTATTTAAAATAGACTCGATAATTATCTGATAAGGCAATCGGGACGTCGGAATAGTACTAAAATCAAATCGGACTGAAATAGTTTGACCTGATACCGGGTCTTATGTGTTTTAGTGACTGTTAGGGATATGTGATAAGTGTTTAAGTTATACTATGACTGTATTTAGCAGTGATATATGTTATGATATTATTCTAATTGAGAGATCGATATTATTAATCATAGGACTTTCAACTGAAGCTTAATTAGATAGTGTAGCAGCAATCGACGGTACAGACAACTTCCTGAACTATACTTTTATTAATCAAGTTCCTATACTCTTTTATTGAGAAATTTTCTTAACTAGAACTCAAGTTGTTATTGTAAAGCATGTCCGTGGTTAATCATTGTTGATTATACCACATCTTTGATTATTGATTCGCATGTTGTGCATGTTGCATATGTTCATTAGGTATGAAAGGCTGATCACCTTCCTTACCATTTGGTTCAGTTAAATTTGTCCATGTGCATTTTTGGCCATTCATCATTATTGTCTCGGTCATTCAGTTATGTAAATTGATTCATGTTCTTTCACAATTATTACATTGTTGAAAGCTTGTTAGCTTATTATTCTTTTCCATCATGATATATCTTCATTTCAACTTAAACTTGCTGGCAAACTTGTTGCTCACCCTTGCTATATCATGATAAAACTTTCAGATTAAGACGAAACTTCGGATACAGGCAAAGACAAAGATAAATTCCAGAATTGGATTGTGTTGTAGTTAAAATTGTAATAGTATTGGTGGCAGATGCCATTGTAAGTCATGTAAAATATGAACATGTGTATTAAGTTAAGGTTACCGACTATGGGAGTTATGTGTAAAGTTTATTGTATAAACAATTTTTGTTTATATCTTCCACAGTAGTTATAGGAATGATGTATCGTAACGTACCAGGTCCGAGGTTCTGGGGACCCGGATTTGGGGGCGTCATAGTTAGTATCAGAGCTGTAGGTTATAAACCTTAGGTAAGGGTACCTTAGGCTATAATCATAGAGATAAGGAATAGGAATAAACTCAAATAGAGTTTAAGTTCTAAGCAATGAATTTGGGCAAGGTATTAATAAGTCAATAAGATTCAAAGAATAATCCTGACAAGTAATAAAGATCTAGAGTTACCTAACTCTGATAATAAAGATGAACAGTAGTAATGAGTAGATAGATTCTAGAAGTCTAAAAGTATAAATGGAAAGAAGATCGTAAAACAAAACGATCATAACATAGAAAAGAATCGTAATATAATACGATTATAATATCAGATTACAACGTGATCTGATGAGGTCATAAGAGGACAGATGATCAATCAAATGATTGAAAACTTTATAGCAGGATTGCTGTATAACAGTGGTACTATGAAATTGTACTATTAAAACTCAGGAAAGAGTTGTGAATTGTAGATACAGATTAAATGAAATTCGTATCGAGTATTGAGGGAGCTAAGATTATATGGAATTTCAATTGAGTACTCATGTGATAGCTGAGTTGCACAAACCTTTGTATGGGCGGGGGTTTTGTGCTTGGTCTAACGACTACTTAGTTTATCACATTGATAATCATTGCAATGTCGATGTCGCGCTATTCGCTATATGTATGATGAGAAGGTGATTTTTTACTCATGTGTATAACGGATAGGTAGAGAATATAAGATTAGGTGCGAGTTCTTTAAACTCATACGTATGGTAAGTTCGTGACTCATAATCGTATGGTGGAACCCCTCAGCGAATGGACGACTTTGGTCTGGCTATGATAAGTTCCTAAACCCATATGATTGTGGTAAGTTCCTGAACTAATAACGTGTGGTATGTTTGATGAACTATACGGGGGTATATAAAAATTATGAATGAAAGATTGAGGATAATAGAAATAGATAGACTTGTTAAGCAATTGATCATTAGAAGAATTGAAGTTGGTAGTGGAAGCATAGGTATTCCAAATCTTCTAGCTATGCTAAACTTCGAAATTTTTGGACATCAAGCTAAATTCGCACTGATGTGACTTTCGAAATAAAATAAATTTTTGTTATCCTCAAAACAAGGTGACAAGGTGTGGAGATGGACTCCTAGCCATTATCACATCGTTACCTTTTGCGGCATGATAACAACAAAAATAAATTTTTGGTTATCTTCAAAACAAGGTTACAATTGTGTATGTGTGGACTTTCGGGACCCTGACACATCGTTACCTGTTGCGATATGATAATTCCAAAAATGATTTTCAATAGTTTTGAACGGTTTAAAGAAGAGTCTACGTTAATTGTTTCAGCTAGACAAAAAAATTATTTAAAATATCAAAATGTATTTTATATATCATCAATGCATCATGGAACCTGATGCAAGGATGATAAAAATGATGGAGTCATTAATGCAGTATTGCCTAGTGTTAGATGTGATCTAAAGATCGTTAGCCCACTATGGTATATTATTTTATGACAAAGTCACAAAAATGACATAATCTTCAACGGACTGTAAATACAGTCCAGTATAATGACGTCATAAAATGATTTTCAGAATTTTAAAGAAAAGTCAAGTGTCAATTAAATTTGGCCAAACACTTGTTTCGATTGATGTTAGAATTATTGGTATATGTCTAAAGCTATTTGATTCAGCTAGACAAATGTTTATGAAAATTCAAGTATCTCTTTGAGAACTTATCTCGAACCATATTGTTTTGATTCGGACTTCCTGCTGAGTATGAACAACCCCGAAAAATGGGAATATATTGGTTGGATAACGTACATTCCAATCATTGACCGCATACAGTCGTTCAGATAATTAAGTCCAGCATTTGCAGTTTACCTTCTTCGTGATTGTAAACATATCTATTATTTGATTACGGTGAATACCGTTAAACTCGAGAGTTCATGGTCTATATGACCCTCAGCATAATTTGAAAAGTTTTTTTAACTCCTTGGGGAGAAGTCTGGGTAGAATGTGATGATAGAATAATTACTCATAGAAGGAAGCCGTGTGTACTCATTAAATGAGAATGAAATCAGATAAAGGTTAAGTTGAAAACCTAGTTTTGACGAATAAAGGAGTAGGCATTAGTAGGCTGTAATTTCGAGGACGAAATTCTTAGAAGAAGGGGTGAATGTGACAACCCAAGAATTTATAAGATTAATAAAATCTTAAATGAGTAAATAAAGGTTATAATAATAAGACCTAGACTGGGAATAGAGTTATGGATTTAAATTTTTTTGTGAAAGACTAATATAATTGTGTGATTTTATATGTGTACAATATTTGGTTAAAGGTTAAGTATGAATCAGATAAAGGGCAATATGGGAAAACCCTAATGTTATATTAAGAACTTTAATATTCAGATAAGAAATCCTAACTATTGGTTTGAAGCCCTAGTTTAGTTGATGAAAACCCTAACCCCAATTAGGAATAGGAATTTAATAGTTAATACAGTTATTATAATTGTATCTATGATTGTGTGTTTGTATAGTAAGGTATTAATGATCAAATATTGATCAGATAAGGTATAATCTTAGTAAACCCTAATGGTAGATTAGAAACTCTAATCTGTAGTTAGAAACCCTAATTCCAACTTTGAAAACACTAAACCCAAATTTATAAGCCCTAATGGAGATTAGCAAACCCTAATATTATTTATCAAACCCTTATGGTTAAATTTTTTAAGAGAAACGTAGGAAATGACCGAACTACCCTTAACATTGTGTGAGAAATTATTAGAATACCCTTTTGGAGGTGAACTGACCGAACTACCCTTAAAATTATGTGGAAAATTATAATTAGATTAAATGTTTGAATTGTAATTGATTAATTATAATTTAGTTAAATACATAATTAATTTAATTATGTGAATATGTAAGTGATGTAATTAACTATATGATGGTTGATTATTATTATTTATTTAGTTAGAGTGAGTTAACCATGAGGGTTAACCACTTATGTGAATTAGTTACGTGTTAACTAATTTAGGTTATTGTGATTGAATATGTATGTATGTAGGAAGTGTTAAAGTACGTGATTGAGTTAAGTAGCTTGCGCGTAAGGCAAGTCTTCTAAACCATAAACTCGCTATTTCTATGCAAGTTCTTTGAGTTCATATATTCATTGTTGAGAATGTCCTTTTCATTTATGTACTGGACAATTATTTACTTAACCGAATAGATCTTGACTTATTGTTCAAGTAAGATCCAGTTATTATTTTAAATGCTTTAAGTTGATTCTAAAGCATATGTTAGTTCATAATTCTGTTATTTACGAATTATTGAAAGACGATTCAACTAATCCTTAGTTGATGAACGTGAATTCTAAATTACCCTTGTAAGTTTATCCAAACCAAACTTTCTTTGGTGCGGACTTGAATTCAAATTAGTAAGTTGAACAACCCTAATTATTAGGGGAGGTTACTATGCATAGCGTTAAGATATTTGTGCACAATACATGGTACAAAGGGCTGATCCCCCTAAGTACGAGTTAAGGTCCATAGTCTTATTGACTATTAAAGATTTAAATAGAAATATTTATAACCTAGGACAAGAGTTCAAAGGTCTTATGACCCTCAGATAAATTCTATATTCGAATTTTAATGTTGATAGAGAATTATTATTCAATTCTTTATTGTTGAAGTAAGCTAAGTTATTCAGATCTTTTTAAAGATATCCTTTCATATATTTATTATTGTTAAACTCTAGTGAGCTGTTGTTTGCTCACTCTTGCATTAAATAACAATTGAAGTTAAGGTTGATAACGTTGAGGCCCCATCTACGAGTAAAGGCAAGGGAAAGATGAACAAGTGAAGACTTGTTTAATTATTTTGAAATGATTGTAATAAGACTTCTATGTCATATTTTTATTACGCACTTTATTGTTTATGTCAAGGTTAGAGTAACCCTGGGATTGTTTTTTTTAATGTTGTAACCCTTGTTTTAAGGGAGATTTTATATAAAGATTGTAATTTATTTTGAGATATATTGGGTAGATGTTTGTTATAGTTAGAAAGTGAACACAAAATTATGTGGAAATAAAGTACCCGGATTTGGGGGTGTCACAGATACTATTTCACCAATCGAGTCACAGGTATCTAACATATTCATACCTAACGATTTACCACAAAGTGGTGGTGACGAAACGTATAACTTGTACAAATCTTTCCATTTTCCAAGTCGATCCGACCCATTCGTTCGTAGAGCTATTTACTAGATCGCAGACATTTCTGGAACACCTTTAATAGAGGGACAAATAGTCAATTTTGAAAGAACTTATTGTAAACCTCTTTCAGATATGAATCTATCTGATTCAGAAGGGAAGAACTCGCATCAGTATCTCAATTTCAATTCAAACATGGGTTTGATTCACACTCCATGTTCTGAGAAATATTTACCATCCGAAAAGAAGAAAAAACGGAGTCTTTGTCTAAAGAAATGCGTTGAGAAAGGGCAGATGTATAGAACCTTTCAACGAGATAGTGCTTTTTGATCTCTCTCAAAATGGAATCTATTCCAAACATATATGCTATGGTTCCTTACTTCGACAGGGTACAAATATCTAAATTTGATATTTTTAGATACTTTTTCAGACCTATTGCCGATACTAAGTCTAAGTAGCAATCAAAAATTTGTATCCACTTTTCATAATATTATGCATGGATCAGATATATCATGGTGAATTCTTCAGAAAACATTGTGTCTTCTACAATGGAAATGGAAACAATGGAAATGGAATCTGATAAGTGAGATTTCGAGTAAGTGTTTCCATAATCTTCTTCTGTCCGAAGAAAGGATTCATCGAAATAATGAGTCGCCATTGATATCGACACATCTGAGATCGTCAAATGTTCGGGAGTTCCTCTATTCAATCCTTTTCCTTCTTCTTGTTGCTGGATATCTCGTTTGTACACATCTTCTCTTTGTTTCCCGGGATTCTAGTGAGTTACAGACAGAGTTTGAAAAGGTTAAATCATTGATGATTCCATCATCTATGATTGGGTTGCGAAAACTTCTGGATAGGTATCCTACATCTGAACCGAATTTGTTCTGGTTAAAGAATCTCTTTCTAGTTGCTCTGGAACAATTAGGAGATTCTCTAAAAGAAATACGGGGTTCTGCTTCTGGCGGCAACATGCTATTGGGTGGTGATCCCGCTTATGGGGTCAAATCAATACGTTCTAAGAAGAAATATTTGAATATCAATCTCATCGATATCATCGATCTCATAAGTATCATACCAAATCCCATCAATCGAATCACTTTTTTGAGAAATACGAGACATCTAAGTCATACAAGTAAAGAGATCTATTCATTGATAAGAAAAAGAAAAAATGTGAATGGGGATTGGATTGATGATAAAATAGAATCCTGGGTCGCAAACAGTGATTCGATTGATGATGAAGAAAGAGAATTCTTGGTTCAGTTCTCCACTTTAACGACAGAAAAAAGGATTGAT
The DNA here is from genome assembly GCA_020205555.1 of Panax stipuleanatus. Lineage (NCBI taxonomy): Eukaryota > Viridiplantae > Streptophyta > Magnoliopsida > Apiales > Araliaceae > Panax > Panax stipuleanatus. The sequence goes on from CM035121.1 coordinate 90,209,709, forward strand.
CAAATTTTATTGAGTCTGACTCATAGTGATCATTTATCAAAGAATGACTCTGGCTATCAAATGATTGAACAACCGGGATCTATTTACTTACGATATTTAGTTGACATTCATAAAAAGTATTTAATGAATTATGAGTTCAATACATCCTGTTTAGCAGAAAGACGGATATTCCTTGCTTATTATCAGATAATCACTTATTCATAAACCTCGTGTGGGGCTAATAGTTTGAATTTCCCATCTCATGGAAAACCTTTTTCTCTCCGTTTAGCCTTATCCCCCTCTAGGGGTATTTTAGTGATAGGTTCTATAGGAACTGGACGATCCTATTTGGTAAAATATCTAGCGACAAACTCCTATGTTCCTTTCATTACGGTATTTCTGAACAAGTTCCTAGATAACAAGCCTAAAGGTTTTCTTATTGATGATATCGATATTGATGCTAGTGACGATATTGATGCTAGTGACGATATCGATCGTGACCTTCATACGGAGCTGGAACTGCTAACTATGGATATGATGCCGGAAATAGACCGATTTTATATCACCCTTCAATTCGAATTAGCAAAAGCAATGTCTCCTTGCATAATATGGATTCCAAACATTCATGATCTGGATGTGAATGAGTCGAATTACTTCTCCCTCGGTCTATTAGTGAACCATCTCTCCAGGGATTGTGAAAGATGTTCCACTAGAAATATTCTTGTTATAGCTTCGACTCATATTCCCCAAAAAGTGGATCCCGCTCTAATAGCTCCGAATAAATTAAATACGTGCATTAAGATACGAAGGCTTCTTATTCCACAACAACGAAAGCACTTTTTCACCCTTTCATATACTAGGGGATTTCTCTTGGAAAAGAAAATGTTCCATACTAATGGATTCGGGTCCATAACCAGGGGTCCATAACCATGGGTTCCAATGCACGAGATCTTGTAGCACTTACCAATGAGGCCCTATCGATTAGTATTACACAGAAGAAATCAATCAATGAGGCATACAATACTGAACTAAGCAGTAAGATTCATTAGAATCCCATAATGGAGATTAGTTCATCTCTGAACCTCTCACCATTATGGGATTTGATCTAAACATTAGAAGCAAATATGAAAGTAAGAGATTAAGAGATAAAAATGCAAAGCTGATGATCCTCCTTTCAAATGAAGCCTTCACGCTTAGTTTTAGACCACAAACAAACCCAATATGAAACCCTAAAAATGAAATCTACTAGAACTAAAAGAGAGAAGAAGATAGTCTCCAAAGCCCTCTCTAGCTTTCTAAACCCTAGAAAATATAAAAACTGAATACTAAATAATAAATATGTTATCTGTTCTTTGCAACTTACACCAATATATAGAATACACACTCAGCAGAAAAATAAAATAAAAAGTCAACATTTCTTGACCGGCGCGGCCGCACGGCCCCGTAATGCATTTGGGGCGTGGGCGAGCTCTTCTCCAGAGGAGTCTCTGGACTCTGCACTTCGGCGCGGGCGCGCGCTTCCTCTTTGTTAACCCGGTGCGGCCGCGCGTGTCGCATTTTCTGCTGGTGTCTTCTGGTGCACTGCTGATCTCTTGCTGCTCTTTGCTGCTTCTTTCTTGCTTCTTTCTCCTTCACTTCCTACTGCTTTTAGACCATTTGCACATGCCATAACCTGCCTCTTCATTCCAACTCCACCTTTGGTTCCTCATAAGACCTCAATGAGGCCTTTTAGCCCATTCCATGCCTTTATCATGCCATTCCATGCCATTTGAGTTTCCTGACTGAAATCTACAAAATAAAGATAAAATATATTAAAAGACACTAAAATACTTGAGATTAAGCCATAATCCTTGCAAGTTGATAGGCGATAAGTAGGTATAAAACCTACTTATCAAATACCCCAAACTTGAACTATTGCTTGCCCTCAAGCAACAGACACAAATACAAACTACATGCTATGCAACTAAACTATATGAAAATGAGTCCAAAAGTTTCAGCCATGCTGTGAATTCCAATAAGATGCGCCTCAGAGAAATAACAAGAACTATGAACAGAGTATCGACTCAAGCTATAGTTATAAAGACATACAATCCATAAATCACAACATGCTGCTAAGATGTAGTTTGTGTGTGCTATGTCACAAATAAGCTTGATAGAGGTAAAAAATCCACATGCTATACTTCTAAGGAAGGAAAATTGAGGTTTTAAGTCAAGAATTTTTCATATATACAACACAAACACCAATCTAACACATTGATACAAGCTAAGGTTCAGCAAGGGTTTAATATGCTTTAATTCACACACGAGGGCGATATTCGCACTTTCCCGTGGCTACACCCGACTGTGCAATGCTAAGCCCTCTTAGGCTTTTCAATGATACCCATTTATCAAGCTTTCGACCAACGACTCCCAAACCATAAAGGCTTTAGGGCACTGGGTGTAGAGACAATCCCCTAGGGCTTACTTGCTCGAGTATCAAAGGCCACAAGACTTAGCTAGTCAAAGTGTTTATTCTATTTTTTTTCACAATTTTTTTTCTTTTTCTTTTCTTTTTAGCATGCATACCCAATTTTTCCCCCACACTTGTATTTCTGTGTCATTAAGGTCATTATTGATTTTATTACAAAATTCTAGCAATTAAAAACAAAATTTTCCCCTCAGAAGACAAGCATGTGCTAATCTACCCAACAAGAAGATAATAACCATACCGTGCTATCTGGTAACATCAAAGAATAGGAAAAATTAAAAGAGAAGACTTCCCTGAAAATATGGCACTTTTCCTCCTTGTCTGCTAAATCTGAAGAATAGGCTATACACATTGGATTGAATCAGGCACCACACTTGAATCGGACTTGACTAACCTGTGAGCATGATAGAAGCAAGTTCATTAAATCCTAAATTTTTTTTATCAAATAATATGAAACCTAAAATAAAATTAAAAATTAAAAATTAAACATGGGTTGCCTCCCAATAAGCGCTTGATTTATATTCCTTCAGTCGGACTTTGTCTGGTCAACGCTATCCAATTCCTCTTCGGAAGTTGAGGAACCCTCCATCCATCAGTAGAAAATAATCCTTTTGGGAGGTTCCCACAGGCGATGGCCAGTGCATCAAAGTCACCTAGCATGCTCTAATTCGGTCGGATCTCTATGAATAAGGTCCAACAGCTAGGTGTTGTCTCCATTGTGTATGTGATCACTTTGGGGCATGGAAGCTTTTCACACACAATGGGCTCTTCGTCTATCTTCTCTTTTTCGTCCCACCATGGCCTTCACAATTGTACTCGCTCTTATGTCATAAAGAGCTTTGCCGACGACATGACTACCAATCGAGCAGGGTTTTGCAAATCTGACTGACTTTTTGATCTGTGGTGGAGACCCATGTAGATCTTCGTCGACCTCTATTTCATTATCCCCATTTTCCTCCACACTTTCTATATCTTGTGGCTCATCCAGCTGCAGATTTGATTTTGATTCTCCGTCAGTTTCGTCATTCATGTCATTACGCTAAGTGTTTGGAGGACAGTTATTTGAGGTGTTGGTGAGTTGTTCCATCTGATTATTAAGATTTTGAGTTGATAACTCTTGATCTTGAATTGAACTCTCTTGATTAATCCCCCTTTCCTCTATGTCTGCTATGAACTTGAGCCACCATTCCCTCAGCTCTGAATTATCTGTTTCTGTTTCGGAATCCATGTAATTAGGACCATTTAGTGGGGTAGTGATGAGTTGCTCCATCTGATTATTAAGATCTTGACTTGATAACTCCTGACTAATCTTCCCCTCCTCTTGATCTGCTATGACGTTTGACATGAGTTCCTCCAGATTTAACTTTTCTTCTTGTGGCTCATCCAATAGCAGATTTGATTCTGGCTCTCCATCAGTTTCAGAATCCGTATCATCAATCCAAGTACTTTGAGGGCAGTTGTTTGAGGCGTTGTTCATTTGCTCTATTTGATTATTAAATAAAATCCTCCTCTCCTCTTAGTCTGCTAAGAACTTGGACAACATTTCCTCCATCGTTGAATTTTCTTCTTGTGGGAATGGAGGTGGGCATGAAAATTCCGGTGTGTATGATGGATTTGGAGCGTAGTATTGATCATCATAATTATAGCTCCATGAAGAATCCGGGTGATAACCCCAATCTTGGTGATCTTGGTGATAGTTAGGCTCAGCATAGTTGTTGAGGTAATCACCACTATATGGTACCGGTTCAAAACTGATGGTGCATTGATGACTCGAATGATTGCCAGCACAATAATCACACGTAACTGCCATCCTTCGACTCCGTTGGGCTGCGATAACCTCCAACTTCCTCGAAAGTTCTTTAATCTGTGCTAATATAAATTCATCAATCCCTATTTCCCTTGGTTGAGTCATGTTCGTATATGGTCAATTGATAATTGAATTCAGCCTAGTACCTGAAAAGAGAGTAAGATAGGAAGAGAATAAAAAAATATTTAAATTAAGAATAATTTGATTGAAGTTAATAATGGCAAATAATTATTAAATTAATTTCCCGACAACGGCGCCAAAAACTTGTTGTGTAAAATCTAGTTACGCACAACACACAAGTATACGTGCTCAACAAGTAATAAAGTGAAAGTAAAGTGTCGATCCCACGAGAAATTATTTAATAAGAATCACCAAATACTAACCCGTAACCAACTCAATCTTATTTAAACGGATGAATTTCAATATATAATTAAACGACTTCTAACTACCACTAATTACCACTAGTTAAATTCAGATTACAGAGATTTAAGATCACAACTTCACTTATTGCTTCATCTAAGTTAACATACTTCTCATCAATTATCTTTTCTGAATTGTTAATCAAGAACACGAAAGCAAATATAACCACCTCACGATACATGATACCATACTCACTCAAATTCACAGATAATAAAATTAAGCAAGACACCCTAATTAACTAATCCACCATATTTCTATGTGAATTATAATTAAAAATGATTTAATCACAAGTTCTCTATAAGATTACATATGGCGTAAAGGCATACATCTACCCTAAATACGAATCACGATTTCCATCTATGCAGAAATCACAAACACTAGCTATCATGATCAGATCTAAATCTATACTCCTCCACCGATTCATATAAATTATCACGGTAATTGATAATGAGTTAATTAAACAATTATTCCAAATCATAATAGACAATTCACAACAATAGATCACAATAATTGATAGAGAAGCATATTAAAATAAATTATATAATAAGATCCATTGTAATCTTAAACAAAGAATTAGTTCATTATCATTGAATTAAAACTAAGAATCCAAAATTGAATACAAATTAAAATATCAGAATAAAAGTAGAGAAGAGAATAAATCTGTTGCCAGCAAATTCGTGCTCCTTCTTGCTCTTACTATTGATCTCCAATGGCTTCAATATGCTTCAATATCTGAATTCCCTTTCAACTAGGGTTTGTATTTTATTTAAAAACTAAACTAAACTTCTTCATAATCCTAAGCTAATTAATCTAATATATATATATAAGCTATCCTAACTAAGCTGCTGCCGTTTAAAACTATATAATATATATTATATTAATAAAACTAAGCTAAATAAACTATTAATATATATATATATATATATATATATATATCATAAGCTAATGATATCCCTTTATATAAGCTTCCGTGTCCTAGTCCACCCAGGAACATGATGCTGAATAGGTCTCTCCTTATATATCATAGAAAGTGCAGCCCTTATATATTATACACATGGCCCTCAATTCATCTCTCCTTTATTGCCAAGTCCGAATGGGAAAAGAAGATATAGCAGCTGGCAGCCTCCTTTTAATTGAATCTCTTCTAATATATATTATATCCCCACTCAGCTCCAGCTTCTTCTTGGCAGCCCACAATCTCTTCAATTGATAGCCCCAAAATCTGAGTCGGCATAGGAGATTAGCTGCATGATTGGCGCCTCCTCGCCCCAGCGGGGAATTTCCAGCTCAAGGCCCAGCCCCAGCCCCAGCGGGGAATCATTCTGTCCGCATGTTGCAAGGAACCATATATTCCGTGTGTTGCTACTCATTCCAAAACCGTGGTCCATGGTAATAAGGAAAGCACTGAGGCCTGATTTGCTTCCGAATTCTTTACAAAATCACGGACTTCTTTAATTTTACTAATCAAATTGGGCGCGTGGACCAAGTGTACTGAAAATTATCCTTTTAAGCTTATTTTGCATCCCTTCTATTTCCTGCACACAATAACATAAAACCTAGTAAAATGATGGGAAAATTACTTAAAAATAACAAAAACCAAGCTATAACGAATACCAATTCGTGGGTGTTAAACCCACTCATCAGTCCCGCTAGCCTATCCAGCATTTGGTCAATAAACGGGAGAGGAAAATGATCCTTCCTTGTAGCTTTATTCAGTCTGCGATAGTCCATGCAGACCCTCCATCCCGTAACTAGCCTGGTAGGTATAAGCTCATTCTTCTCATTTTTCACAACTGTCATGCCTCCCTTCTTCGGGACGCACTGCACCGGGCTTACCCAAGAGTTGTCTGAGATTGGATAAATTATTCCAGCATCTAACCACTAAGGATCTCCTTTTTGACAACCTCTTTTATAATCAGATTCAATCTCCGTTGTTGCTTTATTGATGGCTTACTGTCATCCTCTAAGAGTATTTTATGCATGCAGTATGAGGGGATGATCCCCTTGATGTCCGCTATGGTCCACCCAATAGCTGATTTGAACTCTCTTAGGACCCGCAACAACTTGCTCTCCTGATAGGATGATGGAGCGAAAGCGATGATAACCGGAAACTTGGAAGATTTTCCCAGATATACATATCTCAAATGATTAGGAAGAGGTTTAAGGTCAAGTGTGGGAGCCACCTCAAGAGAAGGCTTTAGTCGCACTGATGTCTCTCCAGTATATCCAATTATTTTGATGGGAATCTTAAATTTTCTCACCTAAGGTACCGTGTTCAAAATTTTGACGTACTCCACCATATCTGTCTCCTCCATGTCGGATTCTCCCAGTAGTGCACTCTCTAATGGATCCAAACTCAGCAATTGTTCAGTCTCCTCATGCAGTACACTGTCGACAATATCAACTCGGAAGCATTCTTCTTCATCTATGGGAAACTTCATAGATTTGAAGACATTGAACGTGACCTCTTGGTCCTGAACCCTCATAATCAATTCCCCTTTCTGTACATCTATGAGTGTTCGCCCAGTGGCTAGAAATGGTATCCCCAGAATGATTGGTATATTTTTATCCTCTTCGAAATCCAGAATAATAAAGTCCGCAGGGAAAATGAACTTATCTACCTTCACCAACACATCTTCTACGATACCTCTAGGGTAGGTGATGGACCTATCGGCAAACTACAATGATATACTTATCGGCTTAGGAGTCGGCAATCCCAACTGAGTGAACACCGATAGTGGCATCAAATTTATACTTGCCCCCAAGTCGCATAAGCACTTGTTAAAGTACAACTTCCCAATAGAGCATGGTATCGTAAAGCTTCCTGGATCCTTAAGCTTTGGAAGTAATTTTCTTTGTAAGACTGCACTGCATTCCTCTGTCAAGGCCACTGTTTCATAGTCCTTTAGCTTCTTCATCCTCGACAAGATTCCTTTCATAAACTTCGCGTAGCTTGGCATTTGTTCCAAAGCCTCGGCGAAGGGTATGTTGATTTGCAGTTTCTTGACACCTCAAAAACATCGCGCACTTCTTGTCTAATCTCTGTTTTTGAATCCTCTGTGGATATGGTGCATGAGGGTAGATCTCTTGTGGTGAAGCATTGACTTTCTCAGTAGGCACCTCATTTTCTGCCTCCACTGTATTGCCCCCATCTTTCTCATCATTCAAAACTATCTCAGCAGTTTTTGCACATGGGCGCGCCCGCGCCAGGTTTTGTTCTTCCTCGGGCACGGCCTGCGCCGTTTTCGAGATCAGTAGTCTGCTTCCCAGACCTTAGTGTAATGGCTTGGCATTGTTCCTTGCCGTCTCTCCTTCCTGGATTAGCTTCCATACTTCTTGGAAGAGTCCCTTGTGGTTTGTTAAGGACTGCATTGGTAATCTGGCCTGTTTGGGTCTCCAATGTTTTGAGAGACACCGCTTGGCTCTTCACCATCAGCTTGAGTTTTTCTATCTCAGCTCTCTCTTCTGATTGTGGACTAGGAGCTGTATTGTGTTGATGTTGTGGCTGATGAAATTCGGGAGGATGTAACTATCCAGGGGCATAATGTTGTTGAGACTGTTGTGGTTGAGCTTTTTGTTGTTGGTATGGTTGATATTGGGACTATTTAACACCTTGGTATAGTTGTTGTTGAGGAGGTTGGTGTTGAGATTGTTGAGACTGTTGAGCATTTTGATTGTTACTCCAACTGAAATTAGGATGGTTTCGATTGTTTGGATGGTAGGAGTTCGAGAATTGATTCTGAGGCTTTTGATAGTTGTTGACGAACTGAACCGACTCTGTGGTGATGGCACATTGGTCTGTCGGGTGTGATCTGGCACATAAGTCGCATACAAAAGCAACTTCTTGAACTCTATTTTTAGCCATAGAGTAAATCTTCTTTGACATTGCCGCCATTTGAGCTGAAAGGGCTGTGACGGCATCCACATCCAAGACCCCAGCCACTTTTGGTTGCGGCATTCTGGATGTCGGATTTTGATATTCATTCGCCGCCATAGTCTCTATTAGATCACACGCTGTCGCATAGTCCTTGGCCTATAGAGCTCCTCCTGATGCGGCGTCAATGATTGGCCTTGACTGCCTTCCCAAACCATTATAAAACGAGCTTATTACCATCCATTCTGGCATTCTGTGATGCGAGCATTTCCTTAGCATCTCTTTGTATCGTTCCCATGCCTCATATAATGATTCCCCCTGTTGTTGTGCAAACTGAGACAGGTGTGACGCCCCTAAATCCGGGTTCCTCTCTTTCCTCGGATCCGGTGCAGTCACGATTCTACTATCGTCGAACTATTACATCTTTTAATCCTTAGTAAAAGATTACAACTTTGCTTATTACAATTTAGAATATAAATTCTATTCATATCCAAGATCTCGTCTTTACATCATATTCGATGTTACTAAAATGCGGAATAATTTAAACTTTTCAATATCCTTTAAATAAATTCTTCTTATTCCATAACTTTGAATCAATTACAATTCTTGAATCAACTATATAATATGATTCACTATATTCGAATTATCGTATAAAGGTTTACAATTCAACTCGATATCCTCTATGTATTAACTAATACATCTTTATAATGCAACAAGTATTAAACATCGTAAGTATATATCAAGCACACTCCTAGAACCTAAACGTGGTTCAAGTAATAATCTAAACAGTATTCTTCATTGCGATACTATCTATCTTTATCAATCAAGAAGCACGAAGTACTTTATCATAAGTCCTTAACCTGTAAAAGTGGTTATTTGCAAGAGTGAGCTCGACAGCTCAGCAATTCTAACAGTTTTCATGCATCACATAGCATACAACATCATACTCAGCTCATGTATTTATAAACAATTTATATTTACTACTCATGTTACTTTTCACATAACAAATATATCATCAAAGATCAACTTTTAATCTCATTTATATCTCATATACAGTTCATATATAAGTTCACATTATCACAGCATAATATAATTCAACTAACAGTTATTGAATTCATATATCAAATAGGAACTGAAAAACTTGCCTGATTCGTAGTTTAACAATTACGACTTAACTGCTTAAGATATTTGCGCTTCGTGTAATCCTACACAATTATATAATCATGGATTCATATCCATTAGTCATACATTCATACATTCTCAATATAATTATAAGTATTACATTGTTTTTTATATTGGTTCTTAGAACCTTGTTTCACTTTCTTATTATACGCTTAGTATAGCTAGGTACGTATGGATATATCTTAACCATACATACTATCATCCTTCATATACATGTATCACACACTAAACTAAAGGTGTTCGACATATATTTAAAACTCATAGATACATAATCTATATTACCCTTACATTTCTTATAGAATTTATAATTCCCGGGTTTTATATAACCATTACAGTTTAAACTTTCTAAGTTTACCCTTTCAAAACCCTTGTCATACTTTAAACTTAGTCATGCAAGGCCACTATGTTCATCATGTATACATGTGAGTGGTTAAAATAATGTTAAGACACATGCTCACAATTACTTTTATTATATACGCATAACTAGTACTGATAATTGCTTTAAATCATGTCACATTTATGCTTACTATCTTTCATGATTTCTATCATAGTATGAACACATGTAGGCCAATCTAAATGATGCTAAAGACATTATCATGCAAAAGACTTGTCATACTTTAAACTTAGTCATGCAAGGCCACTATGTTCATCATGTATACATGTGAGGGGTTAAAATAATGTTAAGACACATGCTCATAATTACTTTTATTATATACGCATAACTAGTACTGATAATTGCTTTAAATCATGTCACATTTATGCTTACTATCTTTCATGATTTCTATCATAGTATGAACACATGTAGTCCAATCTAAATGATGCTAAAGACATTATCATATATGTCCAGAAATATCCGAATGTTATCCTATCATGTTCATGCACTTTAGTTTTTCCAAAACGTCCAAGTTTTCTTTGAAAATTGCACTAAGTCAACTTAGTACATGCAAGGCATCTCAACATATAACTCATGTGCACTCGAAACACATATCTAAACCACATAAATGTTTTCACATGGTCAGAATCTAAAAGACATAAGTCTTGGTCAAGTATATTTCAAAAAGTCTTTAAGTTTTTCTTGAAAACCTCTTGGATCCTTCACTCATGTATGCTATTGTACGATTAACACTTAAATTATGTATTTCATGTCAATATAAACCATACGAGCATGCTTCCAAAATCAGAATGTACATATGTTATACATATGTCAAAGTTCACATTTAAAACTAAAATTTTCATTTTAAAACTATAAGTTTTTCCTTAAAACATACGCTTTCCATTTTATGATATACATTCTAACATTGTTAAAATCATGCATGTTGTATCAAAGTATGCATGTTGTTTATGTCCACATGCTTGCTCTAAGTGGTAACAACCAAGCTAGAAGAAACAGACTGCAATAGAAAACAAAATTCCAGAATCTGGAACCGGCGCAGTTTGCGCCGCTGGCCAGTTCAAAACTGGCGCAGCTGCGCAGGGCTCTGGCCAGAGGTAGACACAGGCTGCTTCGGCAGTTCTGCTAACCCATCTCAGAAAACAGTTACGAATTCTATCTTAGTCATGCTATAATACATTCCTATCATGCTTAAAATCTTTATATACCACTTAACAACATCTCTCAAATCAATTAACATCCAATTTAAATGAAATCAAGAATTAAGAATTTGGAAATTTTACAGAAAATGAAGAACAAGGATATAAATGTTATACATCTGTTAAACACTTGAGCTGCTAAAGCAATTCTTAGTCTCCTTCACACTGACAGTATACTTACTCTCTATAACTTCCTTAGCAATATAATTCTTAGCAATTGAAATAGAGAAGGAAGAGAGCTCTTATATAGGCAATTGAATACACGGTTCATGACTTTGCTTACCATTTCAAAACAATGGATGAAGAAATTATCTAATGGTTAGCAAGTAGTTGGTGAGGAGTTGGTGATTCTCATCATGAATCCCACTCCCCTTGAAATTATATGCTAGACTTTGATGAATTTGAGAGAAGAGTATAGGGTAGCTAGCCATGTGGGTATACATGTAAAGAAGAATTGGGCACTCAATGTTGGACAAATAATGAAACTCAGCAATTTGCAATTCATATGTACTACCACACTTGGGTTATACATTACCTATCATGTACACATATTTCATTTCCTATAACTTAGGTTATAAATAAATTACAAATGTAATTTCTAATTACAATGTATCAAGTAAAGTTACACATAGATATACATCACATATAATCCATGTACATTTTCTTAATACCGAATATAATACAATTGGGTATTATTATTACATTACATTGTCTCCTTTATTATTAAATTTTATTAATTCAATAATTGTTTCCAATATATCCATGATATATTATTTTATTGTATACTCATATACACATTGTCACACACACATTTCGTGTAACTCTTACAACTCAATAAACTTTACTATATAGTTTATATACATAAATAACATTGTCACATCGCACTTTACACTTCGAATAATATATAGTTAACTACCATACGTTGTACTTTTAATATCGCGTGCTTGCACATATATAAATTCATGTACATTTCATCCTACCGGATATAATTCTATTGAGTATTACTCATTATTATAACGGTTATTAATTATCATAACGATTATTATTACAGTTATAATATCCTATAGAAATCATTATCAATTAACAATTACTATATGCTAATAGGGTATTCCTTAAGGTCTACCCACACACATCATGTTACATAAGCAATAATATTATGTAATTCACATAATGCAATTAGTTTTACTATATAGTTTATATATATAATACAGTTAATTTAATGTTGCACTATACTTTATATAACATATATGTAACTACAATATGTTATATTCTTAATAATCACATCATTTGCACATATCAACTAATTGAGCAATTATAATCATATTAATAATCTACTCGTTTATATATTATTATACTCAATGGCAATTAATTAATAAAATATTAATTAATTCATCCCTCATCAATCAATGTAATTATTAACCTCCATAACAATTAATTAACATTTATATGGTTAATTATCACATTAAATAAATATAAATCTTATTATATTTATAACAAATATACTTATTATCATGATATCACTCGCAATAATAATAATTCAACATACCATCAAATAATTACTAGATACTAGTATATTGTCCATAACAATAATTAATATTATAAGACAATATATCTCATACCTCAGCAATACAATTCCGATTATATCTATAATCAATTTTCTTATTATTATACTATCACTAGTTATAATAATAAATCAACATATTATTATAATAACAATTAATATAGACTAATTGTTTACTTAATAAATCTTCCGTCCTTGAATTAATTAATTCATCAACGAATCTATTATTGTGCCACACAAGGCATATCTCACAAGCTTACACTAAGCTTATTCTCATTCTCGACACTTATTTATTTCCACCACATTACTCACCCACCACATGTTCAATGTACTTAGGACTATTAAGCCACAAGGTTCACACACACACACACACACACACACACACACACACACACACACACACACACATATATATATATATATATATATATATATATTGCGAATAGAAATATTCAAATATTATTTATAACTCTTATGGTAATATAGTAACTCAAGTTATTGAAATAACTTAGTTTTCTTTTATAATTTAAACTCTCTAGGAAATACATTACTATTATAACAATTATGTATTCCACTATAACATAATATATTATGTCTCCTCCAATTAAAGGCATTCATTATTAGAAAATAATTTACTTATTGTCTCAAGATATTATCCTTAATATAATATCAAATAATTACATGTACGACATATGTACATATATTATATATAGAAAATAGATAATAAATTTATTTTCTTTTATAATAAATTGTTTCCATCAATTTATTTATATATAGCAAATATGTTTTAATGTATTTACCATATTAATTAATCACACTTATTACATCATACCAAAAACATATAAGGTAATATTATTATTCAAAAATAACATTCCCTCTTTTATTAAAATATTTCAACATTATAAACTATTTTAATATCCTTTATTAGAAATATATAATATTTATTTCTCTTCCCTTTCAATAAATTGTCTCTAAAGCAATTTCTTCAAATATTAATTATTCATTTAAAGATATAATGATTTTCATCTCCCTTTAATAACGTATATATAGTTATTAACGTTATTCCCACGTCAAACTTTCTCATATATTATCACTCTAAGTAATATATATAAAAAGTATCAACTATAATTACATATTCAACACACATATTAATTCACTCCTTTACTTGAGTAAATTAAACACTGTACTATATCATCATAGTTAATTAAGGTTCAATACTCACATTATATTATTCCCTAATATAACTCCCAACTTAAATTAACTAATATTTATTCTTATTAGTTAATTCCCTTAACTAACTCATGCTTCACTATCCAAGCCCATTCACGGATAGCTTAAGATTTATCAATAACCTATATTATAAGCATACTAGTTATTAAAACACATACACAAAAATATGGTGGTTATACATTAAGGATATTTAATGTCACCAACTTACTATGATAAAATAATTCTATAAATTATTTAATATCGATAGAAATTTATCCACTTCCTTTATCTCAACTGAATTGTCTCTACGCTAAGTAATAAATATATATTAATAATATATTTATAAATCACAAAAACACATATTACATAGTCCATATTATCCTATGTAATATAATACCACATACCTCATATCACACACACACACACACACAAAAAGATATATATATATATATATATATATATATATATATTCTTATTCGAACCCATCTCACAGTTTAAGAATTTTATTTATTAAATCCTTATTTAATAATATCTAAAAATTCGGGTTCTTACATCCTCTCCCCCTTATAAGGATTCTGTCCTCGGAATCACCGAAACTTCCTCTACTCGGTGCTATTCCGAATATTACATATTCTCTTGAATAATTTTATTCATTCTCTTTTCAGAAGTTTTATTATTATAACCTTCTCCATCGCATTCTATCACTTTTTCCTTTCTAAGGAACATTCTACTTACTACTTTCATCATTCAGAAGAATAAGAATCTTCCATGATTTTTCAATAATCGGGAAGTAGTATGAATAACTCAGATTCCAATTTATGCTGAGGGGTCACACAAGACCGTGAACTCTTTTCTAGGTTTACTAGTGTAATACCCGAATATTTTAATAAATAAATAACATTTTTAAAGTTTCTGTTTAAATATTTTTAATTGGGTCAAAGTAGTTATTTAATTTATGTGGGCTAATAAATATTAATAAGTGATGGGTAAATGTACTTAGTAGAATTGGGCCTTAAATTTATTGGGTCTAATTTATAATTGTGAAATATTAAAATCCTATTACAATTAGGAGAAACAATAAAATATATAAATAACAAATAAAACCTAATTGTACTTCATTATATGATCTATACAAACCGAAAGAAGAAGAAAGGCAGCGGCGGCAACAAAGAACAAAAAGAAAAAAAAAGGTACTTTGATATTACTGTTAATAATATGTTGCTTGAAATTGCTCCTTGATTGATAGCTATTGACACGTTAAAAGACAAGTATAATGATGATGTGTAGGAGTGATGTGGTATATCATAGTTATATAAAATTGATTAGATGACATCCTGATTGAAATCTGAGAAGGAGCATGATTTGGCTATATATATATAGAAAGAAATCGGAGATTTTAGAATTTATCATTGAAAACAAAATAAGCATATGAACATGGATTCATTGGATTGATTATATATATTTCAAGCAGCAAGCCTGCAATTGCTTAGTGCCATTACGTTATATATATATATATATATATATATATATATATATGATAATTTAATAAATATTTGGCCATGAAACTTATAAACGGGATTGGTAAATAAAATTTGTAAGTTATGTATATTAATTTAAATTGATAAATTTTGTCGATGTAGTTATAAAAAAAAATTCTTAATAATAAATTTAATAGTATTATGTTGTTAATGATTGGATTGTAATAAAATCTTATTAAATTATTTAGATTTAACGGAGAGAGTCTAAACGAGTTTTGGAATATAATACTTTGGGTATTACATTGCTTAATCCAGGTACGGATTTCGTACTTATTCAGCGATTCTCTTATTAAATTTAATTTGTTCGTTTTGTTTCTCGTTTCGAAATTTATTATTGTTTCGCATGATCGTTCGTTCTCAAATTCTTGTGATAGTTTCGTCTTGGTAGTGATACCTAGAACTCGTGTTTGTACTCTTGAATTGGGTTAACATATTTAGTATTTAGTTTAATCCATTAGAGATGTACATGTTAATGTATCTTTGGAGTTTCGTATTTATATTTGTTTCGTTGTTACATGTACATACTAGAACCCCTTATGTTAATACTGTGTCGCATGTGTTGTGATATGATATTATTATTAGATTATACCGTAGGGTATACCTGAGCTATAACCACCTGTGGGGGTACCACAGGCATGTCGTCTTGTCACGAGAGACATGACACCTTCCGTGGCGGTGTGATCAGTCCACGGCGTCTCCGTTTTGTGCTCCGGTGGGAGTTGGCCATTTGGTGTTTTGTTGTGGGAGGCGTATGGGTCGACCCTAGTTTTCTGTTCTGTTCTGTTCTGCGGAGTGGCGATGTTTGTGCCAAACACGCCTTCCGATTTTGCATGCATTGGATTCGCGGTCCAATGTGTGTGACCTTGCCTGTGTGGCATTATTTGACCTTGCCTGTGTGGCAAGGTATATTTCTGTTTTATTTTGAGCTCGGTATGAAATAACACCCCGCCATTTGATTCAGCCTATTATTTTATTGTGTTAGTTTTGTTTGTTTCAGTTCAGTTCAGTTCATTTATTGAGTTAGTTATTTCGTTTCATCATTCTTGTATTCTATATCCGTACTGGGCGTTTGGCTCATGCTGTGTTTTTCTTCCGGCAGGTAATCAGGGGGATCAAGGGCAAGTGTGATGAGAGCTCCACTCGATCCAATGATTTAGATATTCTGTTTAGGCTTGATAGATCGATTTTATTTTGAGTTGTAATAAATACTCTAGATTTGAGTTTGAGTCTGTTGGTATTTATTTTGGTTTGACCTTTTGATATTTATTGGTGAAATATTATTCTTTCGTGGCATAGAGTTTTCGTTCGATTTTGTTGTGTTTTGAGTAACCTCCCTTTCTATTTCGGGAAGGGGGTGTTACAGCTAGTGCTTCAACACAATCCTTCACACTGCAAACCAGAGTGTTTATCAATCACAAAGACTGAAAACACCCTCCATATGTACACTAGGTGGCTAGCCTATTGTACCACTATGTTGAGCCACAACGTAGTGTTTTGTAACGACTATATGCATTACGTTCAGAACCATTATCCCCGAAAATATGTTCCCATTATAGGGTTGTTCAACTCAGCTTCTCAACTTCTAAATCCTGCACCAGAGCAATCTAGTTTGGCATAAATACACAAGAATGCTTGAATTCTATAATCTCTTTTCAACAGTCGCCTAGCCGAATCAAATAGCTTAGACTCTCATCAACAATTTGGACATCAATCGAAATAATTTAGTCAGCTTTTCATAATTCGAAAGAAAACCAAAAATCGTTTTATGACGTCATGATGCCGCACCAACTTAGCAGTACGTTTAGGATTCCGTCATTTTGTGATTTTGCCATAATACATCATGCCATAATGGGCTGGCGATCTTACGATCACTTTCGACACTAGGTTCGATTGCATTAATGACTCCATCATTTTACCATCATACACTATATCAAATGATGCACATGGTCAAAATATATTTTGAAAGATTTTTAATTTTTTTTGTCTTAGCCGAAACAAATAGCTTAGACATTCAAATAACAGTATTATTTTTTTTAAAACTTATTGGTTCAGTCATCTGACCCAATGTTTTTCTCGAGAAAACCAAAGTGCAAACACTAGCACGAAGTCAATAAATATTGAAAATCTAGCGTAGCTAGAAGATTTAGGAAAATCCAATTTCTCCATCACTTCAATCTCTTACCACCATCAATGCTCACTATTCCAAAACTCTTATATAATATATCTATTCTCAGTACAGTTCACCAACTTACCACACCATAGAAGTTCAAGAACTTACCACAATCATATGGGTGTAGGAACTTATCCCAGTCAGACCAAAGTCATCCATTCGCTGAGGCGTCCCAACATACGATTATGAGTCACGAACTCGTCATAGGCATGAGTTTTAAGAACTCGCACCTAATCTTAATATTATCTAATTACATCTTAGAAATCTCTACCTATCAAAATAAATATGAGAAAAGAATCACCTTTTCGCCATATGTATAATTGAAATATCCGAGATTATTATGTCATTTAACAATTATCAATAAACGAATTTATGTGAAATTCTTGTGTGTTTTCTTTTATTAGATGTATATGTGTTATACATACATGTGTTATTTTATGATATGTGATGAAGAGTATTTAAATGGTTGGTTCAGTTTAATTCAACTATTTAAATTGGTTAAGTATGGAATTAATTCTATTAATTTCGTGGGATGGCTTTAAAGTATGAGTTTGAGTTCGGAGCGGAATTTAGAGACGCAAACTGCGTATTTAAGTCCGGAACGTCGAAATTAGTTAGGATAGACTGTAACCACAAAAATGTGTCACGGTTGATTTTTTGGTCAAAGTTAACCGGTTGACTTTCTCGGGAAAAAAGTCAACTACGAAATTTTGGAGATGATTTGGATGAAACGGATAGTCCCATGACGTCCGAAACGTCGACTTTAGTAGGAATCGATATAAGTATCGCAACGTTTTGCTACGAGGGGCAAAATGGTCAAAATAATTATTTAATTAATTATAATAATATTTTATTTAGTACAAGTCAGCAGCTGGTGGGACCCTTGTGACTCACTATTTGGGACAAGGGAAGAAGTATACGTATATTACATATTAGCTAAGGAGGGAGTACTTCATTTTACTCCTTAAAACCAAAATCCTTTCATTTTCTCTAACCCCCACATTCTTCTTATTTAATTAGCTAAACTAATGTATTAGATTAAGGTGTGTGTAACTGATGGATTGGAGATGGAAGAGGTGTGGAATTCAAGTGCCAAACTTGTATATATATATACACCAAATCCAAGTTTCCTTGTCTCTTTTGTTAAAAGCTTCCATTAGAGTAAAATTGAGAGAACGAGTGTGTGAGAGTTCTTGAAGGATTCTGGAGTTTTCATAAGAGTTAACAAGCAAGGAGTGTGGCTCTATCGGATTAACACCAGAAGAAATTCATCAAAGAGGTAAGCATGAAATCATTTTATATGTTTTTAAGAAAACTAGAAGGAAAATGCATGTATATTCATGGGAAACGATTTGTTTTGGGTTGTGATTCTATGTGAGTATTGTTTACTGATATGGGGATATTAAGAATGAAAATTCTAGACTTAACATGCTTCAATTATGTAGAGAATCAAAGAATTCGAGTTTGCATGCTAAGTGTTTGATAATATCCTTCTTAGGTATCAATTTGATCAAATCATGGAAATTTAGTAAGTTTGTTTGTTGTAACATGTGCACATATGTTAGTAGAGGTGATCTGGACAATAGGAATCGAGTCCTTGCATGCTAGAATCAAAATCATGATTTTGTCAAAGTTGGTTTAAAAGTGAAATCTGTGATTTTTGGGTTTTTTGGAGCCTTGGAATCATGGTTTCTGTGACCCGATTAATGTATGTAATAATTTTGTAAAATACTATGTAGTATCAAGTCCAATCTGTCCAAATTTCATAGTAATCAGAGTTATATTGAGTGAGATATGAAATTCGTAAGCATGCGTATTCATAATAAAGTCTGCAGAAAATCTGGAAATTCCAAAAATTTTCCAAGTGTTAGAACCTGTTCTGGCACGCTTTTCAAGGTAGCCGGTTCGTGGTCTTAACTTACTATTTTCTGGAATGTGATATTTTTGTAAAATACTAGGATGTATGGAGTGTATGGTGTCCAAATATCATGGTCATACAACCTGTAAACAAGTGGGAATTAAATCGGGAAGTAGGCTGCTCGGCAGGAAAAATAATTCTGGGCATGAAGAGCAGCGCAGCTGCGCCGTTCATACGGCTTAACGCTGCGCAACTGCGCCACTCAAAGATGGGTTCCGAGTTTGCCAGGCTGCGCAGCTGCGCCGGTAACACGGCTTGAGGCTGCGCAGCTGCGCCGGGCCGGGTAGGGTTGGTTCGGGTCGGGTCGGGTCAGGTCAGAATGTCAGAAATTTATTTTTTTTCAGATTCCAATATTGAACACTTTTATCTATGTGATGCAACATGCTTGTGTAATTAAATTGTATTGATGATTGAATGCAAGTTGGTTTAACAACATAATTAATATAAAAAGAAACAATTATATTTTAAATTAGAGTGGGATTACTTAGTTGCTTAACGTGACAAATGTGATTAGGTTACGTGAAGGACTAGTTGATAGCTTAAACTGTAGAAGACGTATCAGGTAAGTTTCCTTACTCGAATTTGATTGTGCAAGTTTCTTAACCCTATTTTCATTGAGAAATTATTCAATCCTTACTCATTTGATTGCAGCGAGGGTAAGTTTCGGACTTGTGATTATTTAATTATTCGCACAAGTTCCTTTGTCGTAAAATTCTACAACTTCAATTATTTTGTGAAACGTTATTGATGATTATCCAGCTATTAATTCAACTGTTATGCTGTAAAGTTCTTATTCCTTTAACGAACTGTTTCCAAGTATGCTTCCTGGCCTTTTGTTTCGGCTAGTTATTATTGATGAAAAATGATATAATTCAAATCTTTTGAAGCTATTTAATGTTTACCAATCCAAATTGCTTTGGTGCGGTCTCGCATGAATACTAAGATGAACAACCCGAATAAACGGGCAAACAGATGTTGGGCATATAGTCCCATTTATGCTTATACAGTTTAAACTTTATACTTGTGCACAATGTAGGGTACGATAGGCTGATCACCTGGAGTACTTGCAGAGACCATTTGCAACCTATTTGATTGTTAAACCGTCTGATGGTTTTTGATGAAACAAAGTAACGTTCAGGGTATTTAACACCCCTTAGTATGCTATTGAGAATTCTAAACTCTTATCTTAAATATTATTGTTTAACACTTGATAATTCTTTCAATTGTTGAGATATTTCCATACAGATGTTTTTACTCCTAATGTATGTTTTCAAACTTCTTTATATACTTGTTGGGCAATTTGTGCTCATTCTTGCTTAAACCTTTCAGTTAAGGATGAACAGGCTGAGGGCTCGGGCAAGGACAAGGGAAAATCTAAGATGAAATGATGCTAGTTACCTTATGTAATAAGTTTATATTTTCGCATCTGATGTAATGTGGCGATAAACGCTAAGTTTAAGTTTTGGTTTATTAAAGGTTGTAAAGACTTGGGATTTTATTTTGAATAAGTATGTAATAGTTATATTGTTATTATTATTTCTGGAGTTTACGTAGTTAGACAATGATGTATGTTGTACCGTGAGCACCATGTCCTGTAATCGATGTTACACGAATTTGGGTGCGTCACAGGTTGGTATCAAAGCTGTAGGTTATAAACCTTAGGTGAGGAACCTTAGACTATAACCTTAGGAAAGTTAGTGGAGGATATAAGGAGATGAACTCACGCAGAGTTCTAAGGGTTGTGTCAAATCTTTTTTTCTAAAAACAAAATCAATATCTATTTTAAAAATACTAATCGAGTTGTTTGCCATGATTGTAGGATGTCAGGAGAAGATGAGGTTAGAGATATTCACGTTGTGAGTGAGCAGTTGGTGACAGCTGTACTTGAGCCCATAGCTGAGGCAGCAGCTGACTCAGACCCAGAGGAGTATCCTGAAGAGGAAGAGGAGGCCGAGGAGGACTCTGAAGAAGCACCTGAGGATACTATGTTGGATGAGTTGATGGATATGATTACTGAATTGGATGACAAGGTCCATGAGTTGGAGAAGCTATATCAAGGGGAGCAGCAAGCTGCAGCATTGCTGGAGGCATTGGTGCACCACCTGATAATTAGGAACGGGGATCTGGCTGACAAGCTGCGAACAGCAGGTCAGAAGGCGGACAGGCTGAAGGATGATAAAGAAGCTATCAGGACCAACTTGGGACATACCATTAATGGGCTAGAGTCAAGGATTCAGAGTCTCCAAACTGACAATCTGATCATTACCACATTCTGGGGAGATGAGAGGAGAGGCCGTGCCGAGAAGCTAAGTGGCGAGTTAAAAGGAGAAGTAAGAGATAAGAAGGTTAGGATAGACAAGATGAAGTACGCGTTTAAGTCAGCACATGGGAGGTTCCAGCATAGGGTATATCACTTTCCACGTGAGGAGCACCGGTCTAGACAGGTTATAAGCCGAGGTCTGGTGCTGGAGATAGCGGATAAAGAGCATGAAGACGCCATTAGGCGGGGTCTTTAGTTTATTCGTGTTGAACTTTTACTACTAGCGTATAGAATGCTTATCTATGAAATAAAACTTGGTTTTCGATTTTTCCAAGTGTTTTGGGTTAAAGAGATGTAAATGGCATAATGCCATAAGATGATGAGATACCTTGTGATTATGGTTTTTTTTAAAATAAATATGCTTTTATTTAAATTTGTGATGTGATGATTAAGTTTTATATGAAATATATATGCTGTAGGAATAAGTTATGAGATGATAACATTAAGTTTATTTAATCAGATAGATGGCTAGAGGAAGACGTCGTCAAGTACCAGAAGGGTTAGGCAGTAATGCTGGGGGTCCACCGAACCCCATGAAACAATTCATAGACATGTTAGTTGGGGCACTTCAGAATCGAACCCCGAATACCAATAACCCTCCAGCGGGTCAGGTGGAACACTTTAAGGACTTCAAGAGCGCGGGACCCCCAGAATTTAAAGGAACCACCGAACCCATTGAAGCCCAAACTTGGGTTAAGGAAATCAAAAAGGCGTTCACTGTCACCCGAGTAGGAGATGATCAGAAAACAATCTTTGCCACGTATATGATGAAGGGTGAAGCCAACTACTGGTGGGAGGCAAACCAGACCAGGGCTGGAGAAGGTGTGATACCTTGGGAAGGGTTTAAGAAGATATTTTTCAAGAATTACTTTCCTGTGAGTATGCAGAGTCGCATGGAGATGCGATTCTTGGACCTGAAGCAAGACGACATGACAGTACCCCAGTATGCCGCAAAGTTCAACGAACTGGCGAGGTTCGCGCCTCATTAGGTCGACACTGAGGAGAGGAAAACGAGGAGGCTTGAGCATCAAACCATGGTTATACAGTAGACTTTCAGTGTTGTAGACGAACAGCTTCGCGACTCTCCTGGAGAAGGCTATAATTGCTGAGGGAGGAAGTGAAGCCCTAATGAAGTTTAATAAGGAGAAAAAGAAGAATGAATGAAGGAGGGAATCGCGGGGAAGGTAGCAGCAGCAGTGGTGCAAATAAGAGGAAGTGGAACAACAACAACAGGAATAATTTCAACTCGGGAAACTCTGGGGGAAAACAAGGGGAAACAAAGAAGAGGACTGAGGTATGCAAGGAGTGTGGGAGGAATCACTCGGGTGCATGTCTAAAGGGGAAGAATGTCTGTTTCAATTGCGGGCAAGAAGGGCACATCTCTCCCAATTGCTCTGCACCAAAGAGGAATGGATGCTTCAACTATGGAGCATTAGATCATCAGGCAAGGAATTGCCCAAAGAAGAATTCAGCAGGAGGAAATAGAGGAAGGGGACCAAGCGGTGGAAATCTCACAATTACTGGACCACCAACTCAGAATCGACCATCATCAAGGACTTTTAACATGACAGTTCAGGATGCGGTCGCATCCAAGGATGTGGTTTCAGGTATCATTCCGATCAATGATATATCTGCTTATGTATTATTCGATTCGGGTGCTACTTGTTCCTTCGTGTCGCATGAATTCTCCCAACAATTAAACTTACCCTAGGAAAAATTAGAATATTCGATGAAAATAGAAGTTGCTAATAAGGAAAGAATTCCTGTTAGTCATGTCCATAAGAATTGTGTTGTAGATATCAGGGGATATAAGTTACCTGTGGATTTAATTCCGATTCAATTAGGGGAATTTGATGTAATTCTAGGAATGGATAGGTTATTTAACCATGGAGCGATGATAGATTACTAGAAGAAGTGTATAAACCTTAAGACTCCGGATCAGTCTAAGGTAGTGTTCTACGGGAGTAAGTCGCCGAGACACTCGAATTGTCTGACGATGATGCAAGCGAGGAAGTTGCTAAGGAAGGGATGTATAGGTTATTTGGCCCATATCGTCGATACGCAGAAAGTAGGGGTAAGGATGGGACAGATACCAGTAGTGAATGAATTTTCGGATGTATTTTCGGAGGAATTGCCAGGTATTCCACCGGATAGGGAGGTCGAATTTGTTATAGATTTAGTACCGGGAACGACCCCGATTTCAAAAGCCCTATACAGAATGGCACCGGCAGAGATGAAGGAGCTACTGGTACAGTTACAGGAATTATTGGATAGGAAGTATATTCAACCGAGTGTGTCTCTTTGGGGAGCACCAGTTTTATTTGTGAAGAAGAAGGACGGGTCGATGAGACTTTGCATCGACTATCGAGAGTTGAACAAGGTGACGATCAAGAACAAGTATCCGTTACCTAGGATAGATGATCTGTTTGATCAATTGAAGGGAGCGAAATATTTTTCTAAGATAGACTTGAGGACGGGATATCACCAGTTGAAGGTGAGGAAGTAAGATGTACCTAAGACAGCATTTAGGACTCGTTACGGACACTACGAGTTTCTGGTGATGTCATTTGGGTTAACGAACGTGCCGGCGGCATTTATGGACATGATGAATCGGGTATTCAAGCAATACTTAGATAAATTCGTAGTCGTGTTCATAGATGATATCCTGATCTATTCCAAGACTCAAGAGGATCATGCTGAACACTTAAGGTTGGTATTGGAGGCATTGAGGAAGGATAAGTTTTACGCAAAATTTTCAAAATGCGAGTTTTGGTTGGAGAAAGTTTAATTTCTGGGTCACGTGATCGACAAGGACGGAATCTCCGTGGATCCAGCAAAGGTGGAAGCGGTACAAAATTGGGAACAACCAAAGACGCCGACTGAAGTAAGAAGTTTCTTAGGACTTGCAGGCTATTACAGACGGTTCATTCAAGATTTTTCGAAGATAGCAGGAATGTTGAAGAATTTAACTAAGAAGTCTGTAAAATTTGTCTGGACAGAGAAGTGTGAAGAAAGTTTTCGGAAGCTTAAGAAAAGATTGAGTGAGGCACCGGTGTAGTCTTTACCAGACGATACTGGTGATTTCATAATTTTCAGTGATGCGTCGCACAAAGGACTTGGCTGTGTGCTTATACAACATGGTAAAGTTATTGCGTACGCATCGCGTCAGTTGAAGGATTACGAGAAAGGGATATCCTACCCATGACCTGGAATTGGTAGCAGTAGTGTTTGCCCTAAAGATTTGAAGGCACTATTTATATGGTGTAAAGTGTGAAATATATACGGACCATAAAAGTCTGAAGTATATCTTCACGCAGAAAGAGTTGAATATGAGACAGAGAAGATGGTTGGAACTAATAAAGGATTACGATTGTGACATCTTATATCATTCGGGGAAAGGTAACATAGTAGCTGATGCGCTAAGCAGAAAGTACAGTGGTCGGTTGGCAATGCTAACAGCTCAAGAGGAACTAATTAAGGAGATGGCAAGATTGGAACTCGAGATAAAGTGTCCGAGGGAGTTAGATGAGAAATTGTTCGCAATGGAGGCTCATCCGACTCTATTGGAAAAAATCAAGGAAGTGCAAGGCAGCGATGAAGAATATAAGAAGGTGAGGAAAAGAATTTTAGATGGAGATGAGCTTAAATTCAGCGAGGGTGGTGATGGACTGTTAAGATTTGAGAAGAGAATTTGGGTGCCAGCGGTATCTGAATTAAAGGAAGAAATCTTGCAGGAAGCTCATAGCTCAAGTTACTCAATCCACCTGGGAAGCACAAAGATGTATCAGGATCTTCGCCAACATTATTGGTGGCCCAATATGAAGAGAGAAGTGGTAGAGTGCGTCAGCAGGTGTTTGACATGCCAGAGAGTTAAGGCGGAACATCAAAGACCGAGCGGGTTACTTCAACCTTTAGAAATTCTAGAATGGAAGTGGGAGCATATCACGATGGACTTCGTGGTAGGACTTCCAACGACACAGAAGGGTTACGATGCAGTATGGGTGATCGTTGATCGATTGACCAAATCAGCGCATTTCTTGCCAATTAAGATCAGATATAACTTGGATCAGTTGGCAAAGCTTTACATCAAAGAGATCGTTTCCAGGCACGGTGTGCTTGTATCAATTGTGTCAGATCGCGATCCGCGGTTCACAGCTAATTTTTGGAAAAGCTTTCAAGAACGCATGGGAACGCAACTGAGGTTTAGCAACGCATATCATCCTCAAATAGATCCGCGGTTCACCGCATATCAACTGAGGTTTAGCACCGCATATCATCCTCAAATAGACGGGCAGAGCGAAAGAACTATCCAAACGTTAGAGGACATGCTGAGAGCATGTGTTATGAATCTCAAAGGAAGCTGGGATGACCACCTACCATTGGTGGAATTTGCATACAACAACAGTTACCACGCGAGCATCGGGGATGCCACCTTATGAAGCTTTATATGGAAGGAAATGTAGAATGCCATTGTGCTGGGATAAAGTAGGAGAACGTAAATTGCTAGGGCCAGAATTGGTGCAGCAAACTGCGGATGTGATTAAAATAATACGAGCAAGATTAGTGACAGCTCAGGATCGATAGAAGAAATATGCTGATCAACATCGGCAACAACGAGACTTCGATGTCGGCACTTATGTGTTTCTGAAGGTGTCACCTTGGAAAGGGAAAATGAGATTTGGGAAGAAGGGAAAACTTAGTCTCAGATTCATAGGACCCTTTGAAGTGTTAAAGCGAGTCGGTGGGGTGGCTTATGAAATAGCTTTACCTCCGGAGTTAGAACATATACACAACGTGTTCCACGTATCAGTTTTACGGCCTTATAAACAGGATTACAAGCATGTCATAGAGTATGAACCCATTCAGTTAGAAAAAGACTTAACCTATGAAGAGTTTCCAGTGCAGATAATTGATAGAAAAGAATAAGTGTTAAGAAATAAGATAATACCTTCTGTTAAGGTAGTATGAAGGAACCACAACGCCGAAGAGGCTACGTGGGAACTCGAGGAGAAAATGATAAAAGATTACCCTAGTCTTTTTGTTTGATGTGTAATGATTCCGGGGACGGAATTCTTATAAGGGAGGGTGAATGTAATATCCGAGATTATTATGTCATTTAACAATTATCAATAAACGAATTTATGTGAAATTCTTGTGTGTTTTCTTTTATTAGATGTATATGTGTTATACATACATGTGTTGTTTTATGATATGTGATGAGGAGTATTTAAATGTTTGGTTCAGTTTAATTCAACTATTTAAATTGGTTAAGTATGGAATTAATTCTATTAATTTCGTGGGATGGCTTTAAAGTATGAGTTTGAGTTCGGAGCGGAATTTAGAGACGCGGATTGTGTATTTGAGTCCGGAACGTCGAAATTAGTCAGGATAGACTGTAACCACAAAAATGTGTCACGGTTGACTTTTTGGTCAAAGTTAACCAGTTAACTTTCTCGGGAAAAAAGTCAACTACGAAATTTCGGAGATGATTTGGACGAAACGGATAGTCCCATAACGTCCGAAACATCGACTTTAGTAGGAATTGATATAAGTATCGCAACATTTTGCTACGAGGGGCAAAATGGTCAAAATAATTATTTAATTGATTATAATAATATTTTATTTAGTATAAGTCAGCAGCTGGTGGGACCCTTGTAACTCACGATTTGGGACAAGGGAAGAAGTATACGTATATTACATAATAGGTAAGGAGGGAGTACTTCATTTTACTCCTTAAAACCAAAATCCTTTCATTTTCTCTAACCCCCACATTCTTCTTATTTAATTAGCTAAACTAATGTATTAGATTAAGGTGTGTGTAACTAATGGATTGGAGATGGAAGAGGTGTGGAATTCAAGTGCCAAACTTGTGTATATATATATATATATATATATATATATATATATATATATACACACACACACACACCAAATCCAAGTTTCATTGTCTCTTTTGTTAAAAGCTTCTATTAGAGTAAAATTGAGAGAACGAGTGTGTGAGAGTTCTTGAAGGATTCTGGAGTTTTCATAAGAGTTAACAAGCAAGGAGTGTGGCTCTATCGGATTAACACAAGAAGAAATTCATCAAAGAGGTAAGCATGAAACCATTTTATGTGTTTTTAAGGAAACTAGAAGGAAAATGCATGTATATTCATTGGAAACAGTTTGTTTTGGGTTGTGATGCTATGTGAGTATTGTTTACTGATATGGGGATATTAAGAATGAAAATTCTGGACTTAATGTGACGCCCCCAAATTCCAGGACCGCCACTTGATCTCTCGAATTCGGTTCATCACGTGCTCATGGTAATACATCACAATAATAATAACTATATAACACACATCACATCGAAAAATCTATTCTAGGTTAATTTAGAATGATTTATTATAATTATTCCCCCAAGTCTCGCAACCTACAGTTAATAATAGATTACATAATAATATCAATTAACGACTTATTATATAACCTAACTTAAGCTTAAGCATAATCAAAACAAGTCTTACTACATCATCTTAATACAACATTAAAATATTTAAAAACATAAAAGAGACAAGCTAGTTGGTAGCCTTACCCTTGCCCTTATCAACGCTCGAAGGTTCGCCCTGCTCTGCCTTAACTGAAATGTTTTAGGGAAAGCAAGAATGAGCACAAATTGCCCAGCAAATAATATACAATAAGGGTAAGTGATATAATCCTTAATTCTCGAAAGGGTATAACAAAGTTTGATAGTTCAAGGATAACAAGAATATCAACAGTTTTCAATAATAGTCGCTAAGGACAGAATAATATCAATGTAATTCAATAACAAATCAATTCAAGATTTCAAGATAACTGGATACTGAGCAGTCGCTAAGGACTATGAACTTCTACTAGAATTAACAGTAATAAACTAAAAATCCAACAAAAACAGGTACAATAGGTGATCAGCTTAAAGCACCATCGTTATGCATAACAATCAATCATACTCAAGTGTGCACGTCGGTTCTCCGATAATTATATATTCCCTTCAAAGAAGGTTGTTCTTCTCAGTCAAATACAAGATCCCGCACCAATCAATTAGTTTGGGTCGCTTTTCAATAATATAAGTCTAGCCGAATCAAATGGCATAGACACTTTCACAATATTCAAGAACAATACTAAGTTCAACATGAATAATAGCTTTAATGAAATAAGAGTTCAAGTATGCTAATTCAATTCAAACGATTAAGTAGGAAACTAGTTCGCAATATACAAAGATAGAATACTTGTATCCAAAGAGATAAGGTTTAGATACTCGCTTACGATATCCGTTGAATAAAATAATGCAAGAGTTTAGGATACTTGCCTTATGCGTAGTTTACTCACGTAAAGCTAGCCAACACTTTCGAATTCCTATCGTAATACAATTACGTATATATATGATATTCATTAGTCATATAATTTAACTTCACATTTTATCTTCGAATATACGATCAACACATAAGCTAAGTTTTAACCTAGCTACACAGTTATATAGAAAATAATTTCTATCCTTAACTTCCTCTTTTCTCAAGTTGATCATATTCATACATCATTACTATCATGTGAGACTACCACAATTAGCAAACATACTCGCATATTATTAATATCACATAAGACTACAAGTAATACTAAAATATATTTCATTTTAGCAAGTTATGGCCTTCTCATAAGTTAACCGTCGGGTTCAAGTAACACATAACATATGATATCACAAAGTATGTACACATATTTAAAGGATACTTTCATGCTTGTTCAATCTTTCAAATTCCAATCATATATGATTTAGTTTTTAATTCACGATCCCTAACGACTTAGGGTTATGCAATGCCATGAATTTACATAAGTTATCATGCTTATCATTTAGAGATATAAAGTAGTCATATATTTTATTGATACGCATGTTCATATGTTTCTATGTCATGGATGTGTGATTCTAGCACTGTTACTAGTTCGTAACTTAATCGAACTCATGCTTGATTAACTTGCATTACATCTAACAAGTACGTACATGTATGATCCCTTCAAAGCATATTCAATCATGTTGAAAATATCAGAATGTAGAGTCCTAATATATCATGTCAAAGTCCACATTTAAACCTTATGTTGTCATTAGTAAGGTTCACATGTCCACATTTTATTATGGAACCTATATACGCGAGTTAGCATGCTTTTCATACATCCTTAAATCATACAAATATGCTTGCAAGGTCAGAATGTTAACATGGCAAGTATACATATCGAGTTCATTTTCAAATTCGAAGTTTGTTTATAAAACTCTAAGTTTATCGTAAACTATAAGTATGTGTGTAACTCTTAGTAAAACATACTTACATTGTCTCAATATATCCATATAGGCATGCCAAGCTCATTAATAGACTTGTTCAAGTCACATTAGTTATTTATACCATAACAGATTTCTAGCAGAAAACAGGAACTAGATCCAGTAGCCGGCGCAGCTGCGCAGCGTCCCGGTTCAAAACTGGCGCAGCTGCGCAGGGTCTTTGCCAGCAAAACATAAGTCCAGCACTGGCGCAGCTGCGCAGCACCCTAGTATAACCAGGGCGCAGCTGCGTCGTTACCTGTACAGAGCTAGAAGCTCTTGCTTCGGCAGACAGCAACCCAATTCATAAAATTTATTCACGAAAACAATCACATTGTATTCTAACATGCTTATAAGTTTATTATAACAACTAAACAATTGTTTTATAATCCATTAGGCATGTTTTGCATCCATAATCAAGAATTGGAATTTGGATAGAAATCAAAAATGAAGAACAAGAATGAAGACCATGGAAAGATGATTATACCTCTGTTATGTGAATTAAGCTAGCTAAGATGAACTCTCTCAACTTCTTAGAATGTTATCACTGATATATAACTTAGCTCCCAATTCAATACTTAGCAAAATCTCAGCAAAGAAGAATGGAGGAGAAGAGTTCGTATTTATAAAAAAAACAATACACAGACAATGCAATTATATCCCAAATCAAACTAACGGATTATAGGAATGCATGAAGGTTATCAAAGGGTAGGTAATTAGTGGTTGGATTCTATCATTATAACCACTCCCCATTGCATGATGATTATCTAAGTTGCTGATTTTGAGATAGTAGGGAGTAGCATAACCTTGAGTATTTCACGTGAAGGAGAATGAGACTAGCATTTAGGGACAAGGCAATATGAAACTCAGCATTTGCAACATGAAGTGTATTAAGACTAAGGCCATATATACATATATCATACACTTAGGCTATTATATATATATATATATATATATATATATATATATATATATTCATACTATATATCATAATTAACATTATAATGTAAGTCACATGCTTAATATTTCAAGGTAGTAGATGTGATATGGCAATGTAACATACATATCATCCATGTACATTTATTAATACCGGATATAATCACATCACATTATTTCCTACAAGTGATTTTAATATATTCATGATGTATCATTTTAATGTATACTTACATACATATTGTCACATAGGCATTAATCATGTAGCTCACATAGTTTAATTAATCTTAATACATAGTCCATATATAGTATAGCCACATAAATGTTGCACCACACTATATAATATAATTGTATTCCATATACTTTATATATTCAACTATTACACATTTGCACATATCAATTAATATAATCTTATTATATTAATAACTCACTTATTTGTCAAATAAATAAATTATTTATCTCATTGATTAATTAACGATAGTATTAATTAATTCATTCCTCGTTGATTATTAATTTCTATAATAATTGATTAACGCTTATATGATTAAATATCACATTAAATGAATATAAATCTTATTATATTATAGACATGTTGCTCATTATTATTATTATATTTCTTGCAAATATAAAAATCACATATTATTAATCAATCACAGTTAATATATCACAACAATTAATTAATATTCTATGATAACAATTAATTAATATTCTACAATTAATATAGATTAATTGTTTGCTTAATATAATCATTCTTATATTACGTCATTGTGCCACACAAGGCTATCAACGAGTTTATCGCAAACTCCACCAATTCTCGATTATTATAATTATTCAATTTTATATAATTGAATTAATTCATCTCATAACACAAAATCATTTATATTCATATAAATTCTCATTTCCATTAATATATTTATTTAATAATATATGGAAATTCTCGGGTATTACATCCTCCCCCCTTATAAAAATTCCGTCCCGGAATTGCTACAAGGTTACACGAATAGATGGGGATAGTCCTTCATCATCCTATCTTCTAACTCCCACGTTGCCTCCTCGACATCGTGGTTACGCCAAAGTACTTTTACAAATGAAATAATTTTATTTCTCAAGGTTTGCTCTTTCCTATCTAATATCTGGACAGGAATTTCTTCATACGCCAAGTTCTTCTCCACTTGAATGGGCTCGTAAGAAATCACGTGCTTGTAGTCGGCCTTGTACGGTCGCAACACAGAAATGTGGAACACGTTGTGAATGTACTCCAATTCGGGTGGTAACGCAACTTTGTATGCCACTTCGCCCATTCGCCCCAGTATCTCGAACGGTCCTATGAATCTTGGACTCAATTTTTCTTTCTTGTCGAAACGGATTTTTCCCTTCCAGGGAGATACCTTCAAGAATACGAAACTGCCGACTTTGAAGTCTCGGTCCTGCCAATGCAAATCTGCATATTTCTTCTGGCGATCTTGAGCTGCTACTAATCTGGCTCTTATCACTGTCACCACATCTGCGGTTTGTTGTACTAACTCTGGTCCGAGTATTCGTCGCTCCCCGACTTCGTCCCAACATAATGGTGTTCTGCACTTTCTTCCATAAAGAGCTTCGTACGGTGGCATGCCGATA
This sequence comes from Panax stipuleanatus, assembly GCA_020205555.1. Taxonomy (NCBI): domain Eukaryota; kingdom Viridiplantae; phylum Streptophyta; class Magnoliopsida; order Apiales; family Araliaceae; genus Panax; species Panax stipuleanatus. The sequence continues at coordinate 90,242,617 of CM035121.1, forward strand.
CTTGCATGGTAACTATTATTATATGCGAATTCTACTAAGGGTAGGTGGTCATCCCAATTTCCCTTAAAATCCATCACGCAAGTCCTAAGCATGTCCTCCCGCGTTTGTGTTGTTCGCTTACTCTGTCCGTCTGTCTGAGGATGGTAAGCAGTACTCAACCTCAACTGCGTTCCCATTCTTTCTTGCAAACTCTTCCAAAAATTAGACGTGAAGCGCGGATCTCGATCAGAGACAATTGACACCGGCACTCCATGTCGTGAGACAATTTCTTTTATGTATAAGCTCGCTAACTGATTCAAACTGTAGCGGATCTTGATTGGTAGAAAATGTGCGGTCTTGGTTAGTCGATCCACGATAACCCAAATAGCATCATAACCTTTCTGCGTAACTGGAAGTCCTACCACGAAGTCCATCGTAATATGCTCCCATTTCCACTCTGGTATTTCTAACGGTTGTAGTAAACCACTTGGCCGTTGATGCTCTGCTTTAACGCGTTGGCAAGTCAAACATCTACTGACGCACTCTGCGACTTCCCGTTTCAAATTGGGCCACCAAAAATGTTGCTTCAAATCTCGGTACATCTTAGTGCCTCCCGGATGAATGGAATACGTCGTATTGTGTGCCTCGTGCAAAATCTCTTCCCTCAACTCGGTTACCGCTGGTACCCACACTCTTCCTTCAAATCTTAAAATACCGTCTTTATCCATTCGAAATTTTTCTTCCTCATTTTTCGTGATCCTCTTTAGAATTTTCTCACACTCTTCATCCTTTTCCTGGGCTTCCTTTACGCTATCCAACAATGTCGGATGAGCTCCCACTACAAATAACTTCTCTCCAGGCTTCTTTGGTTCTTTCACTTCTATTTTCAATTTCTCCATCTCTCTTATCAATTCTTCCTGAGTCGTCAAATTAAACAACTTTTCCCTTCTTTTTCTGCTCAGAGCGTCGGCAACCACGTTTGCCTTTCCCGGGTGATAAAGAATATTGCAGTCATAATCCTTGATCAATTCTAACCACCTCCTCTGACGCATATTCAACTCCTTCTGTGTGAAGATATATTTCAGACTCTTGTGGTCCGTGTATATCTCACATTTTTCTCCGTACAAATAATGCCTCCATATCTTTAATGCAAAAACTACTGCCGCTAACTCTAAGTCGTGAGTAGGGTATCGTTTTTCGTAATCCTTAAGTTGTCGTGACGCATACGTAATGACCTTGACGTGTTTCATGAGCACACAACCAAGTCCCTTGTGCGATGCATCACTATACACCACAAAATTTCCCGCATCATCTGGTAATGATAACACAGGTGCTTTGCTCAGTCTCCATTTTAGTTCTTGAAAACTTTCCTCGCATTTGTCGGTCCATAAAAATTTCACAGTCTTTCTACTCAAATTGGCCAGCGGGGTTGCTATCTTAGAAAAATCTTGGATGAATCTTCGATAATATTCGGCTAACCCTAAAAAGCTTCTCACCTCCGTCGGTGTTCTCGGTTGTTCCCAATTACTTACTACTTCAACCTTCGCAGGGTCTACAGAGATTCCATTCTTATCCACCACGTGGCCTAAGAATTGAACCTTCTCCATCCAAAATTTGCACTTTGAAAATTTTGCATACATCTTTTCCTTCCTTAGTGCCTCCAAAATAATATTCAGATGTTCGGCGTGTTCTTCCTCTGTCTTCGAGTAGATCAAAATGTCGTCGATAAAAACCACTACAAATTTATCCAAGTATGGCTTGAAAACTCGGTTCATCAAGTCCATAAATGCTGCCGGAGCATTAGTCAATCCAAATGATATTACCAAAAACTCGTAGTGTACATAACGGGTTCGAAACGCAGTCTTTGGTTTGTCCTCATCCCGTACCTTCAGTTGATGATATCCTGTTCGTAGGTCGATCTTCGAGAAACACTTTGCTCCCTTCAGTTAATCAAAAAAGTTGTCTATCCTCGGTAGCGGATATCGGTTCTTGATCGTTACTCTGTTCAATTCTCGATAATCGATACAGAGTCTCATCGATCCGTCCTTCTTCTTAACGAATAACACTGGTGCTCCCCAAGGAGAAACACTCGGTCGAATGTAACCCTTATCCAACAACTCTTGCAATTGTATCATCAATTCCTTCATTTCTACTGGCGCCATACGATATGGAGCTTTCGAAATCGGTGCCGTTCCCGGTGCTAAGTCTATTACGAATTTGATTTCTCTGTCTGGCGGAAGACCAGGCAGATCGTCCGGAAACACATCTTAAAATTTATTAACTACGGATATATCCTTAATTTCTACTCCCTTTTTTCGAGTATCAACAATGTAAGCTAAATAACCTACATATCCTTTCCTTAACAATTTCTTGGCCTAAATCATCGTAACGCAACACGATTGCTTAAGCGATGAGTTACCATAAAACACTACCTTAGACTTACTCGGAGTCTGAAGGTTCACACATTTATTTTGACAGTCAATTATCGTAGCATGGTTATACAACCAATCCATTCCCAGTATTACGTCAAATTCTCCCAATCTAATAGGAATCAAGTCTACGCTCAGTTCATGTTCTCTAATGTTTGCGCGACAATCTCGATAAACGTATTCTACAGGGATTTTTTCCTTATTCGCAACTTCTATGTTCAAAGGATTTTCTAACCGTTCTCGGGGTGTACTAAGTTTACTAGCAAATTCTTCAGATATAAAAGAACAGGTGGCACCCGAATCAAATAATACATAAGCATTTATATCATTGATTGGGATTATACCTAACACCACGTCCTTCGCAGCCACGGCGTCCTGGACGGTCATGTTAAAGGTTTTGGCGGTTGGGCGGTTGGATTGTGCCGGTCCACCGATCATCAGTTTGTTTCCTCCCCCTTGTTGGCTACCACTTCTGCCACTTTCCTTCTTCGGGCAATCCTTAATACGGTGCTCAGTTGAGCCGCAAGCAAAACACCCTTGGATCTTCTTTGGTTTCGGACAGTTGGGCGAGATGTGCCCTTCCTGTCCGCAGTTGTAGCAAGTGCCACGTCCCTTCCAGCACTCGCCCTGGTGATTCTTCCCACACTTTGGGCATCCTTCAGCCCTCTTCTTGAAACCTCCACGAAAATTCCCTGATTGATTATTGTTGTTCTTGTTGTTGTTGTTGTTGTTCTCCCACTTTCTCTTTCCCAAATTGCTTCCTCCGCTACTGCTTCCTCCAGTACGGTTCTCTCCTCCAGCATTCTTTCCTTTCTTCTCTTTGTTATACAGACTTAAGGCCTCACTGCCACCTTTCACAATGATTTCTTTTTCCAGTAATGTTGCAAAGGAATCAATTTGAAGAACTGATACCTTATTGAATAGCCACGGCTTCAACCCTTGTTCGAAGCGTCTAGCCTTTCTCTCTTTATCACCAACTTGGTGCTCCGCAAATCGCGCTAGTTCGTTAAACCTAGCCGCGTATTGCGCCACCGTCATCTCACCTTGTTTTAACTCTAGGAATTTCACCTCCATCCTATTCTTCATACTCTTCGGGAAGTAATTCTCGAAGAACAGCGTCTTAAACTTATCCTAAGCTATTATCCCTTCTCCAGCTCTTCGTTGATTAGCCTCCCACCAGTAGTTCGCTTCTCCCCTCATCATATACGTGGCAAACACCGTCTTCTGATCTTCGCCTATGCTAGCTATAGTGAAAGATTTTTCGATCTCTTTGACCCAGGTTTGTGCGATGATTGGGTCGGTAGTTCTCTCGAACTCCGGGGGTCCTACACTCTTAAAATCTTTAAAGGTTGTTACTGGCGCAGTCTGAGGGTTTGGGCAAACGGGTTCATTGTTCCTTCCCCTTAAGGCCTCTCCTAACAAGTCTACCAATTTCTGGATCGGGTCTACTTGTTCCCTCTCATTGTTAACAGATTCTTCGGGTGCAGTCAATCTACGTCTGGGCGGCATTATCTGCATCATAATTTTTCATTTTATTATTATTCAAGTATATTATTTAAGTATTTCTTTTAATACAAAAGAATAAATTTATAACACATTTCTGAAATAAACTTCATTTATATTCATATGCCAAATCGTTTCATTACATGATTTTCCTAGCATACTGCTATAAATGTTATCACATATATCCTCTAATTATCACAAAAGACGGGGAATATACCAACCTACTACCATACTACCCCTCTATCAAAAGCTAACTCGGGGTTCACATCACTATCCCACATCTTACACAAAAGATTGGGATTACAACATAGAATGTACAACACATAAAAGATAAATGCTACTAACTACTACTAGACCATTAAGGAAATCTCATCACATCATCCCGCACTCTACTGCGCTCTTGTACTCCATCTGCGCTATATAAGCAACCAGCTCTCGGCTCATAGTGTGTAGGGTCTATCCCTGCTCTGCCGGGTAGTGGTACACACCATCAAGTACCCTCTCGAATGCCGAACGGAACACGTACCCCATCTTGTTCATCTTCCTCTTCTTATATTTGACCTCATTTTCCAGGTCGTCTGCTCTCTCATAGGCAGCCCCCCACTTCTCCTCGAAGTGTATCCTATTCATCACTTCTAATTCCAACTGAGTGCGGAGTGCTTCCTTCTCTGTCTTCTCACTCAGCTCCCTCTGCTCAACCTCTTCTAGCTTCTCTGCCAAATCTACATTCCTAGCCACTGACCTGTGAAACAGAGTCCCCATCTGGATCCCTGCCTCCTTACGGTAGGCAATCTCCACCTCTAACTCCTGCATGGCAAGCTTCCTCTGGTGGTCCTCGTCCCTCAGCTTTTGGAACTCAGACTCTCTCTCTTTGGCCTCTTCCTCTAGCTCTTGTACTCTGCAGTCTAACTCTAGGATCCGCACTTCATACTCTCCTATCATCTGCTCCTCTACAGTAGCCTCATCAGAGTCCTCTACTGGCTCATCCTCCATCGGCTCCTCCTCTGGATCAGACTCTATCTCAAACTCATCCTAGTCGTCAGACTCGAACGGTGCAACAGCCTGCACTGGTGTAGCATCTAGAGGTGCCTTGTATACTACATGTATATCCTTGGTCTCCTCCTCTACCACTCTACTAGGTACACATGTGTCTGTCATCCTACAATCACAAACACAAGGCAAACAAACAACAACTCCATTAGAATGTTAAATAAAACATAAGTTCATTGTATAAAATGAAGTTACATTTCATAACAGACTAAGCTTCTCAAGGAAAACTCTACATGAGTTTTATCTCCTTCCTAACTTCTAAGTTCGCCTAAGTTATAGTCTAAGGACACTCGTTCCTAAGGTTTATAACTACAGCTTTGATACCAACCTGCGACGCCCCCAAATTCCAGGACCGCCACTTGGTCTCTCGAATTCGGTTCATCACGTGCTCATAGTAATACATCATAATAATAATAACTAAATAACACACATCACAGCGAAAAATCTATTCTAGAATAATTTATAATGATTTATTATAATTATTCCCCCAAGTCTCGCAACCTACAGTACTTAATAGATTACATAATAATATCAATTAACGACTTATTATATAACCTAACTTAAGCTTAAACATAATCAAAACCAGTCTTACTACATCATTGATGAGTAGGTGTCATACCTACGAATTAGATATTGTTTGAGTTTACTTATTGTTATCTTTAAGTGTTTTTAGGATCTATTTATTTGTTTTTGTGTTATTTCTTGTAGGTGGAGTTGGAAGGGCAAATATGTCATTTTGGAAGAGAAAAGAATTAAAAAGAAGTCAAAAATAGGCGTAATGGCATTTTTGTAATTACTTGGTCCTGGTCAAGAGCCTAGGCGCTTGGATTTGCCCTTGGACAAGCGCCTAGGCGCTCATGCACGATTTTGGATGCTAATTTATGCGGCTGAGTACAATGGAGGCCAATGAGACTGGATATTAGGGTTTTAAAAGTAAGGGACAGAGAGAGATACAACGGAAGAAGGATTTGAAGGAGATCACGAAGGAGAGTTACAAAAGGTTGAAGATCAAGTTAGAGATTTGGAGCGGCTTAATAGTTTCTTCTATCCCTTTCCTCTATCTTTAATTTTGTAATCTTTGGATTCTTAATTTGGATGATGTTTTTCTCTATCATTATGAACTAACTTTTTATTAAGATCGCAACGGAACTTAGTATGTAATTTGAATTTGATGCTCCTTATTTGATTTAAGTTAATTACTCTTGAATCGTTTATCATATCTTGTGTTCATTGATTAATTGTCTGATCAACAATTACTGGGATAATTTATACGAAATTGGAAAATGGAGTATGAGTTAGATCTAGATATGATATCATCTGTTCATATAAACTAAAAAAGGTTAATATGTTTAGCATATAGGATAGGAATATATCTATATATCTTTTGCAACCATTAAAGAATCTGTACTTGAAAACCCCAATTATCTTAATTCACATAGGAATATAGTGGATTAATTATTTAGGGTGTTCCTTGTAAATTTGTTGCGTAACTGCTGGATGTATAAGGATTCGTTTACGTGTCTTCGGAAGAAGTACTTGAATATTATAAAGAATTCTTGGTTAGCGATTCATAGTGATTGAATAATTAAATGAGTGTATTGGTTTAAATAAAATACTAAGGGAAGTTGTGATCTTAACCTATTCCATCTGCATTCATTCTTGTGACGATATACTTTAGTTGTTAATTAGAATTCTCAAAATCACAATCATTATTCGTAGTTTAATTTAAGATTAATTGAATTGAAATTGATATTTGGTAATATTAATCTATTTCCTCGTGGGAACGATATCCTTGCTTGCTAGATGTTATAAACGAACACGTATACTTGCGTGTTTAATTGCTGTTAATAAAATAGGCAACAATCATCTTAATACAACATTAAAATATTTAAAAACATAAAAGAGACAAGCTAGTTGGTAGCCTTACCCTTGCCCTTATCAACGCTTGAAGGTTCGCCCTGCTCTGCCTTAACTGAAATGTTTTAGGAAAAGCAAGAATGAGCACAAATTGCCCAGCAAATAATATACAATAAGGGTAAGTGATATAATCCTTAATTCTCGAAAGGGTATAACAAAGTTTGATAGTTCAAGGATAACAAGAATATCAACAGTTTTCAATAATAGTCGCTAAGGACAGAATAATATCAATGTGATTCAATAACAAATCAATTCAAGATTTCAAGATAACTGAATACTGAGCAGTCGCTAAGGACTATGAACTTCTACTAGAATTAACAGTAATAAACTAAAAATCCAACAAAAACAGGTACAATAGGTGATCAGCCTAAAGCACCATCGTTATGCATAACAATCAATCATACTCAAGTGTGCACGTCGGTTCTCCGACAATTATATATTCCCTTCAAAGAAGGTTGTTCTTCTCAGTCAAATACAAGATCCCACACCAATCAATTAGTTTGGGTCGCTTTTCAATAATATAAGTCTAGCCGAATCAAATGGCATAGACACTTTCACAATATTCAAGAACAATACTAAGTTCAACATGAATAATAGCTTTAATGAAATAAGAGTTCAAGTATGCTAATTCAATTCAAACGATTAAGTAGGAAACTAGTTCGCAATATACAAAGATAGAATACTTGTATCCAAAGAGATAAGGTTTAGATACTCGCTTACGATATCCGTTGAATAAAATAATGCAAGAGTTTAGGATACTTGCCTTATGCGTAGTTTACTCACGTAAAGCTAGCCAACACTTTCGAATTCCTATCGTAATACAATTACGTATATATATGATATTCATTAGTCATATAATTTAACTTCACATTTTATCTTCGAATATACGATCAACACATAAGCTAAGTTTTAACCTAGCTACACAGTTATATAGAATATAATTTCTATCCTTAACTTCCTCTTTTCTCAAGTTGATCATATTCATACATCATTACTATCATGTGAGACTACCACAATTAGCAAACATACTCGCATATTATTAATATCACATAAGACTACAAGCAATACTAAAATATATTTCATTTTAGCAAGTTATGGCATTCTCATAAGTTAACCGTCGGGTTCAAGTAACACATAACATATGATATCACAAAGTATGTACACATATTTAAAGGATACTTTCATGCTTGTTCAATCTTTCAAATTCCAATCATATATGATTTAGTTTTTAATTCACGATCCCGAACGACTTAGGGTTATGCAATGCCATGAATTTACATAAGTTTTCATGCTTATCATTTAGAGATATAAAGTAGTCATATATTTTATTGATACGCATGTTCATATGTTTCTATGTCATGGATGTGTGATTCTAGCACTGTTACTAGTTCGTGACTTAATCGAACTCATGCTTGATTAACTTGCATTACATCTAACAAGTACGTACATGTATGATCCCTTCAAAGCATATTCAATTATGTTGAAAATATCAGAATGTAGAGTCCTAATATAACATGTCAAAGTCCACATTTAAACCTTATGTTGTCATTAGTAAGGTTCACATGTCCACATTTTATTATGGAACCTATATACGCGAGTTAGCATGCTTTTCATACATCCTTAAATCATACAAATATGCTTGCAAGGTCAGAATGTTAACATGGCAAGTATACATATCGAGTTCATTTTCAAATTTGAAGTTTGTTTATAAAACTCTAAGTTTATCGCAAACTATAAGTATGTGTGTAACTCTTAGTAAAACATGCTTACATTGTCTCAATATATCCATATAGGCATGCCAAGCTCATTAATAGACTTGTTCAAGTCACATTAGTTATTTATACCATAACAGATTTCTAGCAGAAAGCAGGAACTAGATCCAGTAGCCGGCGCAGCTGCGCAGCGTCCCAGTTCAAAACTGGCGTAGCTGCGCAGGGCCTTGGCCAGCAAAACATAAGTCCAGCACTGGCGCAGCTGCGCAGCACACTAATATAACCAGGGCGCAGCTGCGCCGTTACCTGTACAGAGCTGGAAGCTCCTGCTTCGGCAGACAGCAACCCAATTCATAAATTTATTCACGAAAACAATCACATTGTATTCTAACATGCTTATAAGTTTATTATAACAGCTAAACAATTGTTCTATAATCCATTTGGCATATTTTGCATCCATAATCAAGAATTGGAATTTGGACAGAAATCAAAAATGAAGAACAAGAATGAAGACCATGGAAAGATGATTATACCTCTGTTATGTGAATTAAGCTAGCTAAGATGAACTCTCTCAACTTCTTAGAATGTTATCACTGATATATAACTTTGCTCCCAATTCAATACTTAGCAAAATCTCAGCAAAGAAGAATGGAGGAGAAGAGTTCGTATTTATAAAAAACCCAATACACAGACAATGCAATTATATACCAAATCAAACTAACGGATTATAGGAATGCATGAAGGTTATCAAAGGGTAGGTAATTAGTGGTTGGATTCCATCATTATAACCACTCCCCATTGCATGATGATTATCTAAGTTGCTGGTTTTGAGATGGTAGGGAGTAGCATAGCCTTGAGTATTTCACGTGAAGGAGAATGAGACTAGCATTTAGGGACAAGGCAATATGAAACTCAGCATTTGCAACATGAAGTGTATTAAGACTAAGGCCATATATACATATACCATACACTTAGGCTATTATATATATATATATATATATATATATATATATATATATATTCGTACTATATACCATAATTAACATTATAATGTAAGTCACATGCTTAATATTTCAAGGTAGTAGATGTGATATGGCAATGTAACATACATATCATCCATGTACATTTATTAATACCGGATATAATCACATCACATTATTTCCTACAAGTGATTTCAATATATTCATGATGTGTCATTTTAATGTATACTTACATACATATTGTCACATAGGCATTAATCATGTAGCTCACATAGTTTAATTAATCTTAATACATAGTCCATATATAGTATAGCCACATAAATGTTGCACCACACTATATAATATAATTGTATTCCATATACTTTATATATTCAACTATTGCACATTTGCACATATCAATTAATATAATCTTATTATATTAATTACTCACTTATTTGTCAAATAAATAAATTATTTATCTCATTGATTAATTAACGATAGTATTAATAAATCCATTCCTCATTGATTATTAATTTCCATAATAATTGATTAACGCTTATATGATTAAATATCACATTAAATGAATATAAATCTTATTATATTATAAACACGTTGCTCATTATTATTATTATATTTCTTGCAATAATAATAATCACATATTATTAATCAATCACAGTTAATATATCAGAACAATTAATTAATATTTTATGATAACAATTAATTAATATTCTACAATTAATATAGATTAATTGTTTGCTTAATATAATCATTCTTATATTACGTCATTGTGCCACACAAGGCTATCAACGAGTTCATCGCAAACTCCACCAATTTCTCAATTATTATAATTATTCAATTTTATATAATTGAATTAATTCATCTCATAACACAAAATCATTTATATTTATATAAATTCTCATTTTCATTAATATATTTATTTAATAATATATGAAAATTCTCGGGTATTACACTTAACATGCTTCAATTACGTAGAGAATAAAAAAATTCGAGTTTGCATGCTAAGTGTTTGATAATATGCTTCTTAGGTATCAATTTGATCAAATCATGGAAATTTAGTAAGTTTGTTTGTTGTAACATGTGCACATATGTTAGTAGAGGTGATCTGGACAGTAGGAATTGAGTCCTTGGATGCTAGAATCAAAATCATGATTTTGTCAAAGTTGATTTAAAAGTGAAATCTGTGATTTTTGGGTTTTTTGGAGCCTTGGAATCATGGTTTCTGTGACCCGATTAGTGTATGTAATAATTTTGTAAAATACTATGTAGTATTAAGTCCAATCTATCTAAATTTCATAGTAATCGGAGTTATATTGAGTGAGATATGAAATTCGTAAGCATGCATGTTCATAATAAAGTTTGTAGAAAATCTGGAAATTCCAGAAATTTTTTAAGTGTTAGAACCTGTTCTGGCATGCTTTTCAAGGCAGCCGGTTTGTGGTCTTAAGTTGCTATTTTCTGGAATGTGATATTTTGTAAAATACTAGGATTTATAGAGTGTATGGTGTCCAAATATCATGGTCATACAACCTGTAAACAAGTGGGAATTAAATAGGGAAGTAGGCTGCTCGGTAGGGAAAAAAATTCTGGGCATGAAAAGCAGCGCAGCTGCGCCGTTCATACGGCTTAACGCTGCGCAGCTGCGCCACTCAAAGATGGGTTTCGGGTTTGCCAGGCAGCGCAGCTGCGCCGGGCCGGGCCGGGCCGGGTCGGGTTGAGTCGGATCCGGGTCGGGTCGGGTCGGGTCAGAAATTTATTTTTCCCAGATTCCAATATTGAACACTTTTATCTATGTGATGCAACATGCTTGTGTAATTAAATTGTATTGATGATTGAATGCAAGTTGGTTTAACAACCTAATTAATATAAAAGGAAACAATTATATTTTAAATTAGAGTGGGATTACTTAGTTGCTTAATGTGACATATGTGATTAGGTTACGTGAAGGACTAGTTGATAGCTTAAACTGTAGAAGACATATCATGCAAGTTTCCTTACTCGAATTTCATTATGCAAGTTTCTTAACCCTATTTTCATTGAGAAATTATTCAATCCTTACTCATTTGATTGCAGCGAGGGTAAGTTTCGGACTTGTGATTATTTAATTATTCTTATAAGTTCCTTTGTCGTAAAATTCTACAACTTCAATTATTTTGCGAAACGTTATTGATGATTATCCAGTTATTAATTCAACTGTTATGCTGTAAAGTTCTTATTCCTTTAACGAACTGTTTCTAAGTATGCTTCCTGGCCTTTTGTTTTGCCTAGTTATTATTGATGAAAAATGATATAATTTAAATCTTTTGAAGCTATTTAATGTTTACCAATCCAAATTGCTTTGGTGCGGTCTCACATGAATACTAAGATGAACAACCCGAATAAACGGGCAAACAGATGTCGGGCATATAGTCCCATTTATGCCTATACAGTTTAAACTTTATACTTGTGCACAATGTAGGGTACGATAGGCTAATCACCTGGAGTACTTGCAGAGACCGTTAGCAATCTATTTGATTGTTAAACCGTCTGATGGTTTTCGATGAAACAAAGTAACGTTCAGGGTATTAACACCCCTTAGTATGCTATTGAGAATTCTAAACTCTTATATTTGATATTCTTGTTTAACACTTGATAATTCTTTCAATTATTGAGATATTGCCATACAGATGTTTTTACTCCTGATGTATATTTTCAAACTTCTTTATATACTTGCTAGGCAATTTGTGCTCATTCTTGCTTAAACCTTTCAGTTAAGGATGAACAGGCTGAGGGCTCGGGCAAGGACAAGGGAAAATCTAAGATGAAATGATGCTAGTTACCTTATGTAATAAGATTATATTTCCGCATATGATGTAATGTAGCGATAAACGCTAAGTTTATGTTTTGGTTTATTAAAGGTTGTAAAGACTTGGGATTTTATTTTGAATAAGTATGTAATAGGTATATTATTATTATTATTTCTGGAGTTTACATAGTTAGATAATGATGTATGTTGTACCGTGAGCACCATGTCCTGTAATCGATGTTACACGGATTTGGGGGCGTCACAATAATGATACCGCGACACTAACATTCCAACGATTATCAATGTGACACACTCAGTGCAAGCACAAAACTTTTGCCCATACAAAAGTTTGTACAACTAAGCCATCACATGAGTCCTCAATGGAAGTCCAACACTTAACTCTATCTTACTCTATACCTTCCTCGTTATGAACTTTCTATGTTTCATCACATACAACTCCTCATGAGTTCATCTCGTACTTTTCATAGTACATTCACTTATAGCATCAAGCTATGCATACTTAGTCGTTACAGACTATCTATCATTTCACAGTTCAATCTGATCACGTCGTGATCATCGGTTTACCTTAGGGTTCTTTCCCTATTATCAACCAAACTCCATCTGCGTTTATTCTCACTATCTTTGTCATATACATATTATAGACATCGTCTTAACATTTTCATTACCGGAGTTAAGAAACTCCTGATTCTCATTCTCTAGATATTTCGAGATTCTTCTTTAAATCTTCATTTAGATATATTTTAATCTTTATCTTTCCCTCCCTCAGGTTATTGTAACGATTGAGATTTTATATTTAATTTTAAATATTTATTAAATTAAATAAATATTTTATGTGATTTATTTATTGAGTTAAATAAATAAATTATGTGATTTATGGAGTGATTTAATTAAGTGTATATATTAATTAAATGAATGTGTAATATTTAATTTAATTAATGTATATTATAGTTCTAATTTAATTGAGATAATTAAATTAGATGAGATACGTGATGAAGTGTTACATGGATTATAATTAGCGAGTAATTATAATTATGTGGTAATTTTATGTGATTAATTGATATTAGATTTTAATTGATTAAATTAGATGATTGATATTTAATTAATTAAAATATGACATTAAAGTATGTGTTAAATGATTTGTTAAAATAAAGAAAATGATTTTTAAATTATTTTGCCAAACAAGGCCCTTGTATGTATTTGTTTTAAACCTATTCCTACCAAACATGGCCTTACTAACTAAAATATGTTTTTAAATAAAAGGTTTGCCAAACATGACCTTATGGCTTTAAAAATTCAAAACAAATTATAACTGCTAATTATTTAATTTAGACATTATATATTTGTCAGTTACGTTGCATGTTATTATGTCTATTATATACGTATATTATATCAGTTATAATATATCTACTACGTTAGTTCTAATCCTAAGTCTGACTAAGAACTAAGAAGAAAAGAAAGCAGAGAGAAGGAAGAGCAGAGAAGAGTTAGAGAAGAAGAGAAAAAAGGAAGAAGAATTTCTAGAATTAAACTCACATCACCTTCTCTTTCAACCTATTAACAAAAGGTATCATCTATAATCTCTAATTGTTATAGAACTCAGTTATATGTTTTTCATATTCGTTCTCTGTTAAAAAAAAAGTTGTTATGAAATTGTATAAACATGAATGGTATATATATAGATTGTGTTCATGTGTTGTTTATAGTGGGTTATATGCTATAAATGATTTTCAGAAATCAAAGTACTGTAAAAACAAATTTTATATGTGAAAATAGTGTTCTTATGGAAATTCATGTATTTGGTTGATTTAGAGTAGAAATTTATGAATTATATATGTGAATTGTACAAATTGGTAGTTGTTACGTTACTAGCTTCTATAACAGAAATAATGTATGTATATAAAGTTGAATTGCTTGAGAAATTTTATTACAGTGACTTATTTTGTTAAAATATGAGTTTTTATGAAAATAGCCAAATTGGACTTTTAAAACCATTGATTCTTGTTGTTTAGATGGTTTTGTATTTTACAAGCATGTTATATATATGTATTATTGCATATGTATGATTTACAATGTCTACGTTACTGTAATTTTCCGTTTGTTGGCTTGTTTAGGTTAATCGGTAAAGCAGAGAGCCGTGGCTGTCTGCGTCTGGCCGAGTTGCTGCGCAGCTGCGCCGGCAGCAAGGCCAGGAGCAGCGCAACTGCGCCGCTTGGCCTTCCCAGATTCTTTCCCTGTGCAGCTGCGCTGGTTTCAAGGCAGCTGGCTGCGCAGCTGCGCCAGGCTCTGTTCAGAGGAAGTGAATGCTAGTTATTTGTGCAGTGTTATTTCTAAGCTTAGTTTAATTATTCTATGACAATGAGCATATATCTAGCTGCTATAACATGTGTTATAATTTGAGAAAAAGGAAGTTTTGAAAACTTAGTATAGTATTTAAATGATAAACTATAATTGTTTAATTGTAAAATAAGTTACTTAATTATAATTTGATTAATTATTATTAAGAGTAAATGTTTAAATTAAATTATAATTTTTGTGAAATTATAAGGTATAGAAGTTGATTTATTTTAATCAATTAGATGTTAATTTAAATTATAATTTATGTAATTATAATTTAATAAATGCATGCTTAATTATAGATTATAAATTGATAATTTCATGATTAATTATAATTTGTGTAATTATAATGCATGATATAGTTTAATTGATTATAGATTATAATTTGTTTATAATTTAAAAGGTAATTATAATTTGATTAAGTGGTTGAATTAAAATTGTTTAGCTAAATACATAATTGATTTGATTATGTGAATATGTATGTGATGTAATTAACTATGCAATAGTTGATTATTTATTTAATTAGAGTGAGTTAACCATGAGGGTTAACCACTTATGTGAATTAGTTATGTGTTAAATGATTTAGATTATTATAATTGAATGTGTATAGGAAGTGTTTAAGTACGTGGTTGAGTTAAGTAGCTTGCGCTTGAGGCAAGTTTTCTAAACCTAAACTTGTTAATTATATACAAATTCTTGAATTCATATATTCATTGTTGAGAATGTCCTTTCCATTTCTGTATTGGACAATTATTTATTTAATTGAAATAATCTTAACTTATTGTTCAAGTAAGATCCAGTTATTATTTTAAATGCTTTAAGCTGATTCTAAAGCATATATTAGTTCATAATTATGTTATTTACAAATTATTGATAGTCGATTCAACTAATCCTCAGTTGATGAACGTGAATTCTAAATTACCCTTGTAAGCTTATCCAAACCAAACTTTCTTTGGTGCGAACTTGAATTCAAATTGCTGAGTTGAACAACCCTATTTACTAGGGGAGGTTACTACTCATAGCGTTAAGATGTTTGTGCATAATACATGGTACAAAGGGCTGATCTCCCTAAGAACGAGTTAAGGTCCATAGTCTTATTAACTGTTAAAGGTTTAAATAAAAATATTTATAACCTAGGACAAAAGTTCAATGGTCTTATGACACTCAGAAAAATTCTATTTTTGAATTGTAATTGCGATGAAAGAATTATTATTCAATTCTTTATTGTTGAAGCAAATCATATTATTCAGATTCTTTGAAAGATATCCTTTCATGTATATATTATTGTTAAACTCCAGTGAGCTGTGGTTTGCTCACTCTTGCATTAAATAACAATTTCAGTTAAGGTTGATAACACTGATGCTCCGTCTACAAGTAAGGGCAAGGAAAGCAAAGCAAGTGAAGAATTGTTTTTATTTAATTGAGAAGGATTGTAATAAGACTTGAATGATATGTTTTTATTTTCGGACTTTATTATTTATGTCAAGGTTAGATTAACCCTGGGATTGATTTTTAAGAAGGTTGTAACCCTTGTTTTAAGGGAGATTTTATTGTTTTGAATAAAGATTGTAATTTATCTTGAGATATATTGGGTAGATGTTTGTTATAGTTAGAAAGTGAACACCAAATCATGTGAGAACGAAGTACCCGAATTTGGGGGTGCCACAGTTATAGTCTAAGGTACACTTACCTAAGGTTTATAACCTACAGCTTTGATACCAACCTGTGACGCCCCCAAATCCGGGTTCTTCTCTTTCCTCGGATCCGGTGCAGTCACGATACTACTATCGTGGAACTATTACATCTTTTAATCATTAGTAAAAGAATACAACTTTGCTTATTACAATTTAGAATATAAATTCTATTCATATCCAAGATCTCGTCTTTACATCATATTCGATGTTACTAAAATGTGGAATAATTTAAACTTTTTAATATCCTTTAAATAAATTCTTCTTATTGATTCCATAACTTTTAATCAATTACAATTCTTGAATCAACTATATAATATGATTCACTATATTCAAATTATCGTATAAAGGTTTACAACTTAACTCGATATCCTCTATGTATTAACTAATACATCATTATAATGCAACAAGTATTAAACATCGTAAGTATATATCAAGCACACTCCTAGAACCTAAACGTGGTTCAAGTAATAATCTAAACAATATTCTTCATTGCGATACTATCTATCTTTATCAATCAAGAAGCACGAAGTCTTTATCGTAAGTCATTAACATGCAAAAGTGGTTATTTGCAAGAGTGAGCTCGACAGCTTAGCAATTCTAACAGTTTTCATACATCACATAGCATATAACATCATACTCAGTTCATGCATTTATAAATAATTTTTATTTACTACGCATGTTACTTTTCACATAACAAGTATATCATCAAAGATCAACTTTCAATCTCATTTATATCTCATATATAGTTCATATATAAGTTCACATTATCACAGCATAATATAATTCAACTAACAGTTATTGAATTCATATATCAAATAGGAACTGAAAGACTTGCCTGATTCGTAGTTTAACAATTACGACTTAACTGCTTAAGATATTTGCCCTTCGTGTAATCCTACACAGTTATATAATCATGGATTCATATCCATTAGTCATACATTCTCAATATAATAATAAGTATTACATTATTTTTTATATTGGTTCTTAGAACCTTGTTTCACTTTCTTATTATACGCTTAGTATAGCTAGGTACGTATAGATATATCTTAACCATACATACTTACTATCATCCTTCATATACATGTATCACACACTTAACTAAAGGTGTTCGACATATATTTAAAACTCATAGATACATAATCTATATTACTCTTACATTTCTTATAGAATTTATAATTCCCGGGTTTTATATAACTATTACATTTAAACTTTCTGAGTTTACCCTTTCAAAACCCTTGTCATACTTTAAACTTAGTCATGCAAGGCCACTATGTTCGTCATGTATACATGTGAGGGGTCAAAATAATGTTAAGACACATGCTCACAATTACTTTTATTATATACGCATAACTAGTACCGATAATTGCTTTAAATCATGTCACATTTATGCTTACTATCTTTCATGATTTCTATCATAGTATGAACACATGTAGGCCAATCTAAATGATGCTAAAGACATTATCATGCAAAAGACTTGTCATACTTTAAATAATTCAACATACCATCAAATAATTACTAGATACTAGTATATTGTCCATAACAATAATTAATATTATAAGACAATATATCTCATAACTCAGCAATACAATTCTGATTATATCTATAATCAATTTCCTTATTATTATACTATCACAAGTTATAATAATAAATCAACATATTATTATAATAACAATTAATATAGACTAATTGTTTACTTAATAAATCTTCCGTCCTTGAATTAATTAATTCATCAACGAATCTATTATCGTGCCACACAAGGCATATCTCACAAGCTTACACTAAGCTTATTCTCATTCTCGACACTTATTTATTTCCACCACATTACTCACCCACCACATGTTCAATTTACTTAGGACTATTAAGCCACAAGGTTCACACACACACACACACACACACACACACACACACACACACACACATATATATATATATATATATATATATATATTACGAATAAAAATATTCAAATATTATTTATAACTCTTATGGTAATATAGTAACTCAAGTTATTGAAATAACTTAGTTTTGTTTTATAATTTAAACTCTCTAGGAAATACATTACTATTATAACAATTATGTATTCCACTATAACATAAAATATTATGTCTCCTCCAATTAAAGGCATTCATTATTAGAAAATAATTTACTTATTGTCTCAAGATATTATCCTTAATATAATATCAAATAATTACATGTACGACACATGTACATATATTATATATAGAAAATAGATAATAAGTTTATTTTCTTTTATAATAAATTGTTTCCATCAATTTATTTATATATAGCAAATATGTTTTAATGTATTTACCATATTAATTAATCACACTTATTACATCATACCAAAAACATATAAGGTAATATTATTATTCAAAAATAACATTTCCGCTTTTATTAAAATAATTCAACATTAGAAACTATTTTAATATCCTTTATTAGAAATATATAATATTTATTTCTCTTCCCTTTCAATAAATTGTCTCCAAAGCAATTTCTTCAAATATTAATTATTCATTTAAAGATATAATGTTTTTCATCTCCCTTTAATAACGTATATATATTTATTAACGTTATTCGCACGTCAAACTTTCTCACATATTACCACTCTAAGTAATATATATAAAAAGTATCAACTATAATTACATATTCAACACACATATTAATTCACTCCTTTACTTAAGTAAATTAAACACTGTACTATATCATCATAGTTAATTAAAGTTCAATACTCACATTATATTATTCCCTAATATAACTCCCAACTTAAATTAACTAATATTTATTCTTATTAGTTAATTCCCTTAACTAACTCATGCTTCACTATCCAAACCCATTCACGGATAGCTTAAAATTTATCAATAACCTATATTATAAGCATACTAGTTATTAAAACACATACACAAAAATATGGCGATTATACATTAAGGATATTTAATGTCACCAACTTACTATGATAAAATAATTCTATAAATTATTTAATATCGATAGGAATTTATCCACTTCCTTTATCTCAACTGAATCGTCTCTACGCTAAGTAACAAATATATATTAATAATATATTTATAAATCACAAAAACACATATTACATAGTCCATATTACCCTATGTAATATAATACCACATACCTCATATCACACACACACACACACACACACACACACACACATATATATATATATATATATATATTCTTATTCGAACCCATCTCACAGTTTAAGAATTTTATATATTTAATCCTTATTTAATAATATCTAAAAATTCGGGTTCTTACAACAGGCACTCCTCATCTGAGCAGTCTTAGCCATGGGAAAGAATTTGGCGAGAAACTTCTGTGCTAAGTCCTCCCACGTAGTGATTGAGCCTAAGGGTAGTGAATGTAACCAACTCTTCGCTTTATCCCTCAAGGTGAATGGAAATAGTCGAAGTTTTATCGCATCATCCGTCACATTGTTGTATTTGAATGTGTCGCATATCTCAATAAAACTCAGGATGTGCTCATTAGGGTCTTTTGTAGCTGCACCCCCAAATTGGACTGTGTTTTGAACCATCTGAATTGGGCCTGGTTTGATCTCAAAAGTGTTTGCAGCTATCGATGGCCTGATTATACTGGATTGTAAGTCATTTATCTTTGGCATTGAGTAATCCCTCAATGCTCTATTTTCGGCTCTTTGTTCTTTGGCTGCCATTTGTACCGGCTGTTCAGGTTCCTCTTATGTGTTAGTATTTCTTGTGTCTGCTCTCCAAGCTCTACCGTTGATGTTAGCTTGTAGAGGCACAAGTACCTGACACACAAATACCTGACACACAAATAAACATAAAATTAGAAATGAGATAAGAAGTGAATTGATCAAGTCAGATAAATCTAACAAAAATTGATGTCAAAAGTAATAAAAATAAAAACTAGTCCCCGGCAACGGCGCCAAAAACTTGTTGCGCCATTTCGGTGTTAACAAAACGGACACATACGCGTGCAGGTATACACGGTCAACAAGTATATATGTGATAAGTAGAGATCATTCCCATGGAGAAAAGAAATTATATTTAAACTATCATGCAATAATTCTATAGATATGGGATCCTAACTTCACCTATTACATCATTCAGATTAGAAACACCTCATGTCAAGCATAATTGATTACCTAGAATTGCTAGTCGAGAACACGAATGTGAGAAATGGCTATTTTTCAATAAATCAAGTTCATATCATATAATATCCACAAAAGAGATAGAAATCACATGAACATCAATAAAACCTAAATCACTATATGTCTGTGATTTACAAGTAATATCGATTAAAGTGCAAGTTCCCAATTGGCTACATAAGGTAAGCCGGTATATGTCTATCCGGATTACGAATCATAAAATTTATCACATGCAAACTTCATGAACATATGCTAGCATGGCAAAATCTAAGTTTATACTTCCGCTTTCAATTCCATATAAACTATTACAGTAGATGGTGATAAAGCATCTAAACATTCAATACAACCATGCTAGGTAACCCATTTGTAATCAATCATACATATCAATGAGGCATACAATACTGAACTAAGCAATAAGATTCATTAGAATCCCATAATGGAGATTAGTTCATCTCTGAACCTCTCACCATTATGGGATTTGATCTAAACATTAGAAGCAAATATGAAAGTAAGAGATTAAGAGAGATAGAAATGCAAACCTGATGATCCTCCTTTCAAATGAAGCCTTCACGCTTAGTTTCAGACAACAAACAAACCTAATATGAAACCCTAGAAATGAAATGTACTAGAACTAGAAGAGAGAAGAAGATAGTCTCCAAAGCCATCTCTAGCTCTCTAAAGCCTAGAAAATGTAAAAATCGAATACTAAATAATAAATATGTTATCCATTTTTTGCAACTTACACCAATATATAGAATACACACACAGCAGAAAAATAAAATAAAAAGTCAACATTTCTTGACCAGCGCAGCCGCGCGGCCCCGTAATGCGTTTAGGGCGGGCGGCCGCTTGTTCAGAGGAGTCTCTGGACTCTGCACTTCGGCGCGGGCACGAGCTTCCTCTTTGTTAACCCAATGTGGTCGCGCGAATCTGCATTTTCTGCTGGTGGCTTCTGGTGCACTGCTGATCTCTTGTTGCTCTTTGCTGCTTCTTTCTTGCTTCTTTCTCCTTCACTTCTTGCTACTTTTAGACCATTTGCACATGCCATAACCTGCCTCTTCATGCCAACTCCACCTTTGGTTCCTCATAAGACCTCCATGAGGCCTTTTAGCCCATTCCATGCCAAATTCATGCCTTTATCATGCCATTCCATGCCATTTGAGTTTCCAAACTGAAATCTACAAAATAAAGATAAAATACATTAAAAGACACTAAAATACCTGAGATTAAGCCATAATCCTCGCAAGTTGATAGACGATAAGTAGGTATAAAACCTACTTATCAATAATCCAAAAAGACAAGTATAACAGGTGACCAGCCTAAAGTGCCCTACGTTATGCATATCGTTTAATCGTACTCAAGTGCGCACGTCGGTCTCCCGACAATATATAGTTTCCCCTTCAAAGAAGGTTGTTCATCTCAGTCAATATAAGATTCCTCACTGAAATTCAGATAAGGCACACTTAGAAGGGGGGGGGGGAGGGTTGAATAAGTGTAGGAACAACTATGACCAATTTTTAACCTTAAGTAACAACTACACAATTCAGCTCACTATATTAACGAATGCAGCTTGCTGGATAAATACGGTTTACTGAATTAAAACTTTATCCTTGTTATTCAATGAAAATAACTAGCTTAATTGATTTATTTGTAAAAACTCTTAGTGTTAACAATTTATCTTATGATAAAATACTTAATTTTATCAAAACAATTAAATATCCTTTTTTTATATGTGAGCAAATAAGATAAAGCAAGTAAAAATATGAACACTAAGATTTTTTATGTGGTTCAGCTATTACCCTCTATAATAATAGCCTAGTCCACGTCCAATACCAACTAGTATTGGAGACTTAATTTATTTTTTTAAATTGACTCCTTTTACAAAAAAAATCTGAAGCTTGAATTACAAAATTCACTTGAGCACTTTTGCTCCTTGCGCACCAATGCACCCCTTAAGCACCTATGCTTCCTTGAACCTTTTTGTAAACAATTCTTAATCCACCCGGATTAAATTCCTTTAGACAACACTTAGTCTAGAACAAAAAGAATTACAATTATAGAGGTCTAATGATCAAAGCAAATATCAATTTAACAATGCAATGCCTAACTAATGAATGCAATGATCAAAGAGTAAAAGAGATATCACCAATATGAAGCTCACGAAAATTAGCTGAGAAATAATCTGAATATTAATTGCACAACAGCTGAGAATTTGCACCAATAATAATAGAATAGCTTTTCAAGTATATGAGTGCAAAGCTTAATTCAAGTGTTGTGTTTAGCACTGATATCTCAGTTTGTTTTTATAGCCCAAAATAATATTACCGTTGAAATCAAATTAGTTCCGTTACCACAATTAAAAAGTATTCCCGTTTGAGAACTAATCTGAAGGATAATCCAATATATCTTCGGTTATAACAAAAACAAATATTTGTTGGACTTTTTTAAAGGTAATACATTAAGATAGAAATTATTCTATATAAATCTCAAGTAAAAAATTTAACTCCTTCAAGAAGTAATAATCATAACACTGCCAGCACATTGTATTTCCAACATATATCAATTCCGTGAAACGTGTTAAGGAAAACAACACTGCCTTAGGAATAGATAACACATAAGATTTCAAGGAGTGTTAGTTCCGTAATTAACAACAAGTGCAAACCCAAATTATCTTTCCAGGATAATCATTAATTTTAAGTTCCAAGATATGTGCATCTATTTGACTTCTAATAACATGATCCACTAAAATAAAGAATAATCATGACTCAACCGCCACATATATCATACTGCCTTTTGAATAATCCATCATAATAGATATATCAATTCCGTAAATAGAATAATTATGATAGCTATTTTCAAGGATAAACATGTATGCCAATATATAAATACTAACCACTGAGAATCGGGCATAAAAACCAGTTAGCATAGTATTAAGCATGCACAAAATATTAATCACTTTTAATGCACAAATAAAATGTCCTAGAGCCTTGTATTGAAAAATCGAATATTTGCAATGACCTTACATTATTTTCTTAAGACTCAAGGTCTTCAAGACCTTTGACCATCAATGATCTTTTTATCAATTTCCTGAAAGTTTACAGTAAACGATTTAGTACATATAATCAAATCATCATCAAAACATTAAGGTTAGAATATTAACAAGTCAACATTCTCCCCCTTTTTGATGATGACAACACCAAAAATTATAACTCCCCCTAAATCCATGCATACTAGATTTCAGGATATTTATAAAATCAAAGTACCCAAACATACTTTCTGTTAAGCATTATTTACTACCTGCAAAGATGTTAGTGTAACACACAATATACATTAAACCAAAAAATATTCAATAGCAAATTATCCAACCGTCTTGTGCAGGAATCAAAGTTTTAAAAACAAACAACCAGCATTACAGAAACATAAAATAAGTCTTTAACAATCATAAAAAAAAATAAAACACCAGCAGCATCAGCATCAGCATCATCCAAAACATCTCCCCCTTTGTCATCATACAAAAAGAACGATTAATCAAGATCGTCAATATTCAAAAACATAGGAGGACGAGTAGTGAAATTAGGACGATGAAGAATACGATGGAGTTTTTCTTCAAGAGATAAAGTATCTGCAAAATGAGGGGGACGAGGAATAAAAGTAGCATTTGGGAGAGAAAGATCCATAAAATCTCCAACGTACTCAGCTATCCAGTTACAATGAGGCCATTCAGAAATCGTTGAGTATATAGTCTGAAAATACAACTTCTGACCAACCGTATTAAACCTTGATGCCACAAAATCTGCAAACTCCCCAAGTTGAGAACTGGCAAATTTTAGGTCTTGACTTAACTGGCACAAATTACGATTGATCTTTTGTTGTAAAGCTTCAACCATAGCAATAGTATGCAGTTCAAACTCAGCCTACAAGTCAATACACTCATCTTCCATCCTTTTGAGACAATCTTGTAAATCATTGGCCCGTATGGGTAACTTACCTTTTTCCATAATATTAATCCTATGCTTAATTTCAATCAAGTCAACCTGCATTGATTCCTGATTCTGGAGAATGGTGGTCAACATATTCAAAATCTCAGGAGAAGAGTCAGAGGGACTGGGCAGAGGTGAAAAAGAAGAAAGAGTAGGAGATGTGGGAATAGGATCAGGAGTAAAATAAACAAACAAACCATTAATGAGAGACAGATGAGATTGTTTCAAATAGGCAGAATCGATAAACTCATTGTGAGAGAGAATCACTTCTTCCTCAAGATAGATGTTAAAATGTTGAAACATTTTGGTTAGGAAACAACCATAGGGAAGACATTTTTTAGACTGACGGATGCAATTTAACATATGAGACAACATCATGAGAGAGTAATTAAAAGACATTCCTTTAAGGATCATAGCCACCACAACCAAATCTTGATACGTAAAATCTGAACCACCACCAAGGCGGGGAAACAAATTGTAACGAACCAATTTATGAATCACACTAGCAGTAGGACAAACATCAATCGTTTTTGGAGTAAACAGAGTTGTGATGGTAGAATTGTTCATGACAAGTTGAAGTTGTTCAAGGGGTGGAAAAGGAGTATTAGCAGCACCTTTTAAAGTAAACGGACTAGGTCCAGAAGAAGGAATACCCAAAATACTACCAAAGTCCACAATAGTAAAAAACAACGATTTTCTTTTGACAAACGAAGTGTAATAATCACTATGTCACTCAAGATTGGTATAGAACTGTTGAACCAATCTTGGGTAAGCCTTAGTAGGAGGAAACAACATTGATGTTAAACGACAAGATTTAAAAAGTTGTCCGAGAGGAGATTTGTTAACATAAAACAAGTCTAGATTTTTCTCATAAATAAATTGTTTGGTAGCTATTGAAGTTTTAAAACGTTCTTCGAAAATATGACCTCTAAAGAAATTATCTGGTAGGTTAGAAAAAGATGAACCAGAGTTTACCAGAACAGATGGATCCAGTTGTGAAGAAGGAGATCCCATAGCTGGAGACTGAGTTGTCTTCTGTTGTTGAGCAGATTTGGAGGACTTTAAGAATGAAAAGCATGAATCTGAACCATCTGAGAAAGCATCATCAGATGATACATGCGCAGACGCCTTCTTGCTCTGTCGCTTGGACTTCGTCTGAGTTTTCACTTTATATGGAGATCGGGACTATGAACCGTCGTTTATGGTAATACCAGACGATCGTTTACTGGCTCTTGTTTTCATTTTGCAGAGATTCAAGACGATTAGCACGGAGAGAGAAAATGAAGGGTTCACAAGATAATTACCAGAGTGCGTTGGTAAAGTGATAGAGAGAAGAAAAATTTAATATGTAAGAGTTGGAAATCGAGAAGACGTTCTTGAGAAGATAGCCCTCTTCTATTATCTTGTCTTTTCAAATCTCGAAGAGTATTATGATATCTAAAAGACTGTTGGGATACTACCAAGAATGTATCCAAGTAATGAGCCTAACATATATCAGTATGATTTCCAGCAATAAATATTAGTAGATATTATTAGATTCACGAATAAAAAAAATGAAAAATAGGCAGACGTATTCTATTTAATATCATGCAGATATATTATTGCATATAGTTGAGTACGTGAACATAGGTTATACCATGCATAGTCCAAGTTCCCTTCTTAACATACAAAATCTTTCTTCACTCAAGGGTTTAGTAAAGATATCAGCTAACTGATTTTCGGTAGGAATAAAAATTAATTTAATCAAACCTTTTGAAACATTATCCCTTAAGAAATGATGTCTTACCTCAAATATGTTTTGTACGTGAATGCAAAACAGGATTTTTAGAAATATCAATTGCACTTGAATTAACACAATATATGGGCACACTATCACATAGAATATCAAAATCACATAAAGTTTGTCTCATCCACAATATCTGAGAGCAACAACTCCCTGCAGCTAAATATTCACCCTCAGTGGTTGATAAAGCAACTGACGTTTGCTTTTTACTATACCAAGATACAAGACTTTGTCCCAAAAATGTACAAGCACCACTCGTTCTTTTTTTATCGATTTTACATCTTGCATAGTCAGCATCTGAGTAGCCAATTAGTTTAAAATGATTACAAATTGGATAAAACAAACCTATATTGATAGTACCACTTAAATATTTGAGTATTCTTTTAACAGCCTGTAAGTGGGATTCCTTTGGTTTTGCTTGAAATCGAGCACAAAGACATACACTATACATTATGTCAGGTCTAGATGCAGTTAAATATAATAAGCAGTCGATAATACCACGGTATTTAGTTAAGTCTACATCTATACCTTTTTCATCAGAAGTAAGCTTTATTGATGTACTCATTGGTGTAGCCTTTGAAGTTGATCCTTCAAAACTGAATCTTTTGAGTAGCTCTTTTGTGTATTTGGTTTGATGAATATAGATCCCTTCCTTTGTTTGTTTGATTTGGAGTCCCAAAAAGTAATTCAGTTCTCCCATTAAGCTCATATCAAACTCTTTATGCATACACTTTGAAAATCACTCACAAAGAAAATCATTAGTAGCACCAAATATTATGTCATCTACATATATTTGCACAATAATAATATCCTTATTTGCATGCTTAATAAATAATGTAGAATCAATTTTCCTCTAGTAAATCCACTTGAAAGTAAATGCTTACTTAACCTCTCGTACCAAGCTCTTGGAGCTTGTTTGAGACCATAAAGAGCTTTCTTTAGCTTATAGACATGATTTGGATATTTCGCAGGTTCAAATCCGAGAGGTTGCTTTACGTATACTTCTTCATTGATATATCCGTTTACGAAGGCGCTTTTTATGTCTGTAACGATTGAGATTTTATATGTTCAATTTTAATATTATTGAGTTAAATAAATAAATTATATGATTATGTGAACTGATTTAATTAAGAGTAATATTTAATTAAATTGGTATGTTAGTAATGGTGTAGCATAATTCTAATTTAGTTGAGAATAATTAAATTAGATATAAAATTATGTGCTAAGTATTTGTTGTAATTTACTAAGTATTACATGAATGTAATTTCAAGTGTGACAATTGAGTATTATATGAATGTTAGCTTTTATTTAATTGAATTAGAATGTTGTAATTTAATTAAATAAGTGTAGTATTTAATCTATGGAGTAAAGATTTATTAAAAGAATGAAAAAGGGTTTTAAAGTGATTTTATCAAACAAGGCCTTACTTTTCTTTTAAACTTATTTTACCAAACATGACTTTAGTTAATGAAAGAATTTGTTTTAAAGTAATTGAGTTTGCCAAACATGGCCTAACCTTTCAAATTATTGTAACCTATGTAATTAGTAACAATTATTATGGTAATTAGTATTATACTTATTACTTATAATAATAATATAGGTTACATATATATTATATATGTATATGTATAGTATAGAATATATATTAGATAGTAAGTACGTTAGTTTTTACAAACAAAGAAAGAAAGCAAAGAAAGGGTTATAGAGAATTCTCAGAAGAAGAAGAAGAAGAGAACTTTGTGAAAACAAGAGGAGAGCTCTACATCATCATCGCCATCTCTTCTTCTAATTCAAACTAGAAAATGTATAATCTTAGAACTCCATAAGTTGTAGTCATGTTCTTCTATATTTTTATAGTTTTAGAATTCTCTCTAAAAATCTTTTTTGTGAAAATTCATAATTTTGATATGTGTATGGGATGTGTACATATATATTTATATATATATGCTTACATATGATTGTTATAGTTGTTTAAGTGTTTCAATTCACAAAGATATGATGAACATGAAGAAATCATGTTCATGGTGTTTGATTATGAAGTTATTTTGAAAATAGTTCTTAAATCATCAAAAGAAATTGATGTGAGCATGAAGTTATGTGTAATATGTGTCATAGCATGATATGATATGAGTTATATAGTTGTTTTAACAATTTAATCCATGTAATTTTGATAAACAAGAAGAATTGTGTTCATATGATTTACTATAAACCAATTTTTTTAAAAATGGCTTTTGAAACTATCAAAATGATGTTTGATTTTGGGTTATTGTTTAAATTGATAATGGATTATGTTAGTATGTTAAGAATAGGAGTTATTACAATTGGAATTACTTGAATTGATTGAAAAACGAATTCGTAATAGCAATTTTCGTCAAGAATGCTTAATATCGTAGTTTTCTTTGAAAATCATAAAAAACATTGGTTTGATCTTGTGTTGTATGGATTTTAGATGTTATAATCATGTTAAAGAGTTTAAAATATTGTTTTTATCAAGTTTCATGTTAATCATGTTGAGAAAAATCGAATTCAGTGTAAAGAAATAAGCCAAATTGGCTTATTTCTCTTCCAAATCGCGAACCAGCACCTTCACCAGATGGAGGACCCACCCCAGCGGGGCTTTTGTGCCTGGGGGACCCGCCCCAGCGGGTGTTCCTACTGTTCGAGTTTTTAGTTTTTGTTTAGTTGAGTTTTCGTGCAATGTTTGTTTAGTTAACTTATTTCTATGACTTGATAAGTGTAATAGGTAATAAGATAACATGCTTTTGATGTGTTTAAGATAGATTGAAGTATTTTATGAATGTGTTACATGTGCATGGGTGCATTATGTGCATAAGGTATACAACATGGTTTAAAGCATTATAAGCTTATGAAATGTATGTCGTGAGTATAGACTCACGTATGTGGCTAGTTAGCAACCTATGATATAAACAACATTGTGAGTTGGACTTGAGTATGAAGTTCGACGGTTTAAATGTTGTAGTTGGGTTCTAATAGATGTTTTGAACGTAATGTATATGTGTAGGGTAATTGTGAAAGTGATTATAGTTATTAAAGTGTAGCTTGCGCTTGAGGCAAGTTTTCTAATCCTTATTCTTTTACATTAAGCAAGTTCCCATTTTGAAACTTGTTATTTACTTTGTACAAGCTTTGGTTGTATTCTAATGTTTCTAATGCACAAGTATTGAAGTATTATTGAGGTATTGCGATCTTGACTTAATTGTTCAAGCAAGATCCACTTATTCTTTCAATTTCTTTAAGTTATTTCTAAAGCATGCCTACTTATTATGTAGATTATTTCTATATCTTACAATTGGTTCATGATTTTTATATTATTGAACTGTTAAAGCACCGTGACTCGATTCAACTACTTCTAGTTGATGATAGTTGAAACTCCAAAGTTCCTTTATCTATCCAAACCAAACTTTCTTTGGTGCGGACTTGTATTCAAATACTGAGAATGAACAACCCTATCTATTAGGGGACATTTATGCGAAAGCAGTTAAGATGGTTGTGCACAATACATGGTACGAAGGGCTGATCCCCTTGAGTACGAGTTGAAGGTCCATAGTCTTATTGACTGTTAAAGATTTAAATAGAAATATTAATAACCTAGGACATAGTTTAAGGTCGTATGACCATCATATAAAGTCTATACTCAAACTTTAAATATGATGGAAGAATTATTATTCAATTCTTTATTTTGATAAAAGTAAGGTGATTCAAACTCTTTTGAAAATATTCACTATGTCATATCACTGTTGTATTTCAAGTGAGCTTTTGTTTGCTCACTCTTGCATATTTTTACAAACCCTTGCAGTTAAGGCCGAGAATGTTGACATTCCGTCAACAAGTAAAGAAAAAGAAAAGATGAGAAAGTGAAGGCTTGTGGTTTCAAGTTTATATTGTAATAAGATTTTGTTAACGATGTTTTATTTCCGCATTTACTTTGTTTGATGTTAAGGTTTAGTTAACCCTGGGATTTTATTTGGACAAGTTGTAATCCTTTGTCAAGGAAGATTTTATTTAAGTTTTATGAAGGTTGTAATTGGTTTTGCAATTCTTTATTATTGGGTCGATATATGTTTTAAATAGAAAGTGAACACCAAATCATGTTGAAACGAAGTACCCGGATTTGGGGGGTGTCAAAACATCCATTTGATAAAGCTTAAATTTCTTGTAGCAAGCAAATGATAGCAAGATTCGGATAGACTCTAGCCTTGCAACTGGGGCATAAGTTTCATCGTAGACCATCCCTTCTTGTTGATTGTATCCTTGAGCTACTAACCTTGCTTTGTTGCGAGTGATAGTTCCATGCTCATCAAGCTTATTCTTAAATATCCATTTTGTCCCTATAATGGAGAAACCTTTAGGAGGCCGCATAAGTTCCCATACTTGGCATCTTTCAAACTGTTGAAGTTCCTCTTGCATTGCCATAAGCCAACTTTCATCAAGGATAGCTTCCTTAGCATTCTTTGGCTCAATTTTTGATAAAAATGTAGAGAATGCACAATGATTTTGTAAGCCTCTTTGAGTGGTGATTCCTTTGTTGATATCTCCAATGATATTTTTTGGTGGATGATTCTTGAGATATCTTGCAGTCTTTGGCATCTGGACATCATGTATTGTCTCCTCTTGTAGAGGGAAGTCTTCTTCAAGCTCTTGTGTTGTTTCTTGTTCCACTTCATGTGAGTTATCCAATTCAGTTCATTCGGTCTGCTAATGTACCTTTTTGGTTTGCTGGATTCGCTGAAGTCTCCAAGTTACCTGCATCCTCATCTCTTTCTTTTGGAAGATCATTGTTAGTCTCACTGAATGTAACATGAACAGATTCTTCAACACTTAACTTGTTAACATTGAATACACGATATGCCTTACTATTTTGTGAGTAACCTATAAAAATACCTTCATAGGATTTAGCATCAAATTTTCCCAAGTTATCACTAGTATTAAGAATAAAGCATTTAGATCCAAAAACTTTGAAATAGCTTAAGTTAGGAATCTTACTATTTAAAAGCTCATAAGGAGTTTTCAAAATGATTGGACGAATAAGTACTCTATTCAAAACATAACAAGATGTGTTTACAGCTTCGGCCCAAAACTTCTTAGGAAGTTTACTTTCTTGTAACAAAGTTTTAGCTGTTTCGTGTAATGTTCTATTCTTTCTCTCCACTACTCCATTATTTTGAGGAGTTCTCAGAGCTGAAAATTCATGGCTAATTCCTTTTTTATCACAAAATATTATGAAGTCCTTTTGAAATTTAGTACCATGATCACTTCTAATTCTACTGAGTTTAAAGTTATATCTTGTTTCAAGATTTCTTATCAATTTTTCAAACTCTTTAAAGGCTTCATCCTTTGTCCTTAAAAACAATACCCATGTGTATCTAGAAAAATATTCAACTATTACAAATGCATAAAACTTACCATTGATACTAGCATGTCTTTTTGGTCCGAACAAATTAAGATGAAGTAATTGCAAGGGAGAAGAAGTTGATACCATGTTCTTTGCGGTGAATGATGTTCTTACTTGTTTCCCGAGTTGACAAGGAACACAAACTCCCTTCTTTTCATACTTTATTTTTGGCAATCCTTTGACAAGGTTCTTTGAAGATAGTTTCTTGATTAAATCCATGTGAACATGTCCCATCCTTTTATGCCATAAGTTAGCCTCATCTTGCATAGTGACAAGACATAGTTCTTCATCCTGTTGCTCAAAATTAAAAGTATATATATTTCCTTCCCTTTGTTCAACTACAGTATAATTGTTAGAACCATTAGAAATTGTGCATTTTTTTTAAAAAAGTTACTTGATGACCACTATCCATTAATTGACTAACATTTATAAGATTAAATTCAAGTCCACTAACAAGATGTACATTATCAATATTGACCTTACCATTGCCGATTTTTCCTTTCCCGATAATATCTCAAGTTCGATTATCTCCAAAAGTAACCGTTCCATTTTTCTTCTTGATTTTCAATTCCACGAACTTTGATTTGTCACCCGTCATGTGACGAGAGCATCCACTATCAAGAATCCATTTTTGAGATGGAACCCTTGCCTTGAAACATACCTGTCAGGAAAAGATAATTCATCCTTTTGGTACCCACACCTTTTTGGGTCCTTTAATGTTAGTTGCAAGTATATCACTCTTTTTAATCTATACCTTTTTAATCTTATTTTTCGTGAAACAATTTATGTCTAATTGACCTTTAATACCACAATTTCTACATGTTGTGAAAGGAGAACAATAGTTTAATCTAAAACATGATTTTGATTTTAGCATGTTCACATTTCCCTTTTTATGCATAGGATTGTAACCGATTCCTTGTCTTTCAAAAGTAGGTCTTTGTTTACCCAAAATAACATTTAAGTTTTCTTCTCCTTGAACAAACTTAGCAAGAGATGATTTCAATGAATCTATTTCCTTTTGAAGTTCATTAGTAGGAGTGGTTTTACAAAGAGATTCATCACTAAATGCATCAATACATACATCTCTCATTTTAAGTTCATTAGTCAATTTTTGAACTTCATTATTCAAAAAGTTTACTCTATTGAGAAGTATTTTGTTATAATTATCAAGATAATCATTCTTTGCAATCAAAACCTTTTCTTCTTTATACGATGATTCTTTTTTGATTTCTTTCTTTTCATTTATTAAACAGTCAACTTCACTCATTAATGAATTAACTAATCCTTTTAGGCATGCATTCTTTTCTTTCAATTTTTCATTTTCTTGTTTCAAAGAATTAAACTCATAAATAGATAACTCGTTTGATTCACCTTCTATTCCCATGAAGCAGACTTGAGCTAGTTCATCCTTGGCATCGACCTCAACTTCGGTCTCCTCTTCATCACTCCAAGTGATAAGTGCTTTGTTTCTCTTGTTGTCCGTGAAGCCCGTTTTTCCTTTGTTATTTAGTAGAAAGCAATCCTTTTTGAAGTGACCAGGACGTCCACATTCGAAGCTTGTTTCTTCGATTTGCTTTCCCTTAAACTTGTTTGAGTTGAACGTGTTCCTCCTCTTGTTCTTCCTTTGAGTTTTCTTGACATCAAAGCAATTTCTTCATCGGAGTCATCATCAAGTTCATCTTCATTTTCTGCATTAAGAGCTAAAACTTTTCTTCGAGGGGTTTCCTCCTCATCATCATATCTCTTTAGTTGATGTTCATATTCCTCATGTTCACCGAAAAGAGTTAGAGTATCCATAGTAGAAATAGTAGCAGAATCTTGAAGAGTAGTAATTTTAGAAGCAAACCTTTTGGGCATAGCCCAAAGTAACTTACGGTTAATCTCACTTTGTGGAATGGATTTGTCAAGTAGCTTCAGAGAGTTTAGTAGGACAAAAAACCTCACTTGAGCTATCTTTATGGTTTCGTCTTTCTCAAGTTTGAACATTTCATAGTCGTGTATGAGCATGCTTAGTTTGACTTCTCGAACTTTGGTTGTGCCTTCATGGCTCACTATTAGAGAGTCCTATATTTCCTTAGCTGTGTTGTATGAGGAAGCTTTGTCGATCTCAGATTGTACCGTGCCGCTAAGTAATGTGTTCATCGCCCTTGATTCGTAGGAAGCCATGTAACTCTCAATTGAGTCCATTTCTAGAAAGGTCCTTGGAGTACCGTCATCTTTCCTTGGAGTAACTGGTTCATTCTCCACAACCCAGCAGTCCCAAGGATCCCTCTTAAGATAGATCCTCATTCGGAATTTCCAGAAGTTGAAGTTTTCTATGCCATGCAGTAGAGGAGGTCTATTGGTTGATTGACCTGCTTGATTGTTGTTCCCGAATTGTGCCATGTTAGAATCTTTCCCTACAAGTCACCTTTAAGACCAAGATAAGTAGAGCCAAGCTCTAATACAAAATGAAATTCAGATAAGGCACACTTAGAAGGGAGGTTAAATAAGTGTAGGAACAACTATGAACAATTTTTAACCTTAAGTAATAACTACACAATTCAGCTCACTATATTAACGAATGCAGCTTGCTGGATAAATACGGTTTACTGAATTAAAACTTTATCCTTGTTATTCAACGAAAATAACTAGCTTAATTGATTTCTTTGTAAAAACTCTTAGTGTTAACAATTTATCTTATGATAATGAAAATACTTAATTTTATCAAAACAATTAAATATCCTTTTTTTTATATGTGAGCAAATAAGATAAAGCAAGTAAAAACATAAACACCAAGATTTTTTACGTGGTTCAGCTATTACCCTCTATAATAATAGCCTAGTCCACGTCCAATACCAACTAGTATTGGAGACTCAATTTATTTCTTTAAATTGACTCCATTTACAAAACAGTTCAGAAACTTGGATTACAAAATTCACTTGAGCACTTTTGCTCCTTGTGCATCAATGCACCCCTTAAGCACTTATGCTTCCTTGAACCTGTTTCTAAACAATTCTTAATCCACCCGGATTAAATTCCTTTAGACAACACTTAGTCTAGAATAAAAAGAATTACAATTATAGAGGTCTAATGATCAAAGCAAATAATCAATTTAACAATGCAAGGCTCAACTAATGAATGCAATGATCAAAGAGTAAAAAAGATATCACCAATATGAAGCTCACAAAAATTAGCTGAGAAATAATCTGAATATTAATTTCACAACAGTTGAGAATTTGCACCAATAATAATGGAATAGCTTTTCAAGTATATGAGTGCAAAGATTAATTCAAGTGTTGTGTTTAGCACTGATATCTCAATTTGTTTTTATAGCCCAAAATAATATTACCGTTGAAATCAAATTAGTTCAGTTACCACAATTAAAAAGTATTCCCGTTTTAGAACTAATCTGAAGGATAATCCAATATATCTTCGGTTATAACAAAAATAAATATTTGTTGGACTTTTTCAAAGGTAATCCATTAAGATAGAAATTATTCCTTGTAAATCTCAAGTAAAAAATTTGACTCCTTCAAGAAGTAATAATCATAACACCTGCCTCCACTTATCACATTATATTTCCAACATATATCAATTCCGTGAAACGTGTTAAGGAAAACAACACTGCCTTAGGAATAGATAACACAGAAGATTTCAAGGAGTGTTAGTTCTGTAATTAACAACAAGTGCAAACCCAAATTATCTTTCCAGGATAATCATTAATTTTGAGTTCCAAGATATGTGCACCTATTTGACTTCTAATAACATGATCCACTAAAATAAAGAATAATCATTGTGACGCCCCCAAATTCCAGGACCGCCACTTGGTCTCTCGAATTCGGTTCATCACGTGCTCATGGTAATACATCACGATAATAATAACTAATATCACACGATCACAGCGAAAAATCTATTCTAGAATAATTTACAATGATTTATTATAATTATTCCCCCAAGTCTCGCAACCTACAGTACTTAATAGATTACATAATAATATCAATTAACGACTTATTACATAACCTAACTTAAGCTTAAATATAATCAAAACCAGTCTTACTACATCATCTTAATACAACATTAAAATATTTAAAAATGTAAAAGAGACAAGCTAGTTGGTAGCCTTGCCCTTGCCCTTATCAACGCCCGAAGGTTCGCCCTGCTCTGCCTTAACTGAAATATTTTAGGGAAAGCAAGGATGAGCACAAATTGCCCAGCAAGTAATATACAATAAGGGTAAGTGATAAAATCCTTAATTTTCTAAAGGGTATAACAAAGTTTGATAGTTCAAGGATAACAAGAATATCAACAGTTTTCAATAATAGTCACTAAGGACAGAATAATATCAATGTGATTCAATAACAAATCAATTCAAGATTTCAAGATAACTGAATACTGAGCAGTCGCTAAGGACTATGAACTTCTACTAGAATTAACAGTAATAAACTGAAAATCCAACAAAAACAGGTACAACAGGTGATCAGCCTAAAGTACCATCGTTATGCATAACAATCAATCATACTCAAGTGTGCACGTCGGTTCTCCGACAATTATATATTCCCTTCAAAGAAGGTTGTTCTTCTCAGTCAAATACAAGATCTCGCACCAATCAATTAGTTTGGGTCGCTTTTCAATAATATAAGTCTAGCCGAATCAAATGGCATAGACACTTTCACAATATTCAAGAACAATACTAAGTTCAACATGAATAATAGCTTTAATGAAATAAGAGTTCAAGTATGCTAATTAAATTCAAACGATTAAGTAGGAAATTAGTTCGCAATATACAAAGATAGAATACTTGTATCCAAAGAGATAAGGTTTAGATACTCGCTTACGATATCCGTTGAATAAAATAATGCAAGGGTTTACGATACTTGCCTTATGCGTAGTTTACTCACGTAAAGCTAGCCAACACTTTCGAATTCCTATCATAATACCATTACGTATATATATGATATTCATTAGTCATATAATTTAACTTCACATTTTATCTTCGAATATATGATCAACACATAAGCTAAGTTTTAACCTAGCTACACAGTTATATAGAATATAATTTCTATTCTTAACTTCCTCTTTTCTTAAGTTGATCATATTCATACGTCATTACTATCATGTGAGACTACCACAATTAGTAAACATACTCGCATATTATTAATATCACATAAGACTACAAGCAATACTAAAATATATTTCATTTTAGCAAGTTATGACATTCTCATAAGTTAACCGTTGGGTTCAAGTAACACATAACATATGATATCACAAAGTACGTACACATATTTAAAGGATACTTTCATGCTTGTTCAATCTTTCAAATTCCAATCATATATGATTTAGTTTTTTTTTAATTCACGATCCCGAACGACTTAGGGTTATGCAATGCCATGAATTTACATAAGTTGTCATGCTTATCATTTAGAGATATAAAGTAGTCATATATTTTATTGATACGCATGTTTATATGTTTCTATGTCACGGATGTGTGATTCTAGCACTGTTACTAGTTCGTGACTTAATCGAACTCATGCTTGATTAACTTGCATTACATCTAACAAGTACGTACATGTATGATGCCTTCAAAGCATATTCAATCATGTTGAAAATATCAGAATGTAGAGTCCTAATATAACATGTCAAAGTCCACATTTAAACCTTATGTTGTCATTAGTAAGGTTCACATGTCCACATTTTATTATGGAACCTATATACGCGAGTTAGCATGCTTTTCATACATCCTTAAATCATACAAATATGCTTGCAAGGTCAGAATGTTAACATGGCAAGTATACATATCGAGTTCATTTTCAAATTCGAAGTTTGTTTATAAAACTCTAAGTTTATCGCAAACTATAAGTATGTGTGTAACTCTTAGTAAAGCATGCTTACATTGTCTCAATATATCCATATAGGCATGCCAAGCTCATTAGTAGACTTGTTGAAGTCACATTAGTTATTTATACCATAACAGATTTCTAGCAGAAAGCAGGAACTAGATCCAGTAGCCGGCGCAGCGTCCCAGTTCAAAACTGGCGCAGCTGCGCAGGGCCTTGGCCAGCAAAATATAAGTCCAGCACTGGCGCAGCTGCGCAGCACCCTAGTATAACCAGGGCGCAGCTGCGCCGTTACCTGTACAGAGCTGGAAGCTCCTGCTTCGGCAGACAGCAACCCAATTCATAAAATTTATTCACGAAAACAATCACATTGTATTCTAACATGCTTATAAGTTTATTATAACAACTAAATAATTGTTCTATACCCCAATTACAACCCAATTCAACGTGATCAAGATTTGAAACTTTGACAGTGAACAAGAATGAAGATTATGGAATTCAGAATTATACCTCTTGAAACTTAGTTTGCTTAGCTTCTAACTTTCTGTGATTGCTAGATTCTTCTTTGAACAACAAACACTCAAACTTCAATTCTCAGAATTTTATCAGACAAAACATAGCAACGTAAACTTAGTAACATAGCTACCAATTTATAGAGGAATTGTTATCTAGTTAATGGCTTTGCTCAAAGGTTAGAATTCATGAGGTAGAAGAAGAGAACAATGGGTAATAAGGAGTTGCTCAACTACTCTTCCTCAGCCATATGCTTAGCCATCATCACCATGGAGTATAGCTGCTCAAGTTTACGCAATGGGATTATAGGCCACTGTTTGGCCACTGTTGGAGCAACTGATACATTTGAATTTCCAGCAATGTGATTAATTAGTTCAATTTAGTTACTATACTTTCCAAAAAAATGGGTTTTAATGTACAATTATTACTATATTAGGAAAAATTAGGGATTACCTATGTACTCACATCATATAATCCATGTACATTTATTAATACCGGATATAATTTACTTGGATATAATCACATCACATTATCTTCTTTATTAAATTTTATTATTCCATTATATATATAAATAATCATCAATTATTATTTATATTCATGATACACTATTTTAATGTATACTTGCATACATATTATCACATAGGCTATTTTAATGTCACAACACATCTTGCCTTATTCAATGAATGAAGGAACTTTATTAATTATTTATATACTATAAACACATACTTATATTATACAAGTCCACTTAGATTATATAATATATACTTTTAAGTCACAATGTACTTTTAACATGGCAATGTGGTACAATTAATTTACACATATATAATCCATATCATATTCTTTTACTGTATATTCACATGTCACATAGGCATTATCATGTAACTCCCATAATTCAATAAGCCTTACCATATAGTAGTGTCATATTACACTTCACATAATACATAGTTAGCTACTATATGTTACACATTTAATTCGCATGCTTGCACATAGAATTACTCATCTTATTAATTAAATAGTAATTAATAATATACACACATCCTTTATCAATCAATATAATTGTTAATCTTCATAACACTTTAATTAACCCTTATATGATTAATCATTACTTTAATATAAATCTTATTATATTATAGACACGTTGCTCATTATTATTATTATACTTCTTGCAATAATAATAATCACGTATTATTAATCATTCACCATTAATATTTTATAACAATTATTCTACGATGACAATTAATTAATATTTTACGATCAACAATTAATATAGATTAATTGTTCGCTTAAGTTAATATAATCGTTAATATTACGTCACTGTGCCACACAAGGCATTTCATCGAGTTTATCGTAAACTCCATCAATTTCTCAATTATTATAATTATTCAATTTAATATAATTGAATTAATCATTCTCATAACACAAAATCATTATATTCAAATAAATTCTCATTCCCATTAATATATTTATTTAATAATATATGAAAATTCTCGGGTATTACAATCATGACTCAACCGCCACATATATCATACTGCCTTTTGAATAATCCATCATAATAGATATATATCAATTCCGTAAACAGAATAATTATGATAGCTATTTTCAAGGATAAGCATGTATGCCAATATATAAGTACTAACCACTGAGAATCGGGCATAAAAACCAATTAACATAGTATTAAGCATGCACAAAATATTAATCACTTTTAATGCACAAATAAAATATCCTAGAGCCTTGTATTGAAAAATCGAATATTTGCAATGACCTTACATTATTTTCTTAAGACTCAAGGTCTTCAAGGCCTTTGACTATCAATGATCCTTTTATCAATTTCCTAAAATTTCACAGTAAATAATTTAGTATATATAATCAAATCATCATCAAAACATTAAGGTTAGAATATTAACAAGTCAACACTCACCAATCAATTGGTTTGGATAGCTTTCTAGCATAAGATATTAGTCTAGCCGAATCAAATGGCTTAGACACTTTTGTAATGCATTTAGGAACGATAAGTTCAAATGCTTGCAACAACATCCAAATATAAAGTTGATGTTCAAATAATAACGAATATTTGTTGGCATGGCAACAATTCGGATTTATACACTATGTATAGTGAGAAGAGTTAAGGAACTTGAATCAAAGAGATAAGGTTTGGATTCTTGCATAAAGTAATTGCGTTGGTTAGGATACTTGCCTTATGCGTAGTTTACTAATGTAAAGCTTATCAACACTTTTCAAATCCTATTATAACATATTTACGTATATAGGATATTCATTAGCTATGTACATTCGATACACATACTTGATATGTAAGTTAAACATACGTATACGATTCTAACTTAGTCGTATACTCCTATAAGTAAGTCATTACGTATTTTACGTACACATAACAAAAAATAATTTTGCAAGATACTATAAAATCAAATAATATGGTTTATAATCAATACTTGATAATCATAGTTTATAATCATTGGTGACTCAACATTTGAAAGTTCGTACATACTTATCGAATCTATGATTCTATTGTTAGCATGCTCATTGACATCTGGACATACCATTAAGCATGTATTGCAGATTAAGATAACAATACAAGCATGCATCAAGTTCAGATTACAATTAAATAGGCTCTATTCATTCTGCAGATGGGTGCGACTGCGCTTGGTTTGAACTAAGGAGTGGCGCGGCCTCGCTGCTCTTGGTTTAAACCAAGAAATGGCTGCCCCTGTAGAATCCCAGCTCATCCCGATTTTCACATATATGATGAATCATGCAAAACAAACATGTCAGGCTGTTGATAACTAAGTTCGACCCATATCTTGTCTTTAACATAGTTCGTTATCCACTCTCATTTAATCAAGGCTTTAAGTGTTCAAGTAACAAAGTCTCTCATGTTTAATCGTTATACATATGCTATGAAGTCACTAAGTCTCAACTATACATGCTTACGTTAGTTTAGTCATGTATTTCAAGTTATGAAGTTTCACCTCTTTAACACTCGTCTTAATTCATGCTCAACTAGTTTACAATGTATAAGACTAGTTAGGCATACATTTCAATCATGTCTAGAGGCATATGAGACCCTATCAAGATGATCATGAATTTCAGAAAACATGCAAGGTGGTTATCAACCAAACTAGTTTTTCGATTATTAAGTTCTCTTCGAATTCTCACGTTAAATTAATCATGCAATGTAGCTTTACATATTATATGGCATGCTCATGTATATACATAATCATACTACCTAAGCATGCTCATAAGTTTCAGAACTTAATGGGCACATAGTTTATCAAGTTCGTATTTGAAACTCTACGTTTCCTCTTAGAAGGTTATCAAATTCATTTAGGCTTGCAAAGTAAACATACCATGTTTCATTCTCATGTACATATGTAATCAGACCATAATAGCATGTTTTCAAGTTCAGAATTTAAAGTATACATGGCTTATTGAGTTTGCACTTTGAAAACTCAAGTTCCCTTAGGAAACCAAGCTATGGTAAGTGGTTACATGCAAGGCCCTGTTAAACTAGCATGTCAGGGACTTATATAAGCTTAATGACATTTTACTAGCATGCTCCATAAGTCAAATTGCATAACAAAATCATTATCTAGTTCTGCAGAAGGGCACGGCCGCGCCCTGTTTGTACTAGGGAGTGGCGCTGTCGCGCCACTCTGGTTCTAGCCATGAGTGTTTCTGCTACAACAGAGCTTCCAAGAATTCACCAAAGTCCACTTAGCTAGCATGCTTGATTGCTATCACATTGCATATATAACATACTTATATACTTTACTACTCATGCTAGCACCTCATCACATATCAATTTAAACTATTTCATGCTAATTTCTATAAATCATTGAACTAGAAACTAAGAACACAAGGTAAGGTTTATACCTCTAATGCTTTGAATTGGACAACACTCTCCTTCAATATCAGATTATGCTCTCAACTCTCTCTATAGTAAATTAGTAATTAATCTCAGCAACATGAAATGAGAAGAGGGATGTTCAATTTATAGAGTTTTGAATATCCATGCCAAAGCTTTGTCCATAATTTGAAACCAATGGTGGAAGAGAAGAGATGATGGACAACATTTGTTTGGTGAAATAGTGCTCAACCACCCCCATCACCCACTTCCCCCTTCATCATTTGATTGGTAGCTAGAATGCTTAGTTTGAGGATGGAGAGTAGCATAGGCCATTGGCC
Organism: Panax stipuleanatus; assembly: GCA_020205555.1. Lineage (NCBI taxonomy): Eukaryota > Viridiplantae > Streptophyta > Magnoliopsida > Apiales > Araliaceae > Panax > Panax stipuleanatus. The sequence goes on from CM035121.1 coordinate 90,284,864, forward strand.
TTTTACGTGTAGGAGAAGAGGAGTGACTCTCATTATGGGACAACTCTAATACTCAGCATTTGACAATATGATATAACACTAACACTTATGTTTATTATGCGTACACACATATATACACACTTAGGATATATATATATATATATATATATATATATATATATATATATATATATATATATATGAATACTTAGGTTTTAAATCCAATTGGTGCATACATGAATTTTAATGATATAACATTATTACATAATAGCAAGCTGGAGGTATATATCTTATACACATAATATAATCCATGTACATTTTATAATACCGAATATAATTTAATTGGGTATTATCTTTCCATATTACCATAAACTATATTATTTAAATTATATTAAATTATTAAAATAATCATTAAGTAACAATTATTTATTTAGTTTATTATAATATTATATGAAGTACATCTTTAATGTCCTCACACATACATATTGTCACATAAGCATTATTTATGTAACTTACATAATTCATTAAATCTTAGTATATAGTTTCTATATATTAAGTGTAACACTAAACTTCCTTTTCAATTGAACGTAGGTACTTTATATTATACGATTAATTATCGCATATCTTGCATACAACAATTAATTGAATAAATATAAATCTTATTATATCTATTAATAATTTACTCATTAATATTCTATTACTCACAATAACGATTAATTAGCAATATAATATTAATTAATTAATCACTTATTAATTCATTCATCCTTTAATTAATTAAATCATCATCATTTCCACTCTCGTGCCACACAAGGCATTCTACGAGTTTATCGTAATTCTCCATATTTCCTCAATTATCATAAATTCAATTTGAGATTAATTGAATTACTCATCTCATAACACATAAACATTTATATTCAAACAAATATTCATTTTCTTATTATATCAATATTAATATTTATTCATGAAATTCTCGGTTCTTACAGGTGTGCTCATAGACGGAGGATCATCCCTCAACATCTATCCCTACGATACCTTGGAAAGAATGAAGATCAACCCGAACCGGATCAAAACTAGTCATGTGGTCATCCGGGCTTTCAATGGATCTCGCCGACAAGCTATGGGAGAAATAGAGCTTCCATTAGAGATTGACCCACACACTTTCTATGTGTCCTTTCAGGTGCTCAACATCACCACTGGATATAACTTGTTGTTGGGCAGGCCATGGATCCACATGGCAGGGGCAGTGCCATCCACCCTCCATCAACAGCTCAAATACATTATCAACCGCAACCTCATTACGGTCAACGCCGAACCAAAATACCCTGTCTGCATATAGGAGACATGTCAGTGATTAACCTGGATGAAGGGATTGAACCTGCAAGTTTTCAAGCCCTGGAGGTGAGTGATACTCAAAATCTACCTATCGGAGCACCAGCCTTTAAGCCTAAAGTATCCCCTGAATTGATGACAGTGGGCCAAGAGATGGTATCTTTGGGTTTTCAACCTGGAGAAGGGTTAGGAAAGAATCAGCAAGGTATCAAGAGTCCAGTACAAATCCCGAGCCAGACTGGGAGAGCTGGATTGAGATATTCATCAGAGTTAAACCGCAAGAACCCAAACAAGCATCCTAAGGCTCATGCCGGATGGGTGAAACCCATGAGGAAAATCCCAGCTGTGGTATCAACCATGGTATTTCCTCCCATTATACCAGTAAGTGAGAAGACAACTCCCAGATCCGAGATGGTTAGCAAAAAGGGAAAAGAAAAGATCCTGTATGAAGGACAAGACTCATTTGCTAACATACGGGTTATCATAAACTACGAGGGTAAGAATGATGAGATCCCAGATAGCGACGACAAGGATCAGATTCAAATTCCTCACACCAAGAAGGGAAAAGGGGGCAGTTCTAAGAAAAATCTCAGCCCTATTTCGAAGGATGTCTTAGTCATCATCTGAGATGAGGCGGATGATCACAAATCCTTAATCCTCCCTATTCATGAGGATCTAACGCTGTATAACTGGAACAATGTCCCTTGCCTCAGTCAAAAAGGGTAAAGGGGCAGAGAGTCTGTCTGCCCTTTAAACATGCTTTCCTTTACTGCTTACTTTTGATGCACAGCTATAGCATTAACTTTTGTCAAGCTTTGCGAAATGCTCTGTATATTTAAACAGTTGTATATATTAAAGTGAAAGCATTTTGTTTTCAGGACTCAAGCATTGGATGTGTTTGTCTCTGCTGATGACATGCCAACCTGTTAAAGTGACTACAACTTTGATGTAGAACTGAACTTCGATTTGATGAAAATTGATCAAGAGGAGGAAGATGACTATGAGGTGCCCGAGGAGATCAAAGAATGGGTCGAAGACAAACCCAAACCAAACCTCGACCAAACCACCACTACAACATAGGAACCTCCAAAAATATCAAAGAAATCTAGATAGGCATAGACCTCACCCAAGAACAAAAAGCCGACCTGATCGAACTCCTAACACAGTTCCAGGATGTGTTTGCATGGTCACATGGCCTGTCTACTGATATTGGCATTCATCGAATGCCCATCAAAGATGGATTTAAGCTAGTCAAGCAGAAGCTCAGGCAATTGAAACCTGAATGGAGTCTGAAAGTCAAAGAAGAAGTCGTTAAAAAATTCAAAGCCGGTATCATCATGGTATCAACATATCCAGAGTGGCTATCAAATATAGTCCCCGTGTCTAATCCTAGAGGGAAGGTACGAGTGTGCGTGGATTATCGAGATTTAAACAAAGCCTGCCTCAAGGACAATTTCCCATACCCTGTTATCCACATCCTGATCGACAATACGGTGCAGTACGGCATGTATTCTTTCGTAGATTGCTTTGCTGGTTACCATCAAATCATGGTTGCTGAAGAAGATCGAGAGAAAATAACTTTCATCACTCCCTGGGGAACCTTCTCCTATAGGCGACTATCCTTTGGCCTCATCAATGCCGGAGCCACGTATCAGCGAGCCATGATGGCCCTGTTTCAAGACATGATGCACAAAGAGATAGAGGTTTATGTGGATGACATTATCATCAAATCCTGGAGGGAGGATGATCACATTGATCATCTCAGGAAGCTGTTCAACAGGTTGCGTAAGTATAACCTTAAGCTAAATCCCTCCAAATGTGCTTTTGGGGTCAAAGCAGGCAAGCTGTTAGGATTCTTGGTGAGTAATCAAGGCATCGAGCTAGACCCTGCCAAGATCAAAGCCATCATTGAGATGCCAGTATCTCAGACAGAGAAGGAGATACATGGGTTTCTGGGGAGAATCAACTTCATAAGCCGATTTATTTCCCAGCTCACAGCAACCTGTGAACCCATATTCAAGCTACTAAGGAAGAATTCCTCCACCAAATGGAATGAGGATTGTCAACTAGACTTCCTTTCCATCAAGAAACAGCTGGTCGAAGCACCTGTTTTGGTACCTCTGAGGGATGGAGTTCCCTTGTTCATGTACCTGTCCGTTAATGCCAATGCAATGGGCTGCATGCTAGGATAGAAGGATGATAGTAGCAAGGAAAGAGCCATCTACTACATCAGTAAAAGATTCAGCAGTGGTGAACAGAGGTACACCCTGATCGAGAAGACATGTTGTGCGTTAGAATGGGCCACCATGAGGTTGCAACATTATTTGCATGGGCACACGACCTACCTCATATCCCGTATGAATCCCCTGAAGTACATATTCAACAAGCCAATGTTAAATTGTCGACTGTCCAAATGGCAGTTAACTCTGCAACATTTCAACATTATCTACGTGACTCAAAAGTCAATCAAGGGTTAGGGCATTGCAGATCAATTAGCTGAAGCACCTGCTGGAGGGTTCGACCCCCTGGTGACTTATTTCCTGGATAATGGGATCATGACAATTCAACAACTCCAGCAAGAGAATACAGTCCAAACATGGAAAATGTATTTCGACAGAGCAGTAAACATGGAAGGTGCCGGAGCTGGGGCAGTTCTTATCTCTGGTACAGGAGAAAAATAACCTGTGGCTACCAAACTTCTATTTGGAAACACAAACAACACATCTGAGTATGAAGGCTGTATAATGGGGTTGAAACTAGCCCAATCCATGAGTATCAAACATTTACTGGTCTTTAGAGACTCTGAGTTGGTAATCAGACAAAACACTAGGGCATATCACACCAAAGAACTACATTTGCTGCCCTATCATCGGTAGGTCGTCAAAATATCCCTTGAGTTTGAAGACATAACCTTCAGCCATATTCCTCAGGGTAGAAATGACTTCACTGATGCATTGGCGATGTTTGCTTCATTAATAAGCATATCCGATATGAGTGGGATTCCCTGCATAAAATTCACAATTCAGAAAGCCCCGACATATGGGAATTACATTGGAGAAGTATCAGATTAAATACCTCCTGTCAATCAGCCTTGGTATCAAAACATCAAGGAATACCTCCGAGATGGATCTACACTCGCTGGGGCAAGCCAATCCGAACGAAAGCGGATTCACAAAATGGATATGAAGTTCTATCTGAAGGGAGATGCACTCTATAAGAGAGATGTTGGAATAGGCCTGTTAAGATGCTTTGATAAAGAGCAAGCCCAGAGGTTGATGGATGAAATCCATGGTGGAGTCTGTGGTCCACACATGAGCGGTCATCTGCTGGCCAAGAAGATATTAAGAACAGGAAATTACTGGATCTCGTTCAAAGCTGACTGTGATGATTATGTTAGGAGATGCTTTCAATGTCAAATACATGGAAATGCCATACATGCTCCTCCAAATGAGCTACACAACATGAGTTCACCATGGCTTTTCTCCATTTGGGGAATGGATGTGATCGGTCCAGTAGAACTAAAAGCCAGCAATGGTCATCAATTCATCTTCACCATGATCGATTACTTCACTAAATGGGTTGAAGCTGCCTCTTTTCCCAAAGTCACCAAAGAGGTCATCATTGGTTTCATCAGAAACAATGTCGTTTGTCGATATGGACAACCGGAGGTGATCGTATCAGACAACACCAAGAACCTGAACAATCAAATGATTAAAGAACTGTGCAGTAAGTTCCACATATCTCAATTTCATCATCTATCTGCCCAAGATGAGCGGTGCTGTCGAAGCAGCCAATAAGAACATCAAGAAGGTTATGCAAAAATTGTCCGCCAATCACAAAGAATGGCCTGACCTGCTGTCTCTAACCCTGTTGGCATACAGGACATCAATGCGCACCTTTACTGGGGCTACCCCCTATTCATTGGTCTATGGCATAGAAGCAGTCCTTCCCATAGAAGTAGAGATGGAGTCCTTGCGAGTGTTAATTAAAGCTCAGATGGACGGAGATCAGTGGTTACAAGACCGATACCAACAACTATCCCCGATAGATGAAAAGAGGGCTACAACCATTTTTCGCGGGTAGTTATATCAGCAAAGGATTGCTCGATCCAACAACAAGAAAGTCCGAATACAGTAATTCAAAGAAAATGACTTGGTGCTGAAGAAAGTTTTGGCCAATCAAGATGAAGCTAAAGGAAAGTTCGCCCCTAATTGGGAAGGCCCTTTCATTATCAAGGAGGTGTTGACAGGAGGAGCTATCAGACTACAAGAGATGGACGGGAGCGAATTTCCCCAACTCATCAATCTAGACACTGTGAAAAGGTACTATGTTTGAACCCCATGCATGCCCGCATCTGGGTCCTACAAATCAAATCAGGTTCGGTTTTCACTAGAAGCCAAAACTACGAATGACCTGATCTTCCTACACCCGGGAGTACGTAGGCAGCAATTTCTGGTGCTGTCAAACCAAATAAAAATTCAAAACTCATCAAACCAAACTCAAAACACAAGACAAATACTTTTCAAACTTCTCTCACACAAAAAATTAAACTATGAATGACTTGATCTCCCTACACCCGGGAGTACGTAGGCAGCCATTCACGGTGCTGTTTGACCTTCAAGAAAAAATAAAAACCAGTCCCAAGACACCAAAACCATATAAAAGCTAAGTCCTATCAAGCTACCCTGATCAACAGTCCCATCTGAGATACTCTGACATCTCAACTGTCAGTCCATCAAGGAGAAGCTCAAGATACATCAACAACAGCAAGTCATGAAAGAAGTGGTAATCACTCAGCAATGACAATACATATCCAAACAGGGAAGTGAATCAAAAATATATTTTTTTGATATATAACACATGTTTGATATATATATATATATTGTGTCCTGTATATGACAAAAATGGCTGATCTAGTATGTGCAGGAAAAATAAAGCTAGTCGAGGGACCCAAGGATAAGCGGGCCAGCAATGCCAACATGGCATCTCTCTCTGAAGATGGAGGAGCAGCTGTAAGTGCAATACCCTCAGCCTCCATACGACTCAAAATATCCATAGTCATCTGTAGTGTGGCACTGTCGTCATCAATATATGCACTCATCTCGGTAACTAGACCATGAGTATAAGACCGAAGAGTAGTACTGTCTGCAATGTGGAAATCTCGGGAAGCTATAGCCTCGTCCCTCTCCACAAAAGTTTTATCTCTAGCAATCAAAGTCTCCTCGATCTCCACAAAAGTTGCGTCTCTGGAAGATCAGATCTCCTCTCGCTCAATCAATCCTACATCCTGAGCAGCTCGAGCCATATCTCTCTCAGCCAAAGCTATATCTCTGCGAGACAAGGCTGTCAACATCAGCGCTCTAGCCTGATCCCTCTCAAAGGTCATCCTAAAAAGTGAGTCCACTAAAGCCGGATCTATCCCTATAGGAATAATCGGCGGATCACTAACTAGTGCTGCTGTCATGCCCATAAAAATCTCATCCTCGGTAGGAGACTCAGGATCCTCCATAGGCTCCTCCTCATCTGAGTCCACAAAAAGAGCTGTAGGGACGACTATCACGGATGCTATATCTGCCTCCAACCATGCTGAGTACTCTGGAGAATGGTCCGGATGGCTACTAGTGAAATCAGCCATCTCCCTGTGAGTCCAACACTTATACACTCGGATCAAATCGGGAGATGACATAGACGAAGCTGACATCCTCTGATCAACAGGCCCCTCAAATGGATGCAGGCTCTGAAACTGATCGAACTGGCCCATAAAAGCCAGAGGATGATAAGTAGTCACTCCCCTCAATCCCGCTAGGGGCAAATAGTCCATGCCAAATGCATGGGTGATGAAGCTATAGGGGGAGACTAGCCCTGCGCACGGCAGAATCAAAAACGGATGAGCAATATCAGACAGAAATGCTGACCATGTCTCTGAATCGGTACACTCCGCCGGCTGAAAGGAGTAGGACATAGCTATATTATGGGAAAAACAATACCCATGATGCCTGAAAAATCAAGTCGGTCGAATATGGGACATGAGCCATATATACAACAAGACCGAACTGCCTCTGAAAAACCCCTCCGGGTGGGTAATGCAGTGGGTGGCTGCTCTTAGCGTCTCAGCCAATATCATCGGTATAATGGTGCTACCCTGCCTAAGGGCCCTAACCATAACTATCAATCCCACATCCAAATGGTCCAAGCGCAGTGACATATAGACGTAGGATACAATGCACATCAGCAAAACGTCTATCCTGGACGAATGCCACGCCTCTGCCGATGCAATAAAATCCCCGGCATGTCCATCGTAACTGTCGAGCTCATCGAAGTTATCGATCAAAAAGTCGATGGAGATCATATGTCCAGAGATAATCTCATCCATCACTACGCTTTGGCGGAGACCCGACATCCGTATAAATTGTCTCCTCATATCTCTGATCGCCGTGCGAGTGCATGGCGCCTCTAAAGCTAAGCCAGTAAACCGCTGGTACTCAGTCAACTCATAATGCCCAAAATGAAAGACTTGTCTATCGGGTATCCAACAGGATAAGATGCCATCCACAAATCTATATGGCACCTAAAAGTCTACGAGGGCCAATGAATGCCCCAGCATCTGATCCACTGTCCCTCTGGCTGGGAAAGGCAGGCTCTCATACCATGATCTCAACGACGATGCCACCTCAGAAGGTGGTAAATTCTCGATACGGCTAACGGTAGACGATGCCATTTGTATCACCGTATCACAAGACCATCCAGGGGTCAAATCTGAACTCATCTGTCTAAATGCATACACATAACATAATACATACATGATGACAATGATAAACATGATGCAATAGATAGGAAATATCATGCATATCTACAATAAACTATCTACTACAAGCATCATCCCTGTTTGATAAATATAAAATAAAATAAAAAGTACAGGATAATAGGGCACCACCACCCAACTACTAACAGTGGTCTATCAAAATAGGGCACAGCCGCCCAATAGCCAAAATAGTGGCTGACCAAAAGATATAGCTACCATAGCTATTCAAAAAGATCCAAGACATATGCGCTCAGGTGGTTAACCTACTTCATATCCTCCGTAGACACAAAGTCGCGGTCATCAGGTATGTCTGGGCGATACAAGGGAGGATCAGCCCCTGCAAAACTGCTGGAAAATGGACCTGAAGAGGGGCTGGCTCCTGAGCTGGAAGGGTCAAAAGAAGATGCCTCTGACGGATCTCAGCCAAGATGCCTGATAAAAAAACGAGCTCTCTCCAACTCCCGGGTCAACTCTGTGATCTGGTCTAAATGAGTGGGCTCCCTCAGGCAAGCTATCCAATCTGTTATCATCACAGACCCAGGCACCATGTCTGCCATAAATTGGGTAGCCCAAGTCTGAGCTCCAATCGTGCGAGGACTCCACTAGCTGTGGAATACCTCATGGTTATAAGGGCCCTCTGATAGGGTAAAGCCGTCTATGCCCTCCATAGGGATATCTGTCAGTGGCAGGATCAATGGCCAATGATGTTAAGCAGGAGGAACAATTGGAATACGGATCTGCCCCGTAATGCTCCTGATTGTATGCTCTCCTAAATAGAGCTCCTAGCCTCCCTTTGTCTAAAATGGGACTCTGCGGGTGGATAATTCAAACTCCTAACCAGTGGAGAAGCCTCCCTCAAATCTAACAGCCAAAAACTCAGAGGTGTATGGGATCCATGTGATCGATCCAACTATCAAAAGATCCAACTGCAGGCAGGAATGAGTAAAACACTCAGCAACAGGGACCTCCGTCAAAGTGGAGTGATGCCAATGCCGTCCCCGAGGATAGGTCTCTAGACCTAAAGCAGTGGCAGGCCGTAGGCAAGGAAGCCTCTCATACGCCCATAACTGGCTATGTAAATATCAAAAGTCCTTAGTGACCAAGACTGACAAGTATAAATGCAGAAATAAAAAAGGTATAAGAAATATGTACTCACCAGCAGAAACGGGTAGAACCCTAACCAAGCATCCGTCAAACCCTCCGAAAGCATGCGCATACCTCGGAGAAAATAGGCAAAGGTATAGGAACCCCAATCAAAGTTATTGAGGCACTCCACATACCGGGTAGTGCTAACCAGGGCGAAGGACACCGTCGATGAGTTGTCCTGCCACAAAACAACCCCTGATGATCACCAGAAATAATCTCTTCAAGATGCTATCCGCTACCCTCTGATCATCAGGCAGAGGCTCGAGTAAAGCCCCACTCTGGGCATCTACACTCAAGGGACCAGATCGGACCATCTGACCCTTGATTGCCGTCGCAGGAACTCTCAGCAGGGACCGAACGGCAATTGGTGTGATGTCAGCCACGACAGGCACTGGCTCACCCTCGAACTCAATGTCGGTGATGAACCTTCAGTCCATAAGGGTCATCATCACCTCATAATCCAACAAATAAAGGGACTGAGTCTGGTGGAGCCAGCGCTCAGACATAGCCCACATATACCCCCAGGGGCAACAACGGGGAAGAATAGAAAAGAAGGCCTGAAATCCCCAGCCATTAACGATATCCCTGTAGTCCTGGTGCAATTATGGTACAGGGAGTGCACGTTGAACCAGTTCCCTCGAGGCTACGTAAAGCTGGGAACCTGCATCAAAAAAACCAATCCATGTCATAAACCTGTGCTCCGAGAATGGCAAAAGAAAGAGAGAGAATCTATAAAAAAAACTTTAAGTCACCTCGTTGGCGTGAAGAAATCTCGATGGATGTCGACTCAAGTCTCCCAGCAGCTCCTAGGTCGGCAAAACAATGCTCGGAACCTCCACACGTCGTGCCTGAGCAGGGGCAGGAGCAGCAAAAAGAGCCTTCTCATCATCAATATCAAGCGACTGCTCGTCCTGGGCTGGACGAAGTAACCGACTCTGCCAATCTGCGAGGCGGTCGAGCTGGATGTGGCTGAGGAACCTCAGAGGCTTGCCTGCGTCTAATGCCCAAAACTACCCTGCTAGCACTGTCGGGTCTATCTCGGTCCATCACCTGGACAAAAGTCTCCAAATCACCTCAGAAAGGGTGTGGTAAGCCTAAAATATGTGGCTTATTATTTTTAATCAGTACTCTATACATTTCCAAGTCTCAAAACATGCAGGGGTCAGTCAAAAATACCTAGTAAAGTCTAATATGCATGTTTTTTAGTGCCTAAACTTTTTAAATTTTTTTACCAGAGTCTCCTTTCTAAAATGGACTGTCTGTATGCACATAGGCATGTCCAGATGGCCAATTACTAGCACACCTTCCCAAAAATAGGAACAGTTCATATTTATGAAATAAAATTAAAAGTAAACTTCACATGGTAGCCAAATTACCATGGACATTTTTAGTTGAAAATCCAGGCTCACTAGGCCTCAAAAAAGATGGGTAAACTGATCAAAAAAGCAAAATATGACTATCTCAAAATTTGAATTTTCTTATATCCAAACGTGCATTACAAAAAGATATGCATACATATGAAGTCAAAAAAATTTTAGCAGGTTATATAAGCATACATTTTTCATACATTGCGTCTAAAAGCCCCCTACATGGTTTACATGCTTTTAACGTTCAAAACTTGCGAAAAAAGGACATAAAACGTTACCTGCGATGTGTTGAACGCGTGGGAACTGTACGTCCCAGGTTCAGCCCCGAGCTCAACCTGGGAAGTACAGGTTAGCAATGGTCTTAACCCGGGAGGTACAGGTCAGCCTCGGTCTCAACCCAGGAAGTACAGGTCAGCCCCGATCATAACTTGGGAGGTATAGGTCATCCCCGGTCTCAACCCGGGAAGTCAGGTCAACTTTAGAAATAATTCTGAAGCATCACAACATCTCCAGAGGAAAACCTAGAGCGACCAAGTCAGCCTCAGAGACAATACTGAGGACAAACAGACTCGAATGGGATCGAAATCTTGGAAACAGCCCCAGGAAGTCAACCAAAGGCCATACCGACACTAAAGGCAACCCCGGGAGGGGAAAATGGTTATTTCACCAACTCTAATCCGATTCGGTCAAACTCAAGCCGAATTGATGCCACCAAGGTCAGAACGAACCATAACGATGATCCCGAGTGCAAACAGCGCAAGACAGCTCAACGAACAAACTGCGGGGAATCGAAGACCTTGTTATGAACCCGCCTTCTTGGACCCAGAAAATGTTTTATCCCATATCATTGTGACACTCTCGACGAGGGCTTTTCGGAAAGGTACAGCATGCCTCAAACGGACGCTTTGATCAAAAGTTAGAAAGTTTTGACTTTGTCCTCGCGTTGCTCAGAGTGCACGTACTTCGAGACAATAGAACCCACTGCTAGGCCCACGCCATGTGGAGCCGTACCTCTACTTGCAACAGCAGCAGGTAGAGTGGAGGCTCCCTGGCTTATATATAGAGGTGCACCCCTCTCATTTCAAAAATTCAAAAACACTCCGAACCCCTACTAGTTTGGTTTTCTGTCTATTTTCTTGTCTTCTAAACCCAAATTTTTTCACTCTAACACGTAGATATACCCACATACTACCACATATCAGAAAATAACCAGTAGATTTGGACGTTTAAAGCCTACAATTTGGCAAAATGCCCGTGTAGTAGTCCATTGTGAGTTTTTTTACGATCAGCAAGTTTATATTACTTCTTTGCACTTTTATACACTTGCATATCAAGTTGCGTTTTCTAAATATGCCCGGAACTCAGTTCCGTGGCCGTTTTTGTCAACTTTTGGTATATTTTTGTACATAAACGCATTTTCTGGCATTTCTACAACTCGGATTGACGATCTGTCGCTTCCAGCAGCTTCTAAATACTAATATTTGCGCGTTGAGCAACTTCGCTGGACTGGTTATCTTCCCAGTCTAGGTTTGACATTTTTTGTATATATTTAAATGTATATGTACTAACTTTTCAATTCTGTCAAGCTCGAATGTCAAATCTGTGGTAGTTTATTACTTTTATATATAGTTATGCTTATATAAGCAAAATTCACCACACGGGGTTATCTTCCCAGTATTAGTTAACTACTTTTCTGTCTCTCTCTCTCTCTCTATATATATATATATATATATATTTTTTAGTTTGGTCTGGATTATAAACCATGTATATTTATAGTCAACCAAGACTGGGAAGTAAAACTCGGACTTTTTGCAAACTAAGTTTCGTAAACATGGAGTGGTTATATTTTGACCTTGTTAACATGTATAAATACATGTATAAATAAGCATGACAAGTGATTCAAAGTAGCCTTGCATGATTAGTTTAAGTATGACATGGATTTTGAAAATAAAACTTAGAAAGTTTTAAAGTAAGATGATTGAACATTGAGTTACTTGCATTCTGATTTTTTTATACAAGCATGATAGGACTTATATGCCTCTAGTCATGATTGGTATGTGTATCCCACTAGTTGATGTGATATGCACTATATGAGCAAGTTTTAAAGATGAACTACACGAGCTATATGTAAATATATTAGTTGTATGTGAGCATGTGTATTGACGGATGTCTAGAAGGTCATGTGTCAGTACATATGCATGCTAGAAGACCAAAATAACCAGAGGCCAAAAGAAAAATCTGGACTGATCAGGAAAGGGCGCAGCTGCGCCCATCCCAAATCTTAACTCAGCGCAGCTGCGCCACAGGGCACTGCTGCCTGATTATTTTTAAAATGTAATCTGAACCTTGTAGTAAGCTTACATTGTTATCATGAGTTATGAAACAGAGTTTAAATGATGTGTTGAGAGTTCATTGATGTAATGATGATATAAAACTCGAAATTGATAAATTTTCCTAAGGTTTACGAAACGTAAGAACAATGTGGAACCCATATCTATGAGTTTGAAATACATGTCGAACACATAGTGAGTCGAGTGTGTGATAAGGGGTTTATGAATGTTGTTATTAAATATGTATGGTTAAAGTATACCATACATAACTAACTATTATAAGAGTATAATAAGAAAGTGAAACGAAGGTTCTAAGAACCAAGTTAGAAAATAGTGTAACGATTGTTATTTCATTGAGAACGTATGAATGTGTGACTGATGGATATAAATCCATGATTATGTAATTGTGTAGGAATACACGAAGCGCAGATAGCTTTAAGCAGTTAATTCGTAGTTGATAAACTACAAATCAGGCAAGTCTTTCAGTTTCTACTTGTTATATGAATTCGATAACTGCTAGTTGAATTATATTATTCTATGAGAATGTTGATATGAAATGCATATGGAATATGTATGATATTTGAAAGCTGATCTTTGATGATATATGTATGAAGTTAATCTCTATGCCTGTTATGTGAGAAGTAACATGCGTAGTATATTTAAATGATTATGAATGCATGAATTGAGCATCAAATTATATGCTATATGATGTATGAAAACTGGTAGAATTGCTGAGCTGTCGAGCTCACTCTTGCAAATAACTATTTTTATAGGTTAAGGATCCACGGTAAAGTATGTGCTAAGTGATTGATAGAGTTTGTTAGCATTGAAAGAAGATTACTGTTTACATAAAGTTATGCTCTTGAACCATGTTTAGGTTCTAGGAGATTTACTTGATAGTTGTTTATGACGTTTAATACTAGTCGTGTTGTAAAGATGTATTAGTTAATACATAGAGGATATCGAATCAAGATGTAAAATCGTATACAATAATATGAATAGAATGAATCATAATATATTTGATTCAAGGATATGTAATTGATTCAAGTTATGAAATCAATAAAAGATTTTATTCAAAGGATATTGAAAATTTTAAATTATTCGTATTTTTATAATATCGAATATGAAGTATAGACCGGAATGATAAATGACTAAGATTTGAAACTTAGTAAAGTTTGGAGTCATTATACAGATTCTGAAAATGAAAGAATTCATATTCTAAGTTGTAATAAAGCGAAGTTATATTATTTAAGTTATGAATAAAAGATATAATAATTTGACGATAGTAGTATCGTGACTGCACCAGATCCGAGGTAATCGAAGGGACTCGGATTTGGGGGCGTCACAACATCAGCCTCAAGCTCAATCTCCTCAGAGTCCTCCTCTGAGTCAAACACTGGCTCATGCTCCCGACCAACAACTGTGATCAAAGGAGATGGCTCTCTACGAATCAACTGCTCCCAGACTGTGTGAATGTCTCGGGGCTCCTCCTCAACGGCCACTCGGGGTACAACATCCCTAGGCTGACTGGATCCTCCAACATCTGACATCCTGATAAATCAAATTTTAAGACTTTAGTTATTACGTGATGCTAATCGGTACTCACACGAGTACATAAATATAAACACATAGCACATAAGGTAATTTATTATCTTTCTTAGAACTAGATAAGAGTTTATCATTACTATGTTCTCGAAGGCTACTACCCTAAGGTTTTTCCCCCACCTAAGGTTCATAACCTACAACTTTGATACCAACTTGTGACACCCTCAAATCTGGGTACTTCAATTTTCACGAAATTTGGTGTTCACTATACAAATATCATATATTTATCTACCCATAATAAATTCAAACCATGAAATAGATAGAAATAACTCCATCATCTCCCCTTATTCGTTTCAACATCTGAATAATAAATACAATCCCAGGTCATACTAACCTTAAACATCTGTGCGAAAACATAAACAAACAACAAGTCTTAAACAACATCAAGTCTTAAACATAAACATTCTCAAATTAAATAACAAGTCTTCAACACTTGTTAACTTTTACCTAGCCTTTGCTAGTGGAAGGCTCGTCAGGTCTTTCGTTCTTAACTGCAATGTTATTATGCAAGAGTGAACACGATTTTCCACAAGTATACAAATATAACAATATAATAACATACGAATAAGTCAAAGAAGTCTGAATAATAGAAAGCTCGACTTTTGAATCAAGAATGGATAACAAGAATCAAAAGTATGTCTGAGGGTCATAAGACCTTGAACTATGTCCCAAGTTGTTAAGTATTTCTACTTTAAACCTTTAACAATCGTTAGACTATATGGACTCTACTACTCGTACTTAGGGGGATCAGGCCTTAGTACCATACTGTGCACAATATCTCAACGCTAAAGCGTAAATAATCCCCTATAAAGGGTTGTTCAGCTCAGTTTGACATTAAAGTCCGCACCAACGGAAGTTTGGTTTGGATAATCTCAATAATAGTTCTAGAATTTAGAACGTTCATCAACTATGGACTAGTCGAATCAATAAGGGTTCGCTAGTCTTATAAGGTTAAAAAATAAACGATATTCAAATCAAATAATAATTCTCAAGAGTATACAATCGAATAAGTATTGTATAACTGGAATCATGCTTTAAAGGAATTATAATATCTCATATGGAATCTCAACTTGAATAAACAAGGATAAGAACTTGCATCATGATAGTATTTCAAGAATAGAAAACTTGCTCAATAAAGTAAAGTTTGAGTTTAGAAACTTGCTTAACAATAATAAGTTAGGGATATAACACTTGCTCAATTTAAAGAGTATAGATAAGAAAACTTGCCTCGTGCGCAAGTTACAAATATAGTTACAATTCAATTCCTCAACGTCCTACACATTACATTGTGTATATGAAATCGATTAGTTGCATAACCACTACGTTTAACTTTTGAACTTCCTACTTAAGTTCAACTTAACAATTTGGTTTATAATATCAACTCGTCGTCTAACCACATAACAGGAATTTGAATCACAACATGCATACCACCTAATATTAACTTTTAGACAATCGTAATTAAGTCTTACAACATCAATATCCGAGTTGACACATAATTTATTAGCATGAAACTTCAAATTATATTATACATGTCAACAACAAGTTATAGTATTGTATTACATGTTCATCATGTTATCAAGTTCATTAGGTTAGGTTAACTCATCATGTTATGTCTTAAAAATACACAAAAGGGTCAAAAAATAATTTTTCTCTGCACCACCCCTGCTGGGGAGGGTATATGTTCTGTAGGGGGCCCGCTGGAGTGGCTTTTAGACCCGTTGGGGTGGGTGGCCTCGACATGGTTCAGCTATAGTTCGCGAAAAAATACAGAGAAGACCAAATAAATCCAAATTAAACTAGTACAGTGATTCCTATGAAGTATAAACTATATAGAAATATCATGCAATGATTCTAACATGCTTTTAACACCTTAGATCACGTAATTACTCAAATCAAATCACATAAATTCACTATTTTTGGTATTTTGAAAAGTTTCGAGACAAATCATAAAATTCATCGTTATAGATTAGTTATAACTCCGATTCCGTTCGTTTAAATTTTGTTTTGTTTGTTTAAACATGTATGATCATAATCTACTATCAACTTCATGTTAAAAAACCAATTAAAACATGCAAATTTGTACATAAGGGTTATATACGAACTTTTCATACTCTGTAACTTCTGAAATCTAATTTAAACATAATTTCATAGTTTTAATTGTTTTAAAACATATATAGGTTATAGAAAATATGTTATGAACATCAATTAATACATATATGATCAAAACTCAAGTATTCATCATAAAATTTATTCACAGAGAACTCAAATTATACGTTAATGGAAAATTGAGAATATGAACTATAAAACTTAAGATGAGAGAATTACCCCTGCTAGTTTGTGAAGACGATATAATTCTTTGCTTTGATCTTCAAAACTTCTTCACTCGATCTATCTCTTAATTTTTCTGAAATTTTCTCTTAATTTCTCACTTTTTTTTCTCTGATATGTGTGTGATATAAGAATTGATATGTTACATAAGATATAATATAATACGTATATAAGTAACTGGTACAGTAAATGGTCAATTAGTTCATAATTGGTTAGCTGCCCCAACTCCCCTTAAGGACATGTTTGGCTAGCATAAAGAGTTCCTTCGCATTTATTTTAATTAAATGCTTATAATAAAGTTTTAATGTCACACTTCTAATTAATCAAATAATCTTATTTAAATTTAATTAAATAAAATATAATAATCCACCTTAAATCACATAATCACATAATTAAAATTTTCATTTATTAATTATGATAAATAAATAAATTTTTAATTAATTATTAAATTAATTAGAATAACATTATGCTTATTAAATAATTCATTTAATCGAATAAACTCAATTAAATATATACTTTGAATTATAAAATTATCCACATTAATTTAATCAATGTAACACATATAATTAAATTAATCTACCACAATTCCATCACATAATTATTTAACTTAATAATTAAAACATCGATAACTCAATAAATAAAGCATGATAAATATTTATTTAATTCAATAAATATTTAAATTAAATTACAAAATTTCGTCACATGTATATCACGCCTCCATCAGATTCCCGGATTGAAAGTTATGAAGGTTTAAGTAGACAGCGCGTTGGTCGGAGTGATAGTAGTGTGCATACAAGCCAATCATGTATGATGATAAAGCACGTACTTTGTAAACAATCTTATTTATTTATTAATAAAATATTCATTTATTAAAGGCATTTAATTATCTACATGTTGCTGTTTTTATAATATGTAAATAACTCATAGTTTTAAGCAATGCTTTTAGAATCATGATGATGATCATGCTAATGAGATCTAAATTCTTAGAAAGTTTTAAAACTAAAATAGTTCCCAATCGTGGGATTACTAAAAAGGGGATTAGTAAATCTGGATAGATTGGTACATATGTTGCTTGCTCATTGGATGAGGATGATTGATCTCATGATCATTTGTGTGGAGACACTAAAGCAAGTATGTAGGTGCTTATTGGAGAATAAGTTCACTGAACGTGATTCGCTATGGAATACCTAATGGAGATTTACTCGCCTGTCAATAGGAATTCCTAATGTGATAGTAGTACAAGTAATCCTTGGACTTGAGATCATCATAGTATCTTGTATGTAACAAATTATACTTTGACTTATTCCTTAAGACCTTTTAAGACATATATAGGGTATGCTTGGGTATAATGAGTTACATATGGAGATAATGAATGATCAATAAAGAATCTACCACCTCTAGTAAAAGAGGAGATATGTCCTATGTGATTCGTTAAATGACAACCCAGGAATCCTTGGCCAAGGTGAAATGAAATTAGAAAGGAGTTTCTAATTTGCATTATTTGGAGTTGTGCATTTTCTAATCGAAATACATATAATTAAATAAAATAAGACTTGACAGTAAATCCATGTCTTATATTTAATTGGGACATTGTATGGTGGAAGGATTGAATTGTACGGTAACTATTTACTCACAGGTTCTTTTTGATTAATGTTGAAATCTATATTATCTGGAAAGTCGTTGATCGCTAGGGAGGCTTATCCCTATTGTAGAATAAATATTATTTATTTAAATAAATTATTAGTTTAATTTATTTATTTAAATAAGATTAAAATTGTTTTAATTGATTTATTCACAACCGGTTTAATATGGAGAACCTAAAGGGTCACACCATAAAAGGAACAATAATTATTTAAGAAGGTAATGGCATAATCGTAATAATGCATTAAGTATAATTAATTTAATCTATGGTGATAGAATAAATTAAATAGCTTAATGTTTATTATTTAATATTTTGGAAATATTAAATATAAATTAATAAGAGGAGTCTTATTAATATTATTACAATTATTATTATTTTAATTTCTAAAGGAGTTTAGTAATTAATTTAATATTTAGTACTCTCATTTATTCCTAATAAGATTAGGAGACAAATTAATTAAATGAATTTAATTAATTATTCCCATGTGGTGGGAAGCCTAAATTAATTAAAGGAATTTAATTAATTAAAAGAAATCCCATGTCTAATAGGATTAGAAGGGTTGACCAATGTCTATATAAAAGAAGTCTTATAATAGATATTAGATTGATGTAATTCCAATTGTTGGAGAGTACTCCTTTTCTATAGAGGATAGAAAACTAAGGTTAAGCCAAACACCCTCCTTCTTGATAATTCATCTTCCTTGGTGGATCACCTCTAGAGGCCAAACACTTGGGTGGCTAACGTTGATCAAAGGAAGGAATCTAACACGGAAATTCAAGGAGATCACGAAGAACAAGGAGTTGAACTAGTACCTGTGGAAGCTTCGTTCTACAAGGGTATGATTCCATAACTTCTTATTTATCGTTTTAAATTAATAATTTGCATAAAGGATGATACGGGTAATGGTTTTGTAGAAATTTTTTAAACTCTGATATACCATGCTTCCGCTAATTTTTTGCAATTTGATTGCGTCACGATTTCGTACAAACCCAACAGTGGCATCAGAGCCAAATCTTTATGCAATTATTAATTTATTTTTGATTTCATATACATATGGGTATGTATTTAAAATAATTTATTGGGCATAATTTTATTGTATAAAATTATATTTTTTTAAAAAAAAAAAAGAAGAAAAAAAAGACTTTTTTTGGGACGAATCACAATTTTTTTTTGGTGCTAATCTTGAATTTTGCAAAGAAAATGTGTTGTCTCTTTCTTACTCCAAAAAGAAGGTGACCCATCATGAAAGGACTTTTTTAATAAACCTGTAGGACTCTTTTAATAAAAGAAGGTGACTTCTTTTTAAAAAATAAATATGATATATTTATATATTATATTCTAAATAATTTTATAATTAAAATAAAGAGTTTATTTTAATCTTGAAATTGGATTTCATGCAATTTAAAATTGCCCATGAAATGATACTCATATATATATGGAATGTTTTAATTCATGAGATGAATATTTATTTATTGATATATATGGTGATATGTATGAAAATAAATGGAGATTGATTATGGACTATTTGACCAATGTGATTGGATTTTATTTTAGTTGAATGCTTGAATGAATGGGTTTTATTAAATGGGGTCTGCGTACCTCGTCTTCTCTAAATTTTTTTTTCTTGATGTAAAATTCTATCTCCCTCCTATGTACTTTCCCTTGACTGTTGATCAAGATTTCTATTTAAATTAAATAGTTTAATGTAATAGAAATAGTTAGAATTATCTTTAAAAATTGGAGACCAATGAGCAAGGAGCGCGTGAAGACCCGTTTGTATGGAGCCCGAGTTTAAATGTAATAGTTATATTTAAATTTAAATTCTTGCACTCCTAGGTTTGACCTTTTGGTTCACTTGGTGGCTCTAGTGAACCAAACTAGAATAAAAGTCCATAATCAATCCGGGTAGAATATAATATTCTATATTGCATGCTAAATATTATATATTATATTTTATGCAAACATGCTTCGCATGTTTAATAAAATGACGCGTATTTTATATATATATGTGCATGCGCGCTAAACAAGATGAGACAAATAATAACAAACCCCTCAAAGAAATAATATTAAGTCCGAAGCGTTCAAATGATATTTAGAATATCGAACGTCGCCTTCTAGCATGATAAATTAATAGAGTATTAAATATTTAATATGAGCTTGTTGTGCTATCCACAAGGCGAGTATTGCGTATTTAAGATGTTAATTAATCACATTTGATGCTTATCAAGAAAATTGAACGATCTAGTCTTGTTGTGCTATCCACAAGGACGAACATTTTTCTTTTTTGAATTTATGGAAGTGCTAGGCTGGACTTAACTTAAATCATTTTAGTTCGGATGTGCACACACTTGACCATTATGATTTAAGAGGCAAAATAAAAGGAGTTATATAGTGTTGTAATTGACAAGAGTTGTCTACCTATTTATTTGTATATCGCTTGTTGTGCTATCCACAAGGTTATATACATTTGAAATGGGATCCTTATTCTCACTAGCAAATCTTTAATTAGATGTTGCCGAACTATATAAGTGAGGGTAATATAGTTTGATGAAAATAGTGGGAGATACCAATTTAAAATAAAGACCTAAATTTATTTTGGTATGCAAAATTAATAAAATGAATGTTTGCTAAAATGTTATTTTTCACATGCAGAATTTTAAAAATGTCTAAATCACTAATCTCACTACGAAGCATACTTGATGCAAACAAGCTTACCGGGCCGAATTATGAGGACTGGCTAAGAAATCTGAGAATTGTTCTCACGGCTGAAAAGATTTCTTATGTCCTAAATTCAACTATCCCTGAATCTGTTTCAGAAA
Organism: Panax stipuleanatus; assembly: GCA_020205555.1. Taxonomy (NCBI): domain Eukaryota; kingdom Viridiplantae; phylum Streptophyta; class Magnoliopsida; order Apiales; family Araliaceae; genus Panax; species Panax stipuleanatus. Next base: position 90,306,211 of record CM035121.1, read on the forward strand.
CAGCCTCTGAGGAAGAGATTGTCACTTTCAATAAGTGGCAAGATGATGCATCTGTGGCTCAATGCATCATGCTCGCATCCATGAATAACGAGCTTCAGCGTCAGCACGAAAAAATGGATGCTCCTGCTATGCTGCTTCACCTCAAGGAGTTGTATGGTGAACAGAGTAGGACTGCTAGATATGAGATATCTAAGGAGCTCTTCCGATCTCGGATGACCGAGGGTACTGCCGTCGAGACTCATGTCCTGAAAGTGATCAATTTGATTGAACGCCTTAGACAGCTTGGGTTCGTCATGGATGGGGAGTTGAGTCAAGACTTGGTCTTGCAGTCACTCCCTGAGACCTTCTCGCAGTTTGTGGTTAATTTTCACATGAATAAGCTAGATGTCAGCTTGCCTGAGCTGCTTAACATGCTGAAAACTGCAGAAGGTCACTTCCCATCCAAGAAGAACCATATCTTGATGGTGGATTCTTCCAATAAAAGGAAGAGACCTAAGGTATCTTCTGAAAAGAAGAAATCCAAGAAGGCTAAGGTAAAGGGGAAAGAAAAGGAACAAAAGAAACCTGAACCAGCTAAAGGAATGTGCTTTCATTGCAACAAGCCGGGACATTGGAAAAGGAACTGCAAGAAGTATCTAGCAGAGAAGAAGCTTGGAGAAGCTTCGACTTCCAATCAAGGTTTGTTTATGATTGAAATTAATTTTTCTGAAAGTCATAATTCTACTTGGGTATTGGATACCGGCTGTGGTTCTCACATATGTAATACTGTGCAGGGACTGGTCAGAAGTAGAAAGCTGAACAATGATGAGGTGATCCTACGAGTGGGGAATGGAGCAAAGGTTGCTGCATTAGCTGTAGGAACTTATTATTTAGCAATGCCTTCGGGCAAGTCCATTTATCTTAATAATTGTTATTATGTTCCGAATATTATTAAAAACATTATTTCAATTTCTGTATTGGATATGGAAGGATTTAACGTTGTTATAAAGAACAATAGTTGTTCTATTTATAAAGACGATGTTTTATATGGTATTGGAAATTTGCGAAATGGACTTTATACACTTGACTTACAAGAAAATATATTTCAAATTGAACAAACTAAGAAAAGGAAAAGAGATGATATTAATTATACCTACATGTGGCACTGTAGACTGGGTCATATCAATGAAACAAGATTATCCAAGTTGCATAAAGATGGGCTCCTCGAGCTATCCGATTATGAATCATATCCAACTTGTGAATCTTGTCTCATGGGTAAAATGACTAAATCTCCTTTTAGTGGAAGAGGAGAAAGAGTTACAGAGTTGTTGACATTGATTCACACAGACGTTTGTGGGCCTATGACAACAAGTGCACGGGGTGGGTATTCTTATTTTATTACTTTCACTGATGATCACTCAAGATTTGGATATGTGTATTTAATGAAATACAAGTCAGAATCATTTGAAAAGTTCAAAGAGTTCAGAAGTGAAGTAGAGAAACAAACGGGCAAGAGTATAAAGATACTTCGATCAGATCGAGGCGGAGAATACTTAAGCGGTGAGTTTCTCAATTGTCTCAAAGAAAATGGTATAATCTCACAATGGACTCCTCCAGGTACACCACAGTTAAATGGAGTATCTGAAAGGAGAAATCGAACACTGTTAGACATGGTTCGATCCATGATGAGTTTTACCGACCTTCCAATTTTCTTCTGGGGATATGCCCTAGAAACGGCTGCATACCTACTTAACAAGGTACCTACCAAATCCGCCCCAAAGACTCCATATGAGATGTGGAAGGGGAGGAAACCAAATCTTAAGCATGTTAAGACTTGGGGTTGTCCAGCTTATGTCAAAAAGTTTGAACATGATAAGCTACAAACTAAATCCGAAAAGTGTAGATTTGTGGGATACCCTAAAGAAACTGTAGGGTATTATTTCTATCATCCAACTGATCAAAAGGTGTTTGTTGCGAAACATGCTGCCTTCTTGGAAAAGGAGTTTATCCATGAAGGGGTCAGTGGGAGTAAGATATATCTTGAAGAAGCTCAAGAACCACAAATTACCACGGATCAAAGTCAGGTACCTGACCAAGTAGAAGAACCTACTATACCACACCCTGTTCGTAAATCTGGAAGAGTACCGAAGATACCTGAGAGGTATGGATTCGTTGTAGAGGATGACGATGAGGTACGCATCATGAATGATGATGATCCATTGAATTACGAACAGGCCATGAGTAATAAAGACTCAGGGAAATGGCTTGAAGCCATGAAATCCGAAATGGACTCCATGTATGAAAACAAAGTATGGACTTTGGTTTCACCACCTGAAGGCATTAAGCCTATTGAGTGTAAATGGGTCTTTAAAAGAAAGACTGGAGCGGACGGCAAGGTGGAGACCTATAAGGCCCGACTGGTTGCAAAAGGTTTCAAACAAAGACAAGGAGTTGATTATGATGAAACCTTTTCACCAGTAGCTATGCTCAAGTCCATTCGGATTTTGCTTGCAATTGCAGCTTATAACGACTATGAGATCTGGCAGATGGACGTGAAAACGGCCTTCCTCAATGGAAAACTTGAGGAGGATGTGTATATGACACAGCCAGAGGGATTTGTTTCAAAGGTTGGAATAAATTAAGTCTGTAAGCTGCAACGATCCATTTATGGATTGAAGCAAGCTTCTCGTAGATGGAACATTCGTTTTGATGAGACAATCAAAGAGTTTGATTTTATCAAAAATGACGATGAACCATGTGTGTACAAGAAGGTTAGTGGGAGCGTAATTTCATTCCTTGTATTATATGTTGATGATATATTACTGATAGGGAATGACATTCCTATGCTACAATCAATTAAAATCTGGTTATCTAAACACTTCTCCATGAAGGACTTGGGAGAAGCATCCTATATTTTGGGGATAAAGATCTATAGAGATAGATCTAAAAGGATGCTTGGTTTATCCCAAGGAACGTACATTGATACGATGCTAAAGAGGTTTAGCATGGAAGATTCCAAAAGAGGTCTCATGCCGATGAGCCATGGAATACATCTCTCCAAGAAACAGGCCCCAAAGACACCTGAGGAGAGAGACCGTATGAGTAAGATCCCTTATGCTTCTGCAATAGGATCTATCATGTACGGTATGATATGTACTAGACCGGATGTTGCTCATGCACTTAGTGTAACTAGCAGATACCAGTCGAATCCTGGAGAAGAGCACTGGAAGGCAGTGAAAAATATCCTAAAGTACTTGAGAAGGACTAAAGATATTTTTCTTGTCTACGGTGGGTCTGAATTAAAACTCGAGGGCTTCACAGACTCAAGTTTTCAAACGGACCAAGATGACAGTAAATCTTTTTCGGGGTATGTTTTACCTTGAACGGAGGCGCAGTGAGTTGGAAGAGTTCCAAGCAGCAAACAGTTGCTGATTCAGTGACAGAGGCAGAGTATATAGCTGCAAGTGAAGCTGCAAAGGAAGCTGTTTGGATGAAGAAGTTCATAACTGAACTTGGTGTGGTTCCTAGCATTGGAGAAGCAGTTCCCGTTTACTGTGACAACACAGGAGCAGTTGCACAGGCTAAGGAACCCAGGTCTCATCAGAAATCTAAACACGTGTTGCGGCGATTTCACTTGATCAGGGAGATCATTGAAAGAGGAGACGTCACCTTGGAGCGTGTAGACTCTCAAGATAACATTGCAGATCCATTTACTAAAGCTTTAACACAACAGCAGTTTGATCGTCACTTAGAGAAGATGGGTATGAGATACCATGGCGATTGGCTTTAGTGCAAGTGGGAGATTGATAGTAGTGTGCATACAAGCCAATCATGTATGATGATAAAGCACGTACTTTGTAAACAATCTTATTTATTTATTAATAAAATATTCATTTATTAAAGGCATTTAATTATCTACATGTTGCTGTTTTTATAATATGTAAATAACCCATAGTTTTAAGCAATGCTTTTAGAATCATGATGATGATCATGCTAATGAGATCTAAATTCGTAGAAAGTTTTAAAACTAAAATAGTTCCCAATCGTGGGATTACTAAAAAGGGGATTAGTAAATCTGGATAGATTGGTACATATGTTGCTTGCTCATTGGATGAGGATGATTGATCTCATGATCATTTGTGTGGAGACACTAAAGCAAGTATGTAGGTGCTTATTGGAGAATAAGTTCACTGAACGTGATTCGCTATGGAATACCTAATGGAGATTTACTCGCCTGTCAATAGGAATTCCTAATGTGATAGTAGTACAAGTAATCCTTGGACTTGAGATCATCATAGTATCTTGTATGTAACAAATTATACTTTGACTTATTCCTTAAGACCTTTTAAGACATATATAGGGTATGCTTGGGTATAATGAGTTACATATGGAGATAATGAATGATCAATAAAGAATCTACCACCTCTAGTAAAAGAGGAGATATGTCCTATGTGATTCGTTAAATGACAACCCAGGAATCCTTGGCCAAGGTGAAATGAAATTAGAAAGGAGTTTCTAATTTGCATTATTTGGAGTTGTGCATTTTCTAATCGAAATACATATAATTAAATAAAATAAGACTTGACAGTAAATCCATGTCTTATATTTAATTGGGACATTGTATGGTGGAAGGATTGAATTGTACGGTAACTATTTACTCACAGGTTCTTTTTGATTAATGTTGAAATCTATATTATCTGGAAAGTCGTTGATCGCTAGGGAGGCTTATCCCTATTGTAGAATAAATATTATTTATTTAAATAAATTATTAGTTTAATTTATTTATTTAAATAAGATTAAAATTGTTTTAATTGATTTATTCACAACCGGTTTAATATGGAGAACCTAAAGGGTCACACCATAAAAGGAAGAATAATTATTTAAGAAGGTAATGGCATAATCGTAATAATGCATTAAGTATAATTAATTTAATCTATGGTGATAGAATAAATTAAATAGCTTAATGTTTACTATTTAATATTTTGGAAATATTAAATATAAATTAATAAGAGGAGTCTTATTAATATTATTACAATTATTATTATTTTAATTTCTAAAGGAGTTTAGTAATTAATTTAATATTTAGTACTCTCATTTATTCCTAATAAGATTAGGAGACAAATTAATTAAATGAATTTAATTAATTATTCCCATGTGGTGGGAAGCCTAAATTAATTAAAGGAATTTAATTAATTAAAAGAAATCCCATGTCTAATAGGATTAGAAGGGTTGACCAATGTCTATATAAAAGAAGTCTTATAATAGATATTAGATTGATGTAATTCAATTGTTGGAGAGTACTCCTTTTCTATAGAGGATAGAAAACTAAGGTTAAGCCAAACACCCTCCTTCTTGATAATTCATCTTCCTTGGTGGATCACCTCTAGAGGCCAAACACTTGGGTGGCTAACGTTGATCAAAGGAAGGAATCTAACACGGAAATTCAAGGAGATCACGAAGAACAAGGAGTTGAACTAGTACCTGTGGAAGCTTCGTTCTACAAGGGTATGATTCCATAACTTCTTATTTATCGTTTTAAATTAATAATTTGCATAAAGGATGATCCGGGTAATGGTTTTGTAGAAATTTTTTAAACTCTGATATACCATGCTTCCGCTAATTTTTGCAATTTGATTGCGTCACGATTTCGTACAAACCCAACACGGAGTGCACGTACTTCGAGATAACGGGACCCACGAGCCCGGGTCCACCCGGGTCGGTCACAGGTAGACCCGCGGCTTCTTTGGTCAATATATAGACCCCTCTATCAGTAAAAAAGAAAGAGGAAAAAAGATGAAATTCCGCCCGTTTCAGCTCTTTAACCTTCCATCAGTGTTCCAAATTCCAATATGGGTTTTGTAAACACTTATATACTTATATATACTAACATATCAAGTTTTAACCGGTGAAAACGGAGTTTTCAAGCTTCAAATGCAGTTTAAAGCCTCCCTCACTACACACTGTGAGATTTCTTTTGATTTGAAGTTTTTTAATTCTTTAATATATATATATATATATATTTATCGTTTTTATTTTTTCCTGGATTATAAATTCGTAGCTTTTCTGGCTTTAATATATGTATATATAAGTATATATATATATATATTGATTAGTTATGCCTGGATTGTGAATCCGTGGCTTTTTCCTGTTTTAATATATATATATATATATATATATATATATATATATATATATATATATATTAGTTATTTAATTTGATTAAATATCATTTTTAGCTGTTTATTTGATGTAAATTTTTACTAATATAGAGTTTGTGGACTAGATTTATCTAAATCTTGCCATATCTAACTTGCAACCGGTTCAAAAGTTGTAAAATTGAAATCGTGGAGCTAGAACGGCTAAGATTTATTTAAATCTAGTTTTTTTTTCTAGTTTTGTAAATATTAAGCAACTACGCGACCCTAGATCTGTATCTAGAGGGAACGGGAAGCTTGGCTACGTGCATGCAAGGATTTAACTGATGAATCTTTTGTTTTCCAACGTCTAGGTTTTAATTTGCATTCTAGTTTCATATATCTGCCATTCAAGCTTTTAAATAATATTTTGTAAGCCTAGGAATCATGGGATCTACGATTAATGGCTTGAATCTAGATTCGATTCCCATGATGGAAAAATTTGAAATGTATATATAGCTTGCAGGACTTTTTGTAAATGTAAATAAGAGGGATCTTAAAACAGTTATCCGGATTTAAGGTCTCAACATAGTAAAAGCGTTGCTTGTGGTGTTTGGGTCACTTCGATGACTTTCATGCCCAAAAGGAGCTCGACACCTATGTATATATTATTTTATCGAAGATGCTTCGCATCTTGAGAATAAAATCAAATCAAGCCGAATATGGAATAAAATGGAAGTATCAAAAGGCTTCAATTCCTATGCGAGCGAAAGTGTTTGAAATCTTTTTTCACAATATCACTTTCATATCTTGTCTAAAAATATACTTTTCAAATAAATCAAACCCTTCGTATATAGGTCCAACGAAGCACAACACTACTTTCAAATAAAGCACTTATGCCCAATTAACTGCAACACACACAGACACACATAATGATTAGGGAATTTAAAAGATGCAGTAATCGTGTTTCACGGAAGTCGGGGGGTGCCTAACACCTTCCCCCCACTTAATCAAGCCCCCGAACTCTATGAATCTCAGTTTCCAAGACCAATTAAACAAATTCCAGTAATTGGGCTATATTGCAAAATCTTTCAAAACACGGTTGAGTTGGTGCAACCATTTAACTCATGCCAACTGGCGACTCTATCTAATTCGAACCAATAAAATCAATCTTTCCAAAATGGTCGACATTGTACGTCGGTCTTTTCCTGAAAATCTCACCCTCAAATCAAATGAATCCAAATAGAAAACATAAAGGGTAGAAATACTTAGGAAAAGAAATCAAGGTTTTTCCCAACGTCGACAGGTGGCGACTCCGCTGAGGACCGTAAAGGGCTTAAGACACATTTTAATCTTTCCAAAATTTCCTTTTATCTGTATGTGTGGATGTTGTCTTTACATTAAATAGATGTAAATAAATATTTTACTGCTTATAGTAGTGCTTCACACAAATGTCATCATTTCATACGGTGAGACACGTTGTATGTGAATGTATGTTGTGTGATTCCTCCACCAGGAGGCGAACCCGTCGGCGTTTGATTACTGGACTCAAAGGAGACTAATCATGCGAGGCTCAGGAAAGGCGGCACTCAGATCCGCTCCAATTGAAAGAACGAAATAATTTTCTATCTAGTAATTTGTGATTATCTGGGGACCTTCATGCCGAAAAGCAGCGAGAATAGCCTTACATAGGTCAGCCTCTGATAAACCGAACGCGAAGGGAAGTTTCTGCATACCTTTCCCATTCAAATTCCATTTAAATTCAATGTAAATTTCAAATTCCATGTAATTATCAAATAAATGTAAATATACATTCCATTTCCTGTCCAATTTATTTTTTGCACATATATTAAATCTTGTCATGCTATCCTGTCAGCAAAACAACTGTTAACAACTAACAGTTGTTTTGCTAGAAAAGATTAAAAAAAAACCTCAAAAAAATGACACATTGCATAGCATGTATCCTTTTAATATATATCAAAATTAACATACCTACTTTTATTGTAGGAAAAGATTGGTCCCACTACCAGATCCAAATCTAAGAAGGCAAAAAGCCTACCCACTAATATGGAGGAAAGTATCCAATAGGGAACAGGCTTCGTGTCTCGAGAAGAGTTTGAGGGACTCAGAAACCAGATAGCAGAGTTAGCTATTTTCTTGAAAGAACAAAGCAAAAGTACTCAGGGTCAAAAAATACCCACTCAAGCAGAAACCTCTACAATACTTGAACCATAAATTAATGAAAAATCCAACAAAACCCCTAAAATCACCAATCTCAAAGAAGATCGAGAAACTGGTGACATTAGAAAGAAAGTCAAGTAAATGGAAGAAACCATCTGGTCAATTAAAGGGATTAGAATCTATGGGAGTGTAAATTACTTAGATGTCTGCATCTTTCCAGGGGCCCGTTATCCAGAAAAGTTTCCGATCCCTGATTATAAAAAATATAACGGATTAGGAGATCCTTACACTCATTTGAAAGTGCTCATCGGAGAACTCGGATCCTATGCCAAAGATAAGAAACTAAGGATGCAGCTGTTTCAGAAAAGTTTAACCTGAGAAGCTAGAGCATGGTATGCCCTATTGGATAATTCCAAAATCCATAGCTGGGAGGAGCTAGCACATGCCTTCCTAAATCAATACAGTTTCCAATCATAAATGGCTCCATATAGGTATTAAATTACCAAGGTTAAGAAACAAAGCATGAATCTTTCCGTGAATATGCCCAACGGTGGAAACGCCTGGCTGCTCAAGTCATTCCATCAATGACAGAAACAGAAATGGTCATGACATTAATTGATATACAAGAAGCTCCATTTTACGTGAGGGTCCTAGCAGGTATAGAAAAACTATTCTCAAAAATGATTAAACACGAAGAAATGGCTGAAATAGGATTGAAGTCTAGAAAGATCAAAGACCTTACTGCTTTGGAAGTCGTGGCTGAGCACATTCAAGCTGGAAGCTAAGGGAATAATCCTCGGAGAGTTCATAAAAAGGAGGAGGATGTGTCTTTGATACTTCAAGGAAAAAGTCAGAGAGGCAATCAAAACTTGCACATTCAAAGGAGAAATTATTCCACTTTCCAAACTTCTGCACAATATTCAAATCCTCTGTTTCAAAAAATTGGAGAAGTTAAACGTCGAAGAACATTCACACCCTTAGAGGACTCACTGGAAAATGTGCTAAAACTTTTGACAACACAAAAGAAGATTGTCCAGCTCCTTCCTCTAGCTAATCTAAGTGGACGAAATTTTGACCGAAGTAAGAAATGTGCTTATCATTCTGGAGCTATGGGACACGATACCCAAGATTGTTGGTCTCTCAAGCACAAAATCCAGGACTTGATAGACAGTGGGGAGATTGTGGTGACAACACAAGAACAATCACATGTTCAAGAAAATCCTTTGCCTCAACACAATGAAGAGGGCATCAATATGATCGATATGGGAAAAGAAGAAAGTTCTAAATACCTCCAGTACGTAGGAGAGTTCCCCCAAGAAAATAAGGATAGGTAGGACAATTGGGAATGTTCAGAAAGGCAGTTTCTGATAGAACATGAAATAAAATCTATCAAGGAACAGGTTGGTCAACTGGCAGAATTGGTAGTGTATCAACATCAAATAATGCAAAAATTGATAAATCAAACCAATCAGCGAGAAATAAATCTTCCTACGCCTAAAATTAGTCCCATTGCCAGGAAGGATCATTACCGATTCCATGAGTATGAACCCTGTGCAGACAAAGTTGTTAGGGAAAAAAAATGTTCTGAGCTAACAGAGAGTTCGCCTATAAAAGGAATTTCACTTATTTGAATCAGCCTATGGAAGAAATTCTCCAAATGTTGATCAACGAGGGGAAAGTCACATAATTGTTACCCCCAATAGACCCTCGATCCAGGAAGTTCAATCCCGATAGGATCTGTCAATATCATTCCAACACTCCTGGGCATGATACAGAAGATTGTTGAGGACTTTGTCACTTAATTCAAAATCTGATTGAAAGCGGTGAACTGCTGAAAGTAAGCCAAGATTATGGTTATCCTACTGAGGAAACAATCTTTTCTCCCATGGTATGGAATTTGAAAGAAATGGTAGCTGTCATTTCCTGTGAGAAGGATCTAGCCATAACGCCTTTGATAATTTAAGAAAATAGAGGGGCCAAGAGGAAAGGAATCCTGTGAAAGTGGCTGTGCCCGAACCTCTAATACTGCCATTCAGACCGCAATATCTTGTAGTCAGCTTGAAGAGAGTCCCATGGAACTATGAGAAAGATGAGGGATTAACATCAAGCCACGTTGCTATTATATCAAAGGAAAACCCGATGTACCTACCTCAGGGAGTTATAATGCCAGTCATCAAATCCAAGGGAAGAGTGCCCGAGGAGAAAATTGAAGAATTCCTCAGCAAGATGGGGCATAATGAAGTCAAAGTGGTGCAAAGTTTAAAAGAGGCACCCCGACAGATATCTATTTTGGATTTTCTTATCTTCGAAAGATCATCGCAAGATCTTATTGAAAGTACTAGAAGAAGCACATCTACTGAAGACGGTAGATACAGAAAAGTTCCGTCATTTGATAAAGCACATTTTCAACAGCAATATGATATCTTTCACTGACAATGACATAGCGACAGAAGGGACAAGTCATTATAAGTCATTGAACATAGCAAATGTCCTCAGGATATGTGGTTAGAGGTGTGTTGATAGATGGAGGATCATCCCTGAACATCTATCCCTATGACACATTGGAAAGAATAAAGATTAATCCAAATCGAATCCGGACTAGTCATGTAGTCATAAGAGTCTTTGATGTATCTCGGCGAGAGGCTGTAGGAGAAATCAAACTTCCATTGGAGATTGGTCCCCACACTTTCTACGTATCCTTCCAAGTACTAAATATTACCACAGGATATAATTTATTGTTGGGAAGACCGTGGATCCATATGGCAGGAGCAGTTCTGTCCACCCTTCATTACCAAGTCAAGTACATCATTAATGGTAATCTAATAATTGTCGATGCCAAACCAGAATATCATGTCCATATACAAAACGATATGCCTGTGATCATTCTCGATGAGGGGATTGAGCCTGTCAGTTTTCAAGCCCTTGAAGTAAGCAACACTCAATACCTACCTATTGGGGCCCTAGCCTTAAAGCCAAGAGTTTCCACCTAAGTAATGTCGGTTGGTCAACATATATTATCCTTGGGTTTTTGGCCTGGAAAAGGGTTAGGGAAGATTCAGCAAGGAATTAGAAGTCCAATTCAAATCCCTAGCCAGACAGGGAAGGATGGATTAGGCTATTCCTCTGGATCAAACCACCAGAACCCGCATAAGCATCCACCGGTTCCTTCCTCTACCATTATACTACCAAACCTTACTGATGTAGGATTTGTGAAGCCTATGAGGAAAATTCCTTTTGCGATCGTCGATATGCTAATTCCTAAGGCTAAATCGATCATTGAAAAAGAAGTCCCAAAGCCTGATGAGGAAAGCAAAGAGGGGAAAGAAAGGATCCTACGGGGAGGACAAACCCCATTTTTAAAGATGTATTTTCTGATGAATACTGAGGAAATGAACAATGATATCCCAGATGATGATACTACAGAAGATCAACTCACGATCCTTTGCATGGACAGAGCTGAAGGGAATGTCCCAAAGAAGAATGCCGACCTTGATGAAAATGTTGTCTTAGTCATCATCAAAGAGGAGATGGACAACAGCAACCCCTTCATCCTCCTTGTTAATGAGTACTTGATTATAGACAATTGGAGCATCACTCCGTGCATCAATCGAAAAAGGTAAAAGGGCAGAAAGTCTATCTGCCCTGAAGTGTGGTTTTTATTTTCTGCTTATTTTTGTTGTGCAGTGCTAGCAATTACTTTTTGTCATGCTTTTGCTAATGCTTTGTATGATTAAACTGTTTTATATATTAAGTGAAAGCATTTTGTTTTCAGGACTTTAGAGTTGGATTTTTTTGGCCTTGCTGATGAGATGCCAAATTTCCACAGTGACTACGACTTTGATGTAGAATGGGACTTTGACTTGATGGGGATTGATCAAGAAGAGATAGATGACTATAAAGTGCTTAAGGAGATCAAAGAATGGGTCAAAGATAAATCCAAACTAAACCTCAATCAAACCATCACTATCAATATTAGAACCTTAAAAAACCCTAAAGAAATCCAGATAGGCATATACCTTACCCCAAACCAAAGAAAAGACCTGATTGGCCTCCTAACTCAATTCCAGGATGTGTTTGCATGGTCACATAAGGACATGATTGGTTTGTCTACCGATATTGTCATTCATCGACTACCCATTAAAGAGGGATTCAAGTCAGTCAAGTAGAAGCTCAGGCGACTGAAACCTGAGTGGAGTCTGAAAGTTAAAGAAAAAATTGTCAAGAAATTCAAAGTCGGTATCATCATGGTGTCAACCTACCCTGAGTGGCTATCCAATATAGTTCATGTGCCTAAGCCCGGAGGGAAGGTACGAGTATGCGTTGATTATAGGGATTTGAACAAAGCTTATCTCAAGAACAACTTCCCAGTACCTTTTATCAACATACTAATAGACAACATGACCCAGTATGACATATATTCTTTTGTTGACTGTTTCACTGGGTATCATCAAATCATGGTTGCTGAAGAGGACAGGGAGAAAACAACCTTCATTGCTCCCTGGGGAACCTTTTGTTATAGACGATTATCTTTCGGCCTTATTAATGCTGGTGCCACCTATCAGCGAGCCATGATGGCCCTATTTTATGACATGATGCACAAAGAAATAGAGGTATATATAGATGACATCATCGTCAAATCTTGAAAGAAAGTCGACCACATCAGCCATCTCAAAAAGCTTTTCAACCGGTTACGCAAATATGACTTAAAGCTGAATCCGACCAAATGTGCCTTCGGTGTTAAATTAGGCAAGTTATTGGGATTTCTAGTGAGCAACTGAGGCAATTAACTGGATCCCGCTAAAATTAAACCAATCACCGAGATGCCGTGCCCCGAATAGAAAAGGAAATACAGGGATTTCATGGGGAGAATCAATTTCATAAGTAGATTCATCTCTCAACTTACAGCAACGTGTGAACCCATCTTTAAGCTGTTAAGGAAAAATTCCTCCATGAAATGGAGTGAAAATTGTCAAAAAGCCTTTCTTTCTATCAAGAAGCAGTTGATCGAAGCCCCTATCTTGGTACCCCCCCCCAAGAGACGAGGTTCCCTTGTTTATGTATCTGTCAGTCAATGCCAATGCTATAGGTTGAATGATGGGGCTGCAGGATGATAGAAATAAAAATATAGTCAACCAAGACTGGGAAGTAAAACTCGGACTGGGAATATAAATATATATTTATATTTCAATTTGGTCTGTCTCTCTCTCTCTCTCTATATATATATATATATATATATATATATATATATATATTTCAGTTTGGTCTGGATTATAAACCATGTCCGAGTTTTACTTTTGAAATCATTTTCAACTTAAACCATGTATTTTACTATATACTCAATGTGACATCCCGAATTTTTAAGAATTAATAAATGAGAATTTAATAAATAAAATTCTTATTTTAAGATGTTCGAATACGAGTATGTGTATATGTGATATATATTGTGAAATATGTGAATTGGTGTGAAGAGAATTTAAATGTTAATTTAATATTTATTAAAATAAATAAATATTTTAATTGAATTAATTATTGAGATTATGTGATTATTATGGAATAATGTAATTAAGCGTATTATATTAATTAAATGAAGTGAATAAATATTTTATTGAATTTATTTGTTGAGTTAAATAAATTAAGTATGTGATTATGTGGATTGATTTAATTAAGTGCCATATATTTAATTAAATTGATATATTAGCATTGGTGTAGAATAATTCTAATTTAATTAAGAATAATTGAATTAGATTTAATGTTATGTGCTACGTGTTAATAATAATTTGTTACATATGTTATGTTTAATAAAGAAATTATAATTATGTAACTATTTAGTATTATGTGTTTTTATTATTAAATGAGTGTTAGTTTTATTTAATTAGAATATGGTAATTTAATTAAATAAGTGTAGTAATTAAACTATGGAGTAAAAGATTTATTAAAATAATGGGAAAGGATTTTAAATGGTTTTACCAAACAAGGCCCTTGTACTTGATTAACCCTATTTCTCCAAACAAGACCTTAGCTAAAAAGTGGTTTTTAAAATAGCTTTGTTTTACCAAACATGGCCATAAGCTCAAAAAGTTAGTTTTTAAAAATAATGTGATTTTGCAAAACATGGCCTTGGGCTTTTCAAATTTTGTAACCTATGTAATAAGTGGAAGTTAGCATAGCAATTAGTATATTATTTATTAGCTATATTAATAATATAAGTTACATATATATTATATATGTATATGTATATTATATACTGTATAATATATGCTAAGTTAAAAGATACATTAGTTTTTTAAAAACCTAAGTCTAAACTAAGAACAAAAAGAAGAAGAGAGTTAGAGAGAGTTATCAGAGAAGAAGAAGAAGAAGGGAAAGCTTTGAGAAGACAAAGCAAGCCCCATCATCATCATCTCCATCTCTCTCTTAATTCAAAATTAGTAAGATTATAATCTTAACCCTTGTACTCAATTCATATGTTTTGTATTTAGTCTTTGTCAAATTAGGTTTTCATAATCATGAATTTATATGTATATATGATGTTCATACTATGACCAATGTGATTAGATTTTATTTTGGATGAATACTTGAATGTATGGGTTTTATAAAATGGGGTCTGCGTACCTCGTCTTTTCTTATTTTCTTCTTATTGTAAATTCTATCTCTCTCCTATGTACTTCCCCTTGACTGTTGATCAAGGTTTCTATTTAAATAAAACAGTTTATGTAGTAGGATTAGTTAGAATTTTTGAAGAACTGGAGATCAAGGAGCAAGGAGCGCTTGAAGACCCATTTGTATGGAGCTCGGGTTTAAATGTATTAGTTATATTTAAATTTTATTCTTGCACTCCTAACTTTGACCGTTTGGTTCACTTGGTGGCTCTAGTGAAATAAACTAGAATAAAAGTCCATAATCAATCAAGGTAGAATGTAGTATTCAATATTGCATGCTAAGTATTATATATATTATATTTTATTCAAACATGCTTCGCATGTTTAATAAAATGACGCGTATTTTATATATATATGTGCATGCGCTCTAAATAAGATGAGACAAATAATAACAAACCCCTCAAAGAAACAAGATTAAGTTCGAAGCGTTCAAAGATATTTGGAATATCGAACGTCGCCTTCTAGCATGATAAATTAATAAAGTATTAAATATTTAATATGAGCTTGTTGTGCTATCCACAAGGCGAGTATTGAGTATTTAAGATGTTGATTAATCACATTTGATTCTTATCAAGAAAATTGAATGATCTAGTTTTGTTGTGCTACCCACGAGGACAAACATTTTTTTTTGAATTTATGGAAGTGCTAGGCTGGACTTAACTTAAATCATTTTAGTTCGGATGTGCACACACTTGACCATTATGATTTAAGAGGCAAAATAAAAGGAGTTACATGGTGATGTAATTGACAAGAGTTGTCTACCTATTTATTTGTATATCGCTTGTTGTGTTATCCACAAGGTTATATACATTTGAAATGGGATCCTTATTCTCACTAGCAAATCTTTAATTCGATGTTGCCTGAACTATATAAGTGAGGGTAATATAGTTTGATGAAAATAGTGGGAGATACCAATTTAAAATAAAGACCTAAATTTATTTTGGTATGCAAAGTTAATAAAATGAATGTTTGCTAAAATATTTTTTTCTCACATGCAGAATTTTAAAAATGTCTAAATCACTAATCTCACTACGAAGCATACTTGATGCAAATAAGCTTATCGGGCCGAATTATGAGGACTGACTAAGAAATCTTAGAATTGTTCTCACTGCTGAAAAGATTTTTTATGTCCTAAATTCAACTGTCCCTGAATCTGTTTCGAAAACAGCCTCTGAGGAAGAGATTGCCACTTTCAATAAGTGGCAAGATGATGCATCTGTGGCTCAATGCATCATGCTCGCATCCATTAATAACGAGCTTCAGCATCAGCACGAAAAAAAATGGATGCTCTTACTATGCTGCTTCACCTCAAGGATTTGTATGGTGAACAGAGTAGGACTGCTAGATATGAGATATCTAAGGAGCTCTTCCGATCTCGGATGACCGAGGGTACTACCGTCAAGACTCATGTCCTGAAAGTGATCAATTTGATTGAAAGCCTTGGACAGCTTGGGTTCGTCATGGATGGCGAGTTGAGTCAAGACTTGGTCTTGCAGTCACTTCTTGAGACCTTCTCGCAGTTTGTGATTAATTTTCACAAGAATAAGCTAGATGTCAGCTTGCCTGAGCTGCTTAACATGCTAAAAACTGCAGAAGGTCACTTCTCATCCAAGAAGAACCATGTCTTGATGGTGGATTCTTTCAATAAAAGGAAGAGGCCTAAGGTGTCTTCTGAAAAGAAGAAATCCAAGAAGGCTAAGGGAAAGGGGAAAGAAAAGGAATAAAAGAAACCTGAACCAGCTAAAGGAATGTGCTTTCATTGCAATGAGCAGGGACATTGGAAGAGGAACTGCAAGAAGTTTCTAGCAGAGAAGAAGCTTGGAGAAGCTTCGACTTCCAATCAAGGTTTATTTATGATTGAAATTAATTTTTCTGAAAGTCATAATTCTACTTGGGTATTGGATACCGGCTGTGGGTCTCACATATGTAACACTGTGCAGGGACTGGTCAGAAGTAGAAAGCTGAACATTGATGAGGTGATCCTACGAGTGGAGAATCGAGCAAAGGTTACTGCATTAGCTGTAGGAACTTATTGTTTAGCAATGCCTTCGGACCATTTATCTTAATAATTGTTATTATGTTCCGAATATTATTAAAAACATTATTTTAATTTTTTTATTGGATATGGAAGGATTTAACGTTGTTATAAAGAACAATGGTTGTTCTATTTATAAAGACGATGTTTTATATGGTATTGGAAATTTGTGAAATGGACTTTATACACTTGACTTACAAGAAAATATATTTCAAATTGAACAAACTAAGAAAAGGAAAAGAGATGATATTAATTATACCTACATGTAGCACTGTAGACTCGGTCATATCAATGAAACAAGATTATCCAAGTTGCATCAGGATGGGCTCCTAGAGCTATCCGATTATGAATCATATCCAACTTGTGAATCTTGTCTCATGGGTAAAATGACTAAATCTCCTTTTAGTGGAAAAGGAGAAAGAGTTACAGAGTTGTTGGCATTGATTCACACAGACGTTTGTGGACCTATGACAACAAGTGCACGTGGGTATTCTTATTTTATTACTTTCTCTGATGATCACTCATGATTTGGATATGTGTATTTAATGACATACAAGTCAGAATCATTTAAAAAGTTCAAGGAGTTCAGAAGTGAAGTCGAGAAACAAACGGGCAAGAGTATTAAGATACTTCGATCAGATCGAGGTGGAGAATACTTAAGCAGTGAGTTTCTCAATTGTCTCAAACAAAATGGTATAATCTCACAATGGACTCCTCCAAGTACACCACAGTTAAATGGAGTATCTGAAAGTAGAAATTGAACACTATTAGACATGGTTTGATCCATGATGAGTTTTACTGACCTTCCAATTTCTTTCTGGGGATATGCCCTAGAAACGGCTGCATACCTACTTAACAAGGTACCTACCAAATCCTCTTGGAAGGGGAGGAAACTAAATTTTAACATGTTAAGACTTGGGGTTATCCAGCTTATGTTAAAAAGTTTGAAAATGATAAGCTACAGACTAAATTCGATAAGTGTAGATTTGTGGGATACCCTAAAGAAACTTTAGGGTATTATTTTTATTATCCAACTGATCAAAAAGTGTTTGTTGCGAAACATGCTGCCTTCTTGGAAAAGGAGTTTATCCATGAAGGGGTCAGTAGGAGTAAGATATATCTTGAAGAAGTTCAAGAACCACAAATTACCACGGATAAAAGTCAGGTACCTGACCAAGTAGAAGAACCTACTATACCACACCCTGTTCGTAAATCTGGAAGAGTACCGAAGATACATGAGAGGTATGGATTCGTTATAGAGGATGACGATGAGGTACACATCATGAATGATGATGATCCATTGAATTATGAACAGGCTATGAGTAATAAAGACTCAGGGAAATGACTTGAAGCCATGAAATTCGAAATGGACTCCATATATGAAAACAAAGTATGGACTTTGGTTTCACCACATAAAGGCATTAAGCCTATTGGGTTTAAATGGATTTTTAAAAGAAAGACTAGAGCAGATAGGAAGGTAGAGACCTATAAGGCCCAACTGGTTGCAAAAGATTTCAAACAAAGATAAGGAGTTGACTA
This sequence comes from Panax stipuleanatus, assembly GCA_020205555.1. Taxonomy (NCBI): domain Eukaryota; kingdom Viridiplantae; phylum Streptophyta; class Magnoliopsida; order Apiales; family Araliaceae; genus Panax; species Panax stipuleanatus. The sequence continues at coordinate 90,324,738 of CM035121.1, forward strand.
TGATGAAACCTTCTCACTAGTAGCTATGCTCAAGTCCATTCGAATTTTGCTTGCGATTGCAGCTTATAACGACTATGAGATCTGGCAGATGGACGTGAAAACGGCCTTCCTTAATGGGAAACTTGAGGAGGATGTGTATATGACACAGCCAGAGGGATTTATTTCAAAGGTTGGAACAAATCAAGTCTGTAAGCTACAACGATCCATTTATGGGTTGAAGCAAGCTTCTCGTAGATGGGACATTCATTTTGATGAGACAATCAAAGAGTTTGATTTTATCAAAAACGAGGATGAACCATGTGTATACAAGAAGGTTAGTGGGTGCGCAGTATCATTCCTTGTATTATATGTTGATGATATATTACTGATAGGGAATGACATTCCTATGTTACAATCAATTAAAATCTGGTTATCTAAAAACTTCTCCATGAAGGACTTGGGTGAAGCATCCTATATTTTGGGGATAAAGATCTATAGTGATAGATCTAAAAGGATGCTCGGCTTATCCCAAGGAACGTACATTGATACGATGCTAAAGAGGTTTAGCACGGAAGATTCCAAAAGAGGTCTCATGCCGATGAGCCATGGAATACATCTCTCCCAGAAACAGGGCCCAAAGACACCTGAGGAGAGAGACCGTATGAGTAAGATCCCTTATGCTTCTTCAATAAGATCTATCATGTACGGTATGATATGTACTAGACCGGATGTTGCTCATGCACTTAGTGTAACGAGCAGATACCAGTCGAATCCTGGAGAAGAGCACTGGAGGGCAGTGAAGAATATCCTAAAGTACTTGAGAAGGACTAAAGATATTTTTTTGTCTACGGTGGGTCTGAATTAAAACTCGAGGGATTCACGGACTCAAGTTTTCAAACAGACCAAGATGACAGTAAATCTATTTTAGGGTATGTGTTTACCTTGAACGGAAGAGCAGTGAGTTGGAAGAGTTCCAAGTAGCAAACTGTTGCTGATTCAGTGAAAGAGGCAGAGTATATAGCTGCAAGTGAAGCTGCAAAGGAAGATGTTTGGATGAAGAAGTTCATAACTGAACTTGGTGTGGTTCCTAGCATTGGAGAAGCAGTTCCCGTTTACTGTGACAACATCGGAGCGATTGCACAGGCTAAGGAACCCAGGTCTCATCAAAAATCCAAACACGTGTTGCGGCGATTTCACTTGATAAGGGATATCATTGAAAGAGGAGACGTCACCTTGGAGCGTGTGGACTCTCAAGACAACATTGCAGATCCATTTACTAAAGCTCTAAGACAACAGCAGTTTGATCGTCACTTAGAGAAGATGGGTATGAGATACAATGGTGATTGGCTTTAGTGCAAGTGGGAGATTGATACTAGTGTGCATACAAGCCAATCATGTATGATGATAAAGCACACATACTTTGTAAACAATCTTATTTATTTATTAATAAAATATTCATTTAAGGACATTTATTTATCTACATGGTGCTGTTTTATAATATGTAAATAATCCATAGTTTTAAGCAATGATTTTAGAATCATGATGAGATCATGCTAATGAGATCTAAATTCTTAGAAAGCTTAAAACTAAAATAGTCCCCAATCGTGGGATTACTAAAATGGGGATTAGTAAATCCGGATAGATTGGTACATATATTGCTTGCTCATTAGATGAGAATGACTGATCTCATGGTCATTTGTGTGGAGACACTAAAGCAAGTATGTAGGTGCTTATTGGAGAATAAGTTCACTGAACGTGACTTGCTATGGAATACCTAATGGAGTTTTACTCGCCTGTCAATAGGAATTCCTAATTTGATAGTAGTACAAGTGATCCTTAGACTTGAGATCATCATAGTATCTTATATGTAACAAATTATACTTTGACATATTCGTTAAGGCCTTTTAAGGTATATATAGAGTATGCTTGGATATAATGAGTTACATATGGAGATAATGTATGATCAATAAAGAATCTACCACCTCTAGTAAAAGAGGAGATATGTCCTATGTGATTCGTTAAGCGACAACCTAGGAATCTTTGGCCAAGGTGGAATGAAATTAGAAAGAGGTTTCTAATGTGCAATATTTAGAGTTGTGCATTTTCTAATCGAAATACATATGATTAAATAAAATAAGACTTGACAGTAAATTCATGTCTTATATTTAATTGGAACATTGTATGGTGGAAGGATTGAATTGTACGGTAACTATTAACTCACAGATTCTTTTATGATTAATGTTGAAATCTATATTATCTGGAAAGTCGTTGATAATTAGAGAGGCTTATCCCTATTGTAGAATAAATTTTATTTATTTAAATAGATTATTAGTTTAATTTATTTATTTAAATAAGATTAGAATTGTTCTAATTGATTTATTCCCAACCAGTTTAATATGGAGAACCTAAAGGGTCACACCATAAAAGGAAGAAGAATTATTTAAGAAGAAAATGGCATGCTAGTAATAATGCATTAAGTGTAATTAATTTAATCTATGGTGATAGAATAAATTAAATAGCTTTATGTTTATTATTTAATATTTTAGAAATATTAAATATAAATTAATAAGAAGAGTCTTATTATTATTATTATTATTATTATTATTATTATTATTATTATTATTATTATTATTATTTTAATTCTAAAGGAGTTTAGGAATTAATATAATATCAGTACTCTCTCTCTCAATCCTAATAAGATTAGGATATAAATTAATTAAAAGTGTTTAATTAATTAATTAAATAAAACCCTATTCTAATTGAATTAGAAGGGTTAACCTAATATCTATATAAGAGAGTCTTATATCAGAAATAGGGTACGTGAATTTTTCCAAGGGTTGAGAGTACACATATTCTATAGAGATAGAAACAAGGGTTAAACCAAGAACCCATCTTCCTGAGTTCTACATCTTCCTTGGTGGATCACTGTTAGAGGCCAAACATTTGGGTGGCTGACATTGATCAAGGGAAGGAGCCACTACAGAGGAATCAAAGGAATCAAAGGAGTAGAACTTGTACCTGAGGAAGCTTGGATCTTCAAAGGTATAATTCCATCTTCTCCTTCTATGTATTGACTGATAATTCCGCTGCGTTTATGTTATTTGATTGCATGCTTATGTTTCTAGCAAACCCAACAGAAGCACCTGTTTTGGTACCTTCGAGGGATGGAGTTCCCTTGTTCATGTACCTGTCCGTCAATGCCAATGCAATAGGCTGCATACTAGGATAGAAAAATGATAGTAGCAAAGAAAGAGCCATCTACTACATCATCAAAAGATTTAGCAGTGGTGAACAAAAGTACACCCTGATCGAGAAAACATGTTGTGCATTAGCATGGGCCGCCATGAGGTTACAACATTACCTCCATGGGCACACGGCCTACCTCATATCCCGCATGGATCCACTCAAATACGTATTCAACAAGCCAATGTTGAAATGTCGACTGTCCAAATGGCAGTTGATCCTACAACAGTTTGACATTGTCTACGTGACTCAGAAGTCAATCAAGGGTCAAGGCATTGCATATCAATTAGCTGAAGCACACCCTTGGAGACCTATTTCCCGGATGATGGGATCATGACAATTCAACAACTCCAGCAAGAGAATACAGTCCAACTATGGAAAATGTATTTCGATGGAGCAGTAAACATGGAAGGTGCCGGAGCTGGAACAGTCCTTATCTCTGGTACAGGAGAACAATATCCTGTGGCTACCAAACTTTAATTTGGCAACACCAACAACACAACCGAGTATGAAGGCTGTATAATGGGGTTGAAGCTAGCCCAATCCATGGGTATCAAACATTTATTGGTCTTTGGAGACTCTGAGTTGGTCATCAGACAAACCACTGAGGCATATCACACCAAAGAACTGCATTTGCTACCCTATCATCGCCAGGTCATCAAAATATCCTTGGAGTTTAAAAACATAACCTTCAGCCATATTCCTCGGGGTAGGAATGACTTCGTTGATGCATTGGTGACGTTGGCCTCATTAATCTGCATATCTAATAGGAGTGGGATTCCCTGCATCAATATCACAATTCAAAAAGCCTCGACATACGGGAATTACATTGGAGAAGTATCAGATGAAATACCTCCTATCAATCAGCCTTGGTATCAAAACAAGGAATACCTCCGAGATGGATCTACACTCACTGGGGCAAGCCAATCTAAACGAAAGCGGATTCACAAAATGGCTATGAAGTTCTATCTGAGCGGAGATGCACTCTATGAAAGAGATGCTGGAATAGGCCTGTTAAGATGCCTTGATAAAGAGCAAGCCCAGAGACTAATGGATGAAGTCCACGGTGCAGTATGTGGTCCACACATGAGCGGTCATTTGCTGGCCAAGAAGATATTAAGAACGGGACATTACTGGATCTCGCTCAAAGCTGACTGTGATGATCACGTCAGGAGAGGCTTTCAATGCCAAGTACATGGAAATGCCATACATGCTCCTCCAAATGAGCTACACAACATGAGTTCACCATGGTCTTTCTCCATGTGGGGAATGGATGTGATCTATCCAGTAGAACCAAAAGCCAGCAATGGTCATCAATTTAGCTTCACCATGATCGATTACTTCACCAAATGGGTTGAAGTTGCCTCATTTCCTAAAGTCACCAAAGAGGTAATCATTGGTTTCATCAGAAACAATGTCATATGTCGATATTGACAACCAGAGGTGATCGTATTAGATAACACCAAGAACCTGAACAATTAAATGATGAAAGAACTATGCAATAAGTTCTATATAAAGCATCTCAATTTTGTCATCTATCGGCCCAAGATGAATGGTACTGTTGAAGCGGCCAACAAGAATATCAAGAAGATTATGCAAAAAATGTCCGCCAATCACAAAGAATGGCCTAACCTGCTGCCTCTAACCCTATTAGCATACAGGACATCAATGCGCACCTCTATTGGGGTTACCCCTACTCATTGGTCTATGGCATGGAAGCGATCCTTCCCATAGAAGTAGAGATGGAATCCTTGCGAGTGTTAATCGATGCTCAGATGGACGAAGATCAGTAGTTGCAAGACTGGTATCATCAACGGTCCCTGATAGATGAAAAGAGGGCTACAGCCATTTTTCACGAGCAGTTATTGTCGACGTCGAGAAAAAATCCGTGGGTCAGGTCACAACCCGGAACTTTCATCTCTTCCTAAGTTATCTCTACCCTTACTCTTTTTATTGCAAAAAAGGTTTTGAAGGGTTTTTTAGGAGAAAGGCCAACATGTATCATGTCGACGATTTGATTGTTTATAGAGTCGCCAGTTGGTAGATTTGAAATGGTTGTACCAACTCGACCGAGTTTTGTTTGAAAGAGGCCCAATTATTGGACACTGTCAAAACTTGATCTTTGAAACCAAAATTTTGGTTCGAGGGCTTAGTTAAGTGTGGGGAAGGTGTTAGGCACCCCACGACTCCCATGTAAACATGGTACCGCATCTTTTTAATATTTTCCTTAAAACTGAAATACGTGTATGAATGCTATTTGAAAATTGGGCCTACGTTTGATTGATTAAAGGAAAGTAGTGTTATGCATCGTTGAACCTATATACGAAGGGTTTGATTTGATTTGCGAAAAGTCTTTGATTTGATTTGCAAAAGTGCTTGATTTGATTTGCAAAAGATTTTCTTTTGATTGAATTGAAAATATGTTTTGTAAACATTTTATCAAACCCCTATTCTAACATAGGAATTGAAGCCTGTTGATACTTCCAATTTTATCTTTATAGCCTTAAGGCTGCATTTGAATGGTGATTGTCGGGCTGCGAAGCATCCTCGACCACAAAAATAAATATATGAGTGTCGGTCTCCTCATGGGCATGATAGCCATCGGAGGGACTCTAACACGACAAATCATATTTTCACTATGTTGAGACCTTAAATCCAGATAACCGTTTTAAGGTCTGTTGCATATACATTTTTTCAGAAAAACTGGCAGGGTATATCTGTAAAGCGGAGTTTGTCCATCATGGGAATCAGATTCTTATCGATTTGATCATGAATCCCACGATTCCTAGGCTCACATATGAGTAGCCAATAAACCTGCACAGTTCAAATTTGTACAGAAATAGAAATATATCACAAATGTTATCGGAACCGAGGATTCATTCAGTAAATCCTGGTTCGTATCTGGCCGAAGCGTCTTGTCCCCACTAGATAGCGATCTAAGGGACGTGAGGTTGCTTTTGACTAAAAAATGCCGATTCATATCGAATGAATATTTAAAGCGTCAGTTTAATAAAAAGCAAGTAAAGAAATATATATATACAGTTATATATATACAAAAACTGTAAAGGGCGATGGGTTTTCACGCCGGTGCCCGGACTTGAATTGAAATATATATATATATATTGATAGAAAAGTAGTCAACCAAGACTAGGAAGAGAACCCAGTGGTGGTGAAGGCTGCTTATATATGCACATTTATATATAAAAGCAGTACAAAGGCCACAGAATAATCCAAGCCGGACAGATATGTAAATTTATAAAAACGTAGTCAACCAAGACTGGAAAGAGAACCCAGTGGTGGTGAAGGCTGCTTATAAATGGATAGTTATATATAAAAGTAGTAAAAAGGCCACAGAATAATCTAGGCCGAACAAAAATGTAAATGTATAGAAAAGTAGTCAACCAAGGACTGGGAAGATAACCCAGTAATGGTGAAGGGTGCAAAAGCAGTAAAAAGGCCACAGAATAATCTAGGCCGGACTAAAATATATAAATATATATATATATATATATATATATATATATGTTGACAGAAATGTAGTCAACCAAGACAGGGAAGAGAACCCACTAGTGGTGAAGGCTGCTTATATATGCATATATATATATATATATAAGCAGTAAACTACCTCAAATTTGACATTTGGGCTTGACAGAATTGAAAAGTTAGTATATATACATTTGAATAAACACAAAAAAAAAATCCAAACCCTAGACTGGGAAGATAACCCAGTTCGGCGAAGTTGCTTAAAATGAAGATGCTAGTGCATTGAAGCTGTTAAAGCTCTCGGATCGTCAATCCGAGTTGTAGAAATGCCAAAAATAGAGTTTATGTACAAAAATGTACTAAATTTTGACGAAAATGGCCACGAAACTAAGTTCTGGGCATTTTTAGAAAACAAAATTTGATATGCAAGTGCAAAAAAATGCAAAGAAGTAGTATTAACTTTCTGATCGTAAAATAATTTATAATAGACTTCTACACGGGCTTTTTATCAAATTGTAGGCTCTAAACGTCAGAATCTACCCTGTTATTTTCTGATATGTGGTAGTATGTGGGTATATCTACGTGTTAGAGTAAAAAATTTGGGTTTAAAAGAGGTGAAAAATCAGAAAATCAAGCGGGCAAAGGTTCGCTGCGTTTTGGAATTCTTGAAAATGAGGGGGGCACGTTTATTTATAAACCAGGGAGCCTTAGCTCTACATGCTACCGCAAGATGAGGTGTAGCTACCCTGGTGGGGCCCACATGTTTGGTTGAGTCATCTCAAAGTATGTGCACTCCGACCAACGCGAGGTCGAAGTCAAAACTTTCTAACTTTTGATTGGAGCGTCCGTTTGAGGCGTGCTATACCTTTCCGGAAAGACCTCACCGAGAGTGTCACAATGACATAGGATAAAACCTTTTCCAGGTCTAGGAAGACAGGTTCATAATCAGGTCTTCGATTCCCTGTAATTTATCTGTTGAGCTGTCTTGCGTTGTTTGCACTCGAGATCGTCGTTATGGTTTGTTCTGACCTTGGTGGCATTAATTCGGCTTGAGTTTGATAGAATAGACTTAGGGTTGGTAAAATGACCATTTTACCCCTCCTTGGGTTGCCCTTAGTGTCTGCATGGCCTTTGGTTGACATCCGGGAGTTATTTCCAAGACTTGGATCCCATTCGAGTCTGTTTGTCCTCAGTGTAGTCTCTGAGACTGAGTTGGTCATTCCAGGTTTTACTCTGAAGATGTTGTGGAGCTTCAGGTTTGTTCCCTGACTTGACTTCTCGAGTTGAGACCGGGGCTGACCTATACTTCCCGTGTTGAGACCGGGGCTGCTCTGTACCTCCCGGGTTGAGATCGGGGCTGAGTTGTCAGCCCGAGACTGGTGTTCGAGGCTGTGGTTGTCCCGATATTGGTGACCAGGGTCGATTTAATAGGGCCAATATTGAGATTGGGGTTGATCTGATGGTCCGATTGGAGATCAAAGTTGATTTGATGGCCCGATATTAAGATTGGGGTTGATCTGACGGTCCGATTGGAGATCAAAGTTGACTTGATGGCCCGATATTGAGATCAGGGTTGATCGGACGATCCGATTGGAGATCGGAGTTGATTTGATGGCCCGATATTGAGATCGGGGTTGATTTAACTGGTTCGATTGGAGATCGGAGTTGATTTGATGGCCCGATATTGAGATCGGGGTTGATCTGACTGTCCGATTGGAGATCAGAGTTGATTTGATGGCCCGATATTGAGATCGGGGTTGATCAGACGGTCTGATTGGAGATTAGAGTTGATTTGATGGCCCGATATGAGATTGGGATTGATTTAACTGTACGAATGGAGATCGGAGTTGATTTGATGGTCCGATATTGAGATCGAGGTTGATCTGACGGTCCGGTATTGAGACTGGAGTTAATTTGATTGACCAGTATTGAGACCAGATTTGAACTAGAGGTCCGATATTGAGATCGGAGTTGATTTGATTGACCGGTATTGAGACCGGATTTGAATTGGAGGTCCGATATTGAGATCGGAGTTGATTTGATTAACAGGTATTAAGACCGGATTTGAACTGGAGGTCCAGTATTGAGACCGGAGTTGATTTGATTGACTCTCTTTGCCCTTCTATAGTATTACTAGTAGGGGAAGAAAATTTCTAGTGTCTACAGATGCCCCTCTTTATCATGCTCATGCAATGGAATGGAATGAGCAGGATAAAAATTGCTAGACACTTGAAATGTGACTGTTGAACGATATGTTATGCAGGTTTGATACCTCTGAGAGGTTAGGGTTACCCTTGAACGTTTACATCACTTTTTGCTGGGGATAACGTTATTCATGATATCCCTTGAGCTGACATTGTCAGATGATTACTGGTAGGAGAACCACTGACATGCTTTATCGAAGATGAGCTATCACAGGTTGTTCTCGTCCTGTTCTATTGGGGATGACTTCCTCTTCAATAGCTTCATTGATTTAGATGGGGATGCTACCAATAATGCTACCTTGGTTTGAGACCAAGGGTTTTCCTGTCCGGCGGTACTCTTTGCAGGGTTGATTTCCCTTCGGCTGGTGCTGTTGCACATTTCTAAGGCTCCTCCGCTGGGGGTACTTCTCGATTATCGAGTCTCCTTAATGGATGCTTCCGATGCCTATCCTGATGATAGTTTACCTCGGTATTTTGCAATAGGCAATTGAATCCCCAAGTCTTCTTGGTGCTCCTTTTGAGGATGTGTATAACAAATTCCATCATCGAGGATAGACTATTACATGTTCCCGTCACCGGATCATTTTTGATGCTTCGCGGAGGTTGCTACAACGGCTGCTATCATCGGTCGGTACCCGATGCTTCGTTGTGGTGTGCCAACGGCTGAACTGGACTCGGTCTGTACCTGATACTTCGCTGGGTTTGAACCAACGGCTGAATTTGATTCGGTCTGTACCCAAAACTTCGCTGGGAATGAACCAACGGCTGAATTGGATTCGATCTGTACCCGATACTTCGCTGGGGCTGAACTAACGGTTGAATTGGATTTTTTCTGTACCCGATACTTTGCTGAGGCTGAACCAACGGCTGAATTGAATTCGTTTTGTACCCGATACTTCGCTGGGCTTAACCAACGGCTGAATTGGATTCGGTCTGTACCCGATACTTCGAAAATGGCAGTTTTCGTCAGTTTTGCGTAGTTTTTAAGGAGTTTTCCCGCAATTTGCGTCATTGATCCCCGAATATGACTTTGGGATGAATACCAAGGGTTTCCAGAGTGTCCCCCTTTGTTGTCAGAGTTACACTGCTTAAACGCAGGATTTTAGGACAAACTGCTCAATCGCGTAGCGATTTTTCTTCAGATTTGACTTGGCAGTACATAGAAAATTCGTTTCGACACAAACCAAATCGAGCCCAGGGGAGTGGGACCCACCCTAGGGAGTCTCAAGTGGAGGTGCGGAAGCCGTAGGTGGGTCCGCTTCCACCTGGGCTTTATATTGGGCTGCGGGATTTTATTTTTTCAAAGTTCTATTTTGAGTTCCAAACAGATTTTGATCTTCTTTTTCAGATCTACGAAGCTTGGACAGCTATTTTCTGATTTCGTCAGTTCTTACGCGTTCAGCGCAACGCAGGTAACGCTTTACATCCTTTTTTTGCAAGTTTTGACCGTTAAAAGCTTGTAAACCACGTAGGGGGCTTTTAGACGCAATGTATGAAAAATGTATGCCTATATGATCTGTAAAAAAATTCTGACTACATATGTATGCATATCTTACTCTAATGCACATTGGATGTAAGAAAATTCAGATTCTGAGACAGTCAATTTTTGCTCTTTTTGATCAGTTTACTCATCCTTTTTGAGGCCTATTGAGTTTGGATTTTCAACTAAAAATGTCCATGATAATTTGGCTACCATGTAAGTTTACTTTTGATTTTATTTCATAAATATGAATTGTTCTTGTTTTTGGGAAGGTGTGCTACTGAATAGCCACCTAAACATGCCTATTGTGCATGCGGACAGTCCATTTTACAAAGGAGACTCTGGCGAAATTTTTCAAAACCCGAGCATTTAATAAACATGCAATTTTGACTCTACTGGGGATTTTTGACTGACCCATGCATGTTTTTAGGATTTATCTTTTGAACAACATGCCGTTTTAACTTTACTAGGTATTTTTGACTGACTCATGCATGTTTTAAGACTTAGAGATGCACATAGGTTTTAGGCTTACCACACCCTATCTGAGGTGATTTGGAGACTTTGTACAGGTGATGGACCGTGATAGACCCGGCAGTGCTAGCAGAGTCGTTTCAGGGGTTAGACGTAGGAGGTCTTCTGATGTTCCTCAGCCACGTCCGGCTAGACCGCCTCGCAGGTTGGCAGAGTCGATGACTCATCTAGCTCAGAACAAATTGCCGATTGACATTGATGATGGGCAAGCTGCTTTTGCTGCTCTAGCACCGGCTCAGGCTCCACGTGCGGAGGTTCCAGGCATTGTTGTGCCTACCCAAGAGCTGCGGGGCGACTTGAGTTGCCATCTTTCGAGATATCTTTAGTCCAATGAGGTGACTTGAAGTTTTTCTCTCTTTTGCCATTCTCGGGGCACAGGTTTTTCACATGGGTTGATTTTTGATGCAGGTTCCCAGCTTTACGCAGCCTCGAGGGAACTGGTTCAACGTGCATTCCCTATATCATACTTTGTACGAGGATTACATGGATATTGTTGATGGCTGGGGGTTCCAAGCTTTCTTCTCCATTCTTCCCCGTTGTTGCCCCTGAGGGTATTTGAGGGCTTTGTCTGAGCGCTGGTTCCACAAGACTCAGTCCCTTCATTAGTTGGACTATGAGCTGATGATGACCCCTATGGACTAGAGGTTCATCACCAGTATTGAGTTTAAGGGTGAGCCAGTGCCTATCGTGGCTGACATTACGCCCAATGTTATTTGATCCCTGCTGGGAGTTCCTGCGATAGCGCTCAAGGGTCGGTCGATCCGATCTGGTCCCTTGAGTATAGATGCCCAGAATGGGGCTTTGTTGGAGCCTCTGCCTGATGATCAGAGGGTTAGGGAACTCATTCTGAGGCAATTATTTCTGGTGATCATCAGGGGTTGTTTTGTGGCGGACAACTCATCTAATATGTCCTTCGCCCTGGTTAGCGCTACTCGGCATGTAGAGAGCCTCAGTGATTTTGATTGGGGTTCCTACACCTTTGCCTATTTTCTCCGGGGCATGCGCATGCTTTCGGAGGGTTCGATGGAGGCCTGGTTAGGATTCTACCAGTTTCTGTAATACTCGAGAATTTTCTAATATTATTAAATAAATATATTAATGAGAATGAGAATTTATTTAATATAAATGATTTTGTGTTATGAGATGAATTAATTCAATTATATTAAATTGAATAATTATAATAATTAAGAAATTTATGGAGTTTGCGATAAACTCGTTGATAGCCTTGTGTGGCACAGTGATGAGGATTATTAATGATTATATTAATTAACGAAGGAATTATTAAGTGAACAATTAATCTCTATTAATTGTTAATTGTTATCGTAGAATATTAATTAATTGTTATAGAATATTAATGATGATTAATTAATAATACGTGATTATTATTATTGCAAGAAATATAATAATAATAATAAGCAAGGTGTCTATTATATTATAAGATTTATATTTATATATTGTGCGTGATAAATGAGCAATGGTTGTGAAAATTAATAATTTCATTAATTAACGAGGAATGGATTAATTAATATTATTGTTAATTAATCAATAAGATTAGTAATTTATTTATTTGACATTATGAATAATAAAATAAATAAGTAAATAAGATTATGTTGACTGTTTTGTACAAGTGACCATGCAAGTATACCTAAACTATGTTATATAGTGCAATGTAATTGAACATATTGAAACTATATGTTATGATCAACTAAACTATGTGAGCTACATGAATTATGTGTATGTGACAACATGTATGCAAGTACACATTACATTAATACATCTTGAAAGTGTTGTAAACAAGAATTGATTAATAGAATTTAATAATAAAGGAAATAATGTGATGTGAGTATATCCGAGTAAATTATACCCGTATGATAAAAATGTGCATGGATTATATGTGTGCAAGTCATACTTACTACATTATGTGAATAACATGGTAATATTATTATTGGGATTACATTGTAATTCTAATTGTAATCTAAATATATAGTATGTATATATATATATATATATATATATATATATATAATAACATAAGTATATGGTGTGTGAATACAAGTGTAGTATTTGCAAATGCTGAGAAGTTAAATCAATTGTTCCATTTTAAGTGTCCCATTTGCTCTCCAATTCGTCATACACGTGATTAGCATTATGAAGTCTACTCCCTATTCTTCCTCAAACTCAGCAAACCTCCATAGCTCTCTAGCAAATGATGAACAAGGGAGTGGGCAAAATAGTGTAATTCACCAACTAATTATCTACTCTTCCTTAACCAACATACAAATCTTCAGTTCATTGGTTTGAATTAATGGGTGAATGCATTGTCTGGATTATAGTTCTTCTATAAATATAGCCTCTTCTCCTTCTAATTTGATTTGCTGAGATTTTCTAAAAAGTGAATTGAAGCATACATACATTAGTAATATCATTCTAGAATTTAGAGAGAATTCAGTAGCAGCAAGTCCAATTCACTTATAGTAGAGGTATAAAATTCTTTCTTGTTCTTCATCTTTTGTTTTTTGAGATTTCTTAATTCTTGAGTTAAGCATGAAATCCATGAAGTTATGAATGGATAATGGTTGTTAGATGTTGTATAAGACTTATAATCCTATTAGTATACAATGTAGCATGCTTGCAATCAAATTTGTATAAAGTTTCTGTGTTTGGGTTGGATTTTTGCCGAAGCAGGGAACCTTCTGGTTCAGTCCGGACGTGGCGCAGCTACGCCGGTTATACACTGAGGCGCAGCACAGCTGCGCCGGTTACTAGATCCAGTTCCTGCTTTCTGCTAGAAATCTGTTATGGTATAAATAACTAATGTGACTTGAACAAGTGTACTAATGAGCTTGGCATGCCTATATGGATATATTGAGACAATGTAAGCATGTTCTACTAAGAGTTGCATGCATACTTATAGTTTTGAAATAAACTTAGCATTTTATAAACAAACTTCGAATTTTGGAAACGAACTCGATATGTATACTTGCCATTTAACATTCTGACCTTGCAAGCGTATTAGTATGATTTAAAGATGTATGAGAAGCATGTTAACTCGTGTATATAGGTGTCATAATGTACTATGAACATGTGAACCTCACTAGCGTACATTCCTAACGAAAATGTAAGTTTTGAAGGTGAACATTAACATGTAAATACCATGTACTCATTCTGATTTTACGAGCATGTTAGAATGGTTTAGAAATGTATAAAAGACATGTGGTCTTATGTATATATGGTTCATAGTATGACAAGAGCATATTAGACCTCACTATTAAACATTTCTAATAAAAATATAAGCTTTGATTGTGAACCTTAACATGTTATTGTAAGTTTCATATTCTGATATTTATGGGCACATGTGATAGTATTCTTAGACTCACTCACGTATCATGCATGTATATATACCATGATTAGTTGTCGTGATTCAAAATTTGGGTAAACGAAGCATGTTTTCAAACTAATGACACTGATAGTTGCATGTATACGATATGAATACTCATGAACATGCTAAATATAAGTATACGAACACCTTATGTGTTTACAAGGTGAGCATGCTAGATTTCGTAACGTCATAACCTTGAATGACCGTAAGTCGTCAAAAGTATTAACATAGAGCCTATATCCTGTAAATTGGTTGTGAAAGGGTTGAACCAACATGGAAAGACTCTTTAATATGTATACGTGCTATGTGTATCGTATGTTGATACGTGGATCCGATTTCGACTGTTAACTTATGAGAATGCCATAACTTGCTAAAATGAAATATATTTTAGTATTGCTTGTAGTTTTATGTGATATTAATAATATGAGAGCATGTTTGCTAATTGTTGCGATCTTATATGATATGAGAATGTGTTTAAACTCTAAAGGAGGAACGTTAAGGATAGAAATTATATCCTATATAACTGTGTAGCTAGGTTAAAACTTAGCTTATGTGTTAATCGTATATTCGAAGATAAAATGTGAAGTTAAACTATATGGCTATTGGATATCATATATATATACGTAATTATATTACGATAGGGATTTGAAAGTGTTGAATTACTTATCATGGATAAACTACGCATAAGGCAAGTATCTAAACCTTATCTCTTTGGATGCAAGTTTCCTAACTTACACTCTTTTACGGTACAAGTATCCTAACCGACGCATTTACTTTATGCAAGTATTCTATCCTTGTATATTGCGAACTAGTTTCTTTACTTAATCGTTTTAATTGAATTAGTATACTTGAACTCTTATTTCATTAAAGCTATTATTCATGTTGAACTTGGTATTGTTCTTGAATATTGTTAAAGTGTCTATGCCATTTGATTCGGCTAGACTTATATTATTGAAAAGCGACCCAAACTCATTGATTGGTGCGGGATCTTGTAATTGACTGAGAAGAGCAAACTTCTTTGAAGGGAATATATAATTGTCGGAGAACCGACGTGCGTACTTGAGTATGATTGATTGTTATGCATAACGTATGGTACTTTAGGCTGATCACCTGTTGTACCTGTTTTTGATTTGGGTTATCAGTTTAATACTGTTAATTCTAGTAGAAGTTCATAGTCCTTAGTGACTGCTCAGTATTCAGTTATCTGAAATTTTGAATTGATTTATTATTGAATCACATTGATATTATTCTGTCTTTAGCAACTGTTATTGAGAACTGTTGATATTCTTGTTATCCTTGAACTATCAAACCTTGCTATACCTTTTTGAGAATTGAGAATTATATTACTCACCCTTATTGTATATTACTTACTGGGCAAATTGTGCTCATTCTTGTTTTTCCTAAAAACATTTCAGTTAAGGCCGAGCAGTGCGGACCCTCGAGTACCGACAAGGGCAAGGGAAAGGCTACTGAGTAGCTTTGATTATGTAAAACTTATGATATTATGTACTAGTTAAGGTTATTTATGCTTAAGATATGTCTAAGCTATGTCATCACTGTTTAAGTTACGAGGCCTTGGGACGTGAATAATTATATTATTTAAATGTAATTTATTTGGTATTAGTTGTGTATTATTCCGCTGTGCAATGCGACATTTTGTCGTATTATTATTGTGATGTATTACCATGAGCACGTGACAAACCGAATTCGAGAGACCAAGTGGCGGTCCCGGATTTGGGGGCGTCAAAGTTTCTGCTGGTGAGTAAATCTTTCTTGTACCTTTTTGATTTCAATATTTATATTTGTCAATCTTGATCACTGAGGACTTTTGATATTGACATGACCAGTTCTGGGCATTTGCGAAGCTTCCTTGCCTACGGCCCGCCACTGCTTTAGGTCTGGAGACCTATCCTTGAGGACAGTGTTGGCATCACTTGACTTTGACGGAGGTCCCTGTTGTTGAGGGATTTATACATGCTCGCTTACAGTTGGAGCTTTTGACGGCTGGATCGATCTCCTAGACGATGTATACCTCATAACTTTTGACCGTCGAATTTGAGGGAGGCTTTCCCACTGGTCAAGAATTTGTATTATCGACCAACAGAGTCCCGATTTTGACAGAGGAAGCCTGGGAGCTGTATTTGGGAGAGCGTGCCATCAGGAGTATTATGGGTGAGATCCGCATTCCCATTGTTCCTCCTACTTAGCATCATTGGCCGTTGATCATGCCTTTGACAGACATTACCATGGGTGGGCATAGATGGCTTCACCCTATCAGAGGGTCCGTTCAGCTTGGAGGTGTTTAGCAAATGGTGGAGTCCTCGCACTATTGGAGATCAGACTCGTGATATCCAATTCATGGAAGACATGGTGCCAGGGTCCGTGATGATGACGGACTAGATAGCTTGCCTCAGGGAGCCGACTCATTTAGACCAGATTGCAGATCTGACCCAAGAGTTGGATAGGGCTCGCTTCTTTATCAGGCACCTTGGTCAAGATCCTTCAGAGGTATCTTCTTTTGACCCATCCAGCTCAGGAGGAGGCCCCTCTTTATGTCCATTTAGCAGCAGTTTTGTAGGGGTAGATCCTCCCTTATATAGCCCAGATATGCCTGATGACCGCAACTTTGTATATACAGCGGAGATGGAGCAAGTTGATCACCTGAACGTGGATTATTTGGATCTCTTTAGATAGCTATGGCAGCTATATTTTTGGTCAGCCACTGTTTTGGCTATTTGGCGATTGTGTCATCATTTTAATAGACCACTGTTAGTACTTGGGTGGTGGTGCCCCATTTCCCTGTATTCTTCATTTCTCTTTGTATTATCAGACAGGGATGATGCCCGCAGTAGATAGTTTATCATAAATATTCATGTTATTTCCTATCTATCGCATCATGTTTATATATATCATCATGAATATATTATATCATATGTATGCATTTAGACAGATGAGTTTAGATTTGACCCCTGGATGGCCTTATGGTACGGTGACACAGATGACGTCATCAGTTGTGAGCCGTATTGAGCATTTGCCACATTCTGAGGTGGCTTCATCATTGAGGTCATGGTACGAGAGCCTGCCCTTCTCAGCTAGAGGGACAGTAGACCAGATGTTAGGGCATTCATTGGCTTTTACAGATTTTTAGGTGCCATATGAGTTTGTGGATGGCATACTATCCTGCTGGATACCCAAGAGGCAGGTGTTTAGATTTGGGTGACATGAGCTGACGCCGACTCTAGAGGAGTACGAGCGGCTTACCGGTCTGGCTTTGGACTTGCCATGTCCCGCACTGCTATTAGTGATATGCGGAGACCATTCCTGCGGATGTCTGGTCTTCGTCAGAGGGTAGTCGCGGACGAGATCATATCTGGGCGTGTGATCTCGATTGACTTCTTAATCGATCAGTTTTGGGGAGCTTGATAGCTACGATCAACATGTTGAGGATTTTATTATTTCAGTAGAGGCGTGGCATCTGGCTAGGGTAGATATTCTTTTGATATATATTGTGGCATACGTCTACATGTCGCTGTGCTTGGATCACTTGGATGTGGGATTGGTAGTTGTTGTTCGGGCCCTTAGACAGGGTAGTACCATTATCCCTATGATATTGGCTAAGACACTGCGGTCAGCCACTTACTGTATTACCCACCCGGAGGGGTTCTTCAGGGGTAGTTCGGTCTTGCTGTACATATAGCTGATGTCTCATATCCGACCGATTGGATCTTTTAGGCATCGTGGGTATTATTTTTCCTATGATATATCTATGTCATACTCCTTTCAGCCGGCAGAGTGTACCGATGCAGAGATATGGTCGGCACTTTTGTCGAAAATTGATCATCTGTTCTTGATTTTTCCATGCTCAGGGTTAGCTTCCCCATATAGTTTCGTCACCCATGCACCTGGTATGGATTACTTGCCCCTAGCGGGTTTGAGGGGAGTGACCACTTATCATCCCCTGGCTGTTATAAGCCAGTTTGATCAGTTTCAGAGCCTGCACCGATTCGAGGGGTCTGCTGATCAGAGGATGTCAGCATCGCCTATGTAATCAGCCAATTTGATCAGAGTATATATGTGTTGGACTCATAGAGAGAGGGTTGAGTTCTCCAGTAGCCATTCGGACCTTTCTCCAGAGTATTCTGTATGGCTGGAGGCAGATATGGCAGCAGTAGCATTTGTTCCTTTAGCTCCTATTGTAGATTCTGATGAGGAGGAGCCTATGGAGGACCCTGATTCTCCTACTGAGGATGAGCTATTCGTAGGTTTAACAGCGGCACTGGTCAGTGATCCACCGACTATTCCTGCAGGCACAGATCCGGCTTTGGCAGATTTATTGTTCAGGATAACCCTTGAGCGGGACTCGGCTAGAGCGCAGATGTTGACCGCCTTATCTGGTAAAGATATAGCTTTAGCTAAGAGGGACGCACTTCGAGTCACTCACGATGCTGGCTTGATAAAGAGGAGATCCGATCTGCCAGAGATGCAGCTGTTGTGGAGAGGGATGAGATTCTCTCAGCCAGAGATGCAGCTTTAGCTAAGATCGAGGATACTTTGATTGCTAGAGATGCAGCTTTTGCGAAGAGGAATGAGGCTATAGCTTCCCGTGATTTCTACATTGCTGACAGTACTGCTCTTCGATCTTATACGCACGGCTTGGTTACCAAGATGAGCGCATATATTGATGACTACAGTGCCACACTGCAGATAACTGTGGAGGTTTTGAGTCGTATAGAGGCTGAGGGTGTTGCACTTGCAGCTGCTCCTCCATCTTCAGAGAGAGATGCCATGGTGGCATTGCTGGCCCGCTTATCCTTGGGTCCATAGACTAGCTTTTTTTTCCTCCACAGACTAGATCAGCCATTTTTGTCACGTACAAGGCATTATGTATACATCAAACAGTTTTATATCAGAGAAATATATTTTTGATTCACTTCCCTGTTTGGAGATGTATCGTCATTGCTGAGTGATTACCACTTCTTTTATGACTCACTGTTGTTGATGTATCTTGAGCTTCTCCTTGATGGACTGATAGTTGAGATGTCAGGGAGTATCTCAGATGGTCCTGTTGATCAGGTAAACTGGATAGGATTTAGCTTCTGTATGGCTTTCGGTGTCTTAGAACTGGTTTTTATTGGGGTTTTTATTTTTTCTTGAAAGTCAAACCGCACCATAAATTACTGCCTATGTACTCCCAGGTGGAGGAAGATCAGGTCATTCGTAGTTTTGGCTTCTATTAGAGAGGGTTTGAAAAGTATTTGCCTTGGGCTTTGAGTTTGGTTTGATGAGTTTTTGAGTTTTTATTTGGTTTGACTGCACCAGAAATGGCTGCCTACGTACTCCCGGGTGGAGGGAGATCAGGTCATTCGTAGTTTCAGCTTTCTAGTGAAATCAAACCTGATTTGATTGGTAGTACCCGGATGCGGGTGTGCATGTGCTTCAGACAAAGTACCTCTTCACGGTGTCTAAGTTGATGAGTTGGGGAAATTCGTTCCCATCCATTTCTTGTAATCTGATAGTTCCTCCCGTCAATACTTCCTTGACAATGAAAGGGCCTTCCCAATTAGGGGCAAACTTTTGTTTAGCTTCGTCTTGATTGGCTAAAACTTTCTTCAGCACCAAGTCGTTTTCTTTGAATTGCCGTATTCGGACCTTCTTGTTGTAAGATCGAGCAATCCTTTGCTGATACAACTGCCCGTTAAAAATGGCTATAGCCCTTTTTTCATCTATCAGGGATAGTTGGTGATATCGGTCTTGCAACCACTGGTCTTCATCCATTTGAGCATCAATCAATACTCACAAGGATTCCATCTCTACTTCTATGGGGAGGACTGCTTCCATGCCATAGACCAATGAATAGGGGGTAGCCCCTGTAGAGGTGCGCATTGACGTCCTGTATGCTAACAAGGTTAGAGGCAGTAAGTCAAGCCATTCTTTGTGATTGGCGGACATTTTTTGCATGATCTTTTTGATATTCTTGTTGGCCGCTTCGATAGCACCATTCATCTTGGGCCGATAGATGACGGGTTGAGATGCTTAATGTGGAACTTGCTGCACAGTTCTCTCATCATTTGATTGTTCAGGTTCTTAGAGTTGTCTGATATGATCACCTCTGGTTGTCCATATCGACAGACGACATTGTTTTTTATGAAAACAATGATGAGCTCTTTTGTGACTTTGGTAAAAGAGGCAGCTTCAACCTATTTGGTGAAGTAATCGATTATGGTGAAGATGAATCGATAACCATTGCTGGCTTTTGGTTCTACTGGTCCGATCACATCCATTCCTCACATGGAGAGAAGCCATGGTTAACTCATGTTGTGCAGCTCATTTGGAGGAACATGTATGGCATTTCCATGTACTTAGCATTGAAAACATCTCTTAATGTGATCATCGCAGTCAGCTTTGACAGAGATCCAATAATGACCTGTTCTTAATATCTTCCTGGCCAGTAGATGACCGCTCATGTGTGGACCACAGACTCCACCGTGGACTTCATCCATCAACCTCTGGGCTTGATCTTTATCAAGGCATCTTAACAGGCCTATTCCATCATCTCTTTTATAGAGGGAATCTCCGCTTAGATAGAACTTCATAGCCATCTTGTGAATCCGCTTTTGCGCAGACTGGCTTGCTACAGCGGGTGTAGATCTATCTCGTAGATATTCCTTGATGTCTTGATACCAAGGCTGCTTGATAGGAGGTATTTCATCTGATACTTCTCTAATGTAATTCCCGTATGTCGGGGCCTTATGAATTATGAATTTGATGTTGGGAAACCTACTCCTATCGGATATGCGAATTAATGAAGCCAACGTTTCCAATGCATCGGCGAAGTCATTCCTTCCCCGAGGAATATGGCTGAAAGTTATGTCCTCAAACTCCAGTGATATTCTGATGACCTGCCGATGATAGGGCAGCAAGTGCCGTTCCTTGGTGTGATATGCCCCAGTGGATTGTCTAATGACCAACTCAGTGTCTCCAAAGACCAGTAGGTGTTTGATACCCATGGATTGAGCTAGTTTCAACCCCATTATACAGCCTTCATACCCGGCCGTGTTGTTAGTGTTGCCAAATTGAAGTTTGGTAGCCACGGGATATTATTCTCCTGTACCAGAGATAAGGACTGCCCCAGCTCCGGCACCTTCCACGTTTACTGCTCCATCAAAATACATTTTCCATGGTTGGACTGTATTCTCTTGCTGGAGTTACTGAATTGTCATGATTCCATTGTCTAGGAAATAGGTCTCCAGGGGCTCGAACCCTCCTCAAGGTGCTTCAGCTAATTGATCTGCAATGCCTTGACCCTTGATTAACTTCTGAGTCATGTAGACAATGTCGAACTGTTGTACGATAACCTGCCATTTAGACAGTCGACAGTTCAACATTGGCTTGTTGAATACGTATTTGAGTGGATCCATGCAGGATATGAGGTAGGTCGTGTGCCCATGGAGGTAATGTTGTAACCTCACGGCGGCCCATGCTAACGCACAGCACGTTTTCTCGATCTACTTTTGTTCATCACTGCTGAATCTTTTGCTGATGTAGTAGATGGCTCTTTCTTTGCTACTATCAACTTTCTGTCCGAGCATGCAGCCCATTGCATTGGCATTGACGGACAAGTACATGAACAAGGGAACTCCATCCCTCGAAGGTACCAATACTGGTGCTTCGATTAGCTGCTTCTTGATGGCAAGGAAGGCTTGTTGACAATCCTCATTCCATTTGGTGGAGGAATTCTTCCATAGTAACTTGAATATGGGTTCACAAGTTGCTGTGAGCTGGGAAATGAATCGGCTTATGAAGTTGATCCTTCCCAAAAACCCACGTATCTCCCTCTCTATTCGAGGTACTGGCATCTCAGTTATGGCTTTGATTTTGGCAGGGTCTAGTTCAATGCCTCGATTACTCACCAAGAATCCTAGCAGCTTATATGCTTTGACACCAAAAGCATATTTGGCGGGATTTAGCTTGAGGTTGTACTTGTGCAACCTGTTGAACAGCTTCTTGAGATGGTCCATATGATCATCCTCCCTCCGGGATTTGATGATGATGTCGTCCACATAAACCTCTATTTCTTTGTGCATTATATCATGATACGTGGCTCCGAAATTGATGAGGCCGAAGGATAGTCGTCTATAGCAGAAGGTTCCCCAAGGAGTGATGAAAGCTGTTTTCTCGGTCCTCTTCAGCAACCATGATTTGATGGTAACCAGCGAAGCAATCCACGAAGGAATACATGTCATACTGCGCTGTATTGTCTATCAGGATGTGGATGAAAGGTACCAGGAAATTGTCCTTGAGGCAGGCTTTGTTCAAACCCCGGTAATCCAAGCATACTCATACCTTCCCTCCGGGCTTAGGCACTGGGACTATGTTGGAAATCCACTCTGGGTAGGTTGATACCATGATGATCCCAACTTTGAATTGTTTAACAATTTCTTCTTTGACTTTCAGACCCCATTCAGGTTTCAATCGCCTGAGCTTTTGTTTGACTGGTTTGAACCCGTCTATAATGGGCATTCAATGAATGATAATGTCAGTAGAGAGGCCAATCATGTCTTCATGTGACTATGCAAATACATCCTGGAATTGTGTTAGGAGTTCGATCAGGTAGGCTTTTTGGTCTGGTGTGAGGTCTAAACCTATCTGGATTTCTTTGATGTTTTTGGATGTTCCTATGTTGATAATGGTGGTTTGGTCGAGGTTTGGTTTGGGTTTGTCTTCGACCCATTCTTTGATCTCCTCGGGCACCTCATAGTCATCTTCCTCCTCTTGATCAATATCCATCAAGTCAAAGTTCAGTTCTACATCAAAGTCGTAGTCACTTTGACATGTTAACATCTCATCAGCAGAGACAAACACATCCAACGCTTGAGTCCTGAAAACAAAAAGGCTTTCATCTTAGATATATACGACTGCTTAAATATACATAGCATTCTGTAAAGCATGACAAAGTTGCTGCTATAGCTGTGCAATCAAAAGTAAGCAGTAAATGAAAGCATGATTAAAGGGCAGATTGACTCTCTATGCCCCTTTACTTTTTTCGACCGAGGCAAGGGACACTGCTCCAGTTATTTAAGGTCAGATCCTCATGAACCGGGAGGATCAGGAATTTGTGATTATCTGTCTCGTCTTGGATGACGACTGAGACATCCTTTATAATAGGGCCGGGGTTTTTCTTTGAACTGCCCCCTTTTTCCTTTTTGATGCGAGGAATTTGAATTTGATCCTCGTCTTTGCTGTCTGGGATCTCATCATTCATACCCTCTTAGCTTATGATGACTCGCATATTAGCGAATGGGTCTCGTCCTTCATACAGGATTTTTCTTTTCCCTTTTTGCTATCTGCCTCAAGCTTGAGGGCCTTTCTTTCCTTGACGGGTATAATTGGAGGAAACAGCATATGGCTGATACCATAGTAGGGATCTTCCTCATTGGTTTTACCCATCCGGCATTAGTAAGATTTGGCAGAAGTATGGTGGAAACATGAGCTTTGGGATGCTTATGTTGGTTCTTGTAATTTACCTTGGATGAATATCCTAATCCTGCTCTCCCAGTCTGACTTGGGATTTGTATCAGGCTCTTGATACCTTGTTGATTCTTTCCTAACCCTTCTCCAGGTTGGAAACCCAAAGATACCATTTCCTGGCCCACTGTCATTACTTCGGTGGAGACCTTAGGCTTCAGGGTTGGTGCTCCGATAGGTAGATACTACATATCGCTCACCGCCAGAGCTTGAAAACTTACAGGTTCAATCCCTGCATCTAGGCTGATCACTAGCATGTCTCCCTGTATGCAGACAGGGTATTCTGGTTCAGCGTTGATCGTAATTAGGTTATCGTTGATAATGTATTTGAGCTGTTGATGGAAGGTGGATGGCACTGCCCCTGCCATATGAATCCATGGCCTACCCAGCAATAGGTTATATCTAGTGGCGATATTGAGCACCTGAAAGGATACGTAGAAAGTGTGTGGGCCAATCTCCAAGGGTAGTTCTATTTCTCCCATAGCTTGGCGTCGCGATCCATCGAAAGCCCGGATGACCACATGACTGGTTTTGATCCAGTTCAGGTTAATCTTCATTCTTTCCAAGGTATCATAGGGATAGATGTTGAGGGATGATCCTCCATCTATGAGCGCTCCTCCGATCACATGCTCGAAAGAAATCAAAGTTATATGCAGGGACTTATGATGGCATGTTCCCTCTACAGGGATATCATCGTCAGTGAAAGAAATCACATTGCTGTTAAAAATGTGTTCCACCATATAACGGAATTTCTCGGCATCTACGGTATGTGACAGATGGGCTTCTTCTAGTAATTTCACTAGAATATTGCAATGATCTACTGAGGATAAGACCAAGTCAATGATAGACATTTGCTTGGGTGCGTCCTTCAGGTCTTGCACTATCTTGATTTCATTTTATCCCATCTTGTTAAGGAATACTTTAATTTTCTCTTCAGCCACCTTTATTTTGGCTTTGATGACTGGCTTGATCACCCGCTGAGGCATGTATAATGGATTGTCCTTCGGTACAACGGTAATGTTGTTTAAGGTGGACCCTTCATTGTTCCCATAGTTCCATGGGACCCGCTTCAGATTAATAATTGGATACTGGGGTCTGAAGGGCAATATCAAAGGCTCGAGTGCACCCACCTTCACAGGATTTTGTATTTTTTGGACCGTTTTCCCTGGTAGTACTAAGGGTGTGAGGGTAGACTCCCTATCACAGGATATGACAGCCACTGTGTTTTGGTTCCATACAGTGGGGATCCAGAGAGTGTCGTTATATAAAAGATTGAGAATTTGATCTCCCCTTATCAGGTCACCATTTTCAATCATGTCTTGAATCGGGTTACGAAGCGCCCAGCAATCCTCAGTATCATGACCGGGTGAATTGGAGTGGTACTGATATATTTGATCAAGTTTGAATTTTCTGGCCCGAGGGTTCAATGGTAGTAACAAGTCTGCAACCATTCCCTGGTTGATTAGCATCTGGAGGATTTCTTCCATTGACAAGTTTAGGTTGGTGAAGTTCCTTTGAAATAGGAATTTTCCACTAGTTTGGACGCTTGCTTCTTCAACCCCTTTATTAGTCCAGGATTCATGCTCATGAAACCGGTTATGATCCGTCATGGGATTGATCTCTGGTGTGGGAAGATGATCGATATCAGACCGATTGGCCCGTTTGTTCATTTTCCTGGTGATCTGATGCTGGTAGACGACAAGTTCTGCTAATTGTTCGATTCGTTCCTTGATAGAGTTTATTTTCTGCTCTATCAGGAACCTTCTTTCTGAAACTTCCCAACTGTCTGGGGTGCTGTTACTGGATGGACTTGATTCTCCCACATAACGGAGGTACTTGGATCCTTCTCCATTTGTGGTGCTGATCATATTGACATTCTCCTCTTTATGTTGTGGGAGAGGATTGTCCTGCACATGTGGTTGTTCAGGCTTTGTTACCACAATCTCTTGGTTGTCGATCAAGTCTTAGATCTTGTGTTTGAGAGACCAACAGTTTTATGTGTCATGGCCTGGAGATCTAGAGTGGTAAGCACACTTCTTGCTTGGGTCAAAATTCCGTCCACCGGTGTTGGTGGGTGGCAGGAGTTGGACGATCTTCTTTTGAGCTGTCAGAAGTTTGAATACATTCTCGAGTGAATCCCCTAAAGGGGTGAAAGTTCTTCAACGCCTGACCTTCATATTTTTCTTGAATGGAGGGTTTGAAGGCTGTGCTGGAATTTGAATAGGGGTATAGTTCCTCCTTTGAATGGGCATATTGTTTGATTCGCCCCTTAGATTTTGTCCTTACAATACTAAGGACACTTCTTAATTTTTCTTCTTGTGTACCCTCTGGAGATTACTTCCGTAATTTTTGGACTGAATATGTTCAGCAACAGCTTCGAGGGCGGTCAGATCTTTGATCTTCCCGGATTTGAGCCCCATTTCTGCCATTTCGCCGTGTTTGATCATTTCAGAGCATGGTTTTCCTATGCCTGCTAGGACCTTCTCATAATAAGGCGCTTCTTGGATGTCGATGAAGGTCATGACTATCTCAGACTCAATCATGGCTGGGGTAACTTGTGGTGTAACCCGTCTCCATCGTTGAGCATACTCTCTGAATGATTCAGTGTTCTTTTTCTTGATCTTGGTTAACTGATATCTGTTTGGAGCCAACTGAGATTGGAAGTTGTACTGACTGAGGAAGGCATGGGCCAACTCTTCCCAGCTGTGAATCTTAGAATTATCTAGGCGAGCATACCAGGCTCTGGCCTTTCCAGTTAGACTATTTTGAAATAACTGCATTTGAAGTTTCTCGTCCTCTGCATAGGATCTGAGTTCTCCGATGAATACTTTCAGATGTGTATAAGGATCTCCCAATCCATTATATTTCTCGAAATTGGGAGTTCTGAATTTCTCGGGATAACGGGCTCCGGGGAAAATATAGAGCTCGGAGTAATTAACACTGCCAAATGTCCAAGTCCCTTTGATAGATCGGAGAGTTTCCTCCATTTGTTGTACTTTCTTGATGATGTCATCGGCTTCCTGTTCTTTGTTAAGGACGGTGATTTCAGGGGTTTTGTTGGTTGTGTCCTGGTTTTGTGGTCCAGGAATCTGAGTCTCTGCCTTTTCGGTCTCTTGACTACCACTACCACCACAAGGTGCTCTTGGTTCTGTGTGAGCTTGGGCTTGCTACCCTTTAAGGGCCTTGCTTTGTTCTCTAAGGAAACCAGCTAGTTTAGCTATCTGATTTCTTAGTCCTTCGAACTCTTCCCTAGACACAGGGGTGGACTCTGTTTGAGCACTTGAAGCCATGTCCGTGGATGGACTCTGTGCTTTCTTAGACTTAGACCTAGTGATAGGACCAATTTTTCACCTACACCAAAACGTAGGCGTGTCAATTTCCTGAGGTAGGTAGAGATAGGATGCATGATGTGTTTTTTATTCTTATCCTACAAAATCGAAGTTAGTTATTTTGATGACAGGATGACAAGATTTAAATATTGAAAATTGGACATTGAATTGAAAGAGGAAGGCATGAAGAAGCTTCCCGTCAGATTTGGTTAATCAGAGGCTGACCTATCTTAGGTTACTCTCGCGTGGCTTTTTGGTATGAAGGTCCCCAGATCATCGCAATCTACTAGAGGGAAAATTAATCTGATCTTTCAACTGGAGCGAATCTGGGTGGTGCATTTTCATGAGCCCCAGAGACTTAGTCAATCCCCAGAGACATTACTTATCACCGACGGGTTTTGCCTCCTTGTGAGAGGAACACAACATACATTCACATACATCGTGTCTTACCCTTATGCATATGATGACAATTCGTGCAAAGCACTAATATGGGTGCGAAGCACTAATATGGGTGCGAAGCACTAAAAAGCAGGAAAGCATTCATTCATATTCCTTTAATGTAAAGATGCAGTATTCATGCATTCATTCAATGTAAAGAAGAAGCATTCAAGCATTCATTCAGTGTGGAGACGTAGAATTCACGCATTTATTGTTTTGAAATAGAAATATTTGAAAAGATTTGAAAGCGGCCTAAGCCCTCTACTGTCCCCAGCAGAGTCGCCACTAGTCGACGTCGGGAAAAAATCTGATGGTCGGGTCACAACCCGGAACTTTCATCTCTTCCTAAGTTATCTCTACCCTTACTCTTTTTATTGTGAAAAAGGTTTTGAAGAGTTTTTTAGGAAAAAGGCCAACATGTATCATGTTAACGATTTGATCGTTTTACAGAGTCGCCAGTTGGTAGATTTGAAACGGTTGTACCAACTCAACCGAGTTTTGTTTAAAAGAGGCCCAATTACTGGACACGGTCGAAACTTGATCTTTGAAATTAAAGTTTTGAGTTTGGGGGCTTGGTTAAGTGTGGGGAAGGTGTTAGGCACCCCACGACTCCCGTGTAAACACGGTACCATATCTTTTTAATATTTCCCTTAAAACTGAAATGCGTGTGTGAATGTTATTTGAAAATTGGGCCTATGTTTGATTGATTGATTGAAAGTAGTGCTATGCTTCGTTGAACCTATATACGAAGGGTTTTATTTTATTTGCAAAAAGTCTTTGATTTGATTTGCAAAAGTGCTTAATTTGATTTGCAAAAGCTTTTCTTTTGATTGAATTGAAATGATGTTTTGAAAGCATTTTTTCAAACCCCTACGCTAACATAGGAATTGAAGCTTGTTGATACTTCTAATTTTATCTTTATAGCCTTAAGGCTGCATTTGAATGGTGATTGTCGGGCTGCGAGGCTTCCTCGACCACAAAAATAAATATACAAGTGTCGGTCTCCTCATGGGCATGATATCTATCAGAGGGACTCTGACATGACAAACTATATTTTCACTATGTTGAGACCTTAAATCCGGATAACCGTTTTAAGGTCTGTTGCATGTACATTTTTACAGAAAAACTGACAGGGTACATCTGTAAAGCGGAGTTTGTCCATCGTGGGAATCAGATTCTGATCGATTTGATCATGAATCCCACCATTCCTAGGCTCACATATGAGTAGCCAATAAACCTGCACAGTCAAATTTGTATAGAAATAGAAATATATCCCAAATGTTGCCGGAATCGAGGATTCATTTAGTAAATCCTGGTTCGTATCTGGTCGAAGCGTCTGGTTCCCACTAGATAACGATCTAAGGGACGCGAGGTTGCATTTGACTGAAAATTCTGATTCATAATGAATGAATATTTAAAGTGTCAGTTTAATAAAAAGCAAGTAAAGCAATATATATATATATACAAAAATTGTAAAGGGCGATGGGTTTTAACGCCGGTGCCGGACTGGAATTGAAATATATATATATATATATATATATATATTGACAAAAAAGTAGTCAACAAGGACTGGGAAGAGAACCCAGTCGTGGTGAAGGCTGCTTATATATGCATATTTATATATAAAAGCAGTAAAAAGGCCACAAAATAATCCAGACCGGACAGAAATGTAAATGTACAAAAACATAGTCAACCAAAATTGGGAAGAGAACCCAGTGGTGGTGAAGGCTGCTTATATATGCATAGTTATATATAAAAGCAGTAAAAAGGCCACAGAATAATCCAGGGCGAACAAAATGTAAATGTACAGAAAAGTAGTCAACCTAGGAACTGGGAAGATAACCCAGTAATGGTGAAGGGTGCAAAAGTAGTAAAAAGGCCACAGAATAATCCAGGCCGGACAGAAATATATAAATATATATATATATATATATATATATATTGACAGAAATGTAGTCAACCAAGACTGGGAAGAGAACCCAGTGGTGGTGAAGGCTGCTTCTATATGCATAAATATATATAAAAGTAGTAAACTACCTCGAATTTGACATCCAGGCTTAACAGAATTGAAAAGTTAGTATATATACAGTTGAATAAACATAAAATAAAAAGGCAAACCCGGACTGAGAAGATAACCCAGTCCGGCAAAGTTGTTTAAAATTAAGATACTAGTGCACTGAAGCTGTTAGAGCTGCCGGATCGTCAATCCGAGTTGTAGAAATGCCAAAAATTGAGTTTATGTACAAAAATGTATAAAATATTGACGAAAATGGCCACGAAACAAAGTTCCAGGCATTTTTAGAAAACAAAATTTGATATGCAAGTGCAAAACAGTGCAAAGAAGTAGTATTAACTTTTTGATCGTAAAAATACTTAAAATGGACTGCAACACGAGCTTTTTGCCGAATCGTTGGCTCTAAACATCAGAATCTACCTATTTTTTTTATATGTGGTAGTATGTGGGTATATCTACGTGT
Source organism: Panax stipuleanatus (assembly GCA_020205555.1). Lineage (NCBI taxonomy): Eukaryota > Viridiplantae > Streptophyta > Magnoliopsida > Apiales > Araliaceae > Panax > Panax stipuleanatus. Next base: position 90,354,806 of record CM035121.1, read on the forward strand.
TAGAGTGAAAAAATTTGGGTTTAGAAGAGGTGAAAACGTTAAAAAATTAAACAGGCAGAGGTTCGCTGCGTTTCAAAATTCTTAAAAATGAGGGGGGCACATTTTTTTATAGGCCAGGGAGCCTTAGCGCTACCTGCTTCTGCCAGCAAGTAGAGGTATGGCTCCCCTGGTAGGGCCCACGTGTCCGGTTGAGTCGTCTCAAAGTACGTGCACTCAGAACAAAGCGAGGTCGAAGTCGAAACTTTCTAACTTTTGATCGGAGCTTCCGTTTGAGGCGTGCTTGTACCTTTACGAAAAGCCCTCGCTGAGAGTGTCATAATGACATAGGATAAAACTTTTTCTGGGTCCAGGAAGATGGGTTCATAACCAGGTCTTCGATTCCCCACAGTTTGTTCGTTGAGCTGTCTTGCACTGTTTGCACTCGGGATCAGTCGTTATGAATCTTTCTGACCTTGGTGGCATCAATTCAGCTTGAGTTTGACTGAATAGGCTTAGGGTTGGTAAAATAACCATTTTCCCCCTCTTGGGGTTGCCCTTAGTGTCGGCATGGCCTTTAGTTGACTTCCGGGAGTTGTTTCCAAGACTTGGATCCCATTCGAGTCTGTTTGTCTTCAGTGTAGTCTCTGAGACTGAGTTGATCGTTCCAGGTTTTCCTCTGGAGATGTTGTGGAGCTTCAGGTTTGTTCTCAAAGTTGACTTGACCTCCCGGGTTGAGACCGAGGCTGACCTGTACTTCCCGTGTTCAGACCGGGGCTGCTCTGTACCTCCAGGGTTGAGATCGGGGTTGAGTTGGCATCCAGAGATTGGTGTTCGAGGCTATGATTGTCTCAATATTTGTGATCATGGTTGATCTGAAAGGCCTGATATTGAGATCGGGGTTAATCTGACGATTCGATTAGAGATCGGAGTTGATTTGATACCCCGATATTGAGATCGGGGTTGATCTGACGGTTCGATTGGAGATCAGAGTTGATTTGATGCCCCAATATTGAGATCGGGGTTGATCTGACGGTCCGATTGGAGATCAGAGTTGAGTTGATGGCCCGATATTGAGAGCGGGATTGATCTGACGGTCCGATTGGATATCGGAGTTGTTTTGACGGCCCGATATTGAGATCGGCATTGATCTGACGGTCCGATTGGAGATCAGAGTTAATTTGATGGCCCGATATTGAGATTGGGGTTGATCTGACGGTCCGGTATTGAAACCAGAGTTAATTTGATTGACCGGTATTGAGACCGAATTTGAACTGGAGGTCCGGTATTGAGACCGGAGTTGATTTGATTGACCGGTATTGAGACCGATTTTGAACTGGAGGTCCGGTATTGAGACCGGAGTTGATTTGATTGACCCGCTTTGCCCTCTTATAGTATTAGTAGTAGGGGTAGGAAATTTTAAGTGTCTATAGTTATATCAGCAAAGGATTACTCGATCCTACAACAAGAAAGTTCGAATACGACAATTCAAAGAAAATAACTTGGTGCTGAAGAATGTTTTGGCCAATCAAGATAAAGCTAAAGGAAAGTTCGCCCCTAATTGGGAAGGCCCTTTCATTATCAAGGAGGTGTTGACAGGAGGTGCTATCAGACTACAAGAGATGGATGGGAGCAAATTTCCCCAACTCATCAATTCAGACACCCTTAAAAGGTACTATATCTGAACCCCATGCATGCCCGTATCCAGGTCCTACAAATCAAATCAGGTTCGATTTTCACTAGAAGTCGGAACTACGAATGACCTGATCTCCCTACACCCGGGAGTACGTAGGCAACCATTTCTGGTGTGGTCAAACCAAATAAAAATTTAAAACTCATCAAACCAAACGCAAAACACAAGACAAATACTTTTCAAACCTCTCTCACAGAAAAACTGAACTACGAATGACCTGATCTCCTTACACCCGGGAGTACGTAGCCAGCCATTTACGGTGCGATTTAACCTTCAAGAAAAAATAAAAACCAGCCCCAAGACACCAAAATCGTATAAAAGTTGAGTCCTATCAAGCTACCTTGATCAACAGGCCCATCTGAGATACTCTTTGACATCTCAACTGTCAGTCCATCAAGGAGAAACTCAAGATACATCAACAACAGCGAGTCATGAAAGAAGTGGTAATCACTCAACAATGACAATACATATCCAAACAGGGAGGTGAATCAAAAATATATTTCTCTGATATATAAAAATTGTTTGATATATACATAGTGTCCTATACATGATAAAAATGGCTAATCTAGTATATGCAGGAAAAATAAAGCTAGTCTATGGACCCAAGGATAAGCGGGCCAATAATGCCAACATGGCATCTCTCTCTAAAGATAGAGGAGCAGCTGCAAGTGCAATACCCTCAGCCTCCATACGGCTCAAAATATCCACAGTCATCTACAGTGTGGCACTGTGGTCATCAATATATGCACTCATCTCGGTAACCAGACCATGAGTATAAGACCGAAGAGTAGTACTGTCGGCAATGTGGAAATCCCGGGAAGCTATTGCCTCGTCCCTCGCCACAAAAGTTGCATCCCTAGCAATCAAAGTCTCCTCGATCTCCACAAAAGCTGCGTCTCTGGCAGATCGGATCTCCTCTCGCTCAATCAATCCTGCATCCTGAGCAGCTCGTGCCGTATCTCTCTCAGCCAAAGCTATATCTCTGCCAGACAAAGCGGTCAACATCAGCGCTCTAACCTGATCCCTCTCAAAGGTCATCCTAGCTAGTGAGTCCGCCAAAGCCAGATCTATCCCTACAGGAATGATCAGTGGGTCACTAACTACTGCTGCTGTCAAACCCATAGGCTCAGGATCCTCCATAGGCTCCTCCTCGTCTGAATCTACAATAGGAGCTGACTGGATGTATGCAGCTGATGCTATATCTGCCTCCAACCACGCTGAGTACTCTGGAGAATGATCCGGATGGCTACTAGAGAAATCAGCCCTCTCCCTATGAGTCCAACACTCATACACTCGGATTAAATCTGCAGATGACATAGTCGAAGCTGACATCCTCTGATCAACAGCCCCCTCAAACGGATGCAGGCTCTGAAACTGATCGAACTGGCCCATAACAGCCAGAGGATGGTAAGTAGTCACTCCTCTCAATCCCGTTAGGGGGAAAATAATCCATGTCGGATGCATGGGTAATAAAGCTATAGGGATAGACTAGTCCTGTGCAGTGCAGAATCGAGAACAGATGCACAATATCAGACAGAAATGCCGACCATGTCTCTACATCGGTACACTCCGCTATCTAAAAGGAGTAGAACATGGCTATATCATAAGAGAAACAATACCCCTGATGTCTAAAAAATCTAATCGATCGAATATGGGACATGAGCCATATATACAACAAGACTGAACTGCCTCTGAAAAACCCCTCCAGGTGGGTAATGCAGTGAGTGGCTACTCTCAGCGTCTCAGCCAACATCATCGGTATAATGGTACTACCCTGCCTAAGGGCCCTAACCACAACTATCAATCCCACATCCAAATGGTACAAGCGTAGTGGCATATAGACGTAGGATAAGATGCACATCAACAAAATGTCTATCCTGGCCAGATGCCATGCCTCTGCTGATATAATAAAATCCCCGAAATGTCGATCGTAACTGTCGAGCTCACCGAAGAGATCGATCAAAATGTCGATGGAGATCACTCATCCATAGATAATATCATCCATCACTACGCTCTGGCGAAGACCTGACATCCGTATAAATGGTCTCCTCATATCACTGATCGCCGTGCGAGCGCATGGCGCCTCTAAAGCTAAGCCAGTGAACCGCTGGAACTCCTCAAGGGTCGGAGTCAGCTCATGATGCCCGAATCAAAAAACCTATCTATCAGATATCCAACAGGATAATATGCCATCTACGAATCCGTGTGGAACCTAAAAGTCTAAGAGGGCCAATGAATGCCTCAGCATCTGATCCAATGTCCCTCTAGCTGAGAAGGGAAGGCTCTCGTACCACGATCTCAACGACGATGCCACCTCAGGCGGTGGTAGGTGCTCGATACTGCTAACGGTAGATGATGCCATCTGTATCATCATATCATAAGACCATCCAGGGGTCAAATCTGAACTCATCTGTCTAAATGCATACACATGACATAATACATGCATAATGACAATGATAAATATGATGCGATAGATAGGAAATACCATGCGTATCTATAATAAATTATCTACTACAAGCATCATCCCTGTCTGATAAATATAAAATAAAATAAAAAGTACAGGATAATGGGGCACCACCACCCAACTACTAACAGTGATCTATCAAAATGGGGCACAGCCGCCCAATAGCCAAAACAGTGGCTGACCAAAAGATATAGCTACAATAGCTATCCAAAAAGATCTAAGACATCTGCACTCAGGTGGTTAACCTGCTGCATTGACACAAAGTCGCGGTCATCAGGCATATCTGGGCGGTACAAAGGAGGATCAGCCCCTGCAAAATTGCTGGAAAATGGACATGAAAAGGGGCCCGCTCTTGAGCTGGAAGGGTCAAAAGAAGATGCCTCTGACGGATCTCGGTCAAGATGCCTGATAAAAGAGCGAGCTCTGTCCAACTCCCAGGTCAGCTTTGCAATCTGGTCTAAATGAGTGGGCTCCCTGAGGCAAGCTATCCAGTCTGTCATCATTACAGACCCAGGCACCATGTCTGCCATAAACTGGGTAGCCCAAGTCTAAGCTCCAATCGTGCGAGGGCTCCACTAACTGCTAAATGCCTCCTGGATATAAGGGCCCTCTGATAGGGTAAAGCCATCTATGCCCTCCATAGGGATATCTGTCAGTGGCAGGATCAACGGCCAATAATGCCAAGCAGGAGGAACAATGGGAATACGGATCTACCCCATAATGCTCCTGATAGCACACTCTCCTAAATAGAGCTCCCAACCTCCCTCTGTCAAAAATGGGACTCTGCGGGTGGATAATGCAAACTCCCGATCAGTGGGGAAGCCTCCCTCAAATCCTATAGCCAAAAACTCATAGGTATACGACATCCAAGAGATCGATCCAGCCATCAAAAGCTCCAAATGTAGGCGAGAATGGGTGAAACGCTCAGCAACAAGGACATCCATCAGAGTGGAGTGATGCCAACGCCGTCCCCGGGGATAAGTCTCCAGACCTAAAGCAGTGGCGGGCCGTAGGCAAGGAAGCCTCTCATATGCCCAAAACTGGCCATGTAAATATCAAAAGTCCTCAATAACCAAGACTGTCAAATGTAAATGCAGAAATTAAAAAGGTACATAAAAGATGTACTCACCAGCAGAAACGGGTAGAACCCTAACCAAGCCTCCGACAAACCCTCTGAAAGTATACGTATGCCCCAGAAAAAATAGGCAAAGGTGTAGGAACCCCAATCAAAGCAACTGAGGCGCTCTACATACCGAGTAGCGCTAACCAGGGCGAAGGACACAGTCGATAAGTTGTCCGCCTCAAAACTACCCCTGATGATCACCAGATATAATCGCATCAAGATGCGATCCCTAACCCTCTGATCATCATGCAGAGGCTCAAGTAAAGCCCCACTCTGGGCATCTATACTCAAGGGACCAGATTCGACCGTCCGACCCTTGATCGCCGTCGCAGGAACTCCCAACAGGGACTGAACAGAAATAGGTGTGATGTCAACCACGACAGGTACTAGCTCACCCTCAAACTCAATGCTGGTGATGAACCTCCAGTCTATAGGGGTCATCATCACCTCACAGTTCAATAAATGAAGGGACTAAGTCTGGTGGAACCAGCGCTCAGACAAAGCCCTCATATACCCCCAGGGACAACGGTGGGGAAGAATAAAAAGAAGGCTTGAAATCCCCAGCCATCAATGATATCCCTGTAGTCCTGGTGCAAAGTATGGTACTGGGAGTGCACGTTGAACCAGTTCCCTCGAGGCTGCGTAAAGCCGGGAACCTGCATCAAAAACCAATCCATGTCAAAAACCTATGCCCCGAGAATGGCAAAAGAAAGAAAGAGAATCCAGAAAGAAAAAAACTTCAAGTCACCTAGTTGGCATAGAGAAATCTCAATGGATGATGACCTAAGTCTCCCAACAGCTTCTGGGTCGGCATAACAATGCCCGAAACCTCCGCACGTGGGGCCTAAGCAGGGGCAGGAGCAGCGAAATGAGCCTGCTCATCATCAATATCAATCGGCTGCTCGTCCTGTACTGGATGAATCACCTACTCTGCTAGTCTGCGAGGCAATCGAGCTAGACGTGGCTGAGGAACATCAGAGGCTCACCTACGTCTAACGCCTGAAACTACCCTACTAGCACTGCAGGGTCTATCTCGGTCCATCACCTGGACAAAAGTCTCCAAATCACCTCAGAAAGGGTGTGGTAAGTCTAAAACCTGTGGCTTATTATTTTTAATCAGTACTTTATACATTTCCAAGTCCTAAAACATGCATGGGTCAGTCAAAAATACCCAGTAAAGTTAAAACTGCATGTTTTTCAAAAGATAAATCCTAAAACATGCATGGGTCAGTCAAAAATCCCCAGTAAAGTTATAACTGCATGTTTTTAAATGCTCGGGCTTTTGAAAAAATTCCGCCATAGTCTCCTTTATAAAATGGACTGTCCGCATGCACACAAGCATGTCCAGGTGGCCATTAAGTAGCACACCTTTCCAAAACACAGGAACAGTTCATATTTATGACATAAATTCAAAAGTAAACTTCACATGGTAGCCAAGTTACCATGGACATTTTTAGTTGAAAATCCAGGCTCACTAGGCCTTAAAAAGGATGAGTAAACTGATCAAGAAGAGCAAAATATGACTGTCTCATAAACTGAATTTTCTTACATCCAAACGTGCATTATAGTAAGATATGCATACATATGAAGTCAGAAAATTTTTAGCATGTCATATAAGCATATATTTTTCATACATTGTGTTTAAAAGCCCCCTACGTGGTTTACATGCTTTTAACGGTCAAAACTTGCGAAAAAAGGACGTAAAACGTTACTTGCGATGCGCTGAACGCGTAGAAGCTGACGGAATCAGAAAAAGGCTGCCCGAACTCCGTAGATCTGAAAAAGAAAATTCGATTCCATTTGAAACTCGAAATGAAGCTTGAAAATAATGAATCCCGTTGCCCAATATAAAGCCACAAGTGGAAGCGGGCCCACCCGCGACAGCCGTACCTCTATCTACGGCTCCACAGGGTGGGTAACACTCCCTCGGGCTTGGTTCGGTTCTAGTTGAAACGGAGTTTATATGAGCAACCAAGTTAAATCTGAAGAAAAATCGCTACGCGATTGAGCGGTTTATCCTGAAATCCTGCGTTTAAGCAACGTAATCCTGATAGAAAGGGGAACTCTCTGAAAACCCTTGGTATTCATCCCGAAGACATATTCGGGGATCAAAGATGCAAACTGCAAAAAAACTGCAAAAAAACTGCGCAAAACTGTCTAAAACTGCAACTTTCGAAGCATCGGGTACAGACCAAGACAGTTCAGCCGTTGGCTCAACCCCAGCGAAGCGTCGGGTATAGACCGAGACAGTTCAGTCGTTGTCACAATCCCAACGAAGCGTCGGGTACAGACCGAGACAGTTAAGTTGTAAGACCCCAACTTTTATAAATAAAGATTTAATTTTCTTTATATATTATTTCGAAATAGTAAGGTGTTGATTTGATAAATGTTAAAGTTATGGGTGAAATGTGCAAATATTTCAAAATAAGCAAGTGGTTATAAAATATTCATTGTTGTCGGGAATATTCGTTTGGTCGTGGAATATTCTTGTTGTCGGGGAATATTCGTACGACGGCGCAGCTATTTGTGGGCCCCACAACGGAATAACTGTCGGATATAGAAAGCGACAGAAATAACCTTTTTATAAATAACGGTAAAACTGTTACGGTTAAACTGTTGAAATACCCGGTGATAAAAATACAGTAATACGCGTTGTGCACAGTAGCACACGGTATTGCACAGTATTTTGAATTATTGATTCTTACGTAAGAAGGCACTTACTCAATTATTGTTACAGTAATTACTATTTAATATTTTATATTATTAATTCAATAATTACTACGTTGATATTTTATATGATTGATTCAGTAATTGCTACCGTTGATATTTTATATTATTGATTCAATAATTGTCATTGCACAGTATTTCACATTATCAACTAAATAATTCATATTATTTGAATAAGATTATTAGATAGCATTATTGACAATGTCTAAGGAAGTTCTATCTAGGAGGGGTTATTTAATTGCGCGCCAGTAAGGAGAAATCCTTATCGGAAGGCCCCCTCTTTCCTTGAAACGACCTGGTTGTCAATATTGTAGTTCTGCAATATTATTTGTGAATAATTAATTATTGATTTATATGATAAGAAAATATTTATTTTATGGATATAAAAAAAGGAATTAGTGCTGATGTGTTTTTATCAGTATTTTGGTGTGAAAAATCATCCGTTTATGGATTTCGGGCATTTTCGGTTGGAAATTTGGAAAAACTTTCTTCTACAAAGTTGTAGAGAATTAAATTTTCTATGAAAAGAACATATTATTTATATTTTTCTGATAAAAGGACTATTTATTATGAATTATTGAAGTTTAAAAAAATAAATATTTTTTATTAAAAACATGGGTGGGCCCCACTTTTGTTTTTTATGGCTTGTAAATGCTGAATTTTCAAATCTCACGAGGTGTGCGTATGAATTGGTAAAAGTCGTGGGAATTAAAAGTCTACTTTGGCATCCTAAGCTTTTCCTATAAATAGGGTGCTTAATTAGAAATGAAAATCACACCAGAATCAGAAACTTTTCTCTCTATAATATCGAGCGTATTTTTGTGAGTATTTCGATACTTTGAGTGTTTCTATTTAGTGCAAGTTTTCTTCAGCCTTATATCCGATATTTCAGTCAAAAGTACTATTCTTTTGAGGTAAGTGATGTTATTTTCTTTTGTAAATGATGTTATTCTTTTCAATATCATTATACCAAAATATTGGCATGGATTTTATTATAAAATTCTTACTTTTTCCGTCGGAATTACTATTCACGTATACGGCACTATTCACGTATACGACACTATTCACGAAAAAAATTAAATTTTCTTCTATTTGTCCAAGTTGCTTGTTAAGGTTCCTATCTCTGATTGGATCTAAGTTTTGAGCTTTATTCTTGAATTTTGCTCCACAATTGATTATTACGAAGTATTTTTGAATTGGATAAACTAAAATACGAATCCTTAATCTTTGTCCTTCATCCTACTGGATTCGTTCTTTAAAATATTTTTCATCATTCTCAGTCCTAAAAGGTGATATAACTGAATATCTTTGGCCTGTAGAGCAAAGATGAATGATTATCTGATGAATATCTTTGGTCGTAGTGCAAAGATGGACAGGTGTTGAGATGAACATGACCACTGGTGATACAAATAAATATCTTTGGCCGTAGTGCAAAGATGAATATTTGATTTGAGATGTATATTGATTGATGTTACAGGGATAAAATATTGATGATGGACTTTTAAATCATAGAAGATAGTAGACGTCATTCTCTATTTAACTCTTCTAATGAATGGTTATTTTCGCTGTAAATATTTATCTAAAACTTGTTGTCAATAATATTTTATCTAAATTTTTTAAGACTAACGATAATTTATTTTCCACTATCTTAGTCATAATATTCTTTACTGGGCTAGTTGAGCTCACCCTTTTCATTTATTATCCTCTTCAGGAAATGAGAATGTCGCAGGAACTAATCGGGGAACAGAGTGATGGTCCGAGTTAGAGCAGTAGTAGTCCTCACTATTTCTAATAAATAGTGTGATAATAATTGTAATGAGGACTTAGTTTGAATGTTAATATTTTCTACATATTTGAATTGACACTCACAGTTGTGTGGTCGTATTTTGCACGACCGTGTGATATAAAAGATTGTATTTGAATTCTGTACCATGTATTTGGCGACTCAGAATGGGTTGGGTTGACTGGACCTATTCTGGGGGCGTCACAGTTGGTATCAGAGCTTAGGGATATGATCTCTGGCGGAGATCAGGGAATAGAACTAGGAGGGGAGAGACGACTAAATCCTTCACTAGTATGTCCTACCTAAGCTTATGTGATATTTAATTGGTCAGTCGGAGCATAGGATTATTATGAGATATGTTAATTTATTTAATTAACCCTTGTTTTATAGCAGTATTTGAGAATGGCAGTTAAGAATGTTAACAATAGAGTGAATGAGACCGTGGAGACACCTTTAAGCACCAACCAGGAGAACGTGCAACAAGAAGGCAATGTTCATCCTGAAAACAACACTGATCAGACGATAAACGATGAGATGTTTAGAAGTTTTTTGCAGTTCATGCAAAACCAGACGAGGGAAACTCGTGTCCAAAATACAGGTGGAGATAATAACAACTCGTGGCTTGTCACTGCCAAGCAGTTCAAAGAGTTGGGACCACCAGAATTTCAAGGAAAGCCAGATCCAATCAAGGCAGAGACGTGGGTTAAGAAAATTGCCAAGATATTTGATGTCTTGGGATGCACGGAGGAACAGAAGGTTCCATTCGCCACCTTTATGTTCCGTGGAGAGGCAGATTACTGGTGGGAGTCTGTGAAGCGTACCCAGCCTGCCGCACTCAAGATGTCTTGGGAAGCGTTTTAGAAACTGTTCAATGACAAGTACTTTCCTGAAAGTATTCGTCATATGAAGGAGGTAGAGTTTATCAGACTAGAACAAAACAACATGACTGTGTCCCAGTACGAGGCTAAGTTCGCAGAGTTGTCCAGGTTTGCACCTCATTTGGTAGAGAATGAGGAACGTATGACGCGGATGTTTCTGAGAGGTTTGAAACCCGAAATACGTCAATACCTCATTTCTCACAAATTTTCTCTATATTTGGATGTAGTGAACAGGGCCCAATTGTTAGAACGAGATAGTGATTATATTCAACCAAGGGACAACAACCAAGGTCGTACCAGTAGCAGCAGTCATCGGAGCAATGACAACCAGCGGGGAGTAAAGTATGACAGAAGCGGTAACCACTCCGGTAGTAATCGTGGCCATGATAGTAAAAAAAGCGAATCGGGGGGAGATTTCAAGAAGAGAAGGTACAACAATGAGAACGTGAAGACGTCGACATTATCACCAGCATCAACTGTTTCTAGGGGAGGAGAACGACCACCGGTCGTATGCTATAAATGCGAGAAAGAGGGACACATCAGCCCAAACTGCCCACAACAATTCAAAGCATGCTATAACTGTGGAAAAGAATGACATATAGCTCGAGATTGTCCTATAGCAAAACCAAGTCTAGTGGGGGTGGTGATTCCAAAGGCGGTTTCGACAAGTCAAAGTCGGTGATTCCTGGAAGAGCGTTTGTCGTGACAGCCCAAAAATGCGAGGAACCCACACGAGATGATTTCGGGTAAGCTAATCATAAACTCTTGCGAAGTTTAAACCTTGTTAGATACCAGTGCTACCCATTCTTTTATTTCACTTGCTTGTGCTTAACGTTTGAACTTGACTTCTGATAAATTAGACTTTGACTTATCTGTTGAAACTCCGTTGGGAGAAACCTTTGTTACATCCACAGTTTACAAATCTTGCTTGATTCAGATTGCTACCCTTACCTTACCTATTGATCTTATATCCTTGAAAATACTTGCATTTGACGTGATTTTAGGAATTGACTGGTTAACCACTTACCATGCCAAAATTAAATATTTTTGTAAGGTTGTTAGTTTTTATATTCCTAATCAACCTGTTGTACGAATCCAAACCACCAAACCACTAAAATCAGTCAATATCATTTCAAGTCACAAAGCTATACGTTTATTGAAAAACGGATGTCAAGCTTTCTTAGCACATGTCACTGATCTAAACCAGAATACGTTAGGTTTGAATGATATTTCAATTGTTAATGAGTTTCCTGATGTATTTCTCGAAGAACTTGTCGGTCTACCCCCAGAACGTGAAGTTGAATTCTTTATTGACCTTGAACCCGGTACAAAACCCATTTCTAAAACCCCATATCGAATGGCTCCTATTGAACTTCAGGAGTTAAAGGTCCAATTACAGAAATTGTTAGACATCGATTTTATTCGTCCTAGTACGTCTCCTTGGGGTGCTCCTGTTTTATTCGTAAAGAAGAAAGACGGGAGTATGCGACTTTGTATTGATTATCGGAAGTTGAACCATGTCACCATCAAGAATAGGTATCCACTACCTCGTATTGATGTACCTGTTCGACCAGTTGCAAGGTGCACAATTCTTTTCAAAGATCGATCTTCGTTCTGGGTATCATCAGCTAAAGATTAAAACTGAGGATTTTCCGAAGACTGCCTTCAGAACTCGGTACGGGCATTATGAATTCCTAGTCATGTCTTTTGGATTGACTAATGCTCCTATTGCTTTTATGGATATGATGAACCGTGTATTCAAGGAATATTTAGATCAGTTCGTTGTTGTCTTTATTGATGACATCCTCGTCTATTCTAAAAGCCGTGAAGATCATGAGCACCACTTGAAGTTGGTACTTCAAAAGCTTCATGAGAACAAGCTATATGCCAAGATGAAGAAATGCGAGTTCTGGCTTGAGGAAGTAGCATTCCTTGGGCACGTGGTATCGAAACGTGGAGTATCTGTTGACCTGGCGAAGATTGAAGCAATACAAAGTTGAGAGCAACCTAAGTCGGTAATCGAAGTATGAAGCTTTCTGGGCTTAGCTGGTTATTATCGGAGATTCGTAGAGGGATTTTCTTGAATCGCTACTCCATTAACTCAGCTGACTCGAAAAGATATAAAATTCGTTTGGAGCGAGGAATGCGAGAAGGGCTTCCAAGAGCTTAAGAGAAGACTTATCTCGGCACCTGTTCTGACAATACCATCTGGTTCGGATGGATTTGTTATCTACAGCAATGCTTCGGGCAAAGGGTTAGGATGTGTTCTCATGCAACATGGGAAAGTCATAGCCTATGCCTCGCGATAACTCAAAGAATATGAGAGGAATTATCCTATTCATGATCTAGAGTTGGCAGCTATCGTTTTCGCGTTGAAGATCTGGAGACATTACCTGTACGGGTAGAAAGTGGAGATTTATACGGATCATAAGAGCCTTAAATATTTCTTCACTCAAAAGGAACTCAACATGCGGCAACGACGTTGGCTTGAGCTGTTAAAAGATTATGATCATACCATCCAATACCATCCTGGAAAAGCGAACGTGGTAGCTGACGCGTTGAGTAGAAGATCATACGCGGGAATGAATGCGATGCTATCAAGGCCTATTTTGTGTGATTTACAAATGATGGAGATAGAGTTCAAGACTCCGGGGACCCATGCGATGATGTCAAGTATACGCGTAGAACCAGCTTTGATTGATAAAGTTAAAGCTGCTCAAGCTGCGGATCCGGAGCTGATGAAGATGAAGAAGAAGGTGCAAGAAGGTGCCATTCCAGAAGCAAGAATCGATGAAGAGAGAATACTTCGAGTCCACTCCAGACTTTGTGTTCCTAACGATTCTGACTTGAAGCATAGAATCATGATGGAGGCACACAACACACCGTTTGCAATCCATCCTGGGAGTACCAAAATGTATCGTGATCTTCGACATACATTTTGGTGGAGCAATATGAAAAGAGAGATCGCGGAGTTTATTTCGAGATGTTAAACTTGTCAACGTGTAAAGGCGGAGCATCAAGTGCTTAAGGGTCCATTGCAACCACTGGAGATTCCAAAATGGAAGTGGGAACACATGACGATGGATTTCGTTACGGGTCTTCCCAAGGTTTCTCAAGGCATAGATGCGATTTGGGTTATTGTTGATAGATTAACCAAGTCTGCTCATTTCTTGCCGATAAGAGAGACTTATTCCCTTGAACGTCTTGCTCATATGTACGTGAATGAGATTGTGAGATTGCATGGCATGCCAGTATCCATAGTTTCGGATCGTGACCCCAGATTTACTTCCCGATTTTGGATCAGTTTGCAGAAAGCTATGGGCACGGATTTATGATTCAGTTCGGCTTATCATCCTCAAACAGACGGACAATCAGAAAGGACTATTCAAACTCTTGAAGATCTATTGAGACTCTGTGTTCTAGACTTCAAAGGGAGTTGGGATAAGTACTTACCATTGGTGAAATTCTCCTACAATAACAGTTATCAAGCAAGTATAGGCGTAGCTCCATTCGAAGCGTTGTATGGGAGAAAGTGTCGTTCTCCAGTATGCTGGGATGAGGTGGGTGAACCAACATTATTGGGATCGGAGTTAGTACGTATGACTACGAAAAAGATCCAAATGATCCGACAACGGATACAAACCGCACAAGATCGACAAAAGAGTTATGCGGATCTTCATCGAAAGGACGTGGAATTTAATATTGGGGATCATATATTATTATGTGTAGCTCCATGGAAAGGAGTTACGAGATCCGGGAAGAGAGGAAATCTCAACCCACGATTCATTGGTCCATTTGAGATCCTTGACTGAGTAGGAAATGTGGCCTAAAGACTCGCTTTACCTCCAAGCATATCTCGTGTTCATAATGTTTTTCACATATCCGTGTTGTGTAAATATGTGAAAGATCCAAACCACATTATTGAGTTAGAACCAGACGAGATAGCCGAAGATTTAACGTACGAGGAGGTACCTGTCAAGATCTTAGATAGGAAGGAGCATGTCCTACGCTCGAAAATTATACCTCAAGTTAAAGTTTTGTGGAGAAACCATGAAATTGAGGAAATGACCTGGGAGTTGGAATCGGAAATGAAAGCGAGGTATCCTCACCTTTTTGACATACCAAGTACGTACGTCAATTTCGAGGACGAAATTTCATAAGGAGGGGAGGTTGTAAGACCCCAACTTTTATAAATAAAGATTTAATTTTCTTTATATATTATTTCGAAATAGTAAGGTGTTGATTTGATAAATGTGAAAGTTATGGATGAAATGTGCAAATATTTCAAAATAAGCAAGTGGTTATAAAATATTTATTGTTGTCGGGAATATTCGTTTGGTCGTGGAATATTCTTGTTGTCGGGGAATATTCGTACGACGGCGCAGCTATTTGTGGGCCCCACAACGGAATAACTGTCGGATATAAAAAGCGACAGAAATAACCTTTTTATAAATAACGGTAAAACTGTTACGGTTAAACTGTTGAAATACCCGGTGATAAAAATACAGTAATACGCGTTGTGCACAGTAGCACACGGTATTGCACAGTATTTCGAATTATTGATTCTTACGTAAGAAGGCACTTACTCAATTATTGTTACAGTAATTATTGTTCAATATTTTATATTATTAATTCAATAATTGCTACGTTGATATTTTATATGATTGATTCAATAATTGCTACCGTTGATATTTTGTATTATTGATTCAATAATTGTCACTGCACAGTATTTTACATTATCAACTCAATAATTCATATTATTTGAATAATATTATTAGATAGCATTATTGACAATGTCTAAGGAAGTTATGTCTAGGAGGGGTTATTTAATTGCGCGCCAGTAAGGAGAAATCCTTATCGGAAGGCCCCCTCTTTCTTGGGAACGACTTGGTTGTCAATATTATAGTTCTGCAATATTATTTGTGAATAATTAATTATTGATTTATATGATAAGAAAATATTTATTTTGTGGATATAAAAGAAGGAATTAGTGCTGATGTGTTTTTATCAGTATTTTGGTGTGAAAATTATCCGTTTATGGATTTCGGTCATTTTCGGTTAGGAATTTGGAAAAACTTTCTTCTACAAAGTTGTAGAGAATTAAATTTCCTATGACAAGAACATATCATTTGTATTTTTCTGATAAAAGGGCTATTTAGTATGAATTACTGAAGTTTCAGTAAAGAAATATTTTTTATTAAAAACATGGGTGGGCCCCACTTTTGTTTTTTATGGCTTGTAAATGCTGAATTTTTAAATCTCACGAGGTGTGTGTATGAATTGGTGAAAGCCGCCGGTAGCAAAAGTCTACTTTGGCATCCTAAGCTTTTTCTATAAATAGGGTGCTTAGTTAGAAATGAAAATCACACCAAAATCAGAAAATTTTCTCTCTATAATATCAAGCGTATTTTTGTGAGTATTTCGATTTGAGTGTTGCTATTCAGTGCAAGTTTTCTTCAGCCTTATATCCGATATTCCAATCAGAAGTACTATTCTTTTGAGGTAAGCGATGTTATTTTCTTTTGTAAATGATGTTATTCTTTTCAATATTATTATACCAAAATATTGGCATGGATTTTATTATAAAATTCTTACTTTTTCCGTCGGAGTTACTATTCACGTATACGGCACTATTCACGTATACGGCACTATTCACGAAAAAATTAAATTTTCTTCTATTTGTCCAAGTTGCTTGTTAAGGTTCCTATCTTTGATTGGATCTAAGTTTTGAGCTTTATTTTTGAATTTTGCTTCACAATTGATTATTACGAAGTATTTTTGAATTGGATAAACTAAAATACGAATCCTTAATCTTTGTCCTTCATCCCACTGGATTCGTTCGTTAAAATGTTTTTCATCATCCTCAATCCTAAAAAGTAATATACTGAATATCTTTGGCCTGTAGAGCAAAGATGAATGATTATCTGATGAATATCTTTAGCCGTAGTGCAAAGATGGACAGGTGTTGAGATGAACATGACCACTGATGATACAAATGAATATCTTTGTGCAAAGATGAATATTTGATTTGAGATGTATATTGATTGATGTTACAGGGATAAAATATTGATGATGGACTTTTAAATCATAGAAGATAGTAGACTTCATTCTCTATTTAACTCTTCTAATGAATGGTTATTTTCGCTGCAAATATTGCTCTAAAACTTGTTGTCAATAATTTTTTATCTGAATTTTTGAAGACTAACGATAATTTATTTTCCATTATCTTAGTCATAATATTCTTTACTGGGCTAGTTGAGCTCACCCTTTTCATCTATTGTCCTCTTCAGGAAATGAGAATGTCGCAGGAACTAGTCGGGGAACAGAGTGATGGTCCGAGTTAGAGCAGTTGTAGTCCTCACTATTTCTAATAAATAGTGTGATAATAATTGTAATGAGGACTTAGTTTGAATGTTAATATTTTCTACATATTTGTATTGACACTCACAGTTGTGTGGTCGTATTTTGCACGACCGTGTGATATAAAAGATTGTATTTGAATTCTGTACCATGTATTTGACGACTCAGAATGGGTTGGGTTGACTGGACCTATTCTGGGGGGTGTCACATAAGTCGTTGGCACAACCCTAGCGAAGCGTCGGGTACTGACCGATAATAGTTCAGCCGTTGGTTCAACCCCAGCGAAGCATCAGGTACAGACCAAGATAGTTCAGCCATTGGCACAACCCCAGGGAAGCGTCGGGTATAGACCGATGACAGTTCAGCCGTTGGCACAACCCCAGCAAAGCGTCAAGTATAGACCGATGACAGTTCAGCCGTTGGCACAACCCCAGCGAAGTGTCGGGCACAGACCGAGACAGTTCAGCCTTTGGCATAACCCCAGCGAAGCGTCGAGTACAGACCAAGATAGTTTAGCCTTTGGCACAACCCTAGTGAAGCGTCAGGTACAAACCGAGATAGTTCAGCCATTGGCTCAACCCCAGTGAAGCGTCGGGTACAGACCGAGACAGTTCAGCCGTTGGCTCAACCCCAACGAAGCATCAAAAGGGATCCGATGACGGAAGCAATATAATAATCCATCGCCTATGAGGGAATCTGTTATACACATCCTCAAATGGAGTACCGAGAAGGATTGGTGATTCAAACCCCCTATTTCAAACTACCGGTGTAGATTATCGTCAAGATAGGCATCAGAAGCACTCATTGGAATAACGCGACGGAAACAATGTCCTCATCAGAGTCACCTAAGCTATCATGGATAATGTCATCCCTAGCAGAAAGTAACGAAAAAATTTCGCAGTAGCATATTAGTGACATCCCCAGCAAAACGAGATAGCAGCCTAACTCTGATAACCTGTCAGTGGATGTCCTACCAGTAACCGGCTGACAATGCCGCCCCAAGGGTTATCATGAATAACGTTATCCCCAACAGAAGCTAACGTAATCAATCAGTGATAACCCTAACCCCTCAAAGGTATCCAACCTGCATAGCATGTCTTACAATAGTGGCATTTCTAGTGTCTAGCAATCTTTATCCTGTCCATTCCACTGCATTGTATGAACATGACAAAGAGGGGCATCTGTAGACACTCAAAATTTTCTTTCCCTGTTACTAACACTGTAGGAGGGCAAGACCATCAAATCAACCCCGGTCTCAATACCAGGCCATCAACTCAACCCCGGTCTCAATACCGGGCAGTCAAATCAACCCCAGTCTCAATATTGGGCCGTCAAATTAACCTCGGTCTCCATACCGGGCAGTCAAATCAACCCCGGTCTCAATACCGGGCCATCAAATCAACCCTGATCTCAAAACTGAGTCATCAACTCAACCCCGGTCTCAATACCGGGCAGTCAAATCAACCCCGGTCTCAATACCGGGTCATCAGTTTAACCCCGGTCTCAATATCGGGTCATCAAGTCAACCCCGGTCTTAATACCGGGTCATCAGTTCAACCCCAGTCTCAATACCGGGCCATCAAATCAACCCTGGTCTCAATATCGGGTCATCAATTTAACCTCGATCTCAATACCAGGCCATCAACTCAACCTCGGTCTCAATATCGGGCCGTCAACTCAACCCCGATCTCAATACCGGATCATCAATTCAACCCCGGCCCCGGTCTCAATACTGGGTTATCAATTCAACCTGTCTCAATACCGGGCCATCAGGTCAGCCCCGCTCTCAACCCGAGAAGTACAGGTCAGCCCTGGTCTCAACCTGGGAAGTATAGGTCAGCCCCGGTCTCAACACG
Organism: Panax stipuleanatus; assembly: GCA_020205555.1. Taxonomy (NCBI): domain Eukaryota; kingdom Viridiplantae; phylum Streptophyta; class Magnoliopsida; order Apiales; family Araliaceae; genus Panax; species Panax stipuleanatus. The sequence continues at coordinate 90,373,666 of CM035121.1, forward strand.
GGAAGTACAGCTCAGCCCCGATCTCTTCCCGGGAGGTACAGGTCAACCCCGATCTCAACCTGAGAGGTACAGGTTATCCCCCGTCTCAACCTGGGAGGTACAGGTCAGCCCCGGTCTCAACCCGAAAAGTACAGATCAGCCCTGGTCTCAACCCAGGAGGTACAGGTCAGCCCCGGTCTCAACCCAAAAAGTACAGGTCAGGCCCGGTCTCAATCTGAGAGGTACAGGTCAGCCCCGATCTCAACCCAGGAGGTACAGGTCAGCCTCGGTCTTAACCTAGGAGGTATAGGTCAGCCCCAGTCTCAACTCGGGAGATCCAAGTCAGCCCCAGTCTCAACCTGAGAAGTACAAATCAACCTCGATCTCAACTCGAGAGGTACAGGTCAGCCCCGGTCTCATCCCGAGAGGTACAGGTCAGCCCTGGTCTCAACCCAGGAGGTACAGGTCAGCCCCGATCTCAACCCGAGAAGTACAGGTTAGCCCCGGTCTCTACCCAGAATGTATATGTCAGCCCCGGTCTCTACTTGGGAAGTACAGGTCAACCCCGATCTTAACCTAAAAAGTACAGGTCAGCCCCGGTCTCAACCCGAGAAGTACAGATCTTCCTCGGTTTCAACCTGGGAAGTCAGGTTAACTTCAGGAACAAACCTGAAGCTCCACAACATCTCTAGAGGAAAACCTAGAGTGACCAAGTCAACATCAGAGACAACACTAAGGACAAACATACTCGAATGGGATCCAAATCTTGGAAACAACCCAAAAAGTTAACCAAAGGCCATGCCGACACTAAGGGCAACCCAAGGAGGGGCAAAATGATCATTTTACCAACTCTAAGTTGATTTGGTCAAACTCAAGCCGAATTGGTGTCACCAAGATCAGAACGAACCATAACGATGATCCCGAGTAAAAATAACGCAAGACAACTCAACGGATAAACTGCGGGGAATCAAAGACCTGGTTATGAACCCATCTTCTTGGATCCAAAAAATGTTTTATCCCATGTCATTGTGACACTCTTGGTGAGGGCTTTCTGGAAAGGTATAGCACGCCTCAAACAGACGCTCCGATCAAAAGTTAGAATGTTTCTACTTCGACCTCGCGTTGCTCGGAGTGCACGTACTTTGAGATGATAGAACCTATTGCGAGGCCCATGCCACGTGGAGCCGCACCTCTACCTGCGGCTGTCCCAGGTAGAGTGGAGGCTCCCTGGCCTATAAATAAGTGGTGACCCCCTGCTCATTTTATAATTCAGAAACGCTCTGAACCTCTAAGCGTTTGGTTTTCTAACTATTTTCTTGTCTTCCAAACCCAAATTTTTTCACTCTAACACATAGATATACCTACATACTACCACATATCATAAAATAACCGGTAGATTTGGACGTTTAAAGCTTACAATTTGGCAAAAAGCCCGTGTAGCAGTTCATTATGAGTATTTTTACAATCAGAAAGTTATTCTTACTTCTTCGCACTTTTATACACTTGCATATCATGTTTCATTTTCTAAATATGCCCGAAAAACAGTTCCGTGGTCGTTTTTGTCAACTTTTGGTATATTTTTGTACATAAACGCATTTTCTGGCATTTCTACAACTCGGATTGACGATCCGTCGCTTCCAGCAGCTTTTATATACTTGCATCTTCGTTACTAGCAACTTTGTCGAATTGGGTTATCTTCCCAATCCGGGTTTGGATTTTTTTTATATATATTTAACTGTATATGTACTAACTTTTCAATTCTGTCAAGCCCGGATGTCAAATTCGTGGTAGTTTACTACTTTTATTTATAAATATATATATATATATATATATATATATATATATATATATATATATAAGCAGCCTTAACCACACTGGGTTATCTTTCCAGTCTTGGTTGACTACTTTTCTGTATATTTACATTTCAGTTCAGTCTAGATCATTCTGTGGCCTTTTTACTGCTTTTATATATACTTATGCATATATAAGCAGCCCTCACCACACTGGGTTATCTTCCCAGTCTTGGTTGACTACTTTTCTGTACATTTATATTCCAGTTCGGCCTGAATTATTCTATGGCCTTTTTACTATTTTTATATATATCTGTAACATTCACCACACTTGGTTATCTTTTCAGTCTTGGTTGACTACTTTTCTGTCTATATTTAAATATATATATATATATATATATATATATATATTTCAGTCCGGGCACAGGCGTGAAAACCCATCGCCCTTTTTACTATTTTTCTATATATATTTTAATTCTGTCCAGCCTGGATCATTTCGTAGCTTTTATACAGCTTTTATATATATATATATATATATATATATATTCAATTCTAGTCCGGGCACCGGTGTGAAAACCCACCTCCCTTTACAGCTTTTGTATATATAATTGTATATATATTGCTTTACTCATTTTTATTAAATTGTTGCTTTAAATATTCATTTGATATGAATCAGCACTAACATTTCTGTGGGCGAACTAGATTTATTTAAATCTCGCCAACTCTAGCTTTCAAACTGTTCAAAATAGGTACAGACGGAACCGATAAGCTAGAATGGCTGAGATTTATTTAAATCTAGTATTTTTATAGTTTCAGTTATAAAAGCAACCTCGCTGCCCTTAGATCGCTATCTAGTGGGAACGAGACGCTTCGGCCATGTGCGAACCAAGATTTACTGAATGAATCCTCGGTTCTAGAGACATTTAGGATATATCTCTTTTTCTGTACAAGTTTGAGCTGTGCAGGTTTATTAGCTACTCATATGTGAGCCTAGGAATCATGGGATTCATAATCAAACTGATCAGAATCTGATTCCCACGATGGACAAACTCCATTTTACAGATGTACCCTGCTAGTTTTTCTGTAAAAATGTACATACAAAAGACCTTAAAACGGTTATCCGAGTTTATGGTCTCAACATAATGAGAATAATGGTTTGTCGTGTCAGAGTCACTCTGATGGCTGTCATGCCCATGAGGAGACCGACACTTATCTATTTTTTGTGGTCGAGGATGCTTTGCAGCCCGACAATCACCATTTAAATTGAGCCAAAAGGCTAAAAAGATAAAACTGAAGTATCGATATGCTTCAGTTCCTATGTTAGCGTAAGGGTTTGATAACCTTCTTTTCAAAACATCATTCAATAATCTTATCAAAAAGATAAGCTTTTGCAAATCAAATCAAATACTTTTACAAATTAAATCAAAGACTTTTTGTAAATCAAATCAAACCCTTCGTATATAGGTTCAACGATGCATAAGACATGTTTTCCATCAAACATAGGCCCAATTTTCAAACAGCATTCACACACACACATTTTAGTTTTTAAGGGAAATATTTGAAAGATGTGGTACCATGTTTACACAGAAGTTGTGGGGTGCCTAACACCTTCCCCACACTTAACCAAGCCCCCGAACTCAAAACTTTGTTTTCAATGATCAAGTTTCGACAGTGTCCAGTAATTGGGCCTCTTTCAAACAAAACTCAGTTGAGTTGGTACAGCCATTTCAAATCTACCAACTGGCGACTCTATAAAATGTTCAAATCGTCGACATGATACATGTTGGCCTTTTCCTAAAAAACCCTTCAAAACCTTTTTCTCAATAAAAAGAGTGAGGGTAGAGATAACTTAGGAAGAGAGAAAGATCCGGGTTGTGACCCGACCCGCGGATTTTTTCCCGACGTCGACACTTGGTTCATAGTTTTTCTGTGGAAATTGCAAGGTGACTTGACTTTGACAACTCTACGATTCTGAGAGTGCTCTGTGATTTGACAATAATGTACCATCTTGTACTTAGCTCTTGCAGTCTGTTCTATGATCCTGCTTGTCTTGCCTTGCTTCAGGAACTGATAAATTGGATGACTGCTTTGGCCCTTTGGTTTACATGACACTTTTGATTAGTCATGATCAGCTTCCTTAATTTTTTGCCCTGTGATCTCTTGATCATTCTTCATGGTGAAGTTGAGCATAGACAATCCTTTTCGTCTGTCCTCTGTAGGTTTGCCATTATCTCTGTAGGTGCTTTGTCAGACTCTGCTGCTAGTTGGCAAACACTACAATAGTTGTCTTCTAATGAGCGCTTGTAGAAGACTCCTGAATGGCTCTTCACTTCTCAATAAGCCTTGATGATAGAGTTGGTGCTTTGATCTTTTGTTTGCTTATAGGCCATTCAAGGAATGCTTTTTGATATTCTTCAAGTAGGCTGCATTCTGAAACTCAATTACTCTTATCAGAGGATGAGATCTATGTATACACTTTAGGATTGCTCATCTGTTGAGAATCGTAGAGTGCTCTATGATTCTGCCTTAGTTATGTAAGCATTTGGCTGACTATGACTTTGGCTCTGGTTCTACAAACTACGATTTTGTTGTAGTCTACAATTCTGAGAGTGGCTCTCTTGACAGACTATGTTTTTTGCCTTTACTTCTGTAATCTCTTGGCTGGCTTGTCAAACTATGATTCTGATTGGTGATGACGTATAGACTCCACAATTTTTAGTGAGGCCTACGATTCTTGTTTTAGCTCAGTAGGCGCTTGACAGACAGTCTCTACTATTCCGAGAGTGGCATACTTGACAAACTATGATTCTGAGTGTAATCTACGATTCTGCCTCGATAGACTATGATTCTGTCTTAACTCGCTTGGCAGACTATGATGGCTAGTGCAGTGCTTTTTGATCAGACAAGCCTATCTATTACACTTTATAAGATCAACCTAACAAGTTTGATCTTTCTATTCATAGTCCTTGTGCATTATGATCTTTTGAAGGACTTTACAAATCTATTTATTTATATCAGATCAACCAACACATTTGATCTTTTGAATCTAAGTCATTGTCCATATTGTCTATCATCTATTAAGGACTTTACAGCTTTTATCAACGCAGACATATTTGCATATTCATTTATTAACTTCATCATCAAATCTTATATATATATAAAGGAATAACATTCTCATGCATATTCCTGACAATCTCCCATTTGCTCTTGCAAACTCCTCCAGTGATTCGAAGTGAATCGTGGGTCACGATCTGACACAATCGAAACTGGTACCCCATATCTTGAAATGATTTTTTTGACATAAAGTTTAGCTAACTGCTTTAGGTTATACCTGACTCTTATCAGCAAAAAGTGAGCCAACTTCGTCAAACGATCCACTATTACCAAAATAGCGTCGTATCCTTTGTGTAGTTGGAAGTCCCACCACAAAGTCCATCGTGATGTGCTCTCATTTCCATTCTGGAATCTCTAGCGATTGTAACAATCCACTTGGTCGTTGGTGTTCAGCCTTAACTTTCTAACAAGTTAAGCACCTACTAACATACTCTACTATTTCTCTTTTCATGTTCGACCACCAAACGTTCTATCGAAGGTCTTGTTACATCTTGGTACTACCCGAATGTATTGAGTACCTCGAACGATAAGCCTCTTTCATTATTTCTTCTTTTAAATCTATATTACACGAAACCTAAATTCTTCCTTCAAAACTTAGTAACCCCTATTTGTTCAGGCTATACTTAGTCTTCTCTCCATCTTCAATACTCTTCTTCATCTGCTCGCACTCTTCGTCTTTGAGTTGTACTTCCCTCACCCATTCCATAATTGTTGGTCGAGTCTCCATTGTAAATAATCTCTCTCTCGATTCGCTCGGTAATCTCACCTCTAACTCCATCCTTGCCATCTCTGTTACTAACTCATTCTGAGCCGTTAACATCGATAGTTTCTCCCGACCCTTCATACTTAAGGCGTCGGCCATAACATTCTCCTTCCCTAATTGATACAAGATAACGCAATCGTAATCTTTTATCAACTCTGACCACCTTCTTTGTCTCATATTCAACTTCTTCTGCGTAAAGATATATTTCAGACTTTTATGGTCCGTGTATATCTCGCACTTCTCCTCGTATAGGTAGTGCCTCCAAATTTTTAAGGCAAAAACTACCGTTGCTAATTCCAGATCATGAGTAGGATATCCTTTCTCATAATCCTTCAACTGCCATGATGCATACGCAATGACCTTGCCATGATGCATGAGCACGTAACCCAGTCCTCTTTGCGAAGCATCGCTATAAACTACAAAATTCTCCGTATCATCTGGTAATGACAATACAGGTGCTTCACTTAACCTCTTCTTTAGTTCTTGAAAACTGTCTTCACACTTCTCTGTCCACACATACTTCACCGTATTTCTCGTCAAATTTGTCAATGGAGTAACTATCTCAGAAAAGTCCTGAATGAATCTTCGATAGTATCCCACTAACCCTAGGGAACTCCACACCTCGGTCAGTGTTTTCAGTTGCTTCCAATTAATAACTGCCTCCACTTTTGCAGGTTCTACTGAAATCCCTTCTTTGTCAATAACCTGCCCTAGAAATTGCACTCTTTCCAGCCAAAATTCACACTTAGTAAACTTAGCATACAACTTCTCCTGTCTTAGTGTTTCCAACACTAACCTTAATTGTTCAGCATGATCTTCTGGCATCTTAGAATAGACTAGAATATCATCAATGAACACTACGACAAACTTGTCCAAGTATTGCTAGAACACTTTGTTCATCATATCCATAAAAGCGACTGGCGCATTCGTTAACCCAAACGACATAACTAGAAACTCGTAATGACCATAACGAGTCATGAACGTCATCTTAGGTACGTCCTTCTTCCTCACTTTCAACTATTGATACCCCGTTCACAGATCTATCTTAGAAAAATACTTTGCCCCTTTTAACTGATCAAATAGATCATCGATCATGGGCAATGGGTATTTATTCTTTATCGTTAGCTTGTTCAACTCACTATAGTCGATACAAAGTCGTAACGATCCGTCCTTCTTTTTCACAAATAATTTCGGTGTTCCCCAGGGAGAAACACTCTGTTGAATGTACTTCTTGTCCAACAGTTCTTGTAACTGAATCATTAACTACTTCATCTCCAGTTGCGCCATACGATATGGTGCCCTGGAAACAGGTGTCGTTCCTAGCACAACATTGATAACAAACTCGATCTCCCTATCTGGGGGAAGACCTGGTAACTCGTCTGAAAACACGTCTGCAATTTCTTGCACTATATGTATATGTTCCAATGGTGCTCCCACTCTTTGGGTATCAACAACATAACACATATATCCTACATATCCTTTCTTCAACAACTTTTTAGCTTGCGTCATCGTCAGACATCAAGAGCGTCCTAGTGATTTACTACCGTAGAACACTACCTTGGGCTTCTTCAAAGTCCGAAGGTTTACACTTTTCTTTTGACAATCCATAATCACCCCATGGTTAAACAACCAGTACATCTCGAGAATTATATCAAATTCTCCCCACTTTATCGTTATTAAATCTACCGATAATTTGTTACCTCTAATATCTACGCAACAATTCCTATGAATATGTTCAATGGGAATCGTCTCTTCGTTCGCTACCTTAATGTTTAAAGGTATTGCTAATTTTTCAGGGAGTAATCCTAAACGTCTAGCACATTCACATGCTATAAAAGAACAAGTAGAACCCAAATCAAACATCACATAAGCATTTATTTCATTGACCGGGATAATACCTTCCACTACATCCGTTGATGCAGCTACATCTTGGACTGTCATATTAAACGTACGGGCCGTTGGTCTACTCGGTGGTGTTGGTCCAGTAATAGCTAATTTCCCACTACTAGTACCTTTACTACCCTTCGACCCTTTCTTCAGACAATTCCTTGCCATATGGTTAGTCGACCCACACACGAAACATCCTTGGTTCTTCTTCGGGTTAGGATAGTTAGGTGAAATATGCCCCTCCTGCCCGCAGTTGTAGCAAATCGACTTCCCTTTGAGACAGACTCCCAGATGAGCCTTTCCACACATCTTACAAGCTTTGATCCTCCTCTTATGATATCCTTGTTTCACTCCGGTATTCCCAGAGTTAAAACATTTCCTCTTTGGCGCACTTCCATTGCCACTAGCTCCCTTAGTCTTTATTCCTCCATCTCCTTTATTCTTATTCTTCTTCTCTTTGTGGTACTGACTTAAAGCCTCGCTACCACCCTCAGTATTTATAGTTTTTCCAAAATGGTTTTGAATGAAGCGCTCTGGAACACTAAAATCCAGCTGTAGAGACAAGGCTTCAAGCCTTGCTCAAACCTCCGTGCCTTTCTCACCTCAGTATCCACTTAATGTGGAGCGAACCTCGCCAATTCATTGAACTTGGTCGCGTATTGAAGGACCGTCATGTCCCTCTGCCTAAGTTCTAAGAACTTAATCTCCATCCTACTCTGCATACTAGTAGGAAAGTAGTTCTTGAAGAAAACCTTCTTAAATTTTTCCCACGTAACAGCACCTACTCCAGCCCACTCTGGTGTGCCTCCCACCAAAAGTTGGCTTCTCCCTTCATCATGTAGGTCGCAAAAGAGGTATTTTGCGCCTCTCTGATATTTGCTATTATAAATGCCTTCTCAATCTGCTTTACCCATGTCTGGGCTTCGATAAGGTCCGTAGTTCCTCGAAACTCCGGCGGACCTACACTCTTAAAGTCTTTAAAGGTAGTCGCACGTACTACCCCAGGAACCACTGATACATTACCCCCAGTTCTATTAAATGCAGCCGTTAATAAATTAACGAACTCCTGCATCAGGTTATCTTGTTGTCCTCTTGATTATTCTCATTACGAGACACAGCTTCCTGATTACGTTGTCTCCTTCTTGGGGGCATTTTTTTGTTTAAATAAATAAATTTTCATTATTATTTACTTATTTCTTTCACTTGGATATTATTCATCAAACAATAACACAAAATTAATATCAAGCACATTTAATAAAACCTCGTTATATTAATATGCTTCTTCATAGTTTAAAACTATTTACATTCTTGTTCTATAGCCATAGCTAATTACATTACTTTCCCGCAATTGATTTCTAAAAGTTGGGAATTACAAAAGACTACCCTTTGATTATACAAAGAAGGGTTTTACGTCACTACATAGATACACCAAAATATTTACATATATACTCATCCTCTACTACTAACTAACAATGCCTAACAGCATTCTCATGCTTCTCGTTCGCAAGAATCGCCACAATATCCTGACTGATAGTATGACGAGTCTGCCCCGACTCAATGGAATATCAAGCAATTTTCAGCTTGAAATCCTCATGGGCACTCCAATAAATATATGACATTCGTGTTATCTTCTGCTTCTTCTCTCCCAACTCTTTACGAAGCTCATCGGCTTCACGCTTATAATCTCTAGCCTTATCCTTGGCCAAGACCTTCTCATCATGTTCCTCCTCCCAATCTGCTTCTGCAGATTCCTTTGCCTCTTGGAGGTCATTAACCTTTTCCCTCAGATTCTGCACATCATTGCGTAGTTGAACATTCTGGTCAATCACTGCCAAATACAATGCCCTCACTACTTCTGGTGGTGTTGGATCTAGTATAGGTACCACCATGTTGAACGATGCCACCTCAATATCATCGGTCACCACATCAAAGTATGATGCCGACCCTAAATTCTCATAATCCTCTAACGGATCTTCCTCCTATGGCTCTAGCTCATTAACATTCACTATTGGTACCTCCACTACCGGCGTTGGTACAGGTGTTATCATATTAACTGACTCCTCGCTGACAATATGTATATCCCTATACATAGAGCAATCACCTGACATCTACAATAACACATAACATATTGATTAGTACATAATACAAAATATTATAAGCACAAATCACATTTAATTCATTTAAGGTTAATTTCCATCTTTTAGATCTTTCTGTAATGAATTTCCTCAATCCATTACTTAAGAACTCTATTTGAGTTCATTTACTTCTAACTTCTCTTACTATTTCCAAGGTTATAACCTAAGGTTCTCCCCCCTTAAGTTTTATAACCTATCAGCTTTGATACCAACCTGTGACGCCCCCAAATCCGGGTACTTTCAACCCACAGATATGGTGTTACACTGTGTTACTAACTACACATTCATTCAACTGAAAACTGCATCAATATGAATATGTTTACTAAATTATTATTACAATAATAATAAATCCTTCCCAAGTTCTGGATAACCATTACATCATTCGTTGTCATAGTATAAGTTCATAAAAAAGTCATACTATTCTATTACAGGATAACTACTTATCCAACTTGGCTTTGCCCTTATCTTTACCGGATCCTTCGGTCCGTTCGTTCTTAGCTGCAATCATATCATTCAAGTAAGAAGTGAGCATAACTAGCTCAGCAAGTCTAACAATATATAATGCAATAACAAAATCAAGAATCATATGATTATCTTCTATAACAAAACAAATAGTTATGAAGTACCATGAACAATCAAAATAGCACTTTCCATTTCTTTAAAACAATTCCGAAGGACATATAGTCATTTAAGAATTCTGAGTTGGTCAAAGACCATGAACATTCTCATTCGTTTTCATTCATGAAAAGGACATCCCGGCACTTAGACTGTTCGATATAACTTACGAGCACTTCTAGGTGATCAGCCTATAGTACTCTATGTTGATCAACACTACTCCATTATACGTGTTTACGCTTAAGTTTTGGCAAACTCTCGTACCCATCGATGTACGATGTAAAATACCTTTGTTTATTCATAATCAGGCTTACTTTTGAATCTGTACCAAAGCAATTGTCATAAGATAGCATTAATAACAATATTTTGAAAGACTTGTAAATAAATCAATCAAATAATTAAGATTTGTCTAGCCGAGTTAAATTGGCATCGACTCTTTCTCAAATAATTCATGCATAATATAACATGAATCACAAAACTTGGTTAACACGAAGGTTAGACAAGAGTTAGGATAACTTGCCTTTAAGCGTCTTCTACTTTAAACTCACTTTTCTTGGTCTTTATAGGTTCTACATAATATATTCACATAGCACACCAATTAGCTACCAAACAATCTACACACATTATTTATACCAACTTCTTTCTCTTCTATAACCTAATCGAATTTATTATTCTAATAACATTCGTTAAGTTCTTTAACATTCATTACGGCTTAATAACGTCTAACGTCATAAACCACCCTTCCTTGTTCATCGTGTAAGTTTTATGATAACTAAAACCTTAATCGGTTAATTAATTCGAATACAGTTTCCCCAAACTACCAATATAGGGACCCGTATAGTGATTACATAAGTTTTACCTTCATACTTCATCACCTTAGTACCACATTTAGCTATTACATACCATATAACATTTAAGATGTGCGTTAAACCCGAATACGATTCACAGATATCGTTTACGCATTTTACGTTCTTCGTTTAATAACTTTTAATCAACGTTTAATTCCCAAACTTTTAGTTATACGCATCGTTTAGGATATTTCTCTTCATATATATTAAGTATATACTTTCCCATCAATTACCATACAGAAAGTTAGATAAACAAAAGCTTATGTCGGAAAAATTTTACTTAAGGGCGATACGGCGCCGGTTCCTTTGTTAAATGGGGCGCTACGACGCACCTTGACAATAAAAGGCCCTCCGGGAAAGTGCTGCGGCTCTCCCTAAAGAGCTCAAAGCGGCTTCGGTGCCTCCTTTAATTCCTTGAAAAATTTTCTAAGTCTTAAGGAAATTTTGACGTGCTCATTTCTCAAACTCGTAACTCGTCCATTACAACTCGGAACGAGTTCGTTCAAAAGTCATTTTCTCACATTTCTTACATACTTCAATTTTCCCCAGACAGAATAAGTTTTTGAATCCGTTAACGAGGCTTTCCATTGGTTAAAATTTCAATGTTCGTTCATTTTACGTTCTTTAGCGTTCTTCGCTCGTTCATTCGTTTCTTATTCGTTTTACATCCAAATTCGTCCATTCTTGAGTTTAAGACTCATAAATTCATAGTTCTTTGATATAATAAAGAAACCCTAAGTGTTTAGGTTCATTAGTAACATTTCACTATCTTTCAAAAATCCTAGTTAACTACGACTTCAACGATTAACGTCTTTTATTGAAAAATTCGCCATAACTTCATTATACGAGATTTTTACTCCGTTCCAAATGGAATCAATTAATTGTTCATTCATCTATGTTCTAACCAAACAATTTGCACCTAACTTATACGCGATGGTTTTTAATTTATCCATCAATAATAAGCTATAAGTTCTGACGCCCCCAAAATAGGTTCAATACTCAACCCATTTTGAGACGTCAAATACACTCAACAAAATTCAAATACAATCTTTCATATCACACGGTCGTGCAAAATACGACCACACAACTGTAAGTGTCAATACAGACATGTAGAAAATATTAACATTCATACTAAGTTCTCATTACATTTATTATCACACTATTTTAAATAAAAAAATAGTGAGGACTTCTACAGCTCTAACTCAGACCATCACTCCATTCCCCGACTAGTACCCGCGATATTCTCATTTCCTGAAGAGAACAATGGAAGAAAAGGGTGAGCTCAACTAGCCCAGTAAAGAATATTATGACTAAGATAATGAAAAACAAATTATCGTTAGCCTTCAATAAATCAGATAAAATATTATGGACAACAAGTTTTAGATCAATATTCGCAGCGAAAATAACAATTCATTAAAAGAGTTAAGTAGAAAATGATGTCTACTATCTTCTTTGATTTAAAAGTCCATCATCAATATTTTATCCCTGTAACATCAATCAATATACATCTCGAATCAAATATCCATCTTTGCACTACGGGCCAAAGATATTCATTTGTATCATCAGTTGGTCATGTTCATCTCAACACCTGTCCATCTTTGCACTACGGGCCAAAGATATTCATCAGGTAATCATTCATCTTTGCACTACAGGCCAAAGATATTCATCACGTAATTATTCATCTTTGCACTACAGGCCAAAGATATTCAGTTATATCACCATTTAGAACTGAGGATGATGAAAAATAATACGAATAACAGATCCAGTGAGATAAAGGACAAATATTAGAGAATTTATCTAGAGCTCAAGAATGAAGATCAAAACCTGGATCCAATTAAAGATGATTTGGAAGAAGATAAAAAATTTACCGTGAATAGTATCCCATGAATAGTAACTCGTGAATAGTAACTCGACATGAAAAGATAAAAATTTTACAAGAAAGTTCAGACCAATATTCTAGTAAAATAATATTAGATGAAGCGCAAAACTCAAGTAATATCTGATCATTTCAGGAATTATAGAAGCAATACTTACCGTAGTAAGTTTAGAGTTAAGAATCTGAAATGAAACAATATACGAAACTGCAATTGAATTTTCACCCGTCTGGCGGTAGTCCGCTCAGACAGATTATTTCCACAATTTAATAACAACTGAATACGAAGGGTTATTCACCAGGCATGCGGTAGTCCGCGTAGACAGGTTATTCCCACAGAATAATAAAGAATAGAATAACAACAAGATTTCACCATGCATGCGGTAGTCCACGTAGACAGGTTATTCCAACAGAATAATAAAGAATGGAATAACAACCCTTACGAGTATTGAAAAAAAATAACTCTCTTCATGAATACGAAAGAAATAATACCCCTTACCTTAAAATTTGGAGACTGTACTAGTATAATAGCAGAATACTCTTCTTCTTTCTCTCTTATTCTCTCTATACTGTCTCTCTCTATAGCTTTAGTGAATTGGTGAGAAATAATGAAAAAATGAGCTTCTATTTATAGGCTCGGCAGAGTAAGGGTAAAATAGTCTTTTCGCCATACTTTATGACATCATCGTTTACATCATCGATCTATGACATCATTTTTACCTCATCACTCCGATGACATCATTGCTTACCTCATCGCTCCGATGACATCATTGTTTGCATCATAAGAGTTCAAATTCAATTTGCACTCTTCCACCTCGTTTAACTTTTATACCATGAATTTACTATAATAATGTTACCATTCAAATTATAAAAATTATACTATTATATAATCACATCATACTACTATAATGTAATATTATAATAATTTATTTGAATGAATTATTTTATCGGACAAGATAGAATACCAACTTTCAACAAATGTCACATGTTAAAAATTCCTCCGTTTAAATCCATATTGAATAAATATTTCCTTATCATATATATCAAAAATTAATTATTCACGAATAATATTACAGAACTACAATACTGACAACCAGGTCGTTCCCAGGAAAGAGGAGGCCTTCCGATAAGGATTTCTCCTTACTGGCGCGCAATTAATCAACCCCTTTCCTAGACAGAACTTCCTTAGACATTGCCAATAATGCTATCTAATAATATTATTCAAATAATATGAATTATTGATTTGATAATTTAAAATAATGTGCAATGATAATTATTGAATCAATAATATAAAATAGCAAAGTAGCACTTATTGATATAAAATATCAACTTAGCAAATATTAAACCAATAAAATATTATACAATTATTGAATCAATAATATAAAATATTGAACAGTAATTACTGTAACAAAAATTGAGTAAGTAAGAATCAATCATTCGAAATACTGTGCAATACCGTGTGCTACTGTGCAACACCACGTATTACTGTATTTTAACCACCGGGTATTTCAACAGTACTAACGGTAACAGTTTTACCGTTATTTTTATAAAAAAGTTACTTCTGTTGCTTTCTATATCCGACATTCATTTCGTTGTGGGGTCCACCAATGACTGCGCCGTCGTACGAATATTCTCCGACAAAAAGAATATTCCTCGACCAAACGAATATTTCCCGACATAACGAATATTTTATAACCACTTGCTTACTTTGTAAACTTTGCACATTTCACCCATAACTTATCACATTTATCAAATCAACACCTTACTATTTCAAAATAATATATAAAGAAAATTAAATCTTATTCATAAAATTTGGGGTCTTACAACCTCCCCTCCTTATGAAATTTTGTCCTCGAAATTGACGTACGTACCTGGTATGTCGAAAAGGTGAGGATACCTCATTTTCATTTTCGATTCTAACTCCCAGGTCATTTCCTCGATATCATGGTTCCTCCACAAAATTTTAACTTGAGGTATAACCTTTGAGCGTAGGACATGTTCCTTCCTATCCAAGATCTTAACAGGTACCTCCTCGTATGTTAAATCTTTGGCTATCTCGTCTGGTTCTAACTCAATAATGTGGTTTGGATCTTTCACATATTTATGAAGCACAGATATGTGAAAAACGTTATGAACACGAGACATGCTTGGAGGTAAGGCGAGTCTATAGGCCACATTTCCTACTCGATCAAGGATCTCAAATGGACCAATGAATCGTGGGTTGAGCTTTCCTCTCTTTCTGAATCTCGTAACTCCTTTCTATGGAGCAACACGTAATAATACATGATCTCCGACATTAAACTCCACGTCTCTTCGATGAAGATCAACATAACTCTTTTGTCTATCTTGTGCAGTTTGTATACGTTGTCGGATCATTTGAATCTTTTTCGTAGTCATACGTACTAACTCCGGTCCCAACAATGTTGCTTCACCCACCTCGACCCAGCATACTGGAGAACGACATTTTCATCCATACAACGCCTCGAATGGAGCCATGCCTATACTTGCCTGATAACTGTTGTTGTATGAGAATTCTACCAATGGTAGGTACTTATCCCAACTCCCTTTGAAGTCTAGAACACAGAGTCTCA
This sequence comes from Panax stipuleanatus, assembly GCA_020205555.1. Lineage (NCBI taxonomy): Eukaryota > Viridiplantae > Streptophyta > Magnoliopsida > Apiales > Araliaceae > Panax > Panax stipuleanatus. Next base: position 90,389,261 of record CM035121.1, read on the forward strand.
ATAGATCTTCAAGAGTTTGGATAGTCCTTTCCGATTGCCCGTCCGTTTGTGGATGATATGCCGAACTAAATCGTAAATCTGTGCCCATAGCTTTCTACAAGCTAACCCAAAATTGTGAAGTGAATCTGGGTCACGGTCCTAAACTATGGATACTGGCATGCCATGCAATCTCACAATCTCATTCACGTACATACGAGCAAGATGTTCAAGGGAATAAGTCTCTCGTATTGGCAAGAAATGAGCAGACTTGGTTAATCTATCAACAATAATCCAAATTGCATCTATGCCTTGAGAAACCTTGGGAAGACCCGTAACGAAATCCATGGTAATGTATTCCCACTTCCACTTTGGAATCTCAAGTGGTTGCAATGGACCCTTTGGCATTTGATGTTCCACCTTGACACGTTGACATGTTAAACACCTCGAGATGAACTCCGCGATCTCTCTCTTCATATTGCTCCACCAAAATGTATGTCGAAGATCACGATACATTTTGGTACTTCCAGGATGGATTGTAAACGGTGTGTTGTGTGCCTCCATCATGATTCTATACTTCAAATCAGAATCGTCAGGAACACAAAGTCTGGAGTTGACTTGAAGTATTCCTTCTTCATCAATCCTTGCTTCTAGAATAGCACCTTCTTGCACCTTCTTCCTCATATTCATCAGCTCCGGGTCTGTAGCTTGAGCAGCTTTAACTTTATCAATCAAAGCTGGTTCTACACGTATACTTGACATCATCGCATGGGTCCCCGGAGTCTTGAATTCTATCTCCATCTTTTGTAAATCACACAAAATAGGCCTTGAAAGCATCGCATTCGTTTCCGCATATGACCTTCTACTCAACGCGTCAACTACCACGTTCGCTTTACCAAGATGGTATTGGATGGTATGGTCGTAATCTTTCAACAGCTCAAGCCAACGTCGTTACCGCATGTTGAGTTCCTTCTGGGTGAAGAAATACTTGAGGGTCTTATGATCCGTATAGATCTCCACTTTCTCCCCATACAGGTAGTGTCTCCAGATCTTAAACGCGAAAACGACTGCTGCCAACTCTAGATCATGAGTAGGATAATTCCTCTCATATTCCTTGAGTTATCGCAAGGCATAGGCTATGACTTTCCCATGTTGCATGAGAACACATCCTAACCCTTTGCCCGAAGCATCGCTGTAAATGACAAATCCATCCGAACTAGATGGTATCGTCAGAACAGGTGCCGAAATGAGTCTCCTCTTGAGCTCTTGAAAGCTCTTCTCGCATTCCTCGTTCCATATGAATTTTGTATCTTTCCGAGTCAGCTGAGTGGATAATTCCTCTCATATTCCTTGAGTTATCGCAAGGCATAGGCTATGACTTTCCCATGTTGCATGAGAACACATCCTAACCCTTTGCCCGAAGCATCGCTGTAAATGACAAATCCATCCGAACTAGATGGTATCGTCAGAACAGGTGCCGAAATGAGTCTCCTCTTGAGCTCTTGAAAGCTCTTCTCGCATTCCTCGTTCCATATGAATTTTGTATCTTTCCGAGTCAGCTGAGTTAATGGAGTAGCGATTTGAGAAAATCCTTCCACGAATCTCCGATAATAACCAGCTAAGCCCAGAAAGCTACGTACTTCGGTCACCGAATTTGGTTGCTCCCAACTTTATATTGCTTCAATCTTCACCGGGTCCACAGATACTCCACGTTTTGATACTACGTGCCCAAGGAATGCTACCTCCTCAAGCCAGAACTCGCATTTCTTCAGCTTGGCATATAACTTGTTTTCACAAAGCCTTTGAAGTACCAGCTTCAAGTGGTGCTCATGATCTTCACGGCTTTTGGAATAGATGAGGATGTCATCAATAAAGACAACCACGAACTGATCCAAATATTTCTTGAATACACGGTTCATCATATCCATGAAAGCAGCAGGAGTATTAGTCAATCCAAAAGACATGACTAAGAATTCATAATGCCCGTATCGAGTTCTGAAAGCAGTCTTCGGAATATCCTCAGTTTTAATCTTCAGCTGATGATATCCAGAACGAAGATCGATCTTTGAAAAGAATTGTGCACCTTGTAACTGGTCGAACAGGTCATCAATACGAGGTAACGAATACCTATTCTTGATGGTGACAAGGTTCAACTCCCGATAGTCAATACAAAGTCGCATACTCCCATCTTTCTTCTTTACGAATAAAACAGGAGCACCACAAGGAGATGTACTAGGACGTATAAAACCGATGTCTAACAACTCATGTAGTTGGACCTTTAACTCCTGAAGTTCTATAGGAGCCATTCAATATGGGGTTTTGGAAATGGGTTTTGTACCGGGTTCAAGGTCAATAAAGAATTCAACTTCACGTTCCGGGGGTAGACCGGGAAGTTCTTCGGGAAGTACATCAGGAAACTCATTAACAACAGAAATATCATTCAAACCTGACGTATTCTGGTTTAGATCAGTGACATGGGCTAAGAAAGCTTGACATCCATTTTTTAATAAACGAATAGCTTTATGACTTGAAATAACATTGATTGATTTTAGTGGTTTGGTTGTTTGAATTCTCACAATAGGTTGGTTAGGAATATGAAAACTAACAACCTTACGAAAATAATCAATTTTGGCATGATAAGTGGTCAACCAGTCAATTCCTAAAATCACATCAAATGCAAGTGTTTTCAACGATATAAGATCAACAGGTAGGGTGAGGGTACCAATTTGAATCGAGCAAGATTTGTAAACTGTAGATGTAACGAAGGTTTCTCCCAACGGAGTTTCAACAGATAAGTCAAAGTCTAATTTCTCAGGTGTCAAGTTCAAACGTTGAGCACAAGCAGGTGAAATAAAAGAATGGGTAGCACCCGTATCTAATAAGGTGTAAACTTCGCAAGAGTTTATTATCAGCTTACCCGTAATAACCTCGTTCGGGTTCCTTGCTTGTTGGGCAGTCACGACAAAAGCTCTTCCAGGAACCACTGACTTTGACTTGTCAGGGATAGCCTTTGGAGTCACCGTCCCTGCTGGACTTGGTTTCGCTATAGGACACACTCGAGCTATGTGCCCTTATTTTCCACAGTTACAACACAACTTGGATTGTTGTGTGCAGTTGGGGCTGATGCGTCCCTCTTGCCCGCATTTATAGCATACGACCGGCGGTCGTTCTCCTCCCCTAGAAACAGTTGATGTTGGTGTTGCTGTCGATGCTTTCACGTTCTCATTGTTGTACTTTCTCTTCTTGAAATCTTCCCCCGACTCACTTCTTCTATTATCATGGCCACGATTACCACCGGAGTGGTTATCGCTTCTGGCATGATACTTTCCTCCCTGCTGGTTGTCATTGTTCCGATGACTACTGCCACCAATACGACCTTGGTTGTTGTCCCTTGGTTGAACATAATCATTATCTCGTTCTAATAACTGGGCCCTGTTCACTACATTTGAATATAGAGAAAATTTATGAGAAATGAGGTATAGACGAATCTCGAATTTCAAACCTCTCAGAAACATCCGCGTCTTACGTTCCTCATTCTCCACCAAATGAGGTGCAAACCAGGATAACTCCGCGAACTTAGCCTCGTACTGGGACACAGTCATGTTGTTCTGTTCCAATCTGATAAACTCTACCTCTTTCATGTGACGAATACTTTCTGGAAAGTACTTGTCATTGAACAGTTTCTGGAACACCCCCCAAGACATCTTGAGTGCGGCAGGCTGGGTACGCTTCGCAGATTCCCACCAGTAATCTGCCTCTCTACGGAACATAAAGGTGGCAAATGGAACCTTCTGTTCCTCCGTGCATCCCAAGATATCAAATATCTTGGTAATTTGCTTAAACCAATTTTCTGCCTTGATTGGATCTGGCTTTCCCTGAAACTCTGGTGGTCCCAACTCTTTAAACTGCTTGGCAGTAACAAGCCGTGAGTTATTATTTCCACCTGTATTGTGAACACGAGTCTCCCTAGTCTGATTTTGCATGAACTGCAAAAAACTTCTAAACATCCCGTCATTTATCATTTCTTCGGTAACATTGTTTACAGGAGAATTATTGCCTTCCTGTTGCACGTTCTCTTGGTTGGTGATTAAAGGTGTCTCAACGGTCTCATTCACTCCATTATTTTGATTTTCAGTTGTCATTCTCAAATATTGCCACAAAACAAGGGTTAATCAAATAAATTAACATATCACATATTAACCCTATATTCCAACCGACTAATTAAATAACAATTAAGCTTAGGTAGAACACACTAGCGAAGGTTTTACTCGTCTCTCCCCTCCTAGTTCTATTCCCAGATCTCCGCCAGAGATCAAATCCCTAAGCTCTCTGATACCAACTGTGACGCCCCCAAAATAATTTCAATACTCAACCCATTTTGAGTCGTCAAATACACTCAACAAAATTCAAATACAATCTTTCATATCACTCGGTCGTGCAAAATACGATAACACAACTGTGAGTGACAATACAGACATGTAAAAAATATTAACATTCAAACTAAGTCCTCATTACATTTATTATCACACTATTTTAAATAAAAAAATAGTGAGGACTTCTACAGCTCTAACTCGGACCATCACTCCATTCCCCAACTAGTACCCACGATATTCTCATTTCCTGAAGAGAACAATGGAAGAAAAGGGTGAGCTCAACTAGCCCAGTAAAGAATATTATGACTAAGATAATGAAAAATATATTATCGTTAGCCTTCAATAAATCAGATAAAATATTATGGACAACAAGTTTTAGATCAATATTCGCAGTAAAAATAACAATTCATTAGAAGAGTTAAATAGAAAATGATGTCTACTATCTTCTTTGATTTAAAAGTCCATCATCAATATTTTATCCCTGTAACATCAATCAATATACATCTCGAATCAAATATCCATCTTTGCACTACGGGCCAAAGATATTCATTTGTATCATCAGTTGGTCATGTTCATCTCAACACCTGTCCATCTTTGCACTACGGGCCAAAGATATTCATCAGGTAATCATTCATCTTTGCACTACAGGCCAAAGATATTCATCACGTAATTATTCATCTTTGCACTACAGGCCAAATATATTCAATTATATCACCATTTAGAACTGAGGATGATGAAAAATAATACGAATAACAGATCCAGTGAGATAAAGGACAAATATTAGAGAATTTATTCAGAGCTCAAGAATGAAGATCAAAACCTAGATCCAATTAAAGATGATTTGGAAGAAGATAAAAAATTTATCATGAATAGTATCCCATGAATAGTAACTCGTGAATAGTAACTCGATATGAAAAGATAAAAAATTTATAAGAAAGTTCAGACCAATATTCTAGTAAAATAATATTAGATGAAGCGCAAAACTCAAGTAATATCTGATCATTTCAGGAATTATAGAAGCAATACTTACCGTAGTAAGTTTAGAGTTAGGAATCTGAAATGAAACAATATATGAAACTGCAATTGAATTTTCACCCGTCTGGCGGTAGTCTGCTCAGACAGATTATTTCCACAATTTAATAACAACTGAATACGAAGGGTTATTCACCAGGCATGCGGTAGTCCGCGTAGACAGGTTATTCCCACAGAATAATAAAGAATAGAATAACAACAAGATTTCACCATGCATGCGGTAGTCCGCGTAGACAGGTTATTCCAACAGAATAATAAAGAATGGAATAACAACCCTTACGAGTATTGAAAAAAAAATAACTCTCTTCATGAATACGAAAGAAATAATACCCCTTACCTTAAAATTTGGAGACTGTACTAGTGTAATAGCAGAATACTCTTCTTCTTTCTCTCTTATTCTCTCTATACTTTCTCTCTCTATAACTTTAGTGAATTAGTGAGAAATAATGAAAAAATGAGCTTCTATTTATAGGCTCGGCAGATTAAGGGTAAAATAGTCTTTTCACCATAATTTATGACATCATCGTTTACATCATCGATCTATGACATCATTGCTTACCTCATCACTCTGATGACATCATTGCTTACCTCATCACTCTGATGACATCATTGTTTGCATCATAAGAGTTCAAATTCAATTTACACTCTTCCACCTCGTTTAACTTTTATACCATGAATTTACTATAATAATGTTACCATTCAAATTATAAAAATCATACTATTATATAATCACATCATACTACTATAATGTAATATTATAATAATTTATTTGAATGAATTATTTTATCGGACAAGATAGAATACCAACTTTCAACAAATGTCACATGTTAAAAATTCTTCCGTTTAAATCCATATTGAATAAATATTTCCTTATCATATATATCAAAAATTAATTATTCACGAATAATATTACAAACTACAATACTGACAACCAGGTCGTTCCCAGAAAAGATGGGGCCTTCCGATAAGGATTTCTCCTTACTGGCGCGCAATTAATCAACCCCTTTTCTAGACAGAACTTCCTTAGACATTGCCAATAATGCTATCTAATAATATTATTCAAATAATATGAATTATTGATTTGATAATTTAAAATAATGTGCAATGACAATTATTGAATCAATAATATAAAATAGCAAAGTAGCACTTATTGATATAAAATATCAACGTAGAAAATATTGAACCAATAAAATATTATGCAATTATTGAATCAATAATATAAAATATTGAAAAGTAATTATTGTAACAATAATTGAGTAAGTGCCTTCCTACGTAAGAATCAATAATTTGAAATACTGTGCAATACCGTGTGCTACTGTGCAACACCACGTATTACTGTATTTTAACCACCGGGTATTTCAACAGTACTAACGGTAACAGTTTTATCGTTATTTTTATAAAAAGGTTACTTCTGTCGGTTTCTATATCCGACATTTATTCCGTTGTGGGGTCCACCAATGACTGCGTCGTCGTACGAATATTCTCCGACAAAAAGAATATTCCTCGACCAAACGAATATTCCTCGACACAACGAATATTTTATAACCACTTGCTTAGTTTGTAAACTTTGCACATTTCACCCATAACTTATCACATTTATCAAATCAACACCTTACTATTTCAAAATAATATATAAAGAAAATTAAATCTTATTCATCAAATTTGGGGTCTTACATAAGTTTTATGCGTTCTTCATTTATGTGCTTAATCATTCGATTATAATTTTTACTTATACATAGCTTATTAATGTTTTAGTCCATTAATAGCCATCCTTATTGCTCCGATCAATACATACACCTCCATTTCTACACTTCTCTACCATTAAGAAATGAAAAAGATAGAGATTAATGTTTTACCTTTGCGTTCTTTGCTTTATTCTTGATGTTTGATCAATTAGCTAGCTTCTTTTCTCCTTGATTACTTGTATTTGCTCTCTTTTAATGCTTTAAGTATTGGTGGAAGTTTGTAAACAAACAAATGAAGCAAAGCTTCTCTTTTTGTAGAAATCCAAGACCAATGACAAAATGGTCAAATGGCTAACCTCCTTACTATTCCCACCTCCATACCTTAGCTTCTCCAAGAAGCCAAGGCCAAAAGTGGTCGGCTACTTGCCCCATGGGAGACCCACATAGGTTGCCCCATGGGTTTTACCTGACCCTTCGAACCACGGTTCGACCTATGGGTTTCGGTTCTTGCTTCGGGCTTAGGTTTTATTAAATTTCGGGCCTAACTTTGGGCTTGAATTAAATATTACTTGGGCCTTGATATATATTATTATTGGGGCAAACTCTTAATTCAATTGGACTTGGAAAAGTCTAAGTCCAAATGTTAAATAGTCAATCTTGACTTTTGTTGACCACGTATTTGACTTTGCATATTCTTACCGTATAATTCTCGTTTCTTTTTGTATATACTTCGTATGATATTTGTATTATACGTCGTTTTATTCTTTGAAATATACTCGTATAATACCTGGTATTATACTTGTATTCTTCACGTATAATAATAATTCTTATTACACTTAATCATTTATTTTCTGAGAAATTCACTTTCCCTAACCCTTAGGTTTTAAGTCCACAGGCGAAAACTTTGTTTGTCGTAACTGAATTATTATTCGATAATCCATCTCGTCTCAGAATTCTAACATTAAGCGTTTCTCGGAAACTCAAAAATAATTTTCGAGCATAAATGAATGAATAATGATTTTACGAAAATTTCTCGAAAAATTTTATTTTCATCTTGGAAATTCATTACATTTATTTCTAGCTCACAGCCAGAACCTTAACCACATTCATTCATCTTAGGTCATAGAATGACCCTTAAACAACTTACTCAGTTTAATAAACATATAATCTCATTTTATTTAATATAATCAAATAAAAATTAATTCACATAATAATCCGATTTTCACGGTCGTTACAACAACTCTTGTCAATTACATCATCATGTAACTCGTATTTTGCCTCTTAGATCATAATGGTCAAGTGTGTGCACATCCGAACTAAAATGATCTAAGTTAAGTCAGACCCAACATTTTCATATAAGTGAAGAGAAAACTACAGCCCTTGTGTGTGCACAATAAAGCGGTAATGATCAATTCCTTTATAAACATTTAATGTAATAAAACAACATCTTAAATATTTAATACTTGCCATGTGTGTCCATAACAAACTCATATTAAATATTCAATACTCTATTATTTTACTATGCTAGAAGGCGACATTCGATATTCCAAATATCTTTAAACGTTACAACTTAATATAATTTCATTGAGGGGTTTATTATTATTTGTCTCATCTTTTTTAGCGCGCACGCACACACACACACACACACACACACACACATATATATATATAAAATACGCATCATATTAATTGACGTGAGAAGCATGTTGTAATATATATATATATATATATATATATATATATATATATATATATATATATAGTATAAGCATGCATATAGAATACTATATTCTATCCGAATTAATTATGAACTTTATTCTAGTTTGCTTCACTAGAGCCACCATGTGAACCAAGAGGTCAAACCTAGGGTGCAAGAACAGAATTTAAATATAACTATTACATTTAAACCCGGACTCCATTACAAACGGGTCTTCAAGCGCTCCTTAGTCTCTAATTCTTCAAGATAATTCTAACTAATCCTATTACATAAACTATTTAATTAAATAGAAACCTTGATCAGCAGTCAAGGGGAAGTACATAGGAGGGAGATAGAATTTACATCAAAAAAAATTAGAGAAGAAGAGGTACGCAGACCCCATTTATTAAAACCTAATCATTCATGCATCTAACTAAAATAAAATCCAATCACATTAATCAATAGTTCATAATCAATCCCATTTATTATCATACATATCACCATATGCATCAATAAATAATATTCATCTCATGAAATAATAAATATTTAATATATATATATATATATATATATATTGATATTGATTTAAATTAGCGTTAATCCCAATTATGATTTAAAATAAACTCCTTTATTTAATTAATATGGAATCCCATTTTAAATTCAAAATAAACAACTATATTTTAATTCAGAATTACTGGAAAAATATGGAATTTAATTTTTAATTTAAAATAAACCTTTTATTTTAATTAGAAATCAAATTAATAAATAAAATAAAATTTTATTCAATCCTGGGTACTGGCGCTGCGGCGCCCCGAATGAACTGGATTCGGGCGCTGCGGCGCTGGTTTACCCGTGTAGAAACCCGGTCCGGCGCTGCGGCGCCGGCCTCCAGAATTAGTTTTTTCAGTTCGCGAATTATGTTGTTTTTCTCCAAAAACTTGATTCTTTGCCAATAATTATGCCCAAAAAATTGTTCAAAACACATATCAACATACATATCAAATCTGAACAATTAATAACTCGCATAAAGGTTTGGCTCTGATACCACTGTTAGGTTTGTAAGATTCATGAACACAATAAAATTGCATAAAATAAGCGGAAGCATGGTAAATTAAAGTTTTAAAATTTTACAAACCATATACCTGGATCATCCTTTATGCACAGTTATTAATTAAACAAAAGATTAAGAATAAAATTCATACCCTTGAAGATTCTAACTTCCTCAGGTACGAGTTCAACTCCAAATTCTTTTCGCGTTCTACTTGAATCCACCGGGTTGATTCCTTCTTTTGATCAACATTAGTCACCCAAGTGTTTGGCCTCTAGAGGTGATCCACCAAGGAAGAAGAAGAATTCAAGAAGGTGAGCATTTAGCTAAACCCTAATTTCTATCTCTCTAAAAATTGTATACTCTCCGAACTCTTGGAAAGATCATTAACCCTAAATTAAAATAAGACTTCTCTTATTTATAGATATAGGCAATGATAGTAGTGTGCATACAAGTCAATCATGTATGATGATAAAGCGCATACTTTGTAAATAATCTTATTTATTTATTAATAAAAGTATTAACCTATTAAAGGCATTTAATTATCTACATGATGCTATTTTTATTATATGTAAATAACCTATAGTTTTAAGCAATGCTTTTAGAATCATGATGATGATCATGCTAATGAGATCTAAATTCTTAGAAAGCTTAAAACTAAAATAGTTCCCAATCGTGGGATTACTAAAAAGGGAATTAGTAAATTCGGATAGATTGGTACATATGTTGCTTGCTCATTAGATGAGGATGATTGATCTCATGATCATTTGTGTGGAGACATTAAAGCAAGTATGTAGGTGCTTATTGGAGAATAAGTTCACTGAACGTGACTCGCTATGGAATACCTAATGGAGTTTTACTTATCTGTCAATAGGAATTCCTAATGTGATAGTAGTACAAGTGATCCTTGGACTTGAGATCATCAGTGTATCTTATATGTAATGAATTATACTTTGACTTATTCCTTAAAAACCCTTAGGGTATATCAAAGGGTATGCTTGGGTATAATGAGTTACATATGGAGATAATGAATTATCAATAAAGAATCTATCACTTCTAGTAAAAGAAGAGATATGTCCTATGTGATTCATTAAATGACAACCCAGTAGTCCTTGGCCAAGACAGAATGAAATTAGAAAGAAGTTCTTAATTTGCATTATTTGGAGTTGTGTATTTTCTAATCGAAATACATATAATTAAATAAAATAAGACTTGACAGTAATTCCATGTCTTATATTTAATTGGGGCATTATATGGTGGAAGAATTGAATTGAACGGTAACTATTTACTCATAAGTTCTTTTATGATTAATGTTGAAATCTATATTATCTGGAAAAATCGTTGATCGCTAGGGAGGCTTATCCCTATCGTAGAATAAATATTATTTATTTAAATAGATTATTAGTTTAATTTATTTATTTAAATAAGATTAGAATTGTTCTAATTGATTTATTCACAACCGGTTTAATATGGAGAACCTAAAGGGTCACACCATAAAAAGAAGAATAATTATTTAAGAAGGTAATGATATAATCGTAATAATGCATTAAGTGTAATTAATTTAATCTATGGTGATAGAATAAATTAAATAGCTTAATGCTTATTATTTAATATTTTAGAAATATTAAATATAAATTAATAAGAGGAGTCTTATTAATATTATTATTATTTTAAATTTCTAAAGGAGTTTAGAAATTAATTTAATATTAGTACTCTCATTTATTCCTAATAAAATTAGGAGGCAAATTAATTAAATGAATTTAATTAATTATTCCCAATGTGGTGAGAAGCCTAAATTAATTAAAAGAGTTTAATTAATTAAATAAAATCCCATGTCTAATAGGATTAAAAGGGTTGACCAATATCTATATAAGATAAGTCTTATAATAGATATCAGTTGATGCAATTTCAATTATTGGAGAGTACTCTTTTTCTATAGAGGATAGAAAACTAGGGTTTAGATAACCACCCTCCTTCTTGAATAATTCCTTTTCCTTGGTGGATCACCTCTAGATGCCAAACACTTGGGTGGCTAACGTTGATCAAAGAAAGGAATCTAACCCGAAAATTCAAGAAGATCACGAAGAACAAAGAGTTGAACTCGTACCTGTAGAAACTTCGTTCTACAAGGGTATGATTCCATAACTATTTATTTATCGTTTTAAATTAATAATTTGAATAAAAGATGATCCGGGTAATGATTTTGTAAAAAAATTTAAACTCTGATATACCATGCTCCCTCTAATATTTTTTTTTTATAATTTGATTGCGCTACGATTTCGTACAAACGCAACAGGCACCCCTCCTAAACCATTTAGGATTTGGGTTTTATATTAATTAATTAAACTCTTTTAATTAATTAGGTTTCCCAATCTTATTAGGAATAATTAATTAAACTCCTTTAATTAATTAGCATCCTAATCTTATTAGAAATATATGAGAGAGTACTCTTATTAATTAATTCATAAACTCCTTTAAGAATTAAAATAATAATAATAGTAATAATAATAATAATAATAATAAGACTCCTTTTATTAATTATATTTAATATATATAAAATATTAAATAATAAATATTAAGCTATTTAATTAATTATATCACCATAGATTAAATTAAATATACTTAACTTATTATTATAATTATGTCATTTGCTTCTTTAATAATTATTCTTCCTTTTATGGTGTGACTCTTTAGGTTCTCCATATTAAACCGGTTGTGAATAAATCAATTAGAACAATTCTAATCTTATTTAAATAAATAAAATAATTATTAATTCATTTAAATAAATAATATTTATTCTAAAATAAGGGTAAGCCCTCTTAGCGCTCAACGACTTTTCAGATAATATAAATTTTAACATTAATCATAAAAGAACCTTTAAGTAAATAGTTACCCTACAATTTATTTCATTCCACCATACAATGTCCCAATTAAATATAAGACATTGAATTACTATCAAGTCTTATTTTATTTAATTATTTGTATTTTGATCCTAAAATGCACAACTCCAAATAATACAAATTAAAAACTCTTTTCTAATTTTATTCTGCCTTGGCCAAGGACTATTGAGTTGTTGTAACGACCAAGAAATTTTATTTAACTTGTAATTAATAATATTTAAATTAAATGAGATTTTTTTGTGGCTTTTGCCTTGTTGAGATGTGTTGAAATAGGAATTTTTGAGGTGGAACGAGGATTTGTGATTTAATTTACGAGTTTTATGATCGTATTGGAAAATAATATTTTTTCGAGAAAAAGTCGAAAAATCACTATCCGTCCGGAAACGTAAAAGCGTTTATTTTAAATTATTTAAAGAACGTGTCAACGTTATAATAATGGGGAAAGACTTGCTAAAAAATTTAAATACGAAAAACAAAAATTTTTGACTGTGTAACGGATGCCGGGAAGTGAACGAAAGATAAAACCGGAAAAATAATACGAGAATATAGTTGAATAAGGGCACCAATTATATGTGTCAACCATACACCAATTATTGGTATGTGTCACCAATTATATGCATGGGGGGCTAAAAGAAATTTACCATACCACCAATTATATGCCTTAAGGGGGGCAAAATGGTAATTAACCAACAAAATTTATTGGAAAAGACTAAAAGACCCCCACTCTTCAACTACTATAAATAGCAAGCTCCATTCCCTCATTTCTTCACCAATTCACAAGTAAACATAAGAGATTCTATAAAGAGAAAGTGAGAGCTTGGGTTGAGTACGCAAAAAGGCGAGGAAACTCTACCGAAATCATCGGGAAACTCCAAAAGCGAAGATTCCAAAGAGGTAATTAAGAACGAGAATTCAATCTTTTAAATTATTTAAAACTTTGTAGTATAATTTTTGTGGAATAAAAAGGATGAATTAGTTTATTATAAATCACGGTTAATTTATAAAAGAGAGAAACAATCGTTAAAAACGAAGAACAAACGAAAACGTGTAATCAAGCTATTTTTGATTTACTGTTCATAGCTTAGATAATAAAATCCGAAAGGATGATATTATGTCAAATGAAAATATAAGATTGGTCTAAGAGGAACGGATTAAAAACAAGCTATAACAAAATTATGGCGAAATTTTAAATAAAATACGTTAATATTGAGAATATTGTGTAAAACGAGCTATGAATGAATTTCTAAAATTTAGTTAACGATTTGAAATAATGAAGATTGTGTGGGATAAATGTAGATACAAATAAAATAGAGCCGTGGGCTCAAGAACAGACTCATTCTGACTTCGGATGAGAAAGTTATGAATTTTTGAATATTTAAATGGGCAACAAAATTTCCAGATCGGCGCCGCAGCGCCGGCATCCCAGGCCAAAAGAGGCGTCGCAGCGCCCTTCGGCAGTGAACTCTCCAAATTCCAGGAGCCGCAGCGTCAATGCCAAGGCCAAACCAGGCGCTGCAGAGCCGGGTCGGGTCGGTGCGCTGAAATTTTTATTTTCAAATATAGAAAAGAAGGTAATGTAAAGAATAATTAATTACATAAATATTTAAGTCAAATATCATGGTAACACATGATCTTAGGCCTTACGTAAAGATCGAGAGTTAGCTAAATAAAAGGAAAGTAAACGTAAACGCAAAATATTTTAAACATTGTAAGTGTTTAGTATGCGTATAAGATAATCATACATGGTATACACACGGGTGTATGACTTGAGCATTATCATAACAAAGATGATTGGAATGTGTAAATGACGAAAAATCCTACTAAAGGATTAAAAGAGTTAATAACCATTAACGAACGTAATGGTCGATAATGAATCTAATAAATATAAAAGAATAAAATGAACGTTAAATAACGTAAAAGACATCTGAGATTAGTTAGATAATGAATGATGAAAGGGGAAGTTAGTATAAGCCGTATGTGTAATCTATTTGTGGCTAATTGGTATGTTGTTATGATAAATCGTGTAGAATATATAAAGACCGAGTTAGAGTAAAGTGTATAGAAGACGCTTAAGGCAAGTTTTCTAATTTTATCTGATTTAATTCTTATGAAGCCTATGTGATATATTTTTGATATCAAATGTACACAAATCTTGCATGATTGTGTGAAATCTATACTTATGCAAATCTTTCAATATTTGTACAAGTATTCAAGCTATCTTATGATATGAAATGTTTAAAGAAATGTCGAAGCCTTTTTGTTTGGCTAGATACTTGTTGAATTATTTTATCGCATTGATATTGCATCTTTGAGATATTATTGTTAAGTAGAGTTTTCTAACCCAAATTTTTTTGGTACAGATTCAAATGTATACACAAGGTTGAACTATTAAATGTTTTTGGTCGAGTTTATCGGCTGACACATAAGGTGTCCATAAAATTGAATGCATAGTCGTTCGTCAGGATGAGTGTTGTACACCATATATAGAGTACTATAGGGTGACCACCTAGACGTGATCGTAAGTAATATCGGATTTACGGCTTTAATGTCGGGTTATCCTTTTTAAATGAAATTAAAAAACTATCTTGTGGTCTTTTGACATTTTCAATAGAAATGACCGCTACGTCGTTTCAAAAATGTTTTTAAAAAAAGGATGAAAAATATTATTCTGATTATTCTTAAAACTTCACAACTATTGGTTCAGTTGTTGAATAATGATCATATGATTCTTGATTTAGTTATTATTAAACTGTTTTACTTGCTTAGCAATCTAGTGCTCATTCTTGCTTGAATTATATGATTTCAGCTAAGGTCGAACGTGTAAAAGGTTATGGTAAGGATAAGGGGAAGCAGAAGAAGAACGAGTAATAGAATCGTTGTAATAGGATAATATTTTTGTGTAATGTATTATATTATGACTTATTGGAAATGTAATGGTTTTAGATGTTGGGATAGAATAATGGTGATGTAATGATGTAATAATTACTTTTAAGTCAGTTAATCTTATGTATAGCTAGACTTATATGATTGTGGTAGTACCGTGTATGCACCACGTTCGGGTTTGAATGTATCCGGATTTGGGGGTGTCACAGTTGTCATATATCGAATCACATAGGACATTCTCTTCTTTTACTAGAAGCGGTATATTCTTTATTAATCATTCATTATCTCCATGTATAAATTATTATACCCAAGCATATCAATTGATATACCCTTAGGATCTTAAGGGACATGTCAAAGTATAACTCATCATACACAAGATACTATGATGCTCTCAAGTCTAAGGATTATTTGTACTACTATCACTAAAGGAATTCCTATTGATAGGCTAGTAAAACTCCATTAGGTATTTCTTAGCAAGCCATGTTCAGTGTACTTATTCTTCAATAAGCACCTATATACTTGTTTTAGTGTCTCCACACAAAATAATTATGAAAATCGATCATCCTCATCCAATGAGCAAGCAATGTAAGTACCAATCTATCCGGATTCACTAATCCTTTTTTTAGTAATCCAACGATTGAGAAGTATTTTAGTTTTAAGCTATCTAAAAATTTAGATCTCATTAGCATGATCATCATCATGATTCTAAAAACATTGCTAAAAACTAATTAAGGGTTATCACATATTATAAAAACAATACCATGTAAATAAATGTCTTTAATTAAATAATACTTTTATTAATAAATGAATAAGAATATTGTTACAAAGTATATGCTTTATTATCAAACATGATTGGCTTGTATGCATACTACTTTCATTATATCACACCTAATTAATCAAATTCTAATATATAGATTCAATTAAATTAAACTTAATTACTTAAGGAATAAAATCACACCTTATTATTATAATTATAATTTCTATTTATCCAACCATAATTATAATCTTATTTAATAAAGCATTAATCTTCTAATTTAATTATTTAATTAAACTAGAGTATTATCATTACTCTTGCATAATATAATACACACCAATTATAAAATTATTTAACATCAATTTAATTAATATTATCACATTTAATTAAATTATTCCATAATAACTTCCATCAATTATTTATTTAATTCAATAAATAAACCAACTAAAATATATATTTAATTTGATAAATATTTTAAATAACTCGATTATACATTTTCCAACCACTTCAGAGAACTAGAAGAGTGTACATCAAGAGGATATGAAACCTGTAAATTGTGAACAAAGGAGAGCAAAATTAGTGAACTTAACAGGACCAAAAATAATATCTAAAAAAAATGGCAAGACAAAATCGAAGTAAAATAATGTAAATTAGAAAGAATAAATGTGTTTAAAATTTAGGATTGTCACCATGCTATCCGTGAAGTTGATGCGCTGTTAGGAGAGCCAGGCCGCGGGGCCACTGGCACTGGTTGTGGATTTGGTACAGGAGGTTGTGGACTAACGGGAGGTGGAGGTGGAGGAGGATCAATTTTTCCTGTGAAAAAAGAACAAAAAATTCAAGCAAGATTAACATTTAAAACAAGATTAATTACTTTAATAAAATGACTATTATATTTATTGGGAAAAATTAGAAAGAACTTCTATTAGTGACATGCTTCATGCTTTTGGATAATGCGATTGTTTTTTATAATCAAATTTTGTGACACCTCATACACGAAAATGGTACTAAGAATAAGAAAAAGAAAAAGAAAAAGAAAAACAACACCATTAGCAAAACACATTCCTTTTTTTGGGGTTAAATACACTTCTTTTTACCTTAAGTTCCACCCTCCTCATAATTTAATCTCTAAAATAATTGAGCTTACAAATCACTACATAAAATACCGAGTTGAATACAATTTTCCCTTCAAATTGAATTTTCGACGGAAATTGACCAAGATAAAGCTTGTGTCGGGCACATGATTACGAAAATATGCGTTGATTGTATTAAAATACAGGTTGACCGTATATTTGTGATAAAATAATAATAATTTACCGTATTTTATATATTTTTGTCCCTATAAAAACATAAAAATACAAAAAAAGAGAAAAGAATAAGAATAAATGATAAAACAAAAATTGATAAAAAAAATTAAAAATAAATGATAAATTAAATACAAGAAAAATAAATTACTACTAACCAAAATACAAGAAAAATAAATTAATAACTCACTATTCCTCTATCTTCCTTTCTAAAAATCCTTTTATTCCCAGTATAATTCATAATCATGCATGTTTAACGTCTTGGCAACGGTTTCTTTCTCCTTCACAGCCTTACCATCTAGCATCCCAACCAAAGGCGGAATACACCCACGTTCACCAATTTTTTTTTCGTGTTTTTGTTTTAAATCTCAAATCATAAACAGCTTTAGCAGCTGCTATTCTAACTCCTAAGACTACACAATTCAAAAACTCATGAAGAAAGTAAACTGAAATCTAAAAGTAAACTCATGAAGAAAGTAAACTCAGATCTAAAAACTTAAACCCATATCTGAAGAAAGTTAAAAGAAACCTCCTTGTTTCTAAACTATTGCCCAAGCACCGTCTAACCTCCGCCTAGCGCTGCACCACTTCCGGCTACCGCCGCACTATTGTTGCGCGACTTCCACCAAAGAGAAGGAGAGATAAGATGAGACAAGCTTGTGAGATATGAGGTTCGACAGACTATGAAACCTTAGATTGGGGACTATGATGTTTGGCACGAGTTTTCTCCAAAGATTAAGGGTTTGAAGATTGTGATGGTCATGGATTTGGGTTTCATTCTCTTGTACTGCCCGTAATATGATGTTTGGTCCTCTTTTTTTGTTTTGATTTCTTCTTTTTCTTTGGTTATGAAGATAGATGAAAAAGAAAAATATTGGAAATTTGTGGTGCCTAGTTCTCTTAAGCTATTTTTTTGTTGTTTTATTTTTTTATTTGTTTTTATACAGTCATTTATTATATTTTAATATTTTAATACGGTCAATACAAATTTTTTCTGCAGTCAAACTGTATAAAACAATCAGATCTAATCAGGTTATATCTGAATTGTAAGCCCAATTATTTTAGGAGTTAAATTATAAAAAGGGTAAAATTTGATATAAGACAAAGTATATTTAACCTTTTTCTTATCTTTTTTTGACTATCATGGATATTCAAATATTTCATTGTGTTCGACTACTATCACGATACATGTCTCCTACAAGCGTCGTGCACCAGGCAAATCCCACTATAAACTTGAGTGGATATCCTTCGAAGTTCGTTAGATTTGATTAAGTGTCATCTCTCTTAGTATGGTATAGCACATGTCATTACAGTACCGACCCCTTAGTTATTTTCTTCAGTTTTGATTAGAAGCTCAATTTTATGATATTTCAAAAAGACAACTTTATACTTGCAAATTTCATTCATGTATTAAAGTGTTTTCATCATATCATAAAATTCGTGTAAAAATCGGACTTTATTTTTATAGACATAGGAAGTATTTTTTCCCCCCTACGTACTTTAAATACAAGTAGCTCAAATAATCAATTAAATCCAAAATGGTGGCATACAAATTAACTAAATTCAGTTTCATGATAAGATTCCTAACACATGCAAGACAGTAAAACTTACCACAAAACAACAGATTTTGAGGGGGAGGCCGCTCTTTGGCAGGGTTTGGATCAGCATCATAAACCCTAACATACAGCTCTTGTCCCAAATACCAGTTTTTCAACTTTTGTGACCTTAAATTCCACATGCCAGGGTTGTCAAGGTAAGCATAAACTGCACTCCATCCACCAGGGTATACCTGTTCGTCAAATTTAATAAAAAATTCCTTAGCCTTACACGTGTGCGCGCACACACACACATATATAGGTAAACTTTAGTGGTTGGTTGTGACTACTGCCCCCAAAACGTCATAATTTTAGTTTAAAATATGGTGAAAAGACGGGAAATGCTATTAATGAATTTAATTAAGTAACACACCAACTAATGTTAAATATTTGAGCCACAACTAAATAACTATGGTGAACACAGTAATCCAAAGCCCCTACACACATCCCTATTTGAATGTTTTCTAGCTCGTAATCTTTAAGGAGCTCGACAAGAGAACTGAGACGTGGAAATCACACGTGTTTTCTCCAGAAAAAAAATCATCAAAGCTCCAGTTCATTTGTTTTAGCGAAGAAAAGAAGTATATTTATGTCTTTTTATATATAGATGATCTCCTATCTTTCAGCTAGGCATTTTTAGTATGGGTCCCGACTCCTAGACCCTACAATATCGGATCCGAGGTGTTTTACATATGGCGGCCGAACCACCGTGAAAACGTTTTGTGTAGGGTCTTTACACCTACTCGAAGGATAAGAGGGTGGAAAGGGCAATACAATTTAGCAAAAGTATGGGATTGCTGATAAAAAAAAATGAGGAAGAGTTAAAAGAAAATTTCAGAGCATTTATCAAAGATATTGCAGTGGGGTCTGAGGAGAAAAGAAAAGGTAAAATGGTTAATCAGAAGAGGAAGTTTCAAGTTCAGAAGAAGAAATATGAATGTGGTTTTCAAGATTCGAAAGAGGGATGGTGTTATGTCATGACTGCATTTGTGGACTAAGCGGTATAAGTAGTTTATCATGTCAAGTATGGATGAAATTTTTGGTCAATTTGACAACTATCACAGATATTGGTTTATATTACAAAATCAGATTGAGATCTACCGGGTGGTAATGACAATCACAGTTTTATTGAAGCATACCAGCCTTGAAATGAAAAGTTTTTTGGTTTGGCAGAAGAAGCATTGCAGGCTATGTATAAAGACTATCATCACACATAATTTTCTTGTCCGGTCCGCAATATTAAATTGCGGAATACTGAAAACTAAACTATGAACAGTCTCTCTATTTAACTGTTAGATTTTTAGATGAAAGGTCACGATGTGTTGTAAAAATAACTTTAAGTTGATAATATTAAATATGGATCGGTTCTCATATATATATATATATATATATAGAGAGAGAGAGAGAGAGAGAGAGAGAGAGAGAGAGAGAGAGGACCTGAACAGTAGAGCGGACAACAGGATCATAAAGGTTATATGTTGAACGTAATTCAGGTGTCCACTCTCCAGTTCCAAACCTAAAAATAGGAGACATAATTAAAAGCCAAATTGCATGCATGAACTAAATCCTGCATGGGAACTGAAAAGGTACAACATATATTACAATGATAATTTAAAGTCAACCTTGTTTGTTTCACCCAAAGTCCACATTGACTCTAAAGTAAAATTCCCATTTGTTGTTGTGCAACTATATCTTATTTTTTCCGATTCAAATTTAATAAAATTATCGCACCCTTAATCATAAGTAAGTTTATAAATTTTTTATAACAATATTGTGAACACGTTATCCCACAAAAGGGCGTCAAATAACAAAAATTCCGCATCTTTTATTATAACAAAAAAAAGAGAAGATAATAATTATGAATGTAACAATTTTATAGAATCTAAATCCATCTTTTTCATACCGAAATGAAATGAGAATGAAACATTAAGATCATAAATATATAAAAGAATTAAATGAGTTAAAGCTTGAGCAGAGGGGATCCATATATATATATATATGTCTAATTTTTGGATGTAAAAACCTCAGTTAAATTTATATCAAGTATAGTTGATTGTGTTTCTTCCTAAATGATTAGGATTTGGTGGAGGAATTAATTAAGGAGTACATAATTAGTTGACAATGGACTCGAATTTAATTTTTTGTCCCAATATATAGAAAGTCCCAATTAATGGAGTATAACTTTATACTAAAAGTATAAAGGGTATACATTAAATGATGACCATTAATAAAAATGTGATAAAATAAGACATTTGTACTTACCCTACAACATAGAATCCGAACCCATCCAAATGCCAAGCATCCATAACTTGTAACTCATTCTTGAACACAATTTCAAGCCATCCCTTGTGG
Organism: Panax stipuleanatus; assembly: GCA_020205555.1. Taxonomy (NCBI): domain Eukaryota; kingdom Viridiplantae; phylum Streptophyta; class Magnoliopsida; order Apiales; family Araliaceae; genus Panax; species Panax stipuleanatus. Next base: position 90,410,859 of record CM035121.1, read on the forward strand.
TTACCAGTTACAACAAAAGTTCCATCAACAGCACTTGATTTCTCAGAATGAACAGGAAACTTGTCGAGTTCGTATACACCGGAGCCATTCGCAACATAGTCCGCAAGTTTTAATGGGGTAGTAGGTGTAAAGTATGATATATTGTTTACAGTATAGCGAGGAGTTTCATTGATCTCGACAGTATTTCCATGTAGAATAAAGGTCTGCGATAATGTCACGTTTGATACGTTAAATGTTCCTTGTGGATTAGGCCTTGCTGCTCCGGCTGTTAAGTTCCACCTTTGAACAAACAAAAATATAGGTTCAAACTTTGTGTTATATAGGAGTATTTATTTAGGCAAATATGTAGCTACTCAAAATAAAAGGAGAAAACACTTGTGATCGTGCATTTAGATACACCCTCCCTCCCATCAAAATTGGCCTATTTTTATTTTTTAAGTTAAATATATTAATTTTAAAATTAGTAAGTAAGCATAATTATTTAAATTTTTATACTCACAAATATTGGTGTTAATAAGCTAATTATTAAAAAAAATAAACTCACAAATATCTATATTTGTTATAGATAATATATATTTTAATTCTAAAATTAGTCAGTTTGACCTTAAAAGTCATATTATAGGTCAATTTTTTTAGGATGGAGAGTATATTTCTTTAAATATGAAACATTGGCGAGAGAAATTAGTGTCCCTAATAAAAAAAAAATTTGTGTCCCAATACCTAGGCTAGACAGAGGTACTGATTCAAACTAAATCACTGAACTAAGGCCTTAATTAAGATATGTTAAAAGGAACAAACCCTTGACCACTTCGCCAAATGCTTAGGATTCAGTTGTTCAGTTAAAATGGTTGAGTACTTAGCTGATGATGATTATTCAGAAACAGGTAAATTGTGTTTCTATGGAATGTGATATATAGTAGCTTATAAATTGAAAAACTAATAATAAGACGATTGATATCGCCAGAGCAAAAATTATATTATGTTGTCAAAAGTAATAAGTCATTTTAAGAGCTATATATCATTAGAACAATTACAAAGATGTTAAATATATATTAAAATTTGAAACGGTCAGTATTATTTGTGCTTTAATAATATCAATAACCAATAACTAATATATTAAAATTTAACAGAATTTGTAACATTAAACAAGCTCACTTAAGACATGTAATTAACCATTATTTACCTGATAGATTTAGCTTGATTAACCGAGAACTCGATATCAAATGGATCGGGCCCTTTCGGTAAAGGCCCATTAGGACTTGTTGTAGAGTCCGCATAATGTAGCAGCCCAATAGCTTCACGACTGTTATGATCAGCGACATTGACCATTTTAGGACTAGCTACTATATAATAATCTCCCGAATTTTGATCCGCTGTGACGAGAACAGAGTAAGATTGGCCCACATGCACATCCAGAGAATCCAACGGTATTTGATTGGTGTATGATCCTTCGGATTCAACCAGGACCATCCGATGATTTTGGATCCTAAAATTTATACTCCATGCTATGCCAACATTGGATATCCTTAACCTATATGTTTTTCCTGTATAAACAAAAACAAGGCCGCAATGACCTAAAAAAAATAAAAAAAGAACCAAATGAATCATAAGCACACACTGAAAGACCTGTTTGTTCTTACCTTTTGTGACAGTGAAGGATTCATGGGCTTTTACCAATGAGTCTCCATATGGACCTTTTCCATTCATAAGCATTCTATCGGGAGGCCCATCATAGGCCATAGATGGCTTTTTCAACTCTGACCGGATTTCCTGTTCATGTTTTCACCAAAATTATATTTATCTCAATGACATGTTTAGCTTACGTGTAATGTTATATTCTCAGTAAAATAAACTTACTTTTGTGTCGAATAGACATAATGACACAATACAAATTTAGGGGGACCAGACACTAGCTAGTACAAAATTCAATTGTTTTTATTAGATAATGTCATTTTTACCTTAAAACTACGTTGATACCAATCACCAATGAGAATATCAAACTCGGCTTCGGGTTTAGGGAAGGAGACATTTATGACAATTCGATTGTTGATGCGAATTGGGCCAAACCCTCCACCGGCCTTTTGGAATCTGGTGGAAGGAAAATAGAAGAAGCTGCCAATCTGATCCTTGGCCTGGAAAGCGTAAGTCCAATTTCTACTGGGCTGGATGGGGCAGTTGGTGCCAGACACACCATCTTGCCATGAGTTTAATCTTTGTTGTATACCATTCCTATACCGCCACAATAATAGTTAATAACATGTTACATGTAACTTCTTAAAGAAGTTCAATCATAATGTAAGATACAATGATAAAAATATTACGATTATTTATATTAAGTATGTCTATAATTAGGTATATGTACTGTCCAAATTACGTTGTGCTTATATAATGACAATTATCTGTTGTAATATTTTGAATATATTCTAACGCAGTCTTTTAATTTTATTTTATGTGTAATTTTGGAAAAAAATTAGTTTTAATTGTTTTTTATCGAGCCTTAAATAGTTGTATACTAAATTTATAATTGGATCAATATTAACAGAATCACAAGTTCAATATGCATTAAAAAATAGTAAAAGCTTAAATAAGATGGGACTTTTATTTTAGGACAAAGGAAGTGTTTGGGTAAGTAAAGAATTAATTATATATGGATGGCTTGTAAAATTAAAATTTTACATTATCCAATAATAACATGTCATGGTAGAGAATTCTGGAAAAAATCAAAGGGACTTGGAGTCCAATATGGTTAATTAAACTGTTTTGTTATGGTAAATAATAAATACAAAATGTGTAAATACAATTTAAATTTTTTTGTCTTCTCCTAAATTCCCTATGTGATTGTTATTGAATAGTGTACAACTATAGTCTTAACAGGAAATTCGTAAATAATTTATTCTCGGTGAAAATATATAAAATTCACTTTTAAAAGTTCCATAATGTTTATTTGTTTACTCTTTCTGCCGATGTATGTTGTTTCTTATGCATGGATGTAATCAACGAAGAATTAAAAAATAATAAAATAATAAATAATAAAAACAAGAAGAAATATACGGTATAAATTTGTACTCTCTCCAATTAATCAAATATCTTATTCCATGCTTTAATTTTTAAATAATAATAATTAAAAATAATATGATTAGAAAAAAGTAATTAGAGAAACTTGGGATAGTGAAGAGAGAAAGATAATGGAGAGAGAAGTGGGTAATTGGAAAAGTGACTGGGAGTAGTGGACAGAAAAATAGAGATTAATTTAGATTTTTCTTCTTTTTCTTAACTATATAATTTACCATAAGTATAATTTTACACAATTTTCCTCAATCTATCACTTTGATTCTCTCCTTCGGTTACTACTTTATTTCCTTATATTTTCCACCTTGTTTGTGATTCATCTCCTCCCCTTCAATTATTTTCCTACTAAAATATTGTAGAAGATTTATAATATTATATAGTTAAAATTATCAAAATCTCTATGTCATGAGTGTATTAAAAATTTCACCTATTTGTATTTTTATCCCCTACAAATAGGTAAAATTCATATACACCCATGCCTAATTTTTATATAGTTAAAAAAAGAAGAAAAAAATCTAAAATAATCTTGATTTTTACATTTTTCTCTGCACTAATTACTCTCACTTTCTACTCCAACTTACCCACTAATCTATCTACATAATCTTTCTCTCTTTTTTACTATCCCAATTTTTTTCTCATTAATTATTTTTAACACGGTACTCGGGAGATCTTTGGACTAAAATCATTCCAAATACAGTCAAGTAAACACAATAACAGTACAAATAATTAATTGTTTTACTCAAATGATCGAGGATTAAAAAAAATTGTTCTTGAAAATATATGTGTGAGAGAGATTCACCATGTCATCAATAGAGGCTCATCCATATCATTGAACACATTGATGTGAACATTATCATTAGTTGTGGCATTAATAAGAGGTCCAGGAAACAACCCATTGATGGTAATAACCTAAAACACAAAAAAAAAAACATAAAAACCCAAAACAAGAAAAACAATTTATATTCATCCAAAGATTTAAGGAAATAAAGTTATATATATATATATATATATAAATTAATCAAAGTAAACACAACTATAATAAATTCAATTTCATACCGCCTGATCAGTTGACACGGGTTTAATGGTCGTGTTGATTTCAACGTGCCATTCCAGGAAAATATCCGCCCCGTTGCTAGATATTATAAACATGAAACAGAAAAAAATTGCGCCATTAATTATCCGTGTGGAATCTCCGAATATCGCCATTTTCATGGACTCACAGAGATGGGTCAAATGGCTAAAAATATGAGAACTTTGGGAGTGGAGAAGGAGAACGAGCCAAGGAGAAAGCAATGAATAGAACAAAGTAGAAGAGAGTATTAAGAATATAAGGGTTTTCTTTTCTTGTTGATACTCTTGTTTTTATAAGCAAAATTGCGTGGTTGGCACTTTATTAGCATCAAAGCTTTGTTTTTGGTAAGTTCATGCATTATATAAACCTTGTCAGAAAGTGACATTTTTTTTTGCTAATTAATTGGGTATCATATCTTTTCCTTATATAAGCATTTTGACCTTAGTTTTATTTATCAATATAAAAAAATCTTGATAATTATGATTTTAGATGATATGTTTAGGATTTACAAAAAAAATTGTACAAAAAATTAAGGGTGACAACAAATTGGCACTTCACAAATTGTTACCGTGCAACTTCTATTAATTAAGGAGGCAAATATCTTTTTCATTCACACGCATTTTTTCACTTTTTTTTCTTGAGAATTTTAATTTTACTTAATATTTTTTCCCCTTATTCTTAGACTGTTCTGATCATGTTTTTATTATATTTAAATATAATTTTTCTACTTTTAAATTGATTTGTAATTCTTAATTTGATGATAGTAGTAGTGGTCTAAGAGTTATGGGGGTAAATAGTTAGGGGTGGTAAGTGGTAGAAATGGGCTTTGGCTACCCTCCATTACACGTGAATTCTTATATATAAAGGCATCACAGCCGATCCTAAACTGAGTCAATTTTAAATCAATTAGGAGTTAACTCGCTCAATTGGAAAAAAATCAAGCGATATTGGAATCGAGAAAACCGTTCGTCTCTTCAGATTTCCCAATTCTTCATCTTCCTCTTCCTCTTTTATATTCTTCAATACCCTCACCCCAATTTTCACTTCCTCCCACTGCTTTCTTCGTCTTCATGTGAGATTTATCTATTTTTTAAATCTCTGCATAGTGCTTCGTTGTTTTGATGTTCAGTTTTGACTAATTTTAGGTTTCTGATGGTAATGATTTTACAGGGAGGAGTTTAGGAATTCATTCAAGGAGAATTTTCCAGAGAACAAATCAGTTGCAGCCGTATGTTGTTTCACACTACCTTTCTCAGTATTTGGATGTTATTCGATTTAATTCCTAAAATTTAAGTTACATTCGGTTTTGGTTTTGGAATCTTCTTATATATAAAGGCATCACAGTCGATCCTAAACTGAGTCAATTTTAAATCAATTAGGAGTTAACTCCCTCAATTGGAAAAAATCACGCGATATTGGAATCGACAGCGATATTGGTATCGACAAAATCGTTCGTCTCTTCAGATTTCCCAATTCTTCATCTTCCTCTTCCTCTTCCTCTTCCTCTTTTATATTCTTCACTACCCTCACCCCTATTTCACTTCCTCCCACTGCTTTCTTCGTCTTCATGTGAGATTTATTTGCATAGCGCTTCGTTGTTTTGATGTTCAATTTTGACTAATTTTAGGTTTCTGATGGTAATGATTTTACAAGGAGGAGTTTAGGAATTCATTCAAGGAGAATTTTCCAAAGAACAAATCAGTTGCAGCCGTATGTTGTTTCACGTTACCTTTCTCAGTATTTGGATGTTATTCGATTTAATTCCTAAAATTTCAGTTACATTCGGTTTTGGTTTTGGAAATGAGAAGAATCAACTTATCTTCATTGCTTTGAGCTTTAGTTTGTTTCTATTCTACACTTTTTACTTTCTATGAATTTAAAGAGTTAGTATTGTGTAAATTCTTAGCAACCGTATCAAACAGAGTGTTTGTTTATTCTAAATTATTTTCTGAGATCTGTGAGTTTCAGGTTGGAAAAACTAGTGGCGAGAAATGGAAATTGTTGTCTGATGCTGTAAGATCTTATACTTCCAAAGGCAATTAAAGTAAAATTATTATTACAATTGTTAATCACATGAGGGAATCAAATAATCTGATCTATATTATATTGTTTAGTTTTTAAAATCATGTTATCTTTAGCAGAAAATCATCCTACTTTATGCTATGTTTAGGAGAAAGCTCCTTACGTGGCTAAGGCTGCTATGAAGAAGGCAGACTACGAGAAAGCTATGGAAGAGTTCAACAACAATACTGTAATAATACTTTCTTTTTTTAGCATTCTTTAATTAAATCCTGGTTGTTTTAATACTGACTTCATAAATTTTGATGAGTTCTGTTTAGTTTCTTCAAGATGAGTTGATTATCACGATCTTTGATTTTTATTGTCTTTTGATTATCGGTAAGGTTATATGATTATGTTATTTTGTACTCCCTCCATTCCAAAGTATAAGAGCAAAATGACTTTTGATTTCATTCAAATTATTTGAGCAAAATGACTTTTGCAATTGTAATTGTAAGTGTACAAGTGAGTCCCTCACTTTTTGAGAGGATAATTTATCTCCTTATTTTCACATTTTTAGAAAGTTCTTATATTTTGGAAGGCGGAGCGAGTATATCTTTATATATGCTAAGGATATGGTTCCTTTCGTGATATACTACTATTTGTTATCTATAAAAAAGCATGTGTTCTGCTTGAACGAATTTCATATTTCTTATGAGTTGCGTTAAGTAGTGGCATCTCAAGATTTATGGGATTTGTTTGAAGTAGACCTGTTATTTGCCTAGTGCTTTGCCGTAAGATTAAAGATGTATTTTTTCTCATACAAAAAGAAGGACAACTGGGTATTTACTTTGTGTGTTGGATAATTAGCAAACAGCGTGTTTATAAGATTTGTGTGGATGTGATGTTAAGAATCCTGAATGAGACAATTAGACAACACTTGAGCTCTACCTTCTCCTTGAAATGCAATGCATTTATGAATGTTTGGCTGTAATTATAATAATATGCCATGCATGCAGTCATGTACCCAGTAGTTCAAGACATGTTTCCAGGAACCATCTGATGTGTTTTCCATTGAAAAATAACAAAGAATGTTATGGAGTACAAACATTACTATTGATCTGAAGCATTTCTAATTTAATTTATCTATAAAAAAGGACTATGAAGTTTGTTATTGTCTATAAAGGGGCGTAAGGCGATCCCAATTTGGAGTTGACTCTTAATCAATTTGAGTCAATTTCGTTCAATTTCATTCTTATTGCTGAGTTATTTATCGAGTTGGTCGAATCTCTTCTCTTCCTCTTCCTCATAATCATCCTCAGCAATCGTTCGGCTCTTCCTCTTCCAATTCGGCTCTTCCTCTTCCTATTCGGCTCTTCCTCTTCCTATTCCTTTTCAATTTTTGCTTAACTCACGTCTTCCTCTTTCTCTTCCTTTCTTCCTGGCTTTCCCGCTAATGAGTTTGGTGGAGAATGAAGAGGAACCTGATTTTAACTCCCAACATGAAATCGTCTCAATCCTCGTCGAATCACAGATCACCACCGTCTGATGGCTGATGAAGGATTTCTGCCTCCAATTAGGCTGATGAATTTTGTTTTCGAAGACCAGTTGATCCAAATCGTTGGGTTCGAACTGATAAGCTTCTCCAATCCCCAATTTCTGTAAAGGAACCCACTTTTCTTCTCATCAATTTAATCCTTGCAGGCAAGTTACATTTTCAAAAAGGCGTGCTGGGTTGGTGAAGAAAGCCCATGAACTTGCGGTTCTTTGTGACGCTGAGGTTGCTGTAATTATTTTTTCAAATACAGGAAAGCTGTTTTAGATTTCAAGTTCTAGGTAATTTGATTTTGAGGTTTTTTTTTACTTGCATGTAATGGGTACTCTTTTTTCTTTTCTTTTCTTTTTATAATTATTTGATTTTGATGGGTTTGGGACTTTTGGGTACTCTGATCTTGAACTACATTTGAATTTCTGTGACTGATTTGTTTTGTTTGAAAAGGTTTTATGGCTTGCATGTGCATTTTGTTTCCCCAAATTGGTAATCAGTTTCTTGAATTTTATTATATTTTGAAAAATTGGTTATTTAGAGTTCAATTTTACTTGATTGATTTATTCTGCTGCCTAAGAAAAAGAAATTAGCAAAAATGTCTGCTGAAGAATATTTTGGGTGGCCCACCAATTCTTTGTTTTCCTTTCCATTTTTGGCGTGCAATGTATACAAATGAAGCTAAAATTATATAATAACATAAGGAACTTTTGAAAAATTTATTGACTATTGGGTCAGGATGTTCTTTTGATTGAATTATGAAAAAAGGAGAAATTTAAAATAATATAATAATATAAAGAACAGTTCTTTTAAATTTCAGCTGGGGAAACTGTCCCCACACAGATCCACTATTTATGTATGCAGGGTTGGATCTACCTTTGGATATGGAGGGCTAATGCGCTGAATATGAATGTTTGCATTTGTTTGAACATCAATGCTTTTGTTAGATTTTTGAGTGCCCTCCCCCTGTTTGAGAGTTTGAAAATTATTGAGTTTAATCATCTTATATTCTTGGGTTTCTTTGTGGTTGTTAATTGCTTTCTAATCTATACAATAAGGCCTATTGAGTTCAGAAATTCACCTGTAGTAGAGTGCAAGGTTAGAATCATTTGAAGTTGATTAATGGATTTCGTCTGCTGTCTTTTTGTTTATGTTTTCATCGTTATTTTGTAAATAAATTAAGATAATTTAAGAGACCATTATTTCAGTGCTATAAGTGAAAAGTAATGTAAATGCATTATTTGTTGATTCGCAAGTAGTCGTTGCCAGTTGAAATTAAAGCTTTGTTTTTCATTTTTCAAGCCTGAAATTGTGGGATCAAGTTAGGTTGTTCAAACAGGTTGTGGTGTGTTGATTAAATTGCTTTTCAGCTTATGGGTTTTGTTTAGTTATGGATTCAGTAAATGCCCATGTTGAATAGTTTGATTCATGTATAGATTTTTTTTCTAGAAGTTTTCATTGCTGCCTTATAATTTGTGTTTGCTACTTAAATTTACCTTTTTTGCTGGGTCATGGGTGTTTTTATATTCTTGAAGTTAGATATTTTTGCCAATTAGAAATGTTTCAAGTTTAATTTTTGTGTTTATATCAGAATTATAAAGCATAGTCACATTTCATTAATTTTGAGTTATTTAATTGAGTTATGCCTCCTTTGATTTTGGGTTTTTAAACTTAGGGGGGAGAAAGAGAAATGATGCTGCTGAAAATGGTCAGGTTACAGACCTTGAGCATGGAGATGCAGTACAGGTATTTGCGGACTCTTTAAAGTCTAATTTTATGGCTTTGTGACTATTATAATAGCGACTCCCTAACTTTATCCTTAAAAATTTCAGGTTGCCAACATGGGCTTTTTGAGAATACTGTCACTGATTAGTTGGATTATACTTATAATCTATTTATTACTGATGCATTGTGGAAATATAAAGCTAATACTTATGAATTTGAAAATGTACAGTCACTTTGCAGGCAAAGCCTGAGGCAGAGAACTTGATTTTTGCTACGGTTGCACTGCTAATTGCGTCCACATCCAACATATTAATAGTATGTTCTTGTTTTGTCTAATACACTCACTAATTTATTCACCCCTTTCCCGTTCTTTATTAAGAAGTGACAAATGATTCTAAGTTTTAGATGTGGGCATAACAAAGTTCAATCCCCATTCTTCGGTTAGTTACATCCGACTTTGAAGTTCGCCACATATATGTCAAATTTAGCAACCTTTTCTTTTGTGTATTACTACTTTGAGGATTCGTAATTTGAATACATATATACATGTTTTTAGCACCGTTTTCTTTTGTGACAGCGGGTAACGTACATATATAAATGTTTATGTGTTTTAGATTGATTCGATCTAAGTTCTACTGTTTGCCATGTGATTGAATTTTGTTAACTACGTGGAGATTGATCTTGTTAGTTCCCAAAAGCACGTTAGTTATCTAGAAGGGGGGTTGAATAGATATTTTAAATTTTCCTTGTTTAAAATACTTAATCAGTATTGATGATACTCACTACAGCGAAATATATGTTTTGTTCCCCTTCACGATAATGCAGTTATGGTATGATAAGCAGTTATGACAGTTATAACATATATGGCAGTTATAGCAGTTAGTGAGAGACAATGAGACACAAGGTTTTAAGTGGTTCAGAGCACACATGACTCCTAATCCACTCTTCTACTCCACGAGTAGAAAATCCACTAAGAATGTCTTCTTACAACTGGATCACTTAGATCCCTTCAAGGCCAGCAACCCTAGAACTTCACTTAGTTCACTTTTGAACTCTTCAAGTCCTCTGACTTGGATCTGCTCTTAGTTCACTTTTGAACTCTTCAAGTCCTCTGACTTGGATCTTCACTTAGTTCACTTTTGAACTCTTCAAGTCCTCTGACTTGGTACCTCACTTAGATTTGCAGTAGTTGTTTGAGGTGTGCTACTCAGTTGCAGTTCAGCATTTGTCTCTTAAAGACTGAGTAGCGAAGCAAGCTTTCCTATTTCAGGATCGTAGTGTTGATCGTTGAGTGTTCTTGAGATTTTCTCTTGATAATCTTTTTTTTTTGTGTCTTGCTTGCTTAGTCTGAATCCTTGTCTGATTTCCTTATAAAAGAGCCATCCAGAATTAGCCGTTTGAATGCTCCCGTTGCTTCATTTAATGCTCTAGATGTTTTCTGTGAAGTGATGTTGACATCCATTTTTTTGCTGTTCTGCCTCCCTACCCACTGACACTATCAGACTGTATCTTTCACCTAACACCTAAAAAGGTGCTTTCTGCAGGCAGCTTTAGTTCTTTCTTTAGCTTCTTCAATACGCTTCTTCGATTTGAACTAAGGATGAATATGGAAGTATTGGGACTATCACTTTGTCAACGGACATAAGCCTTTCTTTATTTGTTGCTCTTCCTCCCTTCATCAGAACTATAATCTTTGATGCTGACTAGAGGAACACTACGATTATGATCATTGTGCCATAATCGTTGTGTGTTAGCTTTGCACAGCTTGATTCAGACTTGATCGTAGAGAACACTACGATTTCTCTTAAGCTCTTGGTAGACTACGATTCCTTGCTTGCTTGTCTTGCAAACTCCACACTTCTGATAGCACTCTGCGATTCTAAACTTGGCTCTTCAGATGTTTTTCAACTTTATGATTCTTAGTGTGGCTTCCAAGGCAGACTACGATTCTTTGATGCTTTCACTTGAGCTCAACGGATCTTGCCTTGGCCTCTGCAGACTTAATTATTTGGCAGACTACTATTCTGGACATCTTCATTTTAAGCTTCACGATTCTGTCTTTTCTTCTGCAGACTCGAATCTCTTGGCAGACTACGATTCTTGATATCTTCTTTCAAGCTCCACGATTCTGCCTTATCTTCTGCAGACTCAAATCTCTTGACAGACTATAATTCTGGATGTCATCGTTAAAGCTCCACGATTCTGCCTTGTCATCTGCATGCTACCTTTGACAGACTACGATTCTGTCAAGGCTTTAACTTTTACAGCTCAAATAGATCAACCTAACAAGTTTGATCGTTTCTTCTATACATTTATTTACATAAATGATAAACATTAAAACTCAGATCAACCTAATAGTTTTGATCTATCATCTAAGTCCTTGTACATTGATTCTCTTAAGGACTGTACATGTGACACCCCCAAATCCGGGTACTTCAATTCCACGGGATTTGGTGTTCACTGTACAAATATCATCTATCTATCTACCCATAAAAAATGCAAACCATGCAATAGATAGAAATAAATCCTCCCCTTATGGGGTTACAACATCTGAACAGAAATACATAATCAATCCTAGGTCATACTAACCTTAAACATCTGTGCGGAACATAACAAATAAATAAGTCTTACACAACTTAACATAAAGCTGAAACATAAACATATGAATAAACAACAAGTCTTCATCACTTGTTGACCTTGCCCTTGCCTTTGCTAGTAGAAGGCTCTTCGGACCTTTCGTTCTTAACTGCAATGTTATTATTACGCAAGAGTGAGCACGATTGCCCACAAGTATAATAATATGACAACAATATAATAACATGCGAGTGAATCAAAGACATATGAATAAAGAAACTCAACTTTTGACTCGAGGATAAATAATAGGAATCAAAAGAACATCTGAGGGTCATAAGACCTTGAACTATATCCTAGGTTGTAAAGTGTTTATACTTTAAACCTTTAACAGTCATAAGACTATGGACTCTACTTCTCGTACTTAGGGGGATCAGCCTTTAGTACCATACTGTGCACAATATCTCAACGCTAAAGCGTAAATAATCCCCTTTACAGGGTTGTTCATCTCAGTTTTGACATCAGAGTCCGCACCAAAGGAAGTTTGGTTTGGATAAGCTCAATAAAGATTCTAGAATTTAGAACGTACATCAACTATGGACTAGTCGAATCGATAAGGGTTCACTAGTACTATAAGGTTCAACAATAAACCATGCTCAAATCGAATAATAAATTCTCAAGACTATACAATTGAATAAGTATTGTATAACTGAATCATGCTTTCAAAAGAGTTATAACATCTAATATGAAATTTCGAACTTGAACAATTAAGAACAAGAGCTTGCTCGATATAGAACACAAGTCTACGACTTGCTAAATGAATAACTTAGAATTTAAGAAACTTGCTCGATAAAGGTAAAGTTTAGAACACTTGCTCAATATAAAAAGTAAAGTTTGAGTTTAGGAAACTTGCTTAATCAAAAAAATAGAGTTAGGGTAAAGAAACTTGCCTCTTGCACAAGTTACAATTAATTCTCATTCCTTATTAAGTCCTACATACCAATACATTCACAATACACATTAATCAATAACCCGATATACTTATCGAATCATCACATTGCTCATAGAAGTCATTATTCGACTTATTGAATAATGGTTTAAGTTTTAAGATTAACTTATTAATCGTTCACATAACACACGTTATTAACATCTTAGTATGTGTTCATCATGTCTTTATGTTCTTCACATTAGTTTTAAAACACATCTTTGATCACACGAACACTTAAGAAATTTTTTAGTTTTCTGCAAGCGGCGCGGCCGCGCGCCAGTTATCCCTTTGGATTGGCGCGGCCGCGAGGCACGGTGTGGGCGTGCGTCAAGTATGCCTTGAAGCGGCGCGGCCACGCGGCGACACAGGCTTAGTTTTCCCAGTTCGCGAATAACACACAGAGCAGCCCAAATAAATTCAAATTAAACTAACGTAATGAATTTTAAGGCTACCCATGAGATATAGAATTTACAGAAACATCATACCATGTTCTAAGCATGCTTTTAACACTTTAAATCACGGAATTACACAAATCACAATATTTAATTTCACTGTTTTCAATATTTTATAAAGTTTTGAAAGAAAACAAGAAATTCAACGTTACGAATTCGTTATAACACCGAATCCGTTCGTTTAAATTCCATTTTGTTCGTTTAAATGTACACAATCACATGCAAATGTTAATTCAAAGTTAAACCATCGATTCATGGTATAAAATTTGTACGTAAGGGCCGTATGGCCATATATACGACTCTGTAATTTTCGAAAATCAAATTTAAACAAAATTCGATCACTGCAAGTTATGCATATATGGCATATAATATGTTATAAACACATATGAACACACATATAGCCATATAATGAACAAATATCAATTTTTCCATTCACAGAGAATTTTTAAAGCACGTAAATGAAAAAACTCTGTAAAATTTTGAAAACCCAATTAAGGCCTAATTACATGAATTCGATTATTTTAATTCATTCATACCAAATACAAAACATGTTATAATCATACAATAACACATATATGATTACATCTTAAGTATTCGTCACCAAAATCATATACAGAGAGTTTGGAGTTGGGTTTGAAAAATAAACTAACGTAATAAAACTTGAGATGAAGGATTATACCCTAGTTAACTCTGTTTGATGATGATATGAACTTTAATTCTTCAATCTCTTCTCCAAATCAATTCTTCTCTCAATTTTATCTCTTAATCTCTCTAAGTTCTCTGACGTTTGTAATATATAAAATATAAAACTGGTGTATAGGATATATGTATAGAGTAATACGTATAATATGTATAGTGGACGAGTAATGGGTGAGTGGCGTCAGTTAATCCGTAATGGGTTAACTGGTGCAACTCCCCTTAGGGCCTTGTTTGCTTGCCCCTTATAATCTCCTTTCCCATTAATTTAATTAAAGCTTTATAATATAGTTTTAATGTCACACCCAATTAAATCAAATAATGTTATTTAAATCACTTAAATAAAATAGCATAACTCCATATTAAATCAAATAGTCACATAATTAAAATTCTCATTCATTAATTATGCCAAATCATTAAATCTCTAATTAATTATTTAAATTAATTAGAATAACATTATGCTTATTAATTAATATATTAATCAAATAAGCTCAATTAAATACATACTTTGAATATAAAAATTCACCACATTAATTTAACTAACGTGACACATATAATTAAATTAATCTACCACAATTTTATCAATTAATTATTTAACTCAATAATTAAATCATCAAAAAATATTTATTTAATTCAATAAATATTCAAATTAAATTACAAAAATCTTGTTCGTCACATATTTCCCCCTTAAAAGGATTCTGTCCCCAAAATCACGGTTCAATTAAAAATTCGTCCCGTTACATTCTCCCCCCCTTACAAAGATTTTGTCCCCAGAATCATATATACAAAAATTAAGTAAATAAATCTGGGTAATTCTTCATCATATGCTCTTCGAGTTTTCACGTAGCTTCTTCAGCATTGTGGTTCCTCCAAATTACCTTAACAGAAGGTATAACTTTGTTTCTGAGGACTTGCTCTTTCCTGTTAACAATTTGAACAGGAATTTCTTCATAGGATAAGTTTTTCTCAAAATGTAGGGATTCATATTCAATCACATGCTTGTAATCAGGTTTGTAGGGGCGTAAAACTGAAACATGGAAGACGTTGTGGACATTCTTGAGCGCCGGAGGTAAGGCTACCTCATACGCAACTTCTCTAATCCTTCGCAGTACCTCAAAGGGTCCAATGAACCTCGGGCTCAATTTCCCCTTCTTACCGAATCTGATCTTTCCCTTCCAGGGAGAGACTTTCAAAAACACATAGCTACCCAATTCAAACTCCACGTTCTTACGGTGTGGATCGGCGTATTTCTTCTGCCTATTCTGAGCGGCTACCAGTCTTGTCCGGATCACTTTGACTATCTCTATTGTCTGTTGTACCAACTCTGGACCTAGCAATTGTCTCTCGCCAACTTCATCCCAGTATAGCGGAGTTCTGCATTTTCTTCCATACAATGCTTCGTAAGGCGGTATGCCAATACTAGCGTGGTAAGTGTTGTTGTAACCGAATTCTACAAGCGGTAGGTGATCATCCCAGTTGCCTTTGAAATTCATAATGCATGCTCTCAGCATATCTTCCAATGTCTGGATCGTTCTTTCGCTCTGCTCGTCTATCTGTGGGTGATAAGCCGTACTCATTCTCAACTGTGTCCCCATGCATTTCTATAGTCGTTTCCAGAAGTTTGACGTGAAACACGGATCTCTGTCGAAAACTATTGACACCGGAACTCAGTGCCTCGAAACAATCTCTTTCACATATAGCCTTGCCAATTGGTCTAAGTTGAATCTGATTTTGATCGGAAGAAAGTGTACTGATTTCGTCAGTCGGTCAACGATAACCCATTTTGCATCGTAGCCTTTCTGAGTCGTCAGAAGGCCGACCACGAAATCCATCGTAATGTGTTTCCATTTCCATTCTCGAATTTCCAGGGGTTGTAGCAAACCACTCGGCCTCTGATGTTCTGCTTTTACTTTCTGACAGGTCAGACACTTTGCAACACATTCAGCAACATCTTGTTTCAAACTCGGCCACCAGAAGTGCTGTCGAAGATCCTGGTACATCTTGGTACTACCGGGGTGAATCGAATACCGTGAGCTATGAGCCTCGCTCGAAATGTCCTCCTTAATCTTCGGCACTGACGGTACCCACACTCTGTTCTCAAATCTCAGTAGTCCCTCATTGTCTATCTTGAAT
Organism: Panax stipuleanatus; assembly: GCA_020205555.1. Lineage (NCBI taxonomy): Eukaryota > Viridiplantae > Streptophyta > Magnoliopsida > Apiales > Araliaceae > Panax > Panax stipuleanatus. Next base: position 90,427,109 of record CM035121.1, read on the forward strand.
CTCGGTTCGGTTCCTTCAGATATCTTTTTCTTAACCTTCTCACATTCTTCGTCCTGAAGTTGAGCTTCCTTAACTTTATCCAATAGGGTTGTACTAGCTTGCATCTGAATTAACTTCTCTTCAATCTCCATCGGATACTTAACTTCCAATTCCAGCTTTTCCATTGCTGAAATTAGCTCCTCCTGAGTAGTCAATATCATCAATTTCTCCCGGCCCTTCCTGCTTAAGGCATCGGCGACCACATTAGCCTTACCCGGATGGTATAAGATTTCACAGTCATAGTCCTTAATTAACTCCAGCCACCTTCTCTGGCGCATATACAAGTCCTTATGTGTAAAAATATATTTCAGACTCTTGTGGTCTGTATATATTTCACACTTCTCCCCATAGAGATAGTGTCTCCAAATTTTCAAAGAAAATACCACTGCAGCTAACTCCAAGTCATGGGTCGGATACCCCTTCTCATAGTCTTTCAATTGTCGTGACTCATATGCAATGACCCTGCCGTTTTGCATAAGCACACAACCAAGTCCTTTATGCGACGCGTCACTATAAATCATAAAATTTCCTGTGTCGTCCGGAAGGAATAACACAGGTGCTGAACTCAACCTCCTCTTAAGCTTTTGGAAACTTTTCTCACACTTCTCCGTCCAAACGAATTTCACCGATTTTCTAGTCAAATTCGTCAGCGGAGTTGCGATCGTGGAAAAGTCCTGAATGACTCTTCTATAATAACTCGCCAATCCAAGAAAACTCCTCACTTCCGACGGTGTTTTCGGCGGATCCCAGTTCATCACATCTTTGACTTTAGAGGGATCTACCGAAATTCCGTCCTTGTCGATCACATGTCCAAGAAATTGCACTCTTTCAATCCAGAATTCACATTTCAAAAATTTAGCGTACAACTTCTCTCTTCTAAACGCCTCTAATGTTAACTTCAGATGTTCTACATGTTCTTCTTTTGTCTTCGAGTATACCAAAATGTCGTCGATAAAGACCACCACGAATTTGTCCAAAAACTGCTTGAACACTCAATTTATTAAGCCCATGAATGCTGCAGGAGCATTTGTTAGACCAAATGACATCACCATAAATTCGTAGTGACCATATCGAGTCCTAAATGCTATTTTTGGAACATCCTCTGGCCTCACCTTCAGCTGATGATAGCCACTCCTCAAGTCTATCTTTGAAAAGTACCTTGCACCCTTTAATTGGTGAAACAGATCATCGATCCTCGATAATGGATATCTATTCTTAATTGTGACCTTATTCAGTTCTTTGTAGTCGATGCAAAGCCGCATCGTCCTGTCCTTCTTCTTCACAAACAACACCGGCACTCCCCATGGCGATACGCTCGGTTGGATGTACTTTTTGTCTAGTAACTCTTGTAGTTGTACCATTAACTCTTTCATCTTTACCGGAGCCATCCGGTACGGTGCCTTCGATATTGGGCCCGTCCCTGGCGCCAAATCGATCACAAACTCAACCTCTCTGTCTGGAGGAAGTCCTGGCAGATCATCTGAAAATACGTCTATGAAGTCCCTCACGACTGGTATATGTTCCACTTTCGGGTTTTCTTTACGACTATCGACTATGTAGGCTAAATATCCTACACAGCCTTGTCTTAACAACTTCCTGGCCTGCATCATCGCCAGACAACTCGCTTGTTTAGGCGATTTACTGCCATAAAACACAACCTTTGACGGGGTCATAAGGTTGATACACTTCCTCTGGCAATCAATTATAGCCCCATAATTGACTAGCCAATCCATTCCCAGAATAACATCAAATTCCCCAAGCCTAATCGGGATAAGATCTACGTTCATAATGTTACCCTTAATATTTACTCTACAGTTCTTGTGTACATACTTAACAGGGATCACTTCTCTATTCGCAATCTCTATGTTCATGGGGTATTCTAACTCGTCCATAGGAAGTTCTAAGTTCTTAGCAAAGTCATCGGATATAAATGAACAAGTAGCACCCGAATCAAATAGTACATAAATTATATTTTGACTTATTTCTTAAGACCCTTAGGGTATATCAAAGGGTATGCTTGGGTGTAATAAGTTATATATGGAGATAATGAATGATCAATAAAGAGTCTACCGTTTCTATTAAAAGAAGAGATATGTCCTATGTGATTCTATAAATGACAACCCATAAATCCTTGGCCAAGGTGGAATGAAATTAGAAAGGAGTTTCTAAATTGCATTATTTGGAGTTGTGCATTATCTAATCGAAATACATATAATTAAATAAAATAAGACTTGACAGTAATTCCATGTCTTATATTTAATTGGGACATTGTATGGTGGAAGGATTGAATTGTACGGTAACTATTAACTCAAGGGTTCTTTTATGATTGATGTTGAAATCTATATTATCTGGAAAGTCGTAGATCGCTAGGGAGGCTTATCCATATTGTAGAACAAATATTATCTATTTAAATAGATTATTAATTTAATTTATTTATTTTAATAAGATTAAAATTATTCTAATTGATTTATTCACAATCGGTTTAATATGGAGAACCTAAAGGGTTACATCATAAAAGGAAGAATAATTATTTAAGAAGGTAATAGTATAATCGTAATAATATGTTAAGTTTAATTAATTTAATCTATGGTGATAGAATAAATTAAATAGTTAATGTTTATTATTTAATATTTTGAAAATACTAAATATAAATTAATAAGAGGAGTCTTATTAATATTATTACAATTATTATTATTTTAATTTCTAAAGGAGTTTAGGAATTAATTTAATATTAGTACTCTCATTTATTCCTAATAAGATTAGGAAACAAATTAATTAAAAGAGTTTAATTAATTATTTCCAATATGTTGGGAAGCCTAATTAATTAAAGGAGTTTAATTAATTAAATAAAACCTTATTTCTAATTAGATTAGGAGGGTTGACTAAATATCTATATAAGAGGAATCCTATGTTAGATATCTGTTGATGAAATTTCAATTGTTGGAAAGAGTCCTCATTTTCTATAGAGAATAAAAAAACTAGGGTTTAGCCAACCACCCTCCTTCTTGAACAATTCATCTTCCTTGGTGGATCACTTCTAGAGGCCAAACACTTGGGTGGCTAACGTTGATCAAAGGAAGGAATCAATCCCAGAGATTCAAGGAGATCGCGAAGAACAAAGAGTTGAACTCGTACATGTGGAAGCTTAGTTCTACAAGGGTATGATTTCATAACTTTTTATTTATCGTTTTAAATTAATAATTTGCATAAAGGATGATCCGGGTAATTGGTTTGTAGAAAATTTTAAACTTTAATTTGACCATGTTTCCGCTACTTTTTGTAATTTGATTGCGCCTTAATTTCTTACAAATCTAACAGTGGCATAAGAGCCAAACCTTTATGCGATTTATTAATTATTTTGATTTGATATATATACTGATATGTATTTTTTAACAATTTAATTGAGCATAATAGTTAGTTAGGAATCAAATTTTCGGAGAAAAACTGCATAATTCGCGAACTGAAAAAATTGATTCTGCTAACTGGCATGGTGGCGCTGGATTATAGTGTAATTCCTGGCGCTGCAGCGCCGGTTTGGATTCTGAAAAGGTGACCCGGCACGGCAGCGCCTGATTACAGTATAATCAGGGCGCTGCAGCGCCGTCACTGGTTTTTGGAAAAACTGGTGATGTGGCGTGGCAGCCCCGGGTACTAGTTCACTAGTAGCGCTGCAGAGCCTCCCCACCAGAAAAATTAAAGTTGTTTTATTTTATTTTTTTAATTAAGATAAAAGGTTTATTTTAATTAAAAATTAAAATTAAATGTTTTTATGTAATTCCAAATCTAATAAATTAATAAAGGAGTTTATTAGATTTGGAATTGGATTAAAATAAAGATGTTTATTTTAATTAGAATTGGATTTCATGCTAACTAATTAGAGTTGGAATTGGATTCCATGATAACTACTTAGAGTTGAAATTGGTTTCCGAAACTAACTAGGATTGCCCATTAAATCGATATTAATGTATATATTAAATGTTTTATTTATTGATGCATATGGTGATGTTGGGTTTGTATGTAACGCATACATGTAATCAAATTACACAATAAGGGCGGAAGCGCGACAAATTAGGTTTTAAATTTTTTATACAAACCCTCACCAAGATCATACTTTGTGCTCAATTATCAATCAATAGAAAAGGAAGGATAAATTAGAATCATACCCTTGTAGAAACTAGCTTCCACAGGTACGAGTTCCACTCCTTGCTCTTCATTATCTCCTTGAATCTCCTGGATTGATTCTTTCCTTTGATCAACGTTAGCCACCCAAGTGTTTGGCCTCTAGAGGTGATCTACCAAGGAAGAGAAATTATTGAAGAAGGATGGTGGTTGGCTAAACCCTAGTTTTTCTATTCTCTGTAGAAAAAGGGAGTACTCTCCAACTCTTGGAATTACGTCTACTGATATCTAATATAAGACTCCTCTTATATAGATATTAGTCAACCCTTCTAATCTAATTAGAAATTGGGTTTCATTTAATTAACTAAACTCCTTTAATTAATTTGTCTCCTAATCTCATTAAGAATAAATGAGAGTACTACTATTAAATTAATTCCTAAACTCCTTTAGAAATTAAAATAATAATAATAATAATAATAATAACAACAACAACAATAATAATAATAATAATAATAATAATAATAATAATAATAATAATAATAATATTAATAAGACTCCTCTTATTAAATAATATTTAATATTTTTAAAATATTAAATAATAAATATTAAGCTATTTAATTTATTCTATCACCATAGATTAAATTAATTACACTTAACTTATTATTACGATTATGTCATTACCTTCTTAAATAATTATTCTTCCTTTTATGGTGTGACCCTTTAGGTTCTCCATATTAAACCGGTTGTGAATAAATCAATTAGAACAATTCTAATCTTATTTAAATAAATAAATAAAACTAATAATCTATTTAAATAAATAATATTTATTCTACAATAGGGATAAGCCTTCCTGACGATCAACGACTTTCCAGATAATATAGATTTCAACATTAATCATAAAAGAACCTGTGAGTAAATAGTTACCGTACAATTCAATCCTTCCACCATACAATGTCCCAATTAAATATAAGACATGGAATTACAGTCAAGTCTTATTTTATTTAATTATATGTATTTTGATTAGAAAATGCACAACTTCCAATAATACAAATTAGAAACTCCTTTCTAATTTCATTCTGCCTTGGCCAAGGACTACCGAGTTGTCATTTAACGAATCACATAGGACATATCTCTTCTTTTACTAGAAGTGGTAGATTCTTTATTGACCATTCATTATCTGCATATAATGTAACTTATTACACCCAAGCATACCCTTTGATATACCTTAAGGGTCTTAAGGAATAAGTCAATGTATAATTCATTACAGACAAGATACTATGATGATCTCAAGTCTAAGGATCACTTGTACTACTATTACATTAGGAATTCATATTGACATACAAGTAAAACTCCATTAGGTATTCCATAGCGAGTCACGTTCAGTGAACTTATTCTCCAATAAGCACCTAAATACTTGTTTTAGTGTTTTCACACAAATGATCATGAGATCAATCATCCCCATCCAATGAGCAAACAACATATGTATCAATCTATCCGAATTTACTAATCACCTTTTTAGTAATCCAACGATTTGGAATTATTTTAGTTTTAAGCTTTCTAATAATTTAGATCTCATTAGCATGATCAACATCATGATTCTAAAAGCATTGTTTAAAACTATGAGTTATTTACATATTATAAAAGCAGCATCATGTAGATAATTAAATGCTTTTAATAAATGAATATTTTTATTAATAAATAAATTAGATCGTTTACAAAGTATATGCTTTATCATCATACATGATTGGTTTGTATGCATACTACTTTCAATCTCCCACTTGCACCAAAGCTAATCGCCATGGTATCTCATACCCATCTTCTCTAAGTGACCATCAAACTACTGTTGTGTTAAAGTTTTAGCAAATGGATCTGCAATGTTGTCTTGAGAGTTTACACTCTCCAAGGTGACGTCTCCTCTTTCAATGATCTCCCCGATCAAGTGAAATCGCCGCAACACGTGTTTGGACTTCTAATGAGACCTGGGTTCCTTAGCCAGTGCAACAGCTCCGGTATTGTCACAGTATAAAGGGACTGCTCCTCTAATGCTAGGAACCACTCCAAGTTCTGTTATGAACTTCTTAATCCAAACAACCTCCTTTACTGCTTCACTTGCAGCTATGTACTCTGCCGCTGTCACTGAATCAGCAACTGTTTGCTGCTTGGAACTCTTCCAACTCACTGTGCCTCCGTGTAAGGTAAATACATACCGCAAAATAGATTTACTGTCATCTTGGTCTGTTTGAAAACTCGAGTCCGTGAAGCCCTCGAGTTTTAATTCAGACCCACCGTAGACAAGAAATACATCCTTAGTCCTTCGTAAGTACTTTAGGATATTTTTCACTGCCTTCTAGTGCTCTTCTTCTGGATTCGACTGATATCTTCTCGTTACACTAAGTGTATGAGCGACATCCGGTTTAGTAAATATCATACTGTACATGATAGATCCTATTGCTGAAGCATAAGGAATCTTACTCATACGTTCTCTCTCCTCAGGTGTCTTTGGGGCCTGTTTCTTGGAGAGATGTATTCTATGGCTCATCGGCATGAGACCTCTTTTGGAATCTTCCATGCTAAACCTCTTTAGTATCGAGTCAATGTACATTCCTTGGGATAAGCCAAGCATCCTTTTAGATCTATCTCTATAGATCTTTATCCCCAAAATATAGGATGTTTCTCCCATGTCCTTCATGGAGAAGTGTTTAGATAACCATATTTTAATCGATTGTAGCATAGGAATGTCATTCCCTATCAGTAATATATCATCAACATATAATACAAGGAATGAAACAGCGTTCTCACTAACCTTCTTGTACACACATGGTTCATCCTCATTTTTGATAAAATCAAACTCTTTGATTGTCTCATCAAAACGGTTGTTCCATCTTCGAGAAGCTTGGTTCAATCCATAAATGGATCGTTGCAGCTTACAGACTTGATTCGTTCCAAACTTTAAAACAAATCCTTCTAGATGTGTCATATACACATCCTCCTCAAGTTTTCCATTGAGGAAGGTCGTTTTCACGTCCATCTGCCAAATCTCATAGTCGTAATAAGCTGCAATTTCAAGAAAAATTTGTATGGACTTGAGCTTAGCTACCGGTGAGAAGGTTTCATCATAATCAACTCCTTATCTTTGTCTGAAACCTTTTGCAACCAGTCGGGCCTTATAGGTCTCTACCTTGCCGTCCGCTCCAGTCTTTATTTTAAAGATACATTTACACCAAATAGGCTTTATGCCTTCAGGTGGTGAAACCAAAGTCCATACTTGGTTCTCATCCGTGGAGTCCATCTCAAATTTCATGGCTTCAAGCTATTTTCCTTAGTCTTTATTACTCATAGCCTGTTCGTAATTCAATGGATCATCATCATCCATGATGCGTACCTCATCGTCATCCTCTATGACGAATCCATACCTCTCAGGTATCTTCGGTACTCTTCCAATTTTACGAATAGGGTGTTGCACAATAGGTTCAACCTACTTGGTCAGGTACCTGACTTTGATCTGTAGTAATTTGTGGTTCTTGAACTTCTTCAAGAAATATCTTACTCCCATTGACCCCTTCATGGATAAACTCCTTTTCCAAGAAGGCAACATGTTTCATAATAAACACCTTTTGATCAGTTGGATGATAGAAATAATACCCTAAAGTTTCTTTAGGGTATCCCACAAATCTGCACTTGTCAAATTTAGTCTATAGCTTATCATTTTCAAACTTTTTGACATAAGTTGGACAACCCCAAGTCTTAACATGCTTAAGATTTGGTTTCCTCGCTTTCCACATCTCATATAGAGTCTTTGGGGCGGATTTGGAAGGCACCTTGTAAAGTAGGTATGCAGCCGTTTCTTGGGCATAACCACAGAAAGAAATTGAAAGATTGGTAAAACTCATCATGGAACGAACTATGTCCAACAATGTTTGATTTCTCCTTTCAGATACTCCATTTAACTGTGGTGTACCTGGTGGAGTCCATTATGAGATTATACCATTATCTCTGAGACAATTAAGAAACTCATCGCTTAAGTATTCACCACCTCGATCCGATCGAAGAATCTTAATACTTTTGGCAGTTTGTTTCTCTACTTCACTTCTGAACTCTTTGAACTTTTCAAATAATTTAGATTTGTATTTCATCAAATACACATATCCAAATCATGAGTGATCATCAGTAAAAGTAATAAAATAAGAATACCATCCCCGTGCATTCGTTGTCATAGGTCCACAAACGTCTGTGTAAACGCACACTAACAACTCTGTAACTCTTTCTCCTTTTCCTCTAAAAGGAGGATTAGTCATTTTACCGATTAGACAAGATTCACAAGTTAGATATTGTTCATAATCAGATAGCTCTAAAAGCCCATCCTTATGCTACTTGGATAATCTTGTTTCATTGATATGACTGAGTCTACAGTACCACATATAGGTATAATTAACATCAGCTCTTTTCCTTTTCTTAGTTTGGTCTATTTGAAATATATTTTCATGCAAGTCAAGTATGTAAAGTCCATTTCACAAATTACCAACACTATATAAAATATTATTTTTATAAATAGAACAACTGTTGTTCTTTATTATAATGTCAAATCTATCCATATTTAATACAAAAATAGAAATAATGTTTCTAATAATATTCAAAACAAAATAACAATTATTTAAATAAATGAGCTTGCCCGTAGGCAGTGGTAAACAATAAGTGCCTACAGCTAATGCAACAATCTTTGCTCCATTTTCCACTCGTAGGACAACCTCATCCTTGTTCAGCTTTCTACTTCTGATCAGTCCTTGCACAGTATTATAAATGTGAGAACCACAGCTGGTATCCAATACCCAAGTAGAATTTTGACTTTCAGAAAAATTAATTTCAATCATAAACAAACCTTGATTGGAAGTCGAAGCTTCTCCAAGCTTTTTCTCTGCCAGAAACTTCTTGCAGTTCCTCTTCCAATGACCCGACTCGTTGCAATGGAAGCACATTCTTTTATTAGCTGGATCAGGTTTTTTTGATCCTTCATATTCACTTTGCCCTTAGCTTTCTTAGATTTCTTCTTTTTAGAAGATTCCTTGGGCCTCTTCCTTTTCTTGGAAGAATCATCCACCATTAAGACATGGTTCTTCTTGGATGGAAAATGACCTTCTGCAATTTTCAACATGTTCAGTAATTCAGGTAAGCTGACATCTAACTTATTCATGTGGAAATTTACAACGAACTGCGAGAAGGTCTCAGGGAATGACTGCAAGACTAAGTTTTGACTCAACTCCCCATCCATGACGAACCCAAGTTATTCAAGGAGTTCAATTAGATTGATCACCCTTAGGACATGAGTCTCAACGGCAGTCCCCTCGGTCATCCGAGATCAGAAGAGCTCCTTAGATATCTCATATCTAGCAGTCCTACTTTATTCACTATACAACTCCTTGAGGTGAATCAACATAGTAAAAACATCCATGTTTTCATGCTGATGCTGAAGCTCGTTATTCATAGATGCGATCATGATGCATTGAGCCACATATGCATCATCTTGCCACTTTATAATGGTGGCAATATCTTCCTCAAAGGCTGTTTCTGGAACAGTTCCAGGGACAGGTGAATTTAGGACATAAGAAATCTTTTCAGCAGTGAGAACTATTCTCAGATTCCTTAACCAGTTCGTGTAATTCGGTCCGGTCAGTTTGTTAGCATCAAGTATGCTACGCAGTGAAATTAGTGATTTCGACATTTTTAAATTTCTGCACGTGAAAAGGCAATATTTTAGCAAACATTCATTTAATTAATTTTATATACAAAAATAAATTAGGTCTTATTTTAAATTGGTATCTCCCACTATTTTCTTCAAACTATATTACCCTCACTTATGTAGTTCGACAACATCTAATTAAAGATTTGCTAGTGAAAATAAAGATCCTATTTCAAATATATATAGCCTTGTGGATAACACAACAACCCATATATAAATAAATAGGTAGACAACTCTTTGTCAATTACATCAACATGTAACTCCTTTTTATTTTACCTCTTAAATCATAATGGTCAAGTGTGTTCACATCTGAACTAAAATGATTTAAGTTAAGTCCAACCTAGCACTTCCATATATTCAAAAAAGAAAAATATTATCCTTGTGGATAGCACACATGTAATATCTGAGATCATTATGTAATTTAATAATTATCAATAAACGAATTTATGTGAAACTCTTGTGTGATTTCTATTATTAGATGTATATGGGCTCTATGTATATGTTTTATTTTAAGTTATGTGATGAGATGTATTTAAATAGTTGGTTTAGATTAATTTAACTATTTGATGAGTTAAGTAGATAAGAATTTGATTACTTTCGTGGAATAGTATTAAGACTCGGGATTGAGTTCGGAGTGGAATTTAGAGACACGGATTGCATATTTGAGTCTGGAACGTCAAAATTAGTCAGGATAGACTGTACCCACGAAATGTGTCGCGGTTGACTTTTTGGTCAAAGTCAACCAGTTGACTTTTTGGGTAAAAAGTCAAACTCGAATTTCGGAGGCTAATTTGGCAAAACGGAGAGTCCCACGACGTCCGGAACGTCGGTTGTAGTAGGAATCGATATTAGTATCGAAGCATTTGGCTGCGGAGGGCAAAACGGTCAAATAGTTAGATAATTGACTTAATTGATTAAAATAATATTTTATTTGTGGCAAAGAAATCTGGTGGGTCACGGGTGACAAACATATTGGAACAATAAGGAGTATACGTATTATAGGAATAATGGGGAGGAAAGGAGTTATAATCTTTTAGAACCAAAATCTTTTCATTTTCTCAAACTTCCACTTTCTTCTTATTAATTAACTAAACTAATGAATGGATATGATGGCTGCTAATAACGTTATGGAATTGGAGGGGGTGGTAGACTCAAGTTATATCAATTCATATATATATGTTGTCCTTCCAAAATACTTCTCTCTTTTGTTAACAATTTCCAACCGTGAGAGTAAAAATGGAGAGAGTGAGAGCTTGAAGTGCTTTGGCGATTATAGAGAATTTTGCAAGCAAGGAAGGGTGGTTACCAAGCTTTAATCTAGAGGAATTCATCAAGGAGGTAAGCCATGAACCCATTTTCTATGTTGTTGAGATAATACAAGAGAATGTGTATAGTTGCCATTAGTATATGGGTGGTGATTTTGGGTGATGCTATGTTATGGTTGGTTGCTGATATCAGAACGTGAGGAACAACAATTCTAGTCTAATCATGCTGCAATTACATATAGGAATCAAAGAGATATAATATGCATGCCTTATATTCGAAAAAATGCTTCTTAGATGCTAATTTGTTCAAAACATAAAAAGTTAGTGAATTTGAATGTTGTAACATGTGTAAGTATGTTAGTATATATGATCTGGACAGTAGGAACCAAGTCCTTGCATGCTAGAATTAGAATCATAAATTTTTGTCAAAGTGGGTTAACTTGAGATCTGTGGCTTTTCGGCTTTTTCGGAGCCTTGAAATCATAGCTTCAGTGACCCGATTGTTGCATGTGTTAATTTTGTAAAATACTATGTAGTATGATGTATAACCTGACCAATTTTCAAAAGAATCGGAGTTAAAATGAGCAAGTTATGATTTTCGAGAGCAAGCATAAAATTAAGAAAATCTGCATATTCTAGGGAGAACCTAGAATTTTTCCAAGTCTAGAAGGCATTCTGGCACGCTTATCTAGGCTGCTAGATCGAGGTCTTAACGTGTCATTTTCATGTAGGTTATATTTTTGTAAAATACTATGCTGCATGAAGATTGTTGTGTCCAAATCTCAGAGTCATATCATTAGTACGTTGTTAGGAATTAAATCGCAAAGTGGGCTTATCGAAATGAAAAACTTTCTGGGCATGAAGAGCAGCGCAGCTACGTCGTTCATACGGCTTAATGCTGTGCAGCTGCGCCATTCAAAGATGGTTTTTGGGTTTGTTAAGCAGTGCAGTTGCGCCGGTAACACGGCTTGGGACTGCGCAGCTGCGCCGGGTCGGGTCGGGTCAAGGTAAAATGTCAGAATTTTATTTTCTTTCAGATTCTAATATTGAACCCCTTTACTTATATGATGCAACATGTTATGTGATTGAATTATATTGACGATATAATACGAGTTAGTTGAATAACCTAATTAATATAAAAGGAAACAATTATATTTCCAATTAGAGTTGGAATACTTAGTTACTTAACGTGACGTATGTGATTAGGTTACGTGAAGGACTAGTTGATAGCTTAAACTATAGAAGACGTATCAGGCAAGTTTCTGAACTCTATTTTTCATTGAGCGATTATTCAATCTTTTACTCACTTTATTGTAGTGAGGGTAAGTATCGAAGTTGTGCTTCTTGTTTATACGCACAAGTTCCAATGTCGCAAAGTTATACAACTTCGATTATTGTGCAAGCGTTATTGATGATTATTCAGTTTTTATTTCAACTGTTATGCTTTAAAGTTCTTATTCGTAAATGAACTACTTTCACATATATTTTCTGCCCTTTTGTTTCGGCTAGACATTATTGATGAAAAATGTTATAATATTTGAACAATTCAAATCTATTGTAGCTTTTAATGTTTACCAATCCAAATTATTTTGGTGCGGTCTCGCATGAATACTAAGATGAACAACCCAAATAAACGGACAAACAGATATCGGGCATATAGTCCCATTTATGCTTATGCATTTAAATTTCATACTTGTGCACAATGTAGGGTACGATAGGCTGATCACCTGGAGTACTTGCAGAGACTGTTTACAATCTATTTGATTGTTAAACCGTCTGATGGTTTTCGATGTAACAAAGTAATGTTAAGGGTATTTAACACCCCTTAGTATGCTACTGAGAATTCTTAAACTCTTATCTTCGATATTCCTGTTTGTCTCGTGATAATTCTTCCAACTATTGAGATATAACCATACAGACGCTTTTACTCCTGATGTATGCTTTCAAACTACTTTATATACTTGCTGGGCAATTTATGCTCATTCTTACTTAAACCTTTCAGTTAAGGACGAGAAGGCTGAGGGCTAGGGCAAGGACAAGGGAAAATCTAAGATGAAATGATACTAGTTACTTTTGTAATAAATTTATATTTTTGCATTGGATGTAATATAGCGATAAATGCTAAGTTTAAGTTTAGGTTTATTTATGGTTTTGAAGACTTGGGATTCTATTTGAATAATTATGTAATAGTTATTATTATTAATTCTGAAGTTACATAGTTAAATGATGGTGTATATTGTACCGTGAGCACCATGTCCTGTGTTGAGGTTACACGGATTTGGGGGCGTCACAGGTTGGTATCAGAGCTGTAGGTTATAAACCTTAGGTGGGAAACCTTAGACTATAACCTTAGAAACGTTAGTGGAGATAGTAAGGGTATGAACTCACTTAGAGTTCTAAGCGTTGTGTCAAATCTATTTTACTAAAAACAAAAACAACATCTATTGTAAGGTACTTATCGAGCTGTTTTGTATTGATTGTAGGATGTCGGGAGAAGAGGAGATTAGGGATATTCACGTTGTGAGTGAGCAGTTGGTGACAGCTGTACTCCGAGCCCATAGCTGAGGCAACAGCTGACTCAGACCCAGATGAAGACCCTGAGGAAGAGGAGCCCGAGGAGGACTCCAAAGAAGCACCTGAGAATAGTCTGTTAGATGAGTTGATGGATAGGATTATCAAGATGGACGACAGAGTCCATGAGCTGGAGGACCTGTATCAGGAGGAGCAAGAAGCTGCATCATTGCTTGGGGCATTGGTATATCACCTGGTGATTAGGAACGGGGATCTGTCTGACAATCTGCGAGCAGCAGGACAGAAGGCGGACAGGCTGAAGGATGAGAAAGAGGCTATCGGGACACATTTGGGGCATACTATTAATGGGTTGGAGTCGAGGATCCAGAGTCTCCAATCTGATAAGCAGATAATTACCACTTTCTGGGAGAGGAGATGAGAGGCCGTGTTCGGGTCGAGAAGCTAACAGGCGAGTTAGAAGGAGAAGTGAGAGATAAGAAGGTTAGAATGGATAGGATGAAGTACGCGTTTAAGTCAGCATATGGGAGGTTCCAGCATAGGGTGTATCACTTTCCACGTGAGGAGTACCGGTCTAGACATGCTATAAGCCGAGGGCTGGTGCTGGAGATAGCGGATGAAGAGCATGAAGGCGCCATTAGGCGGGGTCTTTAGTTTGGTCGTGATGAACTTTTACTATTAGCATATGGAACGCTTAACTATGACATAAACACTTGGTTTTTAGTTTTGCTAAGTATTTTGGTTTAAGTGATGTAAATGGCTTAATGCCATAAGATGATTAAATACTTTGGTATTATGGTTTTAAATAAATAAATATGCTTTTATTTAAATGTGTGATGTGATGATTAAGTTTTTATATAAATTATAAATGATGTAGGAATAAGTTATGAGTTGATAATATTAAGTTTATTTAAATAGATAGATGGCTAGAGAAAGACGTCGTCAACAGGTACCAGAGGGGCCAGGCAGTAATGCTGGGGACCAACCGAACCCCATGCAATAATTCGTAGACATGTTAGTTGGGGCACTTCGGAATCGAACCCCGAATACCAATAACCCTCCGACGGCCCAAGTGGCAAACTTGAAGGACTTCAAGAGCGCGGGACCCCCTGAGTTCAAAGGAACCACTGAACCCATCGAAGCCCAAACATGGATCAAATAAATTGAAAAGGCGTTTGCTATCGCCCGAGTAGGAGATGAGGAGAAAATAATCTCGCCACATACATACTGAAGGGTGAAGCCGACTTCTGGTGGGAGGCAAACCAGACCAGGGCTGGAGAAGGTGTGATACCTTAGGAAGGGTTTAAGAAGATCTTTTTCGAAAACTACTTTCCTGTGAGTATGCAGAGTCGCATGGAGATGCGATTCTTAGAGATAAAGCAGGAAGACATGACGGTTCCCTAGTACGCCGCAAAGTTCAACGAGCTGGCGAGGTTCGCGCCTCATAAGGTCGACACTGGGGAGAGGAAAACGAGAAGGTTTGAGCAGGGTCTCAAACCATGGTTGTACATCAGATTTTTCGGTGTTGCAGACAAACAACTTCGCCACTCTCCTGGAGAAGGCTATAATCGCTGAGGGCAGAAGTGAAGCCCTGATGAAATTCAACAAGGAGAAGAATAAGAAGAGTGAAGGAGGAAATCGAGGGGAAGGTAGTAGCAGCGGTGGGGCAAACAAAAGGAAGTGGAATAACAACAGCAACAACAACTTCAATCAGGGAAACTCTGAGGGCAAACTAGGGGAAACAAAGAAGAGGACTGAGGCATGGAAGGAGTGTGGGAAGAATCACTCGGGTGCATGTCTAAAAGGGAAGAACGTGTGTTTTAATTACTGGCAAGAGGAGCACATCTCTCCCAATTGGTTTGCACCAAAGAGGAATGGATGCTTCAACTGCGGAGCATTGGATCATCAGGCAAGAAATTGCCCAAAGAAGAATTCAGGAGGAGGAAATGGAGGAAGGGGACCAAGCGGTGGAAATCTCACAATTATTGGACCACCAACTCAGAATCGACCAACAGCAAGAACTTTTAACATGACAGTTCAGGATGCGGTCGCATCCAAAGATGTGGGTTCAGGTATCATTCCGATCAATGATATATCTGCTTACGTATTATTTGATTCGGGTGCTACTTGTTCCTTCGTATTACATGAATTCTCCCAACGATTAAACTTACCCCAGGAAGAATTAGAATATCCCACGAACATAGAAGTTGCTAATAAGGAAATCATTCCCGTTAGCCATATTCATAGGAATTGTGTTGTAGATATCAGGGGGTATAAGTTACCGGTGGATTTAATTCCGATTCAATTAGGAGAATTTGATGTAATTCTAGGAATGGATTGGTTGTTTAACCATGGGGCATTAATAGATTGCCAGAAGAAGTGTATAAACCTTAAGACTCCAGATCAGTCTAAGGTAGTATTCTACGGGAGCAAGTCGCCGAGACACTCAAGCTGTCTGACAATGATGCAAGCTAGGAAGTTACTAAGAAAGGGATGTGTAGGATATTTAGCCCATATCATCGATACACAGAAAGTAGGGATAGAAATGGGACAGATACTAGTAGTGAATGAATTTCCAGATGTATTTTTGGAGGATTTGCCAGGTCTTCTGCCAGATAGGGAGGTTGAATTCGTCATAGATTTAGTACCGGGAACAGCCCCGATTTCAAAAGCCCCATACAGAATGGCACCGACAAAGATGAAGGAGCTGATGGTACAGTTGCAGGAATTATTGGATAGGAAGTATATTCAACCGAGTGTGTCTCCTTGGGGAGCACCAGTTTTATTTATGAAAAAGAAGGACGGATCGATGAGACTTTGCATCGACTATCGAGAGTTGAACAAAGTGACGATCAAGAACAAGTAACCGTTACCTAGGATAGATGATCTGTTCGATCAGTTGAAGGGAGCGAAATATTTTTCCAAGATCGACTTGAGGACGAGGTATCACCAGTTGAAGGTACGGAAGGAAGATGTACCTAAGACAGCGTTCAGGACTCGTTACGGTCACTATGAGTTCCTGGTGATGTCATTTGAATTAACGAACGCGCCGACGACGTTTATTGATATGATGAACGGGTATTTCGGCAATACTTAGATAAATTCGTAGTTGTGTTCATAGATGATATCCTGATTTATTCCAAGACTCAGGAAGATCATGCTGAACATTTAAGAGTGGTATTGGAGGCGTTGAGAAAGGATAAATTATACGCAAAATTTTCAAAGTGTGAGTTTTGGTTGGAAAAAGTTCAATTTTTTGGGGCACGTGATCGACAAGAATAGAATCTCCGTGGATCCAGCAAAGGTGGAAGCGGTACAGAATTGGGAGCAACCAAAGACACCGACAGAGGTAAGAAGTTTCTTAGGATTGGCAGGCTATTAAAGGAGGTTTATTCAGGATTTTTCGAAGATAGCAGGAACTTTGACGAATTTAACAAAAAAATTGGTAAAATATTTCTGGACAGAGAAGTGTGAAGAAAGTTTTCAGGAACTCAAGAAGAGACTGAGTGATGCACCGGTGTTGTCTTTACCAGACGATACAGGTGATTTTGTGATTTTCAGTGATGCGTCACACAAAGGACTTGGCTGTGTGCTTATACAACATGGTAAAGTTATTGCGTACGCGTCGCGTCAATTGAAGGATTATAAAAAGGGATATCCTACCCATGACCTAGAATTGACAGCGGTAGTATTTGCCCTAAAGATTTGGAGACACTATTTATATGGTGTAAAGTGTGAAATATACACGGACCATAAAAGTCTAAAGTATATCTTCACGCAGAAGGAGTTGAATATGAGACAGAGAAGATGGTTGGAACTAATAAAGGATTACGATTGCGACATCTTATATCATCAGGGGAAAGCTGATGTAGTAGCAGATGTGCTAAGCAGGAAAGGTAGTGGTAGGTTGGCAATGCTAACAACCCAGGAGGAGTTAATTAGGGAGATGGCGAGATTGGAACTCGAGATAAAAAGTCCGAGGGAGCCAGACGGGAAATTGTTTGCAATGGGGGCTCATCCGACTATATTGGACAAAATCAAGGAAGCACAAAGCAGCGATAAAGAGTGTGAGGAGGTGAGGAAAAGAATTTTAGACGGGGAAGAGCTTAAGTTCAGCGTGGGTGGTGATGGACTATTAAGATTTGAGAAGAGAATTTGGGTGCTAGCAGTATTTGAATTAAAGGAAGAAATCTTGCAGGAAGCACATAGTTCAAGTTACTCAATTCACCCGGGAAGCACAAAGATGTACCAGGATCTTTGCCAACATTATTGGTGGCCTAATATGAAGAGAGAAGTCGCAGAATACGTCAGCAGGTGTTTGACATGCCAGAGAGTTAAGGCGAAACATCAGAAACCGAGCGGGTTACTTCAACCCCTAGAAATTCCAGAATGGAAGTGGGAGAATATCACGATGGACTTCGTGGTAGGCTTCCAACTACGCAAAAGGGTTACGATGCAGTGTGGGTGGTCGTTGATCGATTGACCAAGTCAGCGCATTTCTTGCCAATCAAGATCAGATACAACTTGGATTAATTGGCAAAAATTTACATTAAAGAAATTGTCTCCAGGCACGGAGTACCGGTATCAATTGTGTCAGATCGCGATCCGCGATTCACGGCAAATTTTTGGAAAAGCTAACAAGAACGCATAGGAACGCAACTGAGGTTGAGCACCGCGTATCATCCTCAAACAGATGGGCAGAGCAAGAGAACTATTCAAACATTAGAGGACATGCTGAGAGCATGTGTAATGGACTTCAAAGGAAGCTGGGATGACCATCTACCGTTGGTGGAATTTGCATACAACAACAGTTACCACACAAGCATCGGTATGCCACCATATGAAGCTTTGTATGGAAGGAAATGCAGGATGCCATTGTGTTGGGATGAGGTGGGAGAACGGCCACTGCTAGGGCCAGAATTGGTGCAGCAAACTGCAGATGTGATCAAAACGATAAGAGCAAGGTTAGTGACGGCTCAAGATCGACAGAAGAAATATGCTGATCAACATCGGCAACAACGAGACTTCGACGTTGGCACTTATGTGTTTCTAAAGGTATCTCATTGGAAAGGCAAAATGAGATTTGGGAAGAAAGGGAAACTGAGTCCCAGGTTCATAGGACCCTTTGAAGTGCTAGGGCGAGTCGGTGAAGTAGCTTATGAAATAGCTTTACCTCCGGAGTTAGAGCATGTACACAATGTGTTCCACGTATCAGTGTTACGTCCCTATAAACAGGATTACAAGAATGTCATAGAGTATGAACCCATCCAGTTTGAAAAGGATTAAACCTATGAAGAGGTCCCTGTTCAAATAATTGATAGAAAAGAACAAGTGTTAAGAAATAAGATAATACCTTCTGTAAAGGTAGTATGGAGGAACCACAACGCCAAAGAGGCTACGTGGGAACTCGAGGAGAAAATGATGAAAAATTACCCTAGTCTTTTTGTTTAACTTGTAATGATTCTGGGGACGGAATCCTTATAAGGGAGGGTGAATGTAATATCCGAGATAGTTATATAATTTAATAATTATCAATAAATGAATTAATGTGAAACTCTTGTGTAGATGTATATGGGCTCTATGTATATGTTTTATTTTAAGTTATGTGATGAGATGTATTTAAATAGTTGGTTTAGATTAATTCAACTATTTTATGAGTTAAGTAGATAAGAATTTGATTACTTTCATGGAATAGTATTAAGACTTGGGATTGAGTTCGGAGTGGAATTTAGAGACGCGAACAGCATATTTGAGTCCGGAACGTCGAAATTAGTTAGGATAGGCTGTAAGCACGAAATGTGTCGCGGTTGACTTTTTGGTCAAAGTCAACCGGTTGACTTTTTTGGGTAAAAAGTTAAACTCGATTTTTGGAGGCTAATTTGGCAAAACAGAGAGTACCACGACGTCCGGAACATCAATTCTAGTAGGAATCGATATTTGTATCGAAGCATTTGGCTACGAAGGGCAAAATGGTCAAATAGTTAGATAATTGACTTAATTGATTAAAATAATATTTTATTTGTGGCAAGGAAATCTGGTGGGTCACGCGTGACAAACATATTGGAACAATAGGGAGTATACATATTATAGGAATAATGGGGAGGAAATGAGTTACAATCCTTTAGAACCAAAATCTCTTCATTTTCTCAAACTTCCACTTTCTTCTTATTAATTAACTAAACTAATGAATGGATATGATGGCTGCTAATAACATTATGGAATTGGAGAGGGTGGTAGACTCAATTTATATCAATTCATATATATATGTTGTCCTTCCAAAATACTTCTCTCTTTTGTTAACAATTTCCAACCGTGAGAGTAAAAATAGAGAGAGTGAGAGCTTGAAGTGCTTTGGCGATTCTGGAGAATTTTGCAAACAAGGAAGGGTGGTTATCAAGCTTCAATCTAGAGGAATTCATCAAGGAGGTAAGCCTTGAACCCATTTTCTATGTTCTTGAGATAATACAAGAAAATATGCATAGTTATCACTAGTATATGGGTGGTGATTTTGGGTGATGCTATGTTATGGTTGGTTGCTGATATCAGAATGTGAGGAACAATAATTCTAGTCTAATCATGCTGCAATTACATATAAAAATCAAATAGATATAATATGCATGCCTTATGTTCGATAAAATGCTTCTTAGATGCTAATTTGTTCAAAACATAGAAAGTTAGTGAATTTGAATGTTGTAACATGTGTAAGTATGTTAGCATATATGATCTGGATAGTAGGAACCAAGTCCTTGAATGCTAGAATCAGAATCATGAATTTTTGTCAAAGTGGGTTAACTTGAGATCTGTGGCTTTTCGGCTTTTTCGGAGCCTTGAAATCATAGCTTCAGTGACCCAATTGTTGCATGTGTTAATTTTGTAAAATACTATGTAGTATGATGTATAACCTGACCAATTTTCAAAAAAATCAGAGTTAAAATGAGCAAGTTATGATTTTCAAGAGCAAGCATGAAATTAATAAAATCTGCAGATTCTGGGGATAACCCAGAATTTTTCTAAGTCTGGAAGGCAATCCGGCACGCTTATCTAGGCTGCTAGATCGAAGTCTTAACGTGTCATTTTCATGTAGGTTATATTTTTGTAAAATACTATGCTGCATGAAGATTGTTGTGTCCAAATCTCAAAGTCATATCATCAGTACGTTGTTAGGAATTAAATCGCGAAGTGGGTTGATCGAAATGAAAAACTTTCTAGGCATGAAGAGTAGCGCAGCTACGCCGTTCATACGGCTTAACGCTGTGCAGCTGCGCCATTCAAAGATGGTTAAGCAGTGTAGCTGCGCCGGTAACACGGCTTGGGACTGCGCAGCTGCGCCGGGTCGGGTCGGGTCAGGTTAAAATGTCAGAATTTTATTTTCTTTCAGATTCTAATATTGAACCCCTTTACTTATATGATGCAACATGTTATGTGATTGAATTATATTGACGATATAATACGAGTTAGTTGAATAACCTAATTAATATAAAAAGAAACAATTATATTTCAAATTAGAGTTGGAATACTTAGTTACTTAACATGACGTATGTGATTAGGTTACGTGAAGGACTAGTTGATAGCTTAAACTGTAGAAGACGTATCAGGCAAGTTTCTGAACTCTATTTTTCACTGAGCGATTATTCAATCTTTTACTCACTTTATTGTAGTGAGGATAAGTATCGAACTTGTGCTTCTTGTTTATACTCACAAGTTCCAATGTCGTAAAGTTATACAACTTCGATTATTGTGCAAGCGTTGTTGATGATTATTCAGTTATTATTTCAACTGCTATGCTTTAAAGTTCTTATTCGTAAATGAACTACTTTCACATATGTTTTCTGCCCTTTTGTTTTGGCTAGACATTATTGATGAAAATTGTTATAATATTTGAACAATTCAAATCCATTGTAGCTTTTAATGTTTACCAATCCAAATTATTTTGGTGCGGTCTCGCATGAATACTAAGATGAACAACCCGAATAAACGGACAAACAGATGTCGGGCATATAGTCCCATTTATGCTTATGCATTTAAATTTCATACTTGTGCACAATATAGGGTACGATAGGCTGATCACCTGGAGTACTTGCAGAGACTGTTTACAATCTATTTGATTGTTAAACCGTCTGATGGTTTTCGATGTAACAAAGTAATGTTAAGGGTATTTAACACCCCTTAGTATGCTACTGAGAATTCTTAAACTCTTATCTTCGATATTCCTGTTTGTCTCGTGATAATTCTTCTAACTATTGAGATATAACCATACAGATGCTTTTACTCCTGATGTATACTTTTAAACTACTTTATATACTTGCTGGGCAAGTTGTGCTCATTCTTGCTTAAACCTTGCAGTTAAAGACGAGAAGGCTGAGGGCTCGGGCAAGGACAAGGGAAAATCTAAGACGAAATGATACTAGTTACTTTTGTAATAAGTTTATATTTCCGCATTGAATGTAATGTAGCGATAAACGCTAAGTTTATGTTTTAGTTTATTTAAGGTTGTGAAGACTTGGGATTCTATTTGAATAATTATGTAATAGTTATTATTATTAATTCTGGAGTTACATAGTTAGATGATGGTGTATGTTGTACCGTGAGCACCATGTCCTGTGTTGAGGTTACACGGATTTGGGGGCGTCACAACACCAAAATAATATTGTTCAATTTTTTTTATAAGCATCAAATGATTAAATTAACATCTTAAATACTTAATACTTGCCTTATGGATAGCACAACAAACTCATATTAAATATTTAATACTCTATTAATTTTATCATGCTAGAAGACGACGTTCGATATTCCAAATATCTTTGAACGCTTTAGACTTAAAATAATTTCTTTGAAGGGTTTGTTATTTTTAGTCTCATCTTGTTTAGCGAGCATGCACACACACACACACACACACACACACACACACACATATATATATATATATATAAAATATGCGTTATTTTATTAAAATATGCAAAACATATTTGCATAAAATATAATATATATAATACTAGCATGCACATATAGAATAATATATTCTACCCGGATTGATTATGGACTTTTATTCTAGTTTGGTTCACTAGAGCCACCAAGTGAACCAAAAGGTCAAACCTAGGAGTGCAAGAATTAAATTTAAACGTAACTATTACATTTAAACTTGGGCTCCATTACAAACGGTTCTTCAAGTGCTCATTAGTCCTTGGTCTCCAATTCTTCAAGATAATTTTAACTTGTCCTATTACATAAACTATTTAATATTAAATAAAAACATTGATTAGCAGTCAAGGAGAAGTACATAGGAGGAAGATAGAATTTACATCAAGAATAAATTAGAGAAGACGAGGTACGCAGATCCCATTAAATAAAATCATACATTCAAGCATTCAACTAAAATAAATCCAATCACATTGGTCAATAGTCCCATAATCAATTTCATTTATTATCATACATATCACCATATGCATCAATAAATAAACATTCATCTCATGAATAATAAAATCATTCCATATATGCATCGATGTCATTTAATGGACAAAAGTTTGCTAAATTTTAGTTTTGAAACAAAAAAAAATCTTTTATTTTAATCAAAAACCAAATCAAAATTAAACTCCTTTAATTTTTAGCAATCTGAAATCATATTTCAGATAAAATAAACATCTTTATTTTAAACTTTTACCAATTAAATAAACTATTTACTTTAAGTGATTAAAGTAAAATTTTCAAAAGCTACAGAGTGGAGCGCCTGCGCCCAGAATGAACTTTGATGCGGCGCGACCGCGCTGTTCATCGCAGAAACATCAGATTTTAATTTTTGTCTAGAAAATTCTATCAAATCTCACATTAATTCATACATGGAGTCATAAAATTGATAATTAGCACAAAGTTAGGCTCTGATACCACTGTTGGGTTTGTACGTAATGCATACATGTAATCAAATTACACAATAAGGGAGGAAGCGCGACAAATTAGGTTTTAAAATTATTATACAAACCCTCACCAAGATCATACTTTGTGCTTAATTATCAATCAATAGAAAAGGAAGGATAAATCAAAATCATACCCTTGTAGAAACTAGTTTTCACATGTACGAGTTCAACTCCTTGCTCTTCGTTTCTCCTTGAATCTCCTGGATTGATTCCTTCCTTTGATCAACGTTAGCCACCCAAGTGTTTGGCCTCTAGAGGTGATCCGCCAAAGAAGATGAATTGTTCAAGAAGGAGGGTGGTTGATTAAACCCTAGTTTTTCTATTCTCTGTAGGAAAAGGGAGTACTCTCCAACTCTTGAATTACGTCTACTGATACCTAATATAAGACTCCTCTATATAGATATTAGTCAACCCTTCTAATCTAATTAGAAATTAGGTTTCATTTAATTAGTTAAACTCCTTTAATTAATTTGTCTCTTAATCTCAATAGGAATAAATGAGAGTACTAATATTAAATTAATTTCTAAACTCATTTAGAAATTAAAATAATAATAATAATAATATTAATAAGACTCCTCTTATTAATTTATATTTAATATTTTTAAAATATTAAATAATAAATATTAAGCTATTTAATTTATTCTATCACTATAGATTAAATTAATTACACTTAACATATTATTACGATTATGCCATTACCTTCTTAAATAAGTATCCTTCTTTCTATGATGTGACCCTTTAGGTAATCCATATTAAACCGGTTGTGAATAAATCAGTTAGAACAATTCTAATCTTATTTAAATAAATAAATTAAACTAATAATCTATTTAAATAAATAATATTTTTTCTACAATAGGGATAAGCCTCCCTAGCGCTCAACGAATTTTCGGATAATATAGATTTCAACATTAATCGTAAAAGAACTCGTGAGTAAATAGTTACTGTATAATTCAATCATTCCACCATACAATGTCCCAATTAAATATAAGACATGGAATTACTGTCAAGTCTTATTTTATTTAATTATATGTATTTCGATTAGAAAATGCACAACTCCCAATAATGCAAATTAGATACTCCTTTCTAATTTTATTCTGCTTTGGCTAAGGAGTACTAGGTTGTAGCTCCCCCAAATCCGGGTCCCCAGAACCTCGGACCTGGTACGATACGATATGCCATTTCTATAACTATTGCGGAAGATTTAAACATAAATTGTTTATACAATAACTTTTACACAATATTCCCAAGGTCTGAAACCTTTACTTAATACCTGCATTCCATATTATATCCGACATATAATGTCGTTATCATTCAATACTATTACAAATTTTTTTTGTACGATAATCCAAGGCTGGACTTGTCTTTGACTTTTTCTTGTATCCGATAAATTCGTTCTAATCTGCAATGTTTATCATGATATAGAAAGGGTGAGCAACAAGTTTGCCCAGCAAGTTTAAGTTCAATAAATTAAGGATATATCATGATGGAAAGAATTGAACAATAAGCTGGCTAAAATTCTACAATATAATTGAGAATTAGCATGAACAAATTTTTATAGCTGAACGAACATTGAACATAAACAATTATATCTGGATCAAATGGTAATGAAGGTGATTAGCCTTACATACCTGATGAACACATGCAATATGCATAGAGTGCGATTCAACAATTCATAGACATGGTATAATCAACAATGATTAACCACAAGCATATTTTATAATATCAACTCGAGGTTGAGTTAGAGAACTTGCACAATAAGTGAGTTTAAGAAACTTGCCTTTTTCGCCGACTATTGCTACGCAATATATTTAGCTTTATCTGAAGTAATATATAAATAATATGGATATCCAAATTAAAATAATATCATCACAATTATAAAATAACTTAAACACATAAGCACGTATCCCTATCTGTCTATAAAACACTTAAGACTCTGCATCAAGTCAAACTATTTCAGTCTGAGTTGAGTCCGGTACAATTCTACATCCCGACGGCCTAGTCGAACAATTAACGAGTCTATTTTCCTTTCTCTACTTAAAATGGTTCACAATTATCTTAGATAATTTATTTATCAGTCAAAATAATTTTCAAAGTCTTGTAATAATTGTCGAATAATTATTATCATTTATTAAGATTTTTCAATCATCAATATCATATTTATATGATTTAAATACCACAATATTCCATTATCATTAATATTTATTTAATATTAAATATTAATAAAATATATGTCATAATATTATGATATATTTATAATATCTCAAAGTATTTTTAATACTTTATTATTGCTTTTAAATGATTTTAAAGTAATTAAAACCATTATTAAATAACTGCCATTAATAATAAAATATTAATGTATTTATTGACAAAATATCAAAAGTTATATTTTATAACTTAAAATATTTTTTATAACCTTTAAATAATTTTTATATGATTTTTAAAACATTAATTCTATTTTTCTATAATTTATTTAATATTATTATTAAATAAATCAATCACTATCAATATTATTTTATTAATTAAATTCATCACAAAATATTAAAAGTCATTAAAAATAACTTAAAATATTTTTCTTATACCATAATATATTTTTAAATGATTTTTCAAGTATTAAAATCATTTTTAACTAATTTATTTAATATTATAATTAAATAAATTAAATACCATTAATATTCCAAAAATATTAAATATTATTGAAATATATTCAAAATTATTAAAAAATTATTTTTAGGCTTTAATATAATTTTTAGGAATTTATTATGAATTTTTTTAATAATTAAAAACTATTTTTCTCTATTTATTAAATAAAATAATTAATTTTATAATTAAACTGTCGCGAAAGAGTGCCTATAGCGACAGAACCGTCGCTATAGGTGTTCTTGAGCCTGCCCAGAACATTCATACTAGTTAACAAGCTAGCTACTTTGACCACAAATAAATCCATGTTCTAATTGATTTCTGGGCTTGTAATGATGTTAAGCATGTAGTATTAGTGTAATACTACAATTACCAATCAATATCATGGCTAAACTCCAACAATTCAGGGAGATATAAGCCCTCCAATATGTTGTCAGAGCTGTTCTTCATTTCTGGGTAACCCAGAAATGAAGAACAGTTCGAGCATGCTACTTTGGATCCTTATAATTTGAAGTCTGGGTCTAGATTGTGAGATCTAATGGTTCATGCATGTAGTAGAGATGTCAGGGTACAACTATACAGCATTAGTTTAGTCTAATAACAATACATGAGAGAAATCTAGGCCGGTCAAAGTACATGCCAAGAAACTGCCTTTGAAGATTTCTGGGTTGCCCAGAATCTTCATCCGGCAGAATGGTCAACCCTCGTTTGAGTACTAATATCTTTGATTCTGTTTATGATTTTGGTGTTCTAATGGCAGGGATCGATAGTACCTATGTCAGTCTACACAAATCCAACACTAACATGGCCAAACTACTTAACACATGCAAGATCAGAGGCCTGCAAAAACGTTGTCAGAGTTTTCTGGAAAATCTGGGTTACCCAGAATTCCATTTCCCAGTTCGGTCAACGGACTTTGACCAGTAATAACGTGCAATCTATACATGATATAAGCATGATTCTAGTTCTAGATCATTGCCCTTACAACATACTACAAGTCTATAACTTAAAACACAATAAACAACTAACAGGTAAAGATCTATGGGCCCTGACATATGGCTCTCAGGCCATGTTTTAGGGTTCATGATCAGTTTTGAAAAACTTAATTTTCGTGCCTCTAGATATTATGGATCTAAGATATAACAACCCAGATCACTATATAACACCCTTATACACTGTTCTAAGCAACAAACAACAACATTAACATAAATCTTTAAGGATTTATAAAATTTAGGGTTTATACCACTTTGATGCTTTGATCTTGAATCTGATCATTGATGTTTGTTCTTGGCAAGCTAACACATGATCTTAGCTTAACTTTTCACTCACTCTCACTCTATATTTTGAAGTTTGAAGAGAGAGAAGGTCTTGGCAAGAATGAGAGATAAAGTCAAGCTTTTCTAACTTTTATTTTTTTAAATTTTAGATTCAATGTATCTAATCTAGCAAGTTGGCTGAGATTTGTTGATATATTGAGCACATGGGAGATATTAGTTGGTGACCTACCAATATTTTGGCAAGATTTGCAAGTTATGTCAAAATATGCAACAAGGGTAAATGGGTCATTTGTCTTATAAATTTAATGGCACTTTAGACATTTGCTACAACCCTTAGGGTTTAACTCTTAGGGTTTGACCCTAAGGTTAAAAAAATAATTTTTTAGGATTTTTTAATTAGGTTTTAAAAATAGAAAATTAAGATTTCTAAATCATAATTAGGTTATCCTAATTATCTTAATATTTTCTAATCACATTAGGGCTTGTTAATTAGGATCAAGGTTTTCTAATTAACATTAAAATCGCTAAATTAACAATTAAGTTTTCCCTAATTGTACATTAGGGTTTCTAATCCAGAAATTAGGGTTTTCTAATTAATCAATTAGGGTTATTCCTAATTAGTTATTATTCAGTAACACTTAATATCTATACTTAACTTTTGAATTCCCATATTAGGGTTTTCATATTTCGAATTAGGGTTTCGGATTCCCGAAACTGAAATTAGGGTTTCCAGAGCCTGTATTAGGGTTTCTTATCATTCGTTAGGTTTTTCTAACTGAACGCCGATGTTCTTAATATATGATTAGGGTTTGCCACTAATATAATTTATCTGGTCAACCCTTGACCCTTAACCACATATTGTACACATATATGACCATATACACAGAACATATACACTTAATCCTGAATAATTCTCCACAATTTTTTTTAATCCTTAAAAATCCTTCAAAAATGCCAAATTCATACACTTATTTTCTGTCTAGGTTTATTATTTAACCTTAATTCAATCTTTTAAGATTTTATAAAATTGTCTAAATTCTTGGGTTGTCACATAGGTTGTCATTTAACGAATTACATATAACATATATTTTCTTTTACTAGAAGTGATAGATTCTTTTTGACCATTAATTATCTATATATGTAACTTATTACACCCAAGCATATCCTTTGATATACCCTAAGGGTCTTAAGGAATAAGTCAAAGTATAATGCATTACACACAAGATACTGTGATGATCTCAAGTACAAGGATCACTTGTACTACTATCACATTAGAAATTTCTATTGACAGGCAAGTAAAACTCCATTATGTATTCCATAGCGAGTCACATTCAGTTATCTTATTCTCCAATACGCACCTACATAATTACTTTAATGTCTCCACACAAATGATCATGAGATCAATCATCCTCATCCAATGAGCAAGAAACATATGTACCAATCTATCCGGATTTACTAATCCCCTTTTTAGTAATCCCACGATTGGAAATTATTTTAGTTTTAAGCTTTCTAAGAATTTAGATCCCTTTAGCATGATCAACATCATGATTCTAAAAGTATTGCTTAAAACTATAAGTTATTTACATATTATAAAAACAACATCATGTAGATAATTAAATGCCTTTAATAAATGAATACTTTTATTAATAAATAAATAAGATCGTTTACAAAGTACATGCTTTATCATCATACATGATTGGCTTGTATGCATACTACTTTCAGATGAGATGTATGAAAATAAATGGGGTTGATTATGGACTATTGACTAATGTGATTGGATTTTATTTTAGTTGAATACTTGAATGAATGAGTTTTATTAAATGGGGTCTGCGTACCTCGTCTTCTCTAATTTTTTCTTGATGTAAAATTCTATGTCCCTCCTATGTACTTCCCCTTGACTGCTGATCAAAGTTTCTATTTAAATTAAATAGTTTATGTAATAGGACTAGTTAGAATTATCTTGAAGAATTGGAGAACAAGGAGAAAGGAGAGCTTAAATGTGACGGCCCCAGAATAGGTCCAGTCAGCCCAACCCATTCTGAGTCGCCAAATACATGGTACAGAATCCAAATACAATCTTTTATATCACACGGTCGTGCAAAATACAACCACACAACTGTGAGTGTCAATACAAATATGTAGAAAATATTAACATTCAGACTAAGTCCTCATTACAATTATTATCACACTATTTATTAGAAATAGTGAGGACTACTACAGCTCTAACTCAGACCATCACTCTGTCCCCCGACTAGTTCCTGCGACATTCTCATTTCCTGAAGGGGACAATAGATGAAAATGGTGAGCTCAACTAGCCCAGTAAATAATATTATGACTAAGATAATGGAAAATACATTATCGTTAGTCTTCAACAATTCAGATAAAATATTATGGACAACAAGTTTTAGATCAATTCATTAGAAATAACAATTCATTAGAAGAGTTAAGTAGAGAATGAAGTTTACTATCTTCTATGGTTTAAAAGTCCATCATCAATATTTTATCCCTGTAACATCAATCAATATACATATTGAATCAAATATTTATCTTTGCACTACGGGCCAAAGATATTCATTTGTATCTCCAGTGGTCATGTTCATCTCAACACCTGCCAATCTTTGCACTACGGGCCAAAATATTCATCAGGTAATCATTCATCTTTCCTCTACAGACCAAAGATATTCAGTTATATCACCATTTAGGACTGAGGATGATGGAAAATAATATAAATAACGAATCCAGTGAGATAAAGGACAAAGATTAGGGATTCGTAATTTAGTTTATCCAAGTTCAAGAATATTCCATAATAATACTTTGTGGAGCAAAATTCAAGAATGAAGATCAAAACTTGGATCCAATCAAAGATAGGACCCATATTAGCCAACTTGGACAAATTGAAGAAAATTTAATTTTTCCGTGAATAGTGCCGTATACGTGAATAGTAACCCTGACGAAAAAAAAATGAGAATTTCATAATAAAATCCATGCCAATATTTTGATATAATGATATTGAAAAGAATAACATCATTTACGAAAGAAAATAACATCCCTTACGAAAAAAAATAAATATCCTTTACCTCAAAAGAACAGTATTTCTGACTGAAATTTCAGGTATAATGCTGAAGGAAACTTGTACTGAATAGTAACACTCAAAATATCTAAATACTCACAAAAATACGCTCGATATTATAGAGAGAGAAAACTTCTGATTCTGGTGTGATTTTCAATTCTAAACTAAGCATCCTATTTATAGAAGAATGGAAGGGTACTATTTGAATAAAAATCACGGACTGCACAGTGAAAAATTTCGGATGAATTCACGGGCGCGCACCGGCGAAAAAATTTAATTTTACTATTCATTACTGTGCAAAAAAATATTATAATAAAATAAAAATTTTAAATAAAATATAATATATATATATTACCTACCGTATAAGGTAGGTAATTATAATATATATATATATATATATATATATATATATATATATATATATATATATATATATATATATATATATATATATATATATATAAAACAAAACTGAGATAACTTCTACCGACAGTTTTGAAAAATGGGTAAGTGGGGGTCCATGTAACAAGCAAAACTTACAACAAATACTTCAATAAAAACTCCTCTATTTATCTCAATTCACTTGGCTTCACAAAACATATTTTTAATAATATTTTTTCATCATTAATATTATAATTCACAATATTAAGAACTAATATTGATAAAAACACTTCAGCACTAATTCATTCTTTTATATCCACAAAAACAATTATTTTCTTATCATATAAATCAGTAATTAATCATTCACAAATAATATTACAGAACTACAAAATTGACAACCAAGTCGTTCTCAGGAAAGAGGGGGCCTTCTGATAAGGATTTCTCCTTACTGGCTCGTAATTAAATAACCCCTCCTAGACAGAACTTCCTTAGACATTGCCAATAATGCTATCTAATAATATTATTCAAATAATATAAGTTATTGATTTGATAATTTGAAATACTGTGAAATGATAATTATTGAATCAACAAAATATTATGCAATTATCAATGTAGCAATTATTGAATCAATAATATAAAATATTGAACAGTAATTACTATAACAATTATTGAGTAATGACTTCTTATGTAAGAATCAATAATTAGAATTACCGTGCAATACCGTGTGCTACTGTGCATCACCGCGTATTACTGTATTTTAACCACCGGGTATTTCAACAGTTTTAACGGTAACAACCACGCCGTTATTTTTAGAAAACTCATTCTTGTCGTTTTCTTCATCCGACAGTTATTCCGTTGTGGGCTCCACAAATAGCTGCTCCGTCGTACGAATATTCCCTGACAACAAGAATATTCCATGACCAAACGAATATTTCCCGACAACAATGAATATTTTATAACCACTTGCTTATTTTGAAATATTTGCACATTTCACCCATAACGTTTCACATTTATCAAATCAGCACCTTACTATTTCGAAATAATATATAAAGAAAATTAAATCTTTATTCATAAAAGTTGGGGTCTTACAACCTCCCCTTCTTATAAAATTTCATCCTCGAAATTGACGTACGTACCTGGTATATCGAAAAGGTGAGGATACCTCGCTTTCATTTCTGATTCCAACTCCCAGGTCATTTCCTCAATTTCATGGTTTTTCCATAAAACTTTGACTTGAGGTATAACCTTTAAGCGTAGAACATGTTCTTTCCTATCCAAGGTCTTGACAGGTACCTCCTCGTACGTTAAATCTTCGGCTATCTCATCTGGTTCTAACTCAATAATGTGGTTCGGGTCTTTCACATATTTTCGTAACACGGATATGTGAAACACGTTATGAACACGAGACATGCTTGGAGGTAATGCGAGTCTATAGGCCACATTTCCTACTCGGTCAAGAATCTCAAATGGACCAATGAATCGTGGATTGAGCTTTCCTCTCTTTCCAAACCTCGTAACTCCTTTCCACGGAGTAACACGTAACAATACATGGTCCCCAACATTAAATTCCACGTCCTTTCGATGAAGATCCACATAACTCTTTTGTCGATCCTGTGCTGTTTGTATACGTTGTCGGATCATTTGGATCTTTTTCGTAGTCATACGTACTAACTCTGGCTCCAACAATGTTGCTTCACCCACCTCATCCCAGCATACTAGAGAGCGACATTTTCTCCCATACAATGCCTCGAATGGAGCCACGCCTATACTTGCCTGATAACTGTTATTGTAGGAGAATTCCACCAATGGTAAGTACTTATCCCAACTCCCTTTGAAGTCTAGAACATAAAATCTCAATAAATCTTTAAGAGTTTGAATAGTCCTTTCCGATTGCCCGTCCGTTTGAGGATGATATGCTGAACTAAATCGTAAATCCGTGCCCATAGCTTTCTGCAAACTAACCCAAAATCGTGAAGTAAATCTGGGATCACGATCCGAAACTATGGATACTGGTATGACATGCAATCTCACAATCTCATTCATGTACATACGAGCAAGACGTTCAGGGGAATAAGTCTCACGTATCGGCAAGAAATGAGCAGACTTGGTTAATCTATCGACAATAACCCAAATCGCATCTATGCCTTGAGAAACCTTGGGAAGACCCGTAATGAAATCCATGGTAATGTGTTCCCACTTCCATTTTAGAATCTCAAGTGGTTGCAATGGACCCTTCGGCACTTGATGCTCCGCCTTTACACGTTAACAAGTTAAACACCTCGAGATAAACTCTGCGATCTCTCTCTTCATATTGTTCCACCAAAATGTATGTCGAAGATCACGATACATTTTGGTACTCTCAGGATGGATTGCAAACGGTGTGTTGTGTGCCTCCATCATAATTCTATGCTTCAAGTCAGAATCGTTAGGAACACGAAGTCTGGAGTTGACTCGAAGTATTCCTTCTTCATCGATTCTTCCTTCCGGAACCGCACCTTCTTGCACCTTCTTTCTCATCTTCATCAGCTTCGGATCTGTAGCTTGAGCAGCTTTAACTTTATCAATTAAAGCTGGTTCTACACGTATACTTGACACCATTGCACTCGTTCCCGCATATGATCTTCTACTCAACGCGTCAGCTACCACGTTCACTTTTCCAGGATGGTATGGTCGTAATCTTTCAACAACTCAAGCCAACGTCGTTGCCTCATGTTGAGTTCCTTTTGAGTGAAGAAATATTTGAGGCTCTTATGATCCGTATAGATCTCTACTTTCTCTCCATACAGGTAGTGTCTCCAGATCTTTAATGCAAAAACGACAGCTGCCAACTCTATATCATGAGTAGGATAATTCCTCTTATATTCTTTGAGTTGTCGCGAGGCATAGGCTATGACTTTCCCATGTTGCATGAGAACACATCCTAACCCTTTGCCCGAAGCGTCGCTGTAAATGAAAAATCCATCCGAACCAGATGGTATCGTCAGAACAGGTGCTAAAATGAGTCTCCTCTTGAGCTCTTGGAAGCTCTTCTCGCATTCCTCGCTCCAAATGAATTTTGTATCTTTCTGAGTCAGCTGAGTTAATGGATTAGCGATTCGAGAGAATCCTTCCACGAACCTTCGATAATAACCAGCTAAGCCCAGAAAGCTACGCACTTCAGTCACCGACTTTGGTTGCTCCCAACTTTGTATTGCTTCAATCTTCGCCGGGTCAACAGATACTCCACGTTTCGATACCACGTGCCGAAGGAATGCTACTTCCTAAAGCCAGAACTCGCATTTCTTCAGTTTGATATATAGCTTATTTTCACGAAGCCTTTGAAGTACCAGCTTCAGGTGGTTCTCATGATCTTCACGACATTTGGAATAGATGAGGATGTCATCAATAAAGACAACCACGAACTGATCCAAATATTCCTTGAATACTCGGTTCATTATATCCATGAAAGCAGCAGGAGCATTAGTCAATCCAAAAGAAATGACTAAGAACTCATAATGCCCGTACCGAGTTTTGAAGGCAGTCTTCGGAATATCCTCAGTTTTAATTTTCAGCTGATGATATCCAGAACGAAGATCGATCTTTGAAAAGAATTATGCTCCTTGCAACTGGTCGAACAGGTCATCAATACGAGGTAGCGGATACCTATTCTTGATGGTGACATGGTTCAACTCCCGATAGTCAATACAAAGTCGCATACTCCCGTCTTTCTTCTTTACGAATAAAATAGGAGCACCCCAAGGAGATGTACTAGGACTTATAAAACCGATGTCTAGCAACTCCTGTAGTTGGACCTTTAACTCCTGAAGTTCAATAGGAGCCATTCGATATGGGGTTTTAGAAATGGGTTTTGTACCAAGCTCAAGGTCAATAAAGAATTCAACTTCACGTTCTGGGGGTAGACCGGGAAGTTCTTTGGGAAATACATCAGGAAACTCATTAACAACGAAAATATTATTCAAATCTGACGTATTTTGGTTTAGATCAGTGACATGAGTTAAGAAAGCTTGACATCCATTTTTTAATAAATGAATAACTTTGTGACTTGAAATGACATTGACTGATTTTAGTGGTTTGGTTGTTTGAATTCGCACAACAGGTTGGTTAGGAATATAAAAACTAACAACCTTACAAAAATAATCAATTTTGGCATGGTAAGTGGTTAACCAGTCAATTCCTAAAATCACGTCAAATGCAAGTATTTTTAAAGATATAAGATCAACAGGTCAGGTAAGGGTACCAATCTGAATCAAGCAAGATTTATAAACTGTACAAGTAACGAAAGTTTCTCCTAACGGAGTTTCAACAGATAAGTCAAAGTCTAACTTCTCAGGTGTCAAATTTAATCGTTGAGCACAAGCAGGTGAAATAAAAGAATGGGTAGCACCGGTATCTAACAAGGTGTAAACTTCGCAAGAGTTTATGATTAGCTTACCCGTAATCACCTCGTGTGGGTTACTCGCATTTTGGGCTGTCATGACAAACGCTCTTCCAGGAACCACCAACTTTGACTTGTCCGAAACCGCCTTTGGAATCACCACCCCCGCTGTACTTGGTTTTGCTACAGGACAATCTCAAGCTATATGTCCTTCTTTTCCACAGTTATAGCATGCTTTAAATTGTTGTGGGCAGTTTGGGCTGATGTGTCCCTCTTTCCCGCATTTATAGCATACGACCGGTGGTCGTTCTCCTCCTCTCGAAACAGTTGATGCTGGTACTGCTGTCGACGTTTTCACGTTCTCATTGTTGTACCTTCTCTTCTTGAAATCTCCCCCCGACTCACTTCTTCTATTATCATGGCTACGATTACCATCGGAGTGGTTACTACTTCTGTCATGATACTTTCCTCCCCGCTGGTTGTCATTGTTCCGATGACTACTACCACTGGTACGACCCTGGTTGTGGTTCCTTGGTTGAACGGACTCATTATCTCGTTCTAATAACTGAGCCATTTTTACTACATCTGAATAGAGAGAGAATTTGTGAGAAATGAGGTATTGACGAATTTCGGGTTTCAAACCTCTCAAAAACATCTGCGTCATACGTTCCTCATTCTCTACCAAATGAGGTGTAAACCTGGATAACTCCGCGAACTTAGCCTCGTACTGGGACATAGTTATGTTGTTTTGTTCCAGTCTGATAAACTCTACCTCCTTCATATGACGAATACTTTATGGAAAGTACTTATCATTGAATAGTTTCTGGAATGCTTCCCAAGACATCTTGAGTGCGGCAGTTTGGGTACGCTTCACAGATTCCCACCAGTAGTCTGCCTCTCCACGGAACATAAAGGTGGCGAATGGATTCCTCCGTGCATCCCAAGACATCAAATATCTTGGTAATTTGTTTAACCCACGTTTTCGTCTTGATTGGATCCTGCTTTCCCAAAAATTCTGGTGGTCCCAATTCTTTGAACTGCTTGGCAGTGACAAGCCGCGAGTTGCTATTATCCCCACCTGTATTTTGCGCACAAGTCTCTCTCGTCTGGTTTTGCATGAACTGCAAAAAGCTTCTAAATATCTCATCGTTTATCGTCTGATCAGTGTTGTTTTCAAGATGGACATTTAAAATACTCACAAAAATACGCTCGATATTATAAAGAGAGAAAACTTCTGATTTTGGTGTGATTTTCAATTCTAAACTAAGCATCCTATTTATAGGAGAATGGAAGAATAAAAATCACGGACTGCACAGTGAAAAATTTCGGATGAATTCACGGGCGCGCACTGGCGAAAAAATTTGATTTTACTATTCATTACTGTGCAATAAAATATTCTAATAAAACAAAAATTTTAAATAAAATATAATATATATATATTACCTACCGTATAAGGTAGGTAATTATAATAATAATAATAATAATAATAATAATAATAATAATAATACTACTCCCTCCCACACACGTTACTTCCCCCCCCCCCCCCCCAATTTCCAAAGTCAAATATATATATATAAAACAAAACTGAGATAACTTCTACCGACAGTTTTAAAAAATGGGTAAGTGGGGGTCTATGTAACAAGCAAAACTTACAACAAATACTTCAATAAAACCCCTCTATTTATCTCAATTCACTTGGCTTCACAAAATATATTTTTAATAACATTTTTTCATCATTAATACTACCTCCGTGCCATAATAAGTTCTTTTTTAGGCTTAATATTTTTTCCCAAAATAAGTGATGTGTTAGAATTCTAATACAATTTTTATAATATTTTCCTATATGTGCCCTTATTCAACCAATGGTATTTATTGGGAAGTTAAAAGGTTGAAGAAAGAGAAAGAGATACCCAAAGGCAATAAAAAAAGTCTCAAACAAAACAAAGAAAGTATATTAAGGGTATTTTTGCCATTTTAGTTTGTGTATTGGTATGTGTGATTTAAGCTAAAAAAGCACTTATTATGGGACGGAGGTAGTATTATAATTCACAATATTAACAACTAATACTGATAAAAATACTTCAGCACTAATTCCTTCTTTTATATCCACAAAAATAATTATTTTCTTATCATATAAATCAATAATTAATCATTCACAAATAATATTACAGAACTATAAAATTGACAACCAGGTCGTTCCCAAGAAAGAGGGGGCCTTTCGATAAGGATTTCTCCTTACTGGCGCGCAATTAAATAACC
Organism: Panax stipuleanatus; assembly: GCA_020205555.1. NCBI lineage: Eukaryota > Viridiplantae > Streptophyta > Magnoliopsida > Apiales > Araliaceae > Panax > Panax stipuleanatus. Next base: position 90,464,702 of record CM035121.1, read on the forward strand.
CCTCTTAGACAGAACTTCCTTAGACATTGCCAATAATGCTATCTAATAATATTATTCAAATAATATAAGTTATTGATTTGATAATTTGAAATACTGTGAAATGACAATTATTGAATTAACAAAATATTATGCAATTATTGAATCAATAATATAAAATATTGAACAGTAATTACTATAACAATTATTGAGTAATGACTTCTTACGTAAGAATCAATAATTAGAATTACTGTGCAATACCGTGTGCTACTGTGCATCACCGCGTATTACTGTATTTTAACCACCGGGTATTTCAACAGTTTTAACGGTAACAACCACGCCGTTATTTTTAGAAAACTCATTCTTGTCGTTTTCTTCATCCGACAGTTATTCCTTTGTGGGGTCCACAAATAGCTGCGCCGTCGTACGAATATTCCCCGACAACAAGAATATTCCACGACCAAACGAATATTCCCCGACAACAATGAATATTTTATAACCACTTGCTTATTTTGAAATATTTGCACATTTCACCCATAACTTTTTACATTTATCAAATCAACACCTTACTATTTTGAAACAATATATAAAGAAAATTAAATCTTTATTCATAAAAGTTGGGGTCTTACATTAAAGACCCATTTGTATGAAGCCTGAATTTAAATGTAATAGTTATGTTTAAATTTAATTTTTGCACTCATAGGTTTGACCTTTTGGTTCATTTGATGGCTCTAGTGAACCAAACTAAAATAATAGTCCATAATCAATTCGGGTAGAATATAGTATTCTATATGTGCATGCTAGTATTATATATATATATATATATATATATTATATTTTATGCAAATATGCTTCACATGTTTTAATAAAATTATGCGTATTTTATATATATATATATATATATATGTGTGTGTGTGTGTGTGTGTGTGTGTGTGTGTGTGTGTGTGTGTGTGTGTGTGTGCATGCGCGCTAAACAAGATAAGACATATAATAACAAACCCCTCAAAGAAATTATTTTATATCTAAAGCGTTCAAAGATATTTGGAATATCGAACGTTATCTTCTAGCATGATAAAATTAATAGAACATTAAATATTTAATATAAGTTTGTTATGTTTTCCACAAGGCAATTATTTAAGATATTAATTTATCACATTTGATGCTTATAAAGAAAATTGAACAATATTATTTTGTTGTGTTTTCCACAAGGATAATATTTTTCTTTTTTTGAATATATGGAAGTGCTAGGTTGGACTTAACTTAGATAATTTTGATTTGGATGTGTTACCAGTTAATCAAAATAATTGAGAGGCAAAATAAAAGGAGTTACATGTTGATGTAATTGACAAAGAGTTGTCTACCTATTTATTTATATATGGTTTATTATGTTATCCACAAGGCTATATAAATTTGAAATGGGATCCTTATTCTCACTAGCAAATATTTAATTAGATTTTGCCGAACTATATTAGTGAGGGTAATATAGTTTGAAGAAAATAGTGGGAGATACCAATTTAAAATAAGACCTAATTTATTTTGTTATGTAAATTAATTAAATCAATGTTTGCTAAAATGTTGTCTTTTCACATGCAAAAATTGAAAAATGTCAAAATCACTAATTTCACTGCGTAGCATACTTGATGATAACAAACTGACCGGACTGAATTATACAGACTGATTAAAGAATCTGAGAATTATTCTCATTGCTGAAAAGATTTCTTATGTCCTTAATTCGTCTGTCCCTGTAATTGTTGGAGACACAACCTCTGAGGAAGAGATTATCACTATAGAGAAGTGGCAAGATGATGCATCTGTGGCTCAATGCATCATGCTTGCATCCATGAATAACAAGCTTCAGCGTCAGCATGAAAACATGGATACTCCTACTATGTTGCTTCACCTCAAGGAGTTGTATGGTAAGCAAAGTAGGACTGCTAGATATGAGATATCTTAGGAGCTCTTCCAATCTCAGATAACCAAGGGCACTGCCGTTGACACACATGTCCTAAAAGTGATCAATCTGATTGAACGCCTTAGACAGCTTGGGTTCGTCATGGATGGGGAGTTGAGTCAAGATTTAGTCTTTCAGTCACTCCCTGAGACCTCCTCACAATTTGTTATGAATATTCACATGAATAAGTTGGATGTCAACTTGCCTGAATTACTTAACATGTTGAAAACTGCTGAAGGCCACTTCCCATCCAAGAAGAACCATATCTTAATGGTGGATGATTCTTCCAAGAAAAGGATGAGGCCCATGGTATCTTCTCAAAAGAAGAAATCTAAGAAGGTTAAGGGCAAGGAGAAAGTAAAGGATAATAAGAAACCTGATCCAGATAGCAAAGGAATGTCCTTCCATTGCAATAAGCTGGGTCACTGGAAGAGGAACTACAAGGATTTCCTTGCGGAACAAAAGCAGAAGAAGCTTGAGAAGCTTTGACTCCTAATCAAGGTTTGTTTATGAATGAAATTAATTTTTCAGAAAGTCAAAATTCTACTTGGAAATTGGATACCGGCTGTGGTTCTCACATATGTAATACTATGCAGGGACTGGTCAAAAGTAGAAAGTTGAACAAGGATGAGGTTGGCCTACGAGTGAGAAATGGAGCAAAGGAGCAGCATTAGCCGTAGGCACTTATTGTTTAGCACTGCCTACGGGCAAGTCCATTAATTTGAATAATTGTTATTTTGTTCCGAACATCATTAGAAACATTATTTCTATTTCCGTTTAGATATGGATGGATAGGGCATTATAATAAAGAACAACAATTGTTCTATTTATAATAATAATGTTTTATATGGTGTTGGTAATTTGCGAAATAGACTTTACATACTTGACTTGCATGAAAATATATTTCAAATATTACAAACTAAGAAAAGAAAAAGAGATGATGTTAATTATACCTATATGTGGCACTGTATACTTGGTCGTATCAATGAAATAAGATTATCCAAGTTGCATAAGGATGGGCTCTTAGAGCTATTTGATTATGAACCATATCCAACTTGTGAATCTTGTATCCAACTTATGAATCTTATCTCATGGGTAAAATGACTAAATCTCCTTTTAGTGGAAAGGAGAAAGAGTTACAGAGTTGTTAGCGTTGGTTCACACATACGTTTGTGGATCTATGACAACGACTGCACGGGGATGGTATTTTTATTTTATTACTTTCACTGATGATCACTCAAGATTTGGATATATGTATTTAATGAAATACAAATATGAATCATTTGAAAAGTTCAAAGAGTTCAGAAGTGAAATAAAGAAATTAACTGGCAAAAGTATTAAAAAATTTTCGACCGAATCGAGGTGGAGAATACTTAAGCGGTGAGTTTCTCAATTATCTCAAAAATAATGGTATAATCTCACAATGGACACCACCAGGAACACCACAGTTAAATGGAGTATCTGAAAGGAGAAATCAAACATTGTTGGACATGGTTCGTTCTATGATGAGTTTTACCGATCTTCCAATTTTCTTCTGGGGTTATGCCCTAGAAATGGCTGGATACTTACTTAACAAGGTGCCTACCAAATCCGTCCCAAAGACCCCATATGAGATGTGAAAAGGGAGGAAACCAAATCTTAAGCATATTAAGACTTGGGGTTGTCCAGCTTATGTTAAAAAGTTTGAAAATGATAAGCTACAGACTAAATTCGACAAGTGTAGATTTGTGGGATACCTTAAAGAAACACAAGGGTATTATTTCTATCATCCAACTGATCAAAAGGTGTTTGTTGTGAAACATGTTGCCTTCTTGGAAAAGGAGTTTATCCATGAAGGGGTCAGTGGGAGTAAGATATATCTTGAAGAAGTTCAAGAAGCACAAATTACTACGGATCAAAGTCAGGTACCTGTCCAAGTGGATGAACCTACTGTACAACACCGTATTAGTAAATCAGGAAGAGTACCGAAGATACTTGACAGATATGGATTCGTCCTAAAGGATGACAATGAGGTACGCATCATGAATGATGACTATTCATTGAATTACGAACAAGCTATGAGTAACAAAGACTCAAGGAAATGGCTAGAAGCTATGAGATCTGAGATGGACTCTATGGATGAGAACCAAGTATGGACTTTGATTTCACCACTTGAAGGCATTAAGCCTATTGGGTGTAAATGGGTCGTTAAAAGAAAGACTGGAGTGGACGGCAAGGTAGATACCTATAAGGCCCGACTGGTTGCAAAATATTTCAAACAAAAACAAGGAGTTGACTATGATGAAACCTTCTTACCAGCAGCTATGCACAAGTCTATTTGGATTTTGCTTGCGATTGCAGCTTATTACGACTATGAGATCTGGCAGATGGACGTGAAAACGACCTTCCTCAATGGAAAACTTGAGGAGGATGTGTATATGACACAACTAGAGGGATTTGTTTTAAAGGTTGGAACAAATCAATTCTGTAAGCTGCAATGATCCATTTATGGATTGAAGCAAGCTTCTCGTAGATGGAACATCCATTTTGATGAGACAATCAAAGAGTTTGATTTTATCAAAAACAAGGATGAACCATGTATGTACAAGAAGGTTAGTTGGAGCGCTGTTTCATTCCTTGTATTATATGTTGATGACATATTACTGATAGGGAATTATATTCCTATGCTACAATCAATCAAAATCAGGTTATCTAAACACTTCTCCATGAAGGACTTGGGAGAAACATCCTATATTTTGAGGATAAAGATCTATAGAGATAGAACTAAAAGGTTGCTTTACTTATCGCAAGGAACGTACATTGACTCGAAGCAAAAGTGGTTTACCATGAAAGATTCCAAAGGAGGTCTTATGCCGATGAGCCATGGAATACATCTCTCCAAGAAACAAGCCCCAAAGACACCTGAGGAGAGAGACCGTACGAGTAATATTCCTTATGCTTCAGCAATAGGATCTTTCATGTACAAAATGATATGTACTAGACCGGATGTTGCTCATGCACTGAGTTTAACAAGCAGATATCAGTCCAATCCAGGAGAAGAGCACTATAAGGTACTGAAAAATATCCTAAAGTACTTACGAAGAACTAAGGATGTATTTCTTGTCTACGGTGGGTCTGAATTAAAACTCGAGGGCTTCACAAACTCAAGTTTTCAAATGGACCAAGATGACAGTAAATCCAATTCGGGGTATGTATTTACCTTGAACGGAGGCGCAGTGAGTTGGAAGAGTTCCAAACAGCAAACAGTTGTTGATTCAGTGACAGAGACAGAGTACATAGCTGCAAGTGAAGCTGCAAATGTAATATCCGAGATTATTATATAATTTCATAATTATCAATAGACGAAGTTATGTGAAACTTTTGTGTGATTTCTATTATTAGGGGTATATGTGCTATTCATATATATTATGTGATGAGATGTATTTAAATAGTTGGTTTAGTTTAATTTAACTATTTGAATTGGTTAAGTAGAGAATTAATTCTATTAATTTTGTGTAATGGTATTAAAATATGAGTTGGAGTTCGGAGCAGAATTTAGAGATGCGGACTGCGTATTTGAGTCCGGAACGTCAAAATTAGTCAGGATAGACTGTAACCACAAAAATGTGTCACGGTTGACTTTTTCAGGTAAAAAGTCAACTACGAAATTTCAGAGATGAATTGGATGAAACGGATAGTCCCATGACGTCCGGAACGTCGACTTTAGTAGGAATCGATATAAGTATCGCAACGTTTGGCTACAGAGGGCAAAATAGTCAAAATGGCTTATTAATTGATTTAATAATAATATTTTAATAAAGATCAGCAGCTGGGGGACTTGATGACTACCGAATTGGGACAAGAGGGGGAGGAAGTATACGTAGTATATAGATAATGGACAAGGAAGAGCTTATACTTCATTATGACAAGGTCTTTTTATTTTCTAAACTCCATTCCATTAATCCACTAACACTAAATTGATATGTGGACATTATGGAATGGGATTAAAGTTATGAATTGGAGGGGGTGGAAGGTGCAAGCTATATCAAATCTCTATATATACTACCCACCCAAAACACTATCTCGTTTGCTAAAAAGTTCCAACCGAGAGGGGAAAAATATTGAGAATGAGAGTTTGAGAGGTTGTCTAAGAATTCTGGAGGTTACAGAGGATTTAGCAAGCAAGGATTGAGACTCTATCAGATTAAAACAAGAAGGAATTCGTCCAAAAGGTAAGCCATGAACCACTTTTTTATGTTCTTGAAGGAAAATAGTGAAAATACATGAATTAGCATGGTAGACGATTTGTTTTGATTTTATAGTGCCATGCTATTGTTTGTTTCTGTTATGTAGTTGTTAGGAAGGAAAATTCTGGACTTAGTCATGCTTCTATTACATAGAGAATCATACAATTCATGTATACATGCTAATTGTTTGATAAAATGACTCTTAAATGCTAATTTGTTGAAATCATGGTAATTTAGTGAAGTTAAAGGTTGTGTTATGTGCAAGCATGTTAATATAGATGATCTGTAAAGTATGAGCCCTTAGATTTCATGTTAGAATCAAAATCACAAAATTTGTCAAAGTTGGTTGAACATAGAATCTGTGATTTTTTAGGTTTTTCAGAGCCTTGGAATCATGGTTTCTATGACCCGATTAGTGTAGGTAATAATTTTATAAAATACTAGGTAGTATCATGTACAATCTGTCCAAATTTCAAAGGAATCTGGGTTAAATTGAGAGAGTTATGAAATTCGAAAGCAAGTAGGTTGGTATTAAAATTTGCAAAAAATCTGGGTTTCCCAGAAATTTTCTGTGTGAAAATTAGTTCTGGCACGCTTTTTAAGGCAGTCGATTTGTGGTCTTAACATGCTAGTTTTTGGGATGTGTTATTTTTGTAAAATACTATGTTATATGGAGTGTATTGTGTCAAAAGATCAGGGTCATATCATGTATGGTTTGGTCAGAATTAAATCGCAAAGTGGGCTGCTCAAAACTGCAAAAATTTTCTGGGCTGAAGAGCAGCGCAGCTCATAGGGCATAAGCCGGCGCAGCTGCGCCGGTCTGGGTAGGTCTGGGCCGAGTCTGATCCGGGTTGGGTCGGGTCGGGCCGGAAAAAAATTCAAAAACTTTGTTTTTTTTCCCAGATTCTTATATTTAACCCCTGGACCTATAAGATGCAATATGTTGATGTAATTGAATTGCATGCTAAGTGAATACGTGTTACTTGATAACTTAGTTTAAATAATAGGAATCGTTTTCTCTAAAATTTGAATTCAAGAACCTAATTGCCTAAACGTGACACCTATGATTAGGTTACGTGAAGGTTGATTTATAGCTTTAACAATAGCAGACATATAAGGCAAGTTTTCTAACCCTAATTTCTATTGGACATTTATTCAATCCTTACTCATTTTTATCGCAGTGAGGGTAAGTATTGGACTTGTGCTAGCTATTTATTCGTGCAAGTTCCTTTGTTGTGAAGTTATACAACTTCAATTATCGTGAAAGCTTATCGATGATTACTCAATTATTATTCTAACTGCTATGCTTATAAGTTTCATGTCATTATCGAACTGTTTCTAAGTATGTTCCTGGCCTTTGTTTTCGGCTAGTTATTATTGATGAAAAATGATTTAAAACAAATCTTTCGAAGCTATGTAATGTTTACCAATCCAAATTATTTTGGTTCGGTCTCACATGAATACTAAGATGAACAACCCGAATAAACGGGCAAACAGATGTCGGGTAAATAGTCCCATTTATGCTTACGCAGCTTAAACTTTATACTTGTGCACAATGTAGGGTACAACAGGCTAATCACCTGGAGTACTTGCAGAGACCGTTTGCAATCTATTTGATTGTTAAACCGTCTGATTGTTTTTCGATGAAACAAAATAATATTCAGGGTATTTTACACCCTTTAGTATGATATTGAGAATTCTTCAAATCTTATTGTTGATATTCCTGTTTAACACTTGATATTTCTTGCAACTGTTGAGATTTAGTCATTCAAAAGCTTTTACTCCTGATGTATGTTTCCAAACTATTTTATATACTTGCTGGACAATTTTGTGCTCATTCTTGCTTAAACCTTTCAGTTAAGGATGTAAAGGCTGAGGGCTCGGGCAAGGACAAGGGAAAGTCCAAGATGAAATGATGCTAGTTATCTTTGTAATAGTTATTTGTTTCTACATATGATGTAATGTAGTGACAAACGCTAAGTTTAAGTTTCAGTTTACTAAAGGTTGTAAAGACTTGGGATTTTATTTTGAATAAGTATGTGACAGTTAATATTATTATTATTATTGTTGGAGTTTACATAGATAGATGATGATGTTTGTTGTATCGTGAGCACCATGTCCTGTAATCGATGTTACACGGATTTGGGGGCGTCACAGGTTGGTATTAAAGCTGTAGGTTATAAATCTTAGGTGGGGAACCTTAGACTATAACCTTAGAGGAGCTAGTGGAGGTACCAAGGAGATGAACTCACGTAGAGTTCTAAGTGTAGTGTCAAACCTATTTTTCTAAAAACAAAATCAATAGCTATTTTTTAAAATATTAATCGAGTTGTTTGTCTTGATTTTAGGATGTCAGGAGAAGGGGAAGTTAGAGATATCCACGTCGTGAGTAAGCAGTTGGTGACAGCAGTACCTGAGCCTATAGCTAAGGCAGCCGCTGACTCAGACCCAGACGAGTATCCTGAAGAGGAGGAGGAGCCCGAGGAGGACTCCGAGGAAACTATTGGGGATGGTCTATTGGATGAGTTGATGGATAGGATTACAGAGTTGGACGACAGAGTCCATGAGCTGGAGGAGCTGTATCAGGAGGAGCAGGAAGCTGCAGCATTGCTTGGGGCATTGGTGCAACACCTGGTGCTTATTGGAGAATAAGTATACTTAACGTAACTCACTAAGGAATATTTAAATAGAGTTTTACTCGTCTGTTAATAGGAATTCCTAATGTGATAGTAGTACAAGTGATCCTCAGACTTGAGATCATCATAATATCTTGTGTATAATGAATTATACTTTGACTTATTCCTTAAGACCCCTTAGGATATATCAAAAGGTATGCTTGGGTGTAATAAGTTATATATGGAGATAATGAATGATCAATAAAGAATCTAATGCTTCTAGTAAAAGAAGAGATATGTCCTATGTGATTCGATAAATGACAACCCATAAATCCTTGGCCAAGGTGGAATGAAATTAGAAAGGAGTTTCTAATTTGCATTATTTATAGTTGTGCATTATCTTATCGAAATATATAAAATTAAATAAAATAAGACTTGATAGTAATTCCATATCTTATATTTAATTGGGACATTGTATGGTGGAAGAATTGAATTGTACGGTAACTATTAACTCAAGGGTTCTTTTATGATTGATGTTGAAATTTATATTATCTGGAAAGTCGTTGATTGCTAGGGAGGCTTATCCCTATTATGGAATAAATATTATTTATTTAAATAAATTATTAGTTTAATTTATTTATTTAAATAAGATTAGAATTGTTCTAATTGATTTATTCACAACCGGTTTAATATGGAGAACCTAAAGGATCACACCATAAAAGAAAGAATAATTATTTAAGAAGGTATTGGTATAATCGTAATAATATGTTAAATGTAATTAATGTAATCTATGATGATAGAGTAAATTAAACAGCTTAATGTTTATTATTTAATATTTTGGAAATATTAAATATAAATTAATAAGAGGAGTCTTATTAGTACTATTACAATTATTATTATTTTAATTTCTAAAGGAGTTCAGGAATTAATTTAATATTAGTACTCTCATTTATTCCTAATAATATTAGGAGAAAAATTAATTAAAAAAGTTTAATTAATTATTCTCAATGTGTTGGGAAGCTTAATTAATTAAAGGAGTTTATTTTAGTTGAATGCTTGAATGGATGGGTTTTATTAAATGGGGTCTGCGTACCTCGTCTTCTCTAATTTTTTCTTGATGTAAAATTCTATCTCCCTCCTATGTACTTCTCCTTGACTTCTGATTAAGGTTTCTATTTAAATTAAGTAGTTTATGTAATAGGACTAGTTAGAATTATCTTGAAGAATTGGAGAATCAGGAGTAAGGAGCGCTTGAAGACCCATTTGTATGAAGCCCGGGTTTAAATATAATAGTTATGTTTAAATTTAATTCTTGAACTCCTAGGTTTGACCTTTTGGTTCACTTGATGTCTCTAGTGAACCAAACTAGAATAAAAGTCCATAATCAATCCAGGTAGAATATAGTATTCAATATGTACATGCTAGTATTATATATATATATATATATATATATTATATTTTATGCAAACATGATTCACATGTTTTAATAAAATGACGCGTATTTTATATATATATGTGCATGCGCGCTAAACAAGATGAGACTAATAATAACAAACCACTCAAACAAATTATTTTAAGTCTAAAGCGTTCAAAGATATTTGGAATATCTAACGTCGCCTTCTAATATAAAAAAATTAATAGAGCATTAAATATTTAATATGAGTTTGTTGTGTTTTTCACAAGGCAAGTATTAAGTATTTTAGATGTTAATTTATCACATTTGATGCTTATAAAGAAAATTGAACAATATTGTTATGTTGTGTTTTCCACAAGGACATCAAATTTCTTTTTTTGAATATATGGAAGTGCTAGGTTGGACTTAACTCAGATAATTTTGATTCAGATGTGTTACCACTTGATCAAAATAATCTGAGAGGCAAAATAAAAGGAGTTACATGTTGATGTAATTGACAAAGAGTTGTCTACCTATTTATTTATATATAGTTTGTTGTGTTATCCACAAGGCTATATATATTTGAAATGGGATCCTTATTCTCACTAGCAAATATTTAATTAGATTTTGCCGAACTATATTAGTGAGGGTAATATAGTTTGAAGAAAATAGTGGGAGATACCAATTTAAAATAAGACCTAGTTTATTTTGGTATGTTAATTAATTAAATGAATGTTTGCTAAAATATTGTCTTTTCACATGCCGAAATTTAAAAATATCGAAACCACTAATTTCACTGCGTAGCATACTTGATGCTAACAAATTGATCGGACTGAATTATACGGACTAGTTAAGGAATCTGAGAATAGTTCTCACTGCTGAAAAGATTTCTTATGCCCTTAATTCGCCCGTCCCTACAATTGTTGGAGAAGAACCTATAAGAAAGAGATTGCCACTATAGAGAAGTGGCAAAATGATGCATCTGTGGCTCAATGCATCATGCTCGCATCCATGAATAACGAGCTTCATCGCCAGCATGAAAACATGGATGCTCCTATTATGTGGCTTCACCTCAAGGAGTTGTATAGTGAGCAAAGTAGGACTTCTAGATATGGGATATCTAGGGAGTTCTTTCGATCTCGGATGATCGAGGGCACAGCCGGTGACACTCATGTCATAAAGGTGATCAATCTGATTGAACGCCTTGGACAACTTGGGTTCGTCATGGATGGGAAGTTGAGTTAAGATTTAGTCTTGCAGTCACTCCCTGAGACCTTCTCACAATTTGTTATGAATTTTCACATGAATAAGTTGGATGTCAGATTACCTGAATTACTTAACATGTTGAAAACTGCTGAAGGTCACTTCCCATCCAAGAAGAACCATGTCTTAATTGTGGATGATTTTTCCAAGAAAAGGAAGAGGCCAAGGAATCTTCTCAAAAGAAGAAATCTAAGAAGGTTAAGGGCAAGGCAAAAGTAAAGCATAATAAGAAACCTGATCCAAATAGCAAAGGAATGTCCTTCCATTGCAATAAGTCGGGTCACTAGAAGAGAAACTGCAAGGATTTTCTTGTAGAACAAAAGTAGAAGAAGCTTCGACTCCTAATTAAGGTTTGTTTATGATTGAAATTAATTTTTTCAGAAAGTTAAAATTTTACTTGGGTATTGGATACTAGCTGTGGTACTCACATATGTAATACTATGCAGGGACTGATCAGAAGTAGAAAGCTGAACAAGGATGAGGTTGGCCTACGAGTGGAAAATGGAGCAAAGGTTGCTGTATTAGCTGTAGGCACTTATTGTTTAGCACTGCCTACGAGCAAGTCCATTAATTTGAATAATTGTTATTTTGTTCCGAATATCATTAGAAACATTATTTCTATTTTCGTTTTAGATATGGATGAATATGATATTATAATAAAGAACAACAGTTGTTCTATTTATAATAACAATGTTTTATATGGTGTTGGTAATTTGCGAAATGGACTTTACATACTTGACTTGAATGAAAATATATTTCAAATTATACAAACTAAGAAAAGAAAAAGAGATGATGTTAATTATACCTATATGTGGCACTGTATACTTGGTCGTATCAATGAAATAAGATTATCCAAGTTGCATAAGGATGGGCTCTTAGAGCTATCTGATTATGAACCATATCCAACTTGTGAATCTTGTCTCATGGGTAAAATGACTAAATCTCCTTTTAGTGGAAAAGGAGAAAAAGTTACAGAGTTATTAGCGCTGGTTCACACAGACGTTTGTGGACCTATGAAAACGACTGCATTGGGAGAGTATTCTTATTTTATTACTTTCATTGATGATCACTCAAGATTTGGATATGTGCATTTAATGAAATATAAATCTGGATCATTTGAAAAGTTCAAAGAGTTCAGAAGTGAAATAAAGAAATAAACTGGCAAAAGTATAAAGATTCTTTGATTGGATAGAGGAAGAGAATACTTAAGCTGTGAGTTTCTCAATTATCTCAAAGATAATGGTATAATCTTACAATGGACTCCATCAGGAACACCACAGTTAAATGTAGTATTTGAAAGGAGAAATCGATCATTATTGGATATGGTTCTTTCCATGATGAGTTTTATCGATCTTCTAATTTCCTTCTGAGGTTATGGCCTAGAAATGGCTGCATACCTACTTAACAAGGTGCCTACCAAATCCGTCCCAAAGTCGCTATATGAGATGTGAAAAGGGAGGAAACCAAATCTTAAGCATGTTAAGACTTGGGGTTGTCCAGCTTATGTCAAAAAGTTTGAAAATGATAAGCTACAGACTAAATCCGAGAAGTGTAGATTTGTGGGATACACTAAAGAAACACAAGGGTATTATTTCTATCATCCAACTGATCAAAAGGTGTTTGTTGCGAAACATGATGCCTTCTTGGAAAAAGGAATTTATCCATGAAGGGGTCAATGGGAGTAAGATATATCTTGAAAAAGTTCAAGAACCAAAAATTACTACGGATCATAGTCAGGTATTTGACCAAGTGGATGAACTTACTGTACAACACTCTATTCGTAAATTTGGAATAGTACCGAAAATACCTGACAGGTATTGATTCGTCATAGAGGATGAAGATGAGGTACGCATCATGAATGACGATGATTCATTGAATTACGAACATGCTATGAGTAATAAAGACTTAAGGAAATAGCTAGAAGCCATTAGATCCGAGATGGATTCCATGGATGAGAACCAAGTATATACTTTGGTTTCACCACCTGAAGGCATTAAGCCTATTGGGTGTAAATGGGTCTTTAAAAGAAAGACTAGAGCGGACAGCAAGGTACATACCTATAAGGCCCGACTGGTTGCAAAAGGTTTCAAACAAAGACAAGGAGTTGACTATGATGAAACCTTCTCACCAGTAGCTATGCTTAAGTTCATTCGGATTTTGCTGGCGATTGCAGCTTAGTACGACTACGTGATTTGGCAGATGGACGTGAAAACGACTTTCCTCAATGGGAAACTTGAAGAGGATGTGTATATGACACATCTAGAGGGATTTGTTTCAAAGGTTGGAACAAATCAAGTCTGTAAGTTGCAACGATCCATTTATGGATTGAGGCAAGCTTCTCGTAGATGGAACATCCATTTTGATGAGTCAATCAAAGAGTTTGATTTTATCAAAAATGAGGATGAACCATGTGTGTACAAGAAGGTTAGTGGGAGTGCTGTTTCATTCCTTTTATTATATGTTGATGATATATTACTGATACGGAATGATATTCTTATGCTACAATCGATCAAAATCTAGTTATCTAAACACTTCTCCATGAAGGACTTGGGAGAAGCATCCTATATTTTGGGGATAAAGATCTATAAAGATAGATCTAAAAGGTTGCTTGACTTATCCCAAGGAACTTACATTGACTTGATGCTAAAGAGGTTTAGCATGGAAGATTCTAAAAGAGGTCTCATGCTGATGAGCCATGGAATACATCTCTCCAAGAAATAGGCCCCAGAGACACCTGAGGAGAGAGATCGTATGAGTAAGATTCATTATACTTCAGCAATAGGATCTATCATGTACGGTATGATATGTACTAGATCGGATGTCGCTCATGCACTTAGTGTAACGAGCAAATATCAGTCGAAACTAGGAGAAGAGCACTGGAAGGCAGTGAAAATATCCTAAAGTACTTACGAAGAACTAAGGATGTATTTCTTGTCTACGGTGGGTCTGAATTAAAACTCGAGGGCTTCACAAACCCAAGTTTTTAAATGGACCAAGATGACAGTAAATCCATTTCGGGGTATGTATTTACCTTGAACGGAGGCGCAGTGAGTTGGAAGAGTTCCAAACAACAAACAATTATTGATTCAGTGATAAAGGCAGAGTACATAGCTGCAAGTGAAGCTGCAAAGGAGGCTGTTTAGATGAATAAATTCATAACCTAACCTGGTGTGGTTCCTAGCATTGGAGGAGCAGTCCCCTTGTACTGTGACAACACCGGAGCTGTTGCGCAGGCTAAGGAACCCAGGTCTCATCATAAATCCAAACACATGTTGTGGCGATTTCACTTGATCAGGGAGATCATTAAAAGAGGAGACGTCACATTGGAGCGTGTAGACTCTCAAGACAATATTGTAGATCCATTTACTAAAGCTTTAACACAACATCAGTTTGATGGTCACTTAGAGAAGATGGGTATGAGATACCGTGACGATTGGCTTTAGTGCAAGTGGGAGATTGAAAGTAGTATGCATACAAGCCAATCATGTATGATGATAAAATATATACTTTGTAAACGATCTTATTTATTTATTACTAAAAGTATTCATTTATTAAAGGCATTTAATTATCTACATGATGATGTTTTTATAATATGTAAATAACCCATAGTTTTAAGCAATGCTTTTAGAATCATGATGTTGATCATGTTAATGAGATCTAAATTCTTAGATAGATTAAAACTAAAATAGTTCCCAATCGATTAATTATTAAAAAGGGGATTAGTAAATCTGGATAGATTGGTATATATGTTGCTTGCTCATTGGATGAGGATGATTGATCTCATGATTATTTGTGTGGAGACACTAAAGCAAGTATGTAGGTGCTTATTGGAGACTAAGTACACTGAACGTGACTCGCTAAGAAATATATAATGGAGTTTTACTCGCCTGTCAATAGGAATTACTAATGTGATAGTAGTTCAAGGGATCCTCAGAGTTGAGATCATCATATTATTTTGTGTATAATGAATTATAATTTGACTTATTCCTTAAGACCCTTAGGGTATATCAAAGGGTATGCTTGGGTGTTGTCGATGCCGGGAAAAATCTATAGTGTGTTCGTCTTTCCTAAGTTTGTGTCGTTGGTTTTTACCCTTTTCCGTTACTATGTCTATGGATTTTATTGAACGATGAAGTTTTAGGAAAGCAGTACCGACATAAGTGTCAACGACATTGAAAAGATTGATTTTATTATTTTTACGATTGGACAGAATGAGACAGAGTTGCCAGTTGGTATGGTTTAAATGGATGTACCAATTCATCCTAGTTTTGAAAGTTTTTGCAATATGGTCCAATATGTGACTCCGTAAGATTGGTCTGAAACCCGAGATTCAGGGAATTCAGGGGCTATGTTAAGCGGGGGGAAGGTGTTAGGCACCCCCCCGACTCCCGTGAAAATGCGGTACCACATCTTATTGATTTCCTATGCATAAAGTGTGTATGTGTGTGTGAGTGTGTGTATGTTTTATTTGAAAAGGTTTATTCTAAGACTCATTGTAAGTTATTTGGAAGTAGTGCCGTTCCTCTTTTGCATCTATGTACGAAGGGTCTGATTTAGCAAAAGTCACAAGGTTTTTAAATCCTTCGCTCGAATAGTAATCAAGGATCTTTGATACTTCCATTATTGATTTTTTAGTATATGTAATTATTACGAAAGTAGTGTTGTACCTCTTTAACCCTATGCACAAAAGATTTGATTTATATAAAAGTTCATTTTTAGGACACAATATATATCAATGATATTTTGAAAATAAAGGTTTCAAATCCTTCGTCAAATAGGAATCGAGGTCCTTTGATACTTCCATTTATGATCTAATGTCTATTCCCGACCCGCTTTATTATTATTGAAAGCTCATTGTGGTTTTATCGGAAATCATTTTGATGATATGCATGTAAAAAGCATCAGAATGGGTCGGATCATCATCGGGCATGTAAGCCATCTCGATGAAACCGAGCACCCCTAATTAAAGTTTTCACTATCACGGGATCTTGAATCCGACTTCTCAGGAAGAACCCCTCGAGCTCGTCTTCAAGATCTAAATATTACATATACAATGATATTTACGCTATTTAAACATTACATCATAAAAACCGGTCCATCGTGGGAATCAAGTCGGGATCTAATCAAGGATCTCAATACCGGGATTCCTAGGCTCACATTAGTTATGCGGGAATACATATATACAATGTCCTAGGCTTTGATATTAGATGATTTCATCGGTTGAAATCACCGTTTCAAGCCATTTTAGACCCCTTTCGCCTCTAGATACAAATCAAGGGATACACGGGATAACCGAGACCTTTTAAAAGCAATAAATACGTAGATCTACCATGGATCTAAACTAATCTAGCACAAGGTTTAAAGCTTCATGCTTAATAACCACTCAAAGGCTAGATTCGGCTTAGATCTAGGTAGATCTAGCCTCTGTACTTGATTTACAACACAATAGGCACAATATAACCGATAGAAAGGTAATATCTATCAACTATTACACAATATGCTTAGAAAACAACAAGTTTAACTAGATTTAAATAATATATATCATTAATCTAGTATATTGAACAACATTTACAAAGAACGTAGCTAGAAAATGCATTTTTTCACCTTGGGGGACGCATGAACAAGCGTTTTAACTCCCGGGGTCAACGTAGAACACTCCCGAGGATCCAAGTAGATGCTAAACAAGATGAAATAGCTCTAAGTTGGTGTATACAAGTTCTACCCGAGGCGTTCTCTCTCTCGTAATGTTTTCTCTCTCTAAAATAATATATCTCTCCTTTTCAAATGAGCTTAAAGTGGATGTTTTAACCTGCCCAAGCCAGCCGGGGCCAGCAATCTCGAAGTGCATTCCTTTGGTCCCGGTTCAGAGGAATTTGACCTGCGCATACCGAACTTTCAAAAAGTTTGTACGAAATGCGACGGATAGAATTGAGTCTGACTGAGTCGGGGTCAGGGAAGATAACACGGGTAGCTGAGAGGTATCTTCCTGTTCCCGACGACAGTTAGCTGGTTTATCTTCTGTGACGCCCCCAAATTTGGATACCTTCAAACCCTGGACCTGGTGCTACACGGTACTATATTCTACTCATACATTCCATTGAAACACCTCAATATCACGCATGAGTTTACTAAACATACATTCTATTCATTCCTTCCCGAGTTCTCGATAACCATTACATTGTTCTATCTCATAATATTAGTAATTACAATACTAATACTAGATACTATTACAAAGGTCTCTACTTGTCCATCTTAGACTTGCCTTTGTCTTTTTCAGATCCATTGGTTCGTTCATTCCTCGCTGAAAACATTTAGTTTAAGCAAGAGTGAGCATAAATAGCTCAGAAAGTTGACATTTTATCTTGAAACCACAAAATCAAGAATCATATCTATTCCACTTCAATAGCTGTACAATAGCTATGAAGTACTTCTAAACAATCAAAATATCGTTTTGATTTCTTTAAAACCATTCCCAGGGACATATAGTCTCTTCGAAATCATACCTGGCCAAAGACCACGAACCAAAACTTGGTTCCCATTTTAAAAAGGACAACCTGGCACTAAGGCTGTAAGCCCGATATATCTTACGAGCACATCCAGGTGATCAGCCTGTAGTACTCTATGTTGATCAACATTCAATCATTAAAAATGTTTACGTTTAATTATTGGCAACCTCGCGTGCCAGTCGAATTAAAGACGTAAAAATATTTATCTTTCACTCTCAGGTTCCCCTGAGAATCCTTATCAATCACTTGGTGTGACGAACGAGATTTTTGTAATGTAATTTGAATATTTATTGAATTAAATGAATATTTTTTGATGATTTAATTATTGAGTTAAATAATTAATTGATGAATTTGTGGTAAATTAATTTAATTATACGTGTTACATTGATTAAATTAATGTGGAGAAATTTTTATATTCAATGATGCATTTAACTGAGCTTATATGATTTAATATATTAATTAATAAGCATAATGTGTTCTAATTAATTTAATAATTAATTAGAGATTTATGATTTGACATAATTAATAAATAAGAATTTTAATTATGTGACTATATGATTTAATGTGGATTTTGTGCTATTTTATTTAATTGATTTAAATAACATTAATTGCCTAAATGAGTGTGACATTATTAAACTATATAATAAGAAGTAATTAAATTAAGGGGAATGAGAGAAACCAAACATAGCCTTAATGGGAGTTAAGAGCAATTCACCCATGATGGATCAATTGACCATTATATCGACAGTTTATATCATATACGTATATTATATATCAGTATTCCTATATTCCTATAACATATATTTCATCAGAGCAAAAAGTTAGAGAGAAAGTTGGAGAATTAAAGCAATTGTTATCAAACAGAGATTGTAAGGGTAATCCATACATCCCAATTCTTATTCACGTATTATATTTCTCCATCACTGCATATTTACAAGTTGTGTGAAATTGTGATTTAAAGTTTGAATTGGTGAATTATGTGTATATACATGTTAATATAGGATCATAACATGTTTCTACCAATTAAAGTATGTTCATACATGTCTAAATTGGAGTTTGAAAAGTTACAAAGTTTTTCATTTACGTGTTTTAAAAGTTCTCTATGAATGGGAAAATTACATTGTTCATTATATGACTTGTATGTATGAAATTTGATGCCTTAATCGCACGTCAAACTATAAATTGATGATTTAATATGCCTGTACATGTAAAAACGAGAAGAGTAAAACTTAAACGGACTGATTTGGCGTTATAACGAATCTATAATGTGTAATTTCATGAAAATTAACGAAACTTTGAAAAATAACAAAAACATGGAATTTATGGGTTTAAATTTAGTTGTTTAAGTTGTCAAAATCATGCTATAAGTGTTGGGTTATACTTTTGTAAAGTCTAGAATTGATGGGTATGATTAATTTATTGTTTGAGTAAAGTTTTTGGGTCTATTTTTGGCTCTGTTCTGTGTTATTCGTGAACTGCAGATTTTGAAACTGGCGGGTGGAGCTGCAGCTCCAACTTTAAGCCTAAGAGTGGGGCTGCAGCGCCAAGGGAGCTGCAGCGCCAGCTTTAAGCCTAAGATTGGGGCTGCAGCGCCAGTGGAGCTGCAGCGCCAGACTTAAGCTTAAAGTCCGAGCTGCAGCGCCAGTGGAGCTGCAGCTCCATTTTTAGTTCAAATGGTAGAGCTGCAGCGCCACTCGGCAGATTTTGCCCAGAAATGAGATTTTAATTGTTCAAGTCTAGAAAATGTAATAGTAACCTAATCTAATGAACCTAAAAATGTCTTAGACATATAATGGAATGTTAAAATAGATTCTTAACATGTCAATGAGGTACTTACATGTTTAATTGAACTGTTGAACGCATAGTTAGCTAGTCGTTCGTGAAATCTAATATTTTGTGAAGACAAATGTTGTGATTTGATTAGTATAATCATAATCAGAGTTTAGACAAAAGAGAATGAACTTGTGATGCTAGTTACGTTATTGATTAATGTATATTGTGAATGTATTGGTATGTAGGACTTAATAAAGAACGTGAATTATAAATTGTATCTTGTGCAAGAGGCAAGTTTTCTATCCTTAAACTTGTTTAATATTTTGCAAGTTTTCTAAACTCAAACTTTACTTTTACATTGAGCAAGTATCCTATCTCTAACTTATTGTTATTAAGCAAGTTTCTTAACATTCTAAGTTATTAATTTATCAAGTCTTAGACTTGTGTTCTATATCGAGCGAGCTCTTGTTTTTAATTGTTCAAGTTCAAAGGTTTCATATGTGATGCTATAACTCTTTTAAGCATGATTCAGCTATACAATACTTATTCGGTTGTATACTCTTGAGATTTACCATTCAAGTTGAATATCGATGTTATTGTTGAACTTATAGGACTAGTGAACCCTTATTTATTCGACTAGTCCATAGTTGATGTACGTTCTAAATTCTAGAATACTTATTGAGCTTATCCAAACCAAACTTCCTTTGGTACGGACTCTGATGTCAAAACTAAGATGAACAACCCTGTAAAGGGGATTATTTACGCTTTAGCATTGAGATATTGTGCACAGTATGGTACTAAGGGCTGATCCCCCTAAGTACGAGAAGTAGAGTCCATAGTCTTATGACTGTTAAAGGTTTAAAGTATAAACACTTTACAACCTAGGACATAGTTTAAGGTCTTATGACCCTCAGATGTTCTTTTGATTCCTGTTATTTATCCTCGAGTCAAAAGTTGAGTTTCCTTATTCAGATGTCTTTGATTTACTCGCATGTTATTATATTGTTGTCCTATTATTGTACTTGTGGGCAATTGTGCTCACTCTTGCATAATAATAACATTGCAGTTAAGAACGAAAGGTCTGACGAGCCTTCTACTAGCAAAGGCAAGGGCAAGGTTTACAAGTGATGAAGACTTGTTGTTTAATTTTTATATGTTTATGTTTCAGACTTATGTTAAAGTTGTGTAAGACTATTTATTGTTTATGTTCTTCACAGATGTTTAAGGTTAGTATGACCTGGGGTTGATGTATTTATTTTCAGATGTTGTAACCCCATAAGGGGAGGATTATTTCTATTTATTTCATGGTTTACATTTATTATGGGTAGATAGATAGATGATATTTGCACAGTGAACACCAAGTCCCGTGGAAAGTGAAGTACCAGGATTTGGGGGGTGTCACAGGTTGGTATCAAAGCTGTAGGTTATCAACCTTAGGTGGGGGAAAACCTTAGGAATAGTAGCCTTTTAGAGATCGAGAACATAGTAATGATAACTCTTATCGAGTTTTAAGAAAGATAATAACTTATCTTATGTGCTATGTGATAGTAGTGTGCATACAAGCCAATCATGTATGATGATAAAGCACGTACTTTGTAAACAATCTTATTTATTTATTAATAAAATATTCATTTATTAAAGGCATTTAATTATCTACATGTTGCTGTTTTTATAATATGTAAATAACCCATAGTTTTAAGCAATGCTTTTAGAATCATGATGATGATCATGCTAATGAGATCTAAATTCTTAGAAAGTTTTAAAACTTAAATAGTTCCCAATCGTGGGATTACTAAAAAGGGGATTAGTAAATCCGGATAGATTGGTACATATGTTGCTTGCTCATTGGATGAGGATGATTGATCTCATGATCATTTGTGTGGAGACACTAAAGCAAGTATGTAGGTGCTTATTGGAGAATAAGTTCACTGAACGTGATTCGCTATGGAATACCTAATGGAGTTTTACTCGCATGTCAATAGGAATTCCTAATGTGATAGTAGTACAAGTGATCCTTGGACTTGAGATCATCATAGTATCTTGTATGTAACAAATTATACTTTGACTTATTCCTTAAGACCTTTTAAGGCATATATAGGGTATGCTTGGGTATAATGAGTTACATATGGAGATAATGAATGATCAATAAAGAATCTACCACCTCTAGTAAAAGAGGAGATATGTCCTATGTGATTCGTTAAATGACAACCCAGGAATCCTTGGCCAAGGTGAAATGAAATTAGAAAGGAGTTTTTAATTTGCATTATTTGGAGTTGTGCATTTTCTAATCGAAATACATATAATTAAATAAAATAAGACTTGACAGTAAATCCATGTCTTATATTTAATTGGGACATTGTATGGAGGAAGGATTGAATTGTATGGTAACTATTAACTCACAGGTTCTTTTATGATTAATGTTGAAATCTATATTATCTGGAAAGTCGTTGATCGCTAGGGAGGCTTATCCCTATTGTAGAATAAATATTATTTATTGAAATAGATTATTAGTTTAATTTATTTATTTAAATAAGATTAAAATTGTTTTAATTGATTTATTCACAACCGGTTTAATATGGAGAACCTAAAGGGTCACACCATAAAAGGAAGAATAAATATTTAAGAAGGTAATGGCATAATCGTAATAATGCATTAAGTATAATTAATTTAATCTATGGTGATAGAATAAATTAAATAGCTTAATGTTAATTATTTAATATTTTGGAAATATTAAATATAAATTAATAAGAGGAGTCTTATTAATATTATTACAATTATTATTATTTTAATTTCTAAAGGAGTTTAGTAATTAATTTAATATTTAGTACTCTCATTTATTCCTAATAAGATTAGGAGACAAATTAATTAAATGAATTTAATTAATTATTCCCATGTGGTGGGAAGCCTAAATTAATTAAAGGAGTTTAATTAATTAAAAGAAATCCCATGTCTAATAGGATTAGAAGGGTTGACCAATATCTATATAAGAGAAGTCTTATAATAGATATTAGATGATGGAATTCTAATTATTGGAGAGTACTCCTTTTCTATAGAGGATAGAAAACTAAGCCAATCACCCTCCTTCTTGATAATTCATCTTCCTTGGTGGATCACCTCGAGAGGCCAAACACTTGGGTGGCTAACGTTGATCAAAGGAAGGAATCTAACCCGAAAATTCAAGGAGATCACGAAGAACAAGGAGTTGAACTAGTACCTGTGGAAGCTTCGTTCTACAAGGGTATGATTCCATAACTTCTTATTTATCGTTTTAAATTAATAATTTGCATAAAGGATGATCCGGGTAATGGTTTTGTAGAAATTTTTTAAACTCTGATATACCATGCTTCCGCTAATTTTTGCAATTTGATTGCGTCACGATTTCGTACAAACCCAACAGTGGCATCAGAGCCAAATCTTTATGCAATTATTAATTTATTTTTGATTTCATATACATATGGGTATGTATTTAAAATAATTTATTGGGCATAATTTTATTGTATAAAATTATATATATATATATTTTTTTTTTAAAAAAGAAAAAAAGAAAAAAAAAAGAGACTTTTTTTGGGACGAATCACAATTTGTTTTTGGTGCTAATCTTGAATTCTGCAAAGAAAAGGTGTTGTCTCTTTCTTACTCCAAAAAGAAGGTGACCCATCATGAAAGGACTTTTTTAATAAACCTGCAGGACTCTTTTAATAAAAGAAGGTGACTTCTTTTTAAAAATAAATATGATATATTTATATATTATATTCTAAATAATTTTATAATTAAAATAAAGAGTTTATTTTAATCTTGAAATTGGATTTCATGCAATTTAAAATTGCCCATTAAATGATACTCATATATATATATGGAATGTTTTAATTCATGAGATGAATATTTATTTATTGATATATATGGTGATATGTATGAAAATAAATGGGGATTGATTATGGACTATTTGACCAATGTGATTGGATTTTATTTTAGTTGAATGCTTGAATGAATGGGTTTTATTAAATGGGGTCTGCGTACCTCGTCCTTCTCTAATTTTTTTTCTTGATGTAAAATTCTATCTCCTTCCTATGTACTTCCCCTTGACTGTTGATCAAGGTTTCTATTTAAATTAAATAGTTTAATGTAATAAGAATAGTTAGAATTATCTTGAAGAAATTGGAGACCAAGGAGCAAGGAGCGCGTGAAGACCCGTTTGTATGGAGCCCGAGTTTAAATGTAATAGTTATATTTAAATTTTAATTCTTGCACTCCTAGGTTTGACCTTTTGGTTCACTTGGTGGCTCTAGTGAACCAAACTAGAATAAAAGTCCATAATCAATCCGGGTAGAATATAATATTCTATATTGCATGCTAAATATTATATATATTATATTTTATGCAAACATGCTTCGCATGTTTAATAAAATAACGCGTATTTCATATATATATCTGCATGCGCGCTAAACAAGATGAGACAAATAATAACAAACCCCTCAAAAAAATAATATTAAGTCCGAAGCGTTCAAATGATATTTGGAATATCGAACGTCGCCTTCTAGCATGATAAATTAATAGAGTATTAAATATTTAATATGAGCTTGTTGTGCTATCCACAAGGCGAGTATTACGTATTTAAGATGTTAATTAATCACATTTGATGCTTATCAAGAAAATTGAACGATCTAGTCTTGTTGTGCTATCCACAAGGACGAACATTTTTCTTTTTTGAATTTATGGAAGTGCTAGGCTGGACTTAACTTAAATCATTTTAGTTCGGATGTGCACACACTTGACCATTATGATTTAAGAGGCAAAATAAAAAGAGTTATATAGTGTTGTAATTGACAAGAGTTGTCTACCTATTTATTTGTATATCGCTTGTTGTGCTATCCACAAGGTTATATACATTTGAAATGAGATCCTTATTCTCACTAGCAAATCTTTAATTAGATGTTGCCGAACTATATAAGTGAGGGTAATATAGTTTGATAAAAATAGTGGGAGATACCAATTTAAAATAAAGACCTAAATTTATTTTGGTATGCAAAATTAATAAAATGAATGTTTACTAAAATGTTGTTTTTCACATGCAGAATTTTAAAAAATATTAAAATCACTAATTTCACTGCGAAGCATACTTGATGCTAATAAGCTTACCGGGCCGAATTATACGGACTGGCTAAGAAATCTGAGAATAGTTCTCACTGCTGAAAAGATTTCTTATGTCCTAAACTCACCTGTCCCTGGAACTGTTCCAGAAACAGCCTCTGAGGAAGAGATTGCCACCATTGTAAAGTGGCAAGATGATGCATCTGTGGCTCAATGCATTATGCTCGCATCCATGAATAACGAGTTTCAGCGTCAGCACGAAAACATGGATGCTCCTACTATGTTGATTCACCTCAAGGAGTTGTATGGTGAACAAAGTAGGACTGCTAGATATGAGATATCTAAGGAGCTCTTCCGATCTCGGATGACCAAGGGCAAAGTGAACATAAAGGAACAAAAGAAATCTGATCCAGCTAGCAAAGGAATGTACTTCCATTGCAACGAGCCGGGTCATTGGAAGAGGAACTGCAAGAAGTTTTTGGCAAAGAAGAAGCTTGGAGAAGCTTCGACTTCCAATCAAGGTTTGTTCATGATTGAAATTAATTTTTCAGAAAGTCAAAATTCTACTTGGGTATTGGATACCGGCTGTGGTTCTCACATATGTAATAATGTGAAGGGACTGGTCAGAAGTAGAAAGCTGAACAATGATGAGGTGATCCTACGAGTAGGGAATGGAGCAAAGGTTGCTGCATTAGCTGTAGGAACTTATTATTTAGCAATGCCTTCGGGAAAGTCCATTTATCTTAATAATTGTTATTATGTTCCGAATATTATTAAAAACATTATTTCAATTTCTGTATTGGATATGGAAGGATTTAACGTTGTTATAAAGAACAATAGTTGTTCTATTTATAAAGACGATGTTTTATATGGTATTGGAAATTTGCAAAATGGACTTTATACACTTGACTTACAAGAAAATATATTTCAAATTGAACAAACTAAGAAAAGGAAAAGAGATGATATTAATTATACCTACATGTGGCACTGTAGACTCGGTCATATCAATGAAACAAGATTATCCAAGTTGCATAAAGATGGGCTCCTCGAGCTATCCGATTATGAATCATATCCAACTTGTGAATCTTGTCTCATGGGTAAAATGACTAAATCTCCTTTTAGTGGAAGAGGAGAAAGAGTTACAGAGTTGTTGACATTGATTCACACAGACGTTTGTGGGCCTATGACAACAAGTGCACGGGGTGGGTATTCTTATTTTATTACTTTCACTGATGATCACTCAAGATTTGGATATGTGTATTTAATGAAATACAAGTCAGAATCATTTGAAAAGTTCAAAGAGTTCAGAAGTGAAGTAGAGAAACAAACGGGCAAGAGTATAAAGATACTTCGATCAGATCGAGGCGGAGAATACTTAAGCGGTGAGTTTCTCAATTGTCTCAAAGAAAATGGTATAATCTCACAATGGACTCCTCCAGGTACACCACAGTTAAATGGAGTATCTGAAAGGAGAAATCGAACACTGTTAGACATGGTTCGATCCATGATGAGTTTTACCGACCTTCCAATTTCCTTCTGGGGATATGCCCTAGAAACGGCTGCATACCTACTTAACAAGGTACCTACCAAATCCGCCCCAAAGACTCCATATGAGATGTGGAAGGGGAGGAAACCAAATCTTAAGCATGTTAAGACTTGGGGTTGTCCAGCTTATGTCAAAAAGTTTGAACATGATAAGCTACAGACTAAATCCGAAAAGTGTAGATTTGTGGGATACCCTAAAGAAACTGTAGGGTATTATTTCTATCATCCAACTGATCAAAAGGTGTTTGTTGCGAAACATGCTGCCTTCTTGGAAAAGGAGTTTATCCATGAAGGGGTCAGTGGGAGTAAGATATATCTTGAAGAAGCTCAAGAACCACAAATTACCACGGATCAAAGTCAGGTACCTGACCAAGTAGAAGAACCTACTATACCACACCCTGTTCGTAAATCTGGGAGAGTACCGAAGATACCTGAGAGGTATGGATTCGTTATAGAGGATGACGATGAGGTACACATCATGAATGATGATGATCCATTGAATTACGAACATGCCATGAGTAATAAACACTCAGGGAAATGGCTTGAAGCCATGAAATCCGAAATGGACTCCATGTATGAAAAACAAAGTATGGACTTTGGTTTCACCACCTGAAGGCATTAAGCCTATTGGGTGTAAATGGGTCTTTAAAAGAAAGACTGGAGCGGACGGCAAGGTGGAGACCTATAAGGCCCGACTGGTTGCAAAAGGTTTCAAACAAAGACAAGGAGTTGATTATGATGAAACCTTTTCACCAGTAGCTATGCTCAAGTCCATTCGGATTTTGCTTGCGATTGCAGCTTATAACGACTATGAGATCTGGCAGATGGACGTGAAAACGGCCTTCCTCAATGGGAAACTTGAGGAGGATGTGTATATGACACAGCCAGAGGGATTTGTTTCAAAGGTTGGAATAAATCAAGTCTGTAAGCTGCAACGATCCATTTATGGATTGAAGCAAGCTTCTCGTAGATGGAACATTCGTTTTGATGAGACAATCAAAGAGTTTGATTTTATCAAAAATGACGATGAACCATGTGTGTACAAGAAGGTTAGTGGGAGCGCAATTTCATTCCTTGTATTATATGTTGATGATATATTACTGATAGGGAATGACATTCCTATGCTACAATCGATTAAAATCTGGTTATCTAAACACTTCTCCATGAAGGACTTGGGAGAAGCATCCTATATTTTGGGGATAAAGATCTATAGAGATAGATCTAAAAGGATGCTTGGTTTATCCCAAGGAACGTACATTGATGCAATGCTAAAGAGATTTAGCATGGAAGATTCCAAAAGAGGTCTCATGCTGATGAGCCATGGAATACATCTCTCCAAGAAACAGGCCCCAAAGACACCTGAGGAGAGAGACCGTATGAGTAAGATCCCTTATGCTTCTGCAATAGGATCTATCATGTACGGTATGATATGTACTAGACCGGATGTTGCTCATGCACTTAGTGTAACGAGCAGATACCAGTCGAATCCTGGAGAAGAGCACTGGAAGGCAGTGAAGAATATCCTAAAGTACTTGAGAAGGACTAAAGATATTTTTCTTGTCTACGGTGGGTCTGAATTAAAACTCGAGGGCTTCACAGACTCAAGTTTTCAAACGGACCAAGATGACAGTAAATCTGTTTCGGGGTATGTTTTTACCTTGAACGGAGGCGCAGTGAGTTGGAAGAGTTCCAAGCAGCAAACAGTTGCTGATTCAGTGACAGAGGCAGAGTATATAACTGTAAGTGAAGCTGCAAGTTGATGTTTCGGATGAAAAGTTCATTACAGAACTAGGAATAGTTCCTAAGTCTCATCTTGAATCTAAACATGTGTTGCGGCACTTTGATTTAAAAAAAAAAATCATTGAAAGAGGAGAGTGTAGACTCTCAAGACAACATTGCAGATCCATTTACTAAAGCTTTAACACAACAGCAGTTTGATCGTCACTTAGAGAAGATGGGTATGAGATACCATGGTGATTGTCTTTAGTGCAAGTGGGAGATTGATAGTAGTGTGCATACAAGCCAATCATGTATGATGATAAAGCACGTACTTTGTAAACAATCTTATTTATTTATTAATAAAATATTCATTTATTAAAGGCATTTAATTATCTACATGTTGCTGTTTTTATAATATGTAAATAACCCATAGTTTTAAGCAATGCTTTTAGAATCATGATGATGATCATGCTAATGAGATCTAAATTCTTAGAAAGTTTTAAAACTTAAATAGTTCCCAATCGTGGGATTACTAAAAAGGGGATTAGTAAATCCGGATAGATTGGTACATATGTTGCTTGCTCATTGGATGAGGATGATTGATCTCATGATCATTTGTGTGGAGACACTAAAGCAAGTATGTAGGTACTTATTGGAGAATAAGTTCACTGAACGTGATTCGCTATGGAATACCTAATGGAGTTTTACTCGCATGTCAATAGGAATTCCTAATGTGATAGTAGTACAAGTGATCCTTGGACTTGAGATCATCATAGTATCTTGTATGTAACAAATTATACTTTGACTTATTCCTTAAGACCTTTTAAGGCATATATAGGGTATGCTTGGGTATAATGAGTTACATATGGAGATAATGAATGATCAATAAAGAATCTACCACCTCTAGTAAAAGAGGAGATATGTCCTATGTGATTCGTTAAATGACAACCCAGGAATCCTTGGCCAAGGTGAAATGAAATTAGAAAGGAGTTTTTAATTTGCATTATTTGGAGTTGTGCATTTTCTAATCGAAATACATATAATTAAATAAAATAAGACTTGACAGTAAATCCATGTCTTATATTTAATTGGGACATTGTATGGAGGAAGGATTGAATTGTATGGTAACTATTAACTCACAGGTTCTTTTATGATTAATGTTGAAATCTATATTATCTGGAAAGTCGTTGATCGCTAGGGAGGCTTATCCCTATTGTAGAATAAATATTATTTATTTAAATAGATTATTAGTTTAATTTATTTATTTAAATAAGATTAAAATTGTTTTAATTGATTTATTCACAACCGGTTTAATATGGAGAACCTAAAGGGTCACACCATAAAAGGAAGAATAAATATTTAAGAAGGTAATGGCATAATCGTAATAATGCATTAAGTATAATTAATTTAATCTATGGTGATAGAATAAATTAAATAGCTTAATGTTAATTATTTAATATTTTGGAAATATTAAATATAAATTAATAAGAGGAGTCTTATTAATATTATTACAATTATTATTATTTTAATTTCTAAAGGAGTTTAGTAATTAATTTAATATTTAGTACTCTCATTTATTCCTAATAAGATTAGGAGACAAATTAATTAAATGAATTTAATTAATTATTCCCATGTGGTGGGAAGCCTAAATTAATTAAAGGAGTTTAATTAATTAAAAGAAATCCCATGTCTAATAGGATTAGAAGGGTTGACCAATATCTATATAAGAGAAGTCTTATAATAGATATTAGATGATGGAATTCTAATTATTGGAGAGTACTCCTTTTCTATAGAGGATAGAAAACTAAGCCAATCACCCTCCTTCTTGATAATTCATCTTCCTTGGTGGATCACCTCGAGAGGCCAAACACTTGGGTGGCTAACGTTGATCAAAGGAAGGAATCTAACCCGAAAATTCAAGGAGATCACGAAGAACAAGGAGTTGAACTAGTACCTGTGGAAGCTTCGTTCTACAAGGGTATGATTCCATAACTTCTTATTTATCGCTTTAAATTAATAATTTGCATAAAGGATGATCCGGGTAATGGTTTTGTAGAAATTTTTTAAACTCTGATATACCATGCTTCCGCTAATTTTTGCAATTTGATTGCGTCACGATTTCGTACAAACCCAACACTATGTGCTTATACTTATATACTTGAGTACCGATTAGCATCACGTAATAACTAAGACTTAAAATTTTATTTGTCAGGATGACAGATGCTGGAGAACCTATTCAGTCCAGGGACCTTGTACCCCTAGAGGGTAGAGAGGAAGAGCCCGGAGATATCAACATAGTCTGGGAGCAGTTAGTACGACGAGAGCCATCACCCTTGATCACAGTCATTGGTCAGGAGTATGTGCCGGTGTTTGATTCAGAGGAGGACTCTGAGGAAGACCCTAAGGAGATTGAGGTTCAGGCTGAGACAGCCGAAGAGGAGGAGGGAGACCCTGAAGAGTTCCCACCGAGCTCTATCAGTGCCGAGATGTATGACGAGCTGTATGACCGTAACATAGAGTTACGTGATACTGTTCAGGAGCTGAGGGAACGATCGGTTACTCAACAGTCTACCATCTATCAGAGGGATGGAGAGGTTGAGGCTCTTCACACACGTCTGGGAAATGTAGAGTGGGATTTGGTTCACGAGAAAGGCCAAACCGAGCAGAAGTTAGAGGAAATAGAGGAGTTGAAGAATGAACGAAAAGAGAAATCAACAAGGCTAGCTATAGCAGAGGAGGCCTGGGTAAGGGAATCACGACGTGCAGATCTCACAGAAGACAACTGTTGGGCAAAGAAGGCCAAGTTTGAGGAGACGTACTCTTCACTTCAGTATGCAATTGATGAAGCCCAAGATCGGGTTATGAGGTACCCAATTCAGTTCGAAGGACTACCATCGTACATGCTAGATCGCAGGACGATGTCCCAGATTATGGAAGAAGAGCGTGGCAGAGCTGATCGTCGCCTTAATAGGCAGTGATAGGAGCATTTGATTTTGCGAAACCTATCTGATAGTTAATAATGTAAATTCCAATGTGTTTATAAACAGAGGAATATTTTATGTTTTAAATCCTGTAGATTATTTATCTCGGGATAGTTGATGTAAATAGCAGTGATGTTATCGTGTTATGTTAAAACTTTTGATTTAATAAAATATCATAGTTTATTTGAGATAATGAGTTGACTGTTTGTGTCTAAATGTTTAAGTTAAGCCTTTGATATTTAGAGAATTGAATAAAGATCTAATAAACGTATTTCTTAAAGAAAAATGCCGCCAAGGAGATGACCTAACCATCAACAGGCCCAAGAAGGGTCAACGAACAACAACAACGACGCCAATGCTAACCCCGTTCAGCAGTTGGCAAACTTACTTGTCGGAGCGCTTAACAACCAACCTCAAGCTCCACCGAACACAACGTTCAAGGACTTCAAGACGGTGGGACCGCCAGAGTTTAAAGGCACCATGAACCCGATAGAAGCTCAAACCTGGGTGATGGAGATGGAGAAAGTTTTCGACGTCGCCAGAGTCAGAAAAGACCAGAAAACTGCCTATGCAACGTTCATGCTGAAATTTGAAGCTAGTTATTGGTGGCAAGCAAATAAGGTCTGGGGAGGAGAAGGTGTGATTACCTGGGAGAGGTTCAAAGAGATGTTCTTCGAGATGTACTTTTCGACTAGCTCGCAGAATCAAATGGAGGTCTAGTTCCTGGAACTGAAACAGGAGAATATGTCTGTACCGGAATATGCGGCTAAATTCAATGAGTTGGCTAGGTTTGCCACGTATTAAGTGCACACAGATCAGAGAAAGGCAAGGAGGTTTGAGCAGGGCCTGAAGCCCTGGTTATATAGCAAGGTGTCAATGTTCCAATTGAACACTTTTGCTGGGGTGTTGGAGAAGGCCATTCTGGCCGAAGGCGGGAGTGATGTTGTTACAAAGTATAACCAAGATCAGAAAAAGAAGAAGAGTGAAGGTGAAGGAGTTAACAAGGCTAGTGGTAACAACACGGGAGGGAGTAATAATCAGAAGAAGAGGTGGAATGATAACTCATCAACTGGGAATCAGCAAGGAGGTCAGAAGAAGAGAATCGAAGCATGTCCGACTTGCGGAAAAGCTCACCTGGTGGTCTGTATGAAGGGAAAACGAGTATGCTATAATTGTGGTCAGGAAGGCCTCAGAGCACCTAACTGTCCGAACCCAAAGAAGGGCGCTTGCTTCACTTGCGGCTCAAAGGATTATCTGGCAAGGGACTATCCCAAGAAGGGATCTGGAGGGGCAGGATCAGGAGGGATCAGGGGAAACTGCGGTGGAAGTGCTCTAACTATCACGGGACCAACTGTAACCAACCGACCGACCGCCAGGACCTTCAACATGACAGTGCAGGATGCTGTGCAGTCTCGCGATGTGGTGTCAGGTATCATTCTGATCAATAAAGTTAATGCTTATGTACTATTTAATTCGGGTGCTACTTGTTCATTTATATCCAATGACTTTGCTAAGAACTTAGAACTTCCTATGGACGAGTTAGAATACCCCATGAACATAGAAATTGCAAATAGAGAAGTGATCCCTGTTAAGTACGTACACAAGAACTGTAGGGTGGATATTAAGGGTAACAACATGAACGTAGATCTTATCCCGATTATACTTGGGGAATTCGATGTTATTCTGGGAATGGATTGGCTAGTCAATTATGGGGCTGTAATTGATTGCCAGAGGAAGTGTATCAACCTTGTGACCCCATCAAAGGTTGTGTTTTATGGCAGCAAATTGCCTAGACAAGCGAGTTGTCTAATGATGATGCATGCCAGGAAGTTGTTAAGACAAGGCTGTATAGGATATTTAGCCTACATAGTCGATAGTTGTAAAGAAAACCCAAAAGCGGAAGATATACCAGTCGTGAGGGACTTCATTGACGTATTTTTGGATGATCTGCCAGGACTTCTGCCAGACAGAGAGGTTGAGTTTGTGATCGATTTGGGTCCAGGGACGGCTCCAATATCGAAAGCACCATACCGGATGGCTCCAGTAGAGATGAAGGAGTTAATGGTACAACTGCAAGAGTTACTGGACAAGAAGTACATCCAACCGAGCATATCGCCATGGGGAGCGCCAATGTTGTTTGTGAAAAAGAAGGATGGGACGATGTGGCTTTGCATCGACTACAGAGAACTGAATAAGGTCATAATTAAGAATAGATATCTATTACCGAGGATCGATGATCTTTTTGACCAATTGAAGGGTGCAAGGTACTTTTCAAAGATAGACTTGAGGAGTGGCTATCATCAGCTGAAGGTGAGGCCAGAGGATGTTCCGAAGACAGCATTTAGGACTCGATATGGTCACTACGAATTTTTGGTAATATCATTTGGTCTAACGAATGCTCCTGCAGCATTCGTGGGCTTAATGAATGGAGTGTTCAAGCCATTTTTGGACAAATTCGTGGTGGTCTTTATCGACGACATTTTGGTATACTCGAAGACCTAGGAAGAACATGTAGAACATCTGAAGTTAACATTAGAGGCGTTGAGAAGAGAGAAGTTGTACGCTAAATATTTGAAATGTGAATTCTGGATTGAAAGAGTGCAATTTCTTGGACATGTGATCGACAAGGACGAATTTCGGTAGATCCCTCTAAAGTCGAAGCTATGATGAACTGGGATTATCCGAAAACACCGTCGGAAGTGGGGAGTTTTCTTGTATTAGCGGGCTATTATAGAAGATTCATTCAGGAATTTTTCAAGATCGCAACTCCGCTGATGAATTTGACTAGGAAATCGGTGAAATTCGTTTGGACAGAGAAGTGCGAGGAAAGCTTCCAAGAGCTTAAGAAGAGGTTGAGTTCAGCACCTATGTTATCTCCTTTGGACGACACAGGAAATTTTATGGTTTATAGTGATGCGTTGCACAAAGGACTTGGCTGTGTGCTCATGCAAAATGGCTGGGTCATTACGTATGCGTCACGACAATTAAAAGATTATGAGAAAGGGTATCCGACCCATGACTTGGAGTTAGCTGCAGTGGTATTTGCTTTGAAAATTTGGAGACACTATCTCTATGGGGAGAAGTGTGAAATATATACAGACCACAAAAGTCTGAAATATATTTTTACACAGAAAGACTTGAATATGCGCCAGAGAAGGTGGCTAGAGCTAATTAAAGACTATGATTGCAAAATTTTATACCATCTAGGTAAGGCTAATGTGGTTGCCGACGCCTTAAGCAGGAAGGGTTGGGAGAAATTGATGATGTTGACTGCTCAGGAGGAGCTAATTTCAGCAATGGAAAAGCTGGAATTGGAAGTGAAGTATTCGATGGAGATTGACGAGAAGTTGTTTCAGATGCGAACTGGTACAACCCTATTGGATAAAGTTAAGGAAGCTCAACTTCAGGACGAAGAATGTGAGAAGGTTAAGAAAAAGATATCTGAAGGAACCGAACCGAGATTCAAGATAGACAGTGATGGACTACTGAGATTTGAGAACAGAGTTTGGGTACTGTCAGTGCCAGAGATTAAGGATGATATTTTGAGCGAGGCTCATAGCTCACGGTATTCGATTCACCCCGGTAGTACCAAGATGTACCAGGATCTTCGACAACCCTTCGGGTGGCTGAATTTGAAACGAGATGTTGCTTAGTGTGTTGCAAAGTGTCTGACCTGTCAGAAAGTGAAAACAGAACATCAAAGACCGAGTGCTTTACTATAACCCCTGGAAATCCCATAATGGAAATGGGAACACATTACAATGGATTTCGTGGTTGGCCTTCCGACGACTCAGAAAGGCTACGACGCAGTATGGGTTATCGTTGACCGACTGACAAAATCAGCACACTTTCTTTCTATCAAAATCAGATTCAACTTAGACCAGTTGGCAAGGTTATATGTGATAGAGATTGTTTCGAGGCATGGAGTTCCAATGTCAATTATTTCTAACCGAGATCCGCGCTTTACATCGAACTTCTGGAAGCGAATATAAGAATGCATAGGGACACAGTTGAGAATGAGTATAGCTTATCACCCTCAGACCGACGGGCAGAGCAAAAGAACAATCCAGACTTTGGAAAATATGCTAAGAGCATGCATCATGGATTTCAAAGGCAACTGGGATGACCACCTACCGCTTGTGGAATTCGGTTACAACAATAGTTATCACGCTAGTATTGGCATGCCGCCTTATGAAGCGTTGTACGAAAGAAAATGCAGAACCCCGCTATACTGGGATGAAGTTGGCGAGAGACAACTACTAGGTCCAGAACTGGTACAACAGACAGCAGAGATAGTCAGCATAATCAGAACAAGACTGGTAGCAGCTCAGGATAGGCAAAAGAAATACGCTGATCCATACCGTAAAAATGTTGAGTTTGAATTGGGTAGCTTTGTATTTTTGAAAGTCTCTCCCTGGAAGGGGAAGATCAGATTCGGAAAGAAGGGAAAATTGAGTCCGAGGTTCATTGGACCCTTTAAAGTACTACGAAGGATTGGAGAAGTTACGTATGAGGTAGTCTTACCTCCGACGCTAGAGAATATCCACAACGTCTTCCATGTTTCAGTTTTACGCCCCTACAAACCCGATTACAAGCATGTGATTGAATATGAACCCCTACATTTTGAGAAAGACTTATCCTATGAAGAAATTCCTGTTCAGATCGTTGACAGGAAAGAACAAGTCCTTAGAAACAAAGTTATACATTCTGTTAAGGTAATTTGGAGGAACCACAATGCTGAAGAAGCTACGTGGGAACTCGAAGAGCATATGATAAAGAATTACCCACATTTATTTACTTAATTTATGTGTATGTGATTCTGGGGACAGAATCTTTGTAAGGGTCGAGAATGTAACGGGATGAAATTTAATTGAACCGTGATTCTGGGGACAGAATCCTTTTAAGGGGGAAAGATGTGACGAACGAGATTTTTGTAATGTAATTTGAATATTTATTGAATTAGATGAATATTTTTCGATGATTTAATTATTGAGTTAAATAATTAATTGATGAATTTGTGGTAGATTGATTTAATTATATGTGTTACACTTGATTAAATTAATGTGGAAATTTTTTTATATTCAATGATGCATTTAACTGAGCTTATTTGATTTAATATATTAATTAATAAGCATACTGTGTTCTAATTAATTTAATAATTAATTAGAGATTTATGATTTGACATAATTAATAAATAAGAATTTTAATTATGTGACTATGTGATTTAATATGGATTTATGCTATTTTATTTAATTGATTTAAATAACATTAATTGCCTAAATGAGTGTGACACTATTAAACTATATAATAAGAAGTAATTAAATTAATGGGAAAGGAGAGGGAATGAGAGAAACCAAACATGGCCTTAATGGGAGTTAAGGGCAGTTCACCCATGATGGATCAACTGACCATTATATATGTGACGCCCCCAAATTCCAAGACTGTCACGGGGTCGCTCGAATTCGGTTCGTCACGTGCTCATGGTAATACATCACAATAATAATACGACTAAATGTCGCATCGCACAACGGAATAATACACAACTAATAACGAATAGATTACATTTAAATAATATAATTTATTCATGTCCCAAGGTCTCGTAACTTAAACAGTGATTACATAGCTTAGACATATCTTAAGCATAAATAACCTTAACTAGTACATAATATCATAAGTTCTTTATTACAATCATAAAGTCCTAAATAAACAAAGCTACTCCGTAGCCTTTCCCTTGCCCTTGTCAGTACTCGAGGGTCCTCACTGCTCGACCTTAACTGAAATATTTTAGGAAAAACAAGAATGAGCACAAATTGCTCAGCAAGGAATATACAATAAGGGTTTGTAATATAATTCTCAATTCTCGAAAGGGTATATCAAGGTTTGATAGTTCAAGGATAACAAGAATATCAACAATTTTCAATAACAGTCGCTAAGAACATAATAATATCAATGTGATTCAAAAATAAATCAATTCAAGATTTCAAGATAACTGAATACTGAGCAGTCACTAAGGACTATGAACTTCCACAGGAATTGATAGTAATAAATTAAAAATCTAACAAAAACAAGTATAACAGGTGATCAGCCTAAAGTACCCTATGTTATGCATAACACTCAATCATACTAATGTGCGCGCGTCGATTCTCCAACAGTTATATTTTGTTCTTCTCAGTCAAATACAAGATCTCACACCAATCAATCGGTTTGGGTCGCCTTTCAATAATATAAGTCTAGCCGAATCAAATGGCATAGATCTCAACAACTATAAATTCAATTTCAAGATTTAAAGTCCGAAGAATATAGTTTGACTTTTATCCTATTCATGAAGTATATGGTTAATAATATCTGAATTTAATCTCAAGAGTTTACTCGTACGACAATAATTGCATAAGCCAATTGAATGTTCAATAAAGAGTAGAGTTAGGAACTTGCTTACAACGTTCCTTGAATAAAGTAAATACGAAGGTCTAGGATACTTGCACTATAAATGAGTGTAAGTAAGGAAACTTGCACTTTAAAAGAGTGTAAGTTAGAGAACTTGCCTTTAGCGTAGTTTATCCATGAAAAGAAAATCAACACTTTCGAATTCCTATCGTAATATAGTTATGTATATATGATAGCCATTAGTCATATAGTTTAACATTATATCTCATCTCGTATATACGATTAACACATAAGCTAAATCTTAATCTAGCTACACAGTTATATAGTATCATAATAATATAACTTTTATCCTTATCGTTCCTCTTCTCTCAAGTTAATTATCTTTATACATCATTACTATCATATGAGACTACGACAAATAGCAAACATACTCTATTTAGCGAGTTATTGCATTACTATAAGCTAACCGTCAAATCGAATTCATATGATATCACCTAGCATGTATACTTGTTTAAGGGGGGTCCTTCCATGCTTGTTTAACCTCTTCACATTCAATTTCATATGATATAGGTTCTAGCTTTACACCTTTAGACAATTTAAGGCCAAATACGGTCATGCAACCACAACGCATACAATTTAATTATAGATACTTGCGAGAAGGTCATATCAATTGTAATATACATGCTTGCGATTGTCCACATCATTTATTCTTAACTAGCATTGTTTATTACTTTAAAACATACCTATACTCATGCTTGGTTTACTACCATTATATCAAACATATAAGAGTCATGCTTATAGACATAATGAATGTAAACATGTCATTTTACATTCTAAGAACTTAATTACTTATACTTAATGCACTTGGTTCAAAAACATATCCAAGTTTGCTTTTGAATCCATTTTAAACTTGAACAACGCAATTTAACACATACAAGGCAACTTCAAAGCTCTTATCGTATGTAGTCAAGTCATATTAACACTTTCGCAAGATTAGCGTGTATATTATATAGTATTCATGCATATTAGCTTTAACATAAATAGCTTTTTCTTAATAATTTCTCTAACACAAGGTCTAACAAGTTTGGTCATGAACAAGGACACTATAAACACTATATCATGCTCCTTTATATTTGAAATCAATCATGTGTATGAATCACTAAGTTCAGAACTTGAAGAACAAGTATTACTTCAAATTTTGTTTTTAGAATACTAAGTTTATCTCGGAAACCATACCCTTTTTGTTAATCATGTATGCTAGTACAAGAAAATATGCTTACCTTGCCTCATTTTATTCATATATATATGTTACACAAGTTAGTATGCTTGTTTAAACCAAACCACATAATATATGCATAACAGAAATCAAGCAGGATGCAGAATCTGCAGCAGGCTGTAGGCGTAGCTGCTCAGTACAAAACTGGAGCAGCTGCGCCGGCTTGCAGCCAGCGGCAGACTGTTCCAGCCTTGGCAGACTTCCAGCCCAAACACAAAATATTCCTACGAAATTACTATCAATCCCACTATATTACCTCATGATCACTTATATTAGCTTATATAACAATCATTTAACATTATTGAATCACCAATTCATGAATTCCAACTTAATTTCAAGAATTGAAGTTTTCACAGAAATCTCAGAAACAGAAACACAAAATGAATTTGAAGAATAAGGAAGCTTATATAGTAATTCTAACATGTATATAAGTCCTTTTAGAAACTAATTATCATCCTCAAATCACAAAACCGTAATTTCCAACTGGAATCAAGAAATTCAAGAATTTGTAGAGAATACAAACTGAAGAACATGAAAGAAGAACAATGGAAGGTGGATTATACCTCTGCTAGGATTCAAATAGAGTTTGCTGCTAATCCAACTTCTCCTACTGATATATGTATATTGCTTTCACTCACCATTTATGCAAACTCTCAGCAAATTGAAAATGAAGAAACATGGCTGCTATGTATAGAAGAATCCTTACACAAACAATGCAATTGTCCATTAAATTGAACCAATAGATTGAAGCTTTGTATATCAGCTAAAGAAGAGTTGATAGAGTGGTTGAAGAACACTATTGAGGCCACTCCCCATGCCATGATTTATAGCTACATTGCTGAGAATTGGAAGAAGGAGAATAGGCTAGCCATTGAGTGTTTTACGTGTACAAGGATTGTGTCTATTAATATGGGACAAGGCATAGAAATCTCAGCATTTCCAATTTGTAAACAAACTAGTGTTAATACTTAGGTTATATATACACACATATAT
Organism: Panax stipuleanatus; assembly: GCA_020205555.1. Lineage (NCBI taxonomy): Eukaryota > Viridiplantae > Streptophyta > Magnoliopsida > Apiales > Araliaceae > Panax > Panax stipuleanatus. The sequence continues at coordinate 90,504,391 of CM035121.1, forward strand.
TAGACACTTAGGTCTTTAATTTAAATATCGCAATAATTCACATAATGTAGTAAGTGTAAAATAGACACATATAATCCATGTACATTTTGTTAATACCGGATATAATTTAATTGAGTATTATCATGCCACATTATTTTCTTTATTAAAGGCAATTGTTTAATAATTAATAAAGATAACATAAGATAGCTAAGTATTATTAAATTATCTACCATATACTCATGATGTCTCACTTTAATGCATATTCACAGTGTTACCTAGGCATCATGATGTATTCATAACACATAGTTTTAATATGTACAATCATATAGTATAGTTTAAATATACTTGCACATAACAAATAATATAATCTTATTATGTTAATAACTTTATTTATTTGTTTCATTATTCGTAATGTCAAATAAATAAATTATTCATCTTATCAATTAATTAATAATATAATTAGTCCATTCCTCGTAATTATTAATAACACTAAATTAATAATCGTAGGATTAATTATCACTTTAACAACTATAGATCTCAGCATATTTATAAACAAGTGGTTTATTAGTATTATATTTCTTGCAATAATAATAATCACATATTATTAATTAATCACCATTAATATTTTATAACAACTAATTGATATTTTATGATAATTAACAATTAATATAGATTAATTATTCACTTAATAATTCCTTCGTTAATTAATATAATCATTAATAATCCTTATCACTGTGTCACACAAGGCTCCCAACGAGTTTATCGCAAACACCATAAATTTCTCAATTATTATTATAACTATTGAATTAATCCTTCTCATAACACAAAATCATTTATATTCAAATAAATTCTCATTTCCATTAATATATTTATTTAATAATATTAGGAAATTCTCGGGTATTACAATATCGACAGTTTATATCTTATACGTATATTATATATCAGTATTCCTATATTCCTATAACATATATTTCATCAGAGCAAAAATAAAGAGAAAATACAGAGAGAAAAGTTAGAGAGAAAGTTGGAGAATTAAAGCAATTGTTATCAAACAGAGACTGCAAGGGTAATCCCTACATCCCAATTCTTATTCACGTATTATATTTCTCCATCTCTGCATATTTACAAGTTGTGTGAAATTGTGATTTAAAGTTTGAATTGGTGAATTATGTGTATTTACATGTTAATATAGGATCATAAAATGTTTCTACCAATTAAAGTATGTTCATACATATCTAAATTGGAGTTTGAAAAGTTACAGAGTATTTCATTTACGTGTTTTAAAAGTTCTCTGTGAATGGGAAAATTACATTGTTCATTATATGGCTTGTATGTATAAAATTTGATGCTTTAATCGCATGTCAAACTGTAAATTGACGATTTAATATACTTGTACATGTAAAAACGAGAAGAATGAAACTTAAACGGACTGATTTGGCGTTATAACGAATCTGTAATGTGTGATTTCATGAAAATTGACGAAACTTTGAAAAATAACAAAAATAAGCAATTTATGGGTTTAAATTTAGCTGTTTAAGTTGTCAAAATCATGCTATAAGTGTTGGGTTATATTTCTGTAAAGTCTAGAATTGATGGGTATGATTAATTTATTGTTTGAGTAAAGTTTTTGGGTCTATTTTTGGCTCTGTTCTGTGTTATTCGCGAACTGCAGATTCTGAAACTGGCATGTGGAGCTGCAGCTCCAACTTTAAGCCTAAGAGTGGGGCTGCAGCGCCAGTGGAGCTGCAGCGCCAGCTTTAAGCCTAAGATTGGGGCTGCAGCGCCAGTGGAGCTTGTAGCGCCAGACTTAAGCTTAAAGTCCGAGCTGCATCACCAGTGGAGCTGCAGCGCCATTTTTAGTTCAAATGGTGGAGCTGCAGCGCCACTTAGCAGATTTTGCCCAGAAATGAGATTTTAATTGTTCAAGTCCAAGAAATGTAATAGTAACCTAATCTAATGAAAATAAAAATGTGTTAGACATATAATGGAATGTTAAAATAGATTCTTAACATGTCAATGAGGTACTTACATGTTTAATTGAACTGTTGAACGCATAGTTAGCTAGTCGTTCGCGAAATCTAATATTTTGTGAAGACAAATGTTGTGATTTGATTAGTATAATCATAATCAGAGTTTAGACAAAAGAGAATGAACTTGTGATGCTAGTTACGTTATTGATTAATGTGTATTATGAATGTATTGGTATGTAGGACTTAATAAAGAACGTGAATTATAAATTGTATCTTGTGCAAGAGGCAAGTTTTCTATCCTTAAACTTGTTTAATATTTTGCAAGTTTTCTAAACTCAAACTTTACTTTTACATTGAGCAAGTATCCTATCTCTAACTTATTGTTATTAAGCAAGTTTCTTAACATTCTAAGTTATTCATTTATCAAGTCTTAGACTTGTGTTATATATCGAGCGAGCTCTTGTTTTTAATTGTTCAAGTTCAAAGGTTTCATATGTGATGCTATAACTCTTTTAAGCATGATTCAGCTATACAATACTTATTCGGTTGTATACTCTTGAGATTTACCATTCAAGTTGAATATCGATGTTATTGTTGAACTTATAGGACTAGTGAACCCTTATTTATTCGACTAGTCCATAGTTGATGTACGTTCTAAATTCTAGAATACTTATTGAGATTATACAAACCAAACTTCCTTTGGTGCGGACTCTGATGTCAAAACTGAGATGAACAACCCTATAAAGGGGATTATTTACTCTTTAGCGTTGAGATATTGTGCACAGTATGGTACTAAGGGCTGATCCCCCTAAGTACGAGAAGTAGAGTCCATAGTCTTATGACTGTTAAAGGTTTAAAGTATAAACACTTTACAACCTAGGACATAGTTCAAGGTCTTATGACCCTCAGATGTTCTTTTGATTCCTGTTATTTATCCTCGAGTTAAAAGTTGAGTTTCCTTATTCAGATGTCTTTGATTTACTCGCATGTTATTATATTGTTGTCATATTATTATACTTGTGGATAATCGAGTTCACTCTTGCGTAATAATAACATTGCAGTTAAGAACGAAAGGTCCGACGAGCCTTCTACTAGCAAAGGCAAAGGTAAGGTCAACAAGTGATGAAGACTTGTTGTTTAATTTTTATATGTTTATGTTTTAGACTTATGTTAAAGTTGTGTAAGACTATTTATTGTTTATGTTCCGCACAGATGTTTAAGGTTAGTATGACTTGGGATTGATGTATTTATTTTTAGATGTTGTAACCCCATAAGGGGAGGATTATTTCTATTTATTTCATGGTTTACATTTATTATGGGTAGATAGATAGATGATATTTGTATAGTGAACACCAAGTCCCGTGGAAATTGAAGTACCCGGATTTGGGGGTGTCACACTTGGCATAGGATAGCTTCAATATATATATATTCTGGAAAGATTTGTGGACACAAAAATATATTTACTTTTCAGTCTAGCCAAATCAAAAGGCATCGACTATTCAACAACTCTTTTATGCATAAGCAGTTATGCATAATGATCTATTGCCTAACCATAAGGTTTAAACAAGAGTTAGAAACTTGCATTCATAATAAAGTATGAACGAAGTCAGAAAACTTGCATCAAGTATAACTCGAACAAAGTTAGGAAACTTGCCTTCGCGTCTCTTAGATCTTTAATGTACGCTACTTGGTTTTTAACACTTCAACAAGCATAACACATAGTATACTAATGAGAAAACATTTTTTATATATAATGTATTTGCCTAACTTCTCCTTCTTGTATAACTTAACCGAAACGTTAACTAATAACATTCGTTTAAGTCATTTAATGTTTCATTATGGCTTATTAACATACCTTATGCTATAAACTGATCTCTCATTAATCACCACTAAGCGTGATAATAGACGAGACCTTCACTTGTTCTTCAACTTGGTCTTTAATTCAATCTTTGGTTCACGGTTTACGTTTCCAAAGTTCAAGTTCAATTATGTTTTATTAACATTATTTCCTTATAAACCCTTGATTAAACATGTCGTTTAAAGGGTATATATTCATGTTTATTCATTAATTACGAATCCTTTAATCCTTATGGAAAAAGGTTAAGCAATTATCAAGTTGGTCAACATTTTTTCCTGGCTGGCGTGCCCCACGCGCTACTCATCCAGGGAACTTGCCCGGACTTGCGCACCCCGCACCTGATGAAGCTTCTAGGAGGCGCGGCCCGCGCTAGCTCTGCATATCAAATTTTTTTTCCTAAGTTCTAAAATTCCCGAGCTCGTAACGTTAACGTTATAACTCGGAATTGGCTCGTTCCAAAGCCAATAGTTCACAAAAGATATACTCTATCATCCTATCAAGTCAGAATTTATTTCTGAGTTCGTCGGCGATACATCCGCCAATTAGTCCATTTTCACGCGTTCGTTGTATATTCGCGAACGTTTGACGCTTAATTCTTCGTTTTAAGTCGGAATCAATCTGTTTTTTCTCTCGCAAGTCTTATTTACCTAAATACACATATTAGAATCAAAAACCACCGTTTTCGAGTCACACGATGACTTTTGACTTCCAATCCGAGAAATCTACGTTTTCGACGATTATCGTCTAATCGCATAGATTCCGCCGAATCTTTATTTTTCATTATTCTTACTTCAAACCAATTGAAATTAATCCAATGGTTGATTATTACTGATTCTAACCATTTACAACATTCAAGTTTTCATGGTTTTACTTATTCATTAGTCCATTTCTTACAAATTCACTAAGTTCTTCATTAGTTCTTAATGAGTTCATAGAGTCTTAACATACATGGCTTATTAAGGTTCCTAATTCACCATTCCACTATCTTTATAACTTCTTCTTAGGCATAACTTTTTTTAAACACTTCTCTATCAAAATTTGTTATTGAAAGAAGAAATAATTTTACAAGGTTTCTTATGTTATACCTTTCGGGTTCTTGGTTTGGTTGAGTATGGATACTCAAGGTCTTTCTTTCCTCTTGAAGGTTGACTTTTCTTCCCCAAGCTCAATTTAGCACTTCTCTCTCTCTCTCTAGATGTTTGGAGAATTTTCAAACAATTAAAAATAAGAGGGCAAGCCTTCTATTTATAAAAGTTAGCAAGGTGAGGTTACTTAGGCCCAACCACCTCTCCACCTCACCCCCCATGTCTTGCCCATGTCCTCCCATATGCTAGCATGTGCTAGCACATGGCTCCCCTTGTGCTCTACATATCCCATGTGGCCTTGGGTTGTCCCATGGTTTACCCCATGGGTTTAACCCACCCGTTTTCTTAACGGTTCGACCCACGGGTTATACTTATTAACTTTAATTCCAATTCAATACATTTCAACGTGTTTACTCCGTATAAAATTCGTATTATACGTCGTATTAATTCTCGTATCTTCGCCATTTTATTCTCGTATAATACCTCGTATTATACTTGTATTTCTTCCGTATAATAATCATTTATTATTATACATAATCAATTAAATTATTGATTTCACTTTTCCTAACGTTAGGATTTTAAGTTCTTATGCGAAAACTTCGCGAGCCATAAGTTAAATATTATTACATATTCCACCTCGCCTTGAAATCCTATCATTACGCGTTTCTCAGAATTTCAAAATAAATTCCCGTTCAGAAATGGATGAATAGTGATTTTCGTACTTTTCTTCCAAGAAAATTTCTTCGTAGCTAATTTAACTATTCACGGCATATTACCGTCAAATCTTTCGATAGAATGTCATTCCGACATTTCAAACTCTCAAAAGAGCTTAGGGTTTTATGAACTCTAACCTTAGGGTCAAACCCTAACCCTTAGTGTGACACCCCCAAATCCGGGTACTTCAATTCCACGGGATTTGGTGTTCACTGTACAAATATCATCTATCTATCTACCCATAATAAATGCAAACCATGCAATAGATAGAAATAAATCCTCCCCTTATAGGGTTACAACATCTGAACATAAATACATAATCAATCCCACGTCATACTAACCTTAAACATCTGTGCAGAACATAAACAATAAATAGTCTTACACAACTTTAACATAAGTCTGAAACATAAACATATAAAAATTAAACAACAAGTCTTCATCACTTGTAAACCTTGCCCTTGCCTTTGCTAGTAGAAGGCTCGTCAGACCTTTCGTTCTTAACTGCAATGTTATTATTATGCAAGAGTGAGCACAATTGCCCACAAGTACAATAATAGGACAACAATATAATAACATGCGAGTAAATCAAAGACATATGAATAAGGAAACTCAACTTTTGACTCGAGGATAAATAACAGGAATCAAAAGAACATCTGAGGGTCATAAGACCTTAAACTATGTCCTAGGTTGTAAAGTGTTTATACTTTAAACCTTTAACAGTCATAAGACTATGGACTCTACTTCTCGTACTTAGGGGGATCAGCCCTTAGTACCATACTGTGCACAATATCTCAATGCTAAAGCGTAAATAATCCCCTTTACAGGGTTGTTCATCTTAGTTTTGACATCAGAGTCCGTACCAAAGGAAGTTTGGTTTAGATAAGCTCAATAAGTATTCTAGAATTTAGAACGTACATCAACTATGGACTAGTCGAATAAATAAGGGTTCACTAGTCCTATAAGTTCAACAATAACATCGATATTCAACTTGAATGGTAAATCTCAAGAGTATACAACCGAATAAGTATTGTATAGCTAAATCATGTTTAAAAGAGTTATAGCATCACATATGAAACCTTTGAACTTGAACAATTAAAAACAAGAGCTCGCTCGATATAGAACACAAGTCTAAGACTTGATAAATTAATAACTTAGACTGTTAAGAAACTTGCTTAATAACAATAAGTTAGAGATAGGATACTTGCTCAATGTAAAAGTAAAGTTTGAGTTTAGAAAACTTGCAAAATATTAAACAAGTTTAAGGATAGAAAACTTGCCTCTTGCACAAGATACAATTTATAATTCACGTTCTTTATTAAGTCCTACATACCAATACATTCACAATATACATTAATCAATAACGTAACTAGCATCAGCCCTTAGTACCATACTGTGCACAATATCTCAAAGCTAAAGCGTAAATAATCTCCTTTGCAGGGTTGTTCATCTCAGTTTGACATCAGAGTCCGCACCAAAGGAAGTTTAGTTTGGATAAGCTTAATAAAGATTCTAGAATTTAGAACGTACATCAACTATGGACTAGTCGAATCGATAAAGGTTCACTAGTCCTATAAGGTTCAACAATAAACCATGCTCAAATCGAATAATAAATTCTCAAGAGTATACAATTGAATAAGTATTGTATAACTGAATCATGCTTTAAAAATAGTTATAACATCTAATATGAAATTTTGAACTTGAATAATTAAGAACAAGAGCTTGCTCGATATAGAACACAAGTCTACGACTTGATAAATGAATAACTTAGAATTTAAGAAACTTGCTCGATAAAGGTAAAGTTTAGAACACTTGCTCAATGTAAAAAGTAAAGTTTGAGTTTAGGAAACTTGCAAAATATTAAACAAGTTTAAGGATAGAAAAATTGCCTCTTGCAAAAGCTACAATTTATAATTCACGTTCTTTATTAAATCCTACTTACCAATAAATTCACAATACACATTAATCAATAACCCGATATACTTATCGAATCATCACATTGCTCATAGAACTTATTATTCGACTTATTGAATAATGGTTTATGTTTTAAGATAATTTATTAATCGTTCACATAATACACGAAATTAACATCTTAGTATGTGTTCATCATGTCTTTATGTTCTTCACATTAGGTTTTTAAAACACATCTTAGAAATCTTGAACACTTAGAAAAATTTTCAAAATTCTGCAGGCGGCGCGGTAGCGCGCCAGTTACCCTTTGGATCGGCGTGGTCGCGAGGCACGGCGTGGGCGCGCGTAACACCCAGTTCACGAATAACACACAGAGCAGCCCAAATAAATCCAAATTAAACTAACGTAATGAATTTTAAGGCTACCCATAATGTGACGCCCCCAAATTCCAGGACCGCCACTTGGTCTCTCGAATTCGGTTCATCACGTGTTCATGGTAATACATCGCAATAATGATAACTAAATATCACACAACCACAGCGAAAAATCTATTCTAGAATAATTTACAATGATTTATTATAATTATTCCCCTAAGTCTCGCAACCTACAGTACTTATTAGATTACATAGCAATATCAATTAACGACTTGTTATATAATCTAACTTAAGCTTAAACATAAACAAATCCAGTCTTACTACATCATCTTCACACAATATTAATATATTTGAAACATAACAGACATAAGCTAGTTGGTAGCCTTGCCCTTGCCCTTATCAATGCCCGAAGGTTCGCCATGCTCTGCCTTAACTGAAATGTTTTAGGGAAAGCAAGAATGAGCACAAATTGCCCAGCAAGTAATATACAATAAGGGTGAATAATAAGATTCTCAATTCTCGAAAGGGTGTAGAAAGATTTGATAGTTCAAGAATAACAAGAATATCAACAGTTCTCAATAACAGTCGCTAAGGACAGGATAATATCAATATGATTCAATAATAAGTCAATTCAAGATTTCAAATAATTGAATACTGAGTAGTCACTACGTACTATGAACTTCTACTAGAATTGACAGTAATAAACTGAAAATCCAACAAAAACAGGTACAACAGGTGATCAGCCTAAAGTACCCTTGTTATGCATAACAATCAATCATACTCAAGTGTACATGTCGGTTCTCCGACAATTATATATTCCCTTCAAAGAAGGTTGTTCTTCTCAGTCAAATACAAGATCCTGCACCAATCAATTAGTTTGGGTTGCTTTTCAATAACATAAGTCCAGCCGAATCAAATGACATAGACACTTTCACAATATTCAAGAACAATACTAAGTTCAACATGAATAATAGCTTTAATGAAATAAGAGTTCAAGTATGCTAATTCAATTCAACCGATTAAATAGGAAACTAGTTCGCAATACACAAGATAGGATACTTGCATAGTAAAAGAGTATAAGTTAGGAAACTTTCACAATCATAGCTTTTCTTGCATAAAGTAAATGCGTCGGTTAGGATACTTGCACTTTAAAAGAGTGTAAGTAAGAGAACTTGCCTTTAGCGTAGTTTATCCACGAAAAGCAATCAACACTTTCGAATTCCTATCGTAATACAGTTACGTATATATATGATATTCATTAGTCATATAATTTAACTTCACATTTTCTCTTTGAATATACGATCAACACATAAGGTAAGTTTTACCTAGCTACACAGTTATATAGAATATAATTTCTATCCTTAACGTTCCTTCTTTAGAGTTTAAACGCATTCTCATATTATATAAGATCTCAACAATTAGCAAACATGCTTGCATATTATTAATATCACATCAATACTAAATATATTTCATTTTAGCAAGTTACGGTATCTCCTTAAGTTAACCGTCAAAATCGGGTTCAAGTAACATCATACAATATCACGTAGCATGTATTCATATTTAAAGGATACTTTACATGCTTGTATAACTTTTCCAAATCCAATCGTACATGGTATAGGTTCTTAAGTTAATACTTAAAGCCATTCAAGGACACGAACTCATATGGTCTAACATGGTCGCTTTTAAACACATAAGATATTCATATAACTTGTATTAGTCATGCTCATGAGTACTCGTATTGCATATATGTAGCTAGCATTGTTATTATCTTGAAAACATGCTTTGTTTATGCTAAACTTTAATCACGGCAACCAATCATGGTATATATATATGCATGACACATGAATGAGTCTAAGAGTACTATCACATGTGTCCATAAATATCAGAATTTAAATCTCCACGTATCGTGTTAATGCTCATGTGCAACGCTTGTATTTCTATTAGTGAATCTTACTAATAGAGCCTAACATGTTCATGCTTCCTTACGAACTATATAAACACAAGTTAAGGCTTCATTCATATATTTCAAAGTTATCTAAACATGCTCATAACATCAAAATGACTATATAGCATTTACATGATCATATCCACCTTCAAACTTATATTTTTGTTAGGAATGAGCACTAGTTAGGTTCACATGTTCATATTTTATTACGGAACCAATATAGATAAGCTAACATGCACTTCATGTGTCTCTAGGTGGTACTAACGTGCTTGCAAGGTCAGTATGTAAACATGCTTTATAATGTTAATGATTGTTTATGAAATTTTAAGTTCGTTTCCAAGCTTCATGTCGTTTTGTTAACCATGCATGCTAATACACTAAAACATGCTTACATTGCCTCATTAGGTTTATATATATGTATTAATCATGCTTCCATGCTTGTTTAAACAAAAATCAACCAAGTAGTACATAACAGTTTTGTTGCAGAATGCAGAAAACTGAACACAGAGGCCGGCGCTGCGGCGCGGCAACAGCAGCCATATTCTAGCGCTGCGGCGTGGGTGGGGCTGCGGCGCTGCGGCGCGGGCTGCGGTGCTGCGGCGCTGCTGCGGCGCTGCGGCGTGGGGACAGTTCCTGCAGTTTAGACTGCAGCGAAACCGACCCAAAACCTCCCATTTTATCGATCTCGACATACCCATATGCTATTAGACTAACCTTTTAACTTACTAACACATATATATGCTTATATAACAGTCAATCGCCCAAACGATTCCCAATTTCATGAACTCCAACTAATTTCACGAATTCGAAGCTTTACAGAAATTACAGAGCAACAATGGAAATGAAAGTCAAGAAAGCTATATAGTGGTTCCATCACGTATGTATGTTCATATAACAACAATATAAGGGTTCTACAAACCAATCATGAACCAATTTGACATAATCAAAAATTAGAACTTTTGACAGAAAACGAAAATGAATAACAAGGAAACTGTATTATACCTTCTGTTAGATTCTGAACTTGCTGCTACTCAAGAACACTGATAAATATATATATAACTCTTAACTTACTTAGCCAAAATTCTCAGCAAATGAATTAGGAAGAGGATGGGTTATATTTATAGAAGAATTTCATAACCAGGCAATGCAATTACATCCAAAATCAAACTAACAGATTATAGGAATGTTTGCTAGATAAGAGGGAGTTGGTAATTAGTTGGTGATCTCCACTATTCCACCCACTCCCTTCATGATCATGATGGCTAGAATGCTGAGTTTGAGAAGGTAGGAGTAGGCTAGCTTCATGAGTGTTTTACGTGTACAAGGTTTGTGTCTTATAATATGGGACAAGGCCATATACTCAGCATTTTATTAGTACACAACACTTAAATTATTACACACACATAACATACTTCCTACTCTTATGTTATATTATATATACTTATTGTCCATACATAGGTTATAACTTAATGTCACAATATAAATTTGCATAAGGAATACTTCAATATAGTGAAGGTGACTTGTACGCATATAATCCATGTACCTTCTGTTAATACCGGATATAATTCAATCAGATACTATCACATTATTAAATTCTACAATCAATAATTGATTACAATAAATTCATGATATACTATTTTACTGTATACACACTCACCTTGTCACATAGGCATTATCATGAATTCCTAACATATAGTTTTAACATCACATAATCACATTATGCTTTATGTAATATATGGTTTCTATGTGTAATATATTCGCATTGCATTATATAACATAGTTTATGTATATACATGCATGGTCACACTTAAGTGTCTCTCTACACTATATAATAGTTGTATTCCATATACTTTATATATTCAAGTATTGCACATTTGCACATATCAATTAATATAATCTTATTATATTAATAACTCACTTATTTGTTTTGTTATTCATAATGTCAAATAATTAAACTATTTATCTCGTTGATTAATTAACAATAATATTAATTAATTTATTCCTCATTGATTATTAATTACACCAAATTAATAATCATAGGATTAATTATCACATTAACAAATATAAATCTCAGCACAATTATAAACAAGTGGATTATTATTATTATATTTCTTGCAATAATAATCACATATTATTAATCAACCATAGTTAATATCCCACAACAATCAATTAATATTCTCTAATAACAATTAACAATTAATTAATTGTTCACTTAAAAATTCTTCGTTAATTAATATAATTATTAATATTTTCCATCACTGTGCCACACTAGGCTCTCAACGAGTTTATCGTAAACTCCACATTTTTCTCAATTGTCATAGATATTAAATTTAATATAATTGAATTAATCATTCTCATAACACAAAATCATTTATATTCAAATAAATTCTCATTTCCATTAATATATTTATTTAATAATATATGGAAATTCTCGGGTATTACACATAATGTAAAAACTTCACAGAAACGCTATACAACATTTCTAGCATGATCTTAGCAATTAAAATCATGTAATCACACAATCCAAGGCATCTAATTTCACTGTTTTCATACTTTATCATGTATTGGTGGAAAATCAAGAAATTCAACTTTACGGATTCGTTATAACACCGAATCCGTTCGTTTAACTTCCGTTTTATTTGTATAAACGTGTACAATCATTTGCAAATGTTAATTCAAAGTTAAACCATCGATTCATGGTATAAAATTTGTACGTAAGGGCCATAAGGGCCGTATAGCCATATATACGACTGTGTAATTTTTGAAAACCCAATTTAAACAAAATTCGATCACTGCAAGTTATGCATATATGGCATATAATATGTTATAAACACATATGAACACACATATAGCCATATAATAAACAAATATCAATTTTTCCATTCATAGAGAATTTTTAAAGCACGTAAATAGAAAAACTCTGTAAAATTTTGAAAACCCAATTAAGGCCTAATTACATGAATTTGATTATTTTATTTCATTCATACCAAATACAAAACATATTATAATTATACAATAACACGTATATGATTACATCTTAAGTATTCGTCACCAAAATCATATACAGAGAGTTTGGAGTTGGGTTTGAAAAATACACTAACGTAATAAAACTTGAGATGAAGGATTATACCCTTGTTAACTCTGTTTGACGATGATATGAACTTTAATTCTTCAATCTCTTCTCCAAATCAATTCTTCTCTCAATTTTCTCTCTTAATCTCTCTAATTTCTCTGACGTTTGTAATATATAAAATATAAACCTGGTGTATAGGATATATGTATAGAGTAATACGTATAATATGTATAGTGGACGAGTAATGGGTGAGTGGCGTCAGTTAATCCGTAATGGGTTAACTGGTGCAACTCCCCTTAGGGCCTTGTTTGCTTGCCCCTTATAATCTCCTTTCCCATTAATTTAATTAAAGCTTTATAATATAGTTTTAATGTCACACCCAATTAAATCAAATAATGTTATTTAAATCACTTAAATAAAATAGCATAAATCCATATTAAATCACATAGTCACATAATTAAAATTCTTATTTATTAATTATGCCAAATCGTTAAATCTCTAATTAATTATTTAAATTAATTAGAATAACATTATGCTTATTAATTAATATATTAATCAAATAAGCTCAATTAAATACACACTTTGAATATAAAAATTCACCACATTAATTTAACTAATGTGACACATATAATTAAATTAATCTACCACAATTTCATCAATTAATTATTTAACTCAATGATTAAATCATAAAAAAAAATTTATTTAATTCAATAAATATTCAAATTAAATTACAAAAATCTTGTTCGTCACATTTTCCCCCCTTAAAAGGATTCTGTTCCCAGAATCACGGTTCAATTAAAAATTCGTCCCGTTACATTCTCCCCCTTACAAAGATTCTGTCCCCAGAATCACATATACAAAAAATTAAGTAAATAAATCTGGGTAATTCTTTATCATATGCTCTTCGAGTTCCCACGTAGCTTCTTCAGCATTGTGGTTCTTCCAAATTACCTTAACAGAAGGTATAATAACTTTGTTTCTGAGGATTTGTTCTTTCCTGTCAACGATCTGAACAGGAATTTCTTCATAAGATAAGTCTTTCTCAAAATGTAGGGGTTCATATTCAATCACATGCTTGTAATCGGGTTTGTAGCGGCGTAAAACTGAAACCTGGAAGACGTTGTGGATATTCTCGAGCACCGGAGGTAAGGCTACCTCATACGCAACTTCTCCAATCCTTCGCAGTACCTCAAAGGGTCCAATGAACGTCGGGCTCAATTTCCCCTTTATTTTCGAATTTGATCTTCCCCTTCCAGGGAGAAACTTTCAAAAATACAAAGCTACCCGATTCAAACTAAATATTTTTACTGTGTGGATTGGCGTATTTCTTCTGCCTATCCTGAGTGGCTACCAGTCTTGTCCGGATCACTTTGACTATCTATGTTGTCTGTTGTACAAACTCTGGACCTAGCAATTGTCTCTCGCCAACTTCATCCCAGTATAGCGGAGTTTTGCATTTTCCTTCGTACAACGCTTTGTAAGGCGGCATGCCAATACTAGCGTGGTAACTGTTGTTGTAACCGAATTTCGCAAGCGGTAGGTGATCATCCCAATTTCCTTTAAAATCCATGATGCATGCTCTCAACATATCTTCTAATGTCTGGATTGTTCTTTCGCTCTGCCCGTCTGTCTGTGGGTGATAAGCCGTACTCATTCTCAACTGTGTCCCCATGCATTCCTGTAGTCGCTTCCAGAAGTTTGATGTGAAGCGTGGATCTCTATCGGAAATAATTGGCACCGGAACTCCAGTGCCTCGAAACAATCTCTTTCACATATAGCCTTGCCAACTGGTCTAAGTTGAATCTGATTTTGATCGGAAGAAAGTGTGTGAATTTCGTCAGTCGGTCAATGATAACCCATAATGCATCGTAGCCTTTCTGAGTCGTCGGAAAGCCGACCACGAAAACCATCGTAATGTGTTCCCATTTCCATTCTGGGATTTCCAGGGGTTGTAGCAAACCACTCGGTCTCTGATGTTCTGCTTTCACTTTCTGACAGGTTAGACACTTTGCAACACACTCAGCAACATCTCGTTTCAAATTCGGCCACCAGAAGTGTTGTCGAAGATCCTGATACATCTTGGTACTACCGAGGTGAATCGAATACCGTGAGCTATGAGCCTCGCTCAAAATGTCATCCTTAATCTCTGGCACTGACGGTACCCAAACTCTGTTCTCAAATCGCAGTAGTCCCTCACTGTCTATCTTGAATCTCAGTTCGGTTCCTTCAGATATCTTTTTCTTAACCTTCTCACATTCTTCGTCCTGAAGTTGAGCTTCCTTAACTTTATCAAATAGGGTTGTACCAGCTTACATCTGAAACAACTTCTCGTTGATTTCCATTGGATACTTCACTTCCAATTCCAGCTTTTCCATTGCTGAAATTAGTTCCTCCTGAGCAGTCAACATCATCAATTTCTCCCGACCCTTTCTGCTTAAGGCGTCGGCAACCACATTAGCTTTACCCGGATGGTATAAGATTTCACAGCCATAGTCCTTAATTAACTCCAGCCACCTTCTCTGGCGCATTTTTAAGTCCTTCTGTGTAAAAATATATTTCAGACTCTTGTGGTCTGTATATATTTCACACTTCTCCCCATAGAGATAGTGTCTCCAAATTTTCAAAGCAAATACCACTGCAGCTAACTCCAAATCATGGGTCGGATACCCCTTCTCATAGTCTTTCAATTGTCGTGACGCATACTCAATGACCCTGCCATTTTGCATAAGCACACAGCCAAGTCCTTTATGCGACACATCACTATAAACCACAAAATTTCCTGTGTCGTCCGGAAGGGATAACACAGGTGCTGAACTCAACCTCCTCTTAAGCTCTTGGAAACTTTTCTCACACTTCTCCGTCCAAATGAATTTCATCGATTTTCTAGTCAAATTCGTCAGCGAAGTTGCGATCTTGGAAAAGTCCTGAATGAATCTTTTATAATAACCTGCCAATCCAAGAAAACTCCTCACTTCCGACGGTGTTTTCGGCTGATCCCAGTTCATCACAGCTTTGACTTTAGAGGGATCTACCGAAATTCCGTCCTTGTCGATCACATGTCCAAAAAATTTCACTCTTTCAATCCAGAATTCACATTTCAAAAATATGGTGTACAACTTCTCTCTTCTCAACGCCTCTAATGTTAACTTCAGATGTTCTACATGTTTTTCCCTGGTCTTCGAGTATACTAAAATGTCGTCGATAAAGACCACTATGAATTTGTCCAAAAACGGCTTGAATACTCCATTCATTAAGCCCATGAATGCTGCAGGAGCATTCGTTAGATCAAATGACAATACCAGAAATTTGTTGTGACCATATCGAGTCCTAAATGTTGTCTTTGGAATATCCTCTGGCCTCACCTTTAGCTTATGATAGCCACTCCTCAAGTCTATCTTTGAAAAGTACCTTGCACCCTTCAATTGGTTAAACAGATCGTCGGTTCTTGGTAATGGATATCTATTCTTAATTGTGACCTTATTCAGTTCTTTGTAGTCGATTCAAAGCCGCATCGTCCCGTCCTTCTTCTTCACAAACAACACCGGCACTCCCCATGGCGATACGCTCGGTTGGATGTACTTTTTATCTAGTAACTCTTGTAGTTGTACCATTAACTCTTTCATCTTTACCGGAGCCATCCGGTACGGTGCCTTCGATATTGGGCCCGTCCCTGGCGCCAAATCGATCACAAAATTAACCTCTCTGTCTGGCGGAAGTCCTTGCAGATCATCAAAAAATACGTCTATGAAGTCCCTCACGACTAGTATATGTTCCACTTTCGGGTTTTCTTTACGACTATCGACTATGTAGGCTAAATATCCTACACAGCCTTGTCTTAACAACTTCCTGGCCTGCATCATCGTCAGACAACTAGCTTGTCTAGGCGATTTGCTGCTATAAAACATAAACTTTGACGGGGTCATAAGGTTGATACACTTCCTCTGGCAATCAATTACAACCCCATAATTAACTAGCCAATCCATTCCCAGAATAACATCGAATTCCGCAAGCCTAATCGAGATAAGATCTACGTTCATAATGTTACCCTTAATATCTACTCTACAGTTCTTGTGTACATACTTAACAGGGATCACTTATCTATTCGCAATCTCTATGTTCATGGGGTATTCTAACTCGTCCATAGGAAGTTCTAAGTTCTTAGCAAAGTCATCGGATATAAATGAACAAGTAGCACCCGAATCAAATAGTACATAAGCATTAACTTTATTGATTGGAATGATACCTGACACCACATGGTAAGACTGCACAGAATCCTGCACTGTCATATTGAAGGTCTTGGCGGTCGGTCAGTTGGTTGCGGTTGGTCCCGTGATAGTTAGAGCACTTCCACCGCTGTTTCCCCTGTTCCCTCCAGATCCTGCCCCTCCAGATTCCTTCTTGGGACAGTACCTTGCCAGATGGTCCTTTGAGCCGCAAGTGAAGCAAGCGCCCTTCTTTGGGTTCGGACAGATAGGTGCTATGTGGCCTTCCTGACTACAATTGTAGCATACTAGTTTTCCCTTCATACAGACTCCCAGGTGAGCTTTCTCGCAGGTCAGACATGCTTCTATCCTCTTCTTCTGACCTCCTTGCTGATTCCCTATTAATGAGTTATCATTCCACCTCCTCTTTTGATTATTACTCCCTCCCGTGTTGCTACCACTAGCCTTGTTAATTCCTTCACCTTCACTCTTCTTCTTTTTCTGATCTTGGTTATACTTTGTAGCAGCGTCACTCCCGCCTTCAGCGAGAATGGCCTTCTCCAACACCCCAGCAAAAGTGTTCAATTGAAACATTGACACTTTGCTATACAACCAGGGCTTCAGGCCTTGTTCAAACCTCCTTGCTTTCCTCTGATCGGTGTGCACTTGATACGTAGCAAACCTAGCCAACTCATTGAATTTTGCCGCATATTCCGGTACGGACATATTCCCCTGTTTCAGTTCTAGAAACTGAATCTCCATTTGATTCTGCGAGTTGGTCGAAAAGTACATCTTGAAGAAAATCTCTTTGAACCTCTCCCAGGTAATCACACCTTCACCTCCCCGGACCTTATTCGCTTGCCACCAATAGCTGGCCTCAGATTTCAGCATGAACGTTGCATAGGCGGTTTTCTGGTCTTCTCTGACTCTGGCGACGTCGAAAACTTTTTCCATTTCCATGACCCAGGTTTGATCTTCTATCGGGTTCATGGTGCCTTTAAACTCTGGTGGTCCCACCGCCTTGAAGTCCTTGAACGTTGTGTTCGGTGGAGCTTGAGGTTGGTTGTTAAGCGCTCCAGCAAGTAAGTTTGCCAACTGCTGAACGGGGTTAGCATTGGCGTCGTTGTTGTTGTTAGTTGACCCTTCTTGGGCCGATCGACGGTTTGGTCTTCTCCTTGGCGGCATATTTCTGTTAAGATATACTCTTATTAGAACTTTATTCAATCTTTTAAATATTTAAGGCTTAACTTAAACATTTAGACACAACCAGTCAACACATTATCTCAAATAAACTCTGATATATTACTAAATCAAAAATTTTAACATCATACGATAGCATCACTTCTATTTACATCAACTATCCTGAGATAAAGAATCTACAGGATTTAAAACATAAAATATTCCTCTGTTTATAAACACATTGGAATTAACATTATTAACTACCAGATAGGTTTCACAAAATCAAATGTTCCTATCACTGCCCATTAAGGCGACGAACAGCTTTGCCACGCTCTTCTTCCATAATCCGGGACATCGTCCTGCGATCTAGCATGTACGATGGTAGTCCTTCGAACTGAATTGGGTACCTCATAACCCGATCCTGGGCCTCGTCAATTGCATACTGAAGTGTAGAGTACGTCTCCTCAAGCCTGGCCTTCTTCGCCCAACAGTTGTCTTCTGCGAGATCTGCTCGTCGTGATTCCTTTACCCAGGCTTCCTCTGCTATGGCCAGCCTTGTTGATTTCTCTTTTAGTTCATTCCTCAATTCCTCTATTTCCTCTGACTTCTGCTCGGTTTGGCCTTTCTCGTGAACCAAATTCCACTCTACATTTCCCAAACGTGTGTGAAGAGCCTCAACCTCTCCATCCCTCAGCTCGATGGTAGACTGTTGAGTAACCGACAGCTCCCTCAGCTCCTGAACAGTCTCCCTCAGCTCCTAAACAGTATCACGTAACTCTATGTTACGGTCATACAGCTCGTCATACATCTCGGCACTGATAGAGCTCGGCGGGAACTCTTCAGGGTCTTCCTCCTCCTCTTCAGTTGCCTCAGCCTAAACTTCAATCTCCTCAGGGACTTCCTCAGAGTCCTCCTCTGATTCAGACACCGGCACATACTCCTGACCAATGACTGTGATCAAGGGTGATGGTTCTCGTCGGACTAACTGCTCCCAGACTACGTGGATATCTCAGGGCTCCTCCTCTCTAGCCTCTAGGGGTACAAGGTCCCTGGACTGACTA
This sequence comes from Panax stipuleanatus, assembly GCA_020205555.1. Taxonomy (NCBI): domain Eukaryota; kingdom Viridiplantae; phylum Streptophyta; class Magnoliopsida; order Apiales; family Araliaceae; genus Panax; species Panax stipuleanatus. The sequence goes on from CM035121.1 coordinate 90,523,739, forward strand.
GGTTCTCCAGCATCTGTCATCCTGACAAATAAAATTTTAAGTCTTAGTTATTATGTGATGCTAATCGGTACTCAAGTATAAGCACATAGCACATAAGATAAGTTATTATTTTTCTTAGAACTCGATAAGAGTTATCATTACTTGAAGACCCGGTTCATCATGTCCACTAGCGCATTCGTCAACCCAAATGACATCACTAAGAACTCGTAATAGCCGTAACGAGTCCTAAATGCTATTTTTAGGTACATCTTCCGCTATAACTTTCAACTGGTGATACCCCAATCGTAAATCTATCTTTGAAAAATGTTTTGCCCCTTTTAACTGATCAAAAAGAACATCGATCTTGGGCAATGGGTATTTATTCTTAATCGTTAGCGTATTCAACTCTCGATAGTCAATACAAAGTCTTAATGATCCATTCTTCTTCTTTACAAATAATACCGACGCTCCCCATGGAGAGACGCTTGGTTGAATGTACTTCTTGTCCAACAGTTCTTGCAACTGAATCATTAGCTCCTTCAATTCTACTAGCGCCATATGATATGGTGCCTTCAAAACTGGTGCCATTCTAGGCGCAATGTCGATAACAAATTCGGTCTCCCTGTCAGGTGGAAGACCTGGAAAGTCACTCGAAAATACATCCGCATACTCATTGACAATAGGTATCTGCTCCAACATTGTTCCCAATCGCTGGGTATCAACAACATGGCACAGATAACCTTCACATCCCTTCTTCAACAATTTTCTTGCTTTCGTCATGGTTAGACAACAAGAGCTTCCCGGTGCTTTACTACCGTAGAACACTACCTTGGGTTTCTTCAAAATTCGAAGGTTCACACTCTTATTTTGGCAATCTATCATCGCCCCATGGTTAATTAACCAGTCCATTCCAAGAATTACATCGAATTCTCCCATCTTTATCGGTATTAGGTCTACCGATAACTTGTTACCCCTTATATCTATATAACAATTCCTGTGAACGAAGTCAATAGGAATTACTTCCTCATTTGCTACCTTAATATTCAAAGGTATTTCAAGCTTCTCGGGGAGTAATTCTAGTCGTTCAGTAAACTCACGTGCTATGAATGAACACGCTGTACCCGAATCAAACAGCACATAGGCATTTATGTTGATGACCGGAATAATACCTGCTACGACGTCATTCGATGCTACCGCATCCTGGACCATCATATTGAACGTACGGGCAGTCGGTCTACCCTGCAATACGGTACCACCACTTGCTAGCTTACCAGTGCCAGCACCCTTCCCACCATCCGAACCCTTCTTCGGATAATTTCGTGCCATGTGATCCGTAGATCCACACACAAAGCACCCTCGACTTTTCTTAGGATTGAGACAGTTAGGCGAAATATGACCCTCCTATCCATAATTATAATAGACTGCCTTTCCCTTGAGGCAGACTCCGGAATGAGCCTTGCCACACATCTTGCATGCCTCCATTTTCCTCATGGAAAACTCTTGCTTTACCCCGGTATTCCTGAAGCTAAAACCCTTCCTCTTTTGGCCACTCTCGTTGGCCCCCTCGACTTTGACTGACACCTCAGTCTTAGCCTTATTATTTTTCTCATTGTGGTATAAGGTTAACGCCTCACTACCACCGTCGGCTATAATAGCCTTTTCCAACATAGCTCCAAAGGTAACACTTTGAAAAACTGAGATTTAGTTATAGAGCTAGGGTTTCAGTCCCTGTTCAAATCGGCGTACCTTCCGCAATTCCGTGTCCACTTGGTGTGGTGTAAACCTCGCCAGTTCATTGAACCTGGCTGCATATTGGGGAATCGTCATTTCCCTCTGCTTCAGTTCCAAGAACTGAATCTCCATCCTCTCCTGCACACTCGGAGGAAAGTAGTTCTCAAAGAACAATTCTTTAAATTGTTCCCACGTAACCATGTCAGTTTCTGCCCTACTCTGGTTGGCCTCCCACCAGTAGTTGGCCTCACCCTTCATTAGGTATGTCGCAAAAAAAGTCTTCTGCTCCTCATCGACATTTGCCATAACAAATGCCTTCTCAATTTCTTTCACTCACCCTTGGGCAACGATAGGATCCGTAGTTCCATAGAACTCAGGTGGACCTATTCCTTTGAACTCCTTAAAGGTAGTCCCTCGATCTACCCCAAGATTCGCGCGTACGGTATCTCTCCTTCGATTGAGAGCCGTTGCTAGCATATTCACAAATTCTTACATTGGGTTATCATTCCCATGCTCTTCCTCATTTCGAGGTTCATCTTCACGATTTCTATGTCGTCTTCTTGGCGGCATCTTCTGTTAATACGAAACATGTTCGTTATTACTCACTTCTTTCTTTGGTTATTATTAATAATTAAATAATAACTTAATCACATTAACAAGCACTTCAATAATCTCTTCTATTAAAATTCTTCATCGTCGTATAACACCATACTGTACATTACATGGTTTCAGCCATTTACATTACTATCCCGCGTTTGCTTCCAAATGTTGGGATTTACAAAAGACTACCCTTATCTATACAAAAGAGGGTTTTACGTCAATACGAGCTATACACACATTTATATAGTTATCTCTTCTATACATACTACGGAACTACATTTGCAACACGACATTCATGTAATTCGCATCGGCCATACCGGCCAGAATGTCCCGGCTAATTTTATGCCCGAGTCTGTCCCTCTTACACTAGATACTCAGCAATCTGCTACTGGTAATCCTCATGCGAACACCTATGGATATAACACATTCGTCCGATTTTTTGCTTCTTGTTCAGAAGCTCAGTTTTTAATTTATGGACTTCTAATTTCAAGTCCTGAACTTTATCCTTGGCCAACACTTTCTCATCGTGCTTAGCCTCCCAGAAGATCTCCATATCCTCTTTATCTTCGACCACATCGTTGACAACTTTCTTGAGGTCACGGACCTCCTTACTCAATTGGACATTTCTGTCCAATATTGCCATGAACAGTAGTTTCATGGACTTCTCCAGTGTTGAATCCTCCACATCCTCCTCCGTAGGCAATACCGTATTAATCGGCATTGTCTCATCCTCCTCCTCAGTAGGCAGTACCGTATTACTCGGCACCGACTCAACTTCCTCCTCCGACATACCCTCAAACAATGACGCAAAGTCAAAGTTGTTAGAATGTTCGAACGGGTCCTCTTTTTCTATATCAGTCCCCTCTAAGATTACCACCGGTATCTCTGCTACTGGTATAGGTAATACTTCTATGAAGTTGACTGAATTCTCGCTAACCTCATGTATTTCATTATACATACACATTATTCCTGTTATCTACATAAAACATAAATAACTGGATTGGTATACAATCAAAAAAAATGTGAACACTATATATCGCATTTAATATGTTTAGGGTTAATTTCTTATTTCACAACATCTACTTCTTTCTCTCAAAACCCGGGTAGAGTTTACATACTTCTAACTTCTACTTCTCTTCTCTAGGTTATAACCTAAGGTTTTTACCCCTTAAGTTTTATAACCTATGGCTTTGATACCAACCTGTGACGCCCCCAAATCTAGGTTCCTTCAAACCCTGGACCTGGTGTTACACGATTCTACATTCTACTCATACATTCTATTGAAACACCTCAATATCACGCATGAGTTTACTAAACATACATTCTATTCATTCCTTCCCAAGTTCTCGATAACCATTACATTGTTCTGTGTCATAATATCAGTAATTACAGTACTAATATTATTATACGTAATCATTTATTATTATACGTAATCAATTAATAATCATTCTTTATTATACGTAATCAATTAAATTATTGATTTCACTTTTCCTAACGTTAGGATTTTAAGTCCTTATGCGAAAACTTCACGAGCCATAAGTGAAATATTATTACATATTCCTCCTCGCCTTGAAATCTTATCATTACGTGTTTCTCAAAATTTCAAAACAAATTCCCGTTCAGAAATGGATGAATAGTGATTTCCGTACTTTTCTTCCTAGAAAATTTCTTCGTAGCTAATTTAATTATTCACGACATATTACCGTCAAATCTTTCGACATAATGTCATTCTGACATTTCAAACTCTCAAAAGAGCTTAGGGTTTTATGAACCCTAACCCTTAAGGTCAAACTCTAACCCTTAGGGTTTGATAAATAGTGCCTATTTCGTCATTTTCTCGAAAAGACTTTATTTTTGTCTTGAAAATTTACATTCCTTATTTCTAGCACAAAGCCATAATACTAACCCTTTCGAACTTCTCTAGGTCATAAATCGACCTTTAATTAGCTTACTCAATTTAATAAGCAAATAAATTGAATTTCATTCAATATGTCAAATAAAATTTATTTACATAATTGTTCGATATTCTCGAGCGTTACATCTTCGATGGCACATATTTTGAGGTTTGCTGAGTTGGTTTTCGACGGACACTGTCTTAGTTTGGCTATCCTCGTTCGATTCGCGGCATGTTCGGACGTCATTGGTTTTTTAAATCATTCACTGGGTTGTCTCCGGGATGACCTGATTCTTTTGCCCTACCTCGGGGTTGTCTCTGAAGTAAAATTACGTCTTTTCCCTTCTGCAAGGTTAGTACAAAGAAAGCAAAATTTCGAGTGTCTACAGATGCTCCTCTTTGTCATGTTTATGTAATGTAATGGAATGAACACGACAAAGATTACTAGACACAGAGAATGCATGACAAGGTATATCTGATGATGCAATGTCATATATAAAACATGTAATGATATGTGAGATTATGATAAATTCCTAGGGATCATGTTGTCGAGGTTAAGCCGGCGCCTTCACTGGGTTATAGCCAATGGATTACTTTATCGGGGTTAAGCCAACCTGCGTTGGGTTGTAGTAAATGGATTTCACCATCGGTGTTGTGTCGATGCCTTCATTAGGTTGTAGCCAACGGATTACATCATCGGGGTTGAGCCGATACCTTCACTGGTTTGTGGCCAACAAATTATATCATCGTGGGTCGAGCCGACGCCTTCACTGGTTCGTTGCCTGTGGATTACGTCATCGGGGGTCGAGCCGACACCTTCACTGGTTTATTGCCAACGGATTACATCATCGGGGGTCGAGACAATGCCTTCACTGGTTTGTTGCCAACAGATTACATCATCGGGGTCAAGCTAATGCCTTCACTAGTTTATTGTAAACGGATTACATCATCGGGGTTATGTCGATGCCTTAACTGGTTCGTTACCTATGGATTACATCATCGGGGGTCGACCCGACGCTTTCACTGGTACGTTGCCTGTGGATTACATCATCGGGGTTATGCCGATAACTTCACTGGTTCGTTGCCAACGGATTTACACCATCATGGTTATGCCGATGCCTTCACTAGTTCATTGCCAACGGATTACACCATCAGGGTTATGCCGATGCCTTCACTGGTTTGTTGCCAACTGGATTACATCATCGGGGTTAAGCCGATGCCTTCACTAGTTTATTACTAACGGATTACACCATCGGGGTTATGCCAATGCCTTCACTGGTTTGTTGCCACCGGATTACACCATCGGGGTTATGCCGATGATGCCTTCACTAGTTTATTGCCAACGGATTACATAATCATGGTTATGCCGATGCCTTTATTGGTTTGTTGCCAACGGATTACCCCATCGGGGTTATGCCGATGCGTTCACTGGTTTGTTTCCACCGGATTACACCATCGGGGTTATGCCGATGCCTTTACTGGTTTGTTGCCAATGAATTACACCATCGAGGTTATGCAGATGCCTTCACTGGTTTATTACCAATGGATTACATCCATCGGGGTTATGCCGATGCCTTCACTGGTTCGTTGCCACCGGATTACACCATCGGGGTTATGCCGATGCCTTCACTGGGTTGTAGCCAATGAATTACATCATTATGATTATACCGATGCCTTCACTGGGATGTAGACAACGGATTTCATCATTGATTACAAAAAGGTGAGGTTTCTTACTTACGAGTTGGATTAGATACTGGCTTGACTGATGACCCGGGTGCCGCTGACGTCCCTGGAGGATGAGGCTCGTCCTTTCACTATGCAGATTTGAACTTTGGTGTAGAGGCCTCGACTTAGGAGGACTTGGCACAGGTTGACATGTTTGATGATGTAGATTTCATTCGCTAGGCCTTTTGTTAGTTGACGGGCAGCTCTGCCCCATTTCCCTGTACTTTTTACTTTTATTTGTAGGGTAAAGATGATATTTGATGTATACAGTTTTATATCTTTCGCAGAGATGTATATATAATGCTTTTATTCACTGCATATGTCATGATGCATGCATTATATGTTATGGATTTGCATTTATAAATTGTGAGTTAGGATTGACCTCTGTGTGGTCTTTTGATACTGTTTTACAGATAAGGCGTTGGTTTTTTCCTCGGGTAAAGATCTTCAAGGAACTTTTCCTTTCTTTTATCGTCGCAAGCTCATGTCACTATAATTTCTTTCAGAAGTCCTCTCATTTCTTTTGATGAGAAGCTTGGTCCTGCCTTAGGCTCCTTCCCTTTCATTGAATCGCAAAATGCCCCAGCCCTTTCTCATGTTGTTACCGGGGATTGATCATATAAGAAACTTGCTTTGTTGAACCACATCAAGAGTGAGCAATATCCTGCACATTAGACGAATAACAAAATGCCCCAAAAGCTTAACGGCTCGGGCTGTCAGGGGTAGCTTGTATATAAAGATTAGTATGATCTTGTCAATGAGACATATAAAGTTAAAGTACATAAAATTGAATGCTCATCGGGTTTACCACTTAACTCGTAATTGTTGTGTTTTTATCTTATCGCTAAAAATCTTGAACTTGAGTATGAAAATGAATTTTTCTCTAAGCAAGTTGTGAATCGCTAACCTCAAGGTTATTTTTTATATCTTTTATCTTAAGAAATTTTTCATTTAACAAGTTATGAAATCGCAAGAAACTTTTAAGCATCCATGGTCATTGTTCATAAGTAAGATTAGATTCAAAAGACTTATCTCCCTTTATCAAAGATACTTCATCTTCACTTTAGATATCGTTCTTCGCAGAATTAACGTCATATGACATTTGCACTATGAGTGACGCAACCCTTACCAGGGGTTTCTCTTCCATGACTTTAGATGATCTTGTTCTGATCTCACAAATTTTTCTTAACTCCAAATTTGCTTGTCTCATTTTTTTAGGCTATTTAGTGTTACCCATTTAACGAGTTTTGGACCAATGACTCCCAAACCAAACGGCTTTAGGGCACTAGGTGTAAAGATACCCCATCGGGTTTACTTGCTCGAGTAACAAAGGCCACACTTCGAGATAATTCAAGCGATCTAATTTATTTTCTCTTCACCTAAACCTATGCAAGATTCATTTTCTTAGGCTTAAGTTACCCATATAACGAGTGTTAGGCCAGTGACTCCCAAACTAGACGGCTTTAGGGCACTAGGTCTAAAAACACCCCTCAGGCTTAATTACTCGAGTAACCCAGGCCACGATTCGGATCTACTCAGGTCTCGCCTTTTACCTCCTCATAATGCTCGTTTTCTTAGGCACTAAGTTACCCATGTAGTGAGCGTTAGGCCGGTGACTCCCAAACCAGATGGCTTTAGGGCACCAAGTGTAAAGATACCCCTCAGACTTAATTACTTGAGTAACCCAGGCCACGATTCGAGATATTAGGTTCGCCATTACTTATCTTCTATCTTCGCATTAATTGTCATCGATGTTGCCATAGTTTCATACCCCACAACTAAGATTTAGGGCAACCGCAAAGTGCAAATATGTATATGAGGTCAATTCTGCTCCAAAAAGCACTTTGAACTAGGATGTCGTGCCTAATCAAAAGGTTGAATAGTCTTAATTCTCTAATCATTCTCGTGATTCTTACTCCACTGATACTTATCGAAATTAATCTATTCATAACAAGTTAAACAAAGTCATCTCTTTGAAAACCTTTTTCTAAGATTCTAACGCACGATTTATCTATACTTAAACTGGCTATCATCGCTATAGTGTGGAGATAGAAAGTAGATAAAGAATTGAAAGAGTCGTACCTCACACATGGATCACTTCATTCTGAGAAAGTTATGATTGAAAGAGACCAAATGATCGTACCGGATTGCCAGTGAAATGATAGGAGATAAGCTTTGATGATGACATCGCATGTTGAAAAGATCGTGCTATTGGTGTCGACTTGCGTTTTCCCTTTTGGGATGGTCGATAAATGCCCCAGTGTGTAGTTGTCGTTGTCTCCGATATTGCCCCAATCTTGTTTGTTGTAAGGGTACCAATATCGAGTTATCGTTAATTCTGAAATTACCCCAGTCTTGCTTTTCATATGGAGTAGTCGATTTGTTGTGTTTGACGTATGGGCTTATAAGATGCCAAGATCGCAAGAATCTTCTACTTTATGACCTACATGGTGAACATGTCGAGCTTCGACGTTCGGGTGCCCCAATTCTCGCTTATGACTTATAGGTGCACTTGGCTTTGATGCCTCTTTTTCCACTAACTTGAGGAAGGCTTGTGTTGAGGGTGTTAGCTCTTTGAAGGTCCTTAGAGGTCATCAAATAGTTATTTCGTCTCGTTGAATCACTATTTATGGTAATCTTCCCTGTATTTTGCATTGCCGTGGTTTATATCTGTCCTCGCTGATGATCATGCTTGATATATAGCTGTGTTTCTCATTTCATACTATCGCTCTGGCTTTGATGATTGTTGTCGAGAGGCCTTTAGATTCCATTGAATTGGATCTAAGAGCTCGGCTTGGTTTCTGATGTAATAGCTTCAACAAGGCTTGGTTCGATCTGTAAGTCTTGATTTGTGGCTTTTATCTCAGAGAACAGATCGTCAGATATGAGATATACTTTGTCACGATGGCCACTCACGCACTTCTGTAGGTTAAAAGGAGATCAAGTCTTCTCGCACTTTCGGGGTTCGATCTGTAAGTCTTGGGATCGCTGAATTGTTGAAAAGTGTTTTGTGACTTTTGTAATAGTTAAACCGCGCCATTACTGGCTGCCTACGTATTCCTTTGAAAGAAGATCAGGTCATACGTAGTTCACGCAAAGGATATCACAAGATTGATTTTTTTCTTTTTCTTTTTCTTTTCTTTTTTTACATAAACAACGCATAACATAATAATGCATAAAACATAAAATAAGACATAAAGCTAATGATATTGTCCTAACATTTCCTGTAACTCGCAATTATATTCTCTGAATCTACACATTCTAGGTTAGCTGAGGCTGGATAGTTCAGTTGCAAGAGGTCAGGTTGCCTTCAATGCTGGCAGTAGGGGTTACTTCCTTGTCTGGAACTTTTTTAATCACTGGCATAACTAGATCACCTCCTGATTCAGCACATCCCTCAGGGACGCTCAATCTAGAACCGTCGTAAATAGGGATGATCTCTTGATTACTTAATGGGTTAACTTTCATGACACCCTCGCTTCCTTTTCTTGACATGTTCCTTCATCTTTTCCATGGGCCTGGGAGGTTTTGATTTTGAAAGTTCTCTCGAACTGTTGTTGCATTTCTCTCCAGAAACTTTCCCTTTTGGCTTTTTCTTCATCGGAAAGGATTAATATTTCCTCCTCATCATCCAGCAGGGTAGAATCAGGAGTGTGGTTGCTAACTTCGGGCAAAAGGATGTTTGACGGTGGTGGAGGAATTCCCTTAGGGGCACTTCTTTCCTCTGCCACTCCCAGCATTATGACCAATCCACCTTATGTTCCGCCAAAATTGGTGCACATAGTCGTCATTTCATTTGAACTGTCTACCTCGAGTGGAAATCTTAAGCTTTTTTATTTCCCTTTCGCCTTTTCTGGTCATGGGGATATCTATCTTCAGCTCTCCATTTTCATTGAGATTCTAGATTTTGTGTTGCATGGACCAACATTCCTCGGTCGCATGTCCAGGTGAGTTAGAATGGTAGAGACATCTCTTGTTGATATTATATTGCCTTCCTTTGGGATCAGCTAGAGGAGTGAGCTCAGTGATCTTTTTCTGCGCAACCAACAGTGCAAACATATTTTCCAATGAGTCCCCCAGAGGCGTGAATACCCTTCTTCGCCTATTATCCCCAGCTCTCTGTGCCGTAGGATTTTGGGGGTTTGCAGCTGTCTAGAATGTTGTTTGATATTTCCTCTTTAAGAATTCGCATTCCTCTAGGCTGATTTTTTTGCTGGAGAGATCTTCTTGTAATTTTATCATTCTAATTTTCCTGCCCTTTGAGCTTGCTTTGCTCTTCTTCAGTCAGGCGGATTATCTTGGAGGGATATAGGTTTGCAGTCTGGCTAACCTCTTCTTTCTTTGAGTTTCTTGATGATTGAGTGAAAAGCTTTCTTGTAACCTGATGTTGGCGCACTACCAGCTTGGCTAACAGAGTTACTTGATGCTGAATTGTCTCTAATTTTTGTCTTACTGTCACATAATCCTCCAAATTTTCCCATCCTAGGATATTTGCTCCGCTCCTTTGGGGGTATTCCTCCATCCTTCGTATGTACTTATGATTTGGATCCATTCTGGCACTTTCCAACCCGATCATATTCACTCCCTCTTTATTGTACTGCCGCAGAAGGCTGGTGTTGACATCTGGTTGGTTAGGTTGTTTGATCACAATATCGCCACTTTCAATCAGATTTTGGATTTTATGCTTTAAGGACCAACAGTCTTGTGTATCGTGTCCTGAAGAATCTGAGTGGTAAACACATCTCTCGCTTGGATCATATCTTTTACTCTTTGGATCTAGAAGTGGAGCCAAATTAGTAATTTTCTTGTGGTCGATCAATAAGGCCAATACGTTCTCGAGGGAATCGCCTAGTGGAGTAAACACTGTATTTTCTGTTTTTTCAAATTTTCTCTGTCTATCCTGGCTTTGGTTGAATGTGTCCTATTGCTGCTGTGGCAAATCGCTTCCCTTTATCCATGTAGAGGGACTATTGTCGGGTCTCCTAGATTGCCCCTATGAAATGAAGGATAAATCTTCATCGTTTCTCCTTGTATATCGATGGGAGCGCTAACATAGTTTCCAGACTGTATATGTTCGACGATTGCTTCCAAGGCCGTGAGGTCTTTGATTTTGCCGGACTTTAGGCCCATATCTGCCATCTCTCCATGTTTTATCATTTCAGAGAATGGTTTGCCTATTCCCGCTAGGACTCTCTCGTAATAAGGCGCTTCTTGGATGTCGATGAAAGTCATCACAATCTCAGCTTCATCCATTGGCGGGTTAACTTGGGCTGACATGCGCCTCCACCTCTGTGCGTAATCCCTGAACGATTCATTGCTCAGTTTCTTAACCTTGGTCACTTGGTAGCGATCAGGGGCCATTTGGGATTGGAAGCTGTACTGGTTGAGGAAAGCATGGGCTAAATCTTCCCAACCATGGACCTTAGAGTTATCAATCCGGGCGTACCAAGTTCGGGCTTCACCAGTAAGGCTTTTTTGGAACAACTGCATTCGGAGGGTCTCATCCTCGGCATAGGATCCTAACTCGCCTATGTATACCTTCAGATGGGTGTAAGGTTCACCTAAACCGTTGTATTTCTAAAATTTTGAGACTTAAAATTTATCGGGATATCTGGCTCTTGGGAAAATATAGAGGTCGGAGTAGTTAACACTTCCGTGAGACCCTGTCCCCTTCTTAGATTGGATAGCATCCTCCATCTGTCGCATCTTCTTCATGATGTCTCCTATTTCTCTGTCATCTCGAAGGTCTACTATTTCCCTTGTCATCTTTTGGACCGGGTCCTCCTTGGCTATTTCGACGTCGAGTGGGGATACTAGATTAGATGCCTGAGTATCACTATCCTTTCCTAGTGTTCGGGCTCCTCCCTGAGCGGAGGATTCAGTCTGATTCTTCAGTTTGGGTTTTTGAGATACTTTACACTACTCTTTCAACAGGGTGGTCATCTCAGCAATCTGTTTCTTAAACTCCTTGAATTCTTCTCGAGATATCGGAATGTATTCTGACAAACTACCCTCAGCCATTTTGACTGGTGGTGAACGGGCCTTTTTGGCTCAGAATCGAGTTCTAGGACCAATCTGCACAAAATCGATATCTATTTTAGACTGGATATTGGTGGACAGAGATGTATGATATGCTATGCATCAGTTTAATAGTTTTTTAATCTTTTCCTGCACAACAACGGGTCAGTCGATTTGATGACAGGATAAGAAAGAAGTACAAATGACAGTTCAAGATGATTGCCATTTATATACGCGGAAGAGTAAATAGGGCATGAAGAAACACACCACGCGTTTGGTTTATCAGAGGCTGACCTATCTTAGGATTACTCTCACGGGCTTTTTATAATTGGTTCCCAGATCTTCGCAATTTACCTGATGAAAACACCCATTTTTCAATTGGAGCGGATTTGAATGGTGCCTTTCCTAAGCCTCACAATGAAAACACCCATAGGAGTCCAGTAATAAACAACCGATGGGATTACCTCCTAATGGAGGTACCACACAACATACATTCACATACATTCACGTCCTCACCGTATGTAATATGACGACATTGTGTGAAGCACTAAAATATTGTGCGAGGTACTAATACAAAAAATGCTTAAAGATCGAGACAATTATCACACACCAAGATCATTCACACAAGATGCACATGAAATATGAAAATCAAAAAGATTGAACGCGGCTTAAGCCCTCTTTAATCCTAAGAAGAGACGCCACCTGTCGACGCCATGAAAAATCTATAGTGTGTCCGTCTTTCTTAAGTTTGTGTCGTTGGTTTTTACCCTTTTTCTTTCGCTATGTCTATGGATTTTATTGAAGGGTGAAGTTTTAGGAAAGCAGTACCGACATAAGTGTCGACGACTTTGAAATGATTGACTTTATTATTTTTCTTATTGGACCGAATGTGACAGAGCCGCCAATTGGTATGGTTTAAATGGATGTCCCAACTCTTCCGAATTTTGAAAGTTTTCGCAATATGGTCCAATATGTGACTCCGTAAGATTGGTCTGAAACCCGAGATTCGTAGAATTCAGGGGCTAGGTTAAGGGGGGGGGGGGGGAAGGTGTTAGGCACCCCCCGACTCCCGTGAAAATACGATACCACATCTTATTGATTTTCTATACATAAAGTGTGTGTGTGTGTGTGTGTGAATGTGTTTTATTTGAAAAGTTTTATTCTAAGCCTCATTGTAAGTTATTTGGAAGTAGTGCCGTTCCTCTTTTGCACCTATGTACGAAGGGTTTGATTTAGCAAAAGTTCATTTTTAGACAAAATATCCATTTCGTAAGATATTTTGGGAAAACACAAGGTCTTCAAATCCTTCGCCCGAATAGTAATCAAGGATCTTTGATGCTTCCATTATTGATTTTTTTAGTATATGTAATTATTACAAAAGTAGTTCTGCACCTCTTTAACCCTATGCATAAAGGACTTGATTTATATAAAAGTTCATTTTTAGGACACAATATATATCAATGATGTTTTGAAAATAAAGTTTTCAAATCCTTTGTCAAATAGGAATCGAGGTCCTTTGATACTTGCATTTATGATCTAATGTATATTCCCGACCCGCTTTATTATTATTGAAAGCTCTTTGTGGTTTTATCAGAAATCATTTTGATGATATGCATGCAAAAAGCATCAGAAAGGGTCGGATCATCATCGGGCATGTAAGCCATCTCGATGAAATTGAGCACCCCTAATTAAAGTCTTCACTATCACGGGATCTTGAATCTGACTTCTCGGGACTAACCCCTCAAGCTTGTCTTCAAGATCCAAATATTACATATACAATGATATTTACGCTATTTAAACATTACATCATAAAAATCGGTACATTGTGGGAATCAAGTCGGGATCCAATCGGGGATCTGAACATCGGTATTCCTAAGCTCACATTATTTATGTGGGAATATATATATACAATGTCCTAGGCTTTGATATTAGATGATTTCATTGGTTGAAATCATCGTTTCAAGCTATTTCGGACCCCTTTCGCCTCTAGATACAAATCTAGGGATACACGGGGTAACCGGGACCTTTTAAAAGCAATAAATACGTAGATCTATCATGGATCTAAACTGATCTAGCATACGGGTAAAAGCTTCATGAGTAATAAACACTCAAAGGCTAGATTCGGCTTAGATCTAGGTAGATCTAGCCTCCGTATTTGATTTACAACGCAATAGGCACAATATAACCGATAGAAAGGTAATATCTATCAACTATTATTACACAATATGTTTAGAAAACAACAAGTTTAACTAGATTTAAACAATATATATCATCAATCTAGTATATTGAACAACATTTACAAAGAACGTAGCTAGAAAATGTGTTTTTTCACCTTGGGGGACGCGTGAACAAGCATTTTAACTCCCGGGGTCAACGTACAACACTGTTGGTCCGATTAGATGACACAATTAACGAGCAAGTATACGCGGCCAGCAAGTAATAAAGTGAAAGTACAGATATCGTACCACAGAGAATTAATGGATAAAAGGTCGCCAAAGCACTAGCACATAATCATTTCAGTCTTATTTAAACAAGCGGTAAAGAGATGAAATTTAAACTAAGTTAACTAGACAAGGAATTAAGATTAAACTAATTAATCCTAGGGCAAAAGCAGATAATGAAGGCATGAGATTCCAATTTCCCCTAATGATTCATCTAAGTCGTTCCACTTCCAATTAGGTCAAATTAATCGTTAAGTGTGCTAGCCGAGAACACGAAAGTGAGAGAAAGCCATCTCTCTATGCACTTAATCCATATCATGTGCAATCCATAGGTGATAGAACGCACGTGAACACCCACATTATCTAAACCCCTATATGTCTATGGTATTTACAAATAAATAGGGTTTTAGGTCAAGTTCTCATTTGACTACGGGCGGTGCTTCGGTATATGTCTATCCTAGCACAAATCATACATCCAACGCCATGTGAACGTACAATCGCCCACTACTACGATTAGATCTAAACCCACACTTCGTCTTTCAATCCCATGTGGGTTATTACAGTAATTGATCATGACTCAATTAAGCAATGAAAGCATATATCGCAGTAGACAATCACTTAACAATCAATAGGAACCAACATGGGAGAGAAATCATCATAGACTACTCACTAAGTTCCATTGGAACCTTAAAGTATACTTTAAGTCATAGACAACTCAAACATACCATCCACATGTTGAATAAGCATCATACGAACACAAATATGAATCAAAGAGAAAATAAGGGTAAGAAATGCAAATCTGATTCCTCTTGATCAAAATACGAATCCTTGATGTTCTTTAAATGTTTCAACCATCAAGTCTAATAAAACCCTAGAACATTAACTACTATAAACTAGTCTAATCTCTACTTCTATTCTACTCCTAGACAAGAAATGTAAAAGAAAATGAAAATAGGAGAAAGTTAGGGCTTGAACTCCCAATCGGAAGATTACTTTATGTGTAGCCAAAAATGCCCCTTATATACTTCCTACTCAGTCTGCCTACAAAAGCCCCAAGCCAAAACCGAAACTGCTGGGCTAAAAATTAGTCAACTGGGCATCAAGACCGGCGCAGTTGCGCCGGCTCTCTGACCAATGCCTGCGCAGTTGCGCAGGGGTAAAATGCTAGAATTCTTGCTGCTTTGTCCCTGCTTTCTCCTGCTGCCCTTCTGAATTCCTTCTTGACTCTAATTGCTCCTAGCTTCTGCCCATTACCTAATGCCAATGTCTTGTTCCCTCTTGTTCAGTCCATCACATGCCATAACTTGGTTCTTTAAGCTTTGCTCCTTTTTAGCACCTTTTAATCATTTTAAGCTCAATTTGCACCCGGAGAGTCCCAAATACAGAAATCTACAAAAGTAAACATAAATGCATGGAAAGCTACAATACACATAAGTTTAAGCAACAATAGAAGCGAGTTGATATCTAAATAAGTGGATATAAAACCACTTATCAAATACCCCCAAACTTAAACGTTGCTTGCCCTCAAGTAACATAAACAAAACCAAACACAGAAGCAATGCAAGTAACTAGAGTGTATGCAACCTATACTAAGATGAAGGTGAATCCAGGTTTTAGTCAGAATAGATATTCAAATGCAACGCCTTAGAAAAATCACAGGCCAATCAAACAGATAAGTTACTCACGACAAGATTAAAAGCATAACCTTGCAAATTCAGATCTGTCAGCACTGATGCAATGTGCGTTGTGTGCCTAGCAACCATTAAACATGCTTCAACAAATAAATCACATACTATGCTTCTTAGGGGGAAAAACCAGTTTTAATTCAAGAGAAGCAGTAAATCAGATAATTTCTAACTCAGACCATGTATTACTTAAGCTAAGAGTCAACAGGGGTGGTTTATTCTTCGTTTTAACTACTCACGAGGGTGCATTCGCACTTTCCCATGTACACAATCGACTATGTAATGCCTAGTCCTCTTAGGCTTTTCAATGATATCCATGTAGCGAGCTTTCGACCAACGACTCCCAGACCAGACGGTCTAGGGGCGCTGGGTGTAGAGACACCTCGAGGGCTTACTTGCTCGAATATCAAAGGCCATAAGATTCGACGTAGTCAAAGTGCTTATTCTATATTTTTCTTTTTCTGAATATTTTCTTTTTGTTTTGTTTTCTTTTTCTTCTTCATAGGGGAGTGCATCTTACGCTCCATCTCCCCACATAGCATGCATACCCCCCTGTTTTCCCCTAAACTTAAGCTTTTAACAGTCTTAGTTATTATCATATGATCACTGAGTCTTTCTTTAAAACACAAATTTCCCACCAGAAGACAAGTATGTGAACATTTAAACTTAGCATGTCATGAACTAAACAGAATGCAATATGATATGAATTAAACTACATGCAAATAAACCCCCTAATACCCCCAAACTTAAAGTGTTCAATGTCCGCATTGAAAGTAAAAGGGTAAAAAGGGAACTCCCCTACTCGGACTCGTAGTCCTCCTCCTCATCAATCTAATCTGGTGGTGTGTCTGGAGGAGGGTACTGACTGCTGGTGCCAAATGTAGGAAACTCTGCATGTATGCCCAACTGCCCGAATGCCTGAGATAATGCCTGGAAGAAACCGGATGTATAGGTCTGGAAGTCTGTGTACGTGGTATCCATCCGTCTCCTCAGCTGCCTGATCTCCCTTTGCTGCATAGCATACTGTGAGGGAGTTGGCCCTGTCACCTGCTGTGCCTGCTCTAGCTCACCTTCTTCATCTTCCTCATCGACCTCCTCATCAGAATCATCACCTCGTACAAACCCTAGTCCTCGAGTATGAGACACTGCGCCATCCCAGATAGTGTACTGCTGGATGGTTGTATAGTCTATATCGCACATCGGGCACTGCAGCTTTTCATTATCCCAAACCACTCCAGCAGCCAAACATAAGCGTGTAATCATCGAGGCATGTAAAATCCCTCCTGAGGTGCTCCCCCTCATAAACTTCAGCATGGACTGATTTAGAATGTGTCCTATATCAATTCGCCTATTCTTAATGATGCCGTAGAGTATGGTGGCCCTCTCAGTGGTGACCTCAGCATGATGGCTCAAAGGGAGAATGCTCACACAAATGAAGCTGTACCAAGACTTAGCATATCTACTCAGGGCCGTCTGAGGGAAACCTATCTTTCTGGTCGTGCCTGAGTATGTTGTCCATATGGTGCCCGATTTGCACAATTCCTTTATCAGTCTATCCAAGTTAGTTTCATGACGCTGAGACTGGGCCCAATTTATCGGGCCCAAAGGAATAGTGTCTAGCTTGAAAATTTCATTTATGGCCTGCTTTGTGTATGGAACCTGCTTTCCTCTCACATAAGATATCCCATTCTGCGCCTCGTGGGCGTTAGCGTAGAATTCTTTAACTAGGGGAATCGGGGCTGGTAGTGGTGTGGCTGCAACTAGTGCCCATCCATGCTCGGCTATCTGCCTTTTCATTAACCCGTCGTCCTTGTTCGGCTTCAACCCCCTTTTCTTTACATAGTTCTTTTTATCTAACACGTTCACATAATAACGCTGGGCAGTCAAGTCTATAAATATGAAGGTGTCCAAGGTCTCGTGGGAACTACCCTCGCCGTGCTCACTAGTCTGTGGAGGAGGGGAAGGTGGTGATGGAGTTCGAATTAGCTTGGGCATGTTGAAAGTGAAATGCAATAAGCAACCGAATGAATGCAAACCCACTAATGATCAAACACTGGGAATACACCCTATCTGCTTTTGGTTTCGATGCTCTGAAAATTATCCCAACCTCTGTCAAAAATTTTGCCCCTAATCTTGCCAAGAAGGATGCCCCCAATTGCCGAAAATTGCTCTATTTCAAACTATCAAAAACCTGCCCTCAACCCTTTGTCAGACATGTATCAAATGCAACTCTCCAACGGAACCCAAAATCTACCTCTTTTTACTATCAAATTCGGTCAAGTGTGCCTCAAATTCCGTCAAAAGTGCCCCCGATTTCTCACTGAACTTGTATCAAACACTTGGGGTGCAGGCGATTGAAATCCAAAATTCTGCCTTGAACAAGACCAACCCTCACTGCCTTTGAAGTTCTTTGCAATATCAGTGAGGAATTAATAGAACAAACCCTCTATAATCCCTTCAGAATTCTGTCAAGCAATCAGTCCTATTCTTTATCAGAATCTGGAATCAAAAACTTGGTGCACTCAAATGGATCCATGAGTTGCTGCCCTTGAATGCTTAGAGGTTCGGTGGGAATGGGGTAGGACTGACGGCAGAGGAGAGGTGCACAGAATTTCGATGAAGATGGAGACTTACGGTAATGAGGGTTAGATAGGGGGGTCGAGTGATAAAGAGTCCAGGCTTTGGGTCTTAGACGAGAGAAAAAGAGCTGTCGAGTCTTTCAAATAAGCTGGGAAGAAATGAAATAAAGTGAGCCGGATTCATTTTGAAAACACAAATTTTTTGGCAGGAGGATAATGGTGCAACTGTGCAAAGGACATGAGGAAAAGGGGCGCAGCTGTGCAGGGTATAGAATTCGGATTCCTGTCTGGAATTCAAGGCGGTCGTGCGGCTTGTTGGCTAGGCTTGGCGCGGGCGCGCCAAGTTTCAGGAAACTCTGTGATTGGTCTGGAGTGCAGCTTCTCATTTGTAGTGGATCAAAAGGCTTTGCCACCAAATACATAGACCTAGAAGGCATTCAAAAAGTGTTCAGTCACTTAATTACAACAAACAATTATTATTACTATTAACTATTAACTAATAACTAGTAAGCATAGAATTACATAAAAGGGAGAAAATTAAATAATAAAGACGATAATCATAGGCATATCAAATCCCAAAAATGTCAATATGCACATAAGCCACAAGCTCATTTTCAAAAATATGATCAGAACACTTTTAAGTCCCAAAAATATATGCAACATGTACGTGCAACGAAAATATGTCCATTAACCGTTTGAATCCCAAAAATTTCTCTACATGCGTATACGAAATGTGCCAGCGCATCATACTATGTTCAATAAGCATTTCATGTCCCAAAAATTATACGCGTCAATGTCTAAGTCCAAAAATGTAGGCATTGTACCTTGTACAACCAGAATGTGGAAATATTTACAACTAAGAACTATACTACTGAGAATTAAACATGGGGAGGGAAATAAAGATAGACCACTAAATATAATTAAACAAGTAGGGAGAGAGAAATGATGGGGTGCCTCCCATCGAGCGCTTGATTTATAGTCCTCTAGCTGGACTGTGGCTGACAACTGCTATCCAACTCCCCGACGATACTGGATAACCCCTCCATCCATTAGAACTGCCATGTGCTTTTGGAGGCTTCCCAGTAGAGGAGGACTCGGAATTAAACTACCTAGCACATGATATGAACAAGAATTCCCCGTCTTGAAGGTTGGGGAGCTAGGCAAGGGTTCCGTTGTGTAGGTGAAATGATCGAGGCATGGAGGTATAGACCACACAACGGACTCTTCTTCTATTCTCTTCTCTTTTGACCACCATGGTTTTGAGACTGTGGAATCTCTCGTGTCATCGAGATCCGTCTCTGTAATGTGGCTACCAAGGGGGGCAAGGATGTGCAAACTTGACTGGAGTCTCAAACATCGGTGGAGAAGGCTCTTGGGGGATTGTAACTGTTGGTTCACATTCATACTCCACAGCCCCAATTGGCTCCTCGATATCCATTGCCTTTCGCTCGTCCAGTTCCAAGTGCACTTCGGGCTCTTCATCAGTCTCTGCACCTATGTCATAGCACCATGTATATTGGGGTTCATAACTTACGGCTTCAGTCATTGGAGGTACAAGATCTTGCATATCTTGAGCTTCATTTACTTGCTCAATCACCTCCTCATTCCTTAAAGCTGCGCTAATTTGCTCTACCCAAGTCTGAAGATCCTCAATTGACTACTCTTGCTCGACCAAGATCTCCTTTGTTGATGCTAATGAGCACATAGTGTCCAATCCGTCCTTTTCTGTTTCAGCCACGGGCTCCCTATATTGAGGCTCACTGGTAGAAGCATAGTTGATTGGGGCCATCTGATATTGAAAATTTTTGTTTGATGGTTCCTGGCTACCAAACAACTCCTCTTGGTTTTCTGAGCTTACATACATGAAGTCCATTATTGATTGTTCTCCTTGTAAAGAAAGGGATTGATAAGTGGGTTCGGGTGCACAATTTGGACTTGGCTTGCATTGTTCTTGATAGCTCACAGTATGGGTCTGCCGTTGCTCATCCTCTATCATCAAGGCCCTGTTGGGTTTGTACATAACGCAATCATGCAATCAAATCACATAAATAGGGCGGAAGCGTAAGAAACTAGGTTTTCAAAAATTTATACAAACCCATTACCATGATCATTCTTGTGCATCAATTATCAGTGAATGAAGAAGGAGAAAAATAGAATTATACTTTTGAAGATCCAAGCTTCCTCAGGTACAAGTTCTACTCCTTTGATTCCTTTGATTCCTCTGTAGTGGCTCCTTCCCTTGATCAATGTCAGCCACCCAAATGTTTGGCCTCTAACGGTGATCCACCAAGGAAGATGAAGAACTCAGTAAGATGGGTTATTGGCTTAACCCTTGTTTCTATCTCTATAGAATATGTGTACTCCCAACTCTTGAAAAATTCACATACCTTATTTCTGATATAAGACTCTCTTATATAGATATTAGGTTAACCCTCCTAATCCAATTAGAATAGGGTTCTATTTAATTAATTAATTAAATACTTTTAATTAATTTATATCCTAATCTTTATTAGGATTGAGAGAGAGTACTGATATTATATTAATTCCTAAACTCCTTTAGAATTAAAATAATAATATTAATAAGACTCCTCTTATTAATTTATATTTAATATTTCTAAAATATTAAATAATAAACATTAAGCTATTTAATTTATTCTATCATCATAGATTAAATTAGTTATACTTAATGCATTATTACTATCATGCCATTTTCTTCTTAAATAATTCTTCTTCCTTTTATGGTGTGACCCTTTAGGTTCTCCATATTAAACCGGTTGTGAATAAATCAATTAGAACAATTCTAATCTTATTTAAATAAACAAATTAAACTAATAATCTATTTAAATAAATAACATTTATTCTACAATAGGGATAAGCCTCCCTAGCGATCAACGGCTTTCTAGATAATATAGATTTCAACATTAATCATAAAAGAACCTGTGAGTTAATAGTTATCGTACAATTCAATCCTTCCTCCATACAATGTCCCAATTAAATATAAGACATGGATTTACTGTCAAGTCTTAATTTATTTAATCTTATGTATTTCGATTAGAAAATGCACAACTCCAAATAATGCAAATTAGAAACCTCTTTCTAATTTCATTCTACCTTGGCCAAGGATTCCTGGGTTGTCATTTAACGAATCACATAGGACATATCTCCTCTTTTACTAGAGGTGGTAGATTCTTTATTGATCATTCATTATCTCCATATGTAACTCATTATACCCAAGCATACCCTATATATGCCTTAAAAGGCCTTAAGGAATTAGTCAAAGTATAATTTGTTACATACAAGATACTATGATGATCTCAAGTCCAAGGATCACATGTACTACTATCACATTAGGAATTCCTATTGACAGGTGAGTAAAACTCCATTAGGTATTCCATAGCGAGTCACGTTCAGTGAACTT
Organism: Panax stipuleanatus; assembly: GCA_020205555.1. Lineage (NCBI taxonomy): Eukaryota > Viridiplantae > Streptophyta > Magnoliopsida > Apiales > Araliaceae > Panax > Panax stipuleanatus. The sequence goes on from CM035121.1 coordinate 90,545,809, forward strand.
ATTCTCCAATAAGCACCTACATACTTGCTTTAGTGTCTCCACACAAATGACCATGAGATAAGTCATCCTCATCCAATGAGCAAGCAACATATGTACCAATCTATCCGGATTTACTAATCCCCATTTTAGTAATCCCACAATTGGGAACTATTTTAGTTTTTAAGCTTTCTAAGAATTTAGATCTCATTATCATGATCTCATCGTGATTCTAAAAGCATTGCTTAAAACTATGGGTTATTTACATATTATAAAAATAGCACCATGTAGATAATTATATGCCTTAAATGAATATTTTATTAATAAATAAATAAAATTGTTTACAAAGTATGTGCTTTTTCATCATACATGATTGGCTTGTATGCACACTACTATCAATCTCCCACTTGCACTAAAGCCAATCGCCATGGTATCTCATACCCATCTTCTCTAAGTGACGATCAAACTGCTGTTGTGTTAAAGCTTTAGTAAATGGATCTGCAATGTTGTCTTGAGAGTCTACACGCTCCAAGGTGACGTCTCCTCTTTCAATGATCTCCCTGATCAAGTGAAATCGCCGCAACACGTGTTTAGATTTCTGATGAGACCTGGGTTCCTTAGCCTGTGCAACCGCTCCGGTGTTGTCACAGTATACGGGAACTGCTTCTCCAATGCTAGGAACCACACCAAGTTCAGTTATGAACTTCTTCATCCAAATAGCTTCCTTTGCAGCTTCACTTGCAGCTATATACTCTGCCTCTGTCACTGAATCAGCAACCGTTTGCTGGTTGGAACTCTTCCAACTCACTGCACCTCCGTTCAAGGTAAACACATACCCTGAAACAGATTTACTGTCATCTTGGTCTGTTTGAAAACTTGAGTCCGTGAATCCCTCGAGTTTTAATTCAGACCCACCGTAGACAAGAAAAATATCTTTAGTCCTTCTCAAGTACTTTAGGATATTTTTCACTGCCTTCCAGTGCTCTTCTCCTGGATTCGACTGGTATCTGCTTGTTACACTAAGTGCGTGAGCAACATCCGGTCTAGTACATATCATACCTACATGATAGATCCTATTGCAGAAGCATAAGGGATCTTACTCATACGGTCTCTCTCCTCAGGTGTCTTTGGGGCCTGTTTCTTGGAGAGATTTATTCCATGGCTCATCGGCATGAGACCACTTTTGGAATCTTCCATGCTAAACCTCTTTAGCATCGTATCAATGTACGTTCCTTGGGATAAGCCGAGCATCCTTTTAGATCTATCTCTATAGATCTTTATCTCCAAAATATAGGATGCTTCACCCAAGTCCTTCATGGAGAAGTTTTTAGATAACCAGATTTTAATGGATTGTAACATAGGAATGTCATTCCCTATTAGTAATATATCATCAACATATAATACAAGGAATGATACTGCGCTCCCACTAACCTTCTTGTATACATATGGTTCATCCTCGTTTTTGATAAAATCAAACTCTTTGATTGTCTCATCAAAACGAATGTTCCATCTACGAGAAGCTTGCTTCAACCCATAAATGGATCGTTGTAGCTTACAGACTTGATTTGTTCCAAAAAAATTGAAATAAATCCCTCTGGCTGTGTCATATACACATCCTCCTCAAGTTTCCCATTGAGGAAGGCCGTTTTCACGTCCATCTGCAAGATCTCATAGTCGTTGTAAGCTGCAATCGCAAGCAAAATCCGAATGGACTTGAGCATGGCTACTGGTGAGAAGGTTTCATCATAGTCAACTCCTTGTCTTTGTTTGAAACCTTTTGCAACCAGTTGGGCCTTATAGGTCTCTACCTTTCCGTCTGCTCCTGTCTTTTTCTTAAAAACCCATTTACACCCAAAGGTTTAATACCTTCAGGTGGTGAAACCAAAAACCATACTTTGTTTTCATACATGGAGTCCATTTCGGATTTCATGGCTTCAAGCCATTTCCCTGAGTCTTTATTACTCATAGCCCGTTCGTAATTCAATGGATCATCATCATTCATGATGTGTACCTCATCGTCATCCTCTATAACGAATCCATACCTCTCAGGTATCTTTGGTACTCTTCCAGATTTACGAACAGGGTGTGGTACAGTAGGTTCTTCTACTTGGTTAGGTACCTGACTTTGGTCCGTGGTAACTTGTGGTTCTTGAACTTCTTCAAGATATATCTTGCTCCCACTGACCCCTTCATGGATAAACTCTTTCTCCAAGAAGGTAGCATGTTTCGCAACAAACACCTTTTGATCAGTTGGATGATAGAAATAATACCCTACGATTTCTTTAGGGTATCCCACAAATCTACATTTATCGGATTTAGTCTGTAGCTTATCATTTTCAAACTTTTTGACATAAGTTGGACAACCCCAAGTCTTAACATGCTTAAGATTTGGTTTTCTCCCTTTCCACATCTCATATGGAGTCTTTGGGGCGGATTTGGTAGGTACCTTGTTAAGTAGGTATGCAGCCGTTTCTAGGGCATATCCCCAGAAGGAAATTGGAAGGTCGGTAAAACTCATCATGGATCGAACCATGTCCAACAGTGTTCGATTTCTCCTTTCAGATACTCCATTTAACTGTGGTGTACCTGGAGGAGTCTATTGTGAGATTATACCATTTTCTCTGAGACAATTGAGAAACTCACTGCTTAAGTATTCTCCACCTCGATCTGATCGAAGTATCTTAATACTCTTGCCCGTTTGTTTCTCTACTTCACTTCTGAACTCTTTGAACTTTTCAAATGATTCTGATTTGTATTTCATTAAATACACATATCCAAATCTTGAGTGATCATCAGTGAAAGTAATAAAATAAGAATACCCACCCCGTGCACTTGTTGTCATAGGTCCACAAACGTCTATGTGAATCAATGCCAACAACTCTGTAACTCTCTCTCCTTTTCCACTAAAAGGAGATTTAGTCATTTTACCCAATTGACAAGATTCACAAGTTGGATATGATTCATAATCAGATAGCTCGAGGAGCCCATCTTTATGCAACTTGGATAATCTTGTTTCATTGATATGACCGAGTCTACAGTGCCACATATAGGTATAATTAATATCATCTCTTTTTCTTTTCTTAATTTGTTCAATTTGAAATATATTTTCTTGTGAGTCAAGTGTATAAAGTCCATTTCGAAAATTTCTAATACCATATAAAACATCGTCTTTATAAATAGAACAACCATTGTTCTTTATAATAACGTCAAAACCTTCCATATCCAATACAGAAATTAAAATAATGTTTTTAATAATATTCGGAACATAATAACAATTATTAAGATAAATGGATTTGCCCGAAGGCATTGCTAAACAATAAGTTCCTACAGCTAATGCAGCAACTTTTGCTCCATTTCCCACTCGTAGGATCACCTCATCTTTGTTCAGCTTTCTACTTCTGACCAGTCCCTGCACAGTATTACATATGTGAGAACCACAGCCGGTATCCAATACCCAAGTAGAATTATGACTTTCAGAAAAATTAATTTCAATCATAAACAAACCTTGATTGGAAGTCGAAGCTTCTCCAAGCTTCTTCTCTGCTAGAAACTTCTTGCAGTTCCTCTTCCAATGTCCCGGCTCATTGCAATGAAAGCACATTCCTTTAGCTGGTTCAGGTTTCTTTTGCTCATTTTCTTTCCCTTTTCCCTTAGCCTTCTTAGATTTCTTTTTTTCAGAAGACACCTTGGGCCTCTTCCTTTTATTGGAAGAATCCACCATCAAGACATGGTTCTTCTTGGATGAGAAGTGACCTTCTGCAGTTTTCAGCATGTTAAGCAGCTCAGGTAAGCTGACATCTAACTTATTCATGTGAAAATTAACCACAAACTGCGAGAAGGTCTCAGGGAGTTACTGCAAGACCAAGTCTTGACTCAACTCCCCATCCATGACGAACCCAAGCTGTCCAAGGCATTCAATCAAATTGATTACCTTCAGAACATGAGTCTCGACGGCAGTGCCCTCGGTCATCTGAGATCGGAAGAGCTCCTTAGATATCTCATATCTAGCAGTCCTACTCTGTTCACCATACAACTCCTTGAGGTGAAGCAGCATAGCAGGAGCATCCATTTTTTCGTGCTGACGCTGAAGCTCGTTATTCATGGATGCAAGCATGATGCATTGAGCCACAGATGCATCATCTTGCCACTTATTGAAAGTGGAAATCTCTTCCTCAGAGGCTGTTTCTGAAACAGATTCAGGGATAGTGGAATTTAGGACATAAGAAATCTTTTCAGCAGTGAGAACAATTCTCAGATTTCTTAGCTAGTCCTCATAATTCGGGCCGGTAAGCTTATTTGCATCAAGTATGCTTCGTAGTGAGATTAGTGATTTTGACATTTTTAAAATTCTGCATGTGAAAAGACAACATTTTAGCAAACATTCATTTTATTAACTTTGCATATCAAAATAAATTTAGGTCTTTATTTTAAATTGGTATCTCCCACTATTTTCATCAAACTATATTACCCTCACTCATATAGTTCGGCAACATCTAATTAAAGATTTGCTAGTGAGATTAAGGATCCCATTTCAAATGTATATAACCTTGTGGATAGCACAACAAGCGATATACAAATAAATAGGTAGACAACTCTTGTCAATTACATCACCATGTAACTCCTTTTATTTTGCCTCTTAAATCATAATGGTCATGTGTGTGCACATCCGAACTAAAATGATTTAAGTTAAGTCCAGCCTAGCACTTCTATAAATTCAAAAAAGAAAAATTTTCGTCCTTGTGGATAGCACAACAAGACTAGATCGTTCAATTTTCTTGATAAGCATCAAATGTGATTAATTAACATGTTAAATACTCAATACTCGCCTTGTGGATAGCACAACAAACTCATATTAAATATTTAATACTCTATTAACTAATCATGCTAGAAGGCGACGTTCGATATTCCAAATATCATTTGAACGCTTCAGACTTAATAATATTTCTTTAAGGGATTTGTTATTATTTGTCTCATCTTTTTAAGCGCGCATGCACATATATATATAAAATACGCGTCATTTTATTAAACATGCGAAGCATGTTTGTATAAAATATAATATATATAATATTTAGCATGCAATATAGAATACTATATTCTACCCGGATTGATTATGCACTTTTATTCTAGTTTGGTTCACTAGAGCCACCAAGTGAACCAAAAGGTCAAACCTAGGAGTGCAAGAATTTAAATTTAAATATAACTATTACATTTAAACCCTGGCTCCATACAAATGAGTCTTCACGCGTTCCTTGCTCCTTGGTCTCCAATTTCTTCAAAATAATTCTAACTATCTCTATTGCATTAACTATTTAAAATTAAATAGAAACCTTGATCAGCAGTTAAGGGGAAGTACATAGAAAGGAGATAGAATTTTACACTGAGAATAAAACTAGAGAAGACGAGGTACGCAGACCCCATTTTATAAAACCCATTCATTCAAGCATTCAACCAAAATAAATTCCAATCACATTGGTCATAGTCCATAATCAATCCCTTTTATTACCATACATATCATCATACGTATCAATAAAACTTATTCATCTCATGAAAATAAATTCATTCCATATATGTATTAATATCAGTTAATGGGCAAAAGTTTGCTAAACTTTGTTTTTGGAAAAAAAAACTCCTTTATTTCATTCAAAAATAATTCCAAATTAAACTCTTTAATTTTAGCAATTCTGAAATCTCATTTCATATAAAATAAACATCTTTATTTTAAACCTTTATTAATTACATAAACCATTCATTTAATTAAATAAAACAAAACAAAAATTCAGTTCCTGTTCAGTGGCGCAGCTGCGCCAAGAATGTAAAGGGAACCGGCGCAGCTGCGCAGCATGAAAACCAGGAACAGCACCCGGCGCAGCTGCGCAGTAATATTGCCTTGTACCGGCACAGCTGCGCAGCTTCGCAGAATCCGAAAAAATTTTGTTGCCCAGAACTCGATCCAATCGCATATCATACATGTATGGAATCACATAGACTGATAATTAGCACAAGATTGGCTCTGAAACCACTGTTGGGTTTGTACGTAACGCAATCATGCAATCAAATCACATAAATAGGGCGGAAGCGTAAGAAACTAGGTTTTCAAAAATGTATACAAACCCATTACCATGATCATTCTTGTGCATCAATTATCAGTGAATGAAGAAGGAGAAAAACAGAATTATACTTTTGAAGATCCAAGCTTCCTCAGGTACAAGTTCTACTCCTTTGATTCCTTTGATTCCTCTGTAGTGGCTACTTCCCTTGATCAATGTCAGCCACCCAAATGTTTGGCCTCTAACGGTGATCCACCAAGGAAGATGAAGAACTCAGTAAGATGGGTTATTGGCTTAACCCTTGTTTCTATCTCTATAGAATATGTGTACTCCCAACTCTTGAAAAATTCATATACCTTATTTCTGATATAAGACTCTCTTATATAGATATTAGGTTAACCCTCCTAATCCAATTAGAATAGGGTTTTATTTAATTAATTAATTAAATACTTTTAATTAATTTATATCCTAATCTTTATTAGGATTGAGAGAGAGTACTGATATTATATTAATTCCTAAACTCCTTTAGAATTAAAATAATAATAATATTAATAAGACTCCTCTTATTAATTTATATTTAATATTTCTAAAATATTAAATAATAAATATTAAGCTATTTAATTTATTCTATCATCATAGATTAAATTAATTATACTTAATGCATTATTACTATCATGCCATTTTCTTCTTAAATAATTCTTCTTCCTTTTATGGTGTGACCCTTTAGGTTCTCCATATTAAACCGGTTGTGAATAAATCAATTAGAATAATTCTAATCTTATTTAAATAAACAAATTAAACTAATAATCTATTTAAATAAATAACATTTATTCTACAATAGGGGTAAGCCTCCCTAGCGATCAACGACTTTTCAGATAATATAGATTTCAACATTAATCATAAAAGAACCTGTGAGTTAATAGTTACCGTACAATTAAATCCTTCCACCATACAATGTCCCAATTAAATATAAGACATGGATTTAATGTCAAGTCTTAATTTATTTAATCATATGTATTTTGATTAGAAAATGCACAACTCCAAATAATGCAAATTAGAAACCTCTTTCTAATTTCATTCTACCTTGGCCAAGGATTCCTGGGTTGTCATTTAACGAATCACATAGGACATATCTCCTCTTTTACTAGAGGTGGTAGATTCTTTATTGATCATTCATTATCTCCATATGTAACTCATTATACCCAAGCATACCCTATATATGCCTTAAAAGGCCTTAAGGAATTAGTCAAAGTATAATTTGTTACATACAAGATACTATGATGATCTCAAGTCCAAGGATCACATGTACTACTATCACATTAGGAATTCCTATTGACAGGCGAGTAAAACTCCATTAGGTATTCCATAGCGAGTCACGTTCAGTGAACTTATTCTCCAATAAGCACCTACATACTTGCTTTAGTGTCTCCACACAAATGACCATGAGATAAGTCATCCTCATCCAATGAGCAAGCAACATATGTACCAATCTATCCGAATTTACTAATCCCCATTTTAGTAATCCCACAATTGGGAACTATTTTAGTTTTTAAGCTTTCTAAGAATTTAGACCTCATTATCATGATCTCATCATGATTCTAATAGCATTGCTTAAAACTATGGGTTATTTACATATTATAAAAACAGCGCCATGTAGATAATTATATGCCTTAAATGAATATTTTATTAATAAATAAATAAGATTGTTTACAAAGTATGTGCTATGTCATCATACATGATTGGCTTGTATGCACACTACTATCAGGCCCTAGTAATTTGCTCTGCCCAGTTCTGGATATTCTTAACTGTCTTCTGTTGCTCAATCAAGATGTCCTTCAGTGATATGTCACCTCCTTCCTCCAAGCTTGCATTTTCTGTGTCACCCTCAAAATTGTGCTGAGGCTCATAAGAGTCTGGAATGTGCATTCTGGGACGTAAATGGGATTTGGATCCCAATATTGGTCTTGATAATATTCTGATGAAGGGTCTGGGTGATACCCCCAGTCTTGCTAATAGTTGGGATAAGGTTCACTGTAGGAGTACTCACCCCCATACTGCGCCTGTCTATAACTGATAGGCTCCTGATGGCTCGTGTAGCTCCCAGCACCATAGTCATATGTCATTTCTGGCTCTCGACACTGTTGGGCTGCAACAGTATCCAACTTTCTCGAGAGAACCTCCAACTGTGCTGAAAGTGAAGCAATTGGGTTGACTCCATCATTTCCAATTTCCCTTGGTTGCTCTTGCCTTGTACCATTCCATGGATAGAAATTTAATTCCATTGTATCTGGGAAGAAAATAAATGAAGAGAATTAAAACAAAAATAGAAAGTTTAAATTAAGACTAATTTGATTTAAACTAATGTTGGCAACAGTTATCCAAATGGTTCCCCGACAATGGCGCCAAAAACTTGTTGGTCCGATTAGATGACACAATTAACGCGTAAGTATACGCGGCCAGCAAGTAATAAAGTGAAAGTACAGATATTGTCCCACAGAGAATTAATGGATAAAAGGTCGCCAAAGCACTAGCACATAATCATTTCAGTCTTATTTAAACGAGCGGTAAAGAGATGAAATTTAAACTAAGTTAACTAGACAAGGAATTAAGATTAAACTAATTAATCCTAGGGCAAAAGCAGCTAATGAAGGCATGAGATTCTAATTTCCCCTAATGATTCATCTAAGTCGTTCCACTTCCAATTAGGTCAAATTAATCGTTAAGTGTACTAGCCGAGAACACGAAAGTGAGAGAAAGCCATCTCTCTATGCACTTAATCCATATCACGTGCAATCCACAGGTGATAGAGCGCACGTGAACACCCACATTATCTAAACCCCTATATGTCTATGGTGTTTACAAATAAATAGGGTTTTAGGTCAAGTTCTCATTTGACTACGGGCGGTGCTTTGGTATATGTCTATCCTAAGCACAAATCATACATCCAACGCCATGTGAACGTACAATCGCCCACTACTACGATTAGATCTAAACCCACACTTCGTCTTTCAATCCCATGTGGGTTATTACAGTAATTAATCATGACTCAATTAAGCAATGAAAGCATATATCGCAGTAGACAATCACTTAACAATCAATAGGAACCAACATGGGAGAGAAATCATCATAGACTACTCACTAAGTTCCATTGGAACCTCAAAGTATACTTTAAGTCATAGACAACTCAAACATACCATCCACATGTTGAATAAGCATCATAAGAACACAAATATGAATCAAAGAGAAAATAAGGGTAAGAAATGCAAATCTGATTCCTCTTGATCAAAATACGAATCCTTGATATTCTTTAAATGTTTCAACCATCAAGTCTAATAAAACCCTAGAACATTAACTACTATAACCTAGTCTAATCTCTACTTCTATTCTACTCCTAGACAAGAAATGTAAAAGAAAATGAAAATAGAAGGAGAAAGTTAGGGCTTGAACTCCCAATCGGAGGATTACTTTATGTGTAGCCAAAAATGCCCCTTATATACTTCCTACTCAGTCTGCCTGGAAAAGCCCCAAGCCAAAACCGAAACTGCTGGGCTAAAAATTAGTCAACTGGGTATCAAGACCGGCGCAGCTGCGCCGGCTCCCTGACCAATGCCTGCGTAGCTGCGCAGGGGTAAGATGCTGGAATTCTTGCTGCTTTGTCCCTACTTTCTCCTGCTGCCCTTCTGAATTCCTTCTTGACTCTAATTGCTCCTAGCTTCTGCCCATTACCTAATGCCAATGTCTTGTTCGCTCTTGTTCAGTCCATCACATGCCATAACTTGGTTAAGCTTTGCTCCTTTTTAGCACCTTTTAATCATTTTAAGCTCAATTTGCACCCGGAGAGTCCAAAATACATAAATCTATAAAAGTAAACATAAATACATGAAAAGCTACAATACACATGAGTTTAAGCAACAATAGAAACGAGTTGATATCTAAATAAGTGGTTATAAAACCACTTATCAAACACTCCCGGGGCTGTGACGCCCCCAAATTCGGATCCCCAGAACCTCGGACCTGTTACGTTACGATACATCATTTCTATAACTATTGCGGAAGATATAAACATAAATGGTTTATACATTAACTTTTACAACATAATTCCCAAGGTCTATAACCTTAACTTAATACCTGCATTCAGTATCCTACATAACATACAATGTCATTTGTATCCTATACTATTATAATTTTAACCGTATAATAATTCCATCCTGGAACTTGTCTTTGCCTTTGATTGTGTCCGAAGTTTCTTCTTTGATCTGAAATGTTTATCATGATATAGCAAGGGTGAGCAACGACTTTGCTCAGCAAGTTTAAATACAACAAGGATATATCATGATTGAAAGAAAGAATAAGCTTTCGAATTTTCAACAATATAATAATTGTGAAAGAGCATAAATCAGAGTTTCAATAAATGAATGGTTGAACCAATAATGTTTAACGTCAACAAGGACCATGAACAACTTTAACTGACCCTTAGGGTAATGAAGGTGATCACCCTTTCATACCTGATGAACATATGCAACATGCACTAAGTGCTAATCAATAATCAGTATAAATGTGAATAATTAACAATAATTATTCACGAACATGCTTTGAAATATAACTCAAAGTTGAGTTAGAGAAAACTTACCTGTATCATCGATTACTCCTACGCAATATAATTTAATCACTTTATTGTAAAGACCTGTCAGTTATAACATTGATCTTTCAATTAGCATAACATACCTTATAAGTAAACTATCTAACATTTAAACACATAGTCAAATATTAGATAACCTTAACACTATACATATACACAAGTCTAAACCTAGCACACATCGAGTCTTTAATAATATTCAATATAGTATACTGAGTGGTTTCCCACAAACAACTAACAAATTAGTTTCCGTCCAGTCTACACTATTTTCACAGTGAGTTAGATCGGTTACTAATTCGTAGATCCCTTCCCTATATGAAGGAATTGTTTAGCCCAGCTACTATACATCAACCATTAAAGAGTACGATTGTACTACCTTAGACTTAACACTACTGTATCAGATAACATATGAATTAACACTTAGTCTTTCATTTTATAAGTCCTTTATAATTTAGTAAGTCGAATACCTAATCCAGCAACCTGGATTCAGATTGAATTTCAATTTAGTAACTAATTCCTAATCCAGCAGACTGCATACAACTAACCTCCAATCCAGCAAGCCTGGATTCAAATGACATCCAATCCAGCAAGCCTGGATTCAAACTGACATCCAATCCAGCAAGCCTGGATTCAACTAATCTCAATTCCAGTAAGCCTGGATTCATCAATCCTTCAATCTAGCAACCTAGATTATCTAAACAGACCAATCCAGCATCCTGGATTATTCAAACAGATCATTCTAGCAACTTGATGGTCAATCTAGCAAACCAGATTGCAATCCAGCAACCTAATACCCAATCCAGCAAGCTGGATTCCCCTTTTTTAATCTAAACATCTTATTATTATTTTTTTATCTTTTTTCCACACATAACTACATGTATTCCATACACAAAAAAAATATTTTAGGAATTTTTCAATTTCTTTTAGTATTTTTTAAAAATCCATTTCTAGTTAATTCCTTAAGAAATTTGCTACATCACGCTTAACTCTAGAAATTCCCCAACTCTTGGCGGGATCTTACACATGTTATCGTGAGCATCCAGTTTAAATTTCGTGGCCATCGGATTTATACAACTCAGGTTATAGCGATTTTTATCGAAAAAACGCAAATATTGAAATAGTCATAACTTGCTCAATTTAACTCGAAATGAGCTCATTTTTGGACATAAGCTACTTTATAACATATATTTTAATATCCCAAAAGGCCAAAATTTATTTCATAAAATAAGTGGACGAAACTACCCTTACAATTTCCGGACATATTGTATTTTATCATTTTCAGTTTTTGCGTCCTTTGCTAAAAACTGTCCAAACGAAAATCTACATGGAGTTTTTTATGTGATTCCACTTGAAAAAGTTAGAAGACTTCTAGATCTAACTCCAGAAATTGACCACACTCAAAAATTCAAAATACATTAGGAGATATGGTCGTTTGAATTTCATGTTACGTTTTTCCCAAAAATAGTTTTTCTAATCTTTGTATTTTCGAAGAAATCTTCCAAGATCTCTTGATCAATCAAACATTAGCCACCATAAACCATTATAATACATACTAATACACCTTAAAATCATGGATCTATCATGATCCCTGATCTATTACACCAAACATACACCAAATACAAGGAAAACATAATCAAGGCTAAGAAAATCAAGGTTTTCTAACTTTTAAAACATAGTTTAATTTTTCTTGCTTTTGTTCTAATTTTTGATACACCAAAAGGTTAGATCTACACATAATACACTCTAGATCATGTAGATCTAGAGTTTTGAAGTTCAAAAACACAAACCCTTTATTTCATCAAAACAAAGAAAACAAAATTTATAGTTTTAGGGTTTTATACCTTCTTGGAACATCTTCTTCCTTCTTGTTCATAGAGTTTGTTTATGGGACTTTGATAATCTACAAAACCCTCTCTCTTTTCCTCTAAGGGCTGCCGAATGGCTTCTCTTCTCTCTCTCTCTATTGGGTTTTCCCTTTTTTGTTAGCTAATAAGAGATGAGAGAGAAATGGAATGGATTTATTTGTTAAAGTGGCCAAGATTTTTAGTGGTTGTTAGTAAAAATGTATATAGATATATGATATATATATCTATATACATCTCCCAATATCTCTCTTACTTTCTCTCTCCCACACTTATTAAATGGTTGCTTACACATTTGGTTAAATGATGAGGTACATTAATAAGATGACACATAGGTGGGTAGGTAAGGAGTTGGTGGGAGTTGGTATAATGTAATCATTACACCACATGACTCTTCCCTCTCTCCTTCTTCACTTGACCGAATATTGCCCTTCATTTTGCCCCTAATTGGTTTATTTTCATTAAAATATTTTATCCACTTAACAAATATCCCACCAAAAATCCCTTAACAATTGGGCTAAAGTCTTAGGCTCCAAATTAATTCTTTTAGACTTGCTTAATAAAATAGTTGGGCTATGTAAATTAACATAGTTCACTAACTTTAATTCTATTCTACCCTAATCATTTAATTAGGATTTTTATTCACCACATTTGTAATTTAATTCCTTACTCAAATATATTTAATTACTGAACCCAATTAGACTTGCTTTAATAAATTGAGATAATAAAATAAATTCCTTAGAGTTAGTTAATATATTCAATATTAGTATACTCCCATGACATAACTCTTAGGTTATTTAATTCCTATACCTAATTTATATATTAGGCAACATTTGTGACGCCCCAAAAATAGGTTCAATACCAACCCATTCTGAGTCGCCAAATACATGATACAGAATTCAAATACAATCTTTTATATCACACGGTCGTGCAAAATACGACCATACAACTGTGAGTGTCAATACAAATATGTAGAAAATATTAACATTCAAACTAAGTCTTCATTACAATTATTATCACACTATTTATTAGAAATAGTGAGGACTACTACTGCTCTAACTCGGACCATCACTCTGTCCCCCGACTAGTTCCTGCGATATTCTCATTTTCTGAAGAAGACAATAGATGAAAAAGGTGAGCTCAACTAGCCCAGTTAAAAATATTATAACTAAGATAATAAAGAACAATTTATCGTTAGTCTTCAGATAAAATATTATTGACAACAAGTTTTAGATCAATATTCGCAGCGGAAATAACAATTCATTAGAAGAGTTAAGTAGAGAATGAAGTCTACTATCTTCTATGATTTAAAAGTCAATCATCAATATTTTATTCCTGTAACATCAATAAATATACATCTCGAATCAAATATTCATCTTTGCACTACAGGCCAAAGATATTTATTTGTATCACCAGTGGTCATGTTCATCTCAACACTTGTTCATCTTTGCACTACGGCCAAAGATATTCATCAGGTAATCATTCATCTTCGCTCTACAGGCCAAAGATATTCAGTTATATAACCATTTAGGACTGAGGATGAAGAAAAATAATATAAATAACGAATCCAATGAGATAAAGGACAAAGATTAGGGATTCATAATTTAGTTTATCCAAGTTCAAGAATATTCCATAATAATATTTTGTCGAACAAAATTCAAGAATGAAGATCAAAACTTGGATCCAATCAAAGATAGGAACCTTAACAGGCAACTTGGACAAATAGAAGAAAATTTAATTTTTTTCGTGAATAGTGCCGTATACGTGAATAGTGCCGCATACATGAATAGTAACCCCGATGGAAAAAGTAAGAATTTCATAATAAAATCCATGACAATATTTTGGTATAATGATATTAAAAAGAATAACATCATTTACGAAAGAAAATAACATCCCTTACCTTAACAGGAGAGTAGTTTTGACCAAAATATCGGATATTATATGGACGAAAACTTACACTGTTATCAACGCTCGAAGTATCTAAATACTCACAAGAAATACGCTCGATATTATAGAGAGAAAAGTTTCTGATTCTGGTGTGATTTTTATTTCTAACTAAGCACCCTATTTATAGAAAAATGTCAGGACACCAAAATAGACTTTTGAAACCAACGGAGCATTTCTTCAAAGTTTGGCAGGTTGGCAGCATACCAAGATTGATCAAAGACTTTTCCACCAAAAATCCCACATGCTTTATATAATAAATATATATATTAAAATATTTATTTTTGAAACTTCAATAATTCATAATAATAGCCCTTTTATCAGAAAAATACAAATTCTATACCTTCTCTATAGGAAATTTAATTCTCTACAACTTTGTAGAAGGAAGTTTTTCCAAATTCCCAACCGAAAATGACCGAAATTCACAAACGGATGATTTTCCACACCAAAAATACTGATAAAAATATCTCAGCACTAATTCCTTCTTTTATATCCACAAATAAATATTTTTTTATCATATAAATCAATAATTAGTTATTCACCCATAATATTACAAAACTATAATATTGACAACCAGGTCGTTCCTAGGAAAAAGGGGGCCTTCCGATAAGAATTTTTCCTTACTATCGCGCAATTAAATAACCCCTGCTAGACAGAACTTCCTTAGACATTGCCAATAATGCTATCTAATAATATTATTCAAATAATATAAATTATTGATTTGATAATTTGAAATACTGTGCAATGATAATTATTGAATCAATAATACAAAATATCAACGGTAGCAATTATTGAATCAATCATATAAAATATCAACGTAGCAATTATTGAATCAATAGTATAAAATCTTGAACAGTAATTACTGTAACAATAATTGAGTAAGTGCCTTCTTACGTAAGAATCAATAATTCAAAATACTGTGCAATACCGTGTGCTACTGTGCAACAACGCTTATTACTGAATTTTTATCACCGGATATTTCAACATTTTAACGGTAACAGTTTTACCGTTATTTATAAAAAGGTTATTTCTGTCGCTTTCTATATCCGACAGTTATTCCGTTATGGGGCCCACAAATGGCTGCGCCGTCGTACGAATATTCCCCTACAACAAGAATATTCCACGACCAAACAAATATTCTACGACAACAATGAATATTTTATAACAGCTTGCTTATTTAGAAAATATTTGCACATTTCACCCACAACTTATCACATTTATCAAATCAACACCTTACTAGTTCAAAATAATATATACAGAAAATTAAATCTTTATTTATAAAATTCGGGGTCTTACATCCTCCCCTCCTTATGAAATTTCATCCTCGAAATTGACGTACGTACCTGGTATGTCGAAGAGGTGAGGATACCTTGCTTTCATTTTAGATTCTAAGTCCCAGGTCATTTCTTCAATAGCATGGTTTCTCCACAAAACTTTAACTTGAGGTATAATTTTCAAGTGTAGGACATGCTCCTTCCTATCCAAAATCTTGACAGGTACCTCCTCATACGTTAAATCTTCAGCTATCTCGTCCGGTTCTAACTCAATAATGTGGTTTGGATCTTTCACATATTTACGCAACACGGATATGTGAAAAATATTATGAACACGAGACATGCTTGGAGGTAAAGCGAGTCTATAGGCCACATTTCCTACTCGGTCAAGGATCTCAAATGGACCAATGAATCGTGGATTGAGCTTTCCTCTCTTGCCAAACCTCGTAACTCCCTTCCACGGAGCAACACATAATAACACATGGTCCCCACCATTAAATTCCACATCCTTTCGATGAAGATCCACATAACTCTTTAGTCGATCTTGTGCGATTTGTATCCGTTACCGGATCATTTGAATCTTTTCCATAGTCATACGTACTAACTCTGGTCCCAATAATGTTGTTTCACCCACCTCGTCCCAGCATACTAGAGAGCGACACTTTCGTCCATACAACGCTTCGAATGAGGCCACGCCTATACTTGCCTGATAACTGTGGTTGTAGGAGAATTCCATCAATGGTAAGTACTTATCCCAACTCCCTTTGAAGTCTAGAACACAGAGTCTCAATAGATCTTTAAGAGTTTGAATAGTCCTTTCTGATTGTCCGTCCGTTTGAGAATGATATGCCGAACTGAATCGTAAATCCGTGCCCATAGCTTTCTGCAAACTGACCCAAAATTGTGAAGTGAATCTTGGGTCACGATCCGAAACTATGGATATTGGCATGCCATGCAATCTCGCAATCTCATTCACGTATATATGAGCAAGACGTTCAAGGGAATAAGTCTCTCGTATAGGCAAGAAATGAGCAAACTTGGTTAATCTATCAATAATAACCCAAATCGCATCTATACCTTGAGAAACCTTGGGAAGACCCGTAACGAAATCCATCGTAATGTGTTCCCACTTCCATTTTGGAATCTCAAGTGGTTGCAATGAACCCTTTGGCACTTGATGCTCCGCCTTTACACGTTGACATGTTAAACACCTCGAGATAAACTCCGCGATCTCTCTCTTCATATTGCTCCACCAAAATGTATGTCGAAGATCACGATACATTTTAGTACTCGCATGATGGATTGTAAACGGTGTGTTATGTGCCTCCATCATGATTCTATACTTCAAGTCAGAATCGTTAGGAACACAAAGTCTGGAGTTGACTCGAGGTATTCCTTCTTCATCAATCCTTGCTTCTGGAATAGCACCTTCTTGCACCTTCTTTTTCATATTCATCAGCTCCGGGTCTGTAGCTTGAGTAGCTTTAACTTTATCAATCAAAGTTGGTTCTACGCGTATACTTGACATCATCATATGGGTCCCCAGAGTCTTGAACTCTATCTCCATCTTTTGTAAATCACACAAAATAGGCCTTGATAGCATCACATTTGTTCTCGCATATGATCTTCTACTCAACGCGTCAGCTACCACGTTCGCTTTTCCAGGATGGTATTGAATTGTATGATCATAATCTTTCAATAGCTCAAGCCAACGTCGTTACCGCATGTTGAGTTCCTTTTGAATGAAGAAATATTTGAGGCTCTTATGATCCGTACAGATCTCCACTTTCTCTCTATACAGGTACTGTCTCCAGATCTTTAATGCAAAAATGACAGCTGCCAACTCTAGATCATGAGTAGGATAATTCCTCTCATATTCTTTGAGTTGTCGCGAGGCATAGGCTATGACTTTCCCATGTTGCATGAGAACACATCCTAACCCTTTGCCTGAAGCGTCGCTGTAAATGACAAATCCATCCGAACCAGATGGTATCGTCAGAACAGGTGCCGAAATAAGTCTCCTCTTGAGCTCTTGGAAGCTCTCCTCGCATTCCTCGCTCCAAACGAATTTTGTATCTTTCCGAGTCAACAGAGTTAATGAAGTAGCGATTTGAGAAAATCCCTCTACGAACCTTCGATAATAACCAGCTAAGCCCGGAAAGCTTCGTACTTCGGTCACCGACTTAGGTTGCTCCCAACTTTGTATTGCTTCAATCTTCGACGGGTTAACAGATACTCCACGTTTCGATACCACGTGCCCAAGTAATGCTACTTTCTCAACCCAGAACTCACATTTCTTCAGCTTGGCATATAGCTTGTTCTCACGAAGCTTTTGAAGTACCAGCTTCAAGTGGTGCTCATGATCTTCACGACTTTTAGAATAAATGAGGATGTCATCAATAAAGACAACAACGAACTGATCCAAATATTCCTTAAATATACGGTTCATCATATCCATGAAAGCAGCAGGAGCATTAGTCAATCCAAAAGACATGACTAAGAACTCATAATGCCCGTACCAAGTTCTGAAGGCAAATTTTGAAATATTTTAAGTTTTAATCTTCAGCTGATGATATCCAGAACGAAGATCAATCTGTGAAAAGAATTGTGCTCCTTGCAACTGGTCGAACAGGTCATCAATACGAGGTAGCAGATACCTATTTTTGATGGTGACATGGTTTAACTCCCGATAGTCAATACAAAGTCGCATACTCTCGTCTTTCTTCTTTACGAATAAAATAGGTGCACCCCAAGGAGACGTACTAGGACATATAAAATCGATGTCTATCAACTCCTGTAGTTGGACCTTTAACTCCTGAAGTTCAATAGGAGCCATTCGATATGGGATTTTAGAAATGGGTTTTGTACCGGGCTCAAGGTCAACAAAGAATTCAACTTCACGTTCTGGGGGTAGATTGGGAAGTTCTTCCGGAAATACATCTGGAAACTCATTAACAACGGAAATATTATTCAAATCTGACGTATTCTGGTTTAGATCAGTGACATGAGCTAAGAAAGCTTGACATCCGTTTTTCAATAAACGAATAGCTTTATGACTTGAAATGATATTGATTGATTTTAGGGGTTTGGTTGTTTGAATTTGCACAACAGGTTGGTTAGGAATATGAAAACTAACAACCTTACGAAAATAATCAATTTTGGCATGATAAGTGGGTAACCAATCAATTCCTAAAATCACATCAAACGCAAGTATTTTCAAAGATATAAGATCAACAGGTAGGGTGAGGGTACCAATTTGAATCAAGAAAGATTTGTAAACTATGGATGTAACAAAGGTTTCTCCCAACAGAGTTTCAACAGATAAGTCAAAGTCTAATTTATTAGAAGTCAAGTTCAAATGTTGAGCACAAGCAGGTGAAATAAAAGAATGGGTAGCACCGGTATTTAATAAGGTGTAAACTTCGCAAGAGTTTATGATTAGCTTACCCGTAATCACCTAGTGTAGGTTTCTCGTGTTTGGGGCTGTCACGACAAACACTCTTCCAGGAACCACCGACTTTAACTTATCCGAAACCGCCTTTGGAATCACCACCCCCGCTGGACTTGGTTTCGCTACAGGACAATCTCGAGCTATATGTCCTTCTTTTCCACAGTTATAGCATGCTTTGAATTGTTGTAGGTAGTTTGGGCTGATGTGTCCCTCTTTCCCGCATTTATAGCATACGACCGGTGGTCGTTCTCCTCCCCTAGAAATAGTTGATGCTGGTGCTGATGTCGACGTCTTCACATTCTCATTGTTGTACCTTTTCTTCTTGAAATCTCCTCCCGATTCACTTTTTCTACTATCATGGCCACGATTACTACCGGAGTGGTTACCGCTTCTGTCATGATACTTTTCTCCCTGCTGGTTGTCATTGTTCCGATGACTGCTGCCACCGATACGACCTTGGTTGTTGTCCCTTGGTTGAACATAATCACTATCTCATTCTAACAACTGGGCCCTGTTTACTACATCCGAATATAGAGAAAATTTATGAGAAATGAGGTATTGATGAATTTTAGGTTTTAAACCTCTCAGAAACATCCGCGCCATACGTTCCTCATTCTCCACCAAATGAGGTGAAAACCTGGACAACTCAGCGAACTTAGCCTCGTACTGGGATACAGTCATGTTGTTCTGTTCTAGTATGATAAACTCTACCTCCTTCATATGACGA
This sequence comes from Panax stipuleanatus, assembly GCA_020205555.1. Classification (NCBI taxonomy): domain Eukaryota; kingdom Viridiplantae; phylum Streptophyta; class Magnoliopsida; order Apiales; family Araliaceae; genus Panax; species Panax stipuleanatus. Next base: position 90,565,726 of record CM035121.1, read on the forward strand.
ATACTTTCTAGAAAGTACTTGTCATTGAACAGTTTCTGGAACTCCTCCCAAGACATCTTGAGTGCGGCAGGCTTGGTACGCTTCACAGATTTCCACCAGTAATCTGCCTCTCCACGGAACATAAAGGTGGCAAATGGAACCTTATGTTCCTCCGTGCATCCCAAGACATCAAATATCTTGGTAATTTACTTAACCCACGTCTCCGCCTTGATCGGATACGACTTTCCCAAAAACTATGGTGGTCCCAATTCTTTGAACTGATTGGCAGTGACAATTCGCGTGTTGTTATTATCTTCACCTGTATTTTGCACACGAGTCTCCCTCGTCTGGTTTTGCATGAACTGCAAAAAGATTCTAAACAAGTCATCGTTTATCGTCTGATTAGTGTTATTTTCAGGATGAACATTGCCTTCCTGTTGCACGTTCTCCTGGTTGGTGATTAAAGGTGTCTCCACGGTCTCATTCACTCCATTGTTAACATTCTCAGCTGCCATTCTCAAATACTACCATAAAACAAGGGTTAATTAAACAAATTAAAATATCACATATTAACCCTATGTTCCTGTAACGACCATGAATTTTAAACTCCTTATTAATTAAATATGTGATTTAATTTTAACGAGTTAGTTTTGTGAGCTTATTTAAACCTTATGTGGTTATGTGAATTTGTGAAATGATTAAGGGAGTCACTAACAGTTTATTTAAATTAGTGGACTAACCCTAAGACTTTAATATTAGAGAATTGATAAGATTATTAATAATTAAATATTCAATTTATTTGAATATCGTGGCAGGATTTGAACGTGTTTGATTAATTTCAATTATGATTAATTAATTGTTAATGTGTTGATTAACAATTATTATGAATAAATAATAATTAATGAATGAGAGATTAATAAATATAATAATATTATATTTACTTGATTAATTATTTCATACAAGCATGCGATATGTTAAACCTTTAATATATGGTAGTTAACTATATATTATATATAGTACAAGGAGACACATTAATATGACTATACATTATAAACTATATAGTAAGAATAATTACATTATGAGAGTTACATATTAATGTTTATGTGACAATACATGTGTGGGAAAACATTAATGTATTCCTCATCAACATATAGTAATATCAATAAATAATTGATCTCAGTAAGTTATTATAATGATAACAATTATAATAATGAGTAATAATAATACCCAATTGCTTTACATTCGGTATTAAGGAAAATGTACATGGATTATATGTCGTGTACCTATTCATTATTAATTGCTATTTGAAATAACATGGTAACACCCATTTAAATATATATGGAATGGATACATGTAGCTTAAGTATATACTATGTGTATATATATATCAAATAACCTAAGTGTATTATATTATATAGCCTAAGTATGGGCATATATTATACACACATTGCAAGATTGCTGAGATTAGTGGTTCTCCCATAATTAGAGTTCCATCCTCAATTTCCTCTCCTTCACGTGAACAACCACAAGCCTACACTAGCCTACTCTCTTCTCAAATTCACAAATTCTAGCTCATGATTATAAGAGATGTGGGATTCATGATTGAATCCACCAACTCTCACCAACTTCTTCTTATCCATTATACATTATTGCAATCCTTTGAATTGATTTGGAGGATAATAGTATTGTCTGGTTATTGAATTGGCTATATATAGAGGTTTCTCCTTCATCTTTTGAGTTGCTGAGATTTTCCTAAGTATAGCATTATATTGAGTAAATTGATGTGAGAGATATCAGTAAGGGAGAGTACCATAGCAGCAAGTTCATATCGACAGAGGTATAACATTTACCTTCTTGTTCCTCATTTTTTTGTAAATTTTCTAAAATTCTTGATTCTTGAATGAAGATGGATTGATTGTTAAGTTGATTTGGGATATGTTGTTAAGTACTTTATAAGGTTATAATCATGTTAGTTATATAATATGACTGGAATGGAACTGAATTCGTATGAATTTTTGTGTTGGGTTTAAAGTTACTGCCGAAGCAGCCTGTTCTTGGATTGGCCGGACACCGGCGCAGCTGCGCCGGGTTTATACCTGGTCCCTGCGCAAGTTTCTGTGACCACTTTTTGTTTCCTGCTTCTGTTATGCTGCTTTGATAACAGTTGGTATCAATTTTAACATGCATAAAAGATGATGTCAACTCATAGTACATGTTCCTTGATGCCTACATACAAAATTTTGACCATGTAGTACATGTTATGGAAAGAAAGCTTATGGTTTTAAAATGAACCTAGACTAGTTAAAGTGGACTTTGTCAATAAACTTAGCATATGTACATTCTGATTTTTTGCAAGCATGATAGTGTCGTTTATATGAACATAAAATGCATGATTGAAGTATTGAACACACTAGTATACTTGTTTGAAAGACTCAAAGGTTTACAAAAGAAAACTTATAGTTTTAAATGCGAACTTTGTCATATAAGTAGCATGTTTATATTCTAATTTTTAGAACATGACCGTATGGTCTATATGGAGATGAGAACTTAGCTTAAAGTGTTAGTCATACACTAGCATAATTGATTTAAAGTTTCAAGAGGTTTTTCAAGCGAAACTTAAAAACTTTCAAGGTAAACATAACCAAGACTTGTGTCGTTTAGATTGGGACCACTTGAATACATGTATGTGACTTATATAAGCATTCTAGTACATGTGAATCACAGCTATGAGATGCTTTACATATATCGTATTGTCCTTGTGTACATAGTATATTTTTGAAAGAAAACTTAAGATGTGAAAGTAAATAACATCAAATATCATGTGAATGATATTATGACCATGCGAGCATGTGTATTAGAGTTCGTTATTCCTATAAGCATATTAACATAGACCTCGTTTGGTCAAAGCGTGAAATTCGCATATGCGCGTATTTATAAGAAATGAATTTCTGAAGCATGAACTACGTGATTAAAGTATATGTGTGTAGTATACTCGAGCATACATATTATATATTATTTAGCTTTGTTATATGAAAACATGACTTTAGTAATCAACTTTGAAGCATGAACTTGTATTAGTTAAATGATGTGAATTACCGGCATGAAAACATGACTTTAAATTGGATTAGGATGAGTATGCTAGGTTTTCAAACTTGAAATTATAAAACTTATAAGCATGTGTGTTGATTTATAACTTGAAGTGCTATGTGTTCAAGCCTATATTGATGTATAGTAACTAGATAATCTAAAGTTATTAAATCTAAGACATGATTAGATTGACTTACGTGAATTATGGGATAAACCTATGTGATGATTTTATTCTTGTAAGTGTAGACTCATATTAGTTTACACATACTAATTGAGAGGCCTCCTTATTAATGTTAGGTTATTTCAACGAGATTTAATTAAAGCTAGAACTTATTCGTAGCTGAACAAACAGGCAAGAATTCTAAATTCTTGCACTACCTTATTCAATGAATCGTGTAAGTGAGTTTCTTAACTTCACTTGATTTGAATACAAGTTCTCTTACACTCTTTATTGTGCAAGTTCCTATCCTTCTCATATTGTATTGAGCAGGTTATTATCGTATTGACAGTTAACTATTTAAAGCTTGAACTTTATTTCCAAGCATGCTATTAGGTGGTTTAATTACTTTACAATTATTCCACATCGATATTATTGTTATTCGCACTTGGTGCACTTGAGTTCGTACAGTCTTGGACTTGTACATCATTTAAAGTTCTACAATTCTTGAACTAGTGTCAGATAGAGTCTGAACCCTTGTTCGGTCAAACAGGTATATGAAATTTTATAAAAGCTATCCAAACCAATTGATGGTAAGGATTCTTAGACTGAAAGAACACCCTTATATTATAAGGGAGTAATAGTTATCTAACATAAGATATAAACAGCAGAGTTGAATGTTATGCATATACATGGCGTACACGAGGGTGATCCCCTCAAGTACTTATTTTGTAGCCAGTAACCAAAGGGTCAATCAGCTATTGATTCCGTTGGAGTTTTATAGTTCGAAGTCTACTTGACTATCAGTTATTCTAAAAGCAATCATTATTCTTGCTTCCGATATTCATATTGTTGAATTCATTGTCAGATATTTTCTATTCATCATGATATATCCTTTATTGTTGTATTTAAACTTGCTAAGCAAACTTGTTGCTCATTCTTGCTATATCATGACTTGTATTACAGTTAAGCCCGAGACTTCAGGGAAGGACAAGGGTAAAGGAAAGATGTAGGATTAGTTTGCAAGAAGCAGACTTTATCTTTATGTTTAATTAAATTACTGTTATATAATATGAACCCTAATGACTATTCTAGGGTATGTTTGTATGTTTGTATTTTGGTTATCGAATCTTGGGACTAGTAACATCTTTTGAATGAACGACATACGTTTATTATATTTCTGCATTTAGTTAATGTATGTTGTTTAGAGGTGGATATTTGTATTGTTTCGTGACGACCGGACCGGGGTCAGAGGACCTGGATTTGGGGGTGTCACAGGTTGGTATCAAAGCTTTAGGTTATAAACGTTAGGAATGCGAAACCTAGGTTATAATCTTAGTAGAAAACTCAAGTAGAGTATGTAAGTGATGGGTTGAGGAGATCCATCGGGTTTTATTGTGATACTGAAGTTGTTTATTTGAAGCAAATATGATTGATAGACGTCTTAAACTTCTTAATGCTAACATTAATAGCATATCACGTAAAGCCTAATGTTTTCTTCCTTTCCTCAGGATCATGCCGCCTAGGAGACTACCACGGAACCAGAGGGAGGAAGGATCCATTAATAATGGCGGAGGGGAAAATGTCGACCCTATGTAGAACTTCGTTAACTTGTTAACTGAGGCAATGCAGAACAGACCCCAGCTAGTAGCAGAGCAGCCAAGACATCACTTGGCGAGCTTTAAGGACTTTAAATTGGTAGGACCACTCGAGTTTCGGGGAACCTTAGACCCAATCGAAGCCCAAACCTGGATAAAAGAGATGGAGAAAGTGTTTGAGGTCGCACGAGTGGCCGAAGCACAGAAGACGAGTTTTGCCACTTTCATGATGAAGGGCAAAGCTAACTATTAGTGGAAGGCCAATAAGGGAAAAGCAGGCGAAGGAGTTATTCCTTGGGATAAATTTAAGGAACTATTCTCGAGAATTACTTCTCGGAGAATACGCAACAGGATATGGAGGTTAAGTTTCTAGAGTTGAAACAAGGTAGTATGTCTGTCGCAAAGTACGCAACAAAATTTAATGAGTTGGCCCGATTCGCCTCACACCAAGTGGACACGGAGGCTAGGAAGGCAAGAAGGTTTGAATTAGGACTGAAACCTTGGGTGCAGAAAGCAGTCACATTATTAAAGATTAAGACATTCTCTGATCTACTGGAAAGGGCTATCATTGCTGAAGGAGGCAATGAAGCCATTGCTCATTTTAAACAAGAAAAGAAGACCGGTCAGGAGGGACAGAAAGGGGGAAGCAGCGGAGGCAGCTTCCCCAACAAGCATAAATGGTCGGAGAGCCAATCCTCTGGAGGTAACAAGTCCGGGGGAGAGGCCAAGAAAAGTGTAAAGTGCAACAACTGTGGGACGAATCACTCGGGGGAGTGCATGAAGGGAAAGAGTGTTTGTTACCGTTGTGGACAACCGGGGCACATGGCCCCTCAGTGTCCGAATAAGCAGAAAGGAGGGTGTTTCTCGTATGGAGCCCCAGACCACCAAATCAAGGACTGCCCAAAGAAAAAGGGCGATGCAGCTAGCGGTAATCGCAACAACAACAACAATGGACTGAGCATCGGAGGGCCAGCCAGTCAAGCTAACAGAACAACGGCACGCACGTTCAACATGACCGTATAGGATGCGGTGGAGTCCAAGGACGTGGTGTCAGGTATCATCCCAATCAACAATATAGATGCATATGTGTTATTTGATTAGGGTGCTACCTGCTCTTTTATTTCCGAAGAATTTGCTAAACGGTTAGACTTACCCCGTGAAAGATTATAACACCCTATGAACGTAGAAGTAGCGAACAAGGAAATTATTCCCATAGAATACATTCATAGGAACTGTTATACCGAATTACGAGAATTTAAGCTCAGAGTGGATTTGATACCGATTTATTTGGGGGAGTTCGATGTAATCCTTGGAATGGATTGGTTATCGGTTCACGGAGTAGTTATTGATTGTAAGAAGAAATATGTATGCCTTAAGACTCCAAATAAGTCGAAGGTAGTATTTCATGGTAGTAAATCGTTGAGACAATCTCATTGTCTGACGTTGATGCAAGTGCAGAGATTGCTTAGGAAGGCTTGTGTAGGTTATTTGGCTCACGTGGTTGATACTCGACGAGTCGAGGGTGAACTGGGTCAGATACCTATTGTAAGGAAATTCGTCGATGTCTTCCCATACGAGATTTCGGGATTGCCACCAGATAGAGAAATTGAGTTTGCCATTGATTCGGCACCAGGGACAGCACCGGTATACAAAGCGCCGTATCGTATGGCACCGATAAAGATGAAAGAACTGATGGCTCAATTACAAGAGTTGTTGGATAAGGGATACATTCGACCGAGCGTATCACCGTGGGGAGCGCCAGTCTTATTCATGAAGAAGAAAGATGGATCGCTCAGACTTTGTAATGACTACCAAGAGTTGAACAAGGTCACCATTAAGAACAAGTACCCATTGCCTAGGATTGACGATTTGTTTGATCAGTTGAAGGGGGCGAAGTACTTTTCAAAGATTGCCTTGAGGACCGGCTATCATCAACTGAAGGTGAGGCCGGAGGATATTCCAAAGACGGCATTCAGAACTCGGTATGGACACTTTGAGTTTTTGGTAATGTCATTCGAATTGACGAACGCGCCAGCAGCATTTATGGACTTGATGAACAGAGTGTTCAAATAGTATTTGGATAAGTTCGTTATCGTATTCATCGATGACATTCTGGTGTATTCAGATACGGAGGAAGAACACGTCGAGCATCTTCGAATAGTGTTGGAGACATTAAGAAGAGAGAAGTTGTATGCAAAATTCTCCAAGTGTGAGTTTTGGTTGCAGAGAGTGCAGTTTTTGGGGCACGTTATCGACAAGAATGGTGTTTCGGTGGATCCAGCAAAAGTAGAAGCGGTTATTAATTGGGAGCAACCGAAGACGCCAATCGAAATCAGGATTTTCTTAGGATTAGCGGGATACTATCAGAGATTCATCCAGGATTTTTTGAAATTAGCATCGCCGTTGACCAATCTTACTAGAAAGACAGTTAAGTTCATTTGGACGGAGAAGTGTGAAGAGAGTTTCTTAGAATTGAAGAAGAGGCTTAGTCAAGCACCTGTGTTAGCTTTACCGGATAACACGGGAGGGTTTGTAGTATATAGCGATGCATCACACAAGGGTCTTGGCTGTGTACTAATGCAACATGGCAGTGTCATTGCGTACGCTTCACGTCAGCTGAAAGATTATGAGAAGGGTTATCCGACTCATGACCTGGAATTAGCAGCAGTAGTTTTTGCCTTGAAGATTTGGAGGCATTATTTGTATGGTGAGAAGTGTGAGATATATACGGACCACAAGAGTCTGAAGTATATCTTCACGCAGAAAGAATTAAATATGAGGCAGTGCCGATGGCTAGAATTGATCAAAGATTATGATTGTGAGATTCTGTATCATCCAGGCAAAGCAAATGTAGTGGCAGATGCCTTGAGCAGAAAAGGCAGAGAGAAGTTATCGAAGTTAACCATTCAAGAAGAGTTAGTGAAAGATTTCGAACGACTAGACTTGGAGGTTAAGTATCCGATGGTGACCAACGAGAAATTATTTACAGTGACAGCGAGCCCGACTTTATTAGATAAGGTTAAGGAGGCACAAGAGAAGGACGAAGATTGTGATATTATCAAGAAGCGGATTGTCGAAGGTGATGATTTGAAATTCAAAATTGATAGCACTGGAATGCTAAGGTTTGAAGGACGAATTCGGGTACCATTAGTACCGGAATTAAGAGAAGAGATTTTGCAAGAAGCGCACAGTACGAGATACTCGATACACCCAGGAAGCACAAAAATGTACCAAGACTTGCATCATCACTTTTGGTGGTCAAACCTGAAGAGGAAGGTTGCAGAATGCGTAAGTAGGTGTTTAACTTGTTAGAGAGTCAAGGCAGAGCACCAACGACCAAGCGGGTTATTACAACCGTTAGAGATTCCATAATGGAAATGGGAGCACATCACGATGGATTTTGTGGTGGGACTTCCGGCAACGCAGAAAGGGCACGACGCCATATGGGTAATTGTAGATCGTCTTACAAATTCAGCTCACTTTTTACCGATTAAGATTAATTATAGTTTGGACCAGCTAGCCAGATTATATGTCAAGGAAATTATCTCGAGACATGGGGTGCCGATATCTATTGTATCAGATAGAGATCCGCGATTCACGTCGAATTTCTGGAAGAGTCTTCAAGAGAGATTGGGGACACAGTTACGAATGAGTACTGCGTATCATCCGCAGACCGATGGGCAAAGCGAAAGAACAATTCAAACATTTGAAGACATGCTCCGAGCTTGTGTAATGGACTTCAACGGTAGTTGGGAGGATCACCGTCCATTAGTAGAGTTTGCGTACAATAATAGTTTTCACACTAGTATTGGAATGCCACCGTACGAAGCGCTATATGGGAGTAAATGTCGAACACCGTTGTGTTGGGACGAAGTTAGTGAACGTCGACTGTTGGGACCTGAATTGGTACAGCAGACCGTAGAAATTATCAAGGTGATAAGAGCACGGCTGGTAGCGGCTCAAGATCGCCAGAAGAAGTATGCGGATTTGCATCGTAAGAAGAAAGAATTTGAATTAGGAAGTTATGTTTTTCTGAAAGTATCTCCCTGGAAAGGGAAGATTCGTTTTGGGAAGAAGGGCAAGTTGAGCCCTAGGTTCATAGGACCGTTTGAGATTCTGAGTCGAGTAGGTGAAGTGGCGTACGAGGTGACGTTACCTCCTGAACTTGAGCACATTCACAACGTGTTTCATGTGTCAGTGTTGCGGCCGTATAAACCAGACTACAAGCATGTTATGTCCTATGAGCCGATCCAAGGCGAGAAAGACTTATCATACGAAGAGGTTCCTGTCCAGATACTATGTAATATTCCAAATTTAAATAGGAATATTAATATAAACAAGAAATATAACTATGATTAATATCTTGTGTGATGTGTACTTAACATTATTATTGGAATATATATATAATTATAAAACAACACATAAGATATAACTGTGTAAATAGGATATAAGGTTTTATAAGTAAAACACTAATTGATAATAAGGAATTCTCACCCGAACGGTTATAATAAATTGAAATTATAACATGATACATTAATAATGTTATATATTATTATATACATATACTTAATATGAAAATTAAAAATTTAACTTGAAAAAATTGTAAGGAAACCCTAATTAACGATTAGGAAACCGTAACCCTAATTATAAAACCTAATTTAATGTATAAACCCTAATTCTAGACTAACAAAACCTAATTGATCATTATTATTTTAAATTTTCTAAGGAAAGTATGAAATAACTAAATTATCCTTGCATTTACATGGAAAATTATCAAAATGCCCTTAGGATATGCAAAAAGACTAAAATACCCTTATTTTGTTCCCTTATCAAAACAAGATAGAAACAAATCTTTTGGCTTGCAAACAAAAGATTTGTCAAATGGCATCCAACATCCTTAGCATGACAACGCACCCTAAATCCATAAATGAAGTAGGCTTACTTGTTAAACTAAGAGAGGAATGGAGTTTTAACCCCTACTTGAACATTTCACCTAAGGTTAGGGTAAAAGCACATAAGACCACGAAATTTATACATAACTTACATAGCCCATTGACTCATAAACTACTCCTAGAAAACCAAAAACAGAATCAAGAAGGAAAGAAGCAAAAAGTGATCAAAAAGGGTAAAAACTTAACCCTAACTCAATTTTTGAATTTTGAAGTTTTAATTATTGTTGTTATTGTTTAGATATGTTCATTAGTAAGTTAATTAATGATCTGGGTTGCTAAAACACGAATCCATAACATTTAAAAGCATCAAAATTGAGTTTTAAGCAAAACTGCCGAAGTGTCAAAACAGGGTCTGACAATGAATGTCAGCCCTTATATCTCGTTGATTATTTGATGGTTTGATGTTTTAAGAGTTGATAATCATAGCTTGCAAGGTTGTTAATAGATTAGTAGTGGTAGATTAAATCTCAGAACGCTGAATTGGAAGCTATAATGGGTCAAAACCCGTTGACCGGCATTGACCGCTCGTTTTCTGGTTAACCCAGAAAACGTAAACCTTAGCCTGACAGCTCGTTTGACCGCTTGGATCTCTTTTCTGACAGGTTGTTTAAGTGTTAGATGCTAGTAGACTTATACCTTGATATGAGCTCTACACAACCCTAGCACTCTAAGATCCTAAGCAGTCACTAGTCAGAAACTATGAAAGGTCAAAGAACGTTGACCGTCCAGATTTCCATTTCTAGGTAACCCAGAAATGTTGAGCAGTGGTCTGACAAGATTTTTGGAGGCTTGGATCTTGATTTCTGCTAAGATCTAGACTCTGTAACTGCTGAAGACATGTACTCTTGTAGATGGTCTATAAATCCCGACGACTATCTCAACCAAAAACTAACCGGCCGGCAAGATATAAGACCCTAAAGGTCGTTGACCGAACCTTTCTGGGCAGCCGAGAAAGGAAGAACAGCCTTGGGGTAGTTGGTTTGACCGATTGTGTGAACTTGTAGAGATATTTTGAAGTAGTGAAGTAATCATAGACGTGTACTACTACATCAGTACTACAACTTCATTGAATTAGATTGCCCAGAAACAACTTCAGTTGATAGCTAAAGTAAGTCAAACAAGGGTCTAGCACGTTGACCAACGTGTTCTTGGCTGGGCCAAGAACACCTATAGCAACACTTCGGTCGCTAAAGGTCTTTAGCGACAGGCAATATTTGAAAATTAATTTTATTAATATAAAAAAATTCTGAAAAATTATTTTTATTTATAATAAATAATTTTCATTATTTTGACATAAAATTTTATTAATATTTAATATATTTAAATATTAATAATAATAAGAGTAATTAATAATAAATTACTTAAAAATAATATTAATGATTTAAAAATTATTTTAAATCATAATAATTTATTTAAAAATGATAATAATGATTTAAAAATCATTATTAATAAAATAAATTATTTAAACATAATATTGATGATTTAAAAATCATTTTAAATGGTTAATTAAATATTTAAAAATAATATTAATAACTTAAAAATTATTTTAAATGATATTAAATCATTTAAAATTTATTTTTAGCATTTGGAAATTATGATAAATAATATCTGAAGCATATGAATAAGATATTAAAACTTTTCACTAAAATTATTAAAAAAACTAATTCGATAACTATTCAATAAAGCTGTAAAGTACCGAACGGACTCCAAGATCAACCCAAACACTAGTATTTTAATTAAAAATTAATTACTATTATTTCTAATGACTGTTATAATATATATAGGTGGTGAATATACTTTCAAATAACCTAAGTAGTCGATCGTGATAAAAGGCAAGTTTTCTAACTTCATTTAATGTCTATATTAAATGAAAGTCATATATAATGATATACGAACTTGTTATAAATATTACTCGTGATATCTGTGATTTAAAAAGGGTTATTGCTTATTGTTCAAGCATAACAAATTATATGAGTTGTTGTTTGCGTAAAATGTGTTTGATTTGATATCAAAGCATAAACTATGGAAAACCCAATATTGCTTGGTACGTATATATTTTGACTGTGTTGGATTGATAGGATGATATGCATACTCCTAGGATATGATTAGGCTAAATTCCTATGAGATATCCAAACAGAACTCCTATATGTCTTCATGACTCATAGGAATGACAGAACTTCTATAAGTCTTTTATGACTTCTAGGAATGATAGAACTCCTATAAGTCTCTATGAGTCTTAGGAATGTGAGAAAAATACTCTTAATTAAATATTTCCTTAAATTCCGATAGGGTGTGAGTATAAACTATAATTGTTTAAAACTTGTTGAGCATTTCAAAGATTATTTTTGCAAATATTCTTTTCCCTTGCAGTCGCACCAAACGCCCCAGCAGACTCAGGAATGCATACATGCGAGTAGCAGTAATTAGGGAAACATGTGTTTATTGTATGAATACTAAGAATGTAATTTGGTATTTTATGATGTAATATTTGAACCGTAGGTAAGCAGATACTATTATGTTATTAAATTATTAGTTGAATGGTTTTACATTGTTAATGGTGGTTAGAATCAAGTACAATATCTATATGAACTATAAATAGTAATGAGGGTATTGAATGATCTTGGAAGTTCTGTAAGCACTGAGGTAGCTCCTCAGTTCCAAGAACAATCTTATCATTTGTACTGTGAATGTCGGATAGATAGGAATTATTGATGTGAAAGAAATATCTGTAAGATCATAAATCTATACATCCAAGTGAGGGTATCCAGATATGATAATTGTTCTGACGAGAACTCTTAACTGATTGGGATACTGTGGATTTTGGATTTATAGAAGTTATTATCTTATAGAATGTTTACGTGAGCACCGAATCTGCTACAGGAAATGTAGAGATTTTGGGGTGTCACAATTTTGGTATCAGAGCCTTAGGTTAGAAACCTTAGGAGGAAACCCTTAGGCTATAACCTCGGAAGTAATTAGTTGATAAAGGAGATAAGCTCAAATAGAGTTATTGCGGGAGAGGGAAAGTTGTTAGGGAAGTTAATAGATAAGAATACTAATAAAATAGTAAGTTATAATTTTTATCAGATACTAATCGATTTTATAAATCTGATTGTAGGATGTCAGAAGACCGTCAATTGATCATAGCAGAGCCAGCAATTGATGCAGTGCCGTTGCAAATTGTACTCCCTATCCATACTTGGATAGAATGGCCTTCAGGGTCTAGGGTCACTCAGGAAATAGAGTACACGGAGAAAAGGTTGAAGAAGTATGAGAAGATGGTAGAAAAGCTAAAAAGGAGGATAGCAAGAAAGAAGGAAGAACTTTAGACTAAGGAAAAAATTCTATAATATAGCTAGTGATAGGGATAAATCGCTAGTCGGATAGGCTATGTAGTTTACTTTCTGTTGTGTGTATAACTAGTGATCTAAAATGAGTCACTAGATATGTATATATAGGTTTGCCATGTGAAATACAAATTTCTGTTTATCAAACTGGGATGTTTAATTATTGAATCGGTATTCATACTTACTTATTGTTATATTTAGATAAATGGCACCAAGAAGAAGACCTCATGGGGAAATTGAGGAGGAACAGGAAGAGGAAAATCCTACCCAAACCCTGGTAAATATTCTTGTAGGAGCTTTACAAGGAAGATAAGCTAATGCGATACCAGCTGCACCCAATAACCCAACCACAACTCAGTTTAGGGACTTTAAATTAGTGGGACCACCAGAGTTCAGAGGAACTGATGAACCCATAAAAGCTCAGACTTGGGTTACTGAGATGGAAAAGATGTTTAAAGTAACAAAGGTAAATGATGATCAAAAAGTAGACTTTGCTACTTTCTTTTTGAAGGATGAAGCTAACCACTGGTGGGAAGCAAACAAAGGGAGAGCTGGAGAAGGTGCCACTAATTGGGATAAATTTAAGGAGTTTTTCTTTGCCAATTACTTTCCAACTTCAATGCAAGATCGTATGGAGGTTCATTCCTGGAATTGAAACAAGGAGAGATGACAGTTACACAATATGCAGCCAAATTCAACGAGTTGGCTAGGTTTGCATCACATCAGGTAGATACTGAGGCGAGAAAGACAAGGAGGTTTGAAGGGGGGATTGAAACCCCAAATTAGAAGTAGAGTATCGGCATTTCAGGTAAAGACATTTGCGGAGATCCTGGAGAAGGCTATTATAACAGAAAATGAAGGAGAAGCTTTATTGCAATTTAATAAGGAGAAGAGGGTGATTACTGGAAAAGGAAACACGAGTGGGAGCAACAGCAACAACAATAAGAGAATATGGGAGGTAGCTTTTCCCAACAACCCTTGAAAAGGCAGTTATAATCCTAACAATAATGCCAACAAAGGAGGTAACAATAACAACAATCAAAGGTTTGAGCACTGTCAGATATGTGGAAAGAATCACAAAGGGGAATGCTATTTTAAAGGGACGTATTGTTATACCTGTGGAGAAGATGGGCATTACTCCAAATAGTGTCCACAAAAGAAGGATAAGTGCAAGAGTGTTAAATGTTTCAACTGTGGGGAAGAGGGTCATGTGTCAAAGTTCTATCCAAAACCCAAGAAGATGAATGTGGGAGGAGGTCAAAATTCTAACAATAAACAAGGAGCAGCGACTGCAGGAGTTACTCAGAATCGCCCGAATGCACGAACTTTCAACATGACAGTGAGGGACGTTGTGGCAGCACAACATATGGTGATAGGTATCATACCAATTGATGTTGTAAATGCTTATGTGTTATTCAATTCTGGTGCTTCTTGTTCGTTTGCATCTGTGGATTTTGTTAAAAGATTAAAAATACCATGTGAGGATCTAGATGTACCTTTTACTGTAGAAATTGGTAACAAAGAGATAATCCTTGTTCATACAGTACATAAGAATTGTAGTGTAGCAATGCAGGGGCATACATTACCGGTAAACCTTATACCTATACAACTAGGGGAGTTTGATGTAATATTGGGGATGGATTGGTTGGGTAGGCATAAGGCAGTAATTGATTGCAAACGGAAACAAGTAAGTTTAAGGACACCCTTGAAAACAAAGGTAGTGTTTAAGGGAAGTTGTTTACCAAAGCAAGTCCGGTGTTTAACTATTATGCAAGCTAAGAGATTTCTTCGGAAGGGTGGTATAGGGTATTTGGCCTATGTGGTGGATACAAGGAAAGAAGGGGGAAAGTTAGACCAAATACCTATAGTAAATGAGTTTTTGATGTGTTTCCAAGTGATCTACCTGGTCTTCCACCTGACAGGGAGATTAAATTTGTGATTGACCTTGCACCAGGAACAGCACCAGTTTCAAAGGCACCATATAGGATGGCACCAGTAGAGTTGAAGGAGTTACATGTTCAGTTACAAGAGCTTTTAGATAAGAAGTACATACAACCTAATATTTCACCATGGGGAGCACCTGTGTTGTTTGTAAAGAAGAAGGACGGGACGTTAAGATTGTGTATAGATTATTGGGAGTTAAATAAGTTGACCATCAAGAATAAGTACCCTTTACCAAGAATTGATGATTTGTTTGATCAGTTAAAAGGAGCGGAGCATTTTTCAAAAATTGACCTACGATCGGGTTATCATCAACTAAAGGTGAGAAGAGAAGATGTACCAAAGACCGCCTTTAGGACCCGTTATGGACATTATGAGTTTCTTGTGATGTCTTTTGGGTTAACAAATGCACCAGCAGCTTTTATGGACTTAATGAATCGAGTGTTTAAATCATGCTTGGATAAATTTGTGGTGGTGTTTATTGATGATATCTTAATATACTCTAAGACACGGGAGGAACATGCGGAACATTTGAGAGTGGTATTAGAGATATTAAGAAAGGAACAACTTTACGCAAAATTTTCCAAGTGTGAGTTTTGGTTGGAGGAAGTTCAATTCCTAGGGCACGTAATTAATAAGAATGGGGTAGAAGTGGATCCAGCAAAGATAGAAACAATAATAAATTGGGATCACCCAACAACACCAACAGAAGTTCGCAGTTTTCTTGGATTGGCAGGGTACTATCGTCGTTTTATAAAAGATTTTTCCAAAATAGCAACCCTGCTAACTAATTTAACTCGAAAGACTGTGAAGTATAATTGGACGAACAAGTGTGAAGAAAGTTTTCAAGAATTGAAGAAACGGCTGAGTAGGGCACCAGTATTATCATTACCAAATGAAACTGGGGGTCTTATAGTTTATAGTGACGCTTCACACAGGGGTTTAGGATGTGTGTCAATGCAACATGGGAAGGTGATCGCCTATGCTTCGCAATAACTTAAAGATTATGAGAAAAGGTATCCTACTCACGATCTGGAGTTAGCCGCGGTAGTTTTTGCTTTGAAGATATGGAGGCATTATTTGTATGGGGGAAAGTGTGAAATATACACAGATCATAAAAGTCTGAAGTATATTTTTACACAGAAGGAGTTGAATATGAGGCAGAGGAGAAGGATGCAGCATGTCAAAAATGTAAGGCCGAGATAACTCATGAGAAGAACATTAAATTTCAACTGGATAAGGAGGGAGTACTGAGGTATGAAGAGTGTGGGTTCCAGCGGTACAGATATTGAAAGATGAAATCTTAGCAAAAGCCCATAGTTCCAAGTTTGTTGTACATCCGGGAAGTACTAAGATGTATAAGGATTTAAGTCAGCATTTTTGGTGGTCAAACATGAAGAGAGAGATAGCAGAATGGGTAAGTAAGTGTCTCACATGCCAGAGAGTTAAAGCTGAGCATCAAAGACCAAGTGGATTACTACAACCTCTATCGATTCCTGAATGGAAGTGGGAGCACATCACTATGGACTTTGTGGTAGGACTTCCTGTCACTCAGAAAGGCTACAATGCTATCTGGGTAATAGTTGATCATCTCACCAAGTCAGCCCATTTTCTACCTATCAAAGTTACTTATAATCTCGATCAGTTGGCCAAGTTATAAATAAAAGAGATTACTTCTAGACATGGAGTTCCTGTATCCATAGTATTAGATAGAGATCCACGGTTTACTTCAAACTTTTGGAGAAGTCTGCAGGCGCACTTGGGAACCCAACTGAAATTGAGTACAGCATATCACCCTCAAACCGATGGCCAAAGTGAGAGAACCATTCAGACACTGGAAGATATGTTGAGAACCTACATTATGGATTTTAAAGGGAGTTGGGAGGACCAGTTACCTTTGGTAGAATTTGCGTATAATAACAGTTATCATGCCAGTATTGGAATGCCACCGTACGAAGATCTGTATGGAAGGAAGTGTAGAACACCTTTATGCTGGGATGAAGTTGGAGAAAGGCAAATGCTTGGACCTGAGTTAGTTCAACAAACCACGGAGAAGATTCGAATTATACGACAACGGTTGCAAGCATCTCAAGACCGGCATAAGAAATATGCAGATCAACACAGACAGCTAAGGGAGTTTAATGTTGGAAGTCATATCTTTCTGAAAGTATTTCCTTGGAAAGGAAAAATTCATTTTGGTAAAAAGGAAAAGCTGAGCCCGAGGTTCATTAGCCCATTTCAAGTATTAAGGAGAATAGGTGAGGTAGCCTATGAGGTAGCTTTACCCCCAGAGTTAGAACACATTCATAATGTGTTTCATGTGTCTGCACTACGTATGTATAAACCAGATTATAAGCATGTGATAAACTATGAACCTATTCAGATAGAGAAAGACTTATCATATATAGAGGTTCCAGTGCTGATAGTTGATCGAAAGGAACAGGTGTTGAGGAATAAGGCTATATCATCGGTTAAAGTAATCTGGAAGAATCATGATATTGAAGAAGCTACATGGGAATTGGAGGATAAAATGCGAGAAGACTTTTTGCATTTGTTTTCATAAGCTGCAATTTCAATTTCGGGACGAAATTCTTATAAGAGGGGGTGATTGTAATATTCCAAACTTTAAATAGGAATATTAATATAAATAGTAAATATAACTATGATTAATATCTTGTATGATGTGTACTTAACATTATTATTGGAATATATATATAATTATAAAACAATACATAAGATATAACTGTGTAAATAAGATATAAGGTTTTATAAGTAAAACCCTAATTGATAATAAGGAATTCTCACCCTAAGGGTTATAATAAATGGAAATTATAACATGATACATTAATAATGTTATATATTATTGTATACATATATTTAATATGAAATATTAAAAATTAAAAATTTGACTGGAAAAGATTGTAAGGAAACCCTAATTAAGGATTAGGAAACCCTAAACCTAATTATAAAACCTAATTTAATGTATAAACCCTAATTCTAGACTAACAAAACCTAATTGATCATTATTATTTTAAATTTTCTAAGGAAAGTATGAAATAACTAAATTATCCTTGTATTTACATGGGAAATTATCAAAATGCCCTTCATATATGCAAAAAGCCTAAATTCCCTTATTTGTTCTCTTATCAAAACAAGATAGAAACAAATCTTTTGGCTTGCAAGCAAAAGATTTGTCACATGGCATCCAACATCCTTAGCATGACAACACACCCTAAATCCATAAATGAAGTAGGCTTACTTGTTAAACTAAGAGAGGAATGGAGTTTTAACCCCTACTTGAACATTTCACCTAAGGTTAGGGTAAAAGCACATAAGACCACGAAATTTATACATAACTTACATAGCCCATTGACTCATAAACTACTCCTAGCAAACCAAAAACAGAATCAAGAAGGAAAGAAGCAAAAAGTGATCAAAAAGGATAAAAACTTAACCCTAACTCAATTTTTGAATTCTGAAGTTTTAATTGTTGTTGTTTTTGTTTAGATATGTTCATTAGTAAGTTAATTAGTAATCTGGGTTTCTAAAATATGAATCCATAACATTTAAAAGCATCAAAATTGAGTTTTAAGTAAAACTGCCGAAGTGTCAAAACAGGGTCTGACAATGAATGTCAGCCCTTATATCTCATTGATTATTTGATGGTTTGATGTTTTAAAAGTTGATAATCATAGCTTGCAAGGTTGTTAATAGATTAGTAGTGGTAGATTAAATATCAGAACACTGAATTGGAAGCTATAATGGGTCAAAACCCGTTGACCGGCATTGACCGCTCGTTTTCTAGGTAACCCAGAAAACATAAACCTTAGCCTGATAGCTCGTTTGACCGCTTGGATCTCTTTTCTGACAGGTTGTTTAAGTGTTAGATGCTAGTAGACTTATACCTTGACATGAGCTCTACACAACCCTAGCACTCTAAGACCCTAAGTAGTCACTGGTCGGAAACTATGAACTGTCAAACAACGTTGACCGTCCAGATTTCCATTTATGGGTTACCCAGAAATGTTGAGCAGTGGTCTGACAAGATTTTTGGAGGCTTGGATCTTGATTTCTGCTAAGATCTAGACTCTGTAACTGCTCAAGATATGTACTCTTGTAGATAGTCTATAAATCCCGACGACTATCTCAACCAAAAACTAACCGGCCGGCAAGATATTAGACCCTAAAGGTCGTTGACTGGCGTTGACCGAACCTTTCTGGGCAGCCTAGAAAGGAAGAACAGTCTTGGGGTAGTTGGTTTGACCGATTGTGTGAACTTGTAGAGATATTTTTAAGTAGTGAAGTGATCATAAACGTGTACTACTACATCAGTACTACAACTTCATTGAATTAGATTGCCCAAAAACCACTTCAGTTGATAGCTAAAGTAAGTCAAACAAGGGTCTAGCACGTTAACCAATGTGTTCTTGGCTGGGCCAAGAACACCTATAGCAACACTTCTGTCGCTAAAGGTCCTTAGCGACAGGCAATATTTGAAAATTAATTTTATTAATTAAAATAAATATAAAAAAATTCTGAAAAATTATTTTTATTTATAATAAATAATTTTCATTATTTTGACATAAAATTTTATTAATATTTAATATATTTAAATATTAATAATAATAAGAGTAATTAATAATAAATTACTTAAAAATAATATTAATGATTTAAAAATTATTTTAAATCATAATAATTTATTTAAAAATGATAATAATGATTTAAAAATCATTATTAATAAAATAAATTATTTAAACATAATATTGATGATTTAAAAATCATTTTAAATGGTTAATTAAATATTTAAAAATAATATTAATAACTTAAAAATTATTTTAAATGATATTAAATCATTTAAAATTTATTTTTAGCATTTGGAAATTATGATAAATAATATTTGAAGCATATGAATAAGATATTAAAACTTTTCACTAAAATTATTAAAAAAACTAATTCGATAACTATTCAATAAAGCTGTAAAGTACCGAACGGACTCCAAGATCAACCCAAACACTAGTATTTTAATTAGAAATTAATTACTATTATTTCTAATGACTGTTATAATATATATAGGTGGTGAATATACTTTCAAATAACCTAAGTAGTCAATCGTGATAAAAGGCATGTTTTCTAACTTCATTTAATTTCTATATTAAATGAAAGTCATATATAATGATATACGAAATTTTTATAAATATTATTCGTGATAAATGTGATTTAAAAAGGGTTATTGCTTATTGTTCAAGCATAACAAATTATATGAGCTGTTGTTTGCGTAAAATGTGTTTGATTTGATATCAAAGCATAAACTGTGAAAAAACCAATATTGCTTGGTACGTATATATTTTGACTGTGTTGGATTGATAGGTTGATATGCATACTCCTAGTATAGGATTAGGCTGAATTATTATGAGATATCCAAACAGAATTCCTATATGTCTTCATGACTCATAGGAATGACAGAACTCCTATAAGTCTTTTATGCCTTCTAGGAATGATAGAACTCCTATAAGTCTCTATGACTCTTAGGAATGTGAGAAAAATACTCTGCATTAAATATTTCCTTAAATTCTAATATGGTGTGAGTATAAACTATAATTGTCTAAAACTTTTTGAGCATTTCAAAACTCATTCTTGCAAATATTCTTTTCCCTTGCAGTCGCACCAAACGCCACAGCAGACTCAGGAATGCATACACGTGAGTAGAAGTAATTAGGGAAACAGGTGTTTATTGTATGAATACTAAGAATGTAATTTGGTATTTTATGATGTAATATTTGAACCGTAGGTAAGCAGATACTATTATGTTATTAAATTATTAGTTGAATGGTTTTACATTGTTAATGGTGGTTAGAATCAAGTACAGTATCTATATGAACTATACATCTGAATGAGGGTATTGAATGATTTTGGAAGTTCTGTAAGCACTGAGGTAGCTCCTCAGTTCCAAGAATAATCTTATCATTTGTACTATGAATGTCAGATAGATAGGAATTATTGATATGTAAGAAATATCTGTAAGATCATAAATCTATACATCCAAGTGAGGGTATCCAGATATGATAATTGTTCTGACGAGAACTCTTAACTGATTGGGATACTGTGAATTTTTGATTTATAGAAGTTATTATCTTATAAAATGTTTACGTGAGCACCGAATCTGCTATAGGAAATGTAGAGATTTTGGGGTGCCACATACTAGAAAGGAAGGAACAGAAGCTGAGGAATAAGATCATTCATTCCGTCAAGATTCTCTTGGAGAAATCACGCAGTCGAGGAGGTTACGTGGGAGCTAGAAGAGAAAATGAGAGCGAGTTATCCGTTTTTATTTGAGTAACCTTATTTTTTCAATTCCGAGGACGGAATTTTTATAAGGGGGGAGGGATGTAACGACCATTAATTTTGAACTCCTTATTAATTAAATATGTAATTTAATTTTAACGAGTTAATTTTGTGAGCTTATTTAAACCTTATGTGGTTATGTGAATTTGTGAAATGATTAAGGGAGTCACTAATAGTTTATTTAAATTAGTGGACTAACCCTAAGACTTTAATATCAGAGAATTGATAGGATTATTAATAATTAAATATTCAATTTATTTGAATATCGTGGCAGGATTTGAACGTGTTTGATTGATTTCAATTATGATTAATTAATTGATAATATGTTGATTAATAATTATTATGAATAAATAATAATTAATGAATGAGAGATTAATAAATATAATAATATTATATTTACTTAATTAATTGTTTTATACAAGCATGCGATATGTTAAACCTTTAATATATGGTAGTTAACTATATATTATATATAGTACAAGGTGACACATTAATATGACTATACATTATAAACTATATAGTAAGAATAATTACATTATAAGAGTTACATATTAATGTTTATGTGACAATACATGTGTGGGAAAACATTAATGAATACCTCATCAACATATAGTAATATCAATAAATAATTGATCTCAGTAAGTTATTATAATGATAACAATTATAATAATGAGTAATAATAATACCCAATTGCTTTACATTCGGTATTAAGGAAAATGTACATGGATTATATGTCGTGTACCTATTCATTATTAATTGTTATTTGAAATAACATGGTAACACCCATTTAAATATATGTGGAATGGATACATGTAGCTTAAGTATATACTATGTGTATATATATATCAAATAACCTAAGTGTATTATATTATATAGCCTAAGTATGGGCATATATTATACACACATTGCAAGATTGCTGAGATTAGTGGTTCTCCCATAATTAGAGTTCCATCCTCAATTTCCTCTCCTTCACGTGAACAACCACAAGCATACACTAGCCTACTCTCTTCTTAAATTCACAAATTCTAGCTCATGATTGTAAGAGATGTGGGATTCATGATTGAATCCACCAACTCTCACCAACTTCTTCTTATCCATTATACATTCTTGCAATCCTTTGAATTGATTTGGAGGATAATAGTATTGTCTGGTTATTGAATTGGCTATATATAGAGTTTTCTCCTTCATCTTTTGAGTTGCTGAGATTTTCATAAGTATAATATTATATTGAGTAAATTGCTGTAAGAGATATCAGTAAGGGAGAGTACAATAGCAGCAAGTTCATATCGACAGAGGTATAACATTTACCTTCTTGTTCCTCATTTTTTTGTAAATTTTCTAAAATTCTTGATTCTTGAATGAAGATGGATTGATTGTTAAGTTGATTTGGGATATGTTGTTAAGTGCTTTATAAGGTTATAATCATGTTAGTTATATAATATGGCTGGAATGGAACTGAATTCGTATGAATTTCTGTGTTGGGTTTAAAGTTATTATCGAAGCAGCCTTTTCTTGGATTGGCAGGACACCGGCGCAGCTGCGCCGGGTTTATACCTGGTGCCTGCGCAGCTGCGCAGGTTCCTGTGACTAGTTTTTATTTCCTGCTTCTATTAAGCTGCTTTGATAACAGTTGGTATCTATTTGGACATGCATAAAAGATGATGTTAACTCATAGTACATGTTCCTTGATGCCTACATATAAAATTTTGACCATGTAGTACATGTTATGGAAAGAAAGCTTATGGTTTTAAAATGAACCTAAACTAGTTAAAGTGGACTTTGTCATAAACTTAGCATATGTACATTCTGATTTTTTGCAAGCATGATAGTGTCGTTTATATGAACATAAAATGAATGATTGAAGTATTAAACACACTAGTATACTTGTTTGAAAGACTCAAAGGTTTACAAAAGAAAACTTATAGTTTTGAATGCGAACTTTGTCATATAATTAGCATGTTTATATTCTAATTTTTAGAACATGACCGTATGGTCTATATGGAGATGAGAACTTAGCTTAAAGTGTTAGTCATACACTAGCATAATTGATTTAAAGTTTCAAGAGGTTTTTCAAGCGAAACTTAAAAACTTTCAAGGTAAACATAACCAAGACTTGTGTCGTTTAGATTGGGACCACTTGAATACATGTATGTGACTTATATAAGCATTCTAGTACATGTGAATCACAGCTATGAGATGCTTTACATATATCGTATTGTCCTTGTGTACATAGTATATTTTTGAAAGAAAACTTAAGATGTGAAAGTAAATAACATCAAATACCATGTGAATGATATTATGACCGTGCGAGCATGTGTATTAGAGTTCGTTATGCCTATAAGCATATTAACATATACCTTGTTTGGTCAAAGCGTGAAATTCGCATATGCACGTATTCATAAGAAATGAATTTCTGAAGCATGAACTACGTGATTAAAGTATATGTGTGTAGTATACTCGAGCATACATATTATATATTGTTTAGCCTTGTTATATGAAAACATGACTTTAGTAATCAACTTTGAAGCATGAACTTGTATTAGTTTAAGGATGTGAATTACCGGCATAAAAATATGACTTTAAATTGGATTAGGATGAGCATTCTATGTTTTCAAACTTGAAATTATAAAACTTATAAGCATGTGTGTTGATTTATAACTTAAAGTGCTATGTGTTCAAGCCTATATTGATGCATAGTAACTAGATAATCTAAAGTTATTAAATCTAAGACATGATTAGATTGACTTACGTGAATTACGGGATAAACCTATGTGATGATTTGATTCTTGTAAGTGTAGACTCATATTAGTTTACACATACTAATTGAGAGGCCTCCTTATTAATGTTAGGTTATTTCAACGAGATTTAATTAAAGCTAGAACTTATTCGTAGCTGAACAAACAGGCAAGAATTCTAAATTCTTGCACTACCTTATTCAATGAATCGTGTAAGTGAGTTTCTTAACTTCACTTGATTTGAATACAAGTTCTCTTACACTCTTTATTGTGCAAGTTCCTATCCTTCTCATATTGTATTGAGCAGGTTATTATCGTATTGACAGTTAACTATTTAAAGCTTGAACTTTATTTCCAAGCATGCTATTAGGTGGTTTAATTACTTTACAATTATTCCACATCGATATTATTGTTATTCGCACTTGGTGCACTTGAGTTCGTACAGTCTTGGACTTGTACATCATTTAAAGTTCTACAATTCTTGAACTGTGTCAGATAGAGTCTGAACCCTTGTTCGGTCAAACAGGTATATGAAATTTTATAAAAGCTATCCAAACCAATTGATGGTAAGGATTCTTAGACTGAAAGAACACCCTTATATTATAAGGGAGTAATAGTTATCTAACATAAGATATAAACAGCAGAGTTGAATGTTATGCATATACATGGCGTACACGAGGGTGATCCCCTCAAGTACTTATTTTGTAGCCAGTAACCAAAGGGTCAATCAGCTATTGATTCCGTTGGAGTTTTATAGTTCGAAGTCTACTTGACTATCAGTTATTCTAAAAGCAATCATTATTCTTGCTTCCGATATTCATATTGTTGAATTCATTGTCAGATATTTTCTATTCATCATGATATATCCTTTATTGTTGTATTTAAACTTGCTAAGCAAACTTGTTGCTCATTCTTGCTATATCATGACTTGTATTACAGTTAAGCCCGAGACTTCAGGGAAGGACAAGGGTAAAGGAAAGATGTAGGATTAGTTTGCAAGAAGCAGACTTTATCTTTATGTTTAATTAAATTACTGTTATATAATATGAACCCTAATGACTATTCTAGGGTATGTTTGTATGTTTGTATTTTGGTTATCGAATCTTGGGACTAGTAACATCTTTTGAATGAACGACATACGTTTATTATATTTCTGCATTTAGTTAATGTATGTTGTTTAGAGGTGGATATTTGTATTGTTTCGTGACGACCGGACCGGGGTCAGAGGACCTGGATTTGGGGGTGTCACAGGTTGGTATCAAAGCTTTAGGTTATAAACGTTAGGAATGCGAAACCTAGGTTATAATCTTAGTAGAAAACTCAAGTAGAGTATGTAAGTGATGGGTTGAGGAGATCCATCGGGTTTTATTGTGATACTGAAGTTGTTTATTTGAAGCAAATATGATTGATAGACGTCTTAAACTTCTTAATGCTAACATTAATAGCATATCACGTAAAGCCTAATGTTTTCTTCCTTTCCTCAGGATCATGCCGCCTAGGAGACTACCACGGAACCAGAGGGAGGAAGGATCCATTAATAATGGCGGAGGGGAAAATGTCGACCCTATGTAGAACTTCGTTAACTTGTTAACTGAGGCAATGCAGAACAGACCCCAGCTAGTAGCAGAGCAGCCAAAACATCACTTGGCGAGCTTTAAGGACTTTAAATTGGTAGGACCACTCGAGTTTCGGGGAACCTTAGACCCAATCGAAGCCCAAACCTGGATAAAAGAGATGGAGAAAGTGTTTGAGGTCGCACGAGTGGCCGAAGCACAGAAGACGAGTTTTGCCACTTTCATGATGAAGGGCAAAGCTAACTATTAGTGGAAGGCCAATAAGGGAAAAGCAGGCGAAGGAGTTATTCCTTGGGATAAATTTAAGGAACTATTCTCGAGAATTACTTCTCGGAGAATACGCAACAGGATATGGAGGTTAAGTTTCTAGAGTTGAAACAAGGTAGTATGTCTGTCGCAAAGTACGCAACAAAATTTAATGAGTTGGCCCGATTCGCCTCACACCAAGTGGACACGGAGGCTAGGAAGGCAAGAAGGTTTGAATTAGGACTGAAACCTTGGGTGCAGAAAGCAGTCACATTATTAAAGATTAAGACATTCTCTGATCTACTGGAAAGGGCTATCATTGCTGAAGGAGGCAATGAAGCCATTGCTCATTTTAAACAAGAAAAGAAGACCGGTCAGGAGGGACAGAAAGGGGGAAGCAGCGGAGGCAGCTTCCCCAACAAGCATAAATGGTCAGAGAGCCAATCCTCTGGAGGTAACAAGTCCGGGGGAGAGGCCAAGAAAAGTGTAAAGTGCAACAACTGTGGGACGAATCACTCGGGGGAGTGCATGAAGGGAAAGAGTGTTTGTTACCGTTGTGGACAACCGGGGCACATGGCCCCTCAGTGTCCGAATAAGCAGAAAGGAGGGTGTTTCTCGTATGGAGCCCCAGACCACCAAATCAAGGACTGCCCAAAGAAAAAGGGCGATGCAGCTAGCGGTAATCGCAACAACAACAACAATGGACTGAGCATCGGAGGGCCAGCCAGTCAAGCTAACAGAACAACGGCACGCACGTTCAACATGACCGTATAGGATGCGGTGGAGTCCAAGGACGTGGTGTCAGGTATCATCCCAATCAACAATATAGATGCATATGTGTTATTTGATTAGGGTGCTACCTGCTCTTTTATTTCTGAAGAATTTGCTAAACGGTTAGACTTACCCCGTGAAAGATTATAACACCCTATGAACGTAGAAGTAGCGAACAAGGAAATTATTCCCATAGAATACATTCATAGGAACTGTTATACCGAATTACGAGAATTTAAGCTCAGAGTGGATTTGATACCGATTTATTTGGGGGAGTTCGATGTAATCCTTGGAATGGATTGGTTATCGGTTCACGGAGTAGTTATTGATTGTAAGAAGAAATATGTATGCCTTAAGACTCCAAATAAGTCGAAGGTAGTATTTCATGGTAGTAAATCGTCGAGACAATCTCATTGTCTGACGTTGATGCAAGTGCAGAGATTGCTTAGGAAGGGTTGTGTAGGTTATTTGGCTCACGTGGTTGATACTCGACGAGTCGAGGGTGAACTGGGTCAGATACCTATTGTAAGGAAATTCGTCGATGTCTTCCCATACGAGATTTCGGGATTGCCACCAGATAGAGAAATTGAGTTTGCCATTGATTCGGCACCAGGGACAGCACCGGTATACAAAGCGCCGTATCGTATGGCACCGATAAAGATGAAAGAACTGATGGCTCAATTACAAGAGTTGTTGGATAAGGGATACATTCGACCGAGCGTATCACCGTGGGGAGCGCCAGTCTTATTCATGAAGAAGAAAGATGGATCGCTCAGACTTTGTAATGACTACCAAGAGTTGAACAAGGTCACCATTAAGAACAAGTACCCATTGCCTAGGATTGACGATTTGTTTGATCAGTTGAAGGGGGCGAAGTACTTTTCAAAGATTGCCTTGAGGACCGGCTATCATCAACTGAAGGTGAGGCCGGAGGATATTCCAAAGACGGCATTCAGAACTCGGTATGGACACTTTGAGTTTTTGGTAATGTCATTCGAATTGACGAACGCGCCAGCAGCATTTATGGACTTGATGAACAGAGTGTTCAAATAGTATTTGGATAAGTTCGTTATCGTATTCATCGATGACATTCTGGTGTATTCAGATACGGAGGAAGAACACGTCGAGCATCTTCGAGCATTTTAACGAGTTAGTTTTGTGAGCTTATTTAAACCTTATGTGGTTATGTGAATTTGTGAAATGATTAAGGGAGTCACTAACAGTTTATTTAAATTAGTGGACTAACCCTAAGACTTTAATATTAGAGAATTGATAAGATTATTAATAATTAAATATTCAATTTATTTGAATATCGTGGCAGGATTTGAACGTGTTTGATTAATTTCAATTATGATTAATTAATTGTTAATGTGTTGATTAACAATTATTATGAATAAATAATAATTAATGAATGAGAGATTAATAAATATAATAATATTATATTTACTTGATTAATTATTTCATACAAGCATGCGATATGTTAAACCTTTAATATATGGTAGTTAACTATATATTATATATAGTACAAGGAGACACATTAATATGACTATACATTATAAACTATATAGTAAGAATAATTACATTATGAGAGTTACATATTAATGTTTATGTGACAATACATGTGTGGGAAAACATTAATGTATTCCTCATCAACATATAGTAATATCAATAAATAATTGATCTCAGTAAGTTATTATAATGATAACAATTATAATAATGAGTAATAATAATACCCAATTGCTTTACATTCGGTATTAAGGAAAATGTACATGGATTATATGTCGTGTACCTATTCATTATTAATTGCTATTTGAAATAACATGGTAACACCCATTTAAATATATATGGAATGGATACATGTAGCTTAAGTATATACTATGTGTATATATATATCAAATAACCTAAGTGTATTATATTATATAGCCTAAGTATGGGCATATATTATACACACATTGCAAGATTGCTGAGATTAGTGGTTCTCCCATAATTAGAGTTCCATCCTCAATTTCCTCTCCTTCACGTGAACAACCACAAGCCTACACTAGCCTACTCTCTTCTCAAATTCACAAATTCTAGCTCATGATTATAAGAGATGTGGGATTCATGATTGAATCCACCAACTCTCACCAACTTCTTCTTATCCATTATACATTATTGCAATCCTTTGAATTGATTTGGAGGATAATAGTATTGTCTGGTTATTGAATTGGCTATATATAGAGGTTTCTCCTTCATCTTTTGAGTTGCTGAGATTTTCCTAAGTATAGCATTATATTGAGTAAATTGATGTGAGAGATATCAGTAAGGGAGAGTACCATAGCAGCAAGTTCATATCGACAGAGGTATAACATTTACCTTCTTGTTCCTCATTTTTTTGTAAATTTTCTAAAATTCTTGATTCTTGAATGAAGATGGATTGATTGTTAAGTTGATTTGGGATATGTTGTTAAGTACTTTATAAGGTTATAATCATGTTAGTTATATAATATGACTGGAATGGAACTGAATTCGTATGAATTTTTGTGTTGGGTTTAAAGTTACTGCCGAAGCAGCCTGTTCTTGGATTGGCCGGACACCGGCGCAGCTGCGCCGGGTTTATACCTGGTCCCTGCGCAAGTTTCTGTGACCACTTTTTGTTTCCTGCTTCTGTTATGCTGCTTTGATAACAGTTGGTATCAATTTTAACATGCATAAAAGATGATGTCAACTCATAGTACATGTTCCTTGATGCCTACATACAAAATTTTGACCATGTAGTACATGTTATGGAAAGAAAGCTTATGGTTTTAAAATGAACCTAGACTAGTTAAAGTGGACTTTGTCATAAACTTAGCATATGTACATTCTGATTTTTTGCAAGCATGATAGTGTCGTTTATATGAACATAAAATGCATGATTGAAGTATTGAACACACTAGTATACTTGTTTGAAAGACTCAAAGGTTTACAAAAGAAAACTTATAGTTTTAAATGCGAACTTTGTCATATAAGTAGCATGTTTATATTCTAATTTTTAGAACATGACCGTATGGTCTATATGGAGATGAGAACTTAGCTTAAAGTGTTAGTCATACACTAGCATAATTGATTTAAAGTTTCAAGAGGTTTTTCAAGCGAAACTTAAAAACTTTCAAGGTAAACATAACCAAGACTTGTGTCGTTTAGATTGGGACCACTTGAATACATGTATGTGACTTATATAAGCATTCTAGTACATGTGAATCACAGCTATGAGATGCTTTACATATATCGTATTGTCCTTGTGTACATAGTATATTTTTGAAAGAAAACTTAAGATGTGAAAGTAAATAACATCAAATATCATGTGAATGATATTATGACCATGCGAGCATGTGTATTAGAGTTCGTTATTCCTATAAGCATATTAACATAGACCTCGTTTGGTCAAAGCGTGAAATTCGCATATGCGCGTATTTATAAGAAATGAATTTCTGAAGCATGAACTACGTGATTAAAGTATATGTGTGTAGTATACTCGAGCATACATATTATATATTATTTAGCTTTGTTATATGAAAACATGACTTTAGTAATCAACTTTGAAGCATGAACTTGTATTAGTTAAATGATGTGAATTACCGGCATGAAAACATGACTTTAAATTGGATTAGGATGAGTATGCTAGGTTTTCAAACTTGAAATTATAAAACTTATAAGCATGTGTGTTGATTTATAACTTGAAGTGCTATGTGTTCAAGCCTATATTGATGTATAGTAACTAGATAATCTAAAGTTATTAAATCTAAGACATGATTAGATTGACTTACGTGAATTATGGGATAAACCTATGTGATGATTTTATTCTTGTAAGTGTAGACTCATATTAGTTTACACATACTAATTGAGAGGCCGACTTATTAATGTTAGGTTATTTCAATGATATTTAATTAAAGCTAGAACTTATTCATAGCTAAACAAATAGGCAAGTATTCTAAATTCTTACACTACCTTATTCAATGAATCGTGTAAGCGAGTTTCTTAACTTCACTTGATTTGAATACAAGTTCTCTTACACTCTTTATTGTGCAAGTTCCTATCCTTCTCATATTGTATTGAGCAGGTTATTATCGTATTGACTGTTAACTATTTAAAGCTTGAACTTTATTTCCAAGCATGTTATTAAGTGGTTTAATTACTTTACAATTACTCCACATCGATATTATTATTATTCGCACTTGGTGCACTTGAGTTCGTACAGTCTTGGACTTGTACATCATTTAAAGTTCTATAATTCTTGAACTGTGTCAGATAGAGTCTGAACCCTTGTTCAGTCAGACAGGTATATGAAATTTTATAAAAGCTATCCAAACCAATTGATGGTAAGGATTCTTAGACTGAAAGAACACCCTTATATTATAAGGGAGTAACAGGTATCTAATATAAGATATAAATAGCAGAGTTGAATGTTATGCATATACATGGCGTACGCGAGGCTGATCCCCTCAAGTACTTATTCTGTAGCCAGTAACCAAAGGGTCAATCAGCTATTGATTTCGTTGGAGTTTTATAGTTCGAAGTCTACTTGACTATCAGTTATTCTAAAAGCAATCATTATTCTTGCTTCTGATATTCATATTGTTGAATTTATTATCAGATATTTTCTATTCATCATGATATATCCTTTATTGTTGTATTTAAACTTGCTCAGCAAACTTGTTGCTCATTCTTGCTATATCATGACTTATATTGTAGTTAAGCCCGAGACTTCAGGGAAGGACAAGGGTAAAGGGAAGATGTAGGATTAGTTTGCAAGGAGCAGACTTTATCTTTATGTTTAATAAACTACTATTATGTAATATGAACCCTAATAACTATTCTAGGGTATGTTTGTATGTTTGTATTTAGATTATCGAATCTTATGACTAGTAACATCTTTTGAATGAACGACATACGTTTATTATATTTCCGCATTTGGTTATTGTATGTTGTTTAGAGGTGGATATTTGTATTTTTTTGTGACGACCGGATCGGGGTCAGAGGACCCGAATTCGGGGGTGTCACATTTCCAAACAACCAATTAAATAACAAATAAGCTTAGGTAGGACACACTAGCGAAGGTTTTATTCGTCTCTTCCTTCCTAGTTCTATTCCCAGATCTCCGCCAGAGACCATATCCCTAAGCTCTGATACCAACTGTGACGCCCCAAAAATAGGTTCAATACCAACCCATTCTGAGTCGCTAAATACATGGTACAGAATTCAAATACAATCTTTTATATCACACGGTCGTGCAAAATACGACCACACAACTGTAAGTGTCAATACAAATATATAAAAAATATTAACATTCAAACTAAGTCTTCATTATAATTATTATCAAACTATTTATTAGAAATAATGAGGACTACTACTGCTCTAACTCAGACCATCACTCTGTCCCCCGACTAGTTCCTGCGACATTCTCATTTCTTGAAGAGGACAATAGATGAAAAGGGTGAGCTCAACTAGCCCAGTAAAGAATATTATAACTAAGATAATAAAGAACAATTTATCGTTAGTCTTCAACAATTCAGATAAAATATTATTGACAACAAGTTTTAGATCAATATTCGCAGCGAAAATAACAATTCATTAGAAGACTTAAGTAGAGAATGAAGTCTACTATCTTCTATGATTTAAAAGTCCATCATCAATATTTTATCCATGTAACATCAATCAATATGCATCTCGAATCAAATATTCATCTTTGTACTACAGGCCAAAGATATTCATTTGTATCACCAGTGGTCATGTTCATCTTTGCACTACGGCCAAAGATATTCATCAGGTAATCATTCATCTTTGCTCTACAGGCCAAAGATATTCAGTTATATCACCATTTAGGACTGAGAATGATGAAAAATAATATAAATAACAAATGCAGTGAGATAAAGGACAAAGATTAGGGATTCGTAATTTAGTTTATCCAAGTTCAAGAATATTTCATAATAATATTTTGTGGAACAAAATTCAAGAATGAAGATCAAAACTTGAATCCAATAAAAAATAGGAATCTTAACAGGCAACTTGGACAAATATAAAAAAATTTAATTTTTTCGTGAATAGTGCTGCCGTATACGTGAATAGTGTCGTATACATGAATAGTAATCCCGACGGAAAAAGTAAGAATTTCATAATAAAATCCATGACAATATTTTGGTATAATGATATTGAAAAGAATAACATCATTTACGAAAGAAAATAACATCCCTTACTTTAACAAGAGAGTAATTTTGACCGAAAAATCGGATATTATGTGGACAAAAACTTGCACTGTTATCAACGCTCGAAGTATCTAAATACTCACAAGAAATACGCTCGATATTATAGAGAAAAAATTTTCTGATTCTGGTGTGATTTTCATTTCTAACTAAGCACCCTATTTATAGAAAAATGTCAGGACACCAAAATAGACTTTTGAAACCAACGGAGCATTTCTTCAAAGTTTGGCAGGTTGGCAGCATACCAAGATTGATCAAAGAATTTTCCACCAAAAATCCCACATGCTTTATATAATAAATATATATATATATATATATATATATTTATATATATATTAAAACATTTATTTTGAAACTTCAATAATTCATAATAATAGCCCTTTTATCAGAAAAATACAAATTCTATATCTTTTTTATAGGAAATTTAATTCTCTACAACTTTGTAGAAGGAAGTTTTTCCAAATTCCCAACCAAAAATAACCGAAATTCACAAATGGATGATTTTCCACATCAAAAATACTGATAAAAATACCTCAGCACTAATTCCTTCTTTTATATCCACAAATAAATATTTCTTTATCATATAAATCAATAATTAGTTATTCACCCATAATATTATAGAACTACAATATTGACAATCAGGTCGTTCCCAAGAAAGAGGGGGCCTTCTGATAAGGATTTTTTCTTACTGGCTCGCAATTAAATAACCCCTCCTAGACAGAACTTCCTTAGACATTGCCAATAATGCTATCTAATAATATTATTCAAATAATATGAATTATTGATTTGATAATTTAAAATACTATGCAATGACAATTATTGAATCAATAATACAAAATATCAACGGTAGCAATTATTGAATCAATCATATAAAATATCTACGTAGCAATTATTGAATCAATAGTATAAAATATTGAACAGTAATTACTGTAATAATAATTGAGTAAGTGCTTTCTTATGTAAGAATCAATAATTTGAAATACTGTGCAATACCGTGTGCTACTGTGCAACAACGCGTATTACTGTATTTTTATCACCGGGTATTTCAACAGTTTAACGGTAACAGTTTTACCGTTATTTATAAAAAGTTATTTCTGTCGCTTTCTATATCCGACATTTATTCTGTTGTGGGGCCCACAAATGGCTGCGCCGTAGTACGAATATTCCCCGACAACAAAAATATTCCACGACCAAACGAAGATTGTCCGACAACAATGAATATTTTATAACCACTTGCTTATTTAGAAATATTTGCACATTTCACTCATAACTTATCACATTTATTAAATCAACACCTTACTATTTAAAAATAATATATAAAGAACATTAAATCTTTATTTATAAAATTCGGGGTCTTACAACATTAGTTTCTTTTATTTACTTATTATATAATAAACAAATATAAGCAATCAAATAATATTCATACACATACCAAATAATTTAATACTTTGAGAAATGTACCACAATTCTCATATTATCTTTATTCTTATCATTCCTCTTGCTAAAATATATATATCACATCACTAAATATATATATATATATATATATGCACCTATACATATACATATTTTAAGAATTCAAATCAAACCATATAGGTTCTTTAAATATTTTTTTTAAAAATAAATCCTCAAATTCTCATCTAGGTTTATTCTTTTAACCTTTATTTAATCATTTAAGATTTTATTAATCTTATAAATTCTCGGGTTGTCACAGGGGCTCCAAGTAGATGATAAACAAGATGAAATAGCTCCAAGTTGGTGTATACATGTTCAACCCGAGGGGTTCTCTCTAGAAATATTTTCTCTCTCTAAAACTATATCTCTCTCATTTTTAAATAAGCTCAAAGTGGGTGTTTTAACATGCCCGAGCCAGACGTCTCGAAGTGTGTTCCTTTGGTCTCGGTTTAGAGGAAGTTGACCTGCGCAGACCGAACTTTCGGAAAGTCTTTGCAGGAATGCGGCAGAATAGAATCGTGTATGACTGAGTTGGGGTCAGGGAAGATAATGCGGGTAGCTGAGGTATCTTCTGGTTCCCGACAGTAGTTAGCTGGTTTATCTTCAATGGCACGCATTTTGAGGTTTGTTGAGTTGGTTTCCGACGGACACTGTCTCAGCTTGGCGATCCAAGTTTGATTTGTGACATGTTCGGACGTCATTAGTTTTTTGAATCATTCACGGGGTTATCTCCAGGATGACCTGATTCTTCTGCCCTACCTCGGGGTTGTCTCAGAAGTAAATTTACGCCTTTGCCTTTCTGCAAGGTTAGTTCAAAGAAAGAGAATTTTTGAGTGTCTACATGTGTAATAAGTTATATATGAAGATAATGCATGATCAATAAAGAATCTACCGCTTCTAGTAAAAGAAGAGATATGTCCTATGTGATTCGATAAATGACAACCCATAAATCCTTGGCCAAGGTGGAATGAATTTAGAAAGAAATTTCTAATTTGCATTATTTGGAGTTGTGCATTATCTGATCGAAATACATATAATTAAATAAAATAAGACTTGACAGTAATTCCATGTCTTATATTTAATTGGGACATTGTATGGTGGAACGATTGAATTGTACGGTAACTATTAACTCAAGAGTTCTTTTATGATTGATGTTGAAATCTATATTATTTGGAAAGTTGTTGATCGCTAGGGAGGCTTATCCTTATTGTAGAATAAATATTATTTATTTAAATAGATTATTAGTTTAATTTATTCATTTAAATAAGATTAAAATTGTTCTAATTAATTTATTTACAACCGGTTTAATATGTAGAAACTAAAGGGTCACACAATTAAAAGAAGTATAATTATTTAAGAAGGTAATGACATAATCGTAATAATGTGTTAAGTATAGCTAATTTAATCTATGGTGATAGAATAAATTAAATAGTTTAATTTTTATTATTTAATATTTTAGAAATATTAAATATAAATTAATGTGAGGAGTTTTATTAATATTATTACAATTATTATTATTTTAATTTCTAAAGGAGTTTAAGAACTAATTTAATATTAGTACTCTCATTTATTCCTAATAAGATTAGGAGGCAAATTAATTAAAAGAGTTTAATTAATTATTCCCAATGTGTTGGGAAGCCTAATTAATTAAATAAAACCCTATTTCTAATTAGATTAGGAGGGTTGACTAAATATCTATATAAGAGGAATCATATGTTAGATATCTGTTGATGAAATTCCAATTGTTGGAGAGAGTACTCTTTTTCTATATAGAATAGAAAAACTAGGGTTTAGCCAACCACCCTCCTTCTTGAACAATTCCTCTTCCTTGGTGGATCACCTCTAGAGGCCAAACACTTGGGTGGCTAACGTTGATCAAAGGAAAGAAGCAATCCCGGAGATTCAAAGAGATCGCAAAGAACAAGGAGTTGAACTTGTACTTGTGGAAGTTTAGTTCTACAAGGGTATGATTCTGTAACTTCTTATTTATCGTTTTAAATTAATAATTTGCATAAAGGATGATCCGGGTAATTGGTTTCTAGAAACTTTTAAACTATGATTTTACCATCCTTCCGCTACTTTTTGCAATTTGATTGCGCCATAATTTCTTACAAACCTAACAGCCTTATCAGTAATATATCAACATATAATACTAGGAATGTCACAACGCTCCGACTAACCCTTTTGTACACACTAGGTTCATTCTTGTTTTTGATAAAATCAAACTCCTTTGATTGTCTCATCAAAAAAAATATTTCATCTTTGAGAAGCTTGCTTCAATCCATAAATGGATTGTTGTAGCAAATATACTTGATTTGCTTCAACTATTGAAACAAATCCATCTGGTTGTATCATACATACATTCTCCTCTAATAATTTATATTTGAGGAAGGACGTCTCTACGTTCATTTGCCAAATTTAGTAATAATATGCTGCAATCGCAAGTAAAATCTAAATAGACTTGAGCATTATTACCAGTAATTTGATTTTATCATAGTTAACTCCTTGACTCTATTTGAAAACCTTTTCAAAATGGTCTGGCCATATAGGTCTCCACCTTGACATTTGCTCTAAAGATCCATTTTGAATTTTTTTTTTCATCTGCCATTTCTCTAAGTGTCTACAATTCTTAGCCTCATCGTGTATAACTGGATCATCATCCTTATAGAACATATACCCTAAACTTTAGGATGTCCCACAAATCTGTACTTGTCAAATCTTGTCCCAAGCTTATCCTTTTGAAACCTTTTCACATAAGTTCGACAACCCTTTATCTTAACAAACTTAAGATTAGGAATCCTGCCTGTCCATAACTCTTATGAAGTCTTGGGGGCGAATTTTGAGGTTACCTTATTTTATAGATATGTAGCCATTTTCAGGGTATTACCCTAGAAGGATACTAGAATGTCGGTAAAATCATTATAGATTGCACCATGTCCAACAAGATATAATTTTTCCTTTAGATACACCAAACCATTATTGTGTATCAGGAAGCGTCCATTGTGAGAAAACTATTTAAGATGATGTTAAAAATTATTGCACAAATATTTATTCCATGATCCAATCAAAGAATCATAATACCTTACAAATTAGTTTTACTTCTGAATTCTTTAAACCTTTCAAATGATTCAGACTTGTATTTCACCAAATACAAATATTCAATTCTTTGAATGATCATCTCCTTTTCTTTTAATAGTTTGTTCAATTTAAAATTATTTTCAAGTAAGTTAAGTATGTAAAGTCCATTTAGTAAATTGCCAACATTATATGAAATATTTTATTATAAATAGAACAACTGTTGTTCTTTATTATAATATAAAAACCATCCATATCTAATATAGAAATTGAAATAATATTTCTTATAAGTGTTGGAACATAATATCAATTATTTAAACTAATGCACTTGCCCGTAGGCGGTGCTAAACAATAAGTTCATGCAGTTAATGGACTAACCTTTGCTCCATTCCCCACACGCTGGATGACTTCCCCTTGTTTAGCTTTCTACTTCTGCTTGGTCCCTTCATAAATTTGTATTTATGAGAACCACAGCCGGTATCCAATACCCAAGTAGAAACTTTACTTACTGAAAGATTTATTTCAATCATGAACAAACCTGTATGTGTAACCGAAGCTTCACTAAGCTTCTTTTGGTTAGCCTCTTCAAGATGCTTTTCACATTTTATATTCCAGTGTTCAGGCTTATTGTAGTGGAAGCAAACTCCTTCGCTATCCGTGTCAGTTTTGTTCTTAGTATCCTTTGTATTTTCCTTTCTATTTACCTTCTTTGGATGCTCTTCTTTTCAGAAGATATTTTGGCCCCTACCAGTAAGACTTGGTCTTTCTTGGTTAGAAAGTGACTCTCAACAATTTTCTACATGTTAAGCAAATCAGCAAGGCTGCCTTCTAGCTTATACATATGAACACAACCATTGTGAGAAGGAGTTCGGGAGTGAGTGAAATATCAATCTTGGCTCAACTCTCCATCCATGATAAAACGCAGTTGCCCTAATTATTCAATTAAATTGATCATTTTGAGGACATGTGTCTGTACTATAGTGTCATCGGTTATTCTAAATTTGAAGAACTCTTTAGATATCTAATATCTATTAGTCCTACTTTCCTTACAATTCAACTACTTGAAATGCAGGAGTATAATAGGAGCATCCATAGTTTTATACTGACGTTGAAGCTTGTTACTCCTAGATCCGAGCATGATGCATTGAGCCAACTATGCATCATTTTGCCACTTTCCAAAAGTAGCAATCTCTTTCTCGGAGGCATTGCTTGCAACCATTATAGGGATAGGCGTATTAAAGACATAAGATAACTTTTTAGTTAACCTTGAGAACTATTCTCAAATTCCTTAACCAATCCGGTTATTTCAATCCTGTTAACTAGCATCTAATATACTACACAGTGATAGTAATTTAGACATTGTAAAATTTTATAAATGAATTTGTAATTAACAATATTTTAGTATACATTCTTTTATTAATTACCAAATAAATTAGGTCTTGTTTTACATTGGTATCTCCTACTATTTTCTTCAAACTATATTACCCTCATAATATATAGTTCGACAAATCTAATGAAAGATTTGCTAGTGAGAATAGGGATCTCATTTCAAATGTATATAGCCTTGTTGTAACGATTGAGATTTTATATTTAATTTTAAATATTTATTGAATTAAATAAATATTTTATGTGAGTTATTTATTGAGTTAAATAAATAAATTATGTGATTTATGGAGTGATTTAATTAAGTGTATATATTAATTAAATGAATGTGTAATATTTAATTTAATTAATGTATATTAATTTTATATTATAGTTCTAATTTAATTGAGATAATTAAATTAGATGAGATATGTGATGAAGTGTTACATGGATTATAATTAGCGAGTAATTATAATTATGTGGCAATTTTATGTGATTAATTGATGTTAGATTTTAATTGATTAAATTAGATGATTGATATTTAATTAATTAAAATATGACATTAAAGTATATGTTAAATGATTTGTTAAAATAAAGAAAAGGATTTTTAAATTTTTGCCAAACAAGGCCCTTGTATTTGTTTTAAACCTATTTCTGCCAAACAGGGACCTAACTATCAAAAAGCTGTTTTTAAATAAACTATTACCAAACAATACCTTAGCATTAATAATCTGTTTTTGAAAATAACCTTGTTTTCCCAAACAAGGCATTGTGGCTTTTGAAATTTGTAACTGACATTATACTTAATATAATTGTCAGTTATATTATATATAATTAATCCTATATCTATTACTACGTATTATATTATACGTTAGATTAGTTTACGCTAAGTTAGTCTAAGAACTAAGAAAGAAAGGAGGAACACAGAGGAGAGAAAGAGAGAAGAAGAAGAGGAAGAAGAAAGGGAGAACTCGTGAGAATCAAAGCAATTGACATTATTTTCTTCTTCAAACATAAGTTAAAGGGTATGTCTTAATTCCTTTTTTATTTTTATGTTTTCTATGTTATCCTTGAGTATGAATTCTCTGTGTATGATTTTAGCATGAGAGTTGTATAAATTTGGTGTACATATATATATAGTGTGCTTATAATGGGTTATATATGAATTATATTCCATAAGAAGGATTGTCATAAAATAAAATTTTGTCAAAATAAGTTTTAATTGAAAATTGTGTTCACATGGAATTTATATGTTTTGATGATAAAGTAAAATTGATGAATTAGAATATGCTAACATGCTTATTGGAAAATTATTTTATGATTACATGTAATTACATAAATAATGTATGTATATAGAGTGGAATTGATGGAGAAAATTTCTTACAGTAGATTATTTTGGAAAAATATGAGTTTTCATGAAAATGGCTAAATTGGATTTTTAAAACTTGTGATTATCATTATTTAGACGGTTGTTATGTTGTAGAAACATGTTATGTTATGTATTATTGCATATGTATGCGTTACAGTAGCTACGTTACTGTAATTTTCCATTTGTTGGCTAGTTTGGGTTAATCGGTAAAGCAGAGAGTCGTGGTTGTCTGCGTCTGGCCGAGTTGCTGCGCAGCTGTGCCGGAAGCAAGGCTAGAAGCAGCGCAGCTGCGTCGCTTGCCCATCTCTGATCCGACCCCTGCGCAGCTGCGCCATGCACAGTGCTTGGGCAGTGAGTTTAGTTTATTTGTGCAGATTATTTTTGAGCCTTAATTTAATTATTCATTTATAGTGGACATATATTTAAATGATATAACATGTTGTTATATCATTGTGATAAATTCATATTTGAGAAAAAAGAAGTTTTGAAAACCTAATATAGTATATAAATGATAAACTATAATTGCTTAATTGTAAAATAAGTTACTTAATTATAATTTGATTAATTATAATTAAGAGTAAATGTTTAATTTAAATTATAATTTTTGTGAAATTATAAGGTATAGAAGTTGATTTATTTTAATCAATTAGATGTTAATTTAAATTATAATTTATGTAATTATAATTTAATAAATGCATATTTAATTATGGATTATAAATTGATAATTGCATGATTAATTATAATTTGTATAATTATAATGCATGATATAGTTTAATTGATTATAAATTATAATTTGTTTATAATTTAAAAGGTAATTGTATTTTTAAGTAATTATAATTTGATTAAGTGTTTGAATTATAATTGTTTAGATAAATACATAATTAATTTAATTATGTGAATATGTATGTGATGTAACTAACTATGTGATAGTTGATTATTATTATTTATTTAACTAGAGAGAATTAACCATGAGGGTTAACCACTTATGTGAATTAGTTATGTGTTAACTAATTTAGGTTATTGTGATTAAATATATATGTGTAGGAAGAATTAAAGTACGTGAATTGAGTTAAGTAGCTTGAGAGTAAGGCAAGTTTTCTAAACCCTAATCTTGTTAATTATATACAAATTCTTGAATTCATATATTCATTGTTGAGAATGTCCTTTTCATTTCTGTATTGGATAATTGTTTATTTAATTGAAATGATCTTAACTTATTATTCAAGTAAGATCCAGTTTATTATTTTAAATGCTTTAAGTTTACTTCTAAAGCATATGTTAATTCATATTCTTTTATTTATGAATTATTGAAAGTCGATTCAACTAATCTTTGGTTGATGAACGTGAATTCTAAATTACCCTTGTAAGCTTATCCAAACCAAACTTTTTTTGGTGCGGACTTGAATTCAAATTACTGAGTTGAACAACCCTAATTATTAGGGGAGGTTACTACGCATAGCGTTAAGATATTTCTGCACAATACATGGTACAAAGGGTTAATCCCCCTAAGTACGAGTTAAGGTCCATAGTCTTATTGACTGTTAAAGGTTTAAATAGAAATATTTATGACCTAGGACAAGAGTTCAAAGGTCTTATGACACTCAGATAAATTCTATTTTTGTATTGTAATTGCGATGAAAGAATTATTATTCAATTCTTTATTGTTGAAGCAAATCATATTATTCAGATTCTTTGAAAGATATCCTTTCATGTATATATTATTGTTAAACTCCAGTGAGCTGTGGTTTGCTCACTCTTGCATTAAATAACAATTTCAGTTAAGGTTGATAACGCTGATGCTCCGTCTACAAGTAAGGGCAAGGGAAAGCAAAGCAAGTGAAGACTTATTTTTTAATTTAACTGAGAATGGCTGT
Source organism: Panax stipuleanatus (assembly GCA_020205555.1). Classification (NCBI taxonomy): domain Eukaryota; kingdom Viridiplantae; phylum Streptophyta; class Magnoliopsida; order Apiales; family Araliaceae; genus Panax; species Panax stipuleanatus. The sequence goes on from CM035121.1 coordinate 90,607,810, forward strand.
ACTAAGACTTGAATGTTATGTTTTTGTTTTCGTACTTTATTATATTCATGTCAGGGTTAGAATAACCCGAGATTATTTTAAAAAGGTTGTAACCCTTATTGTAAGGGAGATTTATTTATTTTAATTTAAATTGTAGTTTATTTTGCATTATTCATTGGGTAGATGTATGTTATATTAGAAAGTGAACACCAAATCATGTGAAAATGAAGTACCCGGATTTGGGGGTGTCACAGGTTGGTATCAAAGCCATAGGTTATGAAACCTTAGGTGGAGAAAAACCTTAGGTAGTAGCCTTATGGTAAGATCGAAAAGATAGATGTGATAGGTAAAAGATAATAAACTACCTTATGTTGTATGTGTTTACATTATAGTATTCGAAGAGTGACGACTCGATATCACGTAATAATGAACTTTAAAATTCTTTTGTCAGGATGTCGAACGTTGGAGAACCTAGTCAGGCTAGAGAGGATGTACCTCAGGTGCCTAGAGAGGAGGAGCCCCGTGACATACATGTTGTCTGGGAGCAGCTGGTGAGGAGAGAGCCATCTCCAGTGATCACCGTAGCTGGTCGGGAGCATGAGCTAACACCTATTCCAGAGGATGAGGACGAGGACGAGTCAGAAGAGGAGGAAGAGGAGGAAGAGGATCCCGAAGAGGAATTCCCAACTCACTATACTAGTGCTGAGATGTACGAGGCAGTCTACGATAGCAATGTGGAACTTCATGGACGAGTAGGAGATCTCGAGGAGACTATCCAGCAGCGAGACGAGACGATCGAGGAAATGGCAAGTGACTTAGGAGATGCATAGTGGAACCTGATACATATGGAGGTTGATAGAGATGCTGCTCGATTTGAACTGGCAAAGCTGAAGCAAGACATCCAGGAGGAGTCGAGGAAGCGTGCCAAAGCTGAAGAGTCAAGCTTGAGGGCTAATCAACGAGCCGATCGAGCTGAAGCTGAAGCTGAAGCCAAGAGAGCCAAGCTGAGGGAAACGGAATATGCTTTTCATATAGCTATAGAAAGAGCTCAGGACTGTATTTTCTACTACCCAGCTCAGTTCCAAGGTTTACCGTGGTATGTGGTGGACCGAAGAACGGCGTTTCGGGTAATGGAAGAGGAACGCAGAGGGGCTGTGCGACGTATTAATATGCCTAGGCAGTAGCAGCAGTAGTAGAAGTAGTAGAGTTTTGTTTATGTATTGCTTTTTGTAATAAGTAATGTAAATCCCATAATTTGAGATAAGAAGGGGATGAGTTAATAATGTAATCCTGCAACTTTTCCAGTTCAGGAAGGATGATGTAAATGGCAGAAATGCTATCTGTTTGATGTTTTTTTTACTACGAGTAATTAATAAAAGAAGTTTATTTGACGTGCTATGTGTTCTATGTGAATTGAGCCATTTAAACGTTTAAGTATGAACTTGAATACTTAATAGTTGAATAAAGGGTCTAATAATAATATTTTCTTAACAGAAAATGCCTCCTAGAAGAAGAGTAACGCGTCAAAACCCCGAGGGTTGGACGAACAACAACAATAACGGTGGGACGAATCCCAACTCGGTTCAGCAGTTGGTGAACCTGTTGACCGGAGCTCTTGCGAATCAGCCGCAGGTGTAGGGTAAAACGTTAAAGGAATTCAAGGCAGTAGGACCGCTTGAATTCAAAGGATTGACTAACCCTATCGAGGCTCAGACGTGGGTTATGGAAATGGAGAAGGTATTCGACGTAGCCAGAGTAGGTGAAGACCAGAAGACAGCATTCGCGGCTTTCATGTTGAAGTCGGATGCTAGCTTTTGGTGGCAGGCTAATAAGATACGTGAGGGAGAGGGACTCATCACGTGGGAACATTTCAAGGAAATGCTCTACGAGATATACTTTCCAGTGAGTTCGCAGGACCAGATGTAGGTCGAGTTCCTAGAACTTAAGCAAGGAGGGATGATGGTGTCCGAGTATGCCGCTAAGTTTAACGAGTTGGCCAGGTTCACTACATACCAGGTCAGCACTGACGCTAGGAAAGTGAAAAGGTTGGAGCGGGGGCTGAAGCCCTGGCTCTACAACAAGGTTTCCATGTTCCAGCTGAATACCTTTGCAGCGGTGCTGGAGAAAGCCATACTTGCTGAGGGAGGAAGCAAAGCGGTGACGAAGTTCAACCAAGATAAGAAGAAGAAGAATGAGGTAGAAACCAAAATTGTGGGTAGCAGCGCTGTGAACCAGAAGAGGAAATGGAATGACAACACCTCTGCTGGGAGTCAGCAAGGAAGCCAGCAGAAGAGGAAGTTCGAAGCATGTGCTACATGCGGTAAGAATCACATTGGCATGCGCATGAAGGGGAAGCGGGTGTGCTTCAACTGTGGTCAGGAAGGCCACATCGCGCCTAATTGCCCAAACCCGAAGAAGGGAGCTTACTTTACATGTGGATCCAAAGATCACATGGCTCACAACTGCCCGAAGAAGCTGAAGCGGCAGTACCGTTACTATTGTTGCACCATTGCAAGCTGTTCGACCCACTGCACGGACATTCAATATGACGGTGCAGGATGTTGTGTAATTAAAAGACATGGTGTCAGGTATTATTCCGGTCAATAGTATAAATGTATATGTATTATTTGATTCGGGTGCTACTTGCTCATTCATATCTGATGATTTTGCTAAAACCTTAGACTTACCTGTAGAGGAGTTAGTTTACCCTTTGAACATAAAGATTGCGAATAGGGAGGTTATTCCTATTAGGAGCATTTATAGGAACTGTAGATTGGACATTAAGGAACAGGATCTTAGAGTAGATTTGATTCCTATAAAACTTGGGGAATTCGACGTCATACTAGGTATTGATTGGTTGTTCAACCATGGGGCGGTAATCGACTGTCAGAGGAAGTCGGTGAACCTTACGACTCCGTTAAAGTTGGTGTTCTATGGTAGCAAATCACCTAGATAAGTGAGTTGTCTGACGGTTATGCAAGCCAAGAAACTTCTGACGCAAGGCTGTGTGGGATATCTAGCCTACATAGTAGATACGCGTAAGGAAAGCCCGAAGGTGCAGGAGATATCGGTAGTTAAGGAGTTTGTGGACGTTTTTCCTAGCGATTTGCCAGGACTTCTACCAGATAGGGAGACAGAGTTCGTGATCGATCTAGCACCGGGAACTGCTCCGATTTCAAAGGCTCTGTACCGAATGGCTCCAGTTGAGATGAAGGAACTGATGGTTCAACTATAAGAATTGCTAGACAAGAAGTATATTCAACCGAGCGTTTCTCCGTGGGGAGCACCTGTTTTGTTTGTTAAGAAGAAAGATGGATCGATGCGTCTTTGCATTGATTATAGGGAGTTGAATAAATTTACGATCAAGAATAGGTATCCTTTACCTAGGATCGATGACTTGTTTGATCAACTAAAGGGTGCGAGGTACTTCTCAAAAATTGATTTGAGAAGCGGGTATCATCAGTTGAAGGTGAGGAAGGAAGATATACCGAAAATGGCTTTTAGAACTCGATATGGTCATTACGAGTTCTTGGTAATGTCATTTGGTCTCACAAATGCCCCAGCTGCATTTATGGATCTAATGAACGGGGTGTTTAAGCCATTTCTAGACAAGTTCATGGTAGTGTTCATAGATGACATCCTGGTTTATTCCAAGACCGAGGAGGAGCATGCTGAACACTTAAGACTAACCTTAGAAGCACTGAGACAAGAGAAGCTTTACGCTAAATTCTCAAAATGCGAATTTTGGTTAGAACGTGTGCAATTTCTTGGCCACGTGATCGACAAGGATGGTATTTCGGTGGATCCATCGAAGGTTGAGGCCGTAATGAGTGGGGATCAGCCGAAGACACCGTCTGAAGTGAGGAGTTTCTTGGGATTGGCAGGTTATTACCGTAGATTTATCCAAGACTTTTCTAGAATTGCAACTCCATTGACGAATTTAACTCGTAAAATAGTTAAGTTTGTTTGGACGGAGAAGTGTGAGGAGAGTTTTCAAGAGCTGAAGAAGAGGTTGAGTACTGCGCCTGTATTGTCTTTACCGGATAGTTCGGGGAATTTCGTGGTATATAGTGATGGCTCACATAAAGGATTAGGCTGTATGTTGATGAAGAGTGGCAAAGTCATTGCCTATGCGTCTCGTCAGCTGAAGGATTACGAGAAGAGGTATCCGACCCATGATCTAGAATTGGCGGCAGTAGTGTTTGCCCTAAAGATTTGGAGGCACTACTTATATGGAGAGAAGTGTGAAATATACACAGATCACAAGAGTTTGAAGTATATATTTACCCAGAAGGATTTGAACATGAGCCAAAGAAGATGGTTGGAACTGATTAAAGACTACGATTGCGAGATACTTTACCATCCGGGTAAAGCTAACGTTGTTGCCGACTCTTTGAGCAGGAAAGGTAGGGAGAAGCTGAACGTGTTAACTGATCAGGATCAGTTGATAGAACAAATGGCTAGATTGGAGTTAGAAGTGAAGTTTTCGAAGGAATCGGATGAGATGTTATTTCAAGTAACCACTGGTTCTACTCTAGTAGACAAGGTGAAAGAAGCACAGCTTCACGATGAAGAATGCGGGAAAGTACGGAAGAGGATAACTAATGGCGAAGAGTTCAAGTTCAAGATCGATAATGAAGGTCTGTTATGATTTGAAGGTAGAATCTGGGTACCGCCAGTACTTGAGGTCAAAGAGGAGATTCTGAGCAAAGCTCATAGTTCTAGATATTCTATTCACCCCGGGAGTACGATGATGTACCAGGATCTCAGGCATCATTTCTGGTGGTCGAATATGAAGAGGGATGTTACTGAATGCGTTGCGAAATGCTTTACGTGCCAGAAAGTTAAAGCAGAACACCAGAGACCAAGTGGTTTGCTGCAACCGTTAGAAATTCCAGAGTGGAAGTGGGAGCACATCACAATGGATTTCGTGGTAGGTCTTCCAGCAACTCAGAAGGGATTTAATGCGATATGGGTTATAGTGGATCGACTGAGGAAGTTAGCCCACTTTCTGCCGACCAGGGTTAAGTACAACCTGAATAACCTAACGAAGCTGTACGTGAAGGAAATTATTTCTAGACACGGTGTTCCGGTGTCGATTGTGTCTGACAGAGATCCATGTTTTACGTCTAATTTTTGGAAGCGTTTGCAAGAATGTATGGAAACGCAATTGCTAATGAGTACAGCGTATCATCCTCAGACTGATGGCCAGAGCGAAAGAACGATTCAGACGCTAGAGGATATGCTGAGAGCTTGTGTGATGGACTTCAAAGGAAGCTGGGAGGATCATCTACCGTTTGTAGAGGTTGCTGACAACAATAGTTACCATACGAGTATAGGCATGCCGCCTTACGAAGCATTATACGGTAGAAAATGCAGAACTCCTTTGAGTTGGGATGAAGTCGGTGAACGTCAATTGTTGGGACCAGAATTGGTATAACAAACCGCCAAAATTGTGAAGCTGATCAGAACGAGATTAGTTGCTGCTCAAGACAGACAGAAGAAGTATGCCGATTTACATCGACAGAACCGAGAATTCTTATCAGGAAGTTTCGTGTTCCTGAAAGTATCTCCCTGGAAGGGGAAGATTCGATTTGGTAAAAAGGGAAAGTTGAGTCCCAGATTTATTGGACCTTTTGAGGTGTTGCGAAAAGTTGGCGAGGTAGCTTACGAGGTTGCATTACCTCCGGAGCTCGAGAATATACATAATGTCTTTCATATTTCTGTGTTAAGACCTTACAAGCACGATTATAAACATGTAATAGAATATGAACCTCTGCTATTTGATAAAGACTTAATGTATGAAGAAGTGCCTGTTCAAATAGTTGATAGAAAGGAACAAGTACTTAGGAATAAAGTGATACCTTCTGTTAAGGTAATCTGGAGGAACCACAGTGCTGAAGAAGCTACGTGGGAGCTAAAAAATGTTATGATGAAATCTTATCCCCATTTACTTGCTTAGTTGTGTGTAACCCCTTATATACTGATTTTGGGGACAGAATCCTTTTAAGGAGGGAAGACTGTAATAGACGGAAAAAAAAATTTGAAATTTTTTTGTGTGATTTTGGGGACAGAATCCTTTTAAGGAGGGAAGATTGTAACGATTGAGATTTTATATTTAATTTCAAATATTTATTGAATTAAATATATATTTTATGTGAATTATTTATTGAGTTAAATAAATAAATTATGTGATTTATTGAGTGATTTAATTAAGTGTATATATTAATTAAATGAATGTGTAATATTTAATTTAATTAATGTATATTAATTTTATATTATAGTTCTAATTTAATTGAGATAATTAAATTAGATGAGATATGTGATGAAGTGTTACATGGATTATAATTAGCGAGTAATTATAATTATGTGGTAATTTTATGTGATTAATTGATGTTAGATTTTAATTGATTAAATTAGATGATTGATATTTAATTAATTAAAATGTGACATTAAAGTATGTGTTAAATGATTTATTAAAATAAAGAAAATGATTTTTAATTTTTGCCAAACAAGGCCCTTGTATTTGTTTTAAATCTATTTCTACCAAACAGGGCCCTAACTATCAAAAAGCTATTTTTAAATAAACTATTACCAAACAATCCTTAGCATTAATAATCTGTTTTTAAAAATAACCTTGTTTTGCCAAACAAGGCATTGTGGCTTTTGAAATTTGTAACTGACATTATACTTAATATAATTGTCAGTTATATTATATATAATTAATCCTATATCTATTACTACATATTATATTATACGTTAGATTAGTTTACGCTGCTAAGTTAGTCTAAGAACTAAGAAAAAAAGGAGGAACACAGAGGAGAGAAAGAGAGAAGAAGAAGACGAAGAAGAAAGGGAGAACTCGTGAGAATCAAAGCAATTGGCATTATTTTCTTCTTCAAACATAAGTTAAAGGGTATGTCTTAATTCCATTTTTATTTTTATATTTTCTATGTTATCCTTGAGTATGAATTCTCTGTTTATGATTTTAGCATGAGAGTTGTATAAATTTGGTGTACATATATATATATAGTGTGCTTATAATGGGTTATATATGAATTATATTCCATAAGAAGGATTGTCATAAAATAAAATTTTGTCAAAATAAGTTTTAATTGAAAATTGTGTTCACATGGAATTTATATGTTTTGATGATAAAGTAAAATTGATGAATTAGAATATGCTAACATGCTTATTGGAAAATTGTTTGATGATTACATGTAATTACGTAAATAATGTATGTATATAGAGTGGAATTGATGGAGAAAATTTCTTACAGTAGATTATTTTGGAAAAATATGAGTTTTCATGAAAATGGCTAAATTGGATTTTTAAAACTTGTGATTATCATTATTTAGATGGTTGTTATGTTGTAGAAACATGTTATGTTATGTATTATTGCATATGTATGCGTTACAGTAGCTACGTTACTGTAATTTTCCATTTATTGGCTAGTTTGGGTTAATCTGTAAAGCAGAGAGTCGTGGCTGTCTGCGTCTGGCCGAGTTGCTGCGCAGCTGCGCCGGCAGCAAGGCCAGGAGCAGCGCAGCTGCGCCGCTTTCCCATCTCTGATCCGACCCCTGCGCAGCTGCGCCATGCACAGTGCTTGGGCAGTGAGTTTAGTTTATTTGTGCAGATTATTTTTGAGCCTTAGTTTAATTCTTCATTTATAGTGGACATATATTTAAATGATATAACATGTTGTTATATGATTGTGATAAATTCATATTTGAGAAAAAGAAAGTTTTGAAAACCTAATATAGTATATAAATGATAAACTATAATTGCTTAATTGTAAAATAAGTTACTTAATTATAATTTGATTAATTATAATTAAGAGTAAATGTTTAATTTAAATTATAATTTTTATGAAATTATAAGGTATAGAAGTTGATTTATTTTAATCAATTAGATATTAATTTAAATTATAATTTATGTAATTATAATTTAATAAATGCATATTTAATTATGAATTATAAATTGATAATTGCATGATTAATTATAATTTGTATAATTATAATGCATGATATAGTTTAATTGATTATAAATTATAATTTGTTTTTAAATTAAAAGGTAATTATATTTTTAAGTAATTATAATTTGATTAAGTGTTTGAATTATAATTGTTTAGCTAAATACATAATTGATTTAATTATGTGAATATGTATGTGATGTAATTAACTATGTGATAGTTGATTATTATTATTTATTTAATTAGAGAGAGTTAACCATGAGGGTTAACCACGTATTTGAATTAGTTATGTGTTAACTAATTTAGGTTATTGTGATTAAATATATATGTGTAGGAAGTATTAAAGTACGTGAATTGAGTTAAGTAGTTTGCGCGTAAGGCAAGTTTTCTAAACCCTAATCTTGTTAATTATATATAAATTATTGAATTCATATATTCATTGTTGAGAATGTCCTTTTCATTTCTGTATTGGATAATTGTTTATTTAATTGAAATGATCTTAACTTATTGTTCAAGTAAGATCCAGTTTATTATTTTAAATGCTTTAAGTTTACTTCTAAAGCATATGTTAATTCATATTCTTTTATTTATGAATTATTGAAAGTCGATTCAACTAATCCTTGGTTGATGAACGTGAATTCTAAATTACCCTTGTAAGCTTATCCAAATCAAACTTTCTTTGGTGCGGACTTGAATTCAAATTACTGAGTTAAACAACCCTAATTATTAGGGGAGGTTACTATGCATAGCGTTAAGATGTTTGTGCACAATATATGGTACAAAGGGTTGATCCCCCTAAGTACGAGTTAAGGTCCATAGTCTTATTGACTGTTAAAGGTTTAAATAGAAATATTTATAACCTAGGACAAGAGTTCAAAGGTCTTATGACACTCAGATAAATTCTATTTTTGTATTGTAATTTTGATGAAAGAATTATTATTCAATTCTTTATTGTTGAAGAGAATCATATTATTCAGATTCTTTGAAATATATCCTTTCATGTATATATTATTGTTAAACTCCAGTGAGCTGTGGTTTGCTCACTCTTGCATTAAATAACAATTTCAGTTAAGGTTGATAACGCTGATGCTCCGTCTACAAGTAAGGGCAAAGGAAAGCAAAGCAAGTGAAGACTTATTTTTTTATTTAACTAAGAATGATTGTACTATGACTTGAATGTTATGTTTTTGTTTCCGCACTTTATTATATTCATGTCAGGGTTAGAGTAACCCGGGATTATTTTAAAAAGGTTGTAACCCTTGTTGTAAGTGAGATTTATTTATTTTAATTTAAATTATAGTTTATTTTGCATTATTCTTTGGGTAGATGTATGTTATATTAGAAAGTGAACACCAAATCATGTGAAAAGGAAGTACCCGGATTTGGGGGTGTCATACTTGTGGTGACACAGCAAACAATATTTAAATAAATAGGTAGACAACTATTGTCAATTACATCAACATGTAAGTCATTGTATTTTGCCTCTTAGATGATTTTAATCAAGTAGTGACACATCTGATTCAAAATTATCCCAAGTTAAGTCCCACCTAGCATTTCCATATACTCAAAAGAAAAATAATGTCCTTGTGGTGACACAACAAAATAACATCGTTCAGTCTATTTATAAGCATTAAATGTGATAAATCAATATCTTAAATATTTAATATTTGCCTTGTGGTGACACAACAAACTCATATTAAATATTTAATACTCTATTAATTTATCATGATAGAAGATTACGTTCGATATTCCAAATATCTTTGAACGTTTAAGACTTAATATAAAATCTTTGAGGGATTTGTTATTATTTGTCTCATCTTGTTTAGTACGCATGCACACACACACACACACACACACACACACACACACACACACACATATATATATATATATATATATATAAAATAAGCATGCACATATAGAATACTATATTCTTCACGGATTGATTATGGGCTTTATTCTAGTTTGGTTTACTAGAGCTACCAAGTGAACCAAAAGGATAAACTTAGGGTTCAAGAATTAAATTTAAATATAACTATTACATTTAAATCCCGAGCTCCATTACAAACAGGTCTTCAAGCGCTCCTTGCTCCTTGGTCTCCTATTCTTCAAGATAATTCTAACTAGTTCTATTATATAGACTATTTAATTTAAATAAAAACCTTGATCAGCAGTCAAGGGGAAGTACATAGGAGGGATATAGAATTTTACATAAAGAAAAATTAGGAAAGACAAGGTACGCAGACCCCATTTAATAAAACTCATACATTCAAGCATCCAACTAAAATAAAATCCATTCACATTGATCAATAGTCCATAATCAATCTCATTTATTATCATACACATCAACATATGCATTAATAAATAATATTCATCTTATGAATAAAAAATTCATTCCATATATGCATTAATATCAATTTAATGGGCAATTAGAAATTTACTATAAATACAATTTTGAAACAAAATAAACTCTTTTATTTTAATCAAACTATAAATCATAATAAAGTTCTTTATTTTATTTTATCTAATTTTGAATAAAAATAAACTAATTTAATTTTTAATCAAATTACAAATCAAAATAAACTACTTTATTTTAATTAACAAGGAATCCAATTTCAAGTACAAAATAAACTCTTTTATTTTAACTTAAAATTGTTGGAAAAATAAAATATATTGAATCTTATTCCTTATCAAAATTAAACATCTTTAATTTTAGGAAACATGGAATCCTATTCCATATATGAATAAACTCATTTATTCTAGGAAACATGAAATCATATTCCATATATGAATAAATTCCTTTATTCAAGTAAACGTGGAATCCATTTCCAAGTTAAAGTAAAAAACTTTTATCTTAATCATATTCCAATTCAAAATAAACATTTTATCTTAATTTAAATAAATAAAATTAAAATAATTTTTTTTCATATTCTGGTGCCGGGCGCAGCTGCACCAAGAATACACTGGGAAACGACACAGCTGCGCTTCTAGGCCAGAAAACCTTTTTTAGGTTATGGCGCAGCTGCGCTCCAAAATGAACTAGAGACGGCACAACTACGCCGTGTCGCAGACAAACTAGAAAGTTATTTTTTTTGTTCAGAAAATTTGATCTAATCGCATACTATATATACATGGAATCATCAAGATCGATAATTAGCACAAAGTTAGGCTCTAATACCATTGTTAGGTTTGTATATTGCGCATACATACAATCAAATTACATACATAATGCGGAAGCATGATAAAAGAGAGTTTTAAAATTTTTATACTAGCCATCACCATGATCATACTTTGTGGTTAATTATCAATCAATAGAAAAGAGATGGAGATCAGATACATACCCTTGTAGAAACTACCTTCCTCAGGTACGTGTTCACCTCCAATTCCTTTTCACGTTCAATTTGAATCCACCGGGTTTGGTTCCTTCCTTTGATCAACGTTAGCCACCCAAGTGTTTGGCCTCTATAGGTGATCCACCAAGGAAGAACAAAAATATTCAAGAAGATGGGTGTTTGGCAAAACCCTAGATTCTATCTTTATAGAATTATGTGTACTCTCCCAGCTCTTGGAATACAATGTGTAACCTCAATCCATAATAAGACTTTCTTATTTATAGATGTAGGCAGCCCTCCTAAACCATTTAGGAATATGGTTTCATTTTAATTAATTAAACTTTTTTAATTAATTAAGCTTCCTAATCTTATTAGGAATAATTAATTAAACTCCTTTAATTAACTAGCCTCCCAATCTTATTGGGAATATGAGAGAGAGTACTTTTATTAATTAATTCCCAAACTCTTTATGAATTAAAATAATAATAATAGTAATAATAATAATAAGACTCCTATTATTAATTTATATTTAATATTTTCAAAATATTAAATAATAAATATTAAGCTATTTAATTTATTCTATCACCATAGATTAAATTAAATAAACTTTAACTTATTATTATGATTATGTCATTTACTTCTTAAATAAATATTATTCCTTTTATGTTGTGACCCTTTAGGTTCTCTATATTAGACCGGTTGTGAATAAATCAATTAGAACAATTCTAATCTTATTTAAATAAATAAATTAAACTATTTAATTTATTTAAAGAAATAATATTTATTCTATAATAAGGGTAAGCCCCTTTAGCGATCAATGACTTTTCAGATAATATAGATTTTAACATTAATCATAAAAGAACCTTTGAGTACATAGTTACTGTACAATTCAATCCTTCCACCATACAATGTCCCAATTAAATATAAGACGTGAAATTACTATCAAGTCTTATTTTATTTAATTATATGTATTTCGATTCCAAAAATGCACAACTCCAAATAATGCAAATTAGAAACTCCTTTCTAATTTCATTCCACCTTGGCCAAGGATTCCTGGGTTGTCATTTATCGAATCATATAGGGCATTTCTCTTCTTTTACTAAAAGTGGTAGATTCTTTATTGATCATTCATTATCTTCATATATAACTTATTATACCGAAGCATACCCTTTGATATACACTAAGGGTCTTAAGGGACATATCAAATTATAATTTATCATACATAAGATACTATGATGATCTCAAGTCTAAAGATCACTTGTACTACTATCACTACATGAATTTCTATTGACAGGCAAGTAAAACTCTATTAGGTATTCTTTAGCGAGCCACGTTCAGTGAACCTATTCTCCAATAAGCACCTATATACTTGCTTTACTGTCACCACACAAATGATCATGAGATCAATCATCCTCATCCAATGAGCAAGTAACGTATGTACCAATCTATCCGGATTCACTAATCCGCTTTTAGTAATCCAACGATTGAGACCTATTTTAGTTTTAAGCTATCTTAGAATTTAGATCTCATTAGCATGATCATCATCATGATTTTAAAAGCATTGTTTAAAACTATGGGTTTCTCACATATTATAAAAATAATATCATGTAGATAAATAAATGCCTTCAATTAAATAACTCTTTTATTAATAAATGAATAAGATTGTTACAAAGTGTATGCTTTATCATCAACATGATTGGCTTGTGTGCATATTACTTTCAGTTTTTCCCTATCTCCCGAACCAGTATCGCTCTAACTACAATCGGACTTTCAGCCAAATATAAATATAATGGTTCTGAAGGAACTGGTTTCACCAACAAAGAAGCCGAAGATAAGTACCTTTTAATACCCTGGAAAGTATCCTCACATTCTAAAGTCCATTAGAAGGCCTTCTCGTTCTTCGGCCCTTTCAACGTGACAAAGAAGGGCAAACACCTTTCTACTAATTTAGACATAAATCTCCTCAACGCTGCTAGCCTACCAGTTAACCGCTGAACATCTTTGTAAGACTGAGGAGATTTCATGTCTAAAATCACCTTGATCTTCTCCGGATTGGCCTCAATTCCCCTCTTACTTATCAGATAGACCAAAAATTTACCTGCTTCCAATCCAAAAGTGCACTTCATCGGATTTAATCTGAGGTTGTAATATCTGATCGTCTAAAATAAGTTCTCTAAATCTTCCAAGTGCTCCCGTACCGACATAATTTTGACGATCATGTCATCCACATATACCTCCATACTTCTACCCAGCTGCATCTAAAATACATGGTTCATCATCGTCTGATAAGTGGCACCGACATTCAACAATACGAACATCATCTTCTTGTAAGCATAGATGGCTTGATGTGTGATGAAAGTTATCTTTGGGATATCCTTTTTATGTATTGAGATATGATGATACCCCGAAAAAACATCCATAAAATTGAGAAGGGCATAACTTAAAATGGCATCAATGAGTTGATCGATGTGTAGATGTGGGTAGAAGTCCTTCGGGCACTCTTTGTTGTGTAATCAATAAAAAATTGCCACTTTTCATTCTGCTTTTGCACTAATACCACGTTCGCCAACCACTCTAGATAGCCAATCTCGAAGATGAAATCTACTGCCAACAACTTCGCTATTTCGTCATCAATGATCTTATGTCTCTCCGGGGCAAAGATCCTCCTCTTTTACCAGACTAGTTTCCTGGCAGGGTCCACTTGCAACCTGTGCACTGCCACCTTTTCCTCGACCCCAGGCTTGTTGATAAGTAGTTTTTATACCTACTTATCCGGTATCTATTACTTAAATTAGTTGCTTAAACCTATGTTTCGTAGTTACTTTTCATGCATTTTGTGTTCATTTTGTAGATTGCATGCTTAGGAACTGTGTGAGCGATGATTGGCATGAAAAAGCAAGGACAAGCAATCCAGACATCGTTTGGAGTACATTATGAAAGAAAATGCAAGAAGAAGAGAATGTAGAGCTTTCAATGCCATGTTGGATGCATGTTCTTGGCTTGGAACTTGGATTTTATTGTAGATCTACTTATTAGATTTCTAGAACATCTTGAACAATCCCAATTCGAGTTTGGATGCGAGAGTTATGACCCTTATACCAACGGACGTTGAACCTCAATGATTTGGGTTGCCATTTACATAGAATTCACTTCATGGCCATTTTCGACCTTGCTCTAGCAATTATTTATCAATTATCAAAGAATGAAAGTTGTACAACTTGTCGCGATCTTCGATTTGATAGGTGGCAGGCCCTGTAACCCCTCACGGATCAAAAGTTATGGCCGTTCTACCAAAGGGCAGTGCATTAGATATGGTGTGCAGCGTAGTTGCTCCCATTTTGACCTATGGGGCAGATCAACTGCACCCAAACCTGTTGACTAGCAGTTTTGACTTTTTATATTTCATTGGCCAATGGGATTAAAGCTTGGGGAAGGAGTTAGACGAGTTTTAGCCTATATTTAGGCATATTTTCAGTATGTAGAGATATATCTAAGAGAGCTAGGACCTAAATTCCCTCTTTGGGGATAGATCCATCTTCTATAGATTCCACCTTTAATTTCTTAGATTAGGGGAGATTAGAAGCCTAGATTAGATTAGATTTGTGGATTGAAGCAATTGAAGATTCAAGGAAGAGCAAGAGAGATCAGATTTGCACTTTCTAATACCTAATTTCTCTTTACTTCTATTTGTATTCTTCTAATGTGTAATCAATTGTGGATTGTGGGATTTGATTCAAGTATGAGTTAGACCCTATTTTGAGATTATAATGGATCTTAATGAGTAGTTTATTTTGATATGCTTCATTGTTAGGCTTATTAATGGTTATTGGATTTTCTATTTTGATTTGTAATCAATTGCTTAATTGCCTAGCTAACAATTACCGTGATAACCTATATGAAATTGAGAGACGAATTATAGGTTTAGATCTAATCATGATATCATGTGTTCGTGAATTCTACATAGCGATGGAATACATGATTCGTGCCTAGGATAGAGATTACCGAAGCACCGCGTGTAATCTAATAAGAACTTGCGTTTAAACCCTCTTTAATTATAATTCGCATAAAGATATAGTGAGTTATTTAATTAGGGTTTTCAACTTGATTCTATCATCTGTGGATTTGATTTGATATGGTTATGGTACATCGAGAAATGGCCATACTTTACCTTCGTATTCTTGATTAACAATTCGTGATAATTAATTTGACTTAACATGGAATATATTGATTCAAATGAAACAATAGGTAAAATTGTAGTCTCATGTCTTCATTATCTAGTTTCATTCTAGGGATAGTTAGTATTAGTTTAATTGCATATTATTATTCAAAATACTAAATCAATCGTTTAAATAAGATGAAGTTGGTTACGGGTTAGTGCTTGGTAATTCTTGTTAGACAATTCTCTGTGGGATCGATACTCTACTTCATCTATATTAATTGTTGACCGCGTGCACTTGCGTGTAAGTGTTGTTTTGTCGTACTACAAACAAGCCAACAAGTTTTTGGTGCCGTTGTCGAAGAATTAGTTTAATAATTGTTGCCATCAGTAATTTCAATCAAATTAGTCTTAATTTAAATATTTTTTTTTATTATTTTAATTCTTTTCCTATATTTCTCTCTTTTTCAAGTACGATGGATGATTGTGCTTATCAATGGCCACACACGATTATGACTCAGCCAAGGGAAATAGGGATTGATGGACTCAATGCATTTTCTGCATTGTCAGCACAACTTAAGGCACTTTCGATGTGACATCCCCAAATTCGGGTCCCTAGAACCTCGAACTTGGTACGTTACGGTAATTCTACTTCATACATATTCTATAAACTAATGCGGAATATATTAACATAAATTGTTTATTTCACAAGATTTTATAACATTTTCCAAGGTTTATTAACCTTAACTGAATACATACATTAAGTAATTTAAAAGGTTCACATATATAATTTACATAGGATAACTAATAGTTATAGATGCATAATAATCTACTCTTGTAGTTTGCCTTTGCCTCTGTCTTTCTTCGAACCTTTGTCTTAATATGAAATTTGTTATCATGATATAACAAGGGTGATCAAATAATTTGCTCAGCAAGTTTAAATACAAGGAAGATATATCATGATTGAAAGAAAGAATAAGCTTTCAAATTTTTAACAATATAATATTTGTGAAAAAACATGAATCAAAATGTCAATAATTGAATGACTGAATTAATAATGTTTAATGTCAACAAGAACCATGAACAATTTTAACTGAACCTTATGGTAATGAAGGTGATCAGCCTTTCATACCTGATGAACATATGTAACATGCACTAAGTGCGAATCAATAATCAGTATAGATGTGAATAATCAACAATAATTATTCACTAACATTTTTTGAAAATATAACTCAAGTTTGAGTTAAGGAACAGTTACCTGATTCGTTGACTACTGCTATGCAATTTAAGTTAACTTTTTTTTGTAAGACCTATCATTAATAAGATCGATCTCTCAATTAGCTTCACATATCTTACCCATAGTAATTTATCTAATATGTAATAACATAATCAATTATTAGATAACACCTTACATATTCACAAGTATAAACATAACACACATCGAGTCTTTAATAGTATTCAATATAGTATATTGAGTGGTTTCCCACAAACAACCAACTAATTAGTTTCCGTCTAGTCTACACTATTTTCATAGCGAGTTAGATCGGTTGCCAATTCGTATATACCTCCGCTCCCTAAAGGAATTGTTTAGCCTAGATACTATATATCAACTATTACAGAGTTTGACTGTACTACTGTAGACTTAACACTTATAAGTTGTTATTATAACTCAGTAATCTGTTTATGATTTCAGTAAACTGAATGCATCATTTCAGCAAGCTGAAAACAAGCTGTCTTCCCTTCCTAACATTTTCAGTTTCCAATTCAGCAACTTGAATTGTTCAATTCAGCAAGTTGAATTACCTTTTTCAAGAAAATAGTAAATCATCTTATTATTTTTCTATCCTTTGGACACCCATATATACATATATTCCATATACAAAAATAATTTTTCTAGAATTTTTTAATTTCCTAAAGTATTTTTCAAAAATCTGATTTTAGTTCGTAGCTTAAGAAATTAGCTATATCATGCTCAACTTCAACAATTTCCAACTCTTGGCAGAATCTTACACGTATTAATGTGAACTTCCAGTTTAAATTTCGTTGCCATCAGAATTATAGAACTCCAGTTATCACAGTTTTCGTTGGAAAAACCTAAATATTGAAATGACCATAACTCGGTCAATTTAAGTCAGAATAACCTCATTTCTGGATAGGAGCTACTTTATAACATATATTTTCATGTCCAAAAATATTGGAATTTATTTCAACAATTAAGTTGCCGAAACTGCTCCTAGCAGTTTTGGGCAGATTGTTTTTCTCACTTTTTCAGGTTTTGCTTCCTTTGCTACAAATAGCCCACACGAAAATCTACAGCACCTTTTTGAGTGATTCCAATTGAAAATGTTAGAAGTCTTATAGATCTAACTCTAGGACTTGACCAAACTAAAAAATTCAAAATATAATGAGAGATATGGTCGTTTGAATTTCATGTTTCGTTTTCACAAAATTCTGATTTTCAATCCTTGGTGATTTCAGGAAAACTTCCATGTTTTCACATATTAACCAACATAACCCATCATAATACCTACTACTACCTCATATACTCATGGATCTATCATGATCCATGATCTATTTCATCAAACAATCACCAAGCACAAGATTAAACACAATCAAGGATACGAAAAATTAGGTTTCTAACTTTTGAAAAACCTAGTTTTCCTTTTCATGCTTTAGATCCAACTTTTGATCCACAAAAGAGTTCGATATAAACATGAAACACTTATATACACATGGATCTAAGGTTTTAAACCTCAAGATCATAACTTCATATTCCATTAAACTATTAAAAGAAATAAGAATAAAGATTAGAAATTAGGTTTATACCTTGTTCTTCTTGCTACCTTCTTTTTCCAACCAAAATAGGTGATGAATCTAGGATGCATAAGGATCAAGCCCTCCTTCTCTCTTCTTCTTCCTCCCAACGAATCCTTTCTCTCTCTCTCTCTTTAGTTTCTTTTGTTCTTTTTTTTTTCTTTCCTATTTAGCTTATGAAATAAAATGAAATGAAAAGTTATATTTGATTTGCTTAAAAATAAAATGTATAGATATATGACATATATCTATACATTATCACCACATACTTGCCTTCTCTCTCTCTCTCTCTCTCACACATTATTATAGATGTTTCTTGCAAGTTTAAGCACAAGTGTTGGCTAAAGGAAATGATGACACCTAACATAGTAGTTCACCTACTAAAGTGCTTTAATCATTACATTCTTCTCCCCACTTTTCTCCTCTTCATGTCCGGCCACATGGCCTTCTGATCTTTTCCAATTTTTTTCCTTTATGCTTTAATTACTTTACTCAATGACCAAAATACCCCTCAGGTAGGCTTAGTTTGGGCTTTTAAATAAATTCTTTTGGGCTTGAAATTATTTATTTTGGCTACTAATGAGCTTGGGCTTCCATAACTACTTAATTGTGCAACTAGTATACTTACCCATTTTATCTAATATTGGGCTAGTTTAATAATTTAGTTGCTCTTAAATTAAATTAACTACAAGTCCAATGCTTAAATAAATAATTGGGCTTGTTTAAATTACTTACCCATCTTAGTCCCATAAATCTATTATCACTTGAACTAATACCCATTATTATTGGTATTTACATATTCTAATCATCCAATAATGTTAATTCATTTAAATATCCCAAATAGGCTTACCATATTTAAGTATATTGAGTATGTAATTAGGGTTTAATACCATAATCAATTTTCCTGGATTATTAAAATATTTCGGTTAGTCAACTAACTTAATTAACTCATTTGTGAGGCTTCTTTTAAATACTCGTAGCACACTAGTCACATAATCAATATATATAATTCATATTATTAATCACTTAAAGATTGTAAATCTTTTTAATTTACCATTCAAGGTTAACATTCAAGCTATGCTAATTACTAACATAATTTTATCTTGATTCTCACATCCTTAACTTAATTCATCATATTGACTTATCATTCATTCTTTAGTTATTACTTTCTTTCTGTTTACAAGGATTCCTGGTCGGAATAACTATTACTGTAACGTTCTAGTTTAGTTTACTACTAAACTCTTACACAATTTCCCTTAACAACTCATCTCCTCATCTAAACATATCATAGGTATTATCTTATTATCACTTTCCCTTATCCTTTTCTATCCAATCCAAGGATAGAATTCCATTCTTAGCCCAAGTCTTAACTATCTTGCTTCGGCTCATGACTACCTGCTAATTCTCAGGTATTAACATCTTTATCCACCTTTCTCATAAATTCATACAAAAATTTTATTCTTTAACATTCTTTTAATTACAATACTTCATATAACAATCTTCTCAATTCTTATTATTCAGAATTTCTACTGTTCTCATTTAAGTCTCTTTACATTCTTTCAAATATTAACCTATATAGGTTTTTCTCGAAAATTTTAATCATTCTTTTTGCTAAAATATATCGCACATTACTAAGTATATATATATATATATATATATATATATATATATTTATACATATACTCATCTTCGTTTAACCTCATAGCATCTCTTCATGTGAAATTTTATTTCCTTAATAAAATTTCCACATGTATCATTATAACATTTCTTACACAATTCAGTTCACATCAAATTTATAGGTATCGTAATACATTATCCTTAACATTCCTTCAAATACATATAACTCCATTTCTAGGGTTTTAAAATTTTGTAACCCATATTTTCTCTATTCTCTTTCAAATAGTAAACCATATAGGTTCTACTTAAAATTTTTAATTAATCCTCAAATTTTCATCTAGGTTTTATTCTTTTAACCTTTATTTTAATCATATCAAGATCTTATAAATTTTCGGGTTGTCACATTCTTCCCCCCTTCTAAGGATTTCGTCCCCGAAATTACTATTGCACCATAAGTACATATAGCCAACCCCTTCTTCTAAGAATTTCATTCTCGAAGTTATAATCTACAAATCTCTATTCCATTATTTATCAAAACTAGATTTTTAATTTTACCTTTACCTGATTTCATGCTCAATTTAATGAGTACATATTGCTTCCTTCTATGAGGAGCTCTTCTATCATCACATTCTTCCATGACTTCTCTCTAAGGAGTTAAAACTTTTCATATTATAATGAGGGGTCATATAGACAATGAACTCTTGGTTGAACGGTATTCATCGCAACCAATTTTGTTAACCATGTTGTACTAGGTGATCAACTTAATCTAAATACGGGTACAGTATGTGATCAATCTATCGCACCTAAATTCTCAGAACGACTATATGCGTTCAAAGATTAGGATATTTTACCCAACCAACATATCTCCATTTTCCAGGGTTGTTCACCTCAGACTTAGTATAAGAGTCTGTACCAAAATAATTTAGTTCGGGATAAATTCTCAAAGAGATACTTGAATTTTCATAAACATTTGTCTAGCTGAATCAATTAGCTTAGACGTATATCAATAATTGGAACATCAATCGAAATATATGTCTGGCCAAATTTAATTGGCACTTAACTTTTCTTTAAAATTATGAAAATCATTTTATGACGTCATGATACCGCACAGTATTTACAGTACATTTGAGAATTTTGTCATTTTGTGACTTTGTCATACTACATCATACCATAGTGGGCTGACAATCCTTAGATCACATCCAACACTAGATAATTCTACATTGATAACTCCATCGTTTTTATCATCTCTGCACTACGTTCAATGATGTATTAATGATATATAAAATATATTTTGATATTTTAAATCATTTTTGTCTAGCCGAAACAATTAGCGTAGACTCTTCTTTAAACAGTTCAAAACCATTAAAAATTATTTTTGGTGTTATCATGCCACAACTAGTAACGATGCGTTAGTGGTTCAAAGCTCACTTCTACACACTTGTAACCATATATTGCTGATAACAAAAATTTCATTTATATTTTTAAAGGCACATCAGTGCGAATTTAGCTTGATGTCAAATTTTTCGAAGTCTAGCATAGCTAGAAGATTCAAAATACCTATGCTTCTACTATTAACTCCAAATTTTCTCTAATGATTCATTGCTTAATAATTCTATCTGTTTCTATCATCATTAGAACTTAAAAATCCTCAATTCTTCATCCATAACTTTTCTATACCCCAGTATAGTTCATCAAATATACCACACGTTATGAGTTTAAGAACTTTCCATAATAATATGTGTTTAGGAACTTATCCTAGCAATACATAGTTCAAGAACCAATTAGGAACTGTCCATACGCTTAGGGGTTCAAAAACATACCATACGATTATGAGTCACAAACTTACCATAAGCATGAGTTTTAAGAACTCGCACTTATTCTTATATTCTCTACATATCCGTTATACCCATGAGAAAAGAATCACCTTCTCCATATACATATAGCGAATAACGCGACACCAACATTTCAATGATTATCAATGTGATAAACCCAGTAGTCGTTAGACCAAGCACAAAACCCCCGCCCATACAAAGGTTTGTACAACACAACTATCACATAAGTCCTCAATTGAAATCCCACATAATCCAAGCTTCCTCTTTGCTCAATATGAATTTCATTTTATCCCAATCTCATCATCTAAAACTCTTTCATGAGTTTACGTAGTACAATTTCATAGTGCAATTGTTGTACAACAATTCTGCTATAAAGTTTTCAATCAATCGATTGATCCTCTGTCCTCCTATGACCTCATCAGATCACGTTGTGACGTTTTCTTATAATCGTGTTATATTACGATTCTTTCCTATCTTATGATCGTTTTATTTTACGATCTTCTTATCTTTCCCTTTAATCATATTGCATTATGATTTCAGACTTTTCATCTTATAGACATTGTCTATTTATTATGTCTTTTCATAGTTATTACTGGAGTCAGGTAACTCCGGATTCTTATCTTTATAACTCTTTAAGATTCTCCTTTGAATCTTATTTATCTTATTCTTATCTTAATGATGAATTTCCTAAATTCATCTCTTATCACTTAAACTCTATTTGAGTTTATTCCTTATCCTCATCTCTGCGGTTATAGCCTAAGGTAACCAGACCTAAGGTTTATAACCTACAGCTCTGATACCAATCTGTGACGCCCCCAAATTCGGGTCGTTAGAACCTCGAACCTGGTACGTTACGGTAATTCATTTTCATATATATTCTATAAACTAATGCGGAATATATAAACATAAATTATTTATTTCACATGATTCTATAATATTTTCCAAGGTTTATTAACCTTAACTGAATACATACCTTAAGTAATTTAAAAGGTTCACATATATAATTTACATTGGATAACTAATAGTTATAGATGCATAATAATCTACTTTTGTAGTTTGCCTTTGCCTCTATCTTTCTTCGAACCTTCCTCTTAATCTGAAATTTGTTATAATGATATAGCAAGGGTGAGTAACTACTTTGCTCAGCAAGTTTAAATACAATGAAGGATTGAAAGAAAGATTAAGTTTTCACATTTTCAACAATATAATAATTATAAAAAAATATGAATCAAAATGTCAATAATTGAATGACTGAATCAATAATGTATAGTGTCAACAAGGACCATGAACAATTTTAACTAAACCTTATGGTAATGAAGGTGATCAGCCTTTCATACCTGATGAACATATGCAACATGCACTAAGTGCGAATCAATAATTAGTATAGAAGTGAATAATCAACAGTAATTATTCACTAACATTCTTTGAAAATATAACTCAAGTTTGAGTTAAGGAAAACTTGCCTGATTCGTTGACTACTGCTACGCAATTTAAGTTAACTTCTTTTGTAAGACCTATCATTAATAAGATCGATCTCTCAATTAGCTTCACATATCTTACCCATAGTAATTTATCTAATATGTAATAACATAATCAATTATTAGATAACACCTTACGTATTCACAAGTCTAAACATAACACTCATCGAGTCTTTAATAGTATTCAATATAGTATACTGAGTGGTTTTTCACAAACAACCAACTAATTAGTTTCCGTCTAGTCTACACTATTTTCATAGCGAGTTAGATCGGTTGCCAATTCGTATATACCTCCGCTCCCTAAAGGAATTGTTTAGCCTAGATACTATATATCAACTATTACAGAGTTTGACTGTACTACTGTAGACTTAACACTTATAAGTTCTTATTATAATTCAGTAATCTGTTTATGATTTCAGCAAACTGAATGCATCATTTCAGCAAGCTGAAAACAAGCTGTCTTCCCTTCCTAACATTTTCAGTTTCCAATTCAGCAACTTGAATTGTTCAATTCAGCAAGTTGAATTACCTTTTTCAAGAAAATAGTAAATCATCTTATTATTTTTCTATCCTTTGGACACCCATATATACATATATTCCATATACAAAAATAATTTTTCTAGAATTTTTTAATTTCCTAAAGTATTTTTCAAAAATCTGATTTTAGTTCGTAGCTTAAGAAATTAGCTATATCATGCGCAACTTCAACAATTTCCAACTCTTGGCAGAATCTTACACGTATTAACGTGAACTTCCAGTTTAAATTTCGTTGCCATCAGAATTATAGAACTCTAGTTATCACGGTTTTCGTTGGAAAAACCGAAATATTGAAATGACCATAACTCGGTCAATTTAAGTCAGAATAACCTCATTTATGGATAGGAGCTACTTTATAATATATATTTTCATGTCCAAAAATATTGGAATTTATTTCAATAATTAAGTTGCCGAAACTGCTCCTAGCAGTTTTGGGCAGATTGTTTTTCTCACTTTTTCAGGTTTTGCTTCCTTTGCTACAAATAGCCCACACGAAAATCTACATCACCTTTTTCAGTGATTCCAATTGAAAATGTTAGAAGTCTTATAGATCTAATTCTAGGACTTGACCAAACTAAAAAGTTCAAAATATAATGAGAGATATGGTCGTTTGAATTTCATGTTTCGTTTTCACAAAATTCTGATTTTCAATCCTTGGTGATTTCTAGAAAACTTCCATGTTTTCACATATTAACCAACATAACCCATCATAATACCTACTACTACCTCATATACTCATGGATCTATCATGATCCATGATCTATTTCATCAAACAATCACCAAGAACAAGATTAAACACAATCAAGGATACGAAAAATTAGGTTTTCTAACTTTTGAAAAACCTAGTTTTCCTTTTCATGCTTTAGATCCAACTTTTGATCCACAAAAGAGTTCGATATAAACATGAAACACTTATATACACATGGATCTAAGGTTTTAAATCTCAAGATCATAACTTCATATTCCATTAAACTAATAAAAGAAATGAGAATAAAGATTAGAAATTAGGTTTATACCTTGTTCTTCTTGCTACCTTCTTTTTCCAACCAAAATAGGTGATGAATCTAGGATGCATAAGGATCAAGCAATCCTTCTCTCTTCTTCTTCCTCCCAACGAATCCTTTCTCTCTCTCTCTCTTTAGTTTCTTTTGTTCTTTTTTTTTTCTTTCCTATTTAGCTTATGAAATAAAATGAAATGAAAAATTATATTTGATTTGCTTAAAAATAAAATGTATAGATATATGACATATATCTATACATTATCACCACATACTTGCCTTCTCTCTCTCTGTCTGTCTCACACATTATTATAGATGTTTCTTGCAAGTTTAAGCACAAATGTTGGCTAAAGGAAAGGATGACACCTAACATAGTAGTTCACCTACTAAAGTGCTTTAATCACTACATTCTTCTCCCCACTTTTCTCATCTTCATGTCCGGCCATATGGCCTTCTGATCTTTTCCAATTTTTTTCCTTTATGCTTTAATTACTTTACTCAATGACCAAACTACCCCTCAAGTAGGCTTAGTTTGGGCTTTTAAATAAATTCTTTTGGGCTTGAAATTATTTATTTTGGCTACTAATGAGCTTGGGCTTCCATAACTACTTAATTGTGCCACTAGTATACTTACCCATTTTATCTAATATTGGGCTAGTTTAATAATTTAGTTGCTCTTAAATTAAATTAACTACAAGTCCAATGCTTAAATAAATAATTGGGCTTGTTTAAATTACTTACCCTTCTTAGTCCAATAAATCTATTATCACTTGAACTAATACCCATTATTATTGGTATTTACATATTCTAATCATCCAATAATGTTAATTCATTTAAATATCCCAAATAGGCTTACCATATTTAAGTATATTGAGTATGTAATTAGGGTTTAATACCATAATCAATTTTCCTGGATTATTAAAATATTTCGGTTAGTCCACTAACTTAATTAACTCATTTGTGAGGCTTCTTTTAAATACTCATAGCACACTAGTCACATAATCAATATATATAATTCATATTATTAATCACTTAAAGATTGTAAATCTTTTTAATTTACCATTCAAGGTTAACATTCAAGCTATGCTAATTACTAACATAATTTTATCTTGATTCTCATATCCTTAACTTAATTCATCATATTGACTTATCATTCATTCTTTAGTTATTACTTTCTTTCTGTTTACAAGGATTCCTGGTCGGAATCACTATTACTGTAACGCTCTAGTTTAGTTTACTACCAAACTCTTACACAATTTCCATTAACAACTCATCTCCTCATCTAAACATATCATAGGTATTATCTTATTATCACTTTCCCTTATCCTTTTCTATCCAATCCATGGATAGAATTCCATTCTTAGCCCAAGTCTTAACTATCTTGCTTCGGCTCATGACTACCTGCTAATTCTCAGCTATTAACATCTTTATCCAACTTTCTCATAAATTCATACAAAAATTTTATTCTTTAACATTCTTTTAATTACAATACTTCATATAACAATCTTCTCAATTCTTATTATTCAGAATTTCTACTGTTCTCATTTAAGTCTCTTTACATTCTTTCAAATATTAACCTATATATGTTTTTCTCAAAAATTTTAATCATTCTTTTTGCTAAAATATATCGCACATTACTAAGTACATATATATATATATATATATATATATATTTATATACATATACTCATCTTCGTTTAACCTCATAGCATCTTTTCATGTGAAATTTTATTTCCTTAATAAAATTTCCACATGTATCATTATAACATTTCTTACACTATTCCGTTCACATCAAATTTATAGGTATCGTAATACATTATCCTTAACATTCCTTCAAATACATATAACTCCATTTCTAGGGTTTTAAAATTTTGTAACCCATATTTTCTTTATTCTCTTTCAAATAGTAAACCATATAGGTTCTACTTAAAATTTTTAATTAATCCTCAAATTTTCATCTAGATTTTATTCTTTTAACCTTTATTTTAATCATATCAAGATCTTATAAATTTTCGGGTTGTCACATTCTTCCCCCCTTCAAAGGATTTCGTCCCCGAAATTACTATTGCACCATAAGTACATATAGCTAACCCCTTCTTCTAAGAATTTCATTCTCGAAGTTATAATCTACAAATCTCTATTCCATTATTTATCAAAACTAGATTTTTAATTTTACCTTTACCTGATTTCATGCTCAATTTAATGAGTACATATTGCTTCCTTCTATGAGGAGCTCTTCTATCATCACATTCTTCCATGACTTCTCTCTAAGGAGTTAAAACTTTTCATATTATAATGAGGGGTCATATAGACAATGAACTCTTGGTTGAACGGTATTCATCGCAACCAATTTTGTTAACCATGTTGTACTAGGTGATCAACTTAATCTAAATACGGGTACAGTATGTGATCAATCTATCGCACCTAAATTCTCAGAACGACTATATGCGTTCAAAGATTAGGATATTTTACCCAACCAACATATCTCCACTTTCCAGGGTTGTTCACCTCAGACTTAGCATAAGAGTCCGTACCAAAATAATTTAGTTCGGGATAAATTCTCAAAGAGATACTTGAATTTTCATAAACATTTGTCTAGCTGAATCAATTAGCTTAGACGTATATCAATAATTGGAACATCAATCGAAATATATGTCTGGCCAAATTTAATTGGCACTTAACTTTTCTTTAAAATTATGAAAATCATTTTATGACGTCATGATACCGCACAATATTTACAGTACATTTGAGAATTTTGTCATTTTGTGACTTTGTCATACTACATCATACCATAGTGGGCTGACAATCCTTAGATCACATCCAACACTAGATAATTCTACATTGATAACTCCATCGTTTTTATCATCTCTGCACTACGTTCAATGATGTATTAATGATATATAAAATATATTTTGATATTTTAAATCATTTTTGTGTAGCCGAAACAGTTAGCGTAGACTCTTCTTTAAACAGTTCAAAACCATTAAAAATTATTTTTGGTGTTATCATGCCACAACTAGTAACGATGCGTTAGTGGTTCAAAGCTCACTTCTACACACTTGTAACCATATATTGCTGATAACAAAAATTTCATATATATTTTTAAAGGCACATCAGTGCGAATTTAGCTTGATGTCAAATTTTTCGAAGTCTAGCATAGATAGAAGATTCAAAATACCTATGCTTCTACTATTAACTCCAAATTTTCTCTAATGATTCATTGCTTAATAATTCTATCTGTTTCTATCATCATTAGAACTTAAAAATCCTCAATTCTTCATCCATAACTTTTCTATACCCCAGTATAGTTCATCAAATATACCACATGTTATGAGTTTAAGAACTTTCCATAATAATATTTGTTTAGGAACTTATCCTAGCAATACATAGTTCAAGAACCAATTAGGAACTGTCTATACGCTTAGGGGTTCAAAAACATACCATACGATTATGAGTCACAAACTTACCATAAGCATGAGTTTTAAGAACTCGCACTTATTCTTATATTCTCTACATATCCGTTATACCCATGAGAAAAGAATCACCTTCTCCATATACATATAGCGAATAACGCGACACCAACATTTCAATGATTATCAATGTGATAAACTCAGTTGTCGTTAGACCAAGCACAAAACCCCCGCCCATACAAAGGTTTGTACAACTCAACTATCACATAAGTCCTCAATTGAAATCCCACATAATCCAAGCTTCCTCTTTGCTCAATATGAATTTCATTTTATCCCTATCTCATCATCTACAACTCTTTCATGAGTTTACGTAGTACAATTTCATAGTGCAATTGTCGTACAACAATTATGCTATAAAGTTTTCAATCAATCGATTGATCCTCTGTCCTCCTATGACCTCATCAGATCACGTTGTGACGTTTTCTTATAATCGTGTTATATTACGATTCTTTCCTATCTTATGATCGTTTTATTTTACGATCTTCTTATCTTTCCCTTTAATCATATTGCATTATGATTTCAGACTTTTCATCTTATAGACCTTGTCTATTTATTATGTCTTTTCATAGTTATTACTGGAGTCAGGTAACTCCGGATTCTTATCTTTATAATTCTTTAAGATTCTCCTTTGAATCTTATTTATCTTATTCTTATCTTAATGATGAATTTCCTAAATTCATCTCTTATCACTTAAACTCTATTTGAGTTTATTCCTTATCCTCATCTCTGCGGTTATAGCCTAAGGTAACCAGACCTAAGGTTTATAACCTACAGCTCTGATACCAATCTGTGACGCCCCCAAATTCGGGTCGTTAGAACCTCGAACCTGGTACGTTACGGTAATTCATTTTCATATATATTCTATAAACTAATGCGGAATATATAAACATAAATTATTTATTTCACATGATTCTATAATATTTTCCAAGGTTTATTAACCTTAACTGAATACATACCTTAAGTAATTTAAAAGGTTCACATATATAATTTACATCGGATAACTAATAGTTATAGATGCATAATAATCTACTTTTGTAGTTTGCCTTTGCCTCTATCTTTCTTCGAACCTTCCTCTTAATCTAAAATTTGTTATAATGATATAGCAAGGGTGAGTAACTACTTTGCTCAGCAAGTTTAAATACAATGAAGGATTGAAAGAAAGAATAAGTTTTCAAATTTTCAACAATATAATAATTATGAAAAAACATGAATCAAAATGTCAATAATTGAATGACTGAATCAATAATGTATAGTGTCAACAAGGACCATGAATAATTTTAACTAAACCTTATGGTAATGAAGGTGATCAGCCTTTCATACCTGATGAACATATGCAACATGCACTAAGTGCGAATCAATAATTAGTATAGAAGTGAATAATCAACAGTAATTATTCACTAACATTCTTTGAAAATATAACTCAAGTTTGAGTTAAGGAAAACTTGCCTGATTCGTTGACTACTGCTACGCAATTTAAGTTAACTTCTTTTGTAAGACCTATCATTAATAAGATCGATCTCTCAATTAGCTTCACATATCTTACCCATAGTAATTTATCTAATATGTAATCACATAATCAATCATTAGATAACACCTTATGTATTCACAAGTCTAAACCTAGCACACATCGAGTCTTTAATAGTATTCAATATAGTATACTGAGTGGTTTTCCATAAACAACCAACAAATTAGTTTCCGTCTCGTTTACACTGTTTTCACAGCGAGTTAGATCGGTTGCTAATTCGTATATACATCCGCTCCCTGAAGGAATTGTTTATCATAGATACTATACATCAACTATTATAGAGTACGACTGTACTACTGTAGACTTAACACTTATAAGTTCTTATTATAATTCAGTAATCTGTTTATGATTTCAGCAAACTGAATACATCATTTCAAGCTGAAAACAAGCTGTCTTCCCTTCCTAACATTTTCAGTTTCCAATTTAGCAACCTGAATTGTTCAATTTAGCAAGCTGAATTACCATTTTTTTGAAAATACTATATTATCTTATTATTTTTCTATCATTTGGCCACACATATATACATATATTCCATACAAAAAAAAATCTGAATTTTTTTAATTTCCTAAAGTATTTTTCAAAAATTCGTTTTTGGTTCGTAGCTTAAGAAATTAGCTATATCATGCTCAACTCCAACAATTCTCAACTCTTGGCGAAATCTTACACGTATTAACGTAAACGTCCAGTTTAAATTTCGTGGTCATCGGAGTTATAGAACTCCAGTTATCGAGGTTTTTGTTGGAAAAACCTAAATATTAAAATTACCATAACTCGGTCAGATTAAGTCGGAATAAGCTCATTTCTAGACAGGAGCTACTTTATAACATATATTTTCATGTCCAAAAATATTGGAATTTATTTCAATAATTAAGTTGCCGAAACTGCTCCTAGCAGTTTTGGGCAGATTGCTATTCTCACTTTTTCAGATTTTGCTTCCTTTGCTAAAAACAGTCCACACAAATATCTACAACACCTTTTTTAGTGATTCCACTTGAAAATATTAGAAGACTCATAGATATAACTCTAGGACTTGAACACACTGAAAAATTCTAAATATAATGAGAGATATGGTCGTTTGAATTTCATGTTTTATTTTCACAAAAATCTTATTTTCAATCCTTGGTGATTTCTAGGAAAAATTCCATGTTTTCACATATTAACCAACATAACCCATCATAATACCTACTACTACCTCATATACTCATGGATCTATCATGATCCATGATCTATTTCATCAAACAATCACCAAACACAAGATTAAACACAATCAAGGCTATGAAAAATTAGGTTTTCTAACTTTTGAAAAACCTAGTTTTCCTTTTCATGCTTTATATCCAACTTTTGATCCACAAAAGGGTTAGATCTAAACATGAAACACTTATATACACATTAATCTAAGGTTTTAAACCTCAAGATCATAACTTCATATTCCATTAAATTATTAAAAGAAATGAGAATAAAGATTAGAAATCAGGTTTATACCTTGTTCTTCTTGTTACTTTCTTTTTCCAACCAAAATAGGTGATGAATCTAAGATGCATAATGATCAAGCCCTCCTCTCTTCTTCTTCCTCCCACCGAATCCTTTCTCTTTCTCTCTCTTTAGTTTCTTTTGTTCTTTTTTTTTTCTATTTAGCTTAGGAAATAAAATGAAATGAAAAGTTATATTTGATTTGCTTAAAAATAAAATGTATAGATATATGGCATATATCTATACATTATCACCACATACTTGCCTTCTCTCTCTATCATTATTATAGTTGTTTCTTGCAAGTTTAAGCAAAAGTGTTGGCCAAAGGAAAGGATGACACCTAATATAGTAGTTCACCTACTAAAGTGCTTTAATCATTATATTCTTCTCCTCTCCATGTCCGGCTACATGGCCTTCTTATCGCTTCTAATTTTTGTTATTCTTTTATGCTTTAATTACTTTACTCAATGACCAAAATACCCTCCTCAAGTGGGCATAGTTTGGGCTTTTAAATAAATTCTTTTGGGTTTGAAATTAATTATTTTGGCTACTAATGAGCTTGGGCTTCCATAACTACTTAATTGTGCCACTAGTATACTTGTGCTTTACATCTAATATTGGGTTAGTTTAATGATTTAGTTGCTCTTAAATCAAATTAGCTACAAGTCCAATGCTTAAATAAAAAATTTGGCTTGTTTAAATTAATTACCCTTCATAGTCCATTAAATCTATTATCACTTAACTAATACCCATTATTATTGATATTTACATATTCTCATCAACCAATAATGTTAATTCATTTACATAACCCAATTAGGTTTACAATATTCAAGTATATTGAGTATGTAATTAGGGTTTAATACCTTAATCAATTTTCCTTGATTATTACAATACTTAGGTTAGTCCACTAACTTAATTAACTCATTAGTGAGGCTTTCTTTAAATACTCGTAGCACACTAGTCACATAATCACTATATATAATTCATATTATTAATCATTTAAAGATTGTAAATCTTTTTAATTTACCATTCAAAGTTAACATTCAAGCTATGCTAATTACTAACATAGTTTTATCTTGATTCACATATCCTTAACTTAATTCATCATATTAACTTATCTTTCATTCTTTAGTTATTACTTTCTTCCCGTTTACAAGGATTCCTGGCCGGAATCACTATTACTGCAATGTTCTAGTTTAGTTTACTACTAAACTCTTACACAATTTCCTTTAACAACTCATCTCCTCATCTAAACTTATCATAGGTATTATCTTATTATCTCTTTCCCTTATCCTTTTCTATCCAATCCATGGACATAATTCCATTCTTAGCCCAAGTCTTAACTATCTTGCTTCGGCTCATGACTACCTGCTAATTCTCAGGTATTAACATCTTTATCCACCTTTCTCATAAATTCATACAAAAATTTTATTCTTTAACATTCTTTTAATTACAAAACTTCATATAACAATCTTCTCAATTCTTATTATTCAGAATTTCTACTGTTCTCATTTAAGTCTCTTTACATTCTTTCAATTATTAACCTATATAGGTTTTTCTCAAAAATTTTAATCATTCCTCTTGCTAAAATATATCGCACATTACTAAGTATGTATGTATATATATATATATATATTTCTATACATATACTCATCTTCGTTTAACCTCATAGCAACTCTTCCTGTGAAATTTTATTTCCATAATAAAATTTTCACATGTATCATTATAACATTTCTTACACTATTCAGTTCACATCAAATTTATAGGTATCATAATACCTTATCCTTAACATTCCTTCAAATACATATAACTCCATTTCTAGGGTTTTGGAATTTTGTAACCCATATTTTAATAAGTGGTTTTTATAACCACTTATTTAGATGCTAACTAGATTTAATTGTTGCTTAAACTCAAGTATTATTGTAGCTTTTCATATGTTTTTGCTTTGTTTTGTAGATTTTATGTTTGAGAACTCTCTTGGTGCACAAGGGGCTAGAAAGGATGAAAGAATGCTAAAAAGGGACAAGAAGCAAAGAAATGGGATGATGGCGTGATAATGGAAAGGAGTAAAGCTTGCAAGCATCAAAGTTTGAGGGAGGAAGGAAGCAGTAACTTACAGAGCTGCAGAAGAGCGCAGTCGCGCCTGAATTAAAGCTAATAGGCGTGCGGCCGCGCCGGTTTGAAGTTGACCAGAATTTTGACTTTTAATTAAGTGTAGTGTGGCTTGAGCGAAGGGTTATATGAAGGATTATATAAGAGATACATAAGAGGGAATGAAGACAATCTCTCCTTGGGGAGAGCAACTTAGCTTAATATTGTTCTTCTCTTTTCTTTATATTTTGAGTAGATTAGGTTAGGAGTAGATGAATTCTAAGTTTAATTAGATCTGAAGGTTGAAGCAAGTGGATAGCATTGAAGATTCAATCTTGGAACTTGAGAAATCAGATTTGCACTTTCTATCCTTATTATCTCTTGGTTCCATATTTTTAATCTTATGATGTTTATTCAACTTGTGGATGGTAGATTTGATTCAATCATGACTTAAACTCTATTTTGAGAATTCAATGGAACCTATTAAATAGTTTATTTTTATATTCTTCCATGTTGGTCTTATCGATTGTTATGAGATTGCCTATTGTGATTCATTCTTTAATTTATTAATTGCTTAGCTATCAATTACCGTGATAATTCAAATGAACTTGAAAGACGAAGTATGAATTGAGATCTGATCATAGTAGCTTGTGATTGTATGTTCTACATGGTGTTGGAATGTATGATTTGTTCTTAGGATAGACATATACCGAAGCACCGCTTGTAGTCAATGGAGAACTTGAGCTTAAACCCTATTTATTTGTAAATCACATAGACATATTGTGGTTTAGAAAATGTGAGTGTTTATATGTATTCTATCAATTGTGGATTATATGTGATATGGATTTGGTACATCGAAAGATGGCTTTGTCTCACTTTCGTGTTTTCGACTAACAATCTGTGATGATTAATTTGATTTAATAGGAAGTGCATTGACTTAGATGAACCAATAGGGGAAATTGAGATCTCATATCTTCAATATCTAGTTTTATTCTAGGGTTAACTAGTTTTAGTTTAATTACATAGTTTAATTCAAAACGCTTAATCATTTGTTTAGATAAGACTGAAATGGTTATAGGTTAGTCGTTTGGTGACTTTTAATAGTTAATTCTCCGCGGGAACGATACTTGACTTACTCTTTATTACTTGTTGACCGTGTATTCTTGAACGCATATATTGATCGGTAAAATGACCAATACAAGTTTTTGGCACCGTTGCCGGGGAATTAATTTGATAAAATTTTGCCAACATTAGCTTCAATCAAATTAGTCTTAATTTAAACATTTTTATCTTGTTTTAATTCTCTTCCTATATTCTCTCTTTTCAGGTACCATGGATTTCAATGCTTATCCATGGTTTTACACGAGGAAAGATCAACCAAGGGAAACAGGGAATGTTGGACTCAACACAATTGCTACATTATCAGCACAACTTGAGACACTCTCGAGGAAGTTGGACGTTGTGGCAGCCCAACAGAGTCGAGAGAAGGTAGTTTACCTGTGATTATTGTGCTGGCACCTATATGAGTCATCAGTGCCCCATCAGTTTTGGACCTGTGCAGTATGGGGGTGATTTCTTCAACCATGATGATTATCCCAATTATCATCAACATTGGGGGTATCACCTAGATTCTTCAGGGAGCTATTATCAAGACCAATACTGGGATTCAAGTCCAGCACACGCACCAGAAGTCACCTTCTAAACTCCAATCAATGATCCTCAATACATGGAT
The DNA here is from genome assembly GCA_020205555.1 of Panax stipuleanatus. Lineage (NCBI taxonomy): Eukaryota > Viridiplantae > Streptophyta > Magnoliopsida > Apiales > Araliaceae > Panax > Panax stipuleanatus. The sequence goes on from CM035121.1 coordinate 90,642,813, forward strand.
TCTGAGGGTGAAACAGAAAAGGCAAGATTGGTGGAAGAATGTTGCATAGAATCAATGAAGGAGACCTTGATTGAGCAAGGGAAGTCAATTAAGAATCTTCAGAATTGGACGGATCAAATTTGTATGGCTTTAATGAAGGAGGAATTAATTGAGCAAGAGATGAAATTTCAAAATCTTCAGAATCAAGTATCTCAACTTTCTGAAGCCGTGATCAACTGTCAGAAGGCTAATTGGTGCTATGACATGGATGCTGAAACTGATGGAGAGCCAAAAGTGTACATGCAACTGGATGAACTGAAAGAAGTGGGCATCGAGGAGACAAATGGGGATTGGCATGTAAGCCGAACCTTTATAACACCCCAAGTGCTTTCTCAGTCAAAGTTGGAAAATTTAGTGAATTTTGCACACCCATGCCCCCTTGGCAGTCACATCGAAGGCAATTATCTTTATGATAGTGATGCATTCTTGAAACCATGGTGGTTCGAGGAAGAGAAAATAGAAGAAGAGTCCGTTGTGTAGTTTATGCCCCAATGCCCCAATCGGCTCACACACATAACAGAAGAAGTGCCTAGCTATCAGAACTTCAAAATGGTGAATTCACTGTACAAGAAATAGGCTAGGTGGCTTCAATTCGAAGACTCTAGTGAAGGGGAACCTCCGTTGGCATACTGTGGTTTTATTGGATGGAGGGTTCCTTGATTATCATAGAGGAATTGGATAGTGGTGTCGAGAAAGAGCCAGCTAACAGATTATAAACCTAGTGCTCGATGGGAGGCACCCCATCAAATCTACCTCTCCCTATTTGTTTAATTCTCCATTACATACATTCTCTCATTTTCTCCATCTATGTTAATTCTGCATAGTTGTAAATAGTTCATATTAAGTTTTGGTAGTTTAGAGGTTTAATAAATGTTGTGTGCCTTTCTCAAGTTAAATCCACTTGACATAAATTAAATTTCAAAGGCCCATCATCAGTTTATGTGAAAAGCTACAAATCAGAATTATGGGAAAGGGCGCGACTGCGCTTGAATAAGCCTAGGTTGGAGCGCGGCCGCGCCGCGAGCAAATTGTTTCAGACTTAAGTCAAAATTCGGCTAAATTAAACACTTCATCTAGCAGTCGAGCTCAAACTCAAGCTTTCTCAAATTCCTAGCTTCGAATTCCTTCATCCTCTACAGTCTTCAGTCAACTCACACTCTCATCTTCAATCTCCTTCACATCGCTCTTCCACCACAAGCCCAAATTTCAATTGAAATCAAACCCTTTATCTCCTCAACCGAGAACACCAATCCACACATCCATTCACCACCACTCCCGACCCTCTCAAACTGAAATTCAGACACAAATTCCTCACGAACCCTAGAATCCCTATCCCCACATCAAAGAAAAATTTGCAGCAGATTGTGCAAGGAAAGAAGTGGGTAGAAATTCTAGTGAACAATAGGAGTGGCTGTTGGGCAGTGTTGCTGGAATTAAAGAGGCTTGAACAGAATCTATATCAGGTTGGGGAGATAGTGTTGTAAGTGAAGAAGATTAACAGAAGTTGTAGCTTCGATTCTCAGTAAAATGGCCTCCAAACGCAGTAAGAGAGAATCCTCATCGGCAAGCCGGACACTGAGCACGGAGGAGGTGGCATTGCCTACGACGACCGAAAGTTTATTAGTCTGGAGGCTCAACAAACTTCCAGAACTCGTTGGTGGGCAGAAATTTAATACTGGAGCGAGGATTATTGCCAGACAGAAAATTGGATGGGCATATGGCATCTATGATCAGAGTAAGGGGCTGGAATCTATTTTGTGAGGATCCTATGTCGGCACCTATCTCTGTGATACAAGAATTCTATGCCAATGCCAAGTTCACATAGTCCAATAAGATATTTGTGCGAGGATGTGAGGTGTCCTTTGCAAAGGAAAGCATTAATGAACTATCTAGTTTACCAAACATTGCATTGGATCACACCGAGTCTCTTTATGCTAGGGAGTGGGGCTCGGAGTTGGATGCCATATGTGATTATCTGTGCATGCTAGGCACGACATGGAAATTGAAGCAGGGCACCTATCAGAAGCTACATTTCCCACAGGCCGCCTTTAATAAATATGGAAAGGCATGGTACAGCTTTATTTGTGCCAATCTAATGCCAACAAGGCATCAGAATGATGTCACTAAGAAAAGGGCTATTTTTATATATGGGATTGTTAAGGGCAAGAAAATTGACTTAGGGTACGTTATCAATAGTTCAATCCGCAAATTTCTGGGAGGCGGTACTTCAGCGGGTATCACACATGCATCAGTGATCACCAGGCTTTGTGCTATGAATGGAGTTATGTGGTCTGACGCCGAACTGATGCAGATGCCCATGAACACAATCAACCACGCCACGATTAAAAAGTTCTCGGTGTGGAAAGGAAGCAATTCCCACCCACAAGGAGCGGGGTATATATTGCAAGGGCAGAGCGAGCAGAGAGAGGATGGAGAGACTTCTGAGAGGGTACCAACAGCGCAGGCTGAGTCCTCCCACACGATTCAAGAGTGACTGGTTAGGATGGAGAGATGATTGCAGCGCAGGATGGATGCTATGAGCTCAAACTTCCAGGCCTCCACGATCGACTTCTGTGGGGCATTATCCCAAGCCTTTGGCCAGATGGGAGTGCAGGTGCAATTCCCTACCTATGGATCCGCTGCGGCCTACCCTCCTCCAGACACACTGCCTGAGCAGGTTGAGGAAGAGGACGACGACGAGGACACCTAGGGGAGTTCCCTTTTCCTTTTACCTCCAATGACGACATTGCAATTTTTAAGTTTGGGGGTATTAGGTTCATTTTGCATTTAGTATAATTCATATCATATTGCATATTGTGCTAGTTCATTTAGTGCATGTTAGGAAGTATGTTCGTATTTTGTGAAATTTTTCAAAAAAAATTCAGTTTTGTTTTAGTTGATTGTGTTAGGACATATCGCATGAATCCAGTTTTTAGTTGGTTTGTTATTTATTAGGCCTATGAGGAAACTGAAATTACTTGATTTTTGAACTGATTTGAGACTTAAGCTTGGTTGTGATGTCATATCGTAATGTAAATCCATATCTGTCTGATATTGATGTAACTGGCTAGCACTCTAGAGTAACCATCATGACTTGCTTAGTTTAAATTCTCACATACTTGTCTTCTGGTGGGAAATTGGAGTTTTAATGAAAGAGCGTTAGTATTCAAGTGGTAATATCTAGACTGTAAAAAGCTTAAGTTTGGTGGAAATAGGGGGTATGCATGCTATATATCGAAAAATAGAATAAAAAGAGAAAAAAAAGAAAAAAAATAGAATGCGAATAAACACTTCGGCTACGTCGAGTCCTGTGGCCTTTGATATTCAAGCAAGTAAGCCCTAGGGGTGTCTCTACATCCAGCGCCCTAAGGCCTTTTGGTCTGGGAGTCATTGGTCGAAAGCTCGTTACACGGGTATCATTCAAAAGCCTAAGAGGACTAGGCATTTCACAGTCAAATGTGTACACGGGAAAGAGCGAAATCGCCCTCGTGAATAAATAAAAAGCATAATAAACCCCATGTGGACTCTTAGCTTAAGTGATGCATGGTCTTGGTTAGAACTTATTTGATTTACTGATTTTCTTGAGTTAAAACTAGTTTTTCCCCTAAGAAGCGTAATATGTGATAAATTTGTTCAAAAGTATGTTTAATGGTTGCTTCACACACACACAATACGTCAATGCTGACAGGTTTGGGTTTGCAGAGTGATATGCTTTACGATCTTGTCTTGGGCAATTTTTTTGTTTTATTATCTTCTAGTTTTTCTGAGGCATTGCTTATGAATATCAATTCTGACTGATAATTGGATTCACTCTAATGTTAGTGTAGGTTTCATACATTGTAGTTATTGCATCGCATTTGTGTTTAGTTTTGTTTTTTTGCTTGAGGGCAAGCAACAGTTTAAGTTTGGGGGTATTTGATAAGTGGTTTTTATAACCACTTATTTAGATGCTAACTAGATTTAATTGTTGCTTAAACTCAAGAATTATTGTAGCTTTTCATATGTTTTTGCTTTGTTTTGTAGATTTTACGTTTGGGAACTCTCTTTGTGCACAAGAGGCTAGAAAGGATGAAAGAATGCTAAAAAGGGATAAGAAGCAAAGAAATGGGATGATGGCATGATAATGGAAAGGAGTAAAGCTTGCAAGCATCAAAGTTTGAAGGAGGAAGGAAGCAGCAAATTGCAGAGCTGCAGAAGAGCGCGGCCGCGCCTGAATCAAAGGTAATAGGCGCGCTGCTGCACCGGTTCGAAGTTGACCAGAATTTTGACTTTCAATTAAGTGGAGCGTGGCTTGAGCAAAGGGTTATTCGAAGGCTTATATAAGAGATACATAGGAGGGAATGAAGATAATCTCTCATTGGGGAGAGCAACTTAGCTTAATATTGTTCTTCTCTTTTCTTTATATTTTGAGTAGATTAGATTAGGAGTAGATGAATTCTAGGTTTAATTAGATCAGAAGGTTGAAGCTAGTGGATAACATTGAAGATTCAATCTTGGAACTTGAGAAATCAGATTTGTACTTTCTATCCTCATTATCTCTTGGTTCCATATTTGTAATCTTATGAAGTTTATTCAACTTGTGGATGGTAGATTTGATTTAATCATGACTTAAACTCTATTTTGAGAATTTAATGGAACCTATTGAATAGTTTATTTTGATATTATTCCATGTTGGACTTATCGATTGTTATGAGATTGATGTAAGACCCCAAATTTTATAAATAAGATTTAATTTTCTTTATATATTATTTTGAAATAGTAAGGTGTTGATTTGATAAATGTGATAAGTTATGGGTGAAATGTGCAAAGTTTACAAAGTAAACAAGTGGTTATAAAATATTCGTTGTGTCGGGGAATATTCGTTTGGTCGAGGAATATTCTTTATGTCTGAGAATATTAGTACGACGGCGCAGTCATTGGTGGACCCTACAACGGAATGAATGTCGGATATAGAAAGTTATTTTCTTTCAATACTCGTAAGGGTTGTTATTCCATTCTTTATTATTCTGTTGGAATAACCAGTCTACGCGGACTACCGCATGCGTGGTGAAATCCTGTTGTTATTCTATTCTTTATTATTATGTGGGAATAACCTGTCTATGCGGACTACCGCATGCCTGGTGAATAACCTTTCGTATTCAGTTGTTATTAAATTGTGAAAATAATCTTTCTGAGCAGACTACCGCCAAACGGGTGAAAATTCAATTGCAGTTTCGTATATTGTTTCATTTCAGATTCCTAACTCTAAACTTAGTACGGTAAGTATTGCTTCTATAATTCCTAAAATGATCAGATATTACTTGAGTTTTGCGCTTCATCTAATATTATTTCACTAGAATATTGGTCTGAACTTTTTTGTGAAATTTTTATCTTTTCATGTCGAGTTACTATTCACGAGTTACTATTCACGGGGTACTATTCACGGTAAAAAAAATATTTTTTTCTTCCAAATCATCTTTGATTGGATCCAGGTTTTGATCTTCAATCTTGAACTCTGGATAAATTCCTAATATTTGTCCTTTATCTCACTGGATCCGTTATTCGTATTATTTTTCATCATCCTCAGTTCTATATGGTGATATAACTGAATATCTTTGGCCTGTAGTGAAAAGATGAATAATTACGTGATGAATATCTTTGGCCTGTAGTGCAAAGATGAATGATTATCTGATGAATATCTTTGACCCGTAGTGCAAAGATGGACAGGTGTTGAGATGAACATGACCAACTGATGATACAAATGAATATCTTTGGCCCGTAGTACAAAGATGGATATTTGATTCGAGATGTATATTGATTGATGTTACAGGAATAAAATATTGATGATGGACTTTTAAATCAAAGAAGATAGTAGACATCATTCTCTACTTAACTCTTTTTTTAATGAATTGTTATTTTCGCTGCTAATATTGATCTAAAACTTGTTGTCCATAATATTTTATCTGATTTATTGAAGGCTAACGATAATTTATTTTTCATTATCTTAGTCATAATATTCTTTACTGGGCTAGTTGAGCTCACCCTTTTCTTCCATTGTTCAGGAAATGAGAATATCGCGGGTACTAGTCGGGAAATGTAGTGATGGTCCGAGTTAAAGCTGTAGAAGTCATCACTATTTTTTTTAAATAGTGTGATAATAAATGTAATGTGGACTTAGTTTGAATGTTAATATTTTTTACATGTCTGTATTGACACTCACAGTTGTGTGGTCGTATTTTGCATCGTGTGATATGAAAGATTGTATTTGAATTTTATTGAGTGTATTTGGCGACTCAAAATGGGTTGAGTATTGAACCTATTTTGGGGGCGTTACAATTGCCTATTGTGATTCATACTTTAATTGCTTAATTGCTTAGCTATCAATTACCGTGATAATTCATATGAACTTGAAAGACGAAGTATGAATTGTGATATGATCATAGTAGCTTGTGATTGTATGTTCTACATGGTGTTGGAATGTATGATTTGTGCTTAGGATAGACATATACCAAAACACCGCTTGTAGTCAATGGAGAACTTGAGCTTAACCCCTATTTATTTGTAAATCACATAGACATATAGTGGTTTAGGTAATGTGGGTGTTTATATGTATTCTATTAATTATGGATTAAATGTGATATGGATTTGGTACATCGAAAGATGGCTTTGTCTCACTTTCGTGTTTTCGACTAACAATCTGTGATGATTAATTTGATTTAACAGGAAGTGCATTGACTTAGATAAACCAATAGGGGAAATTGAGATCTCATATCTTCAATAGCTGGTTTTATTCAAGGGTTAACTAGTTTTAGTTTAATTACATAGTTTAATTCAAAACGCTTAATCATTCGTTTAGATAAGACTGAAATGGTTATGGGTTAGTGGTTTGGTGACTTTTATTAGTTAATTCTCCGTGGGAATGATACTTGACTTACTCTTTATTACTTGTTGACCGTGTATACTTACACACATATATTGATCGGTAAAACGACCAACAAGTTTTTGGCCATATAGGTTATACTTAAATTTTTTAATTATTCCTCAAATTTTCATCTAGGTTTTATTTTTTTAACCTTTATTTTAATCATATCAAGATCTTATAAATTTTTGGGTTGTCACATTAGAGGAGGTTGGACGTTCTAATAGCACAACGTACTCAAAGTGTAGAGGTGTTTTGTGATTATTGTGCTGGCAATCATCCAACTCATCAATGCACTATCAATTACGAATCGATACAGTATGGGGGTGATTACCTCAACAACTATGCCTATCCCAACAACTATCATCAGGATTGGGGATATCACCCGGATGATACATGGAGCTATACTCATCAAGATCCATACTATGCTCTAAGTTAAATGTACCCACCGGAATTCTCATGCCCACCTCCACTGCAACAAAAAGAAAATTTAAAATTTGAGGAATTTCTGTCTAAAATCATAGCAGAACAAGAGAAAGAGATAGAAAATTCAAGATTAGAGGAATTGTGGTCCAAGTTCATGGCGTCAAATGAGGAGATGACGATTAATCAAGAGATGTCAATTCAAAATCTTAAGAACTAGATAAAGCAACTGTTCAAAGCCTTAAACAACTGTCCTCAATACACTTGGCCTTATGACATGGATTCCGAGACTGATGAAGTACCCGAGCCAAATCTGCAATTGGATGAGCTATAAGAGATTGAAATAGAGGAGACAAGTGGGGATAAGGAAAACACAGTCGGTGAAGAATTATATGTGCGTTCCAAAGAAGATGAGCCGATCTTGTTAGTGCCCCAAGTGCCTTCTTCACCAAAAGTTCAAGAATTCGGTCATATTTGCAAAACCGTGCCCACTTGGTACTCATGTCGTTTGCAAGGCTCTTTATAACATGGGAGCTAGTACAAATTTGGAACTATGGTGGGATGTAAAAGAGAAGATAGAAGAAGAGCTCATTGTGTTTGACAATCTTCAATGCCCCAATATGATCACAAACACAAAAGAAGAAAAAGCACCTAGCTAGTTGACATTCAAAATTGGGAACTTATCTACAAAAAGCAAGCTAGGTGACTTTAATTCAATGGCTATCACAAATGGGAACCTCCCAAAGCATACATTGCTCTTGATGGATGGAGGATTTCTCAATTATCGTAGGGGAATTGGATAGCATTGACAAGAAGTAGTGAAGTTGAACGACTCTAAACCAAGTGCTCGATGGGAGGCACCCCATCCAATCTTTTTTCCCTCTTCATTTAATTCTCATTACATATCCAATCATTTCTCCCTCTATGTTTAATTCTTCTTACTTTTAATATTCTTATTAATTCGGATTTTTATAGTTTTAAGTTTTAATAAGTTTACTTTTGTGCTCATGTTGAGGCTCAATTCAATTACTATAAGAGTGCAAGATCAACATAGAAGTCAAAACTCAAGGCTGCTAGGATACAGGGCAACGCAGCTGCACCGCTATTGAGATTGCATGAGTCGAAGCATAATAGTAAAATGGGTTGAAACAAAGCACACTGCAAGTGTTTCTGGAAAGGGCTGAAAGACCAAATTAGAGTGCCAAATAAATTTGGGGGAATAGCAGGCCAAAATCTAAGCACAATTAGAGAAGTCCACGCTCAGTTCCCGACTTTTAGATCATCTCAAACTTATCCACCACTTGATACACCATCGGATCATAACGAGGCGGGCGGAGATGACGATGCTTTTTAGTTTGCATCTAGTTTAGTTCATATAGTTGCATTTTAGTAGAATTTTCTTAGGTATGTCTATTAAGTTACGATTTCCTATTTTTAGACATTGAGGATTATGTATACTTGTTGTTTGGTCGTATTCTTGTTTTGTTGTATTTGGTATTGGTAAGCATTTGAAGTTATTTGATTTTAGTTAATTTGGTTAGATTTGCATTTTGTTGTTTTAAATAGTTCTAGTGTGATTTGATTTTATCCTGCTTGTTAGCATTGCCTGAATGTAGGTATGTACATCACACTAAGGAGCATGTTTATTATAGCAACCAAGGCTAGGCCAGCCAAGGTAGCACATGGCAACACCAATAGCAAATCAAACACACCAGCCCAGCAAGCAAACCAGCAGGCGCAGGCGTGCACGCGCGGCGCTCAGCAGCTTCCGATACGGTCATGCAAGGAACACGCAACAGGCAGTAGATGAGACAGGTCGTGGGTGTGGGCGCGCTAGATGGCCCTGCGATCGCGCCAGTGCCAAACCCCAATTTTTAAAATGCGATCTGTAGACCATTTTCGTTCCATTCTTTTATCTCTCTCCTCTATTTATTAGATCTAACGTGCAGATATCAGTACATAGGCACCTTGTCATCATCAAATCCTTCAATTGACATCCCTAATGCTCGAATTCGTCAACAACTTCTTCAATCAAACTTGAATTTCACCTTAGTTTTTTATGTTTTTAAGGTTTTCTAAGATTTGTTTTCAAGATATGGTTTATCACTCTAAATTCAAATATTACTTGCTTGGGGATGTCTTGTTGTTGATTATAAGTGCAGGGATACCTAGTGGCTCCCATTGCAAAGCTTTGTAGGAGGGTTAGGCATACTTACAACTCCTTGTTCAACTCTGATTTCTGAAGGTGCACACTAGGTGTTTGATAGTTGGCCTGAGTGAGTTTCTAAGCTGTTTTGGGTTATTTTACTTGGGCATTGATCTAAAATGGCTTCCAAGAGACAGCAGTGTAAGACCCTAAATTTTATGAATAAGATTTAATTTTCTTTATATATTATTTTGAAATAGTAAGGTGTTGATTTGATAAATGTGATAAGTTATGGGTGAAATGTGCAAAGTTTACAAAGTAAGCAAGTGGTTATAAAATATTCGTTGTGTCAGGGAATATTCGTTTGGTCGAGGAATATTCTTTTTGTCGGAGAATATTTGTACGACGGCGCAGTCATTCGTGGACTCCACAACGGAATAAATGTCGAATACAGAAAGCGACAGAAGTAACCTTTTTATAAAAATAACGATAAAACTGTTACTATTAGTACTGTTGAAATACCCGGTGGTTAAAATACAGTAATACGCGGTGTTGCACGGTAGCACACGATATTGCACATTATTTCGAATTATTGATTCTTACGTAGGAAGACACTTACTCAATTATTGTTACAGTAATTACTGTTCAATATTTTCTATCATTGATTCAATAATTGCATAATATTTTATGGGTTCAATATTTGCTACGTTGATATTTTATATCAATAAGTGCTACTTTGCTATTTTATATTATTGATTCAATAATTGTTATTGTATATTATTTCAAATTATCAAATCAATAATTCATATTATTTGAATAATATTATTAGATAGCATTATTGGCAATGTCTAAGGAAGTTCTGTCTAGGAAAGGGGTTGATTAATTGCGCGCCAGTAAGGAGAAATCATTATCGGAAGGCCCCTTTTTCCTGGGAACGACCTGGTTGTCAATATTGTAGTTTTGTAATATTATTTGTGAATAATTAATTTTTGATATATATGATAAGAAAATATTTATTCAATGTGGATTTAAACGGAGAAATTTTAACATGTGACATTTGTTGAAAGTTGGTATTTTATCTTGTCCGATAAAATAATTCATTCAAATATATTATTATAATATTACATTATAGTAGTATGATGTGATTATATAATAGTATGATTTTTATAATTTGAATGGTAATATTATTATAGTAAATTCATGGAATAAAAGTTAAACGAGGTGGAAGAGTGCAAATTGAATTTGAACTCTTATGATGCAAACAATGATGTCATCGGAGCGATGAGGTAAGCAATGATGTCATAGATCGATGATGTAAGCGATGATGTCATAAATTATGGCGAAAAGACTATTTTACCTTTACTCTACCTAGCCTATAAATAGAAGCTCATTTCTTTATTATTTCTCACCAATTCACTAAAGCTATATAGAGAGAAAGTATAGAGAGAATAAGAGAGAAAGAAGAATAGTATTCTACTATTACGCTAGTGCAGTCTCCAAATTTTAAGGTAAGAGGCATTATTTCTTTCGTATTCATGAAGAGAGTTATTTTTTTTTCAATACTCGTAACGGTTGTTATTCCATTCTTTATTATTCTGTTGGAATAACCTGTCTACGCGGACTACCGCATGTATGGTGAAATTCTGTTGTTATTTTATTTTTTATTATTCTGTGGGAATAACCTGTCTACGCGGACTACCGCATGCCTGGTGAATAACCCTTCGTATTCAGTTGTTATTAAATTGTAAAAATAATCTGTTTGAGCGGACTACCGCCAGAAGGGTGAAAATTCAATTGCAGTTTCGTATATTGTTTCATTTCAGATTCCTAACTCTAAACTTACTACGGTAAGTATTGCTTCTATAATTCCTGAAATGATCGGATATTACTTGAGTTTTGCGCTTCATCTAATATTATTTCACTGGAATATTGGTCTGAACTTTCTTGTGAAATTTTTATCTTTTTATGTCGAGTTACTATTCACGGGGTACTATTTACGATAATTTTTTTTTCTTCCAAATCATTTTTGATTGGATCCAGATTTTGATCTTCATTATTGAACTCTAGATAAATTCTCTAATATTTGTCATTTATCTCACTGGATCCGTTATTCGTATTATTTTTCATCATCCTCAGTTCTATATGGTGATATAACTGAATATCTTTGGCCAGTAATGCAAAGATGAATAATTATGTGATGAATATCTTTGGCCTGTAGTGCAAAGATGAATGATTATCTGATGAATATCTTTGGCCCGTAGTGCAAAGATGGACAGCTATTGAGATGAACATGACCAACTGATAATACAAATGAATATCTTTGGCCCGTAGTGCAAAGATGGATATTTGATTCGAGATGTATATTGATTGATGTTACAGGGATAAAATATTGATGATGGACTTTTAAATCAAATAAGATAGTAGACATCATTCTCTACTTAACTCTTTTTTTAATGAATTGTTATTTTCGCTGCAAATATTGATCTAAAACTTGTTGTCCATAATATTTTATCTGATTTATTGAAGGCTAACGATAATTTGTTTTTCATTATCTTAGTCATAATATTCTTTACTGGGCTAGTTGAGCTCACCCTTTTCTTCCATTGTTCTCTTCAGGAAATGTGAATATCGCGGGTACTAGTCGGAAAATGTAGTGATGGTCCGAGTTAAAGCTGTAGAAGTCCTCACTATTTTTTTAAATAGTGTGATAATATATATAATGAGGACTTAGTTTGAATGTTAATATTTTCTACATGTCTGTATTGACACTCACAGTTGTGTGGTCGTATTTTGCAAGACCGTGTGATATGAAAGATTGTATTTGAATTTTATTGAGAGTATTTGGCGACTCAAAATGGGTTGAGTATTGAACCTATTTTGGGGGCGTCACAGTTGGTATCAGAGCTTAGGGATATGATCTCTGGCGGAGATCTGGGAATAGAACTAGGAGGGGAGAGACGAGTAAAACCTTCGCTTGTGTGTCCTACCTAAGCTTAATTGTTATTTAATTGGTCGGTTGGAACATAGGGTTAGTATGTGATATGTTAATTTATTTGATTAACCCTTGTTTTGTGGCAGTATTTGAGAATGGCAGCTGAAAATTAAAATAATGGAGTGAATGAGACCGTTTAGACACCTTTAATCACCAACGAGGAGAACGTGCAACAGGAAGGCTATATTCCTCCTGTAAATAACCATACTGAAGAAATGATAAATGACGGGATGTTTAGAATCTTTTTGCAGTTCATGCAAAACTAGACGAGGGAGACTCGTGTTCATAATACTGGTGGAAATAACTACTCGCGACTTGTCACTATTAAGCAGTTTAAAGAGTTGGGACCACCAGAGTTTCAGGAAAAGCTATATCCAATCAAGGCAGAAAATTGGATTAAGCAAATTACCATTATATTTGATATCTTGGGATTCACGGAGGAACAGAAGGTTCCATTTGCCACCTTTATGTTCCGTGGAGAAGCAGATTATTGATGGGAATCTGTGAAGCGTACCCAGCCTACCGTACTCAAGATGACTTGGGGGGCGTTCCAGAAACTGTTCAATGACAAGTACTTTTCAGAAAGTATTCATCACACTAAAGAGGTAGAGTTCATCAGACTGAAACAGAACAACATGACTGTGTCCCAGTACGAGGCTAAATTCGCGGAGTTATCCCGGTTTGCACCTCATTTGGTGGAGAATGAGAAACGTATGACGCGGATGTTTCTGAGAGGTTTGAAACCCGAGATTCGTCAATACCTCATTTCTCACAAATTTTCTCTATATTCGGATGTAGTGAACAGGGCCCAGTTATTAGAACGAGATAATGATTATGTTCAACCAAGGGACAACAACCAGGGTCATACCGGTGGCAGCAACCAGCGGGGAGAAAAATATCATGACAGAAGCGGTAACCATTCCGGTGGTAATCGTGGCCATGATAATAGAAGAAGTGAGTCGGGGGGAGATTTCAAAGAGAAAAGATTCAACAATGATAACGCTAAGACGTCGACAGCAATACCAGCATCAACTGTTTCTAGGGGAGGAGAACGACCACAGGTCGTATGCTGTAAATGCGGGCAAGAAGGACACATCAGTCCAAACTGCCGACAACAATTTAAGGCATGTTATAACTGTGGAAAGGAAGGACATAAAGCTAGAGAGGGTCCGATTGCGAGACCAAGTCCAGCGGGGGTGGTGATTCCGAAGGCTGTCCCGGACAAATCAAAGTCGGTGGTTCTTGAAAGAGCGTTTGTCATGACTGCACAAAACGCAAGGAACCCGAAAGAATTTATCACGGGTTAGTTAATCGTACACTTTTGCGAAGTCTATACCTTATTAGATATCGGTGCTACCCATTCTTTTATTTCACCTGCTTGTGCTCAACGTTTGAACTTGACTTCTGAGAAATTAGACTTTGACTTATCTGTTTAAACTCCGTTGGGAGAAACTTTCGTTACATCTATAGTTTACAAATCTTGCTTGATTCAAATTGGTACCCTCACCCTACCTGTTGATCTTATATCTTTGAAAATACTTGCATTTGATGTGATTTTAGGAATTGACTGGTTGACCACTTATCATGCCAAAATTGATTATTTTCATAAGGTTGTTATTTTTCATATTCCTAACCAACCTATTGTACGAATTTAAACAACCAAACTACTAAAATCAATCAATGTTATTTCAAGTCATAAAGCTATTCGTTTATTGAAAAATGGATGTCAAGCTTTCTTAGCCCATGTCACTGATCTAAACCAGAATACGTCTGGTTTGAATGATATTTCTGTTGTTAATGAGTTTCCTGATGTATTTCCCGAAGAACTTCTTGGTCTACCCCCAGAACGTGAAGTTGAATTCTTTATTGACCTTGAGTCCAATACAAAATCCATTTCTAAAATCCCATATCGAATGACTCCTATAGAACTTCAGGAGTTAAAGGTCCAACTACAGGAGTTGTTAGACATCAGTTTTATACATCCTAGTACGTCTCCTTGCGTGCTCCTATTTTATTCATAAAGAAGAAAGACGGTAGTATGCGACTATGTATTGACTATCGGGAGTTGAATCATGTCAGCATCAAGAATAGGTATCCGCTACCTCGCATTAATGACCTGTTCGACCAGTTGCAAAGTGCACAATTCTTCTAAAAATCGATCTCTGTTCTGGATATCATCAGTTAGATATTAGAACTGATGACATTCCAAAGACTACCTTTAGAACTCTATACGCGCATTACGAATTTTTAGTTATATCTTTTGGATTGACCAATGTCCATGCTGCGTTCATGGACATGATGAACCAAATATTTAAGAAATATTTGGATCATTTCATGGTTGTCATTATTGATGACATCCTAAAGCCTCAAATATTTCTTCACCAAGAACGAACTCAATATGCGACAACAACGTTCGCTTCACTTGTTTAAAGATTACGACCATTCCATTCTATACCATTCTGGGAAAGGGAACGTGGCATCTGACGAGTTGAGTAGAAGATCGTATGCGGGCACGAGTGCTATGCTGTCAACGCAAAGGCCTATTTTGTATGATGTACAAAAGATGGAGATAGAGTTCAAGACTCCGGGGACCCATGCGATGATATCAAGTATACGCGTAGAACCAGTTTTGATTGATAAAGTTAAAGCTGCTCAAGCTACAGACCCGGAGCTGATGAATATGAAGAAGAATATGCAAGAAGGTGCTATTCCAGAAATAAGAATCGATGCAGACGAAATACTTCTAGTCAAATCCAGACTTTGTGTTCTTAACGACTCT
The DNA here is from genome assembly GCA_020205555.1 of Panax stipuleanatus. Classification (NCBI taxonomy): domain Eukaryota; kingdom Viridiplantae; phylum Streptophyta; class Magnoliopsida; order Apiales; family Araliaceae; genus Panax; species Panax stipuleanatus. Next base: position 90,658,090 of record CM035121.1, read on the forward strand.
GATTTGAAGTATAGAATCATGATGGATGCACATAACACACTATTTGCAATCCACCCTAGAAGTACCAAAATGTATCGTGATCTTCGACATACATTTTGGTGGAGCAATATGAAGAGAGAGATCGCAAAGTTCATCTCGAGGTGTTTAACGTGTCAACGTGTCAAGGCAAAGTATCAAGAGCCATACGGTGTGAAGAGCCCCGAGCCTCTCGCTAGTGACTTCTTGTGTGGGATGAACTGAAGCCAGACACTTCGTAGGGGACGCCGTTTTTATGCGGTGGCAAACTAATAGGTACCATTGTGAGGTACTATGGTTGAAACATCATGAGAGTCACAGTTGGAATCAAAGAAAAGACCTGGGAGTTAAAATAGGAAATGAAAGCGAGATATCTTCATCTCTTCGACATGCCAGGTACGTACGTCAATTTTGAGGACAAAATTTCATAAGGAGGGGAGGTTGTAAGTGTGACACCCCCGAATCCGGGTCCTCTGACCCCGGTCCGGTCCTCACAAAACAATACTAAACATCCAACTCTAAACAACATACGATAACTAAAGTACAGAATATAATAAACGTACGTCGTTCATTCAAAAGGTGTTACTAGTCCCAAGATTCGATAACCTTAAATACAAACATACAAACATACCCTAGAATAGTTATTAGGGTTCTTATTATATAACAGTAATTCAATTAAACATAAAGATAAAGTTTTCTCCTTGCAAACTAATCCTACATCTTCCCTTTACCCTTGTCCTTCCATGAAGTCTCGGGCTTAACTACAATATAAGTCATGATATAGCAAGAATGAGCAACAAGTTTGCTCAGCAAGTTTAAATACAACAATAAAGGATATATCATGATGAATAGAAAATATCTGACAATGAATTCAACAATATGAATATCGGAAGCAAGAATAATGATTTCTTTTAGAATAACTGATAGTCAAGTAGACTTCGAACTATAAAACTCCAACGGAACCAATAGTTGATTGACCCTTTGGTTACTGGCTACAAAATAAGTACTTGAGGGGATCAGCCTCGCGTACGCCATGTATATGCATAACATTCAACTCTGCTGTTTGTATCTTATAATAGATACCTGGGGTACTCCCCTATATATAAGGGGTGTTCATTTCAGTCTAAGAATCCATACCATCAATTGGTCTGGATAACATTTATAAAACTTCATACAATTGTCTGACCAAACAAGGGTTCAAACTCTATCTGACGCAGTTCAAGAATTATAGAACTTTTAAATAAGGTACAAGTCCAAGACTGTACGAACTCAAGTGCACCAAGTGCGAATATCAATAAAATCGATGTGGAATAATTGTAAAGTAATTAAACCACCTAATAGCATGCTTAGAAATAAAGTTCAAGCTTTAAATAATTAACTGTTAATACGATAATAACCTGCACAATATAATATGAGAAGGATAGGAACTTGCACAATAAAGAGTGTAAGAGAACTTGTATTCAAATCAAGTGAAGTTAAGAAACTCGCTTACACGATTCATTGAATAAGGTAGTGCAAGAATTTAGAATACTTGCATTCAGTATAATAATTAAATGAAGTTAGGAAACTTGCCTGTTTGCTCAGCTACAAAAAAGTTTTAGCTTTAATTAACTTGTGTCGAAACGACCTAACATTAATAAGTCGGCCTTTCAATTCGCATTATAAACTAATATAAGTCTATACTTATAATAATCCACTTATCGTATAAGTCTATCACATAAAATTACATTCAATATAAAACATACCATTTATAGCATCATAATATGCTAACTGTTAAAATCAGATTTAAGCAAATTGTTCGGGCCTGAAAGTGTCACGGCGTAACTCTAGCATGCAACTACTAACATTAAACCAATACACATGCTTATCAGGTTATAATTTCTTATTTGAAACTAGCATGCTCTTTCTATATTCAATTCGAAGTCATGTTTTCATGCCGTTAATTCACATGCTTTAACTAATACATGTTCATGCTTCAAGATCGGTTACTAAGGCCATGTTATCACCTAACAAGGCTAAACAATACATAACATGCATGCTCATGCATATACTATACATGAATACTTTAATCCACCTATTTCATGCCTTAGAAATTAATTTCCTATGAATATGTGCATATGTGATATTCATGTAGGATGTTCATGTCAACATGTCTATAAGCATAATGAAATCCTAATATGTATGCTTGCATGCTCACAACATAACCCAAATGGTAATTGATGTTATTAGCTTTCAAATCTTAAGTTTCTTTAAAAAGTATACTAAGTCCACACAGGTCGTTTAGTATAAACAAAGTGTTTCGTAACCATGTCTCACATGTATGAAAACACGCTACTAAGTCATATAAACGCTTTCACATAGTCAGAATCTAAAAGACATTAACCTTGGTCAAGTTTGCTTCAAAAGTTCTTAAGTGTCTTACTTTTGAAATTGTCTTAACTTTCAATCTAGTATGCTAGTGTACGATTAACACTTTAAACATTCATTACATGTCAATATAGACCATACGGTCATGCTTGCCAAAATCAGAATATACAAAATGTGTATATGCTCATAACAAGTTCACTTTAGCAAACTTTAAGTTCACTTATAAACTTCAAGGCTTTTCATTAATAATGTGTATTAATATCGTTATACATGTTCGTACTACATGCATGTACTCATACATACATATTAACCATGTCTACATGCTTGCCAAATAAGATATCATATGGTTGCATATAATAGTCCTACAACAGAAATTAAAAATCGAATATGCAGAGGGGCGCGGCCGAGCCCCATTTGTACTAAGGAGACGCGCGGCCATGCGGCTCCGGTTCCAAACCAGGAACGGCTGCTGCTCAGCAAAAACTTAGCCCAACTCAGATATTTCATACGAAAATCACTTCTAAACATGATACATTGCAATTCTAAGCTAACATATCAACTTATATAATGCATAACATGCATTATCTACTCAAATGATCATCCAATTTAACATAATCAAGAATTAGAAATTTTGTAGAAAATGAAGAACATGATTATACCTCTATAATTGGTTTTCTTGAATTAACAAATCTCCCTCACGGATATCTCACAATATCTCACTCTATATAACTTCCCTAGCAATCTAATTCTCAGTAATGAATGAAGGAGAAGAGATGTCATATATATAGGCAATTTGTATATCCAAACAATGTGATTGCCTTCCAATTTAAACCAATGGAATGAAGAATTGCTTGTTGGCTAATAAAGAGTTGTTGATTGGTAGGTGAAATCCATCATGAAGACCACATCTCTTATAATTATTAGCTAAGATTTGTGAATTTGAGAATAAGTAGAGTAGACTAGCATTTTCACGTGGGAAGAAATGGAACTCTCAAACAACCTCAACAACTTATATTTGTATATCATATATGTCCCATACTTGGTTACATAATAAATACACTAGATAATATAATATATATATACACATAGTATATTATAATGTTACTTCTAATGAGCAAATGTTGATATAATATATCAAGTAGTATACATACATATAATCTATGTACATTTTCTATTAACACTAAAGATAATTCAATCATGTATTGTCTATTTTTCCATTACCATAACTGTTTTTATTATAATTATAATAACTTATTAAAAATCATTATCAAATAACAATAGTTTATTGATATTAATATAAAGTGATAGGGTATCATATTAATGTCTATTCATACATAACATGTAACTCATATAATGTCATTAATCATACTATATAGTCTACATAGATAATATGTAGACGTATTAAAGTGTCACCTTGTACTATATATAATATATAGTTAACTACCATATATTACAAGGTTTACTTATCACATGCTTGTATATAACAATTAATCAAGTAAACATAATTACATATTATATTCATTACTTCTTTGTTCATCAATATATTATTTCCAACAATAATAATTTCATACGTTATCGATTAATTACTCAATATTAAAATTAATCACTATGTTCAATTCATGCCACTATATTCAAATAAGTTGAATATTTAATTATTAATAATCTGATCAATTCTCTGATATTAAATCCTTAAGGTCGGTCCACTAAATTAAATAACTCCTTAGTGACTTCCTTTAATCATTTCACAAATTCTCACCACCATATAAGGTTTAAATAAACTCTCAAAACTAACTCGTTAAAATTAAATCACATATTTAATAAATAAGGAGTTTAAAATTCATGGTCGTTACATCCCTCCCCCCTTATAAAAATTCTGTCCTCAGAATTGTAAAAATAAGGTTACTCAAATAAAAACGGATAATTCGCTCCCATTTTCTCTTCTAGCTCCCATGTAGCCTCCTCGACTGCATGATTTCTCCAAAGAATCTTAACGGAATGAATGATTTTATTCCTCAGCTTCTGTTCCTTCCTATCTAGTATTTGGACAGGAACTTTCTCGTATGATAAGTCTTTCTCGACTTGGATCGTCTCATAGGAGATAACGTGCTTGTAGTCTGGTTTATACGGCCGCAACACTGACACATGAAACATGTTGTGAATGTGCTCAAGTTCAGGAGGTAACGCCACCTCGTACGCCACTTCACCGACTCGCCTCAGAATCTCGAACGGTCCTATAACCTAGGGCTCAACTTGCCCTTCTTCCTGAAACGAATCTTCCCCTTCTAGGGAGATACTTTCAGAAAAGCACAGCTTCCTAATTCAAATTCTTTCTTCTTGCGATGTAAGTCCGCATACTTCTTTTGGTGATCTTGAGCCGCTACCAGTCGGCTCTTATCTCCTTGATAATCTCTACAGTCTGTTGTACCAATTCTGGTCCGAACAGTCGACATTCACCAACTTTGTCCCAACACAACGATGTTCAAAACTTTCTCCCATATAGCGCTTCGTACGGTGGCATTTCGATACTAGCGTGATAACTATTGTTGTACGCGAACTCTACTAATGGAAGGTGATCCTCCCAGCAACCCTTGAAGTCCATTACACAAGCTTGGAGCATGTCTTCAAGTGTTTGAATTGTTCTTTCGCTTTACCCATCGGTCTGCGGATGATACGCGGTACTCATTCCTAACTGTGTCCCCAATCTCTCTTGAAGACTCTTCCAGAAATTCGACGTGAGTCGCGGATCTCTATCTGATACAATAGATACCGGCACCCCATGTCTCGAGATAATTTCCTTGACATACAATCTAGCTAACTGATCCTAACTATACTTAATCTTAATTGGCAAAAAGTGAGCTGACTTCGTAAGACGATCTACAATTACCCATATGGCGTCGTGCCCTTTCTGCGTTGCCGGAAGTCCTACCACAAAGTCCATCGTGATGTGCTTCCACTTCCATTCTAGAATCTCTGACGGCTGTAGTAACCCGCTTGGTCGTTGGTGCTCTACCTTGACTCTCTGAAAGTTAGACATCTGCTTACGCATTTTGCAACCTCTCTCTTCATGTTTGGCCACCAAACGTTGTGACGCAAATCTTGGTACATCTTCGTGCTTCCTGGGTGTATCGAGTATCTCGCACTGTGTGCTTCTTGCAAAATCTCTTCTCTTAGTTCTAGTACTAACGGTACCCAAATTCGTCCTTCAAACCTTAGCAGTCCAGTGCTATCAATCTTGAATTTTAAATCATCACCTTCGACAATCTGCTTCTTGATAATATCACAATCTTCATCCTTCTCTTGTGCCTCCTTAACCTTATCTAATAAAGTCGGGCTCGCTGTCACTGTAAATAATTTCTCGTTGGTCTCCATCGGATACTTAACCTCCACATCTAGTCGTTCGAAGTCTTTCACTAACTCTTCTTGAATGGTTAACTTTGATAACTTCTCTCTGCCTTTTCTGCTTAAGGCATCTGCCACTACATTTGCTTTGCCTGGATGGTACAGAATCTCACAATCATAATCTTTGATCAATTCTAGCCATCGGTGCTGCCTCATGTTTAATTCTTTCTGCGTGAAGATATACTTCAGTCTCTTGTGGTTTATATATATCTCACACTTCTCACCATACAAATAATGCCTCCAAATCTTCAAGGCAAAAACTACTGCTGCTAATTCCAGGTCATGAGTCGGATAACCCTTCTCATAATCTTTCAGCTGACGTGAAGCGTACGCAATAACCCTGCCATGTTGCATTAGTACACAGCCAAGACCCTTGTGTGATGCATCGCTATACACTAAAAACCCTCCCATGTTATCCGGTAAAGCTAACACAGGTGCTTGACTAAGCCTCTTCTTCAATTCTAGGAAACTCTCTTCACACTTTTTCGTCCAAACGAACTTAACTGTCTTTCTAGTAAGATTGGTCAACGGCGATGCTAATTTCAAAAAATCCTGGATGAATCTCCGATAGTATCCCGCTAATCCTAAGAAACTCCTGATTTCTGTTGGCGTCTTCGGCTGCTCCCAATTGATAATCGCTTCTACTTTTGCTGGATCCACCAAAACACCATTCTTGTCGATAACATGCCCCAAAAACTGCACTCTCTGCAACTAAAACTCACACTTGGAGAATTTTGCACACAACTTCTCTCTCTTTAATGTCTCCAACACTATTCGAAGATGCTCGGCGTGTTCTTCCTCCATCTCGGAATACACCATAATGTCATCGATGAATACGACAACAAACTTATCCAAATACTGTTTGAACACTCTGTTCATCAAGTCCATAAATGCTGCCGGCACGTTCGTCAATCCGAATGACATTACCAGAAACTCAAAGTGTCCATACCGAGTTCTGAATGCCGTCTTTGGAATATCCTCCTGCCTCACCTTCAATTGATGATAATCGGTCCTCAAGTCAATCTTTAGAAAGTACTTCGCCCCCTTCAACTGATCAAACAAATTGTCGATCCTAGGCAATGGGTACTTGTTCTTAATGGTGACCTTGTTCAACTCTAGGTAGTCGATACAAAGTCTGAGAGATCTATCTTTCTTCTTCACGAATAAGACTGGCGCTCCCCACGGTGATACGCTCGGTCGAATGTATCCCTTATCCAACAACTCTTGTAATTGATCCATTAGTTCTTTCATCTCTACTGGTGCCATATGGTACGACGCTTTGTATACCGGTGTTGTCCTTGATGCCAAATCAATGACAAACTCAATTTCTCTATCCGGTGGTAATCCCGGAATCTCGTCTAGGAAGACATCAACGAAATCCCTTACAATAGGTATCTGACCTAGTTCACCCTCGACTTGTCGAGTATCAACCACGTGAGCCAAATAACCTATACAACCCTTCCTAAGCAATCTCTGCGCTTGCACCATCGTCAGACAATGAGATTGTCTCAGCGATTTACTGCCATGAAATACTACCTTCGACTTATTAGAAGTCTTAAGGTGTACGCACTTCTTCTTACAGTCGATAACTTCTCCGTGATTCGATAACCAATCCATTCCAAGGATTACATCAAACTCCCCCAAACGAATCGGTATCAAATCCACGTTGAGGTTAAATCCTCGCAATTCAGTATAACAGTTCCTATGAATGTATTCTACGGGGATAATTTCCTTGTTTGCTACTTCTACGTTCATAGGGTGTTCTAATCTTTCACGGGGTAAGTCTAACTGTTTAGCAAATTCTTTGGAAACAAAAGAGCAGGTAGCACCCGAATCAAATAACACATAAGCATTAATATCATTGATCGGGATGATACCTGACACTACGTCCTTAGACTCCACCGCATCCTGAACGTTCATGTTGAACGTGCATGCCGTTGGTTTGTTGTCTTGACTTGCTGGCCCTTCGATGCTCAGTCCGTTGTTGTTGTTGCGATTGCCGCTAGCTGCATCGCCCTTTCTCTTTGGGAAGTCCTTAATTTGATGGTCTCGTGCTCCACACGAGAAACACCCTCCTTTCTTCTTATTTAGACACTGAGGAGCCATGTGCCCCGATTGTCCACAATGGTAATAAACACTCTTTCCCTTCATGCACTCCCCCGAGTGATTCCTCCCACAATTGTTGCACTTTACACTTTTCTTAGCCTCTACCCCAGACTTGTTACCTCCAGAGGATTGGCTCTCCGTCCATTTACGCTTGTTGGGGTTGCTGCCTCCGCTGCTTCCCCCTTTCGGTCCTTCATGTCAGGTCTTCTTTTCTTGTTTAAATCGAGCAATGGCTTCATTGCCTCCTTCGGAAATGATAGCCCTTTCCAGTAGATCAGAGTAAGTCTTAATCTTCAATACCGCGACTACTTTCTGAACCCATGGTTTCAGTACTAATTTGAACCTCCTTGCCTTCCTGGCTTCCGTGTCAACCTGATGTGAAGTGAATCGGGCCAACTCGTTAAATCTTGCCGCGTACTCTGCGACAGACATACTACCTTATTTCAGTTCCAGAAACTTAACTTCCATATCCTGTTGCATATTCTACGAGAAGTAATTCTCGAGAAATAGCTCCTTAAATTTATCCCAAGGAATAACTCCTTCGCCTGCTCGTCCCTTATTGGCTTTCCACCAATAGTTAGCTTCGCCCTTCATCATGAAAGTGGCAAAACTCGTCTTCTGTACATCAGCCACTCGTGCGACTTCAAACACTTTCTCCATCTCTTCTATCCAGGTTTGGGCTTCGATTGGGTCCAAGGTTCCCCGAAACTCCGGTGGTCTTACCAATTTAAAGTCCTTAAAGCTCGCCAAGTGATGTCCTGGCTGCCCTGCTGCTGGCTAGGGTCTGTTATGCATTGTCTCAGTTAACAAGTTAACGAAGTTCTGCATAGGGTCGACATTTTCCCCTCCGCCATTATTAACGGATCCTTCCTCCCTCTGGTTCTGCGGTAGTCTCCTAGGCGGCATGATCCTGAGGAAAGGAAGAAAACATTAGGCTTTACGTGATATGCTATTAATGTTAGCATTAAGAAGTTTAAGACGTCTATCAATCATATGTGATTCAAATAAACAACTTCAGTATCACAATAAAACCTAGATGGATCTCCTCAACCCATCACTTACATACTCTACTTGAGTTTCTACTAAGGTTATAACCTAGGTTTCGCATTCCTAAAGTTTATAACCTAAAGCTTTGATACTAACCTGTAACACCCCCGAATCCGGGTCCTCTGACCTCGGTCCGATCGTCACGAAACAATACTAAACATCCACCTCTAAAACAACATACGATAACTAAAGTGCGGAATATAATAAACGTACGTCGTTCATTCAAAATGTATTACTAGTCCCAAGATTCGATAACCTTAAATACAAACATACCCCTAGAATAGTTATTAGGGTTCTTATTACATAATAGTAATTCAATTAAACATAAAGATAAAGTCTGCTCCTTGCAAACTAATCCTACATCTTCCCTTTACCCTTGTCCTTCCCTGAAGTCTCGGGCTTAACTGCAATATAAGTCATGATATAGCAAGAATGAGCAACAAGTTTGCTCAGCAAGTTTAAATACAACAATAAAGGATATATATATCATGATGAATAGAAAATATCTGACAATGAATTCAACAATATGAATATCAGAAGCAAGAATAATGATTTCTTTTAGAATAATTGATAGTCAAGTAGACTTTGAACTATAAAACTCCAACGGAACCAATAGCTGATTGACCCTTTGGTTACGGGCTACAGAATAAGTACTTGAGGGGATCAGCCTCGCGTACGCCATGTATATGCATAACATTCAACTCTACTGTTTGTATCTTATAATAGATACCTGGGGTACTCCCCTATATATAAGGGGTGTTCTTTTCAGTCTAAGAATCCATACCATCAATTGGTCTGGATAGCTTTTATAAAACTTCATACAATTGTCTGACCGAACAAGGGTTCAGACTCTATCTGACGCAGTTCAAGAATTATAGAACTTTTAAATAAGGTACATGTCCAAGACTGTACGAACTCAAGTGCACCAAGTGCGAATATCAATAAAATCAATGTGGAATAATTGTAAAGTAATTAAACCACCTAATAGCATGCTTGGAAATAAAGTTCATGCTTTAAATAATTAACTGTCAATAAGATAATAACCTGCTCAATATAATATGAGAAGGATAGGAACTTGCACAATAAAGAGTGTAAGAGAACTTGTATTCAAATCAAGTGAAGTTAAGAAACTCGCTTACACGATTCATTGAATAAGGTAGTGCAAGAATTTAGAATACTTGCATTCAATATAACAATTAAATGAAGTTAGGAAACTTGCCTGTTTGCTCAGCTACAAAAAAGTTTTAGCTTTAATTAACTTGTGTCGAAACGACCTAACATTAATAAGTCGGCCTTTCAATTAGCATTATAAACTAATATAAGTCTATACTTATAATAATCCACTTATCGTATAAGTCTATCACATAAAATTACGTTCAATATCAAACATACCATTTATAGCATCATAATATGCTAACTGTTAAAATCAGATTTAAGCAAATTGTTCGGGCCTGAAAGTGTCCCGGCGTAACTCTAGCATGCAACTACTAACATTAAACCAATACACATGCTTATCAGGTTATAATTTCTTATTCGAAACTAGCATGCTTTTTCTATATTCAATTCGAAGTCATGTTTTCATGTCGATAATTCACATACTTTAACTAATACATGTTCATGCTTCAAGATCAGTTACTAAGGTCATATTATCACCTAACAAGGCTAAACAATACATAACATGCATGCTCTTGCGTATACTATACATGTATACTTTAATCCACCTATTTCATGCCTTAGAAATTAATTTCCTATGAATATGTGCATATGTGATATTCATGTAGGATGTTCATGTCAACATGTCTATAAGCATAATGAAATCCTAATATATATGCTTGCATGCTCACAACATAACCCATATGGTAATTGATGTTATTAGCTTTCAAATCTTAAGTTTCTTTAAAAAGTATACTAAGTGCACAAAGGTCGTTTTAGTGTAAACAAAGTGTTTCGTAACCATGTCTCACATGTATGAAAAAACACTACTAAGTCATATAAACGCTTTCACATAGTCAGAATCTAAAAGACATTAACCTTGGTCAAGTTTGCTTCAAAAGTTCTTAAGTGTCTTACTTTTGAAATTGTCTTAACTTTAAATCTAGTATGCTAGTGTGCGATTAACACTTTAAACATTCATTACATGTCAATATAGACCATACGGTCATGCTTGCCAAAATCAGAATATACAAAATGCGTATATACTCATAACAAGTTCACTTTAGCAAACTCTAAGTTTACTTATAAACTTCAAGGCTTTTCATTAGTAATGTGTATTAATATCGTTATATATGTTTATACTACATGCATGTACTCATACACACACATTAACCATGTCTAAATGCTTGCCAAATAAGATATCATATGGTTGCATATAATAGTCCTACAACAGAAATTAAAAATAGAATCTGCAGAGGGGCGGGGTCGCGCCCCATTTGTATTAAGGAGACGCGCGGCCGCGCGGCTCCGTTTCCAAACCAGGAACGGCTGCTGCTCGGCAGAAACTTAGCCCAACTCAGATATTTCATACGAAAATCACTTTTAAACATGATACATTGCAATTCTAAGCTAACATATCAACTTATATAATGTATAGCATGCATTATCTACTCAAATGATCATCAAATTTAGCATAATCAAGAATTAGAAATTTTGCAAAAAATGAAGAACATGATTATACCTCTATAATTGGTTTGCTTGAATTAACAAATATCCCTCACTGATATCTCACAATATCTCACTCTCTATAACTTCCCTAGCAATATAATTCTCAGCAATGAATGAAGGAGAAGAGATGTCATATATATGGGCAATTTGTATATCCAAACAATGTGATTGCCTTCCAATTTAAACCAATGGAATGAACAATTGCTTGTTGGCTAATAAAGAGTTGTTGATTGGTAGGTGAAATCCATCATGAAGACCACATCCCTTATAATTATTAGCTAAGATTTGTGAATTTGAGAAGAAGTAGAGTAGACTAGCATTTTCACGTGGGAAGAAATGGAACTCTCAAACAACCTCAGCAACTTGTATTTGTATATCATATATGTCCCATACTTGGTTACATAATAAATACACTAGATAATATAATATATATATATACACATAGTATATTATAATGTTACTTCTAATGAGCAAATGTTGATATAATATATCAAGTAGTATAAATACATATAATCCATGTACATTTTCTATTAACACTAAAGATAATGCAATCATGTATTGTCTATTTTTCCATTACCATAACTGTTTTTATTATAATTATAATAACTTATTAAAAATCATTATCAAATAACAATAGTTTATTGATATTAATATAAAGTGACAGGGTATCATATTAATGTCTATTCATACATAACATGTAACTCATATAATGTCATTAATCATACTATATAGTCTACATAGATAATATGTAGACGTATTAAAGTGTCACCTTGTACTATATATAATATATAGTTAACTACCATATATTACAAGGTTTACTTATCACATGCTTGTATAAAACAATTAATCAAGTAAACATAATTACATATTATATTCATTACTTCTTTGTTCATCAATATATTATTTCCAACAATAATAATTTCATACGTTATCGATTAATTACTCAATATTGAAATTAATCACTATGTTCAATTCATGCCACTATATTCAAATAAGTTAAATATTTAATTATTAATAATCTGATCAATTCTCTGATATTAAATCCTTAAGGTCGGTCCACTAAATTAAATAACTCCTTAGTGACTTTCTTTAATCATTTCACAAATTCTCACCACCACATAAGGTTTAAATAAACTCTCAAAACTAACTCATTAAAATTAAATCACATATTTATTAAATAAGGAGTTTAAAATTCATGGTCATTATAGTAAGACCCCAAATTTTATGAATAAGATTTAATTTTCTTTATATATTATTTTGAAATAGTAAGGTGTTGATTTGATAAATGTGATAAGTTATGGGTGAAATGTGCAAAGTTTACAAAGTAAGCAAGTGGTTATAAAATATTCGTTGTGTCGGGGAATATTCGTTTGGTTGAGGAATATTCTTTTTATCCGAGAATATTTGTACGACAACCCAGTCATTGGTGGACCCCACAACGAAATGAATGTCGGATATAGAAATCGACAGATGTAATCTTTTTATAAAAATAACGGTAAAACTGTTACCGTTAGTACTGTGGAAATACCCGGTCGTTAAAATACAGTAATACGCGGTGTTGCACGGTAGCACACGGTATTGCACAGTATTTCGAATTATTGATTCGTGCGTAGGAAGGCACTTACTCAATTATTGTTACAGTAATTACTGTTCAATATTTTATATTATTGATTCAATAATTGCATAATATTTTATGGGTTCAATATTTGCTACGTTGATATTTTATATCAATAAGTGCTAGTTTGCTATTTTATATTATTGATTCAATAATTGTCATTGCACATTATTTCAAATTATCAAATCAATAATTAATATTATTTGAATAATATTATTAGATAGCATTATTGGCAATGTCTAAGGAAGTTCTGTCTAGGAAAGGGGTTGATTAATTGCGCGCCAGTAAAGAGAAATCCTTATCGGAAGGCCCCTTTTCCTGGGAACGACCTGGTTGTCAATATTGTAGTTCTGTAATATTATTTATGAATAATTAATTTTTGATATATATAATAAGGAAATATTTATTCAGTGTTGATTTAAACGGAGAAATTTTTAACATGTGACATTTGTTGAAAGTTGGTATTTTATCTTGTCCGATAAAATAATTCATTCAAATATATTATTATAATATTACATTATAGTAGTATGATGTGATTATGTAATAGTATGATTTTTATAATTTGAATGGTAACATTATTATAGTAAATTCATGGTATAAAAGTTAAACGAGGTGGAAGAGTGCAAATTGAATTTGAACACTTATGATGCAAACAATGATGTCATCGGAGGGATGAGGTAAGCAATGATGTCATCGGAGCGATGAGGTAAGCAATGATGTCATATATCGATGATGTAAGCGATGATGTCATAAATTATAGCAAAAAGACTATTTTACCCTTACTCTGTCGAGCCTATAAATATAAGCTCATTTCTTCATTATTTCTCACCAATTCACTAAAGCTATAGAGAGAGAAAGTATAGAGAGAATAAGAGAGAAAGAAGAAAAGTATTCTTCTATTACGCTAGTGCAGTCTCCAAATTTTAAGGTAAGGGGTATTATTTCTTTCGTATTCATGAAGAGAGTTATTTTTTTTCAATACTCGTAAGGGTTGTTATTCCATTCTTTATTATTCTATTGGAATAACATGTCTACGCGGACTACCGCATGCATGGTGAAATCCTGTTGTTATTCTATTCTTTATTATTCTTTGGGAATAACCTGTCTACGCGGACTACCTCATGCCTGGTGAATAACCCTTCGTATTCAGTTGTTATTAAATTGTGAAAATAATCTGTCTGAGCGGACTACTGCCAGACGGGTGAAAATTCAATTACAGTTTCGTATATTGTTTCATTTTAGATTCCTAAATCTAAACTTACTACGGTAAGTATTGCTTCTATAATTCCTGAAATGATCAAATATTACTTGAGTTTTGCGCTTCATCTAATTTTATTTCACTAGAATATTGGTCTGAACTTTCTTGTGAAATTTTTATCTTTTCATGTCGAGTTACTATTCACGAGTTACTATTTATGAGTTACTAGTCACGAGTTACTATTCATGGGGTATTATTCACGGTAAAAAAAATATTTTTTTCTTCCAAATCATCTTTGATTGGATCCAGGTTTTGATCTTCATTCTTGAACTCTGGATAAATTCTCTAATATTTGTCCTTTATCTCACTGAATCCGTTATTCGCATTATTTTTCATCATCCTCAGTTCTAAATGGTGATATAACTGAATATCTTTGGCCTGTAGTGCAAAGATGAATAATTATGTGATGAATACTTTGGCCTGTAGTGCAAAGATGAATGATTATCTGATGAATATCTTTGGACCGTAGTGCAAAGATGGACAGCTATTGAGATGAACATGACCAACTGATGATACAAATGAATATCTTTGGCCCATAGTGCAAAGATGGATATTTGATTCGAGATGTATATTGATTAATGTTACAGAGATAAAATATTGATGATGGACTTTTAAATCAAAGAAGATAGTAGACATCATTATCTACTTAACTCTTCTAATGAATTGTTATTTCCGCTGCGAATATTGATCTAAAACTTGTTGTCCATAATATTTTATCTGATTTATTGAAGGCTAACGATAATTTGTTTTTTATTATCTTAGTCATAATATTCTTTACTGGGCTAGTTGAGCTCACTCTTTTCTTCCATTGTTCTCTTTAGGAAATGAGAATATCGCGGGTACTAGTTGGGGAATGGAGTGATGGTCCGAGTTAGAGCTGTAGAAGTCCTCACTATTTTCTTTTTAAATAGTGTGATAATAAATGTAATGAGGACTTAGTTTGAATGTTAATATTTTCTACATGTCTGTATTGACGCTCACAGTTGTGTGGTCGTATTTTGCACGACCATGTGATATGAATGATTGTATTTAAATTTTATTTAGTGTATTTGGCGACTCAAAATAGGTTGAGTATTGAACCTATTTTGGGGGCGTCACAGCGGGGTGAGAGTTCCTATACTACAGCATCAAAGACATATGATAAGAAGAAGTTCGTAAGTGAGGAGGCCTCCAATCGCTATGCCTCTATCATGGCACCAAGGCCATTGATTCTTGAGAGGGGTATACTGCCCGATGCAATGAATGAACCTCACATTGCAAGAATGATTGTTGAGAGGGGATGACAAACATTCACATCTCAACCCCAACCCATATATATGGCTATTGTTCGGGAATTTTATGCAAATACCTTAGAAGCCAAAAGGGAAGTGGTTATGGTTTGAGGCAAAGAGGTGTCATTCAGTAGAAAAAGCATTGATGCATACTATGACCTTGCTAGAATTCATGGTGACGATGAGTTTACCAAGTATAGAACTGAGTATTTTGATTGGAACGAGGTCATTACTACCTTGTGTAGACCAGGAGCTCAATGGACAATAAAAGATGGTGAGCTTTTTCACTTTCGCCAAGGTGATCTGAGTAAATATAGCAAGGCCTGGTTGTATTTCATTTGTGCCAAATTATGGCCATCCATCCACCAAACAGAGGTAATCTCGGCCTGTGCAATCATTTTATTTGCTATAGTAACTGGTCAAAGCATTGATGTTCAGAGGATGATTCGCAACTCCATAGTCCAAACTGTCAAGGGGAGATCCGTAGGCGGATTGCCGCATCCGTCACTAATTTATGGACTGTTCAAAAAGGTCACTGGGAACCAATGCGAATATATCTACATAACCCTGAAGTAGTTCTATCAAACTTATCTGAAAAAGGTTCCTGCATTCCCGATCCGATCTTTACTGTTTTATCTTTCTTGCTCGGTACCAACTCAACATCTTCCGTCCCTTCTACAGGCATATCCAGGGGTTTCGGTACTGCCTTCGATAAATGACTCAATCTTTATCGTCATTCTCTACTTTTTCTAGATAACCCCTACCCCCGAAGAGATTAATACGTACTTGTAGCATCTCCTAGCGAAATCAAGGTCTCCGACCACTTCTCCGACTCTATTCGGTGTAGGGAATTTAATTTTGAAGTGTGGGATAGAAGTAACTGCCTGCAACACCGTCAAAGTTGGTCTTCCCAGAATGGCATTGTAAGATGAGTCTATATGGACCACAAAAAAGCTACACATAATTTCGACCTGTTGAGAAATCGTGCCAAAGACCACTGATAACTCAGTTGTTCCTACCTCCCGAACTAGATCGTTACTGAAGCCATAAAGTGGCAGCTTCTGTCTGATCTCCATCTTCCAGCCTTCCAAATCTATTTATTGATAGGTGTGAGCATAAAAAATAGTTACCGGCGAGCCATTATCAATATTATCCTCTTCATATCTACCGATCCCACTTGTGCAATGATAACTAATGCCCCTTCGTGCAGTTCGATCAGCTCCGAAGGGTATTTTTCATTCGTGAAAGATATTAGACAATCCGAATATTGTCTTTCTCGCCTAACAAGCAGATCAGACACCGACATCATAACACCTAGTAAGCCTCTCCTCTTTTTCCCTGTAACTTTTTCAACTGATCTGCCCATGATCACATCCACCACCTGGCGTGTTGCCTGGGTCTGATCTGGTTGTTGGGGTTTGGCGGTCACCAGGGCAGTGTTTGTCTTCCATGCTCCCAAAGTGTTACGTCCTACGACGAACTGAATTAACTCTCCACTTCGGACATTCTTCTCAATCAGGTCCTTGAGACTCCAACAAGCTTCAATCATATGCCCCGTCGACCCATGATAATCACAGTATTTGTTCTAATTTCCTCTACTCGACTTCATGTTATTTTTGGCTGGTTCGAAATACATCTTGTCTTTTATCTGCTCTAGGACGGTGCCCAAGACGACGTTGAGAGAGGTATAAATGTTGTTCACCCTCTGATTCGGGAAGGGTGGATGACCTCCGCCCGAACCCCCACTATTTTTACCATATTTTTTCTGCTTCCCATCTGATATATTGTTGTTGTCACCCTTAGGATAACTATTCTTCTCCAGGTCCTTCGACTTCTCCGTCGTGTTTGATTTGAGGTTGTTCATTGCTTCTTCTACTATGATAAAGACTTCGGCCCTATCGAATGCTTCTGCCAGCTCATTTGGGTGGTTGAACATCAGATCTTCTACTAACCTTTTTGATTTTACGATGTCTAAACCATTCTAAAATAATTCGAGGGCCTGAGTATCATTCAGATCCGTAACTAGTTCGATCGCCTCCCGAAACCTCTTTACATACTGGCCTAAAGTCTCGTTCGAATGTTTCCTGACTTGGGCTAATGACCCAGTTAACTTCCCTTTTCTCTGCTTACTCCCTAATCTGACATGGAATTTATCATATATCTTTTTCCAAGTTGACACTGAGTTTGGGGCCAACGTCATCATATACTACCAAGCGTCCTTCTTTAGTGTTGACATGAACATTTGAAACTTCGCAACATCAGAATAGTCGTAGTAGCTCATTAGCCGATCATAAGCCTGGATGTGCTCATATGGATCTCTTGTTCCGTTATAACTCTCTATGTGTGGGTCTTTTTAGTAGGATCGGCCCGTTCTTGAATTATTTCTAGAGAGAACAGTGAAGATAAAGTGATCGTCTTTCCTTTACCTGGATTGAATTTTGCTAACCTCTACTCTACCTTTGCCAGTCTTTGAGCTAATTCTATCTTGCCTTCCTTCTGGGGCGACTTACGTCTATCCCCATTTCTACGATCTGGGGTGGCTTCCCTCATCCTCCATTTTGATTTCCTTTTTTTTTTTCTGAACTTGCTTTCTGGGAGCGACTTTGGTGCCTTCTCCTCTCCTAGGAACGACCTCCTGGCTTGTTCCTCTTATGCGAGCGACATCGGGGCCTGCTCTTTTCCCGAGAGAAACTTTGAAGCCTGCTCCTGGCTCGCCGAGAATTATCCAGATGATTTGTCCTGGACTGATTCCCTGGCGAGCGCTCCCACCTTCGGCTGTGGATGGAAGCATCATCCTCCCCGTCCAATAAAGCTAGCTGGGCATCCCATTCTTTCTGTTTAAGAAGTAAGGTCTGTACTTCATCGTTGGCCTTCTGGACCTTTTTTCGCCAGAATAGTTCGCCTTTCCTCTCGATTATCTCTTCCAGAATTTTAATCTCCTTGTGATTGTGTTTGGGACGGTATGTCCTCGACACGATCATTAACTCTACTTTCTTTCCGGTCTGCCGAGAATAATTGGCATCTGACATCACCCCCATAAGTGCCCTTCTGGCCCACTGATTGGCTTTAGGGCCCAGTCTGTCATGAATACTTTTGGAAGGCCCCAACATGTCTTTGACCGAACCTTTTGGATGGGCAGATAGGCCCACCGTTGACTTCCCATGTCTAGAAATTGTCTTGCTTGTCGCCATTATTTCACCCTAAAACTCCTTTGAATTCGGTCAAAATCAAGCCGAATTAATGCCATCAAGGTCAAAAAGAACCATAACATTAATCCCGAGTGAAGACAACACAATACAGCTCAACGGATAAACTGCGAAGAAATGACGATCTGGTTATGAACCCATCTTCTTGGAATTGAAAAAAGTTTAGTCTCATATCATTCTGACTCTCTCAGCGAGGGCTTTTCGAAAAGGTATAGCACACCTTAAACGGATGCTCCAATCAAAAGTTAGAAAGTTTCGAAACCAGACATCGCGTTGGTCGTAGTGCGCGTACTTCGAGATAACGAGACCCACCATGTGGGCCCTGCCACATGGAGCGCAGGTAGACCCGCGGCTTCCGCGAGTAGGCTCGCTTCCATCGGGTCTTTAAATATAAGTGCACCCCCTTGCCAAAAAAGAAAAAAAATTAGAAAACGCTATGAAACTCTGCTTATTTCGTTTCCTAGCCCGACTTCTAGTACTCTAAACCCAGATTTTATTACTCTAACACGTAGGTATACTCAAATACTACAACATACCAAAAATTAACTAGTGGAAATGCCCGTTTGAAGCCTACGAAGTGGCAAAAAGCCCTTGTAGCAGTCCATTATAAGTATTTTTATGATCAGAACTTGTTTCATACTTCATTGCGTATTTATACATGTGCACGTAAAGTTTCATCATCTGATTTTGCCCGGAACTCAATTTAGTGTCCGTTTTTACGTACTTTTTAGTACATTTTAGTACATATACGTTTTTTCGCATTTGCACAGCCCGGAACAACGATCCACGGCTTTTACTCGCTTTTATGTATATATAAACATATATGTACTAACTTGCACGGTCTGGATCGCTATTTCGTGGCCTTTTTAACTTAATTATGTATCTATTTAACTATATATATATACACAATTTTCAATTCTGTCAAGCCCGAATGACAAATCCGTGGCAGTTACTGCTTTTATATATATAACTATATAACTATATATATATATATATAAATTTTTCTGACTTCGTTTCGCCTGGATTGCTAAATTCGTGGCCGTTATTGCTTTACTATATATATATATATATACTAATTGTATATATTAGCATTTATATTTCAGTATGGTCTGGATTAGAAATTCGTGGCCTTTTTACTACTTATATATATATATATATATATATATATTCATTCATTCTATTGAGCCTGGAAAATTTCGTGGCTCTTTTACATCTTTTAATATATATATATATATATATATATATATATATATATATATATATATATATATATTGTTGGGTTTGTATGTAACGCAATCATGCAATCAAATCACATAAATAGGGCGGAAGCGTAAAAACTAGGTTTTCAAAATTTATACAAACCCATAACCATGATCATGCTTTGTGCTTGTTATCAATAACAAAAAAGAGAGAACATGGAATTATACCTTTGAAGATCTAAGCTTCCTCAGGTACAAGTTCTACTCCTTTGATTCCTTTGATTCCTCTGATAGTGGCTCCTTCCCTTGAATAATGTCAGCCACCCAAATGTTTGGCCTCTAACGGTGATCCACCAAGGAAGATGAAGAACTCAAGAAGATGGGTTATTGGCTTAACCCTTGTTTCTATCTCTATAGAATATGTGTACTCCCAACTCTTGGAAAATTTCACATCTCTTATTTCTAATATAAGACTCTCTTATATAGATATTAGGTTAACCCTCCTAATCCAATTAGAATAAGGTTTTATTTAATTAATTTATATCCTAATCTTTATTAGGATTGAGAGAGAGTACTGATATTATATTAATTCCTAAACTCCTTTAGAATTAAAATAATAATAATAATAATAATATTAATACGACTCCTCTTATTAATTTATATTTAATATTTCTAAAATATTAAATAATAAACATTAAGCTATTTAATTTATTCTATCATCATAGATTAAATTAATTATACTTAATGCATTATTACTATCATGCCATTTTCTTCTTAAATAATTCTTCTTCCTTTTATGGTGTGACCCTTTAGGTTCTCCATATTAAACCGGTTGTGAATAAATCAATTAGAACAATTCTAATCTTATTTAAATAAACAAATTAAACTAATAATCTATTTAAATAAATAACATTTATTCTACAATAGGGATAAGCCTCCCTAGCGATCAACGACTTTCCAGATAATATAGATTTCAACATTAATCATAAAAGAACTTGTGAGTTAATAGTTACCGTACAATTCAATCCTTCCACCATACAATGTCCCAATTAAATATAAGACATGGATTTACTGTCAAGTCTTAATTTATTTAATCATATGTATTTCGATTAGAAAATGCACAACTCCAAATAATGCAAATTAGAAACCTCTTTCTAATTTCATTCTACCTTGGCCAAGGATTCCTGGGTTGTCATTTAACGAATCACATAGGACATATATCCTCTTTTACTAGAGGTGGTAGATTCTTTATTGATCATTCATTATCTCCATATGTAACTCATTACACCCAAGCATACCCTATATATGCCTTAAAAGGCCTTAAGGAATTAGTCAAAGTATAATTTGTTACATACAAGATACTATGATGATCTCAAGTCCAAGGATCACATGTACTACTATCACATTAGGAATTCCTATTGACAGGCGAGTAAAACTCCATTAGGTATTCCATAGCGAGTCACGTTCAGTGAACTTATTCTCCAATAAGTACCTACATACTTGCTTTAGTGTCTCCACACAAATGACCATGAGATCAGTCATCCTCATCCAATGAGCAAGCAATATATGTACCAATCTATCCGGATTTACTAATCCCCTTTTTAGTAATCCCACGATTGGGAACTATTTTAGTTTTAAAGCTTTCTAAGAATTTAGATCTCATTAGCATGATCAACATCATGATTCTAAAAGCATTGCTTAAAACTATGGGTTATTTACATATTATAAAAACAGCACCATGTAGATAATTAAATGCCTTTAATAAATAAATATTTTATTAATAAATAAATAAGATTGTTTACAAAGTATGTGCTTTATCATCATACATGATTGGCTTGTATGCACACTACTATCAATCTCCCACTTGCACTAAAGCCAATCGCCATGGTATCTCATACCCATCTTCTCTAAGTGACGATCAAACTGCTGTTGTGTTAAAGCTTTAGTAAATGGATCTGCAATGTTGTCTTGAGAGTCTACACGCTCCAAGGTGACGTCTCCTCTTTCAATGATCTCCCTGATCAAGTGAAATCGCCGCAACACGTGTTTAAATTTCTGATGAGACCTGGGTTCCTTAGCCTGTGCAACCGCTCCGGTGTTGTCACAGTATACGGGAACTGCTTCTCCAATGCTAGGAACCACACCAAGTTCAGTTATGAACTTCTTCATCCAAACAGCTTCCTTTGCAGCTTCACTTGCAGCTATATACTCTGCCTCTGTCACTGAATCAGCAACCGTTTGCTGCTTGGAACTCTTCCAACTCACTGCACCTCCGTTCAAGGTAAACACATACCCTGAAATAGATTTACTGTAATCTTGGTCTGTTTGAAAACTTGAGTCCGTGAATCCCTCGAGTTTAAATTCACACCCACCGTAGACAAGAAAAATATCTTTAGTCCTTCTCAAGTACTTTAGGATATTTTTCACTACCTTCCAGTGCTCTTCTCCTGGATTCGACTGGTATCTGCTTGTTACACTAAGTGCGTGAGCAACATCCGGTCTAGTACATATCATACCGTACATGATAGATCCTATTGCAGAAGCATAAGGGATCTTACTCATACGGTCTCTCTCCTCAGGTGTCTTTGGGGCCTGTTTCTTGGAGAGATTTATTCCATGGCTCATCGGCATGAGACCTCTTTTGGAATCTTCCATGCTAAACCTCTTTAGCATCGTATCAATGTACGTTCCTTGGGATAAGCCGAGCATCCTTTTAGATCTATCTCTATAGATCTTTATCCCCAAAATATAGGATGCTTCACCCAAGTCCTTCATGGAGAAGTTTTTAGATAACCAGATTTTAATGGATTGTAACTTAGGAATGTCATTCCCTATCAGTAATATATCATCAACATATAATACAAGGAATGATACTGCGCTCCCACTAACCTTCTTGTATACACATGGTTCATCCTCATTTTTGATAAAATCAAATTCTTTGATTGTCTCATCAAAACGAATGTTCCATCTACGAGAAGCTTGCTTCAACCCATAAATAGATCGTTGTAGCTTACAGACTTGATTTGTTCCAACTTTTGAAATAAATCCCTCTGGCTGTGTCATATACACATCCTCCTCAAGTTTCCCATTGAGGAAGGCCGTTTTCACGTCCATGTGCCAGATCTCATAGTCGTTGTAAGCTGCAATCGCAAGCAAAATCCTAATGGACTTGAGCATGGCTACTGGTGACAAGGTTTCATCATAGTCAACTCCTTGTCTTTGTTTGAAACCTTTTGCAACCAGTCGGGCCTTATAGGTCTCTACCTTTCCGTCTGCTCCAGTCTTTTTCTTAAAAACCCATTTACACCCAATAGGTTTAATACCTTCAGGTGGTGAAACCAAAGACCATACTTTGTTTTCATACATGGAGTCCATTTCAGATTTCATGGCTTCAAGCCATTTCCCTGAGTCTTTATTACTCATAGCCTGTTCGTAATTCAATGGATCATCATCATTCATGATGTGTACCTCATCGTCATCCTCTATAACGAATCCATACCTCTCAGGTATCTTCGGTACTCTTCCAGATTTACGAACATGGTGTGGTACAGTAGGTTCTTCTACTTGGTTAGGTACCTGACTTTGGTCCGTGGTAACTTGTGGTTCTTGAACTTCTTCAAGATATATCTTACTCCCACTGACCCCTTCATGGATAAACTCTTTCTCCAAGAAGGTAGCATGTTTCGCAACAAACACCTTTTGATCAGTTGGATGATAGAAATAATACCCTACGGTTTCTTTAGGGTATCCCACAAATCTACACTTATCGGATTTAGTCTGTAGCTTATCATTTTCAAACTTTTTGACATAAGCTGGACAACCCCAAGTCTTAACATGCTTAAGATTTGGTTTCCTCCCTTTCCACATCTCATATGGAGTCTTTGGGGTGGATTTGGTAGGTACCTTGTTAAGTAGTTATGCAGCCGTTTCTAGGGCATATCCCCAGAAGGAAATTGGAAGGTCGGTAAAACTCATCATGGATCGAACCATGTCCAACAGTGTTCGATTTCTCCTTTCAGATACTCCATTTAACTGTGGTGTACCTGGAGGAGTCCATTGTGAGATTATACCATTTTCTCTGAGACAATTGAGAAACTCACTGCTTAAGTATTCTCCACCTCGATCTGATCGAAGTATCTTAATACTCTTGCCCGTTTGTTTCTCTACTTCACTTCTGAACTCTTTGAAATTTTCAAATGATTCTGATTTGTATTTTATTAAATACACATATCCAAATCTTGAGTGATCATCAGTGAAAGTAATAAAATAAGAATACCCACCTCGTGCACTTGTTGTCATAGGTCCACAAACGTCTGTGTGAATCAATGCCAACAACTCTGTAACTCTCTCCCTTTTTCCACTAAAAGGAGATTTAGTCATTTTACCCATGAGACAAGATTCACAAGTTGGATATGATTCATAATCAGATAGCTCGAGGAGCCCATCTTTATGCAACTTGGATAATCTTGTTTCATTGATATGACCGAGTCTACAGTGCCACATATAGGTATAATTAATATCATCTCTTTTCCTTTTCTTAATTTGTTCAATTTGAAATATATTTTCTTGCAAGTCAAGTGTATAAAGTCCATTTCGCAAATTTCCAATACCATATAAAACATCGTCTTTATAAATAGAACAACCATTGTTCTTTATAATAACGTCAAAACCTTCCATATCCAATACAGAAATTGAAATAATGTTTTTAATAATATTCGGAACATAATAACAATTATTAAGATAAATGGATTTGCCCGAATGCATTTCTAAACAATAAGTTCCTACAGCTAATGCAGCAACTTTTGCTCCATTTCCCACTCGTAGGATCACCTCATCTTTGTTCAGCTTTCTACTTCTGACCAGTCCCTGCACAGTATTACATATGTGAGAACCACAGCCGGTATCCAATACCCAAGTAGAATTATGACTTTCAGAAAAATTAATTTCAATCATAAACAAACCTTGATTGGAAGTCGAAGCTTCTCCAAGCTTCTTCTCTGCTAGAAACTTCTTGCAGTTCCTCTTCCAATGTCCCGGCTCATTGCAATGAAAGCACATTCCTTTAGCTAGTTCAGGTTTCTTTTGCTCCTTTTCTTTCCCTTTTCCCTTAGCCTTCTTAGATTTCTTCTTTTCAGAAGACACCTTGGGCCTCTTCCTTTTATTGGAAGAATCCACCATCAAGACATGGTTCTTCTTAGATGAGAAGTGACCTTCTGCAGTTTTCAGCATGTTAAGCAGCTCAGGTAAGCTGACATCTAGCTTATTCATGTGAAAATTAACCACAAACTGCGAGAAGGTCTCAGGGAGTGACTGCAAGACCAAGTCTTGACTCAACTCCCCATCCATGACGAACCCAAGCTGTCCAAGGCGTTCAATCAAATTGATTACCTTCAGAACATGAGTCTCGACGGTAGTGCCCTCGGTCATCCGAGATCGGAAGAGCTCCTTAGATATCTCATATCTAGCAGTCCTACTCTATTCACCATACAACTCCTTGAGGTGAAGCAGCATAGCAAGAGCATCCATTTTTTCGTGCTGATGCTGAAGCTCGTTATTCATGGATGCGAGCATGATGCATTGAGCCACAGATGCATCATCTTGCCACTTATTGAAAGTGGCAATCTCTTCCTCAGAGGTTGTTTCTGAAACAGATTCAGGGATAGTGGAATTTAGGACATAAGAAATCTTTTCAGCAGTGAGAACAATTCTCAGATTTCTTAGCCAGTCCTCATAATTCGGGCCGGTAAGCTTATTTGCATCAAGTATGCTTCGTAGTGAGATTAGTGATTTTGACATTTTTAAAATTCTGCATGTGAAAAGACAACATTTTAGCAAACATTCATTTTATTAACTTTGCATACCAAAATAAATTTAGGTCTTTATTTTAAATTGGTATCTCCCACTATTTTCATCAAACTATATTACCCTCACTTATATAGTTCGACAACATCTAATTAAAGATTTGGTAGTGAGATTAAGGATCCCATTTCAAATGTATATAACCTTGTGGATAGCACAACAAGCGATATACAAATAAATAGGTAGACAACTCTTGTCAATTACATCACCATGTAACTCCTTTTATTTTGCCTCTTAAATCATAATGGTCATGTGTGTGCACATCCGAACTAAAATGATTTAAGTTAAGTCCAGCCTAGCACTTCCATAAATTCAAAAAGAAAAATTTTCGTCCTTGTGGATAGCACAACAAGACTAGATCGTTCAATTTTCTTGATAAGCATCAAATGTGATTAATTAACATCTTAAATATTCAATACTCGCCTTGTGGATAGCACAACAAACTCATATTAAATATTTAATACTCTATTAACTAATCATGCTAGAAGGCGACGTTCGATATTCCAAATATCATTTGAACGCTTCAGACTTAATATTATTTCTTTGAGGGGTTTGTTATTATTTGTCTCATCTTTTAAGCGCGCATGCACATATATATATAAAATACGCGTCATTTTATTAAACATGCGAAGCATGTTTGTATAAAATATAATATATATATAATATTTAGAATGCGATATAGAATACTATATTCTACCCGGATTGATTATGGACTTTTATTCTAGTTTGGTTGACTAGAGCCACCAAGTGAACCAAAAGGTCAAACCTAGGAGTGCAAGAATTTAAATTTTAAATGTAACTATTACATTTAAACCCGGGCTCCATACAAACGGGTCTTCACGCGCTCCTCGCTCCTTGGTCTCCAATTTCTTCAAAATAATTCTAACTATCTCTATTACATTAACTTATTTTAAAATTAAATAGAAACCTTGATCAGCAGTCAAGGGGAAGTACATAGAAAGGAGATAGAATTTACATCGAGAATAAAACTAGAGAAGACGAGGTACGCAGACCCAATTTTATAAAACCCATACATTCAAGCATTCATCCAAAATAGAATCCAATCACATTGGTCATTGTCCATAATCAATCCCATTTATTATCATACACATCAACATATGCATCAATAAATATCCATTCATCTCATGAATAACAATGCTATTCCATATATGGATCGATGTTATTTAATGGACAAAAGTTTTGCTAAATTTTATTTTTGAAACAAAATAAACTCTTTTATTTTAATCAAAAATAAATCCAAATTAAACTCCTTTAATTTTATCATTCTGAAATCATATTTCAGATAAAATAAACTTCTTTATTTTAAAACTTTATCAATTAAATAAACAGTTTACTTAATTAATTAAAATCAATTTTCAGGGTCTGTCCAGGTACCGGCGCAGCTGCGCCAGTAATGAACTGGGCATCTGCGTAGCTGCGCAGGTAGACGGAAGCAGCAGTTTTTGCAGACCGGCACAGTTGCGCCAGTAATGACTGGGAGGCTGCGCAGCTGCGCCGTTCGCCGCAGAAACTTGCAGAAAACGATTTTTGTCCAGAAAAACGATCCAATTCTCACATCAATTCATACATAGAATTATAAAATTGATAATTAGCACAAAGTTAGGCTCTGATACCACTGTTGGGTTTGTATGTAACGCAATCATGCAATCAAATCACATAAATAGGGCGGAAGCGTAAAAACTAGGTTTTCAAAATTTATACAAACCCATAACCATGATCATGCTTTGTGCTTGTTATCAATAACAGAAAAGAGAGAACATGGAATTATACCTTTGAAGATCTAAGCTTCCTCAGGTACAAGTTCTACTCCTTTGATTCCTTTGATTCCTCTGATAGTGGCTCCTTCCCTTGAATAATGTCAGCCACCCAAATGTTTGGCCTCTAACGGTGATCCACCAAGGAAGATGAAGAACTCAAGAAGATGGGTTATTGGCTTAACCCTTGTTTCTATCTCTATAGAATATGTGTACTCCCAACTCTTGGAAAATTTCACATCTCTTATTTCTAATATAAGACTCTCTTATATAGATATTAGGTTAACCCTCCTAATCCAATTAGAATAGGGTTTTATTTAATTAATTTATATCCTAATCTTTATTAGGATTGAGAGAGAGTACTGATATTATATTAATTCCTAAACTCCTTTAGAATTAAAATAATAATAATAATAATAATAATATTAATAAGACTCCTCTTATTAATTTATATTTAATATTTCTAAAATATTAAATACTAAACATTAAGCTATTTAATTTATTCTATCATCATAGATTAAATTAATTATACTTAATGCATTATTATTATCATGCCATTTTCTTCTTAAATAATTCTTCTTCCTTTTATGGTGTGACCCTTTAGGTTCTCTATATTAAACCGGTTGTGAATAAATCAATTAGAACAATTTTAATCTTATTTAAATAAACAAATTAAACTAATAATCTATTTAAATAAATAACATTTATTCTATAATAGGGATAAGCCGCCCTAGCGATCAACGACTTTCCAGATAATATAGATTTCAACATGAATCATAAAAGAACCTGTGAGTTAATAGTTACCGTACAATTCAATCCTTCCACCATACAATGTCCCAATTAAATATAAGACATGGATTTACTGTCAAGTCTTAATTTATTTAATCATATGTATTTCGATTAGAACATGCACAACTCCAAATAATGCAAATTAGAAACCTCTTTCTAATTTCATTCTACCTTGGCCAAGGATTCCTGGGTTGTCATTTAACGAATCACATAGGACATATCTCCTCTTTTACTAGAGGTGGTAGATTCTTTATTGATCATTCATTATCTCCATATGTAACTCATTACACCCAAGCATACCCTATATATGCCTTAAAAGGCCTTAAGGAATTAGTCAAAGTATAATTTGTTACATACAAGATACTATGATGATCTCAAGTCCAAGGATCACATGTACTACTATCACATTAGGAATTCCTATTGACAGGCGAGTAAAACTCCACTAGGTATTCCATAGCGAGTCACGTTCAGTGAACTTATTCTCCAATAAGCACCTACATACTTGCTTTAGTGTCTCCACACAAATGACCATGAGATCAGTCATCCTCATCCAATGAGCAAGCAACATATGTACCAATCTATCCGGATTTACTAATCCCCTTTTTAGTATTCCCACGATTGGGAACTATTTTAGTTTTAAAGCTTTCTAAGAATTTAGATCTCATTAGCATGATCAACATCATGATTCTAAAAGCATTGCTTAAAACTATGGGTTATTTACATATTATAAAAACAGCACCATGTAGATAATTAAATGCCTTTAATAAATAAATATTTTATTAATAAATAAATAAGATTGTTTACAAAGTATGTGCTTTATCATCATACATGATTGGCTTGTATGCACACTACTATCATATATATATATATATATTTACATTCCGTAGAGCCTGGATTAATTCGTTGCTCATTTACAGCTTATATATATATATATATATATACATATATCAATTCTGTCAAGCCTAGATTACTTCATAGCTTTTTACAGCTTTTATAAATATATATATATATATATATATATATATATATATATTTCCATTCCAGTCCGGGCATAGGATTTGAAATCCGTCGCCCTTCATTGCTTTTATATAGATATATTTTCATTTTGTCAAGCCTAGTGATAAGTACGTTTTATACCTACTTATTGGCTGTCAACTTACCATAACTATAGCTTATTCTCACATGTTTTAGTAATTTTTCATGTTTTTTTATCTTTGTTTTGTAGGATGCATGATCGAAAACTATCTCGGTGGAATCGTAGGTGGAATGGACAAGAAACCGACTTAATGGCGAGCAAATGGCATATGGTGGAGTGCAAAGGAGGTGGGCATGTGAATTGACAAAAGGAGAAGAAGTATGGAGCAGCAGCAGGAAACCAGCAGAGAGATAGCAGCATTCTGTTGGATTTTCATGGAGCGCGGTCGCGCCTTGATATAGTGCAAAAGGAACGCGCCCACGCCAAGAAGAGAGTTGGCCAGCTGGTAGCATGCCCGCGCCCCAGTTGTATTGAGGGGAAATGCGGCCGCGCCTGGCCTATTTGACCAGCATTGACTTTTCACTTAAAGTTCTGATTTGACTGTTTTTCTCTATAAGGGTGTATTTGGAAGTTGAGACTTATTCATTGAACGTTATATTTACTATTTTTAGGGTTTTTGAAGAACTGATAGAGTGTTTAGCCTCCTCTTCTATATGTTGGCTATCTCTCTTGATTTCTCTTAGATTTTCATATATTTTCATAGATTAGGGCTAGATTTGAGTGTTTGAATGATTTGGCTCTACATTGAAGGTTTAGATTTGAAGTGGAGAAATCAGATTTGCATCTCTATTTCCTTAGCTTCTCTTTACTTTCATATTTGGTTTTCAATGTATGAACAAGTTTTGATGATGGATATTGATTCAATTATGAACTAATCTCTATTGTGGGTTTTAATGGATCTTAGTGCTTAATTCAGATTTGTATGCTTCCTTGTTGAGTTCTAGTTAATTATGTATGGATTGTCTAGTGTGGTTTTCTTTGATTGCCTAATTGCTTGATCACCAATTACCGGAATAACTCATATGAAATTGAGAAATGAATTATGAGTTCAGATTTGACCATATTAGCATGTGTTTATGATTTTACATGGTGTTAGATTCCATAATTCGTGCTTCGGATAGATATATACCGAAGCACCGCTTGTAGCCATTTGAGAACTTGTGCTTAAACTCGAATTAATGTTAAGTCACATAGAAATATAGTGATTTATATAATTCGGGTGTTCACATTCATTCTATCATTTGTGGATTGCATGTGATATGGGCATGGTTTATTGAAAGATGGTTATGTTTTTCTTTCGTGTTCTCGACTAACAATCCGAAGTAACCAATTGAGCTTAACAGGAGGTGTATCATCTTGAATAATGCATTAAGTGAAGTTAGAATCCCATATCTCCCTTATCTGATTAATTTGCGTGATAGTTAGTTTTATTTAGATACTCAATACTGTTAGATGAATCACAATTTAATCATTTGTTTAAGTAGACCGAAATAGTTAAAAAACTATTACAAGTTATATTAGAGACACTCATTATTCTCAGTGGGATCGATACTCTACTTACATTATATTACTTGTGGATCACGTGCACTTGCGTGTGTGTGATTGTTTTTATTACTTTCATCATCAGTTTAAATTAAATTGGTCATAGTTAAATAAATCTTATCTTATCTCATTTCTATCTTCATTTTTCTTTTATTTCAGGTACTCTTGATTAGTGTATGCAAACTCGGTCCAAGAAGTCTACTTTAGTACCAAGAAGGGACAACATAAACGGAAGAGCTCGGTAACTGAGTAAGGGTACTACTAGCATTCAAGAGCAGACTGAAACACTGGTAGTTATGGCTGCCGAAGAACCTAAAGCACTAAGGGATTATGCAACGCCGCGTATCAATGAGTTATAGTTGAGCATCACAAGGCCAGCAATAGCCGTAAATTCCTTTAAAATTAAATCGGGAACAATAAAAATGGTGCAAAACACGGTTCAGTTTGGGGGTTTGGCTAATGATGACCTGAATGAGCATCTATTGAGCTTCATTGAAATATGTGACACCTTCAAGTTTAATGATGTGTCGGATGATGCCGTGAGACTTAGACTCTTTCCTTTCACATTGAGAGACAAGGCTAGGAGTTGGCTTCACTTGCTACCACCAAGGTCCATTAGTACTTGGGAAGATTTAGCGCATAAATATTTGGCAAAATTCTACCCTCATGCAAAGACCGCAAGATGCAAAGTGCTCTTTCTTCATTTGAGCAACAACATGGGGAGTCCTTGTATGAAGCATGGGAGAGATACATGGAAATGCTAAGGAAGTGCCTTCATCATAGAATGCCTCAATGGATGGAGATAAACATCTTTTACAATGGATTGGGATGGCAAACTCAACATAGTATTGACGCCGTGTCAGGAGGAGCATTCATGGCCAAGAGTTATAAAGAAGCTTATGAAGTGCTAGAGACTATGGCTGCAAATGATTACCAATGGCCTTCTTCTAGGATGAATCAATCGAAAGTCGCAGGAGTATTGGAAGTTGATGTCATCACGACTTTATCGGCTCAATTAGCGGCTATGTCGCAAAGAAGATTGATTCCATGGCTGAGGCAAAAGTGCAACAAGTAGCCTATGTTTGTGAGTTTTGTGCGGGGTCACATCCTACATACCAATGTGCTATCAATCTAGAGTCGGTGCAATTTGTGAGCAACTACCAGAGGCCACCGAACCAATATCAAAACACTTACAACCCCAACAATAGAAATCACCCCAACTTGTCATGGAGCAACAACCAAACTCATCAACAACACCATCAACCACAACATCAACAACAACATGCTCCAAGACCTTCATATCCTCCGGGATTTCAGAACCAACAACTTCCACAAGCTCTCACTCCTCAGCCAGAAAAGAAATTAGAAATGGAGGAGTTGATGTTGAAGTATATGGCCAACACCGAGGTGATGATAAAGAGCCAAGCTGTGGCTATTAAGAACTTGGAGAACCAAATGGGCCAAATGGCCAACATGCTTACTAATAGACTACAATAGGCTCTACCTAGCAACACGGAAACTAACCTAAGAAGTGATGGAAAAGAGCAGTGTCAAGCCATCACTTTAAAAAGTGGAAGCAGACTGGATGTACAAGGCCTAGCGTGGTCGCGTCCCAAATACAAGGAGACACGGCGTGCCCGCGCCCTTCTGCAGAAAATATTGAGGCAGATTTTGCTAAGGAAAAGGATAGCAAGCAAGTGTCTGATGCAGAAAAGAAGGAAATAATAGAGAAATCATGTGTTCCACCACCAATAGTGTATCCACATGTGCCTTATCCACAAAGACTCCAAAAGCAGAAATTGGATAAGCAATTTGCCAAGTTCCTTGAGGTATTCAAAAAGCTATAAATCAATATACCATTCACAGAGGCTTTTGAACAAATGTCGAGCTACGCAAAATTCATGAAAGGGATTCTATCTAGAAAAAAGAAATTGGATGATTTTTAGACAATGGCCTTGACTGAAGAATGTAGTGCGGTGTTACAAAGGAAGCTACCTCCCAAACTAAAGGATCCTGTTAGTTTTACTATCCCGTGCTCTGTTGGAGGCTTGTCATTTAATAAATGTCTGTGTGATTTGGGAGCTATCATCAATCTCATGCCTTTATCGGTGTACACATAATTGGGTTTGTCGGCTCCAAAACAGACAAATATCTCTTTTCAGCTTGCTGATAGATCTAGTACTTATCCTAGGGGTATTGTGGAAGACATCATTGTGAAGGTGGATAAGTTCATATTTCCCGCCGACTTCATTATTCTTGACTATAAAGAAGACAACGACATTCCTACCATTTTGGGAAGACCTTTCTTAGACATTGGGAGAACCCTCATTGATGTACAAAAAGGAGAGCTTACAATGAGAGTTCAGGATCAAGAAGTCACTTTCAACATGTTTAAGGCTATGAAATTTCCTACCGATGAAGAGGAATGCTTCCGAATGAATGTGGTTGATAGGGTTGTGAATGAAGAGCTCACACTATGTGATGAACAGTGATCCTTTGGAGAGTGCACTGATAGGGGACTTTGGCATTGATGACCCTGAGGTAGTTGAATATGTTCAGATTCTGAATACAGTGCCACGAATGAGCAAGTTCAAAAGTCCGGTTAAACCTCTAGAGCACACAGACGAGTCATCTGAGCGTTTAAAACCATCTCTTGAGATACCTCCTACACTTGATCTCAAACCTATTCCTGATCACCTAAGGTATGCATTTTTGGGTGATTCTTCTACTTTTCCTGTTATCATTGCTTCTGCACTAACATCATTTCAGGAGAGTAAGCTATTGAGGGTGCTAAGGGAATTCAAAACTATAATTGGGTGGACCATTACTGATATCAAAGGGATAAGACCTTCCTTTTGCATGCACAAGATACTTCTTGAAGATGATAGAAAGCCTAAAGTTGAACAGCAGAGAAGACTCAACCCAATCATGATAGAAGTGGTTAAAAAGGATATTCTGAAATGGTTGGATGCTGGCATTATATACCCCATCTCAGATAGCTCGTTGGTGAGTCCAGTGCAATGTGTACCCAAGAAAGAAGGAATGACTGTGGTAGCCAATGAGAAAAATAAGTTGATCCCCACTAGAACAGTCACTGGATTGAGAGTGTGCATGGATTATCGAAAGCTCAACAAGGCGACTAGAAAAGACCACTTCCCTCTTCTATTTATTGATCTGATGATGGATAGGTTAGCATGTCATGAGTATTATTGCCTCCTAGATGTGTACTCGGGATATAATCAGATAGTCATTGCTCTTGAAGATCAAGAAAAGACAACCTTCACTTATCCCTACGGAACATTTGCTTTCAGAAGGATGTCTTTTGGTCTATGCAATGCATTGGCTACATTTCAGAGGTGTATAATGGCTATCTTCTCCGACATGGTAGAATAGAATGTAGAGGCTTTCATAGACGACTTCTCTATTTTTGGGGACTCATTTGATATATGTTTGGAGAACCTGGTCATGGTGTTAAAACGGTGTGTAGAGATAAACTTGGTGCTCAACTGGGAGAAGTGCCATTTCATGGTAAAAAAAAAGGAATCATTCTTATGCACAAAGTTTCAGGCAAGGGATTGGAGGTCGACAAGGCAAAGTTGGAGACAATAGAAAGCTTACCGCCGCCAAATTCAATGAAGGGGGTCCGCAGTTTTCTTGGATATGCGGGGTTCTACCGTCGATTTATAAAGGACTTCTCCAAGATTACAAAGCCTTTATGCATTTTATTGGATAAGGATGTTCCTTTTAAATTCGACGAGGAGTGTTTGGCATCATTTGAGCATTTGAAGAGAAAGTTGACGACAACACCTATCATCACGGCTCCAGATTTGTCATTACCTTTTGAGTTGATGTGTAATGCTAGTGACTTTACAGTGAAAGTTGTTTTGGGGAAGCGCAATGGAAAGATGTTTCATGTCATTTATTATGCTAGCAAGACCTTGACGGATGCACAACTTAACTACACAACTACTGAGAAGGAGTTATTAGTAGTGGTGTATGCCTTCGACAAGTTTCATTCATACTTGATTGGCACAAAAGTAGTGGTGTTTACAAATCATGCTGTCATTTGGTATTTGGTCGCTAAAAAGGATGCCAAACCCTGATTGATTTGATGGATTCTACTATTGCAGGAGTTTGACTTAGAGATCAAGAATAGGAAGGGTACCGAGAACCAGGTGGCTGATCACTTGTCACGATTAGAGAGTCCGAGAAAAGACACGGATGATGGAGTTTTAATTAATGAGTCTTTCCTGGATGAATAGCAATTTATGGTCCGAGTCGAAGTCCCATGGTTTATTGACTTTGCAAACTACTTGGTTAGCAACATCCTCCCTCCTGAGTTGTCAAGGCCTCAAAAGAAGAAATTTATGCACGATGTCAAATGGTACATGTGGGATGAGCCATACCTCTTCAAGCAATGTGCAGACAGAATAATCAGATGGTGTATCCCACAAAGTGAGACAGACAGCATATTACATGGTTGTCATGCATCAGTTTACGGGGCACATTATGGAGGAGAGAGGACAACGGCTAAGGTCCTTCAAGCGGGATTTTATTGGCCAACTCTCTTCAAGGATGCCTACCAATATGTACAAAAATGTGATAGGTGCCAGCGGGTAGGAAACATCTCTAAGAGGAATGAAATGCCTTTGAACATGATTTTAGAAGTTAAAATATTTGATGTTTGGGGTATTGATTTCATAGGACCTTTCATCTCATCTTGTGGGAATTTGTACATTCTGTTGGCAGTTGACTATGTTTCTAAGTGGGTTGAAGTGGCGGCCTTGCCAACAAATAACGCCAAGGTGGTCTTGAAGTTTCTACAGAAAAGCATCTTCACAAGATTCGGGACACCTAGGGCAATCAATAGTGACGAAGGCAGTCACTTCTGTAACAGACAATTCACAGCTCTGTTGGCTAAGTATGGGGTGAATCATCGTGTTGCCATGGCATATCATCCCCAAACTAATGGCCAAGCTGAAGTCTCTAATCGAGAAATCAAGAGAATTCTAGAGAAAATTGTCAACATGAGTAGGAAGGATTGGTCCCTAAAGATTGATGATGCAGTTTGGGCCTACAGAACCGCATGCAAGACACCACTTGGGATGTCACCATATCAGTTGGTATATATGGGAAAGCCTGTCATCTTCCTATGAAGCTAGAGCACAAGGCATTCTGGGTAATCAAAAAGCTGAATTTTGACCTCGAAGCTGCAGCGGAGAAGAGACTTCTCCAATTAAACAAACTTGATGATTTCAGACTACAAGCTTATGAGAACTCAGAGCTGTATAAGGAGAAGGTAAAAAAATTGCACGACCGAAAAATTATTGATAGGAAGTTTGAGCTAGGGCAAGTGTCGTATTATTGTTCAATTCACGTCTTCGTCTATTACCGGGAAAGCTCAAGTCTAAATGGTTAGGGCCATTCACGGTGAAAACTGTGTACCCTCACGGTGCAATTGAGATTGTACAAAAAGACCCGGACAAGCCGTTCAAGGTCAATAGGTAGAGATTGAAGCATTATTGGGGAGGCCGAGGTCGACCAACAAAAGGCCTCCATGACTTGTCACTCCATTATCATTTCTGAGAGAGTCAAGCTAGTTGACTATAAACAAGCGCTAAATGGGAGGCACCCCATCAACTCTATTCTCCCTCTTGTTTAACTCTTGTTACTTATCTATTATTCTCCCCCCCCCCATATTTAATTCTTGGATACTTTGAGTTGACGTATAATTTTGGATATAGTATAGCAAGTCTTCAACTATTGCATTTTTTAGAGTAGATACATTTAGTTTAAATAGTTCAATTTTGAGTTAGTGAAATAAGAATATATCTCATCTTATATACCTATTTGTGTAGGAAAGGATTCATTCATGCTAGAGAGCTGCTGAGTTGATAAGTGCTGCAGAAGCAGCAGGGTCATAACCAGGGTAGCGCGGCCCCGCCATCTGCACAGCCAAATGCAGCGCGGCCGCACCACTAAATTTTTATGCAGTGTGTTTTCAGGCCGAGAGTGGCCGCGCCTCATCAGGCCTACATCACGGCGCTCTTGCGCCAATCCCCACAAAAAAAAAATCTTTTAAAAGTCTGCAAAGTCGACAAAATCTCATACCTCCTATTCTAATTAGATCGAGCCTCTTTATATTAGCACAAAGCATAACTCCTACTCTTACTCCACTATCTCAGAAATCCTAACCTATTCAAAATCAAACCCACTTCCATCATCATCTATATACACTTCTACATTCTCTTTCCACGATTCTCCTCAAACCCTACTTTGCAGCCACTAACTCCACTTTTTCAGAGTTACATTCTCCACTTCATCTCAGCATCAATTTCTATATAAACCCTAACTTCCATCACATCTAAACCATCATCCATTACATCAAAGTTAAGGTTTCCATAAGAATTCATAAGGCAAAGTTTAGGGGTTTTAGTTTTGTTAAGCTATTATTGGAGCTTTCTGCAGAGCAAATGGCACCGAAGAGAGTTCGTTCATCATCTTCATCTGCATCTTCCGGTGAGAGCTACGGTGAGGGAAGTAGCAGGGATGTTCTGGACACATCCAGGTTCATCAATTTGTCAGCCCAATAATACTATGCCAAGGTCTTGGTGCCCAAGTCCTTCGTGTTGGAGAGGGGCCTTAAGCCGACCAAGTATGATGGGCAGCTGTTGGCTATGATTCAGGACATGTGTTAGATTGGCGTTGTAGCAACGCCCGTGGCTACGCCTATGGCAATAGTGTGGGAATTTTATGCTAATGCAAGGGAGATGCAAAATGGGATTTCCTTCGTGCGTGGAAAATAAGTGAACTATCTTCCTACAACTATCAATGAGGTGTTCCATTTGAGTCCTCCATCTGCTGAGATAGTGAATTGGGTAGTTACTGAGAGGTTTGAGACAAACTTGGACAAGCTAGTGAGGGACCTCTGCGTGCCAGGCACAAAATGGGCTATCAAGCCAGGCACGAATTCGAAGACAAACTTCCCACACACAGCACTGAATAGATATGCCAAGGCATGGAATAATTTCATATGCGCCAATCTGATGCCTACCCGCCACCAGCAAGACGTCACTACAGACATGGCCACTATTTTGTATGGGATCATCACCGGTAAGTAAATAGACATGGGACACTTGATTCATTAGTCCATGCTTCGATACATGCGAGGCTGTACCACCGGTGGGATTCTACATGCCTCAGTTGTGACTCAACTGTATGTTCAGGAAGGGGTTGACTAGGAGAATGAGTAAGTGCAAATGCCCATGAAGGACATCAACCATGCCACTATTAAAAAGTATTCCGAATGGGACGGTGACAAGGCTCATCCTCGCGGCCTTGGGTTAATTTTTCCTCGTGCTCTAGTGCTTGAAGAAGAAGCTCCACCACAGTTATCAGAGGTAGCAGGGCCACCTCCGGGCTATACGGCTAGTCATGATCGCCAGATGAGGCATTTACAGGCATTGATGGATGCTCTACACGTTAATTTTCAGACCTATACAGATGGACTGTCAGGTGCTCTGGCACAAGCCTTTTCTCAGCAAGGCGTACTAGTCAAGTTTCCCGTCTTTGGAGCGGCCATGCCTTATCCACCACCAGATTCACCACCCGAGCCACAGTCGGGTGGCCACGATGATGCTTAGGGGAGTTTACTAACCCTTTACTTCCAATGAGGACATTGTTTATTTCAAGTTTTGGGGTATTGGGTTTTTGTTGCATTTTAGTTGCATATAGTAGTAGTTACATGTTTAGTTTGCATTTTCTTATTTGTTAGCTAGTTTTGCATGTTGTAGTTAGTTATCTTTCTTTTATTTGATTATTTTTATTTTTTTAGATTGCATTTCGCATTTCGCATTGCATGATCCCATTTTTCAGTTAGTTTGAGTTTCATTTGGCCAATGATGATATTGGAATTGTATTAATTGTTGAACATTATTGATAGCTTAGGCTCGGTCATATTTTTATTGCATGATGATAGTCTTTGCCTGTTGATTTTGATGTAACCGGATAGCACGATTTTGTTACTTCTACTTGTTAGTTTAGATTAGTACATGCTTGTCTTCTGAGGGGAAAAGTCTATTTTTAATGATAGTGTAGACACTCAAAATTTTGCTTTCTTTGTACTAACCTTGTAGAATGGCAAAAGCATAATTTTACTTCGGAGATAACCCCGAGGTAGGGAAAAAGAGCCGGGTCATCTCGGAGATAACCTCGGGAGTGATGCAGAGGACCAATGACGTCTGAACATACCGTGAACCGATCGAGGATTGACAAGCTGAGACAGTGATCACTGAAAACCACCTCAGCAAACCTCGAATGGCGTGCCATCGAGACGAGCCAGCTAATTGATATCTAGACCTGGTGAATATCTCGGCCACGAGTATCGACTTCCCTAACCCTAATCAAGTCAGAATCGGTCTATTCACTCTACATTCATTAAAGACTATCTGAAAGGTCGAGCGACGGACGTCAACTTCTGTCGAACTAGGACCGAAGGACCACCTGCCGAGCTTGTGGGTCCCATTTAGCCTAGCCTTGACCATAACTACGGCTAGCCGCAACCACATATGCGACTGCCTCTGACAACTTAAAACCCCCACACTAGTTCATTTTAGAAGAGAGAGAGATACATTTTAGAGAGAGAATAGACATTCTAGAGAGAGAGGCTAGGGTGGAATTCTAAAAGACCAACTTGAAGCTTAATCATCCCATCTAGCACATACTTGAAGCCCCACTAGTGTTCTATGTTCATCCCGGGAGTCAAAACTCTTGTTCACGCGTCCCCCAAGGTGAAATAACACACTTTCTAGCTTTGATTCTTTGTAAATGTTGTTCAAATGATAGATTAATGAGATATCTTGTTTGACTATAGTTAAACTTGTTGTATTTTAAGTATATTGTGTAATAGTTGATAGATTTTGTGTTTCTATCGGTTATATTGTGCTTATTACATTGTAAATCAACCTCGGAGGCTAGATATACCTAAATCTAAGCCTAATCTAGCCTTTAGAGGTTATTAAGCATGAAGCTTTAACCCGTGTGCTAGAATGGCTTAGATTCATGGTATATCTATGGATTTATTGTTTTAAATGGTCCCGATTATCCCGTATAACCCTAAATTTATATTTAGAGGTGAAAGGGAGGCCGAAATGGCTTAAACGGTGATTTCAATCGATGAAATCATCTAATATCGAAGCCGTGAACATTATGTATATTTAATATCATAAAAATCATGTGAGCCTAGGAATCCCAATGTTGAGATTCCCGAATGGATCCGACTTGATTCCCACGATGGACCGGTTTTTATGATGTAAACGTTTTAAATAACGTAAATATCGTTGTACATGTAAAATTTGGATCTTGAAAACGAACTCGAGGGGTTAGTCTCGAGAGGTCGGATTCAAGATCCCGTGATAGTGAAACCCTTGATTGCGGGAGCTCGGTTCATCGAGATGGCTTACATGCCCAATGATGATCCGACCCTTTTTTAACGTTTTTGCATGCATATCATCAAAATGATTTCTAGTAAAACTGGAAAGAGCTTTTGATGAATAATAAAGCGATTCGGGGTAGATCACGTAATAAACGTAAAGAATAAAAGGAAGTATCGAAGTCCTCGATTCCTAGTCGGGCAAAGGATTTGAAAATCTTACTTTCTAAAACATCATTTTAATTTATATATCTTGTTAAAAATGAACTTTTCATTAAGTCAAATCCTTCTTACCTAGGCACAAAAGAGGTCCAGCACTACTTTCAAGTCACCCAAAATAAAGACATAGAAAAAACTAATAAAACTTGCAAAAATAAAACACACACACACACACA
Source organism: Panax stipuleanatus (assembly GCA_020205555.1). Lineage (NCBI taxonomy): Eukaryota > Viridiplantae > Streptophyta > Magnoliopsida > Apiales > Araliaceae > Panax > Panax stipuleanatus. The sequence continues at coordinate 90,699,060 of CM035121.1, forward strand.
CACATACACACTTTGTGCATAGAAAATCAATAAGATGCGGTACCGTGCTTGCACGGGAGTCGGGGGGTGCCTAACACCTTCCCCATGCTTAACCTAGCCCCCGACTTCCACAAATCTCGGGTTTCAAGACCAATATTTTGGAGTAACGCATTGGACCTGATAGTAGTGTGCATATAAGCCAATCATGTATGATGATAAAGCACATACTTTGTAAACAATCTTATTTATTTATTAATAAAATATTCATTTAAGGCATTTAATTATCTACATGGTGCTGTTTTTAATAATATGTAAATAACCCATAGTTTTAAGCAATGATTTTAGAATCATGATGAGATCATGCTAATGAGATCTAAATTCTTAGAAAGTTTAAAAACTAAAATAGTTCCCAATTGTGGGATTACTGAAATGGGGATTAGTAAATCCGGATAGATTGGTACATATGTTGCTTGCTCATTGGATGAGGATGACTTATCTCATGGTCATTTGTGTGGAGACACTAAATCAAGTATGTAGGTGCTTATTGGAGAATAAGTTCACTGAACGTGACTCGCAATGGAATACCTAATGGAGTTTTATTCGCCTGTCAATAGAAATTCTTAATGTGATAGTAGTACAAGTGATCCTTAGACTTGAGATCATCATAGTATCTTGTATTTAACAAATTATACTTTGACTTATTCATTAAGGCCTTTTAAGGCATATATAGGGTATGCTTGGGTATAATGAGTTGCATATGGAGATAATGTATGATCAATAAAGAATCTACCACCTCTAGTAAAAGAGGAGATGTGTCTTATGTTATTCGTTAAATGACAACCCAGGAATCCTTGGCTAAGGTAGAATGAAATTAGAAAGAGATTTCTAATTTGCATTATTTGGAGTTGTGCGTTTTCTAATCGAAATACATATGATTAAATAAATTAAGACTTGACAGTAAATCCATGTCTTATATTTAATTGGGACATTGTATGGTGGAAGGATTGAATTGTACGGTAACTATTAACTCACAAGTTCTTTTATGATTTATGTTGAAATTTATATTATCTGGAAAGTCGTTGATCGGTAGAGAGGCTTATCCCTATTGTAGAATAAATGTAATTTATTTAAATAGATTATTAGTTTAATTTATTTATTTAAATAAGATTAAAATTGTTCTAATTGATTTATTCACAACCGGTTTAATATGGAGAACCTAAAGGGTCACACCATAAAAGGAAGAAGAATTATTTAAAAAGAAAATGACATGATAATAATAATGCATTAAGTATAATTAATTTAATCTATGGTGATAGAATAAATTAAATAGTTTAATGTTTATTATTTAATATTTTACAAATATTAAATATAAATTAATAAGAGGAGTCTTATTAATATTATTATTATTATTATTATTATTTTAATTCTAAAGGAGTTTAGGAATTAATATAATATCAGTACTCTCTCTCAATCCTAATAAGATTAGGATATAAATTAATCAAAAGTGTTTAATTAATTAATTAAATAAAACCCTATTCTAATTGGATTAGGAGGGTTAACCTAATATCTATATAAGAGAGTCTTATATCAGAAATAAGGTACGTGAATTTTTCCAAAGGTTGGGAGTACACATATTCTATAGAGATAGAAACAAGGGTTAAGCCAATAACCCATCTTCCTGAGTTCTTCATCTTCCTTGGTGGATCACCGTTAGATGCCAAACATTTGGGTGGCTGACATTGATCAAGGGAAGGAGCCACTACAGAGGAATCAAAGGAATCAAAGGAGTAGAACTTGTACCTAAAGAAGCTTGGATCTTCAAAGGTATAATTCCACATCCTCTCCTTCTATGTATTGACTGATAATTGATGCACAAGAAAGATCATGGTTAAGGGTTTGTAAGAAAATTTTAAAATCTAATTTCTGATCCCTTCCGCTGCTTTTATGTAATTTGATTGCATGCTTATGTTTCTAGCAAACCCAACAGTGGTATCAGAGCTAATCTTATGCTCATTATCAGTTTATGTTATTCCATACATGTATGATATGCGATTGGATCGAGTTCTTGGGAAACAAAAAATTTTTTAGATTCTGCGAAGTTGCGCAGCTGCGCCGGTGCAAGGCATTCTTGCTGCGCAGCTACGACGGTGTCTTGTCCTGGTTTTCATGTTGCGCAGCTGCGCCGGTTCCCTTTACATTCCTGGCGCAGCTGCGCCACTAGACAGGAACTAGAAATTTTTTTCTTTTGTTTTGATTAATCAAATAAATAGTTTATTTAATGAATAAAGGTTTAAAATAATGATGTTTATTTTATATGAAATATGATTTCAGAATTGCAAAAATTAAAGAGTTTAATTTGGAATTATTTTTGAATGAAGTAAAGGAGTTTATTTTTCCAAAAACAAAGTTTAGCAAGCTTTTGCCCATTAACTAATATTAATACATATATGGAATGAATTTACTTTCATGAGATGAATAAGTTTTATTGATACGTATGATAATATGTATATTAATAAAAGGGATTGATTATGGATTATGACCAATGTGATTGGATTTTATTTTGGATGAATGCTTGAATGTATGAGTTTTATAAAATGGGGTCTGCTTTTATTCTCGATGTAAATTCTATCTCCCTCCTATGTACTTTCCCTTGATTGCTGATCAAGGTTTCTATTTAATTATAAATAGTTTATGTAATAGAGATAGTTAGAATTATTTTGAAGAAATTGGAGACCAAGGAGCAAGGAGCGCGTGAAGACTCATTTGTATGGAGCCAGGGTTTAAATGTAATAGTTATATTTAAATTTAAATTCTTGCACTCCTAGGTTTGACCTTTTGGTTCACTTGGTGGCTCTAGTGAACCAAACTAGAATAAAAGCCCATAATCAATCCGGGTAGAATATAGTATTCTATATTGCATGCTAAATATTATATATATTATATTTTATACAAACATGCTTCGCATGTTTAATAAAATGACGCGTATTTTATATATATATATATGTGCATGCGCGCTAAAAAAAATGAGACAAATAATAACAAACCCCTCAAAGAAATATTATTAAGTCTGAAGCGTTCAAATGATATTTGGAATATCGAACGCCGCCTTCTAGCATGATTAGTTAATAGAGTATTAAATATTTAATATGAGTTTGTTGTGCTATCCACAAGGCGAGTATTGAATATTTAAGATGTTAATTAATCATATTTGATGCTTATCAAGAAAATTGAACGATCTAGTCTTGTTGTGCTATCCACAAGGACGAAAATTTTTCTTTTTTGAATTTATGGAAGTGCTAGGCTGGACTTAACTTAAATCATTTTAGTTCGGATGTGCACACACATGACCATTATGATTTAAGAGGCAAAATAAAAGGAGTTACATGGTGATGTAATTGACAAGAGTTGTCTACCTATTTATTTGTATATCACTTGTTGTGCTATCCACAAGGTTATATACATTTGAAATGGGATCCTTAATCTCACTAGCAAATCTTTAATTAGATGTTGCCGAACTATATGAGTGAGGGTAATATAGTTTGATGAAAATAGTGGGAGATACCAATTTAAAATAAAGACCTAAATTTATTTTGGTATGCAAAGTTAATAAAATGAATGTTTGCTAAAATGTTGTCTTTTCACATGCAGAATTTTAAAAATGTCAAAATCACTAATCTCACTACGAAGCATACTTGATGCAAATAAGCTTACCGGCCCGAATTATGAGGACTGGCTAAGAAATCTGAGAATTGTTCTCACTGCTGAAAAGATTTCTTATGTCCTAAATTCCACTATCCCTGAATCTATTTCAGAAACAGCCTCTGAGGAAGAGATTGCCACTTTCAATAAGTGGCAAGATGATGCATCTGTGGCTCAATGCATCATGCTCGCATCCATGAATAACGAGCTTCAGCGTCAGCAAGAAAATATGGATGCTCCTACTATGTTGATTCACCTCAAGGAGTTGTATGGTGAACAAAGTAGGACTACTAAATATGAGATATCTAAGGAGCTCTTCCGATTTCGGATGACCAAGGGCAAAGTGAACATAAAGGAACAAAAGAAATCTGATCCAGCTAGCAAAGGAATGTGCTTCCATTGCAAAGAGCCGGGACATTGGAAGAGGAACTGCAAGAAGTTTCTAGCAGAGAAGAAGCTTGGAGAAGCTTCGACTTCCAATCAAGGTTTGTTTATGATTGAAATTAATTTTTCTGAAAGTCATAATTCTACGTGGGTATTGGATACCGGCTGTGGTTCTCACATATGTAATACTGTGCAGGGACTGGTCAGAAGTAGAAAGCTGAACAAAGATGAGGTGATCCTACGAGTGGGAAATGGAGCAAAAGTTGCTGCATTAGCTGTAGGAACTTATTGTTTAGCAATGCCTTCGGGCAAATCCATTTATCTTAATAATTGTTATTATGTTCCGAATATTATTAAAAACATTATTTCAATTTCTGTATTAGATATGGAAGGTTTTGACGTTATTATAAAGAACAATGGTTGTTCTATTTATAAAGACGATGTTTTATATGGTATTGGAAATTTGCGAAATGGACTTTATACACTTGACTTACAAGAAAATATATTTCAAATTGAACAAATTAAGAAAAGGAAAAGAGATGATATTAATTATACCTATATGTGGCACTGTAGACTCGGTCATATCAATGAAACAAGATTATCCAAGTTGCATAAAGATGGGCTACTCTAGCTATCTGATTATGAATCATATCCAACTTGTGAATCTTGTCTCGTGGGTAAAATGACTAAATCTCCTTTTAGTGGAAAAGGAGAGAGAGTTACAGAGTTGTTGGCATTGATTCACACAGACGTTTGTGGACCTAATGACAACAAGTGCACGGGGTGGGTATTCTTATTTTATTACTTTCACTGATGATCACTCAAGATTTGGATATGTGTATTTAATGAAATACAAATCAGAATCATTTGAAAAGTTCAAAGAGTTCAGAAGTGAAGTAGAGAAACAAACGGGCAAGAGTATTAAGATACTTCGATTAGATCGAGGTGGAGAATACTTAAGCAGTGAGTTTCTCAATTGTCTCAGAGAAAATGGTATAATCTCACAATGGACTCCTCCAGGTACACCACTGTTAAATGGAGTATCTGAAAGGGGAAATCGAACACTGTTGGACATGGTTCGATCCATGATGAGTTTTACCGACCTTCCAATTTCCTTCTGGGGATATGCCCTAGAAACGGCTGCATAACTACTTAACAAGGTACCTACCAAATCCACCCTAAAGACTCCATATGAGATGTGGAAAGGGAGGAAACCAAATCTTAAGCATGTTAAGACTTGGGGTTGTCCAGCTTATGTCAAAAAGTTTGAAAATGATAAGCTACAGACTAAATCCGATAAGTATAGATTTGTGGGATACCCTAAAGAAACCGTAGGGTATTATTTCTATCATCCAACTGATCAAAAGGTGTTTGTTGCGAAACATGCTACCTTCTTGGAGAAAGAGTTTATCCATGAAGGGGTCAGTGGGAGTAAGATATATCTTGAAGAAGTTCAAGAACCACAAGTTACCACGGACCAAAGTCAGGTACCTAACCAAGTAGAAGAACCTACTGTACCACACCATGTTCGTAAATCTGGAAGAGTACCGAAGATACCTGAGAGGTATGGATTCGTTATAGAGGATGACGATGAGGTACACATCATGAATGATGATGATCCATTGAATTACGAACAGGCTATAAGTAATAAAGACTTAGGGAAATGGCTTGAAGCCATGAAATCCGAAATGGACTCCATGTATGAAAACAAAGTGTGGTCTTTGGTTTCACCACCTGAAGGTATTAAACCTATTGGGTGTAAATGGGTTTTTAAGAAAAAGACTGGAGCAGACGGAAAGGTAGAGACCTATAAGGCCCGACTGGTTGCAAAAGGTTTCAAACAAAGACAAGGAGTTGACTATGATGAAACCTTCTCACCAGTAGCCATGCTCAAGTCCATTCGAATTTTGCTTGCGATTGCAGCTTACAACGACTATGAGATCTGGCAGATGGACGTGAAAACGGCCTTCCTCAATGGGAAACTTGAGGAGGATGTGTATATGACACAGCCAGAGGGATTTATTTGTATATATATATATATGTGTGTGTGTGTGTGTGTGTGTGTGTGCGTGCTAAACAAGATGAGACAAATAATAACAAACCCCTCAAAGAAATAATATTAAGTCCGAAGCGTTCAAAGGATATTTGAAATATCGAACGTCGCCTTCTAGCATGATTAATTAATAGAGTATTAAATATTTAATATGAGTTTGTTGTGCTATCCACAAGGCGAGCATTGAGTATTTAAGATGTTAATTAATCACATTTGATGCTTATCAGGAAAATTGAACGATCTAGTCTTGTTGTGCTATCCACAAGGACGAACATTTTTCTTTTTTGAATTTATGGAAGTGCTAGGCTGGACTTAACTTAAATCATTTTAGTTCGGATGTGCACACACATGACCATTATAATTTAAGAGGCAAAATAAAAGGAGTTACATGGTGATGTAATTGACAAGAGTTGTCTACGTATTTATTTGTATATCGCTTGTTATGCTATCCACAAGGTTATATACATTTGAAATGGGATCCTTAATCTCACTAGCAAATCTTTAATTAGATGTTGTCGAACTATATAAGTGAGGGTAATATAGTTTGATGAAAATAGTGGGAGATACCAATTTAAAATAAAGACCTAAATTTATTTTGGTATGCAAAGTTAATAAAATGAATGTTTGCTAAAAATGTTGTCTTTTCACATGCAGAATTTTAAAAAGGTCAAAATCACTAATCTCACTACGAAGCATACTTGATGCAAATAAGCTTACCGGGCCGAATTATGAGGACTGGCTAAGAAATCTAAGAATTGTTCTCACTGCTGAAAAAGATTTCTTATGTCCTAAATTCAACTATCCTTGAATCTGTTTCGGAAACAGCCTATGAGGAAGAGATTGCCACTTTCAATAAATGGCAAGATGATGCATCTGTGGCTCAATGCATCATGCTCGCATCCATGAGTAACGAGCTTCAGCGTCAGCAAGTAAATATGGATGCTCCTGCTATGCTGCTTCACCTCAAGGAGTTGTATGGTGAATAGAGTAGGACTGCTAGATATGAGATATCTAAGGAGCTCTTCTGATCTCGGATGACCGAGGGTACTGCTGTCGAGACTCATGTCCTGAAAGTGATAAATTTGATTGAACACCTTGGACATCTTGGGTTCAGTCATGGATGGAGAGTTGAGTCAAGACTTGGTCTTGCAGTCACTCCCTGAGACCTTCTCGTAGTTTGTGGTTAATTTTCACATGAATAAGCTAGATGTCAGCTTGTCTGAGCTGCTTAACATGCTGAAAACTGCAGAAGGTCACTTCTCATCCAAGAAGAACCATGTCTTGATGGTGGATTCTTCCAATAAAAGGAAGAGGCCCAAGGTGTCTTATGAAAAGAAGAAATCCAAGAAGGCTAAGGGAAAGGGGAAAGAAAAGGAACAAAAGAAACCTGAACCAGCTAAAGGAATGTGCTTTCATTGCAACGAGCAGGGACATTAGAAGAGGAACTGTAAGAAGTTTCTAGCAGAGAAAAAGCTTGGAGAAGCTTCGACTTCCAATCAACATTTGTTTATGATTGAAATTAATTTTTCTGAATGTCATAATTCTACTTGGGTATTGGATACCAGCTGTGGGTCTCACATATGTAACACTGTGCAGGGACTGGTCAGAAGTAGAAAGCTGAACAATGAAGAGGTGATCCTACGAGCGGGGAATGGAGCTAAGGTTGTTGCATTAGTTGTAGGAACTTATTGTTTAGCAATGCCTCCGGGCAAGTCCATTTATCTTAATAATTGTTATTATGTTCCGAATATTATTAAAAACATTATTTCAATTTCTATATTGAATATGGAAGGTTTTGACGTTATTATAAAGAACAATGGTTGTTCTATTTATAAAGACGATATTTTATATGGTATTGAAAATTTGCGAAATGGGCTTTATATACTTGACTTGCAAGAAAATATATTTCAAATTGAACAAACTAAGAAAAGGAAAAGAGATGATATTTATTATACCTACATGTGGCACTGTAGACTCGGTCATATCAATGAAACAAGATTATCCAAGTTGCATAAGGATGGGCTCCTAGAGCTATCCGATTATGAATCATATAGAACTTGTGAATCTTGTCTCATGGGTAAAATGACTAAATCTCCTTTTAGTGGAAAAGGAGAAAGAGTTACAGAGTTGTTGGCATTGATTCACACAGACGTTTGTGGACCTATGACAACAAGTGCACGGGGTGGGTATTCTTATTTTATTACTTTCACTGATGATCACTCAAGATTTGGATATGTGTATTTAATGAAATACAAATCAGAATCATTTGAAAAGTTCAAAGAGTTCAGAAGTGAAGTAGAGAAATAAACGGGCAAGAGTATTAAGATACTTCGATCAGATCGAGGTGGAGAATACTTAAGCGGTGAGTTTCTCAATTGTCTCAAAGAAAATGGTATAATCTCACAATGGACTCCTCCAGGTACACCAGAGTTAAATGGAGTATCTAAAAGGAGAAATCAAACACTGTTGGACCTGGTTCGATCCATGATGAGTTTTACCGACCTTCCAATTTCCTTCTGGGGTTATGCCCTAGAAACGGCTGCATACCTACTTAACAAGGTACCTAAAAAATCCGCCCCAAAGACTCCATATGAGATGTGGAAAGGGAGGAAACCAAATCTTAAGCATGTTAAGACTTGGGGTTGTCCAGCTTATGTCAAAAAGTTTGAAAATGATAAGCTACAGACTAAATTCGATAAGTATAGATTTGTGGGATACCCTAAAGAAACCGTAGGGTATTATTTCTATCATCCAACTGATCAAAAGGTGTTTGTTGCGAAACATGATGCCTTCTTAGAGAAAGAGTTTATCCATGAAGGGGTAAATGGGAGTAAGATATATCTTGAAGAAGTTCAAGAACCACAAATTACCACGGATCAAAGTCAGGTACCTAACCAAGTAGAAGAACCTACTGTACCACACCCTATTCGTAAATTTGGAAGATTACCGAAGATACCTGAGAGGTATGGATTCGTTATAGAGGATGACGATGAGGTACATATCATGAATGATGATGATCCATTGAATTACGAACAGGCTATGAGTAATAAAGACTCAGAAAAATGGTAGATGACCATAAAATCTAAAATGGATTTGGAAGCTATGCTCAAGTCCATTTGAATTTTTCATGCGATTGCAGCTTATTTTTATTTAATCTGGCAAAATGAACGTGGAGACGCCTTTCCTCAAATATACATTATTAGAGGAGAATGTATGTATGATACAGCCAGATGGTTTTTGTTTCAATGGTTGAAGCAAATCATGTATATGAGCTACAACAATCCATTCGTGGATTGAAGCAAGATTCTCGTAGATGAAACTTTCGTTTTGATGAGACAATCAAAGAGTTTGATTTTATCAAAAATGAGGATGAACCATGTGTGTACAAGAAGGTTAGTGGGAGCGCTGTTTCATTCCATGTATTATATGTTGATGATATATTACTGATAAGGAATGAAATTCCTATGCTAAAATCAATCAAAATAAAGTTGTCTAAACATTCCTCCCTGAATGATTTGGGTAGAACATCCCGTATTGGGGATATAAATCTGTATTAATAGATTTAAAAGGATGTTCGGCTTAACCTAAGAAAATGTATATTCATTAGATGCTAAAGGCGTTTAGCATGACAAACTCGAAAAGAGTGCCTCATGATGATGAGCCATGGAGTGTATCTCTCTAATATTGTCCTCAGTATAAGAGAGATCGTATGAGTTACTATTATTTATGCAATTAAATATACGAGACTTGATGTTGATCAGTCAGATTCTATAGAAGATCACTGTGAGACAGTGATAAACATCCCAAAGTACTTAACTGACACTAAGGATGTCATCATGACACATGATGGGTCTAAATGAATCTAGAGTGCTAAACAGACTCAAGTTTTCAGACTGACCAAGATGACAGTAAATCCACTATAGGGTAAGTCATTACCTTGAAAGGTGGTGCAGTGAATTGGAAAGGTTCTAAATAGCAAAAGGTTGCTGATTTAGTGACAAAGACAAAGTATATAACTGTAAGTGAAGCTGCAAGTTGATGTTTCAGATGAAAAGTTCATTACAGAACTAGGAATAGTTCCTATGTCTCATCTTGAATCTAAAACATGTGTTGCGGCACTTTGATTGAAGAAATCATTGAAAGAAGAGCATATAGACTCTCAAGATAACATTGCAGATCCATTAACTAAAGTTATAACACAACAGCAGTTTGATCGTCACTTAGAGAAGATGGGTATGAGATACCATGGCGATTGGCTTTAGTGTAAGTGGGAGATTGATAGTAGTGTGCATACAAGCCTATCATATATGATGATAAAGCACATACTTTATAAACAATCTTATTTATTTATTAATAAAATATTCATTTAAGACATTTAATTATCTACATGGTGCTGTTTATAACAATATGTAAATAACCCATAGTTTTAAGTAATGATTTTAGAATCATGATGAGATCATGCTAATGAGATCTAAATTCTTAGAAAGCTTAAAAACTAAAATAGTTCCCAATTGTGGGATTACTAAAATGAGGATTAGTAAATCCGGATAGATTGGTACATATGTTGCTTGCTCATTGGATGAGGATGACTTATCTCATGGTCATTTGTGTGGAGACAATAAAACAAGAATGTAGGTGCTTATAGGAGAATAAGTTCACTAAACGTGACTCGCTATGGAATACCTAATGGAGTTTTACTCGCCTGTCAATAGGAATTCCTAATGTGATAGTAGTACAAATGATCCTTGGACTTGACATCATCAGAGTATCTTGTATGTAACAAATTATACTTTGACTTATTCATTAAGGCCTTTTAAGGCATATATAGGGTATGCTTGGGTATAATGAGTTGCATATGGAGATAATGTACGATCAATAAAGAATCTACCATCTCTAGTAAAAGAGGAGATATGTCCTATGTGATTCGTTAAATGACAACCCAGGAATCCTTGGCCAAGGTAGAATGAAATTAGAAAGAGGTTTCTAATTTGCATTATTTGGAGTTGTGCGTTTTCTAATCGAAATACATATGATTAAATAAATTAAGACTTGAAAGTAAATCCATGTCTTATATTTAATTGGGACATTGTATGGTGGAAGGATTGAATTATACGGTAACTATTAACTCACAGGTTCTTTTATGATTAATGTTGAAATCTATATTATCTGGAAAGTCGTTGATCGCTAGGGAGGCTTATCCCTATTGTAGAATAAATGTTATTTATTTAAATAGATTATTAGTTTAATTTATTTATTTAAATAAGATTAGAATTGTTCTAATTGATTTATTCACAACCGGTTTAATATGGAGAACCTAAAGAGTCGCACCATAAAAGGAAGAAGAATTAATTAATAAGAAAATGGCGTGATAGTAATAATGTATTAAGTATAATTAATTTAATCTATGGTGATAGAATAAATTAAATAGCTTAATATTTATTATTTAATATTTTAAAAATATTAAATATAAATTAATAAGAGGAGTCTTATTAATATTATTATTATTTTAATTCTAAAGGAGTTTAGGAATTAATATAATATCAGTACTCTCTCTCAATCCTAATAAGATTAGGATATAAATTAATCAAAAGTGTTTAATTAATTAATTAAATAAAACCCTATTCTAATTGGATTAGGAGGGTTAACCTAATATCTATATAAGAGAGTCTTATAGCAAAAATAAGGTACGTGAATTTTTCCAAAGGTTGGGAGTACACATATTCTATAGAGATAGAAACATGGGTTAAGCCAATAACCCATCTTTTTGAGTTCTTCATCTTCCTTGGTGGATCACCGTTAGAGGCCAAACATTTGGGTGGCTGACATTGATCAAGGGAAGGAGCCACTATAGAGGAATCAAAGGAATCAAAGTAGTAGAACTTGTACCTGAGGAAGCTTGGATCTTCAAAGGTATAATTCCACATCCTCTCCTTCTATGTATTGACTGATAATTGATGCACAAGAAAGATCATGGTTAAGGGTTTGTAAGAAAATTTTAAAATCTGATTTTTCATCCCTTCCGCTGCGTTTATGTAATTTGATTGCATGTTTATGTTTCTAGCAAACCTAACCAGACCATCTTGCGAAAACTATTAAAACTCGGATGAGTTGGTACATCCATTTCCAAAATACCAACTGGCGACTCTGTCTCATTCGGTCCAATCATCAAAATTAAATCAATCTTTTCAAAATCGTCGACACTTATGTCGGTACCAATTTCTTACAAATTCACCTTTTAAAACGGAACCCCAAAGATATAGCGAAAGCAAAATGGTAGAAAAATATCAATTTAGGAAATATGGGCATTCCTCTCTTTCCCCCCCCCCCCCCCGCCAGATAAGAAAGGACGGAAAACAACACCAAAAGGAAAAAAGGTTCCCCCTTTAACAAAAAAGGGGTACAAAGAGGATAATTTTCTTCCCGACGTTGACAGGTGGCGACTCCGCTGGGGATCAAGAAGGGCTAAAGCCGCGATCAAACTTTTTGATTTTCATTCTGCATGTGCATTTGTGTGAATGATCTTTGTGTGTGATAATTGTGTCAATCTTTTAGCATTTTATTAGTGCTTCACATAAGTTATTAGTGCTTCGCACAATGTCATCATATTACATATGGTGTGGACGTGAATGTATGTTGTGTGGTACATCCATTAGAAGGCAATCTCGTCGGTTGTTTATTGCTGGACTCCTCTGGATGTTTCCATTGTGAGGCTCAGGAAAGGTACCACTCAGATCTGCTCCAATTGAAAAATGGATGTTTTCATCAAGTAAATTGCGAAGATCTGGGAACCAATTTCAAACAGCCCGTGAGAGTAACCCTAAGATAGGTCAGCCTCTGTTAAACCAAACGCGCGGTGTGCTTCTTCATGCCCTATTTAATCTTCCGTGTATATAAATGACCGTCATCTAAAAAACGGTCATACATACATCTTTCATATCATGTCATCAATTCGACTAACCCGTTGTATTGCACAAAAAGATTAAAAAACCATTAAACTGATGCATAGCATATCATACATCCCTGTCCACCAATATCCAGTCTAAACTAGATATCGGTTTTGTGCAGATTGGTCCTAGAACCCGATCTCGCGCCAAGAAGGTCCGTTCATCACCGTTCAAGATGGCTGAGAGAAGTTCATCTGAACATACCCCTGTATCTCGAGATGAATTCGAGGAGTTTAAAAAGCAAATAACCGAGATGACGACCCTGTTAAAAGAACAGTGCAAAGTATCTAAGGAATCTAAGCACAACAATCCGACTGAATCCTCTGTGCAAGGAGACATGAAAGTACCTGAGAAGGAAGGTGATACCCATACGTCCACACCTATCTCTCCCCTTGATGTTGAAGTACCCAAGGAGGCCCCGATCCAGAAGACTACATGGGAAATCATAGACCTCCGGAAGGACAAAGACACTGGAGACATTAGGAAGAAAGTTAGATAGATGGAAGACGCTATCCGGTTTATGAAAGGGATAGGATCCCACGGGAGCGTGAAATATTTTGGATCTATGTATTTTCCCAAAGGCGAGATACCCGGATAAGTTTCAAGTCCCCGAGTTTGAGAAATATAACGGACTGGGAGACCCATACACTCATTTGAAAGTCTACATAGGTGAACTTGGAACTTATGCTAGGATGAGAACCTCCGGATGCAACTGTTTCAGAAGAGCCTTACCGGTGAAGCCCGAACGCGGTACGCATGGATAGACAATTACCAAAGTCAGAGGTTGGGAAGATTTGGCCCATACGTTTCTCAACCAATACAGTTTCCAATCTCAGATGGCACCTGATCGCTACCAGGTTACCAAAGTCAAAAAGTTGGGCAATGAATCGTTCAGAGAATATACGCAGTGGTGGAGGCGAATGGCGGCCAAAGTCAACCCACTTATGGATGAGGGTGAGATGGTGACAACCTTCATTGATATACAAGAAGCCTCTTTCTATGAAAGAGTCCTCGCCGGGTTAGGAAAATCCTTCTCCGAAATGATCAAACATGGGGAAATGGCGGAAATGGGTATGAAGTCTGGAAAAATTAAGGACCTCACTGCTTTGGAAGCCGTAGCCGAGCACATACAATCGGGAAATTATGCCAACACTCCCAAAAGAGGATCGAAGAAAAAGGAAGAAAATGTCTCTTTAATATTGCAGGGGCAATCTGCCAACAAAAGCCCTAACTCGCCTATCCGGAGGCAGAACTCTCATCTTGCGAATTCTCAAAATTCTACAGCAGTGACAGTTGGGGAAAACTAGCGAAGAAGGATATTCACTCCTTTGGGAGACTCCTTGGAGCATATATTAGCGCTAATGATCGCCCAGAAGAAGATCGTTGAGCTCGCTCCACCTTCCGATCCAAAAGGAAGTCAATTCGATTCCAGCAAGAAATGTGCCTACCATTCCAACTTGCCGGGGCATGATACTCAAAAATGTTGGACATTAAAGCACAAAATTCAAAATTTAATTGACAACGGGGAGATTATAGTCAAAACGCCCGAGCAGCCGAATGTCAACAACAACCCTCTGCCTTAGCATACGGAGGAAAGAGTCAATATGATTAGTGCCAGAAGCAGGGAAAATCGTAAATACCTAAGGAAGATGGGAGAGTTACCCTCTGCGCATGACCCTGTAATGTGGGGATACCCTGAAGAAAAGTATGGGGTAGAACAAGGCTTGGCTTCAATCAAGGCGCAAGTTGATCAGCTGGCAGAATTGGTTGTATACCAACACCAGTTGACCCGACAGCTAATAGACCAGGTCCTACCAAAGCCAACCGACCCCATATCTATCCAAGATATTTTAACCTCAGGAAGGGATCAGATTCGCTACCAAGAGCAAAATAAATGGACCGAAAAGATGGCTCGAGAAGCTAGACTGTAGAGCCGACGAGAATTTTTCGCCAAACGAAAATTCTCCTCTTTGAGGTAATCCAGGGAGGAAATTCTCTGCACCTTGATCGAGGAAGTGAAGATCAAGGAATTTTTTCCAACCCCAGATCCGCGATTGAAATGTTTTGACCCTTCTAAATCATGCCTATACCAATCAAATGCTCCTGGACATGCCACGAAGGAGTGTTAGGCCCTGTGACATTTAATCCAGAACTTGATTAAATCAGGAGAACTAGAATTGATGAACAAAGCTTAGATCTTCTGCGAGAAAGAGATGAATTACTCTCAAGGACCGAGGAATTTGGAGGGTATGGTAGCGGTTATCCTCTGCATGGAAGAAACGTCTGGCAGACCCATAACCATCAAAGGAATATCTGAGCAGAGAAACAAAGCCACTCTCAAGATACCAGTGCCAAAACCCCTGATGTTGGCTCCTTGGCCGTAACTCCCAATTCTAAGCCTAAAGAAGGTACCGTGGAATTACGGAGAAGGTATAAAATTGGCACCTGACTGTACCGCCATCATACCTAGGGAGAATCCATTTTACCTCCCGGGACATTTGGCGAAACCAGCAACCAAGGTATTGGGGAAGGTATCTACTGGAAAGATCATAGAGTTCTTCCACAAGATAGGGCATGGTGAAGCAAGGATGGTGAGGCAGTTGGAAGCTGAACCCCATCAAATCTCCATCCTGGATTTGGTATTAGATTCTGATGACCATCGTCAAATTCTGATCCAAGTGTTGGAGGAAGCGCATTTACCTAAGACTATCGATACTGAGAAATTTCAGCACCTGATCAGCCATGTACTGGACAGTAATGTGATATCATTCACTGACGACGATATACCAGCCGAAGGAACTGGGCATCACAAACCATTGCATATCACTGTCGTTTCATCAGGATATGTGGTAGGTGGCGTGCTAATCGACGGAGGGTCGCCCTTAAACATCTGTCCACAGGATACTCTGGAGAAGATGAAGATCAACCCAAACCGAATTCGGGAAAGCCATGTGGTGGTACGAGCTTTCGACTGATCAAGAAGGGATACCGTGGGGGAGATTGAACTTCCTGTGGAAATTGGCCCTTTCAATTTCAACATATCTTTCCAGATCCTGAAGATCACTACCGAGTATAATCTGTTGTTAGGACGACCATGGATCCATATGGCTGGCGCCGTTCCTTCAACTCATCATCAACAACTGAAATATATCGCCAACGGCAATTTGGTGACTGTCTGTGCAGAACCTGATTATCCTGTTCATGATCTGGGAGATATGCCCCTGATCCGCGTGAATGAAGGTGTCAAGCCCGCCAGTTTTCAAGCCTTCAAAATAAGTAATCCACGATATAAATCTGTGGGGGCGCCAGGTCTTAATTCTACAGATATCTCCTGAAGTGATGGCAGTTGGCCAAGAGATGCTTTCCCGAGGACATCGACTAGGTAGAGGATTGGGGAAAATGGCAAAGGAATCAAGAACCCAATTCGTATACCCATGCAGTTGGGAAAGGCTGGACTCGGATATTCTGGTGGATCCAGACATCTGAATCCTCACAAGCACAAGACAGCTAATCATCTGATTCACCTCAAGCCAAACCTCAGTGAAGCAGGATTTAAAGAACCATTAAAGAAGATACCCGTCGTTATCTCAAGTCTTCTGATTCCCATAGTCAATCAGAGCGGACATCAGCAGGTTGGGGATGAAAAAACTCTCAAGGATGCGGCCTGAAAGGCCAAAGATAAGATGTTTTTGGAGGAGATTCAGTTGCAATTCATGAGTAGTGTTTGCCTTCCTGAAGAGGACCTGAAGAAGTCTAGCGGGGAAGATTTGTCAAGTGATCAACCCATCCTCCCGGTCGTTAACTAGGAAAATGTATACATCTTGAACGAGGATCCAGGGACCAGGTTCAAACCATGTTATGGCCATCTTGGAAGGCGACAACTCCAGTAGAGCGTCTATCTCCGCGACTCCCCAGGATCTCTTGACCAGCAATTGGACGATCACCACACAGATAGTCCGAAAAGGGTACAAGCCAGGAAATGATCGCTGACAGGGAGCTCTACCTTTATCTATATTAATGTCTATTTTATTTCATCGGTAGCTTGTTATTGCTAGTTGTCATATTAACTGATGAATCTTTTTGTAATTGACGACTACTTGTATATATTTAGCAATCAAGTTTTTGTCTCAGGTTTCCAAATTTGTGTACTCCTAGACATGTCCATGACTTGTCGAATTCGAGTAATGATTACGATTTTGATATAGAATTGGACTTTGACTTGATGGGAATCGAGCAAGGGGAAGGGGATGATGACGAGGTGCCTGAGGAAATCAAAGCATGGGTCAAAGATAAACCTAAACCCAACCTCGATCAAACCACCACCATTAATATCGGAACCCCTACCAATCCTAAAGAAATACAGATAAGGACCAACCTTCCCTCTAACCTAGAAAAAGAACTAATATAACTCTTAACCCAATTCAAGGATGTTTTTGCCTGGTCTCATGAAGACATGATAGGTCTATCCACCGATATCGTTGTCCATC
Source organism: Panax stipuleanatus (assembly GCA_020205555.1). Classification (NCBI taxonomy): domain Eukaryota; kingdom Viridiplantae; phylum Streptophyta; class Magnoliopsida; order Apiales; family Araliaceae; genus Panax; species Panax stipuleanatus. The sequence goes on from CM035121.1 coordinate 90,716,606, forward strand.
GACTCCCAATTAAAGAAGGGTTCAAACCAGTAAAGAAGAAATTGAGACTGTTAAAACCAGAATAGATCCTGAAGGTCGAAGAAGAAATTATCAAATAGTTCAAAGCGGGAATCTTTATAGTGTCAACGTACCCTGAATGGTTGTCCAACGTAGTCCCAGTGCCGAAATCTGGGTAAAAGGTGCGAGTATGTGTAGATTATCGAGATCTTAACAAAGCTAGCCTTAAAGATGCCTTCCAAGTTCCGTTCATCCATGCATTAATCGACAACACTGCACAGTTTGAGATGTATTCTTTCGCTGATTGCTTTGCCGGATATCACCAGATCATGGTTGCTGAAGAAGACAGAGAAAATATCGCCTTCATTACCCCTTGGGGAACCTTTGGTTATCGAAGACTAGCTTTTGGCCTTACCAATGCTGGTGCTACTTATCAAAGGGCCATGATGACCTTATTCCACGACATGATGCATAAAGAAATTGAAGTGTATATGGATGATATCATTGTAAAGTCCCGACATGGTGATGACCATTGCACCCATCTTCATAGGTTGTTCGAACGATTTCGCAAGTTCAATTTGAAGTTAAACCCAGCAAAATGTTCTTTTGGTGTGAAATCCGACAAACTACTGGGATTTCTCGTGAGCAACCGGGGCATTGAATTGGATCCTGCCAAAATCAAAGCCATCACAGAAATGCCTGAGCCAAAGACAGAGAAGGAAATACGAGGTTTTCTGGGGAGAATAAACTTCATCAGCCGGTTCATATCTCAGTTGACAGCAACCTATGAACCCATTTTCAAACTGTTAAGGAAGAACTCTTCGGGAAAATGGAATGAAGATTGCCGGAAAGTTTTCCACACCATCTAGAAGAGGTTGATTGAAGCGCCTATCTTGGTACCCCCAAGGGATGGAATTCTATTGTTCATGTATATCTCAGTTAACTCCAATGCTATAGGTTGCCTACTAGGGCAGAAAGATGACATGGGGAAAGAAAGAGCAATCTATTACCTCAGTAAACGCTTCAGCAGCGAAGAACAAAAATATACCCTGATAGAAAGAACCTGCTGTGCATTAGCTTGGGCAACCACGAGGTTACAGCATTACCTACACGGCCATACCACTTATCTCATATCGAGGATGGATCCTTTAAAATACATCTTCAGCAAGCCAATTTTGAACTGCCGTTTCTCCAAGTGGCAGTTAATCCTTCAACAGTTCGACACCATCTATATAAACCAAAAGTCCATTTAAAGGGCAAGGGATTGTGAATCACCTGTCGGCTGCACCAGCATGGGGTTTTGAGCCTCTGGAAACATATTTCCCGGAGAAGGAAGTGTTGACTGCTCAACCGATCGATAAATAGGATCAAGGTCAATTTTGGAAAATGTATTTTGACGGTGCATCAAACGCTGAAGAGTCGGGCCGTCCTGGTATCTATTACGGGAGATCAATACCCCGTGGCAACCAAGTTACATTTCAACAACTCCAATAATACCGCAGAGTATGAAGCATTGTGGGGTTATAACTAGCGCAGTCCATGGTAGTAAAATGTTTAGCGGTGTTTGGAGATTCGGAGCTAGTTATCAGATAGTCTACAGGGGCATGCGCCACCAAAGAACTACATCTACTGCCGTATCATTTACATGTTCTTAGATTGGCAGGGGAATTTGAAGACATAGCCTTCATGCATATTCCTCGGATCCGAAATGATTTTGTCGATGCATTGGCCACATTAGCTTCACTAATAAACTTGTCAGCAAGAAGGGGAATGTCGGTCATCACCTTCACTGTGCAGAATACACCGTCATATGGAAACAATGTAGGGGAGATATCAGATGAAATAGCACCTGCTGGACCACCTTGGTACCACCATATAAAAGAAAATTTGTGAGATCAGTCAACCCCTGAAGGGATGAGTCAAGAAGCGAAGAAGCAAATACAGAAAATGGCCATGAATTTCTACCTAAGTGGAGATGCTCTCTATAAGAGAGACCCAGGTGTAGGACTACTGAGATGTCTCGACAAAGATCAAGCCCAGCAACTTATGAATGAAGTACATGGTGGAGTGTGCGGAGCACATATGAGTGGACCTCTACTTGCCAAGAAGATTCTAAGGATAGGACACTATTGGATATCCCTCAAAGCGGATTGCGATGATCATATCTAGCATTGCTATCAATGCCAGATCCACGCCAACATTATTCATGCGCCTTCGAATCAGCTACATTGCATGACATCGCTATGGCCTTTTTCTATGTGGGGAATGGACGTAATAGGACAAGTTGAGCCTAAAGCCAGTAAAGGTCATCGATTCATCTTCACTATGATTGACTACTTTACCAAGTGGGTGGAAGCAGCTTCTTTCCCCAGGGTCACCAAGGTAGTCATCATTGGTTTCATTAGAAACGTCATCTGTCGGTATGGATAACCCGAGGTTATCATATCAGACAACTCGAGGAATCTGAATAACGAGATGATGAGGGAACTGTGCAGTAAGTTCAATATCAAACACCTCAATTCAGTTTTTTATCTTCCAAAAATGAACGGCGCGGTGGAAGCGGCTAACAAAAACATCAAGAAGATAATGATGAAGATGTCAGCAAATCACCGTGGATGGCCTGATCTATTGTCGTTAACCCTACTTGCATACCGAACGTCGACTCAAACCACGACTGGGGCAACACCCTACTCACTGGTATATGGTATGGAGGCTGTACTTCCTGTCGAAGTGGAGATGGAATCATTGAAAGTGATGCTGGATGCCCAGATAGAGGAAAGCCAATGGATACAAGATCGATACGATCAGTTGTCCTTGATAGATGAAAGGAGAGCTGTTGCTATCTTTCACGGTCAACTCTATCAGCAGCGAATATCCCGATCATAGAACAAGAAGGTGCGACCTCAGAAATTTAAAAAGCATGATTTGGTGCTGAAGAAGATCATTCCGGGCCAGTATGCAGCTAAAGGGAAATTTGCCCCAAATTGGGAAGCACCCTTTCTTGTCAAAGCAATCTTATCGAGTGGAGCTTTGAAATTGGAAGAGATGGACGAAATTCCCGCAATTCATTAATTTTAATTCGGTGAAACGGTATTATGTCTGAAACCCTTTCGCTTTCAAACTTGACTACTATGTCTTGATAAAAAAAAAGAAGAAAATAAAAAAAATGAAAACAAGAGAAAAAAAAAGAAAAAAATATATCAAGTCTAGTTTTTCAGGTCTGAGCCTGAACTACTAAAGACCTGATCTTCTATCTGTGGGAGTATGTAGGCAGCCATTTATGGTGCTGTCTGACCCTTGGAAAAACATCCAAATCCTATCAAATCAAACTCAAACCCAAATAAACCCTTTTTAAAACTTTTCAGGTCTGAGCCTGAACTACAAAAGACCTGATCTCCCATCTGTGGGGGTACGTAGGTAGCCATTTATGGTGCGGTCTAACCTTTGAAAAATCCAAACGCTTTCCTATTATTCAAATCCTAACCTATACATAAATCAAAATCGTATCCATAAAGCCCACCCAATCGACGGCTCATGCGGAGAAGACCTAGCGACATCTCAGCATCACTCCCGTCGAATCTGATGCCACATGACGAGACCAATTCTATGTTGACATAATAAAATCTGAAGCAAAAATGGTAACAATGGACAAGGCTAGACATGCTCAAACAAGGGAAGTGAACTGAACTTGTTTCTTTTTAATATATACAACTGTTTAGAATACAAAAGTTGATTCTAACCTATGATAAGTGATAATAACAAAGTCTATACATGGAAATAAAATAGAGCTATAAATTAGTGGTGAGACGAGCCAACATAGACAAATATCCAGCAGTCTTTGAAGTAGGGGGAGCATCTCTAAACTCATGCTCCAGCATATCAACCAGCCTCAGTATCTCTGCTGCCATACGAAAAACCTCCTCTCGACTTTGCACTACACACTGTACATGACCAATGAGTCCATCTGAGAAAGTCTGGGCCTCATCTCTGTCAACGAGGGCCTGGTCTCGGGAAGCACGGGCTGCATCTCTCTCAGTGATAGCAGCATCCCGACCAGCTATGGTGGTCAACAGCAAAGCCCGAGCCTGATCCCTCTCAAAGGTCATCAGGCGAAGCTGCCTATCCATCACCTCCATGGAAACTGAGGCCAAACGCGGGACAAGGCTCACTAAAGAAGCTGTCAACTCTGCAAATAAAGCATCCTTAGTCGGAGATATAGGATCCTCCATGGGCTCCTCACCATTTGTGGATCCAACATCATCCCCGGATAAAGTCCCTGGCTCAATCTGGTCTACCGTGTCTGGTGCCAAATCCGACTCGAGCTAAGCTGAATACTCTGCTGAACGGCCCGGATGGCAATTTCTAAACTTTGCTGTCTGTCGATGAGACCAAAACCCATAAACCCGAGCCAAATCAGCCTCGGTAACTAAGTAGATGGGGAAACAATAATCCTCAATCCCCTCTAATACATGGACTTCCTGGTACTGATCAAACTGACCCATCATCGCCAGAGGATGATAGGTCGTCACACGCCTCAAACCCGCCAAGGGGAGGAAATCCAGGTCGGCTACATGGGTGATGAAACTCAAAAAGGAGCAATACCCAGAATATATGACTATAACAAAAGGCTCCTCCATGGTCCCCAGAAATGAAGTCCAGGACGCCTCATCGACGCAAGAAGTCGGGCGATATGAGTAGACCTGGGACAAGCCATGTCCAAAATAAAACCTGTGATGACGAAGCCGCCTGATCGGTCTGGGGTACGCATCAACTAGATATAGAGGAGCACGGGGCTACCTCTGAACTTCTGATCCCCGGCGGTATGGCAGATAAAAGCTGATATCAATGTCTCGGCCAGAATAAGGGGAAGTATAGTAAAGTCATCTCTGAAAGCCCTAACAGCCATCGACATCGCCACATCCAGATGGTGAGTATAAAATGGCATGTATAGATAGGCTATGAGGCACATAATCAAGGCATCCACTCGGGCAACGTCCCATCACTCCTCTAAAATGGCAAAGTCTCCGTGATAAACTGTGAAACTATTCGCAGAAACAAAGAGATTGATCATAAAGTCCATGGAGATAACGTGGCTACCACCCACCTCGACCAACAGAATTGCCCTCCTAAGTCCAGTTATCGTCATGAACTGGCAGCGCATATGGCCCAAGGCCATCTAAGCACATGGCCCCTCCATCGATAATCCCGAAATGCGCCCATACTCCTCTAAAGTAGGAGTCAACTCGGCCGAGCTGAACCGTAATACATAACGCTCAAGAGTCTAATACCTGAGTATCCCAGCAATAAATCCCTCTGGAACCTGAAAGGACGGCAAAGACATGGAGTGGCCTAACATGCGGCTGATAGCGACACGGTTGGTATATGGCAACTGATCATACCAAATCCTCAAACTGGTAATGATATGGCTAGGAAGAAGAAGATCCAAACGCGCCACAACAGAGGGCAACATCTGTAAAAATTGTGTCAATAAGACCATACAGGGGTCAATCTCTATCCAATCATTTAAATATATCTGAAGCATGCATCATAACAAGTGAGAAAATAACATGTGCGATGAATGAATAGAAAGCATTCTATATAGATATTTGCCAAGAACATTAGTTTCATAAACATAACTATCATACCTATGATACATGTGAAAACTAAAAAGTAAAAAGTACAGGATACTAGGGCCCAAATGCCCAATGACTAACAGATGACCTATGGGCTCATCGCCTCATCAAAATCATCCAGGAAAGTGGTGGTATCATCAAACTGGTCAACCTGGGGTCGTCTATCGAGAGTGGGCATATCCTGCTGATCCGGGTGATAAAGCGTCTCCTGCATAGTCGGGTGACAAGTGAATGGATCATCTTTATCACAAGTGCCACAAAAACCTAAGGGTCCAGCACTATGAGAGCCACCACCATGAGAGCCGCCACCGCCTGACTGTCCGGTCTCATGAACCTGAGAAGCAAAAGTACTAGCAAAGGATGGGTCCAACCCATTATAGCGACAGTAGGCCGACAGCTACTCCAACTAAAGACTCAAATAAGCAATCTGAACCTGATGAGAAGGCTCGTGAAAATATGATATCCGGTCCTTCATCATGAGTGACCCTGGGACCATGTCTCCTAAGAACTGGGTAGCACGTGTTTGAGCTCCTATCGTGCGTGGCCCCCACCAGGCGATAAAGTCCTCAAAAGTGATTCGACCGTCGGACAAGTGAAAACCATCATACCCCATAGTGGGAATCGATGCAGGCGATGAAGATAAAGGCCAGAAGCGCTGAGCTGGAGGAAGAAAAGAAAGGTGAATCTTCCCAGTGATGTATCGAAAAGTGCGCTCCCCAAGGTAGAGCTCCCAACCTCCATCAAAAAGGAATGGAATCCGGCGAGTGGATAACTGAAACTCTGGCCCTGTCGGCAGACCATCCTCAAATCCCTCGGACAAGTGCTCTCCAGAATATGGAAGCCACACTATATCCCGAGCTACCAGTGTCTCCAACTGAAGACGGGCATGGGTAAAGCCCTCTTCGATCGGGACCTCCGACAAAGTAGACTGATGCCATCTACATCCCCGTAGATAAGTGTCCAAGCCTAAGACATAGATGGGGCGAAGACATGGAAGTCTCTCGTAAGCCCAGAACTGTTAATGCAAAATAACCTTACATTAGTTGTGGGAAGAAGATAAACTAATCAAAAGTCAAATAAATGAAATTCAGTCAAAAGGACTTACCAAAAGAAACGGATAAAATTCGACCCAGGCATCAGTAATTCCGTTGGATCGCAGTCGCATCCCATGTAGAAAGAGAGCGAATGTAAACGATCCCCAATCATAGTCCCCAATACGGCCTACGTCTCGAACATCCCCTACCAAGCTGAAAGGAATAGTGGAGGAGTTGTTCGCAGTGAAATAACCCCTCAAGATGGTCAGGAATATACGCCGCAAGATGTGATCCCTCTTCGCTAAATCTACAAGCAACCGCTGCTATAAGGTGCCTCGAGCAGTATCGACACCCAAACATCCTGACCGAATACTACGAGCCTTGAAGGCTCGCTCCTGAGAAGAAAACCCTAGGAGGGTGCGCACCATGGTCGAAGTGATAGACGGCTCCAAGGGCACCCTATCCCCCGTAAACTCTAAACCAGTGATGTATCTCCAATCCATGGGAGTCATCATAACCTCGCAGTCTAGTAAATAGAGAGACTGGCTCTGATGAAACCATCGCTCAAACAAAGCTCGCAACTAGCCCCAAGGGCAGCGATGGGGAGCAATGGTGAAGAAAGCCTCAAATCCCCAAGATTCCATGACCGCCCTGTATTCGGGATATAGCGAGTGATACAGAGCGTATATGCTGAACCAGTTACCCCTGGGCTGGGTAAACTCCGGAACCTTGTAAGACCTCAAGGTTAAGAAAACCCGTATGTGACATAAAGGAGAAATGAAAATAAATAATAACGTTCCTCATTCGCCTACAAGTTAATGGAGGGATGGTGGCTCAGATCCGTACCCAACAAATCTGGGACATCTACCTCAATGTCAGGAAGAAATCTAGGCGCAGTAGGAGCTGAGGTGGAACCTCAGGCTCAGGAATATCCTCCTCATCCACGGGAGGATGGTCTTCCCCACCAGGTTGATGAGCTGGCTCTGTCAATCGCTGTACCCATCTGCTAATCCGGGGAACAGGAACCTCAGAAGGAGCTCTACGTCGGCGAACTCCAGATGAAACCAGCTGAGATGTAGAATGACTAGGTCCTGTAGAATCCATGTCTGAACAATGAGTTCGTAGGAACCAAAGCCAAGTCAAGTATATTCCTACTTTATTTTAAATTGCAAATTAAATTTATAAAATATAATTCAGGTCATCACATCATGTATGTCCTACATGTGCCATTATATGTGTACGTTATTTTAATCGCATCCTAGTTTATCTAAAAAGGTATCTAGGACCAGTCTGGCTCATGAATTTTTTTTGCCAGAGTCTCCTCTATAAAATGGACTATCCGCATGCCCGAAGCATATATTAAATCACCCTATGAGGGTATACCATCACAACCAAGCATGTAAACATCAATTTAAACTGTTATTCTAATATATATATATATATATATATATATATAATGTATGTCTAGATTAACTGATAAATGATAACATATCACATCTATACGGTCCATAAGATGATCTGTAGGCATGCATTGCATCATAAACACGTTTATCTAGCAGTCTATGTATACATGTTTGATATAATGCCTTTAAGAAAGGAAATGCAGGTTTTCACTAACGAAAACACGAAAAAGCGGAGTCTAGACGTTACCCGTAGCACGTATAAAAAATGTACAGTGGCGGATCGCTCCAAATTGAGCCGGAATCGAGTAGAAATGAAGAATAGCTTGATTTTTATAGAGAGAAAATGAAGAAATCCGAATGAAATGGGTGAAAATGAGGCCTCCCGAGGTTATAAGCTTGATCATGGACAGCCTTGACCATGGTTGCTCCAGCCGTAACCATATATGCGGCTGCCATATGTGGGCCCTACGGCCTCCTGATTGGTAACGCGATGTTCGAAACTTGTTATTTTGGGTTCAGAATGGTCACATTATGTAAGATGATACCTTTCCGGGACAGTTTTAAGGCTCGAAAACCCTAAAATTCCTCCGAAATAGCAGAAGTTCGACGAAGACCAGAAATCCCAACGTTGAATATCGGAAGACCCCAAATCAGTCAAAATCAATACTATATCTCAGAGTCTACCAGCAATGAACCAGTGAAGGCGTCGGCTCGACCCCGACGATGTAATCCACCGACAATGAATCAGTGAAGGCGTCGGCTCAACCCCCGACAATTTAATCCATCTGCAACGAACCTGTGAAGTCATCGGCACAACCCCGATGTGTAATCTATTGGCAACAACCCTACGCAGGTCGGCAAATCCCCGATGATGTAATCCGTTGGCAACAACCCTACGCAGGTCGGCAAATCCCCGATGATGTAATTTATTGGCAACAACCCTATGCAAGTCGGCATATCCCTGATGATGTAATCCGTTGGCAACAACCCTACGCAGGTCGGCAAATCCCCGATAATGTAATCCGTTGGCAAAAACCCTACGCATGTCAAAAAATCCCTGATGATGTAATCTGTTGGCAACAACCCTACGCAGGTCGACAAATCCCCGATGATGTAATCCATTGGCTACAACCCAGTGAGGGAATCGGCATGACCTCGATGGTGCAATTTGTTGACTATAATTCAGCGCAGGTCGGTTTAATCTCAACAACGTAATCATTAACTTCCCTAGCCGGGGAAGTAACCCTTCTCTAAATCTCACATATCATCACATCGGTTATACATGACATTGCATCATCAGATATACCTTATCATGCATTCTCTGTGTCTATTAACCTTTGTCATGTTCATTCCATTACATTGCATAAACATGACAAAGAAGGGCATCTGTAGACACTGGAAATTTTGTTTTCTTTGTATTAACCTTGTAGAAGGGCAAAAGCGTAATTTTACTTCAGAGACAATCCCGAGGTAGGGCAAAAGAGTCGGGTCATCTCGGAGACAACCCCGGGAGTGATGCAGAGGACCAATGATGTCCGAACATACCGTGAACCGATCTAGGATTAACAAGCTGAGACAGTGATCACCGAAAACCACCTAAGAAAACCTCGAACGGCGAGCTACTAGAGACGAGCCAGCTAACTAATATCTGGATATGGTGAATTTATCTTGGCCATGAGTATCAACTTCCTGAACCCTAATCCGGTCAGAATCGATCTATTCCCTCTATATTCATCAAAGACTGTCCAAAAGGTCGACCGACGGACGTCAACTTCTACCAAACTGGAATAGAAGGACCACTTGCCGAGCTTGTGGGACCCACTTAGCCCAGCCTTTACCATAACTATGGCTAGCAGCAACCACATATGCGACTACCTCCGACAGCTTAAAACCCCCACACTAGTTCATTTTAGAAGAGTGAGAGATACATTTTAGAGAGAGAATATACATTCTAAAGAGAGAGGCTTGGGTGGAATACTAAAAGACCAACTTGAAGCTTAATCATCCCATCTAGCACATACTTGAAGGCCCACTAGTGTTCTAAGTTCATCCTGGGAGTCAAAACGCTTGTTCACGCGTCCCCCAAGGTGAAATAATGCACTTTCTAGCTTCGATTCTTTGGAAATGTTGTTCAAATGATAGATTAATGAGATATCTTGTTTGAATATAGTTAAACTTATTGTATTTTAAGCATATTGTGTAATAGTTGATAGATTTTGCATTTCTATAGATTATATTGTGCTTATTACGTTGTAAATCAACCGTAGAGGCTAGATATACCTAAATCTAAGCCTAATCAAGCCTTTGAGAGGTTATTAAGCATGAAGCTTTAACTCGTGTGCTAAAATGGCTTAGATTCATGGTATATCTATGGATTTATTATTTTAAATGGTCCCAGTTATCCCGTATAACCCTAAATTTATATTTAGAGGTGAAAGGGAGGTCGAAATGGCTTAAACTGTGATTTAAATAGATGAAATCATCTAATATCGAAGCCGTGAATATTATGTATATTTAATATCATACAAATCATGTGAGCCTAGGAATCCCGATGTTGAGATCACCGAATGGATCTGACTTGATTCCCACGATGGACCAATTTTTATGATGTAAACGCTTTAAATAACGTAAATATCGTTGTACATGTAATATTTGGATCTTAAAAATGAACTCGAGGGGTTAGTCTCGAGAGGCCGGATTCAAGATCCCGTGATAGTGACAACTTTGATTGCGGGAGCTCGGTTCATCGAGATGGCTTACATGCCCGATGATGATCCGACCCTTTTTTAACGCTTTTGCATTCATATCATGAAAATGATTTCTAGTAAAATCGCAAAGAGCTTTTGATGAATATCAAAGCGATTATGGGTAGATCACGTAATAAACTTAAAGAATAAAAGAAAGTATCGAAGTCCTTGATTCCTAGTCGGGCAAAGGATTTGAAAATCTTACTTTCTAAAACATCATTTCAATTCATATATCTTGTTAAAAATGAACTTTTCATTAAGTCAAATCCTTCGTACCTAGGCACAAAAGAGGTACAGCACTACTTTCAAGTCACCCAAAATAAAGACTTAGGAAAAACTAATAAAACTTGCAAAAATAAAACACACACACACACACACATACACACTTTGTGCATAGAAAATCAATAAGATGTGGTACCGTGCTTGCACGGGAGTTGGGGGGTGCCTAACACCTTCCCCCCGCTTAACCTAGCCCCCGAATTCCACGAATCTCGGGTTTCAAGACCAGTATTTTGGAGTCATGCATTGGATCATCTTGCGAAAACTATTAAAACTCGGATGAGTTGGTACATCTATTTCCAAAATACCAACTGGCGACTCTGTCTTTTTCGGTCCAATCCTCAAAATTAAATCAATCTTTTCAAAATCGTCGACACTTATGTCTGTCCCAATTTCCTACAAATTCACCCTTTAAAACGGAACCCCAAAGACATAGCGAAAGCGAAAGGGTAGAATAATATCAATTTAGGAAATATGGGCATTCCTCTCTCTTTCCCCGGATAAGAAAAGATGGAAAACAACACCAAAAGGAAAAAAGACTCCCCCTTCAACAAAAAAAGGGGTACAAAAAGGATAATTTTCTTCCCGTCGTCGGCAGTTAGAGTGTATAGACAGTGAGCAATGATCATAATGACACAGAAATTTAAGTTTGGGGGAAAACATTGTGTATGCATGCTATATATATATATATATATATATATATAAATGAGAAAAAAAAATAAAAAAAATAAAATGTTGAATAAATGCCTTGGCTAGTCTAGTCATGTGGCCTTTGATATTCGAGCAAGTACGCCCTAGGGGATGTCTTTACAACCAGCGCCCTAAAGCCTTTTGGCTTGGGAGTCGTTGGTCGAAAGCTCGCTACACGGGTATCATTGAAAAGTCTAAGAGGGCTAAGCATTGCACAGTCGGGTGTAATCACGGGAATGCGTGAATATCGCCCTCGTGAGTGAATAAAAGCATAAAACCCCCTTTGTTAACCCGTAGATTGAATTGATGTGTAATTTTGATTGATGCTTCATATGTTTGCAGTGTTATTGATTTAAAACCTTATTTTTCCCTCTTAGAAGCACAGGATGTGAAATTTTTACCTTTATCAAGCTTAGTGGATCTTAGCACACACACACACTACATCATTGTCAACAGGTTTTGATTTTCATATTGTATGTTTCTATGGCATTGGCTTGGTTGAATACTTTGTTCATCTATCTTGTGATTTCTCTGAGGCATTTCTTATTGGAATTCATACTTGACTGGAATTGGATCTCATTAGCATTTTAGTGTAATTTGCATTTCATGTAGTTTGCGTTTGTGTTAGTTGCTTGAGGGCAAGCAATAGTTTAAGTATGGGGGTATTTGATAAGTAGGTTTTATACCTACTTATTGGCTGTCAACTTACCATAACTATAGCTTATTCTCACATATTTTAGTTACTTTTTATATTTTTTATCTTTGTTTTGTAGGATGCATAATCAAAAACTATATCGGTGGCATCGTGGCTGGGATGGACAAGAAACCGGCTTAATGGCGAGCAAATGGCATATGGCGGAGTGCAAAGGAGGTGGGCACAGGAATTGACAAAAGGAGAAGAAGTATGGAGCAGCAACAGGAAACCAGCAAAGAGATAGCAGCACTGTAGGATTTTCATGGAGCACCGCCGCGCCTTGATATAGTGCAAAAAAAGTGCGCCCGTGCCAAGAAGAGAGTTAGCCAGCAGGCAGCGCGTCCGCGCCCCAGTTATATTTAGGGGCAGCGCGGCCGGGCCTGGCCGGTTTTACCAGCATTGACTTTTCACTTAAATTCCTGATTTGACTATTTTTCTCTATAAGGGTGTATTTGGAGGTTAAGACTTATTCATTGAACGTTATATTTACTATTTTTAGGGTTTTTGAAGAACTGATAGAGTGTGTAGCCTCCACTTCTATATTTTGGCTATCTCTCTTGATTTCGCTTAGATTTTCATATATTTGCATAGATTAGGGCTATATTTGGGTGTTTGAAGGATTTGGCTCTACATTGATGGTTCAGATTTGAAGTGGAGAAATCAGATTTGCATCTCTATTTCCTTAGCTTCTCTTTACTTTCATATTTGGTTTTCAATGTATGAACAAGTTTTGATGATGGATATTAATTCAATTATGAACTAATCTCTATTGTGGGATTTTAATGGATCTTAGTGCTTAATTCAGATTTGTATGCTTCCTTGTTGAGTTCTAGTTGATTATGTATGGATTGTCTAGTGTGCTTTGCTTTGATTGCCTAATTGCTTGATCACTAATTATCGGAATAACTCATATAAAATTGAGAAATGAATTATGAGTTCATATTTGACCATATTAGCATGTGTTTATGAGTCTACATGGTGTTAGATTCCCTAATTCGTGCTTCGAATAGACATATACCGAAGCACCGCTTGTAGTCATTTGATAACTTGTGGTTAAACCCGGATTAATGTTAAGTCACATAGAAATATAGTGGTTTATGTAATTTGGGTGTTCACATTCATTCTATCATTTGTGGATTGCATGTGATATGGGTATGGTTTATTGAAAGATGGCTATATTTTGCTTTCGTGTTCTCGACTAACAATCTGAAGTAACTAATTGAACTTAACAGGAGGTGTATCATCTTGAATAATGCATTAAGTGAAGTTAGAATCCCATATCTCCCTTATCTGATTTATTTGTGTGATAGTTAGTTTTATTTAGATACTCAATACTGTTAGATAAATCACAATTTGATCATCTGTTTAAGTATACCGAAATAGTTAAAAAACTGTTGCATGTTAGATTAGAGACGCTCATTATTCTCTGTGGGATCGATACTCTACTTACATTATATTACTTATGGACCATGTGCACTTGCGTGTGTGTGATTGTTTTGATTAACACCTAAACTAGCCAACACCTGGATTACTCAGTGGCTTTTTTACAGCTTTTATATATATATATATATATATATACACACACACACATTCCAGTACGGGCCTGAGAGTGAAAACCAATCGCCCTTTAATGTTTTCGTATATATATAATTATATATATATTCTTTATTCATTGTGATTAAATATCTGCTTTAAATATTCATTTGATATGAACTGGCATTGATATCCATTCGGCGAACTAGATTTCTTTAAATCTAGCCCTTTCTACCTTTCAAACGATTCAAAATAGGTCCAACCAGAACCGGAAAGCTATAATGGCTAAGATTTATTTAAATCTAGCTTTCTTTCTAGTTTTATTCATTATTAAAGCAACCTCACGTGTAATAACTAAGAATTCTAAGTCACTTTGTAAATAGATATATTAATTAAATATTAATGAGATTGAAAACATTGTTACATGTGTGGAATGAATAATAGGTTAAATGAATATATGTAATGTAATTATGTATATGTGTTCATTTATTTTATAGAAAGAAAATTAAGAAGAAAGATTACATAACCTAATTTTTACATTAGGTATGAGAATTGAATAACCTAAGGGTTATGGGATGGGAGAATGTTAGTATTAAAAATATATACTAACCCTAAGAGATTTATTTTATATATCTCAACTAATTAATTTTATAACCTAATTAAAGCAAGTGTAATTGGGTTATGAAATTAAATGAACATGAATAATAAATTAAAGTACAAACGTGGGGAATAAAAATCCTAATTAAATGATTAGGGTAAGAGAAATTAAAAGTAATGGAACCATAGTGAATTACATTGCTCAAATTAAATTAAGTGTGAGCCCAAAGAATTAAAGGAATGGACCAAGTATTGGCCCAATTGAGGAGGGATATTTTGGACATTTACTTGACTAAATAAAGCATTAAAAAGCAAATAAAATGGATGAGGATAAGGCCACATAGCCGGATTTTTTAGAGGAGAGGAGATAAGGGAGAAGAATGTAATGATTACATTTTAACTTATCCTTATCTTTCCTTTTACTTTTACAACATGTTTATCCAATTTTCTAAGTGATAAGGAAATGAGAGAGAGAGAGAGAGAGAGAGAGAGAGAGAGAGAGAGAGAAGGAACATGAACATGGATAAAGATGATAGATATATCTATTATATCTACTATAATTTGCTAGCACAAAAGTTATCCTCTTTTTCTCTCATTTCATTCCTAAGTTAGTAAACTAAATTAAAACAAAAGCTACAAAGAGAAAGAGAGAGAGAAATTTGGTGGAAAGGAAAGAATAAAGAGGAAGACTTCTACTCTTAATGCATCCTAGATTCATAACATATTGTAATTGGAGAAGAAGGGTAGCTCACAAATTAAGGTAAAAACCTTAAATTTAGAACTTTTGATCCATTTCTTTTGATAAGAAAATGGAATATGGAGTTTGTGTTTTCTAACTTAAAAACTATAAATCTACATGATTTATAGTATTTTATGTTTAGATCTAACACATTTGAGTGTTAGAAATTTGAACAAATGGAAGAAAAGAAACTAGGTTTCTAAAGTGTTAGAAAACCCTAGCTATCTCTCCCTTTGATCAATTACTATTTTAAATCTACACATTCTTTTTACGATCCATCAAAGAGAGGTGCTAGATATATGAGTTAACTAGTAAACCCAAGTGCTAGAACTCAAAATTGAGGTGTTTAAAAGTCATGGTGTTAATTTTAGTTGAAATAGTCCACGTAGTGGATAAAAAGTTTAAAAAGGCTCTCTGATCAGTCTGCCACGAGGGCGATTTTGTCCACTTGATTTGTTTTAAAAATTCGAGGAAAATTTGGAGAGGTAATATCAGAGGTTAGGTAGGTCCTGTAAAACTAAGAATTTTTGGCTATATGGTTTGAGAGTTATGCATTTTACGGCGAAGGGCTACTTTTAAATATCTAACCAAATAACTCTCTATGTGTGAGTCCAAAAATTATGAACTTTTTAGTGGAAGTACATGTATATCACAGGAGCTTACTCTGCAAATTTCAAAATTTTTGCAGGTAATCTCGATTTTTGAAAAATCTGACAGTATCTTGCCATTATGGACTATTTAAATTTAGTAAATGGATTTTTGAAATTTCAGAAAAAATATATTTTCATGTGAGAACTATATATAGTTGCTTTCCAGAAAAGAAATGATTTTGGAGATGTTTTGTTATTTTTCATATTAATGATGATATTAGGGATAAATGAATTTAATTAATTATGTGATATTAAAAATATGGAAAATGAGATTTTATGACTTAGGAACCCTAAATATGATCTATACAGATTTTGGATAGGGGTTTTGGTCATTGTGGAGGAGATATAATGTTCTATGGCATTTTAAAAAGATTAAAATGGAATCCAGTATGAATCCAGGCTGCTGATTAACATCTAGGTTGCTAGAATTGTAATCCAGGCTATTGGATTGGAATCCAAGTGGCTGGAATGGGAATCCAGGCTGTTGGATTGTAATCCAGGATGCTGTTGGGTATTATCTACGCGCAATACACAAGTGTACGTGGTCAACAAGTAATACAGTGATAAATCAAAGATCGTACTCACAGAGATAATAATTACTGCTTAATCAAACAATTATCAATTTTATAGTATTTCAACTTTATTAAACTAACGGTCATGTGATGTTTTTATAACTAAATTATTACTTATAACAATCGCACACTAAATCAAGAATTTAACAGATTTGAGAGAGTTAAGCCCACAACTTCACTTATGATTGCATTTCTGATAAGTATCCTTTTCCCCAGTTTATTTTAATTACCCCCAGGTTATTAATCGAAAACACTAATGTAGATAAAACCACCTCACGATGCATAATATCCGTACTCATTTGTATCCACATATGATAGATTTAAACAAGACATCCTAACTAACTAATTCACTATATTTCTATGTGAATTACAATTAATCAGAATTTATTACCAAGTTATTTTTCAGATTACATATGGCGTAAAGGAATACATCTATCCTAAACACGAATCACAATTTCTATCTACGCAGAAATCACGAACATATGTCACTATGGCCAGTTCTAATATCCTATGTTCCTTCACAAGTTCATAAGAAATAACAGAATAATCGTTGATCAGGCAATTATATAAATTAATCACACACATAGTAAATAACCTGGTAATAACATCCATAAACTGAATTTTAAAGATACTTAATAATTCATTACAATCAAAGCTCCGTTGTAGACTTAAACAGGAATTTAGTTCATATTAAATAAATAAAAACCCATAATCCACAGAGTATTAATCATAACGATTACAAAGATAATATGAATCGAGGACGATATTAATATAAAACTCCTATCGTTACTGTCTCCAAGTTACTTCGCGTTCATCCGATCATAATCTGCTTCAATTCTCCTCTTCAAGTTTAGATCTACAAAATAATAGAGTTTCAAACTGTCTAGGTATCTCCTCTTTCACCAGCTGCTATAAGTCCTCCTTATATCCTCCATAGATGCATCCGTGTCCAACACAAAGTGGGAAACCCATCTTGCATGTCCGCCTCCCCGCCCCGGCGGGGGGTTCCTTAGTAATATCCCCGCCCCAGCGGGGAAGGTCTCTGTCCACACCCCTCAATTTGCATGGTTATGATGTTATCCAATATTAAGCTGCCTAATATATAATATATCCCCTTTTACAGCTTATTTCGTCCCTTTTATATTATCCACTAACCGCCTTAATTTCTTGTTGCACCACAAACCAAATAGAAAAAAGGAAAAACATGCTAGCTACTTCCGTGCATCTCCCTTCCAATAGGTTCAGCCACCTTTTAATATATCCCAAATATTACAGCCTTACTTTTCCACCACAATATTACAGCATAGTCTCCTTTCTTTATCATAATATCACAGCCCTCTTTATCATATATTCCACAAATCCTTCCCTATGTATCCAACCCATATGAATCAGACCATAAGCTGCTTGGGCTCCGACGTAATATGCTGCTCGAAAATAACCCCATCTAACATCCCTTTTCCATGACGTTGCAGTCGTGGGCCCAGCCATGTATGCTAATTGCTAGAATATTAAATCCATGAGCTGCTATAAATCTCTGGCCCATATATGTTGAATTGATATCATGTCCTCTAATTTCAAGTAAATACGCCTTCTCAAGTGTAGAAGAATATTACAAGCATTAGTAGTTGCAGTAACTTCAAGAGCATCCTTGAAATCCGTTAGCTACTAGGAACATGTACTGCTCCACTTCGTGAAACTTGACCCGAGCGTATTAACAATATTAAACTTACCCCCAAATTCTCCTTTTACTCCACTTTTGCACCCATTTCGTTACCTGCACATAAGAGCATAAACCAAGTAAAAATGATAGGAAAACTACTTGAAACAACATGAATCAAGCTGTGATGAATACTGATTCGTAGGTATGAAACTCACTCATCAAATACCCCCAAACTTGAGACTTTGCTTGTCCTCAAGCAAAAACCATGCCTATGCATGAATATACAATGCTCATGAATGCAACTGTCAGTGTGTACAAAGCTAACTCATCGTGCCTCAGAGAATTCACAACAGATATAAACATTAAATCCAACCAAAGACGTATCCGCAATTAAAATCAATCTATGAATCTATACCTGCCAACACCGTTACTGTGTGTGTGTGTGTGTGCTCAACACAATATATTCAACTAAAGATCAAATATATCACATAATACGCGTCTTAGAATGCAATCACAGTTTAACTCGAGAAATCACATAAATAGGGTAGAGTAACTTAAAGTAAACGTCAATCAAGCCGAAGGTCAATATGGGAGACTTTCTATCTTTCGTTATTTACAGGGGCATTTTGCTCGTTATCCCGTATCTCTATTTTTCTCATGACTGTGCAATGTCTAGTTCCCTTAGGCTCTTCAATGATACCCATATAGCTAGTTTTCGATTAACGACTCCCAAATTGAATGGCTTTAGGGCGCTGGGTGTAAAGACATCCCCTAGGGCGTACTTACTCGAATATCAAATGCCACGAAACTAGACAAGTCACGGTGTTTATTCATACGTTTTTATTTTTTTTTCATTTGGCAATTTTTCATTTCTTTTCTTTTCTCTTTTTTTTTCTTTTAAGATAGCTCCCATATCTTCCCCCAAACTTAGGTTTCAGTCTAATCTTAGTCACTGCTACCAGTTCACTAAATGTCCTTCTTTAAAACCCAATTTCTGTTCAAGACGACAATTATGCGACTATTTGAACTGAGTTGACTAAATTGGTATGTATCGTGCTAACCGGTACAACAATGTCAAACAGGTAAGGACTCATGTAAAGGTCTGAATACACATCAACATTCTAGTTATCATCATATTTATGTTCTTATGTAAGTCCAGTCTCATCATAGGCTAAAGTTATTTCTTATCACTAACATATGACTCAGACAATCCTAATTACAAACTCTTTTTGGTCTTTTATAATTTTTTAATTTTTTTTATAAGCATAAACCTTAACTAAAGCAAAAATTGTTTTACTATGCAAATTATAACTAACATCTACTAATCATACAACAAGCTAACAAAATTATGATGATTAATAAGCAAACACCCCCAAACATAAACTAAACAATGTCCTCATTGTTAAACAATATGGAATTGAAGTGTCAAGGACTTCCCTGTTTAGTCAGGCATGCAGGTGCATTTGTCCATCCAAAGCATCCGGTCTAAGTCCACGTTCTTGAATGAGAGCCTTTCTTGACATAAAATCAAAGCGTTCAAGGGCGGTCGCGCTCCAAAAAAAAAAATTCAATTGTGGAACGGCGGCAGGGGATGTCCCTTCACCCTTTGTCTTTTCTTGTAAACGAGGCGGCACATTGTTTCCGTGCTCAAAAGTGACGAATTTCTGAAGAATTTTGGTTGAAGACTTTCGTCGAACACGTGGTGGGTGTTATCACGAAGGCTTGATGTGGAGTGAGGTTGCGCTCTTGGTTATGTTGAATAGTGGTGTGTTGGGTTGATGGTATTGGGGCTGTAGGTTGCAGAAATCGGTGATGCTTGAACTGTTTTTGAAACCTTCTTTTGATGATAACACGAAGGGGAATCTGGAAATAGGTAAGGGGGTGGGATGTCAAGTCGGTGTGGTGTGTTGTGTGTCAAATTGATTAGTTTAGTGAGGATTTGTGGGTTCCTATTTTGTGGGGGGTGTGGGTACTGATTGGGAAGTGGGTATTGAGATTGGTGAAAGGTTAATGGGGTAGTTGAGTTAGGATAGTGGGATGTAGTGGGGTGGTGGAAGTAAGATGGTATTGAGAGAGGTAGTGGGACGGAAGTGAAGTGATAGGAGTTGGGAGGTTAAGGATTCGTGGAGTAATAGGATAGTGGGGGAAGGATTTCTGTAGTGTATTTGAATTAGGAGAATAGGTTAGTGTATTTGCTGAATTGAAGGTTTCAGAATCCCGTATCTCCGCCCCAGTGGAACATTTTGCTTTTAATCCCCCGCCCAGCGGCTAATCTCACTGTCCAGCAATATTCAAGGACCGCCCCGGCGGGAAATTTATGCCTATTGCACCCACCCCAGCGGGTTGATGTCTCGTGATGGTTTAATTTGCTTAGCTGCATCCTTTCCTTTTAATCCCATTAAGTGACTATGTGCCCCCACCTTTAATATGTGTTTGAGTGGCATTGCCTTGCAAGTATCCTGTTCGCACGCACAATATAAAATTTTGTTAGACATGTATTATGAATACAAATTACCTAGTATGCTACAGTATTACAACTAGATGATATAAATGTAAAAATAAAAAAATAAAATAAAATAACCGATGGGTTGCCTCCCATCAAGCGCTTAATTTTAAGTCTTTAGCCTGACTCCTTTTGTTTTTCATTTTGTTTCGGCCAGGTCGACCGTGGTTGCTTGACGATCAATTTATTTGCCCCAGTAATGCTTTAACCATTGACCGTTTACTTTAAATGTGTCCGTCGACTCCTTAGCATATTATTCAACGGCGCCATGCGGGAATACCGTCTTTATTGTGAATGGACCTGACCATCTAGATTTCATCTTTTCGGGGAATAATTTCAATCGAGAGTTGAATAACAGTACTGATTGACCCGGTTCAAATTGGCGGTGCATTATTTTCTGATCATGCCATTTCTTCACGTTTTCCTTGTACAACTTTGAATTCTCATACACCTGCAGGCGAAATTCGTCTAGTTCATTGAGTTGTAACAACCGCTTTTCACCTGCTACTGACAGCTCGAAATTCAGCTTTCTGATTGCCCAATATGCTCGATGCTCGAGTTCTATCGGCAAGTGACATGCTTTCCCGTAGACGAGTTGATAAGGAGACATGCCTATTGGAGTCTTGTAGGCAGTCCGATACGCCCACAAAGCATCGTCTAACTTTACTGACCAATCATTTCTATTTGGATTTACAACTTTCTCCAAAATTCTTTTGACATCCAGGTTGGACACCTCCGCTTGTCCACTTGTTTGCGGGTGATAGGCTGTAGCTATCCGATGTTTTACCCCATACTTTGCCACAAGAGCAGTGAAGTATTTGTTACAGAAGTGGCTCCCTTCATCGCTAATGATTGATCGTGGGGTTCCAAACTGAGTGAATATATTCTTTTGCAGGAACCTTAACACCACTTTTGCATCGTTCGTTGGTAATGCCACCGCTTCAACCCATTTTGAGACGTAATCTACATCCAAGAGGATGTACAGATTATTAAATGAAGATGGAAAGGGTCCCATAAAATCGATCCCCCATACGTCAAAAACCTCGACTTCCAGTATCGTGTTTAATGGCATTTCATTCCGCTTCGATATATTCCCCACTCTCTGACATCTGTCACAATTCTTCACGCATTGATGGGTGTCTCTGCACAACGTGGGCCAGTAGAATCCTAATTGAAGAACTTTTGCTGCTATGCGATCAGTCCCATAGTGTCCCCCATATGGTGATGCGTGACAAGCCTGTAGGATACTTTCAACTTCACTTTTCGGTATACATCGCCGGATCATTTTTTCAGCACATTGACGGAATAAGTATGGTTCGTCCCACATGTACCAGTTTACATCATTTAGGAATTTTCTCTTTTGGTGACGGGACAAGTCTAGTGGGATGATGTTACTGACCACGTAATTAGCGAAGTCCGTATACCACGGAAAATCACCGTTTATCGAAAATAGCTGCTCGTCAGGAAAAAACTCATTGATTGTTAACTTGTCTATTTCATCCTGCTTTGGGTTTTCAAGCCGTGAGAAATGATCGGCCACCTGGTTCTCTGTCCCCTTTCTATCCTTGATTTCCAGGTCAAATTCCTGTAGTAGCAACACCCAATGGATAAGCCTTGGCTTTACGTCTTTCTTCTCAACTAAATACCTGATAGCTGAGTGGTCAGTGTACACCACCACCTTAGTTCCCACCAAGTACGAACGGAACTTGTCAAAGGCATAAACAACAGCAAGCAGTTCCTTTTCCATGGTAGTGTAGTTTAATTGTGCATCCGTCAGAGTCTTGCTTGCATTGTAAATGGAATGAAAGATTTTCTCATGTCTTTGTCCCAATACTGCTCCAACTGCAAAATCACTTGCGTCACACATGAGTTCAAAGGGCTTGGTCCAATCAGGTGCTATTATTACGGGGGCCGTGGTCAACTTCTTCTTTAACTTCTCAAAGGCCACTTTACAATCTTCATCAAATTTGAATGAGACATCTTTTTCTAATAGACTGCAGAGTGGTTTAGTGATTTTTGAGAAGTCCTTGATAAACCGTCGATAGAATCTAACATGACCGAGAAAACTCTGAGTACCCTTTACCGATGTAGGCGGTGGCAGATTTTTAATTGTTTCTAACTTAGCTCGGTTGACTTCAAACCCTTTTCCTGAGACTTTGTGGCCAAGAATTATCCCCACTTGGACTATGAAATGGCACTTCTCCCAGTTGAGCACCAAGTTCGTTTCCACACACCTCTTCAAAACCAATACCAGATATTTGAGGCATCTATCAAACGACTCCCCAAAGACGAAGAAATCGTCCATAAAGACCTCAACACTTTGCTCCACCATATCTGAAAATATTGCCATCATGCACCGCTGGAATGTTGCCGGTGCGTTGCACAGTCCGAATGACATCCTTCTAAAGGCAAAGGTGCCATATGGACATGCGAATGTCGTCTTC
Organism: Panax stipuleanatus; assembly: GCA_020205555.1. NCBI lineage: Eukaryota > Viridiplantae > Streptophyta > Magnoliopsida > Apiales > Araliaceae > Panax > Panax stipuleanatus. Next base: position 90,739,781 of record CM035121.1, read on the forward strand.
TCTTGATCCTCCGATGCAATGACAATCTGGTTGTACCCGGAATACCCGTCCAATAAGCATTAACATTCATGTCAGGCTAATCTGTCCAACATCTGATCAATGAAAGGTAAGGGGAAATAATCCTTTCTATTCGCCTTATTCAGTTTTCTATAATCCATGCAGACTCTCCAGCCAGTTACTGTTCTTGTTGGTATTAACTCATTATTTTCGTTCTTCACCACTGTCATACCACCCTTTTTCGGCACACATTGGACCGGACTCACCCAAGCACTGTCTGAAATTGGGTAGATGATTCCTGCGTCTAGCCATTTCAAGATCTCTTTCTTCACCACTTCTTTTATTATAGGATTGAGCCTCCTCTGTTGTTCTACCGTGGACTTGCTATCTTCCTCCATCAGGATCTTGTGCATACAGAATGATGGACTGATCCCTTTAATGTCAGCGATGGTCCAGCCAATAGCCGATTTATGTTCCCTTAACACTCTAAGCAGCCTACTTTCCTGCATTGGGTTAAGTGCAGATGCAATAATAACAGGTAAAATAGATGAATCGCCTAAAAATGCATACCTGAGGTGATCAAGTAACGGCTTAAGTTCAAGCTTAGGTGGTTCCTGGAGAGATGGCTTGATTTTTTCTGATAAGGCTCCTTCCATTTCCAAAGGTTCAACTGGTGGTGTGAATCTATTTGCTCTCAGAATTGCTTCCAACAGCTGTATATATTCTATTATTTCGGCATCCTCCTCATCACACTCTTCCATCAATACTAATTGTAGTGGGTCAGTATTCAGTATCCGCAGTTGTCCGTCATCCACCACTGTGTCTATTGTATCCACCCGGTAACAATCCTCATCTTCCTTAGGAAAGTTCATGGCCTTGAATACATTGAAGGTGACTTGTTGATCGTGCACCCTCATGGTCAACTCTACTTTCTGCGCGTCGATGAGTGTATTACCAATAGCCAAGAATGGTCGTCCAAGGATTATTGGAATTTCCTTATCTTCTTCAAAATCAAGGATGATGAAATCTGCTGGGAAGAGTAATTTGTCCACTTTCACCAAAATGTCTTCGACAATTCCCCTAGGATAAGTTATTGATCTGTCCGCTAACTGTAGGGAGATGTTGGTAGGTTTAGGTGCCGGTAACCCTAGCTGAGTGTAAACTGATAGTGGCATAAGGTTAATACTGGCACCTAAATCACAAAGGCATTTGTTGAAGGTTACACTGCCTATAGTGCATGGAATGGTGAAACTACCAGGATCTTTCAACTTCAATGGAAGCTTCTTTTGCAGAATTGCACTACATTCTTCTGTCAGTGCTACAGTTTTGAAGTCCTCTAGTCTTTTTTTCTTTGAAAGAATATCCTTCATAAATTTGGCATAACTGGGCATCTGCTCTAATGCCTCCGCAAACGGTATATTTATATGAAGCTTCTTGAACACTTCCATGAATTTTGTGAACTGTTGCTGTAGTTTTTATTTGTGGAGTCTTTGTGGAAATGGCGATGGAGGATAAACTACTGGTGTAACCACTTGTTCCTTTTCTGCTAGTTTTTCTTCTGCCTCTCTTTCCCCTATTTATTCCTTACTAGTTTCAGCTTGCTCTTAGGTTTCTGGCTTCTCCAAATCTAACTCATCTAGCTGTTTTCCACTCCTGAGTGTCACAGCTTGACATTGCTCTTGTCCTCCCTTCAGATTCTTCTCGGTGTCGCTAGGCAACGATCCCTGGGGCCAGTTATTCATTGCACTTTCTATCTGTCCCATTTGAATCATTAAATTCTTCATGTCCACCGCAAGAGCCTTCGTCTCTTGCCTCGCCAATTCATTTTCTATTCTGACTCTGGCTATAGCTTCTTCCCAACCTAGCTTTTCATCCTGTTGTGGTGCTGCCTGTTGCTGCGGATTCTGAAAACCAGGAGGGTATGGTTGTCGTGGAGCCTGTTGCTGGTTCTGTGTGTTGCTCCATGAGAAGTTCGGGTAGTTTCTATTCCCTTGATTATATGTATTCTAGTAAGTGTTGGCTGATCTGTTATAGTTACCCACATAATTAACTGCAGCTGGGTTGATTGCACACTGTTCAATCGGATGTTCTCCTGCACAAAGTTCGCATACGACTGCTACCTGCTGCATGTTTCCCTTTGTCATGGTCTCAATACTTTTTTGTAACAATGACAGTTGTGCCAATATAGCTGTCGAATTATCCACTTGCAAAACACCCGCTACTGTGGGCTGAGTCACTCTTTCAGTCGACCATTGGTACCCATTCGAAGCCATCGTTTCTATCAATGCCCATCCGTCCTCAAATTTTTTTATCGAAAAAGCTCCCTGTGACGCTGCATCAATGCTAGACCATATCTGACTCGATACTCCATTGTAAAAATTACTCAACTGCATCCATGGTTGAAATCCATGATGAGGGCACTTCCTCAATAATTCTTTGTATCTTTCTCATGCTTCATATAGTGGCTCCCCTTGATACTGTGCAAATGTAGATATCTCCGACCTTATCTTGTGTGTCTTCGATGGTGGGAAGAACTTGGCCAAAAAATTTTGTGCTAGATCATTCCATGTCGTATTTGACCCCGGTGGTTCAGAATGTAGCCAAGCCTTTGCCTTGTCTCTGAGCGAGAAGGGAAATAACCTCAACTTGAGCGCATCGTCTGACACTCCATTGCACTTGAAAGTGTTGCAGATTTCTATGAAAGTGAAGATATGATCATTCGGATCATCATTCGGAAGACCCCTAAACTGACATGTGTTCTGCACCATCTGTATTGTCCCAAGCTTAATCTCAAAGTTATTTGCATTAATTGCTGGCCTGGCTATACTTGAATGGATTTTTGAGATTTTTGGTATATCATAATCCTTCATTAGTTTGTCTTCCTGTTGCTGGTCCGCCATGTTTGTTCTGGGTATTTCAAATTCCTCTCGATTCTTTGCAATCCACTCAGTTAACCCCCGAAACCTTTTGTCGATATCGTCCTCGAAGGGCAACAACTCTGGCTTCTTTGATCTAGTTTGCATGCACTAATCGAAAGTACCTGAAATTACCAAACAAACACAAATGAGAATAAATAAATATATGTTTAATTAAAACTGATCTACTTAAATAGATATTGTAAGTAATAAACGCAATTACTATCCCCTACAACGGCGCCAAAAACTTATTGGGTATTATCTACGCGCAACACGCAAGTGTACGTGGTCAACAAGTAATACAGTGATAAATCAAAGATCGTACCCACAGAGACAATAATTACTGCTTAATCAAACAATTACCAATTTTATAGTATTTTAACTTTATTAAACTAACGGTCATGTGATGTTTTTATAACTAAATTATTACTTATAACAATCGCACACTAAATCAAGAATTTAACAGATTTGAGAGAGTTAAGCCCACAACTTCACTTATGATTGCATTTCTGATAAGTATCCTTTTCCGCAGTTTATTTCAATTACCCCCAGGTTATTCATCGAAAACACTAATGTAGATAAAACCACCTCACGATGCATAATATCCGTACTCATTTGTATCCACATATGATAGATTCAAACAAGAGATCCTAACTAACTAATTCACTATATTTCTATGTGAATTACAATTAATCAGAATTTATTACCAAGTTCTCTTTCAGATTACATATGGCGTAAAGGAATACATCTATCCTAAACACGAATCACAATTTTTATCTACGCAGAAATCACGAACATATGTCACTATGGCCAGTTCTAATCTCCTATGTTCCTTCACAAGTTCGTAAGAAATAACAGAATAATCGTTGATCAGGCAATTATATAAATTAATCACACACATAGGAAATAACCTAGTAATAACATCCATAAACTGAATTTTAAAGATACTTAATCATTCATTACAATCAAAGCTCCGTTGTAGACTTAAAAAGGAATTTAGTTCATATTAAATAAATAAAAACCCATAATCCACAGAGTATTAATCATAACGAATACAAAGATAATATGAATCGAGGACGATATTAATATAAAACTCCTATCGTTACTGTCTCCAAGTTGCTTCGCGTTCATCCGGTCGTAATCTGCTTCAATTCTCCTCTTCAAGTTTAGATCTACAAAATAATAGAGTTTCAAATTGTCTAGGTATCTCCTCTTTCATCAGCTGCTATAAGTCCTCCTTATATCCTCCATAGCTGCATCCGTGTCCAGCACAAAGTGGGAAACCCATCTTGCATGTCCGCCTCCCCGCCCCGGCGGGGGGTTCCTTAGTAATATCCCCGCCCCAGCGGGGAAGGTCTCTGTCCACACCCCTCAATTTGCATGGTTATGATGTTATCCAATATTAAGCTGCCTAATATATAATATATCCCCTTTTACAGCTTATTTCGTCCCTTTTATATTCTCCACTAACCGCCTTAATTTCTTGTTGCACCACAAACCAAGTAGAAAAAAGGAAAAACATGCTAGCTACTTCCGTTCATCTCCCTTCTAATAGGTTCAGCCACCTTTTAATATATCCCAAATATTATAGCCTTACTTTTCCACCACAATCCTAGTCAGCATAGTCTCCTTTCTTTATCATATTATCACAGCCCTCCTTATCATATATTCCACAAATCCTTCCCTATGTATCCGGCCCATATGAATCAGACCATACGCCGCTTGGGCTCTGCCGTAATATGCTTCTCGAAAATAACCCCATCTAACATACCTTTCCCATGCTGTTGCAGTCGTGGGCCCAGCCATGTATGCTAATTGCTAGAATATTAAATCCATGAGCTGCTATAAATCCCTGGCCCATATATGCTGAATTGATATCATGTCCTCTAATTTCAAGTAAATACGCATTCTCAAGTTTAGAAGAATAGTTCAAGCATTAGTAGTTACAGTAACTTCAAGAGCATCCTTGAAATCCGTTAGCTACTAGGAACATGTGCTGCTCCATTTCGTGAAACTTGACCCGAGCATATTAACAATATTAAACTTGCCCCCAAATTCTCCTTTTGCTCCACTTTTGCACCCATTTCGTTAACTGCACATAAGAGCATAAACCAAGTAAAACTGATAGGAAAACTACTTAAAACAACACGAATCAAGCTATGATGAATACCGATTCGTAGGTATGAAACTCACTCATTAGATGCTGGATTGAAATCCAGGCTGCTGGATTAAAATCCAGTTTGAATCTAGTTTGCTGTATTGTAATCCATTTTGAATCAAGGTTGTTGGATTTGCATTTGGGTTGCTAGGTTTGGAATCCAGTTTGCTGGATTGGGTATTTAACCTACTGAGTCATAAAGAAGAGCTTATATAAGGAGGGATTAAGCAATGAAGTGATTAAAAGGTGGTCAAAGAGTAACAATAACACTAAGACTTTAACGTAATGTCTAATGCTTAATTATATGATTAAATCTTAGACAATTTAATATAGAATACTTAGATTATAAGTTAGTATATGCTATGACTGATTGAAAGATCTATTATAGGTCTTTTCTCTAAGAAGTTAAACTAAATTGCGTAGCAGTAGATCGCGATTAAGGCAAGTTCTCTAACTCAAACTTGAGTTATAATTTTCAAAGCATATTAGTGAATACTTATTGATGATTATTCACATCTATAATGATTGTTGATATTCACACTTTGTGCAATTGAATTCCTGGTCTATTATTATTGAACTGTGAATTGTTTAAAGTTCTTTCATTCATGAACTGTTTATGATATGGATCTATGCTAGTTGTATCAGCTAGATCAAGCATGTTTAAATTTGTTAAATCAAATATATTTTAAAAGCGATGCCTAACCAATTGACTTGGTAAGGACTCATGAATGAGAAAAGAATAATTTTATTAAAGCATTATTGGAAAACAATCATTGCTAGTATATTGAGTGATTATGCATACTTCACAGGGTATGAAAGGCTGATCCCCTTGACTACCAAATCTTATTAAAAGGACCAGTTTAAATACTGACAACCTTAGTATACGTTCATGGTTATTTTAAACCACTCAGCTTCTGTTATTCAATTATTCGAATATTCAGTTATTGAGCTTTGATTCATGTTCTTTAATAATCAATTTATCGGTTGGAACATTGAAATTTAAATTCTTTTCTAATCATGATATATCTCCTTCATATTTAAACTTGCTAAGTAAATTAGTTGCTTACTCTTGTTATATCATGACATTTATTTCAGCTAAGCCCGAAAGTTCGAGTAAGAAAGCAAGGGCAAGGGCAAAGTTCAAGAGTAGTGAATGTAAATGTTTATGTATCATGAGATACTATGTTTGATGGTTCTGTAAACCTTTTGTGTTACTATATGTAACTAAGGTATGCTAAGTTAAGGTGTTAGACCTTGGGATATGTTTGTAAGACTTTAATGTAATAATTAATATATGTTTATTATTCCGAAATAGTTTATAGAATGCTTATGATGGTGATGAATCGTGAGCATCGAACCCGAGGTTAGAGAACTCGGATTTGGGGGCGTCACATTGCGACCCTTAGATCGTTATCTAGTGGGAACGAGAAGCTTTGGTTATGTGCAGGCCAGGAATTGACTGATGAATCCTTGGTTTTTGCAACGTATAGATGTAGATATACATTTTTTGTGCATATTTGAGCTGTGCAGGTTTTCTTGGCTTCCCTCTGTGAGCCTAAGAATCGTGGGATTTATAATCAAACTGATCAAAATCTGATTTCCACGATGGATAAACTCCACATTACAAATGTACCCTGCCAGTTTTTCGGTAAAAATATACATCTGAAAGACCTTAAAATGGTTATCCGGGTTTAAGGTCTCAAACATAATGAAATAATGGTTTGTCGTGCTAGAGTCACTCCGATGGCTATCATGCCCATGAAAAGACCGGCACTTGTATATATGTTTTGGTCGTGGATGCTTCGCAGCTTGACAATCACCATTCAATTTGAGCCAAAAGGCTGAAAAGATAAAAATGGAAATATCAACATGCTTCAATTCCTACGTCAGCGTAAAGGTTTGAAAACCAACCTTTTCTAAATATCATTTTCATATTCTGTCTAAAAAAGGACTTTTGCAAATCAAATCAAACCCTTCGTATATAGGTTCAACGAAGCACGTCCATACCTTCAAATCCAACAAACATAGGCCCAATTTCTTCCAGCATTCACACACACATTGCAAATAAATAGGAAAATATTGAAAAAATGCGATACCGAGTTTTCACGGGAGTTGGGGGGTGCCTAACACCTTCGCCCCACTTAACCAAGTCCCCGAACTTAGAATTTCGGTTTCAAAGATCAAGTTTCGACAGTGTCCAGTAATTTGGCCTACTTGCAAACAAAACTCGATTGGGTTGGTACAACCATTTCAAATCTACCAACTGGCGACTCTGTAAACCATTCAAATCGTCGACATGATGCATTTGGCCTTTTCCTAAAAGACTTCACCCTTTATAAAACAGATAAGGTAATAAGGGTAGAAATCGAACAAAAAATATAGGAACAGAGAAAGATTCGGTCAAACGAGACAGGATTTTTTCCCGACGTCGACAATGACGTGTTAGGTGGAGCTTGCGGCTGGTAGTTAAGTGCTCCGATCAATAAGTTCACCAACTGCTGAACGGGGTTGGCGTTGGCATTGGAGTCATTGTTATTCGTTGACACTTCTTGGGCTGGTTGACGAATTTGGCATCTTATCAGCGACATATTTTCGATAAGATATACACTTATTAGATCTTTATTCAATTCCTTAAATATTTAAGGCTCAAATTAAATACTTTAAGATAATCACTTAACACATATCATCTCAAACAAACTCTGATATTTTATTCAATCAAAAGTTTTTATCAAACTAAATATAGCATCACTGCTATTTACATCAACTATCCCGAGATAAAGAATCTTCAGGATTTAAAATCATCAACATATTCCTTTGTTTATAATCACATTGGAATTCACGTTATTTAACTAACAAAGAAATATTCACATACTCAACTGTTCCTATCACGGCCTACTAAGGCGTCGAACAGCTTTCCTGCGCTCTTCTTCTATAATACAGAACAGCGTTATATGGTCTAGCATATACTAAGGTAGGTCCTCGAACTGAACTGGATAGTACATAACCCGATCCTGGGCCTTATCAATAGCAGTCTGAAACGTGTAGTCCATTTCCTCAATCTTAGCCTTCTTTGCCCGATCGTCGTCCTCGACAAGATCTGCACGTCGTGAAACACTCATCCAAGTGTCCTCTGCTCTGGCACGCTTCGCCAATTCCTCTCGCAACACATTCTTCAGCTTCTCTATCGCAGCTGACCTTTCTTCACTTTGGCCCTTCTCATGAACCAACTCCCACTCCACGTCTCTAAGACTTGTATCTAGAGTCTCGATCTCGCCGTCCTTCTACTCGATGCTAATCTGCTGAATAATTGTCTGCTCCTATAGCTCCCGAATGGTATCCTATAACTCTATGTTACGGTCATATAGCTCGTCATAAATCTCAGCACAAATAGAGTTCGGTGGGAACTCATCAGGGTCCTCATCCTCCTCCTCAGCTGCCTCAGCCTCAACCTCAATCTCCTCAAAGTCCTCCTATAAATCAAACACTGGCTTATGCTCCTGACCAATAACAGTGATCAAAGGAGATAGCTCTCTCCAAACCAACTGCTCCCAGACTGTATGAATGTCTCGGGACTCCTCCTTAATAGCCACTCGGGGTACAACCTCCCTAGGCTGACTGGATCCTCCAACATCCAACATCCTGACAATCAAAATTTAAAGTCTTAGGTATTATGTGATGCTAACCGATACTCGACATAACTCGATGATGCTCGCGAGTACATAAACATAAACACATAGCACATAAGGTAATTTATTATCTTTCTTAGAACTCGATAAGAGTTTATCATTACTATGTTATCAAAGGCTACTACCCTAAGGGTTCATAACCTATAACTTTGATACCAACTTGTGACACCCCCAAATTCGAATACTTTAATTTCCACGGGATTTGGTGTTCACTGTACAAATATCACATATCTATCTACCCATAATAAATGCAAACCATGAAATAAATAGAAATCCTCCCTTTAAGGGGTTACAACATCTGAATACATAAATAAATCCCAGGTTAAACTAACCTTAACATCAAATGCGAAAACGTAAACAAATAAATAAGTCTTAACAACATAAAGTCTTAAACACAATATCATAAACAAAATAACAAGTCTTCATCACTTGTTAACTTTGCCCTTTCCCTTTCTAGTGGAAGGCTCATCAGTCCTTTCGTTCTTAACTACAATGTTATTATGCAAGAGTGAGAACGATTGCCCACAAGTATAACAATACAATGGTAATAATAACATGCGAGTAAATCAAAGAGTTTTGAATAATAGAAAGCTCGACTTTTGAATCAAGAATGAATAACAAGAGTCAAAAGTACTTCTGAGGGTCATAAGACCAAGAACTATGTCCAGGTTGTCAAGTATTTTTACTTTAAACCTTTAACAGTCATAAGACTATATGGACTCTACTACTCGTACTTAGGGGGATCAGCCCTTAGTAACATGAATGTGCACACCATCTCAACGCTAACGCATAAATAATCCCCTATAAAGGGGTTGTTCATCTCAGTTTGACATCAGAGTCCACACCAAAGGAAGTTTGGTTTGGATAAGCTCAATAATAGTTCTAGAATTTAGAACGTTCATCATCTATGGACTAGTCGAATCAATAAAGGTTTGCTAGTCTTACATGGTTCAACAATAATATTGATATTTAAAAGAAATAAGGAATCTCAAAGGTATACAATTGAATAAGCATTGTATAACCGAAGAATAACTTCAAAAGCTCCAAAAGAGTTAATATATCTCAAATGGAATCATAACTTGAATAAACAAGAGCATGAACTTGATTGATATAGGATATAAGTCTAGGACTTGCTTAACGAATAATTTAGAATTAAGGAACTTGCATTAAAATAATAAGTTAAGGATAGAACACTTGCTCAATAAAAGTAAAGTTAGGAAACTTGCTTAATTGAAAGTAAGAATTAGGAAACTTGCGTAATCGTAATCGAGTGAGGGTAAGAAAACTTGCCTCGTGCACAAGCTACAATTATAATAATTCACGTTCCTCAATTAACCCTACACATCATTACATTCACTATACAAATTAATTCTAAGTCCGATAATACTCATCGAATCACGAACATCATTCTTTGAAAACGTTTTAGACTTTACGAATAACGAGTTTAAATCATGTATTTAACTTATCAATTAATCATGTAAAATAAGTTAACAAACTGTCTTAATATCTCAATATATATTTAATATGTCATCATATTCATTACATTAGGTTTTAAACTACATTTTTGGACCTGAACACTTAAGTTACATTTACTGGGCAAACTGCACACCGGCGCGGCCGCGCTCTAATTATACCTTGGAACGACGCGGCAGCGCCACATGGAGCGGGCTCGCTCCACATATGCCTTGGAGCGGCGCGGCCGCGCCACTGCGCAGATAGAGTTGCTGCAGTTTTTGAAGAACATAGATAAAAGTCAAATAAACTCCAAATTAAACTAACACAACAAGTTTACTGTTACTCATGAATTAATAACTTAACAGAAACATCATACAACACTTCTAGCATGTTTTTAACACTTTAGATCACGTAATTACTCAAATTAGAACACCTAAATTTGTTATTTTTGGTATTTTTCAAAGTTTTGAGGAAAATCGTGAAATTCATCATTACAGATTCGTTATAACACCGAATCTGTCCGTTTGAATTTTGTTTTGTTCGTTTTAACATACATAATTATAATCAACCTTTAATTTCAAGTTAAATAAACAATTAAAGCATGGTATTTTGTACATATGGGCCATATTCATACTTTTCATACTCTGTAACTTTCAAATCTTTAATTAAAGCATAATTACACGAATTGATTGTTTTAAAACATACATAAATGATAGAAAACATGTTATGAACATATATTAACACATGTATAATCATATAATCAACTCTCATCAATAATTTCTATTTACAGAGAACATTAAAAACATACGTTAATGGAGAAAGCTTAAGAACATGAAATATAAAAACTAGGATTAAGAATTCACCTTTACTTTCTCTGATTAAAGTGATATGAACTTCTATTTTAAATCTTCAAGCTTTCTCAATTTCTCTCTAACTCTCTCTAACTTTTCTCTGTTAACTTTTCTCTCTGATGAATGTGATATATGAACTGATATGATATATAAGGTATATAATATAATATACATATATAACTTAACTTTCAGGGATAATGGGAGCAGTTAATTCAATGATGGGAATTAACTAACACCCACTCTCTTAAGGCTTGTTTGGTTTGTCCTCCTTTATTCCTCCTTTTCCATTATTTTAATTAAAGTGTTTATTATATAGTTTAATTGTCACATTTTAATTAATCAAATAATATCATTTAAATTCAATTAAATAAAAAATGATATTACACATTAAATCACATAATCACATAATTAAAATTATCATTTATTAATTATGTCAAATCATTAAATCTCTAATTAATTAGAATAACATTATGCTTATTAAATAATTTATTTAATTAAATAAACTCAATTAAATACATACTTTGAACTATAAAAATTCTCCACATTAATTTAATCATGTAACCCATATAATTAAATTAATCTACCATAATTTCATCAAATAATTATTTAACTTAATAAATAAATCATCAAAAATATTTATTTAACTCAATAAATAAATCATAAAAAATATTTATTTAATTCAATAAATATTTAAATTAATTTACAAAATTCTCGTTTGTCACAGTCAATCCCATCTGTAGCTTCGCTTGCCCTCATGTCCTCCATCACAGGCACATGTCCTTTTTCTCTCCTCTGAAATTGATTTTCGTGTTCTAGGGTTATTGGACTTTCTTCTATTCTCTTTCAATTCGGTAAGAAATCAAATCTAAGTTTATTTATTTGTTAATATCTGCACTTTGTTCATCCATTTGTGCTTAACCAAAATCTGATATTGATTATATGTAATGATTTTGGTGCTCAATCAATTTTTTTTGGATATATGTGCACCACATGCTTGTTGTATTGTCCAATTTTTGCAAATTTTTGAAATTCTTATGTTTACAGTCTAATATAATCGTATACATATACTATCAACAGAATGATTGAATTTGTTCATTTGGGATCTGGGTTCTTCTATATTTACTTAGTTTACTTATTTTCTTTTTATTTCTTTTTATTGAATATTTTTCCCTCTCTTTTTTTATATCATTCCTTAAGTCCCAGCTGCTTTTGCCTCGAATATGTCCACTCCAAATAGTCTCACCAATGCCTAAACCTAAATTCATGTTACTTACCATGATCCGTGTTTTGTAGTTTCCAGGTTACTATGTAAATGACAAGGTTTCTTTTTCAGTCTTCCCTTATTGTATTAATCTAATTTCACTTATATGTGAATGTGAAGTAATACATTATAGGCATGCATTGAGGTGAAATTGTTTGTCTTACATTACGAATGTGCACACATAAGCATCATATTCTCAACATGTATATAAGGAGAGGCCTTACCACTTGGCTATCACTTTTGTTTTGGTCTACTTTAATGGGATCCATACATAAGCATTAAGAATCCTTGCAAATTCAGCCAGTATACAAAAGCATTTATGAATATATTTTTTTTTTTTGGGGGGGGGGGGGGTAGAGGAGGAAAAAAAAAACAATATGGGAAACTTGGAATGTTGAAATTTTCACTTTAATATTTCAGTATTTCACAAATAATGGAAGTCATTCCCTTCGCTATAAGTGAAATTATCAATTATCGCTTTGATCAAAATTCGCTTCTTAAATTTTCTGTTTTTTATCTTTTGGTTATAAGTCCTGCCAAGGTAATCCATTATTTTTTAGGGGAGTTGTGCATACCTTCCAAAAAAAATAGTTGTATCCTTTATCCTTACACAAAATCTTATCTTGATTGATGCATCAAATGCTTTTCAGCAAGATAAGATTCACGACAAATGAAGTGTGGCATACTTAAGCACCAAAATATTTTAATTTCCATAAGATAAAACAGTCATATACCAATGTATGTGTTTCAAAGATTAGATTATAAATACAACTTCGTTGTAATATCTAAACTTTGGGATGAGGAATCATGTCTCAATTGCTATTCATGCAGAATTATGGTCATACTATATCATAAAAATGCATATCTATTTCTAGATAATGTAAATTTGAAGTACTTATCAAATAATAATAATAATGTAGGGCCAAAACAAGTCATATCTATGTTGCAGATACCATTATAAAAGGACAGAAGAATGTAGTGTGATGACCTCAGTTCATCAGTGCAGGCATAACTAGTTAATGAACACCTAAAAAAGAAAAATAGTCTCACCATCTCTAGTTTATCAAGAAACTCAATGTCATCCTCATCCAAAGCTTTTGGTGGTCATGTGGTAGTAGGAATGACAAGAAATCCATTATTACAATTATTACCACAAGTAAAAAAGAACTCAATTATTTGACATACTTGTTGCTTTTTCAGTATATGTAGTGTTTAACTTCTAACGTTTGTCTATTATTGTGGGTCAATTCGTCAAACACTTCACTGCTGTAAGAAGAATGATAGTGCAGATCACATAGAATATGGCTATGGTATGTGCATAATTTGTAACTTTTTAATTTGGTTGTGATCTACTCTCTTATCTGTTTATGCTACAATTTATTTGGAGTCTAATTTTCAAAATATCTAATATCTAATACTTTATCTGATTTGTGTGGCTTGTGTTATTGTTTAAATCACTAGATGAGTTGATGTAATTGTGTTGATGAATCAATTTCAGGTTAAACTTAATTTCATGGATAAGAGTTGGACTCATCATGAGCGTATATCAACGACTTATCACAATGGGGTCAAAAGCTTCATTGAGCATGTACATGCAACAATGGGCCCAACAGTTGACATTAGATGTCCTTGTATTAAGTGTATGAACCTATAAACTATAACCCAAGAAGAGGTGTGTTCACATTTGTGCATAAATGGGATAATGCCTTCTTATGATAAGGGGATTTACCAAGGTGAACCCATTCCACGTATAACCAATGAACATGGACAATATAATTACTCTCAAAATGAGGAGTTTATGGACTATGATTTAGATGGTTATGACGATGAATTTGAAACACTAATGGAAGATATTAACCGAGGAACCTTTAATGTTGGTGGGAATGAAGAAGATACCTTCCAAAATTGAAACCATACCAGATTTGAAAAAATGGTTCATATTTTGGACAAAGAGTTATATCCGGGATGCGAGAAGTACTCCATTTTGTCATTTGTTATAAAATTACTGCATTTGAAGGTTTTTAACCATTGGACAAATAAGTCCATAGACATGCTGCTTGAGTTGATTAAAGATGTTCTTCCCGATGGTATGAATTTTCCAAAATTATACTACGAGGAAAAGACAATGCTACGTGAGATTGGGCTTGGATACATTCCAATTCACGCATGCAAGTAAGTAAAATAACATATCAACAAGTCCTTAGTATAACATTTATTCATACATTGTTAATCTTTCTCCTTTTTGCTGAAGGTATGATTGTGCCCTTTTTTGGCAAAAAAATTAAGGATTTAGAAGAGTGTCCAGTATATGCCGGGAATCAAGATGGAAACTTAATGATGGGAAGGGGAAGAAAATCCCACACAAGATTTTGAGATACTTCCCTATAAAATCGCGGCTGCAAAGACTTTTTATGTAAAAAAATTTGCGAAAGACATGCGGTGGCACAAGAAAAAACTTATTTCAGTAGAAGGTGAACTGTGGCATCCAGCAGATTCTATATCGTGGAAGGAGTTTGATAAAAAGTTCGAATGGTTTTCCAATGATCCAAGAAACATTCGTCTCGGACTAGCCATGGATGGATTCAATCCATTTGGAAATATGAGTTATTCATATAGCATGTGGCCGGTAATACCACTCCTTATAATTTGGCCCCTTGGATGTGCATGAAGGAGCCATTTTTCATTATGTCACTTTTGATTCCTGGACCAAAAGCACCAGGTAATGAAATTGATGTTTATTTACATCCTTTAATAGATGATCTTGTTGATTTATGGGAACAAGGAATTTAAACATATGACTCTTATATTGGGTGCAATTTCAACATGCATGCTTCTATTTTATGGACCATTAACCATTTTCATGCACTACAAAATCTTTCTGGATGGAGTACCAAAGGGTACATGGCTTGTCCAACTTGCAATGTAGATAGACGCTCGACTAGGTTGAGGAGTAAAATCTCTGACGTGGGGGAATCGTGCATTTCTCGGTCCTAATCATATGTATTACTAATATGCAACTTATTTTAATTTCATCCTCACATTTTTCTCATAATTTACTTCATATGGTTTATCTTGCCCTTGTAGGTGGAGAAAGAGTTTAGAATATGATGGAAAGGAGGAACTCCGTAGACCACCTAAGATCCTAAGTGGATCAGAAATTTTACATCATGTAGAATCAATAAATTTTGGGGATTTTGGTAAGCATCCGAAAAATGTAACTAGGAATAAAGAAAGAAAGCGAAAAAGGATATCAACTCCGTCCAACTCTAATTGGAAAAAGAAAAGTATTTTTTTCAAGCTACCATATTGGAAAATTTGAAGGTGAGGCATAAGCTCGATGTAATGCACATCGAGAATAATATATGTTTTAACATACTTGGGACATTACTAAATATTGAAGGTAAAAATAAGGACACGTACAAGGCTCAACAAGATTTAGAGGATATGAATATACGTAAAGAGCTGCACTTGAGACCACGGGGAGATAAGTTTGACAAGCCACAACCAGCCTTTTCTTTTTCCAAAAAAGAGAGACAAATTCTTATCCTTTATATGGTCTGTCAAATTCCCAGACGGATATGCATCAAATATTGCTAGATGTGTTAATACAAGTGATAGTAGCATATCGGGATACAAGACGCATGACTGCCATTTTCTTTTACAACGACTAATCCCTGCTAGAGTGCGAGGGAATCTTAATGACGATGTGGCAACAACATTAACTGAGTTGGGTGCATTCTTCAAGAATCTATATTGTAGGACAATAAAAGTGGATGACTTAAGAAAAATGGAGAAGGATATTGTAATTATCTTATGCAAGATTGAGACGATTTATCCATCGGCCTTCATTGATATTTGTGTTCACTTATGTGTTCATCTACCGCAAGAATCAATGTTTACAGTGATAGTAGTGTGCATACAAGCCAATCATGTATGATGACAAAGCACATACTTTGTAAATAATCTTATTTATTTATTAATAAAATATTCATTTAAGGCATATAATTATCTACATGGTGCTGTTTTTATAATATGTAAATAACCCATAGTTTTAAGCAATGCTTTTAGAATCATGATGAGATCATGATAATGAGATCTAAATTCTTAGAAAGCTTAAAAACTAAAATAGTTCCCAATTGTGGGATTACTAAAATAGGGATTAGTAAATCCGGATAGATTGGTACATATGTTGCTTGCTCATTGGATGAGGATGACTGATCTCATGGTCAGTTGTGTGGAGACACTAAAGCAAGTATGTAGGTGCTTATTGGAGAATAAGTTCACTGAACGTGACTCGCTATGGAATACCTAATGGAGTTTTACTCGCCTGTCAATAGGAATTCCTAATGTGATAGTAGTACATGTGATCCTTGGACTTGAGATCATCATAGTATCTTGTATGTAACAAATTATACTTTGACTAATTCCTTAAGGCCTTTTAAGGCATATATAGGGTATGCTTGGGTGTAATGAGGTACATATGGAGATAATGAATGATCAATAAAGAATCTACCACCTCTAGTAAAAGAGGAGATATGTCCTATGTGATTCGTTAAATGACAACCTAGGAATCCTTGGCCAAGGTAGAATGAAATTAGAAAGAGGTTTCTAATTTGCATTATTTGGAGTTGTGCATTTTCTAATCGAAATACATATGATTAAATAAATTAAGACTTGACAGTAAATCCATGTCTTATATTTAATTGGGATATTGTATGGTGGAAGGATTGAATTGTACGGTAACTATTAACTCACAGGTTCTTTTATGATTAATGTTGAAATCTATATTATCTGGAAAGTCGTTGATCGGTAGGGAAGCTTATCCCTATTGTAGAATAAATGTTATTTATTTAAATAGATTATTAGTTTAATTTGTTTATTTAAATAAGATTAGAATTGTTCTAATTGATTTATTCACAACCGGTTTAATATGGAGAACCTAAAGGGTCACACCATAAAAGGAAGAAGAATTATTTAAGAAGAAAATGGCATGATAGTAATAATGCATTAAGTATAATTAATTTAATCTATGATGATAGAATAAATTAAATAGCTTAATGTTTAGTATTTAATATTTTAGAAATATTAAATATAAATTAATAAGAGGAGTCTTATTAATATTATTATTATTATTATTATTTTAATTCTAAAGGAGTTTAGGAATTAATATAATATCAGTACTCTCTCTCAATCCTAATAAAGATTAGGATATAAATTAATTAAAAGTAATTAATTAATTAATTAATTAAATAAAACCGTATTTTAATTGGATTAGGAGGGTTAACCTAATATCTATATAAGAGAGTCTTATATCAGAAATAAGGTACGTGAATTTTTCAAGAGTTGGGAGTACACATATTCTATAGAGATAGAAACAAGGGTTAAGCCAATAACCCATCTTACTGAGTTCTTCATCTTCATTGGTGGATCACCGTTAGAGGCCAAACATTTGGGTGGCTGACATTGATCAAGGGAAGGAGCCACTACAGAGGAATCAAAGGAATCAAAGGAGTAGAACTTGTACCTGAGGAAGCTTGAATCTTCAAAGGTATAATTCTGTTTTTCTCCTTCTTAATTCACTGATAATTGATGCATAAGAATGATCATGGTAATGGGTTTGTATAAATTTTTGAAAACCTAGTTTTTACGCTTCCGCCCTATTTATGTGATTTGATTGCATGATTGCGTTACGTATAAACCCAACAGTGGTATCAGAGCCAATCTTGTGCTAATTATCAGTCTATGTGATTCCATACATATATGATATGCGATTGGATCGAGTTCTGGGCAACAAAAGTTTTTCAGATTCTGCGAAGCTGCGCCGGGTGCTATTCCTGGTTTTCATGCTGCGCAGCTGCGCCGTTTCCCTTTACATTCTTGGCGCAGCTGCGCCACTGGACAGGAACTGAATTTTTTTTTGTTTTATTTAAGTAAATGAATGGTTTATTTAATTAATAAAGGTTTAAAATAAAGATGTTTATTTTATATTAAATGAGATTTCAGAATTGCTAAAATTAAAGAGTTTAATTTGGAATTGTTTTTGAATGAAATAAAGGAGTTTATTTTTCCAAAAACAAAGTTTAGCAAACTTTTGTCCATTAACTGATATTAATACATATATGGAATGAATTTATTTTCATGAGATGAATAAGTTTTATTGATACGTATGATGATATGTATGGTAATAAAAGGGATTGATTATGGACTATGACCAATGTGATTGGATTTTATTTTGGTTGAATGCTTGAATGAATGGGTTTTATAAAATGGGGTCTGCGTACCTCGTCTTCTCTAGTTTTATTCTCGATGTAAATTCTATCTCCTTTCTATGTACTTCCCCTTGATTGCTGATCAAGGTTTCTATTTAATTTTAAATAGTTAATGTAATAGAGATAGTTAGAATTATTTTGAAGAAATTGGAGACCAAGGAGCAAGGAGCGCGTGAAGACTCATTTGTATGGAGCCAGGGTTTAAATGTAATAGTTATATTTAAATTTAAATTCTTGCACTCCTAGGTTTGACCTTTTGGTTCACTTGGTGGCTCTAGTGAACCAAACTAGAATAAAAGCCCATAATCAATCCGGGTAGAATATAGTATTCTATATTGCATGCTAAATATTATATATATTATATTTTATACAAACATGCTTCGCATGTTTAATAAAATGACGCGTATTTTATATATATATATATATGTGCATGCGCGCTAAAAAAAATGAGACAAATAATAACAAACCCCTCAAAGAAATATTATTAAGTCTGAAGCGTTCAAATGATATTTGGAATATCGAACGCCGCCTTCTAGCATGATTAGTTAATAGAGTATTAAATATTTAATATGAGTTTGTTGTGCTATCCACAAGGCGAGTATTGAATATTTAAGATGTTAATTAATCATATTTGATGCTTATCAAGAAAATTGAACGATCTAGTCTTGTTGTGCTATCCACAAGGACGAAAATTTTTCTTTTTTGAATTTATGGAAAGTGCTAGGCTGGACTTAACTTAAATCATTTTAGTTCGGATGTGCACACACATGACCATTATGATTTAAGAGGCAAAATAAAAGGAGTTACATGGTGATGTAATTGACAAGAGTTGTCTACCTATTTATTTGTATATCACTTGTTGTGCTATCCACAAGGTTATATACATTTGAAATGGGATCCTTAATCTCACTAGCAAATCTTTAATTAGATGTTGCCGAACTATATGAGTGAGGGTAATATAGTTTGATGAAAATAGTGGGAGATACCAATTTAAAATAAAGACCTAAATTTATTTTGGTATGCAAAGTTAATAAAATGAATGTTTGCTAAAATGTTGTCTTTTCACATGCAGAATTTTAAAAATGTCAAAATCACTAATCTCACTACGAAGCATACTTGATGCAAATAAGCTTACCGGCCCGAATTATGAGGACTGGCTAAGAAATCTGAGAATTGTTCTCACTGCTGAAAAGATTTCTTATGTCCTAAATTCCACTATCCCTGAATCTATTTCAGAAACAGCCTCTGAGGAAGAGATTGCCACTTTCAATAAGTGGCAAGATGATGCATTTGTGGCTCAATGCATCATGCTCGCATCCATGAATAACGAGCTTCAGCGTCAGCAAGAAAACATGGATGCTCCTACTATGTTGATTCACCTCAAGGAGTTGTATGGTGAACAAAGTAGGACTGCTAGATATGAGATATCTAAGGAGCTCTTCCGATTTCGGATGACCAAGGGCAAAGTGAACATAAAGGAACAAAAGAAATCTGATCCAGCTAGCAAAGGAATGTGCTTCCATTGCAAAGAGCCGGGACATTGGAAGAGGAACTGCAAGAAGTTTCTAGCAGAGAAGAAGCTTGGAGAAGCTTCGACTTCCAATCAAGGTTTGTTTATGATTGAAATTAATTTTTCTGAAAGTCATAATTCTACTTGGGTATTGGATACCGGCTGTGGTTCTCACATATGTAATACTGTGCAGGGACTGGTCAGAAGTAGAAAGCTGAACAAAGATGAGGTGATCCTACGAGTGGGAAATGGAGCAAAAGTTGCTGCATTAGCTGTAGGAACTTATTGTTTAGCAATGCCTTCGGGCAAATCCATTTATCTTAATAATTGTTATTATGTTCCGAATATTATTAAAAACATTATTTCAATTTCTGTATTAGATATGGAAGGTTTTGACGTTATTATAAAGAACAATGGTTGTTCTATTTATAAAGACGATGTTTTATATGGTATTGGAAATTTGCGAAATGGACTTTATACACTTGACTTACAAGAAAATATATTTCAAATTGAACAAATTAAGAAAAGGAAAAGAGATGATATTAATTATACCTATATGTGGCACTGTAGACTCGGTCATATCAATGAAACAAGATTGTCCAAGTTGCATAAAGATGGGCTACTCTAGCTATCTGATTATGAATCATATCCAACTTGTGAATCTTGTCTCATGGGTAAAATGACTAAATCTCCTTTTAGTGGAAAAGGAGAGAGAGTTACAGAGTTGTTGGCATTGATTCACACAGACGTTTGTGGACCTATGACAACAAGTGCACGGGGTGGGTATTCTTATTTTATTACTTTCACTGATGATCACTCAAGATTTGGATATGTGTATTTAATGAAATACAAATCAGAATCATTTGAAAAGTTCAAAGAGTTCAGAAGTGAAGTAGAGAAACAAACGGGCAAGAGTATTAAGATACTTCGATCAGATCGAGGTGGAGAATACTTAAGCAGTGAGTTTCTCAATTGTCTCAGAGAAAATGGTATAATCTCACAATGGACTCCTCCAGGTACACCACTGTTAAATGGAGTATCTGAAAGGAGAAATCGAACACTGTTGGACATGGTTCGATCCATGATGAGTTTTACCGACCTTCCAATTTTCTTCTGGGGATATGCCCTAGAAACGGCTGCATACCTACTTAACAAGGTACCTACCAAATCCGCCCTAAAGACTCCATATGAGATGTGGAAAGGGAGGAAACCAAATCTTAAGCATGTTAAGACTTGGGGTTGTCCAGCTTATGTCAAAAAGTTTGAAAATGATAAGCTACAGACTAAATCCGATAAGTATAGATTTGTGGGATTCCCTAAAGAAACCGTAGGGTATTATTTCTATCATCCAACTGATCAAAAGGTGTTTGTTGCGAAACATGCTACCTTCTTGGAGAAAGAGTTTATCCATGAAGGGGTCAGTGGGAGCAAGATATATCTTGAAGAAGTTCAAGAACCACAAGTTACCACGGACCAAAGTCAGGTACCTAACCAAGTAGAAGAACCTACTGTACCACACCCTGTTCGTAAATCTGGAAGAGTACCGAAGATACCTGAGAGGTATGGATTCGTTATAGAGGATGACGATGAGGTACACATCATGAATGATGATGATCCATTGAATTACGAACAGGCTATAAGTAATAAAGACTTAGGGAAATGGCTTGAAGCCATGAAATCCGAAATGGACTCCATGTATGAAAACAAAGTGTGGTCTTTGGTTTCACCACCTGAAGGTATTAAACCTATTGGGTGTAAATGGGTTTTTAAGAAAAAGACTGGAGCAGACGGAAAGGTAGAGACCTATAAGGCCCGACTGGTTGCAAAAGGTTTCAAACAAAGACAAGGAGTTGACTATGATGAAACCTTCTCACCAGTAGCCATGCTCAAGTCCATTCGGATTTTGCTTGCGATTGCAGCTTACAACGACTATGAGATCTGGCAGATGGACGTGAAAACGGCCTTCCTCAATGGGAAACTTGAGGAGGATGTGTATATGACACAGCCAGAGGGATTTATTTCAAAAGTTGGAATAAATCAAGTCTGTAAGCTACAACGATCCATTTATGGGTTGAAGCAAGCTTCTCGTAGATGGAACATTCGTTTTGATGAGACAATCAAAGAGTTTGATTTTATCAAAAACGAGGATGAACCATGTGTATACAAGAAGGTTAGTGGGAGCACAGTATCATTTCTTGTATTATATGTTGATGATATATTAATGATAGGGAATGACATTCCTATGTTACAATCCATTAAAATCTGGTTATCTAAAAACTTCTCCATGAAGGACTTGGGTGAAGCATCCTATATTTTGGGGATAAAGATCTATAGAGAATGATCTAAAAGGATGCTCGGCTTATCCCAAGGAACGTACATTGATACGATGCTAAAGAGGTTTAGCATAGAAGATTCCAAAAGTGGTCTCATGCCGATGAGCCATAGAATAAATCTCTCCAAGAAACAGGCCCCAAAGACACCTGAGGAGAGAGACCGTATGAGTAAGATCCCTTATGCTTCTGCAATAGGATCTATCATGTACGGTATGATATGTACTAGACTGGATGTTGCTCACGCACTTAGTGTAACAAGCAGATACCAGTCGAATCCAGGAGAAGAGCACTGGAAGGCAGTGAAAAATATCCTAAAGTACTTGAGAAGGACTAAAGATATTTTTCTTGTCTGCAGTGGGTCTGAATTAAAAATAGAGGGATTCACGGACTCAAGTTTTCAAACAGACCAAGATGACAGTAAATCTTTTCAGGGTATGTGTTTACCTTGAACGGAGGTGCAGTGAGTTGGAAGAGTTCCAAGCAGCAAACGGTTGCTGATTCAGTGATAGAGGCAGAGTATATAGCTGCAAGTGAAGCTGCAAAGGAAGCTGTTTGGATGAAGAAGTTCATAACTGAACTTGGTGTGGTTCCTAGCATTGGAGAAGCAGTTCCCGTATACTGTGACAACACCGGAGCGGTTGCACAGGCTAAGGAACCCAGGTGTCAACAGAAATCTAAACACGAGTTGCGGCGATTTCACTTGATCAGGGAGATCATTGAAAGAGGAGACGTCACCTTGGAGCGTGTAGACTCTCAAGACAACATTGCAGATCTATTTACTAAAGCTTTAACACAACAGCAGTTTGATCGTCACTTAGAGAAGATGGGTATGAGATACCATGGCGATTGGCTTTAGTGCAAGTGGGAGATTGATAGTAGTGTGCATACAAGCCAATCATGTATGATGACAAAACACATACTTTGTAAATAATCTTATTTATTTATTAATAAAATATTCATTTAAGGCATATAATTATCTACATGGTGCTGTTTTTATAATATGTAAATAACCCATAGTTTTAAGCAATGCTTTTAGAATCATGATGAGATCATGATAATGAGATCTAAATTCTTAGAAAGCTTAAAAACTAAAATAGTTCCCAATTGTGGGATTACTAAAATAGGAATTAGTAAATCCGGATAGATTGGTACATATGTTGCTTGCTCATTGGATGAGGATGAATGATCTCATGGTCATTTGTGTGGAGACACTAAAGCAAGTATGTAGGTGCTTATTGGAGAATAAGTTCACTGAACGTGACTCGCTATGGAATACCTAATGGAGTTTTACTCGCCTGTCAATAGGAATTTCTAATGTGATAGTAGTACATGTGATCCTTGGACTTGAGATCATCATAGTATCTTGTATGTAACAAATTATACTTTGACTAATTCCTTAAGGCCTTTTAAGGCATATATAGGGTATGCTTGGGTGTAATGAGTTACATATGGAGATAATGAATGATCAATAAAGAATCTACCACCTCTAGTAAAAGAGGAGATATGTCCTATGTGATTCGTTAAATGACAACCTAGGAATCCTTGGCCAAGGTAGAATGAAATTAGAAAGAGGTTTCTAATTTGCATTATTTGGAGTTGTGCATTTTCTAATCGAAATACATATGATTAAATAAATTAAGACTTGACAGTAAATCCATGTCTTATATTTAATTGGGACATTGTATGGTGGAAGGATTGAATTGTACGGTAACTATTAACTCACAGGTTCTTTTATGATTAATGTTGAAATCTATATTATCTGGAAAGTCGTTGATCGCTAGGGAGGCTTATCCCTATTGTAGAATAAATGTTATTTATTTAAATAGATTATTAGTTTAATTTATTTATTTTAATAAGATTAAAATTGTTCTAATTGATTTATTCACAACCGGTTTAATATGGAGAACCTAAAGGGTCACACCATAAAAGGAAGAATAATTATTTAAGAAGAAAATGGCATGATAGTAATAATGCATTAAGTATAATTAATTTAATCTATGATGATAGAATAAATTAAATAACTTAATGTTTATTATTTAATATTTTAGAAATATTAAATATAAATTAATAAGAGGAGTCTTATTAATATTAATATTATTATTATTATTTTAATTCTAAAGGAGTTTAGGAATTAATATAATATCAGTACTCTCTCTCAATCCTAATAAAGATTAGGATATAAATTAATTAAAAGTATTTAATTAATTAATTAAATAAAACCGTATTCTAATTGGATTAGGAGGGTTAACCTAATATCTATATAAGAGAGTTTTATATCAGAAATAAGGTACGTCAATTTTTCAAGAGTTGGGAGTACACATATTCTATAGAGATAGAAACAAGGGTTAAGCCAATAACCCATCTTACTGAGTTCTTCATCTTCCTTGGTGGATCACCATTAGAGGCCAAACATTTGGGTGGCTGACATTGATCAAGGGAAGGAGCCACTATAGAGGAATCAAAGGAATCAAAGGAGTAGAACTTGTACCTGAGGAAGCTTGAATCTTCAAAGATATAATTCTGTTTTTCTCCTTCTTCATTCACTGATAATTGATGCATAAGAATGATCATGGTAATGGGTTTGTATAAATTTTTGAAAACCTAGTTTTTACGCTTACGCCCTATTTATGTGATTTGATTGCATGATTGCGTTACGTACAAACCCAACATACAGGCCCTGTATGCTATTCGTGGATGTATCCAATTGAAAGGTACATAACTATATCTTTCTGGTTATCTATGACCTCTATAGTTGTTTCATACTTAAGTGCGTAATTTTTTGTTGAAGGTATCTATGCACTCTGAAAAAGTACGTAAGGAACAACGCACATCCAGAAGGATCATCTGCTGAAGGGTATGTCGCAGATGAATGTTTAACATTTTGTTCCTTGTACTTGCCACGAGTTGAGAGCAAGTTCAATAAAAAGGAATGTAATCATGATGGAAAAGTTAGAAAAGACGCTCTTTCTGTCTTTTCCAAAATGTTAAACCATTAGGTGGTTTTCTTTTTTATTATGCTGATTCTAGTGAGATTCAAATAGCTCATTGGTATGTCTTGAATAATTGTGAAGACGTGCAACCTTATATTGAGTAAGTTAGACATTTTATCAATAAATTATTCAAATAATTATTGCTTCATACTAGTTTTTTGTACTAATATTATTCTTGTAGGGAATGTGAGGAGGAATTGAAACTAGATTACCAAAACAACATCGAATTGGAAAAAAGATTTCCTCAGTGGTTTAAAAAGAAGGTAAAATATGTTTTCTTGCCCTTTTAAAGTTGTTTGTTTCTATTTGAAAGACAATGATTAATTTAATTTTTTTTCCTCAAATAGATTCAGCATCTTTGGAATACCACATCAAATGTCATTAGTGATCAACAATTTGCATTAGCACGTGGTCCAAATTTATGAGTATGGAAATATAAAGGATGCATTGTAAATGGAGTAAGGTTTCTTGTCAAAGATCGTGACAATCGTAGGCAAAGCAAAAATAGTGGAATATCATGTAAAGGAGAACGCGATGGGAAAAGTATTGACTTTGATGGCTTATTAAATGATATTATCAAAATAGAGTATGGAAAAGTGTATAATGTGTTTATATTTTCTACTGAGTTGTTTGATTTAGCTAATCGGCGCATGGGTATTAAGAAGGATACACACTTTACAAGTGTAAATGTAAGTAGCACATGGTATAGAAACGACCCATACATATTAGCTTCTCAAGAAAAATAAGTTTTTTTTGTTGATGATTTGAAATTAGGCGGCAACTGAAAAAATTGTTCAAAGGTTTAACCACCGACACGTATTTGATGTTCCGAAGGATGAAATGGACGAGATTAAAGAATATACCACTGACAATGTTGTTAACCTTGCTTATGACTCAACCTATATTGACATTGTTGTTCAGGATCAGGATATAGGGCCAATAGAAAGAGTTGACATTGATCTAGAAACAATAAATAATAGTGTCTTAAGACAAAGAACTCAAAAAATTAACATAGAAACAAATATCTTATTGGATGGAGACATAGATGATGATGTCGATGATGATGATGATGATTTTGAGGAGGATGAATTTGATGAGGGGTATAGTGAGGATGATACACTTGTAGATTATCGTAGTGAGGAAGAACAAAGTATGGAAGAGGAAGATGATCAGAACTAGCATCAAATAAGGCATGCCTTTCATCTTATCAAAGTTAAAACATTTGAATGATGCTATTTCGATTCTCCTACCATGTAATTGCTTTCTCACTCTGTCTTTATCTTCAACCCTAATTCATAAAGATTTTAATAAAAATTTCTGTAGTTTGTTCTTATATATACATATATCACTACTTACAAATATATACATAGATGAATGCTTGTTTATTGTATTATATATTTATGTGGCATGTGTTAGATCTTAAATATATTGAGGTACAACTAACAATTTAGGGGTATTTATTGATTGATGACAATTTAGGGGAATCATTGCCAGTGATGCTACAATGACTTTAGGAATTGCTCTTGATATGGCCAAAGATCATCTTCTTACTGCTGAGAGCAAAGGCATGTATTTACAAACTATTTCTTGAAAATACTACAAACATGGAAATATATCTTATTAAGATTTCTTTATCCCATTAAGAATTTCTCACTTAGAAAATGCAGATTCTATCTTCATGCTTGCAAAGCAAGGTCCCAAGATAAAAGGGCAAGTGCAACAAGAGCTGTTGCCTCGGGATTAGTTTTGGTCTCCAAAGCATGTGGAAATGATGTGCTAAGGTACGTATCAGTCAAGTACTTAGATATACTTTATCTGATCATAAGTTTGGAGTTTTCAAAATTTTAAATGGTTGGAACTTTTTGAAAGTATCAAGTTCTAGATGATTGGGTGGGAGTTATACTAGGATGAGTGATCCACTACCTTGTGCAATGCTTAAAGGTGCGGTTGATTATTTTAAAGATTGTGTATTTGTATATTAAGCCCCCCACTTGGTGTGGAGCTGGATAAATGCCTGTTTAAATCTTTAGAGATAAACCCAATGCTAAACCTGTTTGACTCTTAAAATTGAGTTATACCAAAAGTGGCCTTTATAGAAAGTTATCTTTCAATTTGGTGATATAAGTCTTAGATTAAAGGTGTCTGCAAAGGATATTTTGCATGCTGTTTGGGTATTCCATTAATGAGTTGTGTGTGTATGTGTATGTGATGGGGGACGGGGGGTAGGTAGGGAGACTGTTGGCCATGATCATGCATGTATAATTTTCACATAAGGTTTATACCACTATTTATATGATGTGGGAATTCTTCGTACATTATAGTGCATCATATGTTATGTTGGTAATTTCACCAGGTATGCTTTGTATTTTATACAGGTTGACATTCTGGTTGTCGAATTCAATTATGTTGAGAACAATTGTAAGCCAGGCTGTTAGGGAAATATCACTTATTGGACCACACAACAAAAGTAGTGGTGGTGGAAATGGGTCTGATGAAAGATCTTTAAGGAAATGGGATAAGTCATCTCCTTCTGCGGAAGACAAGAGTAAATCAAGAGAAGAATTTGATGACTGGGAGGATCCAATAACATTTACCATTTCACTAGAAAAGGTTGAATCTTGGATCTTCTCTCGGATCGTTGAGTCAGTGTGGTGGCAGGTTGCTTGCTAGTTCTTCTTTGACCTGCTTTTGTTTGAGTTTCTTTAAATAGCAATTTCTGCTCAAGTGTGATTCCTTAACATATCTGATTTTCATTTGCCTTCTGCAGACCCTGACTCCGCATATGCAGCCTACAGTTGCAAAGAGCAGTAGAACCATGAGTTCAAGCTCAAGGAAAACTAATGGAAGTAGATATGTACTGGGTGATCAAGAGCAGGGGAATTTTTCTATAGAACTTTGGAAGAGGGCTTTCAAGAATGTTTGTGAAAGGCTTTGTCTGATTCTTGTCGGAGGGCATGAGTGTGGCTGCTTACCTGTGTTAGCTATATTGGTATATGACGATGAATTAGAATTTTATTCTTGAATGTGCTCTCAATCATATCACATGGGATATGTGTATTTACTAGGTGGACCTATCAGTTGATACTCTTCTAGTTTGGCTATATCAGTTGACTGCCGGTCCTGTACTATATTTGGACTTGAAAGCATGTTGGTACATTTTACATTACCCTTAGAGAGAAGGCCACTAAATCTGCATCGTGGATGATTTGAATATAATTAAATGTTTAATGTGTTTCTTTTCGTGTTCTGTGTCTGATCCCATAACTGATTCTAAAATCCTCCCAGTACCTTTCGGGAGATCAAGTTTTGGGTCTGGCGCACAACTAAAAAATGTTGTGAGTAGTAAAACATCTTACCATGTTATGATATATGTCGTGTTTTATCCATCAATATGCTGGTAACAATTATTTTCTGCTGTGGTATTACTGAGCTTCTAACCAAAATTTTCTATCAATCAATCATGAAGAACGTAATTTTCAGTTATCTAATTTAAGGATCTTGACTCTTTTTATATTTGGTACTAGATTGGTAACTGGTCAAGATGGCTTACGGATCTCTTTGGCATTTAAGATAATGACTCCCTTGAAGATACTGATAATCTTCGTGATGATAAGAGGTTGGAATTTGATACATCCTATAAGCCTTTTCGTCTCCTTAATGCATTGAGTGATCTCATGATGCTTCCATTTGAAATGCTTGCTGATACCGCTACAATAAAAGAGGTTAGTCTTTCTAACTCAAGTTTCTTCATAAAATATTTAAATGGTTTGCATCATTTCCTTGAATGACTGTTTACATATCTGATATTTTGAAGGTTTGCCCGACATTTTCTGCACCATTGATCAAGAGGGTTTTTAACAATTTTGTTCCAGACAAGTTCTGTCTAGATCCATTTTCGGATTCGGTCTTGATGCCCTGGATTCTGAGGTTGGTATATACCTTGAGAAAAAGGTTAAAACTTCTAGCAGCACACAGATAGCATAGACATAGCAGACATGGCAGCAGCACAGATACAGACAAGTATACAGGGAGCAATAGCAGAAGTAGTAGCAGCACAGACAAGCATAGAGGGAGCTGCAGCAGCACAGACATCACCAGCAACAAAACATCAGCTCCCCAGCAGCAACAATGCCCAGAACAAGCACATGCCCAATGATGGAACAGATCCCAACAGTAGCAAAACATGGGCAACAAAGCCCAACAACAGTAGAAACAGTAGCAACAAGAGTAGCAGTTGAAGTAGAACCAAAACATCAATAGCAGAAACTAGCAGCGAGCAACATAGCAGAGTAGTGTTGAGGCAGCCAACCATAGCACCAGCAGCACAACAGTTGCAGCACAAACCAGAACAGCAAAACCATGCGGACAACCCAGAACCAGCTCAACTAGCAGTGCCACCAAGACCACAATAGTAGAAACCGCAGCAGCAAGTGTGGTAAATCATGTACTAGATGATTTAAAAATATTTGAGTTTTTTTTGTATTTCTACCATAATTTATTATGGGGTCATTGAGCCACAATTTATTTTGTTTGTAAAATAATTTCAACATTCGTAATATAGCAGGTTTGTGAATAATGAATTTGGCAACGTTTTATCAAAAACTATTTCGTTACCAAAGCAGTATACCACGAAGGATCTACCAACAACTTTTCCTAATTTTAGCAGCACATTTTCGTTCGTAATGACTTTAAAATTCAATTTTTTTGGCAACAAAAAGTTAACCTAATTACAACGTGGAGGATATTATTGCTTTAAATAAAAGAATAAGGCAATATTTATATCGTTGTAAATCATAATAATTTTCGTTTCACATATAAAGCAAACGACAACATATAGTGTCGTTGCTAAATGACAACGTTCGTTGCTATCGAAATACAATCAGCATCGTATAATATTGTTGTTACTTGATCATAATTATCTAGAACAAAACCAATGACAACAAATAATTTTATTGCAAATTAATATATGACCGATTTATTATGCGCATTTAGCAACGAACATCGTTGCCAAAAAGTATTCAATCAGAAATGAAAGTCAGTTAAGGTAACAATTTTCATACTGTTCAACAACGACAAATATTATTTGCAAATGTGTATCAAACGCAACGAATTTCATTTTTGTTGGCACAAAAAAAGATTCTTTTCGTTGCCAATTAGGCGGATTTTGCAATGAAAGTTGTTTTTTAGTAACAATTTCTTAATAATTTTGTTACAAAATATTTCGTTGCAAAATGATATATGATTGTACACGAAAACAAATTTCGTTGCAAAATATCTCAATTTCAGCAACAACAAAAAACAATACGTTACTAGACAATTAGCAACACTCATTGCGCAACGAATTGTCCAACGACTAAAAAATCATTGCAAATGACCTTTAGCAACGACATTTCACACATTTAGCAACGATTACCGTTTGTTGCAAAATCGCCATTTTTTTGTAGTGCATTTTGCTAATTATCGAATATGATGATTTCATATGTGTACGAGTATGTGATTGGATCGAATTTTTTGGGCAAAAATTAATTTTCTGGTTCTGCTACGCGGCGCGACCGCGCTACATCCCAGTTCATTTTGGGTGCGGCTGCACCTCTTTACAGATTTTGAATTTTTTTTTATTTATTTCAATTACAATAATAGGTTTATTTTGAATTGGAATATGATTAAAAATAAAAGTTTTTTTTAACTTTGAATTGGATTCCACGTTAATTAGAATAAAGTAGTTTATTCTGTTTTGGAATAAGATTCCATATTTCCTAGAATAAAAGAGTTTATTCATATATGGAACAGGACTCCATGTTTCCTAAAAATAAAGATATTTGTTTTGATAAGGAATATGATTCAACATATTTTATTTTCCCAGTAATTTAAGTTAAAATAAAAGAGTTTATTTTAAACTTGAAATTTGATTCCTTGTTAATTAAAATAAAGGAGTTTATTTTGATTTGGAATTTGATTAAAAATAAAAGAGTTTATTTTTATTCAAAAATGGATAAAATAAAATAAAGAAGTTTATTATGATTTAAATTTTGATTAAAATAAATGAGTTTATTTCGTTTCAAAATTGGATTTCATGTAAACTTTTAATTGCCCATTAAATGATATCAATACATATATGGATTGGTTTTCTTATTCATGAGATGAATATTATTTATTGATGCATATGGTTATATGTATAATAATAAATGTGGTTGATTATGGACTATTGACCAATGGATGATTGAATTTCAATTTGGATGGATGCTTAAATTAATGGGTTTTATAAATGGGGTATGCGTACCTCGTCTTTTCTAATTTTTCTTTATGTAAATTATATCTATCTCCTAAAATTACTTGAAGAATTGGAGACAAATGAGTAAGGAGCGCTTGTAATGGAGCAAGGTTTAAATGTAATAGTTATATTTAAATTTTATTCTTGCACCCTAGGTTTGACCTTTTGGTTCACTTGTAGCTCTAGTGAACCAAACTAGAATAAAAGTTCATAATCAATCCGAGTAGAATATAGTATTATATATATATATATATATATATATAATATAACGCGTATTATATATATATATATATATATATATATATATATATATATATATATTTGTGTGTTTGTGTGTGTGTGTGTGTGTGTGTGTGCATGCACGCTAAACAAGATGAGACAATTAATAACAAACCCCTCAAAGAAATTATATTAAGTTGTAACGTTCAAAAAATATTTGGAATATCAAATGTCGCCTTCTAGCATGATAAAATAATAGAGTATTAAATATTTAATATGAGTTTATTGTGCACACACAAGGCAAATATTAAATATTTAATTTTATTTTTGTCTTAAAAATTCTTATAATCATCCTAGGTTATAAAACGACTAATAAACACATAACACATAATATTAATAATAAAAATCTATTTTATTAATTACTAATTTTTTAAACTTAACTTTTTGGACAATCCGATTTTTCGGGTTGTCACATTAAGAAACTCACATTCAATTCATAATATGAATGAAGTTAGGAAACTTGCCTTTAGCACAACTATAACATACTATTTACGCTATACGGCTCTTTGCAATCCCTATATATCACATAAGGATAACACATACCAATTAGTCATATATTTGACTTACACATTAGTTTGACTTAACTTTAGTTCTTATGGTTCGCGATTTATAACTTAAGTTTACGCAACCAAACTTTCTTTATCATCTTTCAGCATTACGACATTCGGAAATGTCACAAACCCTATAATCATCTATTATAAGGGTTTTACGTTAACTCATTTTCATATCTTACAATGTCCGGTTTATTTTATTCAGAACATTTTACATGTTATTATAATTAACTCGATTTTTCGACGTTTATACGTCCTTCATCAACTTCCATTACTCTACGTTCAAACCATACACGCGTGTGTATGCTAAGCATGTTTAACTTACGCGTACACTAACTATATTGTTGGTTTAAGTGTTTAACGCTTACATTGTTTAACCTTTAAACTTCCATTCAACCTTTACTTAAGGTTTTAATCACTCTTTAAAGTGATATATTAAGTGAACTTTAGGTTCATAAATGTTCTGTAATCTTTCCCCAAGCTTTGAGCTGTAAAAAGCTCATCACTAGGTCTTGCCTTGCACCGGTATTGTGTTGCCCGAATACAGTTCAAATGATGGCGCTGCTGAGCCGGGACTTAGCCTTGGAGCCGGCGTTGCCATTCAAGCCTTGGTCGACGCTGCGGCGCCAGGCCTTAAACTCAGAAAATTTTTTAAGTGTTCTAACACAGTTGAGACCCTAACTTCGCAATCTCATAAATTCTTCGTTCCAACTCAGAATGAATCCATTCTTGAGCCTATTTCTTGCTCCCATTACATACTATAACTTCATCGGACAGAATAATTTTCAAAATTAGTTAACAAGCCTAAATCAGGGCTCAAAAGTCCTACCTCGCTTAGTTTTTCAACTTCGCGTTAAATTTTCATTTCTCCGTAACTTACTCATCCGAACCCGGAATGAGTTCGTTCTTGAGTCCACGACTCACGCTTTTCATGTTCTCTAACATTCTTATGAAACCCTGATTATTTGGGATCATTAACTTACTTTCTAAATTCATGCTAAAATCATACCGAAATCAAATTTTTTCCATAACTTTGTTATAGCTTATTCTTAATATGTTCCTTTTGGAACATTTCTTACACTTCTATATCTCCTAACCAAGCGTATATCAACAAATATATATACGATGATTTTAAACTTGTCCATCAACAACAAGCTCTAAGATGGTTTTCAATTTATCCATCGTTCGTTCTTCGTGTTCTTCGTTCGTTCTTCGTTTTACATCATTATTTTTATTACTATTTAACCTTTACATGCATATTATTGTTTTAAGTCCACTAATTCTTCCATATTACCTCACATAGTTCATATAATTCATCTGAATCATTCAACTATAAACAAATTCATAAATCAGATGAAAAGCTTTAAAAAGAAATTGATGAACTAAACTTCAAATTCTTATTACTTACATATTTCTATGGTTAAACCATATCAATATCATTTCTTATCATCGTACACTTCCATGTTCTTAAGTTATATGATTTTTACATATGAAACCTAAAGAAAAATATATTAAAACTAGGTTTTGGTATTACCTTCTTCTTGATTCTTCTTCCTCTTGACAAAGCTTGCAATTTGCTAGCTTTTCTCTTCCTTATTCTTCTTCAATCCGAGCCCTCTAGCTCTCTCCCTCTCTCTCTCTCTCTCAATATTGCTCTTGAATGTTTTAGTTGAAATAAACTAACACATTAAGAAAATAGTATAGCTTTTATAAAGAAAGCAAGACTTAGGGTAGAATGGTCCTAAAATGACTTTGCTCTCCTTACGAATTGGTCACTTAACTTAGGGTCTTGATTACTCAGCACCTTTAGGTTTGCATAACTTACAAACCACCCCCTCATTTTCCACCACATATTTAAATTTTGAGTCATTATTTTGATAGTAGTGTACATACAAGCCAATCATGTATGATGATAAAGCACATACTTTATAAACAATTTATTTATTTATTAATAAGATATTCATTTAAGGCATTTAATTATCTACATGGTGCTGTTTTTATAATATGTAAATAACCCATAATTTTAAGCAATGATTTTAGAATCATGATGAGATCATGCTAATGAGATCTAAATTCTTAGAAAGCTTAAAAACTAAAATAGTTCCCAATTGTGGGATTACTAAAATGGGGATTAGTAAATCCGGATAGATTGGTACATATGTTGCTTGCTCATTGGATGAGGATGACTGATCTCATAGTCATTTATGTGGAGACACTAAAGCAAGTATGTAGGTGCTTATTGGAGAATAAGTTCACTGAACGTGACTCGCTATGGAATACCTAATGGAGTTTTACTCGCCTGTCAATAGGAATTCCTAATGTGATAGTAGTACAAGTGATCCTTGGACCTGAGATCATCATAGTATCTTGTATGTAACAAATTATACTTTGACTTATTCCTTAAGGCCTTTTAAGGCATATATAGGGTATGCTTGGGTATAATGAGTTGCATATGGAGATAATGTATGATCAATAAAGAATCTACCACCTCTAGTAAAAGAGGAGATATGTCCTATGTGATTCGTTAAATGACAACCCAGGAATCTTTGGCCAAGGTAGAATGAAATTAGAAAGAGGTTTCTAATTTGCATTATTTGGAGTTGTGCATTTTCTAATCGAAATACATATGATTAAATAAATTAAGACTTGACAGTAAATCCATGTCTTATATTTAGTTGGGACATTGTATGGTGGAAGGATTGAATTGTACGGTAACTATTAACTCACAGGTTCTTTTATGATTAATGTTGAAATCTATATTATCTGGAAAGTCGTTGATCGCTAGGGAGGCTTATCCCTATTGTAGAATAAATGTTATTTATTTAAATAGATTATTAGTTTAATTTATTTATTTAAATAAGATTAGAATTGTTCTAATTGATTTATTCACAACCGGTTTAATATGGAGAACCTAAAGGGTCACACCATAAAAGGAAGAAGAATTATTTAAGAAGAAAATGGCATGATAGTAATAATGCATTAAGTGTAATTAATTAAATCTATGGTGATAGAATAAATTAAATAGCTTAATATTTAATATTTAATATTTTAGAAATATTAAATATAAATTAATAAGAGGAGTCTTATTAATATTATTACTATTATTATTATTTTAATTCTAAAGGAGTTTAGGAATTAATATAATATCAGTACTCTCTCTCAATCCTAATAAGATTAGGATATACATTAATTAAAAGTAGTTTACTTAGTTAATTAAATAAAAACCTATTCTAATTGGATTAGGAGGGTTAACCTAATATCTATATGAGTCTTATATCAGAAATAAGGTACGTGAATTTTTTCAAGGGTTGAGAGTACACATCAATACTTATATATAAAGGCATCACAAGCGATCCTTTAGATTTCATAATTGGGTGAGTCAACTCACTTAATTTGAAATTCATTTGGCTTCCAATTTGATTTCTAACCGAGTTAACTCAATTAATTTGGAATCAATTAATTAATTAACACACTCAATTTTAATAAAAGCATTAATACAATTGATATTAATAAAAGCATTAATACAGAAAAAATTGTGCATTGATTTTGTTAATATCAAAACAGTTTCAGAATTTGTGCATTAATTTTATGCAATATTCAGCTTCCTCTTCAATCCATCAGTTGCCTTTCAAAATAGTTTCAAAATTTGTGCATTGAATTTATGCCTGATTCAGCTTCCTCTTCAATCCATCGGTTGCCATTTCCAGTTGCCTTTCAAAACAGTTTCAGAATTTGTACATTGAATTTATGCCTGATTCCGCTTCCTCTTCCAATCCATCAGTTGCCTTTTCCAATCCATTGTTTTTTCTTTTTCTTTTCTCTTCCAAATAGCAGCATGTATATACAGGTATTAACAAAAAACACTACAAAATTGTAGCAACCTCAAATTGATAGGCTCAATGTCTAAGGTTACAACGAATGCGCAATCGGAACCGTTGCGGGCTGCAAAACGTAAATGTTAGTATAACAAATTCCTTTTTAAGTTATGTATAGGTAATATATTTTTCATTGTGCATCATTCTCGGACAGTACTCAGCTACCGAGTACAAATTACATGATAAGAAATGAGGCCTACTATAGTTTGC
Organism: Panax stipuleanatus; assembly: GCA_020205555.1. NCBI lineage: Eukaryota > Viridiplantae > Streptophyta > Magnoliopsida > Apiales > Araliaceae > Panax > Panax stipuleanatus. The sequence goes on from CM035121.1 coordinate 90,776,392, forward strand.
ATAAGAAATTATGTATCAAAAGTTATCCTGATGCTAATATGGTACTTTCAGTTTTTATTAACATGCCAACATATAAAAATGATAATTAGGCTATCTTGAATCTGAAATGCAAATAGCTAGATTATATGATAGGCATTGGGTTTGCTCAATATTTATATGACTTTCTAAAATTATCAATGAGTGATTGGTAACGTGTAATTAAACATATATCATGCTCTATGATGTACCTCTTGAGGCCGATCCTGACTTGATTAACAATGAATTTCTAAAATTAACAATAACAGATATCATGCTCTATGATGTACCTCTTGAAGCCGATCCTGACTTGATTAGTTCTGAACGTACTTGGCATCCAGTTTTCGTTGATATGAATGATCTGTCCCAAAGTCTAACAGCACAACTACCACATTGTCAGGGTAAGAATATTTGTTAGTCGTACATGTAAGTTATGATTTTGTCATAATTATCATTTTTTTCATCTTAGCATGTTAGTAAGCATCAGAAGTTGCCCTAATGCTAATATGGTTAAGTCAGTTTTAAATAATATGCCAACATGTATAAATGATAAGTATACTATCTTGAGCCTAAAATGAAGATAGATAAATTATATGATAAGCATTGAGTTTGGTAAATTTTTATGTTAATTCCTTAATTTATCAATGACTTATTGGTGATTTGTTAATTAAACAGATATCATGCTCTATGATGTACCTCTTGAGGCCGACCCTGCCTTGATTAGTTCTGAACGAACTTGGCATCCAATTTTCGTTGATACGAGTGCTCCACCACAAAGTTTAACAGCACAACTACCACATTGTCATGGTAAGAATATTTGATAGTCATACATGTAAGTTATGAATTTGTCATAATGTCTTTAAAATCTGATTGCTATTTTGCGTATGAAATAAATTTAATGCTTCATGAAATACCTGTGAATGTGCACTTGACATTCAGTGAGAAAAATAAATTCCAAAAGGAAATGCACTCTTTTTTCAATGTGGTTCTGACAGATACTCCACAACAACAAACACGTGATAACGGTGAGCATATTGTGATATTAACACAATAAATAGTTGTTGTATTAGACCTGTAACAAAATACAAAAATTAGTATGTATGCTAAAGAAATATTATTATGCATTTTGCTATTACAAGTGGTTAGCATATTGTGATATTAACACAATAAATCTGTCATATATTACTCCTATAGAATAATACATAAATTAAAATGTATGCAAATGAACTCTAATTTTGCAATTGCAGTTGGAACCGAAGGTAATGATGGCCTAAATGTCTGTAATCCCATATTTGAATATCACAACCGCAACAACAATTTCCAGGACAATCAAAGAAAACATTCCCCATGTGAGTTTATATTCATTTTTACACAATGTGCATACATATTTGATGAGTAACAATGAATTCCAATTGCCTATAAAAAATAAAGTGAATATAGTTTACTGTTTCTACAAATATTTCATAATTGATTTTGAGTGGCCTTTTTAGTAATTTGTTTTATTGGTATTGTACCAGGTAACAAGTACGAGTCTACAAGGATGCGTAACCTCATTAACAAAAAAAACAATTGTTTGGTACGTATATGAAATTATTATCTCAGAATGACATAAATACGAAGAAAATTTTTGTGGATGGTGCTATAAAAATTTTAACTACATAGTGCATGTGTAGTATAAAAAGTCTCCATGCTTGCAGGTCAGACTTCTGAGATTCTAAATATAGGAGAGCCAAACCGTGAGTGTGAAAATTGTGAAGCTATTATGTGGATGTATGAACAATCAGTGACACAACAACGGGAACAAGGTTCTACATTTACATTGTACTGCAATCAGGGAAAAGTACAGTTACCTTTACTACAACCAAGTCTTATAGAATTACACCATTTATTGGATGGGATAGAAGAACAATGTGTTGATTTTCGACGGCATATACGTTTATATAACAATATGTTTGCATTTACTTCTTTGGGAGGCAAGATAGACACAAGTTGCAATAATGGAGGAGGTACATATGTGTTCAGAATGATTGGACAATCTTATCATCGAATAGGCTCCTTATTTCCTTCGGAGGGAAAAAGTCCTGTTTTTGCCCAACTCTACATGTATGATGAGGAAGATGCTTACTCAGGCAGGCTTAATTTCGCTATCCGTGAAGACTCTGTAAATCAAAATATAATACAAGCACTTACTAAAATGTTAGTTCGGGATAATGAGATGGTCAAAATTTTTAGACAGTTAAGAGAGCGATTTTGCGAAACAGACTACATGGCGATAAATCTAAGGCTGCTAGCAGATCGGCTTACTGATGGTCGAGAAATCAATATCCCGACAAATGCATATGAGTTTGCGGCATTGGTTCCCAACGATGATTTAACCAACTCAAGGGATATTATTGTGGAGTATAAAAGCAAAAAACTGAAACGAATATTAGACATTCATCCCAGTTTCATGGCTTTACAGTACCCATTGTTGTTTCCATTTGGTGAAGATGGTTTCAGACCCAATATTTTACATCGATCACTCGCATCTCCACTACCGAAAAAAAGATCAACCATGACAATGAGAAGTACTATGCATTTAGATTGCAAATTCGTGTAAATGAGGGTCAGTCATTGGTTAGAGGAGGACGTTTGTTTTTATAATTTGTAGTGGATGCCTGGTGTTGCATTAAACATGGACGGCTACTCTGGGTTCTTGCTAATCAAAAAACACTACGATCTGAAGTCTATAATAACATTGTAGATTGTGTGAACAGAGGAGATACTGATGCATCTACTGTTGGCAAGCGTATTGTTCTACCTGCATCTTATACTGGCAGCCCACGATTCATGCAACAAATTTATCAAGACTGCTTAGCAGTGTACCGTAAACTTGGCCATCCAGATTTATTTATAACATTTACGTGCAACCCCAAATGGCCCGAAATTGGAAATTTGGTACACAAGATTCGTAACTAAGATGCCTCAGGTGAGGCCTGACATCATATCCAGAGTTTTCAAGATAAAGGTAGACTTACTAATAGAAGATTTGACTAAGAACAATATCTTTGGGCGTGTAATTGCAAGTAAGAAAGCTTATACTTACAAAATTTACAAATACCAATTTTTACCTTAAAGAAATAATTATTGTTATTTTTTTTGATGTCTCATATAACAGTTGCATACACAATAGAATTCCAAAAACGGGGACTTCCACATGTTCACATAATTGTTTGGTTGGCAGAGGCCGACAAATGCCACACTGCTCAAGATATTGACTTAGTAATTTCAGCTGAAATTCCAGATAGAGAGACTGATCCTTTGGCATACGAAGCAGTGTCACAATACATGATTCATGGCCCCTGTGGTCCATGCAATCAAAATTCTCCTTGTATGAAAAATAACAAATGTTCAAAGCATTTTTCAAAGAGTTTTATGTCAGCCACAACAATGGATGAAAATGGTTTCCCAGTATACCGTAGACGTGATGATGGAAGGAAAATCACACGTAACGGAATACAAATTGACAACAAGTAAGATTATCTTCATATTAAAAAAATATTTTAGCTTTTATTATTATATACCTTTGACCAACAATTACTGTTCTAACAGGTTTATTGTACCATATAACAGAGGTTTACTTATCAAATATCAAGCCCATATTAATGTGGAATGGTGCAATAAAGGTCGGCTGATAAAGTATTTATTCAAATATGTGTCGAAAGGTCAAGACATGGCTACAATGGTGCTTGAATCTAAAGATAATAAACAAGTAGAAACTACATCTCAGCTACCACATTCAAATCCTAATGATGAAGTGCAGAATTACCTAGCTTGCCGATACATATCATGTTCTGAATCATGTTGGCGAATCTTTGATTTCCCAATTCACTATCGCAAGCCTGCAGTCCAACGTTTATATTTTCATCTACAAAATGAACAACAAATATGCTTCAATGAGAACGAAGAATTGCCAGCAATACTTGACCGTAGTGACCCAACAAAAACAATGTTTATGCAGTGGATGGAGTGCAATAGACACTACAACAGTAGTCAAGATTTAACATTTGTTGAATTTCCCGAACATTAAGATGGGACCAACAAAAAAGAACATGGGTGCAAAGGAAAAAATCAATACCAGTCATAGGGCGGATGGTTTATGCCCATCCAACCTGCGGAGAGCGATTTTATTTAAGAATGTTGTTGAATGTGGTGAGGTGTTACAACGTATGAACAAATTAGAACCGTTGATGGAATACTTTACAACACTTTCAAGGAAGCATGTTACCATCGAGGATTGTTAGAGTCGGACAATGAATGGCATGCGGCATTAAGTGATGCAACAGTACATCAATCAGGTCAGCAATTACGGGCATTATTTGTCACAATTTTGTTATTCTGTGAGCCATAAAATGTTTTAGAATTGTGGCTCAAACATTGGAAGGATTTATCTGATGATGTTCAATACATGCAAAGGAAAATCTACAACATGCCAAACTTGATTCTGTCCAAAAGAACGTGTGCAGTCTTTAGCCCTTTATGACATCGACTTATTACTGCGTAAAAATGGTAAGACCATATCAGACTTCCCAACCTTACCATCATTTGATGTTGACCTGTTGCAACAATTTAATAACAGGTTATTGTATGAGGAAACAATGTATGACAGAAATTCATTGGCATCTGAGAGTGCAAGTTATATTAACATGCTTAATGAAAAACAACGAGAAGTGTTTGAGGCTGTCCTTCAATCAGTTGAAAAAGAAGGTGAGCTATTTTTTGTCTATGGTCATGGAGGTACAGGCAAAACCTTCTTATGGAAAAGCATCATTGCAAAGTTAAGATCAGAAGGCAAGATCGTGTTACCAGTTGCTTCTTCCGGCATTGCTTCATTGTTAGTAGAGGGCGGTAGAACAGCTCACTCACGGTTCAGGATTCCATTAAAGATAGATGAAAATAGCAGCTGTGATATAAAACACAATACTATGCTAAGTGAACTAATTTGTCTTACAAACTTGGTTATCTGGGACGAAGCTCCTATGAATCACAAATTTGTGTTTGAGGCGGTTGACAGAAGCTTTCGAGATATACTTCAAAAGATAGATCCAAACTCAATGAACAAACCATTTGTAGGAAAAATAATTTTGTTAGGAGGTGAGTTCCGCCAAATTTTACCTGTGATACCTAAGAAGGGAAGAGAAGAAATTGTAATGTCCTCAATCAACAGATCATATTTATGGGAAAGTTGTAAGGTTATCAAATTAGAGGAAAATATGAGAATTGAGGCAAATGTGCCACCTCTAACAATTGGGGATCGAACTGTTGCATTCCGAGATTGGGTACTTAATATTGGGGATGGCAAAGAGCCTTCTACATCACACATTGAAGATGAACCAAACTGGATTCAAATTCCAAATGAAATTTTGGTTCATGCAAGGGATAATGGAGTTGAGGCAATTGTTCGAGAAATCTATACAGATATACAGTATGAAGTGAATAAAGCACAATACATTAGGGACAGAGCCATTTTAACACCAAGGAATGAAGATGTAGACTTAATTAACAATTATGTCTTGAAGTATTTACCAACTGAATCAATGGTGTATCATAGCTCTGACACAATATGCAAGGGTTCTGTGAATTTTGAAGCTCAAGAGACAATGTACCCAGTTGAGTTTTTAAACTCCCTGAAGTTTAATGGAATTCCAAACCATGAACTCAAACTAAAAATTGCTGCTCCAATTATGTTGCTAAGAAACATAAACCCAAGTAAGGGTCTGTGTAATGGTACAAGATTAATTGTGACACAGTTGGCAAAGTGGGTAATTGAAGCCATTGTCATTACAGGTAATAACATTGGTGAGAAAGTATTTATTCCTAGAATAATCATGACACCCACAGATGCATCGCTGCCCTTCACTTTTAAGCGTAAGCAGTTTCCCGTTGCACTTTGCTATGCAATGACGATAAATAAAAGTCAAGGACAGACCTTAAGAAATGTAGGCTTATATCTTCCCAAACCAGTGTTCAGTCATGGACAACTTTACGTGGCTATATCAAGAGTTACATCACCTACGGGCCTAAAAATTTTATGTGAAGAAGAAAGTCATCCTGAAAAAGGTTTTACAAAAAATGTTGTCTACCATGAAGTTTTCAATAATTTGTAACCATTTTCAGCAATATAATTTTCTCTACCAAAAAAATATAATGTTATTTCTTCTGAATATCATCAATAAATATTTGCATAAATTTTATAACAAAATTCCATCTAAATTACGGGCCTAAAAATTTTATGTGAAGAAGAAAGTCATCCTGAAAAAGGTTTTACAAAAAATGTTGCCTACCATGAAGTTTTCAATAATTTGTAACCATTTTCAGTAATATAATTTTCTCTACCAAAGAAATATAATGTTATTTCTTCTGATTATCATCAGTAAATATTTGCATAAATTTTATACCAAAATTCCATCTAAAATAGATAAAACATCATTATTAAAACCATTAAGAATATGATAAAACAAGATTGATGAACATCAACATTCATGAACATCAACATTCATGAACATTTAAAATATATTTATTAAAACCATTAAAAATCTGAGAACACAACATTCATGAACATTTAAACCATCTTTAAAAAAATAATTAAGAATCTGGAAAAGGATGAATCATGAACAGTAAAAAAATCTTTAATAAAATCATGAAGTATATGACTTCTCACTAAACAGTTACAAATGAAAGTTCTGAGAACACAACATTCATGAACATTTAAAACATCTTTAAAAAAATAATTAAGAATCTGGAAAAAGGATGAGTCATGAACAGTAAAAAAATCTTTAATAAAATCATTAAGTATATGACTTCTCACTAAACAGTTACAAATGAAAGTTTAAATACATTTAATAAAAATACTACTTATCATAGTACTTCACCCTATAAAAATCTCATACTACACACAGAAGTACTCCACATCTACTGTTGTTTCTACACTTATTCACTATGCCAAGAAATTATATAACTTTGAACGAATTAACAAGTCATAGAGATGATTATACAATAAAGGTCAGATTAACAAGAAAGTGGAATGGGATCAATTTGAGCACTGGAAAGATTGTCAACACAACAACTATATTGCTTGATGAAGAGGTAGTATTCTAAAAACTGACATTTGTGTTTTGCATTGAACCTTGACCATGCAGGCAAACTTTCAATAGAGAAAAAATTTGGCATAATAAAATGGATAACATAAAGAGATATACCTTATAAAAAGATTGACACTTTGCACCATAGTTCAAAAGAGACTTATGCAACCAAGGCTTTGTTTAAATGGGAACTGTGATCCTTAAATGCCCAATACCAGACTGAATCACGAATAATTTCCATCTAAAACAGATAAAATATCATTATTAAAACCATTAAGAATATGATAAAACAAGCTTGATGAACATCAACATTCATGAACATTTAAAATATATTTTTTAAATCCATTAAAAATCTGAGAACACAACATCATGAACATTTAAAACATCTTTAAAAAAATAATTAAGAATCTGGAAAAGGATGAGTCATGAAAAGTAAAAAAATCTTTAATAAAATCATTAAGTATATGACTTCTCACTAAACAGTTACAAATGTAAGTTCTGAGAACACAACATTCATGAACATTTAAAACATCTTTAAAAAAATAATTAAGAATCTGGAAAAAGGATGAGTCATGAACAGTAAAAAAATCTTTAATAAAATCATTAAGTATATGACTTCTCACTAAACAGTTACACATGAAAGTTTAAATACATTTAATAAAAATACTACTTATTATAGTACTTCACCCTATAAAAACCTCATACTACACACAGAAGTACTCCACATCTACTGTTGTTTCTACACTTATTCACTATGGCAAGAAATTATATAACTTTGAACGAATTAACAAGTCATAGAGATGATTATACAATAAAGGTCAGATTAACAAGAAAGTGGGATGGGATCAATTTGAGCACTGGAGAGATTGCCAACACCACAACTATATTGCTTGATGAAGAGGTAATATTCTAAAAACTGACATTTGTGTTTTGCATTGAACCTTGATCATGCAGGCAAACTTTCAATAGAGAAAAAAATTGGCATAATAAAATGGATAACATAAAGAGATATACCTTATAAAAAGATTGACACTTTGCACCATAGTTGAAAAGAGGCTTATGCAACCAAGGCTTTGTTTAAATGGGAACTGTGATCCTTAAATGCCCAAAACCAGGCTGAATCACGAATAATATCCATCTAAAACAGATAAAATATCATTATTAAAACCATTAAGAATATGATAAAACAAGCTTGATGAACATCAACATTCATGAACATTTAAAATATATTTTTTAAAACCATTAAAAATCTGAGAACACAACATTCATGAACATTTAAAACATCTTTAAAAAAATAATTAAGAATCTAGAAAAGGATGAGTCATGAACAGTAAAAAAATCTTTAATAAAATCATTAAGTATATGACTTCTCACTAAACAGTTACAAATGAAAGTTCTGAGAACACAACATTTATGAACATTTAAAACATCTTTAAAAAAATAATTAAGAATCTGAAAAAGGATGAGTCATGAACAGTAAAAAAATCTTTAATAAAATCATTAAGTATATGACTTCTCACTAAACAGTTACAAATGAAAGTTTAAATACATTTAATAAAAATACTACTTATCATAGTACTTCACCGTATAAAAACCTCATACTACACACAAAAGTACTCCACATCTACAATTGTTTCTACACTTACTCACTATGGCAAGAAATTATATAACTTTGAACGAATTAACAAGTCATAGAGATGATTATACAATAAAGGTCAGATTAACAAAAAAGTGGGATGGGATCAATTTGAGCACTGGACAGATTGTCAACACCACAGCTATATTGCTTGATGAAGAGGTAGTATTCTAAATTTTATATTACTTCATACATAAATATTATCAAGAATTAAAAGTTGTTATCTTCTAAATAGATTATTTATCTTATAAATATTATGCGCAGGATAATCACGTGATGCTCATTCTGAGATTCAACCAGCGAGCACAATACATCAAAAGATTGAACGAAGACAACGTATACGTCATATCCAATTTTAAGATTGTACCAGCCCCACCTAGATATAAAGCAATTAATGGTGATAAGGTGATTAACTTTTTTCACAAGACAACGATAACTCAGGTAAACAACACAGATATAATTGCAAGGTATAAATTTGAGTTAACAACGTTTGCTGAAACAAGAAACAAGGCTGGAGATAAAACACATCTCATAGGTAAAAAAAATACTCAACACCTCATTACACAACAAATACTTGAAATTTTTCTTCTTATACTTATTAGATTTCATTTCCTCACAGATGTTATTGGAAAGCTTACAACGATAACCGACTTGCAAACAGTTGGACAAGGAATTCAAAAAATGGATATCGTCTTAACGAATGAGAGGTATGTCTCAAAAATAGTGTGATATTTTTCCAATTCGAAATATTTTTCTCATACCACTAATAAAAATTTTATGTTATTACAAACAGCCACCACACAATCACAGTAACTATGTGGGGAGAACAGGCATTAAATTTTCAAAGAGATTTTTCAAGACAAAATGACAACTTGATTGTTGTAGTAGTGACTGGAACAATTGCAAAGGAATTTAAAGGTGATTTGGGAATTTTTAATTGTTTACAAGAATAATTACTAACTTACACTTATTTTGTTTATAGGGGAGATCAATTTATCATCAACAGCTGCCACAAGGGTTTATTTTAACATCCCTTACCAACCAATATCCACCCTAAGGAGTACTATACAAAACAATGAAGGAATCAACTCAAGTATTGAAATTGTTCCAAATATTCAATTCAACACACATCCAGAAAACTATAACATTGAATGTTTTAGCATAAACCAGCTGTTAAATGCGAAATTACCACATGGTTTAGAGGTAAATACCTACTATAACTGCTTTTTTAACATTGCTGAAAAGGTTTCTTCGTTTAAAACTTTAAATTGACACATACTAAAGCCTCTCAAAATGCCAACAGTTTATGTATTGCACGTGTGAAGCAACAATTGATGATATAGTGTTCGACCAAGGGTGGTACTATCTTGCATGCAAAAAATGTTTTCGTAAGATAAAGGATCCATCAAGTAAATTACAATGTCAAAATTGCATAGGCGAAGAGATTGGGACTACACAGCGCTACAAAGTCACGCTCAGAGTCAAGGATAACACAGGCGAAACAACATTCAGTTTTATTCAATCGAGAGGCTGCACACCTAATAGGTGTTCCTATTGACCATCTCATCAATCAAAGAAAGGAACTCGCCTCAAATTCGGTACATTACTTAATAATAAACCCATTTTTTAATAACATCTACCATTGTATATTGTTATATTGTTATAATGATTGGGTCATACCTACTAATAAAATCACAACATACAGGATATATCAATGCAAGACATTCCACCAATTATATATAATATCCGAAAGAAGAGTTGTTTGTTTCAAGTCAAAATCACTCCATATAACACTCAAAGAGGCTATGAAGAATACACAATCTCTAAGGTTCAGGTACTCAAACAACTGTCAAAAAATCCACCGGGAGGGAAGAATGAACAAACAAATGATACAACTGAACGTTTCTGCATCAAACAAATTCTTTCTGTCAGGCTACCAGAGGGATCAGATGTAAATTTCTTTACTTTTAACTTTTTAACATTCTATTAAAAAAATGTAACAATAACAAATATTATAATGCTTATAAAATAAATATTACTGCTACAGATCATGTATTGCACATGTGAGGTCACAATAGTTCAAATTCTACTGGAACAAGGATGGTACTATGTAACCTGCAATAAATGCCTCAGACAAATTAAGGAGTTATCCACAAAATTACAATGCCACAATTGTCTGAGCGAAAAAATGAAAACTACCAAACGGTACAAGCTGACAATTAAGGTAAAGGATACCACAGGAGAAACAACATTTGTCATGCTTAATCGAGAAGCTGCGCAGGTTATAGGAGTTTCTATCGAACAACTACTAAATGACATCAACAAAGAATATTCCCCAACAGTAAGTCTTTTGTATATACACATTATTCAAAAAATTAATGTTGAATCACACAATGACACTTGCTAACCATTCAATATTATGCAGGGTAAAAATATGCAAGAACTGCCACCAGAAATTCAAAATATATGTGGAAAGAATTGTGTGTTCCAGATCAAAATTACACCGTACAACACAGAATTGGGCTACGAAGAATATACAATATCAAAGGTGCAAAACATCAAATCAAAGGATAAATCTGGAGAGACAAAACATGACACCACAAAAAGTTTTGGAGAGATAAAGCATCAAAACAATGACAAAACTGATGAGCCAAAAAATACAACAGCTCGGGAAAAGAAGAACAAAAGAAAGATAGCTGCTTTTGGGGAAGATTTGGAAGAAAATATCCAAGTTAACTCGAAGAAAGACAAGTATGGAATAAAACAATAAATTCCAACTCCTAACAAAAATGACAAAATGACTCCCTTAGGAAAAAAATCAGATACCCATAAGGTTAATTCCTCTGCTTATGTAAGTTTGCCATGGACAATTAGAACTCAGGTTACATGACGGTTAATGGAATTGTTGCCATGTTTTGTACTGTGAAGCTAAAGATCTTCGGAGTTTGAAATATACTCATAAGTCACTAAGGTTAATCACTGTTAGAGATTGATTCTCATGCCTATCAAATGTTTGAAATTTCTCATCGAATATCAGAGAGTAATTAAGGTGAACTTATTATAATGTCATGCCTTATTTTTTTACAATCCTGTAAGCATGTGCAAATTTGTTATTCTACCAATATACTTGCAATGAATTCAATCCTATGTGTGGAATATAATTTGGCTATGTTGGTTGCTGATAGAACAGAGTGTATGAAAAGCAGATTACTTCAAACATACTCCATCCGGTCTACACAAAGAGTTCTATTTGCAAATTTGTCATTTTATACTATTATCAATAAAAAGAGGAATCTTTTTGTGTAACATTTTTTTATTATTTTTTCCCTTTCTCAAATTGAACTCTTTTTTTAGATTCTTTTGATTCTCTATTAATTCCTTCGGATATGTATTCTTTTTCCCCTAAATTTCATTTCAATAATTATGTTTTCTTGAATTTATATTTGGTTTCTAAAATCTCTATAACCAATCAAGCGTTTGTGAAAACCTATTTTTTTGTGTAAAAATTTTAATTTTTTTTGTTGTTGGTATTTATTGGTTAATCAGAACCCCTGATCTGAAAAATTAGTTTTCAAGCTACAAGTAAGAATCTCCAGAGCTAAATACTGGAGATGGTTTAGAAGGTTATGGTAGTTTAACATTCCTTTATTAAACATATTATTACCTCATACTTCTTCTGAAATACTTCTTCTGGAATAGAATACCATTTAAATACAACATACTCACAAAACATTTATTACCAAAACAAAACAACGGTCATTATATATAAATATATAAATATATATATATATATATATAAATAGAGAATAGTGAAAACTAAATTAAAGAAAGATCTAAGACAAATAAAGGATTGAGAACCTACTGTGATGGTTGGATCGATAGTTATGCAAGGCCGACGATGATCGGAGGTAAATCACCGACTGAAATCGACAAAAACAGAGAATAGTGAAAAATAAATTAAAGAAAGATCTTAGACAAATAAAGGATTGAGAACCTACTGTGATGGTTGGATCGATAGTTATGCAAGACCGACGATGCTAAAATTCCCACACCGACGACTCCAACAAATCGATTACGATGATGGAACTCTTCCTTATTAGTCGGAAAAAATAAACGCCGGCGAAGGAAAATGGGAAGACGCTGAAAAACAAAACGGACTTGAAATGAATATTACATTCAATGAATAATTATGAAAGAAGAAAAACACACCTGTCCAAATACCCAAGCGGTCCAGCTGTCCAAAAATAAAAAAACCAACACACATAAGACCCCAAAAGTCACCAAGGAAAAAAATATAAAATATTTGAACAATATTCTATACAAATTTATAAAGTATAACGGTTAAGCATTGATGACAAAAAAAAATTACTCATTAAATATAAAACACCTATAAATACCACTATCACATAAACAAAAAATCAAATACACAAACAATTCCACACAAAACACTAAACAATGGATACCAGGTAAAGTAATTAGTATAATTTTCTTAACTAATATATTCTTCCTATTTTGCATGTTATTTTTATAAATTTACGTGCTTTCATTTATTTGCAGATCTGTACCAAAAGAAAACAAAGGGCGGAACAAACGCCAGATAATTGAAATAATCGATGATAGCAGTAGTGACAACGGCGGTTATAGATATGCCAAGAATGCAAGGATCGAAAAAACTATTGTTACGTTACAAACAAAGATTGAAGCCATGAAAGAGAAGATTCAGAAAATTGAGCAACAACTGAATGACCTTAAATAAAATGGGTTATTGCAGTAAAAGTGAAAGTAATAAAATAGCAATATCAACATATTTACACATGTAATTGCTATGCCATGCAAAAAAGAATCAAAAAGTTTATATGGAAAAAAATATTATTATGAAAAATCTTTCTCATTCTAATTTTAGAAAATTATACAATCGAAAAACAAACTAGCCCGTGCATATCAACTAGTATTCTATAGAGATAGAAACAAAGGTTAAGCCAATAACCCATCTTCTTGAGTTCTTCATCCTCCTTGGTGGATCACCGTTAGAGGCCAAACATTTGGGTGGCTGACATTGATCAAGGGAAGGAGCCACTACAGAGGAATCAAAGGAATCAAAGGAGTAGAACTTGTACCTGAGGAAACTTGGATCTTCAAAGGTATAATTCCATGTTCTCTCTTTTCTGTTATTGATAACTAGCACAAAGCATGATCATGGTTATGGGTTTGTATAAATTTTTTGAAAACCTATGTTTCGCGCTTCTGCCTTATTTATGTGATTTGATTGCATGATTGCATTACATACAAACTCAACAGTGGTATCACAACCTAACTTTGTGCTAATTATCAATTATATAATTCCATGTATGAATTAATGTATGATGGGATCAGATTTTTTGGACAAAAATCGATTTCTGGTGATTCTGCCGACGAACGGCGTAGCTGCGCAGCTACCCGGTTTATTCCCGGCGCAGCTGCGCCAGTCTGCAAAATTCGGTGTCCCAGGCTTCCTGCGCAGCTGAGCAGCAGCCCAGTACATTTTTGGCGCAGCTGCGTCGGTACCTGGATAGACCCTGAAAATTGATGTTATTTAATTAAGTAAACTGTTTATTTAATTAATGAAGTTTTAAAATAAAGATGTTTATTTTATCTGAAATATGATTTCAGATTGCTAAAATTAAAGGAGTTTAATTTGAATTTATTTTTGATTAAAATAAAAGAGTTTATTTTATTTCAAAAATAAAATTTAGCAAAATTTTGGTCCATTAAATGACATCGATCTATACATGGAATAGCTTTATAATTAATGAGATGAATGGAAATTTATTGATGCATATGGTGATGTGTATGATAATAAATGGGGTTGATTATGGACTATGACCAATGTGATTGGATTTTATTTTGGATGAATGCTTGAATGAATGGGTTTATAAATGGGGTCTGCGTACCTCGTCTTCTCTAGTTTTATTCTCGATGTAAATTCTATCTCCTTTCTATATACTTCCCCTTGACTGCTGATCAAGGTTTCTATTTAATTTTAAATAGTTAATGTAATAGAGATAGTTAGAATTATTTTGAAGAAATTGGAAACCAAGGAGCAAGGAACGCGTGAAGACTCATTTGTATGGAGCCAGGGTTTAAATGTAATAGTTATATTTAAATTTAAATTCTTGCACTCCTAGGTTTGACCTTTTGGTTCACTTGGTGGCTTTAGTGAACCAAACTAGAATAAAAGTCCATAATCAATCCGGGTAGAATATAGTATTCTATATTGCATGCTAAATATTATATATATATTATATTTTATACAAACATTCTTCGCATGTTTAATAAAATGACGCGTATTTTATATATATATGTGCATGCGCGCTTAAAAAGATGAGACAAATAATAACAAACCCCTCAAAGAAATATTATTAAGTCTGAAGCGTTCAAATGATATTTGGAATATCGAATGTCGCCTTCTAGCATGATTAGTTAATAGAGTATTAAATATTTAATATGAGTTTGTTGTGCTATCCACAAGGCGAGTATTGAATATTTAAGATGTTAATTAATCACATTTGATGCTTATCAAGAAAATTGAACGATCTAGTCTTGTTGTGCTATCCACAAGGACAAAAAATTTTCTTTTTTGAATTTATGGAAGTGCTAGGCTGGACTTAACTTAAATCATTTTAGTTCGGATGTGCACACACATGACCATTATGATTTAAGAGGCAAAATAAAAGGAGTTACATGGTGATGTAATTGACAAGAGTTGTCTACCTATTTATTTGTATATCGCTTGTTGTGCTATCCACAAGGTTATATACATTTGAAATGGGATCCTTAATCTCACCAGCAAATCTTTAATTAGATGTTGTCGAACTATATAAGTGAGGGTAATATAGTTTGATGAAAATAGTGGGAGATACCAATTTTAAATAAAGACCTAAATTTATTTTGGT
Organism: Panax stipuleanatus; assembly: GCA_020205555.1. Lineage (NCBI taxonomy): Eukaryota > Viridiplantae > Streptophyta > Magnoliopsida > Apiales > Araliaceae > Panax > Panax stipuleanatus. Next base: position 90,792,096 of record CM035121.1, read on the forward strand.
ATGCAAAGTTAATAAAATGAATGTTTGCTAAAAATGTTATCTTTTCACATGCAGAATTTTAAAAATGTCAAAATCACTAATCTCACTACGAAGCATACTTGATGCAAATAAGCTTACCGGGCCGAATTATGTGGACTGGCTAAGAAATCTAAGAATTGTTCTCACTGCTGAAAAGATTTTTTATGTCCTAAATTCAACTATCCCTAAATCTGTTTCGGAAATAGCCTCTGAGGAAGAGATTGCCACTTTCAATAAATGGCAAGATGATGCATCTGTGGCTCAATGGATCATGCTCACATCCATGAATAACAAGCTTCAGCATCAGCACGTAAATATGGATGCTCCTGCTATGCTGCTTCACCTCAAAGAGTTGTATGGTGAACAGAGTAGGACTGCTAGATATGAGATATCTAAGGAGCTCTTTCGATCTCGGATGACTGAGGGACACTACCGTCGAGACTCATGTTCTAAAGGTAATCAATTTGATTGAACGCCTTAGACAGCTTGGGTTCGTCATGGATGGGGAGTTGAGTCAAGACTTGATCTTGCAGTCACTCCCTGAGACCTTCTCGCAGTTTATGGTTAATTTTTACATGAATAAGCTAGATGTCAGCTTGCCTGAGCTACTTAACATGCTGAACACTGCAGAAGGTCAATTCCCATCCAAGAAGAACCATATCTTGATGGTGGATTCTTCCAATAAAAGGAAGAGGCCCAAGGTATCTTCTGAAAAGAAGAAATCCAATAAGGCTAAGGGAAAGGGGAAAGAAAAGGAACAAAAGAAACCTGAACCAGCTAAAAGAATGTGCTTTCATTGCAACGAGCCGGGACATTGGAAGAGGAACTGCAAGAAGTTTCTAGCAGAGAAGAAGCTTGAAGAAGCTTCGACTTCCAATCAAGGTTTGTTTATGATTGAAATTAATTTTTTTGAAAGTCATAATTCTACTTGGGTATTGGATACCGGCTGTGGGTCTCACATATGTAACACTGTGCAGCGACTGGTCAGAAGCAGAAAGATGAACAATGATGAGGTGATCCTACGAGTGGGGAATGGAGCAAAGGTTACTGCATTAGCTGTAGGAACTTATTGTTTAGCAATGCCTTTGGGCAAGTCCATTTATCTTAATAATTGTTATTATGTTCTTAATATTATTAAAAATATTATTTCAATTTCTGTATTGGATATGGAAGGATTTAACGTTGTTATAAAGAACAATAGTTGTTCTATTTATAAAGACGATGTTTTATATGGTATTGGAAATTTGCGAAATGGACTTTATACACTTGACTTACAAAAAAATATATTTCAAATTGAACAAACTAAGAAAAGGAAAAGAGATGATATTAATTATACCTACATGTGGCACTGTAGACTCGGTCATATCAATGAAACAAGATTATCCCAGTTGCATAAGGATGGGCTCCTAGAGCTATCCGATTATGAATCATATCCAACTTGTGAATCTTGTCTCATGGGTAAAATGACTAAATCTCCTTTTAGTGGAAAAGGAGAAAGAGTTACAGTTATTGGCATTGATTCACACAGACGTTTGTGGACCTATGACAACAAGTGCACGGGGTGGGTATTCTTATTTTATTACTTTCACTGATGATCACTCAAGATTTGGATATGTGTATTTAATGAAATACAAATCAGAATCATTTGAAAAGTTCAAAGAGTTCAGAAGTGAAGCAGAGAAACAAACGGGCAAGAGTATTAAGATATTTTGATCAGATCGAGGTGGAGAATACTTAAGTGGTGAGTTTCTCAATTGTCTCAAAGAAAATGGTATAATCTCACAATGGACTCCTCCAGGTACACCAGAGTTAAATGGAGTATCTAAAAGGAGAAATCGAACACTGTTGGACATGGTTCGATCCATGATGAGTTTTACCGACCTTCCAATTTCCTTCTGGAGTTATGTCCTAGAAACGGATGCATACCTACTTAACAAGGTACCTATAAAATTCGCCCCAAAGACTCCATATGAGATGTGGAAAGGGAGGAAAACCAAATCTTAAGCATGTTAAGACTTGGGGTTGTCCAGCTTATGTCAAAAGTTTGAAAATGATAAGCTACAGACTAAATCCGATAAGTGTAGATTTGTGGGATACCCTAAAGAAACCATAGGGTATTATTTCTATCATCCAACTGATCAAAAGGTGTTTATTGCGAAACATGCTGCCTTCTTGGAGAAAGAGTTTATCCATGAAGGGGTCAGTGGGAGTAAGATATATCTTGAAGAAGTTCAAGAACCACAAATTACCACGGATCAAAGTCAGGTACCTAACCAAATAGAAGAACCTACTGTATCACACCTTGTTCGTAAATCTGGAAGAGTACCGAAGATACCTGAGAGGTATGGATTCGTTATAGAGGATGACGATGAGGTACACATCATGAATGATGATGATCCATTGAATTACGAACAGGCTATGAGTAATAAGGACTCAGAGAAATGGAAGATGACCATAAAATCTAAAATGGATTTGGAAGCTATGCTCAAGTCCATTTGGATTTTTCTTGCGATTGCAGCTTATTTTTACTTAATCTGGCAAAATGAACGTGGAGACGCCCTTTCTCAAATATACATTATTAGAGGAGAATGTATGTATGATACAGCCAGATGATTTTTATTTCAATGGTTGAAGAAAATCATGTATATGAGCTACAACAAACCATTCGTGGATTGAAGCAAGATTCTCGTAGATGGAACTTTCATTTTGATAAGACAATCAAAGAGTTTGATTTTATCAAAAATGAGGATGAACCATGTGTGTACAAGAAGGTTAGTGGGAGCGCTGTTTCATTCTATGTATTATATGTTGATGATATATTAGTGATATGGAATGAAATTCCTATGCTAAAATCAATCAAAATAAAGTTGTCTAAACATTCCTCCATGAATAATTTGGGTAGAACATCCCGCATTGGGGATATAAATCTGTATTAATAGATTTAAAAGGATGTTTGGCTTAACCTAAGAAAATGTATATTCATTAGATGCTAAAGGTGTTTAGCATGGCAAACTCCAAAAGAGTGCCTCATGATGATGAGCCATGGAGTGTATCTTTCTAATATTATCCTCAGTAAAAGAGAGATCGCATGAGTTACTATCATGTATGCAATGAAATATACGAGACTTGATCAGTCAAATTCAAGAGAAGATCACTGTGAGACAGTGATAAACATCCCAAAGTACTTAACTGACACTAAGGATGTCATCATAACATATGATGGGTCTGAATGAATCTAGAGTGCTAAACAAACTCAAGTTTTCAGACTGACCAAGACGACAGTAAATCCACTATAGGGTAAGTCGTTACCTTGAAAGGTGGTGCAGTGAATTGGAAAGGTTCTAAACAGCAAAAGGTTGCTGATTTAGTGACAAAGACAAAGTATATAACTGTAAGTGAAGCTACAAGTTGATGTTTCGGATGAAAATTTCATTATAGAACTAGGAATAGTTCCTAAGTCTCATCTTGAATCTAAAACATGTGTTGCGGAACTTTGATTAAAGAAAACATTGAAAGAAGAGCATATAGACTCTCAAGATAACATTGCAGATCCATTTACTAAAGCTATAACACAACAACAGTTTGATCGTCACTTAGAGAAGATGGGTATGAGATACCATGGCGGTTGGCTTTAGTGCAAGTGGGAGATTGATAGTAGTGTTCATACAAGACAATCATGTATGATAATAAAGCACATACTTTGGAAATAATCTTATTTATTTATTAATAAGATATTCATTTAAGGCATTTAATTATCTACATGGTGCTATTTTTATAATATGTAAATAACCCATAGTTTTAAGCAATGCTTTTAGAATCATGATGAGATCATGCTAATGAGATCTAGATTCTTAGAAAGCTTAAAAACTAAAATAGTTCCCAATTGTGGGATTACTAAAATGGGGATTAGTAAATCCGGATAGATTGGTACATATGTTGCTTGCTCATTGGATAAGGATGACTGATCTCATGGTCATTTGTGTGGAGACACTAAAGCAAGTATGTAGGTGCTTATTGGAGAATAAGTTCACTGAACGTGACTCGCTATGGAATACCTAATGGAGTTTTACTCGCCTGTCAATAGGTGATAGTAGTACAAGTGATCCTTGGACTTGAGATCATCATCGTATCTTGTATGTAACAAATTATACTTTGACTTATTCCTTAAGGCCTTTTAAGGCATATATAGGGTATGCTTGGGTATAATGAGTTGCATATGGAGATAATGTATGATCAATAAAGAATCTACCACCTCTAGTAAAAGAGGAAATATGTCCTATGTGATTCGTTAAATGACAACCCAGGAATCCTTGGCCAAGGTAGAATGAAATTAGAAAGAGGTTTCTAATTTGCATTAGTTGGAGTTGTGCATTTTCTAATCGAAATACATATGATTAAATAAATTAAGACTTGACAGTAAATCCATGTCTTATATTTAGTTGGGACATTGTATGGTGGAAGGATTGAATTGTACGGTAACTATTAACTCACAGGTTCTTTTATGATTAATGTTGAAATCTATATTATCTAGAAAGTCATTGATCGCTAGGGAGGCTTATCCCTATTGTAGAATAAATGTTATTTATTTAAATAGATTATTAGTTTAATTTATTTATTTAAATAAGATTAGAATTGTTCTAATTGATTTATTCACAACCGGTTTAATATGGAGAACCTAAAGGGTCACACCATAAAAGGAAGAAGAATTATTTAAGAAGAAAATGGCATGATAGTAATAATGCATTAAATGTAATTAATTTAATCTATGGTGATAGAATAAATTAAATAGCTTAATATTTATTATTTAATATTTTAGAAATATTAAATATAAATTAATAAGAGGAGACTTATTAATATTATTACTATTATTATTATTTTAATTCTAAAGGAGTTTAGGAATTAATATAATATCAGTACTCTCTCTCAATCCTAATAAGATTAGGATATAAATTAATTAAAAGTGTTTACTTAATTAATTAAATAAAAACCTATTCTAATTGGATTAGGAGGGTTAACCTAATATCTATATAAGAGAGTCTTATATCAGAAATAAGGTACGTGAATTTTTCAAAGGTTGGGAGTACCCATATTCTATAGAGATAGAAACAAAGGTTAAGCCAATAACCCATCTTCCTAAGTTCTTCATCTTCCTTGGTGGATCACCGTTAGAGGCCAAACATTTTGGTGGCTAACATTGATAGAGGGAAGGAGCCACTACAGAGGAATCAAAGGAATCAAAGGAGTAGAACTTGTACCTGAGAAAGCTTGGATCTTCAAAGGTATAATTCCATGTTCTCTCTTTTCTGTTATTGATAACTAGCACAAAGCATAATCATGGTTATGGGTTTGTATAAATTTTTTGAAAACCTATGTTTCGCGCTTCCGCCTTATTTATGTGATTTGATTGCATGATTGTGTTACGTACAAACCCAACATATTTACTATTCCCACCTCTTTACTTTGTTAGATTTTTTCTTAACCTAACCACACTCCAACTAACCATGGTTAAATGTTAACTCATGTATGGTTAGTTGGTGGGAATGTTAATAATCTAGCCACTTTTGTTGACTTTGACTTTTTTGACTTTGACTTTTCATATTTATACCGTATAGTTTTTGTATTATACGCGTATTATACTCCATACTATTCTCGTATTATACTTCATATTCTACTCGTATAATCGTTCATATTATACTCGTATCATTCTCATATTATACAAGTATTATTCTCGTATAATACTAGTATTATTTTCAAATAATACTTTATTTACTTACCAGAATTCATTACGCATATCAAACACTGCACTTATCGTTTTCCAAATTTTATTGGATATTTTGTCTTTCCATGTTATATTAACGTTAGCTCGTTATTTGATAAATTCAAAAAGAAACGCTAAACCATTTTCGGGTGAATAGTGTTTTCTCGTCTATTCTTTCAGGTATCCAAAATCCTAACATTTAATAAGCATCCTAGGTCATAGAACGACTATTAAACATATAACACAAAATATTATCATTAAAACTTATTTTATTAAATAATAAACCTTACATCATAATTTACATGACTATCCGATTTTTGGGGTTGTCACATTCACCACAAGGCTTATCTTAATTTTTTTGAGATATTTTATGACATTTGATGCTTATAAAGAAATTGAACGATGTTTTGTTGTGTCACCACAAGGACAATATTTTTCTCTTTAAATATATGAAAGTGCTAGGTTGGACATAACTTGGATAATTTTGATTCGAATGTGCCATAGCTTGATCAAAATAGTCTAAGAGGCAAAATACAAGGAGTTACATGGTGATGTAATTGACAATAGTTGTCTACCTATTTATTTATATATAGTTTGTTGTGTCACCACAAGGTTATATACATTTGAAATGAGATCCTTATTCTCACTAGCAAATTTTTAATTAGATTTTTCGAACTATATATGGAGGGTAATATAGTTTGATGAAAATAGTGGGAGAAACCAATTTAAATAAAGACCTAATTTATTTTGGTAATTAATAAAATGAATGTATACTAAAATGTTGTTAAATTATAAATTTATTTTCAGAATTTTTCAAACATCTAAATTACTATCACTGCGAAGCATATTAGATGTTAATTAACTGGACCGAATTACACGGATTAGTTAAGGAATTTGAGAATAGTTCTCAAGGCTGAAAAGCTATCTTATATCTTTAATACGCCTATCTCTGCAATGGTTGCAGACAATGCCTTTGAGGAAGAGATTGCTACTTTTACAAAGTGGCAAGATGATGCATAATTGGCTCAATGCATCTTGCCCGCATCTATTAGTAACGAGCATTAGCATCAGCATAAAACTATGGATGCTCCTACTATAATCATGCACTTCAAGAAGTTGAATGGTGAGAGAAGTAGGACTGCTAGTTATCAGATATCTAAGGAGCTCTTCCGATCTAGAATGACCGATGGCACTACAGTACAGACACATGTCATCAACATGATCAATTTGATTGAACACTTAGGACAACATGGTTTAATTTTATCATGGATGGTAGTTAAGCTAGGATTTGATCTTGTTGTCACTCCCAGACTCATTCTCACAATTTTTGTGAATTTTCACATGAACAGGCTAGATGTCAACCTCACTGATTTTCTTAACATGTTGAAAACTGTTGAGAGTCACTTTCTAGCCAAGAAAGACCAAGTCTTACTGAAAGATGATTCTTCCAAGAAGCGAAAGAGGGCCAAAGGATCTTCTAAAAAGAAGAATAATTCAAAGAATGTATAAAGAAAGGCAAAAACAAAGGATAATAAGAACAAAATTGATACAGATAGAAAAGGAGTTTGCTTCCATTGCAATAAGCCTGGACACTAGAAATAAAACTGCAAGGAGTATTTTATAAAGGCTGACCAGAAGAAGCTTAGTGAAGCTTCGGTTACATATATAGGTTTGTTCATGATTAAAATAAATATTTCTATAAGTTAAGTTTCTACTTGGGTATTGGATATCTGCTATGGTTCTCATAAATACAGAGTTATGAAGGGACCAAGCAGATGTAGAAAGCTAAACAAAACGGAAGTCTTCCTGCGTGTGGGGAGTGGAGCAAAGATTGGTCCATTAGTCGTAAGAACTTATTGTTTAGCACTGCCTACGGGTAAGTCCATTAGTTTAAATAATTGTTATTATGTTTGAACACTTATAAAAAATATTATTTCAATTTCTATATTAGATATGGATGGTTTGATATTATAATAAAGAACAAAAGTTGTTCTATTTATAATAAAATGTTTTAAATGGTGTTGACAATTTACTGAATGGACTTTACATACTTGACTTACATGAAAATAATTTTACAAATTAAACAAACTAGTAAAAGAAAAGGAGATGATTATTCAAAGAGTTAAATATAAGTATTTGATAAAATATAAGTCTGAATCATTAGAAAGGTTCAAAGAATTTAGAAGTGAAACAAATTGGCAAAGTATTAAGATTCTTTAATCAGATCGAGGAAGGAATACTTGTGCAATGAGTTTCTGGATCATCTCAAAATGGTATTTTTTCACAATGGACGCTTCTTGATACACAATAATGGATTTGTGTATCTGAAAAGAAAAATTATACCTTGTTGGACATGGTGCGGTCCATAATGATTTTTACCAATATTCCAGTATCCTTATGGGGTTATGCCCTAGAAACGACAACATTCTACAAAATAAGGTAACCTCAAAATCCGGCCCCAAGACTCCATATGAGTTATGGACGGGGAGGATTTCTAATCTTAAGTATGTTAAGATAAGGGGTTGTCCAGCTTTATGTGAAAAGGTTTCAAAAGGATAAGCTTGGGAGAAAATTCGACAAGTGCAGATTTGTGGAACTTCCTAAAGTATGTTTAGGATAAGAGTTCTATAATTCTACTGAGCAAAAGGTGTTTGTTACGAAACACACTGCCTTCTAAGATAAAGGTGTTTATCATTGAAAGAGATAATGGGAGGATAATAGTTCTTGAAGAAGTTTAAGAACCACAAAGCACTATAAGTCAAAAATCAAAACCTATAGATAGACCTATTGAGCCACAATCGAATCATAAATCTTGATATGTACCGAAGATATCTGGGAGGTATGAATTCATCATAGATGATGATGAGGTACACATCATAGAGGATGATGATCCAGTTATATACGATGAGGCTAAGATTCGTAAACACTCAGAAAAAAGGCATATGGCCATAAATTTTGAAATTGACTCCATGTATGATGATTGGAGCTAATGGCAAGGTGGAGACCAATAAGGCCAGACTGGTTGGAATAGGTTTCAAATAAAGTCAAAGAGTTGACTGTGATAAAACCTTATTACTAGTAGTAATGCTCAAGTTCATTTAGATTTTACTTGCGATTGCAGCATATTATTACCAAATCTAGCAAATGGACGTAGATGTCGACGTCGGGAAAAATCTTTTATTCTCTTTTCCTATTTCTGTTTCTACCCTTTTTATTTATTTTTTTTTATATGAAGGGTGAATTTTTAGGAAAAGACCGACATACAATTTTGACAATTTTGAAAAGTTTGATTTTACAGAGTCGCCAGTTGGTATGGGTGAAATGGTTGTACCAATTCAATCGAGTGTTGAAAGATTTTTCAATATGGCCCAATTACTGGACTCTGTTTAATTGGTCTTGGAAACATAGATTGCATAGAGTTTGGGGGCTTGATTAAGCGGGGGGAAGGTGTTAGGCACCCCCCGACTTCCGTGAAATACGGTTACCGCGTCTTTTCAATTTTCCTAATCATTATGTGTGTTTGTGTGTGTCTTGCAGTAATTGGGCCTAAGTGCTTTATTTGAAAGTAGTGTTGTGCTTCGTTGGACCTATATACGAAGGGTTTGATTTAATGAAAAGTTCATTTTTAGACAAGATATGAAATTAATATTTTGAAAGGTGGTTTTTAAACCCTTTCACTTGCATAGGAATTGAAGCCTTTTGATACTTCCATTTTATTCAATATTTGGCTTGATTTGGATTTTATACCTGTCGACGTCGGGAAAAAATTCGGTCGCGTGGGACACGAATCTTTCTCTCTTCCTAAGTCTTTTGGTCTTCTACCCTTATTACCTTGACAGTTTTATGAAGGGTGAAGTTTCTTTAGGAAAAGGCCAACATGTATCATGTTGACGATTTGAACGGTTTACAGAGTCGCCAGTTGGTAGATTTGAAATGGTTGTACCAACTCAACTGAGTTTTGTTTGAAATTAAGCCCAATTGCTGGACTCTGTCGAAACTTGATCTTTGAAATCGAAGTTCTAAGCTCGGGGGCTTGGTTAAGTGGGGGGAAGGTGTTAGGCACTCCTCAACTCCCGTGAAAATACGGTACCACATCTTTTGAATATATCCCTTTTTATTTGCAATGTGTGTGTTAATGCTGAAAGAAATTGGGCCTACGTTTGTTTGTTTTGAAAGTATGGACGTGCTTCGTTGAACCTATATACGAAGGGTTTGATTTGATTTGCAAAAGTCCTTTTTAGACAAAATATGAAAATGATATTTTGAAAAGGTTGGTTTTCAAACCCTTACGCTCCCGTAGGAATTGAAGCATGTTGATACTTCCATTTTTATCTTTTTATCCTTTTGGCTCAATTTGGATGGTGATTGTCGGGCTGCGAACCATCCTCGACCCCAGAATATATACAAGTGCCGGTCTTCTCATGGGCATGACAGCCATCAGAGTGACTCTGGCACGACAAACCATTATTTCATTATGTTTGAGACCATAACCCGGATAACAGTTTTAAGGTCTTTCGGATGTAAATTTTTACAGAGAAACTGGCACGGTACATTTGTAATGTGGAGTTTGTCCATCGTGGGAATCAGATTCTGATCAGTTTGATCATGAATCCCACGATTCCTAGGCTCATAGAGGGAAGCCAAGAAAACCTGCACAGCAAAGATATTCACAGGAAATGTATATTTACATCTAGACGTTGCAAACACCAAGGATTCATTAGTCAAATCATGACATGCGCGTAGCCAAAGCTTCTCATTCCCAATAGATAGCGATCTAAGGGTCACGAGGTTGCTTTAAAATGAATAAAACTAGAAAGAAAGCTAGATTTAAATAAATCTTAGCCATTCTAGCTTACCGGTTCCAGTTTGAACTACTTTAAACCGTTTGAAAGATAGAAAAGGCTAAATTTAAAGAAATCTAGTTCGCCAAATGGATATTAGTGCCAATTCATATCAAATGAATATTTAAAGCAAAAATTTAATCACCATGAATAAAGAATATATATATAATTATACATATACGAAAGTTGTAAAGGGCGATGGGTTTTCACTCTCAGGCCCGTAATAGAATGTAAATATATATATATATATATATATATAAGCTATGAAAGGCAACGGATCTGCCATCCTATGCCCGAATAGAAATGTAAATATATATATATATATATATATATATATATATATATATATATATAAACTGTAAAAGAGCCACAGAATGATCCATACTTGACAAAATTGAAATATATATATAAAAACTATGAAGGGCGACGTATCTGCCATCCTATGCTCAGACGAAAATGTAAATATATATATATATATATATATATATATATATATTTATACAAGCTGTAAAAGAGCCACAGAATGATCCAGGCTTGACTGAATGTAAATATATATATATATATATATATATATATATATAAGCTGTAAAAAGCCACAGAATGATCCAGGCTTGGCTGAATGTAAATATATATATATAAAAGCTGTAAATGAGCCACAGATTAATCCAGGCTCGAGAGAATGTAAATATATATATATATATATATAAGCTGTAAAGGGTGACGGATCTGCCATCCTATGCCCGGACAAAAATGTAAAGGGCGATGGATCTACCATACAAAAAATAGATGAAGAAAGAGAATACAAGGAATAGATGAAGAAAGAGAATAGAAATTGAATATGTAATAGTTCAAAACTTTCTAAATTTTGATCAAAGCGTCCGTTTGAGGTGTGTGATACATTCCCGAAAAGCCCTCTTTGAGTGCATCACAATGACATGGGTCTAAACCTTTTTCGAGTTTAAGAAAATGGGTTCATAACCAGATCTTCTTTTCTTTATAGTTTATTCGTTAAGGTGTATTGTGTTGTTCTCACTCGGGATAAATGTTATGGTTCTGTCTGACCTTGATTGCATAAATTCAGCTTGATTTTAACCGAATTAGGTTTAAGTATATAAAATGATCATTTTGCCACTCCAGGGGTTGTCTCTTGTACCGGCACGGTCTTCGGCTGATTTCCCGGGGTTGTTTTTCGAGGTTCTGATCCCAGCCAACTCTGTTTGTCCTCAAGGTTGTCTCTGAGGCTGACTTAGTTTCCCAGGGTTAGATCTCGGGATGATGTGATTCTTCGGGATTGTCTCCGAAGTTGATTTGGTCTCCCAGTTTGTGACCGGGGCTTGATCTGACCTCCCGAATTATGACCAGGGCTGAACTGGATCTCCCGGTGTTGCCGGGGTTTGAATTGACATCCCGGTATTGTGACCAGGGCTGAGTTAACATCCTAATGTTGAGGTCGGGGCTGAGTTGACATCCTGGTATTAAGACCAGGGTTGAGTTGACATCTCGATATTGAGATCGGGGCTGAGTTGACATCCCAGTATTGAGACCGAGGCTGAGTTAACATCCCGATATTGAGACCAGGGCTAAGTTGGCATCTCGATATTGAGACTAGGGCTGAGTTGACATCCCGATATTGAGACCGGGGCTGAGTTGACATCCCGGTATTGAGACCAGGGCTGAGTTAACATCCCGGTATTGAGACCGGGAGAGTTGACATCCCGATATTGAGACAGGGGCTAATTTGACATCCTGGTATTGAGACTGGGGCTGAGTTGACATCCGGTATTGAGACTGGGGCTGAGTTGACATCCGGTATTGAGACCGGGAGGCAAAGGATGATTTTACCCTCCTGCAAGGTTAGTAACAGGAATGCAAAATTTTAAGTGTCTACATATGCCCCTCTTTATCATGTTTATGCAATGTAATGCAATGAACAGGATAAAGATTGATAGACACTAGAAATATGATAGACACAAATGTAATACAATGCATTGCATGATATATTATGAGTGTTAGATACCTTCATGGTGTTGGGGATATCCCTGGCAAGCTATCACTGGTAGGAAACCACTGGTAGGCTATCACATACTGTTCTCGTCACTTTCTGCTGTGGATGACGACATCCAGAATAGCCTTTGGTGAATTCTCTTGACGCCTACTCGAACGGCATCTTACATAGTCTTGATCACCACTGAATCTTTCTCGATGCTCCCTCTAGGGATTTATATAACAGATTCCATCATCTGTCCTCTGTGGGGATAAACTGATATACTATTTTTGCCACTGGCTCATTCCCAATGCTTCACTGGAGTTGTCTCCAACGGCTGAACTGTCAGGCAAGCTGACCTTTACTGAAGTAGCCTTTAATGACTGAGATCACCGGATCGTTCCTGATGCTTCGCTGGGGTTGTTGTCAGCGACTGATATTGTCAGGCAATCTGACATTCGCTGAAGTGGTCTTCAACGGCTGAGATCACCAGATCGTTCCCGATACTTCGCTGGGGTTGTCGCCATCGGCTGATAGTGTCAAATCTAATCAATTTTTACGTGGGGTACTTCTTCTGACAAAACACACCCTAGGATTAGTCTAGAATCCTTTATACAGTTAGACCTTGTCGTTCATACCATCGGACCTTCCCGATGCTCTGACAGTGGTAGTTTTTCACAGTTTTTCAGTAGTTCTCATCATTGGTCTCCGGATATCACTTTGGGATGAGAACCAATGGCTTACATGAAGTTCTTCTTTCCGTCAGGAATCCGTCGCTCATACGCAGGATTTCAGGCCAATCCGCTCAATTGCGTAGCAATTTTTTTTCCTGGATTTGACTTTTTAGCTTCTGTAAACTCCGTTTCCACTCGAACTGGATCAAGCCGGAGGTAGTGGGACCCACCCTGGGGAGCCACGGGTAGGGGTACGGCATCCGCAGGTGAGGCTTCTCCCTTCTACGAGTTTAAGTTGAGCTCCCGTGCCTTTTTAAATTCATTTTTAGTTTTGAATCCTAAAGGAAATATGATTTTCTTTCTCAGATCTACGGATTTCGGGCAGCTTTTTTTAGATTTCGTTAGCGCACAAATGCTTTGCACATCTCAGGTAACGTTTACATAATTTCTTTTCTAGTTTTGACCGTTAGAATATTGTAAACCACGTAGTGTGCTTTTAAACGTAATGTATCAAATATGTATGCTTATATGACTTGATAAAAATTTTCAGACTTCATAAGTATGCATATTTTACTGTGATGCACGTTTTGATGTAAGAAAATTTGAATTCTGAGACAGTCAATTGACTCCCTTTTTGATCAGTTTACTCATCCTTTTTGAGGCAAAGTGAGCCTAGATTTTCAACTAAAAACGTTCATGGTAATTTAGCTACCATGTGGAGTTTACTTTTGATTTTTTTCATAAATATGAACGATTTTTATTTTTGGGTTGGTGTGCTACTGAATGGCCACCTAGTCATGCCTGAGTGCATGCGGACAATCCATTTTACAAAGAAGACTCTGGCAAAAAAAATTCAAAAGTCTGAGCATTTAATAAACATGCAATTTTGACTCTACTGGGATTTTTGTTGACTCATGATTGTTTTAGGACTTAGAAATGCATAAAATACTGATTTGAATTAGTAAGTCATAAGTTTAAGGCTTATCTCACCCTTTCTGAGGTGATTTAAAGAATTTATCAATGTGATGGAGCCAGATAGACCAGATAGTGCTAGCAGGGTAGTTCTAGGAGTTAGATGGAGGAGAGTCGCTGATGTTCCTCAGCCATGGCTAGCCCGGCCGCCTCGCAGATTGGCTGAGTCAGTGATTCGTCCTATCCGGGTTGATCCGTCGGTTGACATGGACGATGAGGATGTACCTTTTGTTGATCATGCCCCACCTCAGGCTCCATGTACGGAGCTTCTAGGCATTGTGGTACCACTTCAGGAGCTTCTAGGAGATTTGAGGCGCCATCCATCGAGATACCTTTACGCTAACGAGGTAACTGAAGTTTTTCATTCTTCTAGATTTTCTTTCTTTCTTTTGCCATTTTCAGGGCACATATTTGACCTGGTCTGGATTTTTGATGCAGGTTCCCGACTTTACACACCCTAGAGGGAAGTGGTTCAATGTCCATTCCCTATATCATATTCTGCATCCGGAGTACAGGGCCATTGTTGACACCTGGGGGTTTCAGGCGTTCTTTTCGATCTTTCCCCGCCGTTGCCCCTGGGGTTATATGAGGGCTTTGTCTGAACACTGGTTCCACCAGGCCCAATGTATACATTTGTTGGATTATGAGGTGATGATAATGCCTATGGACTGGAGGTTCATCACCGGGATAGAGTTCGCAGGTGGGCCAGTGCCGGTTGTGGCTAACATTTCACCTACTGTCGTTCGGTCCTTCTTGGGAGTTGCTGCGACGGCCATCAAGGGTCGGACGGTCCGTTTTGGTCTCTTGAGAGTAGATGCCCAGAGTGGGGCTTTTCTTGAGCCTCTGCCTGATGATCAGAGGGTTAGAGATTGCATCCTGCGATGACTATTTTTAGTGATCATCAGGGGTTGTTTCCTTACAGACAACTCATCAACGGTATCCTTTTCTCGGGTCAGTGTTACTCGATAATGGAGCGCCTCAGTGATTTTGATTGGGGTACCTATACCTTTGCCTATTTTCTCTTAGGGATGCGCATGCGCTCGGAGGGTGTGACGGAGGCTTGGTTAGGTTTTTATCCATTCCTGCTTGTGAGTACATCTCTCTTATACCTTTTTGATTTATATGTTTATATTTGTTAATTTTGATCGCTGAGGACTTTTGATATTTGTATGGCCAGTTTTGGGCATATGAGAGGGTTCCTTGCCTACGTCCTGCAACTACTTTGGGCCTGGAGACTTATCCGAGGGAACGGCGCTGGCATCACTCCACATTGACGGAGGTCCTTGTAGCCGAGGGATTCACCCATTCCCTCCTGCAACTAGAGCTATTGACGGCCGAGTCGATCTCATGGGTCCCGTATACTTCAGACTTTTTGACAGTCGGATTTGAGGACGGCTTTCCCACTGGCCGGGAGTTTGCATTGTCCACTCGTCGAGTTCTTTTTTGACAGAGGGAGGCTGTGAGCTTTATTTAGGAGAGCGTGCTATTCGGAGCACCACGAGAGATATCTGCATTTCCTTTGTTCCTCCTGCTTGGCATGATTGGCCATTAGCTCAGCCACTCACAGACATTCCTATGGTGGCCGTAGATGGCTTCACTCTGTCAGAGGCTCCTTACAGCCTGGAGGCATTTCAGAGCTAGTGGAGTCCTCGTACCATTGGGACTCAGACTCGTGCTACCCAGTTTATGGCAGACATGGTGCCGAGGTCTGTGATGATGACAGACTAAATAGTTCGCCTCCGAGATCTTACTCATCTAAATCAGATTACAGGACTGACCCAGCAGTTGGAGAGGACACATTTGTTCATCAGGCACCTGGGCCGGGAGCCATCCGAGGCAGATTCTTTTGATCTTTCCAGCTCTTGAGCGGGCCCTTCCTCATGTCCATTTTCTAGAAGCTTTGCAGGTGCTGATCCTCCCTTATATCGATCGGACATTCCAGTGGCTGAGACTTTGTGACTCAGGAGGAGCTGGAGCAGGTTAATAGCTTGAATGTAGATATTCTAGATCTCTTCTGATAGCTTTTCTTGCTATATCTTTTGATAGGCCTCTGTTTAGCTATTGGGCGATTGTGCCCCATTTCTCGCTATATCTTTTGATAGGCCTCTGTTAGTAGTTGGGCGGCTTTGCCCCATTTCCCTGTATTTTTTATTTTGTATTTTATCAACAGACAGAGATAATGCTTACAGTAGATAGTTTATTCTAGATATGCATGATATTTCCTATCTATTGCATTATGTTTATCATTGTCATTATGCATATATTATGTTATGGATATGCATTTAGACAGGTAAGTTAAGATTTGAACCCTGGATGGTCTTATGATACGGTGATACAGATGTCATCATCTACGATCAGTCGTATTGAGCACTCGCCACCATCCTTGATAGCATCCTCATTGATGTCTTGGTACGATAGTCTTCCCCATACAGCTAGAGGGATAGTAGACCAGATGCTGGGGCATTCTTTGGCCCTTCTAGATTTCCAGGTTCCATATGGATTGGTGGATGGCATTCTATCCTGCTGGATACCTGAGCAGCAGGTTTTCTGCCTTGAACTGCACCAATTGACTCCGACCCCGGAGGAGTATGAGCGGCTTACAGGTTTAGCATTGGATCTGCCTTGCGCTTGCACAGCTATTAGTGACATGAGGATACCGTTTATGACTACGTCGGGTTTGAGACGTAGAGTAGTCACTGAGGAGCTTATTTCAGGTAATGTGATATCCATTGACTTTCTAATTAATCGCTTCGGCCGGCTAGACAGCTACGAGCTACATTCTGAGGATTTTATCACTTCTGCAGATGAATGGCAGTTGGCCCACGTAGACGTCATGTCGATGTGCGTCACGGCCTATGTATACATGCCACTATATTTGGACCATTTAGATATTGGTTTGATGGTCGCAGTCCGTGCCCTCAGACAGGGTAGTACTATTCTGCTGATGATATTGGTTAAGACCTTGAGGTCTGCTACCTTTCGCAGAACCCATCTAGAGGGGTTTTTTAGAGGTAGCTTTGTCCTGCTTTATGTATAGCTCATGACACATTTGCATCCGATTAGCACCTTTTGACACCATGGGTATTGCTTTACCCATGAGATAGCCATCTCATACTCCTTCCAGCAAGCGGGGTGTTCGGAAGCAGTGACATGGTCGGCCTTTTTATCAGATATTGAGCATCCATTTTCGATCCTGCCATGCTCAGGGCTTGCATCCCCTTACAGCTTCATCACCCATGCAGTTGGCATGGATTATTTGCCCCTAGAGGGATTGAGAGGGGTGTGATAGTAGTGTGCATACAAGTCAATCATGTATGATGATATAGCATACACTTTGTAAACAATCTTATTTTTTTAATAAAAATATTCATTTATTAAAGGCATTTAATTATCTATATGATGCTGTTTTTATAATATATAAATAACCCATAGTTTTAAGCAATGCTTTTAGAATCATGATGTTGATCATGCTAATGAGATTTAAATTCTTAGAAAGCTTAAAATCAAAATAGTTCCCAATCGTGGGATTACTAAAAAGGAGATTAGTAAATCCGGATAGATTGGTACATATGTTGCTTGCTTATTGGATGAGGATGATTGATCTCATGATCATTTGTGTGGAGACACTAAAGTAAGTATGTAGGTGCTTATTGGAGAATAAGTTCACTGAACGTGACTTGCTATGGAATACCTAATGGAGTTTTACTCGCATGTCCATAGGAATTCCTAATGTGATAGTAGTACAAGTGATCCTTGGACTTGAGATCATCATAGTATTTTGTGTGTAATGAATTATACTTTGACTTATTCCTTAAGGCCCTTAGGGTATATAAAAGGGTATGTTTGGGTATAATGAGTTACATATGGAGACAATGAATGATCAATAAAGAATCTACCACTTCTAGTAAAAGAGGAGATATGTCATAGATTCGTTAAATAACAACCTAGGAATCCTTGGCCAAGGTGGAATGAAATTAGAAAGAAGTTTCTAATTTGCATTATATGAAGTTGTACATTTTCTAATCGAAATACATTCAATTAAATAAAATAAGACTTGATAGTAAATCCATGCCTTATATTTAATTGGGACATTGTATAGTGGAAGGATTGAATTGTACGGTAACTATTAACTCACAGGTTCTTTTATGATTAATGTTGAAATCTATATTATCTAGAAAGTTATTGATCGCTAGGGAGGCTTATCCCTATTGTAGAATAAATGTTATTTATTTAAATAGCTTATTAGTTTAATTTATTTATTTAAATAAGATTAGAATTGTTCTAATTGATTTATTCACAACTGGTTTAATATGGAGAACCTAAAGGGTCACACTATAAAAGGAAGAAAAATTATTTAAGAAGATAATGGCATAATCGTAATAATACATTAAGTGTAATTAATTTAATCTATGGTGATAGAATAAATTAAATAGCTTAATGTTTATTTTTTAATATTTTAGAAATATTGAATATAAATTAATAAGAGGAGTCTTATTAATATTATTATTATTATTATTATTATTATTATTATTTTAATTCTAAAGGAGTTGAGGAATTAATTTAATATAAGTACTCTCACTCATTCCTAATGAGATTAGGAGGTAAATTAATTAAAGGAGTTTAATTAATTAATCCCAATATGTTGGGAAGCCCAATTAATTAAAAGAGTTTAATTAATTTATTAAATAAAACTCAATTATAATTAGATTAGTAGGGTTAACCTAATATCTATATAAGAGAGTCTTATATCAGATATAAGATATACGTGGTTCCAAGAGTTGGAGAGTACCACATATTTTCTACAGAGATTAGAAAAAGGGTTTAGCCAACCACCCATCTTCCTGAGCAATTCCTCTTCTTTGGTGGATTACCTCTAGAGACCAAACACTTGGGTGGCTAACGTTGATCAAAGGAAGGAGCCACTACAGGAAATTCAAGGAGATTAAGGAGAGCAAGGAGTAGAACTCGTACCTGTGGAAGCTAGATTCTACAAGGGTATGATTATGATTCATCCTTACTTTTCTGTTATTGATAATTGAGCATAAAGTATGATCATGGAATGGGTTTGTATAAAAATTTTAAAAACCTATGTTTCACACTTCCGCCCTTTTATTGTGTAATTTGATTGCATGTATGCGTTACCTACAAACCCAACAAGGTGACCACTTACCATCCGTTGGCAGTTATGGGTCAGTTTGATCAGTTCCAGAGCCTTTACCAGTTTGAGGGGGCTATTGATCAGCGGATATCAGCTTCATCTTTATCGTCAGCCGACCTAATCAGGATTTATGAGTGTTGGACTCATAGGGAGAGGGCTGATTTCTCTACTAGCCATCCTAGATCGCTCTCCAGAGTATTCGGCGTGGTTGGAGACTGATATAGAAGCAGTTGCGGTTATCTAGTAAGCTCCGATTGTTGATTCAGATGAGGAGGAGCTTATGGAGGATCCTGATTCTCCCACTGAGGATGATTTGTTTGCCGGCTTGACAGCGGCTTTACTTAGTGGCCCTCCGAGCATTCCCTCCAGTACAGATCCAGTTATTGCTGATTCACTAGCTCGGATAACTTTTGAGAGAGATCAGGCTAGGGCGTTGATGTTAACAGCCCTTTCTAGCAGAGATACAACTTACACTGCCAGAGACGAGGCTCGGGCTACTCGAGATGCAGCATTGATTGAGAGAGACGAGGCTCGATCTACCCGAGATGCAGCTCTTGAGGAGAGAGATGAGGTCCGATCTGTCAGAGATGCAGCCTTTGAGGAGATTGAGGAGGTCTTAGTTGCCCAGGATGCCGCTTATGCTGAGAGGGATGAGGCCATAGCTACCCGAGATGTCTATATTGCAAACATCACAGCCCTCATATCATATACAGATAACCTGGTTTAAGAGATGAGTGCTTTCATAGATGGCCATAGCAGCACTATGCAGATGGCTGTGGATGTCCTTGCTCGTATGGAGACCGAGGCCATTGAGCTTGTAGCTGCTCCTCCATCTTGAGAGAGAGATGCCATGTTGGCATTGATATCCCCTATGTCCTTGGGTCCATAGACTAGCTTTATTTCTCCTGTATATACTAGATAATCCATTTTGTCATGTACAGGACACAATGTATATATCAAGCAATATTATATATCAGAGAAATATATTTTGATTCATTTCCCTGTTGGATATGTATTGTCATTACTGAGTGATTACCACTTCTTTCATGACCTGCTGTTGCTGATGTATCATGAGCTTCTCCTTGATGGAAGGACAGTGAGATGTCGGAGAATATCTCAAACGGGCCTGTTGACCAGGTAGACTTGATAGAATTTGGGTTTTATCGGGTTTTGGTGTCTTGGGACTGGTTTTATTAGTTTATTATTCTTTGAAGGTCATACCGCACCATGAATGGCTGCCTACGTACTCCTGGGTGGAGGGAGATCAGGTCATTCGTAGTTCAAGTTTTGTGTGAGAGAGGTTTGAAAAGTGTCTCTTTTGAGTTTGGTTTAATGGGTTTTTGAAATTTTTTTGTTTGGTTTTACCGCACCAGGAATGGCTACCTACATACTCCCGGGCAGAAGGAGATTAAGTCATTCGTAGTTCGATCTTTTAGTAAAAACCAAAACTGATTTGATCGATTCGTAGGACCAAAATGATGTCTGGCATGTGTTTTAGACATAGTACCTTTTCACGGTGTCTAAGTTGATGAGTTGGGGAAATTCTCTCCCGTCCATCTCTTGCAATCTGATAGCTCCTCCTGTCAACACTTCTTTGACAATGAAAGGACCTTCCCATTTCAGGGCGAACTTTCCTTTGGCTTCATCATGGTTGGCCAGGACTTTCTTCAATACCAAGTCATTTTTTTTAATTGCCAGATTCAGACTTTCTTGCTGTATGATCAAGCATTCCTTTGCGGATATAACTGTCTATGGAAAATGGATGTAGCCCTCTTTTCATATTTCAGGGACAGTTGGTGGTACCATTCTTGCAACCATTAATCTTCTTCCATCTAAGCGTCTATCAACACTCGCAAGGACTCCATTTCTACTTCTATGGGAAGTACTGCTTCCATACCATAGACCAATGAATAGGGGGTAGCCCCAATAGAGGTACGCATTGACTTCCTGTATGCTAACAGAGTCAGAGGCAACAGGTCAAGCCATCCTTTGTGATTGGCGAACATTTTCTGCATGATCTTCTTGATGTTCTAATTGGCCGCTTCGACAACATAATTCATCTTGGGTCGATAGATGACGGAATTAAGATGCTTGATGTGGAACTTGCTGCATAATTCTCTCATCATCTGATTGTTTAGGTTATTGGAGTTGTCTGATACGATCACCTCCGGTTGTCCATATCGACAGACGACATTGTTCCTGATGAAACCAATGACTACTTCCTTGGTGACTTTGGGAAAAGAGGTAGCTTCAACCCACTTGGTGAAATAATTGATCATGGTGAAAATGAATCGATGTCCATTGATGGCTTTTGGGTTCTATTGGCCCGATCACATCCATTCCCCACAAGGAGAAAGGTCATGGCGAACTCATATTGTGCAACTCATTTGGAGGAGCGTGAATAGCATTTCCATGGACTTGGCATTGGTAGCATCTCCTGATGTGGTCATCACAGTCTGCTTTTAGAGAGATCCAGTAATTCCCCCTTCTTAATATTTTCTTGGCCAGAAAATGATCGCTCATGTGTGGACCACAGACTCCACCGTGTACTTCATCCATCAATCTCTGGGCTTGCACTTTATCGAGGCATCATAACAAGCCTATTCCAGAATCCCATTTTGTAAAGTGTGTCTCCGCTTAGATAAAACTTCATAGCCATCTTGTGAATCCGCATTCATCCAGCTTGGCTTACTCCAGCGGGTGTAGATCTATCTCGGAGATATTCCTTGATGTCTTGGTACCAAGGCTGTCTGATAGGAGGTATTTCATCGGATACTTCTCCAATGTAATTCCCATATATCGGGGCCTTTTGGTTTGTGAATTTGATGTCGAAAATCCCCCTTTTACCCGATATGTTGATCAAGGAAGCCAACGTTGCTAATATATCAGCAAAGTTATTCCTGCCTCGAGGGATGTGGATGAAGGTTATCTCTTCAAAATCCATGGTTATGTTGATGACCTGCAGTTAATAGGGTAGCAAATGTAATTCTTTGGTACGATACGCCCCGGTGGTTTATCTAATGACCAACTCAGAATCTCCAAGGACTAATAGACGCTTGATACCCATAGACTGGGCTAATTTCAACCCCATTATGTAGCCTTCACACTCATCCATGTTGTTTGTGTTGACAAACTGTAACTTGGTAGCCACAATATACTATTCTCCTGTACCAGAGATGAGGACTGCCCCAGCTCCGGCACCTTCCATGTTTATCGCTCCATCGAAATACATTTTCCATGGTTGGACTGTATTCTCTTGAAGGTCTTGCTGAACTGTCATGATCACATCATCCGAGAAATAAGTCTCTAGGTTCAAAATCTTCGGACGGTGCTTTGGCTAGTTAATCTGCAATGCCTTGACCCTTGATGGACTTCTGAGTCACATAGACAATGTCGAACAATTGGAGGATCAACTTCCATTTGGACAGTCGACAATTCAACATTGGTTTGCTGAATACGTACTTTAGTGGATCCATGCGGGATATGAGATAGGTTATCTGCCAATGCAAATAGTGTTGTAACTTCATGGCGGCCCATGCTAAAGCACATCATGTCTTTTCAATCAGCGTATACTTCTGTTCTCCGCTGCTGAATCTTTTGTTGATGTAGTAGATAGCTCTCTCTTTGGAACTATCATCTTTCTATCCTAGCATACAGCCCATTGCATTGGCATTGACGGACAAGTACATAAATAGGGGAACTTCATCCCTCGAGGGTACCAAGACATGCTCTTCGATCAGCTACTTTTTGATGGCAAGGAAAGATTTTTGGCAATCCTCATTCCATTTCATGGAGGAATTCTTCCTTAGCAGCTTGAAGATAGGTTCACAAATTGCTGTGAGCTGGGAAATGAACCGGCTTATGAAATTGATCATCCCCAGGAACCCGCGTATCTCTTTCTCTATTCGGGGTACGGGCATCTCCGTGATGGATTTAATCTTGGCGGGATCCAGCTCAATGCCTCTATTACTTACTAAAAATCCCAATAACTTGCCCGATTTAACACCAAAAGCACATTTGGCTGGATTAAGCTTGAGGTTGTACTGACGCAACCTATTGAACAGCTTTTTGAGATGGTTGATGTGATTGTCCTCCTTCCAAGATTTGACGATGATGTCATCCACATAAACCTGTATCTCCTTGTGTATCATGTTATGAAACAGGGCCATCATGGCTCACATATATGTGGCCCAGGCATGAGGCCGAAGGATAAACGTCTATAACAGAAGGTTCCCCAGGGAGTGATGAAGGCTATCTTCTCCCTGTCCTCTTCAGCGACCATGATTTGATGGTAACCAACAAAGCAATCCAATAAAGAATATATGTCGTACTGCGCCGTATTGTCTATCAGGATGTGGATGAAAGGTACCGGGAAATTATCCTTGAGACAAGGTTTGTTCAAATCCAGGTAATCCATGCATACTCATAACTTCCCTCCAGTCTTAGGCACGGGAACTATGTTTGACAGCCACTCTGGGTATATTGATACCATGATGATGTCGGCTTTGAATTGTTTGACCACCTCTTCTTTGACTTTTAGGCTCCATTCGGGTTTCAATCGCTTGAGCTTCTGCTTGACTGGCTTTAATCCATCTTTGATGGGAAGTTGATGGATGACAATGCCAGTAGACAAGTCAATCATGTCTTTATGTGACCATGCAAACACGTCCTGGAACTATGTTAAGATTTCAATCAGGTCGATTCTTTGGTCCGGGGTGAGGTCTAGGCTTATCTAGATTTCTTTGAGGTTTTCTGAGGCTCCGATATTGACAATGGTGGTTTGGTCGAGGTTTGGTTTGGGCTTGTCTTTAACCCATTCTTTGATCCCCTTGGGCACCGCATAGTCATCTATCTCCTCTTGATCAACTTCTATCAAGTCGAAGTTCAGTTCTACATCAAAGTTATAGTCAATGTGACAGGTTGGCATCTTATCAGCAGGAACAAACAAATCTAATTCTGGAGTCCTGAAAACAAAATGCTTTTGCTTTAATATATAAAACTGTTTAAACATACAAAGCATTTAGCAAAGCATGACAAAAGTTACTGCTATAGATGTGCAACCAAAATAAGTAGTAAATAAAACCATGTTATAGGGCAGACGGACTCTTTTCCCTCTTACCCTTTTTGAATAAGGCAAGGGATGCTGCTCCAGTTGTCCAGGGTCAAATCCTCATTTATAGGGAGGATCGAGGAATTGTGTTCGTCTACCTCATCTCGGGATGATGACTGAGACATCCTTCGGATCAGAGCTAGGGTTTTTCTTTGAACTGCCCCGCTTTCCTTTCTTGATGCGAGGAATTTGGATCTGATCCCCTTCATCACTATCTAGAATATCATCATTCATACCCTCGTAGTGTATCAAAAAATACATGTTAGCAAATGGGTCTCGTTCTTCATGCAGGAACTTTTCTTTTCCCTTTTTGCTCTCCTCCTCAGGCTTTGGGGCTTTTCTCTCACTTACCGGTATGACTGGAGGAAACAACATGCCTGACACAATAGCAGGAATTTTCCTCATTGGCTTCACAAACCCACCATCGGTGAGGTTTGACAATAGTATAGTGGAAGCAGAAACCTTGGGATGCTTGTGTGGGTTCTGGTGGTTTGACCCGGATGAATAACCCAATCCGGCCTTCCCTGATTGGCTTGGGATTTGCACCGGACTCGTAATTCCTTGCTGATTTTTTCCTAACACTTCTCCAGGGCAGAAACCCAAAGATACCATCTCCTGGCCCACTGTCATTACTTCGGGGGAAACTTTTGGTTTCATAGCTGGTGCCCCAATTGGTAGGTACTGAGTATTGCTCACCTCTAATGCTTGAAAACTTGCAGGTTCAATCCCTACATCCAAACTGATCACTGGCATATCTCCTTGTATGCAGGCAGGGTATTCTGGTTTGGCATTCACCGTGATTAGGCTGTCATTGATAATGTACTTGAGCTATTAATGGAGGGTGGGTGGAAGTGCTCCTGCCATGTGGATCCACAGCCTTCCCAGCAATAAGTTGTATCCGGTGGTAATGATGAGTACCTGGAATGATACATAAAAAGTGCGGGGACCAATCTCCAACGGAAGCTCAATCTCTCCCACAGCCTCTCGACGGGACCTATCAAAAGCCCGGATAACCACATGACTGGTACGGATCCGTTTTGGGTTAATCTTCAATCTTTCCAGGGTGTCATAGGGACAGATGTTCAGGGACGATCCTACATCTATCAGCACACCACCAATCACATACCCTGATGACATCACAGCTATGTGCAGTTATTTTCGATGGCCCGTCCCCTCTGCGGGTATATCATCATCAGTAAAAGACATCACATTGCTGTTGAAGATGTGTTCTATCACATGACGGAATTTATCAGCATCCATTTTTCTTGGCAGATGGGCTTCCTCCAGTACTTTCACTAGAATGTTGCGATGATCCATCGAGGATAAGACCAGTTCTAGGATGGGCATTTGTTTGGGTGCATCCTTCAAGTTTTACACCACCTTGATCTCATTATGCCCCATTTTGTTGAGGAACTCTTCGATTTTCTCTTCAGCCACTTTCTCTCTAGCTTTGATGACTGAATTGATCACCCGCTGAGGCAAGTACAATGGATTCTCTTTGGATGTGCTGGCAATATTATTTAAGGTTGAACCTTCATCCTTCCCATAGTTCCATGGGGCTCTTTTCAGACTGATCATTGGATATTGGGGTCTGAAAGGCAATATTAAAGGTTCGAGTGCAGCTACCTTCACAGGATTCTGTGCTTCTTGGGCCCCTTTCCCTGGCAGTATTAAGGGTGTCCCGGCTAGCTCCTTCTCACAGGAAAGAACAGCCATTGTTTCCTGATTCCATGTCATGGGAATAAAGAGTGTTTCCTCATCGGGGAGGCCGTAATTTTGATTTTCTTTGATTAGCTCACCACTTTCAATCATATACTAAATCAGGTGACGAAGTCCCCAGCAATCCTCGGTATCATGACCAGGAGCATTGGAATGATAGTGGCAGATCTTGTCAGGCTTGAATTTTTTGAATCGAGGGTTCACCGGAGGTAACAAATCTGCAACCATTCCCTCATTGATTAGCATTTGGAGGATTTCCTTCATTGACTGATTTAGATTAGTGAAATTCCTCTGAAAGGCGAATTCCCTATCAAGTTGGAACTTCTCCTCCTTGGCCACCTTATCGGCCCAGGGTTCATGCTCATGAAGTAATGATCCCTCTTGGCGATGGGACTAATTTCCGGTGTGGGAGGACTAGCTTCATGCTGGTTGGTCTGATTTATCAGTTGCCTTATTATCTGATGTTGATATACGACCAGATCTGTCAACTATCCAATCTATTCCTGAATAGATTTGATTTCCTATTCTATCAGGAATCGCCTTTCTAAGAATTCCCAACTATATGGGCTATTGGTGCTGGATTGAATTGATTCTCTGACATACTGGAGGTATTTGGATCCTTCCCCATTCTTCGTGCTAATCATGTTGACACTCTCCTCTTTGTGCTGAGGGAAGGGATTATCCTGCACATGAGGTTGTTCTGGTTTGGTCACCACAATCTCTCCATTGTCTATCAAGTTTTAGATCTTGTGTTTGAGAGCCCAACAATCCTGTGTATCATGGCCCGGAGATTCAAAATGGTATGAGCACTTCTTACTTGGGTCGAAATTCCTTCACTCGATACTGGTTGGTGGAAGGAGTTGAACAATCTTCTTCTGTGCCGTCAACAGTTTTAGCACATTTTCTAGTGAATCCCCTAAAGGGGTGAACATTCTCCAAACGTCTGGCCTCCAAACTTTTCTGAAATGGAGGATTAGAAGGTTGGGCTAGAGCTTGGAAAATAGATTAGTTCCTCATTTGAATGGGCATACTACTCGACTCGCTCCTCTGATTCTATCCTTGCAGTACTAAGGACACTTCCTCATCTTTTTTCTTGTGTACTCTCCAGGGATTACTCCCGGACTGAATATGCTCGGCAACAGCTTCCAAGGCGGTAAGATCTTTTATCTTCCTAGACTTCAGCCCCATTTCAGCCATCTCTCCGTGCTTGATCATTTCTGAGAATGGTTTTCCTATGCCTTCTAGGACCCTTTCATAATACAGAGCTTCTTGGATGTCGATGAAGGTCATAACTATCTCAGACTCAGTCATAGGTGGGGTGACTTGTGTTGCCACCCGCCTCCACTGTTGGGCATATTCTCTGAATAACTCGGTGTTTTTCTTTTTGATTTTGGTGATTTGATATCTGTCTAGAGCTATTTGGGACTGAAAGCTGTATTGATTGAGGAAGGCATGTGCTAACTCTTCCCAACTGTGAATTTTCGAATTGTCCAATCGGGCATACCAGGCTCTAGCCTCTCCGGTCAGACTCTTCTAGAATAATTACATTCTGAGCTTTTTGTCCTCTGCATAGGATCCAAGCTCTCCAATGAATACCTTTAAGTGGGTGTATGGGTCTCCCAATCCATCATATTTCTCAAAATCAGAGACTTAAAATTTTTCCATATAACGAGCCCGGGGAATATACATAAACTTGAATAATTGACACTGCCAAATGCCCCAGTCCCTTTGATGGACCAGATGGTCTCTTTCATTTATTGTACCTTCTTCAGGATATCACCAGCTTCTTGCTCTTTGTTGAGGTGGGTGATTTCAGGGGTTTTGTTGGTCATATCCTGGTTCTTTGGTTCAGGAGTCTGAGTGTCTTTCTTTATAGTCTCTTAACTGCCACCGGGTGTAGATGGTTCTGTATGACCGGGTGTTTGTTTCCCTTGAAGGCCTTTTCTTTGTTCCCTCAAGAAAATAGCCAATTTCTCTATCTGGTTCTTCAATCCTTCAAACTCTTCCCTAGAAACAGGGGTGGATTCAGGCTAAGCACTTGAAGCCATGTTCAGAGATGGACTCAGTGCTTTCTTAGATTTTGATCTGGTGACAGGACCAATTTTTACCTACAACAAACATAGGTGTGTTAATTTCCTGATATAGGATCGGTCAGATGCATGCTATGCAATGTGTTTATTTTTGAGGTTTTTTAATCTTATCCTGTAAAACAAAGGTCAGTTGTTTTGATGATAGGATAGTGTGACAGGATTTATGGAATGTATATTTACATTATAAAATTTACATTGGAATTTGAAAATTGACATTTGTATTGAAAGAGGAAGGCATGAAGAGGCTTCCCTTCGGATTTGATTAATCAGAGGCTGACCTATCTTAGGCTACTCTCGTGGCTTTTCGACATGAAGGTCCCCAGATCATCACAATCTACTAGAGGGGAAATTAATCCGATCTTTCAATTGGACCGGATCTGAGTGGTGCCTTGCCTGAGCCTCGCAGAATTAGTCTTCTTTGAGTCCAGTAATCAAACACCGACGGGCTCGCCTCCTGGTGGAGGAATCACACAACATACATTCACATACATCGTGTCTCACCGTATGAAATGATGACATTGTGCAAAGCACTAATATAAAGCAGTAAAGCATTCATTCACATCCATTAAGTATAAAACGCAGCATCCACACACACACAGATATAAAAGGATATTTCGAAAAGATTTGAACACGGCCTAAGCCGTCTACTGTCTCCAGCAGAGTCGTCACTTGTCGACGTCCTGAAAAAATCCTAACACGAATCTTTCTGTCTTCCAAAGTCTTTTGGTCTTCTACCCTTATTACCGTGTCTGTTTTATGAAGGGTGAAGTTTCTTTAGGAAAAGGCCAACATGTATTATGTCGACGATTTGAACGGTTTACAGAGTCGCCAGTTGGTAGATTTGAAATGGTTGTACCAACTCAACCGAGTTTTGTTTGAAAGTAGGCCAAATTCCTGGACACTATCGAAACTTGATCTTTGAAACCGAAGTTCTAAGTTCGGGGGGGCTTGGTTAAGTGGGGGGAAGGTGTTAGGCACCCCCCAACTCCTGTGAAAATACAGTACCACATCTTTTTAATATTTCCCTTTTTATTTGCAATGTGTGTGTGAATGCGGAAAGAAATTGGGCCTACATTTGTTTCTTTTGAAAGTATGGATGTGCTTCGTTGAACCTATATACGAAGGGTTTGATTTGATTTGCAAAAGTCTTTTTTAGACAAAATATGAAAATGATGTTTTGAAAAGGTTGGTTTTCAAATCCTTACGCTCACGTAGGAATTGAAGTATGTTGATACTTCCATTTTTATCTTTTTAGCCTTTTGGCTCAATTTGGATGGTGATTGTCGGGCTGCGAAGCATCCTCGACCCCAGAATATATATAAGTGCCGATCTTCTCATAGGCATGACAGTCATCGGAGTGACTCTAGCACGACAAACTATTATTTCATTATATTTGAGACCTTAAACTCGGATAACCGTTTTAAAGTCTTTCGGATGTACATCTTTACAGAAAAACTGGCAGGGTACATTTGTAATATGGAGTTTGTCCATCATGGGAATCAGATTCTGATCAGTTTGATCATGAATCCCACGATTCCTAAGCTCGTAGAGGGAAGCCAAGAAAACCTGTACAGCAAAGATATTCATAGAAAATGTATATTTACATCTAGACGTCTCAAACACCAAGGATTCATCAGTCAAATCCTGGCATGCGCGTAGCCAAAGCTTCTCGTTCCCAATTGATGGCGATCTAAGGGTCGCGAGGTTGCTTTAAAATGAATAAAACTACAAAGAAAGCTAGATTTAAATAAATATTAGCCATTCTAGCTTCGCGATTCCGGTTGGACCTATTTTGAACAGTTGAAAAGATAGAAAAGGCTAGATTTAAAGAAATCTAGTTCGCCAAATGGATATCAGTGTCAATTCATATCAAATGAATATTTAAAGCAAAAATTTAATCACTATGAATAAAGAATATATATATATATATATATATATATATATATATATATATATATATATATATATATATATATATATATACGAAAGCTATAAAGGGCGATGGGTTTTCACTCACAGGCCCATAATAGAATGTAAATATATATATATAAGCTGCGAAGGGCGACGGATCTGTCATCCTATGCCCGGACAGAAATGTAAATTTATATATATATATATATATAAAAGCTGTAAAAGAGCCACGGAATGATCCAGGCTTGACAAAATTAAAATATATATATATATATATATATATATATATATATATATATATAAACTGTGAAAGGCGACGGATCTGCCATCCTATTCCCTGACAGGAATGTAAATATATATATGTATATATATATATATATTTATAAAAGTTATGAAAGAGCCACGAAATGATCCAGGCTTGACTGAATGTAAATATATATATATATATATATATAAAAGCTGTAAATGAGCCACAGATTAATCCAGGCTCGACAGAATATAAATATATATATAAAAGCTGTAAAGGGCGACGGATCTGCCATTCTATGCCCAGACATAAATGTAAATATATATATATATTTATAAAAGCGGTAAAAAAGCCGCGAAATAATCCAAGCCAAATGGAAGTGCAAATGTTAATATATACAGTTAATATATATATATATATATATATATATATATATATATATATATATATATATATTAAAGAAATAAAAAGGCCACGAAATCCAAATACAGGAAAAATAAAGTCAAATTTTTATATATATATATATATATATATATATATATATATAGTTATATAAATAAAAGCAGTAACTACCACGGATTTGCCATCCGGGCTTGACAGAATAGTAAAGTTAGTATATATACAGTTAAATATATACATAATAAAGCCAAAAAGGACACGAGTCCAAGACCCAGTCCGAGAAAGACAAAATATGTATATATATATATAGGTAAGCGATTATAAGCTGCGGATCGACGATCCGGGATGTACAAATGCAAGAAAATGTGTAAATGTACTAAAATGTACTAATAAGTAGGCCAAAACGACCGCAGAACAGAGTTTCGGGCAAAATCAGAAAACGAAACTTAACGTGCACGTGTATAAATGCGTAATGAAGTAGTAGGAACTTTCTGATCGTAAAAATACTTATAATGGACTGCTACACGTGCTTTTTGCCACTTGGTAGGCTTTAAATAGACGTTTCCACCGTTCAATTTTTGATATGTGGTAGTATATGAGTATACCTACGTGTTAGAGTGATAAAAACTAGGTTTGGAGTACAAGAAGTCGAGCTAGGAAACGAAATGGGCGGACTTTCAGAGTATTTTCTATTTTTTTCTTCTTTTTTTGGCTTGGGGTGCACTTATATTTAAAGACCCGATGGAAGCGGGCCTACCCGCGGTAGCTGCGGGTCTACTTGTGGCTCCATGTGGCAGGGCCCACATGGTGGATCCCGTTGTCTCGAAGTACGTGCACTCCAAGCAACGCGATGTCAGGTTTGAAACTTTCAAACTTTTGATCGGAGCATTCGTTTAAGGCGTGTGATACCTTTTCGAAAAGCCTTCGCCAAGAGCGTCATAATGACATGGGACTAAACCTTTTTTGAGTTCAAGAAGATGGGTTCATAACCGGATCTTCATTTTTTTGCAATTTGTCCGTTGAGCTGTATTGTGCTGTTTTCACTCGACATCAATGTTATGGTTCTTTCTGACCTTGATTGCATCAATTCGGCTTGATTTTGACCGGATTGACCTGACCTCCCGGATTATGACCAGAGCTGAACTTGATCTCCTGGTGTTACCGGGGTTTGACTTGACATCCCGGTATTGTGACCGGGCTTGAATGGACATCCCGGTGTTGAGACCGGGGCTGAGTTGACATCCCGGTATTGAGACTGGGGCTGAGTTGACATTCCGGTATTAAGACCGGAGCTAAGTTGACATCCCGGTATTGAGACCGGGGCTGAGTTGACATCCCGGTATTAAGACCAGGGCTGAGTTGACATCCTGATATTGAGACCGGGGCTAAGTTGACGTCCCGATATTGAGACCTGGAGGTAAAGGACGATTTTACCCTCCTACAGGGTTAGTAACAGGAATATAAAATTTTGAGTGTCTACAATACTCGATATGTAAAGCATTTTCGATAAAATAATATATATATATATATATATAACTGTCGGGCTCCTTTTGGGCATGACAGCCATCGAAGTGACCCGAGAACCCCAAACCATAATTTACTATGTTGAGACATTAAATCCGGATAACCGTTTTAAGGACCCTCTTATTAACATTTACAAAAGGCCTACAAGTTGTATTTATAGTTTAAATTTGTCCATCGTGGGAATCGGATCCAGATCCATATGATTAATCATAGATCCCGTAATTCCTAGGCTTACAAAATATCATTTCAGAGCTTGCACAGTAGATATATTGAAATACAATGCAAATTAAAATCTAGACGTCGCAAGACAAAGGACTCGTCAGTTAAATCCTTGCATGTGCGTAGCAAAAGCTTCCCGTTCCATCTAGATACAGATCTAGGGTCGCGTGGTTGCTTAATATTTACAAAACTAGAAAGAAAACTAGATTTAAATAAATCTTAGCCATTCTAGCTCAACAGTTCCGGTTTGACAACTTTTGAACCAATTGAAAATTAGAGATGGCTAGATTTAGATATATATATATATATATATATATATATATATATATTAAAGCTTAAAAATCACAGATTAGCAATCCAGGTCAAACAGATTAGCAATCCAAGTCAAACGAGTTAATATAATATATATATATATATATATATATTAAAATGAGAAAAGGCCGTAGATTTGCAATCCAAGCTAAAATAACACTTATATGTATTTATATATATATATATATGTATATATATATACATATAAATATATATGTGTGCTTATATATATATATATATATATATATATATATATATATTAAAGCAGTAAAAAACTTCAGAACTGAAGAAATCTCACAGTGTACAGCGAGACGGACTTTAAACTGCTTTTGAAGCTTGAAAAATCTGTTTCCACTAGTTAAAACTTGATATGTTAGTATATAAACGTATACAAATGTTTAGTGTTGGGTAAAATCTAGTTACGCATAACACCAAGTATACGTGGTCAACAAGTAATAAATTGATGAGTCGAGTATCGTTCCGACAGAGAAAATAACTGCAGTTTATCCAAACAACTACCAATTTTATATTATCCCAATTTTATTAAACCAATGATCAAGTGATGATATTTACAAAAAACTACCAATTAAATTATAACTACTACTACCCAGGACTTTGAACAAGTTTTTGAAGAATTAAGCCTACAACTTCACTTAATGTTTCACTTTGAATGACACACTTCCTTTTAATTCAAATTAATTATTCCAAATTATTAACCAAGAACACAATAGTAGATATAACCATCTCTCGATGTATTATACTCATACCAACTTAATTCCACAATTGATAGAATTAAGTAGGACACCCTAATTAACTAATTCACTATATCTCTATATGAATTACAAGTAAAGAAAGATTCAGTTTAGGTTCTTATTAGATTATGTACGATGCGTAGGTTTATCTCTATATTGAGCATAAATTCTGAATCCCAACAAAATGCAGAAATCATAAACATACGCTATTATGATCAGTTCTAATCCTATATTCCATCTCTCGAGTTCATATAGAGTAACAAGTAATTGGTGATCAAGCAACTACGTAATTAAGCATAAACCATAGTAAATAAATCTAGAAATAGTCTCAATAAATTAATATGGAAGCATGTTAATTCTTCGTTACACAAAAAGCTCCATTGTATACTTAAAAAGTAAGTTAGTTCATGCTAGATGAATAAATAGCTGACATCCACAAGGTTACTAGCATTCTGAATACAAGGAATAGATGAAGAAAGAGAACAAAAAATGAGAGTATAGTGCTACTTTTCTCCAATCTCGCCTCATGTTCTTCGTGCCTTTCGCCTTGCTTCGATTCTCCAACACGTGATCTCCAAGGTTAGGGTTCTGTTAATGATAATGATAATGTTCTCTCTACCCCTATATTTGCCTTTAATACTCTTCTAATCGCGTTCAAAATTACTCAGCCAAAGATCTCCAGAATCCAACTCGAACAAGGAAACTTTAAGCTAACTGCTGCACACTTCGCCCAAGCACAGATTCTTTCTTTGAAACCTCACCCCGACGAACACTCGCCCCGACGAACTTTTATGACCTGAAAATTGCGCCCCGGCGAAGGTTCTACTTTGTGCTGACTCTTCTCATTTTGTACGGATTTCCCTGTTCTCGTCCGCGCAACCTATCCCTACACATAAACACCAAAAACAAGTAACAATGCTCCTAAAAATATCCGAAGTAGTTAAGACTTAGGTTCGGAAAGTACCCGATTCGTAGGTATGAAACCCACTCATCAAATACCCCCAAACTTAAGACTTTTCTTGTCCTTAAGCAAACACACGTAATAACTAGAAATAAATAACTAGCCTACTTATATGAATGCATATGCATGATCTACTGTACAACAAACCTACGAATTTAGCAATGAATTAACATGATATCCTGCAATGGCCTCAAAGATAGCACAAAGACTCTCAAACAACATATCCAATTAAATCAAAGTTTACAAATCCAATCCATCAGTCAATTCAAACTTGCCATCACCCATGTTGTGTGTGTGTGCTCATTAACCATTTTAACCAACCATAGTTCAAGGAAATCCCATAATAAATTCTTTAAAAGGAAAATTTTCAGTTCCAATTCAAGAATTTCTACAAACATGACACTTCTAGTTTAAACACACCAATATCGAGTTTAGGGGTCCCCATTGAGATTTATTCCTACTTTTATTTCTTCATGAATGCATTTTACGCTCCATCTCGCGTATACACTTGACTGTGCAATGTTTGGTTCTCTTAGGCATATCAGTGTTACCCATGTAGCGAACTTTCAACCAACGACTCCCAAACCCGAAGGCTTTAGGGCACTGAGTGTAAAAACATCCCTAAGGGTTTACTTGTTCGAGTAACAAAGGCCACAAAACCAAACTAGTCAATATATCCATTTATTTTATATTTTTTTCTTTTTCTAGATTTTCTATTTTATATATATATATAGATAAATATCCCATAGATTCCCCCCAAACTCAAGCTTTTACTCCACTTTAACCTTTGCTGTCAACTTACTAATATCCTCAAATTTTTAACCAAGACTTTTCCCAAGAAACCAATTATGGAACCCATGAACCCAGTTGATTTAAAACAGTTTAATCTTACGTGCTAACCGTTTACATAAGTTTCTGACATACTCAAATTTTCTTCATGATTAAATTAAAACTCATCATCAATCATCAACATCGTTCAAGTTAACATGCAACACCAATCTCATCATCGGCCGACTCAAACTCACAACAATCCATTACTAAGATTCATGGAAACAATTTATATGCAACACTAAATGCAAAAGAAAATATTTTTGTCATTTTGGAATTTTTACTTTCTTTTTTGTTATATAACATAAAAGAAAATCAAAACAAAAACTATCATGCAACAACATGAACTCCATGCTCCTATCTATTATGCAGCTAAATATACTAAGCAATATGTATGTCAGAAATGCCCCCCCCCCCAAACTTGAAATATACAATGCTGATAAGTAGGTTTTATACCTACTTATTGGCTATCAACTTACCATAACTATATCTTATTCTCGCATGTTTTAGTTACTTTTCATGCTTTTTATCTTTGTTTTGTAGGATGCATGTTCGAAAACTATCTCGATGGCATCGTGGGTGGAATGGACATGAAACCAGCTTGAGTAGGAGCATATGGCATGTGGTGGAGTGAAAGTGAGGTTGGCATGTGAAAGGGAAGTAAAGAGCAGCAGCAGGAAACCAGCAGAGCAGATAGCAGCATTCTGCAAGATATTCATAGAGCGAGGCCGAGCCCTGATAGAGTACAAGAGGAGCGCGCCTGCGCTAGGAGAAGATTTAGCCAGCTGGCAGCGTGCCCGCACCCCATTTATTCTTTCATGTCTATATTATTGTTAAACTCCAGTGAGCTGTGGTTTGCTCACTCTTGCATTAAATAACAATTTCAGTTAAGGTTGATAACGCTGATGCTCCGTCTACAAGTAAGGGCAAGGGAAAGCAAAGCAAGTGAAGACTTGTTTTTTTTATTTAATTGAGAATGATTGTAATAATTAAATGTTATGTTTTATTTCCGCACTTTATTATATTCATGTCAAGGTTAGAGTAACCCTGGGATTGATTTTGAGAAGGTTGTAACCCTTGTTTTAAGGGAGATTTAGTTATTTTAATTTAAGTTGTAGTTTATTGTGCATTATTCATTGGGTAGATATATGTTATATTAGAAAGTGAACACCAAATCATGTGGAAACGAAGTACCCGGATTTGGGGGTGTCACAGGTTGGTATCAGAGCTGTAGGTTATGAAACCTTAGGTGGGAAAAAACCTTAGGTAGTAGCCTTATGGTAAGATCGAAAAGATAGATGTGATAGGTAAAAGATAATAAACTACCTTATGTGTCTATGTGTTTATATTTTAGTATTCGAAGAGTGATTGTTCGTTATCACGTAATAATGAACTTTAAAATTCTTTTGTCAGGATGTCGAACGTTGGAGAACCTAGTCAGGCTAGAGAGGAAATACCTCAGGTGCCTAGAGAGGAAGAGCCCCGTGACATACATATTGTCTGGGAGCAGCTGGTTAGGAGAGAGCCATCTCCAATGATCACCGTAGCTGCTCGGGAGCGTGAGCTGACACCTATTCCTAGAGGATGAGGACGAGGACGAGTCTGAAGAGGAGGAAGAGGAGGAAGAGGATCCCGAGGAGGAATTCCCACCTCACTCTACTAGTGCTGAGATGTACGAGGCAGTCTACGATAGCAATGTGGAACTTCAGGGACGAGTAGGAGATCTCGAGGAGACTATTCAGCAGCGGGACGAGACTATCGAAGAGATGGATAGTGAACTAGGAGATGCACAATGGAACCTGATACATATGGAAGTCGAGAGAGATGCTGCTCAATTTGAACTGGCAAAGCTGAAGCAAGACATCCAGGAGGAGTCGAGGAAGCGTGCCAGAGCTGAAGAGTCAAGCTTGAGGGCTAATCAACGAGCCGATCGAGCTGAAGGTGAAGCTGAAGCCAAGAGGGCCAAGCTGAGGGAAACGGAATATGCTTTTCATACGGCGATAGAGA
This sequence comes from Panax stipuleanatus, assembly GCA_020205555.1. Taxonomy (NCBI): domain Eukaryota; kingdom Viridiplantae; phylum Streptophyta; class Magnoliopsida; order Apiales; family Araliaceae; genus Panax; species Panax stipuleanatus. Next base: position 90,829,580 of record CM035121.1, read on the forward strand.
GAGCTCAGGATCGTATTTTCTACTACCCAGCTCAGTTCCAAGGTTTACCGTGGTATGTGGTGGACCGAAGAACGACATTTCGGGTAATGGAAGAGGAACGCAGAGAGGCTGTGAGACGCATTAATATGCCAAGGCAGTGGTAGTAGTGGTAGTAGTAACAGTAGTGGTAGAGTTTGTTATGTATTGCATGTTTTGTAATAAGTAACGAAAATCCCATAATTTGAGATAAGAATGGGATGAGTTAATAATGTAATCCTGCAACTTTTCCAGTTCAGGAAGGATGATGTAAATGGCAGAAATGCTATCTGTTTGATGTTTTTAAAACTACGACTGATGGATAAAAGAAGTTTATGGACGTGCTTGGTGTTCTATGTGAATTGAATTATTTAAACGTTTAAGTATGAACTTGGATACTTAATAATTGAATAAAGGGTCTAATAATAATATTTTCTTAACAGAAAATGCCTCCTAGAAGAAGAGTAACGCGTCAAAATCCCGAGGGTTCGACGAACAACAACAATAAAGATGGGACGAATCCCAATTCGGTTCAGCAGTTGGTGAACCTGTTGACCGGAGCTCTTGCGAATCAACCGCAGATGCAGGGTACTACTTTCAAAGAATTCAAGGTAGTAGGACCGCCTGAGTTCAAAGGATCGACTAACCCTATCGAAGCTCATACATGGGTTATGGAAATGGAGAAGGTATTTGACGTGGCTAGAGTAGGAGAATACCAAAAGACAACGTTCGCGGCTTTCATGTTGAAGTCGGATGCAAGTTTTTGGTGGCAGGCTAACAAGACTCGAGAGGGAGAGGGAGTCATCACGTGGGAACGTTTCAAGGAAATGTTCTACGAGATGTATTTTCCAGTGAGTTCGCAGGACCAGATGGAGGTCCAGTTCCTAGAACTTAAGCAAGGAGGGATGTCGGTGTCTGAGTATGCCGCTAAGTTTAACGAGTTGGCCAGGTTCTCTACATACCAGGTCAGCACTGACGCTAGGAAAGTGAGAAGGTTTCAGCGGGGACTAAAGCCTTGGCTCTACAGCAAGGTTTCCATGTTCCAGCTGAATACATTTGCAGCGGTGCTGGAGAAAGCCATACTTGCTGAAGGAGGAAGCGAAGCGGTAACGAAGTTCAACCAAGATAAGAAGAAGAAGAATGAGGTAGAAACCAAGACTGGGGGTTTCACAGGCAGCGCTGTGAACCAGAAGAGGAAGTGGTTTGATAATATCTCTGCTGGGAGTCAGCAAGGAAGTCAGCAGAAGAGGAAGTTCGAAGCATGTGCCACATGCGGTAAGAATCACACTGGCGTGTGCATGAAGGGGAAGCGGGTGTGCTTCAACTGTGGTCAGGAAGGCCACATCGCGCCTAATTGCCCAAAATCGAAGAAGGGGGCTTGCTTTACATGTGGATCCAAAGATCACATTGCTCGCAGCTGCCCGAAGAAGCTGACGGCAGGGTCAACAGGGAATGGAGGGAATGGAAGCGACAGTACCGTTACTATCGCTGCACCATTGCAAGCTGTTCGACCCACTGCACGGACATTCAATATGACGGTGCAGGATGCTGTGCAATCAAAAGACGTGGTGTCAGGTATTATTCCGGTCAATAGTATAAATGCATATGTATTATTTGATTCGGGTGCTACTTGTTCATTCATATCTGATGATTTTGCTAAAATCTTAGACTTACCTGTAGAGGAATTAGGTTACCCTTTGAACATAGAGATATCGAATAGGGAGGTTATTCCTGTTAGGAGCGGTTATAGGAACTGTAGATTGGACATTAAGGGTCAGGAACTTAGAGTAGATTTGATTCCGATTAAACTTGGGGAATTCGACGTTATACTGGGTATGGATTGGTTGTTCAATCATGGGGCGGTAATCGACTGTCAGAAGAAGTCGGTAAACCTTACAACTCCGTCGAAGTTGGTGTTCTATGGTAGCAAATCGCCTAGGCAAGCAAGTTTTCTGACGATTATGCAAGCCAAGAAACTTCTGACGCAAGGACTGTGTAGGATATCTAGCCTACATAGTAGATTCGCATAAGGAAAGCCCGAAGGTGGAGGAGATATCGGTAGTTAAGGAATTTGTGGACGTTTTTTCGAGCGATTTATCAGGCTCTGTTCAGAGGCAGTGAATGCTAGTCATTTGTGCAGTGTTGTTTCTAACCTAGTTTAATTATGCTATGACAGTGAGCATGTATCTAGTTGCTATAATATGTTGTTAACATAAATTTGACAAATTTATATTTAGAAAAGAAAAGAGGTTTGAAAACCTTAATGTATGATTTGAATTATTATTTAAATGTGATATATGATTTAAATAATTATAATCAAAAGTAAATGTTTATTTTAAATTATAATTTGGTTAAATTATAATGAATAAAGGTTGATTTATTAAATGTTAATTTAAATTATAATTTATGTAATTATAATTTAATAAATGCATGTTTAATTGTGGATTAAATTGATAATTACATGATTAATTATAAATTGTGTAATTATAATGCATGCTATAGTTTAATTAATTATTGATTATAATTGATAAATACATGATTAATTATAAATTGTGTAATTATAAATGCATGAATGTGGTTTAATTGATTTTAAATTATAAATTATTTATAATTTAAAAGGTAATGATAATTTAAGTAATTATAATTTGATTAAGTGTTTGAATTATAATTGTTTAATTATAATTGAGTTAAATACATAATTAATTTAATTATGTGAGTATATGTGTGATGTGATTAACTATGTGATAGTTAATTATTATTGTTTATTTAATCAGAATGTGAGTTAACCATGAGGGTTAACCACTTATGTGAATTAGTTACGTGTTAACTAATTTAGGTTATTGTAATTGAATATATATGTGTAGGAAGTATTAAAGTACGTGAATTGAATTAAGTAGCTTGCGCTTGAGGCAAGTCTTCTAAACCCTAAACTCGTTAATTTTACGCAAGTTTTCTAAACCCTAATCTTGTAATGATTTTATATGATCTCTTGAATTCATATATTCATTGTTGAGAATGTCCTTTCCATTTCAGTATTGGACAATTGTTTATTTAATTGAAATGGTCTTAACTTATTGTTCAAGTAAGATCCAATTACTATTTTAAATGCTTTAAGTTGATTCTAAAGCATATGTTAATTCATAATTCTTTTATTTTGAATTATTGGAAGTCGATTCAACTAATCCTTAGTTGATGAACGTGAATTCTAAATTACCCTTGTAAGCTTATCCAAACCAAACTTTCTTTGGTGCGGACTTGAATTCAAATTACTGAGTTGAACAACCCTATTTATTAGGGGAGGTTACTACGCATAGCGTTAAGATGTTGGTGCACAATACATGGTACGAAGGGCTGATCCCCCTAAGTATGAGTTAAGGTCCATAGTCTTATTGACTGTTAAAGGTTTAAATAGAAATATTTATAACCTAGGACAAGAGTTCAAAGGTCTTATAACCCTCAGATAAATTCTATATCCAAATTTTAATATTGATAGAGAATTATTATTCAATTCTTTATTATTGAAGCAAGCTAAGTTGTTCAGATTTTCTTAAAGATATTCTTTCATGTCTATATTATTGTTAAACTCCAGTGAGCTGTGGTTTGTTCACTCTTGCATTAAATAACAATTTTAGTTAAGGTTGATAACGCTGATGCTCCGTCTACAAGTAAGGGCAAGGGAAAGCAAAGCAAGTGAAGACTTGTTTTTTTTATTTAATTGAGAATGATTGTAACAATTAAATGTTATGTTTTATTTCCGCACTTTATTATATTCATGTCAAGGTTAGAGTAACCCTGGGATTGATTTTGAGAAGGTTGTAACCCTTGTTTTAAGGGAGATTTAGTTATTTTAATTTAAGTTATAGTTTATTGTGCATTATTCATTGGGTAGATATATATTATATTAGAAAGTGAACACCAAATCATGTGGAAACGAAGTACCCAGATTTGGGGGTGTCACAGCAGCGCGGCCACGCCTGACTAGTTTTACCAAAATTGACTTTTTACTTAAAGTCCTGAATTGAATGTTTTTCTCTATTAAGGTGTATTTGGAGGTTGAGACTTTATCATTGAACGTTATATTTACTACTTTTAGGGTTTTTGAAGAACTTAGAGAGTGTATAGCCTCTTCTTCTATATTTTGGCTATCTCTCTTTATTTCTCTTAGATTTTGATATATTTGAGTAGATTAGCTAGATTTGGAAGCATTGAAGGTTGGCTCTACATTGAAAGATCATATTGGAAGAGGAGAACACAGATTTGCTTATCTCATTCCTTAGTTTCTCTTTATTTTCATCTTTGGTTTTCAATGTATGAACAAGTTTTGATGATGGATATTGATTCTCTTAAGAATTAATTTCTATTGTGGGATTTTAATGGATCTTAGTGCTTAATTGAGATTGCTATGCTTCCTTGTTGAGTTTTAATTGATTATGTATGGATTGTCTAATGTGGTTTGCTTTGATTGCCTAATTGCTTGATCACCAATTACCGGAATAACTCATATGAAATTGAGAAATGAATTATGAGTTCAGATTTAACCATATTAGCTTGTGTTTATGATTCTACATGGTGTTAGACTCCATAATTTGTGCTTCGAATAGACGTATACCGAAGCATGACTTGTAATCATTTTAGAACTTGTGCTTAAACCCGTATTAATGTTAAGTCACATAGAAATATAATGGTTTATGTAATTTGGGTGTTCATATTCATTCTATCATTTGTGGATTGTATGTGATATGGACATGGTTTATTGAGAGATGGCTATGTTTTGCTTTCTTGTTCTCTACTAACGATCTGAAGTAATCAATTGAGCTTAACAGGAGGTGTATCAACTTGAGCAATGCATTAAGTGAAGTTAGAATCCCATATCTCCCTTATCTGATTTATTTACTTTTTAGTTAGTTTTCTTTTGATAATCATTAATGTTAGATAAATCACAATTTGATCATCTGTTTAAGTAGACCAAAATAGTTACAAAATTATTGCATGTTAGATTCGAGGCATTCATTATTCTCTGTGGAAACGATACTTTTCTTACTCTATATTACTTGTGGACCACGTACACTTGTGTGTGTGTGTGTGAGTGTTTTGTTCAACACCCAAACAAGCCAACAAGTTTTTGGCGCCGTTGTCGGGGATTAGTGATTGTTTTTATTACTTTCGTCATCAGTTTAATTAAATTGGTCTTAGTTAAACAAATCATATCTTATCTCATTTCTATCTTCATTTTTCTTTTATTTCAGGTACTCTTGACTAGTGTATGCAAACTCGGTCTAAGAAATCTACTTTGGTGCCTAGAAAGGACAACATCAATGGAAGAGCTCGTCGATTGAGTAAGGGTATTACTAGTATTCAAGAGGAAACTGAGGCACCGATAGTTATGGCGGCCGAAGAACATAAAGCATTGAGGGATTATGCAATGTCGCGTATCAATGAATTACAGTCGAGTATCACAAGGCCAGCAATAGCCGCCAATTCATTCAAAATTAAATCGGGAACAATACAGATGGTGCAAAACATGGTTCAGTTTGGGGGTATAGCTAATGATGACCCGAATGAGCATCAACTAAGCTTCATTGAGATATGTGACACCTTCAAGTTTATTGGTGTGTCGGATGATGCTGTGAGACTTAGACTCTTTCCTTTCACATTGAGAGACAAGGCTAGGAGTTGGCTTCACTCATTACCACCTGGATCCATTACTACTTGGGAAGACTTAGCACAGAAATTCTTGGCAAAATTCTTTCCACCCGCAAAGACCTCAAAGATGTGAAGTGCTCTTTCTTCATTTGAGCAACAACATGGGGAGTCTTTATATGAAGCTTGGGAGAGATACAAAGAAATGATAAGGAAGTGCCCTCATCATGGGATGCCTCAATGGATGGAGATAAACACATTTTACATAGGCTTGAGAAGTCAAACTCGGCCTAGCATTGATGTCACTTCAGGAGGATCATTCATAGCCAAGAGTTATGAGGGAGCTTATGAATTGTTAGAGACTATGGCTGCAAATGATTACCATTGGCCTTCTGCTAGGATGAGTCAATCGAAAGTTGCAGGAGTGTTGGAAGTTGATGCCATCACAACTTTATCGGCTCAATTAGCGATTATGCCAAAGAAAATTGATTCCATGGCCGAGTCAAAAGTGCAATAAGTAGCCTATGTTTGTGAGCTTTGTGCAGGGTCACATCCTACAGACCAATTTGCTATTAATCCCGAGTCGGTGTAGTTTATGAGCAACTATAATAGGCCACTGAACCAATATCAGAACACTTATAACCCCAACAATAGAAATCACCCTAACTTGTCATGGAGCAACAACCAAACTCATCAACAACACCACCAACCACAACATCATCAACAACAACAACAACAACAACATGCTCCAAGACCTTCAAACCCTCCAGGATTTCAGAACCAACAACATCCACAAGCTCCCGCTCCTCTGCCAGAAAAGAAATCAGAAATGGATGAGATGATGTTGAAGTATATGGCCAACACCGAGATGATGATAAAGAGCCAAGTTGTGGCTATTAAGAACTTGGAGAATCAAATGGGCCAAATGGCCAACATGCTTACTAATAGACCACAAAGGACTATACCTAGCAACACGGAAGCTAACCCAAGAAGTGATGGAAAAGAGCAATGTCAGGCCATCACTTTAAGAAGTGGCAAGAAGACTGCATGTTCAGGGCCAAGCGTAGCTGCGCCCCAAATACAAGGAGACACAGCGCGGGCCCGCCCATCCTTAAAAAAAATTAATGCAGATTTTTTAAAAGGTGAGGATGGCAAGCAAGGATCTGATGCAGAACAGAAGGAAATAGTAGAGAAATCATATGTTCCACCACCAATAGTGTATCCACCTTTCCCTTATCCACAAAGACTCCAAAAGCAAAAGTTGGACAAGCAATTTGCCAATTTCCTTGAGGTATTCAAAAAAATGCAAATCAATATACCATTCGCAGAGGCTTTAGAACAAATGTCGAGCTACGCAAAATTCATGAATGGGATTCTATCTAGAAAGAAGAAATTGGAAGATTTTAAGACAGTGGCCTTGACTGAGGAACGTAGTGCGGTGTTACAAAGGAAGTTACCTCCCAAATTAAAGGATCCCGGCAATTTTACTATCCCTTGCTCTATTGAAGGCTTGTCATTTAACAAATGTCTATGTGATTTGGGAGCTAGCATCAACCTTATGCCACTATCGGTGTACATAAAATTGGGTTTGCCGGCTCCAAAACCGACAAATATCTCTCTTCAGCTTGCCGATAGATCTATTACTTATTCGAGAGGTATTGTGGAGGACATCCTTGTGACGGTGGACAAGTTCATATTTCCCATCGACTTCATTATCCTTTACTATGAAGAAGACAAGGACATTCATATCATTCTAGGGAGACCTTTCTTAGCCACTGGGAGAACTCTCATTGATGTGCAAAAATGAGAGCTTACTATAAGAGTAGCTAGCATTGTTATTATCTTGAAAACATGCTTCGTTTATGCTAAACTTGAATCATGGCAACTAATCATGGTATATACGCATGCATGACACATGCATGAGTCTAAGAGTACTATCACATGTGTCTATAAATATCAGAATATGAAACTTACAATAACATGTTAAGATTTACGTTCAAAACTTGTACTTTCAGTAGTAAAGTTCATTTAAAGCGATCCAGGTGCTCACGTTACCTTGTGAAATCTAAATATGCAAGTTAACATATATTACATGTGATTCTAGGTCATGTAAACATGTTTGCAAAATCAGTACCTCAATGTGTCACACGCATGTCAAAGTTTATTTCATAAAACTTCCATTTTCGTTCGAAATGTTTACTAATCGAGGTTTAGTATGCTCACGTCATACTATGAAACATGTATACACAAATCAATATTCATTTCATGTATTTCTAAGCCGATCTACCATGTATCAAAAATTAGAATATACTTATGCTTTATAATGTTAATGATTGTTTATGAAACTTTAAGTTCGTTTCCAAACTTCATGTCGTTTTGTTAACCATGCATGCTAATATACTAAAACATGCTTACATTGCCTCATTAGGTTTATATATATGTATTAATCATGCTTCCATGCTTGTTTAAACAAAATCAAACAATTAGTACATAACAGTTTTGTTGCAGTGTGCAGAAAATTGCAGCAGGGTGCCGGCGCTGCGGCGCGGCAACAACAGCCACAATCTGGCGCTGCGGCGGGGGCATAATGCCTGGGATTGGTGCTGTGACGCGGGGACACTGGGTCTGAGGCATTGTGGCGCTGCAGCGCGCAAATAACGCTGCGCATCGGCGCTGCGGCGCCGTGATGCAAACTCAGTTCCTGCAGTTCACGCTGCAGCCAAAACCGACCCAAAACCTCCCATTTCATCGACTTCAACATACCCAGATGCTATTAGACTTCTTTAACTTACTAACACACACACACATATATATATATATATATATATGCTTATATAACAGTCAATCGCCATTTATCAATTCCCAATTTCATGAACTCCAACTAAATTCACGAATTTGATGTTTTATAGAAATTGTAGAGCAAAAATGGAAATAAAAGTCAAGAGAGCTATATAGTGGTTCCATCATGTATGTATGTTCATATAACAACAATATAAGGGTTCTATAAACCAATTATGAACCAATTTGGCATAATCAAGAATTTGAAGGAAACTTCAGAAACAGAAAATGAAAATGAAGAACAAAGGAAGAGGGATTATACCTCTGTAACTGATTGAGCTTGCTGCTATTCAATTCTTATAACTCTAGACTGATATGATATATGCTCTCAATTTATCAAACTCAAACAAAATCTCAGCAAATGAAATTGAAGGGGAAGAGCTTATATATATAGAGAAATTCATGTCCAGGCAATACTATTATTTTCCAAACCAAACTAACGGGTTGAAGGATTGCATGAGGGTTATGAAAGAGCAGGTAAATGGTTGTTGGATTCATCATGAATCCCATTCCCTCCATAATCATGAGCTATGAAATGCTAGTTGCTGAGTTTTGGGAGAAGAAGAAGGAATAGGCCTTAGCCTTTTGTTATGCACGTGAAGAGCAAAATGAGCCTATCATTTAGGAACAAGTAAGGCTCAGCGATATGAACAATGCAGAAAAAATAAAATAACCCAATACATCCATATTTTATATACACTTAGGTATATATGTATAACTAAGTTGTCATACTATATATTTAGAGTACAATTAGAATTACAATGTAATCCCAATAATCATGTTATTCACATTAATGTAGTAAGTATAATCCACACACATATAATCTATGTACATTTTTATCTTATCAATATAATTTAATCGGATGTTATCACCTTACATTATCTCCTTTATTATTACAATCAATAATTGATTTCATGATATATTATTTTAATGTATACTTACGTACATATTGTCACATAGGCTATTATCATGTAACTCCCATAATTCAATAAGCCTTACCATATAATAATGTCATATTACACTTCACATAATACATAGTTATCTAATATATTACACATTTAATTCGCATGCTTGCACATAGAGTTACTCATCTTATTAATTAAATATTAATTAATAATATACATACATCCTTCATCAATCAATATAATTGTTAATCTCCATAACAATTTAATTAACCCTTATATGATTAATTATCACTTTAATATAAATCTTATTATATTTATAAACACGTTGCTCATTATTATTATTATATTTCTTGCAATAATAATAATCACATATGATTAATCAATCACAGTTAATATTCCACAACAATTAATTAATATTCTACGATAACAATTAATTAATATGCTACAATAGCAATTAACAATTAATATAGATTAATTCTTCGCCTAAATTAATATAATCATTCTTATATTGTGCCACACAAGGCTATCAATGAGTTTATCGCAAACTCCATCAATTTCTCAATTATTATAATTATTCAATTTAATATAATTGAATTAATCATTCTCATAACACAAAATCATTTATATTCTAATAAATTCTCATTTCCATTAATATATTCATTTAATAATATTAGGAAATTCTCAGGTATTACAGGCCGCGCCTGACTAGGTTGACCAGAATTGACTTTTTACTTAAAGTCCTGAATTTAATGTTTTTCTCTATTAAGGTGTATTTGGAGGTTAATACTTTATCATTAAACTTTATATTTACTACTTTTAGGGTTTTTGAAGAACTTAGAGAGTGTATAACCTCTTCTTCTATATTTTGGCTATCTCTCTTTATGTCTCTTAGATTTTGATATATTTGCATAGATTAGGGCTAGATTTGGAAACATTGAAGGATCATATTGGAAGAGGAGAACTCAAATTTGCTTATCTCATTCCTTAGTTTCTCTTTATTTTCATCTTTGGTTTTCAATGTATGAACAAGTTTTGATGATAGATATTGATTCTCTTATGAAATAATTTCTATTATGTGATTTTAATGAATCTTAGTGCTTAATTCAGATTGCTATACTTCCTTGTTGAGTTTTAATTGATTATGTATGGATTGTCTAATGTGGTTTGCTTTGATTTCCTAATTGCTTGATCACCAATTACCGGAATAACTCATATGAAATTGAGAAATGAATTATGAGTTCAATTTTGACCATATTAACTTGTGTTTACGTTTCTACATGGTGTTAGACTCCATAATTTGTGCTTCGGATAGACATATACTGAAGCACCACTTGTCGTCATTTGAGAACTTGTGCTTAAACCCGTATTAATGTTAAGTCACATAGAAATATAATGGTTTATGTAATTTGGGTGTTCATATTCATTCTATCATTTGTGGATTGTATGTGATATGGACATGGTTTATTGAGAGATGGCTATGTTTTGCTTTCTTGTTCTCTACTAACGATCTGAAGTAATCAATTGAGCTTAACAGGAGGTGTATCAACTTGAGCAATGCATTAAGTGAAGTTAGAATCCCATATCTCCCTTATCTGATTTATTTACTTTTTAGTTAGTTTTCTTTTGATAATCATTAATGTTAGATAAATCACAATTTGATCATCTGTTTAAGTAGACCAAAATAGTTACAAAATTATTGCATGTTAGATTCGAGGCATTCATTATTCTCTGTGGAAACGATACTTTTCTTACTCTATATTACTTGTGGACCACGTACACTTGTGTGTGTGTGTGTGAGTGTTTTAATCAACACCCAAACAAGCCAACAAATGCCCTCATTGTATAAAGATAAAAAAATATAAAATAGAGAACTGCCCTGATTGGTAAAACGTCATGCTCGACCGGTGGTTCCTCGACTAGCTCCTCAACCGGCTACGGTGGGGGATAGGCTGGTAATGGCAAAGTAGTCGGAAAGTGAAAGTCGTCAGCAGAAGGATTGAGGCTGGAAAAAGCAGTGGCCAAAGACGCATTAAACTTGTTCTATGTGGTGAACATATGATCCTGCCTTGACACCAACGCTTGAAGTCACTGATCAAAATACTGCTGCAGATTCTGGAATTGATTACTGAAAGTAGCTTTAGTACGGGATAAGTTTGAAGTCACGGCTTGTTCTTATTTTTGTTCCTGTTCCCTTTCCTCATCAAAATCCGCATCTGCTTCTTCATCCCCCTCTTTCAGAATCTGAAAAGGCGAACCCAAGACCGCGTGGATGAGAATTCCTTACTTTCCAAATCGAATACCTCTGAATCATCTTCGAATCTAGACATAGTAATGGTTGCTGGCTGAGCTCATTTGTCTTTCATTGTACCCCTGTCCATTCACATAACGCACAAATGAGAGAGGGGTGAGGCAATCCGCTCTGCAGAGGACCTCACAAATTTTAGCGAATGGAATGATGAATGATTCGACCCACATCTATCGAGCGATTCTTGATAATTGTGTACAATAACACAACCTTTTCTTTTATAACATCACTCATGTGCGTTGATAGTAAAAGTTTGGCACACAAGAAAGCGTGTCATATCTTTCCATATAAACTGAGATGGCTGCTTTGGAAGTGAGACCCATTCGAAGACCATGTAGCGTCAGGGCTTACACAACTTAGTTAGTATTTGGTCATAATTCGGCCCACTTTCCTTGAGTGTCATAAACGCACAACTTAATTATGAGGGCAGATTGTAATAGTCATTTATTTCTTACACGGTGAATGGTACCATCTTGCCCCTTATAAATGCAAAAAATGGTGATTTGTCTAGGGCGTTTGCATAAAATTCCTTCACCACCGCCACCACGGCGGTATCCGGCTGTGTGGTGAATGTTTCCCATCTCCTCTCATGTATTTGGTGGATCATTGCCCCGTCGAACTCATCGGGAGTTAATCCACGCTCCGGAGTCAGTGCCTTGGTTGCTAGATATTCAAATCTCTCCGCCACCTCGACATTCAAAAATTTTCATCTATCGAACTGCCGGGTGGGGGTAGACGGGCCTTCATCTCTTTGCCTTTTCTGAGTTCGTGAAGGCGTACTGCTGGACTCAAATCAATTCCTACTTAAAATTGAGTGCTAGTTTGGCAGAATTTCGTTAAGGCCCTAGATCAAGAACCTGATGTGCGAACTGTTCTTGCTTGCACATAACTGACCCTCAAACTATGGTACGAAATTTATGTAAGCACTGTGATGGTAAATACCCGTAGACGACCACCCACTTGCAATACCACCTAACTTCACTCAAACTGCTACAATTCCCAAAATAATACCAATCAGTTGAAATTAAAATTTGTAAAGAGAGATTCTTACCCTCTTCAATTTATGCCTTGGGAGTCTTTGGTGTACCCTCGACGATGCTGAGCTTGATTTATACTACCTCCGTTGGTATCGATCTGAACTTCCAGAAGTATTCGAACTTGTGGCCCCTGAATGTGACTGTAAGGAATGAACGAATGGAGGGAGTTGAGTGTATCTGAAATTGAGATGATTGGGAAAGGTGGATTGGTGCCAAGGGTGAAAGATCATGAACACGGATCGTGGGGGGTTGAGGGTATGTTCGGTGGTGATGTTTCTATTCGAATTTGGAAAAAGACAACGAGTTATGAAAAATTTGACCGACTGAGGTTTTATTTTTAAAAACTAAAAATCGTGTACCTCGTCGTGGTGAGTTTTTTGTTCTTCAAACTGCGCCGGGGTGAGTTTTGCCTGAGTAGTCTGCGCCCAGGCGAGTTTTTTTCTTTGCAAATCTTAGTCGAGGTGAGTTTTGGCAGAGAGTTCTCACCGGGGCGAAATCTTCCTTTGTAAAATCTGCACCGGGGCGAACATCCTATTTTCTGCCAAACATTTTCTTTTGTGTTCTCATGCCCTCAACTTTGTAGCATGTGTGTTATAGCATTGTTTCTCTTCCTCCAAATGTGAATATATGCCTCCATCTTGTAACAAAATCCGTGAACCTTATTAGTGTACATATGTGAGATCGAGGCACGGAAGTTCCGATTAATTGAATGCTGTCCTAATCTACTACTATTTTACTCAATGAATACTAAAACAAACAAATTTTAATAATCAGAATAACCAATGATTGGGTTTCCTCCCATCAAGAGCTTGATTTAGAGTCTTTCAGCCTGACTACTCCTTGTTTCATGCTGGCTCATCAAGGTCAATTAAGGTTTCTTAGCAATCGAGATCACCACCCCAATAATGCTTTAAGCGTTGTCCATTAACTTTGAATGTTTTCGTTGAATCCCGATTATATAGTTCAACGGCTCCATGTGGAAACACTGTTTTTATGGTGAATGGGCTCGACCACCTAGATTTCAGTTTCCCAGGAAAGCGTTTCAACCGTGAGTTGAATAATAGTACTGCTTGGCCCGGTTGGAACTTTTTATCCATAATTTTCTGATCGTGCCACTTCTTAACCTTTTCTTTGTATAATTTGGAGTTCTCGTATGCCTGCAATAGAAATTCATCTAACTCGTTAAGTTACAAAAGTCTTTTCTTCCCTGGTGCCGTGAGGTCAAAATTTAGTTTTCAGATGGCCCAATAGGCTTTATGCTCAAGTCCCACTTGGAGGTGACACGCTTTTCTGTAGACAAGCTGATATGGAGACATTCCGATCGGGGTCTTGTATGCAGTCTGATATGCCTATAGAGCGTCATCCAATTTCAATGACCAATTTTTTCAGTTTGGGTTTACTATTTTCTCTAAAATTCCCTTCACCTCTCTATTTGATACCTCTGCTTGGCCACTTTTCTGGGGGTGATAGGCAGTGGCAATTCTGTGGTTGACCCCATACTTAGTCAAGAGGGCTGTGAAATACTTGTTACAGAAGTGACTTCCCTCATCATTGATGATTGCCCTTGGGGTGCCAAATCTTGTAAAGATATTTTTTTACAAAATTTCAAAATAACCTTAGCGTTATTCGTCAGTAGCACTACAGCCTCAACCCACTTAGACACATAGTCTACTGCCAACAAGATATACAAATTGTTATATGACGGCAGAAAAGGTCCCATGAAATTGATCCCCTATACATCAAAAACTTCCACTTCCAAGACCATGTTGAGTGGAAACTCATTCCGTTTGGAAATGTTGCCCACCCTTTGACATCGATCACAATTTTTCACACATTGATGTGCATCTTTGAACAAGTTGGGCCAATAAAATTCTGCTTGTAGTACTTTGGCAGCCGTTCTTTCACTTCCATAGTGTCCCCCATATACCGATGCGTGGCATGCCTGTAAGATACTTTCCACTTCATTTTGTGGCACACACCGCCGAATCATTCTATCTGCACACTGTCGGAACAAAAATGGCTCGTCCCATATATACCACTTCACATCATGTAAGAATTTCTTCTTTTGTTTGTGTGTCAAATCTGTAGGGAGAATATTAATCACCAAATAATTGGCAACATTCGCATACCACGGGAACTCTCCGTGAATCACAAATAATTGCACATCTGGAAAAGATTCATTAATTAACACTCTGTCTGTCTTGTCTTGATCCGGATTCTCCAATCTTGAAAGGTGGTCAGCCACCTGATTCTCTGTCCCATTCCTATCTTTGATTTTTAAGTTAAATTCTTGAAGGAGCAATATCTAGTGAATCAGTCTAGGCTTTACATCTTTCTTTGCAACCAAGTACCGTATAGCCAAATGATCGATGTACACCACCACCTTAGTTCCAATTAAATATGAGCGAAATTTGTCGAAAGCGTACACAATCGCAAGTAGTTCCTTCTATGTGGTTGTGTAATTCAGCTGCGCATCTATCAATGTTTTGCTTGCATAGTAGATTGCATGAAAAACTTTATCTCGACGTTGTCCCAAAACAGCCCCTACCGCATAATCACTGGCATCACACATCAATTCGAATGGCATGGTCCAGTCCTGGTGCTATGATCACAGGTGTTGTACTTAGTTTCTTCTTTAACTTCTCAAATGTCGATAGACATTCTTCATCAAATCTGAACGGTACATCTTTCTTCAACAAACTGCATAATTTGTGATTTTGGAAAAATCCTTAATGAACCGGTAGTAGAATCTGGCATGCCCGAGAAAACTGTGAATACCTTTCACTGAGGTTGGCGGTGGCAAATTTTCTATTGTTTCCAATTTTGCTCGGTCAACTTTCAACCCCTTTTTCGAGACTTTATGTCCAAGTATGATTCCCTCTTGAACCATAAAATGACACTTTTCCCAGTTAAGCACCAGATTGGTTTCTACGCATCTTTTAAGTACCATGACCAGATTCTCTAAGCAGTTGTCAAAGGAATTCCCAAACACTAAAAAGTCATCCATGAATACCTCGACATTGCGTTCCAACATATCTAAAAATATTGCCATCATGCATCTCTGAAAAGTTGACGGTGCATTACACAGTCCAAATGACATCCTTCTAAAGGCAAAGGTGTCATATGGGCATATGAACATTGTCTTCTCTTGGTCCTCCGGTGCAATTGCAATCTGATTGTACCCCGAATAACCATCCAACAAACAGTAGTATTCATGTCCCTCTAATCTATCTAACATCTGATCAATAAACGGCAAGGGGAAATGATCCTTTCGGGTTGCCTTATTAAGTTTCCTGTAATCCATGCAGACCCTCCAAATGGTCACTGTCCTTGTCCATATCAACTCATTATTTCCATTAGTTACTACGGTTATACCACCCTTCTTTGGGACACATTGTACTGGGCTCACCCCTAACTATAAAAAATAGGGTAAATTATTCCAGCATCGAGCCATTTCAAAATTTCTTTCTTCACTACCTCTTTCATAATTGAATTGAGCCTCTGTTGTTGTTCCACTATAGGCTTACCATCCTCTTCCATCAATATCTTGTGCATACAGAATGAAGGGCTTATTCCCTTGATGTTGGCAATGGTCCATCCAATAGCAAATTTGTATTCTCGGAGAACTCTTAACAGCTTACTTTCCTGCAAATCGTTAAGTGCAGATGCAATAATAACAGGTAAAGTAGATGAATTACCTAAAAATGCATACCTGAGATGTTGAGGTAAAGGCTTGAGTTCAAGTGAAGGTGGTTCCTCTAGAGATGGTTTCATCCGAACTGATGAAGTTTCTGCAACTTCCAACGGCTCAAATGGTATTTTGAATCTACTCATTCTAGGTTGTGCATCTAACATATGCAGATACTCAATCACTTCTAGATCATCGCTCTCACAATCCCTAACAATGTCATCTCCAAAAGATCGGTACTCAGTATGCGACCATGTTCCTCCCCCACAACTTTCTCATTCACATCCATACGATAACACTCATCATCCTCCTTGGGGAAGTTCATAGCTTTGAACACATTGAAGGTTACCTCTTGGTCTTGAACCCTCATGGTTAACTCACCTTTTCGAACATCGATAAGAGTTCTATCGGTTGCCAAAAATGGTCACCCAAGAATTATAGAAATATCCTTATCCTCTTCATAATCCAAGATGATAAAATCAGCTGGGAATATAAATTTGTCAACTTTTACCATAATGTCTTCAACAATTCCCCTTGGATATGTCACTGATTTGTCCGCAAGCTGTAAAGAAATGTTCGTTGATATAGGTGTTGGTAGACCCAACTGAGTGTATACTTATAACGGCATTAGATTGATGTTTGCACCTAAGTCACACAAACATTTGTTCAAGGACAAGCTACCTATCATGCAAGGAATGGTGAAACTGCCCGGATCTTTCAATTTAGGTGGAAGCTTTTTTTGTAATATAGTGCTACACTCATCGGTTAACGCCGCGGTCTCAAAATCCTCTAGCTTCTTTTTCTTAGATAAGATATCCTTCATGAATTTGGCGTAGCTAGGCATCTGCTCTAATGCTTTCGCAAACAGAATGTTGATATGTAACTTTTTAAACACTTCTAGAAACTTAGTAAACTGCTTTTCTAATTTCTGTTTCCTGATCTGTTGTTGAAAGGGTGGTGATGGGTAAACTGTTGGTGCAACAACTACCTGCTCCTTCACAACTGGTTCTTCTCCTACCTTCTCCTCCTCAAATGTTTCCTCCAAATTTTCCTCAACATCCTTCTCCGTAGTCGGATTTTTTGCATTTTGCTCAACTAACTGTTTTTCACTTCGAAGTGTGACAGCTTGGCATTGCTCTTGGCTTCCCCTAGGATTATTTTCGATGTCGCTTGGCAAGGTTCCTTGAGGTTTATTATTTAAAGCACTTGCAATCTGTCCCATTTGAGTTTCCAGATTTTTAATTGCAGTCGCCAGATTTTTCATTGCCACCTCATTACCTGTTGTGACGCCCCCAAATTCGAGTCCCAAGAATCTCAGACCTGGTACATCATTTCTATAACTACTGCAAAAGATATAAACATAAATTTTTTATACAATAACCTTTACACATAACTCCCAAGGTCGGTAACCTTAACTTAATAGATATATTCATTTTCTACACGACTTACAATGTCATTTGCATCCAATACTATTACTAATCCAATCCTGGAACTAGCCTTTGCATTTGCCTGTGTCCAAAGTTTCGTCTTAATCTGAAATGTTTATCATGATATATCAAGGGTGGGCAACAAGTTTGCCTAGCAAGTTTAAGTTCAAATGAAGATATATCATGATTGAAAAGAATAATAAGCTTTTGAATTTTCAACAATATAATAATTGTGAAAGAGCATAAATCAGAGTTTCAATAAAGGAATGACTGAACCAATAATGTTTAATGTCAACAAGGACCATGAACAACTTTAACTGAACCTTAGGGTAATGAAGATGATAAGTCTTTCATACCTGATGAACATATGCAAAATGCACTAAGTGCGAATCAATAATCAGTAGAGATATGAATAATCAACAATAATTATTCACTATAATTCTTTGAAAATATAACTCAAGTTTAAGTTAGAGAAAACTTGCTCAATAAAAGAGTATAGGAACTTGCCTGTATCGTCGATTACTGCTACGCAATCTAATTTAAATCGCTTTATTGAAAAAGACCTACCAGTTATAAGATTGATCTTTCAATTAGCATAACATACCTTATAAGTAAACTATCTAACATTTAAACACATAGTCAAATATTAGATAACCTTAACACTATACATATACACAAGTCTAAACCCACATCGAGTCTTTAATAATATTCAATATAGTATACTGAGTGATTTCCCACAAACAACCAACAAATTAGCTTCCATCTCGTCTACACTATTTTTATAGTGAGTTAGATCGGTTACTAATTCGTGTAAACCTCCGCTCCCTGAAGAAATCGTTTAGCCCAGCTACTATACATCAATCATTAATGAGTACGACTGCACTACCTTAGACTTAACACTTACTTGATCACTTTATAAGTTATTATTAAAACTCGATAAACTGTTTACTATTTTAGTAAATTGAAATCAAACTATCTTCCATTCCTAACCTTTTCAGTTCCCATTTCAGCAAGATGAAACCAAACTGTCTTCCTAACATTTTTCATTTTCATTTCAGCACCCTGAACTGTTAATTTCAGGAAGCTGAATTAGCCATTTCACGAAAATATCAAATCAGTGTATTATGTTTCTATCTTTTGGCCAAACATATATACATATAATCTATACACAAAAATAATTTTTCTGGAATTTTTCAACACCCTTAAGTATTTTTCAAAAATCCATTTCTAGTTAATTCCTTAAGAAATTAGCTACCTCACGCTTAACTCCAGAAATTCTCACTCTTGGCTGGATATTACACAATGGTAACGTGGACATCTAGTTTAAATTTCGTGGCCATCGGAGTTATAGAACTCCGGTTATAGCAATTTTCATCGAAAAAAACACAAATATTGAAATGGTCATAACATGGTTGATTTAAGTTAGAATGAGCTCATTTTTGGACACAAGTTACTTTATCTCATATATTTTCATGTCTCAAAATATTGGAGTTTATTTCACAAATTAGGTTGCCAAAATAGCCCCTACAAATTCTGGACAGAATGTTTTTTAGCATTTTTCAACTTTTGCTTCCTTTACTAAATTCAGTCCACACGAAAATCTATAATTCCTTTTTTAGTGATTCCACTTGAAAAAGTTAGAAGACTTATATATCTAACTCTAGAAATTAGCCATACTCAAAAATTATAAATAGATTAGGAGATATGGTCGTTTGAATTTTATGTTGTATTTTCTCAAAATCTGATTTTTCCATCTTAGTGATTTCTAAGAAAACTTCCAAGATCTCTTTATTATTCAAACATTAACCACTAAAAACTAACATAATACATACCTATACATCATATACTCATGGATCTATCATGATCCATGATCTATTACATCAAGAATCACCAAACATAAGATTAAACACAACTAAGGCTAAGAAAAATTAGGGTTTCTACATTTTGAAAAATCTAATTTCTAATTCTTAGTTTAGATCCAACTTTTGATCCATAAAAGGGTTAGATATAAACTTGAAACACAATTAAACACATAGATCTAAGGTTTTAACCTCAAGATCATAACTTTACACAAATCAAAACTCAAATCAAATTAAAAGGAATTTGACTATATAGGTAGAGATTTTTGTTATACCTTAGCTTTTCTTCATTCTTTTTCTTCCTAAGCTTGGTTAGGAAGCTATGGAACCATAAGAACTTTCCTTCTCTTCTTCTCCTTTATGGTCGAACTCTCTCTTCTCTCTCTGGCTTCTAGCTTTGTTCTTTATTTCTCTCTCTCTTAGCTTTATATTTTCTTTTGCTAGCTAACTTGGAGAATGGAAAAAAATGAAGAAAACTTTTTAATTGAAATGAAGGGAAATGTATTTATAGTAGGAGATATATACATATATATATATATAACATTTGTATGTATATTAAATCTCCTAACAAATCTTCATCTTCTCTCTCTAATATCTCGCATATCTATCCAAGATCTCTTCTTTCTCTTTCATAATCCTAACAAATCTTTCCATATCTATCAAATATCTTTTCATTTCTATCCAATATGTTTTCATATCTATCCATAAGATTTAATTGACATACTCCCTTTCCTTCCTAGCTTGGGGCGAAATCTTGGGCCTTGATTTAATATCTTTTGGGCTTGTAAATTACTTCCCCCTTATTCCTCCTCACCAAATTTCGGCCCTATAGGCCCAATCCTCCCATCATTTGATTTATATAATACTTAGCATAATAACTAACAAACCCCTCCCTAATTAGGCTTAATTCTTGGGCTTTTATTTTAATTCTTTTGGGCTTGGATTTTGCTTAGAATGCTTATTAATTAAAATTAACTTGGGCTTCCCACCCATAATAAATTGGACCATTATTATACTTGTCCCATACATGAGATATTGGGCTAGCTTAATAATTTAATTACTCTTAAATCTATTTAGCTACAAGTCCAATGCTTAAATAAATAATTGGGCTTTTTATTAAATTCCTTGGGCCATAAAATCAACTTAGCTCCATACTTTTAATTTTTATGTTACCCTAATCATTTAGTTATGGTTTCCACTACACACCTTTGTAAATAAATTCCTTACTCATATATCTTTAATTTCATAACCCAATTAGACTTGCTTTACTTAGGTTATAAAATTAATTATTTGAGATGTATAAAATAAATCTCTTAGGGTATTTTATTACCCCACCTAATATATATTAGGTTATAAAAATTTATTCTTAATTCTCTTTTTATACAAAATAAATGTATACACATTATATAATGTATAATTATTTAATCATACACATAATTCACATAAGTCATAACATACTCCACTAAGTGTATTAACTTAATAGTCCTAATTGACTTAATAAGTTATAACCACTCACATAATCATACAAAATAATCTAATAGGTTGATACATATTTTATAAATCTCTTAGATTAGGTTACTAGTATATAATTAAAATACTGGAACAATTAAATAAAAATAACACTTGAGGTTATTTAATTCTAATACCTAATTTATATATTAGGTCACCAAACTTTATAGGTATCGTAGTACCTTATCCTTAATATTCTTTCAAATACTTATAAATTCAGTTCTAAGGTTAAGAAATTTTGTAACCCATATATTCTCTATTCTCGTTCAAATAATAAACCATATAGGTTCTTCTTAAAAAATTTAAATTATTCCTCTATTTTCACTCTAAGTTTTATCCTTTAACCTTTATTTTAATTATTTAAAATCTTATAAATTTTTGGCTTGTCACACCTGTTATGTATTTTAAAAGTAGCTTCTCCAAATCTGTCTTCTTCTCATGTTGTTGAGCTGACTGTTGGTTCTAATTTTTAAAACCAGGGGGTATGATGGTCGTGGAGCTTGCTGCTGATTCTGATTCTGATTCTGATTGTTACTCCATGAAAAGCTGGGATGATTCCTTGCCCCCAGATTGTATGTGTTCTGATACGTGTTTGGTGGCCAATTGTACTACCCACAAATTGTACTGCGGTTGGATTAATTGCACAATGTTTCGTTAGATGCTCCCCTGCACATAACTTTCACACAACGGAGACATGTTGCATATTCCCTCCTAAGATTACATCCATCTTCTTTGATAAGGCTGCTATTTGAGCTGACAGAGCTGTTACTGAATCCACTTCCAAAATCCCCGCTACCTTGGGTTGTGTCAATCTATCAGTCGGCCATTGATAGTTGTTTGCTGCCATTGTCTCTATCAATTCATAAGCTTCCTCAAACTTCTTTGCCATGAAAGCTCCCCCTGATGCTGCATCAATGCTGATCCTGGTATGACCGCCTAACCCATTGTAGAAGGTATTCATTTGCATCCACTAAGAAAGTCCATGGTGGGGACATTTTCTCAACAACTCTTTATACCTTTCCCATGCTTCATATAATTGTTCACCCTGCTGCAGTGTAAATGTAGAAATCTCAGTTCTCAATCTAGTTGTTTTTACTGGAGGGAAGAATTTAGCCAGAAAATTTTGTGCTAAATCATTCCATGTGGTAATTTACCCCGGTGGTAGAGAATGGAGCCAACTCTTCACTTTGTCCCCGAGAGTGAACGGGAATAGCCACAGTCTAATAGCATCATCCGTCACACCATTGCACTTGAAAGTATCATAAATTTTAGTAAAGTTGACAATGTGATCATTCGGGTCGTCATTCGGTAGACCCCCAAACTGACAAGTATTCTGCACCATTTGTATAGTACCAAGCTTGATCTCAAAATTGTTAGCATTAATAGCAAACCTGGTAATAATTGACTAAATTTCTGTTACCCGCGGCGTGGCATAGTCCCGCAGTGCTTTCTGTTCTTCTTCAGCCAAGTTGTCCGGTGTTTTAAGTGTTTCTCGAGTTTTCTCAATCCACTTACTCAACCTCTGAAACAGTTTGTCGATGTTGTCCTCGTAAGGTAATAATTTAGGTTTCTTTGATCGAGTTTACATGCACTACTCAAGGGTACCTAAAACAATAAATAAAACAAAAATAAATAATAATAATAAAGTTTAACTAAAATTAATTTAATTAAACTGATATTGAAAGTAATAAACACAGTTATAAACCCCAGCAAACGTCGCCAAAAACTTGTTGGGTAAAATCTAGTTATGCACAACTAGCAAGTATACGTGGTCAACAAGTAATAAAGTGATGAGTCGAGTATCGTTCCCACGGAGAAAATAACTGCAGTTTATCCTAACAACTACCAATTTTATATTATCCTAATTTTATTAAACCAATGATCAAGTGATGATATTTATGAAAAACTACCAATTAAATTATAACTATTACTACCCAAAAGTTTGAACAAGTTTTTGAAGAATTAAGCCTACAACTTCACTTAATGTTTCACTTCGAATGACACACTTCATTTTAATTCAAATTAACTATTCCAAATTATTAACCAAGAACACAATAGTAGATATAATCATCTCTCAATGTAGTATACCCGTACCAACTTAATTCCACAATTGATAGAATTAAGTAGGACACCTTAATTAACTAATTCACTATATCTCTATGTGAATTATAAGTAAAGAAGGATTTAGTTCAGGTTCTTATTAGATTACGTACAATGCGTAGGTATATCTTTATCCTGAGCATAAATTATGAATCCCAACTAAATGCAGAAATCATAAGCATACGCTACTATGATAAGTTCTAATCCCATATTCCATCTCTCGAGTTCATATGGAGTAACAAGTAATTGGTGATCAAGCAATTGCGTAATTAATCATAAACCATAGTAAATAAATCTGGAAATAATCTCAATAAATTAATATGGAAGCGTGTCAATTCTTCGTTACACAAAAAGCTCCATCATAGACTTAAAAGTAAGTTAGTTAATGCTAGATGAATAAATAACTGACATCCACAAGGTTACTAGCATTCTGAATACAAGGAATAGATGAATAAATAACTGACATCCACAAGGTTACTCGAACGGTAGTTTGCAAAGCTTTCATCACCAAATCTTTCCCGATGCTACATTGGGTTGAAGCCAATGGTTTTAAAATATTGGTCGGTTCTGTAAGAACCCGAATTTTCAGATATTATTAAATAAGGATTTAATAAATAAAATTCTTAAACTGTGAGATGGGTTCGAATAATAATATATATATGTGATATGAGGTATGTGGTATTATATTACATAGGGTAATATGGACTATGTAATATGTGTTTTTGTGATTTATAAATATATTATTAATATATATTTGTTACTTATCGTAGAGACGATTCAGTGGAGATAAAGGAAGTGGATAAATTCCTATCGATATTAAATAATTTATAGAATTATTTCATAGTAAGTTGGTGACATTAAATATCCTTAATGTATAATCACCATATTCTTGAGTATGTGTATTAATAACTAGTATGTTTATAATATAGGTTATTAATAGCACTTAAGCTATCCGTGAATAGGTTTGGATAGTGAAGCATGAGTTAGTTAAGGAATTAACTAATAAGAATAAATATTAGTTAATATAAGTTGTGAGTTATATTATGGAATAATATAATGAGAGTATTGAATCTTAATTAACTATGATGATATAGTACAGTGTTTAATTTACTTAAGTAAAGGAGTGAATTAATATGTGTGTTGAATATGTAATTATAGTTGATACTTTTTATATATATTACTTAGAGTGGTAATATGTGAGAAAGTCTAATGTACGAATAACGTTGAATATATATATATATATATATATATATATATATATATATATATATATATATATATATATATATATATATATATATATATATATATATATACGTTATTAAAGGGAGATGGAAATCATTATATCTTTAAATGAATATTTGAAGAAATTGTTTTGGGAACAATTTATAGAAAAGAAAGAGAAATAGTTATTATATATTTCTAATAAAGGATATTAAAATAATTTCTAATATTGAATTATTTTAATAAAAGGAGGAAATGTTATTTTTGAATAATAATATTACCTTATATATTTTTGTATGAGGTGTGTTTGGTTAATATAGTAAATATATTAAAACGTATTTGCTATATGTAATTAAATTGATGGAAACAATTTATTATAATAGAAAATAAACTTATTATCTATTTTCTATATATAATATATGTACATGTGTCGTACATATAGTTATTTGATATTATATTAAGAATAATATCATGAGACAATAAGTAAATTATTTTCTAATAACGAATGTGCTTATTTGGAGAAAACATAATATTTTATGATATGACTAAATACATAATTTTAAATGTATTTTCAAGGGAGTTTAATTAATGAAAGGAAACTAAGTTATTTTAATATATTAAATAACTTAAGTTATTATTTGATCGTGAATATTATTATTGGAATAATTAATAGAGTATATATTAATTATTATAAGCGTAAAGGTTATACTTATTATAAGTATAATTATTTGAAGTAATTTAACATTTTAATAGCTTGAGTTATTATATTTCCGTAAAGGTTATATATAATATTTGAATAATCGATTTATAAAATATTTATATGTGGACCTTGGATTTAATAGTTCTAATTTAATTGAACAGGTTATAAGTAGTAATGTGGTGAGAAATGAGTAAGTGATGAGAATAATGATAAGCTTAAGTTTGAGCTTGTGAGAGATGCCTTGTGTGGCACAATAATAGATTCGGTAATGAATTGACTAATTTAATGATGGAGGAATTATTAATTAAACAATTAATCTAAATTAATTGTTAATTGTTATTATGATAGTATGTTAAATTATTATGGCTAGTGATAGTATAATAATAAGGAAATCGATTATAAGTATAATCGGATTTGTGATGAGATAAATTGTCTTCTAATATTAATTATTGTTATGAACAATATACTATTATCAAGTAATTAATTGATAGTATGATGATTAATGAGTAAATGATATAAAAGATTTATATTTATTTAACGTGATAATAAATCATATAAAGTGTTAATCAATTAGCGTGAGAATTATAATTTCATGGATTAATGAGAAATGGATTAATTAATATTATTATTAAGATAAGTAATTTATTAATTTCTATGTGCAACCATGCGATATTAAAGTATAACGTATGATAGTTAACTATATGTTATGCGAAGTATAAAGTGCAATGCGACTATGCTATATATGAATATAAACTATATAGTAAAGTTATTGAGTTGTAATAGGTACATGAAATGTGGGTTTGACAATGTGTATATTAAGTATACAATAAAATAATATATCATAAATATATGGTAAACAATTATTGAATTTACTAATAGAGGAGACAATACACTGTGATGATACCCGATAGAATTATATCCGGTAGGATGAAATGTACATGAATTTATATGTGCAAGTTAAAATTTAATACATGATAGTATTATTGAGACTACATTGTGACACATTAATTTATAACTTAAGTTATATGAAATGAATGTGTACAACTTAAATGTATATGTAATGTGTATATATAAACCAAGTGTTGTATTACATGTTCCAAGTTGCTGAGATTTATTTGGTTGCCCCAATATTAGAGTTACTCCTCTTCTTCTCCTTCACGTGAACACCACATGGCTACTCTCTATAGCCTCAAACTCAGCAAACTTAGGCTAGCAATGATCATGGGAGGAGTGGAGATC
Organism: Panax stipuleanatus; assembly: GCA_020205555.1. NCBI lineage: Eukaryota > Viridiplantae > Streptophyta > Magnoliopsida > Apiales > Araliaceae > Panax > Panax stipuleanatus. The sequence continues at coordinate 90,856,066 of CM035121.1, forward strand.
ATGATGAGATTTACCAACTCTCACCTACCATTCCTTAACCATTATACAATCTTGCTATACATTGGTTTGATTTGGGAGATTTTACATTTGTCTGGGTATTGATTTGGTTATAAATATGAAGCTCTCCTTCTTCATGTTTTCATTGCTGAGATTTTTGCTTAAGTGATATTGAGAGCATATTAAAGTAAGAATGCATTAGTAATATAGCAACATTTTGAGTTGAAGATTTCAGCAAGCTTGATACACATTAGTAGAGGTATAACACCTCATGTTCTTCAATTCATGTTTTCTGCAATTTCTAAGATTTCTAATTTCTTGATTCTTGAATTAAGCATAGATTTATTGATAACTTGATTGGAGTATGATTATTAGTTGCTATGCTAGCTTATAATCATGATAGAACTGTAATGTAGTAGCTTAGAATGATAATCTTTGCGAAATTTGAGTTTGGGCTAAGTTCTGCCGAAGCAGAGCAGTCACTGTCTCTGGCCGGCCAGTGGCGCAGCTGCGCCAGTTTTGTACTGGCCAGCAGCGCAGCTGCGCCGGTACCAGACTTGAGTTGGGCAAGGCCCTGCGCAGCTGCGCCAGTTTTGAACTGGGGCTCTGCGCAGCTGCGCCGGGACCAGTTTCTGGGTTTTGTTTTTTGTTGCAGGTTCTGTTATATGCTAGCATAAGTTATATAATTAGAAAAAGCATGTGGACATAGATAACATACATATATGATTACCTTGATATGAAATGAGCATGTGTAACGATATTAGTACACACGATTGAAGAAAAACTTATAGTTTTGAAATGAAACTTATAGTTTCGATTGTGAACTTGGACACATATGTAATATGTATATAATCTGATATTTTAAACATGATAGTATGGTTTATATTGACATGAAATGCATGCTTAAAGTATTAACCGTACACTAGTATTAGAAGTTAAGACAATTTTCGAAATGATAAACTTAAGACTTTCGAAAACGAATTTAACCAAGACTAATGTCTTTTAGATTCTGACCATTTGAGAATATTTATGTGGTTTAAATATGAGTTTCTAGTGTATATGAAATACATATAGATGCCATGCATGTACTATGATTCCTTGTTGACTTAGTGTGATTTCCGATGAAAAGCTAAGGACATCAATTACCATATGAATTATGTTGTGATCATGCAAGCATATGCATTAGGATGTCATTATGCCTATAGACATGTTGACATGAGCATCATTTGATGGAGCATGGATATCACCTATGCCAACGTATTCAAGAAATAAAATTCTAAAGCATAAACTATGTGATTAACATATACATGTGTGATAAACGCACGAGCATGTATACTTAGTATTGTTTAGCCTCGTGGTGTGTTGATATGACTTTAGTAATGGACCATTAGTAACGTGGGCTTGATTTATTTAAAGTTTATCGGCATGAATGCCATATGATTTTGACTTATAATGAGCATGCTAGGTTTTAAAACTTGAGTTAATGCCCTTATATACATGTATACATGATGAACATAGTAGCCTTGCATGACTAGTTAAGTATGACAAGGATTTTGAAAGGTGAAACTTAGAAAGTTTGAATGTAATGGTTTCGATAAGATTTGAGAAACGTAAGAGCAATATGGATTGTAGATTTATGAGTTTGCAATATGTGTCGAACACTTAAATAGTTAAGTGGTTAATATTGATATTGAGTATGGTTAAGATATCACTATACGTACCTAACGATACTAAGCGTATGATATGAAAGTGAAACAAGGTTCTAAGAAACAAGTTAGACAACAATGTAACCTTTATTATTACATTGAGAATGTATGGAAGTGTATAACTGATGGGTGTGATCTCTATGATTAATATAACTGTGTAGGATTACACAAAGTGCAGAGATTCTTAAGCAGTTAAGTCGTAGTTGTTAAACTATGAATCAGGCAAGTCTTTCAGTTCCTATTTGATATATGAATTCAATAACTGTTAGTTGAATTATAAACTCCTTATTTATTAAATATGTGATTTAATTTTAACAGGTTAGTTTTGTGAGTTTATTTAAACCTTATGTGGTTATGTGAATTGGTGAAATGGTTAAGGGGAGTCACTAATAGTTTATTTAAATTAGTGGACTAGCCCTGAGACTTTAATATCAGAAAATTGATAGGATTATTAATAGTTAAATATTCAAATTATTTGGATATAGTGGCAAGAGTTGATCATATTGATTAGTTGCAATTATGAGTAAATATTTGATAATGTAACAATTATTATGAATAAATAATAATTAATGAATGAGAGATTAATAAATATAATAATATTATATTTACTTGATTAATTATTTCATACAAGCATGTGATAAGTAAACCTTACAATATATGGTAGTTAACTATATATTGTATATATAGTACAAGGTGACGTATTAATACGTCTACATATTATATATGTAGACTATATAGTATGATTAATTACATTATGTGAGTTACATATTATTGCTTATGTAACATGATAGACATTAATATATAACCTTATTACCTTATATTAATATCAATAACCAATTATTAACTGATAATTATTCCATTAAGTTATTATGATAATAACGGTTATGGTAATAAATAATGAACAATACACAATTGTATTATATTTAGTGTTAATAGAAAATGTACATGGATTATATGTATGTATACTACTTGATATATTATATCAACATTTGCTCATTAGAAGTAACATTATAATATACTATGTGTATATATATTATACTATCTAGTGTATTTATTATGTAACAAGTATGGGACATATATAATATATACCCATTTGCAAGATTACTGAGTTTACATTGTCCCATAATAAGAGTCATTTCCTCTTCACGTGAGAAGCTAGGTAGCCTACACTATGTCTACTCCTTCTCTCAAATTCATCAATTGTAGCCATAATCATGTGATGGGGAGTGGGATTCATGAGTGGAATCACCAACCCTCACCAACTCTTTCTTGTCCATTGTACATTCTTACAATCCTTTGATTTATTTTGAAGGAGAATTGCATTGACTGGTTATTGAATTATCTATATAATGAGCTCCCTTCTTCTCATTTACACTTGCTGAGATTTTCATGTAAGTGTAGAGTTGATAGTGAGTGAGATATCAGTAAGGGAGATTTGTTAGTTCAAGCAAACCAATTACAGAGGTATATCATGTTCTTCATTTTCTGATAAATTTCTAATCTTTGATTCTTGGAATTAAGCATGTAATTGTTGATAATTGATTTGGAATATGTTGTTTAGTGTTATACAAGATGTTAAGCATGTTCGAATTGCAATGTGTTATGTTAGAATCAATTTTCGTAGAAAAATTTCTGAGTTGGGCTAAGTTCTGCCGTTGCAGGGCAGCTACTGTCACTGGCCAACAGCCTGCGCAGCTGCGCCAGTTATGTACTGGCAAGCGGCGCAGCTGCGCCAGTACCAGCTTCCAGATTCTATTTTTTGTTAAGTGCTGTGACATACTAACATGTGATATACCATTGAAACAAGCTTGTGAACAAGATTTGAATGTAGATATTAGTACAATGACACGATATAAGTATGTAATCGTTGATGCTATACGTATATGTCATGACCATGTTAGTACAAAAAGCATATGTTTTAAAAGGAAACTTGTAGTTTCGAAAGAGAACTTGTTACGAACATATCGTGTATGCATTCTAAAATTATGAACATGATAGTATGGTTTATATTTACTTGAAATGCATGTTTAAAGTGTGTTCACACACTAGCATACGTGATTGCAAGATTCTAGTGATTTCAAAAGAGAAACTTAAGACTTTTGAAAACAAACCTGACCAAGACTTGAGTCTCTTAGATTCTGACCATATGAGAACACTTATGTGGCTTTGATGTGTGTTTCAAATACATATGAGTTATATGTCAAGGTGCCTTGCATGTACTTAGTGGACTTAGTATATTTTTGAAAGAGAACTTAAGATGTGAAAGTAAATAACATCAAATACCATATGAATGATATTATGATCATGCGAGCATGTGTATTAAAGTTCATTAACATAGGCCTCGTTTGATCAAAGTGTAAATTTCGCATATGCACGTATTTATAAGAAATGAATTTCTGAAGCATGAACTACGTGATTAAAGTATATATGTGTAGTATACTCGAGCATACATATTAAATACTGTTTAGCCTTGTTACGCGATAACATGACTTTAGTAATCAACTTTGAAGCATGCACTTGTATTAGTTAAGTATGTGAATTACCGGCATGAAAACATGACTTTAAATTGGATTAGGATGAGCATGCTAGGTTTTCAAACTTGAAATTATAATCATAAAGCATGTGTGTTGATTAAAAATAAGTAACTTGAAGTACTATGTGTTCAAGCCTATATTGATGCATAGAAACTAGATAATCTAAAGTTATTAAATCTATGACATGATTAGATTGACTTACGTGAATTATGGATAGATTTATATGATAAGCAGATTCTTGTAAGTATAGACTCGTATTAGTTTACACATGCTAATTGGAATGTCGACTTATTAATGTTAGGTTATTTCAGCGAGATTTAATTAAAGCTAGAACTTAATTGTAGCTGAGCTATCAGGCCAGTTTTCTAACTTCATTTAATTGTTATATTGAATGCAAGTATTCTAAATTCTTGCACTACCTTATTCAATGAATCGTGTAAGCGAGTTTCTTAACTTCACTTAATTTGAATGCAAGTTCCCTAACTTTATTCAAATTTATATTGAGCAAGTCTCCGAACTTCACTCTTTGGTTGTGCAAGTTCTCTTACACTCTTTATTGTGCAAGTTCATATCCTTCTCATATTGTATTGAGCAGGTTACTATCGTATTGACAGTTAATTATTTAAAGCTTGAATTTTATTTTCAAGCATGCTATTAGGTGGTTTAATTACTTTAAAATTATTCCACATCGATATTATTGTTATTCGCACTTGGTACACTTAAGTTCGTACAGTCTTGGACTTGTACATCATTTAAAGTTCTATAATTCTTGAACTGTGTCAGATAGAGTCTGAACCCTTGTTCGGTCAGACAATTGAATAAAATTTTATAAAAGCTATCCAAACCAATTGATGGTAAGGATTCTTAGACTGAAAGAACACCCCTTATATGATAGGGGAGTACCCCATGTATCTAATATAAAGATACATACAGCAGAGTTGAATGTTATGCATATACATGGCGTACGCGAGGCTGATCCCCTCAAGTACTTATTCTGTAGCCAGTAACCAAAGGGTCAATCAGCTATTGATTCCGTTGGAGTTTTATAGTTCAAAAGTCTACTTGACTATCAGTTATTCTAAAAGCAATCATTATCCTTGCTTTCGATATTCATATTGTTGAATTCATTATCAGACATTTTCGATTCATCATGATATATCCTTTATTGTTGTATTTCAACTTGCTGAGCAAACTTGTTGCTCATTCTTGCTATATCATGACTTATATTGCAGTTAAGCCCGAGACTTCAGGGAAGGATAAGGGTAAAGGGAAGATGTAGGATTAGTTTGCAAGGAGCAGCTTTATCTTTATGTTTAATTAATTTACTGTTATGTAATATGAACCCTATTGACTATTCTAGGGTATGTTTGTATGTTGTATTAAGGTTATCGAATCTTGGGACTAGTAACACCTTTTGAATGAACGACGTACGTTTATTATATTTCCGCATTTTAGATATCGTATGTTGCTTAGAGGTGGATGTTTATGTTAGATCGTGACGACCGGACCGGGGTCAGAGGACCCGGATTCGGGGCTGTCACAAATGCCATATGATTTTGACTTATAATGAGCATGCTAGGTTTTAAAACTTGAGTTAATGCCCTTATATACATGTATACATGATGAACATAGTAGCCTTGCATGACTAGTTAAGTATGACAAGGATTTTGAAAGGTGAAACTTAGAAAGTTTGAATGTAATGGTTTCGATAAGATTTGAGAAACGTAAGAGCAATATGGATTGTAGATTTATGAGTTTGCAATATGTGTCGAACACTTAAATAGTTAAGTGGTTAATATTGATATTGAGTATGGTTAAGATATCACTATACGTACCTAACGATACTAAGCGTATGATATGAAAGTGAAACAAGTTAGACAACAATGTAACCTTTATTATTACATTGAGAATGTATGGAAGTGTATAACTGATGGGTGTGATCTCTATGATTAATATAACTGTGTAGGATTACACAAAGTGCAGAGATTCTTAAGCAGTTAAGTCGTAGTTGTTAAACTACGAATCAGGCAAGTCTTTCAGTTCCTATTTGATATATGAATTCAATAACTGTTAGTTGAATTATATTATGCTGTGATAATGTGAACTTATATATGAACTGTATATAAGATATAAATGAGATTGAAAGTTGATCTTTGATGATATACTTGTTATGTGAAAAGTAACATGCGTAGTAAATATAAACTGTTTATAAATGCATGAACTGAGTATGATGTTATATGCTATGTGATGCATGAGGACTGTTAGAATTGCTGAGCTGTCGAGCTCACTCTTGCAAATAACCACTTTTACAAGTTAAGGATTCACGGTAAAGATTTCGTGCTTCTTGATTGATAAAGATAGATAGAATCGCATTGAAGAATATTACTTAGATTATTGTCTGGACTATGTTTAGATTCTAGATGATGTACTCGATAGTTGCTTACACTGTTTAATACTTGTTGTATTGTAAAAATGTATTAGTTAATACATAGAGGATATCGAGTTGAGTTGTAAACGTTATACGATAACTCAAATAGGATGAATCATATTATAAAGTTGATTCAGGGATTGTAATTGATTCAAGTTATGGAATCAATAAAAAGATTTTTATTCAAAGGATATTGAAAAGTTTAAATTATTCCGCATTTTAGTAACATCGAATATGATGTAAAGCCGAGATCTTGGATATAAATAGAATTTATATTCTAAATTATAATAAACAAAGTTGTATTCTTTTACTAATGATTAAAAGATGTAATAGTTCGATGATAGTAGTATCGTGACTGCACCGAACCAGAGGTTTCGAAGGAACGTGGATTTGGGGGCGTCACAGGTTGGTATAAAAGCTGTAGGTTATAAACCTTTGGTAAGTGTACCTTAGACTATAACCTGAGAGAGGGAAAGATAAAGATTAAAATATATCTAAATGAAGATTCAAAGAAGAATCTCGAAATATCTAGAGAATGAGAATCAGGAGTTTCCTAACTCCGGTAATGAAAATGTTAAGACGATGTCTATAAGATGTATATGATGAAGATAGTGAGAATAAACTCGGATGGAGTTTAGTTGATAGTAGGGAAAGAACCCTGAGGTAAAGCAATGATCACGACGTGATCAGATTGAACTGTGAAATAATAGATAGTCTGTAATGACTAAGTATGTATAGCTTGATGCTATAAGAGAATGTACTATGATAAAGTACGAGATGAACTCATGAGGAGTTGTATGTGGTGAAACGTAGAAAGCTCGTGATAGAGTAAGATATAGTTAATTGTTGGAATTCCATTGAGGACTCATGTGATGGCTTAGTTGTACAAACTTTTGTATGGGCAGAAGTTTTGTGCTTGCACTGAGTGCGTCACATTGATAATCGTTGGAATGTTAGTGTCGCGGTATCATTATACATATGGCGAAAAGGTGATTCTTTTCTCATATTTATTTTGATAGGTAGAGATTTCTAAGATATAATTAGATAATACTAAGATTAGGTGCGAGTTCTTAAGACTTATGCCTATGACGAGTTCGTGACTCATAATCGTATGATGGGACCCCTCAGCGAATGGACGATTTTAGTCTGACTAGGATAAGTTCCTCAACCCATATGATTTTGGTAGGTTCCTGAGCTTCCATGGTGTGGTAAGTTGGTGAACTGTATTGAGAATAGATGTATTATATAAGAGTTTTGGAATAGTGAGCATTGATGGTGGTAAGAGATTGAAGCAATGGATAAATTGGATTTTCCTAAATCCTCTAGCTACGCTAGATTTTCAAAATTTATTGACTTCGTGCTAGTGTTTGCACTTCGGTTTTCTTGAGAAAAACATTGAGTTGGGTGACTGAATCAATGAGTTTTAAAAACAACACCGTTATTCGTATGTCTACGCTACTTGTTTCGGCTAAGACAAAAATAATTTGAAAATCTTTCAAAATGTATTTTGACCATATGCATCATTTGATATGATGTAGAATGGTAAACGATGGAGTCATCAATACAATCGAACTTAGTGTTGGTTGTGATCGAAAGATCGTCAGCCCACTATGGTATGATGTAATATGACAAAGTCATAAAATGATAGAATCCTCAACGTACTATTAAGTTGGTGCGGCATCATGACGTCATAAAACGGTTTTTGGTTTTTCTTTTGAATTATGAAAAGTTGACTAAATTATTTCGATTAATGTCCGAATTGTTGATGAGAGTCTAAGCTATTTGATTCGGCTAGGCGACTGTTGGAAAGGGATTATAGAATTCAAGTATTCTTGTGTATGTATGCCAAACCAGATTGCTCTGGTGCGGATTTTGACGTTGAAAAGCTGAGGTGAACAACCCTATGAAGGGGATATGTTTTCGGGGACAATGGTTCCGAGCGTAACGCATATAGTCGTTACAAAACACTACGTTGCGGCCCAACATAGTGGTACAATAGGTTGGCCACCTAGAGTACGCGTGGAGAGTGTTTTCAGTCTTTGTGATTGATAAACACTCTGGTTTGCGGTGTGAAGAATTGTGTTGAAGCATTAGTAAACCTGGAGAAAAGTTCACGGTCTTGTGACCCCTCAGCATAAATTGGAATCTGAGTTATTCATACTACTTCCCAATTATTGAAAAATCGTGGAAGATTCTTATTCTTCTAAAGGATGAATGTAGTAAGTAGAATGTTCCTTAGAAAGGATAAAGTGGTAGAATGAGATTGAGAAAGTTATAGTAATAAAACTTCTGAAAAGAGAATGAATAAAATTATTCAAGAGAATATGTAATAATCTGAATAACACCGAGTAGAGGAAGTTTCGGTGATTCCGAGGACGGAATCCTTATAAGGGGGAGAGGATGTAAGAACCCGAATTTTCAGATATTATTAAATAAGGATTTAATAAATAAAATTCTTAAACTGTGAGATGGGTTCGAATAATAATATATATATGTGATATGAGGTATGTGGTATTATATTACATAGGGTAATATGGACTATGTAATATGTGTTTTTGTGATTTATAAATATATTATTAATATATATTTGTTACTTATCGTAGAGACGATTCAGTGGAGATAAAGGAAGTGGATAAATTCCTATCGATATTAAATAATTTATAGAATTATTTCATAGTAAGTTGGTGACATTAAATATCCTTAATGTATAATCACCATATTCTTGAGTATGTGTATTAATAACTAGTATGTTTATAATATAGGTTATTAATAGCACTTAAGCTATCCGTGAATAGGTTTGGATAGTGAAGCATGAGTTAGTTAAGGAATTAACTAATAAGAATAAATATTAGTTAATATAAGTTGTGAGTTATATTATGGAATAATATAATGAGAGTATTGAATCTTAATTAACTATGATGATATAGTACAGTGTTTAATTTACTTAAGTAAAGGAGTGAATTAATATGTGTGTTGAATATGTAATTATAGTTGATACTTTTTATATATATTACTTAGAGTGGTAATATGTGAGAAAGTCTAATGTACGAATAACGTTGAATATATATATATATATATATATATATATATATATATATATATATATATATACGTTATTAAAGGGAGATGGAAATCATTATATCTTTAAATGAATATTTGAAGAAATTGTTTTGGGAACAATTTATAGAAAAGAAAGAGAAATAGTTATTATATATTTCTAATAAAGGATATTAAAATAATTTCTAATATTAAATTATTTTAATAAAAGGAGAAAATGTTATTTTTGAATAATAATATTACCTTATATGTTTTTGTATGAGGTGTGTTTGGTTAATATAGTAAATATATTAAAACGTATTTGCTATATGTAATTAAATTGATGGAAAAAATTTATTATAATAGAAAATAAACTTATTATCTATTTTCTATATATAATATATGTACATGTGTCGTACATATAGTTATTTGATATTATATTAAGAATAATATCATGAGACAATAAGTATATTATTTTCTAATAACGAATGTGCTTATTTGGAGAAAACATAATATTTTATGATATGGCTAAATACATAATTTTAAATGTATTTTCAAGAGAGTTTAATTAATGAAAGGAAACTAAGTTATTTTAATATATTAAATAACTTAAGTTATTATTTGATCGTGAATATTATTATTGGAATAATTAATAGAGTATATATTAATTATTATAAGCGTAAAGGTTATACTTATTATAAGTATAATTATTTGAAGTAATTTAACATTTTAATAGCTTGAGTTATTATATTTCCGTAAAGGTTATATATAATATTTGAATAATCGATTTATAAAATATTTATATGTGGACCTTGGATTTAATAGTTCTAATTTAATTGAACAGGTTATAAGTAGTAATGTGGTGAGAAATGAGTAAGTGATGAGAATAATGATAAGCTTAAGTTTGAGCTTGTGAGAGATGCCTTGTGTGGCACAATAATAGATTCGGTAATGAATTGACTAATTTAATGATGGAGGAATTATTAATTAAACAATTAATCTAAATTAATTGTTAATTGTTATTATGATAGTATGTTAAATTATTATGGCTAGTGATAGTATAATAATAAGGAAATCGATTATAAGTATAATCGGATTTGTGATGAGATAAATTGTCTTCTAATATTAATTATTGTTATGAACAATATACTATTATCAAGTAATTAATTGATAGTATGATGATTAATGAGTAAATGATATAAAAGATTTATATTTATTTAACGTGATAATAAATCATATAAAGTGTTAATCAATTAGCGTGGGAATTATAATTTCATGGATTAATGAGAAATGGATTAATTAATATTATTATTAAGATAAGTAATTTATTAATTTCTATGTGCAACCATGCGATATTAAAGTATAACGTATGATAGTTAACTATATGTTATGCGAAGTATAAAGTGCAATGCGACTATGCTATATATGAATATAAACTATATAGTAAAGTTATTGAGTTGTAATAGGTACATGAAATGTGGGTTTGACAATGTGTATATTAAGTATACAATAAAATAATATATCATAAATATATGGTAAACAATTATTGAATTTACTAATAGAGGAGACAATACACTGTGATGATACCCGATAGAATTATATCCGGTAGGATGAAATGTACATGAATTTATATGTGCAAGTTAAAATTTAATACATGATAGTATTATTGAGACTACATTGTGACACATTAATTTATAACTTAAGTTATATGAAATGAATGTGTACAACTTAAATGTATATGTAATGTGTATATATAAACCAAGTGTTGTATTACATGTTCCAAGTTGCTGAGATTTATTTGGTTGCCCCAATATTAGAGTTACTCCTCTTCTTCTCCTTCACGTGAACACCACATGGCTACTCTCTATAGCCTCAAACTCAGCAAACTTAGGCTAGCAATGATCATGGGAGGAGTGGAGATCATGATGAGATTTACCAACTCTCACCTACCATTCCTTAACCATTATACAATCTTTCTATACATTGGTTTGATTTGGGAGATTTTACATTTGTCTGGGTATTGATTTGGTTATAAATATGAAGCTCTCCTTCTTCATGTTTTCATTGCTGAGATTTTTGCTTAAGTGATATTGAGAGCATATTAAAGTAAGAATGCATTAGTAATATAGCAACATTTTGAGTTGAAGATTTCAGCAAGCTTGATACACATTAGCAGAGGTATAACACCTCATGTTCTTCAATTCATGTTTTCTGCAATTTCTAAGATTTCTAATTTCTTGATTCTTGAATTAAGCATAGATTTATTGATAACTTGATTGGAGTATGATTATTAGTTGCTATGCTAGCTTATAATCATGATAGAACTGTAATGTAGTAGCTTAGAATGATAATCTTTGCGAAATTTGAGTTTGGGCTAAGTTCTGCCGAAGCAGAGCAGTCACTGTCTCTGGCCGGCCAGTGGCGCAGCTGCGCCAGTTTTGTACTGGCCAGCAGCGCAGCTGCGCCGGTACCAGACTTGAGTTGGGCAAGGCCCTGCGCAGCTGCGCCAGTTTTGAACTGGGGCTCTGCGCAGCTGCGCCGGGACCAGTTTCTGGGTTTTGTTTTCTGTTGCAGGTTCTGTTATATGCTAGCATAAGTTATATAATTAGAACAAGCATGTGGACATAGATAACATACATATATGATTACCTTGATATGAAATGAGCATGTGTAACGATATTAGTACACACGATTGAAGAAAAACTTATAGTTTTGAAATGAAACTTATAGTTTCGATTGTGAACTTGGACACATATGTAATATGTATATAATCTGATATTTTAAACATGATAGTATGGTTTATATTGACATGAAATGCATGCTTAAAGTATTAACCGTACACTAGTATTAGAAGTTAAGACAATTTTCGAAATGATAAACTTAAGACTTTCGAAAACGAACTTAACCAAGACTAATGTCTTTTAGATTCTGACCATTTGAGAATATTTATGTGGTTTAAATATGAGTTTCTAGTGTATATGAAATACATATAGATGCCATGCATGTACTATGATTCCTTGTTGACTTAGTGTGATTTCCGATGAAAAGCTAAGGACATCAATTACCATATGAATTATGTTGTGATCATACAAGCATATGCATTAGGATGTCATTATGCCTATAGACATGTTGACATGAGCATCATTTGATGGAGCATGGATATCACCTATGCCAACGTATTCAAGAAATAAAATTCTAAAGCATAAACTATGTGATTAACATATACATGTGTGATGAACGCACGAGCATGTATACTTAGTATTGTTTAGCCTCGTGGTGTGTTGATATGACTTTAGTAATGGACCATTAGTAATGTGGGCTTGATTTATTTAAAGTTTATCGGCATGAATGCCATATGATTTTGACTTATAATGAGCATGCTAGGTTTTAAAACTTGAGTTAATGCCCTTATATACATGTATACATGATGAACATAGTAGCCTTGCATGACTAGTTAAGTATGACAAGGATTTTGAAAGGTGAAACTTAGAAAGTTTGAATGTAATGGTTTCGATAAGATTTGAGAAACGTAAGAGCAATATGGATTGTAGATTTATGAGTTTGCAATATGTGTCGAACACTTAAATAGTTAAGTGGTTAATATTGATATTGAGTATGGTTAAGATATCACTATACGTACCTAACGATACTAAGCGTATGATATGAAAGTGAAACACGGTTCTAAGAAACAAGTTAGACAACAATGTAACCTTTATTATTACATTGAGAATGTATGGAAGTGTATAACTGATGGGTGTGATCTCTATGATTAATATAACTGTGTAGGATTACACAAAGTGCAGAGATTCTTAAGCAGTTAAGTCGTAGTTGTTAAACTACGAATCAGGCAAGTCTTTCAGTTCCTATTTGATATATGAATTCAATAACTGTTAGTTGAATTATATTATGCTGTGATAATGTGAACTTATATATGAACTGTATATGAGATATAAATGAGATTGAAAGTTGATCTTTGATGATATACTTGTTATGTGAAAAGTAACATGCGTAGTAAATATAAACTGTTTATAAATGCATGAACTGAGTATGATGTTATATGCTATGTGATGCATGAGGACTGTTAGAATTGCTGAGCTGTCGAGCTCACTCTTGCAAATAACCACTTTTGCAGGTTAAGGATTCACGGTAAAGATTTCGTGCTTCTTGATTGATAAAGATAGATAGAATCGCATTGAAGAATATTACTTAGATTATTGTCTGGACTATGTTTAGATTCTAGATGATGTACTCGATAGTTGCTTACACTGTTTAATACTTGTTGTATTGTAAAAATGTATTAGTTAATACATAGAGGATATCGAGTTGAGTTGTAAACGTTATACGATAACTCAAATAGGATGAATCATATTATAAAGTTGATTCAGGGATTGTAATTGATTCAAGTTATGGAATCAATAAAAAGATTTTTATTCAAAGGATATTGAAAAGTTTAAATTATTCCGCATTTTAGTAACATCGAATATGATGTAAAGCCGAGATCTTGGATATAAATAGAATTTATATTCTAAATTATAATAAACAAAGTTGTATTCTTTTACTAATGATTAAAAGATGTAATAGTTCGATGATAGTAGTATCGTGACTGCACCGAACCAGAGGTTTCGAAGAAACGTGGATTTGGGGGCGTCACATGTTCTACCAAGATTGATCCTAAGAAATGTTGTAGAGATGTTTTCAAGATCCCTGCTGAGGAGATTTTCTTTGGCTGATGCCATGGACATTTCTGAATTCGACGTTGGGGTTGTCACCAACATTCTTTATTTTTAGATACGCTTTCTGACTTTTCCTCCACTAGGGATGATCGTCTTATGACGAGTGATCTCATTATAGATTCTTGATACCTATCCTGATGATAGCTTACACCGGTTTACAATATCGAATCGTTCCTGATGCTACGCTGGAGTTGTCACCAACGGTTTGGATTACTTTTCAATTGATGCCAACATTTCTCCCGAGGATAGAATTCTTAGTATCTACTCGAACGGTTGTTGATAATGATTTGACCATCATCAAATCGCCCTCGATGCCTACCCGAGTGGTAGTTTACAACGGTCAACTAAATTGATTTGATTTGATACCTACTCGAACGGTAGTTTTGCAGGGTTGACCATTCACCGAACCTTCTCGATGCATACTCGAACGGTAGTTTACAACAGTCGGTTGAACTAACTTGAAACCTACTCGAACCATAGTTTGCAGGGTTTGACCATCATCAAACCTCCTCGATGCCTACTTGAACGGTAGTTTACAATGGTCGGTTGAACTGACTTAAAGCCTACTCGAACGGTAGTTTGCAGGGTTTGACCATCATCGAACCTCCTCGATGCCTACTCGAACGGTAGTTTGCAGGGTTTGACCATCATTGAACCTCCTCGATGCCTACTCGAATGGTAGTTTACAACGATCAGTTGAACTGATACTTGAAGCCTACTCGAACGGTAGTTTACAGGGTTTGACCATCATCGAACCTCCTCGATGCCTACTCGAACGGTAGTTTGCAACGGTCAATTAAACTGACTTAAAGCCTACTCGAATGGTAGTTTACAAGGTTTGACCATCATCGAACCTCCTTGATGCCTACTAGAACAGTAGTTTATAATGGTCGATTGAACTGACTTGAAGCCTACTCGAACGGTAGTTTGAAGGGTTTGACCATCATCGAACCTCCTCGATGCCTACTCGAACGGTAGTTTACAACGGTCGGTTGAATTGACTTGATTTGATTCCTCGACTGGGGATTTATATAACAGATCCTATCATCGGTCCTCCCCGAGGAAGATTTCTTCCATGATTTTCATCATCGGATCTTTACCAATGCTACGCTGGAGTTGTCGCCAATGGTTTATAATATCAGATACTCTAATCTTCATTGAAGCAGTTCTCAACGACTTTCATCACCGGATCTTTCCTGATGCTACGTTGGAGTTGTCTTCACCGGTTTGCAATATCAGATAATCTAATCTTCGTTGAAGCAGTTCTCCATGGCTTTCATCACCGGATCTTTCCTGATGCTACACTAGAGTTGTCGCCAACGGTTTGCAATATCAGATACTCTGATCTTCGTTGAAGCATTTCTCAACTACTTTCATCACCGAATCTTTCCCGATGCTACGCTAGAGTTGTCACCAACGATTTTTAATGTTAGATATGCTTGATATCGATGTTGGGGGTATCTTTCTGATAAGTCATACCCTCGGTCAAGTCTGGATACTTTGACGCATTCAAAATCAACTGTTCACAATGTCGGACCTTCCCGATGCTTTGACAAAGACAGCTTTCATTAATTTCCAACATTGGCATTCCAAATACTATATCAAGACTCATACCAATGGCTTACATGAAGATTTTCTTTCATTGGGAGTTTGACACCCGGATTCAGGGTTTCAGGCCTTTTCTTCTCAATCGCGTAGAAGTTTTTTCCTTAATTTGACTTTTTAGCTTCTGGGAACTCCGCTTTAACTTCATTTGGATCAAATCGAAGGGGGTGGGACCCACCTTGGGGTGCCATAGGTCTACCTGCTGCTGCCGTAGGTAGAGTCGCGGCTCCCCGTAAGCCTATTTTAGTCCCCCTGTGGCCTTCACAAGTTATTTTCAAGTTAAACTATATAGAAAATTCAAAAATTCTTCTTCAGATCTACTGAGTTCAGGCTATTTTTTTGCAAATTCCGTCATCGTACAATCGTTCTGCACAACGCTGGTAACGTTTACATCCTTTCTTTTCAAGTGTTGACCGTTAGAACGTTAGATTTCATATAGAATGCTTCTAAACACAATATAGCGAATATGCATGCTCATATAACTTGATAAAAATTATCAAACTTAGTAAATGCTTATATTTTGCCATGCTGAACGTATTGATGTGAAAAAAAATTGATTTCTAAGACAGTCATTTGGCGCCCTTTTTTGCCAGTTTATTCATCCTATTTGAGGACAAATGAGCCTGGATTTTCAAATAAAAATACACATGGTAATTTAGCTGCCATGGGGAGTTTGATTTTGATGTTTTTCATATATATAAAATGCTCATGATTTTGGGTTGGTGTGTTACTGAATGGCCACCTAGTTATGCCTATGTGCATGCAAATAGTCCATTTTACAAAAAAAACTCTGGCAAAGTTTTTTCACGAGCCACAACATTGAATGAACATGCAATTTTAACTCTACTGGGGATGTATGCTAAACTAATGCATGCTTTAGGACTTAGACTATGCATGAAACAATGATTTAATTTTAATAAGCTGTAAGTTTAAAACTTATCTCACCTT
Source organism: Panax stipuleanatus (assembly GCA_020205555.1). Taxonomy (NCBI): domain Eukaryota; kingdom Viridiplantae; phylum Streptophyta; class Magnoliopsida; order Apiales; family Araliaceae; genus Panax; species Panax stipuleanatus. Next base: position 90,873,053 of record CM035121.1, read on the forward strand.
TTCTGAGGTGATTTGGAGATTTTGTTCAGGTTATGGATTTAGATATACCAGGCAGCTCTCGCAGAGTCTCTGCAGGTGTGAGGAGGAGAGCTTCTGATGTCCCTCAGCATCGTCCAGCCCGGCAGCCTCACCGGTTTGTTGAGTCAGTGATTCATTCTATCCAGGTTAATAGGTCTGATGATGTGGACGACGAGGAGGATGTCCCTGTTATGGACCCCACTCCTACTACTGCTCCACGTAGGGAGCTTCCAGTCATCATTATGATAATTCTAGAGCTTTTAGATGATTTGAGGCGTCATCCTTCAATCTATCTCCATGCCAATGAGGTAACATAAGTCTTCATTCTGGAATTTTCTTCCTTTTGCCAATTTTGGGACAAAGGGCCTAATCTTGATTTGTAATTTGATGCAGGTTCCCAGCTTTACTCAACCTAGGGGGAACTGGTTTAGCGTTCATTCCTTGTACCAGACTCTCCATCCGGAGTACCAGGCTGTAGCCAACTCTTGGGGTTTAGAGGCCTTCTTTTCTATTCATCCCCGTCGTTGTCCTTGGGACTATTTGCGTGCCTTATCTGAGCGCTGGTTCCACCAGACTCAGTCTCTTTATTTATTGGACTGTGAGATTATGATGACACCGATAGATTGGCAATTCATCACATGGTTGGAGTTTACAGGTGAGCCAGTGCCTTTGGTGGCTGATATTTCACTTGCTGTCATTTGATCCATCTTGGGAGTTCCTACGATGGCCATCAAGGGTCGGACTGTCTGTTCTGGGCCCTTAAGTGTGGATGCCCAAAGTGGGGCTTTGACCGAGCCTCTGCCTGATGATCATAGGGTTAGAGATTTCATTCTTCGGTGATTGTTCCTGGTCATCATCAGGGGTGGTTTTATAGCGGACAACTCCTCAACGGTCTTTTTTTCTCTGGTTAGCGCCACTCGGGATGTGGATCGTATAAGAGATTTTGACTAGGGATCCTTAACCTTTGCATATTTTCTTCATGGGATGCGCCTACGCTTTGAGGGCGTGACGGAGGCTTTTCTGCTGGTGAGTAATTTCTCTTTCATCTTTCAATTTCTCTCATTTGGATTGCCAATCTTTATCACTAAGGACATTTGATCTTTGCACTTCCAGTTTTGGGAATATAAGAGGCTCCCTTGCCTACGCTCGGCTACTACTCTGGGTTTGCAGACCTATCTGCGAGGATGGCGGTGGCATTATTCCACCTTTATAGAGGTCCCTGTGGCAGAGGTTTACTCATTCCCGCATACAGTTGGAGCTATTGACCGTTGTTGTTATCACGTGGGATCCTTACACCCCCGATTATCTGACAGTCGATTTTGAGGATGGATTCCCGACGGGGGTAGAGTTTACATTGTCCACTCGTAGGATTCCCCTTTTAACTGATGCAGGCTGGGAGCTCTACCTGGGAGAGCGGGCTATCAGGAGTGTCACAGGAGAGATTCGTATTCCATTCCTTCCTCCTGCTAGGCGACATTGGTCCCTATTTTAGCCAGTCACAGACATTCCCATGATGGGATTAGATGGCTTCACCCTATCAGAGGGTCCTCACACCCAGGAGGCATTTTATCGCTAATGGAGTCCTCACACAATTGAGGCTCAGACCCGTGCCACCCAATTCATGACAAATATGGTTCTTGGGTCTATGATGATGACAGACTGGATAGCCTGCATTCAAGAGCCTACTCATTTGGAGAAGACTACTAGTTTGACCCAACGATTGGAGAGAGCACAGTTTTTCATCAGGCACCTTGGCAGGGATCCTTTGGAGGCAGATTCTTTTGATTTTTTTAGCTCCAGTGCTGGACCCTCGGGTTATCCATATTCTGGTAGTTTTACTGGTGCAGATCCTTCTCTCTATTGGCCCGACATCCCTTCTGGCAGATATTCAGTGACTCAGGAGGAGTTACAGTAGGTTAATCGGTTGGGTGATATAGATATCATAGATTTCTTCTGATATGCTTCTCGTTATATCTTTTGATAGGCCTCTGTTAGTTGTTGGGCTGTTGGGTGGTTGTGCCCCATTTCTCATTATCTCTTTTGATAGGCCTCTGTTAGTCATTAGATGGCTGTGCATCATTTGTTTGTACTTTTTATATTTTCATTTTAATGGCAGACAGAGATGATGCTTTTATTAGACAGTGTATTTAGACATGTATAATATTTTCTATCTATTGCATCTTATTGTCATTTATCATTATGATCCATGCATTATGTCATGGATATACATTCAGATAGGTGAGTTTAGCATTAACCCCTGGATGGTCTTATGACACGGTTCTACAGATGTCTTCATCTATAGTCAGTCGTATTGAGCACATGCCACCCATATTGATAGCCTCTTCTTCGAGATCATGGTATGACAGTTTTCCTCCCATAGATAGGGTGACAGTTGATCAGATGTTGGGGCATTTTATATCCATATTGGCTTTCCAGGTACCGTTGGGATTCATAGACAGCATGTTATCTTGCTGGATTCCTGAGCGACAGGTTTTTAGACTTGATATCTACGAACTGACTCCTATATTGGAGGAGTATGAGCGCATCAATGATTTGCCTTTGGATTGGCCTTATGCTAGGATGGCCATCAGTGATATGAGACTGCAGTTTATGACCTTGGCTGGCTTGAGGCGCAGAGTCGTAGCGGATGAGATTACCTCAGGGCATGTGGTGCCCCTGGATTTCTTGATTGATCGATTTGGCCTGCTGGACAACTATGCACGATATTCAGGAGATTTTACTATCACTGCAGGGGAGTGGCAGATTACACGCGTAGATATTATGGTGATGTGCATCACAGCTTACTTTTACATGCCATTGTATATGGATCGCTTGGACATTTGCCTGATCACAGTGGTTCGGGCTCTCAACAAAGGTTGTACCATCTTTCCCATGATACTGGCGGAGACCTTGAGGTTGGCCACATTTTGCCATACCCGTTTTGTGGGGTTCTTCAGGGGGAGTGTCGTTTTATTATACGTGTGGTTTATGACACACTTGAGACCTATTGGCACTTTTAGCTATCACGGGTATTGTTTTACTCATGAGATAGCCATGTCCTATTTGTTTCAGCCGACTGAATGTACAGATGCGGCATCTTGGTTGGATTTTCTAATGACGATCGAGGATTCCTTTGTGATCTTGTCATGTTCAGGCCTCAGCTCTCCTTATAGCTTCATTAATTATGCAGTTGGCATGGATTATCTACCCTTGGCTGGTCTGAGAGGGGTTACCACATATCATCCACTAGCTGTCATGGGATAGTTCGACCAGTTTCAGGATATTCACCACTTTGATGGTGCTATGTATCAGCGATTATCAGCTTTATCTTTGTTAGTAGATGATTTAACTAGGATTTATGATTGTTGGACCCGTCGCAAGAGGGCTGATTTTTCAACTAGTCATCCGGGTCATTTTTTAGAGTACTCGGCATGGCTAGAGGCAGACATTGCATCGGTCGTGATTGTTCACTCGGAGCCGAGTATTGATTCCGATGAGGAGGAGCCTATGGAGGACCCTGATTCTCCCACTGAGGACGAGTTATTTTCTAGTTTGACAACAGCTTTGGTCAGTGACACCCCGAGTACTTGTACTACTGTGGATCCATCTCTTATAGATTCGTTAGCTTGGATGACCTTTGAGAGGGATCAGGCTAGAGAGCTGATGTTGACAGCCTTCTCTGGCAGGGATGCTGCTTTCATCGACAGGGACGATGCTCGAGCCACTTGGGACGCAGCTTTTGTTGAGAGAGATGATACCCTAGTTGCCCGGAATGCTGCTTTTGTTGAGCGGGATGAGGCTCTAGCTGCCCGGGCTACTTCTATTGCTGATAGTACTGCACTTAGATCCTACACACATGGCATTGTTGCAGATAGGGGTGCATTGATAGATGATCATGGTAGCACTATGCAGATGGATGTGGATCTTCTAGCTCGCATGGAGACCTTAGGGCAGGAGCTTACAGATGCACCTCAATCTTCTGAGAGGGACACCATGTTGGACTTGTTATCCCGTTTATCAGCTGGTTTATAGACTAGCTTTCAATTTCCTGTACAGAATAGGTCAGCCATTTTTGTCATGTACAGGATACATTGTATATATTAAACAGTATTATATGGCAGAGAAATATATTTTGATTTACTTCCCTTTTGGATATATTTTCTCATTGCTGAATGATTACCACTTTTTTTGTAACGACACCAAAATTCATACAATATAATTCTCATCCTCGATCGTTAGCAATACATCTTTAATCTATATTTACATCATTATTCGATATTAAAATCACTAAAAATGCAGAATATTTAAAATTTTTATAAACTTTCTTTCTATATTGCCCTGAATCGCAACCTTAACATTACAAATATTTGATTCAATTCTATTACATGAATCGCTACAACGAAAGGACTATACAAAATCTTACATCACTAAGCAATATCCATTATACGTCGGATAGCTCAACTTACAACTTAACAATTAAGTTACAATGAAAACATCAACTACAATTTGAAATTTAACAAAATTAATATTCTTGAACATTGATCTCTATAAATCACTTAACACGTATCTTTACCTTGCATCCTTGACCTGCAAAAATGGTTATTTGCAAGAGTGAGCTCGACAGCTCAACAAGATCTAACAGTTTTCATGCATCACATAGCACATAATTAACATGCTCAACATTAAAGTAACATGGCATACATGCTTTAATCACATAACAAATATAAAGATTGAGTTCCTTACTCAATCAACATTATTAAATCAATCAATGTAGTCATAAATTGACTTTAACATTTCATGCTTGCAACATATACAACATAGCACACTCTTTGCAATACAATTTAAAACAGTTCATAATATCATCAAGTTCACATAGAAAATAGGAACCAAAAGACTTGCCTTGATCGTTATTTACCAATAACAGTTTAACAGCTTGCAGATATCTGCACTTCACGTGCCCTACACAATTATATAATCATTCACATAAACTATTAGTCACATAACAAAGCATATTAGTTGTAATAAAAACTTTACTCTACATCTCATAACCCATCTTATTATCAATACACAATGTTCAACTTGATTGTGTTAACTATCGACTTATATTTTACTATATTTCTTTTTCGTAATATTCAAAATTTATTCAAGTGTTTAAGTCTTGCTAAAACTAATTATTGGTTTTATATTAACCCCATTTTATATCTTATAATGTTCATTTCATTAGAATCGAAACACTATTTAAGTGTATTACCACATTACACGGCGTTTCGACGTTTATACGTCACACGCCTAACTCGCCACTTTTGCATGTGCTTTGCATGCTCCTAGATTGGGTTACATTACTCTATAATGTTTCATTCTTATTAAAAACATAATATTAAACAAGGTCATACACACTCGTTGCGGCGTTGAAACGCTTGCACGTCCGTATGCCAAACTTGCCTATTCGAACGCCCAAACGACACGCAATTGGGCGTGTACGCCCAATCGAATTGTCTAATACTCAAGGGTTAATGCTAAGTATCATTATAATACCTAATAGTCATGTTATGGAAGTTAGAACATCATTTTACATGGTCGGGAGCATTACATGTGCATACGTGCACCCCCGACGCCCCCCGATTGCCTCTAAAAACACATCAGTTCCAAACATGACCTTTTTAACCCTATCTAACGACCTCAAATTGAACAACTTAAAGAATTAAAGTTGTAGGTCTACTCGTGCTCGTTTCGGATCATCTTGAATCGCCTCAATTGGAGTTCGTATGAAAACGTTATGGCTGTTTTACCAAAGGAGGTCAAAACAGTCCCGGACTAACTTTTCCTCCAGGCGCAACTGCGCCCAAATAGCCTTGGGGGCAGCGCAGCTGCGCCCCTGGCACCATGCTACTCGAAATTTTCCTCCAGTATATTGTTCTGGCGAATTTTATAACCCTTTCCTCCTTCCAATCATCATAAATCAAGCTATACACATCCGATTGAGTCCGTTTTCGACTCTATGGATTCGAAATTCATAGAACTACACATCTACATGATAATTATAACACTTCAAAAATATTAACAATTCCTTTTAAGGGTTCTAATTCAGTGTTCATGCTAATTCTTCATGTTTTACATATATTTAGCGAATTCAATCACTACGAATTTGTTTTACATCTGTTTTGACTCGTTCAACTTGGGTTATTTTTGTTTTTTCGAGTTCTATCATGATACATCATCAATTTTCATTCTAAAATTCAACCAAAACACATAAACCCATAAGAACACAAATTCTCCATTAAAAACTTATTTTTACAATACTTTGATTTCTGAAAAATCGTTTATAGTATATATGTAAGGGATTACAACATCTATCAATTCATTCATAAAAACTCATGAACACGTTATGTATATATAATCATGTATATACCAATTTTCATAGAAGTTCAATTAACATAGAACTAACAATGAAAAATATAAAACAAACTCTTTAAAATACAAGGGTTCAAATTATACCCTTGATGCTTAGTGAGGAAGAAGATGGTGAGATTTAGCAATGACTTTCTCAAGGCCTTCCTCCTTTCCTCTTCTTCTTCTCTCTTCTTCTTCCTTCTTTTCTCTCTAACTCTAGGTTCTCTGTATTTCTTTCTAACACAGACTAACCCTTTAATTTTTCTAACTAACGTAGTTTTAACATATAACTGAAATGATATATATTATATGTATAATTATATAATATATAACTCCCAATATTTAATCTCCCCATTTAATATCATAATTGTAATTAATATAAAGAAGTTACAAATTTGAATTTTAAAAGCCCTAGGGCTTGTTTGGCAAAACAAGTTATTTTAAAAATAGATTTTTAGTAGTTAAGGTCATGTTTGGGTAAAACAGTTTTAAAACAAAAGTAAGGGCCTTGTTTGGAAAAAATCATTTAAAAACTCTTTTCTTTATTTTAATAAATCCTTTTAACACATACTTTAATGTTACCCTTTAATTAATTAAATCTTAACATTCTAATTTAATTAATTAAAAGTCTAACATCAATTAAGCACATAAAATTGTCACATAATTATAATTAATTGCTAATTATAATTGCATGTACCACTCATTACATTACTCATCTAATTTAATTATCTCAATTAAATTAGAACTATAACATAAAATCATTATATCAATTAAATTAAATACTAAATATTCATTTAATTAATATACTACACTTAATTACATTATTCCATAATAATCACATAATTATTTATTTAACTCAATAAATAATTCAATTAAAATATTTATTTACTCTAATAAATATTAAAATTAATATTTAAATTATCTTCACATAAATTCACATATTTCACCATATATGACACATATTCACATACTCAAACTCAAAACATCAGATAATAAGAATTTTATTTATTAAATTCTCATTTATAAATTCTAAAAATCTGGGATGTCACATCCTTCCCTCCTTATAAGGATTCCGTCTTCGGAATCACCGAAACCCTACCTTACTCAGGTTTTCACAAAAATCTCTTTCACAATTTTATTATTGAATAACTTCAACTCATTATCTTAACGACATTTATATAAACTACACATATATCCCTACTAAATTCACCTCTTCAACAAGGTTAAGGTTTTATTACTTAACCTTCAATCAAACACAATCATATATCAAATATTATATATCTTCTTTAACTCATTCATTTCCTTTCTAAGGATCATTACTACATATTCTACTCGTAGAATTAATATATTTCGTACTTCACCATCTATAATTATTCGGGTTATCACATTCACCCCTTCTTCTAAGAATTTCATCCTCGAAATTTAAGTCTATCAATTTATATATAACATTCTATCAAAATAGATTTTACGTTAATCCCTACTCACTGGATTAAGGCGTTCAACAACTACTTCTTTCAGAATAATAAGAATCTTCCACAATTGCTCAATAATTGGGAAGCGATATAAATAACTCAGGAATTTAAAAGATTCCAAACCTTACTGAGTGGTCACAAGACCTTGAACTTTGTTTTTAGGTTTATTAGTGCTTCACCCCTGATACTTCACACTATAAAATCGCATCGGTACTCTAGGTGGCCAGCCTATCTTAGCCCTACGTCGGGCCCAAACGTAGTACATCGTAACGACTATATGCATTACCTTCGGAACTATAGTCTCCGATAACATGTCCCCCTTTTATAGGGTTGTTCAACTCAACTTCTTAACATCTGAATCCGCACCAAAACTATTTGGTTTGGCATAGTTTGACCAAGAACGCTCGAATTTCATAAACATCTTTCAATATTTGTCTAGCTGAATCAAGTAGCATAGACTTCTAGCAATAATTCGGACATCAATCGAAATATATATATAAATGTATATATATTTTTAACCAACTCAATAAAATAAATATTTTTTTAAGGGAACTAAAAGTAAATAAATCTCTTTTTTTATATATATATAGTTTAAGGAAACTAAAATAATAATAAATTTTTTTACAATATCCTGATACCGTATCGTATTACTGATACGTTGAGGATTTCATCATTACATGACGTCGTCATACTACATCATACCATAGTGGGCTGACGATCATACGATCACATCCAACACTAGGTTTAACTGCATTGATAACTTCCTCGATTTTTGTCTCTACACCATATCAAATGATGCATAGAACACATAAAATACCTTTTGAAATTTTGAAATTATTTTTGTCTAGCTGAAGCAATTAGCATAGACATGTGAATAATAGCACTATTTTAAAAAATTCATTAGTTCCATCATTTGATCTAATGCTTTTCAAGAAAACAGGAGTGCAACATCAGCACGAAGTCAATAAATTTTGAAAATCTAGCAAAGCTAGGAGATTTAGAATATAAAACTTTCTCTATCAATTAAATCTTTACTCCATCATTACTTAATCATTCTATCAACCTTAAACAACATCAATGCTTCATACACCATAACTTTTCTATACCCAGTATAGTTCATCAAACTTACCACACTTTGGAAGTTCAGGAACTTGCCACAATAATATGAGTTTAAGAACTTATCCTAGCAATACGTAGTCAAAGAACTGATCAGAGATTGTCCATATGCTTAGGGGTTCGAAACATACATACGACTATGAGTCACGAACTTACCATAAGTATGAGTTTTAAGAACTCGCCTAACCTTAAGATCATCTAATCAAATCTTAATATCATCTAATCTAATCTCTATTGACTCTAACTATCAATTATACTATGAGAAAAGAATCACCTTCTCGTCATATATATATCGATAGTGCGACACCAACCTTCCAACGATTATCAGTATGATAAACCAAGTGTAAGCACAAAACTCTGCCCATACAAAAATTTGGTCAACTCAGTCACCACATGAGTCCTCAATTGAAATCCCACTTAACTCTATCTTACACATAACTTCTCGCTCTATACTCGATACAGACTTTCTGTATCTCATCGCTTATAACTCCTCGTGAGTTAATCTCGTACTATATCATAGTACATTCTCGTTATAGCATCAAACTATTACTATTCAATCATTACAGACCATCTGTCTTTCAACTTTAGAAAAATATCACGTCGTGATCTTATTCTATAATCCTCTCCCTTATGATTCTTCCTTATCTCATTATCGCTTTGTTTTCAAACTTCTTAGCTTTACCTTTCATTATGTTATATCATGATTGTATTATTCTTTTAAACTTATAGACTTCGTCTATTCATCGTTATTGGTCATCTTTATTATTGGAGTTAGGTAACTCCTGATTCTCATCTTCATATCTCTTCAAGATTCTTCTTTGAATCTTCTTGTTTATTTATTAACTGTTCTTTTAAGAATTTCTAATTCCATTTATATAGCTCAATATTCTATTCGAGTTTTATTCCTCGTTATCCTCACTTTCTTCTTATAACATTACTAGGACTTCACACATCCTACACTTCCACGTATGTGAAAGGAATCACCTTTTCGTTATACGTAACTTAACTTCTCATTCTCTAAGGTCATAGCCTAAGGTACTCTTACCTAGGGTGTATAACCTATCAGCTCTGATACCATCTGTAACGACACCAAAATTCATACGATATAATTCTCATCCTCGATCGTTAGCAATACATCTTTAATCTATCTTTACATCATTATTCGATATTAAAATCACTAAAAATGCAGAATATTTAAAATTTTTATAAACTTTCTTTCTATATTGCCCTGAATCGCAACCTTAACATTACAAATATTTGATTCAATTCTATTACATGAATCGCTACAACGAAATGACTATACAAAGTCTTACATCACTAAGCAATATCCATTATACGTCGGATAGCTCAACTTACAACTTAACAATTAAGTTACAATGAAAACATCAACTACAATTTAAAATTTAACAAATATAATATTCTTGAACATTGATCTCTATAAATCACTTAACACGTATCTTTACCTTACATCCTTGACCTGCAAAAATGGTTATTTGCAAGAGTGAGCTTGACAGCTCAACAAGATCTAACAGTTTTCATGCATCACATAGCACATAATTAACATGCTCAACATTAAAGTAACATGGCATACATGCTTTAATCGCATAACAAATATAAAGATTGAGTTCCTTACTCAATTAACATTATTAAATCAATCAATGTAGTCATAAATTGACTTTAACATTTCATGCTTGCAACATATACAACATAGCATACTCTTTGCAATACAATTTAAAACAGTTCATAATATCATCAAGTTCACATAGAAAATAGGAACCGAAAGACTTGCCTTGATCGTTATTTACCAATAACAGTTTAACAGCTTACAGATATCTGCATTTCACGTGCCCTACACAATTATATAATCATTCACATAAACTATTAGTCACATACCAAAGCATATTAGTTGTAATGTAAACTTTACTCTACATCTCATAACCCTTCCTATTATCAATACACAATGTTCAACTTGATTGTGTTAACTATCGACTTATATTTTACTATATTTCTTTTTCATAATATTTAAAATTTATTCAAGTGTTTAAGTCTTGCTAAGACTAATTATTGGTTTTATACTAACCCCATTTTATATCTTATAATGTTCATTTCATTAGAATCGAAACACTATATAAGTGTATTATCACATTACATGGCGTTTCGACGTTTATACGTCACACGCCTAACTCGCCTCTTTTGCATGTGCTTTGCATGCTCCTAGATTGGGTTACATTACTCTATAATGTTTCATTCTTATTAAAAATATAATATTAAACAAGGTCATACACACTCGTTGCGGCGTTGAAACGCTTGTACGTCCGTATGCCAAACTTGCCTATTCGAACGCCCAAACGACACGCATTTGCGCACGCTTAGCACGGCCAATCGAATTGTCTAATACTCAAGGGTTAATGCTAAGTATCATTATAATACCTAATAGTCATGTTATGGAAGTTAGAACATCATTTTACATGGTCGGGAGCATTATATGTGCATACGTGCACCCCCGACGCCCCCCGATTGCCTCCAAAAACATATCAGTTCCAAAAATGACCTTTTTGACCCTATCTAACAACCTCAAATTGAATAACTTAAAGAACGAAAGTTGTAGGTCTACTCGTACTCGTTCCGGATCATCTTGAATCGCCTCAATCGGAGTTCATATGAAAACGTTATGGCTGTTTTACCAGAGGAGGTCAAAATAGTCCCGGACTAACTTTTCCTCCCGGCGCAGCTGCGCCCCAAATAGCCTTGGGGGCAGTGCAGCTGCGCCCCTGGCAGCATGCTACTCGAAATTTTCCTCCAGTATGTTGTTCTGGCGAATTTTCTAACCCTTTTCTCCTTCCAATCATCATAAATCAAGCTATACACATCCGATTGAGTCCATTTTCGACTCTATGGATTCGTAATTCATAGAACTTCACATCTACATGATAATTATAACACTTCAAAAGTATTAACAATTCCTTTTAAGGGTTCTAATTCGGTGTTCATGCTAATTCTTCATGTTTTACATATATTTAGCGAATTCAATCACTACGAATTTGTTTTACATCCGTTTTGACTCATTCAACTTGGGTTATTTTCGTTTTTTCGAGTTCTATCATGATACATCATCAATTTTCATTCTAAAACTCAACCAAAACACATAAACCCATAAGAACACAAATTCTCCATTAAAAACTTATTTTTACAATACTTTGATTTCTGAAAAATCGTTTATAGTATATATGTAAGGGATTACAACATCTATCAATTCATTCATAAAAACTCATGAACACGTTATGTATATATAATCATATATATACCAATTTTCATAGAAGTTCAATTAACATAGAACTAACAATGAAAAATATAAAACAAACTCTTTAAAATACAAGGGTTCAAATCATACCCTTGATGCTTAGTGAGGAAGAAGATGGTGAGATTTAGCAATGACTTTCTCAAGGCCTTCCTCCTTTCCTCTTCTTCTTCTCTCTTCTTCTTCCTTCTTTTCTCTCTAACTCTAGGTTCTCTGTATTTCTTTCTAACACAGACTAACCCTTTTATTTTTCTAACTAACGTAGTTTTAACATATAACTAAAATGATATATATTATATGTATAATTATATAATATATAACTCCCAATATTTAATCTCCCCATTTAATATCATAATTGCAATTAATATAAAGAAGTTACAAATTTGAATTTTAAAAGTCCTAGGGCTTGTTTGGCAAAACAAGTTATTTTAAAAATAGATTTTTAGTAGTTAAGGCCATGTTTGGGTAAAACAGTTTTAAAACAAAAGTAAGGGCCTTGTTTGGAAAAAATCATTTAAAAACTCTTTTCTTTATTTTAATAAATCCTTTTAACACATACTTTAATGTTACCCTTTAATTAATTAAATCTTAACATTCTAATTTAATTAATTAAAAGTCTAACATCAATTAAGCACATAAAATTGTCACATAATTATAATTAATTGCTAATTATAATTGCATGTAACACTCATCACATTACTCATCTAATTTAATTATCTCAATTAAATTAGAACTATAACATAAAATCATTATATCAATTAAATTAAATACTAAATATTCATTTAATTAATATACTACACTTAATTATATTATTCCATAATAATCACATAATTATTTATTTAACTCAATAAATAATTCAATTAAAATATTTATTTACTCCAATTAATATTTAAATTATCTTCACATAAATTCACATATTTCGCCATATATGACACGTATTCACATACTCAAACTCAAAACATCAGATAATAAGAATTTTATTTATTAAATTCTCATTTATAAATTCTAAAAATCTGGGATGTCACATTTTTCATGACTTGTTGTCTTGATGTATCATAAGCTTTTCCTTGAAAAACTGACATTGAGATGTCGGAGAGTACCTCAGAAGGGCTTGTTGGTTAGGGAGGCTTGATTGTATTCGGATTTTATATGAGGTTTGCTGTCTTCGGACTGGTTTTCAAAAAGTGTGTTTTGTTTATTTTTTACAGGTTAGACAGTACCATAAATGGCTACCTGCGTACTCCCGTGGTTGAGGGAGATCAGGTCATTTGTAGTTCAGGCTTGGCCTGAATGGTTGGAAAGTGTTTATTTGGGTTTGAGCATGATCTGAGAGGTTTTTGGATTTTTTGTTTGGTTTGACCGCACCATAGATGGTTGCCTACGTACTCCCGTGGTTGAGGGAGATCATGTCATTCGTAGGTCAGGCTTGTTATAAAGACCTGATTTGATTGATTGTTATTTTTTTTTCACTGGACCCGAATGGCGGTTTACAGGTGACTCAGACATAGTACCTCTTCACGGTGTCTGAATTGATAAGATGGGGAAATTCTTTCCTATCCATTTCTTACAATCTGATGGCTCCTCGTGTCAACACTTCTTTGACAATGAATGGGCCTTCCCAATTCGGGGCAAACTTTTATTTGGCTTCATCTTAAGTGGTAAGGACTTTCTTCAACACCAACTCATTTTCTTTGAATTGCCAAAGCTGGACTTTCTTGTTGTATGACCGAGCAATCCTTTGCTGATATAATTGCCCATGAAAGTTAGCAATAGCCATTTTCTCATCTATCAGAGATAACTGGTGGTACAACTCTTGCAACCACTGGTCTTCTTCCATCTGAGCATCTATTAACACCCTCAATGACTCTATTTCTACTTCTATGGGGAGTACTGCGTCCATGCCATAGACTAATGAGTAGGGGGTAGCCCTAGTAAAAGTGTGCATTGACGTTCTGTAGGCTAGCAGAGTCAGGTAATAAGTCAGGCCATCCCTTGTGATTGGCGGACATTTTTTATATGATTTTCTTGATATTCTTGTTGGCTGTTTCAACAGCACCATTCATCTTGGGACGATAGATGACGGAATTAAGATGTTTGATTTGAAACTTATTGCATAATTCTTTCATCATCTGGCTATTTAGAATCTTGGAATTGTTTGATAGGATCACATCCGGTTGTCCATATCGACAGATTACATTGTTTCTGATGAAACTAATGATTAACTCTTTGGTGACTTTGGGAAAAGAGGCAGCTTCTACCCATTTGGTGAAGTAGTCAATCATGGTGAAGATGAATCGATGACCATTATCGGCTTTGGGTTCTATTGGCCCAATCACGTCCATTCCCCATATGGAAAAGGGCCACGGTGAACTCATTTAGTGTAATTCGTTAGGAGGTGCGTGGATAATGTTTCCATGGAATTGGCATTGATAACATCTTTTGACATGATCATTACAGTCAGCTTTGAGAGAAATCCAGTAATGCCCCATTCTCAATACCTTTCTGGCAAGTAAAGGACCGCTCATGTGTGGACCGAACACTTCACCATGCACTTCATCCATGAGTCTTTGGGCTTGATCTTTATCTAGGCATCTTAAAAGGCCTATTCCAACACCCTTTTTATAAAGTGCATCTCCGCTCAAATAGAATTTTATAGCCATCTTATGAATCAACTTTCTTTCAGCTTGACTTGTCCCAGTGGGCATAAATCTATCTCGCATATATTCTTTTATATTCTGGTACCAAGGCTGTTTGTTGGGAAGTATTTCATCTGATACTTCTCCAATGTAATTCCCATATATCGGGGCCTTTTGGCTTGCAATTTGATGTCGGGAATTCCCATCCTATCAGATATCTGGATCAAGGAAGCCAATGTTGTCAATGCATCAACAAAGTCATTCCTACTTCGAGGGATGTGGATGAAGGTTATTTCTTCAAACTCCATAGCCATCTTAATAACTTGTTGATGATAGGGCAGCAAATGCAATTCTTTGGTATGATACGCCCCGGTGGTTTGTCTAATGACTAACTCAGAATCTCTAAAGACTGCTAACCATTGGATACCAAGGAATTGGGCTAGTTTAAGTCCCATTATACAACCTTCATACTCGGCTGTGTTGTTGGTGTTGGCAAACTATAGCTTGATGGCCATAGGATAATGTTCTCCCATAAAAGATACAAGAATTGCCCCTGCTCCAACACCTTCCATGTTCACGGCTCCATCAAAATATATTTTTCGATATTGGACTATATTTTCTCAATGAATTTGTTGGATTGTCATTATCCCATCATCCGGGAAATAAGTTTCCAAGGGTTCAAAATTCCCTGATGGTGCTTCAGCCAATTGATCCGCAATTCCTTGACCTTTGACAAACTTTTGAGTCACGTAGATGATATTGACCTGTTGGAGGATCAACTGCCATTTGGACAAACGACAATTCAATATGGGCTTGCTGAATACGTACTTCAAAGGATCCATGCGGGATATGAGATAGGTTGGATGCCCATGAAGGTAGTGTTGTAACCTCATGGCGGCCCATGCTAACGCACAACAGGTCTTTTCAATCAAAGTGTACTTCCGCTCCCCGCTACTGAATCTTTTGCTGAGATAATAAATAGCTCTTTCCTTGCTTCTATCATCTTTTTGCCCCAGCATGCAGCCCATAGCATTGGCATTAACTGACAGGTACATAAACAAGGAACTTTATCTCTTGGGTGTACCAAGATAAGCGCTACGATCAACTGCTTCTTGATGGAAAAGAAGGCGTTTTGACAATCTTCATTCCACTTCATGGAGGAGTTTTTCCATAATAGCTTAAATATGGGTTCACACGTTGCTGTGAGTTGAGAGATGAACCTGCTTATAAATTTGATTCTCCCCAAAAATTCCCGTATTTCCTTTTCAGTTCGGGGCACGTGAATCTCGGTAATTGCTTTAATTTTGGTGGGATCCAGTTCAATGCCTCTGTTGCTCATTAGAAATCCCAATAACTTGCCTGATTTGACACCGAAAGCACATTTGGTCGGATTCAGCTCTAAGTCATACTTGCACAACAAGTTGAAAAGCTTTTTGAGATGGTTTATATGGTCATCCGCCTTCCGGGATTTGACGATGATATCATGCACATATACCTCTATTTATTTGTGCATCATGTCATGAAAAAGGGACATCATTGCTCGCTGATAAGTGGCATCAGCATTGATAAGGCCGAAAGATAAACGTCTATAACAAAAGGTTACCCGGGGAGTAATGAAGGCTGTTTTCTCCCTGTCTTCTTCAGCAACCATGATCTGATGATACCTGGCAAAATAGTCAACAAAAGAATACATGTCATACTGCGTCGTGTTGTCTATTAGTATGTGGATAAAAGGTTCTGGGAAGTTATCCTTGAGACAAGCCTTATTCAAATCCCGGTAATCCATGCATACTCGTACCTTCCCTCTGAGCTTGGGTACATGAACTATATTGGACAGCCACTCAGGGTAGGTTGACACCATGATGATTCTGGCTTTGAATTGCTTGACAATTTCTTCTTTGACTTTCAGACTCCACTCAGGTTTCAATCGCCTGAGCTTCTGCTTGACTGGCTTGAATCCCTCTTTAATGGGAAGTCGATGAATGATGATGTTAGTAGACAAACCAATCATGTCTTCATGTGACCATGCAAACACATCTTGGAACAGAGTTAAGAGTTCAATCAGGTATGCTCTTTGGTTTGGTGTAAGGTTCATGACTATCTAGATTTTTTTTATGGTTTTCTGAGGTTCTGATATTAATAGTGATGGTTTGGTTTGGGTTTATCTTCGACCCATTCTTTGATCTCCTCGGGCACCTCATAGTCATCTATCTCCTCTTGATCAATCCACATTAAGTCGAAGTCCAATTCTACTTCAAAGTAGTAGTCACTGTGAAAATTTGGCATCTCATCAGCAAGGCCAAACAAATCCAACTCTAGAGTCCTGAAAACAAAATACTTTCACTTTAACATATGAAACTGTTTGATCATACAAAGTATTAGCAAAAAGTATGACAAAAAGTAACTGTTATCGTTGTACAACAAAAATAAGCAGGAAATAAAACCATGCTTCAGGGCAGATGGACTTTCTGCCCTTTTACCCTTTTTAATTGATGCATGGAATGCTGCTCCAATTATCTAGAGTCAAGTCCTCATTAACTGGGAGGATAAAGGGGTTACTGTTATCCATCTCCTCTTTGATGACGACTAAGACAGCATCTTTGTCAAGGTCGGCATTCCCCTTTGGGACACTCTCTTCAGCTTTGTCCATACAAGGGATTGTGAGTTGATCTTCTGCATAATCATCATCTGGGATATCATTGTTCATTCCCTCAGTATGCACCAGAAAATACATCTTGGTAAACGGGTCTCGTCTTCCCCGTAGGAACTTTTCCTTCCCTTCTTTGCTTTCCTTATCAGGCTTCGGGACTTCTTTTTCAATGATCAGTTTAGTCTTAGCAATCAGCATACTAGCGACTACAACAAGAATTTTCCTCATAAGCCTCATAAATCCTGCATCAGTGAGATTTGGTAGCAGAATGGTAGAGGAAGGAACCCGTGGATGCTTATGCAGATTCCGGTTATTTGATCCAGAGGAATAGCCTAATCCAGCCTTCTATGTATGACTAAGAATTTGAACTGGACTTCTGATTCCTTGTTGATTATTTCCTAACCCTTTTCCAGGGCAGAAACCCGAGGATATCATTTCTTGACCAACCGTCATTACTTCAGTGGAGACTCCTGGCTTTAAGGCTGGTGCCCCAATAGTTAGGTATTGAGTGTTGCTCACTTCTAGAGTTTGAAAACTGACAGGCTCAATTCCTTTATCCAGACTGATCACAGGCATATCTCTTTGTATATAGACAGGATATTCTAGTTTAGCATTGACAGTTACCAGATTGATATTAATGATGTGCTTGACTTGTTGATGAAGGGTGGATAGAACTGCTCCAGCCATATGTATCCACGGTCTTCCCAATAGTAAATTATATCCTATAGTAATGTTTAGTACCTGAAAGGATACGTAGAAAGTATGAGGACCAATCTCCAATGGAAGCTCGATTTCTCCTACAGCCTCTCGTCGAGATCCATCAAAGGCTCTTATGACTACATGACTAGTCCTGATTCGCTTTGGATTAATCTTCATTCTTTCCAATGTGTCATAGGGACAGATGTTCAGGGATGATCCTCCATCTATGAATACACCTCCGACCACATATCCTGAGGACATCACTGCTATGTGCAATAACTTGCAATGACCAGTCCCTCCCACTTGTATGTCATCATCAGTGAAATATATCACATTATTATTGAAAATGTGCTCTATCACATGATGAAACTTCTCGGTATCTACCGTCTTCAGCAGATGTGCTTCTTCCAGTACTTTCACTAGAATCTTGCGATGATCTTTCGAAGATAAGACCAAATCTAAAATGGATACCTGTTGGGGTGCTTCTTTTAATATTTGCACCATTTTGACTTCATTATGCCCCATCTTGCTGAGGAATTCTTTAATTTTCTCCTCAGACACTCTTCCCTTGGCTTTAATGACTAAGTTGATTATTCGCTGAGGCAGGTACAACGGGTTTTCCTTTGATATAATAGAAATGTGGTTTGATGTTGATCCTTCATCTTTCCCATAATTCCATGGGACTCTCTTCAGGCTGACTATAGGATATTGCGGTCTAAATGGCAATATTAGATGTTCGGGCGTAGCCAGTTTCACAAGATTCTTTCCTTCTTGGGCCCTTTTCCCCTGAAGTATCAGGGGCGTTATGGCTAGATCCTTCTCATAGAAAATGACAGCCACTACTTCTTTCAGATTCCATGCCATAGGAGGAAAGATTGATCCCTCAGTAGGATAACCACAATATTGGCTTACTTTCAGCAGCGAACCGCTTTCAATCATATTTTAAATTAAGTGACAAAGTCCCCATCAATCCTCCGTGTCATGACCAGGTGTGTTGGAATGATATTGACAGATCCTATCAGTTTTGAACTTCCTAGATCAAGGGTCCACTGGGGGTAACAATTCTATGACTTTCCCCTCGTTGATCAATATTTGGAGAATTTCTTCCATAGGCTGATTCAAATGAGTGAAATTCCTTTTGAAAGCGAACTCCCTGTTAGCTCGGAACTTTTCTTCCCTAGCAACCTTATCTGCCCAAGGTTCATTCTCATGAAACCTGTAATGATCCTTCATGGCAATGGGACTAATCTCAGGCGTCAGAAGATTTGATTCTTGCTATTTGGTCTGATTTATCAATTGCCGTGTTATCTGATGTTAATAAACTACTAGCTCTGCCAGTTGACCAACACGTTCCTTGATAGATTTGATTTCTTATTTTATCAGAAATCGCCTTTCTAAACATTCCCAATTGTTCGGTGTATCCTTGTTTACTTGGGAGGACTCCCCGACGTACCGAAGGTATTCGAAACCTTCTCTGTTTCCTATACTGATCATATTGACGCTCTCCTCATTGTGTTGAGTCAGAGGATTGTCTTGAACATGCGGTTGTTCTGGTGTTGTTACCACAATTTCCCCACTGTCTATCAAGTCATAGATTTTGTGTTTGAGAGACCAACAATCTTGGGTATCATGGCCCGGAGCTCCAGAATGATAAGCACATTTCTTGCTTGGGTTAAAATTCCGTCCATTGGGATTAAATGAAGGAAGGAGTTAGACAATCTTATTTTGTGTTGTTAGAAGATTTAGTACATTTTCTAGTGAGTCCCCCAAGGGTGTGAATGTTCTTCAACATTTAACTTCTCTGATTTTTTGAAACTAAGGATTTGAAGGTTGTGCAGAAGTTTGGACAGGGGAATAATTTATCCTTTGAATGGGCAAGTTTTGACTGCCTCTCTGATTTTGTCCTTGAAGAATCAAGGATACATCTTCCTCCTTCTTTTTATGGACTCTTCGAGGATTATTCCTATAACTTTCAATTTGAATATGCTCAGCCACGGCTTCCAAAGCAGTAAGGTCTTTGATCTTTCTAGACTTCAATCCCATTTCAGTCATTTCTCCGTGCTTAATCATTTCTGAGAATGGTTTTCCTATACCAACTAGGACCCTCTCATAAAATGGAGCTTCCTGTATATCAATGAATGTCATGACCATTTCTTGTTCGGTCATTGATGGAATGACTTGAGCAGCTAGAGGTCTCCACCGTTGAGCA
Organism: Panax stipuleanatus; assembly: GCA_020205555.1. Lineage (NCBI taxonomy): Eukaryota > Viridiplantae > Streptophyta > Magnoliopsida > Apiales > Araliaceae > Panax > Panax stipuleanatus. The sequence goes on from CM035121.1 coordinate 90,893,541, forward strand.
TATTCACAGAAAGATTCACTACTTTGCTTCTTAACCTTGGTAATTTGGTATCTATCCAGAGCCATTTGTGATTGGAAACTATATTGATTTAGGAAGGCATGTGCTAGCTCTTCCCAGCTGTGGATTTTGGAATTATACAGTCAGGCATACCATGCTCTAGCTTCCCTGGTCAAACTTTTCTGGAACAACTGTATCCTTAGTTTCTCATCTTCAACATAGGATCCGAGTTCTCCAATGAACACTTTCAAATTAGTGTAAGGATCTCCTAATCCGTCATCCTTTTCAAAATTCGAGACTTAAAATTTATCTGGATATCTAGCCCCCTAGAAATATACAAAGATCTGAGTAGTTTACACTTCCAAATGCCTCAGTTCCTTTAATGGACCGAATAGTTTCTTCCATTTGCTGGACCTTCCTTCTAATATCACCGGTTTCCTGATCATTTTTGGTGATTTCACGAATTTTGTTGGTCATATCCTTGCATTGAGGCTAAGGTATCTGAGTATCTTTCTTTTTGTCGGTATCTTGACTGCCACCTTATGTGGATGACTTTGTTTGAACGGGTATTTGTTTAGCCTGAATACTTTTGCTTTGCTCTTTTAGGAAAATAGCCAATTCGGCTATCCAATTTTCTAATCCTTCAAACTCTTCCCTAGATACAGGGGTGGATTCAGGTTTGGCACTTGAAGCCATGCCTGCAGATGGGCTTAGTGCCTTTTTAGACTTTGATATGGTAACGGGACCAATCTTTTCCTACAATAAAAGTAGGTATGTTAATTTTGATATCTATTAATAGGATGCATGCTATGCAATGTGTCATTTTTTGAGGTTTTTTAGTCTGTTTCTGCAAAACAGCTGTTAGTTGTTTTACTGACGGGATAGCATGACATGATTTAATATCTGTGCAAAAAATGAAATTTGACAGGGAATGGACTGTATATTTACATTGATAATTATGTGGAATTTCAAATTTACATTAAGTTTACATGGAATTCGAAAAGGAAAGTCATGCAGGGACTTTCCTTTGCATTTTGGTTTATCAGAGGCTGACCTATCTTAGGCTACTCTCACTGTTTTTCGGCATTAAGGTCCCCAGATCATCGCAATTTACTAGATGGGAAATGAATTCGTTCTTTCAATTGGAGCGAATCTGAGTGGTGCCTTTCCTGAACCTCGCAGGATTAGTCTCCTTTGAGTCCAGTAATCAAACGCCGACGGGTTCGCCTCTTGGTGGAGGAGTCACACATCATACATTCACATACAATGTGTCTCACCGTATGAAATGATGACATTGTGCGAAGCACTAATATAAAGCAGTAAAGACATTTATTTACATCCATTCAATGTAAAAACAACATCCACACACATGCACATAAACAGAAAATTTTGAAAAGATTGAAATGCAGCTTAAGCCCTCTACTGTCCCCAGCAGAGTCGCCACCTGTCGACGTCGAAAAAAATATTTGATTCCCTTTTCCTATGTCTATTTCTACCCTTTCTATTTTTTATTTGTTTTACCTGAAGGGTGAACTTTTTAGGAAAAGACCGACATACAATGTCGACGATTTTGAAAAGCTTAATTTTACAGAGTCGACAGTTGGTATGAGTGAAATGGTTGTACCAACTCAACTGAGTTTTGAAAGATTTTGCAAGATGGCCCAATTACTGGTCTTTGTTTAATTGGTCTTGGAAACTGAGATTTCATAGAGTTCGGGGCTTTATTAAGCGGGGGGAAGGTGTTAGGCACCCCCCGACTCTTGTGAAACACGGTTATCGCGTCTTTTCAATTTCCCTAAGAGCTCACCCTTTTCTTCTATTATCCTTTTCAGGAAATGAGAATGTCGCAGGGACTAGTCAGGGGACAGAGTGATGGTTTGAGTTAGAGCAGTAGTAGTCCTCACTATTTTTGTAAAATAGTGTGATAATAATTGTAATGAGGACTTAGTTTGAGTGTTTATATTTTGTACATGTTTGTATTGACACTCACAGTTGTGTGGTCGTATTTTGCACGACCGTATGATATAAAAGATTATATTTGAATTCTGTACCATGTATTTGGCGACTCAGAATAGGTTGAGTATTGAACCTATTTTGGGGGCGTCACATATGTAATGATATGTGAGATTATAAAAGGGTTACTCCTCCTGCTGGGGAAGCTAAACATTACGTCGTCGGGGTTAAGCCGACTCCCACATTGGGTTGTAGCCAACGAATTACACCATCGAGGCTTAGCTGACCTGCGTTGGGTCATTGCCAAAGGATTACATCATCGGGGGTCGAGCCGATGCCTTCACTGGTTATAGCCAACGGATTACATTATCGGGATTATGCTGATGCCTTCATTGGGTTATAGCCAACGGATTACATCATCGAGGTTAAGTCGATGCCTTCATTGGGTTGTTGCCAATGGATTATATTATCGAGGCTGAGCTGACCTGCATTGGATCATTACCAACGGATTCCACCATCAGGGGTCGAGCCGATGCCTTCACTGGGTTGTTGCCAATGGATTACATTATCGGTATTATGTCGATGCCTTCATTGGGTTGTAGCCAATGGATTACATCATCGAGGTAGAGTCGATGCCTTCAACGAGGTTAACATCGATGGATTCTATACCAGGGTTGAGCCCATACCCTCACCGGGGTTAATGCTGGTGGATTCTATATCAGGTATGAGCCAATACCCTCACTGGGGTTGATGCCAATGGATTCTATATCAGGGTTGAGCCGATACCCTCACCGGGGTTAATGTCGATGGATTCTGAGATGGATTACTGATTTTGACTGACTTTCTTGTCTTCCAACATTCAATGTCAGGATTTCTAATCTGTACTGATTTTTTAACCTTTTTGAAAGGTTTTCAGGGCTTTTGGGGTCTAAAAATTACCCGGAAGGGTGCCTTCTTAAGTAAAGTGACCTTTCTGGACCCAAAATAACATGTTTCGGACTTTATTTTACCAAATGGGAAGTCACGGGACCCACTTAGGGTAGCCGTACCTATACATGCGACTGGAGCATGTATGATTGAGACTGCCCATGGCTGGGTTAATAACCTCAGAAAGGCTCATTTTCATGCATTTGATTCGAGTTTTCTTGAGCTTTCTCTGAAAAATCTAAGCTTCCATCTTAGATCTACTCAATTCGGCCTTGATTTGGAGATATCTGTCACGGTACGTCTCTTCTACGCACTACGGGTAACGTATAGACTCCACTTTTTCGTGTTTTCATAGGTGAAAAACCGTATTTCTTTCATTAAACGCATTATATTGAACATGTATGCACAGACAGCTTGATGGACATGTTATAATGCAATTCATGCTTACGTATCATCTTATGGATCTTATGGATGCGACATATTACATTTTATCAGTTAGCCTAGACACGCATTTTAGCTATGTATTAGAAAAACTGTTTAAATTGCTATTTAATTGCTTGGTTGTGATGGTGTACCCTCATAGGGTGGTTTAATGCATGCTTTGGGCCTGTGGATGGTTCATTTTATAGGGGAAACTCTGGCGAGATTTTTTTGTGAGTTAGATGTCAGGGTCCTAGATGTATGTGTAGATATGCTAGGATGCGAGTTAAAAATGATGTACGCATATAACAGCACATGTAGGACATGTATGATGTGATGACCTAAATTATATTTCAGGGATTATATTATCTCTAAGCAGTAAAAAATTTGAAATTTGAAAAGAACAGGAATATACCTAACTTTGCTTTGATTCCTACGAACTCATTGTTCAGGTATGGATTCTGACGGACCCAGCAACTCTTCACTTCGCCGGGTTTCAGCTGGAGTTTCACCAATGGAGGCCTGCCTCTGATGTTCTTACTCCACGGATTAGCAAGTAGGTTCAGCAGTTGACGAAGCCAGTTTTACGTCCTCTTGATAAGGACCGACCTCATTTGGACGAGGAGGATATCCTTGAGCCTGAGGCTCCGCCTCACCTCACTGCGGCGCCCAAATTTCTTCCTGGTATTCAGGTAGCCATTCCTGATTTACTGGGTACGGACCTGAGCCGTCATCCCTTCATTCATTTACAGGCGAACGAGGTATATGATCTTTACATTAATTTGTCTTCATTTCTCTTTTCTGTCAGTAATCGATTTTCTTAACCTTAAAGTCGTGCAGGTCCCAGAGTTTACCCAGTCCAGGGGTAATTGGTTTAGTATATAATCTTTATATCATTCACTTCACCTCGAGTATCGAGCTATAATGGATTCTTGGGGATTCCATGCCTTCTTCACCATTGCTCCTCGTCGCTACCCCTGAGGCTATCTACGAGCTTTATCTGAGAGATGGTTCCATCAGAGTCAGTCCCTCCATTTGCTGGCTTACGAGGTTGTGATGACACCTATGGACTGGAGATATATCACAGGTCTGGAGTTTATTGGGGGCAGAGTGCCCTTGGAGACTGGTATCACTCCGACAGCTGTTCGCACCCTTTTGGGTTTTTCTTCTCAAGAGCGGGCCTTCAAGGCCTGTAGTATTTGGTCTGGATGTTTAAGCGTTGCTCGAGGCACTCTATAGCAGCCATTACCTATAGATTTGAGGGATAGAGATAGCATCTTGCGGCGTCTGTTCCTGACCATCATGACGGGTTGTTTCATTGCAAACAACTCCTCCACTATTCCCTTTAGCTTGGTAGGGGCTGTTCGGGATGTAAACCACATTGGGGACTACGATTGGGGATCTTTCACATTCGTTCTCTTTCTTCACGGGATGAGACTGCGATCTGAGGGAGTCACCGACACATGGCTCGAATTCTACCCGTTTCTTCTGGTGAATTATTTTGACTAAATTTTGATTGGTTTATCTTTTTCCATGACTAATGTTGGGTTCTTTGGATTAATAGTTTTGGGCTTATGAGAGGCTTCCTTTTCTTTGCCCTATCTTTGTTTGGCTCTTGGACACTTATCCTCGGGGGTGTAGATGGCACCAATCTACTTTATCAAAGGTCCCGGTCACGGAGGGCTTCACTCATGTCCATCTTCAGCTGGAGACATCGACGGTTTTTGACATAGTTTGGGTCCACTATTCTGCAGAGCATTTGTCTGAGGGGTTTGAGGATGGTCTACCGATAGGGCCATAGTATTATCTGTCTACTCGCCGGATTCCATTTCTATTTGATGGAGGTTGGGAGATCTACCTCGGGGAGTTTGCTTTTAGATGTATCACTAGGGAGATTCGCCTTCCTTTCCTTCCTCCGGCTCAGCGATTCTAGCCTTTATCTCAACCGACTGTAGCGATTCCCACCGCTGGGTACGAGGGGTTTCATTTGTCAGATGGTCCTATCACTTCAGATGACTTTTCCACTTGGTGGGGCGCACGCACAATAGGAGCTCAGACCCGGGCTACCCAGTTTCTGGGTGGGGAACCTTCATTAGCTAGTACTTTTACTACTCAGGATCACGAGGCAGGACCTTCAGGCACTGGTGGTTCTCATGGGGCTGGACCATCAGGTACGGGTGGTTCTGACGATAGAGGTGGTCCCTTTGCCTATCGCCCAGATGTGCCAGATATGCCTTATTGCTCAGACATGCAGGATATGCCCATTCAAGGTGACTTACCCCGGGTTGATCAGTTTGATGATTCTAACACCTTTCTGGAGGATTTTGACATTGAGTTATAGTCGCCTTATTAGTCATTGGGCATTTGTGCCCCAATATCCTGTACTTTTTCTTTCTTAGTTTTCACATATATCATAGGGATGACAGTGATGTATATATAACACTGATATATTTAGCAGATATTTATGTATGATGATGTTTTCTATTTATTTATTGCACATGCTATATTATCACTCGTTATAATGCATGTTTCATATATATTTAAATGATTTGATAGAGATTGACCCCTGTATGGTCTTTTTAACATAGTTTTACAGATGGCCTCTTCGACAGTGGCTCGTCTGGAGCATTCTCCGCCTGGTCAGATAGATATCCATCGGTATGAGAGTTTGGCATGACGCCATACCATATTCTGACCAGACCATTGTAGGTCGCATGTTAGGCCATTCTCTGTCTTTATTATCCTTCTAGGTGCCAGAGGGCTTTATAGATAGCATGTTGGTTCATTGGATTCCTAAGAGGCATGTTTTCATGTTTGGTTCTAACGAGTTGACTCCTACACTGGAGGAGTATGGTAGCATCTCTGGGTTATCGATGGAGGGACAGTGTGCTGGGATGGCGTTGGGCCATATGCGCTGTCAGTTTATGATGGTTACCGAATTGAGGAGGGAAGTCATCCTAGCCGAGGTGGGTGGTAGCCACATCATTTCTATGGACTTCATGATAGACCATTTTTCATCCGCTGATAGCTTCACAGTTTATCATGGAGATTTTACCATTTCGGAAGAGAGATGGCACACTACACGAGTGGATACACTGGTCATGTGTCTCATATCATATCTATATATGCCATTTTATGATGACCATTTGGATGTTGGGATGTCGATGGTTGTTAGGGCTCTCAGAGATGACATCACCATTCTCCCTCTCATCTTGGAGGAGACATTGATATCAGCATTCTTCTGCCAGACTGTTGGGGATCAGGAGTTTAGAGGTAGCCCTATTCTCCTATACATATGGTTCATGACCCACCTTAGACCGATTGGCCGGCTTCGTCGCCATGGATTTTACTTTGGACATGGCATGTCGCAGACCTATTCCTACCGCCCGACTTCCTGCATCGATGAGGCATCTTGGACTATATTCTTGGGTGCCATGGAGGAGCCTTTTGAGATAGTTATGTACTCCGGTTACTGCTCCTTTCTTAGTTTCACCACTCTCGTGGCTGACCTAGATTTTCTTCCCTTGGCCGGTTTGAGGGGTGTGACAACCTATCATCCTCTGGCGGTGATAGGCCAATTTGATCATTATCAGGAGGTCCATTCGTTTGAGAGGACTGAGGATTATTGATTCCCCATCTGCTCAGCTACCAAGGCTGATCTAGCTTGTGTCTACGGATTTTGGTCTCATCGGCAGACAGCGGAGTTCAGAGATTGCCATTCGGGCCGATCTGCAAAGTACTCAGCTTGGCTAGAGTCAGATTTAGCACCAAATGTTATAGATCAGGTTGATGTGGGGGCTTTATCTGATGCTGAGGGTTGGTCTACTGATGTTAAGGAGCCTATGGAGGATCATATATCTTCGACCGAGGATGCTTTGTTCGAGGAGTTGACAGCTTCTTTAGTTAGTACTGTTCCGAGTTCATCATCAGTTTCCATGGAGGCGATGGACAGACAACTTTATCTAGTGACCTTTGAGAGGGATCAGGCTCGGTCCTTGATGTTGACCACCTTAGCCAGTAGGGATGCTGCTATTGCTGAGAGAGACGCAGCTTTTGTTGCCAGAGATCAGGCCATTGTTGATAGAGATGCTGCCCAGACTTTTACAGATGGACTCACTGGTCATGTTCAGGATTTAGTGCTGAGTCAGGAGGGAGTTAATCGCATGGCAGTAGACCTGCTGAGACGCATTGATGTGCTGGAGAATGAGCTCAGGGATGCTCCTCAGACTGCAGAGACGGCTAGATATTTGGCTATGTTGATTCGTCTGACCGTCGATTTATAGCCCTATTTTATTTTCCTATATAGACTCTGTAATTATCTTTTGCCACATGTTAGAATCAACTTTTGTGTTCTAAACAGTTGTATATATAAAAAGAAACAAGTTCAGCTCACTTTCCTTGTCTGAACATGTCTAGCCTTGTACACTTTTACCATTCTCGCTTCATGATTTATTATGTCGACATAGAACTGGTCTCGTCATACTTGCGCTAGATTCGGCAGGGCGATGCTGAGATGTCGTTAAGTCCTCTCCACGTGAGCCGTCAATTTGGCGGGTTTGTGGTATATTTTAATTTTCGTATAGGTTAAGATTTGGGGGATATAAGGTGAAAGTGTTTGGATTCTTTTTCGAGGCTTAGACCACATCATAAATGGCTGCCTACGTACTCCCTCAGATGGGAGATCAGGTCTTTCGTAGTTCAGGCTTGGCCTGAATAGTTGAAAAGTGTTTATTTGGGTTTGAGCTTGGTTTGATGGGGTTTTGATTTTTTGTTTGGTTTTTTTTTCAAGGGTTTGACCTCACTATAAACGGCTCCCTACGTACTCCCGCAGATGGGAGATCAGGTCTTTCGTAGTTCGGCTCAGACCTAAAAATCGAACTTGATATTTTTTCTCTCTTTTTTCTGTTTTTCTTTTTTCTTTTTTTTCTTTTTTTTTTCTTTTCTTTTCTTTTTTTTTCTTTTTATCAAGACAACGTATTCTAGTTCAAATAAAAGGGGTCTCAGACATAATATCGTTTCACATAATCGGAATTGATCAGTTGCGGGAATTCTTCACCGTCCATCTCCTCCAGTTTGAAGGCTCCGCCCGATAGAATTGCTTTGACAATAAAAGGTCCTTCTCAATTTGGGGCAAATTTCCCTTTAGCTGCATCCTGGCTTGGAATGATCTTCTTTAGTACCAAATCATGCTCTTTAAACTCTCGAGGTCGCACCTTCTTGTTATAAGATCGGGATATTCACTGCTGATATAGTTGGTCGTGAAAGATAGCAGCAGCCCTCTTTTCATCTATCAGGGATAACTGATCGTATCGATCTTGTATCCATTGGCACTCCTTTATCTGGGAATCTAGCATCACTCTTAACAATTCCATCTCCACTTCGACAAGAAGTACGGCCTCCATGCCATAGACTAACGAATAAGGTGTTGCCCCAGTCGAGGTTCGAGTCAAGGTTCGAGTCGACGTTCGGTATACAAGTCAGCAACAGTTCAGGCCATCCCCGAAGATTTGCCGACATCTTCATCATTATCTTATTAATATTCTTATTAGTGGTTTCCACAGCGCCGTTCATTTTCGAACAATAAATAACCGAATTGTGGTGTTTGATATTGAACTTACTGCACAGTTCCCTCATCATCTCGTTATTCAAATTTTTTGCGTTGTCCAATATGATAACCTCGGGTTGTCCATACCGACAGATGATGTTGTTTCTAATGAAACCAACGATGACCTCCTTGGTGACCTTGGGGAAGGAAGCTGCTTCAACCCACTTGGTAAAGTAGTCAATCATAGTGAAAATAAATCTGTGACCGTTACTGGCTTTAGGCTCAACAAGTCCGATCACGTCCATTCCCCACATGGAAAAGGGCCATAGTGATGTCATGCAATGCAGTTGATTCGGGGGTGCATGAATAATATTAGCATGGATCTGGCATTTGATAACAACGTTTGACGTGAACGTCGCAATCCGCTTTGAGGGATATCCAGTAATTTCCCGTCCTTAGAATTTTCTTGGCAAGCAAGGATCCACTCATATGCGCTCTGCACACCCCACCATGTACTTCATTCATAAGTCGCTGGGCCTGATCTCTGTCTAGACATCTCAGAAGGCCTATGCCCAGGTATCTCTTGTAGAGAGCATCTCCACTTAGGTAGATATTCAAGGCCATCTTCTGTATTCGCTTCGTTGCAGCTTGACTCATTCCTTCAGGGGTTGATCGATCTCGCAAATATTCTTTAATGTGGTGGTACCAAGGTGGTCCAGTAGGTGCTATCTCATCTGATATTTCCCCTACACTGTTTTCGTATGATGGTGCACTCTGTACAGTGAAAATGATGACAGACATTCTCTTTCTTGCTGATAGGTTCACCAATGAAGCCAATGTAGCTAATGCATTGGCGAAATCATTTCGGTTCTGGGGAATATGCATGAAGGCAATGTCTTCAAACTCTCCTGCCAATTTGAGAATATGGTGATGGTAAGGTAGTAGATGTAATTCCTTGGTGGTGTAGGCCACGGTGGACTGTCTAATGACTAGTTTCGAATCTTCGAACACAGCTAATCGTTTAACTCCCATGGACTGAGCTAGTTTTAACCCCACAATGCATCCTTCGTATTTTGTTGTGTTGTTGGAATTGTTAAAATGCAACTTGGATGCCACGGGGTATTGATCTCCCGTGATGGACACCAGAACTGCCCCTGCTCCTACGCCTTCAGTATTAGATGCGCCGTCAAAATACTTTTTCCAGAATTGTCCCCTATCTTCTTTACTGGCCAGCTGAATAGTCAGTTACTTCCTCCTCAGGGAAATAGGTTTCAAGAGGTTCATAACCCCCCGCTGGTGCGGCCTACAGATGATCTGGAATTCTTTCCCTTTGATGGACTTTTGGGTCACATAGATGATGTCGAACTATTGGAGGATCTACTGCCACTTGGATAATTGGCAGTTCAACATCGGCTTGCTGAAGATGTATTTCAAGGGATCCATCCTAGAAATGAGATAAGTTGTATGGCCATGTAGGTAATGTTGTAACCTCGTGGCTGCCCAAGCTAATGCATAGCAAGTTCTTTCTATCAGTGTATACTTCTGCTCCCCGTAGCTGAAACGTTTACTGAGATAATAAATCGCCCTTTCTTCCCCATATCATCCTTTTGCCCCAATAAGCAACCCATAGCGTTGGAATTGACTGAGATATACATGAATAATGAAATTCCATCCATTAGGGGTACCAAGACAGGTGCTTCAATCAACATCTTCTGAATGGTACGAAAAACTTTTCGGCAGTCTTCATTCCATTTTCCTGAGGAGTTCTTTCTTAACAATTTGAAAATGGGTTCACAGATTGTTGTCAGCTGCGATATGAACTGGCTGATGAAATTATTTCTTCCCATGAAACCTTGAATTTCCTTCTCGGTCTTTAGTTTGGGAATCTGAGTGATGGCTTTGATCTTGGAAGGATCTAACTCAATGCCTCGGTTGCTCACAAGAAATCCCAAAAGTGTACCGGACTTCACACCAAAAGCACACTTTGCCAGGTTTAACTTCAAATCGAATTTGTAGAGCCATTCAAACAACTTCCGAAGATGGGTGCAATGGTCATCAGTCTATCTGGACTTCACGATGATATAATCCACATACACTTCAATCTCTTTATGCATCATATCGTGAAATAAGGTCATCATGGCCCTTTGATAAGTAGCACCAGCATTGATAAGGCCAAAAGCTAGTCTTCGATAACAGAATGTTCCCCAAGGGGTAATGAAGGCGGTCTTCTCCCTATCTTCTTCAGCAACCATAATCTGATTATATTCGGTAAAGCAATCGACGAAAGAATACATTTCGAACTGTGCTATATTGTCAATTAACATATGGATGAACGGCACTATGAAGTCATCTTTAAGGCTGGCCTTGTTGAGATCTCGATAATCTACGCATACTCGCACCTTCCCTCCAGATTTTGGCACTGGGACTACGTTGGACAACCACTCAGGGTATGTTGATACCATAATGATTCCCACTTTGAACTGTTTAATAATCTCTTCTTTGACCTCCAGGCTCCATTCTGGTTTCAACCGTCTTAATTTCTGCTTGACTGGTTTGAACCCTTCCTTAATTGGTAGTCGATGGACAACTATATCAGTGGATCATGTCTTCATGAGACCAGGCAAAAACATCCTTGAATTGAGTTAGGAGTTTGATTAATTCTTTTTCTTGGTTAGAGGGGAGGTTGGTTCTGATCTGTAGCTCTTTGGAATTGTCAGGGGTTCCAATATTTATGATGGTGGTTTGATCAAGGTTGGGTTTAGGTTTATCTTCGACCCATGCTTTGATTTCTTCGGGCACCTCGTCATCATCCACTTCCTCTTGCTTGATCCCCATCAAGTCAAAGTCCAAATTTATATTGAAATTGTAATCATTACTCAAATTCGGCAAGTCATAGACAGGGCTAGAAATACTCAAATTTGGAAACCTGAGACAAAAAACTAGATTGCTAAATATATACAAACGGTTGTCAATTACAAAAGGATTCAATAGTTGGTATGACAAAAGGCAATAACAAATTGCAGATAAAATAAAACAGATATAAATATATAAAGGTAAAGATCCTTGTCAACGGATCATTTTCTAGTTTTTACCCTTTTTGGACGATCTGAGAGGTGATCGTCCAATTACTGGTAGTTAGATCCTGGGGGACAGCTGAGACAGATGCGTTACTGGAGTTATCGGCGTCTTCTAGGATGACCATAACTAATTTGGAACATGTCCCTAGATCCTCCTTTGGGATGTTCACACTTCCCCAGTTAAGGACTGGGAGGATGGGTTGATCATGTAATAGGTCTACCCCCATTGGATTTCTTCATGTCATCTTCAGAAAGACAAAAACTGCTCACAAATTGCAACTAAATCTCCTCCAGAAACTTCTTATCTTTGGCTCTCCGGGCAACGTCTGTGACACCCCCAAATCCGGGTTCTCTAACCTCAGATTCAGTGCTCACGGTACATCATCATCATAAGCATTCTATAAACTATTGCGGAATAATAAACATATATTGTTCATTACATTAAAGTCTTACAAACATATCCCAAGGTCTATTACCTTAACTTAAACATACCTTAGTTATATATAATAATACAAAAGGTTTACAGAACCATCAAACATAGTATCCCATAATACATAAACATTTACATTAACTACTCTTGGACCTTGCCCTTGCCCTTGCCCTTGCCCTTGTCTTTCTTACTCGAGCTTTCGGGCTTAGCTGAAATAAATGTCATGATATAGCAAGAGTAAGAAACTAATTTTCTTAATAAGTTTAAATATGAAGGAGATATATCATGCTTAGAAAAAAAAATTTAACTTTCAAAGTTCAATCAGATAAAGGGATAGTGAAAGAACATGAATTAATTTTAATAACTGAATATTTGAATAATTGAATATCAGATGCTGAGTGGTTTAGAATAACCATGAACATATACTAAGGTTGTCAGTATTTAAACTAGTCCTTTTAATAAAACTTGGTAATCAAGGAGATCAGCCGTTCATACCTGGTGAAATATGCATAATCACTCAATATACTAGCAACAATTGTTTTCCAATAATGCTTTAGTAAAATTGTTCTTTTTCTTAGTCAAGAGTCCTTACCATTTCAATTGGTTAGGCACCGCTTTAAAAACATGTTTGACTTAACAAATTTAAACATGCTTGATCTAGGTGATACAACTAGCATAGATCAATATCATAAACAGTTTATGAATTAAAGAACTTTAACTAATTCACAGTTCAATAATAATAGAACAGGAATTCAATTGCACAAAGTGTGATTTATCAACAATCAGTAAGGATGTGAATAATCATCAATAACTATTCACTAACATGCTTTGGAATATAATTCAAATTTGAGTTAGAGAACTTGCCTCAATCGTAGTCTACTGCTATGCAATTTACTTTAACTTCTTTAGAGAAAAGACCTATAATTGATCATTCGATTAGTCATAGCATAACTCACTTATAATCTTATCATCTTATATTAAATTGTCTAACATTCAATCACATAGTTAAGTATTAGACATTACATTATAGTCTTAGTAATACTATTATACTTTGATAATCTTTTCATCATGTCATAACTTATACTTATAAGTTTTTCCTTTTATATGTCATCTTACTAACTTAGATAACATTTCAGTAAACCGAAATACTATTTCAATAAACCAGATAATATTTCAGTATCCTGAAATCATCATTTCAGCAGGCCGAAATCAAGTTCAGTAAACCGAAATCATTTCAGTACCCTGAATTCTCATTTCAATCTACTACATGCATAATATAGTTCCTTGAATACCAAATTCAACAACTATATTTAAAAATAACTTAATTCTTTATTTTAATTTCTCGTTTAATATTATTAATTATGTAATAATATTTTAAACTAATGTTATTAACTTTTTAATAACAATTAAGTCAAATATTACTAATAATATTTTAATCTAATATGTAAATATATTTTATATCATTTTATAAATAAATAAACGATTTATTTTAATTGTTTATCTTTTATTAATTAATTCCTTTAAACATTCTAAAACACCATACACATAACCACTCTTCACCACTGACCGAAACCTTCATCAAAAATCCGCATAGACCATGCTTAATGGTGTCAAGTCGTAAAATCGTATTTTTCATAATTTTCACATCATATAATTATTTTATTTTATTTATCCATATACCATCATTTATAAAAAAAAAATAGCAAAAAACTTCAAAATCATTTTTTTTCTAGAAAGCAGCTATATATAATCCCCGCATGGAAATATATTTTTTCATAAATTTTTAAAGTCCATCTACTATATTTTAATAGTCCATAATGACCAAATATTGTCAGATTTTTCATAAATCGAGATTACCTCCAAAAATTCTGAAATTTTTAAGGTACGCTCTTGTTATATACATGTACTTCCAGTAAAATTTTAATAATTTTTGGACTCACAAACAGAGAGTTATTTGAATAGATTTTTAAAAGTAGTCCTTCGCCGTAAAATGCATAACTCTCAATCCGTATGGCCAACAATTCTCAAATTTTTATAGGACTTACCAAACCTCTGATATTAACTCTTTAAATGTTCCTCGAATTTTTAAAGTAAAGAAAGTGGACGAAACTGCCATCGTGGCAGACTGATCAGAGAGCTTTTTTAAACTTTTTGTCCACTACGTGGACTGTTTTGACTACAACCCACACCATGACTGTTAGACACATGATTTTTGAGTTCTACCACTTGGGTTTATTAATCAACACATATATCTACCACCCCCTTTTGACGGATTGCAAAAAGAAGATGTAGATTTAACATACTAGTTGATCAAAGGGAGAGAAAGCTAGGGTTTTTTAGTTTTCTAGAAACCTGGTCCCCTTTCTTTCCTTTTGATCCACTTTCTAACACTTGTAGAAGTTAGATCCACACATGAAACTATATAAAACACATAGAGTAAAGGGTTTTACACTTCCAAATAATAAACCCCTTACCATCACTTCACTAAAAGAAATCTAAAGCAAAGCTTTGAAAATAGGTTATACCTTATTTTCTTAGCTTTCTTCCTTCTCCAACCGTAATATGTGATGAACCTTGGGTGCATATGTATCAAGCCCTCTTCCCTTCTTCTTCTTCTCCCATCTAATCTCTCTTCCTCTTCTCTCTCTTTCTTTTGTTTTCTCTCTCTAACTTTCTCTCTCTTTTTTTTAGCAAATAAGATGAGAACAAAAATGAACAATTAAGTTTACTTAGTTAAAATGATTAGAGATATCATATCATATTTATCCATATCCTCACTAATCTTATTCCTCTCTATCTCATCATTACAAGCAAGATAAGAATCAAGTGTTCGCTCCACAATTAAGGTGACACCTAGCACTAACTTGTCCACTCCAAAAATAAAGTAATGATTACATACTTCTCCCCCCTTTCTCCTCTAGAAAATTCGGCCACTAAGGCCTTATCCTCTCCCACTTTTGTTTTTATTATCTTCTTTATTTAATGACTAATATGTCCCTCCCACAAGTGGGCTTAGCTTGATCCATTATCTAATCCTTTTGGGCTTTGATTTTCATGGTTTTTGATTACTAACAAACATAAACTTGGCCTTCCTCTACAAATTAAATTAGGCCATCACCATATTTGTCTTATACATATTATATTGTGCTAGTTTAACAACTAAATTGTTATTAAATCAATTTTTCTACAAGTCTAATGCTTAGTTAATTAAGTGAGTTTGTTTAAATTACTTATTCTTCTTAATTTGTTATCTCTTGAGCTAATGTTCATTATTATAGATATTTCCATATTATTATCCATTAATAATATTAATTCACTTATATAACCCAATTAGACTTGTCGTATACAAGTTTATTTAGTATGTAATTATGGTTTAACACCTTAAATCCATTTTTCTGGATTATTAAAATACTTAGGTTAGTTCACTAACTTATTTAACTTGTTAGTGAGACTTCCTTTAAATACTATAGCATATTATTCACATAATCACTTAATCATCCATAATATATCATAGATTAATTAACATATTTATTTACAATGTAACACAAAAATTCTTGGTTATTACAGCGTCCTTGAGAGGCTCTTCATCACCAATCTCCTTATATACGTTCTGATTGACTTTAAGGATCAGGAGGTTTGAGATAATAGCGGGGACCTTCTTCAACAGCTCCTTAAATCCGGCTTCATTGAGGTCTGGCTTGAGAGGAATCAAATGGCTGGCCGGCATATGTTTGTGACGGTTACGGTATTTGGATCCACCAGAGTATCCTAACCCAGTCCTTTCTAACTGTGTGGGTATGTAGATTGGGTTCTTGATTCCCTGGCCATTTCTACCCAACCATTAACCTAGTCGATGTCCTCTGGAAAGCATCTCTTGACCAACTGCCATTACTTTTTGAGATATCTGGGGAGTTAATGCTGGAGCACCCACGGAGTGGTAACGTGGGTTGCTTACTTCAAAGGCTTGAAAACTGGCGGGCTCAACACCCTCATTTACGTTGATCAGGGGTATATCTCCCAGATTATGGATAGGATAATCAGGTTATGCACTGACAGTGACTAGATTGCCGTTGACGATGTATTTTAATTATTGATGAAGAGTAGAAGGAACAGCACCAGCCATATGGATCCACGGTCGTCCCAACAACAGATTATATCCGGTAGTGATTTTCAGGATTTGGAAAGGTATATTGACTGTGAATGGGCCAATCTCTACAAGAAGTTCAATTTCCCCAACTGTATCACTTCTTGATCCGTCGAATGCTCGTACCACTACATGGCTTTCCCGAATTCGATTCGAGTTAATCTTCATCCTAACCAGAGTATCATATGGACAGATGTTCAAGGATGATTCACCATGAATAAGTATGCCTCCTACCACGTATCCAGATGATATGACAACGATATGCAATGGTCTGCGATGCCCAGTTCCCTCGGCCAGTATATCGTCATCGGTGAATGATATCACATTACTGTCCAATACATGGCTGATCAGGTGCTGGAATTTTTCAATATCAATGGTTTTAGGCAGGTGTGCCTCCTCCAATACTTGGATTAGAATTTGATGATGGTCATCAGAAGCCAATACTAAATCCAGAATGGAGAGTTGATGTGGTTTAGCTTCCAACTGATTCACTGTTCTTGCTTCACTATGCCCCATCTTATGGAGGAATTCTGTGACCTTCCCGTTGATACCTTCCCCAATATCTTGGTTACTGGTTTCAATAAATGCCCTGGGAGGTAAAGTGGATTCTCATTAGGTACGATAGTTGTACAATCGGGTGCCAATTTTATGTCTTCTCCATAATTCCACGGTACCTTCTTCAGACTAAGAATTGAAATTTGAGGCCAAAGAGCCAATATCAGTGGTTTTGGTGCCGGTATTTCCAGAGTAGTCTTGTTTCCCTGTCCAGATAATCCTTTTATGGTTATGGGTCCGCCAGACGCTCCTTTTATGCAAAGGATAACAGCTACTATTTCCTCCAAATTCCTTACCCCTCGAGGGTATATTATCTCTTCCTCAGGGAAGATCTCAATTTTGCTCATTAGTTCTTGCTCTCTTGATTCAATCATATTCTGAATTAAGTGTCGCAGGGCCCAACATTCCTCAGTGGCATGTCCAGGGGAATTTGAATGATAGAGGCGGGACTTAGAAGGATCGAAACACTTTGATCACGGATCCGGGGGTGGCAGAAATTATGTGATCTTTCCTTCATTGATCAAGGTGCACGGAATTTCTTCCCTAGACTACCCTAAGGGGGTGAATTTTTGTTTGGCTGCAAATTCTCATCGGTGCTAAATTCTAGCTTCCCTAGCCATTCTTTCTATCCATTTATTTTTCTCTTGGCAGTGAATCTGGTCCCTTCTTGGGATTGGAACATCCTGGATGGATATGGTGTCAGTTTTCGTTGGTAGGACTTGGTCTATTAGCTGCCGGGTTAACTAATGTTGGCATACGACCAAATCTGCCAATTGGTTAACTCGCGCCTTAATCGAGGCCAAGTCTTGCTCCACCATATACTTCTCTTCGGGGTATCCCCATATTGCAGAGTCATTCATAGAGGGTGCTTCCCCCAGCTTCCTCAGGTATTTGCAATTTTCCATACCTCCTACACTGATCACGTTGACTCCTTCCGCATTATGCTGAGGTAAAGGGTTGTTATTGACATTCGACTTCTGTGGCATTTTGACTATAATCTCCCCACTGTCAATTAAGTTCTGAATCTTATGTTTTAAAGTCCAACATTCCTGAGTGTCATGCCCCGGCGAGTTGCAATGGTAAGCGTATTTCTTGTTGAGATTAAATTGCCTTCCATTTGGATCAGAAGGTGGAGCAAGCTCAACGATCTTCTTCTGGGCGATCAATAGTGCCAATATATTCTCCAAAGAGTCCCCTAAAGAAGTAAATATCCTTATTCGTTTGTTCTCCCCAACCTTCAATGTTGTAGGATTTCGGGAATTCACAAGATGAGTGTTCTACTTCTGGATGGGCGGACTTTGGCTCTTATTTGCAGCTTGTCCTTGCAATATCAAAGAGGCATCTTCTTCCTTCCTTTTAGATATTCTTTTGGGAGCGTTCACATAGTTTCTCGACTGTATATGCTCTGTTATGGCCTCCAAAGCAGTGTGATCTTTGATTTTACCGGACTTAAAAACCCATTTCAGCCATTTCCCCATGTTTGATCATTTCAAAGAAGGATTTGCCTAACCCGACAAGGACTCTCTCATAGAAAGGGGCTTCTTGTATGTCAATATAAGTTGTCACCATCTCACTTTCATCCATCGGTGGGTAAACTTGGGCTACCATTCGCCTCCGTCGCTGCACATATTCTCTGAATGACTCATTGCTCTGTTTCTTGACTTTGGTAACTTGGTAGCAATCAGGTGCCATCTGGGATTGAAAACTATACTGGTTGAGGAAAGCGTTGGCCAAATCCTCCCAACCTCGGACTTTAGAATTATCTATTCGGGCATACCAAGTTCAGGCTTCACTGATAAGGCTTTTCTGGAATAGCTGCATTCTGAGGTTCTCATCCTCGGCGTAAGTTCCAAGTTCACATGTGTATACTTTTAAGTGAGTATATGGACCACCCAATCCATTGTATTTCTCAAACTCTGGGACTTGAAACTTATCCGGGTATCTCGCTTTTGGGAAAATACATAGATCCAAATAATTCACGCTCCCGTGGGATCCTGTCCCCTTCATAGACCGGATAGCGTCCTCCATTTGCCTAACTTTCTTCCTGATATCTTCAGTTTCTCTGTCTTCTCGGAGGTCTACTATTTCCCGTGTTGTCTTTTGGAACGGGACCTCCTTGGCTACTTCGACATCGACGGGAGAGATAGGTGTGGACATCTGGGTATCACCGTCCCTTTCTGGTATTTTCATAACACCTTGCACAACGGGTTCAGTCTGAATCTTATGCTTAGGTTCCTGAGATATTTTACACTGTTCTCTCCACAGGGTAGTCATCTCGGCAATCTATTTCTTAAACTCCTCGAATTCCTCTCAAGATATAGGGATTGGTTCTGATGAACTTCCTTCAGCCATTTTGACTGGTGGTGAACGGGCCTTTTTGGCTCGAAATCGAGTTCTAGGACCAATCTGCACAAAACTGATATCTAGTTTAGACTGGATATTGGTGGACAGGGATACATGATATGCTATGCATCAGTTTAATGGTTTTTAAATCTTTTCCTGTGAAACAAAGAGTTAGTCGACTTGATGAAAGGATAAGAAGGATGTATAAATGACAGTTCAAGATGATTGATAAGTAGGTTTTTAACTTACTTAATAGGTACGTTTTAGCTTGATATATTGTATTTACTTAAGTGTACATGTTACTTTTTATATTTTTATGTGGATTTGCAGAGTAGAGGTGGACTGAGCAAAGGAGAAGAAAAGAGGACAATTAGGCCAATTTTGATGACAACTAAGCGCGGGGAGCGCTGGCGTTACATTGCATCAGGCGCGGGGTGCGCCGGGAGGAAATCAGAGACACTGCCATACAAGCGCGGGGCGCGCCAGGATGTATAGAGGACTGGCGCGGGGCGAGCTAAGCAGACGAATTTGATAAGGATTAGGGTTGTTAAGCACAAGTTGACTTGGAAAGGGATTGTAAACTTACCTTATTTAATTAGGGTTTTGATAAGCTATAAATAAGAGTTATTTTCCTAGGTTTAGGGGGATTTATTCTTTTATCTTGGATCTGATTTATTTTATCTCTTGGATTACTTGGAGGCTACAAACCTTTGTTTTGGAGATTCAAGCATGTCAGGCTAAGTTCTTTATTTCAATTCTGAAGGGATGTTGAACTTATTTATCAATTAATGATTTGATCAAGTTATTCTATTTATTTTTCCATCTTGAGATTTATTCTGATTATCTATATGAACTTTCATATATGTTATCCAATTGACTAATTTGGCTTCTACAGGATTAAATTAGTAAATTGATATCATCTGCTAGATTAAGACATATTTTAAGCAAACAAAGTGTGACTAATCTAAGTAGCAATTAACAGTATTTTATTGTGGTCAAGCTTTGAAATATTGTTAAGGTTTTCAGAAGACAAGTGAAATACTTCTTGATTGTGTAATTATTGCTTGAAATAATCTAATTCTCATGCTTAATGCTTCTATCATATTAAATCTAGACTGATAGTTCTAGGTTGTATGTTAGTTAAAATCTCTTGTTGGCGATCGTCGCATTAGATCTACACTTAAGGAGAATTTCAGGTAATTTGCAATCGCGGTTATCTAGAGTTATTAATCTCAGTGGAAGATAAATAGTGTAAACACTTGGTTAAATCATAATTGTTAAAAAGGGATACTGAACTGAACAATTGATCTTTTTCCTCATTGTTATTTTCTTTAAACTTACTTTTGTTAATTATAGTTTTTCAAACTAAAACCCCCCAATTCATTGGAAATCATTGAATAATTAAAATATAATTCACTCTCTGTGAGATCGATCCTTGCTTATTACTATACTGATTCTTGAGTTAGTAGAACCTGAGTAAGTTAAATTTTGTAGTGCTAGACGACAGCTACCAAATTTTGGCGCCGTTGTCGGGGAGTGTTATTTGATTTTATTTATTCAATTGTTTTCATTTTTTTTATTTTTATGCCTCGATCCTCTCACTCTCTTGATTTGAAATTTGATCCAGAAATAGAGAGAACCGCACGAAGGCTTAGGACGAAAGCTCGGAAAAACCAATGTTCACTTGCAGATTCCGAAGAAGCTCCATCATCGGGCCTCAACATCGCACTCACACTACTTTCGGACTAATCTTCTTCAAGCAAATCAGAAGAGGAGATGGAGGTGCCAAATAACAGGACTTTAAAGGAGTTGTCAACTCCTAATCTTACACAACAACCTCTTTGTATTGAATATCCTGCCTTAAATGTTTCGTTTGAACAAAAATCTGGACTAATTCACCTTTTGCCTACTTTTCGTGGTCTTACAAGTGACGATCCGTACAAACATTTGCAGGAATTCCATATCGTGTGCTCCACCATAAAGCCACACAATGTCACGGAGGATCAGATTAAGCTGAGAGCTTTCCCATTCTCACTGGGAGACTTAGCAAAAGATTGGTTATTTTATCTCCCCACGGGATCAATTCAATCATAGAACGACATGAAGAGGCTACTTTTGGAGAAGTACTTTCCTGCTTCAAGAGTAGCCAACATCAGGAAGGAAATTTGCGGAGTCCGACAATTCAGTGGTGAAACACTATATGAGTATTGGGAGAGATTTAAGAAGCTTTGCTCTAGCTGTCCACCCCACCAGATAGACGATCAACACCTCATCATCTACTTTTATGAAGGACTCATACCGATGGATAGGACTATGATCGACGCTGCTAGTGGAGGAGCATTAATGGATAAAACACCAGAGGCTGCAAAGAATCTAATTGCAAACATGGCGGCTAATGCATAGCAATATGGAACAAGGAATGATCATCCAGCACAAAGGGTAAGTGAGGTAAGCACAACGAATGTAGAGTAACAGCTTTCTGACTTAACTGTTTTGGTGAAACAATTAGCTACAGGTAACGTACTGGTTGCACAAGCTTGCCAGATTTGTTTAATGGCAGGGCACCCTACAGATGCATGCCCGACATTACAAGAGGACGACAGCTACCAAATTTTGGTGTCGTTGCCAGGGATTAGTTTCATGATCTGATTAGTTTCAAATATAGTAACGTCATTGCATGATTGTAGTTTTCTCTCAACTTTCAAGCACACCAATTATCTGTCAATAGTGATTAGGAATTCATATGTATTGGGAACACGGACACTTACTTGATCACAGATTAGAGATAGGGAATTGGCTGAAACATAAGTTTAGGGGAATTAAGGCTCAGAAAAAAAAAAAGAAAAAAAAGCAAGGAAAAATTGAAAAAAATACTTATGAAATAAAAACTGATTTAGTTGGACCTCGTGGCCCTTATTACTCGGACAAGTATACCCTAGGGGATGTCTTAACACCTAGCGCCCTAAAGCCTTCGGGTTTGGGAGTCGTTCGCCAAAAGTCCGTTACATGGGTGACATTGAAGAGCCTAAGGGGGTTGAACATTGCACACATCAAAAATATGAAATATTTGGTGGGATGGAGCGTTAAAACGCACCCACAAAGCATGAGCTTTGATGTTTATTCTGTTATTGCTTATTTAGCCTGATTTTCATAATGCTTATGTGAATGCTATGTTTGTGAAAGAAATCTGTGTAAAAGTAGGATGTTTGTTGGGAATAATCATGTGAATTACTTTGAACGACTGCTATAAAATTGGGCACACAACGCACGAGAGTGGATTAGAGTCATGTATGTGATGTGATGATGCGAGAGTCTATGATAAATAGTGTAAACACTTGGTTAAATCATAATTGTTAAAAAGGGATACTGAACTGAAGAATTAATCTTTTTACTCATTGATATTTTCTTTAAACTTACTTTTGTTAATTATAGTTTTTCAAACTAAAACCCCCCAATTCATTGGAAATAATTGGATAATTAAAATACAATTCACTCTCTGTGGGATCGATCATTGCTTATTGCTATACTGATTCTTAAGTTAGTAGAACCTGAGTAAGGTAAATTTTATAGTGCTAGACGACAGCTACCAATGATGGCCATTTACATACGCAGAAGAGTAAATAGGGCATGAAGATACACACCGCGCGTTTAGTTTATCAGAGGCTGGCCTATCTTAAGGTTACTATCACGGGCTTTTTGAAATTGTTTTCCAAATCTTCGCAATTTACTTGATGAAAACATCCATCTTTCAATTGGAGCAGTCTGAGTGGTGCCTTTCCTGAGTCTCACAATGGAAACATCCATATGAGTCCAGTAATAAACAACTGACGGGATTGCATCCTAACGGAGGGATCACACAGCATACATTCATGTCCTTACCGCATGTAAAATGATGACATTATACGAGACTCTAATACAAAATGCTTAAAATTTTGAAACATTAATCACACACAAAGTTCATTCACATAAAAAATGCACTTGCAGAATGAAAATAAAAAAAGATTAAACGCTGCTTAAGCCCTCTTTAATCCCCAACAGAGTAGCCACCTGTCGACGCCGGGAAAAATATTTTATGGTTTGTCCGTCTTTCCTAAGTTTGTGTTGTTTGTTTTACCCTTTTGTGTTCGCTATGTCTATGGATTCTATTAAAGGGTGATGTTTTAGGAAAGCAATACCGACATAAGTGTTGACGACTTTAAAACAATTGATTTTATTATTTTATGATTAGACCGAATGAGACAGAGACGCCAGTTGGTATGGTTTAAATAGATGTACCAACTTATCCGAGTTTTGAATGTTTTTACAATATGGTCCAATATGTGACTCAGTAAGATTGGTCTAAAACCCGAGATTTGTGGAATTCGGGGGATAGGTTAAGCGGGGGGAAGGTGTTAGGCACCCCCCGACTCCCGTGAAAATATGGTATCGCATCTTATTGATTTCATATACAAAAAATTATATGTATGTGTGAGTGAGTGTGTGTGTGTGTGTGTTTAAAAGTTTATTCTAAGCTTCATTGTGAGTTATTTGGAAGTAGTGTTGTTCCTCTTTTGCACCTATGTACGAAAGCTTTGATTTAGAAAAGTTTCTTTTTAGACAAAATTAACATTTGATATGATATTTTGGGAAAAATACAAGGTTTTCAAATCCTTATGTGACACCCCCAAATCTGGATACTTCATTTCCACAGGATTTGGTGTTCACTGTCTAAATATAACATGTCTATCAACCCATAATAAATGTAACTCATGAAATAAATAGAAATCCTCCCTTTAAGGGGTTACAACATCTGAACAAATCAATCCCAGGTTTAACTAACCTTAAACATCAATGCGAAAACGTAAATAACAACAAAGTCTTAACATAACATCATAAGTTTTAAAACAAAACATTTCAAATCAATAAACAAGTCTTCATCACTTGTTTGCTTTGCCATTTCCCTTACTAATGGATGGCTCGTCAATTCTTTCAATCTTATCTGCAATGTTATTATGCAGAAGTGAGCAACGATTGCCCACAAGTATAACAATATAACAATAATAATAACATGCGAGAAATCAGAGAGTTCTGAATAATAGAAAACTCGGCTTTTGAATTAAAAAATGAATACAAGAATCAAAAGTATATCTGAGGGTCATAAGACCAAGAACTATGTCCCAGATTATCAAGTATTTCTACTTTAAACCTTTAACAGTCGTAAGACTATATAGACTCTACTTCTCGTACTTAGGGGGATCAGCCCTTAGTACCATGTATGTGCACATTATCTCCACGCTAACGCGTAAATAATCCCCTAAAAAGGGTTGTTCATCTCAGTTTGACATCAGAGTCTGCACCAAAGGAAGTTTGGTTTGGATAAGCTCAATAACCATTTTAGAATTTAGAACGTTCATCAACTATGGACTAGTCGAATCAATAAAGGTTCGCTAGTCTTTCAAGATTCAACAATAAACTGATACTAAAATCAAATAACGAATCTCAAAGGTATACAATTGAATATGTATTGTATAACCGAAGTATCGCTTAAAAAGAAATATAACATCTCATATAGAATCTTGAACTTGAATAAACAAGAGTAAGAACTTGCTCAATAAAAGGAATAGGATTTATAACTTGTGTAATCGATATAAGGTAAGAAAACTTGTGTAAATATAAAAGTAAGGTTTAGGAACTTGCCTCATGCACAAGCTACAATTATAAATCATGTTCCTCAGTTAATCCTATATATCATTACATTCACAATACCAATTAATTCTAAGTCTGATTATACTCATCAAATCACAAATATCAGTTCTTGAACACGTTATTAGACTTTCCGAATAACGAGTTTACATCACGTATTTAACTTATCAACTAATCACGTAAAACAAGTTAATAATTTGTTTTAACATACCATTATATGATTAACTCATTATCATATTCATTATATTAAGTTTTAAAATACATTTCTAAACTTTGAACACTTACCTAAAATTCTCTGGGTCATTCTGCTGGCCGGCACTGCAGCACTGAGTTTGCGTCAGCCAGCTGCTAGGCCTGGTGCTGCAGCGGGATTCCTTCATAGAACTGGCACTGTGCCGCCGTGCCACGTAAGCCAGCCCTTGGTCTAGCGCTACAGCACTGGGTTCTTTCACAGAACCGGCGCTGCGGCGCCATACCTACGTCAGCCAGTACTGGCCTGGCGCTGTAGCCGCCAGGTTTCTTCACAGAACCGGCGCTGCGGCGCTGAAACACAGTAAGGTCTGACAATTCGCGAAGAACTCACAAAAAAGTCAAATAATGCCAAAATTAAGCTCAAACAACAATATTAATGTTACTCATAAGTTATAAACTTAACAGAAATATTTAACAACATACTTAGCATGCTTTTAATAACTTAAATCACATAAACAGTCAAATTAGAACACCCAATTTTCATGTTCTTGATATTTTTCAAAGTTTTGACAATTTTCAAGAAATCGTACATTACAGATTCGTTATAACACCGAATCTGTCCGTTTAAATTTTGTTCTCTTTGTTTTTACATGCATAATAATAATCTATCATCAATTTATAGTTTAATATACATTTAACGCATGAATTTTTGTACATATAAGACATATTCATGAGTTAACACTCTATAACTTATAAAACTTCAATTAAAGCATGATTACATGGATTTGATTATGCTCAAACAGTTCATAATTGATATTAAACATGTTATAGACATCTATTAACATATATAATCACTATCTCATGCATTAGTCACCAAAATGGTTGTTTTTAGAGATCTTAAAATAGTTTTTCATGCAGGACTTCAAGAACATAAATAAAAGTTTGAGATAAGGGATTACCCTTGCTTTCTTGTTTAGATGATAGGAACTTCTTTTTACTTCTTCAAATCTTCTTTAATCTTAAATTTTCTCTCAAGCTTTCTCTCTTTTCTCTCTGAACTCTCTCACATATGTGATATAATATGAATGAAGAACAAGGATATAACTACGTATATGATATAACCGATGAAGTCATGGGTAGCAGTTAAGTGCATCAGGCCTTAACTGCTCTCATGTTCCTAAGGCCATGTTTGGCTTGTTTCAAATTAGCTCATTTCCCATTATTTTAATTAATTATTTATTATATAGTTTATTTGTCACACTTTAATTAATCAAATAATATCATTTAAATCAATTAAATAAAAAGTAATATTACACATTAAATCACATCATCACATAATTAAAATTCTCATTTATTAATTATGTCAAATCATTAAATCTCTAATAAATTATTAAATTAATTAGAATAACATTATAATTATTAAATAATTCATTTAATTAAATCATCTCAATTAAATTCACACTTGAATTATAAAAATTCTCCATATTAATTTAATTAATGTAACACATATAATTAAATTAATCTACCACAGTTCTATCAAACATTTATTTAACTCAATAAATAAATCAACTAAATATTTATTTAATTCAATAAATTACAAAATAAATTACAAAATTCTTGTTCGTCGCATCTTTCCCTCCTTAAAAGAATTATTTCCTCAGAATCACGATTCAATTAAATTCGTCTTGTTACATTCTCCCCCCCCCCCCCCCCTTTACAAAGATTATGTCCCCAGAATCGCTTGCACATAGATTAAGCAAATAATGTGGGTAAGTTTTCATCATGTGTTCTTCGAGTTCCCACGTGGCTTCTTCAGCGTTGTGGTTCCTCCAAATTACCTTAATAGAAGGTATCACTTTATTTCTGAGAACTTTCTTTTTCCTGTCAACTATCTGAACAGTAACTTCTTCATAAGATAAATCTTTCTCAAATTGCAGGGGTTCACATTCTATAACATATTTGTAATCGGGTTTATAAGGTCGTAATACTGAAACATGAAAAACATTGTGGATATGCTCTAATGCTGGAGGTAAGGCTACCTCATACGCAACTTCTCTGATTCTTCGCAGCACCTCAAAGGGTCCAATGAACCTCGGGCTCAATTTTCCTTTCTTGCCGAATCTGATTTTTCCTTTCTAGAGAGAGACTTTCAAGAAAACAAAGTTACCCGATTCAAATTCTATGTTCTTGCGGTGTGGATCGGTGTATTTTTTTTCTGCCTATCCTGAGCAGCTACTAATCTTGTCTGAATCACCTTGACGATCTTGGCCGTCTGTTGTACCAATTATGGGCCTAGCAATTGACGTTCACCAACTTCATCCCAACATAATGGAGTTCTGCACTTTCTGCCGTACAACGCTTCGTAAGGCGGCATGCCAATACTTGCGTGGTAACTGTTATTGTAAGCGATATCTACTAACGGTAGGTGATCATCCCAATTTCCTTTGAAATCCATTATACATGCTCTTAACATATCTTCCAATGTCTGGATTGTTCTTTCACTTTGCCTATCGGTCTGAGGGTGATATGCCGTACTCATTCTTAATTGCGTCCCTATGCATTCTTGTAATCGCTTCCAGAAGTTCGATGTGAAGCACGGATCTTGATCGAAAACTATTGACACTGGAACTCTGTGCCTTGAAATAATCTCCTTCACATACAACTTTGCCAACTGCTCTAGGTTAAATTTGATCTTGATCGGTAAGAAGTGCGTTAATTTCGTCAATCGATCCACGATAACCCATACTGCGTTGAAACCTTTCTGAGTAGTCGGAAGACCTACTACGAAATCCATTGTGATATGCTCCCATTTCCATTCTGGGATCTCTAATGGTTGTAGCAACCCACTCGGCCTCTGATGTTCTGCTTTCACCTTCTGACATGTCAGGCACTTGGCCACACAATCGGCAACGTCTCGTTTCATGTTCGGCCACCAAAAATGATGTCGGATATCCTGGTACATCTTCGTACTCCCTGGGTGAATCGAATATCGTGAAGTATAAGCCTACTCAAAATTTTCTCTTTAATCTCTGGCACTGGCGATACCCAAATTCTTCCCTTGAATCATAGCAGTCCTTCGTTGTCCACTTTGAATTTCAATTCATTCCCCTCAGTTATCCTCTTCCTTATCTTCTCACATTCCTCATCCTGAAGTTGTGCTTCCTTAACTTTATCCACTAAAGTTGTATCAGCTCCTAGCTGAAACAGCTTCTCGTCAGACTCCTTAGGATATCTCACCTCTAATTCTAGTTTCTCCATCGCTGAAATTAGCTCCTCCTAGGGCAGTTAACAACATTAATTTTCTCTCGACCCTTTCTGCTTAAGGCATCGGCAACCACATTCACTTTACCCGGATGGTATATATCTCACAGTCATAGTCCTTTATTAATTCCAACCATCTCCTCTGGCGCATGTTCAGATCCTTCTGTGTAAAAATATATTTCATACTCTTATGATCTGTATATATTTCACACTTCTCCCCGTAAAGATAGTGTCTCCTTATCTTCAAAGCAAATACTACCGCGACCAACTCCAAATCATGGGTCGGATACCCCTTCTCATAATCCTTCAGTTATCGTGACGCATACGGAATGACCTTGTCGTTTTGCATAAGCACACAGCCTAGTCCTTTATGCGACGCATTGCTATACACCACGAAATTTCTTGTGCCATCCGGAAGAGATAACACAAGTGTCGTACTCAATCTCTTCTTCAGCTCTTGGAAGCTTTCCTCACACTTCTCCGTCCAAAAGGATTTCACTGATTTTTTAGTCAAATTCGTCAACGGAGTTGCGATTTTGGAAAAGTCCTGAATGAATCTTCTATAATATCCTGCCAATCTGAGAAACTTCTCACTTCCAACGGTATTTTCGGCTGATCCCAGTTAATCACAGTTTCAACCTTGGAGGAATCTACCAAAATTCGGTCCTTATCAATCATATGTCCAAGAAATTCCACCCGCTCTATCCAGAATTCGTATTTTGAAAACTTAGCATACAACTTCTCTCTTCTTAATGCCTCCAACGTCACCTTTAGATGCTCTACGTGTTCTTCCTTGGTCTTTGAATACACCAGAATGTCGTCGATAAACACCACTACTAATTTATCCAAAAATGGCTTAAACACTCTATTCATTAGGTCCATAAATGCTGCAGGAGCATTCGTTAGACCAAATGACATCACCAGAAACTCGTAGTGACCATATCGAGTCCTGAACGCTGTCTTCGGAACATCTTCTTTCCTCACCTTCAACTGATGGTAACCACTTCTTAGGTTTATCTTTGAGAAGTATCTTGCTCCCTTCAACTGGTCAAACTAGTCATCGATCCTAGGCAACGGATACTTATTCTTAGTTGTGACCTTGTTCAACTCTCTGTAATCAATGCAGAGCTGCATCGTTCCATCCTTCTTCTTAACGAACAACACCGGCGCTCCCCACGGTGATATGCTCGACTGAATATACTTCTTGTCCAAAAGTTCTTGCAGCTGCACCATTATTTCCTTAATTTCCACCAGAGCCATACGGTACGGGGCCTTTTATATTGGGGTCGTTCCTGGCGCCAAATCGATCACAAATTCTACCTCCCTATCTGGCGAAAGTCCTGGCAAATCATCCAGAAATACGTCCACAAAGTCTCTCACGACAGGTATTTCCTCTAACTTCAGACTCTCTTTGCGACTATCGACTATGTAAGCTAAATACCCTACACAACCTTGTCTCACCAACTTCCTGGCCTGCATCATCGTCAGACAACTCGCTTGTCTAGGAAACTTTGTAATACCCGAGAATTTTTGAATATTATTAAATGAATATATTAATGAAAATGAATATTTATTTGAATATAAATATATATGTGTTGCGAGATGAGCTCATTCAAATGAATTCAAATTGAAAATATAATAATTGAGGAAGAATGTGGAGTTTCTGATACACTCATTGAAATGTCTTGTGTGGTACGAGAATAGAAACAATAACGAGCTTAATTAAGCTTAAGTGATAAGCCTTGTGTGGCCTAATTAATTTCCTAATCTAGTTGGGTCATTGAATTAATAATGTGTTGGACTTAGGATATATCCAAGCCCAATAACATTAATGTGATATGTTATAAGAATTAAGAGATGTGGCCCAATCAATTTATGTGCTAGATTAAATAATCGAGTCCATGTGCTTTAGTGTGCTTAGCCTAATTGATTTAATTTGATGTGGCCCAATGTGTAATTTATGATGATAGGAATATGTATATATATACATTAAGATATATATGTTTGTAGTTGTATAATAGAGGTTGTAAAATGAGGTGTGACATTGGAATGTGAATAATTATTATATAAAACTATATGATAAAAGTAAGCTTAACTTATGTAAATTACTAAGTGGTATGAAGGAGTCTTATGTGACCCCATGATGTGTGTGGGACTACTAAATTGGTATTCTCAACCTATGAGAGAAAATGACTTTGACTAAATAAATAATTAATATTAAATGATTATTTTAATATTTACGTAGAATTTGAAATAAACCAATGTTCATGGATTATGTGATTATGTGTATATTTATCCCTAATTTATCACAATATAATCCCATCAAATTACTTTATAAACTAAAAATGGAATAAAACCTAAGTATGCTAAGTATTGGTTTTGCAAATGCTGAGTATTGAGATAGTCCCAAATGGAGAGTCATTTCCCCTCATTTCTCATTCACGTATATTGCCTTTCTCCTTGTATTCCTCAAGCTAGCAATTGTAGCATTATGAAGAGGGGTGTGGGCAAAACAGTTGCCATGATTTGCCAAGATATCTACTACTCTTTGTCCACCATTCTTCTTCTTCTTCTTCCTTTGGGTTCAAACTCAAGGACAATGGATTTGTATGGGTTTTCATTTTCCTATAAATTGGAGCATTCCCTTCTCATTTTGGTTGCTAGAAATCTAAAATTTGTTCAAGTGGAAAGTGAGTGAGTGAGTAATCAGAAGTTAGGAGCAAGTGTGAGGAGTTTCAAGCTATAGAAGGTAATATTCCTATTCTATGTTTTGGTAGCATTTTTTTCAAAGTCTTGGAATTTCTTGTTATATAGTTTGATAATGGATACCATGATGTTAGTCAAGATCATATACCTATTACTAAGGTGTTGATCATGTTCTATGCTATCAAATTTTAAGTTTTATAAGTTTTTAGAAATGTCTTGAAATACTTGCTTTTAATGTCCAAATTGATGAGCTAAGCTTGTGGAAATCTGTAAATAGTTGTTAGAATCATGCTATGTATGTTGGGTAGTAAGTTTATGGAGTTTATACATAGTGGATATGCTTAAAATTGCTATTTAATTGTGATTTGGGAAAGTTTGGTCCGCAGCAGAGGAAGATTTTTGAACAGCAACAGCTATGCCCGCCCCGGCGGGCTTCCTATAGCTCAATTACCCGCCCCGGCAGGGGGTGGCCAGAGAATTTTAGTAGCCATTGCCGCCCCGGCGGGCCTTCTTGTAGTTCTTTTACCCGCCCCGGCGGGGGGTGACCAGGGAACCAAGACTGGGCTGTTATGTTATTCAAACCTTGTAACCTAACCTAACTTAACTTAAGGAGCTTACATAATCCTTAAACATGTGTCAATGCGTATTGCAGGATGTGTTACTAGGATTAGAGTTTGAGTTATAATCTTTTGAAAGAAAAGTTAAAGGACGAAGACCATGTTTATAAAACCTTACGCCTTTTTGAAATCTAACCTTTTTAGCATGTATTCGCAACTTAGTTAGTTTTATAAATACATATGAAATGTGAAATCAAGATGCCTTGCATGCTTAACTTGTCGGTCATAAGATTTTAGTATCTGAAAACCAATTGAGTTGAAAACTCTACGATTTGTATTGAGAACTATTGAACGAACTATGATAACCGACGTATTCACACATCTAGTTAGACACGTTATAAACTACGCAAGCATGAACTAAAAGAGTTTCTAAGTAGAGAGTTATACAACCAAATCTAATACCTGCAAGCATGCGTAGAAAGAGGTTGTTTGGCAATGTTATGTGGTTTAATAAGTACTATGGTTAGTCTTTGACGTGATAAGCTCCCTTGGCTTTATAAAATGAAGATTTATGAATAGAACTATCCATTGTTGAAAGTAAATGGAAAAGACCAAACCTAGTTCCTCAACATGCATGTATGAATGCCTTAAGCTATAATACATGGCTCAAGTAATGTTTTAAGTGTTCAAGCATATAGTGACTTTATGGAACTAAGTTTTGCCAAGGTGTTTCTAAGGTTTTCGAAATAATGTGGATTATACATCTATGATTTTAAATGTGTGTCGAATACATGGATAAACATATGTGTAATAAAAGTATGTTGATATATGTTTATAAACTTTTGAATGTTAAGTCCAAAAGGTATTTGCAAACTATAAAGCAATGATTTGAAACTATGTAATTTGACTTCATGGTGATTTATAAACTAAACTTTTGCGCTATAAGTACGCAAAATGTGTAATGGAGTATGTAAAGAGTATACAACTAAGTTAGAAGTTTATGTATGCGTTTAAACTTACATATCATGTATGAGTATACGTAACTAATGTATATCTTATAAGCATAACTATATTACGATAGGGATTCGAAAAGTGTTGAATTATTTAATGTGGATAGACTACGCTTGAGGCAAGTATCCTAAACCCTTGCATTACTTTATTCAACGGATATTGTAAGCAAGTATTCGAACCCTATTCTTTATTGAGCATTATTTAAGCTTGTACTATTATTAGTTGTACAAGAAATTCCTTGAAAGTATGATTCATATCTCATGACTTAATACTTCGTAAGCTTAGAAATGAAATTGTTTTCAAACCTTGATTTCGAACGATAATTGTTCACGTATATATTTTAAAAGGAAACTGTCTAAGCCATTGATTCGGCTAGACTATTGATATATGATCGAAAGCTATCCAAACCAAATTAACTTGGTGCAGACTCTTATAACTGAGATGAATAACCCTCTTGGTAGGGGAATTATATATTTGTCGGGAAACCGACGTGAATGATTAAATGTTATGCATAATATAGGGTACTTTAGGCTGATCACTTGTTGTACTCGTTTTGTAGAATTATCAGTTTATTACTGTAAATTCTAGGAGAAGTTCATAGTCCTTAGTGACTACTCAGTATTCATTACCTTGAAATCTTAAATTGATAATCGTTGAATATTACTGATATTTTCTGTCCGTAGCGACTATTATTGATAATCACCGATACTTCTTGCTATCTTTGAACTATCATTATTGTTGTACCCTTGAGAAATTTAAAACTATATTGAACATCCTTATTGCTATATTACTTGTTGGGCAAACTTGTTGCTCATTCTTGCTTTCCCTAAAATATTTCAGTTAAGGCAGAGCAGGGCGGACCTTCGGGCCCTGACAAGGGCAAGGGAAAGGCTACAGAGTAGCTTTATTTATGTAGAACTTTATGATTGTAATAAGAACTTATGCTATTATGTATTAGTTAGGTTTATATATGCTTAAGGTATGTTTAAGCTATGTAATCGATGTTTAAGTTACGAGACCTTGGGACATGAACAAATTATATTAATTAAATGTAATCTATTCGGTAGTAGAGTTGTGTATTATTCCGCTGTGCGATGCGACATTTAGTCGTACTATTATTATCATGATGTTAGATTATAGAACGTGACAAACCAAATTCGAGAGACCAGCGGCGGGTCCGAATTTGGGGGCGTCACAAACTTGCTGCCATAGAATACAACCTTTGACGGGGTCATAAGGTTAATACACTTCTTTTGGCAATCAATTATCGCCCCATAATTGAATAGCCAATCCATTACCAAAATAACGTCGAATTCCCCAAGTCTAATCGGAATAAGATCTACGTTCATCACATTTTCCTTAATATCCACCCTACAATTCTTGTGTACAAACTTAACAGGAATCACTTCCTTATTCGCAATTTCTATGTTCATAGGGTATTCTAGTTCGTCCTTAGGTAATTCAATGTTCTTAGCAAAGTCATCGAATATAAATGAGCAAGTAGCACCCGAATCAAATAATACATATGCATTAACATTATTGATCAGAATGATACCTGACACCACATCACGTGACTGCACAGCATCCTGCACAGTCATGTTAAAAGTCATGACGATAGGTCAGTTGGTTGGCGTCGCTCCCGTAATAGTCAGAGTGTTGCCACCACTGGTTCCTCTGTTTCCACTTGCTCCTGCCCCTCCTGACACCTTCTTGGGGCAATCCCTTACCAGATGGTCCTTTGACCCACATATGAAATAAGCGCCCTTCTTAGGATTAGGACAGTTTGGTGCTATGTGGCCTTTCTGACCACAATTGTAGCAGACCCTCTTCCCTTTCATGCAGACCACCAGGTGATTCTTTCTGCAGGTCGGACAAGCCTCCACCCTCTTCTTCTGACTCCCTTGTTGATTCCCAGTCGATGTGCTATCATTCCACCTTCTTTTCTGACTGCTGCCTCCACCAGTATTATCTAAGTTCGCCTAAGTTATAGTCTAAGGACACTCGTTCCTAAGGTTTATAACTACGGCTCTGATACCAACCTGTGACGCCCCTAAATTCCAGGACCGTCACAGGGTCTCTAAAATTCGGTTCATCACGTGCTCATGGTAATACATCACAATAATAATAACTAAATATCACACAATCGTAGCGGAAAATCTATTCTAGAATAATTTACAATGATTTATTATAATTATTCCCCCAAGTCTCGTAACCTACAGTACTTAATAGATTACATAATAATATAAATTAACGACTTATTATATAATCTAACTTAAGCTTAAACATAATCAAATCCAGTCTTACTACATCATCTTAATACAACATTAAAATATTTAAAAACATAAAAAGAGACAAGCTAGTTGGTAGCCTTGCCCTTGCCCTTATCAACGCCCGAAGGTTCGCCCTGCTCTGCCTTAACTAAAATGTTTTAGGGAAAGCAAGAATGAGCACAAATTGCTCAGCAAGTAATATACAATAAGGGTAAGTGAAATAATTATTAATTCTCGAAAGGGTATAACAAAGTTTGATAGTTCGAGGATAAAAAGAATATCAACAATTTTCAATAATAGTCGCTAAGGACAGAATAATATCAATGTGATTCAATAACAAATCAATTCAAGATTTCAAGATAACTGAATACTGAGCAGTCACTAAGGACCATGAACTTCTACCAGAATTAACAGTAATAAACTGAAAATCCAACAAAAATAGGTACAACAGGTGATCAGCCTAAAGTACCATCATTATGCATAACAATCAATCATACTCAAGTGTGCACGTCGGTTCTCCGATAATTATATATTCTGTGACACCCCCAAATCCGGGTACTTCGTTTCCACGTGATTTGGTGTTCACTTTCTAATATAACCTATATCTACCCAATGAATAATGCAAAATAAACTACAACTTAAATTAAAATAACTAAATCTCCCTTAAAACAAGGGTTAACAACCTTCTCAAAATCAATCCCAGGGTTACTCTAACCTTGACATGAATATAATAAAGTGCGGAAATAAAACATAACATTCAATTATTACAATCATTCTCAATTAAATAAAAAAAACAAGTCTTCACTTGCTTTGCTTTCCCTTGCCCTTACTTGTAGACGGAGCATCAGCGTTATCAACCTTAACTGAAATTGTTATTTAATGCAAGAGTGAGCAAACCACAGCTCACTGGAGTTTAACAATAATATAGACATGAAAGAATATCTTTAAGAAAATCTGAACAACTTAGCTTGCTTCAATAATAAAGAATTGAATAATAATTCTCTATCAACATTAAAATTTGGATATAGAATTTATCTGAGGGTCATAAGACCTTTGAACTCTTGTCCTAGGTTATAAATATTTCTATTTAAACCTTTAACAGTCAATAAGACTATGGACCTTAACTCGTACTTAGGGGGATCCGCCCTTCGTATCATGTATTGTGCACAACCATCTTAACACTATGCGTAGTAACCTCCCCTAGTAAATAGGGTTGTTCAACTCAGTAATTTGAATTCAAGTCCGCACCAAAGAAAGTTTGGTTTAGGATAAGCTTACAAGGGTAATTTAGAATTCACGTTCATCAACTAAGGATTAGTTGAATCGACTTCCAATAATTCAAAATAAAAGAATTATGAATTAACATATGCTTTAGAAGTAAACCTAAAGCATTTAAAATAATAATTGGATCTTACTTGAACAATAAGTTAAGACCATTTCAATTAAATAAACAATTGTCCAATACTGAAATGGAAAGGACATTCTCAACAATGAATATATGAATTCAAGAGATCATATAAAATCAATACAAAATTAGGGTTTAGAAAACTTGCGTAAAATTAACGAGTTTAGGGTTTAGAAGACTTGCCTCAAACGCAAGCTACTTAACACAATTCACGTACTTTAATACTTCCTACACATATATATTCAATCACAATAACCTAAATTAGTTAACACGTAACTAATTCACATAAGTGGTTAACCCTCATGGTTAACTCACATTCTAATTAAATAGTAATAATAATCAACCATCACATAGTTAATTACATCACCTACATATTCACATAATTAAATTAATTATGTATTTAACTCAATTATAATTAAACAATTATAATTCAAATACTTAATCAAATTATAATTACTTAAATTATCATTACCTTTTAAATTATAAATAATTTATAATTTAAAATCAATTAAACCACATTCATGCATTTATAATTACACAATTTATAATTAATCATGTATTTATCAATTATAATCAATAATTAATTAAACTATAACATGCATTATAATTACACAATTTATAATTAATTATGTAATTATCAATTAAAAATTCACAATTAAACATGCATTTATTAAATTATAATTACATAAATTATAATTAAAATTAAAATAATTAAACTTCTATACCTTATAATTTCACAAAATTTATAATTTAAATTACATATTTACTCTTAATTATAATTAATAAAATTATAATTAAGTAACTTATTAAACAATTATAGTTTTAAATACCATATTAGGTTTTCAAAATTTCTTTTATTTTCCAAACATGAAATTATCATAATCATATAACAACATGTTATATCATTCAAAATATATATCCCCTTATCCATGAAAAATTAAACTAAGGTCTTTAAAATAAACTGTACAAGCAAGCAAAACTCACTGCCCAAGCACTGTGCCCGGCGCAGCTGCGCAGCCAGCTGCCTTTAAACCGGCGCAGCTGCGCAGGGAAGGAATCTGGGAAGGACAAGCGGCGCAGCTGCGCTGCTCCTGGCCTTGCTGCCGGCGCAGCGGCGCAGCAACTCGGCCAGACGCAGACAGCCACGTTACTCTGCTTCACCGATTAACCCATACAAGCCAACAACGCCAAAAATACAGTACTATAGACTCTGTAAAACATATATACGCTATTACACATATATAAAGCATGCTTCCAAAATACAAAATCATTTAAACAATGATAATCATAAGTTTTGAAAATCTATTTTGGCCATTTTTATGAAAACTCATATTTTCATAAAATAATTCTCTGTAATAATTTTTTGTTACCAATTCCACTTATAAAACATGCATTATGTTTGAAATTGAAGATATTATCACAACAATTCTAAATAGGCATATTAACACACAATCAAATCATAACTTTTACTCTAAAATTGGCCAATAACATACAAAATCATAAGAACATCAATTTCTCCATTAAAACATATTCTGACAAAATTTTGATTTCTGAAAATCCTTGATCATGACATACAATTCATATAATAACCATTATAAACACAATTTATATATGTACATCATATTTGTATAACTTTCATGCTAAATCATAAACACAGAGAACTCATATTCATGAATATTATAAAGAAAACACATAGAAATATAATTTAATTGAAATAATACCCTTTTTGCTTAGATGATTGAAGAAGAAGATGATAGTGATTCCCTTCAAGCTTCTCAAGCTATACTTTTTCCTTCTCAAGCTATACCTTTTCTTTCTCTTCCTCTTCTCTCTATCTTCTTCTCTGTTATTTTCTCTGCTCTTTTTTTCTTAGCTTTAGACTAACTTTTAGAAAAACTAACGTACTGATAGTATATACATATAATATATAACACAAGTAATATATAATATATGTAACTCCCATATAATAAGTATATGCACTAACTACTAATTATAACGTAAGTTACAAAATTCAAAAGCCAACTTGGCTTGTTTGGCTACAAGAAAAATTAGAAACTAGTTTTTATTAACTCCAAACATGGTTTAGGTAATTTAGGTTTAGCTAGTGTAAGGGCCATGTTTGGCAATAGTCTTTTAAAACAAAAGCAAGGGCCTTGTTTGGTAAAAATTATTTTTTTTAAAAAATCCTTTTCTTTTTATTTTAATAAATCATTTGACGCATACTTTAATGTCATATTTTAATTAATTAAATATTAATCATCTAATTTAATCAATTAAAATCTGACATCAATAAATCACATAAAATTGCCACATAATTATAATTACTCGGTAATTATAATTCATGTAACACTTCATCACATAATTCATCTAATTTAATTATCTCAATTAAATTAGAATTATAATATAAAATTAATATACATTAATTAAATAAGCATTACACATTCAATTAATTAATATATACACTTAATTAAATCACATAATTTATTTATTTAACTCAATAAATAAATCACATAAAATATTTATTTAATTCAATAAATATTTAAAATTAAATATAAAATCACAATCGTTACATATTCCCTTCAAAGAAGGTGGTTCTTCTCAGTCAAATACAAGATCTCGCACCAATCAATTAGTTTGGGTCGCTTTTCAATAGCATAAGTCTAGCCGAATCAAATGACATAGACACTTTCATAATATTCAAGAACAATACTAAGTTCAACATGAATAATAGCTTTAATGAAATAAGAGTTCAAGTATGCTAATTCAATTCAAACGATTAAGTAGGAAACTCGTTCGCAATATACAAAGATAGAATACTTGTACAGTAAAAGAGTGTAAGTTAGAAAACTTGCACAATCAAAGATTTCCTTGCATGAAGTAAATGCGTCGGTTAGGATACTTGCCTTTAGCGTAGTTTATCCACGTTAAGTAAATCAACACTTTCTAATTCCTATCGTAATACAATTACGTATATATATGATATTCATTAGTCATATAATTTAACTCCACATTTTATCTTCGAATATATGATCAACACATAAGCTAAGTTTTAGCCTAGCTACACAGTTATTTAATTTCTACCCTTGACGTTCCTCCTTTTGAGTTTAAACACATTCTCATATCATATAAGATCGCAATAATTAGCAAACATAACCTTTCTAGCACTTTACAGCATTATTGTGAGTTAACCGTCAATCGGATTCAAGTAACGACATAGGATATCATATAGCATATATACATGTTAAAGGATACTTTTAAGTGTTTACAACCTTTCCTCGTTCCAATCATACATGCAATAGATTCTAAGTCAACACTTTCAATAATTTTAAGCCATTCAAGGTCATGGAATTCATAAGGCCTATCATGCTCGCTCTTTAAAACACTTAAGGTATTTATATTAACTTGTATTAGGCATGCTCATGAGTACTCGTATCGCATATATGTAGCTAGCATGTTATTATCTTGAAAACATGCTTCGTTTATGCTAAACTTGAATCATGGTAACTAATCATGGTATATATACATGCATGACACATGAATGAGTCTAAGAGTACTATCACATGTGTCCATAAATATCAGAATATGAAACTTACATTAACATGTTAAGATTTACGTTCAAAACTTGTACTTTCAGTAGTAAAGTTCATTTAAAGCGATCCAGGTGCTCACGTTACCTTATGAAATCTAAATATACAAATTAACATGTATTACATGTGATTCTAGGTCATGTAAACATGTTTGCAAAATCAGTACCTCAATGTGTCACACACATGTCAAAGTTTGTTTCATAAAACTTCCATTTTCGTTTGAAATGTTTACTAATCGAGGTTTAGTATGCTCACGTCATACTATGAAACATGTATACACAAATCAATATTCATTTCATGTATTTCTAAGCCGCTCTATCACGTACCAAAAATCAGAATATAGTCATGCTTTATAATGTTAATGATTGTTTATGAAACTTAAAGTTCATTTCTAACTTTATGTCGTTTTGTTAATCATGCATGCTAATACACTAAAACATGCTTACATTGCCTCATTAGGTTTATATATATGTATTAATCATGCTTCCATATTTGTTTAAACAAAATCAAACAAATAGTACATAACAGTTTTGTTGCAGGATGCAGAAAGTTGCAGCAGGGTGTCGGCGCTGCGGCGCGGCAACAACAGCCACAATCTGGCGCTGCGGCGCGGGCATAATGCCTGGGATTGGCGTTGCGGCGCAGGGGACACTAGGTCTGAGGCATTGTGGCGCTGCAGCGCGCAGATAACGCTGTGCATCGGCGCTGCGATCCCACGATGCAGACTCAGTTCTTGCAGTTCACGCTGCAGCCAAAACTGACCCAAAACCTCCCATTTCATCGATTTCAACATACCCAGATGCTATTAGACTTCTTTAACTTACTAACACATATATATCTATGCTTATATAACAATCAATCGCCATTTATCAATTCCCAATTTCTTGAACTCCATCCAAATTCACGAATTTGATGTTTTACAGAAATTGCAGAGCAAAAATGGAAATGAAAGTCAAGAGAGCTATATAGTGGTTCCATCATATATGTATGTTCATATAACAACAATATAAGGGTTCTGCAAACCAATTATGAACCAATTTGGCATAATCAAGAATTTGAAGTAAACTTCAGAAACAGAAAACGAAAATGAAGAACAAGGGAAGAGGGATTATACCTCTGTAACTGATTGAGCTTGCTGCTATTCAATTCTTACAACTCTAGACTGATATGATATATGCTCTCAATTTATCAAACTCAGGCAAAATCTCAGCAAATGAAATTGAAGGGGAAGAGCTTATATATATAGAGAAATTCATGTCCAGGCAATACTATTATTTTCCAAACCAAACTAACGGGTTGAAGGACTGCATGAGGGTTATGAAAGAGCAGGTAAAT
The DNA here is from genome assembly GCA_020205555.1 of Panax stipuleanatus. Lineage (NCBI taxonomy): Eukaryota > Viridiplantae > Streptophyta > Magnoliopsida > Apiales > Araliaceae > Panax > Panax stipuleanatus. The sequence continues at coordinate 90,934,938 of CM035121.1, forward strand.
GGTTGTTGGATTCATCATGAATCCCATTCCCTCCATAATCATGAGCTATGAACTGCTAGTTGCTGAGTTTGGGGAGAAGAAGAAGGAATAGGCCTTAGCCTTTTGTTATGCACGTGAAGAGAAAAATGAGTCTATCATTTAGGAACAACTAAGGCTCAGCGATATGAACAATGCTGAAAAATAAAATAACCCAATACATACACATTTTATATACACTTAGGCATATATGTATACCTAAGTTATATATTTAGAGTACAATTAGAATTACAATGTAATCCCAATAATCATGTTATTCTCATAATGTAGTAAGTATAATCCACACACATATAATCCAGGTACATTTTTATCTTACCAATATAATTTAATCGGATGTTCTCACATTACATTATCTTCTTTATTATTACAATCAACAATTGATTTCAAAATATTCATGATATATTATTTTAATGTATACTTACATACACATTGTCACATAGGCTATTATCATGTAACTCCCATAATTCAATAAGCCTTACCATATAATAGTGTTATATTACACTTCACATAATACATAGTTAGCTAATATATGTTACACATTTAATTCGTATGCTTGCACATAGAATTACTCATCTTATTAATTAATAATATACACACATCCTTCATCAATCAATATAATTATTAATCTCCATAACAATTTAATTAACCCTTATATGATTAATTATCACTTTAATATAAATCTTATTATATTTATAAACACGTTGCTCATTATTATTATTATATTTCTTGCAACAATAATAATCAAATATTATTAATCAATCACAGTTAATATTCCACAATAATTAATTAATATTCTACAATTAATATAGATTAACTGTTTGCTTAAATTAATATAATCATTCTCATATTACGTCACTGTGCCACACAAGGCTATCAATGAGTTTATCGCAAACTCCATCAATTTCTCAATTATTATAATTATTCAATTTAATAGAATTGAATTACTCCTTCTCATAACACAAAATCATTTATATTAAATAAATTCTCATTTTCATTAATATTTTTATTTAATAATAGATGGAAATTCTCGGGTATTACACTTACACTAGCTTAACCCTAAATTACCTAAACTATGTTTGGATTTAATAAAGCTAGTTTCTAATTTTCTTGTAGCCAAACAAGTCAAGATGGCTTTTGAATTTTGTAACTGTTAATTTAATTAGAGTTAGTACGTATATTATTATATGTCAGTTATATATTTTCTATATACTACCTAAGTTTAAAATTACGTTAGTTTTCCTAAGTCTAAACTAAGCAAAACAAAGAAAGAAAAGAGAAGCAGAGAAGAAGAATACAGAGAAGAAGAAGAGAAATTTGAGTAATCAAGAGGAAAATCATCTTCTTCACTTTATTAAGCATTATGGTATTTCTTTAATTCCTTATATTTGATATATATATATATATATATATATATCATGTTCTTCGTGTTCAATCTCTGTAAAAATATTAAGATTTCATGGAAGTTGTAATTATGAGTTATGTGTATATATGATGTTCATATGTTTTCATAATTGCATGCCATGGAGAGTTTTCAAGAATACAATTGTTGGAAAAATAAGTTTTTATGTTTTTCATATTTTCATTCTCTGTAAAAGTTAATTTTCATGAAAGTGGTATAATCATGAATTGAATATATGTATTGTGTTCATGTTATACTAATAGTGATTGTATGTCATAATGATTTTCAGAAATCAAAATACTGTAGAAAGATATTTTAACAGAAAATTCATGTTGATATTAGTTCATATGAGTTTTAGTTTTGTTGTCAATTTTGGTTTGAGAAATTGATGAATTGGAATATGCTAGCATGCTTATTGGGAAATTGTTTGATGATTACATGCAATTACATATATAATGTATGTATATAGAGTGGAATTGATGGAGAAAATTTATTACAGTGGATTATTTTGGAAAAGATATGAGTTTTCATGAAAATGGCCAAATTGAATTTTTAAAACTCTTGATTCTCGTTGTTTAAATGATTTTATATTTTGGAAGCATGTTAGATATATGTATTACCGCGTATATATGATTTACAGTGTCTATGTTACTGTATTTTTTCTTTTGTTGGCTTGTATGGGTTGTTCGGTAAAGCCGAGAGTCGTGGCTGTCTGCGTCTGGCCGAGTTGCTGCGCAGCTGCGCCGACAGCAAGGCCAGGAGCAGCGCAACTGCGCCGCTTGCCCTTCCCTGATTCATCCCCTGCGCAGCTGCACCGGTTTTAAGGCAGCTGGCTGCGCAGCTGCGCCATGTTCAGTGCAGAGGCAGTGATGCTAGTTTACTTGTGCAGAGTTATTTTGGAGCCTAATTTAATTGTTTTATGAATAATCATGTATTACTATAACATGTTAACATGAGTTTGACAATGTCGTATTTAAAAAGAAAAATATTAAAAATGAAGTTATAAATCTTAAAATAATATTTGAATTGTTAAATTATAAGTGTTCTATGAGTTACTTTTAAAATTGTAAATTGATTATTTATAATGAAAAGTAAGTGTTTAATTTAAAGCACGATATTAGTTGATTTATTTTTACCAATTAGATGTTAAATTAAATTATAATTTATGTAATTATAATTTAATGCATGTTTAATTATGGATTTAAAATTTATAAATTGCATGATTAATTATGATTTGTGTAATTATAATGCATGATATAGTTTAATTAATTATTAATTATGAATTGGTGATAGTTTAAGTTGTGATTATAATTTAAGTAATTATAATTAGATTAAATGTTTGAATTGTAATTGATTAATTATAATTTAGTTAAATACATAATTAATTTAATTATGTGAATATGTAAGTGATGTAATTAACTATATGATGGTTGATTATTATTATTTATTTAGTTAAAGTGAGTTAACCATGAGGGTTAACCATATATGTGAATTAGTTACGTGTTAACTAATTTAGGTTATTGTGATTGAATATGTATGTATGTAGGAAGTGTTAAAGTACGTGGTTAAGTTAAGTAGCTTGCGCGTAAGGCAAGTCTTCTAAACCCTAAACTCGCTATTTCTACGCAAGTCCCTTTGAGTTCATATATTCATTGTTGAGAATGTCATTTTCATTTCTGTTCTGGACAATTATTTACTTAACCGAAGAGATCTTGACTTATTGTTCAAGTAAGATCCAGTTTATTATTTTAAATGCTTTAAGTTTACTTCTAAAGCATATGGTAATTCATAATTCTTTTATTTATGAATTATTGAAAGTCGATTCAACTAATCCTTAGTTGATGAACGTGAATTCTAAATTACCCTTGTAAGCTTATCCAAACCAAACTTTCTTTGGTGCGGACTTGAATTCAAATTACTGAGTTGAACAACCCTAATTATTAGGGGAGGTTACTACGCATAGTATTAAGATGTTTGTGCACAATACATGGTACAAAGGGCTGATCCCCCTAAGTACGAGTTAAGGTCCATAGTCTTATTGACTGTTAAAGGTTTAAATAGAAATATTTATAACCTAGGACAAGAGTTCAAAGGTCTTATGACCCTCAGATAAATTCTATATTCAAATTTTAATGTTGATAGAGAATTATTATTCAATTCTTTATTGTTGAAGTAAGCTAAGTTATTCAGATCTTTTTAAAGATATCCTTTCATGTATTTATTATTGTTAAACTCCAGTAAGCTGTTGTTTGCTCACTCTTGCATTAAATAACAATTGCAGTTAAGGTTGATAACGTTGATGCCCCGTTTACGAGTAAAGGCAAGGGAAAGATGAACAAGTGAAGACTTGTTTAATTAGTTTGAAATGATTGTAATAAGACTTTTATGTCATGTTTTTATTCCGCACTTTATTGTTTATGTCAATGTTAGAGTAACCCTGGGATTGTTTTTTTTAAGGTTGTAACCCTTGTTTTAAGGGAGATTTTATATAAAGATTGTAATTTATTTTGAGATATATTGGGTAGATGTTTTTTATAGTTAGAAAGTGAACACTAAATCATATGGAAATGAAGTACCCGGATTTGGGGGTGTCACAAGTTGGTATCAGAGCTGTAGGTTATGAAATCGTAGGTGGGAAAAAACCTTAGGTAGTAGCCTTATGGTAAGATCGAAAAAATAGTGATGCTAGGTAAAGATAATAAACTACTTTATGTGCCTATGTGTTTACGTTTTAGTATTCGGAGAGTGTCGATTCGATGTCACGTAATAATGAACTTTAAAATTCTTTTGTCAGAATGTTGAATGTTGGAGAACCTAGTCAGGCTAGAGAGGATGTACCTCAGGTGCCTAGAAAGGAGGAGCCCCGTGACATATATATTGTTTGGGAGCAGCTGGTTAGAAGAGAGCGTGAGCTAACACCTATTCCAGTGATCACCATAGCTGGTCGGGAGCGTGAGCTGACACCTATTCCAGAAGAAGAGGACGAGGACGAGTCTGAAGAGGAGGAAGAGGAGGAGGAAGAAGAAGAGGATCCCGAAGAGGAATTCCCACCTCACTCTACTAGTGCTGAGATGTACGAGGCAGTCTACGACAGCAACGTGGAGCTTCATGGACAAGTCGGAGAACTCGAGGAAACTATCCAGCAGCGAGACGAGACTATCGAGGATATGGCTAGTGACCTAGGAGAAGCACAGTGGAAGCTGATATACGTGGAGAATGATAGAGACACGGCTCGAGCTAAGCTAGAAAAACTAAAGCAAGACATCCAGGAGGAGTCGAGGAAGCGTGCCAGAGCTAAAGAGTCAAGCTTGAGGGCTAATCAACGAGCCGATCGAGCTGAAGGTGAATCTGAAGCCAAGAGGGCCAAGCTGAGGGAAATGGAATATGCTTTTCATACAGCAATAGAGATAGCTCAGGACCATGTTTTCTACTACCCAGCTCAGTTCCAAGGTTTACCGTGGTATGTGGTGGACCGAAGAACGGCATTTCGGGTAATGGAAGAGGAACGCAGAGAGGCTGTGCGACGTATTAATATGCCTAGGCAGTAGTAGAGTTTTGTTTATGTATTGCTTTTTGTATTAAATAAAGTAAATCCCATAATTTGAGATAAGAATGGGATAAGTTAATAATTTAATCCTGCAACTTTTCCAGTTCAGGAAGGATGATGTAAATGGCAGAAATGTTATCTGATTAATGTTTTTAAACTACGACTAATGAATAAAAGAAGTTTATTGACGTGCTATGTGAACTGAATTGTTTAAAATGTTTAAGTATGAACTTGAATACTTAATAGTTGAATAAAAGGATCTAATAATAATATTTTCTTAACAGAAAATACCTCCTAGAAGAAGACCAACACGTCAAAATCCTGAGGGTTTGACGAACAACAACAATAACGATGGGACGAATCCCAACTCGATTCAGCAATTGGTGAACCTGTTGACAGGAGCTCTTGCGAATCAGCCGCAAGTGCAGGGTACTACGTTCAAGGAATTCAAGGCAGTAGGGCTGCCTGAATTCAAGGGATCGACCAACCCTATTGAGGCTCAGACGTGGGTTATGGAAATGGAGAAGGTATTTGACGTAGCCCGAGTAGGTGAAGACCAGAAGACAGCATTCGCGGCTTTCATGTTAAAGTCGGATGCTAGCTTCTGGTGGTAGGCTAATAAGACCCGGGAGGGAGAAGGAGTCATAAAATTGGAACGTTTCAAGGAAATGTTCTACGAAATGTACTTCCCAGTGAGTTCGCAGGACCAGATGGAGGTCCTGTTCCTAGAGCTTAAGCAGGGAGGGATGACGGTGTCCGAGTATGCTTCTAAGTTCAACGAACTGGACAGGTTCACTACTTACAGGTCAGCACGGATGCTAGGAAAGCGAGGAGGTTTGAGCGGGGACTAAAGCCCTGGCTCTACAGCAAGGTTTCCATGTTCCAGCTGAACACATTTGCGGCTGTGCTAGAGAAGGCCATACTTGCTGAGGGAGGAAGCGAAGCGGTGACGAAGTTCAACCAAGATAAAAAGATGAAGAATGAGATAGAAACCAAGGCTGGGGGTAGCAGCGCTTTGAACCAGAAGAGGAAATGGAATGACAACACCTCTGTTGGGAGTCAGTAAGGAAGCCAGCAGAAGAGGAAGTTCGAAGCATGTGCTACATGTGGTAAGAATCACACTGGTGTGTGCATGAAGGGGAAGCGGGTGTGCTTCAACTGTAGTCAGGAAGGCCACATTGCGCCTAATTGCCCAAACCCGAAGAAGGGAGCTTGCTTTACATGTGGATCCAAGGATCACATGGCTCGCAACTTCCCTAAGAAGCTGACGGCAGGGTCAACAGGGAGCGGAGGGAATGGAAGCGACAGTACCGTTACTATTGCTACACCATTGCAAGCTGTTCGACCCACTGCACGGACATTCAATATGAAAGTGCAGGATGTTGTGCAATCAAAAGACGTGGTGTCAGGTATTATTCCGGTCAATAGTATAAATGCATATGTATTATTTGATTCGGGTGCTACTTGTTCATTTATATCTAATGATTTTGCTAAAACCCTAGACTTACCTGTAGAAGAGTTAGTTTACCCCTTGAACATAGAGATTGTGAATCGGAAAGCTATTCCTGTTAGGTGTGTTTATAAGAATTGTAGACTGGACATTAAGGGTCAGGAGCTGAGAGTAGATTTGATTCCGATAAAACTTGGGGAATTCGACGTCATACTGGGTATGGATTGGTTGTTCAACCATGGGGTAATAATCGACTGTCAGAAGAAGTCGGTAAACCTTACTACTCCATCGAAGTTAGTGTTCTATGATAGCAAATCGCCTAGACAAGTGAGTTGTTTGACGGTTATGCAAGCCAAGAAACTTCTGACGCAAGGCTGTGTGGGATATCTAGCCTATATAGTAGATACGCGCAAGGAAAGTCTGAAGGTGGAGGAGATATCGGTAGTTAAGGAGTTTGTGGACGTTATTCCGAGCGATTTGCCAGGACTTTCGCCAGATAGGGAGACAGAGTTCATGATCGATCTAGCGCCGGGAACTGCTCCGATTTTGAAGGCTCCGTACCGAATGGCTCCAGTTGAGATGAAGGAACTGATGGTTCAACTGCAAGAATTGCTAGACAAGAAGTATATTCAACCGAGCGTTTCGCCGTGGGGAGCGCCTATTTTATTCGTGAAGAAAAAGGATGGGTCGATGCGTCTTTGCATTGATTATAGGGAGTTAAACAAAGTTACGATCAAGAATAGGTATCCTTTACCTAGGATCAATGACTTGTTTGATCAACTAAAGGGTGCGAAGTACTTCTCAAAAATTAATTTGAGAAGCGGGTATCATCAGTTGAAGGTGAGAAGAGAAGATATACCAAAGACGGCTTTTAGGACTCGATATAGTCATTATGAGTTCTTAGTGATGTTCATTTGGTCTCACGAATGCCCCAGCTGCATTTATGGACCTAATGAACAGGGTGTTCAAGCCATTTCTGGACAAGTTCATGGTAGTGTTCATAGATGACATCCTGGTTTATTCCAAGACCGAGGAGGAACATGCTGAACACTTACGACTAACCTTAGAATCGCTGAGACGTGAGAAGCTTTATGCTAAATTCTCGAAGTTCGAATTCTGGTTGGAACGTGTGCAATTTCTTGGCCACGTAATCGACAAGGATGGTATTTTGGTAGATCCGTCGAAGGTTGAAGCGGTAATGAATTGGGATCAGCCGAAGACGCCGTCTGAAGTGAAGAGTTTCTTGGGATTGGCAGGTTATTATTTAAGATTTATCCAAGACTTTTCTAGAATCGCAACTCCGTTGACGAATTTGACTCAGTAAAACGGTTAAATTTGTTTGGACAAAAAAGTGTGAGGAAAGTTTTCAGGAGCTGAAGAAGAGGTTGAGTACTGGGCCTGTATTGTCTTTACCAGATAATAAGCGGAATTTCGTAGTATATAGCGATGCCTCACATAAAGGATTAGGTTGTGTGTTGATGCAGAGAGACAAAGTCATTGCCTATACGTCACGTCAGCTGAAGGATTATAAGAAGGGGTATCCGACCCATGATTTAGAATTAGCGGCAGTAGTGTTTGCTCTAAAGATATGGAGACACTACTTATATAAAGAAAAGTGTGAAATATACACAGATCACAATAGTCTGAAATATATTTTCACCCAGAAGGATTTGAACATGCGCCAAAGAAGATGGTTGGAACTGATTAAAGACTACGACTGCGAGATACATTACCATCCGGGTAAAGCTAACGTTGTCGCCGACGCTTTGAGCAGAAAAGGTCGGGAGAAGTTGAATATGATAACTGACCAGTATCAGTTGATAGAACAGATGGCTAGATTGGAACTGGAAGTGAAGTTTCTGAAGGAATCGGATGAGAAGTTATTTCAAGTAACTACTGGTTCTACTCTAGTAGACAAAGTGAAAGAAGCACAACTTCACGATGAAGAATGTGAGAAGATTCAGAGGAGGATAACCGATGGCGAAGAGTTCAAGTTCAAGATCGATAATGAAGGCCTGTTACGGTTTGAAGGTAAAATCTGGGTACCACCAGTACCTGAGGTCAAAGAGGAGATTCTGAGCGAAGCTCATAGTTCTAGATATTATATTCACCCCGGGAGTACGAAGATGTACCAGGATCTCAGGCATCATTTCTGGTGGCCAAATATGAAGAGAGACGTTGCTGAATGTGTTGCGAAATGCTTTACGTGCCAGAAAGTTAAAGCAGAACACCAGAGACCGAGTGGTTTGCTACAACCGTTAGAGATTCCAGAGTGGAAGTGGGAGCACATCACGATGGATTTTTTGGTAGGTCTTCCAGCGACTCAGAAGGGATTTGATGCGATATGGGTTATAGTGGATCGACTGACGAAGTCAGCCCACTTTCTACCAATCAGAGTTAAGTACAACTTGGATCTGCTAGCGAAACTGTATATGAAGGAAATCATTTCTCAACACGGTGTTCCGGTATCGATTGTGTCTGACAGAGATCCGCGTTTTATGTCAAATTTTTGGAAGCGTTTGCAAGAGTGTCTGGGAACGCAATTGCGAATGAGTACAGCATACCATCCTCAGACCGATGGCCAGAGCGAAAGAACGATTCAGACGCTTGAGGATATGTTGAGAGCTTGTGTGATGGACTTCAAGGGAAGCTGGGATGATCATCTACCGTTGGTGGAGTTCGCCTACAACAATAGTCATCATGCGAGTATTGGCATGCCGCCTGACGAAACGTTATACGGCAGAAAATGCAGAACTCCTTTGTGCTGGGATGAAGTCGGTGAACGTCAGCTGTTGGGACCAGAATTGGTACAACAAACCGTCGAGATTGGTACTACGAAAGATGGACGAGGTTGCTTACGAGATTGCATTACCTCCGGAGCTCGAGAAAATACATAAAGTCTTCCATATTTCTGTGTTAAGACCTTACAAGTATGATTATAAACATGTAATAGAATATGAACCTTTACAATTTGATAAGGACTTAACATATGAAGAAGTGCCTGTTCAAATAGTTGATAGAAAGGAACAAGTACTTAGGAATAAAGTGATACCTTCTGTTAAGGTAATCTGGAGGAACCACAGTGCTGAAGAAGCTACGTGGGAACTCGAAGATGTTATGATAAAATCTTATCCGCAGTTATTTGCTTAACTTTTGTGTGTAACCCCTTATGTACCGATTCTGGGGACAGAATCCTTTTAAGGGGGGAAGAATGTAATAGACGAGGAAATTTTTTTTATGTGTGATTCTGGGGACAGAATCCTTTTAAGGAGGAAAGATTGTAACGATTGTGAATTTATATAATAATTTTAAATATTTATTAAGTTAAATAAATATTTTATGTGACTTATTTATTGAATTAAATAAATAAATTATGTGAATTTATGGAGTGATTTAATTAAATGATATATACTAATTAAATAAATGTGTAATATTTATTTAATTAATGTATATTAATTTATATTATAGTTCTAATTTAATTGAGATAATTAAATTAGATGAATTATGTGTTAAGTGTTACATGGATTATAATTAGCGAGTAATTATAATTATGTGACAAAATTTTATGTGATTAATTGATGTTAGATTTTAATTGATTAAATTAGTTGATTAATACTTAATTGATTAAAATATGACATTAAAGTATGTGTTAAAATGATTTGTTAAAATGATTTTAAAATAATTTATACCAAACAAGGCCCTTGTTTTTGTTTTAAAAAACTGTTGCCAAACAGGACCCTTACACTAGCTTAAACCTAAATTACCTAAACTATATTTGGATTTAATAAAGCTAGTTTCTAATTTTCTTGTAGCCAAACAAGTCAAGATGGCTTTTGAATTTTATAACTGTTAATTTAATTAGAGTTAGTCAGTTATATATTTTCTATATACTACCTAAGTTTAAAACTACGTTAGTTTTCCTAAGTCTAAACTAAGCAAAACAAAGAAAGAAAAGAGAAGCAGAGAAGAAGAATAAAGAGAAGTAGAAGAGAAGTTTGAGTAATCAAGAGGAAAATCATCTTCTTCACTTTATTAAGCATTAAGGTATTTTTTTAATTCCTTATATTTGATATATATATATATATATATATATATATATCATGTTCTTCATGTTCTTCGTGTTCAATCTCTGTAAAATATTAAGATTTCATGGAAGTTGTAATTATGAGTTATATGTATACATGATGTTCATATGTTTTCATAATTGCATGCCATAGAGAGTTTTCAAGAATACAATTATTGGAAAAATAAGTTTTTATGTTCTTCATATTTTCATTCTCTGTAAAAGTTAATTTTCATGAAAGTGGTATAATCATGAATTGAATATATGTATTGTGTTCATGTTATACTAATAGTGATTGTGTCCCATAATGATTTTCAGAAATTAAATTACTGTAGAAAGATATTTTAACAGAAAATTCATGTTGATACGAGTTCATATGAGTTTTAGTTTTGTTGTCAATTTTGGTTTGAGAAATTGATGAATTGGAATATGCTAGCATGCTTATTGGGAAATTGTTTGATAATTACATGCAATTATGTATATAATGTATGTATATAGAGTGGAATTGATGGAGAAAATTTATTACAGTGGGTTATTTTGGAAAAGATATGAGTTTTCATGAAAATGGCCAAATTGAATTTTTAAAACTCTTGATTCTCGTTGTTTAAATGATTTTATGTTTTGGAAGCATGTTAGATATATGTATTACAGCGTATATATGATTTACAGTGTCTATGTTACTGTATTTTTTCGTTTGTTGGCTTGTATGGGTTGTTCGGTAAAGCCGAGAGTCGTAGCTGTCTGCGTCTGGCCGAGTTGCTGCGCAGCTGCGCCGCTTGCCCTTTCCTGATTCATCCCCTGCGCAGCTACGCCGGTTTTAAGGCAGCTGGCTGCGCAGCTGCGCCATGTTCAGTGCAGAGGCAGTGATGCTAGTTTACTTGTGCAGAGTTATTTTGGAGCCTAATTTAATTATTTTATGAATAATCATGTATTACTATAACATGTTAACATGAGTTTGACAATGTTGTATTTAAAAAGAAAAATATAGAAAATGAAGTTGTAAATCTTAAAATAATATTTGAATTGTTAAATTATAAGTGTTCTATGAGTTACTTTTAAAATTGTAAATTGATTATTTATAATTAAAAGTAAGTGTTTAGTTTAAAGCATGATATTAGTTGATTTATTTTTATCAATTAGATGTTAAATTAAATTATAATTTATGTAATTATAATTTAATGCATGTTTAATTATGGATTTAAAATTTATAAATTGCATGATTAATTATGATTTGTGTAATTATAATGCATGATATAGTTTAATTAATTATTAATTATGAATTGGTGATAGTTTAAGTTGTGATTATAATTTAAGTAATTATAATTAGATTAAATGTTTGAATTGTAATTGATTAATTATGATTTAGTTAAATACATAATTAATTTAATTATGTGAATATGTAAGTGATGTAATTAACTATATGATGATTGATTATTATTATTTATTTAGTTAGAGTGAGTTAACCATGAGGGTTAACCACTTATGTGAATTAGTTACGTTTTAACTAATTTAGGTTATTGTGATTGAATATGTATGTATGTAGGAAGTGTTAAAGTACGTGGTTAAGTTAAGTAGCTTGCGCGTAAGACACGTCTTCTAAACCCTAAACTCGCTATTTCTACGCAAGTTCTTTGAGTTCATATATTCATTGTTGAGAATATCCTTTTTATTTCTGTACAGGACAATTATTTACTTAACCGAAGAGATCTTGACTTATTGTTCAAGTAAGATCCAGTTTATTATTTTAAATGCTTTAAGTTTACTTCTAAAGCATATGTTAATTCATAATTTTTTTATTTATGAATTATTGAAAGTCGATTCAACTAATCCTTAGTTGATGAACGTGAATTCTAAATTACCCTTGTAAGCTTATCCAAACCAAACTTTCTTTGGTGCGGACTTGAATTCAAATTACTGAGTTGAACAACCCTAATTATTAGGGGAGGTTACTACGCATAGCATTAAGATGTTTGTGCACAATACATGGTACAAAGGGCTAATCCCCCTAAGTACGAGTTAAGGTCCTAGTCTTATTGACTGTTAAAGGTTTAAATAGAAATATTTATAACCTAGGACAAGAGTTCAAAGGTCTTATGACCCTCAGATAAATTCTATATTCAAATTTTAATGTTGATAGAGAATTATTATTCAATTCTTTATTGTTGAAGTAAGCTAAGTTATTCAGATCTTTTTAAAGATATTCTTTCATGTATTTATTATTGTTAAACTCCAGTAAGCTGTTGTTTGCTCACTCTTGCATTAAATAACAATTGCAGTTAAGGTTGATAATGTTGATGCCCCGTCTACGAGTAAAGGCAAGGGAAAGATGAACAAGTAAAGACTTGTTTAATTATTTTGAAATGATTGTAATAAGACTTTTATATCATATTTTTATTCCGCACTTTATTGTTTATGTCAAGGTTAGAGTAACCCTGGAATTATTTTTAAGGTTGTAACCCTGGTTTAAAGGGAGATTTTATATAAAGATTGTAATTTATTTTGAGATATATTGGGTAGATGTTTGTTATAGTTAGAAAGTGAACACTAAATCATGTGGAAACGAAGTACCCGGATTTGGGGTTGTCACATGAACTCGTACATGTGGAAGCTAGTTTCTACAAGAGTATGATTATGATTTATCCTTCCTTTTCTATTGATTGATAATTGAGCACAAAACATGATCTTGGTGAGGGTTTGTATAAAATTTTTAAAACCTTATTTGTCGCGCTTCCACCCTTGTTGTGTGATTTGATTACATGTATGCGTCACATACAAACCCAACAATAACTATGTATATATTATAACCGGTGAAGTCATGGGTAGCAGTTAAGCGCATCAGGCCTTAACTGCTCCTATGTTCCTAAGGCCATGTTTGGCTTGTTCTAAATTAGCTCCTTTTTCATATTTTAATTAATTGTTTATTATATAGTTTATTTGTCACACTTTAATTAATCAAATAATATCATTTAAATCTATTAAATAAAAGGTAATATTACACATTAAATCACATCATCACATAATTAAAATTCTCATTTATTAATTATGTCAAATCATTAAATCTCTAATAAATTATTAAATTATTAAAATAATATTATAATTATGAAATAATTCATTTAATTAAATCATCTCAATTAAATTCTCACTTGAACTATAAAAATTCTCCACATTAATTTAAATAATGTAACACATATAATTAAATTAATCTACCACAATTCTACCATACATTTATTTAACTCGATAATTAAACAAACTAAATATTTATTTAATTCAATAAATATTTAAAATAAATTACAAAATTCTCGTTCGTCACACCTTCGCCCGAATATTAATCGAGGACCTTTTATACTTCCATTATTGATTCTTAAGTCTATGTAATAATTACGAAAGTAGTGTTGTACCTCTTTAACCCTATGCACAAAGGATTTGATTAATATAAAAGTTCATTTTTTAGAACACAATATATATCAATGATGTTTTGAAAACAAAGTTTTCAAATCCTTCGTCAAATAGGAATCGAGGTCTTTTGATACTTCCATTTATGATCCAATGTATATCCCCCAAATCATTTTAGGATTATTATGAAAGCTCTTTGTGGTTTTATTGGAAATCGTTTTGGTGATGTGCATGCAAAAAGCGTTAAGAAGGAGTCGGATCATCATCTAGCATGAAAGCCATCTCGATGAACCGAGCACCCACAATCAAAGTTTTCACTATAATGAAATCTTGAATCCGACTTCTCGGGACTAACCCCTCAAGTTCGTCTTCAAGATCCAAACATTACATATACAATGATTTTTGTGTTATTTAAACATTACATCACAAAATCGGTCCATCGTGGGAATTAAGTCGGGATCCAATCATGGGATCTCAAGGTCGGGATTCCCAGGCTTACATTATTAAGCTCGAATATATATGCACAATGTCATAGACTTTGATATTAGATGATTTCATCGGTTGAAATCACCATGTCAAGCCATTTCAGACCCCTTCCGCCTCTAGATACGCGTGAACAAGCGTTTTATCACCTGGGATCAACTAAGGACACTCTCGAGCCTCCAAGTATGTGTTAAACAAGATTAAACAACTCAAAATGTATGTATATTGCTCCAACCCGAGGGTTTCTCTCTCTAAAAATTATTTCTCTCTCTAAAACTCTTCTCATTTTTTCTAAATGAGCTGATATTGCTGACTTAAACCATTGGAGCCAGCCACATACATACATGCAGCTAGCCGCATGTACACCTTCGACTAGGCCCCATGGGTCCCGCTTCCTTCGGTCTCGGTTTGGAGAAAGTTTAGCTTCACAGGCCAAACTCTCAGAAAGTCTTTGCGGAAGGCTACGAAATAAAGTCGAATCTGACTGAATCGGGGTCCGGGAAGATGATGTTGGTAGCTAAGAGGTATCTTTCAGTTCCAGACTACAGTTAACTGGCTTATCTTTGATGGCACGCAGTTTGAGGTTTGCTGAGGTGACTTTTGGTAGACACTTTCTTAACTTTGCGATCCTTGTTCAGTTCGCGTCTTGTTCGGACGTCATTGGCCCTTTGAATCATTCACAGGGTTGTCTCTGAGGTGATCGGATACTTTTCCCCTATCTCAGTGTTATCTCTGGGGTGATCAGATATTTTTCCCCTATCTCGGGGTTGTCTCCGAAGTAAAATTATGATTTTGCCCTTCTAGAAGGTTAGTATAAAGAAAGCAAAATTTCGAGTGTCTACAAAGATGATCATGGTAATGGTTTGTATGAAAAATATTTAAATTTCAATTTTACCGCGCTTCCGCACTATTTATGTAATTTGATTGCATGTACGCACTATATACAAACCTAACAGAACTAACACTATGTCTTGTGGCACATCTGTATTCTGAGAAGAAGAGGGATGTCTGAGGGATCAGATGGTTTGGAGTCTTAATCCGACGTGGGAAATGAAAAGAAAAGGGGTACAAGAGTTTATGTACTGAAAGAAGTATTTTGATCATCAATCGTCGTGTTATGAGACATTACGTGCTAAGAGTGGGTTAAGTTTGCACGGTCAGTAAAGTCTTGAGACTCTATGACTGGAATAATGATGTTTTGATCACTATTCGTAGAGTGTTGGGACTCTAAGAACAGAGAGTTGGTACTAGCCAAAGAAAAGCTTCGATATGCTAGATAGAAAGGTTCATAGCAGATAAACACAGTTGAAAATGTCAGAACCCTTGAAAAATTCTGGGCGACAAAGTGTAGATTGGGAAACGTTGAGTAGCTCCACTTTATAGAACTTTGATCGTTTAGACATATGGCCTTCAGCAGTGGCAGCATGGGATAAAGTTCAGCAGTTGCACACTCTCAGAATCGTAGAGAGTGATGCTACTATCCACCTATAAATTTTTGTTTGTTCTGGTGGATGTTCTCTTGAAGATTCTTCTTCTCTTGATTGGCATCGTTCTCTTTTTCTTTTTGTTGGCTTTCCTCTTCTGCTTTTCAACCTCTCATTTTTTCCTCAAACTTCTGTCCTTCTTTCTTTTCTTCTCTGATTTTTTCTTCTTCTTCTCCTTGCAAATTTTGTCTTCTTCCTTCTTCGCACCTTTTCTTGCTCTCTTTTTTCCTTGATTCCTTAGATCTGGAACTTGAAGCTTCCATAATTTATGTTAGGAATCTAATCAAGGATTAGAAGGTTGCTTAATTAAGGGGGAGTTTATTTAGAACACTTATTAGATCCCAAATGTATATGATTTGATGATGAAGCACATAAAGTATATTTGTATGGATAAGTTTTGTACGTTCGTTAACTAAGATATCTATACACAAGGACTTAGAATAGTATGATCAAACTTGTTAGGTCAATCTTTATCCTGTCTGCATATGTAATAGATAGAATCAATTGTAAAAGCTACTCTGCATGATAGCAATATCATCAGCAGAGTAATCTTTATATACTTGAATTGAAATATTGATTAATATATATTTGTACAAGTAAGTTTTATAAAGTCCTTTCCAAAAGAACTGATGTACAACGATTTAGATTAGAAATATCAAATAATGTTAAGTTAATCTAATTGGAAGTCATCTGATGTATACATGCTAGGACGTCATTGATCATAAAGTTAGTCTGCCTACTCCTAACATGGAGATACTTCGCAGAGTTAACATTATTCGTATAGCTTCAGGAGAATCGCAGAGTCCACTTCATCTCATAAACGAAGATCATCTCGAAAAGTGAACTGATGATCTCAAAGCTGAAAGGCTATCACAGAGCTGTAGAAGGAATCGAAGAAGCTGTTACACACTGAATAACACCTAGCAAAGTCACAACCAACTTACTAAGTGATCAGTGAATCGTAAATTCAAGCACGGCTTGTTCAGTAAAGGTTGGTCGCAAAATACTTTAGGCAGATGCTAAATGAAAGGATAATCGTAAGACAACTCCAAGATCGTTCAGCAAAGTCAAAATCATAAAGTCATCTTCAAAACTGTAGAGAAAAATGTATAAAGCTGACCATAAAGTTAAAAGAGATTACCAAGCTTAATTTGTGTCGTGGATATAAGGTGAAGATCACCCAAGAAGAAGCACATAGCAAAAGAATATACTCTGATGATATCTGAGTATAATTCTCACCAGAAGAGATCTTTAGAGGAAATCTATAAAGGTCGCATTGAAAAGAATATTAGTATAATACGAACTATTATACGAGCCTAATACTAGAATAAATACGAGTATTATATGAGTATAATACGAGAATAATACGATGTATAATATAAAAATTATACGAAGTATAATACGCATATAATACAAAAATTATACTGTACAAATATGAAAAGTCAAAGTCAAAAAGTCTCGGTCAACAAAAGTGACTAGATTTTTAACTTTCCCACCAACTAACCACACAGAAGTTAGCATTTAACCATAGTTAGTTAGGTGTGGTTAGGTTAAGCATATATTAAGCATAGTAAGGAGGTGGCATTTAATGATAGGATGACACAAAGTCTTGGTTGAGTTAGTTTAACTCAACCATGATTAAAGTGTGGAGGTTGATGAGGGGGTGGTTTGTAAGTTATGCAAACCTAATGGTGTTGACTAATCAAGACCCTAGTTTAAGTGACCAATTCGTAAGGGAAGCAAAGTTGTTCTAATGACTAAAGTACCCCAACTCTTTCTTTTTCTATAAAAGGCAAGCCATTTCTTTTCAAAGTGTTAGATTATTTCATCCAACACATTGAAGAGTAAAGGCAAATATTGAGAAAGAAGCGAGAGCAAAGAGGAAGAATCAGGGAGAAATAGCAAGCTAAATTAATCAAGTCACCAAGAACTCAAGAGGTAATAAACTAGAACCTTCAATCTTCATCTTTTTCAAGTTGTAAATTTGTTATGAAGTGTATAATTGGTAGTTGTTGAATGATTACTTGGAATCATAGCATGTTCCGGTGGAATAAAGAAGAATTAGCAGACTTAAAACGTTAATAAGTGCATAACAAGTGACTCGTAATCAAAATAACGGTTAAAAATAAAGAACGAAGAAGAACGAGTTGTTGATGCACAAATTTAAAACCATCTTAGAGCTTGTTGTTGATGGACATTTTTAAAACCATCATATATATGTTAGTTGCAATATACCTGGTTAGGAGATATAGAAGTATAAGAAATGTTCCAAGAGGAACGGATTAAGAATAAGCTATAACGAAGTTATGACGAAAATTCGAGTAAAAGACGTTACGTGTAAAAATTCGAGCTCGGTATGATTTCTGGATGAATTTAGAAAGTAAGTTAATGATCGCGTAAATCATGGAAAATGTGAGTCGTGGAATCAAGAACAAACTCATTCCAAGTTCGGATGAGTAAGTTATGGAGAAATGAAAATTTAACGCGAAGTTGAAAAACTGAGCGAGGAAAGACTTTTGAACCAAAATTAAGGCTTGTTAGAAACTCGAGAAAATAATTTTGTCAGGGGGAATTTGAAGAGGGTGTTATAACCTTTCCAACGCCTTAAAAACGGACTCATTCGGATGTTAGGTAAGAAAGTTACAAGGTGCGGAAGTAAGAGCTGGAAGTGTTGCTAAACACTTGGAAGAAAAATTGGATTTTAGACCTGGCACCGTAGCGCCGGTATAGGCTTAAAACCAAGCACTGAAGCGCTGGATCGGTAGCTCGGTTCCTGTAGTTGGGCACCGCAACACCGGTGCAGGGGAAGGCCCAGTGATGAGCTTTTAACTGCTCAAAGCTTGGGGAAAGTATGAGGAATGATTATGAACGTAAAGTTCACTTAATGTATCACTATTATGAGTGATTAAAATCTTAATTAAAGGTTGAACGTGAGTTTAAAAGAGTAAACAATGTAAACGTAAAACAATTAAACGACGAAGACGTTTAGTGTACATATAAGATAAACGTGATTAGCATACACACGATTGTATGTTTGATCGTAGAGTAACGAAAAGCAAAGAAGGATATGTAAACGTCGAGAATTCGAGTTAATTTAATAACTTGTAAAGTGTTCCGAGTTAATATGAAATAAATGTAATGTAAAGCCATCGTAGATGATGATTAAAAGGATTATGACATCTTCGAATGTCGTAAAGCCAAAAGACGAGTTTAAAGTTTAGTTGTGTAAGCTTAGGTTATAAAACGCGAACCATAAGAACAGAAGTTAATTTAAACCAATGCATAAGTCAAATATATGATTAATTGGTATGTGTTATCCTTATGTGATATATAGGGATTTCGAAGAGCAGTATAGCGTAAGTTGTAAGCAGCGCTTAAGGTAAGTTTCCTAACTTCATTCATATTGTGAAATGAATGCTAGTTTCTTAAACTTACTCAAATGTCGTACTTGAGAAAGTTTTATCTATGTACAAATGTGTTATATTTGTATAGGATGTTATTATGAATGAGGACATGTGCCAATTTTCTGCACTTATGTGCTATTGAGATGAATTGTTCTTTGATTGAACTGTTCAAGTTGAAAGAGTTCTGTTTATTCATGAACTGCGATAAGATTAAGTCTTTGCTAATTATTTTGCTGGACAAAATGTTAAGAGTTAATTGAGTTAATGTGTATGTACAGTCGTGCTTTTTGATTGTTAGCTTGTAGCAACTGAGTTAAACAACTCCTTTGTATGGGCAGAGGTTTAAGATGAGCCAGTAACCGATCTAACTCACTATGAAAGACAGTGTAGATGAGACAAGAAACTAATTCATTTGTTTTAGGTGGGGAGCCACTCAACTTACTATATTGATAACTGTTAAGAACTCGATGTGTGCTATATTGGGTTTTATAAATGTATGTTGAAAAGGTGATTCTTTTCACATATACTGTTGTGTATGATGTGTTAAGTCCTAGAAGTTTTAAAGGTATATTATTTTTAATATTTATGAGAAGATAAATTATGATGTTTTAAAATGATAGGAATCAAAATTTATTCTTGTTATTCGAGTTGTTTCATAACTCTTGTTCAGTTATTGAAGTTTTTAAAGAAAGAATATTTGATTCTTGATTTTGTTGTTATTCAACTGATAGAACTTACTGAGCAATCAAATGCTAACACTTGCTTAAAATAAAAATATTTTCAGCGGAACTGTGAAGAATTGAAGGATCCAGTGAAGGTTGAATAGAAGATCAAGTTGAGTCTTGAAGATTAATTGTTAAACTTATTTATATCTGTTGTGGTGAATTAAAGTCACACTTGTATTAAGGAAGTGAAAGAATAATGTAATTACCATTATTTTCATGTATGAAGATTTTAAGGTAATAGAATATGGGATTTGAAGAAATATATTGCTATATTTTGGAGATTTATTTATTTCTTAAGGATATATGAATGTATGTACGGAACGAGTAGTACTGTGATACACCAAACTCGGGTTTGAAGATAGACCGAATATTGGGAATGTCACAATTATCACATAATCACATAGACATTTACATAATCAAAAGCATTCATCATCAGATCAAACAAACTTCAACACTAATATTTAATTTACCTTTTTAATAAATTATAACGTAAAATATCTCACATTGACAAGAATGTTGTTAGTTAAGAAAATAATTAAGTGTAAACACATTTTGTTTGTATGTGTGATGTACATTAAATTTAAAGGTAAAATGTATAAATAGTGCTAATTGGTTTTATATAAATTAAGGATAATATAGCCTTTTTAACATATTTGGATGTGTAACTATTATTTTACTATGTACAAATATCAACATCCATCTCATTTTTCAACTTAGTTTGGCCAATTAAGTTTGCTTTATTCAAAGTCAACTGTAAATTCTATTTGGCATGCAAGTTATACTTAAGAAATGACAAAGAAAATTTTAAAAAAACTATCCTTTTCCTTCTTATATTGGAAATATGAGCTTGGTTTTGGGACAAAAGTATAAGATATTGGATAAGAATTAATTAGGGTCGTTTGATCCAAAATTTCTTGCATTCATCCTGACCCTTTATTTCTAATTGGTTTTTCATGCCTACAAAAAGCAAATCCATTTCATCATTTTTCTCTTCAATCTAGCCAAAGCAAATTTGCCCACATTCTGTTCAATTCTATCATTCTCTTAAAGCTAGATTCTAATAGTTTTAGAAAGTGAGCAAAAGAGTAAGGAAATTTAATTTGATATATATATATATATATATATATATACGGTCCGGATCTTAAGCTTACCCTTTATCCAACATACCTTGCTTACCCCCCCCCTTTAGCGACGGACGGGACGACGGTTCAGTCCGTCGCTATATATACAACCGTCATCTATATGTTGTCTATCGCTATATGTTGTCGGTCGCTAAAAGCTAAGATGACAGTTGTATATATAGCGACGGACCGAACCGTCGTCCAGTCCGCCACTAAAAGGGGGTAAGCAAGGTATGTTGGATAAAGGGTAAGCTTAAGATCCGGACCGTATATATATATATATATACACACACACTTATATTACTCACCAAATAGCACATACTTGATAGTATTTTTGTTGCAATCATATCACTTTCTTATTTGTATTTAATATTGTTATAATAGTTATATTCACTCATATTAAACACTATAAAGCACAGAAGTACTTATACTTACATTCATACATTTATTGTGCTAATTCAAGTTACACATCATCTATTTATTATTTTTATAATTTGAATTGAATCTTGAGTTTATATATTAATCAAAATTTTATACATAGTCCTTTCAACGAAAGTGAAAAACAAGTGATCAATTTTTAAGTCCTGACACGTACCCACTTATACTTAGGAATTTGGGCTCTGCCAACTTGACTATTATGGACTGTAGTACTTTCAAAAAAAGTGATACTAGACAATTTTTCATGAGCTTAGATAACCCGGCTATCCTTAATTAGTGCATCTCTGTGTTATCTTTATAATTCTTAAAAATGAAAATATTTTTCCTTTGTGTATAAAAGGACAATTCATATACAGTCATCTCTTTGAGAGTTATAAGAAAAATATATAGACATTTGATTTATAAAGAGCCGAAGATTGACCTTACGCCAAAATATTGATCTCGCCATATAAAAAATGTTTTATATCAACCAAATTGATCAAAACATATAAACTGTCATATTGGTTGTGATCATTGGTTGAATTGTCATATATCATACTTGCAAGAACTAATCCATAACTGTCATTATTTATTTCTTATGATTTGATATATTTGACATATATGAACTTAAACTTTTGTTTATCTACTTATTTAAGAAGCAATAATTAAATATAATTTTTTTAAATTTAAACAAGGGGTAGAGCTGAGTATTCTTCTAATGCATATGAGGAATTGAGTGATTTTGATTCCAAGACCAATATCTTATAAATGTCATATGTTGTATCCCAAAGGCACTAAGAGATAAAGAAAAGGGGTTGAATATATACTTTAGAATTTTTCTTGTAAGGAATTATTACCAACTTATAAATTAAGCAAGTTAATTTAACTATACACAACGGAATGATAATTTGGAACTCCCTTCAAAGATTTGAAAAAATTCGCAATTCTAAGTTTAGCACAAGTGGAATTAAGTCACAATTAAA
Organism: Panax stipuleanatus; assembly: GCA_020205555.1. Lineage (NCBI taxonomy): Eukaryota > Viridiplantae > Streptophyta > Magnoliopsida > Apiales > Araliaceae > Panax > Panax stipuleanatus. The sequence goes on from CM035121.1 coordinate 90,957,443, forward strand.
TATAAAAAAACTTTGCAGAAATGCAAGTGCAGAAAGTAAAGAAGACACAGAAAATTTTAAGTGGTTCGGAGCACAAAGATCTCCTAGTCCACTCTTCTATTATTCGAGTATGTATAATCCACTAATGATGGGTGATCACTAAGATATGTTCACGAAGAACAATTACAATGACTGTCTTAGAAATGACTATGCTCTGCATATTTAAATTTGATGATGTGATTATAATGTATATTTGTATCAGTAGTAGTATGCATACAAGCCAATCATGTATGATGATAAAGCATCTACTTTGGAGACGATCATATGTATTTATTAATAAAAGTATTAACTTATTAAAGGCACTTAATTATCTACATGATGCTGTTTTTATAATATGTAAATAACCCATAGTCTTAAGCAATGCTTTTAGAATAATGATAATGATCATGCTAATGAGATCTAAATTCTTACAAAGCTTAAAACTAAAATAGTTCCGAGTCGTGGGATTACTAAAAAGGGGATTAGTAAATCTAGATAGATTGGTACATATACTGCTTGCTCATTGGATGAGGATGATTGATCTCATGATCATTTGTGTGGAGACACTAAAGCAAGTATGTAGGTACTTATTGGAGAATAAGTTCACTGAACGTGACTCGCTATAGAATACCTAATGGAGTTTTACTTGTTTGTCAATAGAAATTCCTAATGTGATAGTAGTACAAGTGATCCTTGGACTTGAGATCATCATAGTATCTTGTGTGTAATGAAATATACTTTAACTTATTCCTTAAGACTCTTAGGGTATATCAAAGGGTATTCTTGGGTGTAATAAGTTACATATGGAGATAATGAATGGTCAATAAAGAATCTATCTGTGACACCCCCAAATTCGGGTACTTCGTTTTCACATGATTTGGTGTTCACTTTCTAACTATAACAAACATCTACCCAACATATCTCAAAATAAATTAAAATCTTTATATAAAATCTCCCTTAAAACCAGGGTTACAACCTTAAAAACAATTCCAGGGTTACTCTAACCTTGACATAAACAATAAAGTGCGGAATAAAAACATGACATAAAAGTCTTATTACAATCATTTCAAAATAATTAAACAAGTCTTCACTTGTTCATCTTTTCCTTGCCTTTACTCGTAGACGGGGCATCAACGTTATCAACCTTAACTGCAATTGTTATTTAATGCAAAAGTGAGCAAACAACAGCTTACTGGAGTTTAACAATAATAAATACATGAAAGGATATCTTTAAAAAGATCTGAATATCTTAGCTTACTTCAACAATAAAGAATTGAATAATAATTCTCTATCAACATTAAAATTCGAATATAGAATTTATCTGAGGGTCATAAGACCTTTGAACTCTTGTCCAAGGTTATAAATATTTCTATTTAAACCTTTAACAGTCAATAAGATTATGGACCTTAACTCGTACTTAGGAGGATCAGCCCTTTGTACCATGTATTGTGCACAAACATTTTAACGCTATGCGTAATAACCTCCCCTAATAATTAGGGTTGTTCAACTCAATAATTTGAATTCAAGTCCGCACCAAAGAAAGTTTGGTTTGGATAAGCTTACAAGGGTAATTTAGAATTCACGTTCATCAACTAAGGATTAGTTGAATCGACTTTCAATAATTCATAAATAAAAGAATTATGAATTACCATATGCTTTAGAAGTAAACTTAAAGCATTTAAAATAATAAACTGGATCTTACTTGAACAATAAGTCAAGATCTCTTCGGTTAAGTAAATAATTGTCCAGAACAGAAATGAAAAGGACATTCTCAACAATGAATATATGAACTCAAAGGGACTTGCGTAGAAATAGCGAGTTTAGGGTTTAGAAGACTTGCCTTACGCGAAAGCTACTTAACTCAACCACATACTTAAACACTTCCTATACACATTCAATTATAATAATCTAAATCAGTTAATACATAACTAACTCACATAAGTGGTTAACCCTCATGGTTAACTCACTATAATAAAATAAATAATAATAATCAACTATCACATAGTTAATTACATCACATCCGTAGTCACATAATTAAATTAATTATATATTTAGCTAAATTATAATTTAAACACTTAATCTAATTATAATTACCTTTTAAATTATAAACAAATTATAATTTATAATCAATTAAACTATATCATGCATTATAATTACACAAATTATATTTAATCATGAAATTATCAATTTATAATCCATAATTAAACATGCATTTATTAAATTATAATTACATAAATTATAATTTAAATTAACATCTAATAAATCAACCTTTATTCATTATAATTTAACCAAATTAACATTTAATCATAATTATAATTATTCAAATTATAATTAGGTAATTCATATTCCAATTAAACAATTAAAATTCATAATTTAAATACTATATACAATTTGTCAAATTTATATTAACGAAATGTTATAGCAACTGGATGCATACACATTATCATGGAATAATTAAACTAAGGCTTAAAATAAACTGCACAATTAATCAACTAGAACTCACTTCCTCTGCACTGGGCACGGCGCAGCTGCGCAGCCAGTAACCTTGGCACCGGCGCAACTGCGCAGGGGTCGAATCTGGAAAAGGCAAGCGGCGCAGCTGCGCAATAGCACGGACAGAGGCAGACAGCCACGACACTCTGCTTCACCAATTAACCCATACAAGCCAACAAACGAAAAAATATAGTAACATAGACACTGAAAATCATACATATGCAATAATGCACATGCTATCTATACTACCAATCACTGAATTTGTCCAAATAATGAAAATCAAAGGTTTTAAAAACCCAATTTTGACATTTTTACAAAAACTCATATATTTTCCAAAAAAAACATTCACTGTAACTTAAATTCTCAACCAATTCAAGTTACCACACATGCAATCTCTTCATAATTGAATATAACATCATAACCAATTCTAATTAGGCATAATAACACATATCAATTCTTAAATTTTTCATTCTAAAACCAATCAATACATATAAAACCATATGAGCAAAACTTTTTCCATGAAACTTGTTTTAACAGTAGTTTAATTCCTGAAAATCCTCTTATGTCATACAATTACCACAATCAACACATGGATGCAATACATATATATATAATTCATGATTTTACAACTTCATGAAATTCACAAAAACTAAAATTTACAGAACTTAAAACAATGAAGAACAACTACTTAACGTTTTTAAAACTATGAGATAGTAATTACCTTTATGCTTAGTGATTGAAGAAGAATATGAAGACGATTTCTCTAGCCTTCTCAAGCTTTTCTATTCCTTTTTCCTTCTTCTTCTTCCTCTCTAACGCACTGTATAATTCTAACTTTCTCTGCTCTTTTCTCTCTTCTTTTTTTTCTCTCTTACACTGATATTCTCTCTAACGTAGTTTAGACTAACGTATCATGTAAACGTATACTAATAGATATAGGATATACATATAATATATAACTGACAATTAACTCCCTTAATAAACATTCATCAGTTACAGAATTTTTAAAAATCAAAAGCCACTAGGGCTTGTTTGGCAAGAGTACTTTATAAAAACAGATTTTAATATTAAGACATTGTTTGGTAAAACGGTTTAAAAACAAATGTAAGGGCTTTGTTTGGTTAAAACCATTTAAAACTCTTTTCTTTATTTTAATAATTCATTTTAACACCTACCTTAATGTCACACTTTAATTAATTAAATATTTAATATTCTTATTTAATCAATTAAAATCTAACATCAATTAATCACATAAAATTACCACATAATTATAATTACTCGCTAATTATAATTCATGTAACACTTCATCACATAATTCATCTAATTCAATTATCTCAATTAAATTAGAACTATACTATAGAATTAATATACACATTCATTTAATTAATATATAATACTTAATTAAATCACTCCATAAATCACATAATTTATTTATTTAACTCAATAAATAATTCACATAAAATATTTATTTAACTCAATAAATATTAAAAATTATTATATAAAATCTCAATCGTTACACTATCACTTCTAGTAAAAGAAGATATATGTCCAATGGGATTCGTTAAATTACAACCCAGTAGTCCTTGGCCAAGACAGAATAAAATTAGAAAAGAGTTTCTAATTTGCATTATTTGAAGTTGTGTATTTTCCAATCGAAATACATATGATTAAATAAAATAAGACTTGACAGTAATTTCATGTCTTATATTTAATTGGGACATTGTATGGTGGAAGGATTGAATTGTACGGTAACTATTTACTCACGGGTTCTTTTATGATTAATGTTGAAATCTATATTATCTACAAAGTCGTTGATCATTAGGGAGTCTTATCCCTATTGTAGAATAAATATTAATTATTTAAATAGATTATTAGTTTAATTTATTTATTTAAATAAGATTAGAATTGTTCTAATTGGTTTATTCACAACCGGTTTAATATGGAGAATCTAAAGAGTCACACCATAAAAGGAAGAATAATTATTTAAGAAGGTAATGGCATAATCATAATAATGCATTAAGTGTAATTAATTTAATCTATGGTGATAGAAAAAAATTAAATAGCTTAATGTTTATTATTTAATATTTTGAAAATATTAAATATAAATTCATAAGATGAGTCTTATTAATATTATTACAATTATTATTATTTTAATTTTTAAAGGAGTTTAGGAATTAATTTAATATTATTACTCTCATTTATTCCTAATAAGATTAGGAGGTACATTAATTAAAGGAGTTTAATTAATTAAATTCCAATATGTTGGGAAGCCTAATTAATTAAAAGAGTTTAATTAATTAAATGAAACCCTATGTCTAATAAAATTAAAAGGGTTGACCAATATCTATATAAGAGAAGTCTTATAATAGATATCAGTTGATGAAATTTTAATTGTTGGAGAGTACTCCTTTTCTATAGTGGATAGAAACCTAGGGTTTAGCCAAACACCCTCCTTCTTGATAAATTCTCTTCCTTGGTGGATCACCTCTAGAGGTCAAACACTTGGGTGGCTAACGTTGATCAAAAGAAGGAATCTAACCTGGAAATTCAAGAAGATCACGAAGAACAAGGAGTTGAACTTGTACCTGTGAAAGTTTCGTTCTATAAAGGTATGATTCAATAACTTTTTATTTATCGTTTTAAATTAATAATATGCATAAAGGATGATCCAGATAATGGTTTTGTAGAAGTTTTTAAAACTCTGATATACCATGATTCCGCTAATTTTTACAATTTGATTGCGTCATGATTTCGTACAAATTCAACAGTGGCATCAGAGCCAAACCTTTATACGAATTATTAATTATATTGATTCCATATATATATATAGGTATGTATTTAGAATAATTTATTGGGCATAATTTATTGTATAAAATTATTTAAAAAACAGAAGGTAAAATCGCAAAATAATTTTTGATGCTAGATGAAGCGAAATAATAGTTCGCGATCTTTTTTTTAAAAAAAAACCTTCGTGGGTTATTTATTTGGTTTAAAAAAGGGTGACCCAGGATTCTTTATTGCATGCATCCTGAATGATTAGTTTTGAAAAGGAACCTGCAGAAAGTCTTTTAAAAAGGAAAGGTGATTACCTTTTATATATATATATATATATATTATATTCTAAATAATTTTATAATTAAAATAAAGAATTTATTTTAATTTTGAAATTAGATTTCATGCAATTTAAAATTGTCTATTAAATGATACTCATATATATATGAAATGTTTTAATTCATGAGAAGAATATTTATTTATTGATGCATATGGTGATATGAATGATAATAAATGGGATTGATTATGGACTATTGACTAATGTGATTGAATTTTATTTTAGTTGAATGCTTGAATGAATGGGTTTTATTAAATAGAGTATGCGTACCTCGTCTTCTCTAGTTTTTCTTGATGTAAAATTCTATCTCCCTCCTATGTACTTCCCCTTGACTGCTGATCAATGTTTCTATTTAAATTAAATAGTTTAATGTAATAGAAATAGTTAGAATTATCTTGAAGAAATTAGAGACCATGGAGCAAGGAGCGCGTGAAGACCAGTTTGTAATGGAGCCCGGGTTTAAATGTAATAGTTATATTTAAATTTAAATTCTTGCACTCCTAGATTTGACATTTTGGTTCACTTGGTGGCTCTATTGAACCAAACTAGAATAAAAGTCCATAATCAATCCGGGTAGAATATAGTATTCTATATGTGCATGCTAAGTATTATATATATTATATTTTATGCAAACATGTTTCGCATGTTTTAATAAAATGACGCGTTTTTTATTTATATGTGTGCATGCGCGCTAAACAAGATGAGACAAATAATAACAAATTCCTCAAAGAAATTATATTAAGTCTAAAGCGTTCAAAGATAGTTGGAATATCGAATGTCGCTTTTTAGCATGATAAATTAATAGAGTATTAAATATTTAATACGAGTTTATTGTGCACACACAAGGAGAGTATTGCGTATTTAAAATATTAATTTAATCACATTTGATGCTTATAAAAAAATTGAACAATATTATTTTGTTGTGCACACACAAGGATAATATTTTTCTTTTTTGAATATATGGAGTTCTAGGTTGGACTTAACTTAAATTATTTTAGTTCGGATGTGCACACACTTGACCATTATGATCTAAGAGGCAGAATACAGGAAATCACATGTTGATGTGATTGACAAGAGTTGTCTACCTATTTATTTATATATTGTTTGTTGTGCACACACAAGATTATATACATTTGAAATAAGATCCTTAATCTCTCTAGCAAATCTTTAATTAGATGTTGCCGAACTATATTAATGAGGGTAATATATTTTGAAGAAAATAGGGGGAGATACCAATTTAAAATAAGACCTAATTTATTTTGGTATATAAAATTAATTAAATGAATATTTGCTAAAATGTTGTCTTTTCACATACATAAATTTAAAATGTCGAAATCACTAATTTCACTGCGTAGCATACTTGATGCTAATAAACTAACCGGGCCGAATTACACGGACTAGTTAAGAAATCTGAGAATAGTTCTCACTGCTGAAAAGATTTCTTATGTTCTAAATTCACATGTCCCTGAAAATGTTCCAGAATCAGCCTCTGAGGAAGAGATTGCCACTATTGTAAAGTGGCAATATGATGCATATGTGGCTCAATGCATTATGCTCGCATCCATGAATAATGAGCTTCAGCGTCAGCATGAAAACATGAATGCTCCTACTATGTTGCTTCACCTCAAGGAGTTGTATGGTGAACAAAGTAGGACTGCTAGATATGTGATATCTAAGGAGCTCTTCCGATCTCGGATGACCGAGGGCACTGCCGTTGAGACTCATTTCCTAAGGGTGATCAATCTGATTGAACGCCTTGGACAACTTGGGTTCGTCATGGATGGGGAGTTAAGTCAAGACTTAGTCTTGCAGTCACTCCCTAAGACCTTCTCGCAGTTCGTTATAAATTTCCACATGAATAAGTTAGATGTCAGCTTGCCTGAATTACTTAACATGTTAAAAACTGCAGAAGGTTACTTCCCATCCAACAAGAACCATGTCTTGATGGTGGATGATTCTTCAAAGAAAAGGAAGAGGCCCAAGGTATCTTCTAAAAATAAAAAATCTAAAAAGGTTAAGGGCAAAGTGAAAAGAAAGGATCAAAAGAAACCTGATCCAGCTAGCAAAGGATTGTGTTTCCATTGCAACGAGCAGGATCATTGGAAGAGGAACTGCAAGAAGTTTCTGGCAGAGAAGAATCTTGGAGAAGCTTCGACTTCCAATCAAGGTTTGTTCATGATTGAAATTAATTTTTTTAAAAGTCAAAATTCTACTTGGGTATTGGATACCGGCTATGGTTCTCACATATGTAATACTGTGCAGGAACTGTTCAGAAGTAGAAAGCTGAACAAGGATGAGGTTGTCCTACGAGTGGAAAATGAAGCAAAGGTTGCTTCATTAGCTGTAGGCAGTTATTGTTTAGCACTGTCTACGGGCAAGTCCATTTATTTAAATAATTGTTATTATGTTCCGAATATCGTTAGAAACATTATTTCAAATTCTATATTAGATATGGATGGATTTAAAATTATAATAAAGAAAACCAGTTGTTCTATTTATAAAAATAATATTTTATATGGTGTTGGTAATTTGCGGAATGGACTTTACATACTTGACTTGCATGAAAATATATTTCAAGTAGAACAAACTAAGAAAAGGAAAAGAGGTGATATTAATTATACCTATATGTGACACTGTAGACTTGGTCATATCAATGAAACAAGATTATTCAAGTTGCATAAGGATGGACTCTTAGAGCTATCCGATTATGAATCATATCCAACTTGTGAATCTTGTCTCATGGGTAAAATGACTAAATCTCCTTTTAGTGAAAATGGAGAAAGAGTTACAAAGTTGTTAGCGTTGGTTCACACAGACGTTTGTGGACCTATGACAACGAATGCACAGGGAGTGTATTCTTATTTTATTACTTTCACTGATGATCACTCAAGATTTGGATATGTGTATTTAATGAAATACAAAACTGAATCATTTGTAAAGTTCAAAGAGTTCAGAAGTGAAGTAGAGAAACAAACGGGCAAGAGTATTAAGATTCTTCAATCAGATCGATGTGGAGAATACTTAAACGGTGAGTTTCTCAATTATCTCAAAGTAAATGGTATAATCTCACAATGGAATCCACCACGTACACCACAGTGAAATGGAGTACCTGAAAGGAAAAATCGAACATTGTTGGACATGGTTCGTTCCATGATGAGTTTTACCGATCTTCCAGTATCATTCTGGGGTTATGCTCTAGAAGTGGCAGCATATCTACTAAATAAGGTCCCCTCGAAATCCGTCCCTAAGACTCCATATGAGATATGGACAGGGAGTAAACCTGGTCTTAAGCATGTTAAGATTTGGGGATGTCCAGCTTATGTGAAAAGGTTTCAAAATGATAAGCTTGGGACAAGATCTGATAACTGCACGTTTGTAGGATATCCTAAAGAAAGCTTGGTATACTATTTCTACAATCCTACTGAGCAAAAGGTGTTTGTTACGAAACACGTTGCCTTCTTGAAAAAGGAGTTTATCCTTGAAGAGGCTAGTGGGAGAAAAAATAGATCTTGAATAAATTCAAGAACCACAAAACACTACAGATCAATTGGATGAACCTGTCCAAGTAGAACACCTACTATACAACACCCTATTTGTAAATCTGGAAGAGTACCAAAGATATATGAAAGGTATGAATTCGTTATAGAGGATGACAATGAGGTACACGTCATGAATGATGATGATCCATTGAATTACGAACATGCTATGAGTAATTAAGACTCAAAGAAATGTTAGATAACCATAAAATCTAAAATGAATCTTTGAAGTAATGCATAAGACCATTTGGATTTTACTTGCGATTGAGCTTATTATTACTAGATCTGGCAAAATGGACATGAAGACGTCCTTCCTCAAATATAAATTATTAGAGGAGAATGTATGTATGATACAGCCAGATGGATTTATTTCAATGGTTGAAGCAATTCATGTATATGAGCTGATAGTAGTGTACATACAAGGCAATCATGTATGATGATAAAGCACATACTTTGTAAATAATCTTATTTATTTATTAATAAAAGTATTCATTTATTAAAGACATTTAATTATCTACATGCTGCTTTTTTTATAATATGTAAATAACTCATAGTTTTAAGCAATGCTTTTAGAATCATGATGATAATCATGCTAATGAGATCTAAATTCTTAGAAAGCTTAAAACTAAAATAGTTCCCAATCGTTGGATTACTAAAAAGGAGATTAGTAAATCCGGATAGATTGGTACATATGTTGCTTGCTCATTGGATGAGGATGATTGATCTCATGATCATTTATGTGGAGACACTAAAGCAAGTATGTAGGTGCTTATTGGAGAATAAGTTCACTGAACGTGACTCGCTATGAAATACCTAATGAATTTTACTTGCCTATCAATAGGAATTCCTAATATGATAGTAGTACAAGTAATCCTTGAACTTGAGATCATCATAGTATCTTGTGTGTAATGAATTATACTTTGACTTATTCCTTAAGACTCTTAGGGTATATCAAAGGGTATGCTTGGGTGTAATAAGTTACATATGGAGATAATGAATGGTCAATAAAGAATCTATCACTTCTAGTAAAAGAAGAGATATGTTCTATGTGATTCGTTAAATGACAACCTAGTAGTCCTTGGCCAAGGCAGAATGAAATTAGAAAAGAATTTCTAATTTGCATTATTTGAAGTTGTGCATTTTCCAATCAAAATACATCTGATTAAATAAAATAAGACTTGACAGTAATTTCATGTCTTATATTTAATTGAAAAATTGTATGATGGAAGGATTGAATTGTACGGTAACTATTTACTCACATGTTCTTTTATGATTAATGTTGAAATCTATATTATCTGAAAAGTCGTTGATCGCAGGGAGGATTATCCCTATTGTAGAATAAATATTATTTATTTAAATAAATTATTAGTTTAATTTATTTATTTAAATAAGATTAGGATTGTTCTAATTGATTTATTCACAACCGGTTTAATATGGAGAACCTAAAAGGTCACACCATAAAAGGAAGAATAATTATTTAAGAAGGTAATGGCATAATCGTAATAATGCATTAAGTGTAATTAATTTAATCTATGTTGATAGAATAAATTAAATAGCTTAATATTTATTATTTAAATATTTTAGAACTTGTACATGTGTAAGCTTCGTTCTACAACTGTATGATTCCATAACTTCTTATTTATCGTTTTAAATTAATAATTTGCATAAAGGATGATCCGGGTAATGGTTTTGTAGAAATTTTTTAAATTCTGATATACCATGTTTTCGCTAATTTTTGCAATTTGATTGCGCCCACGATTTCGTACAAACTCAACAGTGGCATCAGAGCCAAACCTTTATGCAATTATTAATTATTTTGATTCTCTATATATATATGGGTTTGTATTTAGAATAATTTATTGGGCATAATTTTATTGTATAAAATTATTTTTTATGAAAAAAAATATAGAAAGAAACAAATCGCGAATTTTATTTTCTTTTGGGCGCTGATCACATGACTTATTAAAGTGACCTGCTGTTATTCACAGTATTCGATATATATATATATATATATATATATATATATATATAAAGTGACCCACGAATTCAAAAGGCGCCTGCAGGATTTCATATATCGGTGACCATCAAGTATATATATATTAAAGTAACTATAGGATGGTTACCCAAGATTATTATAAGAAAAATTACAAGAGATTTCTTATAAGGTGATTCAGCAGGCTAATGTGGTGATCTGGTGGGTGATATCAAGTATTATATATATATATATATATATATATATATATATATATATATATATTATATACGGTTATATATATATATATATATATATTATTCTTAATAATTTTATAATTAAAATAAATAGTTTATTTTAATCTTGAAATTGGATTTCATACAATTTAAAATTGCCCATTAAATGATACTCATATATATATGGAATGATTTTAATTTATGAGATGAATGTTAATTTATTTATACATATGGTGATATGTATGATAATAAATGGGATTGATTGCGGGACTATTGACCAATGTGATTGAATTTTATTTTAGTTGAATGCTTGAATGAATGAATTTTATTAAATGGGGTCTGTGTACCTCGTCTTCTCTGGGTTTTTTTTATGTAAAATTCTATCTCCCTCCTATGTACTTCCCCTTGACTGCTGATCAAGGTTTCTATTTAATTTAAATAGTTTAATGTAATAGAAATAGTTAGAATTGTCTTAAAAAAATTGGAGAGCAAGGAGTGCGTGAAGACCCGTTTGTATGGAGCTCGAGTTTAAATGTAATAGTTACGTTTAAATTTAAATTCTTGCACTCCTAGGTTTGATCTTTTGGTTCACTTGGTGGCTCTAGTGAACCAAACTAGAATAAAAGTCCATAATCAATCCGGGTAGAATACAGTATTCTATATGTGCATGCTAAGTATTATATATATTATATTTTATGCAAACATGCTTCGCATGTTTTAATAAAATGACGCGTATTTTATCTATATATATGTGCATATGCGCTAAACAAGATGAGACAAATACTAACAAATACCTCAAAGAAATTATATTAAGTCTAAAGCATTTAGAAATATTTGGAACATCGACCGTCGCCTTCTAGTATGATAAATTAATAGAGTATTAAATATTTAATACTTGTTTGTTGTGCTATCCACAAGGCAAGTATTGCGTATTTAAGATATTATTTTAATCATATTTGATGCTTATTAAGAGAATTGAACAATATTATTTTGTTGTGCTATCCACAAGGACAATATTTTTCTTTTTTGAATTTATGGAAGTGCTAGGTTGAAATTAACTTAAATCATTTTAGTTTGGATATGCACACACTTGACCATTATGATTTAAGAGGCAAAATAAAAAGGAGTTACATGTTGATGTAATTGACAAAGAGTTATCTACCTATTTATTTATATATCATTTGTTGTGCTATCCACAAGGCTATATACATTTGAAATGAGATTCTTATTCTCACTAGCAAATCTTTAATTAGATATTGCCGAACTATATAAGTGGGTAATATAGTTTGAAAAAAAATAGTGGGAGATACCAATTTAAAATAAAGACCTAAAATTTACTTTGGTATAAAAAACTAATTAAATGAATGTTTGCTAAAATGTTGTTTTTTACCTAGCAGAATTTTAAAAATGTCAAAATCACTTATTTCATTGCGTAGCATACTTGATGCTAATAAACTAACCGGGCCAAATTACATGGACTAGTTAAGAAATCTGAGAATAGTTCTCACTGCTGAAAAGATTTCTTATATCCTAAATTCACCTATCCCTGGAACTGTTCCAGAAGCAGCCTCTGAGGAAGAGATTGCCACCACTGTAAAGTGGCAAGATGATGCATCTGTGGCTCAATGCATCATGCTCGCATCCATGAATAACGAGCTTCAGCATCAACATGAAAACATGGATGTTCCTACTATGTTGCTTCACCTCAAGGAGTTGTATGGTGAACAAAGTAGAACTGCTAGATATGACATATATAAAGAGCTCTTCCGATCTCGGATGACCGAGGGCACTGCCGTTGAGACTCATGTCCTAAGGGTAATCAATCTGATTGAACGCCTTGGACAGCTTGGGTTCGTCATGGATGGGGAGTTGAGTCAAGACTTAGTCTTGCAGTCACTCCCTAAGACCTTCTCACAGTTCGATGTTAATTTCCATATGAATAAGTTAGATGTCAGCTTGCCTGAATTACTTAACATGTTGAAAACTGCAGAAGGTCACTTCCAATCCAAGAAGAACCATGTCTTGCTGGTGCATTCTTCCAAGAAAAGGAAGAGGCCCAAGGTATCTTCTGAAAAGAAGAAATCTAAGAAGGCTAAGGGAAAGGTGAACTTGAAGGAACAAAAGAAACCTGATCCAGCTAGCAAAGAAATGTGCTTCCATTGCAACGAGCCGGGTCACTGGAAGAGGAACTGCAAGAAGTTTCTGACAGAGAAGAAACTTGGAGAAGCTTCGACTTCCAATTAAGGTTTGTTCATAATTAAAATTAATTTTTCTGAAAGTCATAATTCTACTTGGGTATTGGATACCGGCTGTGGTTCTCACATATGTAATACTGTGCAGGGACTGGTCAGAAGTAGAAAGCTGAATAAGGATGAGGTCATCCTATGAGTGAAAAATGGAGCAAAGGTTGTTGCATTAGCTGTAAGCACTTATTGTTCAGCAATGCCTACGGGCAAGTCTATTTATTTAAATAACTGTTATTTTGTTTCGAATATCATAAAAAATATTATTTCTATTTCCGTATTAGATATGGAAGGATTTGACGTTATAATAAAAAACAACGATGTTCTATTTATAAAGACAATGTTTTATATGGTGTTGGTAATCTTCGAAATGGACTTTATATACTTGATTTGCATGAAAATATACTTCAAATAGAACAAACTAAGAAAAGAAAAAAAGATAATGTTAATTATACCTATATATGGCATTGTAGACTCAGTCATATCAATGAAACAAGATTATCCAAGTTGCATAAGGATGGGCTCTTAAAGCTATCCGATTTTGAATCATATCCAACTTGTGAATCTTATCTCATGGGTAAAATGACTAAATCTCCCTTTAGTGAAAAAGGAGAAAGAGTTACAGAGTTGTTAGCGTTAATTCACACAGACGTTTGTGGACCTATGACAACGAATGCACGGGGAGTGTATTCTTATTTTATTACTTTCACTGATGATCACTCAAGATATGGATGTGTATTTAATGAAATACAAATCTAAATCGTTTGAAAAGTTCAAAGAGTTCAGAAGTGAAGTTGAGAAACAAACTGGCAAAAGTATTAAGATTCTTCGATCAGATTGAGGTGGTGAATACTTAAGCGGCGAGTTTCTTGATTATCTCAAAGAAAATGGTTTAATCTCACAATGGACTCCACCAGGTACATCACAGTTAAATGGAGTATCTGAAAGGAGAAATCGAACATTGTTGGACATGGTTCGATCCATGATGAGTTTTACCGATCTTCCAGTATCATTGGTTATGCCCTAGAAGCAGCTGCATATCTACTAAATAAGGTCCCCTCAAAATCCATCCCCAAGACTCCATATGAGATGTGGACAGGGAGGAAACCTGGTCTTAAGCATGTTAAGATTTGGGGATGTCCAGCTTATGTGAAAAAGTTTCAAAATGATAAGGTTGGGACAAGATTTGATAAGTGCATATTTGTGGGATATCCTAAAGAAAGTTTAGGATACTATTTCTACAATCCTACTGAGCAAAAGGTGTTTGTTGCTAAACACGCTGCCTTCTTGAAAAATGAGTTTATCCTTGAAGAGGCTAGTGGAAGAAAAATAGATCTTGAAGAAATTCAAGAACCATAAACCACTACAGATCAAGTGGATGTGTAACGACCCCAAAATTCGTACAATATAATTTCCCTTCTCGATCATTAACAATACAACTTTATTCTAACTTTACATCATGATTCGATATTAAAATCACTAAAAATGCGGAATAATTAAAACTTTTATATAATCCTTTCTTTATTGTCCTGAATCTCAACCTTTACATAACATCTCTTCGATTCAAATCTATATCATGAATCGTTACAACAAAATGACTATACAAGACTTACATCATGAAGCAATATCCATATACATCGAATAGCTCAACTTACAATTTATCAATCATGTTACATTTAAAGCAATTACATTACTCATCTAGAATAAATAATTCCTCGCATCGCTATTGATCTCAATTAAAGTTTAACTATCACATATCATTACTTTGCATTCTTGACCTGCAAAAATGGTTATTTGCAAGAGTGAGCTCGACAGCTCAGCAAGTTCTAACAGTTTTCATGCATCACATAGCACATAATAACATGCTCAACATCATCTCATAATAATTAAAGTAACATGGCATACATGCTTCAATTCACATAGCAGATATAAAGATTGAGTTCCTTACTCAATCAACATTCTTTAATCAATCAATGTAGTCATAAATTGACTTTACATTCATATTTACAACATATATAACATATCATGCTCTTTGCAAAATAATTTAAAACAGTTCATAATATCATCAATAGTTCATAATATCATCAAGTTCACATAAAAAATAGGAACCGAAAGACTTGCCTGGCTCGTAGATTACCAAATACTGAAAAACAGTTTAATATAATCTGCTTCATGATCCTACATAACGTATTACCATACGCATCAATTATTAGTCACCTAGCAACGCTTATCAAACGTCTAAGTAAATACTACTTTATACTTTCTAATTCTCTTCTACTTACTCGTTTGACACTCGCTGTCAAACCATATATATAATTAACAATATCAGTTAATTATCACATAGCTAATCCTCATCATTAGTTAACCAATCTAGGTTAACTCATTCCTCATTAACTATTAAATTAATAATTGATTATCACATCACATAATCATATAACTTCTCACATAATTAATCAATTAATAATTGCATACTCATATTAAATTATAATTAAACAAATTATAATTTAAAACATCCACTTTAATTATAACTAATCAAATTACATCTTATGTTAATCAGATTATCACTAAACAATTTATAATTTAATATAAACCATTACTCTAATTAATCAAATTATGATAATTATAATTTACAATTAATCAAACTACATCATGCATTAAATTATAATTAAACCAATTATAATTTAAATTAAAAAATTACTTAGATTATAAATAATTAATTTAAATTCATGCACTCATTTAAATAAATTACAATTTATTCTACACATTTACCTCAATTATAATCACATATCATATTAATCAAATTATAATTAACAAAATTATAATTTAAGTTAAACTTTTACTTTGATTATAATTAATCAAACTATATTTATTATAATTTAACAAATTATAATTTAAATTAAACCTTTACTATAATTATTTTAAATTACAGTTACACATCATGTTAACTAAATTATAACTAAATAAATTACAACTTAAGCTAACCATTTAGTTTAATAAATCAAATACTAATTTAAGATTTTCACAACCTTCTTTTTTTTAAACTTTGAAATCGTCAAATACCTATTAACAATATCTTATTGCAAATCTTGGTTCATGTTTAACATATAACCATTATCATTAACCTATACAATTTGGGTTTTAAAAACTGTACAATTAATTAAAGTTTTTTACCTCTGCTCAAGGTACGGCGCAACACATTGCCTTGACACCGGCGCAGCTGCTCAGGTGTCAAACATGAGGAAACCCAGCGGCGCAGCTGCGCTGCTTCTGCCCTTGCTGCCTGCGCAGCTGCGCTAGCACGTGGACAGAAATAGAGCAGCAACGGCAATGTTTAACCCACTCATGCCAATAAACGACAATTACAAGCTACTGAAACAGTGTATAGTACATACTTGAAACAATACACACATATAACATGTTTTTAAACACGAAAATCATCTAAATAACAAGAATCAAAAGTTTTAGAAATCAAATTTTGATATTTTCATAAAACTCATATATTTTACAAAATCATTCACTGTAAAATAATTTTTTAAGAAATTCATGCATTATTTCCATGATTCAAGATAACATCATAAACAATTCTAACAAGCATATTAACATATACTAATTTTATCAGTTTTACTTTAAAATCAACCAAAACATGAAAACTCTACATGAACACATATTCTCTATTTAAAACATGTTCTGACAAAACTTTGATTTCTGAAAATCCTTGTTTATGACATACAATTCATATATAAACCATTATAAACACAATTTATATATGTACATCATATATGTACAACTTTTATGCTAAATCATATACACAGAGAACCCATACTCATGGACAATCATAAAGAAAGCATATAAAAACATAAGGGAATTGAGACATACCTTTTTTTTAGATGTTTTGAAGAAGAAGATGATTATTCTCTTACGTTCTTCCTTTCTTTCCTTCTCTTCTTCTCTAATTCTTCTCTGCTCTTTCTTTTTATTTCTAACATTGACTATTTTCTCTAACTCTTCTAACTTCTAAACTAACGTATATTATAATACTATAGATATAATATACATATAACATATATACATAATATGTAACTTATACTATATTTATGAATATACTAACTCTCCTAATAAAGACATAGGTTACAAATTTTTTTGAAAACCAAAAGCCTTAAGGCTTTGTTTGGTAAAAACAACATATTTTTTTATAAAAAATAGGTTTTTAATAGTTAAGGCCCCGTTTGGCAGAACAGATTTAAATCAAAGTAAGGCCTTATTTAGGAAAACGATTTTAACTCTTTTAATTCTTTTAACACATAATCTTAATGTTACATTTTAATTAATTAAAAGTCTAACATCAATTAATCACATAAAGTTGCACATAATTATAGTTACTTGCTAATTATAATTTCATGTAACACTCATCATATAACTCATCTAATTTAATTATCTCAATTAAATTAGAACTATAACATAAAATCGTTACATCAATTAAATAAAATATTAAATATTTATTTAATTAATATATTACACTTAATTATATTACTCCATAATAATCACATAATTATTTATTTAACCGAATAAATAATTCAATTAAATTATTGATTTAATCTATATATTAAAATTAATATATAACATTCTCTTCACATCAATTCATATATTTCACAATATATGGCACGTATACATATATTCACACTCAAAACATCTCATAAATAAGAATTTTATTTATTAAATTCTCATTTATAAATTCTTAAAAAATTCGGGATGTCACAGGATGAACCTGTCCAAGTAAAGACACGTTCTGTACAACACCCTATTCGTAAATCTGGAAGAGTACCGAAGATACCTGAGAGGTATGAATTCGTCATAGAAGATGACGATGAGGTATACATCATGAATGATGATGATCCATTGAATTACGAACAGGCTATGGGTAATAAAGACTCAAAAAATGGTAGATGACCATAAAATCTGAAATGGATCTTTAAAGCTGTCCATTTGGATTTTACTTGCGATTGCAGCTTATTATTACTAAATCTGGCAAAGTGGACGTGGAGACGCCCTTCCTCAAATATATATAATTAGAGGAGAATGTATGTATGATACAACCAGATGGATTTGTTTCAATGGTTGAAGCAAATCATGTATATAAGCTACAACAATCCATTTATGCGTTGTAGCAAGCTTCTCAAAGATGGAACATTCATTTTGATGAGACAATCAAAAGAGTTTGATTTTATTAAAAAACGAGAATGAACCTAGTGTGTACAAAAGGGTCAGTGGGAGCGCTGTGACATTACTAAGTATTATATGTTGATATACTAATGATAAGGAATGATATTCCTATGCTACAATCGATCAAAATAAAGTTGTCTAAAAATTCCTCCATGAATGATTTGGGTAGAACATCCTACATTGGGGATATAAATCTATATAGATAGATTTAAAAGGATGTTCGACTTAACCCAAGGAACGTATATTCATTAGATGCTAAAGGTGTTTAGCATGACAATCTCCAAGAGATGTCTCATGATGATGAGCCATGGAGTGTATCTCTTTAAAATTGTCCTCAATAAAAGAAAGATCACATGAGTTACTATCATGTATGTAATGAAATATACGAGACTTAATGTTGATCAGTCATATTCTGGAGAAGATCACTATAACACAGTGATAAACATCTTAAAGTACTTAACTGACACTAAGGATGTCATCATGACACATGATGGGTCTGAATTAAACTAGAGGACTAAACAAACTCAAGTTTTCAGACTGACCAAGACGAAAATAAATCCACTTTTGGGTAAGTCGTTACCTTGAAAGGTAGTGCATTGAATTGGAAAGGTTCCAAACAATAAAAGGTTGCTGGTTTAGTGACAAAGACAAAGTATATAACTGTAAGTGAAGCTGCAAGTTGATGTTTCGAATGAAAAGTTCATTACAGAACAAGGAATAGTTCCTAAGTCTCATCTTGAATCCAAACATGTGTGGCGACAGTTTGATTAAAGAAATCATTAAAAGAGGAGCGTGTAGACTCTCAGAAAATATTGCAGATCCATTTACTAATGCTTTAACATAACAGCAGTTTGATCGTCATTTAGAGAAGATGAGTATGAGATACCATGATGATTGGCTTTAGTGCAAGTGGGAGATTGATAGTAGTGTGCATACAAGTCAATCATGTATGATGATAAAGCACATACTTTGTAAACAATCTTATTTATTTATTAATAAAAGTATTCATTTATTAAATACATTTAATTATCTACATGATGCTATTTTTATAATATGTAAATAACTCATAGTTTTAAGCATTACTTTTAGAATCATGATGATAATCTTGCTAATGAGATCTAAATTCTTAGAAAGCTTAAAAATAAAATAGTTCCCAATCGTTGGATTACTAAAAAGGGGATTAGTAAATCCGGATAGATTGGTACATATGTTGCTTGCTCATTGGATGAGGATGATTGATTTCATGATCATTTGTGTGGAGACACTAAAGCAAGTATGTAGGTGCTTATTGGAGAATAAGTTCACTGAACGTGACTCGCTATGGCATACCTAATGGAGTTTTACTTGCCTGTCAATAGGAATTCCTAATGTGATAGTAGTACAAGTAATCCTTGAACTTGAGATCATCATAGTATCTTGTGTGTAATGAATTATACTTTGACTTATTCCTTAAGACCCTTAGGGTATATCAAAAGGTATGCTTGGGTGTAATAAGTTATATATGGAGATAATGAATGGTCAATAAAGAATCTATCACTTCTAGTAAAAGAAAAGATATGTCCTATGTGATTCGTTAAATGACAACCCAGTAGTTCTTGGTCAAGGCAGAATGAAATTAGAAAAGAGTTTCTAATTTGTATTATTTGGAGTTGTGCATTTTTCAATCGAAATACATATGATTAAATAAAATAAGACTTGACAGTAATTCCATGTATTATATTTAATTGGGACATTGTATGGTGGAAGGATTGAATTGTACGGTAACTATTTACTCACATGTTCTTTTATGATTAATGTTGAAATTTATATTATCTGAAAAGTCGTTGATCGCTAGAGAGGCTTATCCCTATTGTAGAATAAATATTATTTATTTAAATAGATTATTAGTTTAATTTATTTATTTAAATAAGATTAGAATTGTTCTAATTGATTTATTCACAACCGGTTTAATATGGAGAACCTAAAGGGTCACACCATAAAAGAAAGAATAATTATTTAAGAAGATAATGGCATAATCGTAATAATGTATTAAGTGTAATTAATTTAATCTATGTTGATAGAATAAATTAAATAGCTTAATATTTATTATTTAAATATTTTAAAAATATTAAATATAAATTAATAAGAGGAGTCTTATTAATATTATTATAATTATTATTATTTTAATTTCTAAAGGAGTTTAGGAATTAATTTAATATTAGTACTCTCATTTATTCCTAATAAGATTAGGAGGCAAATTAATTAAATGAATTTAATTAATTATTCCTAATGTGGTAGGAAGCCTAAATTAATTAAAGGAGTTTAATTAATTAAATGAAACCCATGTCTAATAGGATTAGAAGGGTTGACCAATATCTATATAAGAGGAGTCTTATAATAGATATCAGTTGATGAAATTCTAATTGTTAGAGAGTACTCCTTTTCTATAGTGGATAGAAACCTAGGGTTTAGCCAAACACCATCCTTCTTGATAATTCATCTTTCTTGTGTGGATCACCTCTAGAGGCCAAACACTTGGGTGGCTAACGTTGATCAAAGGAAGGAATCTAACCCGAAAATTCAAGGAGATCACGAAGAACAAGGAGTTGAACTTGTACCTGTGGAAGCTTCGTTCTACAAGGGCATGATTCCATAACTTCTTATTTATCGTTTTAAATTAATAATATGCATAAAGGATGATCCGGGTAATGGTTTTGTAGAATTTTTTTAAACTCTGATATACCATGTTTCTGCTAATTTTTACAATTTGATTGCGTCATGATTTCGTACAAACCCAATAATTTTTGTACAGTCCTTAACTGAGATATCTATCTACAAGGACTTTAAAATAGAACTATCAAACTTGTTAGGTTGATCCTTTGAGTTGATTCGATGAATATGTAATAGGATCAAATCGATCGTATAGTCTTGTAAAACGATCGTAGAGTTACTCTTCCAATTTATATAGATTATAAGTGCTCGTAGAGTTAACTTAGTAATCGTAAAGCTGCAGCCAAGGCGAAGTAAAAGTTCAAAGAGACAGCAAGATCGTAGAATTGTCTTCAGCATTGTAGAGTTGTAAAGTGATCAGAAGTCTGCAAAATCTACCCAAGCATCAATGAGTATTATTTCATAGAGCAGAAGTATCGTATTAGAGAAGTATCGCAGAGTACACTAAAGTTTCGTGTAAAACGTACAGTCCGCCTAGCCAGGTACTATACGACCATCATCAGACTCTACGATTACGAAAATCGTAGAGTACATCAGTTCTGACATGGACTGAAATGACAATATTCGTAGAGAAGTTCATATCGAAATGTGTCTAACAACTCTATTGATGAAAAGACAACAACCACGTGAATGTCACTGTAGTCGTACTAATGTGACATATCACAACCGAAAGCTGACACATCCTCTTCAAAAGTTAACAATCTCAGATCTTCAAATATATGAGTATTAATTGAGCAATGACAACTTTTCAACAGAAAAATCTCTAGAAAGGTCTATAAAAGGCAAACAAATTCAATCAAACAAAAAGTATAGAATATTAAAAAGTTGAATTTTTGTCAAACTAAAAAGAGCTCTACTCTACGAACTTGAACAACTTGTTCAGCTGTTAAGTCCTTCAACACTGAGTTTCAAGCAACTTAACAGCACCCCAAAAATCATACTCTCTTAGTGATAGTACAAGTCTTAGTGACCAATTATCCAAGTCTTTGTGACTAGGGATGAGCAATTCGGTTATATTCGAACCGAATAGCTTATTCGGATATAACCGAATACCGAAATATTCTAAATTTCACTATCCGAATAATTAACCGAAATGAGAAATAACCGAATTATCGAATACCGAATAACCAAATTTTTAATTCGATTATTTCGGTTAAAAATCGAAATAAAGTTCTATTTTATCAAACAAACAAAATTTCAGCACCCAGCATTAGCAAGCAGGTCAGCACTAGAAACAATATGCAGTAGCAACATGCAAGTTGCAACAGCCAGCAGCAGAGACTGCAGAGTAACATCAACCCAACTTTCAACAGCCAACATAACAAAATAACTATTAATGGGTTCTGAAACAAGATGAGAATACGAAAAGTCATTCTACAGATTGAAGTCCCAATGGATATGATAAATGTCCTGCATAGTTCACTAGTTACACTATTATAGAACAATCTCACAAAGTCACTAGTTACACTATAGTAAAACAACATCACAGGAGAGTTACTAGCGGTGAAAAGTTGAGTTCATTAATTATCTCCCAAGTATAAACTGGCAAATAAAGGGATGGTACATTGTGAAGCAAGTTTAATAGCTTCATCTCACTAATATTTACAAATGCCCGATCTCTTTCACCTTCTGATGTATATCTATTGCCAAGGTTAAAAAAAAAGAAAGAAAATTATCTTTACAAATCAGTTTCAACAAATCAACCCCAAAAAGTTTCGGTTATTCAGTTACCCGAATAACAATATTTCAATACCCATATTCATACCTGAATACCGGAATATTAAAACGGTTATAACCAAATTAATGAAAATAACCGAATAACCGAAATAATTCGGTTAAAAAAATTCGATTATGATCGGTTATTTGATTTTATCCGTTTTTTTGCTCAGCCCTATTTGTGACTTGAAGAAATATTTGTGATTCATTTGGTGTACATGTTCTGTGTTAACAGATTTTTGTGATCACCCATCATTAGTGAATTATACATACTCAAAGAGTAGAAGAGTGGAGTAGGAGATCTTTGTGCTACAAACCACTTAAAATATTGTCGCTTTTAATTTCTGCATTTACTTTTCTGTTAAGTTATTTACTTAATCTGTGACTTAGTTTCACTTTAGTTGCTAAATTCAGAACTGTTAATTTTCTTAAATCTTTGAAGGGATTTTTCAAATTATCATTTCACTGTGCAAAATTATTAATCTGCTTAAATTATAAGTTGAGAATAAATATTTAAAAATAAATTTTTTAAAGGATCTATTCAACCTCCCTTCTAAATCTGTCAGTGCCTTCAGGATATAACAAGTTTCATAAAAGGATCTTCTTTTAACTTTTTGAAAATAATTTTGAATTGATATAAAATAATAAAATATTATTTTATATAATTGTAACTATTATAAATTATCCGTTATATTATTACCAGTAAAACTTATAATTATAAACCTGTACTCTGTATTTTTCACATAAAGAATCATGTTTGTAATATTTTTTCTACAAAAAAAACATATTTTTATTGATAATAGTATGTAATGACAAAATATTTTCAAATTTGTCATCATAATTTTATTATTGTGTCACTATTACTTATTTAATTAAAAAATTAATTTGAGTGTAAACATGTAACCAAAAAAAAATACTTGCCTAATATTTATAAGTTTTCTTTTAGTTCTAAAAGATGTTTTTTTTTGTGTGTAAAATTAAAGGATATAGTTTATTAAATTTAAATTTAATCATTCAAATGGTCAAAATGAAAATCTTTTTATATAGATATGAATATAAAACTTTTATATCCACAATTAATATAACAATCACAACATGATATATAACTATTGTGTGTTTACATAGCACTTACAAAATAAATTAGTAACAGGATAGGCGTATATTTGGTTGCATAATATTTAAAACATTTGAAAGTTTAAATACATTTAAAAAATTTATTCGTTTAATAATAATTAATTTTAAATATAATTTATCTAATGTATAAATACTGTACAATATATATTAGTTAAACATTGCAAACGACTCCAAATACTAATAAGAGACAAATCTTATCATAAAAATTAGAGAATTAAGGTAGGAAAGAGAAAATAGGAATATGGAAACTGGAAAGAGATAAGAAGTGGTGGTCGTTTCGCACGAGGGGAAAAGAAACGAAAAGAGGCTTCTCCAAAAAGTAACAAAAGAATATCTCAACTTTGAAGGCCAGTGTAAATGAAAAATATTTGAGGATTGAAGAAAGTAGCCATTGAAAGAAATACCCACGAACAACCAAACAAAGAGCTATTAAGGAGCTACTGATTTTTTTTATCGATTTCCGTGTCCAGCAAGCATCCATTTTCACCACATCTTTCTTCAATCTTAACCCTCCTTTTATCTCTCCACTGTACTGGAGAACAACAAGAAGATTTGGAGGAGAAGAACCCTTTACTTCATTTCTCTTTAATCCGTCTTGTTTCTCCTGATTTTGTTGTTTTTGGTGAAATAAGATTTAAGGGTACCCTTAATTTGGAGTAGATTTAGCAATGGATCAGGAATTGGTGACGGCCACTCCGCCGGTGGCGATTGCAGCGGCGCCGATAGCCAAGTCTCTGGCGCCGGGGTTTCGGTTTCATCCAACAGATGAGGAATTAGTTACTTATTACCTGAGGCGAAAGGCTTGTGGGAAACCCTTTAGGTTTCAAGCTGTTTCTGAAATCGATGTTTACAAATCGGAGCCGTGGGATCTTGCAGGTCACTCCCCTGTATTTTGTGTATTTATTTTATATATACTTGGGTTTCAAGTTTCTCTTTTGTTTTTCTTTAGTTAGATGATGGATTTTGTGTTGATTTTTGTCCCTTTTTTAGATTCCCTTGTACTGTCATTTGACTTATTTTTCCCTTTATCCTAGTGGGTGTGTTTGTAGAAGTTTACTTTTTGACTACAATTTATGCCTATGTTATTTATATAATCATTTATGTTTTGGTTTGAGAGAAGCTTGTTTATGTGTATGGGAACCATATGTGTTTTTATTTGTTGGAATTTGGAAATGGGAGACCTGAAAATGGATAAAGATTAGATTTTTATGTATTAAACTTGAACAGAAAGGTTTTAAATGAAATATAAATATAATACTATGTGAATGCATGTATTTTTGTCATTTGGAAATAATTGGAGGGTATGTGAATTG